>WFKR01000001.1:3744686-8648436 GCA_025331145.1 Rosa persica | reverse complement strand
GGGTTGTTGGAAATTTTATGATTTAAAAGTTAAATGTATTTATTTATTTCGGGGGTTATTTTCATTTTGTGTTTATTTCTCTATTTATGGTTTAATAGTTTTATGTTTTAAATATATGATTATTATTTGACTGTTATATGGTTAATGAGGCTATTGATGGTTATGGTAAGTGTGGTCTATATAAGGGTACATGGCTAGAGTTGGAAGGCATATATATGGTTGGAAGGCATGTGTGGTCGGACACATTGTCAGATATGAAATGTCGAGATGGTCGGATACATATGAGGGATATCGTGAGAAGAAAATGCACTCCACCATCATGCAACCACTCTAGCACAACACCCTATCCACCTAAAGTCCTCTTCCATATTATAAATATATCTATTTTAAGTATACACCGTTTTTTAGTACACGGGTGATTAAGGTTTAATGGAGCTTCTTAGCTGCACAACGAAGCTTAAAGAGTAATTGCATCTTGGGGGAAGTTCGCCATTCAACCCTGTGCAGTAGATGACGAATCTTCTCTTAGGATAGTGTGCTTGCATGCCTTGACTCGATAAGTTTTCCTATATAAAAATATATACATTATGTTAATTTCTTATATTTAATTTCCTTATCTACATTATTATTTTTATTTCCCAAAATATTTTCATGTTATTTTATTTTAATTTTATAGGAATTCGATCCCATATTTTTTAGGATCAAATATTGTTTACTACCTCTACTTATAAGGTTTCATCGTTTCAATCTATGACCTTTGAATTTCACCTAAAAAGTCCATGAACTCTCAATTTCCTCCCAATTGGTCTCTGCCGTCAAAATTTTCTGTTAAAGTTGTTAAAAATGTCTATTATGCCCTCACTTATTTTTGTTTAATTTATTTCTTCTCTCTCTTTTTTTTTTTCTTTTCTTTTTTCATTTCACCTCTTGAAGGTCTGTGGATTGGATCCATCTTGATGAGGAAATGAATAGAAGGATGCAAAAGAGCCGGAAGAAGAAGGGGTAAAAAGAAAAAAAAAATAAAAAAGGAGAGGAAGAGAATTTTTTTTTTGTTTAAAAGTAGCTGAGGGTATAATAGATTTTTTTGGAGAAATATAATGGAGTTTTTGACGGATGCTTGGCGGCAGAGACCAATTGAGAGGAAATTGGGAGTTGAGGGACTTTTTAGGTGAAACTCGAAGGTGAGGGATTAAAACGATGAAACCCTATAAGTATATGAAGTAAGTAGTATTTAACCCTATTTTTTACAACAATCTAAGAGAAGATTTGAACGGAATCTCTGTTAACTCGTTTTCTATGTTATCGATCACCTATTCTACACTATTTGTTTATACTGATTGTCGTTTCTATTTTAAGTTTTGTTCCGAACCCGCAGTTGAAAGAAAAGTAATACAAGCATTATGGTCTTGTGCAACTATGGAAAACCACAAAATGTAATCAGGTGTCCTGTCATTTAACATCAAATATATATACATGCATACATACATACATACATACATATATACTCACACACACACACACACACACACACACACACACACACACACACACACACACACACACACACACACACACACATATATATATATATATATATATATATATATATAAAGAGAGACACAAATACACACACACACACACACATATATATAAAGAGAGAGAAGAATAAAAAAACACACACACATGTATACACATATATGAGAGAGAGAGAGAGAGAGAGAAGAAGAATAATAAAAAAATAAGTGAGGGGTAGAATGGTAATTTTAGACTAAATTGTGTAAAATTTGAATGTTTTGAGAGTTATCTGTTAAAATTGAAATAGCAAATACTGAACTGTCGACATGCCATAAGTATAGGAGGGACCAATAATTTTTCCATTATATTTTACATAATAGTTTGTAGGCTATAGGCATATGTTTCTTGCATGCCAGCATAATTTATGTTTAATGGCAATTAGTTCTATCAAAGTATCAGTTTAGCTATTTCTTGTTTTAATTTGTTTTGGCAATCAGCAAATATTACCTTGAGCAATGAGGTATAGAAATATTTTACTATTGAGGTATGTACATATTAAAATATGAGATACTGTTTGAATTATACGAGTTATTATTTCATTGCACTTATATACATGGTAGTAAAACTTTTGCATACCATTAAATATGTTAACAGTTATATTATGAATGTGATTGACCTAAAAGTCTATTGCAGCTCTTCATATGTTGTCAGGTTAGTTACAAATGACTTTTGCCTTTTGTTTCAAGAAGTTTATATTTCGTTACAGTTACATATTGTAATTAATGATTATTTGTCCTTTCTTTCATATCTAAAATGATGCTGCTTCAAATTGTGGTGATAGTATTAATTTTGTCTCATTATTAAAATTTAATTGAGTTATTAGCTGTAACATTTACTGAGCTTCGGATCAATGATTGCAGAGAAAGTAAATAGTGATGCTATATTGTCTCTTACGCTTCGAATTTAATTTATATTATGAGATCTACATATGCTACCATATGCTAGCTTGTGTATCAACAAGTGCAACAGGCCACATATGAGAATGTACTGAATGAATACTTGTAAGTTCAATCTGTGAGAAGTTTTCATTTTGCTTTAATGAGTCAATGAGAAGTTATTTTTGATTTCAATAGTGGGGGTTACTATTTGAAATTTCAACCACTTCATTAATATTCTTTAAATGTTTATTATTATGGGTTTTATATATATCCGATTTTATGAGTATAATTAGCATTTACCATTCCATCATGAAGACATCTATCGCGGTAATGTGGTAAGTTCTACTTATAACTGTAATACCCTGAAAATTTATTATTAATTTTCTGGAATTAATAAAGTGTTTATTGGTACTATTGCATGGTTCGAGGGTGGAGAGAAAGTGTTTCGGATAATTAATTACTCGAAACGTTTTGTTTTCGAGGGGTCCAAGGAGTTGACTTTTTATACGTTAGGATTCTGTGAGAACTTTCTTCACGAAAGTCATAGAGCACGTCGATACGAGTTCGTGCATATACGGAACCCGAAAATCAGAGTTTGTATGAAGAAATTATCGCATTCAGAAAAACTTTCCATTTTTGTATAAAGGACGAAAATTTCTGAAAACTGCAAAAAAGGCGAGGTTTCCATTTTGGGAAACCCGAGCTCTCTTCTCTCTCTTCTCGTTCGAAAATCGGTCGATTTCCTTCACCGGCGATTTATTTCTCCTCCGGCCACCTTTGGACTTGAAATTCTTGGGTTAGCTTCGCCTCAACCTTGCGCACCTCCATGTGGTTGTCTTTCCTCCTCTCACGGTGGCTATGCGACGCGGGAAGCAAACCCTGATCCGAGCTCCATTTTGAAGCAAAACCTTTGCGTGAATTTTCAGGCACACTAGGATTGCCTGAGGATGCTGATGATGTTGCTAGAAGGATTGGACCTGGATTGAAGTGTGGACGGGAAATCGAGCTCGTCGGAAACTGAAAATTTTCCTGCCAGACCCTACTGTTCTAGGTACTTTTTGATCACATTCGTTGATTTTCAGACTTTGTGCTAGTTGTGAGTATTGTTGGGCATGATGAGACGAAGAAGTGCAGGTAGGTCTCACCACCATTCGCGGTGGTTGAAGGCGGCACCGTTGCCATCTATGGCTGCTGTTTCCGGTGATTTCCGGCCACCTCAGGGGTAGTTTCTGCCCCTCAGTGATCTACCCATCGATACGAGCATTTCGATATATAGTTTGTAATTTTCGGACATCGTATGAGCATGTTAGGGTTTTAGCGTTTTCGATTCGATCGGTTTTCGGTCAGTGAGAATTTGGTCTTCCGATCGACTTGTAACTTTGATATATTGATCATAGAAGTATTCAGGAGACTTTGGGTGGTCTCGGATGAGGTTTCGTGTAAAGTCTAGTATCTTAATTTATCCGTTTACTAGTCATTTGGACGGTTAACGACAACCACTTTCACCTTTTACTCTGTTTCAGAACTTTTAGTGACCCTAAAAGTTGATTTTTTATTCGGGTCAAAATTTGAGAAAATGTTCTTCGTGAAAGTTGTAGAGAACGTTAAACCGAGCACTAGCATACATGGTACATAAAAATCGGAGTTCGTATGCGACAGTTATAAGTGAAATACTAAAGTTACTATTGGAGGTAAAGAGTATAAATTTGAATTTTTACTATTACACGGTAAATTTCATTTTTTTTCCTTCTCTCTCCTTCCCCGTGCTCTCTCTCTCTCTCTTCTACAACTCTCCCTCTCTCTCTTCTGCAACTCTCTTTATCTCCACCTCCAAGCCACCAACCGGCGAGCAACCAGCCTTCAGAGACTCGTCTCTTCCTACACTAGATGCTTGCGGTGACGGCTTCCGACGATTTGGCCGGAAAAGAGAGGAATCAAACCCGTAACTTTACTGTAGCAAATTTGGTCAACGCTGACTTTCGGCCACCTCCAGCCACAAACCCAGATCCATTAGAAGCCCCTTGAATCACTCTTCATGCCCTCCAAACCTTTTGAAGCGATTTGCAACGTGGAGGAAGAAAGCATAATTGGAAGATTTTGGGTTCAACCTTCTCCTAAATTGTTGAGGTACTTCCGATCCTTTTCTCGATTTGTCGTAGTTGGGAAAAATGATCAGAGGGTTGAAATTATTGTGCTGCCAAAATTTGGCCGCCATCGGAGCTGTTGGAGCGGTAGGTGAATCTCACGCGTCGCCACTGTAGCGGGCGTGTCACGGTGCCTCCGGCAGCCATTTGACTTCAGTTTTTAGCCCATTAAATCCTATTGATGTTGTAGAGCTAGTTTATGAAATTTGGTGAATTTTGGAGAAGCTTGGAATTAATTATGAATTTTCGAAGTTTATGGTTTTGATTTATGATTTACAAGAATCCGTTTAGAAATTATAAATCGACGATGAAATTGTTGATAAAGTTTGGATTAAATCTGAGGAGGATTGAAGGATTTATCCATGAATTTATGTATAGAATTTCTATAATTTATCGTTAATGTTAATTATTTTTGGAATTGATTAGCTGTTTACGAATAATATTTTCGTACAGGATGTGTGGAATCTCGATTTGATGAAACTTCAAGTAAACGGCAACATAGCAGTATATAGTGAGTGGACTTTTATTTCTTAAAGAATGGTGCATGCATTTAATTATTGAATTAGTGCTTTATTAATTATCATATTACTTTTTGAGCATATGATTGTTTTCGGATTTTGATTTCGATTTATCTTGAGGAATTACTTTCGTTGATGAGTTTCATGAAAGGAGTATGAATTAGTCCGGTTGTGATTTTCGGATATTAATTTTGTTATGCCTGGATTCGAAGTTATGATTTATGTTGTTTTTCAACAAAGTATTTTTCATGGTATTTTCCAAATGGAATATTAGTTCATTATTGAACTTCCTTGCTTATCCATCATTGACTCGAGAATATTTTTGGCGTGTGGGACACGCCGTTGATTTATTGATCTTTCTTATTTATTTATTGACTTTCAGTTTTGGCATTGGGAATGCCTTGATAATGATCTTGGAATTGGTTTTGTTTTGATTTATGAGATTATGTTTTATTATTATTTCTCTCCTACTTATTTTTGAATTTGAAATACTTTTGGCGTGTGGGACACGTCGATGCTATTTTCGGCTTATTGTGAGAATTTGGGAAACCTTTATGGATTTATGTGGTTTTTGGATTTTCCTTTGCTATACTTTGGGCGATGATGTCCGCCTTTGTGGCGAGGTGATGGGATCACCGAAGCTCGTCCGCCTTTATGGCGCTGGTTATTGTCTTTGTGACAGTAATGCTGAAGTCCAGTATCCTAATCACTACACTTAGTGGCGTGTAGAAATATAACGGGAGTATATGAGAGTACTTTAGCCTGGGAGGCTATCACCCAAGCCTGGGAGGCTCATCCAAATGGCTATCTTCTTCCCTTACTTTTATGTTATTACTTGACTAGTGGGGCTAGTCCGATTTCTCTTAACCAGCGGGCTGGTATGTGTTTCACGAGTTTTTGAGTTTAAAGAAATATATTTTATAAATGCTGCATGCATCGAGGTTTTATAAATTTAAATCCGTGGGAAAGTAATTCAACTTCATTTCTGCTAAATTATTTATTTGGTTGTTTATTTTTGTCCACTCACGCTGACGTGTTTTTCAATTACTTTCCTGGGCCCTTCGGTTTCAAATGCCAAGTTTGCAGGCGAAATTAGTTGAGGTCGGACGTACATGGAGTTGAGGCATAGCCAACAACACAGCTTCCGCGTATCTATTTTATCCATGTTTTCCTTATTTATCTTTTATATTAGAATTGCTCTGATAACTTGTGGGATGAATATTATTAGATTGAGATTAGTACTTGTGAAATGGGAGATGTTGGGATTTGGGGAGCATGGTGGCTCCAGGAGAATAAGGATGGATGGTTTAGAAGTGTAAATGTCTTTGTACATGTTTTGGGAAGTCCATTTTTAGGGGAAGTTCTGCCAAATTTTTGATAGAATTTCTTTTAAGGTGGGCCCCGCAGGGCCACCTCAGATTTCATGGTGAAATTCAGGGCGGGTCCTGTCATTTCGCCTCGATTGGCGTCACTTTCGGATTTTTGGATTGTTTCAAGTGTTTTGGAATTTAATTATTTTTGGTCATTCGTGTACTGAATCGAGGTTGTACTTTCTTTAGGTGATTGACAATACGTCCGGTAATTTAACTTGGTTATTAGAGAAGACGTAGCTGGAGTTAGAGATGAGTAAATCTCACGTGGTTCGTTTATGAACTGAGTCACTTATTATTCAAAATTAATTGATAAATTGTGAAATCGTTTTCGAAAATGAATACTCAAAGGCACACGATAACTCACAGTTATCCCCCAAGCAGTACAATGGCAGACAAACTAGAGCTCTAACTGAATCGTAGCCTGTCACCTTGGTCAAGGTGCAAACGATATAATTGCTTCATCACCAATGTGACAAAAGATCCTCAGACCGAACATTTAAAAAGTCCACCTGACTCAAAATATTACTCTCAACTCAATATACTCTTTAATACAAGTACATCAATCACTCACATGATGAATTGTACTCCCGCACACTTAACACAAAATACATTTTAATATAATTACATCAATCCCTCACATGATGAATTATATTTCCGAAAAGAATAATTGCCCAAAAACAACAACTTGAATAAAATCACAATTATTATGCATATTACAATGCCACACCATCAATATATATATATATATATATATATATATCTAAATGAGATATTATCCTGTACATCTCTAAGGCATTAAGTGGTATATTAAATATGATGTTAGGAAGGGAAAACAATGATACCCTGAATGATTTTCGAAGAGGGAAAACTCCTGCGGGGTCCGGGCACACGTACCCTTGGAGAACTCACCTAAGTGAGAGTTGTTCGTGACGCTGCGACAATGAGAATTAGGCTGTTCTCTAATACGCTCATGAGAATCAAGATATGTGCATGACCATAAATGCGCCAACACGCGAACCTGCCTAAATTACCCGTACTATGTGTGTGATATGTTGAAGTTTGGTCAAAGGTATCAAAGTTTACATAATAACCGCAATTTTCATTTTCATCCTGTGTAATTGTGTGGGACGTGTTTGGCTCCAAAACCAGATGGCTTGCAAACTGTCTCTTTTGAGCGTGTGCGCAGGCGTGCCAGCACCGTGGGGTGCAGTCGTCGGGGAGTCCCTTGACCTGACTTCTTGAATCAAACGATGTGGACGAGGAGAGCACCAACCTCGTCACAAGGTTCTTTTCTATGTTTTTCGGAAAACGACTTCTTTGCCTTACGGGTAAAGACTTTGGTTGTGATCTCTTCACGAAACCGAGTCGATACTCAATGTTATAGGTCGAGCAAAGCAATCACCGGAAAGTTGAAGAGAAAGCACAGGGTTTACTAACGCGTATCTTTAGCTTCACTGGGTTGCGAGGGTGTTACACTTACTTCGCTAGTAGTATTGGTGGCTGTAGTATAGGCAGTCGGCTCCTGGGAAGACTAAGACTGGAAGTACAGTCACCGGATTTCAACGAGGTTGAAGATAGGCTTGCTCCAGAGAGGCTTTGATAATCTGTTTGATTAGGTTGAGAGTTGTGTGTTTTCCGTCCTTGAAACCTGGTATTTATACTAGGGTTTCGACTGTTCCTTGCTATCGAAGGATATTGGTTGATGTTTCCTATTCAATCTCCACTACTTGATTCTAATAAGGTCTCGTTTTCCTAATGGATTTTGAAATGGGCGAAGCTGTAACCCAAACCCAAGTAGACTTATTTTTGGGCCGCAGTTATTGGCCCGCTATGCTAAACCTACTAAAGGATCTTGCCAGAAATACTTTTGGGCTCAAACATTGCCCCCCAGGTCCTGAAATCAGGCTCGCGAAAATGTAATTGATTGAAGGGGACTTAAACGACATGTCTGCTGATCAAAACGATGTCCATAATGAAGGTTGCGTCTGTTTGCTTCGGGAAACGTCTTTTCGTCGTATCGTTTCCCTCACAAAAAATCTTATTTAAACTACATCCACTTCAGACCTGTCACATCAGAAATTCTTTCAGTCCCCTAAATCCAGTAAAACCCTTCTCGCTTCATCATCCTCTTGCTGTAAACCAGAAATGGTTCCCCCGAAGAAAATGATCATCGATCAGGAGGAGGAGATCAATAAGAAGGCCGCCCACACTTGGGGAACCCATATCGGGGCTCGCTGTCACATCCACATCACGATTCAAAGGCCGTTGTTACTGAGGCTTTCTGATAATCACACCGGCATGGGCCCAGTACCGCGAGATTTCATCCCGGACGACACTATTACCCTTTACGGCCTGCCCATCTGACGACCCATTCCAGTCCTCTAAAGGACCCCAGAAGATTTCAGAAGTTGGGGTGTACACCACCATCGAGCCAAAATAGGGTACTGGCCATCCCATATCAGTGCCGCGGAGCTTTCATGGTATCGCGAAACGCGAGAGCGAGATCTGGGTCGCTGGAACGCGGCAGGTATTACTCACACCATCGATCTATGTTTTAATCTTCCTTGCGGCGGCAATCGCTCTCCGCTTGCTGCCTTTCTCTGCTTCTGGAACACACCCACCAATACCTTCGATTTTCGCTTTGGCCAAATGGGTATCACCCTGCTCGATATTCTCACCATCACTGGGTTACCCATTGATGAGGAGCCATAAGTGCATGCCCAATTTGACTCTACCACCTTCACCTCGACCATGGTCCAGGCCGGTCGTAGCGCTCACAGCGCCTCTTACCCACGATGGCTGGCCCACTAGAAAGAGCACAACGCCACAGGAGGCATTGCTTTTCTAAAGTACTGGCTCTGTCGATTCATTTTCTATATTTCCTCCAACAAGCCCACTAGTCCTTGGACTTCATTGGCAATAGCCCTCTACAACGGCCACCACGTCGGGCTGGGACAACCGGTGTTAGGCGCTCTCTACCATACTCTGTACCAGGCGATCATGCATCCATTTGAGACCAACATCTCAGGTCCCTTTTGGATCCTCGATTTCTAGATTCAGGTTTACTTTCCTTTCTTTCGTCGAGAAGATATCCCACTGCTTCCACCGGCCAACGCCCTTCTAGGTCAGTGGTTGTGTTGCGAGGCAAGGTACGCATCCCCACCATACTCTGAGTGTTTCTCCTACCTGTATGTTCTGCACGAAATGCCATACTGTGATTTGGTGCTTGGACTAAGATTCCCATCTCCACTCGAAATTGGCTTCCTTCCTAGGGACAACAATTACAGCGACCGTGCACGCTTGGCTTTCCACCGCACTATCTCCTGCTTAGACATCAGACTCGCTACTGAGGAACTCAGTTATGATCTTTACACGCCCAACCACTTTGCTCGCCAATTTGGTTTGGTCCAGCTAGTGCCCTTCCCTCTCTACGACGCTTGGAGCTACAACACCTCCTGGCATAGAATTGGCCCCCCAACCGGGCCTCCACCAGCACAAAGTACAATCACGCTAGTTGATCTTCCTGATTGGGCCAATTCCCTCGCCCCTGTTGATGGGAATGCTGAAGACTATGAGCAATGGTGGTCAGAAGTCTCTGTCAATTGCTGGAGACAAAGGGATGACGAACTCTTCGCGACTATCTTCGAGGGACTAAGATACCCCTACGACGCTGACACTAAGTTACTCGATTGTTTTCCTAAAGAGGAACCCCACTCGCCACTACCCAAGCAGGCTCCGCGACCCGCACAAGCCCCGCGTCCTGCTCAAGCTAGAATTGTGATTCGCGAGCCTGTCCAAGAGATAAGTTCCCTTAACTGCTAGTTCATTAACGCTTCCTGTATCCATTACCCTTGTTTCTATTTTCCTTATCTCCAACATTACTGTTGCAGGGCAATCGAGTAACCGCGAGTACTCCATCCACATATCAAACCGCAAAGGGAAAACAAAAAGCAATAGCAACTGAGCCTGAGGTCGAGGATTCTTCTAATGATGAAGACCCATAAACAGTAAGGAATTCCCTTTCACTTAGCGCTAGCGTATTTCCTCTTAAAGTCTAACTCAATTCTTCCTCCATCTTCACAGATTGCAATCAATGGCTTAGCAGCCAGTGCCTTCATCTCCTTATGGTATTGTTCAGGAGATTTGACCAGTTGCGAGGGTTTAATCAGGCCCTGATCCAGAGCCTCTAGTGTTCACTTGGCCTCTCTAAACCTGCGCTGCAGGTTCCTTTTCTTAGAAGGGCTGATTTCCACCACTTTCCCTTTCTCTCTTGTGTACCACTTGCCTTCTTTAATGGTGGAAGTTGAAGCAGGTGGGATGTAAGGTTTTGTTAAGACATCTCTGTTCCTCCCATCCTGTCTTTGTTTGGCCGCGACCACTCTCAACTTTTTAAACAAGTTTGAATCTTTTGGGGATGGTGGTGATTCCTCTCTACCCCTCGTTTTCGGGCTAGAAGGTTGATAATTTCGCGATGGTGAAGCCCACTTGATTGGCGGGAAAGAGCCAAAGCAAAAAGTCTACTCGACTTCTTTGTGTGACACTGGGATGCCACATTCTTCCTTGCATCGCGAGCAAAGGATCACTGGTGAGGCCTCGCTTATCGATCTAGCCTTCTTCTTTCTTGGGATCTCGTCCCCGTTTTCTTCTGTTCCACTAGTGGTCAAGTCCAAGGTTGGTTTCCTCTGAGTCTGTTTGGTCCACTGGACCTCAACCATGTTGACCCCAGTATCAGGAAAAGGGTTTAGGTCTACTAGCGCTGCCACAATCGCTTGAGCTTCTACCTACAGACTACCATTATTGAGCCACACCTGAATCTGATCCTTCAGTTTGACACAATCATCTGTGTTATGATTCCACAGGTTGTGGAATTTACAATACTTTTTTCCTTTTAGCTGATCTGGTTGAGGGAAAGGGCCGAAGTCCGTCTTCACCATCTTCGCGGCGATCATCTCGTCTAAAATCTCATGTGCCTTGTTGGCATCATATGTATACGTCGCGAATTTAGATTTAGTGAAGGCTACAGACTTGAGCTTGACAGGTTCCTTGGGTATTTTCAATTGCTTTAAAGCAGAGTTTTTTCTTCCTGTCAGCTTAAAGGCAGAGACATCATTCTCTTCTTCATCCTCCTCGAACTGGACAATTTCTTCGCCAAGATGGTGGTAATAAGGATCATAAGTAGCTGGTTGATAGCTCAACGCTGTCACTGTGCGATGTTTTCCTGGCTTGTAAGTGCCTTTGGATGAATTCTTTCTGGCGCCAGTCTCCCTAAGAAGATGTTCAAAGCTGCTGACCTCCTTAATAAGCTCTCCCATGGATTGAATCATGCTGCCATGTTGCTTCTTTCGCTGGCGGGGCTCAAAACCCTTGATTGCCAACTTAACCATTTCTTTCTCAGGCAATACCATGTTCAGTTTGGCCTTTTGAATTTGGAAACGTTGAAGGTATGCCACGACAGACTCAGGGGTTGCTGAGACATCTGAGTGAAAGAAGCCAAGTTAACTTCTGGTTCTGTGGTCCCAAACATTTCTAGGAAGAGCTTCTCCATCGCTGGCCAATCAGCCACTAATCCTGGTAGGAGTTTCGAAAACCATCTGGAACCAGCTCCTGAGAGGGAGGTACCAAAGATCCTGCACTTGAGGATTTCATCATTCTGATACTGGCCGCATTGCACTCTGAACTTGACTAGATGAGTTACCGCATTCTCGGTGTCTTCCCCTGGAAAAGTAGAAAAGATTATAATTTTGTAGCCTCTGGGAAAAGACGCGAGCATTATATGCGGCGGGAAGGGTCCCTCATAGATTCCATCCACTTGGGCCCCAGGGTTGGCCATCCTGAGCATCTCCTCAACCTCATCACGTCTCACATAATCTGGATCGGGAGGGGAAGGAGGAGTTGCCACAGTCTAGTAAGCTGTCTGTGGTGGTATGGCCTAGCTAGCTGTCATCATCCCCTCTCCTAGCCGGACGGTTCTAGAAGCAGGCTGTTAGAGAGTTACCGCTGGTGGGGATGCATCCTTCACCAAAGCCGTTATCTTGATTGGGTTTCCTGTCTGGTCAATGCCGTAATAATTATCTGGGAGTTCATGGTAAACATTCTCCGCCCCATCGCTGTTGTATTGAGTGAATCAAACAGGATCGGTAAGAGTACCTTCACCAGTCTTCAGAATCTTACTCTTCTACGAGGCTTGAGGAGTAGCTTTTGTTCCACCAATCGCCAAAGCTCTTTCCTTGCTTTTAACTGATGCAGTAACGGCCAGTATAGATGGTGTAGCCGTGCTACTGCTAGCCTTCTCTCGAGCATTCGGTTGTATATACTTGCCAGACCAAGAGGGTTAGCTAAGTGAAACAAGGATGGCATTAGAATCTCCTAAAGCTTTATTCCAAACATCTTTAGCCTGGTTCAACTCAGCTCTCTGCATGGCGACCTCTGTTGCAAGGTTAGAACCGTCTTTGCTCATGGCCGCGATGTTGGCCGCAGTGTCTTCGCTTTGGGTGCTAACAGTGTTAACAACACTCAGAATTTCATCATACTGCGCACGAGTGGTGTCAGCAATTTTGTTAGCATGCGTTCGAGCCTCTTTAGCAAGGCGACGTGCATGTTCTTTGGCCTCCTGGATGTTCCGTTCCATTCGCTAATCATATTCACGCATCTGCTGTTCCGATCTCGCGATCGAAGTGGCCAGATGCTTTCCAAAATTCTCGTTGTTGAGCATAAGGATACGGATACGTTCGTCCAGGCAAGCATCCTTAGAGATGATGATGGGTTCAAATTCAGCTTCAGGGGTCTCCTCGTCCGTTGTGGCTGCGGAGGACAATGCCTCTTGGGATCTCGTCCCCGTTTTCTTCTGTTCCACTAGTGGTCAAGTCCAAGGTTGGTTTCCTCTGAGTCTGTTTGGTCCACTGGACCTCAACCATGTTGACCCCAGTATCAGGAAAAGGGTTTAGGTCTACTAGCGCTGCCACAATCGCTTGAGCTTCTACCTACAGACTACCATTATTGAGCCACACCTGAATCTGATCCTTCAGTTTGACACAATCATCTGTGTTATGATTCCACAGGTTGTGGAATTTACAATACTTTTTTCCTTTTAGCTGATCTGGTTGAGGGAAAGGGCCGAAGTCCGTCTTCACCATCTTCGCGGCGATCATCTCGTCTAAAATCTCATGTGCCTTGTTGGCATCATATGTATACGTCGCGAATTTAGATTTAGTGAAGGCTACAGACTTGAGCTTGACAGGTTCCTTGGGTATTTTCAATTGCTTTAAAGCAGAGTTTTTTCTTCCTGTCAGCTTAAAGGCAGAGACATCATTCTCTTCTTCATCCTCCTCGAACTGGACAATTTCTTCGCCAAGATGGTGGTAATAAGGATCATAAGTAGCTGGTTGATAGCTCAACGCTGTCACTGTGCGATGTTTTCCTGGCTTGTAAGTGCCTTTGGATGAATTCTTTCTGGCGCCAGTCTCCCTAAGAAGATGTTCAAAGCTGCTGACCTCCTTAATAAGCTCTCCCATGGATTGAATCATGCTGCCATGTTGCTTCTTTCGCTGGCGGGGCTCAAAACCCTTGATTGCCAACTTAACCATTTCTTTCTCAGGCAATACCATGTTCAGTTTGGCCTTTTGAATTTGGAAACGTTGAAGGTATGCCACGACAGACTCAGGGGTTGCTGAGACATCTGAGTGAAAGAAGCCAAGTTAACTTCTGGTTCTGTGGTCCCAAACATTTCTAGGAAGAGCTTCTCCATCGCTGGCCAATCAGCCACTAATCCTGGTAGGAGTTTCGAAAACCATCTGGAACCAGCTCCTGAGAGGGAGGTACCAAAGATCCTGCACTTGAGGATTTCATCATTCTGATACTGGCCGCATTGCACTCTGAACTTGACTAGATGAGTTACCGCATTCTCGGTGTCTTCCCCTGGAAAAGTAGAAAAGATTATAATTTTGTAGCCTCTGGGAAAAGACGCGAGCATTATATGCGGCGGGAAGGGTCCCTCATAGATTCCATCCACTTGGGCCCCAGGGTTGGCCATCCTGAGCATCTCCTCAACCTCATCACGTCTCACATAATCTGGATCGGGAGGGGAAGGAGGAGTTGCCACAGTCTAGTAAGCTGTCTGTGGTGGTATGGCCTAGCTAGCTGTCATCATCCCCTCTCCTAGCCGGACGGTTCTAGAAGCAGGCTGTTAGAGAGTTACCGCTGGTGGGGATGCATCCTTCACCAAAGCCGTTATCTTGATTGGGTTTCCTGTCTGGTCAATGCCGTAATAATTATCTGGGAGTTCATGGTAAACATTCTCCGCCCCATCGCTGTTGTATTGAGTGAATCAAACAGGATCGGTAAGAGTACCTTCACCAGTCTTCAGAATCTTACTCTTCTACGAGGCTTGAGGAGTAGCTTTTGTTCCACCAATCGCCAAAGCTCTTTCCTTGCTTTTAACTGATGCAGTAACGGCCAGTATAGATGGTGTAGCCGTGCTACTGCTAGCCTTCTCTCGAGCATTCGGTTGTATATACTTGCCAGACCAAGAGGGTTAGCTAAGTGAAACAAGGATGGCATTAGAATCTCCTAAAGCTTTATTCCAAACATCTTTAGCCTGGTTCAACTCAGCTCTCTGCATGGCGACCTCTGTTGCAAGGTTAGAACCGTCTTTGCTCATGGCCGCGATGTTGGCCGCAGTGTCTTCGCTTTGGGTGCTAACAGTGTTAACAACACTCAGAATTTCATCATACTGCGCACGAGTGGTGTCAGCAATTTTGTTAGCATGCGTTCGAGCCTCTTTAGCAAGGCGACGTGCATGTTCTTTGGCCTCCTGGATGTTCCGTTCCATTCGCTAATCATATTCACGCATCTGCTGTTCCGATCTCGCGATCGAAGTGGCCAGATGCTTTCCAAAATTCTCGTTGTTGAGCATAAGGATACGGATACGTTCGTCCAGGCAAGCATCCTTAGAGATGATGATGGGTTCAAATTCAGCTTCAGGGGTCTCCTCGTCCGTTGTGGCTGCGGAGGACAATGCCTCTTGGGATCTCGTCCCCGTTTTCTTCTGTTCCACTAGTGGTCAAGTCCAAGGTTGGTTTCCTCTGAGTCTGTTTGGTCCACTGGACCTCAACCATGTTGACCCCAGTATCAGGAAAAGGGTTTAGGTCTACTAGCGCTGCCACAATCGCTTGAGCTTCTACCTACAGACTACCATTATTGAGCCACACCTGAATCTGATCCTTCAGTTTGACACAATCATCTGTGTTATGATTCCACAGGTTGTGGAATTTACAATACTTTTTTCCTTTTAGCTGATCTGGTTGAGGGAAAGGGCCGAAGTCCGTCTTCACCATCTTCGCGGCGATCATCTCGTCTAAAATCTCATGTGCCTTGTTGGCATCATATGTATACGTCGCGAATTTAGATTTAGTGAAGGCTACAGACTTGAGCTTGACAGGTTCCTTGGGTATTTTCAATTGCTTTAAAGCAGAGTTTTTTCTTCCTGTCAGCTTAAAGGCAGAGACATCATTCTCTTCTTCATCCTCCTCGAACTGGACAATTTCTTCGCCAAGATGGTGGTAATAAGGATCATAAGTAGCTGGTTGATAGCTCAACGCTGTCACTGTGCGATGTTTTCCTGGCTTGTAAGTGCCTTTGGATGAATTCTTTCTGGCGCCAGTCTCCCTAAGAAGATGTTCAAAGCTGCTGACCTCCTTAATAAGCTCTCCCATGGATTGAATCATGCTGCCATGTTGCTTCTTTCGCTGGCGGGGCTCAAAACCCTTGATTGCCAACTTAACCATTTCTTTCTCAGGCAATACCATGTTCAGTTTGGCCTTTTGAATTTGGAAACGTTGAAGGTATGCCACGACAGACTCAGGGGTTGCTGAGACATCTGAGTGAAAGAAGCCAAGTTAACTTCTGGTTCTGTGGTCCCAAACATTTCTAGGAAGAGCTTCTCCATCGCTGGCCAATCAGCCACTAATCCTGGTAGGAGTTTCGAAAACCATCTGGAACCAGCTCCTGAGAGGGAGGTACCAAAGATCCTGCACTTGAGGATTTCATCATTCTGATACTGGCCGCATTGCACTCTGAACTTGACTAGATGAGTTACCGCATTCTCGGTGTCTTCCCCTGGAAAAGTAGAAAAGATTATAATTTTGTAGCCTCTGGGAAAAGACGCGAGCATTATATGCGGCGGGAAGGGTCCCTCATAGATTCCATCCACTTGGGCCCCAGGGTTGGCCATCCTGAGCATCTCCTCAACCTCATCACGTCTCACATAATCTGGATCGGGAGGGGAAGGAGGAGTTGCCACAGTCTAGTAAGCTGTCTGTGGTGGTATGGCCTAGCTAGCTGTCATCATCCCCTCTCCTAGCCGGACGGTTCTAGAAGCAGGCTGTTAGAGAGTTACCGCTGGTGGGGATGCATCCTTCACCAAAGCCGTTATCTTGATTGGGTTTCCTGTCTGGTCAATGCCGTAATAATTATCTGGGAGTTCATGGTAAACATTCTCCGCCCCATCGCTGTTGTATTGAGTGAATCAAACAGGATCGGTAAGAGTACCTTCACCAGTCTTCAGAATCTTACTCTTCTACGAGGCTTGAGGAGTAGCTTTTGTTCCACCAATCGCCAAAGCTCTTTCCTTGCTTTTAACTGATGCAGTAACGGCCAGTATAGATGGTGTAGCCGTGCTACTGCTAGCCTTCTCTCGAGCATTCGGTTGTATATACTTGCCAGACCAAGAGGGTTAGCTAAGTGAAACAAGGATGGCATTAGAATCTCCTAAAGCTTTATTCCAAACATCTTTAGCCTGGTTCAACTCAGCTCTCTGCATGGCGACCTCTGTTGCAAGGTTAGAACCGTCTTTGCTCATGGCCGCGATGTTGGCCGCAGTGTCTTCGCTTTGGGTGCTAACAGTGTTAACAACACTCAGAATTTCATCATACTGCGCACGAGTGGTGTCAGCAATTTTGTTAGCATGCGTTCGAGCCTCTTTAGCAAGGCGACGTGCATGTTCTTTGGCCTCCTGGATGTTCCGTTCCATTCGCTAATCATATTCACGCATCTGCTGTTCCGATCTCGCGATCGAAGTGGCCAGATGCTTTCCAAAATTCTCGTTGTTGAGCATAAGGATACGGATACGTTCGTCCAGGCAAGCATCCTTAGAGATGATGATGGGTTCAAATTCAGCTTCAGGGGTCTCCTCGTCCGTTGTGGCTGCGGAGGACAATGCCTCTGGAGTAGGAGATTTCTCGCCCTCAGTGGCGGATAGCTGATTTATCTCAGGTACAGTTGACATGTCTGATGATGGTGAGCTCATTTATTTTATTTTAATTTTAAATCACTGGGGGATTGTTGGAAATTTCATGATTTAAAATTAAAATGTATTTATTTATTTCATTATTTATTTCAGGGGTTATTTTCATTTTGTGTTTATTTCTCTATTTATGGTTTAATGGTTTTATGTTTGAAATATATGATTATTATTTGACTGTTATATGGTTAATGAGGTTATTATGGTCATGGTAAGTGTGGCCTATATAAGGGTACATGGCTAGAGTTGGAAGGCATATGATTGGAAGGCATGTGTGGTTGGACATATTGTCGGATATGAAATGTCGAGATGATCGGATACATATCCCTCATGAGAAGAAAATGCACTCCACCATCATGCAACCATTCTAGCACAGCACCCTATCCACCTAAAGTCCTCTTCCATATTATAAATATATCTATTTTAAGTATGCACCGTTTTTTAGTACACAAGTGATTAAGGTTCAATGAAACTTCTTAGTTGCACCACGGAGCTCGAAGAGTTGTTGTATCATGAGGAAAGTTTGTCATTCAATCATGTGCAGTATAGGACGAATATTCTCTTAGGATAATACACTTGCACGGCTCAACTCGATAAGTTTTTCTATATAAAAATCTATATATTATATTATTTTATTGTATTGCATTTCTTTATCTATATTTTTATTTTTATTTCTCAAGATAATTTCATATTATTTTATTTTAATTTTACAGAAATTACGTCTCATATTTTTTACAACAGGGATTCGATTTGTTTTAATATTATTTTGTACACTTTATAATTTTCCTGTGAACTTGGGCGCCTAGACGTATAAAATGCAGTATTATGCATAAGAGAATTATTTTATCGTGGTCATTATACATGGCAATTCTCTTTGTTATACCGCTGACTTTATCAATAGATGTTACTGTTTTCTCTCTAGAAAACAAAAAGTGGTCAAACTAAAAATGAGAGAGAGAGTAAATTGTATTAGTTAACAAATTATTACATGGTGGTAAAACATAATTTATTATCGTATGATTTTTGTATTCCGTTTTATGAGTAGTATAAATAGGATAACAAGAAGTGTATTTTAATGAATTTGGTATGAATTGCGTTGTCTTTTATTCATATTAGTATTACTGTATCAGTATCATACGCATGGAAAATGTTGGGAAAAAAAAACATTGGTAACCTTTTTATTTTTTAACGTAAGCTTAAGGCAGTCAACAATATTGGGTTTGTGCTAATTCATGCACTAATGTCTGTGCGAGGATCATCTTTGGATATGGAAAAGTTGGTACGTGTTCAAGTTTCAAGCATAGGTGTTCATACATTGAACTGAGACGCACTGTGAAAATTCCTGGCTTCTATAATGATTTGTATTGCAACCCCAGCATTCTTGGATTTCGAGAAGCATCTTTGAATCTTTTTCTTTATCATCAACACATTTCAACTGCCGGGCCTTTTCGATCGTATCTGCTCTGGTATGGGGGAAAGATTTTACACAAAAACACACACCTCAGTCTTCTATTAAAACAAATTAAAGTCATCTGTCACAGTTTGTTCATATTTCATCATTGATATTGGATTGTTTTCATATATAAAGAAAATTGCTGAGTCTGATACAACGCTAAAGGATGTGGCAGCCAGACGAAAATGCTAAGAGTAAACAGTATTGTAATGGTTCATTGAATGAGTTATGCTAAACCAATCATCAGCAGCAGTGATGGTCTTGGTTTGTTGACTTTATCGCTTTAGCCGTTTCTCTAAACTCTTGAACTAGAAGGGTCCTCAACCAGTATATGGGAGTAGTGGAAATCACAAATGCAAAATGAAAATATCGCATCTTATTCCAAAATGATAAATATACAGAACCTAATATTTAAATTTGGATCAAATAAGAAATTTAGTTTTATAATTTTCTAGAGTTTCGACTTTTTTGCTGAAATAGTTATAACTTGTGCTACGTTATGGTAATTATACTACGTTGTAATCGGGTTACATATCGAGTTATCTTTCCGTTATGTCACCGCTTTGTCAAAGCAAATGGAGTAGCCAGTAGAGCACTCTTTGCTAGTCCGTGCTTGTTGGAATACATGTCTTCTGTAGAGATTCCTGATATTATTTTGGGAAATACTCTGGATGCTTATTGTAATCAAGGGTTTACGCTCAATGTCCGTCCCCCCCCCCCCCCCCGTATTTCGACAGTTTCATCAATCAAGGCTTGATTTATTCCAAAAAAAAAAAAAAAAGTTATAACCGTTGCATTAATACGTGTGAATTAATTAATTTTTTTTTTTTTTTAAGAATACAATTTCATTCATAGCAAACACAGGCCAGAATGGCACTATACATAGATCCCACCAGGGGTGATAGGTGTCATTACACTTGAAAACAATTCCTCTCCTTTTTTCAGGAGCCTAGCAGAATAGCAAAATTCTAAACTATAATAATAGCATACAAAGTTTCCGATGCCAATGAGCTCAATTGCAGTATACCAAAGAACTTTACACTGCTAATTAAACTACTCAAGATAACTGAAAGATATGAGTCAAACTTTAAAATTTCTCTTTAATTTTAACTAAAGTATGAGCCAGTTGTAATGTTGTTTTCGTAGCTAAAATTGCCTCGACTCGTATCAATTGTCTCAATCTTAAGAAATGTTAAACACTAGAAAAGTAAAAACAAATAACACAAACAAGAATAATGAGAAGTGATTTTGATACTTTTACTTGACTACTTGCACTCTACTATTAACTACAGAAAAATATAGTAACCTTATCTAGTCAAGCTTTATCGAGCCCATTTTGCAAATCCAAATGGTTAAATTATTTTCATTAGGTTTTCAAAAAAACAAATATATATTTTCATTAGAAAACAAACGGTTCCATTAACATATCAAAGTTGTTCACAAGTTGTACCATGTATTGAAAGTGTCTGCATTCATATCCTAGGAGAAAAACAGGATAATTTATTTAAAAGGAAAATAAATTATGAGAACACCTAACTTAACAAAGAAATTAATAATAATTAAAATCAATTTGCAGTAGAAGTTGCTCAACGTATCAGCCGAAATATCTTGAGTCTGACGCCTCTGATTCTCCCCGATTCGGACCATCACCCCAAACTGGATTTCCAAACAAAAACCACCATTTTTTAATCCCCAGAACCAACGGCTCCGATCACATCTTCCTCATTCAACTCCATGCACACGCATGGATGTCTAACCCGCCAGCCTATATAGACTCGTAAAACCCTCGATATATTCCATTGCCATTTGCGCGGAGACATCAAGAGTAACCTTCTTTCTTATTATCATTGCGAGATTGTTGTCGTTTGCTGACGTGGCATTGCCGTCGGTCAGAGAAATGGTCGGAAGTTCATCGTCAATATTATCATCATGGCGCAAGGAATGAGCTTGGGGTCTGTTATCGTGCTGGCGGGTCTAGCGGCTTTCATGGTGGTGCTGCCGTTAATGCTGCCTCCGCTGCCTCCTCCGCCGCTGATGTTCTTGTTCTTTCCTGTAGGGATAATGGCCGCCCTCATGTTTCTGGCTTTATCTCCTGCCGAAAACGTTATGGTTTCTTGTTCTGTATAAAGATGATTAGCTAGATTAGATCCATCTCAAGACTCGGAGTCTGCTGTAATTGGGACATGTTGGAAATATTTAGTGATACATGCAGTTGTTTTGTTACTGATTGTAGTGAATCAGTTGACTGTGGTGATAATCTGGTCGCATTAAAGCCATACCAATGCTAATTAATAGAAACCAAGGACCTTCATGAATGCAATGAGATTTTCGTAACTGGTGTTTTTCCTTTTTAACTATTCAAGTTTATCACTCTGATGGCCTTATGGGTGTCCTCATCATTTTCTGCTACTTGATTCCTGTGGGTGTTTGAAGTGTTGGTTATGGTTTTTGCAAAACGTAGTAGAGATTGGCTGGCTGGTTCCTGCTGTAGGATGGGTGCTACCTTTTTTCTTTAATCCTTTGCTGCTCAGCTTTACAGCTTCAAAGCTTTTGCTGCTGTCCTGCTTTTCTCCGGTGGTCTCTGAGTGTCAATTGTCACTGTTATTGTTACCCCCCCCCCCCCCCCCCCCCGGGTCAATTATCACTGTTTTGTGGTGCTTCACTGCTTCGGTTTCTTGTATATATAGGTATATATAGAGATGTTTGTGAATAATGGCAATAACATGATATTTTATAAAATGACATGATATTCTAGAGATAGCACAATTATAAAAATAAAAAAAAATAATGACCACAAATATATAAAAGATGAGTTCTCTAACTCAAAACCCTTCTGATAAAAAAACAGAGGTACTCAAAACCCTTAATCCAGCTGCTCGGTTAATGTTAATGGATGGAGATTGAAGCTAAGGTCCTAAGCTCCACGGTTATATTTACTCAAATTACCCAAACTAAGATAGGCCCAAAAATTGGTATGAACTAGTGGAGTAGTACATAAAGGAAAAAGTTGAGTATCCTTGGTGTCATGGAAAATCCCTCGAATCTCACACACGAAAAATTGAAGCATCTTTGGGTGGACCCATACGCGAATCCATATATGTATCCGTCGAATTCCTAAGAGACTATGGAATACGAATCTAATTCCAACCTGAATTTTATCAACCCAATTAAGTCCAAGACTCCTAATTGAATCTGGAAAGGGAGGGAAAACCCTAAACCCTGTAACTTCCAAGGACTTCAACCACCACTACTGATCAGACCACCACCACCACCACAATTGCTGGCCAAACTGCCACGGTCAATGCTGATCAGACTAGCACTGTCACTGCAGGCCAAACCATCACCACCGCTTGCATCCCATGGCAATTCGCTGCTTGCTCGATAAACTAATCTCTCTGTAAGAACTCAAAATCTGGTGGTTTCCATCATAAACATTAAAGGATATATCCATGCAGCTCAAACACCTTCCAATATGACAACTACATGAAAAGCCACTAAGGCTCGTCACTTGCAAACAATTCAGATAAACACATAAGAACTTTGATTCCCTTTGCGATGATGGCAGTATGATGTAGACCAAACTTGTCTTTTCATTCCGTTAATTAGCATATGATTGTAAATGGAACTAGTTGAATTTTAGTTTAGGAACTAGATCCTAGGATGACTAGGGGTTTGGAAATCCCTAGTATACTAATCAAACTATAGGCACTAGTATATCTTAGCTGCACTTGACTAGGAATCATAATATGTTTAGGATTTGATTTAGTTTTAATTCCTGGTCTATATATAGTTAAGTTGTTCTTGTAGGAATGAATGAAGTCTGAATGTGTTTAGGAATAGGGTCTGTTTCCTGTTATAGCTGAGTTCTCGTGTGATTAGGAATAACGGATTCCTTATTATTTAGTATAAATACCTTCACGTTATAGAGGAACCAAGACTAAGTTGTTTTATTGTAACTTTGCTGCTTCTTGTTCACTTTTGTATTGAATTACTTTGAATCGATGGGCAAGGGCAAGGACAAGTACAAGAGCAAGGCCACTGGCTGTCAACGCCAGTTCTCTACCACTGAAGATCTTCTTATTGAGAGTACCTGCACCTATTCAAAGCCAGAAGCTCAACATTATGAAGCCGATGAAGTAGAATTTGCAGAAGGATCAGAAGAGGAGGCGACGAGTGAAGAGAATCTGAAAACAAGAAAAGCAAAGGCGTTGAAGGCTTTATTGAGATTCAAAATCCTAATTTGGTAAAGCAGAAGAAAGCGTTGAAAGCTAGAGACATTGACATTGGAAAAACAACTGAACTGTCAAGGAGTGAAAGAGAAGAAATAGAGAAAGAGAGAAGCCATGAGAGATATATGAAGCAGCAGGAACAGGGAAAGATTGAACAAGCAAGGAAAGATTTAGAGCGCCTAGCGCTTATACGACAACAAAGGGAGGAGGCTGCTAAGAAGCGAGAAGAAGAAAAAGCTGCCAAAGTACAGAAGAAGATGGTTCAACCCCGCAAAACCATTACCTAAGAAGTGAAGTGCAGGACAAGTTGTTGTGATGCTATGGCTGCTGTGAACATATGTTAATTTTCCGTTTCCAGCTTTTACATTAGATTTTTGAAGCTTCTTATTCGAGTTGAAATGTTTCCTTTTATATTTGGAGCTTATGATGAGATTTATTTTAATATGAACAGTAACAATCCAGTAGTGTTCCACTAATTACCAGTTGGCCAGTAGTTCTCTCTCTTTCTATTTTGTAGCAAAAGTTCAGTAGGAGTTGCCGACTAGCAAACATGAAATAAAGCAGCTAAAATTTTTAAGTATTTATGTTCATCGGTTGGACCATGAATGTGTCTGTTCAGTACTAAGAAAACGTTACTATGAGTAATAAAGAATCAAATATTCATGAAGGAGAGGTAGTCTTCTGTTTCCTTCTTCTCACTGTTCAACTGCAACTGCTTGCCAGTGGCCAGAACGTGCTCCATGTTCAACTTGTTAATATCAATTAGTAGCTGTATGTAATCAGGGCCTTAGTGCAAAGCAAGATTTGATTTCCAAGATGAGGAGAACTTGATGCAGACTAATTTCTGGAGATGGCGTCGAGGTCATTTATATGATTAACTGAAATCGAATATAGTTGCATCTGTGACATCAATCTTAGTTACATGAAGAGGTTAACTCAAAAACAGAAGTTGATACACTAATGCCAGAGAATTGCATGTGTACCAATGCAATCACAACAGCCAACAGCAGGACTGCAGGAGCGTTCATACACAAAACAACAGAACATACAAAGGCTCATAGATTTCTCTGTAAATTTGCTTCCTATAGTACCTTCAAAGTAAGGAAACGCTCCAAAAACAAACCACAAAAAAGATCAAATTGTAGAGTCAACAGGACACATAATTCAACATTACTGCTTCATTGCCATGACTTATCAACCATTAATGTTCACATCGACGAAAGCTCTTCACTGGACACACATCCTCATATTTAAATGCGTCTACAATTACATCTATTCCATATCACACGGCTACAAAATTGTTGACTTCCGAATAGTATTTCAGTTAGTACAGTAGGACATAGCAAATCTCACATAGTAATGGGAAGCTTGTACATCACCAAACAAAACCATAGCCCCCTAATATATCCAATGCAAGCACATCTTTCTCAGACTCCTTCACAATTCGTTGTCAATGATATCCCTCATCATCTGTAATGGAATGAGCCCTTCAGTCCGGATGGCATCTTTACTTGGGTCTGGACTTATAAAGAGCAATGTCGGCAATCCTCGTACCTGAGTCAAAGAGTTTATGAGGCATTTCTTTAATTACTTCCTAGTCATTAGTTGCATTGATGTTTTCAAATAGTAACACATCTATCACTAAATCTAGATCACTTCATGAAGAGAAATATACAGAGCAAGACATCCATCAGTTTTTTTTTTAAAAAAAACTCATTTCAATTAACAAACAATCAGGAATGAGGTACAATTGATTTGTAATTGAATCTAGCTACAAAGATCAAACTCATATATTTTGTACATGGCTCGTTACGGTTACTAGAGGCCACAAAATCATAAAGAAATTTCAGTGCTACAAGTAGGCCTTGAAGTACATTAGAAGATGAGGGAACAGTGATGATATAAATGTAAAAATAAAAAGAGAAGAAATTACCTGCATGTCACGTGCAAATTCATACTCATCATCTGTATCAACCTTAATAACTTTTATGTTGCTCTCATACTCCACAGCAAGCTGTTTTCAAAATTCAAATCTCGCTGAATATCATGTCTAGTTAGGTGTAAACCCAAACAATCTATCTGCTTGCAGCATGCAACCCCTATAACACACTTTAATACTGCATGCATTTAAGTGTATTTTGAACTTGGAAAGTCATCAGAATAACAGAGCTAACATAGAAAACCATACAAGTAACAACTAGTTAACAAAATCCTGTGCCTTATATCAACCACAAAATGTTTTAATCAAGTCAAGAGGTCCACAAAAGAAAGAAACGTGCATCAAGAGCTGCAGTTCTGCAAAAGCTGTAGCATTTCCCATATTCGATTAATCACGAAAGCAATCAGCTATTAAGTTTATGAAAATCAACTAACATCCACACTTCACTACAGTTTAATGCCATGCCAATAGGAACTAAATGTGAGCACATGAAATGGTCTAGATCCTGACCAGATCCCACACTAGCCCTAAAACGTTGGTCTCTTAACTTGACAAGTAATGTTACATCCAAAATATCCATTTTAAATTCAGTTTGATCAACATGAAGGTCCAACTAATGCTGATCTTATGCATACAAATTAGTAGCGTCAAAATTCAATAAAAAGACTTTCTGATTGCCAGTACATCACTACACTAAGATCAAAAGAAATGTGCACATAGGGAAGTGTGTGTGGGTTGGTTCAGATAATCTGATTCTCAATTATCTCTGGTCGAGCCTATCTGCAGAAGTTTGATACATTGAGAACTCCATAACATGTTATTCAAATGTCAAAAGAGAAAAACCAGCGAATTCTGAGAGATAGCTTATGCAAAATATACAACTTTTCTCGCACATTCTATTTCAGATTTACTTTGGTTCTACAGTTATCTAGTGCCGTAAATTATCATTCTATGCAAACATTTCTATGGAGCATACCATTTCAAGTTCTTGAGCCATCAATATACAGGGTCCACACCATGTTGCAAAGAAATCAACAACAAGGGGTACCTTTCTGTCTCCTTTTACCAGTTCTTGAACCTCCTGAGCTGACATCTTTTCCTGCCCAACCAAACAAGAAATTCATAAGCCCAAAATTATATTTCAAGCAAGTTATAGAACTCTAAATCCAGACTTGGCCAAATTAAAAGAAAATCTCCACACTTCCCCATATCCACACAGAACATGATTTCAAACATCACTATTTCTCTCATTGTCCAACCTTTCCACACCAACCAGATAAAGTATTTGCAAATACAAACCACCCATAAAACAATTTCCATTTTTATGGAGCAAAAACACATGAAGCAAAAGAAAAACCGACAATATAAACAACAGTAGAAAAAACCGCAAAATTCAATGGCAATGGCAAAAAGTGAATAAGCATTGTAGGAAGGCATACCACAAGGTAGTCTTCTCTGACATGTTTGCCATGAGGGGGTCTGCAAAGCACCTTTCTTGGCGTTGTCGAGAGTGAAGACGGCGTGTTCTTAGAAAAGAGTGAGTTTTGGTGATGGGTTTTCACCGAGGTGAGAGAAACAAGTGGTGGGGGTTGGAATGATAAGAGCACCGGAGAGTGGCTATGGGTTTTGAAGCTAAAGCTATAGGTATGGATATGGGGGGATGTCTGTGCCGGGAGGAGAGCCATGTGTTTTCAGTTCAGAGGCAGAGTGAGCTACTGTATCTGCTGCTCTGTTTGAGATTTCAGACCGGGGTTTTGTTAAATTAGATTTACGATATTATCCATTACATATCTTCCCTGAGGAAAGAGAAAAGCAATGAAAACGTTCTCTTCGGTAATTCCCGACAGACCGACCGTCAATCTCTTTTTTTTTTTTTTTAAATAACCCGTGCGGTTGTTCTCAAGTCTTGATTAATGAAAAAGGCCGTGACCACTTACCCAATTTCAACTTAAAAATTGTCTACTTGCTCCACAGAAAAAGTTTTCTAACCCCATTTACCTAATTCAACATCTAATGACAGTTTTGCCCCTATTATCAAATTTAAACTCACATATATCTCCCCTCTCAAACTCTCTCTCCTCCCGGACTCTCTCTCTCTCTCTCTCTCTCCAGCCGGTAGTGGCAACCACGCCTTCAACACCTTCTTCGTCGACCTCGAGCCCGGCGCAGGCAAGCACATCCCAAGCCCCATCTTCATCGACCTCAAGCCCACCGTCAATCGCCGATCACCATTCTGGTGCTAATCACCGATCTGTTGCCGGTCACTGATCTGGTGCCAACCACCCTCAATCACCGATCACCGACCTGAAGCTCCCATCCCGCTGCGGTGCCCGGAACCTCACCAACCTGAAGCTTCGCGCGTGCCGCGATTTGACCGATGCAAGCATGCTGGCATCCACAAAGAACTCCAAGTTTTGAAGAAGCTATCATATGGATCGTGCACCTTCGGAGCAAGGGAATGAACGCCGTGCTGGAAAATTGTTCTGCTCTGGAAGAGTATAGGTGAAGCGGCTCAGGTAGATCTGATATGGTGCCCAAAGCAATTTCTGGGTGCCCATAGCACTTTTTTTTTTTTTTATGGTATACTTTGAGCTCCAAGAGTAGGGAAGGAAATGTACAATTGACATATAATTGATATGACTATCGGTGGTAATAATATGGTTATTGGGAGGTAATAATAAGATTATTTATTTGAATAAACCTACAAAACCTTCAAAATTATAAACATCTTCATTGTTTATTAATTATTGATCCCTAATAAACTTATTACTGCGGGCAATGATATGTTCATTGGGGGCAATAATATGTTTATTGGGGGGTAATAAAATCAGACGCAGGTATCCGGTCACCAATCCGGCAATCGGATTCCGATCGCTGGACGCAGGACTCAGGTCACCTGTCGCCGAAGTCCGTTGTCGGCCATTCGTCACCGGAGCACATCAAGGTGGAGAATGACTTCTCTCTCAGAGTGAGATAGAAGGAGAGGGCAAAAAAGTCCCAAAAATAAATAAAAAGAATAAAAAAAGAATTAATTGGATATTAGGAAAATAATCTCTTAGAGTGTTTTGGGTAAATGGGGTTAAAAAACTGTTATTGGAGCAAGTGGGCAATTTTTAAGCTGAAATTGGGTAAATGATCATTTCCCCTTAATGAAACTGCATAATATAAAAGGAGGACGTAGAGCCTAAACCCCAGATTATGTAGAGGCAATCTTAATAAAAAATAAAACTATTTTTTAAATTGAGGTTAGAACAAAATTAGAAAACTCGTTCGACTTAATTTTTTTAAATATATTTTAAGAGAGGTAAATTTTATTACCGATGCCCTGTACCATTTGGTCTAGTGATATAAGCCTCTCTTTTATATGTGGGAGGTTGTGAGTTCGACACACAAAATACTAGTTATTGATATGAAAAAAATAAATAAATAAATAAAAAATTTGTTGCGGATGCACTAGCAAGCATGGATCACAACTTTTCCGATGGTCCAACGACCAACTCGATACCTAGAGAGGCTTCAAGAACTTTTCTATTTGATAATGTAAAAACTGGATGTCCAGGGGGCTTCTGTATCTAATGTTCATTTATTTTCTTATCCAAAAAATAATAAAAATAATAATAGGGAGTAAAATATACACTTTATATTTTGTATTTTAGTAATTTGAATTTTGTCCTTTTATAAGATTGTAACCAAAAATAAAAAGGAGGAATTTAGATTGTAAATTAGAGAGCGTGAATTTCATTTTTCAACTAATATATATTAGAAGAAATTATCTCAGATACAATCTAATGATCTCTGGGCCAAGAATGCTGATTGTTTAAATAATAAGTTAATTGTGACTTTGCATAACAGGTTATCTTACTAGGAACTTAAAAATTATGAAACTTCTTCCAAAAGAATAAACAAATAGACTTTTTTTTTTTTGAATCAAATCAACGATTTCTCATTATAGTCTCAAACTAAAGCAGTACATTACATACATTTTCACTGCCTTAAATACAGAGTGTAAATAAGAAAATTTGGTATATATCTAGTGTAATACCCGCAATTATCATTTTAAATTCGAGTAATTGTGTTGAACGATTATTATGCGATTTCACGATTAATGTTCGATAATAATTCATTTTTACAATTATCGAAGTTTCGAAACGATTATTGTTAACGAAAAGCTCGAAATGCTCGATTTGAGTAATCGACTTTTTCTACGTATAAAATTTGGAGAAACTTCCTTCATGAAAGTTGTAGAGCTCGTCGATACGAGTCCGTACACATGCGGAACACAAAGATCGGATTTTTTCTGATTTAGTTATCGAATTTACAAGTTTTCCGAAACTTGTATATATAGAAATTTTTTGGGAAACCCTAATTTCCCACCGGCCTCCCTCTCTTTCTTTCTTTCTTTCTTTTTTTGGAAAGCACAGTGCTTTCTCTCTCTCAGCTCGCGCATCCCTCTCTCTCGACCGAAATAGAGAGCAAACTTCTCCTTAATTGTTCTCCCTCCACAGACCACCTCTCGACCTCAAACCAAATCTCAGGCGTTTGTCTCGAGCTGCTCTAGCTCCCAGAGCCAGTTTTACAAGGCGGCGCGGCCAGTAGCGGCGGCGGCACGGCCCGAACCGAAAACCACCATTTTCGGTTCGAGCTTGATATCTCGAGCTACACACCACCATTTCACTTGATTCTTGGCTCATTGAGCTCATCTCAACTTCCTCTACAAGCACCAAGAAGGACCGGAACTGGGTCGAACGTTTTCACGTTCGTCGGAGCTCGACCCGAACGGATCGAAACACTGAAACTTTCGATAAAGATATCTCGAGCTATACACGATCGTTTCTTGTGATTCTTGGCTTGTTGAGTTCGCAAGGAAGTTCTGAACAAGTTTCCAGAAGGGACCGGGGCCTGAGGTTGCAGTTTTCACTTCGGTTTTCAAGCTCGCCGGTTTCTGAAATTTTTCCGGCCACCGACTGTAAATCGGTACTTTTCGATCCCTTCCCGTCATTTTTAGGTCTTTTGCTAGTTATGAAAGTTACTCAGAATGATGAAACGAAGGGGACAAGCTCGGCCCCGACACCATTGGCGGTGGTCGGTGGCGGCTCTGTCCCTAACTCCGGCTGCCCTATCCGGCCACCTCCGGAGGTCTAAAAATTAGTTTCTGTCCATTTTATGATTCTATGTTTCGATACGATCATTTTGACGTATTATACGCATTTTTCGGATATCGTATTAATTAGTTATGAATTCTGTGATTTCGATCGTTAGATTTTTGATCTGTGAAATTATGACCGTCAGATGAACTTGTAAATTTGTTATGATGATCGTATGACTGTCCCAGAGACTTTGTGTGATCATGGGCGAAGATCCGACCTTTGGATCTTCGTATATGTGAAAAAACGGTAATTAGGGGAGCGATTCGTGAGAAACCGCTCGTCGGATTTTAATGTAAATTAGAATCCGGCCGTTAAATGGTAGTTAAATTATGTGTTGAAATTGTTGGCTAAATTCGAATCACATTTGATTAGGTGATTGACGGATTTTATTTGAGTGGGCTATTTCGGTGTTAATTATAATTATAATTATATTGAAAACGCAGTGGGAATTGGATAGAGGATTTGCAGACCTATTTCGATCTGCTTGATTGCACTGAGACCGACAAGAGGAAGCTAGCCTCTTTCATGCTGAAGGATGAGGCTAGGGTATGGTGGAACGTCACTCAGATGAGCATTGAGGTGTCTACCTTGACATGGGACGGCTTTGAGAGGCTGTTCAGGGAGAAGTACTTTCCACCAGCAGTGAAGGAGAGGTTGGAGCGAGAGTTCCTTGCACTTGTACAGGGTAAGATGACCGTAATTGAGTATAATGCAGAGTTCTCCAGACTGTACAAGTATGTGAGGCAAATGGAGGATGAGGACTTGGCCAAGAAGTTTCAGAGAGGGTTGAGTCCTTTGATTGAGCGTGATGTAGCCATCTTGGAGCTGAAGACCAAGAGAGAGATATTGGCTAAGGCATAGATCATTAAGCAGCAGAACCTGATTCGTTGAGAGAAGGAGTCTGCTGAGAGAGATTTCCAGGGCAAGGGAAATGCCATAACCGGAAGCAGTAGAGCTAGAGACTTCAGGGGTGGGTTCTAGAAGAGACAGAGAACTCAGTTCCAGCATCAGGCTCCAGCCAGGGCAGCAGTAGCTCCTCTTGTTTAGGCTATGCCTATTAGGCAGATAGCACCAGCAGCTCCGGTGAAGTGCTTTAACTGTGGCGAGCCGGGCCACATCCCTCGTGCGTGCACGAAGCCACGGGGTAGGTTATGTTACAACTGTGGACAGGCAGGGCATCAGGCTAGAGAGTGTCCTCGAAATCAGGGTAGAGTGCAGGGTAACCAGCAGAGGCAGCTACCACCTGCTCATGCTAGAGTCTTTGCCATCGGTCAGGCAGGCACGGGAGTGGAAGGTACCTTATCTGTTTATCCCTTTCTTGCTAGAGTACTGTTTGATACGGGAGCCTCACACTCTTTCATATCTAGTTCGGTTTTGGATGTTTTGGGTTTGGTTGCTATGCCTCTGACTAGATCATTGTGTGTTACATCACCTCTCGGTGTGTCTCTTGAGCTTAGCATGCTTTGTGATGATTGCCCTATTGGGATTGGTGGCAGAGAGTTCTCTGCATCTTTGATTGTGATTCCGGATCACACGTATGATGTGATTTTGGGTATGGATTGGTTGAGCCCGAACCATGTTGTTATTGATTGCTTTAGGATGATTGTGTCCTTCCATATTCCGGGACAACCGGTCTTTCATTACCGTTGTCTGAAGTCTGACATCACCATGAGGATAGGGATTTTGGCCCATATTGAATCAGGGAGTAGTACTTCAAAGATTACAGGGATTCCTGTAGTTTCAGAGTATGAAGACGTGTTTCAGAAGATCCCTGGGTTACCTCCGAAAAGGGTAATGGACTTCTCCATTGATGTGATACCAGGTACTTCACCTGTGTCGAAAGCACCTTATCGAATGACTCCAGCTGAACTTCAGGAGTTGAAGGTTCAGATTGAGGGCTTACTTGCACAAGGGTTCATTCAGGCAAGTGTGTCTCCTTGGGGCGCACCAATGTTGTTTGTGAAGAAGAAGGATAGTTCACTTCGTCTATATGTGGATTATCGACAGTTGAAAAAGGTAACCATCAAGAATAGGTACCCTTTACCTAGGATTGATGACTTGTTCGATCAACTTAGAGAAGCTACTGTGTTCTCGAAGATTGACTTGAGGTCTGGATATCACCAGTTGAGGGTGAAGGAGGAAGATATTCCAAAGACAGCGTTCAGGACCAGGTATGGACATTTTGAGTTTCTTGTCATGCCTTTTGGTCTCACGAATGCCCCCCCAGCATTTATGGACTTGATGAACCGTACGTTCAGTCCTTACTTGGATCAGTGTGTGGTAGTGTTCGTGGATGATATCTTGATTTATTCAAGGTCGTCAGCGGAGCATGAGAGACATCTGCGGATAGTGCTGCAGACGTTGAGAGAGCAGAAACTATTTGCCAAGTTCGAGAAGTGCGACTTCTGGCAGAGTGAAGTCAAGTTCCTTGGTCATGTGGTCTCGAAGGATGGAGTTTCTGTGGATCCTTCGAAGGTTGAAGCAGTAATGAGTTGGAGTCGCCCTACTACGGTTACAAAAATCCGTAGCTTCCTTGGATTGGCCGGGTATTACAGGCGTTTCATTGAAGGGTTTTCTGGTATTGCTTCGGCTTTGACCAAATTGACCAGGAAAGACACTCAGTTCGTATGGTCGGATGAGTGTGAGAAGGCTTTCATTGAGCTGAAGACTAGATTGACTACAGCTCCGGTGTTGACTATTCCTACTAGTGGTGGTGGATTAGTCATTTACAGCGATGCATCTCATCAGGGTTTGGGGTGTGTGTTGATGCAGAATGGTAGTATCGTTGCTTATGGTTCTAGACAGTTGAAGGTACATGAGCGGAATTACCCTACTCATGATCTAGAGCTAGCAGCGGTGGTGTTTGCCTTGAAGATTTGGAGACACTATCTTTATGGTGAGAAATTTGAACTCTTTTCTGATCACAAGAGTTTGAAGTATCTATTCTCCCAGAAGGAATTGAACATGAGGCAGAGAAGATGGATGGAGCTCATTAAGAACTATGATTTCACCTTGGAGTATCATCCCGGAAAGGCGAATGTAGTGGCGGATGCCTTGAGTAGGAAACCGCGGGTAATCATGGCATCGATTATGGTGCGGGAGTGGCGCATGTTAGAAGCTGCATCTGAGTTCGACCTTATGCCCGTAGGAGCAGGACATGGAATCTTTCTCGGTAGTATCACCTTACAGCCCACCTTGATCTCCAGGATCATTCAGGGTCAGACACTTGATGAGTTTGCTCAGGCGAGGATTGCTGAGATGACTGCTGACCCAGATGTGGAGGGTCCTTCTGAGTGGATGATTGGGGCTGATGGAGGGTTGAGATTTCGAGGAAGATTGTATGTACCGAGTGTTGATAACCTCAGGGAGGAGATCATGCAGGAAGCACATAGGTCTCGATATACTATACATCCAGGAGGTGCTAAAATGTATATGGATCTACGAAGGCAGTTTTGGTGGTATGGTATGAAGAGGGATGTGGCGGAACACGTGTTGAAGTGTCTTACCTATCAACAGGTGAAGGCAGAGCATCAGAGACCAGCAGGAATGCTGAACCCCTTATCAATTCCTGTTTGGAAATGGGAAGACATCTCTATGGACTTTGTGACTGGATTGCCCAGATCCAGGCAAAGTTATGACTCGATTTGGGTGATTGTTGACCGGTTGACTAAATGAGCACACTTCCTTCCGGTGGCAAAAACGTACTCAGGGGATGCATTGTGTAAGTTGTACGTGAACGAGATAGTGAGGCTTCATGGAGTACCTGTAACGATTGTCTCTAATCGTGATGCTCATTTCACTTCAGAATTCTGGCATAGGTTCCATAAGGCATTTGGTACGTCTCTTGCTATGAGCACTGCGTTTCACCCACAAACAGATGGACAGACCGAGAGAGTGAATCAGGTGATGGAGGACATGCTCAGAGCTTGTGTTCTGGATTTTAAGGGTAGTTGGGCGGATCATCTACCGTTGGTAGAGTTTGCTTATAACAACAACTATCACTCTAGTATCGGTATGGCTCCATATGAGGCTCTTTATGGTAGGCCATGTAGGACTCCTATCTGTTGGGCGGAAGCAGGGGATAAAAGACTCATCGGTCCTGAGATTGTACAGGAGACTACAGAGAAGGTCACTACTATTCGGGACAGAATCCGAACCGCTCAGAGTAGACAGAAGAGTTATGCTGACTTGAAGAGGAGACCTTTGGAGTTTGAGACAGGTGATCATGTGTTCTTGAAAGTCTCACCTATGAAAGGTGTGGTGAGATTTGGTAAGAAGGGGAACCTCGCACCGAGGTATGTTGGACCCTTTGAGATTCTGGAAAGGGTTGGTAACTTGGCATATCGTCTTGCTTTACCTGTTAGCATGTCGGGTGTGCACAATGTCTTCCATGTGTCTATGATCAGGAAGTATGTTCGAGACGAGTCTCACGTGATTGATCACGGTACGATCGAAGTGAACACGGATGTGACGTTTGTAGTTGAACCTGTTCGTATCTTGGATAGGTCTACGAAGAAACTTCGTAGGAAGGAGGTTGATCTCGTGAAAGTGTTGTGGAGTCATCATGACGAGGGTGATGCATCATGGGAGTTAGAATCTGACATGAGGACGAGATATCCACAACTTTTTGGGGAATTGGGTACTTGAATTTCGTGACGAAATTCCTTTAAGGGGGGTAGATTGTAATACCCGTAATTATCATTTTAAATTCGAGTAATTGTGTTGAACGATTATTATGCGATTTCACGATTAATGTTCGATAATAATTCATTTTTACAATTATCGAAGTTTCGAAACGATTATTGTTAACGAAATGCTCGATTTGAGTAATTGACTTTTTCTACGTATAAAATTTGGAGAAACTTCCATCATGAAAGTTGCAGAGCTCGTCGATACGAGTCCGTACACGTGCGGAACACAAAGATCGGATTTTTTCTGATTTAGTTATCGAATTTACAAGTTTTCCGAAACTTGTATATATAGAAATTTTTTGGGAAACCCTAATTTCCCACCGGCCTCCCTCTCTTTCTTTCTTTCTTTCTTTTTTTGGAAAGCACAGTGCTTTCTCTCTCTCAGCTCGCGCATCCCTCTCTCTCGACCGAAATAGAGAGCAAACTTCTCCTTAATTGTTCTTCCTCCACAGACCACCTCTGGACCTCAAACCAAGTCCCAGGCGTTCGTCTCGAGCTGCTCTAGCTCCCAGAGGCAGTTTTACAAGGCGGCGCGGCCTGTAGTGGCGGCGGCACGGCCGGAACCGAAAACCACCATTTTCGGTTCGAGCTTGATAACTCGAGCTACACACCACCATTTCACTTGATTCCTCATTGAGCTCGCCTCAACTTCCTCTACAAGCACCAAGAAGGACCGGAACTTGGTCGAACGTTTTCACGTTCGTCGGAGCTCGACCCGAACAGATCGAAACACCGAAACTTTCGATCAAGATATCTCGAGCTATACACGATCGTTTCTTGTGATTCTTGGCTTGTTGAGTTCGCAAGGAAGTTCTGAACAAGTTTCCAGAAGGGATCGGGGCTTGAGGTTGTAGTTTTCACGTCGGTTTTCAAGCTCGCCGATTTCTGGAATTTTTCCGGCCACCGACTGTAAATCGGTACTTTTCGATCCCTTCCCGTCATTTTTAGGTCTTGTGCTAGTTATGAAAGTTGCTCAGAATGATGAACGAAGGGGACAAGCTCAGCCCCGACACCATTGGCGGTGGTCGGTGGCGGCTCTGTCCCTAACTCCGGTGGCCCTTTCCGGCCACCTCCGGAGGTCTAAAAATTGGTTTCTGTCCATTTTTTGATTCTATGTTTCGATACGATCATTTCGGCGTATTATACGCATTTTTCAGATATCGTATGAATTAGTTATGAATTTTGTGATTTCGATCGATTTCGATCGTTAGATTTTTGATCTGTGAAATTATGACCGTCGGATGAACTTGTAAATTTGTTATGATGATCGTATGACTGTCCCAGAGACTTTGTGTGGTCATGGGCGAAGATCCGACCTTTGGATCTTCGTATATGTGAAAAAACGGTAATTAGGGGAGCGATTTGTGAGAAACCGCTCGTCGGATTTTAATGTAAATTAGAAACCGGCCGTTAAATGGTAGTTAAATTATGTGTTGAAATTGTTGGCTAAATTCGAATCACATTTGATTAGGTGATTGACGGATTTTATTTGAGTGGGCTATTTCGGCGTTAATTATAATTATAATTATATTGAAGACGCAGCGGGAATTTCGAGGTGAGTAAAACTCACGTGGTTCATATTACGAACCGAATGTTTTAAATTTATTTATTTATAGTAATTGTGTGAAAAATATTTGCGGATTAAATATTTGTTTTAAAAATTTCATGGATTTGAATCACCACGGTCCATAGGTAAGTAAAATAAATTTTAATTATACAAATGAATTTCATGATTTTCTTGTGTGAACTATAGATGGTATTAGTGGTCATTCCTGAGTAGATGATTACGTATATATATATTTACGTGGAAAATATATATTGATGAGTGGATTGTTGAGTGATGGTATGATTGAGTAGAAGTGATGAATTGATTGTGTTTCAATTGTGTAATTCCATAATAATATGGTGTATCTTGGTTGAGTTGATTTCAGTATGTGATATTATATGTTGCGCTCATGTATGGGTTTAGGGTCGACGTAATGACCGGTGTGGGGTAATCGGACGCTCTAATCCTGGGTGGATGATGGGATACGATTGGTTGAGTATGTGGAATTATTAGACGTTCTAAATATGTATATAGGTATACATATTGATGAAATACAATAATGATAAATATGTCGGATGCCATAACCTAGGCCAGGTGACGGGCTACGATTCAGTTAGAGCTCTAGTCTGTCAAGTACTGTATTTTTATAAATACGATGATGAGAGTTGTGAAGGAAGTTGTGAGTTGGATTGTCTTGATATATTGAATTGGTGTTGATTGAGATTGTTAGTACTTGCATATGTGGAAATTATTGGGTGTTGCTGTGTGTGGGGATAAATGAGATTAAATTAAGTAACAGTTCTTTCTTTTACTCATACAAGCTTTCATAAGCTTACCGGGTTTTGTGTTGTTGCAATCCCGGTACACTATTCAATGGTGTAACGGATATTCCTGCAGGTCAGGATAACCAGGGAGGTGACCGAGCTGCTTAGGTGTTACAGCAGTTTTTGTTATTTCATTTAGTTGTGAGGTGTGTATGCTCATTTAGAGCTTTACATTACATTTTGGATTTGGGTTGTAATAATTAACCGAGACTAAATTCGGTTTGATTTTATTTCGTGTGGTGTGGGTGTTATGAAAAGAAATTTTCAGGATGATTATTTTGAGTTGTAGTATTTTCATGTTTCGGATTTTGAATTGTTATTCTAAAATTCGGGGCGTAACATCTAGTGTCACTCATTAACGAACATCCATGCTTACTGATTGTAAAGCAAGCTTATGAACTATGAAAACAATTAAATAGCAAGCCTAAAAATAGACATAGGTGCACAAAAGCCTTTCCCTAAAAACTAGGGAATTATTAAAAGTAAACTAAAGTACTAACAAATGGTAGGTCGGTGGGCCTAGGCTCATACACAAACCCAATTGACTTGGGCCCAATTGGCTGCAACCCAAAGGAGAGTCTCATTCAAAACCCTAGCAAAAACGGCCCATACCCAGCCCAAGTCTCCATCTCCTTACACAATAGCACCAACCACGACCACGACCACGGCGATGTTGTTACGGCGCCACCATGCCAGCCTCATTCCAATCCCAAATGCTGCCGACGAAGCCACTCCGACCACCCATGAGCCCCAAACGCTGAAAACCAGGTAAACCCAAACCCAAACACGACCAGGTTTGAGTTCACCCAAACTCCATATCAACGGAGCTCACCCGATGCTGACTTTGCATCTTGGAAACAAAGCAGATCGAAATCCAATCCCTCCCAATTCGCCATTGACCTTCCCAGAATCATAACAACCCTACCACTGTGCATCAGAGATGCAGCACTAGACTCGCCGCCGTTAAAGCCGCTCCTACCGAACTTCAGCAGCAGGCCAACAAACGTTGGCAAAGCCGGTGGCCCACCCAGACGTTGTGTGCCGCCGAACGAGCGCGAATGCACAGATCGAATTCTACCTTTAGGGCGTGTGCAAGCGCGTTCTTAGATGCATGGGATTTTTTTTAATGGGACATTGAATCAACAAATAGACATTGTAGTATGCTTCTTGGCACATAACGTCATACTATTCGGTGAGAAACTATATGCATATTGCAGTAAAATTTCAATAAATGAATTGTCTCCCTTGTCTCCTCCAATATCTCAAGATTTAACTTGTCTCCCTTCCTCTCTAGGCATAGTCACTTACTGCAAAGAAAAGATTATATTTCCTCATAGTGCACCCATTAGACAAGTCGGATACTTCCACACAAAACTTCACTTCAAATTTCATCGTGTTTTTTTACACCATAGATGATATAGTAGGTATAAATAATTAATTTTCTAGGTAGGTCTAAACACTGATTGCCTGCTCAGAGAGAACATGTACATTAGAATGAGGTAGACATGTTATTATACCTACAAATAACTACTAAGTTGGCATACATCTTACATGTTAATTAGTCCACTCTTCCTCACCTTGGCTTCCAAAAGTTCTCCTTTCTTCTTCTCAGTGTTACATATATACTACATTTAAATTCTATACATATAGAGAGAGGGAGATGTATCATACTCAGAAGCTTAGTCATTGTTCCTCAGCTTCTTCCAATTCTTAGTGAAGAATCAACACCTTTGCCAACACCAGCAGCAAAGATCCTTGCAATCTCCAACTGGGTATTGGCAATAATTTCGGTGCGCTTCAGATCCATCTCTCCTCTCTTAGCCTCCGCTTCAACTCTCATCCTCTCTATGTCTCTCATTGTGTCCATTCGTGATTGCTCGGATCTTACCACAACCTCGGCTAACCATCTTATGCTCTCGGCTATCTCTAATTCCTCCCTTCTTCTTCGCGTCTTCTTCTCGATTTTCCTCTTCATTCTCTTGGACCTTAACTTTTCCTTATCACTATAAAGGGCTGGTGTGCTACTGTCTATCTCCAATGGGTTCTTGTCTGATGCATGGTCTGATAATTTCATCCCCACTCCATCTTCCTGCATATTAATGGGTCATGTACATGTCTGTCAGAATTAAAATCAATCATATACATCGATTTTTCTCAAGTGCCAGACTGCCAGCAGTCTTAAGTGTGTACTCGGACCAAAGCAAAATAACAATGATGCATTATTTCCCAATGTGTTTATTTTGCAAAGTTGCAAAAATGTCTTTACATCAATATTCAGGTCATTAGGTGCTATGATTATGCATCCTTTGGTAAAGTGAAAGAAATGTCAAAAATTAATGTCAACAGGACCTTCTTAACTTCTATTTGAGAACATGGGTACACTGTACAAGTATTTATTTCTACTCATACTGATTTAAATCAGTTTCAAGGGCATGTGCTTCTGCAGACTTAGTTTATCTGTAGTTGAGGGTACATACATGACACTTGATACTTGATTATCTATATGCCAAGGCATTCATGTAGGGTTCCAAAATTCCATATAAAACTAGGATGAGAAGGATGAACAATTAGACACCCAATTGCCTGCAACAGACTTTGAGGGCTAAAAGCCAACGATCCCCAGTTTATAATGCCTGATATATGGGAAAGTTTTAATCTTTTTTCTTCTTGGTTTGATATGCAAGTTCCATTGAATTTGAAAATTCAAACTTAAAAAGAAATGGGTAACAAATGAAAAATAAAAAGGGTGCTGGGTCATGTAGACACTGACCTTGGCATCCCTATCAACACCATCGGAGCCGTATGAATTTTGGGCAGTTCCTAAAGGTGGCGGAGGTGGCTGTGGAGGCGGTGGTTGAGGCGGAGATGACACCGGCACTGATGGCTCCAATAGCATCAGAGCATGGTTGCTGTGATGAGCCAGTGGAGCCGGTAGCGGTGGTTGTTGCGGCGGCGCCGGTGAAGTAGCTACAGCTGCTACAACAGTTGCTGCTGCTGTTGGTGGAGGTGGTCCGCTGCCACGCAACAAAAGATCAAGTCTTGGATAGAGAGGCCAAGATGAGCCATCAGCCGTGGCAGACTCGGAACGGTACCGTTTCTTCATGGACTCAATCTTGTTCTTGCACTGCGTCTGAGTCTTGGGGGACTTGGAGCAGCTGGCACGCGACGAGACGTGTCTGGCTACATCTTCCCAGTCATGGCCTTTGAGCTTGGCTCTGTTTCTGAGAACCCATTTGGCCTCATAAGCCTCCAGAAGACTAGACACGGCTCCTTCACTCCACTCATCTCTCTTCAGTCTATCACTACCAATCAAGGGTTTTGATCTTGGAGACTCCAAATTGTTAGAGAGGAGAGATGGGTTTTGATCCTGGTTACCCTCCTTCTCCATCTCTCTCTCACTCACACTCTCCTTGTTCAATTGTTACCCTTTGAATTTTGGTTAAGCTGCTAACATGTTCCACCACCCACCAAACAAGTTTAAGCGCAACCCACTAGCATTTTTAGAGAGAAGAAAAGGTGGGGGCTAGCTAGTGAGAGAGAGATGAGAAAGGGAGCACTACCCACTAGCATTCTAGGCTCCCTAGTGAAAGAAAGGAAAGCCAAAATGTTAGTGGGCAACCATGGAAATGGGGTGGTCTTTTTGTCAAATGTGTAAATGATGTGAACCTGTGAACTTTTTTCTTTTTCACTTTTTGATGGGGGGAGGTGGAGGTGGTGTTATGTGATTGTATGTTGGTTTTATTGTTGTGGTTGGATTATTTTGGCTGTTAGCGTTGATATGAAGCCAACTGAGACATCCACTTGGGCTTACCAGAGTGGTGGTGGTGGGTCTGTCACGTGGGTCTGTCACCCACTCCATCTCCATCCTAGTTTCATTTCACCGTCTTCCATTCTCATTTCTCCTCCACCACTACCATCCAATATGCTATGCTGTGTGCCATGGCCATTCAAAACTTGAGCTTTCCTTTTGGCTCCTCCTTTCTGGCTTTCCTTTATGCCTTTTTCGGAACTTTTGATGGATTCATCATTCATCACCACTTGAGCTAGCGTTGCTGTGAGAGACGTCTAGGACAGCAATGGCTTGTAATCTATCACAGTTTCAATTGGGCACGTACTTATTCTGCCTGGGAATTGTTGTGGGTGGCTTGATGCCTATTCCACTCGATGGCATGAAACTTTTTTTTTTTTTAGAGTGATTTCCTTGATAAAGTTTCGCATTGGCAACGGCCGCAGGGCATGTTCGAGAGGCTGGGGCATTACGGATTCCCCATTTCCTTATTTTCCGCTTTTACAATGAGGGGCGATATTGCGGGGAGATGAGAAAGTGTTTTAGAATTTCACAATCATTTATCTAAGTTAACGAATCTTGAGCGAGCGTTCCGTAAATATTGATAAAAAAAAATAATAAACCAGGTCGGGTCCTACTTTTAGTACTTAAGATTTTGTGCTATAATTTTAAAATAAACTCAGGTTTGAAAATTTTACTTAAATGGCCAAATGTCTAAAAAGTTAAAAAAAATAATAAAAATAATTTAACCTCAAACCGCAACACCAAACGGGGCATGAGAAAACCCTGTCTTTTGCAAGGTAGGGTGCAAGATTCTCCATCTCCACAATGAGAGCCCTGTTGTAGAGAAACTGAAATTGAGAAGAATTCGTTGTGTATTCTCATTGATAATAGAATCATCTTTATATAGAGGATTACAATGCATAGAATCTGAACATACAAGGAAAGTAATTCTACATTGAATAGGATTCTAAATCTTTCTATAACTCTATTACCACTATGTCAAGTAACCTAGAGTTTGGGCCAGACACATAATCTGGATTTCCTTGAACACTCCCCCTTGTGTCGTCCAAACGTGGTGCTTCTCTCGTTGCCTCATTAAAAAACCTTGCCGAGTAACAAAAACCCAGTGGGACAAAAATAACCTCGGTCGAAGGGGAAAAAGAGCACAACACACCCTTCACGTTTCGAGACCATATATATAGACATCTCCCCCTGATGTCTGCATCTCCCCCTGATGACTACGGTCATGGGAGTTCGGATAACTTCCGCAAACGATGCTACGAACATGTTTCTCGAAAGTGGAATCTAGGCAATGACTTAGTGAGCAAGTTTGTCATACTGTCCTCAGATCAAACCTAGTTCACTTTGATCTTGAGGAAAGTCTGTTATTGCTGATTATTCTTGGTGTTGTCGCTTTTGATGTAGTCTTGGTTCAAAACCAGCATTATCCTAAATGCTTGTAGGCTCATCTGTGGTAGACTTCAAACCACAACTGTTCGAACATGCGTAATTATGGATCCAATCCATATACATTCACGAACCACTTCGTGAAGAGCAATAATCTCTGCATTGTTCGAAGATATAGCGACTATGGTCTGTTATGTAGACCTCCAAGATATCACGATCTTTACCTATGGTGAATACTTAACCAGTTTGGGAATGACCTTTGTGTGGGTCAGAGAGATACCTAATATCAGCAAAACCTTCCAAAACACCTGTTGTTTTAGGGTGGGGATAGGAAACGCAGGCCAGCATTGGAGGCGTTTCTGGTGTGTAATGAGTCCGAATCCATCATTTCTCTGTAGGCATAGAACAATCCCATATCGATCATACATCTCAAGTATCAAAAGATATCTTTTACACCAATCCAATGTCATTGCGTTGGCGCAGAGCTATACCTAGCTAACAAGTTCACAACATATGAGATGTCCGATCTTGTGCATTGAACTAAGTACAATAATGCGCGTATTGCACTTAAGTGGGGCACTTTTGCCTCTAGCACATCTTCGCCATCATCCTACAGACGAAGAGGATCCTTTTCATGATTAAGACTATAGACGATTATGGGGGTGCTTGAAGGCTTGACCTTGTCAAAATGCCTAAGCATCATCGACACGATGCTCAAGTTGCAAACCGAGACATAATCGTGTTCTCCCAAAATCTTTCATCTCAAACTTGGATTTCAAGTGTTCAGCGGTTTCCCTTAACTCTTTAAGAGCTTCCAATGAAGGTCATGTCCAACATAAACCGCGATAGAATCCGAAATTTGTTATGGAAACGCGGGGGCATATCCCTTTCCAATCAAGTAGTCACTTTAGTGAGCGTTTCAACCTTATTGTAAACGAGCTCCGTGGTCTAGAGCCACTTGACTTGGGTAGATGAAGTTCACCATGAACCTTCATGTATATTATGTATCTAGATCCCCGTATAGATACGTAGTGACTAAATTTGTAAGCTGCATGATCAGTTATTTAGAAACTACCAAACTGACAGGGTAGTGGAGTGCAATGACATCCATTACGAGAGAATATGTCCCATCGTAGTCGATTCTAGGGCGTTTTTGTGAGAAGCCTTGCACCATAAGGCGAGATTACCATCTCTTTTTCTCAACACACTTTCTAACAAAAACCCATTAGTCAACATGTTTTATGATAGGAGGTGTTGGCATCACTGGTTCAAAAACCTTCCTCTTCGTTAGAGAATCCAACTTAACTTGGATTGCATCTTTCCATTTAGGCCAAATCTCTCTACATTGGCATTCATCTATCAACGGAGAGTGACTACATCATCAATTATGATGAATTTTCTATCCCACGTCTCATGTACACTAGTGTAGGTTTCATAGAGCTCTATATTCTCAAGAATAAGTTCTGACATTGAGGCATCCTCTAATGATAACCATAACCCGGAAGATACTCAAGAGATGGATTTTGAGTGTTGATGATCAAAGGATTGGAATGTGCCAAAGTATCCTTCAGACTCATGGGCTTCCCACGCATCCTAGCTGGGGCCATGACCTATAACGCCAGAGTGCCACTCTCTTTGTCGTTGGCACCATGCCTACCTCCGTGTAGGATGGCGCTACATCCTCTTGTAGGGACGTACTTTCTTGCAGGCATATTTGGAGTAGATGTATGATCTCGTCACTTTTAGTAGGGATCGAGATGAGACATAGTGGGGACAGACCACGACAATTCCTGTCGTTGCTGTTGAACATCCATGTTCTTATCTCCCCCTAACGACGGGAAGACTGTCTCAACAAAGTGATAACCCACAAATCTAGCGGTAAAGAGATCGCCTAGCAAGGGCATTAAGTGGCGGACGATGGTTGGAGTCTCAAATCTAATTTTCTCATTCGTCTGTAAGGACCTATTATAGTGCGCTATCGCGGCGCAATTGGCACATAAATGACTTACTCAAATGTGCGTAAGTACAAAATACTTGTACCCAATCACTAGCTGTAACACATAGATTGAGTGGTGGTAGGTCGTAGATGAATTAGCATAGCTGCATGCGATATTGCATCACCCCAAGCGGATATAGGGAGATTGTTGCGCATTACCAATGTCTTGACTACCATCGTAGTCGTTTCAACGAAACCATGTGGATGTGTTCATGAGAATGTGATGTCCAACATCAATCCCATTGCAATATCCATCGAAAGTCTTCGATGTAAACTCTCTAGCATCGTCAAGTCCAATTGACGAAATAGGATGATCCGGGGAGTGAGCTCGTTGTTATATGGTATTTGCTAGGAGTGTAGCAGAAGCAACATTTACAAGTGGACAATGGCACAACACTTGACCAGCGTGTTTGCTTGTCAACCAACATCATCAGATATTTAAACGTCCGCAAGTTGGTTGAATCAGTCTACAGAATCCCCACGGATTCAATGTAAGAACATAATGAGTATTTTCATATCCTTTGCATAGGACGGTCTCAGTCCTAATTTCCTGAAGGGACATGCTTTACAAAATGAGCGAGAGGCCTTGGAAGCAACCAATGAGGATTTTGGTTGGGCCTGAGCGTCTGTAGCGCTATTAGAAGCAAAATGTGTGACTACATCTCCCATCATGGCGTTGGAGCCATGGGAATTAGTATGTATGGAGTCATGGCCATTGAGAGGAACAACCATGGCCTCATGCTCATGGTTGGTGCCATTTATGGCGTTATCACAAGGGATGTTGGCGGCCCTATGGCGGCCCAAGACGGCTGCAGCGCCAGATGCTGCAATTGTTGCGGTCTTGTTAAGCCCAGGAATCAATTTTCGATTCTTGTTTCTTCTCACTCTGAAGAATGGATGTCCGTGTAAAGTCTTTAGTAGACAGATCATCATATCATGACCAGGATGACCTATCATGTCGTGGCAAAGCCAATATGTGTCTAAATCCGAGAGATCTTCTCTTATAATTTTATTGGATTTAATAGCTCGAATGGTGACATAGAGTCCACTAGAGAGACACATAAACTTCTCTAAGATGCGCCTTTGTTAGCACTCATTAGAGGTATTGCAAAGGAACTCATCTCCCTTCTTTACATGCGTTTTCGCATGGAATCCGTTAGCTATTCATTGGTGCGATTTTCCCTAGGAGAGTAGAGAGTTTCTGTGACAATAATCAAGATGCCATTTGGCAATGGGAACTTGAGCTATTCCATGTCCTTGAATTAATACTGATGGCCCAGCCATCGTAGTCACAAAGTCATATGCTCTGAATCAAAATGGAGTCATAATGAAAAGAATTCGAAATTGTATTCATAAGCCAACGGAGTTACATCATTGTCTCTTTGACTAAAGAAAATCTAATCCAAAATGCTAGCTAATGCAAAACAATGGTAGCCATCTAACTTCTTTCGGTATTTCCGAAATAAATGTGAACAGGTAAGTAGAGAGATGTCGGTGGAGCAAGGCTCACTTAAGTACCACTAATCGCAGAACCTTCCTAGACATCACAGTTACTTTGGGTGAGCCTACTTTGAAGAAAGATGAACCCATAGGCATTTACTACAAAAATAATATGGCGATTGCCTATTACATCTCTTGGAAAAATAAAGACTTAAACAAAATTGGCGATCTATTGATCCCAGCCAGATTTGTAGTCTTTAACCCTTCATTCTAGATCATTATCTTAATCTTCTTGTTCCACTTTGTGAGCTTCTCTTGCTTCATAATATGCTTTGTAGGCGGTGACAATTTCTACATGAGCTCTACAAATTTGTGCCCAATGATCGGATACTCCACATCGAGAACATACATCTCTTTTCTCAAACTCCATTGATTGAGGTGCTTTAAAAGCGTCATTTAGATGGCTCTTAGTGTTGGTGGCGCCACCAACATAGCTAGAGGCGTTGCCTCCCTCTTTCTTTCCACGTTGACCTCTTCAGTTCCGTGTTCGCCTATTTTGGCGGTTACCTTCCCAAGTAGAGTGATTATATGGACCAGAACGTCCAAATGTATTCCTAAGATTAGGTTTCGCTCTTGACGCCCTTTCTTTGGGGCACGACTATAATTGGATTCCGGAATATGCTATGTTCCCACGGATATCGAATTATAGTTCTTCACAAGGATGTTGTCATGCTTTTCGCAACATTCATTGCTTCAATGAGCCCATGAAACCTTGTGATTCGTCCTGCAGCAACATCGATTCGATGGTTCTTAGAAACCATCAATGCAGAGACGGGGAAGGTAGAGAGAGTCTTGTCAATCAACATCGCATTTGTGATCTCTTTACCACAGAATTCCATTAAGGATTTAATACGAAGTGCTTCCGAGTTATAGTCAAGAACTGACTTGAAATCACATAAGCGGAGGCTATGCCATCTCACTTCTAGTTCAGGAAGCAAGGAGTCACGGACATTGCCAAATCTTTCTTCGAGTGAGACCCATAACCTTCTGGGGTCTTCTTCATTCATATATTCATACTGGAGCGAATCATCCATATGACTAGTCATTAGGATGATGGCTTTCGCATTATTTGCCTCTAAGGCTACTCTATTTGCTTCCAAAGCTTGAGCTTGCTCAACAGTTAGCACGTCCTGCCTAGGCTAAAGAATCGTATCCAGGATTCCATCAGCCTTGAGAGGCTGGCGAACATCACGAACCCACTTGTGATATCCAGAGCCAGTTGTTCCCAATGGAGCGAAGTCCAGTTTGTTCAGGTTACTCATCCTGAAAGAGAACAAGAAATTAGGGTTAGTTTCGGAGCGTAAAAGGCTACCACGAAAACATATAAAATTTCTGAGCGTAGTCGCTTCCAAGAAATTAGGAATTTCTGAGCGTACTCGCTTCCAAGAAATTCAATTCCAAGTGATATTGGATTAGATCGAAACAATGACGTAAGTGGTCGATCATAAATTCTCTACAAACTCTAAGTTTGGAGATCTCAACAAGCTCCAAGCTTGGAGTGAGCACGAACCCCCACAGTTCGGCTTAATTAGGTCTCCCCTATGATGAAGAAAGGGGGGTAGAAGAAGGGAGTTTGCAAGTCCCCGAGAAAAGAAGAAGAAATTGAAAAACTTCAAAAACGGGAAATTTTAGAAAAGTTACCTCGAAAAGATGCCAGAAATCTTAGCCGGAAAAGTTGTTGGCTTGGCAGTGCAGAGATACTGTAGGGTCGCTGCAAGGATGCCGCGAGGCTGCTAGGATGCTGCAGAGATGCCGCGAGGACTGTTGTGGGGCCGCTGGGGGGATGGAGCGAGGCCACGAGGATGCTGCAGGGATGTCGCGAGGATGCTGAGGAGATGCCGTGATGATGTTGAGGATCTTGGGATTGAGAATTCAGGGTTTTTGCTATTTGTTTCAGGGTTAGGGCTTCGTGCTGATAACGTGTTGTAGAGAAATTGAAATTGAGAGAAATTCGTTGTGTATTCTCATTGATAATAGGGGCCTCTTTATATAGAGAATTACAATGCATAGAATCTGAACATACAAGGAAAGTAATTTTGCATTGAATAGGATTCTAAATCCTTTTATAACCCTATTACCACTAGGTCAAGTAACTTAAAGTTTGGGCCAGACACATAATCTGGATTTCCTTGAACAAGCCCTTTAATTATTTTTCTTTTGTCACTTTTTTTTTACTTTATCTCAAATTTTACAGTAAGATTAAAAATATATTATATATGATATAAAAAGTCAAAATCAATCAAAATTTCTAAAGTTTATGATTGGCCCCAACTCTTCGCCATTTGTTGAGCGTTGTTCGATTAGAACCAAACTATCCAAAAAGATTTTCTTGAAGCTTAGCGCCATATTTTTCATTTGGGAGAGTTTCTAATGAAAGAACCCTATAATAAGGACCAAGTGAAAACTTTTTAATGAACGGTTAGATTACTATTTTCAACTTTAGTTGATATTTTAAAATTTCAACTTGCATATCTTCTAAGTGTTCATTCAAAAGTCTTCACTTGGTTCTTATTATAAAGTCATCATTAAAAGCTCTCCCTTGTTCACGTTACTCTCCAACCTCCACCACTTTCTACGATCTTTGCAACTCCAGTTGTGATCGTGCTTTGAGGTTTGAGAGCTTGATATCATTCGCTTTAATTCTTCATGGCTGCCTCATAATTTGTGCTATCCGATTTGAGCCTAATTGAGAGAAGGTATTTGTGGAGTCCAAATCCATTTGTGTTTATTTAAAGGTTGCAAACAAAATCAGTGTATTTGGATCCGATTTTAGTTGGTTTCTTTGTGGGGCATGTTTCTCAATGAAAAAAATTAAAGGTTTACATAGAGGGGACGAGAACCTATTATCTAGTGGCGTCGGGTGAGAAAATCACGTTTACAATCCCATCAGTGTTTTTCCGATGACACGGGGTATATTTCCGACAAGGGTGGAAGCTGGGATGTGGGGACCGATCTCATCCTCCATTTTCCCATTCCTCTCAGTAATTAGTGTTGACTAGCATATTTACCACTAAAATTTTTGGAACACTTTTTTTCTTTTATTAGGGGATCATTTTGTTGGTATTTGGTGTGTCTAGGTTTGCATAAAATGGGTCAATTATGTCAATTTAATTATCAATAAAGAAACGCTGAGAAATTATGAGATAAATGTGTACTGTTAAGATATTCTTCTTCACCTACTCCTTTTTTTTTTTTAGTGGAATAGCGATCTATATCATTAGAATAGCCAAATGGCGGGAGTTTTTCATATAGTTGGATAGGATAATGGATAAGAATTCTGAAACTCTATCAAGCAACGCAATTCATTACAAATCAAATCTGAGCTCACTCTTAGCGAATTTACAGACAAAAAATAACTCTGTGTCTTCTAGGGAACAAAATAATTGACTAGCCTTCCATCAGCCTGCACGCCATTATGATACCAACAGAACGCCACTTCCTAGCAAATAATTAGGAGCACTCATTATCCATAAGTCGATTGAAATACTCCAATCATTCAAGATAGTTACCAATTCTTATAGAACATATGACTCGAAAAGATTGGCACTTAAAGACCACCAAAAGGCCCAAACTACCCAAGTAGGTCTAACTTTCAAGCCAAGCCAACCCAATTCATTAAGTGATACATGAGGGTGGCAAGGCACCCTCCTTGAAAACCCAAAAAGCAGGCCTAAATAGTTTAAATTTGAGCCCAAGCAAGCGCAAGGCTAGCAGGAGTACCCTGCATCTCCTGCCAAAAAATCACTGCCGCCCTCTCCAGCGGTTGACCCATCCAGTACAGCGTCTACAACACGAACTGCCTCCCAAGCGATTAGCAGTTAACACCGACAGATTGAAATGAAGCAGCACTCCACACCGTACGCTATTGACAATAGATCAAAGCATAGCAACACTCCACACCGTATGCTACTCCACCACATTCTTCTCCTTAGACCCAAGCCTAGTGAGAAAATTCTGTTGACAACAGGCTAGAGCAGCCTCGATCCAACCAGATCTGACATGTTTTGAGTCTTTTCAGGTCCACAAAAAAGTTAACCTATCGACAGTGCACATAAATGCCGCACCCACGCAAGTGGATGACTGAAAACCAGCAAGATTCGATGAAATTCTCTATGCTCGACAAACCCTAGTAGAGAGAGTGTCGCTTTGTTTTAAAAGTTTGTTATTTTGTTCACCTATTCATATGTGCTCAACTGTTGTTTGATATTAATATAATGAGGTATTTGGAAAGTCTCTGTTTCCCTCATTTTGTTTTCTAAGAGAAGAGAATAATAATTTTATTCTAACATACTAGTTACATAAGCCAAAGTCATTCATACACCTATCAACATTCGAGGAGAGCTTAATATCGGAATATAATCAATGTAAAAAACTACCTATTAACAACCAACTAAAGCACGTCTTATTGCAAACAAATAGAAAAACACAAATTGAAACTAAAAACCTTGACCCCTACAAACTACCCAATTCCAAATCGCCAAAAACATTAGCAAAATTGTTCAGCAAAGGACTCAAATTAATTATAAAAGGTCTCATCTGATAGGCTCCAAAAGATGGAGGAACACCCAACAAATATGCCTCCACCCCAAAAATATGACACCCTCATAAAAAGTGAAAAGCATAAAAAAAACAACCATATGACAGAAGCCTAGGCCCACGATTTCTGTTGTACACCCATTAGATCCGTTGCTGTAACTCCACCATCAATACGCAGCACCATTGTTGATACCTTAACATCACAATTTCCGCTACCCTACAAAACTCAACAGCAACTTCGATAGCATGCGAGGAGTGTGATACCCAAGCGACACCGTTAAGGAGAAAGCAACTCAATCATAATCCAAAAGGATAGATCTTCGACACTAGTTGAATGAAAGGCCGAGGAAAGCCATCAGCGCTGACAGCTAGGGTTGCTAAGCATATGCCTTATAAAATCTTAAAATGAATTGTTCAGTTGAGTAAAATTGAGTAGCATATTTTAGTATGTGAACATGACTCTATTAAGAGAAGAGGGGTTTCTCTTGATTTTGACTAAAACTTCATGTAATAATCTTCACAATATGAATAAACAAAAAAAATTGTTTCATAAACTTCTTCTAAACCTTTGAAAAAAAAAAAAAAAAAAAACAAACTTCTTCTCAATGGCTAATGTCATTTATTTCAAAAAATTGTTTCATAAACTTCTTCTAAACCTTTGAAAAAAAAAAAAAAAAAACACAAACTTCTTCTCAACAGCTAGTGTCATTTATTTCAAAATATCACGTGAATATATTTATAACTTCTTCTCAACGGCTAATATCGCTAATTTCAAAAAAATTTATAATCAATTATATAGGGGAAATGAAAGAAATATCAAAAGTTTAACAAAACAAAATAAGAAATTATTGCGCTAGAAGGAGGGTTCGAACCTCCGACCTTGTGGTTAACAGCCACACGCTCTAACCAGCTGAGCTATTCCAGCTTTTGCTTTAGATGAGTTTATAACAGTTTAATTAACCTCTTTTATTTGCTACATAGAACATACGTTTATTTTATTTTTTTATTTCCACAGAGCACTTCTCAAAACAGTATTTTATGTTTTTTTTTTTCCTTTTCACTTCATATATGAATCGGAGCATAAATTTTGTCCCCAGTAATACTTTCTCTACACCTAATATTCTGATAAGTTTGCCTAAATTTCACTATGTATGAAATCTTTAAACAATTTAATATGAACCTAATTGAAAGTTAAAAATGTTTTCATGGCGCTACGGAAACACATCTAAATTGCAAAATCAGGGAAACAGTTCAAATTGTATCAATAAAAAGATCCGCTTTAGTCAAGGATTCAACGACTTCACCTTTGTAAATCAAAGAGTTTAAGAAAGCTCACCAAACGCTAATTGGGTTAATGTTAAGTGTTTTGACTAAATATATATTTTTTTTAAATAAAAGAATTATCTTCATATAATAGGAATTCAATAGAGTTGATTACAATCGTAGTGTAACACCTTCAAAAAACAATTTTGAAGTGCTATCAAGCAATAAAAAAATTGTGCTAGTCTCAAGCCAGAGTGACCATTACATATCCTTCCACTGCCATCTATGGACAGAAAAAGAAGATGTGGTAGTACCCACGGTGGTACATAGAGATAGGTCCACTCATTGAACATCTAGTGCACCGCTATTTCAGGATAACTTGAATCCTCCTTCAGTATTATTCCAGAAGATTAACGAGTCATATGTGGTAAAATATAAGCATATTTAATTGAAACAATCTACTGAGGTCATAGATGCGAAACCCTAAATTACTCGAGCTCATCAAGTACGTTGACTAAATATATCTTGATTAGAGAGATAATCAAATTAATGACGAACATAGAAGAAAAGAGGAACTGGTAGACTTGCTAAGAACTTAAAAAAAGGAAATACGTTAAATATCTGAAAATGAATACTTCTTGAAAAGTGGCATACATCATGCACGAATTACAATGAACAATGTATCATCTAAAAAAAAAGATACAATTTTCATGTGGATCTTGTTCTCTTTATGATTAAGGACTTCTCACCTACATATATCATTATCGGAATGTTTTATTTTCAGTATTACCATTCAAAGACTATCTATACAGACATTAATCAAATCCGAGAAATGCAAATATTTTCATATGAAGAAATGACGGTTCATCATGAAAATTTGTAAGTCATTGAAGCAGTGCATTTGTATTTCCGGCCATATAGAGGACTAAATTTTTTTTCATTCTTTTTATCCTACGCATCTTTGATGACCAAACAATCTTTAGTTTGAATAATCGTCTATAGTTGTTTAAAGAACAAGAGTTTGGGAACAAACTGCTCGGATTATAAAATGGGTAAGGTGATGGTTAAGATGAAGAAGAGCTGAATCCTAGCAAAGTTAAAGTGCCTGAGAAAAAAGTTCTGGAAGAGCTTTCAATAGATCAACTCCACCGATAATCTAGTTAAATATTGGGGACTGAGGACAACGTTGTTGACAAGGATTGTACTATTTAATGATAATTTTGGTTCACGTTAGGTCATTATCAAAAAAAAAAAAAAAAATTGACAGGGCATGATTAAGCACCTTTTAGTTGAACCTTAATAAACGTTAGATCTTATGGAAATGTTTTGCAATCTTGCAATTTCCCTATTGCAGATTTGCAGTTCACCAATCAAGTGGTCAATTCTCAAAGGTTAAAGACTTTCGGTTATGCTAATCAAAAGTTTTCATTATATGAACTATTTTTTTTAGTAGAAACGACAACTTTTCTCATCATCTCATCTATCTTATGGTGTTAGTTGATATTTAAATATGTAATCTTCATATCTATATTATTATTAAGAGAATAAGCTTTGTTAGTAAAAACTGAAATTTTTGACATATTTAACCCTAAAAGATTAAAAAACTTTGAGAATAAATTAAATCATAAAGGCATAAGGGTAAATATGATAATTATAAAATAGATTTTTATTAAGAAAATAAAAAAAAATAACCCCACAATCTCCACCTTTCTCTCCCTCTATTTCCTCTATGCAATGACTGTTTTATTTTTGTTTACTTATTTTTTAAAATAAAAAACTATTACACATGCAGAACATATATGAAGAAGGTTAGTTATTAATTATTCTAGAGCATCTCCAACATTAAAAACTATTTTTTTAGCTAAATCATCTAAAAGTTAAATTTATATAGTAAATTTCTAACTTTTCCTCCAGCAGTGTTAGATTACTAAAAAAATTAAACGTGGAGTGTTTAGCTTTTTGTTATTTTCTCTCTCATCCTTAGCTAAATTTAGCTAGAAATTTTAGCAAAAGCTAAATCTGACTTTCATATAACTATTCTGCTGGAGTGCTAAATTATCTCAAATTAGCTAAATTTTTAATTTTTTATTGAAATAGGTAGTCTATTAGAGATATCCTAAGTAACTAACATGTCATAGCTTACTGATATCTATATAGACTTTAAAACTACTAAAAGATTACTCATTCAGTTACCCGGATGGCCAAAAGCTTTCACTAAGAAATAGAAATATAAAAAGTGTGTTAGAAGTTGAGTGGAGAATTTCTACCTTCCCGCATTTAATGGGATTCTGCACTAAGGACATTTTCTTGGCATTGCTTCTAAGTTCTAATAGCCTTTCGGTTACTTTCTACCACTAAATGTTGGTTATATATATATATATACATATAATATTCTTCTCTCCTACTTTCCACATATTTCCAATTTTTGGTATCAGATTTCTATTTTGTCTCTGTCAAATGGTTTTTAATGGAATAGACCTTTTTCATTTAGTTTTTGGGTTTTTTTTTTTTATAAAAAGAAGGGTCGATGCAGCTGTTAAGCTTTAATTAATGAAACTGTAGAATACATGGAGGAGAGCATAGAGCTTGAATCCCAAATCACAATAAGCATCAATATAACATCTCAAGTTTTTGGGTATTTAGGCTAGGTGAATTTAAATTTAACACTTCTAAGAACTACAACCAAGTATAGAATTAAAAAAAAAAAAATCTTAAGAGCTCTGTTTGAGTTCCGCAAGGAACACCTTATTCAATATCAAGTAATGAAGAGATGTTCGCAACAGTCAATATCTAGGCGGTGCCTCCTGTCAATTGGTTTTGCATATTTCTATGCCCATGACAGTTTATGTTTAGATTGACCTAGCAATGTCTAGTGTCGTTTCGAAGCAGTATCAATTCAAGCTTACCTTCATGACAAGTGTTGAGATGTCTTTCCTCCATAAGAATGTGGTTGGTGTCTGTGCACAGTGCATGTGGCTGGAGCATCTAATTGAAGGCTATTTAAGTGTGGTCGTCGTTGGAATGGCCCTCGTGGATTCGGGTATGATATTTACTCCTATGAAGCAATATGGACATCCTACTTATTACAGACAACAATGATAGTTTCTAGGGCTACGCCCTTTTCCTCGACGGTGTTTTCTTCGAATTTGGCCAAAGCCATCCTTATGGATTAGGCGGGAGAGGGCGCTTGTATAGTGGACAACTTGAGTTTGAAGTTATTATGTCTGGTGGTGTTTTGAGCTCAAACCTCAAAAGTTATTTGAGTGAATCCTTTCGGTAAACTGAAGTTTATTGCTGTTATGGACTGGCTTCTTGGTGAGGCGATGCAGATCAAATAGCTAGACGATTAGATCAAATAGATAGAATGCACTGAATATTATCAACTTCAATTTTTGCCCTAGAAGGAAAGTCTAAGCTGATGATATGATTGATTGAGATGCACGCCTATTTCATTTGTGTTAGTCTAATTCTAACTCAATTCTTAACCATAACAACACGATGTGCATCCTCATAGAGTTATATAAACCCATGAAAGTCTTTTTCTTCCAAACCAACAGAGCCCCTAGAGAGAAGCATAAGGTTACAAAAGGATCTTGACAACAAAATATCGATGAAGGTACTGAAAATGTCATGACTAGAAGCGGTAGAAAACAACATTAGATTTTGATTAATTAGATTATAGAAATTAGCATTACAAGAAGATACGATTATTTCATCTCAATTTTTGTCATTTTGTTATTATTTTTATTTTATTTTTTAAAGAAAGAAAACTAGAAAGTGAGCCCCATTTTTATTTATTTATTCTTACTATTTGGGGTCAAAAGGAATGTCAATTGTGATGTTTATTCCTTTTATTTTTTAGTGAAAGTAACAAGCATACACAAAGATATGATGTGACGATTTTTTTTTTTCTATGAGAAAAGTATAATAGCAAACAAACAACCTCTTAAAGAACCATCTCCTTGTTGGTCCCAGTGAAAAGCAGAACTAATGGATAAGGGAAGCTAGTAATTCCAGGTTTGAGATGATAATATGGAGATTCACCTGCAACAGAATTCGCCGCTCCAAGCACATAAAGGCAGGAGATTGACAAAAGAAAAGAGTTGAGAATTTTGATATCACAAGAAAATCAAGACTCTCGAAGCACATGAACAAAGGAGATTGACAAGAAAAAGAGCTCAGAATTTTGATATCACAAGAAATGGTCTTGATTTTCGAGAAAGCTACAATACCATCATTAATACTGTCAATTAAATTTTTCGAGTCATCCTCGACTTGAACACGGTGAAAACTTTTAGAAGTTGCCATCTAAATTCTCAAGGGTGAAGACTCTCTCAAAACTGTAGCTTTTGGTCACTATCATAGAAGCTTTGCCAATATTTCTAAAGCAATAATGGGATTGCTGAAACGGCCAATTTGATGCAGGCATGGTACTGATGGTAGGCAAGACTTGACCAAGCACCTCCAGGACTAGTCAAGACAGTCTTCCATCATCCAGCTAAAACGAGCCCCACGTCTCCACCACCATCATAACTTTCTTATCCTCCATTAAAAGTTTAAAACCAAATACTAAGATTTGGGAGATGAGATTTTATTGGTAAAAAGTGTAAAACCGTAGATGCATTAGGATTTGCCTTGGACTTAATTGGGCCAGTCCAAACAGGGCCAGATCTTGTTGCTTAGATAGGAATATGAGTTCCTTCATTGCTGCAGATGAATCTCCAACAATATATCGGGGTAATCAGACAATTCAATCGCCAGTTTAATCATTATGCCATGGCATGTCATCTGCCAAACCGAACTTGCCGAAATCACAACTATGAAATCAGTATCGGTCTGCTGGAGTAAGGTCACATCCTCCATCAATTACCAATCAGATTCACTTCCAAAGAGAGACAGAACCATAAGTTATTACCAACTCTGAAATAGTAAGTAGAGCAGTGAACGCCTCTCAAGAAAAAGTTGAGAAGTGAACGAATCTAGCTCCAACACGTGCAAATATAGGATACTAAAATGGAATCATACTTGGTTTATAACCAAATGTGACTTTTATTCTCTACACATCAAGTGATTAAAGTGACTGCATACCAAATGACAGAGAATAACCTCCCAACTTGCAAAAAACTCCAAATACACCTTAAAAGTATTATTCCACAACTTGACAACTTCAACCAAGGCAGCAAGAACTATTGCGCCTTCAGGGTCAGCAAAAACAGGGTCAAGCAGGACCCTTCTATACCATAACATCCACAATACCGAGTAAAATTCACCACCTGACAAAAGACTCCTTAGATATGCATTCATGAATAAAACTCATATCCGAGGGATTATCACCTTTGATAATATTTTGGCAAGCGCCAAGCATTGTACATAAAGGGGAGTGAAAACACCATATTGGGTGGCATGTTGATTCCATTGTACTCTACCACTTGAGACTCGGCTCATAACCCACTATAATATGAATATAAGTCACTATGGGATTTGAGTGGAGAGGCATATTGACTACAATGGTATACAGATATACATACATGCACCCTATAACGAAGTCAAAGAGCAGTACATGTTAGTGGTGGTCACTATAATGCCTTAATAGAGGGGTTGTGGCGATAATGATACAATTATACACCGGCCCAGTAAAACTCATTAAGGTCAACAAAGTGGCTTGTGTTGATGATGATAACAGTTGAGAGTAAAGCCCCCCTCCCATGTATTAGCCATTATAGAAGAAACAAAGAAAAAAAAAAGAGGATGTTTTGGATGGATGAGGCCGGCTCACTAAGTGAAGTCGGAAAGAAACTTTGCTTCATTTTACAAGTGAAATGCATTTTTGTTCCCATAAAAAGTAAAGAAAAACATATCGTAATGCAATACTAAAACGTACACCAGCCTAGTGCTTGTAGGCTTCATCCTAGCACTTATCTGAATACTGAGTGAAGAAGAGAAAAGAAATTGGAAAGACTCGTTTCAATCTACTAAATCATGTTCTGTAATGGTTACTGTACAAACCTTTTATATATGTCTTTGGTATGCTACGATTTATATCACTAGCTATCTCTTTATTTTCTTTTGAACTATGTCTATTTACTTGTCTTTGGTAACATAGTTTATAGACTTTCTTGAATAAGTGAGCATCAGTATCGTCAAATAATCGGACCTAATCTATGTATTGTTGTGGTTTACCACAAACTCTTTATCTACTTATAGATGGTAGAGGGATAATATGTAATGATCATTTCTGACTTGAATATTAATACATCAACATGATATTATTTAAAAAAATACTTAAAAACAATATAATATTGAGCGCTAATTTATCATGATGAGAGAACTCCCCACAAGTTAAAAAATTGAGAGCACAATTGTAGTTTTGCTTCTTCATTAAACCGTAGTGAATGCAAATTCTTATACAAAATGGAAAACAAAATTGGACTACACATTCTTAGACCAAAATGGTAAACAAAATTGGACTACACGAAACCTAATATAAACTTTAGAAACACACTTTCTTTCCTCTAGAAGGCTAGACACTGCTTTCTACCAATGAGCATATAACAAAGTAAGCAATATACAAAGTAAAGCAACATGTAGCTGGATACCTAGTGAAGATCAGAAAAGAAGTTGAAACAAATCATTCACCTCATGTGATACCGGGCAGCATATGTATAACCAAATTCGAAGGCATAATCATACAACCTAATAAATTCACCTGCATATGTATCCAACTAAAATCATTCCCCACAAGGCCACAAGTTAATAAATTTAGAGCACCAAGAACAGTTCTACTGTATTAGAGCCTAGTCAATACACATTCTCCGACGGACATGGCAAACAGGATTGGATTACAACAAACCCGTCATTGGCATTTCTTCATAGATAAAACTCTACAATGTTATACCAGCACTTCCTCAAATTAGCATACGAATCATTTCCATGTAACAACAAACTCGAAAAGCAGTCATATGTACATAATTAAACCCAATTCAAGAAGATTGTCTTAGTAAAGAATCGAACCGTGGATCTCTGAATATGCTCGAAATGCTTTTATTCCCGCCGTCAATCACCTTCAACAGCGCCACCCCTTTGCTCTTCCCTTTCGGACCCCCATTTTCCGCCACGTCAGCAATCCCATCCACCACCCCCATTCCCTCCTCCCTCACCTCCGCCACGGCCCTCTCGCCGCCGCACCTAGCCAGATTGAGCAGCGCCGACACGGCGTTCTCCCTGCTCCTCAAGCTCGACCCGGTCGAGAAATCAAGAAGGTCAGCCAGAACCCTAACCCCGGCGACCCTCCGAAACGCGTCCTCGCTCTCCTCGCACCCGGCCACCTGCGCAATCACCGCCGTCGCGTCCTCCACGATCCCCAGGCGCCCGTCGTTCACCACCAGCGTAAAAAGGGCGGGAACCGCCCCGAGCTCCACTAGCGAGGCCCGATTCAAGGGGTAGAGAGCGATTCCGAACAGAGCCTTGAGCGCGTCCTTCACCGACCTCGGAGGAGACTTAGGGCTTTTGACGATGTCAACCAGCGAGTACACAATGTCGCGCTTAGCGCCGATGATCGGGCGGTACTCTTCCACGACGAGCAGGCTGTGGAGAGTGGCGGCGGAGGACTGAACGGCGGTGGCGGAGGAGGTTGGTGAGCCGTGGTGGCGTAGCGCGTGGGAGATCGCGTCGAGGAGGCCGCGCGTGGAAATGAGGCTGTGGCGGCAGGAGATGGAAATATTGAGGAGAGTGGCGGCGGCGTCGTCTTGGAAGTCAGGGGAGGAGCCGAAGAGAGTCTCGGCTAAGTAAGGAATGGCGCCGGCGTCGGCGACGAGGGGGCGGCTGTCGGCGTCGTGCTTGGTGATGAGGCGGAGCTCCTTGAGGGCTTCGGATCGGGTCTGTTCGGAAACGGAGCTGAGCTTCGAGACCAAAGTCCGAGCCGTTCGGAGCTTCACTTCCATTACAACCGGGATTTTGCGCGTCGGGTTGCGGTTGGATTTTGATGGGTTTTGTTGGTTTTGGAGTTTTGGGTTTGGAGAATTGTTGGGTGGTTTCAATTTTCAAAAGGGTAATGTGGAATTTGGGATAAGATTGTTTGAATTTGGATCATTTTACACGCCTACCAAATCAAGAGAGAAAGGTCAAGGTGGTTTAGTTTGAAAAGGAAGGGTTAGCTCCAAAGTCAGAGAAGAGTAATCACCAACTTCTATTTATTTATTGTAATCCAGAAATAAATTAAGATGATGGTGGTTGGTTTCTGTCCAAAACCCTTGTCGACGAATATGGAAGCCAAGAGGCGATGGCCGGCGGCCGGGAAATTGACCGGATAAGTGGTCGGAGTTGGTGAACTGTTAACCATCGGACTACAACTCATATAGAGACATCGAACCAATCAGCAAATTTACGTGTATTTACTGAAGACGCAAAACCATGAAACTTGATTTTAATGATGATGACGACTAAGCAACCAACCATTGGCATATGATTTGCAAGAGTCCATGCAGGTTTGCAGCCATGAATAGAATGGATAGTCAAATAGAAGGGTGGAGAGTTTAAAGTTGAAGGTTAGGGATTTCCAAGAGATCTTTTCTTCTTCTTTTTTATTTACAAGAGTTAAAATGTCTCATCTTTCAGACGAGGAGTCATACAAATTTCGTCAAAAATGGAATTGGCCAAATCTTATGTTTCCAGAATGGGGCTAGTTGGATATAAGAGGCTTCTCCTACTCCAAATGATTGATTGATATGAAGAATTATCACTTTTAACACTTAACTGTGAAAAATATTGTCCTTTCAACTTAAGGAGGTCCCCTCCAAATAGGGTTTGTTGTTGCGAGGTGTGGAGGTCGGTTGGATTGACCCTCAATTGTTGCACAAGTATCTGAGGCGGAGGTGCCACTGCTGTCACCACCGACTGTGAAGAAACAGGGTGTCTATGTGCTTTCAGATCGGCTAAGCCCCCTATCCCTCTGGGTTTTGCTTCCCTGCTTTGGTTAAGTGGCAGGACTCTATTTTCTTGACTCACCCCTAAAGAGGGGAAGGATTGCTAAATTGGAGGCCCTTCCTAGCCCGGGGGTGGGGGAAGTGTTACCTGGTAATTTGGATGGCATATTGACTTGGGGGATTATTCCTTCTCTTGCTGTATCTATCCTGGCTAGTTCTACAGCTAGGAAATGAAGAAACAACCATCTGATTTGTGGTGCTCTAAAGGCTAGGGAGTCTTTAAGCTTCAAGAGGAAATCTCATGCTTCTGTTTGGCTCAAGTTTTTCTTGAGCTGGTCAACAGTCTCTTTTCTTGCACAGACGTGCCAGCACCGTTAGGGTGCGGTCGTCGGGGTGTCCCTTGACCTGACTTCTTTCGAGCGATTGAGGACGAGGAGAGCACCAACCTCGTCGCAGAATTCTTTGTGCCTCGTGGTGAGGACTTTGCTACAGTTTCTTCTTGCCACACAATTGATACTCAATATTGTAGATTGAGCGAAGCAAAATCACTAGGAAGTATTGAGATCTTGCTAAAGCGTGACTTTAGCTTCGCTAGGTTGTGAGAGCGTTACCCTGGCTTGGCTGGATCTGTAACCATTGTGGTCGCAGTACTATAGTCGGCTCCTGAGGAGACTAGGACCGATGTACATTGACAGAGGATTTGGTGGCACTAACAGTCGGCTCCTGAGAAGACTAGGATTGGAGTGTGATCACCGGTAAGAGAAAGAGAGGGGTTCTCCGGAGAGACTTGAGAAGTCGTAAAGATTCTTTGATGAAAATGTGTGTTGTGGTACTTTGTCGTAGCCTCTATATATAGGCTACCAAGTCATAGTGGTTGGCCTTAAACAAATCATGATGGGTTAAGCACTTAAACACTAATGGAATTGTTAGGTTTAAGCACTTAAGGAATCATGGTGGGTTAAGCACTTAAGCTCTAATGGAGATGAGCTTAACCATTTTGGATTCAAACATTACCCCCCAGACCTTGAAGTCCAAGGTCTTGGTCTTGACTGAAGAGGTCTTGAATTAGCACTGCTCTTATAATGTCGTTGCTCCAAAGCCACTTGTATTGGCTTGACTGAAATTACTTGACCGATTCCATATAGGCCTCTAAATAGGCCATAAAGCTTGAGTTCCACAATCTGAATTGCCTTTGTCAACTTAATTGATACTTAAGTTGGCCATGGCCTAATTGATGATATGCATGACAACGTCCAGAGCCATAAAAGCCACATGCATGATAATTGAGTTGACCATTTTAAGCGTATTTTGGTCACTTTCATGACCGTGGTAGCTTCCAGTAGCAAGACCGCAGTTCTCTTGGCCAGATTCTCTTGGAGGCTTTCCTTCTATCTTGCTTTTCCAGAGAAACCCAGAAGCAAAACTGTTTCAAGTCTCTCTCTTTCCTCCAAACTTCGTCTTCCATTTCAGAAGAAATCCAGAAATGGCACCCAAGAAACCATTAGTTATCGATCAGGCAGATGAAATTACTGAGAAAAACGCATTCACCTGGCGGACTAACATGGGTGTTCAATGCAGAAGTCAAACCGGAGAGGAGATAAGTCGACTGATGGGCTTTGGTGGAGGTGATAATCAAGCGAGCCTGGGTCCCACACCTCACGATTGTTTGCCAGATGATGCTATGGCCTATTATGGGCTTCCCATCCACCGTCCCATAGCGGCTCTTCGGCAGGTGCTCGGTGATTTTAGCAGTTGGGGGCCAAGGAGGAAAGTGGGTTTTTGGCCTACCATCGCTCCTGAGGAAAATGTTTGGTATCAGGAGGTCCGAGCGAGAGATTTGGCCCGATGGGATGCAGTGGGTATCACCCAAACCATTGATCTATGCTTTTGTCTTCCCTATAATACCAGGCTTGCACCGCTAGCCGCTGCTCTTTGCTTCTGGAACACCTCCAACAATACATTCGATTTTCTGTTTGGGCAGATAAGCATAACTCTACTAGATGTTCTCACCATCGCGGGGTTCCCCATTGACTTTGACCCCTATGTGCATGGTCAGTTCGATGGCATTCAATTTCCTTTGAGAATGGATGTGGCTGGTCGGGGGTATCACAACAAATCCTACCCATTCTGGCGCGACTATTACCGCACCCAGCACGACCATACAGGTGGTATCGCATTCCTGGAATTCTGGCTTTGCAAATTTATCTTTTGCACTTCTTCCAACAAACCTACTGGGCCTTGGAATTCTCTGGCACTGCTCTCTACAATGGTATTTACGTTGGCCTTGGGTAACCTGTATTGGGTGCGTTATATCGCTCCCTTTATAAAGCCGTAATGCACCCCTTCGATACCGACATTAGTGGCCCTTTCTGGATCCTTGCCTTTTGGCTGCAGATTTATTTCCCTCGCTTCCGTCGTGGTGATATTCTAGAGGATCCCCCGGTTAATTCTCTTTTGGGGAATTGGCTTTACTACAAAGCAAGGTATCGAGCCTCATCCTACTTCGTGTGCTTTACTTACTTGTACTTGCTGGGAAAGATGTCGGACCCGACAATAGTCATTTCCAGGCGATACCCTCCTCCCCTTGATGATGGCTTTTTGCCTAGCGGCCGGGATCATAGCGAAAGAGCCCTCATGGCCTTTCGTCGCGCCATCTCCTGCTCAGATATTCATCTTGCCATTGACCGCGTAAGTTACGAGCTCTATGCCCTTAACCACTTTGCTCGTCAATTTGGGTTGCTCAGTTGGTACCATGGCCTTTGGATGATTCTGCCAACTAATACACTTCTTGGCAGAGTTTAGGCCCACCTGGGTCTCCCCCTTTCCAGAGTCGGTTTACTTTTATAGTGATTCTTCCTTGGGTTATGTCGATGATTATTGCGCTCTGACTGGTGGAAGGAAGTGTCTGTGAACTGTTGGGACCTGTCACATGACGAAACCTTCACTCGGATCTTTCGTAGAATGAGTAATCCTGGCCTGGAGGACCGCAAGATTCTTGAGCGCTTCTCCAACCCTGCAGCACAACCCCCGCGACCTTTTCTACCTTCTCACTCATCGCGTCCAGGGATAAAAATCCACGAGCCTGGGGTAGCAGTAAGTTTTCGTCTTGCTTCACCATTCCTTTTCCTTGTCTTGATTTTCCCGCTGTTATTCCTGAGTGTGTATTGCAGCGAGCTACCTGGAGCAGGACAACCTTTGTTCAGGTCAGGAAACAAAAGGCAATAACAGAGGAGACTCCTGCTGAAGTCTTCTCATGATGAAGAGCTCGCTGAGGTAATTTGGTTAAGAATGATCCCCATCTTGTATATTTGGTGCTTCCCCTCTTTTTGAGTTGTGATTCTTTTCTTGTACAGGCCACTGCTGTCTTTGCTCACAAACGCAATCGATCTCAATTCGTCTTAGAGAGTTTTGAAGATAACGAATGTTTGGGAATGTGATTGGTAAACTCTGGCCCCGTCTTATCCTATTTAAATTTAGAATATGGGCAGGATCTTCACTATGTATCTTTTGACAGGTCAGTCAAAGGACCACTGATCTCTCTCGCTTGAGCGAGGCTGGATCTTTAGCCATTGCAGAAGAGTAACTCTCTCACTAGTTCAAGCACCAACTAGCCCCATGGCGCCTCTTTCCTCTCCCACATCTATAGAGCATCCGCAAGGCCCTACCATTCTAATAACGATTTCCGATGACGACTCCCCGGATCATGAAAGCATGGAAAGCCAATATGAGGCTTCTGACTCTTATGAGGAACTAATGATGACAGAGATTCCTGCAGCACTAGAGGTCTAATAGGTGAATGAATCGAGGCCTCTCCCTCTGGGTGACCATGTACGAGATAGCGTCATGACAGCTCAAGAGGTAAGCCACTGTTGGCCAATGCTTTCCATTTCCCTTTAGATCCAAACCCGCTATCTGACATTTCTGAACCTGACCAAGATTCTGTTCGTACTGAGGAGGTGGTCGGTGATGCCAAAGACCTGGCCGACGGGACGTACATCCTAGGTTTGGGGAATGAGGCGGGCAGTGGTCGTGGTCTCTTGATTTTAGAAATAGACTAGGTGAGCGTTGAGGCCGAAGGTTCTACTCTCGGAGCTGTTTATCTCCAACACTTGACTGATGAACCTCGCATTGAATTTCCTGAGTCCCCTGCTGCTGAGATGTTGGACCAAGCTCAGGAGGTTGTTGCTGAAGGTGTAGACGAAGATGCAAGAGTTGAAGAACCCGTTGGCCCTCTAGTGTTGGTGACTTATGATCATGTTGCAAATCCCCCACCTCCTTCTGCCACTAGGTTTGAAAGGTTGGCTCAAATCCTTGAGGAAGCTCCTCCTACTGCAACTGAACTAGTGAGGGCGGAGCTTCGAAACCTTCTGGGATAGTGGCGGTTGGGGCCTGAAGAACTCCCCAGGATCTGGGAAGCCATTGCATTTCTTTGTCGAGAGCGTGCGGTCAATCTAACTTAGCTCGACACTATAGAGAAGCTGTTGAAAGACCTTGACTTGGCCTGCACTCGCCAATCTACCGTGGAGGCTCAAGCTCATGTGGCCCACGTGGTACAGAATGACCTTGCAAATCAGATGGAGACTCTTCGCGGCACTTTGAATGATCGGGCCACTCGCATGAGGGAAATGAGGCTCCAGAAGTTAGACTTAGAAGCCCAGATCCAACATCTCCAAGCTAGCTTGGCCCATGTGAACAACAAGCTCAGCACGGTAGAAGCCCAACTGGAAGCTCCGTTGGCTGCCTCCGAAGAATTAACTCACCGCTTGACCCAAGCTGAAGAACGGGCCTTGTTAATTGAAAACGGGGCCTTTGCTGCAAGCCTCCAGGTTGAGGTGCTTTGTGTGAAGCTTGATTTTGCGGGCCGGCCACTTTAGGGCTATTATGACTTACAATAGTGATTTCCTTAGGCCTAATTGTAGTATAATATATATATATATATATATATATATATTATACGGGAAGGTTTTGAAGAGGACGTCCGCAACCCAGAAAAAGTGCGAATGTCCCTCCTCCGGCGTCGGGAAGGAGGCGGGGGGGATCAAGGCTGGAGGCATCCCAGACCTCTTCTGGGTAGTGATCGAGGTCGGAGGAGGTCAGGGTTGTAGGTTTTTGGGCTTCCATGGTTTCCGGCGAGCTCGCTGCACACCGCCAAGTTTCTGATCACCTTCGCCTTTGTTGCTTGATCGAGGCTGTCTGGGATGTCCAGAGGGTGCGTCCGGCACCCGCAGCGCCGCCGTCGCCGCCTTCCTGAAGCCGGGGGAGGGACATTCACACTTTTTCTTTGTTGCGGACGTCCTCTTCAGATCCTTCCCGTATACACACACATACACATACATATATATTCTTCTTGTAATACCGATGACATCTTTATTTCTTAACTAATCTTTATCTTTTGGATCCACTTGCTGGCCTAACTCAAAACTTTTGGTTTTATCTTCTTAATGAGTCTTAACTTCGTATTAACTAACTGTTGCAAACAATTGTGAAAGATAATATTGAAATTGGGACAGTTACCTCCTCGAAAACCGTTCGGTTCCCCCACGTGCCAATAATCCCTTCTTTTCTGAGATTTACGGCAACTTTAATCAAGATTTACTGACACTTAGTTTAACTCATCGATTGTCCATCCACGAGTGGAGATGCTTTTTCGATATTTAAAGCAACTTAATCAAGGCTTACTGACACTTAATTTGACTCTTCTCTTCGACTGTCCATCCAAGGGTGGGGATTTGTATGCCATGCTCCTATAAATAGGTGTATTTTGGGGATGGGAACTCTCACACCAAACCTTCCTCAACAATGGCTTTTCAATCTTTGCTTCTCTTTCTCCATCTTCACAAAATTTCGCCTCATGAAACCATTGCCAGCCTCTAAGCTTTAGGCCTTATGGCGAAATCTCAAGCCTGGACTAGGCCTGATGGCTTAATCTCAGGCAACCCCTTGTTTCAGCCCTCTGAAAGTCTGGATGGAATGTGCCAGGTTTCAAATTGGTTTAGAAACACAAGGGGGCTCCTAGTGTGGGATCTCCGGTCATGCGAGATCATCTTTGTTAGAATCCCACACGGGGAACGAAACAGGGAATGGAGGAAGGTCATTCTAAGGCCAAAGATCCTTCCTCGAACACCTTCCTTCTGGAGTCGGACCAGACCGAGTTCTCCAGATGAGAAGGGCTTTGGTGGTCACCCTCTACTCATGCCCTTTCTTCTGAACATTGACAGAATCTTGGAGGGAGAGCATGGATTAGCAGAAGTGATGGGTATGAGCCAGCCAAGCAAGTTCCCTCACTTCACGCTAAGAGAATGGTTGCTGCGAAGGCCAAAGATGGCACAGAGTTTCAAGCCTATATTCAGTTCCTCTGCACTCTGCCCCCCTCAGAGATAATGGCGCGGCTCAACTTGACGTTAGATTCCATAGCTGCTTCCACTTAAGGGGGCTTGGAGACTCTATTTTCTTTCACTGGAGTCTCCCCTTCTCATGGATAATGGCATTGGCCAAGCCGATGTTGGGTTCCTTTTCCACTTCTATGTAAAGGGGGCGAGGGGGCTCCGTCCTTCCTCCTTTTCCTTGACTGAAGTCCGTCCCTCCTTGGGATAATGGCGTGGCTCAAAACGATGTTTGGTTCCTCAACTGCTTCCATTTGAAGAAAGATTCAGAAGATATCCTGTTTGTATTTTAGCCACTTTTGGTCTTGTAATGAATGTACTGCTTTTGGCCGCAAGGCCACTTTATGAATACAATAATATTTTCTTATCCTGATATTTAAATACCCGTGAGGAGCCAATAATTGTGTCTCGCAAAACCCCAAATATAGGCCCTATAGTTGTATATTCATGAGCTTTGAAATAGTATGAGCTTTGAGAAAATCCACACCTCGACCCAATTTTCCCACGAAGGTGTTTTCTCTACAACAAAAGAGATAAAGCTAAAAAATTTTTAGAGTCGCTGACTCGGCCTCGGCCTTAGTGTAGTGTTGCCCCCTAGTGTTGCTAGGTGCAACGAAGAAACGATGATGGGCCTAAAAAAACTAGCCTTCATGAATGGGTTTCGTGAGTGTAGGAACACTAGAATTCCCCCTGTCTTATGCGATGGAACTGTCTATGACTCCTCCGAGTCCTAGACACTGGGAAAGTATTTCTTCAAGTATCGGCAATTGATAGGGTTGTGATGGACATCCCCATCCAAGTCTTTGAGATGAAATGCTCCTTTCTCAAAAATCTTATAAATGATGTATGAGCCTTCCCATCTGGGAGTCCATTTGCCGCGACCATCTAACTTTTCGCCAAGCAGGAAAACTGCTTTCCAAACTAACTCTCCTTTGCTGTAACTCCTTCCCCGCATCTGCTTGTCATAGGCCTGAGCTACTCGCTGCTTTTCCATGACCAAACTATCTAAAGCCTCCAAGTTCTTCATGTTCCTGCCACATAGCCTGAATGTTGTCTTCTTCAATGAGATGATGCTGCTCTTGAACTCATAATGAATGGACGTTGACTTCCAAAGGCAGGACTACATCATGGCCAAACATCAAAGCATAAGGTGTTGTCGCGGTGGGATTCTCCTTCGATGTGCGGTAGGCCCAAAGAGTCTCATAAAGGGTCTCATGCCATTGTAGCGGATTAGCTTCCAGCATTTTCTTCAGCAAAGTGATGATGATTTTGTTGCTGGCCCCGCTTGACCGTTATATTGATCATAATAAGGACTGGAATGGACGAACTGTATTCCCCATTCCTTTGCCAATTTATCGACTTCACCACCCATGAAAGCTGCCCCCCGATCCGAAACAAAAACTTTTGGGATACCAAATCTGCAGATGATGTTCCTAAACAAGAATTGTCGCAATGTACCACCAGATGCTTCCTTCAAAGGTTCTGCTTCGACCCATTTTGTAAAGAAATCGGTCGCGACGATCATGAACTTATGCTGAAGTGATGAATGTGGGTGAATCATCCCAATTAAATCCAGCGCCCATCCTCTTGAGGGCCAAGGTTTATAATGGGCTGCATTGGGACATTGGGGATATGCTGGACTGGCCTATGAGCTTGGGAATCCAAGCAACCCTTCGCAAATGCGATGCCATCTTTCAAAATACTTGGTCAGAAATATCCATGTCTCCTGAGCAACCAATGCATTTTTGGACCTGCCTGGTGAGCCCCGCAGATACCAGCATGTACTTCCCTCATGAGCTATTTTTCTTCGCTGCCTCATACACATTTGAAATCTATACCATCTTCCCTTCGCCTACGAAGTTCATCGTTCCTGAGGAAATAATTGAGAGCAAGGTAGTAGATCCTCTTGTCAGTGGCCTGATCAGGATTTTTGAGATAGTTGACCAAGGGGACCCGGCAATCCAAATCAATGGAATCTAAGGTTGCTACCGAGGCGTCCTCTGGTGGATCTTTTCTTGCCATCCAGGAAGGGAGCATTCGGTGTTCCACTTTTCTTGCCGTACTTCAAAGTTATCCCCGTTGCCAACTGAGCCAACTCGTTTGCAGCGAAATTTCGTTCGTGCAGAATATGCTCAAGGTCCACGTCATCAAATTGGTCCAACAACTCTAGGGCTCTATCCCAGTATGGGCCAGCGGGAAACTAGAGCATTTGAAATTTTCGCGCAGCTGGTTGATTAAAAGAAGCGAATCTCCAAGTACTTGTACCGCCATAACTCCCATTTCTACGAGCACTTCTAGGCCAATGATTAAGGCTTCATATTCCGCTTGGTTATTGGTGCATTGATACTCCAACTGAAAAGAATATGAAAAATGATCTCTGGATGGGTTTTCCAGTGCAATGCCTGCTCCGTTCAGGGTCTCTGTCCTTGAACCAACGAAGTACAATACCCAAGGTTGTAGCATAACAGCTGCCAATGAATTCTCGTAGATCTCCTGGCTGGGTATTCCATATAGGTCTTCCAAAGAATTCACGGCGACTTCAAGTTCACGAATTTCGCTAGTATCCAGCATTGGATGATGCGCTAGAAAGTCCGCGATGGCTTGGCCCTTCACAGCTTTTTAAGGAACATACTGCAAAGAGAACTTTGAAAGGGCCAAAACCCATTTGCCAATCCAGCCCCTAAGAATGGGCCGTGACAACATATATTTTACCAGGTCGATCTGGGCAATTATGCATGTAGTGAACGACAACATGTAGTGGCGAAGTTTACATGCAGAGAAAACGTTAGGCAAAGCCTCTCCATTGATATATACCTGGTTTTGCAATTCGTTAACGTTCTACTTAGGTAGAAAATGGCATGTTCCACTCCTGCTTCTTCGTTCTGCCGCTGAAATGTAGAGCTTCAGTGGGTAACCTGGCTTTAGAGGAACAAGAACCAGTGGATTTGCTAGATCGGCCTTTATGTTGTTAAAGGCCTCTTGATGTTTTGTCTCCGACAAAAATTATGTCTGGCCTTGTAGCTTCAAGAGGGAGGAGAAAGGTTGAATCTTGCCGGTGAAGTTGGAGATAAACTGCGGTAAGAAATTGATCTTTCCTAACAACCCTTGCAGCTCTTTCTTCGTCCTTGGGGGAGAAGCATTGATCACTGCTTTAGGTTTATCCACCGATACTTCAATGCCCCTCTGATGTACAATAAATTCTAGGAATTCGCCTGCTTGGACTCCAAATACACATTTCGCGGGGTTCATGTTCATCTTGTGTATTTGCATGCGCTCGAAAACCTTTAGCAGATCCGCGATGTGCTTTCCCCGCTACCTAGATTTGACGACCACATCATCAATGTAAACCTCTTAAATCTTTCCCAGGATATCATGGAAGATTAGGTTCATTGCTCGCTGGTATGTCACCCCCGCATTTTTCAAACCAAAAGGCATGACTACGTATTCGAACATTCCCGCAAAGCTTGGGCATCTGAACGTAGTTTTGTGTCTATCCTCTTCTACCATTGGAATATGATGATAACCGGCGGTTCCGTCCATGAAGGATAGGTGTTCATGACTAGCTACTGCATCTACCAACATATCTGTGACCGGCATAGGGTAAACTTCTTTGGGAGTGGCATTATTGAGGTGGCGGTAATTGACACACACCCTTATTTTGCCATTCTTCTTTCGAACTGGGACGACATTAGATAGCCACTGATTGTACTTGGCAACCTTGATGATTCCTGATTTATGCATCTTCTCGACTTCTTCCTTAGCCAAAACCTGAGTTTCCGAATTCATCCTCCTAGATTCCTGTCTCACTGGATTTGGTCTGGGATAGTCGGTTTTTATGGCAGACCAAGTCAGGAGATAAACCTGGCATATCTTCATATCTCTCTACGAAACAGTCTTGATACTCCTATAATAAGTCGATGAGCCCATGTTTTTCTTCGGGCTCTACGTTTGCACTGATTGCCACTTCCATTGGCTGAGTTTCAGTCCTCAAGTTCACCTTCTCTGTAGGACCCCTGACCTTTGGAGGGGTATCATCTAACGACGTTGGGGCCAGTCGAATCGGCTCCACTTCCTCCTCATGATCGTAGAGATCCTCATCAACGTATTCCAATGTTGCTACTTATGCTAGGCCTCTTTTTCGATTAAATATGAAGATAATCTATCATATAAAGAGCAAAAGGCATGTACCTTTTCCTTTGAGAGGTCTTGATCCATCAATTAGGACCTGGAGTTGGCACCGCATGTCCGGGGCTTTCGATGTTACCCTTCGCGACAGCGAGCCCCCATTGTGCTAGTTCGGAGGCCGTCACTGTCACGCCCCGAATTTTAGAATAAAAAATTCAAAATCCGAAACATGAAATTACTACAAACTCAAATAATCATCCTGAAAATTTCTTTTCTTAACATCCTCAACACACGAAATAAAATCAAAACCGAATTTAGTCTCGGTTAATTATTACAACTCAAATCCAAAATGAACTGTAAAGCTCTAAATGAGCATACACACCTCACAACTAAATGAAATAACAAACTACTGTAACACCTAAGCAGCTCGGTCACCTCCATGGTTATCCTGACCTGCAGGAATATTCGCTACACCATTTGAATAGTGTACCGGGATTGCAACAACACAAAATCCGGTAAGCTTATGAAAGCTCGTATGAGTAAAAGGAAAGAACTATTGCTTAATTCAATTCATAGTTATCCCCGTACACAACAACACTCAACAATTTTCACCAACACAAGTACTAACAATCTCAATCAACACCAATTCAAGATATCAAGACAAACCCCAACTCACATATTTCTTCACAACCCTCAACATCGTATTTATAAAAATATGGTACTTGACAGACTAGAGCTCTAATTGAATCGTAGCCCGTCACCTGGCCTAAGTTATGGCATCCGACATATTTATCATTATCGTATTTTATCAATATGTATACCTATATACATATTTAGAACGTCCGATAATTCCACATACTTAACCAATCGTATCCCATCATCCACCCAGGATTAGAGCGTCCGATTACCCCACACCGGTCACTACGTCGACCCTAAACCCATAATGAGCACAACATATAATATCACATACTGAAATCAACCCAACCAAGATACACCATATTATTTTGGAATTTACACAATTGAAAAATAATCAATTCAACAATTCATCTCAATCATATCATCATTCAACAATTCACTCATCAATATATATTTTCCACGTAAATATATATATACGTAATCATCCACTCAGGAATGACCACTAATACCATCTATAGTTCACACAAAAAAATCATGAAATTCATTTGTATAATTAAAAATTCATTTTACTTACCTATGGACCGTGGTTATTCAAGTCCACGAAATTTTCAAACAAATATTTAATCCGCAAATATTTTCACACAATTACAAAAATAATTAAATATAAAACATTCGGTTCGTAATATGAACCACGTGAGTTTTACTCACCTCGAAATTCCCGCTGCGTCTTCAATATAATTATAATTAACGTCTAAATAGCCCACTCAAATAAAATCTGTCAATCACCTAATCAAATGTGATTCAAATTTAGCCAACAATTTCAACACATAAATTAACTACCATTTAACGGCCGGATTCTAATTTACATTAAAATCCGACGAGCGGTTTCTCACGAATCGTTCCCCTAATTACCGTTTTGCACATATACGAAGATCCAACGGTCGGATCTTCACCCATGACCACACAAAGCCTCTGGGACAGTCATATAATCATCATAACAAATTTACAAGTTCATCCGACGGTCCTAATTTCACAGATCAAAAATCTAACGATCGAAATCGATCGAAATCACAAAATTCATAACTAATTCATACGATATCCGAAAAATGCGTATACTACGCCGAAATGATCATATTGAAACATAGAATCATAAAATGGACAGAAACCAAATTTTAGACCTCCGGAGGTGGCCGGAAAGGACCGCCGGAGTTAGGGACAGAGCCGCCACCGACCACCGCCAATGGTGTCGGGGCCGAGCTTGTCCCCTTCATTTCATCATTGACCAAAAAATGACGGGAAGGGATCGAAAAGTACCAATTATAGTTGGCGGCCGTAAAAATTCCAGAAACCGGCGAGCTTGAAAACCGATGTGAAAACTGCAACCTCAGGCCTCGATCCCTTCTGGAAACTTGTTCAGAACTTCCTTGCGAACTCAACAAGCCAAGAATCACAAGAAACGATCATGTATAGCTCGAGATATCTTGATCTAAAGTTTGGTTGTTTCGATCCGTATGGGTCGAGCTCCGATGAACGTGAAAACGTTCGACATAGTTCCGGTCCTTCTTGGTGCTTGTAGAGGAAGTTGAGGCGAGCTCAATGAGCTAAGAATCAAGTGAAATGGTGGTGTGTAGCTCGAGATATTAACATCGAACCGAAAACGACCCCTTTTCGGTTCGAGCCGTGCCGCCGCCGCTGCCGGCGGTTTCGCGGTGCAAGGCTGCCTCTGGCAGCTGCGCAAGGTTGAGACGAAGCTCTTGGAGGAGGTTTGAGGTCACAAGGAGATGGCTTTCCCTGTTTTGCTTCTGTTTCGGCCGAGCGGAGGAGGCGACGTGAGAGAGAGAGAGAGAGAAAGAGAAAGCACAGTGCTTTCCAGAAACAGAAATGGAGGCCGGACCAAAAAGGAAACTTGTCAAAAAATTATAGGGTTTTATCTATATATACCCGTTTTTGGAAAATCTTCTAAATTCGATAACTAATTCAGAAAAAAAATCCGATCTTCGTGTTCTGCACGTGTACGGACTCGTATCTACGAGCTCTACAACTTTCATGAAGGAAGTTTCTCCAAATTTTGTACGTAGAAAAAGTCGATGTCTCAAACCGAGCATTTCGAGCTTTTCGTTAATAATGAATGTTTCGAAACTTCGATAAATGTAAAAGTGAATTATTATCGAGCAATAATCGTGAAATCGCATAATAATCGTTTAACACAATTACTCGAATTTAAAATGAAAATTGCGGGTATTATAGTCACCCCTGCACTTTCAATTTTGATTTAATAGGTCCAATTTGTTAGTTTAAAGTGTCTCATATATAGCCTATATTTTATGATGTGGTGCCTGCATGCCACCTCTAGTCAATTTAAGAGTGAGTTCTACTATTAAAAATAAATAGTTTATCAACAAATAATTCAACTATAACTTGAACTGATAACAGAATATTAATAAATTGGACCTATTAGATCAAAATTGAAAGTGCAGGGGTATTTTTGATAAATTAGGAGTTTAGAGACTGAATTGATTTTGGACCTAAACCACAGGTTAGTAACAGTATTTTGCCCTAAAGTGTGTGTGTGTATATATATAACTGTTAAAGTATTAGATTAAGTCAGGTAAGTGGGGGCATGTTTACAAAATATGAGGACAAAATACCATCTTATTAGATTAAATACATTATTTACAAAACATGAGTGGGTGCGTAAGCCCCCACTTGGCCCCCTGGGTCCGCCAGTGGTTATGGTGATCACATAGTTGGGTGACAGTATGGGGTTCTTATTTTACGTTTTGCTTTGTACTTTTTTTTATTTTTCTGTGTATTTCTGAGCAAACAGCCGTATGTAAGTGGAGCATTATGTGTGAGAGACTTATATTTATGGGCCACTACGTGGCATATTTCTTTGTAAAATTACCAGATTGATAATAAAGCTATCATTTCTACTCTTAAAAAAATGAAAAGTGTTTTTAATGAGTGAAAGCGAGAGTTTTTTTTTTTGGTTTACAAATGAACGAGGGTCTTTAGTAATTAGCTAATTTTTTATGTGTGCTTACTTATGTCACGCCCCAAATTTTAGAATAAAAATTCAAAATCCGAAACATGAATTACCACAACTCAAAATAATCATACTGAAAAATTTCTTTTTTCTTAACAATCCCACCACACAATTTAATTTCAAAACCCGAATTTAGTCTCGGGTAATTATTGCAACTCACTCACAAATTAAATTCTAAAGCTCTAAATGAGCATAACAAACCTCACAAACTTAAATGAAAATAAATAAATGCTGCAACTCCTAAATAACAAGGTCACCCCCTGGTTATCCTGAACAGCAGGAATATGCGCTACACCATTTGAATAGTGTATCGGGATTGCAGCAACACAAAACCCGGTAAGCTTTTCAAAGCTCGTATGAGTAAAAATAAAAAACGGTTGTTTAATTAATTCATATTTATTTTCACCCAAGTCAACACTCAACAGTTTTCATATCCGCAAAGAAACAACAATCTCACAATCAATCACCAAATCAACAATTCAACACAAAACCTAAACTCACATCTTTCTTCTCAAAACCCCGAAATCATATTGATAAAAATACGGTATTTGACAGACTAGAGCTCTAACTGAATCGTAGCCTGTCACCTGGCCTAAGTTATGACATCCGACATATTTACCTTTATCGTATTTCATCAATATGCATACGTATATACATATTTAGAATGTTTTATACTCGTACTTAATTAAGCCTAATTACCCGACAAGGGTAGTGGCATCCAACTCACTCAATCAATCGTATCCCATCATCCATCTAGGATTAGAGCGTCCGATTCCCCCATACCGGTTACTACGTTGACCCTAAATCCATAAATGAGCACAACAATATATTTTCACACAATGAAATCAACTCATCCAAGATACACAATTTTATTATGAAATTTAAGCATTTGAAATATAATCCAAATCATCATTCCAACTCAATCACATCATCACACATCAACACACCACCCATATATATATTCCACGTAAATATATATATATATATATACGTAGTCATCCACACAGGGATGACCACTAATACCATCTATAGTTCACACAAGAAAATCGTGAAATTCATTTGTATAGTTAAAATTCATTTTACTTACCTATGGACTGTAGTTGATCAAGTCCATGTGATTTTAAAAACAAATATTTAATCCATAAATATTTTTCACAAAATTGCGACAAAATAAATTAATTAAAGCACTCGGTTAGTAATATGAACCACGTGAGTAATAAATTCATTTTACTTACCTCGAAACTCCCGCTGCGTCTTCACTTAAAATACAAATCACAATAATCCAAATGCTCGTCAACTCAATCCGTCAAGTACCTAATCAAGTACGGTCTTTACTTAGCAAACGAAGCACGAAATAAACTCAAATGATGATCCAACGGTTGGATTCTAAAATAAAGACGATCCAACTGCCGGATGGAATTTAAACAATGATCCAACGGTTAGATCCTCACGAATCACCCTTGGAAACATCCTATCAAAATTATACGAAATTCCGACGGACGGATCTTCACGAATCGCCTCCTGAATCACTATTTTACAATTATACGAAGATCCAACGGTCGGATCTTCGCCCATTACCACACAAAGTCATTGGGACAGTCATATGATCATCATATTAAAATTTGAAATAAAACCGATGGTCTGATCTCCGAAAATTGTAAACCGAAGATAAAATGTAAAAACCGTAAAAACCGAAGATAAAATGTAAAAACCGTAAACCGAAGATAAATTGTAAACCCTCATCATGATGACTCCACAATACCTTCACTAAATCAACCTCCTTCCTATGAAGCTTTTTTGTAGACCTATCCAAGATACGAACAGGTTCACCTTCAAATGTCATATATGTGTTTACTTCGATCGTACCATGATCAATCACGTGGGACTCATCTCGGACATACTTCCTGAGCATAGACACATGGAAGACATTGAGCACACCCGATATGCTAACAGGTAAAGCAAGTCGATATGCCAAGTTTCCAATCCTTTCCAGAATCTCAAAAGGTCCAACATACCTCGGTGCGAGTTTTCCCTTCTTGCCAAATCTCACCACACCCTTCATAGGTGAAATCTTCAAGAACACATGAACGCCTGTCTCAAATTCTAAAGGTCTCCTCTTCAAGTCAGCATAACTCTTCTATCTACTCTGAGCGGTTTAGATTCTGTCCCGAATAGTAGTGACCTTTTCAGTAGTCTCCTGAACAAGTGCAGGACCTAAGAGTCTCTTCTCTCCTACTTCTGCCTAACAGATAGGGGTCCTACATGGCCTACCATAAAGAGCCTCATATGGTGCCATACCAATACTCGAGTGATAGCTATTGTTGTAAGCGAACTCTACCAATGGTAGATGATCTGCCCAACTTCCCTTGAAGTTCAGAACACAAGCTCTAAGCATATCCCCCATCACCTGATTCACTTTCTCAATCTGTCCATCTGTCTATGGATGAAATGCAGTGCTCATTGCAAGAGATGTACCAAATGCCTTATGGAACCTACGCCAGAATTTTGAAGTGAAACGAGCATCACGATCAGAGACAATAGTCACAAGCACACCATGAAGCCTTACAATCTCATTCACATACAACTTGCACAACGCATCCCCTGAGTTACGTTTTTGCCCTGGGAAGAAAATGTGCTGACTTAGTCAACCGATCAACAATCACCCAAATCGAGTCATAACTTTGCCTGGACCTAGGCAATCCAGTAACAAAGTCCATGGAGATTCAACATTCCAAACAGGAATCGACAAGGGATTCAACATTCCTGCGGGTCTCTGATGCTTTGCCTTCACTTGCTGACATGTAAGACACTTCGACATATTTTCTGCCACATCCATCTTCATTCCATACCACCAAAACTGCCTTCGTAGATTCATATACAATTTACTATCCCCTGGATGTATAGTGTATCGAGACCTATGTGCTTCTCGCATAACCTCTTTCATGAGGTTATCAACACTAGGTACATAAAATCTCCCTCAAAATCTCAACCCTCCATCTGCCCCAATCATCTACTCGGAAGGGGCCTCCACATCCGGATCAGCAGTCATCTCAGCAATCCTTGCTTGAGCAAACTCATCAAGTGTCTGACCCTGAATGATCCTGGAGATCAAGATGGGCTGTAAGGTGATACTACCGAGAAAGATTCCATGTCCTGCTGTAATACCCGCAATTTCCATTTTAATTTCGAGTTATTGTATCGAATGATTATTATGTGATTTCACGATTTATGTTCGATAATCATTCATTTTTACAATTATCGAAGTTTCGAAACGTTTATTTTAACGAAAAGCTCGAAATACTCGGGTTGAGAAATCGACTTTTTCTACGTACGAAATTTGGAGAAACTTCCTTCATGAAAGTTGTAGAGCTCGTCGATACGAGTCCGTGCACGTGCGGAACACGAAAATCGGATTTTTTCTGAATTAGTTATCGAATTTCGAAGTTTTCCGAAACTTGTATATATAGAAAAATTTTGCAAACCCTAATTTTTTTTCTACCGGTTCCTCTCTTCTTCTTCTTCCTTCTGTTTCTGAACAAACAAAAAAAAAAAAAAAACTGTTCTCTCTCTCTCTCACAGACGCAGCGGCCGAAAGAGGAGAAAAATTTCTCCTTAACTGTTCTCCCTCCACAGACCACCTCTCGACCTCAAACCAAGTCCCAGGCATTCGTCTCGAGCTGCTCTAGCTCCCGGAGGCAGTCTCACACCGCGGCGCAGCCTGTGGCGGCGGCGGCGAAGCCCGAACCGAAAACGTCCATTTTCGGTTCGATCTCAATATCTCGAGCTACACTCCACCATTCCACTTGATTCTTGTCTCATTGAGCTCGCCTCAACTTCCTCTACAAGCACCAAGAAGGACCGAAACTGGGTCGAACGTTTTCACGTTCGTCGGAGCTCGACCCGAACGGATCGAAATACCGAAACTTTCGATCAAGATATCTCGAGCTATACACGATCGTTTCTTGTGATTCCAAGCTTGTTGAGTTCGCAAGGAAGTTCTGAACAAGTTTCCAGAAGGGATCGGGGCCTGAGGTTGCAGTTTTCACGTCGGTTTTCAAGCTCACCGGTTTCTGTATTTTTTCCGGCCACCGACTGTAAATCGGTAATTTCGATGCCTTCCCGTCATTTTTAGGTCTTGTGCTAGTTATGAAAGTTGCTCAGAATGATGAAACGAAGGGGACAAGCTCGGCCCCGACACCATTGGTGGTGGTCGGTGGCGGCTCTGTCCCTAACTCCGGCGGCCTTTTCCGGCCACCTCCGGAGGTCTAAAATTTGGTTTCTGTCCATTTTATGATTCTATGTTTCAATACGATCATTTAGGCGTATTATACGCATTTTTCGGATATCGTATGAATTAGTTATGAATTTTGTGATTTCGATCGATTTCGGTCATTAGATTTTTGATCTGTGAAATAATGACCGTTGGATGAACTTGTAAATTTGTTATGATGATCATGTGACTGTCCCAGAGGCTTTGTGTGGTCATGGGCAAAGATCCGACCGTTGGATCTTCGTATATGTGAAAAACGGTAATTAGGGGAGCGATTCGTGAGAAACCGCTCGTCGGATTTTAATGTAAATTAGAATCTGACCGTTAATTAGTGGTTAAATTATGAGTTGAATTTATTGGCTAAATTCGAATCACATTTGATTAGGTGATTGACGGATTTTAATTGCGTGGGCTATTCGGCGTTAATTATAAATTTATAATTTAAAATTATATTGAAGACGTAGCGGGAGTTTCGAGGTGAGTAAACTCACGTGGTTCATATTACGAACCGGGCATTTTAATTTATTTATTTTTGGTAATTGTGTGAAAAATATTTGCGGATTAAATATTTGTTTTAAAATTTCATGGACTTGAATCACCACGGTCCATAGGTAAGTAAAATGAATTTTAACTATACAAAGGAATTTCATAATTTTCTTGTGTGAACTATAGATGGTATTAGTGGTCATTCCTGAGTGGATGATTACGTATATATATATTTACGTGGAAAATATATATTGATGAGTGGATTATTTGATTGATGATATAATTGAGTGGAATTGATGAGTTGATTTTATTACGATTTTGTAATTCCATAATAATATGATGTATCTTGGTTGGGTTGATTTCAGTATGTGAAATTATATGTTGTGTTCATTTATGGGTTTAGGGTCGATGTAATGACAGGTGTGGGTAATCGGACGCTCTAATCCTAGTGTGGATAATGGGATACGATTGGTTGAGTATGTAAATTATTGGACGTTCTAAATATGTATATAGGTATACATATTGATGAAATACAATAATTGATAAATATGTCGGATGCCATAACCTAGGCCAGGTGACGGGCTACGATTCAGTTAGAGCTCTAGTCTGTCAAATACCGTATTTTTATAAATACGATGATGAGAGTTGTGGGGAAAGTTGTGAGTTGGGCTGTCTTGATACGTTGAATTGGTGTTTGATTGAGATTGTTATTATTTGCATATGTGGAAATAATTGAGTGTTGCTGTGTGTGGAAATAATTGAGATTAAATTAAGTAACAATTCATTCTTTTACTCATACAAGCTTTCATAAGCTTACCGGGTTTTGTGTTGTTGCAATCCCGGTACACTATTCAATGGTGTAGCGGATATTCCTGCAGGTCAGGATAACCAGGGAGGTGACCGAGCTGCTTAGGTGTTATAGCAGTTTTGTTATTTATTAGTTTGTGAGGTGTGTGTATGCTCATTTAGAGCTTTACATTACATTTTGGATTTGAGTTTGTAATAATTAACCGAGATACTATTCGGGTTGTTTTTATTTTGTGTGGTGTGTATGTTAAGAAAAGAAAAATTTTCAGGATGATAATTTTGTGATGTGGTATTTTCATGTCTCAGATTTTGAATTGTTATTCTAAAATTCGGGGCGTGACACCTGCTCCTGCGGGCATAAGGTCAAACTCTGATGCAGCTTCTCCAGATTGTACAAGTATGTGAGGCAGATGGAGGATGAGGACTTGGCCAAGAAGTTTCAGAGAGGGTTGAGTCCTTCGATTGAGCGTGATGTAGCTATCTTGGAGCTGAAGACCAAGAGAGAGATCTTGGCTAAGGCACAGATCATTGAGCAGCAGAACCTGATTCGTAGAGAGAAGGAGTCTGCTGAGAGAGACTTCCAGGGCAAGGGAAAGGACATAGCGGGGAGCAGTAGAGCTAGAGACTTCAGGGGTGGGTTCTGGAAGAGACAGAGGACTCAGTTTCAGCATCAGGCTCCAGCTAGGGCAGCAGTAGCTCCTCCTGTTCAGGCTATGCCTATCAGGCAGATAGCACCAGCAGCTCCAGTGAAGTGCTTTAACTGTGGCGAGCCGGGCCACATCTCTCGTGCGTGCACGAAGCCACGGGGTAGGTTATGCTACAGTTGTGGACAGGCAGGGCATCAGGCTAGGGAGTGTCCTCGGATTCAGGGTAGAGTGCAGGGTAACCAGCAGAGGCAGTTACCACCTGCTCATGCTAGGGTCTTTGCCATCGGTCAGGCAGGCACGGGAGTGGAAGGTACCTTATCTGTTTATCACTTTCTTGCTAGAGTACTGTTTGATACGGGAGCCTCACACTCTTTCATATCTAGTTCGGTTGTGGATGTTTTGGGTTTGATTGCTATGCCTCTGACTAGATCATTGTGTGTTACATCACCTCTCGGTGTGTCTCTTGAGCTTAGCATGCTGTGTGATGATTGCCCTATTGGGATTGGTGGCAGAGAGTTCTCTGCATCTTTGATTGTGATTCCGGATCACACGTATGATGTGATTTTGGGTATGGATTGGTTGAGCCCGAACCATGCTGTTATTGATTGCTTTAGAATGATTGTGTCCTTCCATGTTCCAGGACAACCGGTGTTTCATTACCGTTGCCTGAAGTCTGACATCACCATGAGGATAGGGATTTTGGCCCATATTGAATCAGGGAGTAGTACTTCAAAGATTATAGGGATTCCTGTAGTTTCAGAGTATGAAGATGTGTTTCAGGAGATCCCTGGGTTACCTCCGAAAAGGGTAATGGACTTCTCCATTGATGTGATACCAGGTACTTCACCTGTGTCGAAAACACCCTATCGAATGGCTCCAGCTGAACTTCAGGAGTTGAAGATTCAGATTGAGGGCTTACTTGAACAAGGGTTCATCCAGGCAAGTGTGTCTCCTTGGGGCGCTCCAGTGTTGTTTGTGAAGAAGAAGGATAGTTCACTCCATCTATGTGTGGATTATCGACAGTTGAACAAGGTGACCATCAAGAATAGGTACCCTTTACCTAGGATTGATGACTTGTTCGATCAGCTTAGAGAAGCTACTGTATTCTCGAAGATTGACTTGAGGTCTGGATATCACCAGTTGAGGGTGAAGGAGGAAGATATCCCAAAGACGGCGTTCAGGACCAGGTATGGACATTTTGAGTTTCTTGTCATGCCTTTTGGTCTCACGAATGCCCCCGCAGCATTTATGGACTTGATGAACCGTACGTTCAGTCCTTACTTAGATCAGTTTGTGGTAGTGTTCGTTGACGACATCTTGATTTATTCAAGGTCGTCAGCTGAGCATGAGAGGCATCTGCAGATAGTGCTGCAGACATTGAGAGAGCAGAAACTATTTGCCAAGTTCGAGAAGTGCGACTTCTGGCAGAGTGAAGTCAAGTTCCTTGGTCATGTGCTCTCGAAGGATGGAGTTTCTGTGGATCCTTCGAAGGTTGAAGCAGTGATGAGTTGGAGTCGCCCTACTACGGTTACAGAAATCCGTAGCTTCCTTGGATTGGCCGGTTATTACAGGCGCTTCATTGAAGGGTTTTCTGGTATTGCTTCGGCTTTGACCAAATTGACCAGGAAAGACACTCAGTTCGTATGGTCGGATAAGTGTGAGAAGGCTTTCATGGAGCTGAAGACTAGATTGACTACAGCTCCGGTGTTGACTATTCCTACTAGTGGTGGTGGATTAGTCATTTACAGCGATGCATCTCATCAGGGTTTGGGGTGTGTGTTGATGCAGAATGGTAGTGTTGTTGCTTATGGTTCTAGACAGTTGAAGGTACATGAGCGGAATTACCCTACTCATGATCTAGAGCTAGCAGCTGTGGTGTTTGCCTTGAAGATTTGGAGGCACTATCTTTATGGTGAGAAATTTGAACTCTTTTCTGATCACAAGAGTTTGAAGTACCTATTCTCCCAGAAGGAATTGAACATGAGACAGAGGAGATGGATGGAGCTCATTAAGGACTATGATTTCACCTTGGAGTATCATCCCGGAAAGGCGAATGTGGTGGCGGGTGCTTTGAGTAGGAAACCGCGGGTAATCATGGCATCGATTATGGTGTGGGAGTGGCGCATGTTAGAAGCCGCATCTGAATTCGACCTTATGCCCGCAGGAGCAGGACAGGGAATCTTTCTCGGTAGTATCACCTTACAGCCCACCTTGATCTCCAGGATCATTCAGGGTCAGACACTTGATGAGTTTGCTCAGGCGAGGATTTCTGAGATGACTGCTGACCCGGATGTGGAGGGTCCTTCTGAGTGGATGATTGGGGTTGATGGAGGGTTGAGATTTCGAGGGAGATTGTATGTACCGAGTGTTGATAACCTCAGGGAGGAGATCATGCGGGAAGCACATAGGTCTCGATATACTATACATCCAGGAGGTACTAAAATGTATATGGATCTACGAAGGCAGTTTTGGTGGTATGGTATGAAGAGGGATGTGGCGGAACACGTGTCGAAGTGTCTTACCTGTCAACAGGTGAAGGCAGAGCATCAGAGACCAGCAGGAATGCTGAACCCCTTATCGATTCCTGTGTGGAAATGGGAAGACATCTCTATGGACTTTGTGACTGGATTGCCCAGATCCAGGCAAAGTTATGACTCGATTTGGGTGATTGTTGACCGGTTGACTAAATCAGCACACTTCCTTCCGGTGGCAAAAACGTACTCTGGTGATGCATTGTGTAAGTTGTATGTGAACGAGATAGTGAGGCTTCATGGAGTGCCTGTGACGATTGTATCGGATCGTGATGCTCGTTTCACATCAGAATTCTGGCGTAGGTTCCACAAGGCATTTGGTACGTCTCTTGCTATGAGCACTGCATTTCACCCACAAACAGATGGACAGACCGAGTGAGTGAATCAGGTGATGGAGGACATGCTCAGAGCTTGTGTTCTGGATTTTAAGGGTAGTTGGGCGGATCATCTGCCATTGGTAGAGTTTGCCTACAACAACAGCTATCACTCTAGTATCGGTATGGCTCCATATGAGGCTCTTTATGGTAGGCCATGTAGGACTCCTATCTGTTGCGCGGAAGCAGGGGATAAAGGGCTCATCGGACCTGAGATTGTACAGGAGACTACAGAGAAGGTCACTACTATTCGGGACAGAATCCGAACCGCTCAGAGTAGACAGAAGAGTTATGCTGACTTGAAGAGGAGACCGTTGGAGTTTGAGACAGGTGATCACGTGTTCTTGAAAGTCTCACCTATGAAAGGTGTGGTGAGATTTGGCAAGAAGGGGAAACTCGCACCGAGGTATGTTGGACCCTTTGAGATTCTAGAAAGGGTTGGTAACTTGGCATATCGTCTTGCTTTACCTGTTAGCATGTCGGGTGTGCACAACGTTTTCCATGTGTCTCTGCTCAGGAAGTATGTTCGAGATGAGTTTCACGTGATTGACCACGGTATGATCGAAGTGAACCCGGATGTGACGTTTGTAGTTGAACCTGTTCGTATCTTGGATAGGTCTACAAAGAAACTTCGTAGGAAAGAGGTTGATCTCGTGAAAGTGTTGTGGAGTCATCATGATGAGGGTGATGCATCATGGGAGTTAGAATCTGACATGAGGACGAGGTATCCACAGCTTTTTGGGGAATTGGGTACATGAATTTCGGGACGAAATTCCTATAAGGGGGGTAGATTGTAATACCCGCAATTTCCATTTTAATTTCGAGTTATTGTATCGAATGATTATTATGTGATTTCACGATTTATGTTCGATAATCATTCATTTTTACAATTATCGAAGTTTCGAAATGTTTATTTTAACGAAAAGCTCGAAATACTCGGGTTGAGAAATCGACTTTTTCTACGTACGAAATTTGGAGAAACTTCCTTCATGAAAGTTGTAGAGCTAGTCGATACGAGTCCGTGCACGTGCGGAACACGAAGATCGGATTTTTTCTGAATTAGTTATCGAATTTCAAAGTTTTCCAAAACTTGTATATATAGAAAAATTTTGCAAACCCTAATTTTTTTTCTACCGGTTCCTCTCTTCTTCTTCTTCCTTCTGTTTCTGGACAAACAAAAAAAAAAAAAAACTGTTCTCTCTCTCTCTCTCACAGACGCAGCGGCCGAAAGAGGAGAAAAATTTCTCCTTAACTGTTCTCCCTCCACAGACCACCTCTCGACCTCAAACCAAGTCCCAGGCATTCGTCTCGAGCTGCTCTAGCTCCCGGAGGCAGTCTCACACGGCGGCGGCGGCGAAGCCCGAACCGAAAACGTCCATTTTCGGTTCGATCTCAATATCTCGAGCTACACTCCACCATTCCACTTGATTCTTGTCTCATTGAGCTCGCCTCAACTTCCTCTACAAGCACCAAGAAGGACCGGAACTGGGTCGAACGTTTTCACGTTCGTCGGAGCTCGACCCGAACGGATCGAAATACCGAAACTTTCGATCAAGATATCTCGAGCTATACACGATCGTTTCTTGTGATTCCAAGCTTGTTGAGTTCGCAAGGAAGTTCTGAACAAGTTTCCAGAAGGGATCGGGGCCTGAGGTTGCAGTTTTCACGTCGGTTTTCAAGCTCACCGGTTTCTGCATTTTTTCCGGCCACCGACTGTAAATCGGTAATTTCGATGCCTTCCCGTCATTTTTAGGTCTTGTGCTAGTTATGAAAGTTGCTCAGAATGATGAAACGAAGGGGACAAGCTCGGCCCCGACACCATTGGTGGTGGTCGGTGGCGGCTCTGTCCCTAACTCCGGCGGCCTTTTCCGGCCACCTCCGGAGGTCTAAAATTTGGTTTCTGTCCATTTTATGATTCTATGTTTCAATACGATCATTTCGGCGTATTATACGCATTTTTCGGATATCGTATGAATTAGTTATGAATTTTGTGATTTCGATCGATTTCGGTCATTAGATTTTTGATCTGTGAAATAATGACCGTTGGATGAACTTGTAAATTTGTTATGATGATCATGTGACTGTCCCATAGGCTTTGTGTGGTCATGGGCGAAGATCCGACCGTTGGATCTTCGTATATGTGAAAAACGGTAATTAGGGGAGCGATTCGTGAGAAACCGCTCGTCGGATTTTAATGTAAATTAGAATCTGACCGTTAATTAGTGGTTAAATTATGAGTTGAATTTGTTGGCTAAATTCGAATCACATTTGATTAGGTGATTGACGGATTTTAATTGCGTGGGCTATTCGGCGTTAATTATAAATTTATAATTTATAATTATATTGAAGACGCAGCGGGAGTTTCGAGGTGAGTAAACTCACGTGGTTCATATTACGAACCGAGCATTTTAATTTATTTATTTTTGGTAATTGTGTGAAAAATATTTGCGGATTAAATATTTGTTTTAAAATTTCATGGACTTGAATCACCACGGTCCATAGGTAAGTAAAATGAATTTTAACTATACAAATGAATTTCATAATTTTCTTGTGTGAACTATAGATGGTATTAGTGGTCATTCCTGAGTGGATGATTACGTATATATATATTTACGTGGAAAATATATATTGATGAGTGGATTATTTGATTGATGATATAATTGAGTGGAATTGATGAGTTGATTTTATTACGATTTTGTAATTCCATAATAATATGATGTATCTTGGTTGGGTTGATTTCAGTATGTGAAATTATATGTTGTGTTCATTTATGGGTTTAGGGTCGATGTAATGACAGGTGTGGGTAATCGGACGCTCTAATCCTAGTGTGGATAATGGGATACGATTGGTTGAGTATGTAAATTATTGGACGTTCTAAATATGTATATAGGTATACATATTGATGAAATACAATAATTGATAAATATGTCGGATGCCATAACCTAGGCCAGGTGACGGGCTACGATTCAGTTAGAGCTCTAGTCTGTCAAATACCGTATTTTTATAAATACGATGATGAGAGTTGTGGGGAAAGTTGTGAGTTGGGCTGTCTTGATACGTTGAATTGGTGTTTGATTGAGATTGTTATTATTTGCATATGTGGAAATAATTGAGTGTTGCTGTGTGTGGAAATAATTGAGATTAAATTAAGTAACAATTCATTCTTTTACTCATACAAGCTTTCATAAGCTTACCGGGTTTTGTGTTGTTGCAATCCCGGTACACTATTCAATGGTGTAGCGGATATTCCTACAGGTCAGGATAACCAGGGAGGTGACCGAGCTGCTTAGGTGTTATAGCAGTTTTGTTATTTATTAGTTTGTGAGGTGTGTGTATGCTCATTTAGAGCTTTACATTACATTTTGGATTTGAGTTTGTAATAATTAACCGAGATACTATTCGGGTTGTTTTTATTTTGTGTGGTGTGTATGTTAAGAAAAGAAAAATTTTCAGGATGATAATTTTGTGATGTGGTATTTTCATGTCTCGGATTTTGAATTGTTATTCTAAAATTCGGGGCGTGACACCTGCTCCTGCGGGCATAAGGTCAAACTCTGATGCAGCTTCTAACATGCGCCACTCTTCCACCATAATCGATGCCATGATTACTCGAGGTTTCCTACTCAAAGCATCCGCCACTACATTCACCTTTCCGGGATGATACTCCAAGGTGAAATCATTGTCCTTGATGAGCTCCATCCATCTTTTCTACCTCATGTTCAATTCTTTCTGGGAGAATAGATACTTCAAACTCTTGTGATCAGAAAAGAGTTCAAATTTCTCACCATAAAGATAGTGTCTCCAAATCTTCAAGGCAAACACCACTGCTACTAGCTCTAGACCATGAGTGGGGTAATTCCGCACATGTACCTTCGACTGCCTAGAACCATAAGCAACAACGCTACCATTCTGCATCAACGCACACCCCAAACCCTGATGAGATGCATCGCTATAAATGACTAACCCACCACCACTAGTAGGAATAGTCATTACCAGAGCTGTAGTCAATCTAGTCTTCAACTTATTGAAAGCCTTCTCACACTCATCCGACCACACGAACTGAGTGTCATTCCTTGTCAAGTTAGTCAAAGCCGAAGTAATACCAGAAAACCCTTCAATGAAACGCCTGTAATACCCTACCAATCCAAGGAAACTATGTATTTCTGTAACTATAGTAGGGCGGCTCCAACTCATCACTGTTTCAACCTTCGAAGGATCCACAGAAACTTCATCCTTCGATACCACATGACCAAGGAACTTGACTTCACTCTGCCAGAAATCGCACTTCTCAAACTTGGCAAATAATTTCTTCTCTCTAAGTGTCTGTAGCACGATGCGTAAATGCTTCTCATGCTCATCAGACGACCTTGAATAAATCAAGATGCTGTCAACGAACACCCCAACAAACTAATCCAAGTAAGGACTGAACGTGCGGTTCATCAAGTCCATGAATGTTGCCGGTGCATTCGTGAGACCAGAAGGCATAACAAGGAACTCAAAATGTCCATACCTGGTCATGAACGCCGTCTTTGGAATATCTTGATCCTTCACCCTTAACTAGTGAAATCCAGATCTCAAATCAATCCTTGAGAACACAGTAGCCTCCCTAAACTAATCGAACAAGTCATCAATCCTAGGTAAAGGGTATATGTTCTTAATGGTCACCTTGTTCAGTTGTCGATAATCTACACATAACCGAAGTAAATTATCATTCTTCTTCAAGAACAACACTGGTGCGCCCCAAGGAGATACACTAGCTTATATGAACCCTTGTGTAAGTAATCCCTAAATTTGAACCTTCAACTCCTGAAGTTCAGCTGGTGCCATTCGATAAGGTGCCTTCGATATAGGTGAAGTACGTGGTATCACATCAATGGAGAAATCCATTACCCATTTCGGAGGTAACCCAAGGATCTCCTGAAACACGTCAGCATACTCTGAAACTACAGGAATCCCTGTAATCCTTGAAGTACTACTCCCTTATTCAATATGGGCCAAAATCCCTGCCCTTATGGTGATGTCAGACTTCAGACAACGGTAATGAAACACTGGTTATCCAGGACCATAGAAGGACACAATCATCCTAAAGCAATCAATCACTGCATGGTTCGGGCTCAACTAATCCTTTCCCAAAATCACATCATACATGTGATCTGGAGTCACAATCAAAGATGCAGAGAACTCTCTGCCACCAATCCCAATAGGGAAATCATCACAAAACATGCTAAGCTCAAGAGACACCCTGAGAGATGATGTAACACATAATGATCTAGTAAGAGGCATAGCAATCAAACCCAACACATCCACAACCGAACTAGATATGGAAAAGTGTGAGGCTCCTGTATCAAATAATACTCTAGCAAAATAGTGATAAACAGATAAAGTACCTTCCACCCCCGTGCCTGCCTGACCAATGACAAAGACTAGCAGGTGCAGGCGGTAGCTGTCTCTGCTGGTTTCCCTGCACTTTACCATGATTTCAGGGACACTCGCTAGCCTGGTGCCCTGTCTGTCCACAGCTGTAGTATACCCTACCCCGTGGTTTCATGCACACACGAGAGATGTGGCCCGGCTCGCCACAGTTAAAGCACTTCACCGGAGCTACTGGTGCTATCTGCCTAATAGGCATAGCCTGAATGGGAAGAGCTACTGTTGCCCTAGCTGGGGCATGATGCTGGAACTGAGTCTTATGTTTCTTCCAAAAACCGCCCCTGAAGTCTCTGGACCTACTGCTTCCTGCCATTGCCTTTCCCATGCCTTGGAAGTCTCTCTCAGCTGACTCCTTCTCTCTACGAATCGGGTTTTGCTGCTCAATGATCTGTGCCTTAGCCAAGATCTCTCTCTTCGTCTTCAGCTCTAAGATGGCCACATCACGCTCAATCGAAGGGCTCAACCCTCGCTGAAACTTCTTAGCCAAGTCTTCGTCATCCATTTGCTTCACATACTTGTACAGCCTGGAGAACTCCGCATCGTACTCGATCACGTTCATCTTCCCCTGTACAACGAGGAATTCCCGTTCTAACCTTTCCTTCACAACTACTGGAAAGTACTTTTTTTTGAACACCCTCTCGAAGCCATCCCATGTCAAGGTAGATACCTCAATACTCCTCTGTGTGACGTTCCACTACACTCTAGCCTCATCCTTCTGCATGAAAGTGGCTAGCTTCCTCTTATCAATATCACTACAATCAAATAGATCAAAGTAGATATGCAAATCCTCAATCCATCGATCCGCAACCATATGATCAGTGCCTCCTCCAAACTTGGTTGCTCCCAAGCGGATAATTTCCTTCTCTAGCATTAACAAGCGAGCAGGATCATCAACCATGCCCACGGGCGGAATATGCTGATCATCATAAGGTGCCTCTACCTCCGCCTCATATGCATCATCGACCGGAGAGGCCCTACCCCTACCTCGACCTCTACCCCTACCACGAGGTTTGCCTCTACCTCGACCTCTAGCTTTGTTCTCATCAATCTCTATTACCTAATAAGCAGAGCATACTTGGTTAATACACACAGAACACTTAAACATGGCATAAGTCAAATGCAAGTCCATATTAACCAATTAACTAAGCATACAAGACAACGCCTAAGGTTCTTATGACATGCTAACGTTCCTAGCCAACCTAACCCTTTCACATACCCAATGACATTATCAATACCGAAGAGCACACGATGGGGATCCGCTGCAGACGGGCCATCACTCGGAAGGTATTGACAAATCACCAAATATGTACCTTACGCTCTGATACCAAACTGTCACGCCCCGAATTTTAGAATAAAAATTCAAAATCCGAAACATGAATTACAACAACTCAAAATAACCATCCTGAAATTTTTTTTTTCTTAACAATCTCACCACACAATTTAATTTCAAAACCCGAATTTAGTCTCGGGTAATTATTACAACTCACTCACAAATTAAATTCTAAAACTCTAAATGAGCATAACAAACCTCACAAACTTAAATGAAAACAAATAAATGCTGCAACTCCTAAATAGCACGGTCACCTCCCTGGTTATCTTGACCTGCAGGAATATCCGCTACACCATTTGAATAGTGTACCGGGATTGCAGCAACACAAAACCCGGTAAGCTTTTCAAAGCTCGTATGAGTAAAAATAAAAAACGGTTGTTTAATTAATTCATATTTATTTTCACTCAAGTCAACACTCAACAATTTTCATATCCGCAAAGAAACAACAATCTCACAATCAATCACCAAATCAACAATTCAACACAAAACCTAAACTCACATCTTTCTTCTCAAAACCCCGAAATCATATTTATAAAAATACAGTATTTGAAAGATTAGAGCTCTAACTGAATCGTAGCCTGTCATATGCCCTAGGTTATGGCATCTGACATATTTACGTTTATCGTATTTCATCAATATGCATACGTATATACATATTTAGAACGTCCGATACTCATACTTAATCAAGCCTCATTACCCGACAGGGGTAGTGGCATCCAACTCACTCAATCAATCGTTTCTCATCATCCATTTAGGATTAGAGCGTTCGATTCCCCTATACCGGTCACTACGTTGACCCTAAATCCATAAACGAGCACAACTATATTTTCACACAATGAAATCAACTCATCTAAGAGACACAATATTATTATGAAATTTAAGCATTTGAAATATAATCTAAATCATCATTCCAACTCAATCACATCATCACACATCAACACACGACCCATATATATATTTCACGTAAATATAGATATATATATATACGTAATCATCTACTCAGGGATGACCACTAATACCATCTATAGTTCACACAAGAAAATCGTGAAATTCATTTGTATAGTTAAAATTCATTTTACGTACCTATGGACGGTAGTTGATCAAATCCATGTGATTTTAAAAACAAATATTTAATCCATAAATATTTTTCACACAATTGCGACAAAATAAATAAATTAAAGCAATCGGTTCGTAATATGAACCACGTGAATTTTACTCACCTCGAAACTCCTGCCGCGTCTTCACTTAAAATACAAATCACAATAATCCAAATGCTCGTCAACTCAAGCCATCAAGTACCTAATCAAGTACAGTCTTTATTTAGCAAACGAAGCACGAAATAAACTTAAATGATGATTCAAAGGTCGGATTCTAAAATAAAGATGATCCACGGTCGGATCGAATTTAAACGATAATCTAACTGTTAGATCCTCACGGATCGCCCTTGAAAACATCCTATCAAAATTATACGAAAATCCGACCTACGGATCATCACGAATCGCCTCCCGAAACACTTTTTTACAATTATACGAAGATTCAATGGTCGGATCTTCGCCCGTGACCACAAAGAGTCATTGGGACAGTCATATGATCATCATATTAATATTTGAAGTAAAACCGATGGTCTGATCTCCGTAAATTGTAAACCGAAGATAAAATGTAAAAACCGTAAATAGTAACGTCAAAACGTAAATCCACTATTTATCAACTTTTTCTAACATGACCATGTTATATATCAAAACGCTCATATGGATGTATAGATCATCGTCCAAATAATATAAACTCAAAATATGGTCCGACACGCCGCTACACGCGGCAGTCAAACGGCTGTTAACTCCGGTCAACCACCTCGGATGCAAAAGTTGTTAACTACAAACTTCTTCAAAATGAAATTATGAACAACTTTAATACCTGGCTTTTTCCGAGATAAGGTCTAGATCGCACTAGATCGAGTTTTGAAGTTGGATTAATCTCAGCCCTCTGATTAGTTTCCAGATTGAATCTCAGCCATCGAAAACTTCAATCCTTGATCTTTCGCTCTATACACAAAATCGTGATGCAAGGCTTATATGGAGATGATAAAGAGGAAGAGGACATCACGAAAATGGGGAGGATCGGCCGGTGCAATGCTGGCACGGGGGGAGTCCGATCAGGTTGGCCTCACAGGCTAAGGTTGCTTCGATCCGGACCTGGAAGCAGCGGCTGGGTAAGGCGACCTCGCGGGGGGGGGGGGGGGGGGGGGGGAGCTGGGTGCAGCACAGCAAGCCTGGGGAGCGCCGGGTCCCGTGGCGTTCGTTTTCGAAAATAAAATCATTCGAAACCAATTTTCTCAAACCACAACATACGAATTTATCTCAAATATCATAATTCAAACAATAGAACAATTATTGAATTACATAAATTATTTTATGAAAATTCGGGTCTTCACAACTTAGTTTTCAGATAATCAAAATGGACAGTGTTTTGAAATGTTGCTAACTAGTGCTATTTTTTTTGTTGTGCTTTCGAATGGGTGTTACATTTTTTATTAAGGATTAATAAAAATTTCTGATTATGGGTCACTAAAATATTTTATGAGGATTAGTAAAAATTTTATTGATTATATTGAGGGTTAATAAAAAATTGAGTTGTTTATTAAGGGTCGATAATCTGTATATCAAGCTAGAATGACACAGATACATATATTCCCTTGCTAACTGTAGGGCACGTTTAAGATGTGGTATGTTAGCACCAACTATTAGACAATCAGTAGTCACTTATTTAAAACGAGCCTAAGGAATATGAAAATATCATAGTAATTAGGCAAAGTTCAAAAAATAAAGAAACTTAAATTTTCTCCTTGCCCTTAACAGGGTAGGAAGTTTGGAAGACTCTAGCACCGCATGCATCGGACATCAACATTATTTGTTGGATCAAACCACCAGGATCCCAAATACGAAACCCTAGAGAATTAGGATCCCTCATTTCGGTCCATAATTGGGCCCTAATCCAAGAAACAGTTCCAAATATTTTGGACACCCAATACTCCAAAATTGATTTGGGCTTCAGAGTTGATTTGGACTATCCATCTGATCTGGGCCCGCAAGCTAGATTGGGCCTCCAATTGGTGGGTCTCCCAATTGATCTAGGCACCATTTCTTCTACACCAAACCCCATCATGGCTACCGCCTCCGCCGCCCCTTATACACTGTCATTAACTACGCCTGCCATGGCCTATGCACCGGCATATGCGACCATCAGGACTACCGCCTTCCTCCATTGAGCATGGGAAGTGCATCCTGGCCTAGAGCGAAGCTGCCACACAACCAGGCCGCTCGCATCTACCCCTACAGATCGCACCGCCACTGCGCCTGCAGATTGAATTGCTTCCACCTCTGCTAGTATGACCCTAAATCTAAACATCGCATGCACTGCAATCCATGTATGTCGATAGCTATATGCTTTAAGCCTTGCTCTTCATGGTCGGGCCCGACCCAAATCAGTAGATGTTGCTGCTACCATATGTCGTGCCACCATCTTCATAGCCGCACCCACAATTCTGGCCAGACCTTCATGCAGATATCTCTAAAAATTCAAAAGCCTTGGATTGATTAGTCCAATCCAATAGGAAGATTGGCTTGGTAGAGTATTCGTCGAAAATAATCGACTTTGGAGGGCTGTTGACAAACCATAGAGTGTGGAGAGAATATTTCCACTTAGAGGGGAGGCCGATGTTGGTCGCCATAGTAGGAATCCTAAGCCCCAGTGGCTAGGTTTAGGAGAACGTATATTGACCCTAGAGTTGTTTATTAAAGGTTAGTAATAATATTATTAAGGGTCAATAATGCATTTGGTTGTTTTATTGACGGTCAATAAAATTTTTGGTTCTCTATTAAGGGGTCAATAAATGTATTATTGAAACTAGGGCTGTCTAAGAAAGGTTAGTAATAGTGTTATTGAGGGTCAAAAATGCATTTTTGATTGCTTTACTGAAGGGTTTGTAAAATTTTATTGAGGGTCAGTAATGAATTTAATTGTTTTATTGATGGTTAGTAATAAGTTTTGTAGTGTTATTGAAGGTCATTAACAAACAATGTCAAAAAAATATTTATTTACAGAAAGGGGATACTTGAACACATAGCAACAAGGAAAATATAAAAAAACAAATATCCATTCCTTGAATTCATAAACAAAGATGAAATAGATAAAGCTCTCTCTTCTGAAGTCTCTCTTGTGAGAGACTTCTCGATGGTGACCGGATCAGTCTGGTGGTGGTTTGTTAGGTTTGATGGAGAAGGGTGTTTTTTTTTTCACTTTTCTTTGGTCTACTTCTTGGTGGTGACGACGGTTTTCGATAACGCTCCTTGCTCTTAGACTATGACCTATTTCTGGTTGCTTTTATCACCATAGGTAGTGGAAACTTTGGTGGTTCTAGGCTCTATCTGAGATCGAATCGGGGTAGGTGTGCTAGTGCGAGGACCGACGCTCATGATAGTGTTACTCAGACTAGCTCGGGTCCAAAACCAATCGAATGGGATCTATCAATTTGTATAGTGATTGAGGACGACTGGATGGGGGGCGATCCCATTTTTTCTTCAACGACAAAGCTAGACATCAGATTGCATTTGGAGAACTCGGCTCTTTATGGTGTGATTGTGGGTCTGTGCGGCAACAACAAAGGCGTTTGCGGCGATGATAGGTGTTTGAGCCCAAAAAGTATTTTTGGCCGGACCCTTTGAATGGTAGACAGTGTGGGCCGACGTAGCTGCCCATATAGGGAACAAGTAGCAGGCCCAGTGAAGGAATCCAGGCGGAGTCCCCGCGAAGCCCCACATAGGCCCAGAGGAGCCTACTATCGGGAATCCACGTGGGGTAATCATTATATTCTTCACCCACGTGGAGGTCAGAGAGTGTAGTACAGCTTAGCTGGCGCTGGAAGAGGGGTACTAGGCGTGCTATGGGATCTGATCACTTTTACAGACAATCAGGAATATATTATCATGACTATATTAGTGCGCCATTAATGCGATGCACTTGCAAGGATTCAATTAAACAACCATATCCCAAATGCCCACGGCCAGTGAGGAGTCAGCTTTGCTCCTATTTTAGCTGTATACAGATTAATTCACAATTAATCTACGATATTCATTGTGACTCCTAAGATTGTAATAATTGTTTTTCGCTATAATTAAAATAATTAGTTGATAAATAATGATGTAATTACCACGATATTTATATTTGTACTTATTGAGTTTTATTGTAAAACGGTGAGATACATTCTTATTAAAATTATGACCTTTATATTTTTTGATAAATCATTTAACTTGTTGATACATTATAATAAAATATGTCTTGATAAATAATATAGTAATTATAATATCGTTTCAATTGTAATAATTGTTTTTCGCTATAATTAAAATAATTAGTTGATAAATAATGATGTAATTACTACGATATTTATATTTGTACTTATTGAGTTTTATTGTAAAACGGTGAGATATTTTCTTATTAAAATTATGACCTTTATATTTGTTGATAAATCATTTAATTTGTTGATACATTATAGTAAAATATTACATGATAAATAATGTAGTAATTATAATATCGTTTTAATTGTAATAATTGTTTTTCACAATAATTAAAATAATTAATTGATAAATTATGATGTAATTACCACGATATTTATATTTGTACTTATTGAGTTTTATTGTAAAACAGTAAGATACTTTCTTATTAAAATTATGACCTTTATATTTGTACGTACTGATTTTTTTTTTTTTAATTACGGAGCAAGATGAAGCACAAAAATTGTGGGATGCCGGGATGAGGAGAAAAACTGGGAAGGCCAAAAGACACAATTTTCAGAGCTTTGATAGTTACACTATTGTGGAGGGCTTTGCACAATTTAAAGACATCCTTAGCCATACATCCGGAGGAACATCAAATGTAGGAAGTCATCACCAGCACACACAACCAATTGCTGAAAATTCCCCCATCAACTTGGACTTGGATGTAGATGAGGTAATTGCTCGTGAAACTGCAGATCCTAATGTGAGGCCTCAAGGAAGGAGGGCTGCGACAGAAGCAATACGGAAAGGAAAGAAGGCAGCAAAAGATTAAAGTCTTTTGTCAAGCAGCCTCAAGAGTATAGCGAACAACCAAATAGAGGCAACCAAGGGCAAGAAAAAACTCGATGACGAATTCGCTCGAAGTCTCCAAGAGGAAGAGAAAAGAGCATGTATCCTCTTGCAAATCGAAATGTGAAAAGAGCAACTCTTATTTCAAGAAAGGCAAGATCGAATTATAGAGAGGGAAAAGCATATTATGAAGATTGATACAAGTAAAATGACGCCAAATAAAAAGCGTTATTGGTCAAGAAAACAAAAGAAGATTACAGACAAAGAAGATCTTGGTGAGTAGACGCCACCCAATATTGGGTGGATACTATCCGCAACCCAATTTTGGTGGTGCATACCCACAACCTCCTTACCCCGGTGCATACCCACAACCCCGGTGCATACCCACAACCTCCTTACCCCGATCCATTCCCACAACCTCCCTTAACCGGTGGATTCCCATAACCCTCTTACCCCGGTGGATTCCCACAACCCCCTTACCGGTGGATACTATCTGCAACCACCTTACCCCGGGGGATATCATACACAACCACAATTTTCACCTTTCTCTATGGGTGATTCCACCAACCCTAACCCTAATGATGAGCCTTCAAACACAAATTGGATTTCTAGAGAGGATGAGAATTATGATTTGAATAATTAGGTTATTATGCATGTTTGTAATTGTATTGTACTTTTTCCTAGTTTTCATTTATGTAAGCGACAATTTAAATATATTATCATTATTATCATTAATTATCCATAAATATATTTTATTTTTTAATGTTTTTTAAAAATCCTATGAACAGTTTAAAAATGAACAGTGAAAGGTGAACAGTATTGACCGGGCAAGAAAAACAACGAGTGTAAACCCATATCCAGTGACAGTGAATAGTAACTTGACTGGTTGACTTCTCGACTTTACATTTTCTTGACTACGGGTGCACTTGCTCTAATAATACAAAAGTCTACAAGGGCCAAATTTGATATAAAAAAATAATAATAAATAAAAAAATCATGATGTAGTATTGTCAAAACGTCATGGGATGGACCATCGCATAGACACCACTATCCACCACCATGGCATTGAAATGTGAGACATTATGACCAAGGAAACCCTCCCTGATCTAGAAACCACTATAGGACTCTACGTTCTCCCCATCATTCTAAACATATAAGCTTTGAGGCTTCACTAGTCTCCATTAAAGAGAACGACAAAGCAGGTATGCTCGCCATCCGAAATCAATGATTCCTTTGGAGTACTTAAATTAATCATCTTATAATCTACCAACTCGAGTTTGGAAGTAAAACTCACTGCCATCTCTCCATTTTGAGAAAGAGAAGATTGAGAAATGTGCTATTAAAGAACAAAATAAAATAAAACCCTAGTAGAGTTATTGCTGAGAATTTTTTTCCCATATCATTTTTCAATGACTAACATTACTTGTTAAATTGTGAGATTTTTTTTTTTAAAAATAATGGGAAGACAACAATGTATTAAGAATGATGTCCTACTCTTTTTGGGGTATGACAAAAGAACATCACTAGAGTAATCTTAGTATTTAGGCAGTTAATCCCAATTACAATAGTATGTATACCGAGAACCTTCAACTGAAATGTTTGAACTTAGGCACTTCATTGTTAATCTCTTCACTCTGTTGAGAGACCTACGAGGCCTTAAGCCTTGGGATCTTCTTCTTTGCTATTCCAGCATCTGAATGTCTTTTAGTTTATTTAACACTAGGGAGGTGGCCACCATGCTTACCTTTAGCAGGCAAAATTAGAAGGCATAAGGTCATGGGATCTATGGCAAACATATTCTCCTCATAGTCCATTTTCTTCAAGGAATCCATAGGAGAGTTTGGTTAGGCATTGTGGGTTGAAACCTCATTGTCACAAATCTTAACTTGTTTTTTATTTTCCTTTTAGAACAAAGATTGAGGCTAGAAGGGTCCATTGCACACCTACAAATGGTGGTTCCGCTGCTTCCAAAATTCAAAAAAAGGGCTAGCGACCCTTAATGTCCAAAACCTTTAGCTTCTCGAGAGGGGTATTAAGAGGTTTAGGAATTTGAGCTCGAAAAACCAGAGATGATAACTTCAATGCCAAGCAATCTATTATTCAGACTCCCCTCTCTGTTTATTCAACAAGGAAGGTTCATTGATAACGAAGGAGGCGGAACCCTAGCTAGGTTGCTAAGCTTTGAATCGTACCAATTGACACCTTGACCCAAAACTTTCGTCGCCACATGCACACCTAGACAACCTTCAGAAGGGTATCCTAGACAACAACAGTGTGAGTAAACTCTCACGATACAGCTACTTTCGTCGTTGATGTAAGCTTGAAAGATCTCTTCGACCAAACAATATCATCAACATAAAGGACTATTTGAACCCTAATCATAAGAGATAATGGTTTCACCCTAGAGATGTCCATGGCAATATAGACACGTCCATGGCAATAATCGATGCAAAAGTAAAATCTTCTGACTTTACTAATCATCGATTAAGAGAACAACAGTTTTAAGTATGCATCACGATCAGCAACAACAAGCGAATCCTTCTGGGTTTTGAGATCCACTACCATGGAGTGTAGCACAAGTTTGGAGGCAAGGCACGTACGTGACCATCTCTTTAATACTAGACATTGAAGAAGTTTCTTCCCGAAAAACCCGACAGAATTTGTTAAGAGATGTTTAATTGTTTGTGTGTATGATGTTTATTTATTTTTATTTTTTAATAAAACTAACGAGGATGGGGTGGTTCAAGTTGGATCTCTAAATTTAATGTTTGAAATTCTATATTTTCAGTTGTTATTGGACTTTATCAACTCACCCTAGCACATTTAGGTGTTGATCTTCTATATAAAAAGACAAAGAGAAGTTTTATATATACACCCCCAATTACTTAATGCACACCCCATATATTTTTTTGTCATCTAACTTTTGTCTATACCACTTCTCATTAATAAATAAATAATACATAAAACGAATAATCTACAAAAGTAAAATAAGAATTAATTGCTTTACATATCAAAATATTAATAAAGGTTAAATTTTCTCATTGTCTTCATGATACAATCGATCCCTCTTCAAGATCATACGTGAACGTCAGTGACAGATAAAAGAATTGTAGTCCACATGTAGAACTTGGTTACTTGCTAATTAGTTGAAACATATTGAAAGATGTCATAAAACCATCAAATATATCTTGCATTCATGAATACATCATTATCAATCACTTTGTTTGCAAAACAACTATCATGGCTCATTTTTTACCGATTTTAATATTGACTGTGATTATATGGATTATGAAGATATTGACATATATTAAATCTTTTGAAATTAGAGACATCAACTAGATGAACAATAAAAGGAAGTTAAGTTTCAATCTTCTAGCGATATACCAACTCATTGATTTGAGAAAGAAGAAAGGTCATTAGTAATTACCTTATTGATATGTGGCCAAATTAATTAGCCATTAATTTCAAAATAAATTAAAAAATTATAGTAAAAGAATGTATTAAATAAAAATTTATGATACATAGCTGATGTAATCTTTTCTTAAGTTTTTCTCGTTTATTTATTTAATGATGAGGGGCATAGATGATAGTTTGATGAAAAAATTCGATAGAAAAATATAAGGGGTGTCCATTAAGTAATTGAAGGAGTGCATTAAGGATAGAGATAGAAAAAAAATGTAAGCAGATTTTGTCAACTCATTCTTATAATGAGTTGGGAATTGCCTCCACCCCCCCCCCACCAAACAAAAAAAAAATTGACACAAAAAAGTAATTGAGGGAGATAGAGCGTTATTAATTTCTCAGAATTTTCTGGAATTAATAAAGTGTTCGTTACTACGGTTTCGTGATTCGAGATAGAGCAAAATAATTTCGGACGATTAATTATTCGAAATACATATTTTTAGGGGGGTTATGAAGTTTGAATTTTTATATGTAAGGATTTTGTGAAAACGTATTTCATGAAAGTTGTAGAGTGCGTCGATACAAGTTCGTGGACATGTGGAACGCAAAAATCGGAGTTCATATGAAGAAGTTATGAGGGATTAAAAGTTTGAGATTTTTCTATAAATATAAGAAATTCCGGGTTTTTTTTCATAAACCCATAAATTTCCTTTTTTTCATTTTCCTCCCAAGATTTTCTCTGTTTTCTCTCCTCTGTGCGACCCGACCTGGTACGAAACTCGGTTCCCAACCCAACTCGATCTCCTCCGTCCGACGTCCAACACCGGTGTTTGACTCAGACTAGCGTCATCGTTCGCTATCTGGTGCTCGCTGTCGACAACAATCGCCAAAAGTAGCAGATCGGAGCGCCCAAAGTTTAAGCTTTCGGGATCCAACAGGTTCTTCCAGATTCCAGCGTCATCTTGGCCGATCTTTCTCGATTTTGGAATCTCCTCTTCCTCCTGATCATCCCCATATAGCCTTGCATCACGATTTGGAGTGTGGAGCAAAAGATCAAGGTTTGAAGCTTTTGACGGCCCACAATTAATCTGGAATCTGATCAGAGAGCCGAGCTTAATTCAACTTCCAAGCTTGATCTAGGACGATCTAGACCGAATCTCGCTTAGTCCCAGGTATGAAAGTTTCTCATCTCTTCAATATGAACAAGTTTGTAGTTGGTCACTTTGCCATCGGAGGTGGTTGACCCAGCATTGACTGTAGCGGTTGACCACCGGCTGACCTGCTGCTTGTGGTGGAGAGTGGCAGCGCGTCCGGTCTCCGTTTTGGGTTCTGTTTTCAGTTTATTCATATACACATCGATACGATCATTTCAATATATACTTTGTAATTTTTGGAAATCGTATGAGCAAGTTATGAATTTTCAAAGTTTTAGGGTTTTCGGTTCGATCGATTGTCCATCTGTGAGGATCTGGCAGTCCAATTGACTTGTAGTTTTGATATGTTGATCGTATAAGTATTCCGGAGACCTCGAGTGGTCTCGGATGAAGTTTCCTCTCAATCGGGATTACTTTCGAAATATTAGGGCAAAATGGGAGTTCGAAATATAATCGTTTTCGATTTGTGGACTAAGTTAAGATCATATTATACTTAGGTGATTGACGGAGCATATTTGAGTCCTTATCTACGGTGAGAAGATGCAGCAGGAGCTAGAGGTGAGTAAATCTCACGTGGTTCGTTTATGAACCTAGTCGCGTATTATTCTGAATTGATTGATAAATTGTGAAATCGTTTTCGTAAATGAAGATTTGTTTTCAAATGATATGAACTTGATCGACTACGATTCTTAGGACTATAGTTCACAGGTATAGTAAAATGAGTTTTCAAGTATAAAAATGAATTTCTCGATTTTTGGTGCGTGCGAACTATAGTTGGTATTAGTGGTCATTCCTGCATGAATCACGTGTGTGTGTGTATATATAAATATATATATTTACGTGAAATATATAATGGATGGCGTGGCATTGTGTGAAGCATAATAATTGTGATTTTATTCGGATTATTATATTGGAGCATTTAGTCTTGTCGGAAATGTGAATTGTTGATTTGTTGTGTGGAAATAGTATTTGAAGTTTTGATTTGGTTTTAGATTGTAAAACCGAGTATTATAAAGAGTACCTTGTGTTGTGGGGTAACTGGGTTGTATGCGTGCGGTCATGGTGGTAACTGGGTTACGGCATCATGAGTACTGGGTTACGGCATCATGAGTACGTAGTCTCTTGTATGCTTGCGGTCATGGTGGTAACTGGGTTACTGCATCATGAGTACATAGTCTGTTGTATGTGTGCGGTCCTGGTGGTAACCGGGTTACTGCATCAGGAGTACGTAGTCTGTCATATGCGTATGGTCATAGTGGTAACTGTGTTACTGCATCATGAGTACGTAGTTTTCGAAGAATGTTTCTGGTGTTCTTTCTTTAATTTATACGTGAGATTTGGATTACTATGATTTCTATTTGGATTGTGTGCTTCTCAATAATCTCTTGAACTAAACTATATGTAGGAGTTGCTATAACTTGAATTATGTGACTTTTGGTGATCTCCTGAACTAAATTTTTTATGCAGGGATTACTAATTTTCACCTAGTGTGATTGTATGTTTAGTTGTGTTTTGTGGAGTTAAAAGTTGTTGCTTTAAATTATCTCACGACCTGAGAAATTTTAAGCATGCGTGACGTGAGTCATTTTAATTGAGTTTACTCATACGAGCTTATACGAGCTTCACAAGCTTACCGGGTTTGTTGTTTGCAATCTCGGTGCACTATTCCATGGTGTAGCGGTTCTTCCTGCAGGTCAGGACCAACAGGGTTGAGTTCGAGGCGTAGTTGCAGCAGTTTAGGTTCAGAACCTATTTTTGTTAGTGTACTGCTGTTTTTGGTATGCTCCTAGCGAGAGTATACATTTGTATATTAGTTCTCTCGAGTTTTGTAACATTTGTTGATGTGATATTCAACTTAAGTGATCGAATCTTTGTTGACGTTTTGTTGCTGCTTAGATTAAATTGAATAAGTTTCTATGTAATTTAGGGAAGTTGGTTATGGTATCGCGTTTCGGATTCAAATATCTTTACTCGAAATTCGGGACGTGACAAATCTCTTAACACACCCACCTTTTAGGATTAAGCCCAGAACAAAGAAAAGCATAGCCCTGAAGAAGATTAAAATACCCCAATGGGAATAACGAGGTCTCTCTTTTCTTTACGATCTCTCCCGCTCAATGCAAGAAAAAACTAGACCCATCATTTCGTACAAAAAGAAGAAGACACAAAATTAAATTAAAAAGTAAAAACCTAGAGCCCATATGGACCCAATTCATCCAGGTCCATAATTAGCTAAGGCATTAGCAACATTACTCCTTCCTAAGAATATGTGTAACATGAACATGCATCCAACTCGATCGATGAAGACAGTTCACCCATTTGATGCGAAGACGCCATGGGACAAGCTTTGGATTTTTACAATAATGTACTACCAACATTGAATCTGTTACGATCCAAAAGTAAGACCAACATTTAGCACCAACAATGTTTATTGCCTCAACTACTGCATGCACTTCTGTATCTACCGCACTAGGACGGGAACCCTAGAAGAAAATGTCCCCAAAAAGAAACCAGTTCATCTCGAAAAATCCTACCAAAATCTGCCTCACATTAAGTTAGATATAAATTAGAGCTCAAAGCTTCTCTCCACTCGTAACTGAACTTTTGGCACAAAAAGGTGGACATTTGTTTTTCTCTTGAAGCTTGTATTCTACCGCAGGATCGAAGTTGTTAACAAATCTCATAGAGTTTACTAAATTAACTCTATGAGATTTGTTGGGTTGAAGAATGAAATGCAGTAGAAAACATCAAGAATCTCATGCACGCATGCAATAGCTGAAATTTCATTTTTCAACCTAGAGAATGCAATAAGATAGCTCATGATTTAGTAGAATATATTTTGACGAAAATATTAGTCTTTATATATAGTCCAGATAAATGACCTGAATGACTTATGAAGTTCATTCAATCCGATATTAATGATTGTAACCTTTCTTCTCATAATTGCTATGCATTGGAAAAAAAAGTAAAAGAAAAAGTGAAAAAATAAAAAGCAAACAATAAAACGTAATACTAGAATTTATTGAATCAAATACCTTAGAGACAGGGTACTCGTGCAAGCCTTTTGCAAATCCTAACCCGTGAACTCAAAAAAGGACACAAAGCTAAGCCACTCCCGTGAATATATGTCGGTACAAAGCTACAAATCATATCAAATTTGAATCTTGTACTATTGCTAGTCCATCTTTTAACAGTTATAGCCATAATAACACAAAGCTTTGTCACAAACCAATTCATCCAAGCAGAATACTAGAATAGTAATACTGTGCGTACTAGTTAATACTAGGCCCCAGTGACCAAACAGAGTCATGGGATTTGGAAAATGATCGAACCAAACAAAGGAATTAGGTGCAGGTCTCACGGGCAACACCAAGCCTTGAGTTGGGCACATCAATGAGCACCCTATGATTCTGCTGCTGCATGTTGGCAATCACATTAAGAACCGAGTTCACATTGTCTGGCGCCGCTGCCATGGCCAAACATGTGGTGCTACCTGCCGTGCTCCGGATCACTACGTTCTCGATGGGCAGCGTCATGTTCATGCCCGAGAACATGAAAGTGATCGTGGGCACGACGATTGGGGCAGTGTAGCATGTGTCGAACCCGCCAAGGGACGTCACCGGTAGCTTGCGGCCAACTCTTCTTCGGAACTCGTTGCGGACTGCCTCGTAGGCGGGCGTCACTAGACGAGTGAAAACAGTGCCTGAAATAAAAGAAAAACAAACTCGTTAGTGTTAAGAGTGCACAAATGTTACGAGGACTCGAAACAATTATAACAACAAAAAATGCATTATTTTCTCAAACATTTTACTCAGATTTGTGACCAGAGGTCCCAAAATCTAATTATCCAGAGCTATTACTAATTTGATTTTCTGAAAAATCGAACCAAGAGGCAAGGGTCATAATAATTAAAAGTTGGGGGAATTTTGTATTTAGGATAAAAACCGAATCCGAAGTCCAAGAGGTCCTCTGGCTAAATCATGACATGTGGTCTTAGTCACATGTCACAGCAACGTCCATGTGATCGATATAGACAATAAGATCAACAAGGATCCAAGAATCATTATATCAAAAACATTCTTTTTAATTAAAAATCAGAGCAATTGATTAGATCAGTAAGTGTTTGATAAAAAATACCAGAATCAATGACTGTCCCTGCACCAGTGGTGGGATTGAAAGCCAAAGCTGCTGGGGGGATATCAACAATTCTCCTTCCTACCCTAATTGCATTTAAGTTGACATAATAGAGTGATGACCTCCTAGGGTTCTTGAGCAATGGGGTGTACTTGATCCTAATGGGCTGCCCAACAGTTCCAAGCCTCAGTGACCCAGAGAAGTTCAGTGACTTGTAGCCAGGGAGGCAGTATGAGAATGTGGATTTGTAGAGGTTTTGAGTCTGGGACAGAAGCGACAACGGCCCTCGGCCAAGACCCAGAAGACCCTGTGGCGGCACTGAGCTGCCGGTCGTTTTTTGGATGCAACCAAAGGTGTAGGCAGGTACGGCATCGTTGGCTAGGGTGAAGGTTTCTTGTGACAGGTTTGATGCAATGGTGGAACCTCCATAGGTAACGTTGAAGCTGCAGGTTCTTCCAAGACAGCTGGGGTTGGGTGCCTGTGAAAATTCACATGCCATGATGGTAAATCATTTTTGACCATTTTGGTAAAGTACTTTTGCACATTATTATGTACCAAAAATTAGTGCTCACATTATTGACCCCTTTATCATATAGTAAATCAATAAAAGATTATCTACTTTAAGAGATCTGTTTGTTATTAAAGCATCTACATGGATGGATGAAAAAACATTGTTCCAAATGTATTTTTCCATTTTGGTAAAGTGTGCACATAATTATGTATTAAATAAAGAGTGGTCACGTTCTTCACCTATGTGTTAAGAAAGGGGGGATCTGCTTTTCGAAGAGCTCTTTCATTAATCATTAAACATTTAAACCATGTGAGGGACTCAAATTTAGAAACTGGAAAAGCTGAAAATGAAGATCACTGGCAACTACCTGCTTGCACTGAGGTGCTCCACAACCAATGGACTTGAAGGTGGTGGATTTGAGAGAGTTGAAGACATTGGAAGAGCAGCCAACGCAGCCATTGCAAGGAACCCAAGCAGCATCACTGCTGGTGTCAACAGCCATGAGCAAAGTCTGAGGTGGAGTCCCAATTTTGGCCCTCACTATGTACGTGGGGCTTTGAATGATCTGTCGTCCGGACGCAATGGGGACGATAGATTTCTTAGCCCCGGCCAGGCTGGCCAAGAACTGGAGCCTGGCCTGGTCCTTGGCCAGCGTTTGGAGCACGTCCTCCTCCCATGAGAGTGGCTTTGTGGGTCTGAAGGGGGAGCATGGACTGTAGACATGGAAGACTTGGAGGTTAGAGCCGTGGTCGTTGGTGGCGCTGCATTTGGGGTCTGGGTTGTTGAGGGCTTGGGCAGCTAAGGAGAAGCAGAGGAAGGAGAGTGAGAAGAGGTAAGAGAGAGCTGCCATGGCTCAAGGTGTCAAGTGTGTTTTGTGATGGTTTAGTGTGTAGGAGTGTGCTTATATATAGTTTGGCACACTGTTTAACCATCTTTTCTACTTTAATTTTTATGGGTAGGATATTTTTGGCAAATCTTGTTACTTAAAAGACTCTTTGATTACTTTTACTTTTAAGTTTTTACATTCTTTTTATTCTTTTCGCATTTCTTCAAGACACCTTAGTACTATTAATATCTCACTTCTCGATCGTCCTACCTGTAGTCGACATGTAATCGGTAAGGTTAATTGGTTTTGTCTTCGGCTAACCATGTTAAGTAAACCAATGCACTAGTAAAACTGTCAAGTATAACAGTGTAATAATATAGGTGTGTAAGGAATATACCATAAGAATTGGAAATGAAAAGAACACGAAGGAGAGAAAATAAGGTGTCAAAAATATTTTGGAAATAAAGAACTTACACAAACTTGTTCTTTGTTGAAAGGTAGAGAGAGATATCCCCTTTGAGTTGGGAAATGGGGGATATAGTATTACTATAATTAGTCATATAGTATGTCTAGTGGAAGGGATACAGTCTGATGTAGATCGAATCAGTTAGTGGAGTGGAGTCGTTTGCATTGCTAGAACAGACTGTATCCCATTTTCTTTCGTGGGCTGGGGGGGGGGGGGGGGGGGGGGGGGCGGGGCCCTCTTATCACTTGTTTCCCTGCATATCATTCGATCTAGAAGACTAGAACAGATACTATCTTGTGCTCTACTTGCTTCCAATCTTATGTTGTTTCCAATCTTATGTCTTATAGTTAGGGCTTGTCATTGAACTAACCTAAGGAAGCAGCCCTCATTTAGTCCCTTAGAAGCTTCGCATTGAGTAGGCTAACTGTATGAACCGTATTTCTCAAATGCAATTCCGTTCTTCGCATATTTTTTGAGAAGGTAATCAGGTAGAAAATATTCTGGCAAATTATGGTTCAACTTCTAGTAGTTTGGTGTGGTGAGATATGTCTCCCTCCTTTATTCATGCTCATTGTAAACCATTTAGGTCCGCCGCAATTTCATTTGCGGTAGCTAGATTAGATTTTTGTTTCTGTCCCCCTCATCTTGTATTATTTCCTTTTCTTTCAATAAATTCTATGGGTTAAGGGGCTTCCTGCCTCTCTTAGCTCCTAGTTTCAGCCAAAAAAAAAAAAAAAGGAAGCAGCAACTAGCTAGATTAGGAGCTTAGCTTAGTTCAATAATGCTTAAGGAGATGAACAATTGCCTCAGGTTCATCAAGTGCTATACATATATAGGGTTGAGTACAAAAGTTCTCCCTCGATCAATTAACTGTTACTCTGCCTTGTCTTGCACACTACTCTTCCAGCAAAATAATGTAACACTTCAATAACACATGATGAGTCTCACCTCCTCTAACCATTTACACCGTTTCATCATCTTGGTAACAATTTTCAATAGAGATACTAACGTAACGTCACGTCACATAATGTCATGTAGTCATATCAATTATCGAAATATTTTTTTTTCTAGCGTTTCCACACTCCAATAATTATATACTCTGTCGCACAGGAGTTATAATAATTAATGGGGGAATTGTGCTGTAGACTATATATATCGTGTGCTCTTAGCCGAAAGGATGAAAAAACCTCAGGTCTGGCTTGGTCAATAGCAACATAGTCATACTACAGTATTCTCCACAGAACCAATTTTCATCCTCTCTTTCTTCTCAAGCTAAATTGAGACCTTATTTTCTTTTGCATGAACGCATGTGGTAAACAAATATTTATATCGACAGGTTTAATTCCATAAGAAGCAATCAAGGGCTTGTTAAACAACGGTTCTAGGGATTTGCATTCTGTGCTAAAATGAAAAATTCAGAAATATTTAGCTTTAGATCGCGATCGAGCAACTCCATGCCACCACATGTTATTGTCTCTCCAGATCTAATGCAGTAGGAATATTGGTCAGAATTGCTACTGGTATTCTAGTTTTTCTTTCCCTTTTCTCCCTTAATTAATATTTAATAACATCTACTTGAGCAATGAGAACGATATAACATTCATTTTGAAGTCCTTTTACATTTACTTTTGAGGCACATTGTTTTGTTCACTTATTGACACACACCAATGTTCTTGATTATATCCATCGGAAAAAAAAAATGTTCTCGATTGTACGTGTTTAATATAAAGCAATGTCTTAGATTAAAGTCTAAAACCAAACAAGTCCTCACCGCAATGGCAGATATTTGAACCTAACCAAATTATTCACCAATGTTCTTGATTGTATCCATCGAAAAAAATAAAAAATTGGATTGTACGTGTTTAATATAAAGCAATGTTCTAAATTAGAAGTCTAAAACCAAACAAGTACTCATCGCAATGGCAAATATTTGAACCTAACCAAAGAACTCAGTTATGGCCTTTTTATGTGCGAATTCATGACATATTCACTTACATTGAATAAATGAATTGTATATTTTATATCTCTCCACCCAATTTTACTCATATATTATAAAATTCAATTCCATGACTCCACAATGTTGGATGAAATTTTCGGGATATCTAATACATCATACTTGGCTTTTTTTTTTTTTTTTGATAAAAACTCCTCTTAATTATACGAAGGTGGAAGAGTCTAACTATTTCGAGTAATGTAGATTGTTCTTGAATGGTTTTCTTTCCAAATTAGACAATGGTCCATAGTACTTTTGAGGCATGGGCGTTTGTTGCGTGATGATCCCAGAAAAGGCAAAGTACATGCATGGTGTGGTGCACACCAGAGAGAAACGTTTTCATTAGGCCATCACACAATCATAGTTTGGTGAGCTTGCACTATGAGACCCGAATTCTGACCCATGCACCTGGCTATGAGAATGTGGACGTATCTTTCTACAAAGCAATATATGGATGAATATAAGGATCAAGGACCATCCGATAGAGACGGGAAAAAATATATCCAAATTATATATATATATAGGGCATTCCACTAAGGGATTCATTTTTTTTGTCTTTTATAGAGATAGGCATTAGACAAAATTTTCGATTATATTTTGGCATCTCAACTGTTCAGTTTTTAGGTCCTAATGTGTAGATCACTTTTGCAAATTTTCAGCCAAATCAGTAGTCGTTAAGGCATCCAAAACTGCAATTTACACAAACGGACTGAATCTATCAAACAGGAACCGTTCATGTTTATAATGGTAAATTGCAGTTTTGGATGCCTTAATGATCATCAAATTGGTTGACAATTTGCAGAAGTAATCTATAGAGTATGACCTAAAAACTAAACGGTTGAGATGTGAAAATATGATCGAAATGTTGGTCTAATGCCCTATCTCTAGAAAAGACCCAAAAAAGGGATCCCTCACTAAAAGGGCCCTGTGTGTGTGTGTGTATATATATATATATATCCTTTTAGTGAGAGATTTTTTTTATTTTATTTTTGCCATTGCAAGGGATAACTTATTAGACCAATTTTTCGATTACATATCCACATCTCAATCGTTCAATTTTTAGATCTATATGTGTAGATCATCTCTGTAAATTTTCAGTCAAATTGATAATCATTAAGACATTCATAATTGTGATTTACAATTATGAACACGAATGATTTATGTTGGACAGATTCAGTTCATCTATTGTTTTAATCTTGTTCGATACCTTAACGATCATCAATTTGACTGTGAACTTATAGAAATGATCTATATTAAGATCTAAAAGTTGAACGGTCGAGATGCTGAAATGCTATTGAAAAGTGGGTCCCACAAGGGATCCCTTAAAATGGCCAGAAAAAAAATCCCTTAGTGGAAGGGCCCTATATATGTGGACGATCTAGAGATGACCTCTCTAAACTTAAAATGTGAGGATATTATTATTTTTGGGATGTAGTTTAGTAATCTAAACCATTCATTCTCTAGTCACACACACACACACACACACACACACACACACACACACACACACACGTGACACACATATGAATCCAACAAAAATCTAGCCAAATCAAAAAACGTTCTAAAAAAGGTTTAATCATTTGATTAGCACAATGTTCATTTTAGTTTTATCGAATAGACTACATTTGTTTACACAATTTTGAATGACCAAATGATTATGAATTTGGTTAATTTTTTGTATACACAATTCTTACATAGGAATCTAAAAGATCAATAGTTGAAATCATTGAATTAGGTTATAAACTAGTGTAAAATAGTAAAAATTCCTTAAATTCTTAAAGTAAGGAGGTTCTCTCTAGAACGTCTCTCTCTCTCGCTCTGTGTGTGTGTGTGTGTGTGTGTGTGTGTGTGTGTGTGTGTGTGTGTGTGTGTGTGTGTGTGTGTGTGTGTGTGTGTGTGTGTGTGTGTGTGTGTGATTGTGGCTTACCAAAGGATTTCCTCATTGACCCTCCTAGAAATGGTAGGAACATAATATTTTTTGGGACTCATTGCGATTTTAGTATTTAGTTACTGAAAAAAAAAATGAGAAATCAAAAATCGATTGGGATTCACCAAAATGATCACATATATAACAAAAGATTTTATCCAGAACGGAGTTCCGCTTTGAAATTAAAGTGTGAGCTTCGAGTTTTGGGTCGCTTTTTAGTCGCATATCTACATCTCGACTATTCAGTTTTTAGGTACTAGTGTATATATCATCTCTGTAAATTTTCAGCGAAATTGATGATCATTAAAGTATCTAACTCACTTAAACCAATCGATGAACTGAATCTGTCCAGCATGAACCGTACTAACTTTAAGGCAGTTATCAATGCCTTAAAGATCATCAATTTGGCTGAAAATTTACAGAGATGATCTATACACTAGTATCTAAAAATTGAACGGTCGAGATGTGAAAATGCGACTGAAAAATGTCCAAAAACTGGAAGTTCACACTTTAATTTCAAAACGAAGCTCCTCTCTGGATAGGATATGTATATAACAATATGCTCTTCTCATTACACTTCAAGGTTTAAGAAAAGGTTATACTATATGTGACCAAATAAGATTGATATGTAATTTAAGTGATTATCAATGGTATCATCGGTTCAAATGGCTAGTAATTCTTCAAGGTTTCAAAATACATAAATTTTTCAATTCTTTTACCATAGAAACCGTCAAGTTAAGTACGTAGGAAGTTTTTTTTTTTTTTTTTTTTTTCAAATAATTTTTGTTCGTTTAGATAGCATAAGCTACATGTTTTAAACAAGGTCCTTTGGAGCAAAACATGCTAATTTATTGAACAGAATTTTCACCTGCCGGCCTCTACTTTTCCTAAAAATCCATCCTTTATTTCAACCTCGAGTTCATACTTCTAGCTGCGAATTTGACAGAAGGTCAGTCGAAATAGAGTTATGTCACGATACTAGCGAGTGAATATAAAACTTTATCAATATCTTAAATGGAAACTAGCTAAATTATTGACCATTTGACAAGTCTATTCATTTTTTCGACTATAAAAGTATAACATTACACATGGTTCGTGGTGTAGGGAAGGAACACAGAGATCTACATTGGATTCTGGATATGCTGATCATCTTTACATAGTGGCGCACACAAGATATCCTGCTTCAACAGTGGCAAGGCAACTGGCAAAGATTAGTTTTTTTCTAGGGTTTCCTATGCTCATCTAAGTAAACTTACATTTCACCAATTTAGTCGTCTATATCATATGATAAACTAGCACAAGCAAATTCCAAAGAAGCAAGGAGGTATATATTGGAGTTAGTAATCCATTAATTAAACCCATAAGCTTTTGTTGAAACAAACAGAGAATACTTCTAATATCTGCACCATTTTTGTTGGGAAAACGAGTAGGTGTTTGATATCAAATTATCAATGAACAAAACCACCATTATATAATGAGGGTCATTTTCAATACCATTATACTATGCATGGCTAGTGTGATGATGTTTCATAATTTCACTAGGAACCTGGCTGGTCCCCTGACCAAAATATGCTCTGGAACCTGAAGGGAATCCACCCCATTCATTCCACCATGTGATTTTTAAACTATTAGCTTACTCTAATGCCTAATTAAACCCATATAAAGATTTGTCAGCTTTATGAAAAAAATGGCTCTCAAGAGTAAAACAATGTTTAGGACCATCACCATACATTCAAAAGCCTAGATTTGTTTTTAACCTACTTTACATGTGTCCATAAATATATGTATACACATCTTAGGAGTCTTCTAACATGAAGTTGCAATTTTCTTTTGGACTGCAATTTAAAAATCAACAAATCTGCAAATGCACGTATACATTTATAATCAATTATTTGTTGTACTCGAATTTTTCTAATCAATTATTTGTTGTACTCGAATTTTTCTACCACATTGTTCAACATGGGTGTTGATTCATTTCCATACGTTTGATTTGGTTTTGGTCTTCGGTTTTGACCGAGAATGTTCAATTAAAGTAAAATCTCGATTTGATTACGTGAGTTTAAACAAACTGAGAATGCATGATAATCGAAGAAAGCTAATATAAGATCGAGAACGAGTGCCAGACCCAAGAAAAAAATATACATATCTAGAAAATGGGCGGATGAAGAAAGGGAAAGGTAAGAAAGGAGATTATCTGTATGGAGTGAAGCTTTTTGTATCTTTCTCTGTTTCCTCATCCTTCAAATTGAACTCTCTGACCTGCCAGGGATGTAAAACCAAATGAAAATAAATACACAGCTCCAAATGCAGTCAAGCCCTAGCTCAGTCCTCAGCTTATCTATGAATACATAACAAGAGTCAACCTCTTCTCTTGGAGCTGCAAGTAATTATTGCACTGTCCAAGTTTCTTTGTCCAACACAACACCGACTCTAGGGTTTGTTTCATCCATTGTTTCTCCTCTTTAAGTCTAAAAAAGCTGCTGAGATTTCATAAATCAAATACGATGGTGAAATCTGAGCCATACTAACGTGTAGCCAAGGTAAGATGTTGACCAACAAACTTATATCGACCGTTACGAGCCAAAATATATCTTGAAACGTTGATTCCGATTGTCGATTTTAGGGTTTGTTCAAAGTGCTAGGTTTTTGTGTTCGTTGATGACACAGTCGGAAGTAATCTGGAGTTACAAGCAATAAAACCCTAAAAAAAAAAAAAATTTGGAGTCCACCAGAGAACTTGAGAAAAATCTCTTATTTTTAAATTTGATATGATAAACTGATTTTACTACAGAGCATGACGATGCTTATATAGACATCTAAAACCTAAAATCATAATCTAACAAGAAGTCCAAAATAATTCGAATTTAAAAGGCAACTAAGAACCTAAAATAAAAAGAATCCTCAAAAAATGTAAAAATAGCCTAAAAATATTAAATCCCGAATCGGATAATTAAAATGATATATTTTGGCCTAAATCTGTTAGGATACACTAAATTGAGTATTGAAAATTTTGTCATTCTCATTCTGAAAATGTATCATGTGACTCAAACAGACATTCTGGCCAAAAGTTGATCCAATCTGATTCACAATTAAGACCTGACTTTTGGCACTAGAAATCCGAAAAATCCAAAACCAAATCTTCTTCAATATTCCAGCGGCTAGTAACCTCATTAAGCATGAGTTACTTATTTTTCAATTATTTTTCTCGATTTTACACCGCTTCTTTGCTTTTATAGTTTTCCGACTAAATTGGACACATTTTCCTCCCATGAGCGCCGGTGATAAATGTAACAAGAAGGGGATTAACACAAATGCCCTTTATGATGAACACTTCCATTTTTTCTCTCACAAAGTTGTTAAAAAGGTTGAAGTGATGGTTGCTTTTTTTAAATCGTGAAAGTCACTTTCAGAGACAAAAAGTCCCTGCATCTTATTTAAAATCCTCTTTTGGATTACCCAGAAATACTGATAGACTGTGGCTAGAAGACATGTGATTACTATGATCATAATTCTGGTGAGCCAATATATAACTATTTCTCACTGGCAAAGGAATATTGTCAAGTCGATAAAAATAAACGGAGGTGAAATACAAGTGATTGATTGAATGTTAGAAAATGGTAGGATCAAGGAACATTGAGCATCAAGAACATCCAAGACAAAATAGTTATCCTCTTTAGAATGCAACTACATCACACTTACATGTGCCAGACTTCATGAGAGTGAATTTTAAATAAATAAAAAGAGATTCACTTTTTCAGTTCGTTCACATTCTAATAATTCATCAATTCTTCAAATAGACAAACTTATACAATTTTAGTTCTGTGATCACAAGCTAGCTAGTCTGTCCTTAAGAGGAAGCTAGTCTACCGCTATCATACGTTGATTTAATTTACTAATGTATTAATGTACAGTAGAGTGAGTAGACAAAGTGACATTACCAGATAATACATTTACATTTGTTTGGTTTAACCATGGAGGAAAACAAAGAGATATGAAAACATTTTTTGACCTGCAGTTTTGTTTTCTTAGTTAAACGTGAATCAAAATGAAGAACAATAAAGAAATCTGTGAGTAAAAAGGACACATCCTTTTCACCTTTTCTTGTCCTTTATCCCAACAAAGAGGACAGAACCTGCTTACACTAGGTAAATTGGGAAAAGTGTATACAACGAGACAGAAAAATATGCAGTAACCACTAAAGAAGAAAGTATATACCATACCAAACTGGGCTCCAGATGTGAGTAACTAGTATATAAAACATTATGATCAGAGGGCCAAATGTTATATAGAGACAGCTCTTTTTTTTTGTCTGTGAATAATGCAATTTGAGGTAAAAAAACAAATTTGAAAAACTCAAAATAATATACAAACAACTTCTGCAGAAGTGCAGGACTTTCCACTTCTTCTTCCTCATTATTGAATATATCAATGTCACAATGTCACGGGAGCTTCACAGCAAGCTCTATTTCTCTCCCTTGCCGACAGTATTTTTCTTATAAAAAGGATTGAAGCTTTTTGGGGTCTCAAAACCACCCACTCATTGAGTGCTAGGGCAACATGTAGTGCGCTTTAGGTACGTAATGAAATTTCATAATGAGATTTGTTTCACAGAAATCTACTTAATTAGTAAATACACGATCAAGTCGATAATTAGCCACGAGGGGTTAGTAGGAATGATCACACTTTACACCCATGGGGTTTGCTTCCATGTCATGCTGCCTCACGAGTTCGAAAAGTATAAGGTTTTGGCAAGATACCAGAATTTCGAGTCCGAGTCTGCTAGGCGGGTTTGGGGGCATTTCCGGCCATCAGAAGGGAAACCAACAAAAAAAAAAAAATCAAAATGAATTTGAACCCGAATATAGTGATAGTGGCATGTGCTTTAGAAGGAAAGATTAGTGAAAGGACAGTTTGGCTTTACATGCATGCGATAATGTTATTCTAAAGCTGCACGCTCCTGATCGAACACTTTCAAAAATAAAAAAGCTGCATCCTCCTGAGATCAAAAAGAAAAAAGCTTCATACAGAAAAGCAGATATATTATCATTCGACTTGAAGTTATTTGGTGATTAAAGTTTTAGAAAAGTTTCCAGCTAGGCCTCTAATATTTGATCAAGGGTTTGTCGATACGGTTACATCAAGTAGACTTAATTTGACATAGAAATAGACTAGTCTCACATATTAGATCAAAGTTTCGTCTACAATATATTAGTGTACTGTAGATCAATATTGCTACAAACTAGAGGAAGGAAGATGCAACTGTATTCTACTAAAACAGCATTCAACAGGCCATGAAATCTATCTTCCATCAGCCATGCCATTATATTTGATATTGTGGAAGACAAGTCTAGAAATGTTTCTTTTGAAACATCATTGCATCTAATCTTTGAAGTGCAGAGCATTAACCATGGAGTGGTAAAGTAGCTTTCATCTCATTTCATAACCGAAGTTGTCCTTTCCATTAATAAACATAATGCCCGAACCATAAATGGAATAGCTTTCCATCTGCTTGTTAACATTTACAAAAGCATTCGTTATCTAAAACAATCATCATCTTCTCAAGCCAAAGGCAAGTAAGACTAATAAAACTAAGCCCAACCAGATAAAGATGGGGGTCAGATTGGCTTGAGAACCAATATGACAGGAACCAAAATAATGAAAGGCAAACGAGACAAGTTAGCTCTTGATCAAGACTAGAACCAAACTACTATCAAGGATTTCTTACAATATATGGTGCCCGCTGGCACTTTAAGAAACAATCTTGCAAATTAATATGATGAAAATGAAAATAGGAAACAAACATCTATAAGCTTCTATCACTCATTTAGCAGCCTAATATGGTCAGCATGAGTCACAAGTTTCTTATACAATTGCCAAAATTATGAAAATTAACCATTATGTTTTAGCTTGTTTTAGAACAAGAGGAATTGACAAACAGAAAGAGAGAGTAATATTTCAGAGAGAATGGAGATTTCAATGTGTTTATTCATCTCATAAAAAAGGGGTATTTATAGGAATACATTTGAAGTGTGAAAGCTCAAAGAGAAAATCAAAATGATAACCACCATCTTGATGATGATTTTCTGCCATGCTTGTTGCCCTTTGGTAAAGCATGTTTACATAAGTTTTCATACACTCAAGTACCTATGATTATACACTCAAGTACCTATTTTTTCATGAGATGGTTTATTTATATCGATGATTAATGGATTATTTTGTGTCAAGCTCACTTTCTTTCTTGGGCGAGAATCCATCGAACCTATAGGCCTCCCGCGCTTTCTAGCAGGAGCCATGGGTCTAGCCACTGCATCACCCATAGAGGGGATGTCATGTCCTTTACTTTTAGGAACATCAATCCTTGCAGGTACGTTTGCAGCAGGTATGTGTGATCTTGTCACTTTAGCGATATCAGAAAACGCATCAAGCATTGATTCTGCTACGTTCTGAAGATCGAGAATCCTCCGCACTTCTATTTCAGACTGTGTGGTTCGGGGATCAAGATGAGACAAAGTAGGGACAGACCACGACAATTCCTGTCTTTTCTGTTGAACATTAATGTTCTTGTCTCCCCCTAATGACGGGAAGACTGTCTCATCAAAGTGACAATCAGCAAATCTAGCGATAAATAGATCACCTGTCAAGGGTTCTATGTAGCGGGTAATGCTTGGAGTATCATATCCAACATAAAGGCCTAAGCGTCTTTGAGGACCCATTTTGGTGCGCTGTGGAGGCGCAATTGGCACATAGACTGCACACCCAAATATGCGTAAGTGTGAGACATTAGGCTCATACCCAGTCACCATTTGGGACGCAGAAAAGGGTTGGGTGGCAGTGGGTCTCAGACGAATAAGCACAGCTGCATGTAATATTGCATAGCCCCAAGCAGAAATAGGGAGATTGGTGCGCATAACCAATGCCCTGGCAACCATTTGAAGTCTTTTAATAGCAGCTTCTGCGAGTCCATTTTGGGTGTGTACATGAGGGACAGGGTGTTCGACCTCAATCCCAATGGACATGCAATAATCATCAAAGGTTCTTGATGTAAATTCTCCAGCATTGTCAAGACGAATTGACTTAATAGGATGATCAGCGTGGTGAGCCCTTAATTTAATGATTTGTGCTAGGAGTTTAGCAAATGCAGCATTTCTTGTGGATAAGAGCATGACATGTGACCAACGTGTCGATGCATCAACCAACACCATAAAATATCTAAATGGTCCGCAAGTTGGTTGGATAGGTCCACAAATATCACCTTGTATTCTTTGTAAGAGTGGTATATTTTCTTTAGTGTCCTTTGTAACTCTTTGGACCAATGTTTGGTTCGTACTTCTTTTCGTTTTGAAGAATGGATGTCCGTGTGAAGTTTTTAATATACGGAGCATCATGTCACGACCTGGATGTCCCAAACGGTCGTGCCAAAGCTTGTATATGTCAGGATCCCATAAATTTTCATTCATGACATGGTTGGATTCAATGACTCTAATAGTGGTTGCATACAATCCACTAGAGCGACACATAAGTTTCTCTAAAACTCGTGTATTTCCGTAGTTTTTAGAGGTGATGCAAAGGAACTCTTGTCCATTCTCACAATGTGTTTCCACATGAAAATCATTGGCTCTTATGTCTTTAAAGCTTAATAGGGTCCTTCCGGCCCTTGGAGCATATAGAGCTTCGGCGATATTAACATTTGTGCCATTTGGTAACAAAAATTGAGCTGGTCCTCGACCATGAATCAATTGTGATGGTCCTGCCATCGTAGTTACTGAGGATCGACTGGGTGTCATCCATAAAAATAATTGCCTATGTCGCAATATAGTATGTGTGGTGCCACTATCAAGAAGGCATTCCAATTCTCCGGAAAACATACTGAAAGGGATAAAGTTCGGAATATTAACACATGACCATGACATTGAATGCGATACTTTATTAATAGGGAAAATAGCCAATGATTACATCAAAGTTATTCATAAGTCTATTCCAAATATCAAACTTTAGACAAATTGTTATCATTCAATCCGTTTGGTAATTCTAATGAAATATGACCAGGAAAGTAGAGAGACGTTGGTGGAGCGAGGCTCGCTTAAATACCCCGATCTCAATTGCTTTCCTAGACATCATACTTCATTGGGTACGCCACATAAGAAGGAGTTTAATACAATTGTTATTTATTGACTAAGGCACATTTGCCATTCTTGGAAAATAAAAAGAGGATTATTCTAATCAAAGTCTGTGGCATCCTCGTGCTCTTCATCTACAGCTTTGAAGTCCTCAACAGTGAGATTGACATCTTCACTATTTTCATCTTCGGCAAGGTTAGTTTCTTGCTCTCTTGCTTCCCTGTACTCCTTGTAGCGTGCAGCTAATTGGGTACTTGCATGACATTGTTTAAACCAATGCTCGATTGATCCACATCTATGACACATGTCATTGTGGTTCCCTCCCTTCATTTGAGGTGTAGGTTGTGCAGGTTGTGCAGATTGTGCAGGTGGTGCAAGTTGTGGATATCCCCTAGGAGGGTTGCTGCTACTACCACAGCGTATGGTGCGACCTCCACGGCTTATGGTGCTATTTCCACGGCCGGTGTTGCCATATCTCCCTCTTCCACGTGTGGAGTTGCCATCACGTGTGCCCGCTCTAAGTTGTGGTTTCCTTCTCTATTGGGGCGGTTATATGGACCTGTTCGTCCTTCATGTCCCCTATTATTAGGGTACACATGTCCCCTATTGCTGGGGTACCGCTCCTTGTATCCTCTCTTGGGTGCATTATAATTTGCCTCACGAACGCTCTTGGTTCCAATGGGTCTTGAATTATAATTCTTTACGAGAATGTTTTCGTGCTTTTCGGCTACCGACAAAATATTTATGAGTTCATTGAACCTCGTAATTCGTCCAGCATTTACTTCAGTGCGATACTGCTTTGATAGCAAAATTGCTACAACGGGGAAGGTGGAGAGAGTTTTCTCAATTAGCTCTTCTTCTGTGAGGGGTCTTTGACAGAACCTCAACATGGACTTGAGACGAAGAGCTTCTGAATTGTACTCAGCAATAGACTTGAAGTCTGAGAAGCGTACATCGTTCCACTGAACCTTCAAGTCAGGGAGGAGAGAATCTTGGATATTGTTAAAGCGCTCTTATAGTGCCTCCCATAAATCCTTTGCATCTTTGATGGACATGTACTCTAGTCTGAGTGCTTTATCCATATGACGTCGCATCAAGATGATTGCTTGTGCATGCCTCTTGGGTGTTCGAGGGAACACAAAGGCCGGGTTTGGTTCATGGATGATGGGCAATATCCCCTTTGATGTGAGATGGTTCTCAATGTCGGTTTTCCAGCTATGGTAATCCGAACCTGTTGAGTCAAGGATTTGAAAATCGAGTCTAGGTTCATTCGACATCCTTGAAGATAAGAAGAAAATATTAGTTTCGGAGTTAAAACTTCCACGAAAAATAATAAGATTTTTGAGCTATGCTACCAAGAAATCAATTTCCAAGAATCATTGTGAACACTCTTAGTTCATTGATTACGAACGCTCTTAGTTCGTTTGGCTTGAATTTCTATAATTCCGTTTTTGATTGTAAGTTCCCGAGAAAAAGGAAAAAGGAGAGAAAATAAATAAAAACTCAAAAACGGGAACTTTTAGTAAAGAATATCTTGGAATAGTGTTGCCGGAAATTTTTTGACCAGAAAAATTATCGGAGGTGACCGAAAGGATCGTTGGAAAAAGTCAAGAAAAATCGTCCGAAAATTCGCCGGAAAAGTGTCGAAAAAGTCACCGGAAAAGTTGTCGGAAAGTCGCCGCGTAAATCTGTCGACAGATGTGTCGACAGCTGCTGCGCAGCGTCTCGACAGCTGCTGGGCAGCTCTCGGCAGGTCTCGGCAGCCGTCCGGTTTGGTTTTTCTGCTTCCGGCGGCGGTTCAGGCAGTTTCCGGCCGGTTCCAGCGATTCTGAGACCGGTTCCGGGCTCCAGGAATCAAGGGCTTTGATCTGAGCTAGGGTTTGAGGATTTTTTGTAGGTTTGGAAAAATGACTTCGATCGATGATGAACTCTTCTTTCATCAATTTTCGATTCTAATTCTAGAGCAACTTCGTGCTGATAACGTGTTTTAGAACAAGAGGAATTGACAAACAGAAAGAGAGAGTAATATTTCAGAGAGAATGGAGATTTCAATGTGTTTATTCATCTCATACAAAAAGGGTATTTATAGGAATACATTTGAAGTGTGAAAGCTCAAAGAGAAAATCAAAATGATAACCATCTTGATGATGATTTTCTGCCATGCTTGTTGCCCTTTGGTAAAACATGTTTACATAAGTCTTCATACACTCAAGTACCTATGATTATACACTCAAGTACCTATCTAAATACTTTTACGTATTTTGTTTACATGATATAGACATATACGATATTTATACATTTATACTACAACATAGCTATCTTTAACGCATATCTCCATTTCTCTAGAAAATGTTCTAAGGAGAGAAAACCAATTTGAGGCTTCAATTGCGAAGAATCGAAGAAAATAAAAAATAAAAAATTTAGGCACAAAATAGCAAATTGAGCTCCCGCAACTTTACGGCTAGCTACCTACATGGAGGAGCAAGGTGGTAGAAGTTTCCTCCTACTTGAGTTCAAAAGTTTCACTCAATTCTGTTATCCTTTGGATTTAGCCTTTCCATTCAGTTCTTATGAACCATTGGGTAAAAAGATCTCTCCCCTCTATTTGTCTCTTAGCATAGCTTTCTACTAGATGAGTACTCACAATCTAATATGTGACAAAAAAAAAAAGCATACCTAATATATGAAAACAAAAAAATGCATAGCTTTTTTAGGGGGAAAAAAAAACATATTTCTTCCCATTCTTTACCTTTCATCCATTTAGCCATCAATTTTGCTCCATTTTTTTCTCTACAGCTCCACGAAAGCCAAACTCCATCCCCATCATGCATTTTCACCATCTTCAACTCTCACCATCAAATACCCACCCATATCAAGCAAGGTGGCATCTTATTTTCTGATTTTCATGATTACACCATCATCATCAAGGAGGTCTTGAGGAGCAGTTAAGGAGGAGGAACTTGGTGGAGATTTAGCATTTGACTAGCAAACTGACCCGTGCAATGCTGCGGTTTTTATTTTTTATTTTTTAAGTTTTATATATAATAGATGAATATTTGCAATCTAAAAAACATCACCGTTATTTAGAATATGATTTATTTTATTGTTGATAATAGATTAACAACAAATGAGATACAACAAAAAATAAACTTTTTCCATGATTTGTACAAATTTACAAATACAAAACAAAATTGTTCCTTCTTAAAAAAAATGAAAGGATATGGCAGAATTGTAAAAAAAAATAAAAAAATAAAAAAATAAATAAATAAATAAATAACTTATATGGTAAGATTGTAATTTCAGTCAACAACCAAGGGTAAAACTGTACTTTCTGATGAACAGTGCTGTAGCAGCTTTAAACTTTAGTGTATCTATAATGTGCCAAGCTTCAATTAGTTCACTATTTCCCTTTACCTCTTTGATTTCTTCATATACTTGATAAACTGGATGTGTAATTGTTTAGTTATGAGTGGGTAGTACCTTGTGTGGATAACGATTGAAAACCCTAGCCAACTGCTTGCTTGTAATTAATGAAATTGAAGTTGTCACCTTCACATGCTAAGTTAATAGTTAAGTGCATTTATTTAGAAATAATCAAGTTGAGTTTATGTGTTTGTCATTATATGAAGTTTTTGTTAGAGATTGATTAACTTTGAGAAAGAAAAATAAAGAAGGGACAAAAAAAAAAACACCTGGTGTGCATGTGTGGTCAATACAACTTAAGGAATATGTCCCTAGTATATCCTTGCCAGATAGTAGAAGGAAATCATGCATTTGGTCCAACATCACTCACATCCAATTGCATTGTTGCATGCAAGGGAGATGAAGGTGAAAGCCAATGTTCTAACTCTCATCCATTTCTTTACAACCTTGGATCATTTTAGTCTTACCTTACTTGCATTGCCTCTAGTTTAGTTAATCAACCAATCACTCATACAAATGAACAATTCACTATACATTTGTGCATATAATCATTCACCTTGTCCTAGCTTGTAAGCTGTAATGAGCTTTGGTTTTGTGAGAATTGTGAATAATGAAAATAGTCTAGCTTATCCATTTAGGTAGCCCTAACTAATTAAGGGTTTCACAATCCTCGTGTATTCGACAATTTTTATTTAATTCTTATTTTATAACTTATATTTTATACTTGAGGGTAGCTTTAAGCCGAAGATAGTTTGAACACAGTAAGTTTAATAGTAATTTTAATTTAAAAAGGGAGTTCAATATGGACTGATGCATTTTGATCAGTTCGTCCATCCACCCAAAACTAGCATTCCCCACATTTCATCTCGGCTCAGTGAGTCCTTTCTTCCGTGATGAACTGTTGGCACCAGTCCTACATTTTGTCTATGTGGACCGAGGATAAAAGGGGGCTCAGCGGGAAGAGGATTGTAACATGAGAGAAGCAAGGGGGTCAACCTCTTTCAAATATACAACATGATTATGGCAATGCAATGTAGTTGGACTCTCATGTTGATCTGAATGAATTATCCTTTCCACGGAGGTAAATCTTTACCTGCTAAGCAAGGGGATAGCAAGTTCCAAATTCTGTCACGGTATAAAATTTGCTAATTTCCAGTGTCATAAAACTAGGTCTTATAACTAGTTTTCTTTTTTACTTCTTTAAAACTGAATTTTCAACCTTTTGATCAGGGAAATGATCAAGATGAGTTGCTTTGTATGTAGGGATACAAGTGGTTGTGTCGTTTGGAAATGTGCAGTCATTAGACGTGGTATTACCTTTATCTATAACCCACTAGAATATGTACTACGTTGACTTTATATCTTTACAAGCATTCTGGGTTCACCAATCAAGCCAAGGTCACTGATCCTCGTACAATTTTCACGAAAACAAAAGAGACTGTTACTAGCTTTAGATTCAGCTACAGTAATGCAAGCACAACTATGTCAAAAAAGAATCATCAATAGATGCTTCGACATTCGAGCCAAAAATAGGTTTGATGCTTCAATATCAATAAACAAGCATCAAGTATAAACCCTGCTCCCCTCAAAAAACGGATAACGGATTACATATATGTCACGATAAAGAGATTAGTACTGTAACTTCTTTCTTGAATATGATGCAGCTTGAAGATTTACAGGGGAAATAGCTCATGGAAGAAGAGTACCTCAATAACCACCAACTTCACAGACACTCGTACGAAATGGACAGTCCAAGAGCAGATAACTACGAAAATGAAATAGATAATAGAATCAATTAAATGTTTCTTTCATCGAAGCTTAAATGAACTGGAATGCATTCTGGTCAGGTAGATTGTAGATAGCGTCACTGCATCGACATGTTGTTCCATGGTTTAAAGCATCTAAAATTGATCATTAACAAACAATGAGAAGATGATGGAAACAACAAATAACTCGGCATAATGAATGCATCTCAATTTGATTTTGACATGATCCTATCAGGGATATCTTTCAGGCTATTATGCTAATTTGTAAGTCTTCTTTTGATAAGCAGACAACTTCATTAAGAGACGCCCTGAATTATAATGATCGAAAACAACTTAGCACAGTAAAATCACACAAATGCCCACCAAGGCACCGATATAAAGATATGAAAGGAATAGACTTTAACTGCTAGACTCTATTCTCTAGATCCTCAACTCCTACCATCCATGTCCAGTTGCGGACATGACATGATCAAAGTTCTACGGTTTTAAACAAACAAACAAAGAACCCAACCACTGAGAATATCCAGTAATGTATTAGGCATCACCCAAATGACAGCATTACTGATCCAAAATCATGTTAGTTCTACAAAGATTACCTATTGTCAAGATCTTCCCTATGGCCAGGTACCTTATAAAAGAACACATCATAAGGAGCTTAACGAATGTATCCTCCCTCACTTCAGGCCAAACATAGATCTCAAGCAATAAATGATCCCAACCAGGTTTTAGCAGAATAACCCAAATCCATGGAAAGTACAATTGACTCCATCTCAGTGTTACAAGATTTGTGGGTGAACTAAAGACATGGCTCAGTAAATCATGGAATGCACTGTGGTTGAAAGGAGCTTTAGGAAGCTAAATCCTCCCCCACTTCGGATCATATATACAATTATAAATCAGCAACAACCTCAACCTACACGCTACACCCTTCTAATTTCAAAAGCATAAACAAAATCCATGAAGGCCATGACCGACTCCAATTACATTTTTTCAGAACACGGAGCAAGCATGAATATATTGCCTGATGTTCCCATGGAATGCATTGTAGAGGCAGCAGACTTAGTTGGAAAGGAAATTTAGGGTTTTTCAGATAAAGAAATGAAGTGGAAGTGATAAAATGGCCTGCCATCTTTATAGCACTTTATATTACTAGTCAAACTGCTCAATTAACTGTTTTAATTTACAGTAGCTCGAGTATGTTGGAATGTAAAACCTGTTGAAATAATAGCTCAAACAAAGATGGGAAAAATGATTGAAGAATGTTGTACAAACCTCATGCCTCCAAATGAACAGCTGAATCAATCTTCAAACGATTAAGTCGAACAGTTCCAAGAATGTACTCAGGCAAGTCTGCCTCCTCCCTCGCCTCTATCAAAATGGCAAGGTCAACTACTATGCTAGTGACATATCCGAGGACAAGTCCGATGATACTCCTCGCCACGGATGATGATCCAATATCCACATCAATCTCAAGAAAGTTGTCATGCCTGAGATACCTGCAAGATACAGCTTTGCCCAGTAGGCAAGCTTTGCTTCCAACAGCACGCTTGACCATCCAATATCCATCCACAATACTTGGAATTAGTTTAAATCTTGCATTACGAAACATATCGCTCCCATCCACAAATTTAGCAAGCAAAGAATTAGGATTTACAGGTCTGTCAGAAGCGTAGTAAAGTACCAAACTATAGTTTGGTGTTGCTGGAACCTGGAGATTAACAACTAGTACAAATGGAAGCTTCTTTCCAGCTTCTGACTGCATAAGACACTTGGGATGCAGGGCAATTCTATCTATGCTTTTATCAACTTTGAACCAATCTACTGCTATGAGCTTGAGAAGAGGATCTCCTCCTGTTACCTTGGAACTATCCTTTAGGTAGGTCTTTCCTCTAATCATGAACCCTGTACCACTTGGAGATGTCCAGCAGTCTGTGTCGGCCTCATCCCTTGCTTTGCGCAAGGAACCATGGAACTGGCTTGGATCAATCATGAAAGGAGCAGCTTTAGGATCAAGTTCCTTATTAGCATCTGATAAAGTTCGCTTCAAAGCTAAGCTTGTGATGGCCCATGCCACATTCTTCAGTTTCACTTTTGCATCTTTATTTTCAAATTCAGTGTCACTATCTTCATCAGAAGAAGAAGAGTCTGCAGACATTGCATCATAAAACTCATCATGCGCTGTGTCTGCCTCAGATTCACCACTGGAAACAGAAACCGGAGATACCTTTGATTGGATAACTGAAGCAGCAGATTTAAATTTGAGTGCAGGATTTGCTGCGATATATTCCTTGAGACCTGCCACTTGACACAACAACGCATAAGGGACACTTTTTTCAAACTTTGAGAAGTGATTTTTCTTCCACTTCCACCAGCCAACAGAATGTATCTCCACCATCTGTGTGACAAGACATCTTGGAGTATTAGTATCCATGGATGTGTTAAAATTTCTAATCTCCCAAGTAGATGGATTTAGTTTTGTACGACGATATCCAGAACTCTGAGGCTTCTTCTTATGAACAGCTGGGGATTGCAAGATTGTGTATGTTCCATCTTGTCCACGGAACCATTGCCTAGAAAAGATAAAATCTCTCTTGGAGTCCCACCTAGAAAGATACATAGGACTGTATGTCCCATAGACAACATCATAGTGTCCATCATAAGAATCTACCATCTCCAAATCACCTGTCAGCATATCCCACTCATATCTCTGACGTTGCTCAAGGTTCATAAGCACTTCAAAAGCAGTATCTGCACTTGCATCAATAACTCCAACAGCCTTGACGATAACACCTTTACCCCTGTCAGAGTTAGCAACATCTTGAAATATTCTAACACCATTAACTGTTCGCACACATTTCCACTCATATGCCTCAACTGCATCTCCAACATCCTTTTCAAAGTACTCATCTTCGCCAATATCTGCAGCCAAGTTTGACGATTGGCGCAAAAGCGTCTCCGGCCCTTGCCCAATCTTTATAAGCTTTTTCAATCCGTGTGCATAGTGCCTTACTCTAGGCCGATGTCCATCAAGATCAATCTCACCCTCTGAGTTCAGTTTGCTTCTGGCACTACCTCCTCTTGAAAGCTCAAACTCTGCCTGTTGCTTGGCTTGATCAAATGCCTCCATCCACTTCTGAGCTTCTCCAGCTGTAGCACAAGCAATCTCTCCCTTCTTTGTTTCATCCAACCGATTGTAAAACCGTAGAACATAAATATCCCCACCCCCACCTCCATGGTTGACCTTTCGACGCCCAAGCTCCTCTATCATCAATGTAGGCCCGACAACACCCTTCCGAATGGGTCTAATTCCGGGATTCTCATGAGGATCACGTTTGTACATCTCAACATACTTTCCCCGAATGAAGAGAAAACGAAGATGACAGTATTCATGCCCTATCTTATTCACCCCCAAATGATACACCCACCCAAAATACTCAAACCTCCCTCCTCCTACGGAACTTCCACGGCTGTGCCCTGACCCCTGAGACCTTCCACTCTCCACCTTCTTCAAATCCAATGCATCCATCTGCAAAATTTGGTGCAAAGCTTGCTTACTCAAAGCTAAATCCTCAAAACAACTAGTATTTACAAGGCAAAGTGTAATGAGAAGAAATCCAATCCAAACCCATTTCACAAAAACAAAACCCAGATTGGAATTTGGGATCAAAACACCTCAACCACACAACTAAGCAATACAGAGTTGGAATCTCCACACACTAAACAAGGAGACAACTTTAACCAAATTCTACTGGGTGGGAATAACAATTCAAATTGGAATCAACTACAGTCATGAAAGAGATCCCACAAAAAACAAAGCTAAAACAGAAAAATCGACATAGCGCAGCTCAATGGTTTCTTCCTTGATCATGATCTTATGAAAACAAAACAGAGCACGTGTGATTCGACATACACAAGAAGGAGAAAACAAGAAACAACTACATAATCTGAATTTGATTGTACCTGAGATTTCTAGTTGTGGGCTTCGGCTGGAGTAGTAAAATCGAAACAAGCTGAGATTCTTAGTTGCTGGCAACAGCAGTGGAACACAACCCAACAACTGGAAATGAATTTAACGTCGGTAGCTGGCGATACACTCGGTGAAGACACTTCTTCTCCGCGCTTTTGTAGGAAGGGTCGCTTTTTGCCATCACTATGGTCCAAGGCTAAAGTTGTCAACCACAGGTCTACCTACACAAAGAATGGTCTCGCTTTCTAATTCTATTATTGGCTATTGAGAACTAAAAGAACGTAAATCATATTACAGTCCCTAACCATATAGTCTTAAATAGCCCACGTCCTACTTCTATTACTCTGCTACTTCTAATATAACAACACCTCATGTTGTCAGTTGGCCGTAATTATATTATATATGAAAGAAGAAAGAACTCCACCTCATGCAAGCTTCCAAGTCCAGCTGAAGTGTGGCCAGCATACCCAACATGGATATGGTGATTAATTATGTAGCAGTTTGAGGAGGTGTCGAAGCAGGTTGATTTGGAAGTTTATGGTTTACCAACTAGAAGATGGTGTGAATTAAAGAATGTCGACTCTGTTGATCAAAGTAGATCGAGAGCCACTCAGAGTTAGTCGGACCCGCGAGTGGTGTCTTCAAAAACAAAACACAGCAAACTTTTAATGTTGTAGAATTGAGATTTTATAGAATGCTTCAAACGTGTGTTCACTATCGGAATAAGCGGATAGTGAAGATGGGGTGATCGCTGCAATGAGCATTTGCGCAGGTTATCACGTACTTCACTTTAGTCTTGATTAACCTATGCAATAATTAACATCAGATCTCACGAGTTCAGTAACAACAACCCGATTCATGTCTGATTAATCTATGTACGTACAGCTGATTTGCTGCTAGAGATTCATGTCTTTAACTTATGAACTCTATAACGTGAGATCACGTCTCGGTAAAACATCTCATTGAATGAAATTATCTAATAACACCTATCATGAGGTCTCAACTTATCTGTGACCAATCAAGTCACATGTGATTTTAGTGAACATGAATGGTGAATTTTTTTTTTTGTTTTTTGGGAAGAAATGATAGGTGAATATTTGGTACTACAATGGAGATGGCAAATTGGTAAATATGATACCTAAATGTCACCATCAATCTTCATTTCCAAGGAGAAAAAAGAAAAAAAGTAGAGGAAAATTAATGGGCTCGTCAACACCCCAAGATTGCCAATTGCTAACCTAGATCCAATTGGATTTATGAAATTTAATGAGGATGGCACTAGATCTAATTGTCACGCCCCGAATTTCGAATAATAAATTTAAATCCGAAACATGAATACAACTAAACAAATCACGTCCTAATTTTTTTTTCTCAAAACCAATATCTCATAAACTATAACACAAACCTCGTAGCAAACTATCTCTCGAGTCAATTATTACAATACTAACATAAATAAAATGTTCTGCTCACAAGAGTCTACAAAAACACACCAAAATAGACCAAGTGCTGGTCTCAACCCTGCTGTCCTACGCAGCTCGCTCACCACCCTGATTATCCTGACCTGCAGGATTATCCGCTACACCATTTGAATAGTGTACCGGGATTGCAACAACACAAAACCCGGTAAGCTTTCTGAAAGCTCGTGTGAGTAAATAAGAATGAACGGTTGATTTATTAGACCACAACTCATTTATCTCAAGTAAACATCCAACAATCTCAACAACCACAAGCAACATCAATCCAACACACATGAAACAACATGGAACACATTTCCACAATCATCAAATCACAACTCTCGCCACTTTGGCACCTAATCACAACTATCGCCACTTTGGCACCCACGTTAGAGCTCTAACTGCCTCGTTACCTCTGACACCTTGGCCTAGGGTCAAGTAACGGCACCTCCAGGTTACTCAGTAACCCGCGAACTTTGGACCATTTCATGTCCTCAGAACAATATATCCCCGTTATTATTTAACGGTCGAACTTTGGACCTCCCTGTCCTCAGAACACATACATTTCGGTTATCATTAACCAAAGATCCTTGGACCATTCGATCCTCGGAATCTTACATTTCTCTACCTTCTATTCAACTCACAAAATCAACATGCTTATCACCAACATTTATCAAATATTAACAACATAATTAAAATCATATTATCAACATTATCAACAACATATTATCACAATTCCACACCTCAATGTCACACCATTCAATATATGATCAAGTAAATATATAATATACGTAACCATCCACACATGAATGATCACTAATACCAACTATAGTTCACATGATACAAAATCAAGAAATTCATTTTTAATATACTTTAAAACACATTTCTTAAAAACCATTTTCTCACACATAACAATAAATTGAGCAATTAAGGAAATTCGGTTCGTAAATGAACCAAGTGAGATTTACTCACCTCTAAACTCCCACTGCGTCTTCTTACAGCCCAAAATACGATTCACAATCGTCCGCTAACAAATCCGTCAAATACCTAATCAAAACGATAATTAACTTAGCGTATAATTTCAAAAACACACTTATATGAAGATCCCATGGTCGGATCTTCACCCGTGACCACACAAGGTCACCGGGACAGTCCTACGATCATTATATCAAAACTAGAATTCTATCGGACGGTCCAAACTTCATAAATCACAAATTGAGTGATCGAAATCAATCGAAAATCGTAAAATTCATAACTAATTCATACGATATCCAAAATTCGCATGCTATATATCAAAATGATCGTATCGACATGTAGAATCTAAAAATGAGCAGAAACTGCTCATGACACCCCCAGAGGTGGCCGGAAAGGGCCGCCGGATTTTAGGGCAGAGCCGCCACCGACCACCACCAATGGTGTCAGGGCTGAGCTTATCCCCTTCGTTTCATCATTTTGAGCAACTTTCATAACTAACACGAAGTGAGAAAATGAGTGGAAGTGGCCGAAACTTACCAAAAGCAGTCCGGTTTGGCCGGAAAAACTGCAGAAACCGATATGTGCTCCGACGAGCATAAAAACCTCCACTTCCGGTGCTGTCCTTTTTACTGCATGTTCTACTCCTCAATACGAGTTCAACGAGATAAAGAACTCGTAATTTGGTGGTCTAGAACTCGAGATATTCGCTTCGCACTCAAAACAACCGAAAATGGAAAACCAGCTTCCCGCCGCCGCTACAAGTCGTGCCACAGCGCAAGGCTGCCTCTGGCAGCTGCGCAAGGTCAAGGCGAAGCCGTGGGAGGTGGTTTGGCGTCAAACGGTGGCCGGAGGAGCAAGAACTCGGCTGGAGAAGTTTGGCTCTGTTTTTGGTTTCGGTTCGGTGCCGTGCGGGAGAGAGAGAGAGAAAAAATCTAGGGTTTTCTGATTTTTTTCAGATTTTTTCCAGAAATGTTAACCTATATATATATAAAATCGAAAACTTCTAAATGTCATAACTTCTTCCTACAAACTCCGATTCTTGTGTTCCGCATATGCATGAACTCGTATCGACGAGCTCTACGACTTTCATGAAGGAAGTTTCCTCAAATTCCTTACGTGAAAATAAGTCAATTTTAATAACCCTAAATAACGTTAAATTTCGATACTAAAATCATTGGAAACCAAATTTCTCAAATAACGACATTCGAATCACACTCACAACTCATAATTCATATAATTTGAGAAATATTGAATTACGAAATATTTAACTGAAATTTCGGGTCTTTACAGTCTACCCTCCTTAAAGGAATTTCGTCCCGAAATTCAAGCAAACTCATCAACAAACAGTAGTGGGTACTTAGCCCTTATGTCAGACTCTAGCTCCCATGACGCATCACCCTCATCATGATGACTCCACAACACCTTAACCAACTCAACTTCCTTCCTACGAAGCCTCTTCGTGGACCTATCCAAGATACGAACAGGTTCAACAACGAAGGTCACATCCGGACTCACCTCGATCGTACTGTGATCAATCACATGAGACTCATCTCGAATGTACCTCCTAAGCATGGACACATGGAAAACATTGTGTACACCGGCCATGCTAATAGGTAAAGCAAGCCGATATGCCAATTCTCCGACCCTTTCCAAAATCTCAAAGGGTCCAATGTATCTCGGTGCCAATTTCCCCTTCTTGCCAAATCTCACCACACCTTTCATAGGTGAGACTTTCAAGAATACGTAATCACCCACCTCAAAATCCAACGGTCTCCTTCTAAGGTCGGCATAACTCTTCTGTCTACTCTGTGCAGTACGGATCCTGTCTCGGATGGTAGTAACCTTCTCTGTAGTCTCCTGAACAAGCGCAGGACCCAAGAGCTGTTTCTCTCCAACATCCGCCCAACAGATAGGAGTCCTACATGGCCTACCATAAAGTGCCTCATATGGGGCCATGCCGATACTAGAGTGATAGTTGTTGTTGTAGGCAAACTCTACCAATGGCAGATGATCCGCCCAACTTCCCTTGAAGTCCAAAACACATGCCCTAAGTATATCCTCCATCACCTGGTTCACCCTCTCTGTCTGCCCATCAGTCTGTGGATGAAATGCAGTGCTCATAGCCAAAGATGTGCCGAAAGCCTTATGGAATCTACGCCAAAATTCCGAAGTGAAACGAGCATCCCGATCAGAGACGATCGATACAGGCACTCCATGAAGCCTCACAATCTCATTAAGATACAACTTACACAAAGCATCACCTGAGTAAGTCCTTGCCACAGGAAGAAAGTGTGCTGACTTTGTCAATCGATCAACAATCACCCAAATAGAATCATAACTTTGTCTGGACCTAGGCAATCCAGTCACAAAGTCCATGAAGATCTCTTCCCATTTCCATACTGGAATCGGCAAAGGTTTCAACATTCCCGCAGGCCTCTGATGCTCTGCCTTCACTTGCTGACATGTAAGGCACCTGGATACATACTCAGCCACATCCCTCTTCATCCCTATCCACCAAAACTATCTTCGTAGGTCCATATACATCTTGGTACTCCCTGGGTGTACCGTATATCGAGATCGATGTGCTTCCCGCAGTACCTCCTCCTTGAGGTTATCACCGCCCGGGACATACAATTTCAATCGAAATCTCAATCCACCATCAGTTCCAACTGTCCACACTGATGGACCTTCCTCGTTGGCGTCAAGGATAATCTCCGAAATCACCATTTGAGCGAACTCATCATGTGTCTGACTCTGAATGATCCTGGAAATCAAGGTCGGCTGTAAAGTGATACTACCGAGAAAGATTCCCTGTCCTTCTCTTATGGGTATAAGGTCAAACTCAGATACAGTCTCTAACATACGCCACTCCTGAACCATAAGTGACGCTATGATCCCTCGGGGTTTCCTGCTCAAAGCATTCGCCACTACATTGGCCTTTCCGGGATGATACTCAAAGGTGAAATCATAATCTTTGATGAGCTCCATCCATCTTCTCTGCCTCATGTTCAACTCCTTCTGGGAGAATAGATACTTCAAACTCTTATGATCAGAAAAGAGTTCGAACTTCTCACCATAAAGATAATGCCTCCAAATCTTCAAGGCAAACACCACTGCAGCCAGCTCTAAATCATGAGTGGGGTAGTTCCGCTCATGCACCTTCAACTGTCTAGAACCATATGCTACTACACCCCCATTCTGCATCAACACACAACCCAAACCCTGATGAGATGCATCACTGTAGATAACTAAACCACCGCCACTAGATGGGACAGTCAACACTGGAGCTGTAGTCAATCTAGTCTTCAGCTCACTAAAGGCCTTCTCATATTCATTTGTCCACACAAACTGAGTATCCTTCCTTGTTAACTTAGTCAAAGCCGAAGCTATACTAGAAAACCCCTCAATGAATCGCCTGTAGTATCCTGCCAAACCAAGGAAACTACGGATCTCTGTAACTGTAGTGGGGCGACTCCAACCCATCACCGCTTCAACCTTCGAAGGATCCACAGAAACTCCATCCTTCGAAACTACATGACCAAGGAACTTGATCTCCTTTTGCCAAAACTCGCACTTCTCAAACTTTGCATATAACTTTTCTCTTCTCAAAATTTGCAGCACAATTCTCAAATGCTTCACGTGCTCGTCAGACGACTTTGAATATATCAAGATGTCATCGACGAACACCACCACACACTTATCTAAGTAAAGACTGAATGTGTGGTTCATCAAGTCCATGAATGCTGCAGGTGCATTAGTTAGACCAAAAGGCATAACAAGGAATTCATAATGCCCATACCTGGTCCTAAATGCCGTCTTAGAAATATCTTCATCCTTCACCCTCAACTGGTGATATCCAGATCTCAAATCAATTTTGGAGAACACCGTAGCCTCCCTAAGCTGATCGAACAAGTCATCAATCCTAGGCAAGGGGTACCTATTCTTGATGGTCACCTTGTTCAGTTGTCGATAATCCACACATAACAGAAGTGAATTATCCTTCTTCTTCACGAATAATACTGGTGCGCCCCAAGGAGATACACTAGCTTGTATGAACCCTTGTGCAAGTAATCCTTCAATTTGAACCTTCAACTCCTGAAGTTCAGCTGGAGCCATCCGATAAGGTACTCTCGACACCGGTGCAGTACCTGGTATCACATCAATGGAGAAATCCATTACCCTTTTCGGAGGAAATCCTGGTATCTCCTGGAACACATCAGCATACTCTGCCACTACCGGAATCCCTGCAATTTCTGAAGTGCTATTCACTGATTCTATGTGTGCCAAGATCCCTGCCCTCATGGCAACGTCAGATCTCAGGCATCGATAATGAAACACTGGTTGCCCAGGGGCATGAAAAGACACAATCATTCTAAAACAATCAATCACTGCATAGTTAGGACTCAACCAATCCAAACCTAAAATCACATCATACGTGTGATCCGGAATCACAATCAAAGATGCAGTGAACTTTCTACCACTAATTGCAATAGGGCAATCATCACAAAACATGCTAAGCTCAAGAGATACGCAAAGAGGCGATGCAACACATAAAGGTCTAGTAAGCGGTATAGCAGTCAAACCCAAAACATCTACCACAGAACTAGATATGAACGAGTGGGAAGCACCCGTATCAAACAGTACTCTAGCAAGATAGTTATAAACGGATAAGGTACCTTCCACCCCGGTGCCTCTCTGGCCGATGGCAAATACTCCGACTGGTGCTGGTGGTAAGGTTCTCTGCTGGTTACCCTGTCCTACAATATGAGGTTGAGTACAGTCCATGGCAATATGTCCAGTCTGTCCGCATCGAAAACATGCTCTAGGCCTGAGTTTAGGGCAAGTCCTAGCAAGATGACCCAACCCATTACAGCTATAACACCTCATAGGGGCTGCTGGTGCTGCTTGCCTGATAGGTGGTGCCTGAATAGGGACAGGTGCTGCTGCTATCCTGGCTGGAGCCTGATGATGAAAATAAGGCCGCTGTCTCTTCCAGAGCCCACCTCTATAATCTCTGGACCCACTACTCCCTGCAACCGCCTTCCCTTTTCCCTGAGAATCTCTCTCAACTGTCTGCTTCTCCTTGTGGATCAGATTCTGCTGCTCAATGATCAGGGCTTTAGCTAAAATCTGCTCCTTTGTCTTCAGCTCCATAATGGTCACATCTCGCTCAATAGAGCCATTCAACCCCCGCTGAAACTTCTTAGCCAAGTCTTCAGCATCTAATGGTTTCACAAACCGATATAGCCTGGAGAACTCTGCCTCATATTCTCTCACATTCATCTTCCCTTGAGTAAGCGAGAGAAATTACCTCTCCAGCTGTTCCTTCACCGAAGCTGGGAAGTATTTCTCCCTAAAGATCCTCACAAATCCATCCCAAGTCATGGTAGAAACATCAATAGTCCTCTGAGTGCAATTCCACCACACCCTAGCCTCATCTTTGAGCATGAAAGTGGCTAGCTTCCTCTTCTCGATCTCATCACAGACAATCAACTCAAAATAGGTCTGTAAATCCTCGATCCATTGATCAGCCACCATATAATCTGTGCCTCCCGCAAATTTAGTTGCTCCCAACCGATTAATGTCCCTCGCCAACACTAACAGACGAGCGGGATCATTAACCACAACCTCAGGTGGAACAGGTTGCTCCACAAACGGTGCCTCCACCTCTTCCTCATGTACTCCCACATGTGGAATCTCACCCCTACCTCGGCCTCTACCTCTACCTCTGGGTCTACCTCGACCCCTACCTCTGCCTCCCACAATATCCATTACCTAAGGAGCATAGCATACCTGGTTAATACATGTATACACTTAAAATCAAAGCATAAGTAAATACAAGTCCATATTAACCAAGCTACTAACACAAAGAGGTTAATTCAACTCCTATTACGTCCTAACGTTCTAGACAACTCCCAACACCCCCATATAACCAATGACATTGTTAATACCGAAGAGCACCCGATGGGGATCCGCTGCAGATGGGTCATCACTCGGAAGGTATTAACTTATCAATAAATATGTACCTTACGCTCTAATACCAAACTGTCACGCCCCGAATTTCGAATAATAAATTCAAATCTGAAACATGAATACAACTAAACAAATCACGTCCTAAATTTTTTTTCTCAAAACCAATATCTCATAAACTATAACACAAACCTCGTAGCAAACTATCTCTCGAGTCAATTATTACAATACTAAAATAAATAAAATGTTCTGCTCACAAGAGTCTACAAAAACACACCAAAATAGACCAAGTGCTGGTCTCAACCCTGCTGTCCTACGCAGCTCGCTCACCACCCTGATTATCCTGACCTGCAGGATTATCCGCTACACCATTTGAATAGTGTACCGGGATTGCAACAACACAAAACCCGGTAAGCTTTCTGAAAGCTCGTGTGAGTAAATAAGAATGAACGGTTGATTTATTAGACCACAACTCATTTATCTCAAGTAAACATCCAACAATCTCAACAACCACAAGCAACATCAATCCAACACACATGAAACAACATGGAACATATTTCCACAATCATCAAATCACAACTCTCGCCACTTTGACACCTAATCACAACTATTGCCACTTTGGCACCCACGTTAGAGCTCTAACTGCCTCGTTACCTCTGACACCTTGGCCCAGGGTCAAGTAACGGCACCTCCAGGTTACTCAGTAACCCGCGAACTTTGGACCATTTCATGTCCTCAGAACAATATATCCCCGTTATTATTTAACGGTCGAACTTTGGACCTCCCTATCCTCAGAACACATACACTCCGGTTATCATTAACCAAAGATCCTTGGACCATTCGATCCTCGGAATCCTACGTTTCTCTACCTTCTATTCAACTCACAAAATCAACATGCTTATCACCAACATTTATCAAATATTAACAACATAATTAAAATCATATTATCAACATTATCAACAACATATTATCACAATTCCACACCTCAATGTCACACCATTCAATATATGATCAAGTAAATATATAATATACGTAACCATCCACACATGAATGATCACTAATACCAACTATAGTTCACATGATACAAAATCAAGAAATTCATTTTTAATATACTTTAAAACACATTTCTTAAAAACCATTTTCTTACACATAACAATAAATTGAGCAATTAAGGAAATTCGGTTCGTAAATGAACCAAGTGAGATTTACTCACCTCTAAACTCCCGCTGCGTCTTCTTACAGCCCAAAATACGATTCACAATCGTCCGCTAACAAATCCGTCAAATACCTAATCAAAACGATAATTAACTTAGCTTATAATTTCAAAAACACACTTATATGAAGATCCCACGGTCGGATCTTCACCCGTGACCACACAAGGTCACCGGGACAGTCCTACGGTCATTATATCAAAACTAGAATTCTATCGGACGGTCCAAACTTCATAAATCACAAATTGAGTGATCGAAATCAATCGAAATCGTAAAATTCATAACTAATTCATACGATATCCAAAATTCGCATGCTATATATCAAAATGATCGTATCGACATGTAGAATCTAAAAATGAGCAGAAACTGCTCATGACACCCCCGGAGGTGGTCGGAAAGGGCCGCCGGATTTTAGGGCAGAGCCGCCGCCGCCGACCACCACCAATGGTGTCGGGGCTGAGCATATCCCCTTCGTTTCATCATTTTGAGCAACTTTCATAACTAACACGAAGTGAGAAAATGAGTGGAATTGGCTGAAACTTACCAAAAACAGTCCGGTTTGGCCGGAAAAACTGTAGAAACCGATATGTGCTCCGACGAGCGTGAAAACCTCCACTTCCGGTGCTATCCTTTTTACTGCATGTTCTACTCCTCAATACGAGTTCAACGAGATAAAGAACTCGTAATTTGGTGGTCTAGAACTCAAGATATTCGCTTCACACTCAAAACAGCCGAAAATGGAAAACCAGCTTCCCGCCGCCGCTACAAGTCGTGCCACGGCGCAAGGCTGCCTCTGGCAGCTGCGCAAGGTCAAGGCGAAGCCGTGGGAGGTGGTTTGGCGTCAAACGGTGGCCGGAGGAGCAAGAACTCGGCTGGAGAAGTTTGGCTCTGTTTTTGGTTTCGGTTTGGTGCCGTGCGGGAGAGAGAGAGAGAGAGAGAAAAAAATCTAGGGTTTTCTGATTTTTTTCAGATTTTTTCCAGAAATGTTAACCTATATATATACAAAATCGAAAACTTCTAAATGTCATAACTTCTTCCTACAAACTCCGATTCTTGTGTTCCGCATATGCACGAACTCGTATCGACGAGCTCTACGACTTTCATGAAGGAAGTTTCCTCAAATTCCATACGTGAAAATAAGTCAATTTTAATAACCCTAAATAACGTTAAATTTCGATACTAAAATCATTCGAAACCAAATTTCTCAAATAACGACATTCGAATCACACTCACAACTCATAATTCATATAATTTGAGAAATATTGAATTACGAAATATTTAACTGAAATTTCGGGTCTTTACACTAATCAATCTAGCTTTGTCTGGTTTTAGCATAAACTTGGGAGTTGGCCAAATTATCAATGTTGAATTTAGGGGGATGCTTTCTGGATTGAAACCTGCTTTTGACTTAAATATCAAAAAGCTTGAAGTAGAATCTGACTCAGCCATCTTTGTTAAGTTGTTGATTGAAGGTTGTCCTATATCCCATCATTTAGGCAACATTATCAACAGTTGTAGGTATCTAATCAATGGATTTGAAGAAGTTAGGATCCGGCATATTTTCAAAAATTGCAACTGTACGACTGATGCTCTTGCTAAGGGAGGTTTTAGCCATGACTATGGCATTATGATATTTGATACCCCTCCCCCATAATGTTGCTAGTGCCTTCACTAATGGTCTCTGCGATCTCCCAAGAGCTAGGAGAGTTAGAACAGGGCCTGAGGGCTAATTTTTTGTTTTTCCTTTTGCTTCAGGCCTTTTAAGCCTCCTTTGTAACAATTTTTTTTTGTTTTTTTTAAAAGGTACCCGATTGTTCTCCCTACCACAACCTATTCATGTTCTCGATACAATTTTTTTAGGGTCTTTCTAAATGTATCCAATAAATTTCTGTGTAGACCCAGTATAAAAAAAAAATTCTATATTTCCAATTTTACCCTTGCCTTTTCAAAAAGCCAGCTTCCTTCTCCGACTAAATTTTCTTGCTGGCTTTCTTGACTATCCCTCTCCATTGGTTAGTTTAACTTTTTCATCGTTTAGAATATTGGGTTCATGAGTTGCTCCATAAGGTTGTGAACAAAAATTGTGTAGGCTGTGAATCATGTCAGTTTGACATGCCTTTCGTGAAAGAGGCAATTGCCAAGATGATAAAAGATCAGAGACATGCCAAATTGATAGTTAACGATTCAATTTGGAATTGCGAAAGTAGTTAAATAAAATAGAGAATGATGGTGGGTTCAATCAACACCATGAAACCATGAATATAATTTTCATCTAGTAGCAGAAGGGAAACTATTCAAACTAGGCCAACTGCTCACAGAGGAGAGAGAGAGATAAAAAAATAAGCCGAGTGCTCGGGGAAGATAGAGAGAGAGAGAGAGAGAGAGATCAAAAAATGGTTGCTGAGCCATTGCTTATCACGTCGTCGCAAAGGAGGCCAAGGAGGTCCCATTTTTGTAGTTCTGACCTCATATTAATGTTCCCTAATAGAATAGCCATATGTGGTTGATTTTCACAGTTCTGTATGGGTCGAGAGTTCAGTTGTTTGCCTTATGGTTTTCACAGAGGGAGGAAGAAAATGTTGCTGGAGATTAAGGGAAAGAGCCACCAGTGGCTGTTGGCTGAGGAACTGCACGCGTGGTGCTTTGCTTTTTTTTTTTCTCCAACTGTACAGGGACAATGTTGGAACGATTTGATATAAAATATTATTGCTGGATCTACTTAGAAATATACTTAATACAAATAGAAAGACTTTTTTTTTTAATTCAAAATTTTACATTAATTTTTTTTAAGAAAAGATTATCAATCTATTAATACGAGAAATGTAGGTAACTATATATCATGATGTACCCTCGCTACAATAAAATTAAGCCATGCTATCTCAAAACAACCTAAATGCAATTACCTAGAATGAAGCACTACTAACCAAGACAATGTTAGGATTATAGACCGAAGTCCGCTCGAACTTATTCATAGAGACCCAGGACCACCCTACGTCGAAGGGGTATCTCTGGGTTGGTCACCCGATGAAATCACCCAGCCAACGCAACCGCCCTCAACATGAACCCTCACAACAGGGCATAGTCCGCCAGCCTCACCCAGAACGATATCACAGTGTCGACAGACCGATCCAACCCATAATAGGACCATCATCAACGACATCCACAGCAAACCTGTCGTGGCACAGTCACTACCACCATCAATAGAACCTACCACTCTGTACGAGCCAAAAAAAACAACCGCCACCACTTGGATCGACGAGATCCGACACAATTAAGGATGGCCAGAGAGCGTCTCAATCCCACTAGGGCTCAAAATCTGCCCTCACAATCTTGCTCTGAGGAACCTCTATGAGAAATTGAGGAAGAGAAGGTGACCAAGGTCATCTGTGTGCTTGAAACTAGCCTAAGCTGCCATCATAGTACGCGCTGCCACCAACAGGAGGAGATGCTAGTATTAGAGTGAGAACACTGAACACCTACCGTAAGAGAGAAAAGTCGAGAAGCCATAATATTCGTACTCATAGAATTTTATAAAATTGATTTCAATTTCATATTATTAATTAATAAAATTTTATGAAAGTAGCATTTGAGTATTCGGAGAGACCCTGTTAGGCGAAACCTAGGGTTTCGTGTGTTGGTAGCGGCGACGGTGCGTTACCCAGACCAGGCAATGGCGACAGAGAGGCTTGACGTTGTGCACTGATGTCGGTGATCGATCCAGGTAAGTTGGAGAGACGTATTGATGGCAGCTGTTTCCAATCAGATCCAGTCCGTCTTCTTGGCAGTGATCTAGGTTTTGTTGGGGGGGGGGGGGGGAGGAGGGGAGGGGGTGATCTTGTGTGGTGTTGCTCTTGATCGTGGTCCAGACTTGACCGTGGCAATGATGGTGGTCCATGGTCGCCTGTTGGACTGGTGACTGGAGGTTGCTCCCTTGATGGCTGATGCGGGCGAGTCTGGGAAGATGAGGGGTAGGAGATGGGCCTTGGCCAATGGGGCTCCGCCTGCCTGGGCCGCTTCTTGTGGTCTGGCTAAGCAAGTCCATTCTCTTATGCCCTTTCTTTGAGTGGATCAGGCTTGTTGTGGGCTTCTAGGGGAGTGGTAGCATTTCAATTTTCTTGCTTTTTATAATTGACCTTGGCTCAACTCACATTCTATACTGCTCTTGATCGTTACTGTGTGCTGATTTGATGAATGGTGATGTACATCATGAAGGTCTAAGGCGTCAATGCTTGTCATGTCGGTTGCTTTGATTTAGGGTTGGATATGTGTTGGGTTTTTTACTTTTTGCATTTTCATTTTTTACTTTATTTTATTTTGCTTTTATTAGTTTTACTATTTACGGACTAAGGTTATTAGTTTTACTATTTACAGACTAAGGTGTGTATTGAGATATAATATGATGAATTTTCGAATTCCTCTTGATTGAGAAAGGTAGTTATTTTAATGAAACCTAATTCCGTTTTTCTCAACAAAAAAAAAAGTAGTATTTGAGTATTCTTATAAGCCTAACATGCATTATATTGGAGAAAAATATTTTTACTATTTAATCAGACACTAGTTTTTTTTTTTTTTGAAAAATCAAACACTAGTTAGAATCACGTAAAAGGAGCTAAGAACAAACCTTGATAAAATTACTGAAATTTGACGATAAGTTGACCACAATGTCATAATCAGCGAAATTAAAAAAAAGAAAAAGATAAAATTACAAGTGGTTTCTGTGTTCATGTGATTGAGTTGAAGCACATTTATAGGAAGGAAAACAAGTCGACGGCGGCCGATAGCTTTGGCTAAATGGAGCCATAGTCTTAATTAGTAAACAACGGTAAAAATCACTCTTTAACTCGATGGATGAAATGTAATTTATTTAAAAATAAAACCCAGCAGGGTTTATGAAGGGCTTTTGAAGTTTCAAGTTTCCACAACAATGGCGGTTTTCCTAGCTTAAAGTTTCCACCTTTTCTTCTAAATTTGAATTCTTGCTGACCCAAAAAAATGCTGAAACTTCTCTCTCCTTCTTCCCCGGCGGCCTCACCGTTTCTCCGAGCCGTTGGCTTTTTCACCGGCTTCACTAGCCGGAATCCCAACTTGGGTCGTCGAGCTTTTTTTTGCTCCGACGCTAAAAACGGTGATGGGGTGGTGGAAATCGAGTTCAAGGGGTTAGGAAATGAAGCAGAGGCTGATTTCAAGTCGTCATCATCATCAGCTATCATACCCACAAATATAAATCCTGAAAATTATGTAAAGGTTGGTTTTTTGTTGGGTTTAGTTTTTGCTTTAGCAAAGTGGTGTCATTTGGTTAATATAAGGAAGTGCTCAACTTTGTTGTTAAGAAAGTGTCTTCATTTTGTATGTTTGTGTTTCTTGTGTGGGATTTGAGGCAGGTTTTAGCATTGCCATTGCCGCATAGACCACTGTTTCCGGGCTTCTACATGCCAATATATGTGAAGGTATGTGAGATATTTGAGTAGAGTTGGAATCATATTGCTTTTTCGGGTTAATGCTTTGAAGTGTTGGGATATTTCATCGTGATAATGGGTTGAATTTGTGTGCGAAATTGCTGATTATGAAGGGGATTGAACTGAATTATACATTGTTTGGTCTTGTAGGATCCTAAGCTATTAGCAGCTCTACAGGAAAGTAGAAACCGGCAAGCTCCATACGCCGGTGCTTTCCTTGTCAAGGATGAACCAGGGACCGACCCTTGTTCTGAGACGGAGAATAACATTCCTGATTTGAAGGGGAAAGAGTTGTTTGATCGTCTGCATGAAGTTGGTACGCTTGCCCAGGTATCTGATGTTGCCCCCATTTTCCTTTTGCATTCTCTTTTGTAGATTAACTTGTAAACTCATTTCGAATTTTCATTCCTGGTTTTACTTGTATTTTTCGTGGATTAGATTTCAAGCATTCAAGGAGACCAAGTAGTCCTAATCGGCCATAGGCGACTTCAAATTACAGAGATGGTGAGTGGATTTAATTAGTGAGCATATATGTTCATTGATGTCTTGATATGTCATATCTAGAGTTGTTCATCATCACTTGTTATATGATTCATGCTTCAAGACAAACATTTGACTACAGGGAAACCTTTTCGGAATTTAAGTATATGAATCCATGTATATTTACATGAGTACATACATGTATAATAATTTTAAATTTTGAAATAAACATTGTTATCTGAGCAATTTTTTTTTTCCCTCTGCAGGTTGATGAGGATCCCGTGACTGTAAAAGTTGATCATCTCAAGGCAAGATGTCTGCAGTATATTTTTATTTGTCCCAAATTAAGCACTTTAGGAGGTTCCACCCATATATATGTATTTTTATTTCCCCTTTTCTCATTTGGATAGAGTTTGCATTACAGGATAAGCCACATGACAAGGATGATGATGTTATAAAGGCAACATCATATGAGGTTATATCAACTCTAAGAGATGTTCTGGAAACTAGTGTTCTTTGGAGAGATCATGCTCAAACATATACTCAGGTTTTTTCTGTTTTTCCTAGTGTTGGGACATCTTAGTGTCTTTATTCTTCTGTGCTTATTGGTTCATTAGCAACTTTGTTCTTGCATCATCAGTGAAATCTCTTTTGTCCCCTCATTTTGGTTCCCCTTGTCTTTAAATGACTCCATGAAGTAATTAGAATATGCTTCATATTTTTATGACAATCACTGAGTGAGTTGTATACAGGTCATTGCCTTTTTAGGTATTTGATCATTTGGATTTTCAATTCGTTCCCGTTAACTTTCTCTTTTCATTTCAATTTGTGCAGCATATAAGTGATTTTAATTTTACAAGGATAGCAGATTTTGGGGCTGCTATATCTGGTGCAAACAAATTGCAATGCCAAAAAGTACTTGAAGAGCTAGATGTGAGTACGAATCAAATTTATGCTGGTGGCTGGTAATTAGAGAGCTCACTTTTTATGTATTCTGTTATCAAAACCATTTCAAATCAAGAAGACAAGTTTTTTGATGTCTGATCAAGAACAAGTATATTTTAAAAACGTAAAGCTTCAAAACCTTTTGTTCATCGACCGTCTAGCCTTCACGTCCATGCTTATTCTGCTTTATATTTATCTTTTTATTATTATTTTTTTATTCTTGTTGGTTTGATTTCTGCCACTCCTCCCCACAGGTGCATGAACGTTTAAAGCTCACACTAGAATTAGTGAAGAAAGAGATAGAGATCAGTAAGATTCAGGTATGATGAAATGGCACTATGCCATTGTTTTGGTGATATGGCACCTATTCTTTATATTGTCAACAAAAAAAGAGAGAGTTTGATTATATTCTGAAATTTTGTTTTGTGTCTCGTACTCAGGCATCTCTTATGAAAAAAATGGAAGAGAAAATGCTTTCTGAACAGCGTCGCAAATTGTTAAATGAGCAGCTTAAAGCAATAAAGAAGGTATCTGTCTCCACCTTATTCAAATATATCTTTTTAAGCCAAGCCCTGCTAGTGCTGCATATCTAGTGGCTATGTATGATAGTTTACCATTAATTGATGTAATTTGATTATTTTTGGGAGTTTTATCCTAGTTTCCTTATTCAACCATGTGCCTCATTGGAATTTACTTGGGTTGGCATGATTCAGGAACTGGGATTAGAGGCTGATGATAGAACAGCGCTTTGTGGTTAGTATTTTTGTAATTCATCCATTTCATAGGCATAGGTGTTTTTGTATAGTGTCTATACTCCAAATATACAGTCTGTGCCTTATATGTATGAATAATTGTTTGTATGCAAAACTTATTAAGCATTAAGTACTTATGGGCAAATAAATGGATGAATTGATTTAGTTATTGATTGTTCATGCACACAGATGTAACTTTTGCCTCACTTTTTTGATCTTGTGGTGCAGAAAAGTTTAGGGAGAGGCTTGAACCAAATAGGGAAAAATGCCCACCTAATGTTTTGCAAGTCATAGAAGAGCAGCTTAGCAAAATGCAGCTGTTGGATGCCAGTTCAAGTGAATTTAATATAACACGTAATTATCTAGATTGGTTGATTTCACTTCCTTGGGGAAATTACAGGTTATTGCTCTATTCAGTTTACTTAAACTTTATGAAGGGGGAGGGAGTTTATATCTGAGATTGTACAATTTTCACCTCATTCTGGTTAGAATAGAATGATGAAAAACAATTTATTCAGATTTTTTTGGACAAAGTATGGTATGGTTAGAATAGACAGCCACTTATAACTACTGCTGCCACACTTGTGATTCCTATTATAATCCTTTATGGTATTTGTAAATAAAAGATTTTTGTAAACCATGGTACTTGTTGAAGTTCTTAACCATTAAGTTGAGAATTTATTTAGATAATCTAGAGTGAGGAGGGGATTAACTGTAAAGTAAACCTTTATTGGATCAATGTTTCTACTTTTATTGAAAGATTAGAAGCGAATGCATCTGGCCATTTTGTTGGGCTATGCATTGTTATTCTCTTATTTATAGAAAAATGTGCACCTTATTGAACCGACCTTTCATAAGTTCTTTCATCTCAACTCCAAATGCAGTGATGAGAATTTTGACGTTCTTCGGGCACAGAAAGTTCTTGATGAAGATCATTATGGATTAACTGAAGTAAAAGAAAGGATATTGGAATTTATTGCTGTTGGAAAACTCAGAGGAATGTCAGAAGGTTGGTATAGTCTTCTTCTTTCATAGTTGTCTATCTTGATGTTTGGGATTGACCCTGTTTTCCATGATCTTGGCTCTTATTTTATAATTATTTCTATCAAGTTTTGTGGCAATGCTTGCAAACTGTTTGATATATATTATTAAGTAGTATGGATTACTAATGCTTTGATTATATGGCACAGGAAAAATCATCTGTCTCGCTGGCCCACCTGGAGTAGGAAAAACCAGCATTGGTCGTTCAATTGCACATGCCTTGAACCGTAATTTCTTTCGATTTTCTGTAGGAGGGTTAACTGACGCAGCTGAAATTAAGGTACGGGAACCTCTATAAACTAGAATCTTGATTACTGTAATATGCAGCTAAATTTTATAAAATTAACCTTAACATTACATTTAGGGGCATCGTCGAACCTATGTTGGTGCCATGCCAGGAAAGATGGTACAATGCCTTAAAACTGTGGGAACAGCTAACCCTCTGGTTCTGATTGATGAGATTGACAAGGTAATAAATAGTTGGATTTCTTGCATCAAATTTTTGGTCTGTATTGTAGGCCGGAATTTATAAAATGCTTATTAGCAAACATAATGTGTGTTTCGAGTTTCATTAATGATTGATGATTTCAATCTTGAAATTGGCCTCATTTTGTGTCAGTTGGGAAGGGGGCATGCTGGTCATCCGGCAAGTGCATTGTTGGAGCTTCTAGATCCAGAGCAAAATGCTAATTTTCTAGACCATTATCTTGATGTTCCAATTGACCTATCTAAGGTAAGCAAATGCTAATTACTATTTCCATAGAAAATTGCGACTTTTCTGGTAATTTACTCGTGATCTCCAAACCATCTGGGGCATGGGTATCACCGTTATTTTAAAACGTCATTGTAAAGGAAAGGGGGTGCCTAGATGTCCACTTCTTTTAACCTACATACTGAGAGATGTATGCATTAAAGTTGTAAATAGAGGAACTGACTGGCAACTGGAACATAATTTCCTCATGATAGATTTGTGTATGTACTAGGAACATTAGGAAAGATGTAGTCTCCTAGTCTCCTAACATATTCAGTATTGTACTGATGATTGCAAAATGTCCATGTAAGTTCTGCAACAGATGACTCTAACAAAGATCAAGGATGACTTCTTTCTTCTTCCCTCCTTGTTCAATAGCTTGATAAATCATGCGTGGAAATTTTATTGTAGGTTCTGTTTGTTTGTACAGCAAATGTTGTGCACATGATTCCAACTCCTCTGTTGGATAGAATGGAGGTCGTTTCCATCGCTGGGTACATTACTGATGAGAAAATCCACATTGCTAGAGAGTATTTGGAGAAGACCACACGTGAAGCATGTGGCATTGAACCTGAACAGGTACAATATATGTCATTTTGTATCTAACTTGTTTAATATATGCTGTAGTTTTTAAATATGGTAATTGACATATTTCAGGTTGAGGTGACCAATGCAGCTCTTCTTGCGCTCATTGAAAATTATTGCCGGGAAGCAGGTGTTAGGAACCTCCAGCAGCACATAGAAAGAATCTACCGCAAGGTTTGGAAAAAATATCAGAGTAGTATGATCGTTATAAAATTCAAATTTCATCATGACAAAAAAAAAAAAAACCTTATGTCAGTAGTTCTCTTTTAGGTCCAGGCCTTCAGGGAGATAGGTGCTTTAGGTCCATGATATATGATTTCACTATGAAGTCATAAATCCGGAACAAGCTCATAATCTTCTGTGACAATGATATGTGACCGGTTCCTTTGGCCAATGATACGATAATGAATTAGTTCCTTTGAACAATGATATGCTTTAAGGTATCTTTTTTTTTTTTTTTTTTGCTTTGCAGATAGCTCTGCAACTTGTTAGACAAGGAGCAGCAAATGAACCAGCAGTTGGTGATAAAATACAGTCTCTCTCAGATGAACCTGCAGTTGTTGAAGCTGCCGATAGTGATGAACATGTTGTTGGTTCAAAGGTATCTAATAATTTTTTTCTTCTTTCCTTCCTTTCTACACCAAAACAGGAGTCTAATGATATTTAAAGTTACTAGGTATGAGTTACTTTGCAACTTGAATGCAGTTAAAACAATTCTATCTTCAAAAGAAATAGAGGAAAAATTCTGAAGTAGTTGGTATTTAGTAAATAATTGTTTACTCTGTGCTGCAATTTTATGGAGCGCCATGCTACAGGTTTAAAAAGATAATCGTATCATTTTGCATATGTAAATGAAAGAATATTGTTATGAAATTTGCTAACACCGCTGTTTGGGAAAAAAAATCATTTTTTTATGAGAGAAAAAGATATAGTTACCAAGAAGGTGCAACAATTCCACATAGCCTACTTGTTTATAAGGCTTGTTGAATTTTTTCTTGTAGTTACTTTCAATTCAACGTTTTTAAGCCATATGTTTCTGTTTTCTGAATTATCTGTTCACCAACTGAAGGATTTGATGATTGAATTCATTTTTACAGGTTCGAAGAGATACTAGAAATATTCCCAAAAGTGAAGCAACAAAAACAGTTGAGAAAGTGTTGGTTGACTCATCAAACTTACCTGATTTTGTTGGGAAACCTGTTTTCCATGCTGAACACATCTACGAACAGACTCCGGTTGGAGTTGTCATGGGTCTTGCTTGGACTGCCATGGGTGGTTGCCCCTTGTATATAGAGACCACTCAGGTTGAGGAAGCTCATGGGAAAGGAGCACTTCAAGTCACAGGCCAACTTGGGGATGTCATGAGAGAAAGTGCCCATATTGCTCACACTGTTGCCAGATCGATATTGCTTGATAAAGAACCAGATAACACTTTCTTTGCCGATTCCAAGCTTCATCTCCATATTCCTGCAGGGGCTATACCTAAGGATGGGCCCAGTGCTGGTTGTACTATGATAACATCCATGCTCTCCCTTGCCATGAAGAAGCCTGTCAACAAGGATTTAGCAATGACTGGGGAAGTAACACTAACCGGAAGGATCCTTCCAATTGGCGGCGTATGCTAAACCTCTCTCTCTCTCTCTCTCTCTCTCTCTCTCTCTCTCTCTGTGTACACACACACATATAATGAATTTGTTTTATGTTATATTATGATTCAAGTCGTACGGGTTTCTTTTTTTTTTGGAAATTATGGTATGTTTAATGTGATTTATGAACACTCCTGGTTCCATATAATGAAGATTTCAGTTCCTTGAAGTGACGTAAAAAAAGTTAGTGTCACTCTTAAGTCCCCATCGATTTCTATAACCATACCCCTTAGATTTCTGTATATATTCATGTCTTTTCTTTTGAGCACATTTTGGTGGATCTTAAATTTCATAATTGCAAACAATTTAGGTAAAGGAGAAAACAATAGCAGCGAGGAGAGGCGGAGCGAAGACCATCATATTCCCTTCAGCTAACAAGAGGGATTATGAGGAGCTTACCCTCAATGTAAAGGAAGGCCTGGATGTTCACTTTGTAGATGACTACAGTCAGATATTCAATTTGGCTTTTGGTGATCACGAAAATTAGGAAAGACAAGCCATTCTGCAGACTAATTTGGTGGTGAGTGTTTGCTATCACCCCTCATTAATTTTACTTTTACATTTACCGTGTTGATTCACATCAGGATAGTTTTAGAACAAAAGAGGGCTAAGATGGATCATTGGGTGGGGTTGTACATTTTTTATTTATTTACCCACTCTCTTATCTTTTTATCATCCTGTAAAAAGTTTCTGTCATCTGCCCATTATTGTAACAAGCAGAACGTTGTTCATCAGAACATCAATGTTCCAAGTTTGGAATGAGATATATGAGTTTCCAGATTAGTCTGTCTTTTGTCTCTTGTTGATTTTTATCAAGCCTATTATACTGCGGGTTGGCATCATACTGATGGTTCACAAAAGAGAGTGAGACAAGTTCTCTTACACCAATTCTGGATTTAATATTTTTTTTGTTTATTTATTTATTTATTTTCAACATTGCAGGGGAATGAATACATCAATTGTAACAGAATTCCCAAACCCCTCACCAGTTGGTCTAACATCTACAGTTCTTTTCAATTGTCTTCTCACCCTACTTATTCATAATATTAGTGAGATTTGAATATGTGACATGTACAATATCGATTATTTTAAATAAACAACAAACCATAGGTCACCACTGATGTATTACATAAGTGCGGTACAAATACATTTAGTATGTAAAGCTAAAATATACACCAAGGCTTTGCCTTTAATTCCTTATTGCCTATCTAAGAGGTCTTTAGATCAATTGTACCGTTGGAAAGGACATCTTCATCGCTTCTCTCTAAGAAATTCAATGAGAGGTTTACTCAATTGGACAAAAGGCTTGGATTGACAAGAAACAGTACAATGTACTGTGGGATATTTTGAATAAAAATAAGATCTACAAAAATCTATAAACATATAAAGAATTTGTTCAGGGTGTAACTAATGAAGAATCTTTGGATATCGATAGACAAATAATCACTCTTTGCAGGCATTAAAGTTGACATATAACTTGCACTCCTACGAAATTTTAGGGCTGTACAAGAAGTCAGAGTCACCTAGTCTTGGCCTGCAAGGATAGGCGCAGGAGAGGGATGAACCTCATGATATCTTTTCCCTGATTACAGGCACAGAACCAAGGGGTGACTGAGGTGTGCTGCAGCCAGTCCAATTTTCGAGAGAAATATATGCAGGGTATAGGTTATAGAATAGTCTTTTGCCAATATCCTCTAGAGGCCTTTCCCTCTCTCTCATCTCTATTTCATTTCCTTCTATTCTTCTCTTCTGTGTTCTTAGTTTTTTTTTCTTTCCTTGTGAGTTTAGTCCTTTCTGGTTCATCTAAGATAACCTTCTCTATCCGACCAAAACAAAATAAATGAATTCTCCAATTTTTTCATTTTTTTTTCAATTAAGAGTTTAGCATTGAATTCTAATATAGAATCTAATTTAGATTTTCATCAAGGAAACGTCATAAAACTGATTATTGAATTTGTTTGTTTCCTTCAAACACAGAACTTAGTTTGATTCAGCCCATCTGTTCTTTACGATCCTGGTTCCGTCCCTACCTGATTATAAGCCTTTGCCATTCCTTCAATATGCTCTACTCTGTGTAAGAAACCGTGCATCTGATTATGGGACTCACTAAGAAAATCTAATAATGATTGGGGAAAAAAAAAAATCAAACAAAAACATGATTAATTTACAAGGCAGTACCTTTCATGATTTTCCTAAACTTCCCGTTTCAAAAAACAACTAGATCTGTAACGTCATACAAATGACTGATGGAGCTGAGTGTGAGGGCACAATGCAGAAGGAAAATGAGTTTGTAGTTCCAAATGAGTTGCGGGTTCATTTGGAGGAGCCGGTAGTTGTAACTTGTAATACAAAGGAAATGAAAGATACAGTGGAAACCACGTCCTATTAATGCATGGTATCATTGCATAAATAATTAAATATGAACCTCGTCGAGTCGTACATTTATTTCCAAAAAGAAAATGATGGGAAAGGTAGAGTGGGAAATGATAGAAATGTCACCTAGTTTCGCATTTGATAAAAGGTCCATTATGAATTGTTATGTCACGCTCCGAATTTTTTGAATAAAATTCAAAAATCTGAAAAATGAAAAATACTACAACTCAAAATAATCATTCTGAAAATTTCTTTTTTTCTTAACAACCTCACCACACAATTTAATTTCAAAACCCGAATTTAGTCTTGGGTAATTATTACAACTCACTCACAAATTAAATTGTAAAGCTCTAAATGAGCATAACAAACCTCACAACTTAAATGAAAACAATAAATGCTGCAACTCCTAAACAACACGATCACCTCCCTGGTTATCCTGACCTGCGGGAATATTCGCTACATCATTTGAATAGTGTACCGGGATTGCAACAACACAAAATCCGGTAAGCTTTTGAAAGCTCGTATGAGTAAAAAGAAAGAACGATTGTTTAATTAATTCATAATCATTTTCACACAAGTCAACGCACAACACTTTCCACATCCATAAGGAACCAACAATCTCATAAACAATCACCAATTCAACAATCAACACAAAACCCCTAACTCACATCTTTTTTCTCAGAACCCCGAAATCGTATTTATAAAAATACGGTATTGACAGACTAGAGCTCTAACTGAATCGTAATCCGTCACCTGACCCAGGTTATGGCATCCGACATTTTTATCTTTATCGTATTTCATCAATATGTATATGTATATACATATTTAGAACGTCCGATACTCGTACTTAATCAAGCCTCATTACCCGATAAGGGTTGTGGTATCCAACTCACTTAACTAATCGTATCCCATCATCCACCTAGGATTAGAGCGTCTGATTCACCCATACCGATCACTACGTTGACCCTAAATCCATAAATAGGCACAACAATATATTTTCACACAATGAAATCAACTCATCCAAGATACACAATATTATTATGAAATTTAAGCATTTGAAATATAATCCAAAACATCATTCCAACTCAATCATATCATCACACATCAACACACCACCCATATATATATTCCACGTAAATATATATATATATATATATATATATATATATATATATATATATACACACGTAATCATCCACTCAGGGATGACCACTAATACCATCTATAGTTCACACAAGAAAATCATGAAATTCATTTGTATAATTAAAATTCATTTTACTTACCTATGGACTGTAGTTGATCAAGTCCATGTGATTGAAAAAAAAAAAATTTAATCCATAAATATTTTTTACACAATTGCGACAAAATAAAATAAATAAATTAAAGCACTCGTTTCGTAATATGAACCACGTGAGTTTTACTCACTTCAAAACTCCTGCTGCATCTTCAATTAAAATGCAAATCACAATAATCCAAATGCTCGTCAACTCAAGCAGTCAAGTACCTAATCAAATACGGTTTTTACTTAGCAAACGAAGCAAGAAATAAACTTACATGATGATCCAACGGTCGGATTCAAAAATAAAGACGATCCAACGGTCGGATTCAAAAATAGAGACGATCCAACGGCCGGATCGAATTTAAACGATGATTCAACGGTTAGATCCTCACTGATAGCACTTGGAAACATCCTATCAAAATTATACGAAAATCCGACGGACGGATCTTCACGAATCCCCTCCCGAATTACTGTTTTACAATTATACGAATATCCAACTATCGGATCTTCGCCCGTGACCACATAAATTCATCGGGACAGTAATATGATCATAATATTAAAATTTAAAGTCAAACCGATGGTCTGATCTTCGTAAATTGTAAACCCAAGATAAAATGTAGAAACCGTAAATAGTAACATCAAAACGTAAATCCACTATTTATCAACTTTTTCTAACATGACCATGTTATACATCAAAACGCTCATATGGATGCATAGATCATCGTCCTGATAATATAAACTCAAAATATGGTCTGATGCCCCGCCACACGCAGGTCAACCATCTCCGATGTCAAAGTTGTCAACTACAAACTTCTTCCAAATAAAAGGGTGATCAACTTTCATACCTGGAGCTAAGCGAGATTTGGTCTAGATCGTCCTAGATCGAGCTTTGAAGTTGGATTAATCTCGACCCTCGATCACGTTTTCAGATCTAACCAGAGCCGTCAATTTTCAATCTTTGATCTACAACTCTACACTTAAAACCGTGATACAAGCCACATATGGGGATGATCAGGAGGATAAGGAGATCACAAATATGTCAACGATCGGTCGAGGAGACGCAAGAAAATGGAATTTCCAGCCGGATCCGTTTTCTTGAATGTGGAGGCTCCGATCTCCATCTTCCAGTGATTTCTGTCGGGAACGAGCAGCAAGGGGAGGATGGTGAGGGCGGGGCGAAGGCATCTGGGCCGGTGGCTCGGCCGAAAAACGCCGAACTCGGCCGGAAAACCTGTGTCGGGTCGGAAGAAAAATTTGCATAGTGGAGGTACCAGCCGAGAGAGAAGAGGGAGAAGAGAGATTTCCATTTTCGGAAATCTGGAAAAATGAAGGGAAATATGAAAAAAACATATTTATACCCAAAAAGGAGAATTTTCAAAAATTCATAATAAATTCATACGAACCCCAAATATTGCGTTCCACATATGCACGAGATCATATCGACGAGCTTTACAACTTTATTGAAGGAAGTTTTTCCAAATTTCGAACATATAAAAAGTCAATTTTCACGACCCCCTAAAGAAGGTTCGTTTTCGAAAATAAAATTCGTTTGTAACCCCTTTCCTCACACAACGACATACGAAGCAAGCCCAAAATTCATAATTCATATTATTGGACAAATATTGAATTACATTTAATTTATTTAAATTAAATTTCGGGTCCTCACAGTCTACCCTGCTTAAAGGAATTTCATCCCGAAATTCAAGCATGCTCGTCAACAAAAAGCTGAGGATACCTCTTCCTCATGTCAGACTCCAATTCCCATGACGCATCACCCTCATCATGATGACTCCACAACCCTTTACAAGATCAACCTCCTTCCTACGAAGCTTCTTTGTAGACCTATCCAAGATACGAACAGGTTCAACTACAAATGTGACATCTGTGTTTACTTCGATTCGTACCATGATCAATCACGTGGGACTCATCTCGGACATACTTCTTGAGCATAGACACATGGAAGACATCGTACACACCTGACATACTAACAGGTAAAACAAGTCGATATGCCAAGTTTCCAACCATTTCCAGAATCTCAATGGGTCCAACATACCTCGGTGTGAGTTTTCCCTTCTTGCCAAATCTCACCACACCTTTCATAGGTGAGACCTTCAAGAACACATGATTGCCTGTCTCAAATTCTAAAGGTCTCCTCTTCAAGTCAGTATAACTCTTCTGTCTACTCTGTGCGGTTCGGATTCTGTCCCGAATAGTAGTGACCTTCTCAGTAGTCTCCTGTACAATCTCAGGACCGAAGAACCCTTTATCCCATGCTTCCGCCCAACAGATAGGAGTCCTACATGGCCTACCATAAAGAGCCTCATATGGAGCCATACCGATACTGGAATGATAGCTGTTGTTGTAGGCAAACTCTACTAATGGTAGATGATCCGCCAACTTCCCTTGAAGTCCAGAACACAAGCTCTAAGTATATCCTCCATCACCCGATTCACTCTCTCAGTATGTCCATCTGTCTGTGGGTGAAATGCAGTGCTCATTGCAAGAGATGTGCCAAATGCCTTATGGAACCTACGCCAGAATTCTGAAGTGAAACGAGCATCGCGATCAGAGACAATCATCACAGGCACACCATGAAGCCTCACTATTTCATTCACATACAACTTAAACAAGCATCCCCTGAGTACGTTTTTGCCACGGGAAGAAATGTGCTGACTTAGTCAACTGGTCAACAATCACACAAATCGAGTCATAACTTTGCCTGGACCTAGGCAATCCAGTCACAAAGTCCATGGAGATATCTTCCCATTTCCAAACAGAAATCGGTAAGGGATTCAACATTCCTGCGGGTCTCTGATGCTCTGCCTTCACTTGCTGACATGTAAGACACTTCGACATTTGTTCTGCCACATCCCTCTTCATTCCATACCAACAAAACTACCTTCGTAGATCCATATACATTTTAGTATCCCCTGGATGTCTAGTGTATCGAGACCTATGTGCTTCCCGCATGACCACCTCCTTGAGGTTATCAATACTCTGAACATGCAATCTAGATCTCAATCTCAATCAAATCAGTAGTTGACTCTGTCACTTTTAAACCAGTCAAATCCTTAGCTCAATGTTGTATTGTAATCTTGTCTAAGATAGAAACCTACAACCAACGATAGCTGTACCAACTTTTACTTCAATAAAACCTCGATCCCCTGCTCTGGATCCATCATAGGCTTCTTTTTCTTTAGTTTAGGCACATCAATATGTCCAGTGCATGAAATTCTAGGAGACACGATAAAACTAAACATCGAATCTCCACCTCTCACCACCGCCATAATGGGTCTAACAAAACTCAGTCTTATCTTTAGGTTTGAAGTGACAAACGCCTGCCTTCAACATGATCTCCAACACTTGATCCAATCTTTCAACCCGTCCAACAATTTGTGGACAAAATGCTATGCTCGTACTTCTAGTAATTCCTCGTAGCTTTCTAGATTAGTCTCCACTACTACGTAAGACCTACCTTGATTCATCAATCGATACTGGTACAACACCTAGTATCTTACCCACGACTCACTTCACTACCCACTTGGTGGTAACCCAAGTCGTGAGTCTCAACTCCGCAGTTATAGTACCTCACACTGACTATACCACAGTTCAAACTCCTATCCTCACAACAATATATGTTCCCATGCATTGATAATACAACACTAGCACTCCTAGGGTTGAAAATAACATTATCACCTTAGCTCACAGTCATCTTATCACAAGGCCATATCACTTTTTCCATATGCCAAACCATACAGGAATCCTATCATAGTAGCAATGAATCATGCATTACTACGCAATATGTGTTTTACCATTTCAGGGCACAATCATGATAAAGTCTAGCAACCCACACACAAATCATCACATGGCATTGCACATAAAATCATTGTCACACAGACTACCACGAAATACTGCTAGACAATTAAACAAGCACTGCCACAAGGGCTGCCACACAAGCACCGCTACAAAACCTGCTATAAAGGCACTGTCACAACGGCTGCCACACTTCCATAAAGATGTATCACCAACAATCATTCTCAAACACACCAAAAATCAAATCACACAGAGGAACTGGCTAGAATCATATGAGTCAAACCAAACACAAAACAAATGTGAAGAAATGCAATGCTTCACTAAATTCAAGGATGAACAACAGTTAAAACCTCTCATTTAGAACCATCATGAGAGGTGCTACATGCCCAAAGTGTGTGGTCGAACTAAATTCAGCAGCTACCTCAGTTGACGACTGCTAATGATCATCTACCTTTTCTAGAACCCACATTGAGTACCTGACGTACTACTGCACTCTCTATAACTACATGGAATCTCACATTGTTGTCATCTCCCTAAAAGAAGTCTGAACTTCCTACTCCATTATCCATGCACCAGCAAGGTTCATTGCCATGGAAGGCAGTTGTAAAGGGACCACTCTCTCCCTGATCTCATAATTCAGTCCCTACTAGAACATATGAGCCAACTCCTCAACATCTATCAGCCAGATAAATTGACACAGTGGTGTGAGTTAAGCTCCTAGTCTCCGACACTCAGAACCCTTCGGGTTAACGTAATGAGATTAACTCCAACTTCTCCACCACTAGAATATAAGCACACGCCCCAAAAGGGTTCTACAAAGTGCTACCAAGACATGGTCACTATATTCCTAGTTCCTTAGCACAAAATTCCCGCCGTCATCACATCTCACCTTAAAGAAGAAGCATAACTATCTTCTTCTTCTTCTTCTTCTTCTTCTTCTTCAACTATATGGTATAATCCATGGAGAAGTACTATGTCTAATGAATCCATACTCAAGTAACTCTCACCTTGAACCTTTAACTCCTTAAGTTCAGTTGGTGTCATCCGATAAGGTGCTATTGATATAGGTATCACACCTGCTATCGCCTCGATAACGAACTTCACTACCCTCCTTAGAGGTAACATAAGTATTTCCCAAGTTACATCACTAAGCTCGAAAACCACAACAATCTCTTCCCTGACCGCAGTACTACCTACAAGCTCCACCTAAGTCAAGAATTGTATTCAATGGCTAACACCCTAATCCAAATGAGTTCTATCAAATGGTTAAGTCATGCTAAAGCGAAGCATTAAGCCCAACTGAAACTTCACGGCCAAACTCTTGATCAATTTGTCTCCTAAACCGATATAGTCTTGAGAATTTTGCCTCATAATCTCTCACTCTCTTATCATCTTGAGTTAGTGAGATCAATTCCCTTTCCAACTGTTCCTAGCCTAGTGACCTCTTTAGTCAGCCTAAATAGTTGAGTAGTATCAACTGTTTCAACAACAACCCAATCAAGTTATACTACCTCCTCCATAAGATTGAACTCCACCTGAACGGAACCCATGCATTTACTCATAATTCCTCCTTCTGAAAATTCATCGCCTAGTGGACATAGAATCATCGCACAACCTTCTCAATCTATACTAAGAATTCAATCTCACACAAGGTCAGCATAGCTGCCTTGGAGTCACTTTAAACACATATCACATGACAATTACTAAAGCTCCACTACGACATCTCTTAACAAACAAGATATCTACAGGGTACGTACATTCCATCCCAAAACATCTGCAATTCCAACTTAAGAAGGCAAAATTACTATCTACTTATATCCACATTAGATACGTGCATGCGTCAACACCATGCCTTCAACCAAACACTTCAACATACAAAAGAACCTCAATTCCATAAAGCAATCCTTACCGACTCAACAGAGTTAAATCCGGATCTTCCAATTTCTCAAAGATTGCAACTCATGGAAACTAAACTTATTCTAATACGAACCTACGAGACAACTCTACCATCCTACCCTGGCACCACCACGGTTTCTAGGTCTACCCCTTCAAACGTCCAACACCTAAGAAGTATAGTATGCTTGGTTAATACATGTATAACACTTAAAACACAATATAAGTCAAATACAATCCATATAAACCAAGTCAACACCATAAGGAAAGTATTCACGTTCCTAAGATGACTTAGCCACCTAAATGACTGCTCACAATCACACATACCCAATGACATTGCCAATTCCAAAGAGCACACGATGGGTAACCGCTGCAGACCGGCCATCACTCGGAAAGTATTGATATATCACCAAATATGTACCTTACGCTCTGATACCAAACTATCACGCCTCACAATTTTTTGAATAAAATTCAAAAATCCGAAACATGAAAAATACTACAACTCAAAATAATCATCCTGAAAATTTCTTTTTTTCTTAACAACCTCACCACACAATTTAATTTCAAAACCCGAATTTAGTCTCGGATAATTATTACAACTCACTCACAAATTAAATTATAAAGCTCTAAATGAGCATAACGAACCTCACAACTTAAATGAAAACAATAAATGCTGTAACTCCTAAACAGCACGGTCACCTCTCCGGTACCGGGATTGCAACAATACAAATGCCAGTAAGCTTTTGAAAGCTCGTATGAGTAAAAAGAAAGAACGGTTATTTAATTAATTCATAATCATTTTCACTCAAGTCAACGCACAACACTTTCCACATCCACAAAGAACCAACAATCTCATGAATAATCACCAATTCAACAATCAACACAAAACCCTAACTCACATCTTTCTTCTCAAAATCCCGAAATCGTATTTATAAAAATACGGTATTGACAGACTAGAGCTCTAACTGAATCGTAGCCCGTCACCTGGCCCAGGTTATGGCATCCGACATTTTTATCTATATTGTATTTCATCAATATGTATACATATATACATATTTAGAACGTCCGATACTCGTACTTAATCAAGCCTCATTACCCGACAAGGGTTGTGGCATCCAACTCACTCAACTAATCGTATCCCATCATCCACCTAGGATTAGAACATCCGATTCACCCATACCGGTCACTACGTTGACCCTAAATCCATAAATGTGCACAAAAATATATTTTCACACAAGGAAATCAACTCATCCAAGATACACAATATTATTATGAAATTTAAGCATATGAAATATAATCCAAATCATCATTCCAACTTAATCACACATCAACACACCACCCATATATATATATATATATATATATATATATACTCCAACGGTCGAATTCTAAAATAAAGACGATCCAACAATCGGATTCTAAAATAAAGACGATCCAACGGTTGGATTCTAAAATAGAGACGATCCAACAGTCGGATCGAATTTAAACGATGATCCAATGATTAGATCCTCAAGGATCGCCTTAGGAAACATCGTATCAAAATTATACGAAAATCCGATGGACAGATCTTCACGAATCGCCTCCCGAATCACTGTTTTACAATTATACGAAGATCCAACGGTCGGATATTCACCCGTGACCACACAAAGTCATCAGGACAATCATATTATCATTCTATTAAAATTTGAAGTCAAACCGATGGTCTGATCTCCGTAAATTGTAAACCGAAGATAAAATGTAAAAACCGCAAATAGTAACGTCAAAACGTTAATCCACTATTTATCAATGTTTTCTAACATGACCATATTATATAGCAAAACTCTCGTATGGATGCATAGATCATCGTCCAGATAATATATACTCAGAATATGGTCTGACGCGCCACCACACGAGGCGGTCAGAGATGGTCAATGCGACGGTCAACGCAGGTCAGCCACCTCCGATGACAAAGTTGTCAACTACAAACTTCTTCAAAATAAAAGGATGATCAACTTTCATACCTGGACCTAAACGAGATTTGGACTAGATCGTCATAGATCGCGTTTTGAAGTTGGATTAATCTCGGCCCTCGATCACGTTTCCAGATCTAACCAGAGCTGTTAATTGTCAATCCTTTATCTACAACTCTACTCTCAAAATCGTAATACAAGCCACATATGGGGATGATATGGAGGATGAGGAGATCACAAAAATGTCAACGATCGGTCGAGGAGACGCCGGAAAATGAAATTTCCCGCCGGATCCGTTTTCTTGAATGTGGAGGCTCCGATCTCCACCTTCCGGTGGTTTCTGTTGGGAACTAGTAGCAAGGGGAGGACGGTGAGGGAGGGGCGAAGGCATCTAGGCTGGTGGCTCGGCCGGAGAACCCCGAACTCGACCAAACTCCGTGTCGGGTCGGAAGAAAAATTTGCATCGTGGAGGTACCAACCGAGAGAGAAGAGGGAGGAGAGAGATTTCCATTTTCGGAAATCTGGAAAAATGAAGGGAAATATGAAAAAAAAAACATATTTATACCTGAAAAGGAGAATTTTCAAAAATTGATAATAAATTCATACGAACACCAAATATTACGTTCCACATATATACGAGATCGTATCGACGAGCTCTAGAACTTTCATGAAGGAAGTTTTTCCAAATTTCGAACATATAAAAAGTCAATTATCACGACCCCCTACATAACGTTCGTAACCCTTTTCCTCACACAACGACATACGAAGCAAGCCCAAAATTAATAATTCATATTATTGGACAATTATTGAATTACATTTAATTTATTTAAATTAAATTTCGGTTCTTCACATGTTAGTAATATTAAATTAGTCTTATAATAATGGGGTGATGTTAAAAAGGGCAAGGTTTCAAATTTCTTCGAAACTGCCAAAATTTCCAACAAAATTTCCATAATTTTGAAGTACTGAAACTAAGTTCATATGTTATATAATTTCCATTAGGAATTTTCCGAAAGTTTCTGTACATTTCTGGGAAAATTATTAATTTTCGAAATATCTACATACAAAAAATATATTAAAAAATTCAAACCGAAATTTTGACAGAAATTTCTTTGAAATTTTGACAGAAATTTCTTTGAAATTTTGACAGAAATTTCTTTGAAATTTTGACAGAAATTGCTTTGAAATTTTGACAGAAATTGCTTTGAAATTTTGACAGAAATTTCTTTGAAATTTCTGTCAAATTTGCATGTTACCAACAATGAATTTTGTACTTCATACTTTCTTAAAGAAAATATGTTTTTTGTTTTTTTGCAATCAAGTTGAATACAACAAAAAAACCTTATGTTCTATCTGCTACAAAGTTGAATGCTCCAACCACAACCTAGTTCCATTTTTGTTTCATCTCAAATGTCGTATGCTTCATACAATACACCACATTGGGTAATTCCACAATATCTGATAATGGATTGCATGTGGGAAGAGATCAACACACATAATATCTATGTGATGAAGTATCAAAATCATTTCCAAAATTCATATACTTAGGAGCAGCATTGTATGATACTAAATGGAAGATTCTACCAGTTAGTTTGAACCACATCGTAGTAGCTTTTACATTCCGTTTGATATACTTATTCATTTTCATTCACGAGATTTTGGTATACGTCCACCCCTAATTTCCCCTTCCCCCTGCCCCACCCATTGTAATTTTTTAATTATTAGTGAAAAATGGGTGATGGCCAAGCCTCTCACTAGGTTCTAGCCATATTAAAAAAAAAAAAAAAAAGTAAACCACATTCACATTGTCAATACACAACATATTTATAATTACACAGATAAAAACACTATTTTAGCAACCTATTACAGTACTAGTTAATTACTCGTTCATATTAAATATCTCAATTCTATTATAAATGTATAATTTTAGAAAGGTTACATTGTAAATAGGTTTATTATAGGTTAGTTTAGTCTATGTAGAAGTTTCATTAAAAAATATCATTTTATAAATGCAATTAATGTGTTTTCTTTATTTTTAACTGAAATTTCCACAGAAATCGAAACTTTCTAAAAAATTTCCTTAAATTTGAAGTACCAAAATTGAAACCGAAACCGAAACTGAAATTTAAATCCTTGAGAAAAGGTCAGTTTGTGATATTTTTGTTTCCCATTCCCATTTGTGTTTCAATTTGAAAGCCAAATCAGTTCTCCTTCTCCTTTCCACACTACTTCTCTCTAGCGCTCTCCGCCCCTCCATCTACCCCTTCGCAGTCTCCGAAGTTGATTTCGTTTTGAATCGATCTTTCTCCGGCTGGAGCGAAGTTGCAAGTGACCACTAGACCTTCATCTCTGACTGGAAAGCAACCTAGAGACGAATTGGAAGGCGACGACAATCATGAAGATGACAGGAGCTGCGGCCGAGATTCGGTGCTCGAGACTCGATATGTACCTGCAGCTTCTTCTTCCTCATCGCGGATTTCGTTCTCATTTCCCATTCCCAAAACCCTAACTTAAACAAACAATGGGCCTGTTAATGCTTTATATTTAGCGATGGCTAAACTATGATCAACGCAGGCCCAGTGAGCGGACCGCTACTTGACATTGTCAGTATTCCTGCTGCCTGTCAAGTGAGATACAGAGAGGGTGTCAGAAGAAGACCGCGTCGGGCAGTCTTCTCTTCTCCGATGCCTAAGTTAGTCAATGTATTTGTGCTGACAGGATAACAGTAGGCAAGTAGTAAAATGCGTAATTAATGAGGAGAGAGGAGTTAACCTTTTATAGGTGGGGAGGGAGCTGGTCTTCTCCATGTTTTCGATGTGGGACTGACATGCTTTAGTTCCCAGTTTCTGGAGCTTCTGATGCTATGCTGGCGCGTTAGTGGTGATCTGGGAGTAAACCGGGGCTTAGGCAGTAGCCTACTTGGCTGTGTTCCCTTAGGTGACTCCTATGGCGGGAGCTAGTATTTCTGGCGATGGTGTGAGCATGGCTCATTGCAGCTAATTATGAAAGGCAAATGCTCATGTAAGCATAAGTCCCCTAAGTCCCCAGTCAAGGAGAGTCATCTTGGTTGGAGAGTTTCCTAGCAGTTTGAAGCATTACTCCCGCTAGACTTGAAAAGCATAATTAGCATCAGTGCGTTGTCAACCATGGACTGATTTAGCAAGCGCTTTATATCCTTTCGGGTGGGACCCTTCTAGGCCCCCCAGGGAGTCCTCCACTCCCCGGCTAAGATAGACCTCCGTTCAGTCTATGTATTGTTGGTTGAGGGGATTTTCGTTGAACATAGGTGTTGGGTAGCGAGCCCAAGCTTTAATACCCAAGCGGCGGGGGTCAACGTGCCTGATCATAGCTGTCGAAGATTGTTGACGTGCCCCCGTGTTTGACCCGGAGGATCATGGTTTTGCTGTAACACCGCGTTGCGGTCGTTGCAAGTGAGGAGTAGACTGAAGCGTTGGATGAGGCGGGAATACCTCCGCCGAGGATAAGGGGCGGTAGAGCCGCGAGGAGTAATATTTGCGAGACATTTGCTTGTGGTATTGTGTTGGCGGAGTCTTGCTTGTAAGGTAAGTGGGGGGGGGGGGGTTCCGCTAGTTTCTTGTAGCAGAGTTTCGCTTGTAAGATGAGGAGCGAGAAGTTCCGCTAGCGGTGTTACGCGTAGCGGATACTCGATTGCCAGATGAGAAGCAAGAAGTTCATCTAGCGGTGTTGCGCGTAGCAGATACTCGGTTGCCAGATTCAGTGAGGTTTCACTAGCGGTGTTGCATGTAGCAGATATTCGATTTGCCAGATGAGAAGCGAGAAGTTCCGCTAGCGGTGTTGCGCGTAGCGGATATTCGATTTGCCAGATGAGAAGCGAGAAGTTCCGCTAGCGGTATTGTGTGCAGCGGATACTCGATTGGCAAATGAGTAAGGGAGGGGTTCCCTCTGGCGTAGGGGCACTGAACCTGGACGATTGATATGCTCGCCCCCTTTGATGGCTTCTGCCACATGGCTGTCATGCGTCGGTGTAACGTTTGGGATTGCGGGTTCTGAGCACACCCGTCTCTTCATCATTAATACGAGTAATTATCCACTCAATCTCCGAGGCGACGCCTCGGTTATTCCGAAAACTGAAAGCGATCGGGGGACACATGGGCAGCTGGAGAGTGAGATCGCTTTTTGGCGGACGACCTGGATTTGACTGATGTTGACATTAAAAAGGGCGGAAAATTTTGAGGTTGTCGCCATTATCTCTTCTTCAAACTTCCTCGTCGTCCTTAAGCTCTGTTATCTGGCATTCGAGAAGTGACTTTTGCCATTCGAGAGAGACATAGGTGTTTCGGTGCGCAAGGGATCCCTGGAAGTGAAGGGGTAGAGTGCGAACGCTCCTGACTTCCCACACCAGTAGGTTAGTGGCTCTGAGTCTTTTCAGTTTTTTTTTTTGTTTTGCTCTACTACTTTCTAGGTTTACGATTTGAGTGGTTTTTTGTGTCTCGCTGGTGTGCTCTGAGGGTGCAATATGTATTTCCGGAGGGGGGGAGGGGGTCTCTTCTGGTGTTTTTGACAGAGATGAGGTTTAGGGATTTCTGCTAGATGGTCGAATCTGGGTTAGTGTGGATTGGTGTTCTTGTTTTGGTCAAATCTGGGTAACTGTTCTTGACATTCCTGGTTGAAAATTGCCGTAGGGGTAGCTTAGATCTTTTGTGGACTAACTGGTTTGGGTTTTAGGGTTTGTGATGGCTAGCGTCGTAGAGATTTTGAGTAGTGAGGATTCCAGGCCTGACGTGTCGTTCAACGAGGCGGATTGGATATTTATTGATTCGTTGCTTCTGTCTACCCCTGCAGGAACCTCACTGTCGGAACCGCTAGACATTTTACCTTTACAAACCATACATGGGGACGTGGCCATGGCTCGAGGTGGGCAACCGGAGGGTTCTAGGCCCATGGAGGATGATGGCAGACTCGAGCGGCGTAAGGAGAGGCTAGCGAGCAATAGTGCAGCTAGTGGCTCCACTGATGGGGAGGACTCGACGGAGAGGAAGTGGAATCCGCCTGGTTCCTGTCTGATCGAACCGCCGTTGATGAGGCTGGTGGCTGTATGACCGCGGCCCCCGTCAGCCGTCTGAAGCGGGTGTATCGCCTACCCTAGAGTGGTGAAGTTGCGTCCACCAGCCGCTAATGAGAGAGCATCAATCTTGCCTGCAGGGCACGCTACTGTTCATGAGGCCATTTTCCGCCATGGTGTGACCCTTCCGCTGTTCCCTAACCTCTAGATTTTGGTTTGCGAGTTTGGCCTCACCTTTGGTCAGATTTGTCCCAATATGTGGCGGTTGCTAATGGCGCTGAACTCATTATGACGCCTGTCCGGTTGTGAGCGTCCAACCGTGGTGGAGGTATTGCATTTCTTTGAGTTGGTGTATGTGAGGCGCCGAGGTTAATCGAGAACCTGAAGGATTCCATGTCGCATTGGTGAGGGACCATCTGCGTTGCCACCGATGGGTGGGAATACCTGGCGGGGCCGAATGAGGGGCCGCCGACCTTTCGGATTAAGTCGGAGTTTCAGCCCATCAGAGGTTGTCGTCGACCTCCGCCACTCCAGATTTTGCCTTTGCTTGTTACAATTCTAATCGCCTCACCTTTTTTTTTTTTTTTGTAGCTGGCTTGCGTTACCTGACTCGCTAGGAGGAGTGCTGTGTGGCGAGGATTAGAGGGTGTTGGTAGAACCGCAACCTGCTTGACCTCAGGCTTGTCACCGATTGGGAATTGTTGGTCGTTCAAGAGTTGACTCGCTCCCTTGGTAAGTAAGTTTCGGTGATTTGTTTTCTTAGTCCAGTTTGTGGTGGGCTAACTTGTTATTTGTTTTTGTGGAATCTCCGCCGGGAAATAGAAGGAGCCAAGACCTTTTGCAAAGGCAATGGATCGTGCCAAGACGAACGATTTTTTGGAGGGCATGTACGCTCAAGGGCTGGCGGCCGAGAAGACTGCGGTGGACCCGGAGACATTGGCGCTGAGCCAGTCCGAGGTGCCGGGGGTGTTGCCGATGCCTCTCCATTCCAATCTTGGTTCCGATGATTTGCCAGCAGTTCAGGTGGGGGCTGCTGTCGATCGCGGCATTTCTGGTGGGAGGTCGGCTCCTGCATCCACTGGGCAGGCAAGGGAGAGAGTGGTTGCCACACGGCGTGGGTCCTTGAAGGAGAAAACAGTGGCCACGAAGGTGCCGGTTCGATTGCGGGGTTGGAGCCGCAGGTGGCCTCAAGGTCTATCGCCGCTTGTGCTGCACAAGCATTGCAAAAAACCGGCGTCAGAATGACGATGAGGAAGGGGTGGAGACCATGGGGGCCCGCCAATAGAAGAAATCGAAGTAGGCTGTTCCGGAGAAGACCGTCTCCACCGGGGGGGGGGGGGGGGGTGAAGGCTCGGACGAGTGACGCCGCCTTTACCGAGTTTCTTACCTACTTGAGCGGGAGTATCTGTATCACTAGTGTGAGAGGCTGGGGTTCGGCGGCCTGGAAGAGGTAGTTCGCTCCACGTCCCTGGATCAGTCGCCCTTCAACTCTGCCTTTGGGCACCTGTCTGTTGGGTTGCACCAGTTGTTTCTGGCGGCGTCGAGTCAGCCCCGTACTGAACGACAGCTGAAGGAGGAGATTGGCGGTCTCCAGGGGAAGCTGGCGGGAGCCAAAGAGAGACTGGCGGAGGCTGAGCGGCGCCTGTCCAAGGCCGAGTGTGATCTGTTAGATGCCCGTGGAAAGCTGTCTGTCGCCGTCGAGCGTGACCTCGAGCTTAATAACATTGTTGCTAAGATACAGCAGGATATGGTTCTGTTGAAGGATCAACTGGTGGCCAAGGTCAAGAAGATTGAGATCCTTCAGCGGGATTCTGCCTCCAAGTCTGCCGAGGTGAAGAGGTTGGCGGACGCAGTTGCCCGGCTGGAAGCAGACAAGAGTCGCGCGGAGCCGTCTCTGTGGAGGAGTTTAAACAGTCCGCCGAGTACAAACATGCTATGGCGGAGGCGGCAAAGTCTGGTGCTGTCGCTAACCTGGATTTGCTGAGGCAGAAGGGTGCTATAGACTGGGTGAAGGCATCCCAGCCCGCCATACTGACAGTGCAGGCAGCGCCTTCTGCTAGTGGAGTGGCTCCTACTCCCGCAGAGGGTGTTCGTTCAGGAAGTGGGGAGAGCGGTGAACATCCGGCGGGCGATTCTCAGAGTACTCCACCTCTGACGCGGTCTGAGGTTTCGCGTGATGGCTTTCTGGCTGCATACACTAGACCAGGTGGCACCATCGTTACTCTTAGTGCAACCGCTCATGGGTCCGATCAGGCCAGCCATATGTCAGAGGAGCAACCGCTAGCGGCAGGCGAGGATGGCACTGCAGCTTCCCAGAATCCTTGACGATCGGCCACTGCACTGCCGCTGAGATCTCTTTATTTCTTTTTTTTTTTTGTTTGCCGCTGAGGCTTTTGTAATTTTTGGAAACACTTTTGGGCGGGGAGTCCCGATCCCTAATAAATTCAATTGGTTATTTGATTTCGAGATTCTTGTTGTGGTACTCGTCGTTGAATTGTGTTGGTTGTATGCCGCCATACTGTTAGAGCCTTGACTTGTGTGTTAACTAATCGAAACATTAAAGGAATTAAAATTGTTCCAAGTGTACGAGGTAGCGGACGTGGTCCGCCGAATTTTGTTGGCGTTGCCAGTTAATTCTTGTGCATGGGCTTGACAAAAATGGTTTGAATAATTCCTCGTTTCATTGGTGACTGATGGATCAGCACTCATAAAAGTGGGGTTGTACCCGTTGGGTAGCTTCCCTTAGCTAAATATTGAACAAAAATTTAGCTAAGTCAAGATGCTCTTGGGTAGTGGCATGGCCATTTGTAGTAATATCGGAGGTGCTCGGTATTCCAAGGGTGAGTCGTTGTGACGCCATCCTTGTCCATTAAGTAGAAGGTGTCGGGGCTAACGACTTCCGTAATTTTGTATGGACCTTCCCACATTGGGCGGAGTACCGTCGGCGGTGGGATGACCTCCTTCATTACCCAGTCCCCCAGTTGGAGGTTCCGAGCCTTGACCCTGGCGTTGTAGAAATGCGACACCCGCTGTTTGTTTTGTAAATTTTGCAAATGGGCCTTGTGTCGTTTTTCCTCTAGGAGGTCCTTGTCTAGTCTGACGCCTTCGCCGTTGGTCTCAAGGCAGTAGCCTTCGACTCTAGCAGTGGGTTGAGTGACCTCAATAGGTAGGACAACTTCTGTTCCGAACATCATGCAGAATGGTGTTTAACCTGTGGTGGAGTTGGGGTAGTCCTGACAACCCACAGGACTTCAGGTAGTTTTTCGGCCTATAAACCTTTGGCGTCGTAGAGTTTCTTTTTTAGCAGCTTTTTGATTATCTTGTTTGTTGCCTCGAATTGACCGTTGGTTTGGGGGTGAGCGACAGATGCAAAACTCATGCTGGTGCCCAAGTTGGCGATGAAGGAAATGAGCTCCCTGTTGTTGAACTACGTGCCGTTGTCTATGATGATTGTGTGGGGGACACCATAGTGGCAGTAGATGTTCTTCCAAATGAAGTGAATTACCTTGGCCGTAGTGATTGCTGTCAGAAGTTCCGCCTCTATCCACTTGCTATAATATCGATGGCGACGATGATGTACTTGAACTGTCATTTTGTGGTTGGGAACTTTCCTACTAAGTCCACGCTCCAAGTTGAAAGAATCTATGGGCCAATGTTGATTTAAAGGGGTTCCTCCAGGGCGTGTGGGAGGTCAGTATATTGTTGACATTTGTGGCAGGATTTAGAGATCTTTCTGGTGTTGTTGCTGAGCGTGGGCCAAAACTAGCCCTGTCGCATTGTGCGGTTGGCCAGAGATCTGGCGCCCGAGTGGTTTTCACATTCCCCGCCGTGTATTTTTGTAAGTACGACCTTTCCTTCCTCTGGGGTTAGACACCGGAGGTTGGGGTGAGTGAAACCCTAGCGGTAAAGTTTGCCATTCTGGATGTGGTAGCGGGTTGCTCTCCGCTGGAGTTGTCGTGCTTCGACTTTATCTACTGGAAGAGTCCCCTTGCGTTTGTACTCGACAATTTCGTCCATCCAACTGGGGCCGACTTCAATGTTAAAAATCTCCGCTAGGGTTTTTGTGATGCTTGGTTTGTCAAGACTCTCCACATTTATGTCCTGCGGACTTTGATGTGGTTGGGCGGTTGCCAGTCTTGCCAGTGAATCAGCCTTGGCGTTCTTTTCCCTGGGGATCTGTGTGATGGGGTGGAAGTTGAATTTTTTGAGAAGCGTCTTGATGTATCCCAAGTATGCCGCTAGCTATTGATTCTTGGCTTGAAAACTATTGTTGACTTGGTTAACGACTAGCTGGGAGTCGCTGAAAATGTTGACGTTTTCAGCCCCAGAATCAATGGCGAGGAGTAGGCCGGCCATGAGTGCTTTGTACTCCGCCATGTTGTTAGAGGCTTTTAAATTGAACTTCAATGCGTATTCCACGTTCAGTCCCCCCGGCCCTGTCAAGATGATGCCTGCGCCGCTGGCCTTTGCTCAAGCGGAGCGGTCGACGTGTAAGTTCCAGTCTGAGTGCTGGGGGGCTAGGTCGTCAGCGGTTATTATTTCTGTGCTGGGCTCAGCCTCTCTGGCATTTACAACTTGACTCTCTGTGAGCTCAGCAATGAAGTCCGCAACCGCCTGGCCTTTCATGGCGGTCTTAGGCTTGTAGTCGATGTCAAACTCGCTAAGCTCGATGGCCCACTTGCTGAGATGCCCCGAGTGGTCAGGGTTTTGCATTACCTATCTTAGCGGCTGATTCGTTAGGACATGGATTGTGTCGACCTGAAAGTATTGGCGGAGGCGTCTGGCGGCGACGATGAGTGTGAGAGCGAGTTGTTCTAGTGGGGGATATCTTGTTTCTGCCCCGTTTATGCCTCTGCTGGCATAGAATACGGGGAGCACTTTGTGACCGTCCCGCCGGACAATGGCACAGCTTACCATTGATTGTGATACCGCTAGGTATATATATAATGTTTCCCCTTGTACAGGAACAGAAAGCAGTGGGACCGCTGCCAGGTACTCTTTCAAGCTTTGGAATGCTGCATCACAGTCCGCGTTCTGTCGATGACCTTCTTGTGGGTTGTTTTCAGCACTTTGAAGACTGGGAGACATCTGTCAGTAAGTCTGGAGATAAACCGAGAAAGTGCGGTTAGTTTGCCCTGGAGGCTTTGAAGGTGTTTCTTCCACTCTGGAGTCTTCATGTTGAGGATGGCCTGCACCTTGTCAGGATTGGGTTCTATGCCTCATTCATTGACTATGTAACCAAGAAATTTACTGGCGGTGACGCCAAAGAAACATTTTTCTGGGTTGAGGCGCATGTCGTAAGCCAAGAGAATGGTGAATATGATTCTGAGGTTTGCTACGTGTCCGCTAGCTTTTACGCTTTTTACTAACATGTCGTCTACGTAGACCTCAATCATTCTTCCCAGATGTTCAGCGAACATGGCGTTCATCAACCGCTAGTAAGTTGCTCCGGTGTTCTTCAGACTGAAAGGCATGACATTGTAGCAATATAGGCCCTTGTCAGTGGTGAAAGAGGTGCACTCTTGGTCGCCGGGGTGCATCTTGATCTGGTTGTAGTCGGAGAATGCATCTATCATGCTGAGCAGCTCGTGTCCAGCGGTTGCATCGACTAGTTGGTCTATGCGAGGTAGCGGGAAGCTGTCCTTGGGGCTGGCCTTGTTGAGGCTCTTGAAGTCGACACACATCCTCCACTTTCCGCTAGGCTTTTTGACCATGACCAAGTTGGATATCCACTGGGGGTAGTTGACTTGGTGGATGAATCTAATGTTTTGGAGCTTGGCAACCTCTTCCCCTATTGCTCGATACATTTCCTCCTCAAACGCTCTACACCGTTGCTTAATAGGGTAGGAGGATGGTTTGATGCTCAGTTTGTGCATTATAATCTCCGGGGAGATGCCTGGAATGTCAGCGTAGGACCATGCAAAGACAGCTGCGTTGTCATGCAGAAATTAGGTGAGCTCATCCTCTATTGTTTGGTCAAGCTGAGCACCTATGCAGACTGTCCGCTCAGGGTGTTCGTCTGAGATGCTGATGACACTCAAGGAAGTTTCTGGGTTGACAAGCTCTTTTTTTATATATTTCTTCTCGTCCTCCCTAGGGTCCTCAAAGATGTTTGGTGCTGATGTGTGGATTCCCACCGTTAAGATCTCATGGCGATGCGCCGAGCGTGCCACGATTGTGGAATAACATTCCCATGCCAGTTGCTGACTTCCCTTGACACAGCCTGTCCCGTTAGGCATAGGAAATTTCATGAGAAGCATATATCCGGCTATGATGCACTTGAGCTTGTTAAGTGCCGGTCGACCAATGATGGCATTGTACGAGCTGAAACAGTCTACAATGATGAACTCTGTGTGGATTTCTGCCGTTTGTGGGCTAGTGCCAATACCTAGTCGCATGTAGTCCGAACCTAATGGTTGTGTGACGTCACCGGAGAAACTAAGCAACGACTCGTGATCCTGTAGTAATTTCCTATTCCGTAGGAGTTTGCTGTAACAACCGTTGAAGATGACATTTACAGTGGAACCGCTGTCGACTAGGGCTCTTCCTACTGACCATTTGCCGAGTATGGCATCGATCAAGAATGGATCGTCGTGGGGCAAATGTACTTCGCGCTCCTCTTCCTCTGAGAAGATGATGGGTTCCCAGCCAACCTTTGGTAGTTTTGCGGACCTCTTATAGCGGATGTTGCAAATTTCGTTGGGGTGGTTAGCACGCGCATAGCGCTTCCTTGCCCTGTGAGACACGTTGGTAATTGGGGCGCCATCGTCGATGGTGTTGATGCGGTCCATTGGTTCGATGTTACCGATCACGGGTGGCGGTTGGCCCAATTTGAATTGCTCCATCTTACCGTCTCGGTATAAAGTTTCAATGGTTGTTTTGAGGGTGTGGCAGTTGTTGGTATTGTGTCTGCTGTCCTCGTGGTATTTACACAATTTGCCAGTGTTTCTCGGTTTTCCCATCCTTGGGTACTTTCTTGGGGGTGGTGGCGGTATCTGATCTTTGCACTGGTTGAATATATCCTCGTATGATGTTGTGAGGACTGTAAACACTACATGCCACTGGGAGGGCTCCGTCTTATGATGGTTATCCCCCTGAGATGAGCGGTTGCCCCTATTGTAGTGTTGGTCCCTCTGCCGCTTGCTCTGGTAATTGCCTTGTTGCCACTCTCTCTTCTTGTCAAATGGTGGCGTAGCGGTGGTCTTGCTAGTGGTTTCCCGATGGCTGGCGGCGGGCTGGGCTACCTTTATAGATGTTGGTGGTGGTGATGGGTTCTCTCCGTACGTGATGAATTCTGCTTGTGCATGGATGACAGCTTCACTTATGGCATCGTCGTAAGAGGCGTTTGGATGAATGTAATTGAGGTGATAGAGGAATGGTCATTTGAGGAGTCCCTGTTTGAAGGCTGCCAGTGCCATTGTCTTATCAAGATCGCGGCATTGAGACGTTGCCGCCTGCCATCTGGTGACGAAAGCCTTCAATGACTCTGCCGTCCCCTGCTTAAGGTCGAACAGTTGAGTTGTGTTGTGATGTCCAGCGGCCAACAGAATGAACCGAGCAAGGAAAGCATTTGACAATCCTTGAAATGAGTTGATGGATCCTGGCGGGCATTCAAAGAACCAGCTCATTGCCTCATCGTCCAATGTTTCGCTGAACAAGTGATAGAGGGTGGCGTCATCGAATCCCTTGTTGTTGGTGACCTTTTTGAAGGTGTCCATGTGGACGAATGGGTCAGACGTGCCACTGTAATGTGACGTCTTTGGTGTTTTTGCGTGTGCTGGTCTGACGGCCTACAGTATTCTGGCGGTGAATGGCCCTGGTCTGGATGTGAAAAGCGAATTTGGTGTTGGTGCTGGGACACCTGCCTCCGCCAGGGCTAGTCTCTGCTCTAATTGCTGCATCCTTTCTAATATTAGGGCGGTGGCATCGCCAGCTAGCCCCGCTTGGGGGTTCTGCCGGATTGGCCCGTGCCTGGTGGCGTGTGGGTTACCTTCGGTCCTAGTTCTGACTGTCGAGCGGTTGGTACTTGGTTGTGATTCCGCTTCTTGCTCCATAATTAGGCGGGGCGGAGGGGGTGGGCCCCTTAATTCTGGCGGGTTTAGCGGTACTTGCATCTATATGATTGGTACAGGTATAATTCCGCCGGTGTTGGGTCGACTGCATCTAGTGCTCTGTGACTGTTCGCTCTCTGTTGTATTAGCGTTTGCCTCCAGCGCCTTTTTCAATTCGTCGAACCTCGACATTAGCGTGACCACTTGTTTTTGGGCTTCCGTTTTTTCCCGGCGCTCTTGTTCGCGCTCCCTGTTTGCTTTGTGGAGATCCGTCAGTGCCAGTTCGTACATAGCGGCAAGGTCCGGGACCTCTAGGCGACTGCTGCCTAGCTGGGCCTCCGCTGCAGTTTGGGTCTGCTGGACCTGGGATGAACCCTGGGGGCCCATACTAGGGTTGCTTGGAATATTGAATAGTGCTCGGTTAATGTTGACTGGTGAGTCAATGCTAGCCGTGGGATTGGCGGGGTTGGGGTTGGCGGGTTGGCCCGCTTGCTCCTCGACGTTTTCCCCGCTACCGTTAGTCATGACACAAGTTGCCGCTAAGAATATGTTAAGACGACTTAACTCAATGATAAGTGATGAAGCCTTTGTGTGGGCTTCCCACAGACGGCGCCAATGTTAATGCTTTATATTTAGTGGTGGCTAAACTATGATCAACGCAGGCCCAGTGAGCGGACCGCTACTTGACATTGTCAGTATTCATGTTGCCTGTCAAGTGAGATACAAAGAGGGCGTCAGAGGGAGACCACGTCGGGCGGTCTTCTCTTCTCCGATGCCTAAGTTAGTCGATGTATTTGTGCAGACAGGATAACAGTAGGCAAGTAGTAAAATGCGTAATTAATGAGGAGAGATGAGTTAACCTTTTATAGGTGGGGAGGGAGCTGGTCTTCTCCATGTTTTCGATGTGGGATTGACATCCTTCAGTTCCCAGTTTCTGGAGCTTCTGATGCTGTGCTGGCGCGGCGCGTGGCGGAGTGTCAGTGGTGATCTGGGAGTAAGTTGGGGCTTAAGCAGTAGCCTACTTGGCTATGTTCCCATAGGTGACTCCTTTGGCGGGAGCTGGTATTTCTGGCGATGGTATGAGCGTGGCTCATTGCAGCTAATTATACTAGGCAAATGCTCATGTAAATACAGGACCAGAAGAAAGGACCCTCGACTGATGACACTCTCGAGCCTAAGGAACACCTTCGCGTCGGTTTCTCAGTGTCGGTGAGTCCTCTCGATTTTCAATTTCAGATCTATTTTTCCTTTAATTTCTTGAACCATTTTTATGTGTTCCACTTGTTAATTTTGTTTGCTGTTTCTTTTGTTTAGATGCAAATTTGTTGATATTTTGGGTTTTTTTTCATGGATTTGGGAGCAGATCTGGAGTGAGGCCAATGATTGCATCAAGATCAAGGATATGGCATTGAAGGCCTCGGGAGCCTACAAAAACTGCAAGCCGTGTTCGAGGCTGTGTGGCGACCACTGGAACCGGAATTGTTCGGATTCCGATATGTCGGTGACATGAGTGTGATATGTGAACCGAATGAATTTGTATACTGATGCATTTGACTGTAAAGCTAAGTACAGTGGCAAGGTTCTTCTGATTGTGAATGTTGCTTCAAAATGATAATTAACTTGCTCTCTGTTGTGTGGATGAGTTTCATAGATATTTTTGTCTCTTCTTCCATGTAGATTGTTACTGGTTTCATGTTTGTTTAAATTAAGTGCTGACAAATTGGAGCTAAATGGATACAAGGGTTGAAATCTATGACACTAATCTTGCATCTCAAACACTTTTATGGATCTTTTGTCCTAGGTGTTTGGCGAGTCTACCCTATAGTTTTTAATGAACAAATCATTAAACTACTGCTTAATGCTGATTACAACATATTGGATAAGATTCTATCAGTTTAATGGAATCAAAAACCACTTTGCCATGTGATGACTTTGAGATACCATCACTTCCTACACCTTTGTAAAGATCATTTCCAACTGAACTTTTTCTATAAATATAAGATGCCGGATGAAAATTTTTACCTACTAGGGGAAGGTCACTGTGACTTCATGAGAAGGAACTCGTGTACTACAACCAGAAGACATAGCTTTAGAAGGATCTCAGTTCCTCTATAGGTCTTTTTTTAACATTACTTAAATTTTGTAAACAAGTCAAACACTGACATTTATACCTAAAAGAAAACAAGTTACAGAAATGCCAGGCATTTCTAAAGAAATTTATCTTTAACCTCTGAGTTTCTTCACATCTTAATCATGTAAAAAGAACATGACCCATAACTGCTTCCCACATGTTTTGACTTGCCAATTCTAGACTGCAAAATAAATTTTTGACTTGAACTAGTTTATGTCACAGTGATTGTTGACATATATTAATTGTGGACATATATTCTTCTGAAATGCCCCTGATAAAAGCTTGGGATATTGCTGCAATACAACAAAAACTGTTTTCCTGGTACCTCAAGGACGCCGCCATCTAGTAAATGCAACAAGATTTCAAGGTCCATGCCCTTAATTTTTAGCAACCTTATGTTACTTCCTTATGCTATTTGATACTCTTACTGATTTATTAATTGCTTACTGTAAGCCGAAATACTAACAGAACAAGGTACAGCTGAGAAAAAATGGAAGACAAGAAGTTCTTTAGTGTGGAAGGCTATTGCTATGTTAGTTTGTAGTTTATGCTTTGTTTGTGTGTGTGTGTGTGTCTGTCCATCTTATTTTGTTGGTGTTTCATGATTTAATTTCATATGGTATTGTGTGTTAATACTGATCAGTTGCGATGGAAGTACAAATAATTAATTTATCCATTATATGACGTGCATAATAAACTTCACGGACGCTCCCTTAAAGATGAAAGACTGTGTTGAATGACCGTGCCTTCAAATAACCCTCTTTGCCATAACCAGCCCCTGTTTTGCATTTTTTCTTTTTGTTGCATTAAATCTATACTAGGTTTGATGCTGAAATATGCATATAGGTTGAGATGTTCATGTCAGTTACATCAATTCAGATCACTGGCTAAGTCACTGGGCGGGTCACCGTTAACCTTAAGTCATGAACATGTCACCGACCATGTCACAGCCATGAACATGTCACTGATCATGTAACTGTTAAAGTCACTCATGATCTTCTCATTTTCGTAATTTTGTACAAGGTATACAGATAGAAGATACAGGGCGAAGTAAAAGAAAACATAGGGAAGAAAGTGAAGAAGATCATGAAGAAGAAGCAGAAATTCCAGCAAGGAAGAAAAAGGATATGAAGAAGAATAACAAGGAAAGAAGAAATTTTAGAAATTTGTTTAGGGCTTAGAATGCAAGTGACTAACCAGTGACATGCCCAATTGTAAAGTCCAGCTTACTAAATCAATTAGATTTTTATATATTTTTACAGTATCACTATTATGTCTAGTTTTTCTTAATAAAACATTAAAGGTTAAATACTGTTTACTCCTTATACTTTTGTTCGGAAAACACTTCAGTCCCTGACCTTCTAATTTCACACGTTTAGTCCCTCTACTTCAAAATTTCAGACCAATAGGTCCTTACCGTCTAAAAATCGCGGTGAAATGTCAATTATGCCCTCAGTTCTATTTTTTTTAATTAGTTAATTATTTTTTTTTTGGAAAAGCATTTTTTTTTCCCTTTCTTTCTTTCTGTTTTTTTTAATTTTTTTCTGTTTTTTTTTCTTTCTTTCTTTCTGTTTGAAAAAAAAAAGAATAAATAAAATAAAGAAAAAAGAATTAAAAAAAAAGAGAGAAAGGAATAAATTTATTATAAAAAAAAAAAGAACTGAGGGCATAATAGACATTTCACCGCGACTTTTAGACGACAAGGACCTATTGGTCTGAGTACAGGGACTAAACGTGTGAAATTAGAAGGTCAGGGACTGAAGTGTTTTATAGTGAAAAGATCAAGGACTAAACAGTATTTAACCCAAACATTAATTTTATAGATCTTTTACAGCAATTCATGTTTTACGCATCTTCTAAACTCACCAAGTGCCTATCAATGGCTAAGTCACTGGCTATGTTCAATGTTGATCAGAAGTCAGTAGACAAGTCACTGTTAACTTCAAGTCACATGCGAAGTTATTGACCATGTCACTAGGTATGTTATATTGCATGTCGCTAGTCAAATCATTGGCCCTGTTACTGAAATTGCAAAGTCACTGGCTAAGTCACTAGCCATGTCATATTGCATGTCACTAGTCATGTCCAATATTGATCTAGTCATTGCAAGTCACTGGCCATATCACTGGCTTAGTTATTAGCCATGTCCAATGTTTATCACAAGTCAGTAGACAAGTCACTGAAATTGCTAAGTCACTAACCATGTCACTGGCTATGTCCAATGTTGATCAAGTCACTGAGCATGTCCTTAAAATTGGTATGTCACTGTCTATAGACAAAACATTGGCCATGTCACTGAAATTGCTAAATCACTGATCATGTCATTGGCATATATACTTATACATGTTGTCACTAGTTAACAACATGCATATATACATATATATATTTATATATATATATATATATTTATATATATATATATATATTTATATATATTTATACGTCTGTCAGAAAGCTCCTGGGGGGGGTGGGGGAGGGTGTTCAGACCCGTCAATCGGAGGGTAGTTCCACCCCTGGTTGGGAATTGTATTCGAGCTTTTCTTGCGATTATTATTTATTGCAAGATTTTGCGGAAACTTTATGAATTTTTGGTTTTCGAATGCTTTGCTTCACCATACTTGGGTTGATTTATTTAGTCTCCTTCTCATGTGGGTTGCAATAAAGAGTTTTGTTTAGTGCTCCTCCTCAATTATGCTATGTTTGTACATCGCAATAGAGGATAAGGCCTGGGAGGCTATTTTATTGTATGCTGATATTTTCTTCCTCATACATTACTTTTTACTTGACTAGTGGGGCTAGTCCTACTTTACTCAATTAGCGGGGCTGGTCCTATATTTAAGAGTTATCGAAATTTCTCGATTTTTCTTACTTTGTTGTTTATGACCAGCGGAGTTACTCGGTTTTCTTGAGCTAAATGTTATTCGAAATATTTTCTTAAAACTTGCATGCATTGGTTTCAAAAGTATACTATGGGAAGGTAATAAGCTCTCGATTATCCTTTTGTCTCGATTATCCTTTGGTTTCAAATGCCCAATCTGAAGATTAGTTGGTTCGGCATAGTAGGATTCAAGGCATCGTATAAGCTGTTGTTGTAATCTATCTTTTAGGCCTCTTATTTGGCCTAATTCTTGATTTATTGTTCCTTCACTAGATGGCTCTGATAACCTGTGGGACTAATGTTTTGAATTTGAGACTTATATTTGTGTAATAGGAGATGTTGTGATTTGGGGAGCAGGGTGGCTCCATGAGTTGGAGATGGTGTGTGTATAATTAGAAGTGTAAATGTGTTTTCTACAAGTTTTGGGTTGTCCATTTTTAGGGATGACTCTGCCAACTTTTTGGTATAGTTATTTCTAAGGTGAGCCCAACAAGGCCGCCTAGAATTTCAGGGTGAAATCTGGGGCACGTTCCGTCACCTACACTCATTCTGATCACTTTATGTTTTAGTAAACGCATAAATACTTTTACCTGGGAACCATTCCTTCATTTTCATTCTCATTCAGTCATTCCAAGTAAGTAAATGTACCCTTATTTTCATTTATTTGATGACTTTTTCTTTTTGGACGGATAAAATAGTCATTGTATTATATGAGGACACTCCTGACATTATACAAGATGTTCTCATAGAAAATGGTTGTAATTCAATACGAGCTGGTTCAGGCTTTACGTCCCCCTCAATGTATTACCTGATTATTAATAATAATATAGGAAGGAGCTCCACCACTCTTACCAAATGGGTAACATTGCCCGTTTTCAAAAAAAAAAAAAAAAAAAAAAAAAAAAAAAAAAAAAACACTTAAACAGTTGCAAGCTCCTTCCCCTTGAGGTTGCGATGTTACCTGGACCTTTAGGAAATGAAAAGGAGGTAAACCATTCCCCGTACCCAGCTAGAGTTTTAGTGCATGTGCTGCATGCAACGAAAAGCAGTCAAAACCAAATCATTAGTCTTTCGTTCCTATTTATGGATCATGTATTCAATGTTAATAATCCATATTTTAGGCAACTGCAACAACAATACAAAGCACATGAAAAGAAAAAAAAAACAACAACAAATCATAACTTGGTTGATAGCCAGCACCAACAGCATGTGCAAGAACAAGAACAAAACCAAAATCAAAATAAAAACCAAGCCTAAATAAGCTGCTTAGCACAAAAATTTGGAACCTAAAGCCTATTGAACCTATACATTACCTAGCTTATAAATACTTAAATAATTCCGGAATTGAACCCCAATTCTCTTATGCATTAGTAGAATAATCACAATGAAATCGCTTAAGCAAGACAAATGTGGAAGTTAAAGTCAATCTTATAATTGATGCCACAAGCAAGGATGTCTGTTCTACATGTACATCTTCTTCATTAGAGACTATGAGAGACTGTAGAACTATGATAGAGACTTCTAAAATAATGAGTTAATAGCAATAAAATATACATTTCGTAGTTGGGTACTTGGATATATGGTGATATATATTGGATTTTACCAAACCTTTTTTCTTTTTCGTTATCTAAACATTACAAACCACCAGAGGTCGTACCAAGGTAAAGAAAAAGAAAAAAAAAAATTCCACATTTCTGTATCATGAGAAATTGAAACTAAGCCTAAACATACAACAATTTCCTGAGTCATTATTACTCATTTAAGGTCGGTTCCACTTGAATGAGGCAGGTAACTTCTTCACATTACCCTGCTCCTTTTGGATTTTGGCTAGTCGATCTCTTCCTTGGTTGGCATTGGCTATTGAACAATGCAATCGAACAATGCAATATCCATGAAAATGGTGGCAAGGGAGCATGTCACGCCCCGAATTTTAAATAATGAAATTCAAATCCGAGATGCGAAAACTTAACCAAATGCCAGAAATACAAAGAAACTTTTTCAATTAAATCTGAGCAACAATGACACGTCAATAAAGACTCGATCACTTAAGTTGAATATCACATCAACAAGTATTTACAAAAACTCTAGAGAACAGATATATAAATGTACAGGCTCGCTAGGAGCATACCCAAAACAGTAGTACACTAACAGAAATAGGTTCTGAACCTCGCCTCAATCTCAGCCTTGACGGTCCTGACCTGTAGGAATAACCGCTACACGACGGAATAGTACAGCAGGATTGCAAACAACAACCCAGTAAGCTTGTGAAGCACGTATGAGTAAACTCAAAACCAAATAAATCAACAATCTCAATTTAATCATTTTTCAACCCAAAATCAAACCACAGCAACCAACATCACCTCCACAATCATTCGAAATCAAGTCCCACATGGACGACAAAAGAAATGACATCGACACTGTCTTTTAAAACAAAAAAATACCCATAGGCACACGATAACTCACAATTATCCCCCAGGAAGTATATTGTACTCCAAGGCACATGATAACTCAAAGTCATCCCCCAAGAAGTACATTGTACTCAAAGGCAGATGATAACACAAAGTTGTCCCCTAAGAAGTACATTGGCTGACAAACTAGAGCTCTAACTGATTGTAACCACTCACCTGGCCAAAGGCGTGGTTCCCGATATACTTACCTCAGTCACCACTATGACACCAGATTCGGAGATCAGAAAATTGTCACCATTGTGACACCAGATCCAAAGATCAGAAAATTTTCACCACTGTGACACCAGATTCGAAGATCAGAAAACATTTAACAAAATCCCACAAGACTCAAAATGTTAACCCAACACTCGAATACTTTCTCCACACCATATGTAACCGTTCAAAACTATATTCTGAATAACTCACAATTCATACACACATCATAATGTCACACCATCAACATATATATATATATATATATATATTCCACGTAAATATATATATATATATATATACAACACACACACACACACGTAGTCATTCACGCAGGAATGACCACTAATACCAACTATAGTTCATACGTACCAAAAACTGAGAAATTCATTGTTGGAGATGATCTTAATGTAGAAGATTTATGGGAGCTTTGTTCCGTTTATTTCAGTGTGGGACGCTCGAGGTTCCCGATATCGCCTCGGGACCCTCAGCTGGGAGCTTTCCTTATACGTATAGGCAATACGAGTATTGTGCTTCCGATGCCTGTGCCTAGGAGGTATGTGTATACCAACAAGTCCACCAAGTCCCCGATTAAGAGTTCTCTTGGGTAGGGAGTTTGTCTTTGGTAAGAGTATTGGAAGTGCAAGGCGCGTTTATGCCACGTGGCTTCCGTACAACGGGTATCCCCAGTCCCCTAAGTCTCCACAAAAGAGTAGTCTTGGCTGGAGTGAGGAGATCATTCCTGTAATTATCATTGTGTCGCTATCGTGAAACAATGGTTGGGTATCATGCATCCTTTGGTGCACGCCTTATAACCTGTGACACGTGTGTTGCTATCAGTAGGTTTTTGTGGGTGAGAAGTCCGGTGTATTGGAGTCCGTAACATATAATAATGACATAGTGGTGAGGAGTCGAGGCGACGACTCATAACTTTTGCAACACTGAGGGATGTTGGACAAGTGGTGAGATCTGTTGTCATCGTCCTTGCACGTCCAACAGTCCATGTACTTCTCGGGGGGCCCTATATATGGGCATAGGAGAGAGACGAGAGCGTTCTTACTGTTCCTCTGCTTTCTTTGGGGATTGAGAGGATAAGTGAGTAAAGTTGGGGCCTTTACTATTCAAAAGTGTTCAATCTTGTGTTTGGTGGCCGGGATTTCGGGTCGTTGTCACTATTTTTTGGCTGGAGGTGTTGACAGGTACGTTGCCTCTTTTGCTTTCCTGTGTTTTTGTTTGAGAGTGCATAGGGTAGTGAGTTTGTGTTAGGGGTTGTTCGCTGGAGGTGAGATTTGCCTGTGGATTATGGTTATTTTTGGTGTGGTTTGGTGTTGAAAAGGGTGGATTTTGGGCTCACTTGGTTTTTTGGTTTCGGCTTCGGGGGACTGTTAGATTTTGAAATTTCCGGGGCGGGCCTTGGAGAGTGATAGGTATTAGACGACTAGGTAATCTTATGTTGAACTCGTAGAATGGCCCGGGCGTATCATGGACGTGGTAGCCCAGAGAGTTCATTGCGTGGGGGTGGTGAAGGTGCTCCTCGCGGAGGTGGTAGTGAGGGTGCTTCTAGCGGTTGTGGCGAGGGCGCTCCTCTCAGAGGTGCTGTTGGTGCATCTCGAGATGTTGGTGTAGGTGGTGCTCGCTGGAGTGGCGAGGGTGCTCCTTGGGGAGGTGGTGAGGGATAGTCTCATGGAGTCCCGAGTAGGGTAGGGCACGATGCTAGTCCAGATGATATCGAACATAGGAATGTCGAAGTGTTGGAGATTCCACACTAGCCTGGTGGGCGGCTGCTCCTCTGTGAGATGCCTATCGATTAGCCGGGTTTGAGTATGATTGTGGAGCAGATTAACGATATGAAGACGACCTCTGGTATTCCGAACAACGTGCTGTTGCGCCCCTTAAGGGATGGGAAGTGCTTTAGCCATCCCGAGGTTGGGTGGGCATGCTTTTACGAGTATCAGCTCAAATGTAGGCTGAAGTTCCCCAATACTAGAGGAGCTCCAGTACCTACTATCATGCCTAAACATATCGGTGGGGTAGCTATCGCCAAATACGTTGAGGCAGGTAATGGGAGTATTGTCGTTATGGAAGTTTAGCAGACTACTTTGTCCCAGTATTGGCGAGTTTAATTCCATGTTTAAGATGCAATACTCGACGAAGAGTGGCTATAGCCGGTGTGTGAACTTTAGCACATGGGCTAAGGTGATTATTGAGGATCTGCTGTCGAATATTTGTGCTCACTGGAAGGGCAGGCCTTGCCTAGTTGGGGGACGCTGGCAGAACCTGGACATGGTGCATCGGGCTTCTACCTGTTTCCAGCCTATCTATGAGTATTGTCCTTGCGTGTTTGGTCAATTTTATTGTTGCCATTGGTGTGCTAATAGTAGGTTTTGTATCGTAGTGAGGCTGGAAGCCAATTAGACTACGTTAGAGCAGAAACATGTCGCAAAGGTGCCCGGAGGGCAGAGGGGGTTCTATCGCCTTTGCAGGCTTCCAATATATGAGCGATTTGATATGGGGAGATGGCCGGGTGAGGCATTATTTGTCATTGTTCTTTGATGTCCCAATACATGTTTGGCTATGTTCTCACAGACACTGTTTTCTTTGCAGTGGAAATTCCGAGCGAGGCCCCGAGCAAGAATGACGCTCCATATGCCAATGTCGAACTTGACGTCATTATAGAGGAGTTGTTGCAAGAGTTAGGGACAGCAAGGCAAGTTGATGTGGATCTTCCCAAAATGGTTTGCATGACTGAATATCAGGTGAGTATGGTGCTACCCGATGGGATGTACCTGCGGTTTCCTATTAGAGTAACTCAACCAGCAGGCCGAGGAGGAGGCTGGCGCTGAGGAGCTCAGGGTCCCTGGATGCCGCGAGAGCAAGTGGATGATGTGGTTAAGCGTTCTCAAGAGCTTGGTGGCGAGAGCCGGTCTCCCTTGGTTTAGGAGGGAACGAGACAGTCCCCCAGTGTCTCGGCGAGGGGTGGATTGTGGTACTATGGCTCGGCCAGTGGAGCCAGTGGTTGAGGTGGAGATTTCCGTTGAGGAGTTGTTTGAGGAAGTTGAGTGGCGCCAAAGCGATACCAACGCCGAGGCTCGCCTGGTACAGGATGCCGTGTTAAAGCAACTGGATGTTGTTTTAGGTGGCGATATCGGGCCTCCGGAGTCACGGGATGTGATCACTTTCGATAGTGGCGAGGCTGAGGTGATTAGCCAGGCCGTTGATGATGCGTTTCTAATGGTTGAGGTTACTGAGGCTCAACCTGAGCTTGAGGTGGTTGATGTTGGGAGTGTCCAAGTTGCTGAGACGAAGGCTCAAGCCCGGGTTGGTGAGGTGGATAGGACCCAAGTGGCAGAGACCTGTGCTCGCACTGATGGAGCTGACTGCCTCGTAGATTCACCTCAGAAGCCCCCCAGTTGGTGTTAGTGTCGATACCAGTGGGGGCAAGAGGTCGCGAGTTGACGGGGTGTGTCGCTCGAGGTCTACGAGTGGGGCTCGCGGGGTTCTCGTGATGAAGTGGCTGGAGATCTCGCGCTCTCTGAGTGAGATTAGAGTGACAAATGGCGCCATCGTGATCGTAATTGGGTGATCGTTGAAGACCCTCGCTTGGGATATCGGGAGGCTCAGGAGAGGTTGATGAGAGTTTGTATCGCTATGCATTTATATGTTCACTTGTTTCTCATATTTCATACCTGTTATGCTGATCTTGATATATGATGTAAGCTGTGCACATGAACTATCATGCCTCTGCCGAGTTGGTGGCCCACTTTGATCAAGAGACAGCCCTACTGCGAGGGGAACTGAATGTCGAGAGGGAGCAGGTGGGCGAGCTGCAGGACATGCTGGACCGTGGCCAGGCGGATCATCAAGAGATGAGGTGTGCAGTTGATGATAGGATCGCGAGGCAGATGAAGCTTGAGCGGTCACTTGCTTTTAAGGAAACGCGTCAGGAGGCCGAGAATTCAGTTGCTCCCATGAGAGAGTCAAATCTGGACCTGACTGGTAAGTTGTAGTGACCGGAGGTTGGCTTGAAAGCCTTTCAGGAGGTTAGGGTCTAGGTTGACGTTGTTAGGGAGAGTCTGCGAGAGCTGGAGAGGCAAGTCCGGGAACGTGATGCTGAGTTGGAGCTTCACGGCACAGCGTTGGAAAGTTTAGCACCTTATCCTAATCGCGTGGTGAAGTTGGAGGGGCAAGTGGGTACGTTGCAGGAAGAAGTTGGCCGCTTAAGGTCTATTGAGAGCCAGGTCGGGAAGAGGGATGTTGAGGTTGAGCGTTTAAGGAAGGAGCTGAGTGAACAATAGGCTCGTCGGTATCGTCGTTGGTTGGATTGATCAAGAAAAGATGGTCCAGGATATAGAGGCGAAGAAGGCGGCATGATCACAAGCCAGTGCCGTGAGTGGTGGGTGGAGCCCTGGGATCATGATATGCGAATTGGCCACTGTATCGGAGCCGGCCTCAGGCTAGATTGGGGATCAGGAGGCCGAGGGTGGCCATGTTGACAAGCATGTGGAGGCTCGTATGGGTGTCGAGAACGAGTTGCAGGGCGAGAATGTTGGGGAGCGAGATGGAGATGGGGAGCGAGACCTAGTGGAGGATCGGGCGCGCAGTGCCGGGGGCGAGACTTAGTTATGTTTTGTTTCTTTTGTGCTAGCGATAGGCTGGCTTGGCTTGTAAATACTTTGAACTTTGCTGACACTCTTGACCTATTGGTTTTCCTTATGGTGTGATTGTTTTTGCATTGGAAATATGAAAGGTTTATTAGGACGTCCACTTTCTAAGTGATAGTCCCCCATACGTTGAATAGATTTATTGCTTTGTCAATTTGTTGCCTTGTCATTATTTCAGGTCATTAAAGCAACGCGAGGATTGGTCGTTTGGGTAGTGGTTTTTTCTCTATAAATATGAGGAGATGGGGAGATGGGTTCATCACATTTTATCATAGCATTTTCTGTGTTTTTCATTGTGCTTCTCCTTTTGAAATCTGTCCTCCCTCTGGCGGTTTGTGTTTCCAAAATTCTGGGTTTTATAGCTTAATCTCATCTTGGGTAATCGGTTTTATAGGGAAAAGAGTGGTGAATTGGTGCCGCCCTCTAGTCTTTCCCACCAGGGCCTGGCTAGCCTATCAATCCTCCAATTCAGTGATTTTGTTCCAGGCTCCTCATATTCCAAAGAATCAGACTTGATCGGAGCGGACCTATACCAGACTCGGGGGTTACAGGCAGGGATAGTTATACGTGTATTTCACTGTGTGCTATCGCGTGTATCGCATTGTATGACGATATCGCTTTTGTGGTGTATATAGTATTTATATAGGTGGAAATTCGGTGTATCGCTATTGGCCGCAAAGCCTTATGTAATAAATAACCCTTGCTATTCTTTAATAACAAGTATATCAACATTTTTAAAATGTATTTTAGCATTCATTTCTGTACTCGCCTTTGTTCATTTATTATGTTGTCATGCATGGCGATGGAGTGTTTGCAAGGTCGGGTGTTCTTGAGTTTTTGATGCGTATCATTACGCATGCTTTGTTGGAGTAGTTGTATCGAGGATTTGGGCGAGAGCGTGCTACGGCCCTCGCGTTCGGTGTTCAGTTGCTTGCGACATTGTAGCGCATATTGTAGAAGTGTGGTCCTTGATGGAAGCATTCAAGAAACGCGATATGCCGCGTATCGTGGACATGCGTCCGTTCATTGGGGAAGTATAGCATAACATATAATCATTCATTCGTTGGCGAAGTATCGCGTATCATTCATTCATTCATTCGTTGGTCAAGTATCGTGTAATATTCATTCGTTCATTCATGGCAAGGTATCGCGTAATATTCATTCATTCGTTGGCGAAGTAACGCGTAAAATTGATTCATTTATAGGCGAAGTATCATGTAATATTTATTCATTCATTGGCGAAGTATCGCGTAATATTCATTCATTCATTCATTTGATCGCAATTGGCAGCGCAAGGATTTGTGAGGGACAGTGTCGTGCTGTATCGGCTAAACTGGGCGTAAGCAATATCACATTGACATTAAGAAATGCGTAGGCAATAAGTGAGGGTTGCTATACAGCGTACCCATGCCTGTTGCATGATTGTGGTGGCCGAAATGGGGCCGTGGCGATAACAATATGGGAATATGTCTGACTGCGTACTGGGTCAGGTGGCGATAGCAATTAGTATTTGTTAAGAATGATGGTAAAAGATATTTCATTCAATGCTCAATGGCATATCTTTAGTTATGTGTGAGGGCAATTGCAAAAATACAAAGATGAAATAGAGGTGCTTACATTCGCATGGGGGGGCGATAGGGAGGTGGAGACAGCAAGGGGGTGGTGTCGAGTTCTACTTGGGGTAATAAAGGAGGTGTTGGGCATTCCATGGATGTGGTAGAGTGATCTCGTCTGCTCCTCATAGATAGAAAGTAGCGGGTCCGACAACTTATGGTCCTTCCCACGTCGCTTTCAGCTCAGTTGGGATGGGCATTCTTTCCTTCATTACCCAATCTCTGATGAAGAGGGAGCAAGGCATGACCCTAGCCTTGTTGTAGTAGGCGATACGCTATTTTTTGTTGATATTCCTCAGGTGGGCTTGCTCTCGACGCTCTTCTAGGAGATCAGAGTTAAGGTCCAACCCTTCTGAGTTGGTGAGTGGGTCGAAGCATGCTACCCTCTTGCTCTCAACCTCCTAATAGACAGGGATCACCGCCTAGGTACCAAATGACGAGCAGAAGGGGGACTCGCCGTTGGCCTCTGTCAGGGTCGTCCTGATCGCCCACAGACTTCAGGCAACTTCTCTGCCCATAGGCCTTTAGCATCGTCCAACCGCTTTTTCAAGTTCTGCTTGATTATCTTATTGACAGCTTCGACTTGGCCGTTGGTCTGTGGGTGTGCGGGGGAGGCATATCGGATCTGCGTGTCATACTGTCTGACGAAGTCCCTGAGTATATTGTTATCAAACTGAGCACCATTATCAGTGATGATTGTCTAAGGGATTCCAAAGCGACAGTATATGTTCTTCCACAGGAAGTTGATAACCTTGGAAACTGTGATCATAGCCAGAGCCTCGGCTTCGACCCACTTGGTGTTGTAGTCCACAACGACAATGGCGAACTTGAACTATCCTGGGGCGGTGGGGAATTTGCTAATGAAATCAAGGCCCCACAGGTAGTATGCCTAAGGGGCGATGATAATCAATAGCGGTACCAATGGTGCTAGGGGGAGTTGGCGAACTGATGGCACTTGAGGCAGGCACTAGCGATACGTTTCACATCTTGCTCGATTGTGGGCCAGTAGTACCCGGTACGCAATGCCTTGAATGCCAGGTTTCTAGCACCCGTGTGGTTGCCGCATACTCCACCATGTAGCGATAGCAGAACTCTCCGCCCCTCTTTAAGGGAGATGCATTTAAGCAGAGGGAATGACCTTTCTTTCCTGTACAGTTTGCTGTCTCGGACCTTCTAAAGTGTCGACCGTCGGCAGAGCCTGGTGGCGATTAACTTGTCTATAGGCTTGATACCTTTGGAGAGGTAGTCAACGAATGAGTCTATCCATGAATGTGGGTGCTTGCTCTCAATGAGGAATATTTTCGAGAATGGCTTATCGATACTCGCCTTATCCAGGACTTCCATCTTGAGGTCGCCCATATCAGTGTTTGGGGGTGATATTACCAACTTGGCGACAACGTTTGCTTTGCTATTTTGTGTCTTAGGGACTAGAGTGATTGTATAGCTAGTGAGACATCGCTAGAGTAAAGTCTTGGCAAGTGATTGGTAGTGGGATAGATGTGGTTCGTTGGCTTGGTAATTGCCGCTGACCTGGTTTACTACGAGTTGGGAATCGATAAAGATTGCCAAGCTGATGACGCCCAGTTCCTTGGTCAGCTGAACTCCAGTGATCAGTGCCTCGTACTCGGCTGAGTTGTTTGAAGCCTTGAACTTGAATTGCAAAGCATACTCGTATGTGTTTCCTTCTGGATATGTCAAGACTACCCGGGCCCCGCTAAGCTTGCTGTTGGAGGATCCATCCATGTGGAGTTTCTAGTCTGGGGTGGCGTTGGGTTCCAATGTGATCTCATCCGAGGGTTCCTTGTCCTCGCGAGGTATGAATTCTGCAATGAAGTTTGCGGCATCCTGCCCTTTGATAGCCGTGAGCGGTGTGCAGTGGATGTCGAACTCACCAACTTCAATGGACTGTTTGACAAACCTACTCGAGGATTCTGGCTTTTAGAGGACCTGCTTTAGGGGTTGGTTATTCATGACTTGTATGGTGCGTGCTTAGAAATACTGCCTCAATTGCCGAACGGCTGTGGGGAGTGCGATGCGAACTTTTTGATATCAGAATACCTGGATTCGGCATCATTGAATCCCTTGTCGGTGTAAGAGACTGGTAACTCTTCGCTGTTCTCTCGCATTACTAGGGTAGTGTTGATTGCAGTAACTGATACTGCGAGGTAGATGTATAAGACCTCACCTGGGATGGGTTTCGAAAGAGTGGGCATTGATGCCAGCTAATCACAGAGGCCTTGAAAAGCTTTGTTGTGGTCGGGTCCCCATTTGTCGGTTAAGCGCGATATGAACCGGGCGAGGGCGAAAACCTTCCTAGTGAGGGATTGGACTTCATTCCTTGTTTTTGGTGGCGCCATTTCGAGGATGGTCAGTACATTCTTAGGGTTTGCTTCGATGCACCTTTCGCTGACTTCAAAGCCAAGAAATTTTCCGCCGAACACGCATTTGTCTGGGTTGAGTCGCATACTGTATTGGAGTAAGATGTCGAAGACAATACCCAGGTTTTTGATGTGGTCTTCAATAGTGATGTTATTGACGAGCATGTTGTCCATATAGACCTCCATTATCTTACCGATATGATCTGCGAACACAACATTGACCAATCTCTGGTATGTGGCCCCAACGTAGACTGAATGGCATTACTCTGTAATAGTACAAGCCCTTATTGGTAGTGAATGATGTGTGCTCTTGATCGGAAGGTTCCACGGCGATTTGGTTGTAACCCGAGAAGGCGTCCATGAAGCTAAGGAGCTAGTGGCCGGCGGTGGAGTCAACTAGATGATTGATTCTTGGTAGGGGAAACTGTCCTTTGGGCAGGCCTTGTTCAGGTTGGTGTAATCGACACACATACGCCATTTGCCATTGGGCTTCTTTACCATCACGACATTGGAGAGCCATGATGGGTAGGATACTTCCCTTATGCACCTAATATCTTAGAGTTTTTTTACCTCGACCTGGATGGCCTTGTACTTTTCTTCTGTGAAAGCACGTCATTTTTGTCTAATTGGGGGAACGCTTGAAGAAATGGTGAGCTTGTGGGTCAGCAGTTCTGGCGATATCCCTGGCTTTTCGCATATGATCAAGAAAATACCTCCTACCTGGTCTTAAGGAAGGCGATTAGTTTTGCTTGGAACGCTGGGTCTGTCTTGGAACCGATCTTGACTTTTTGTTCTAGGTGGCTATCGGATATGGGGACCGATAGTAGCTCTTCCAGGGGCATCTGGTCTCGGGTGTTTGAGTTTGTGCTTATCTTCCTTCTTTTTGGTACTAGTGTCGCAGTCGTCATGAGTCTCGGGGTCTTCCCTTGGGTCCACAAGCTTATCAGATAGGGATTTAGGTTTAGGAGGACAAAGCATTGGAATCCCCATATGGCGCCTCACCCTAAGATGACGTTGTAGGAGGACAGACAGTTGACAACGATAAAATGTGTTGTCATGGTGGAGATAGTGCTGCCTCTACCAAGTGTGATCTGCAAATTATCGAATCCCAAGGGCTGTGTGATTTCTCCTGCAAAGCTGATCAGGGGTTCATGGTCTAGGGTGAGTTTCTTCTTATATTGTTTTAGGCCTTCGTAGCTGAAGGAGTTGTGTTCTAAAACAATCATTTTGATGAAATTATTATTATAATTATTATTAATCAAAAAAGGCAAGTTTATTGTTCATTGCTTATATTTAATATTTGATTGAACAAGGTCCAAGGAATATGAGTTAAAGAGAAAGTAATCTAAAGAGTTAGATGTTTGAGACATTTACTCTATCACACTTTTATCCTAAAAAGTTCATAGTCATAGGAATATCACTTGGACATTGATAATCCGGAAAGACTATCACATACTATGTATGCTCAATATATAGGATAATATGTCTCTTGTCATTTGTGTAGAGACACTAATACAAGTATGTGAGTGCTCTTAACTTAATGAGTACATTGAACGCGATCATTAGAGTTCTTGTACGGAGTCTTACTTACATGTCAAACTTGAACTCTAAAGTGCAATAATACAAATTAGTCCTTTGACCTGAGACACCATAGTTGTCTTATGAGTGAATGGATTATCTCTTGATGATGCAATAATATTGTGTCCCTTAATGGATATAATAGATGCAGTCATTGGTATAATCAATTCGGTAATGGAGACATGTGAGTGTACAATAAGGAATCTCTATCCTTTAGTAAATAAAGTGTATGTTCAAAGATGTGATTCAATAAGTCTTTGGCCAAAGCATTGAATGAGATTAAAAAGGAGCTTCTGATCACATTATAAGAATCACATAAGAAAGAAAATCACATTAGGTATTGACATATTAATTCCATACCCCGATGATGTGATTTAGGACATCGTGTTAGAGAATGACCGTATTGTGTTATAATTCCAATTGAATAGGTTTTTTATCATTCTACATTAACTAGGGTAGTCATGATATGTTGCAATGTGAAGACCCGAAATTTTCATTTAAATAAATATATATAATTCAATATTTGTTCAATAATATGAATTATGAATTTTGGGCTTGCTTCGTATGTCGTTGTGTAAGGTGAGGGGTTACGAATGAATTTTATTTTCAAAACGAACCTTATTTAGGGGGTCGTAAAAATTGACTTTTTCTACGTTTGAAATTTGGAAAAACTTCATTCATGAAAGTTGTAGAGCTCGTCGATACGATTTCAAGCATATGTGGAACGCAATATTCGGAGTTCTTATGAATAAGTTATTAATATTTAAAAATTAGAATTTTTCTATAAATAGCAAAAATTTCAAAATTGGTTCATTAAGGACGAAAAAATTCCATTTTCGCGGATTAGCCCCCAGCCCTCTCATTTGAAACCACCCTGCCGACCCGGCCCTCCCTGTACTCGGTCCGAGCCGCCCAGCTGCCCCCAGCCTTGGATCGAAGGCACCACATCCCGTTGGCCAACCCGATCGGATCTCCCCTTGCCGGCGTGGTACGGGCCGATCCTCCATCTCTTCGTGAACTTCTCGTCCTCCTGATTAACCTCATATCCTCCTTGCATGAAGATTTTGAGTGCGGAGGAAAAGATCAAGAGTTGAAGGTTTCGACGTCCCTGATTCGATCTGGAAACTGATCGTGCGACTGAGATTAATCCAACTTCAAAGTTCGATCTAGGACGATCTAGACCTTGTCTCGAAAAAATTCAGGTATTAAAATTATTCATAATTTCATTTTGAAAAAGTTTGTAGTTGACAACTTTTGAGTCTGAGGTGGTTGACCGGCGTTTACCGCCGCGTGTTTCGGCTCGTCGGATTATATTTTGAGTTTATATTATCTGGACGATGATCTATGCATCCATACGAGCGTTTTGATATATCACAAGATTATTTTAGAAAAAGTTGATAAATAGTGGATTTACGTTTTGACGTTACTATTTAAGGTTTATACATTTTATCTTCGGTTTACGATTTACAGAGATAAGACCATCGGTTTTACTTCAAATTTTAATATGTTGATCGTATGACTGTTCCAATGACTTTGTGAGGTCACGGGCGAAGACCCGACCGTTAGATCTTCATATAATTGTAAAACAGTGATTCGGGAGGCGATTTGTGAAGATCCGTCCGTCGGATTTTCGTATAATTTTGATAGGATGTTTCCAAGGGCGATCCGTGAGGATCTGACAGTTGGATCATCTTTTAAATTCGATCCGACCGTTAGATAGTCTTAATTTAGAATCCGACAGTTCGATCGTCTTTATTTTAGAATCTGACAGTTGGATCGTCTTTATTTTAGAATCCGACCGTTGGATCATCATCTAAGTTTATTTCGTGCTTCGTTTGTTAAGTAAAGACCGTACTTGATTAGGTACTTGACGGTTTGAGTTCACGAGCATTTGAATTATTGTGATTTGATTGATAGAAGACGCAGCTGGACTAGAGGTGAGTAAATCGCACATGGTTCATTTAAGAACCGAATTTAGTAAATTATATTGATTGATAATAATAAGCATTACTGTGAGAATGTCTGTATATATATATATTAATTATGTGATGATATATATATATATACATATATATATTTGTTGTTGAATTGTGTTGAGAAAACAATATGCATGAATGTGTTGCTATTATTGTTTAAATGTTTACTTTTCGTGATTTATATGTTGAGAAAGGAGTTGAGTTTTATTGTTTGAGAAACAATAAATTGTTTTGATCTGTGGAGATCAATAAGTCATGAGTGTGACCATGGCATATTATCAGTGAACCACGCTCTTGTACCGGGCTGGTGGTTACTAATAGCATTATAATCATGAACCACGCTCTCGCGCCGGGCTAGTGGTTGCGATCAATTAGAGCTCCAGTCTGTCTGCCAAATGTGAGTGGTCTTATGAGGGTAACGTTGAGGTTACTTGTGACTCATAAGTATGAGTTTTAGAAGAGAGTTTTGAGAGTATTCATTTCTTTATATTTTGGGATATTTTGGAGTTACCTTGTGAGTTTATATTTATTATCATAAATTGTGCAATCTTTAAATTTACTCATATGGGCTTTCAAAACTTACCGATTTTGTGTTGTTGCAATCCCGGTATATTATTCAAACGGTGTAGCGGATAATCCTGCAGGTCAGGAGAACCAGGGTGGTGATCGAGCTGCTAAAGTAGCAGTATTTGATTTTTCGCATTTTTCTTTTGTGAGGTTTGTTATGCTCATTGAGCATTACAATTTAAGTTTGTGAGAGTGTGATGTATAAGAAATTTCAATATTTGGTTTTCGTTTTTATTGAGTGGGTGAGGTGTGGTTGTTTATGAGAAAAATTCAGGACGTTTATTTGTTTAAGTTGTTTAATTCATGTTTTGGATTTGAATTTATTTATTCAAAATTCGGGGCGTCACAGTAAGGTACATATTTAGTGAAATTCGAGTGATGGCCCGTCTGCAGCGGATCTCCATCATATGCTCTTCGGTACTGGTATAATTGGGTATGTCGTAGGGCAGAGTCTAGTTAGGGTTTAAGTCCTTGAAACGGTAAGGTTGACCTTTAGGTTCTTGTTGGAACAAGTATAGTTCCTTGAGTTACCTTAGATGTGTTCGTATCTTGGTTAATATGGACTAGTATTTGACTTATGCTATGTTTTAAGTGTTATACATGTATTGACCAAGTATACTTGTACTATTATTCATAGGTAATGGATCTTGTAGGAGGCAGAGGTAGGGGTCGAGGAAGACACAGAGGTAGGGGTACAGGTAGAGGTAGATGTAGGGGTTGGGCCCCTCTTGTGGATCACTATGAGGACGAAGTGGATGCACCAGAGTTTGAGCTGCCAGTTCCACCCGTGGCGGATCCCGCTCGTTTGTCGAAATTGACAAGGGAGATTTCTCGTCTGGGAGGGGTTCCATTTAAGGGAGGCACAGACTACAAATTGGCAGATCAGTGGATCGAAAACTTGAAGGGTTACTTCCAGATGGTGATTTGTGACGAGCAGGAAAAGAGGAAGATAGCGTCATTTATGCTTCAGGAGGATGCACGGTTATGGTGGAGTGGCATAGAGAGAATGATGGATGTGACTACCTGAACCTGGGATGAGTTCGTGGAACTCTTCATGAAGAAGTACTTCCCTGTTATAGTGAGACACCAATTGGAGAGACAGTTCCATTCTCTAACTTAGGGGAAGTTGAGTGTGAGAGATTATGAGGCAAAGTTTAACCGGTTGTATCAGATGTGAGACAGCTAGATCCTGAGAGTTTAGCCATGAAGTTTCAGTTGGGGCTGAACCCTTCGATTCGGCGTGACATAGCCATTTTGGAAATGACAGAACTAGGACTCGTGGTGGCTAAGGCATTGACCATTGAGCAGGAGAACTAGATTCTCTTGGAGGAGCAGACAATTGAGAGAGATCTTTACGGGAAGGGAAAGGTAGTTGCTGAGAGCAGCCATACAGTGAGAAACTGAGGTAACTTCTGGAAGAGGCAAAAGACTAACCAGCAGACACCAGCTAGGGCCATGGTTCCTACACCTTCTAGGGCGGTACCTATTAACATGTGGCGCTTTTGAAATGTTTCAATTGCCATGAGTTAGGGCACATTTCTCGGAACTGCTCGAAACCAAAGAATGCGGTGTGCTTTACTTGTGGCTAGGCAGGACATATCTCCCGAGTTTGTCCACAACAGCAAGATAGGGGTCAAAAGAGTCAGCAGAGACAACAGCCTCAAGGTCAGGCTAGAGTCTTCGCCATTGGACAGGGAGGCACCGGGGTGGAAGGTACTATATCTATTTATAGCTATTTTGCCAGAGTACTTTTTGATACTGGAGCTTCCTACTCTTTCATATCTAGTTATGTGGTAGATGTGTTGGGTTTGATTACCATGCCTCTTACTAGATCTTTATGTGTTACATCACCTCTTGGTGTATCCCTTGAACTTGATATGTCTTGTGATGATTGCCATAGTGGGATATGTGGTAGAGAATTCTCTGCATCCTTGATTGTGATTCCAGATCACAAGTATGATGTGATTTTAGGTATGGATTGGTTATGCCTGAACCATGCAGTGATTGATTTCTTTAGGATGATTATGTCCTTCAATGTTCCTGGACAACCAGTGCTTCATTACCTTTGTCTAAAGTCCGACATCGCCATGAGAACAGGGATTTTGGCTCATATTGAATCAGTAAATAGTACTTTAATAATTACAAGGATTCCTGTAGTTTCGGAGTACGCTGATGTGTTTCGGGAGATACCAGGATTGCCTCCGAAAAGGGTAATGGATTTCTCTATTGATGTTATACCAGGTACTTCCCCTGTATCGAAAGCACCCTATCGGATGGCTCCAACTAAACTTCAGGAGTTGAAGGTTCAGATTGAAGGATTACTTACACAAGGGTTCATACAGGCTAGTGTATCTCCTTGGGGCGCACCAGTGTTGTTCGTGAAGAAGAAAGATAATTCACTTTGGTTATGTGTGGATTATCGACAGCTAAACAAGGTGACCATCAAGAACAGGTACCCTTTACCTAGGATTGATGACTTGTTCAATCAACTTAGGGAGGCTACTGTGTTCTCAAAGATTGATTTGAGATCTGGATATCCCCAGTTAAGGGTGAAGGATGATGATATTCTAAAGACTCGTTCAGACTAAGTATGGACTTTTTGAGTTCCTTGTCATGCCTTTTAGTCTCACGAATGCACCTGTAGCATTCATGGACTTGATGAACCGCATGTTCAGTCCTTACTTGGATCAGTTTGTTGTGGTGTTCGTTGACGACATCTTGATTTACTCAAGGTCGTCTGATGAGCATGAGAAGCATTTGCAAATCGTGCTACAGACATTGAGAGAGAAGGAATTGTTTGCCAAGTTTGAGAAGCGTGATTTTTGGCAGAAGGAAGTCAAGTTCCTTGGTCATGTAGTTTCGAAGGATAGAGTTTCTGTGGATCTTTCAAATGTTGAAGCGGTGACGAGTTAAAGTCGCCCTACTACTGTTACAGAGATCCGTAGCTTCCTCGGATTGGCAGGGTATTACAGGCATTTCATTGAGGGGTTTTCTAGTATTGCTTCAGCTTTGACCAAGTTAACAAGGAAAGACACTCAGTTTGTATGGACGGATGAGTGTGAGAAGACCTTCAATGAGTTGAAGACTAGATTGACTACAGCCCCAGTGTTGACTATTCCTACTAGTGGTGGTGAGTTGGTTATCTACAGTGATGCATTTCATCAGGGTTTGGGGTGTGTGTTGATGCAGAATGGTAGCATTGTTGCTTATGGTTTTAGATAGTTGAAGGTGCACGAGCGGAATTAACCCACTCATAATCTAGAGCTAGCTGCAGTGGTGTTTGCCTTGAAGATTTGGAGACACTATCTTTATGGTGAGAAATTTGAACTCTTTTTCTGATCATAAGAGTTTGAAGTATCCATTCTCCCAGAAGGAATTGAACATGAGGCAGAGAAGATGGATGGAGCTCATCAAAGACTATGATTTCACCTTGGAGTATCATCCCGGAAAGGCGAATGTAGTTGCGGATGCTTTGAGTAGGAAACCTCGAGTAATCATGGCATCTCTAGCAATGAGCACTGTATTTCACCCACAGACAGATGGACAGACCGAGAGAGTGAATCAGGTGATGGAGGATATGCTTAGAGCTTGTGTTATGGACTTTAAGGGAAGTTGGGCAGATCATCTGCCATTGGTAGAGTTTGCCTACAACAACAGCTATCACTCCAGCATCGGCATGACCTCATATGAGGCTCTTTATAGTAAGCCATGTAGGACTCCTATCTGTTGGGCAGAAGTAGGAGAGACGAGACTCTTGGGTCCTGCACTTGTTCAGGAGATTACTGAGAAGGTCACTACTATTCAGGACAAAATCAGAACCGCTCAGAGTAGACAAAAGAGTTATGCTGACTTGAAGATGAGACCTGTTGAGTTTGAGACAGGTGATCATGTGTTCTTGACGGTCTCACCTTTGAAAGGTGTGGTGAGATTTGGCAAGAAGGGAAAACTCGCACCAATGTATGTTGGACCTTTTGAGATTCTGTAAAGGGTTAGAAACTTGGCATATCGACTTGCTTTACATGTTAGCATGTCGGGTGTGCACAATGTCTTCCACGTGTCTATGGTCAGGAAGTATGTCCGAGATGAGTCTCACGTGATTGATCATGGTACGATCGAAGTAAACACGGATGTGACCTTCGTTGTTGAACCTGTTCGTATCTTGGATAGGTCTACGAAGAGGCTTCGTAGGAAGGAGGTTGATCTTGGGAAGGTATTGTAGAGTCATCATAACGAGGGTGATGCGTCATGGGAATTGGAGTCTGATATGAGGAAACGGTATCTTCAGCTATTTGTTGACGAGAGTGCTTGAATTTCGGGACGAAATTCCTTGAAGGAGGGTAGACTGTGAAGACCCAAAATTTTCATTTAATAAATATATGTAATTCAATATTTGTTCAATAATATGAATTATGAATTTTGGGCTTGCTTCGTATGTCGTTATGTGAGGAGAGGGGTTACGAATGAATTTTATTTTCGAAACGAACGTTATTTAGGGGGTCGTAAAAATTGACTTTTTATACGTTCGAAATTTGGAAAAAATTCCTTCATGAAAGTTGTAGAGCTCATCGATACGATCTCGTGCATATATGGAACGTAATATCCGGAGTTCGTATGAATAAATTATGAATATTTGAAAATTAAAATTTTTCTATAAATATCAAAGAAATCTGAGTTTTTTCATTTAGGACGAAAAAAATCCATTTTTGCTGATTAGCCCCAAGCCCTCTCCACTCTCTCTCTCTCTCGCGCGAAACCGCCCCCCCTCCCTCTTGCTGACCCGCCTACCGATTTGGCCCCATCTCCCTCCTCCGGCCTCCACCGCCGCTGACCCAGCCCTCCCAGCACTCGGCCTGAGCCGCCTAGCCGCCTGGTGCCGCTGCCTTGATGTGCCGCTGCCCCCAGCCTTGGATCGAAGGCACCACAGTCCCGTGGGCCGACCCGATCAGATCTGCCCGTGTCGGCGTTGCACGGGCCGATCCTCCTGATCATCCTTATATCCTCCTTGCATGATGATTTTGAGTGTGGAGCAAAATATCAAGAGTTGAAGGTTTCCATCTGGAAACTGATCGTGCGACCGAGATTAATCCAACTTCAAAGCTCGATCTATGTAGACCTTGTCTCGAAAAAATTCAGGTATTAAAGTTGTTCATAATTTCATTTTGAAGAAATTTGTAGTTGACAGCTTTTACATATGAGGTGGTTGACCGGCGTTGATCGCAACGTGTGGCGGCGCGTCGGACCATATTTTGACTTTATATTATTTGGACGATAATCTATGCATCCATACGAGTGTTTTGATATATCACAAGGTTATTTTAGAAAAAGTTGATAAATAGTGGATTTACGTTTTGACGTTACTATTTAGGGTTTATACATTTTATCTTCGGTTTACTATTTACGGAGATCAGACCATCGGTTTTACTTCAAATTTTAATATGTTGATCGTGTGACTATCCCGATGACTTTGTGAGGTCACGGGCAAAGTTTCGAGCATTGGATCTTCGTATAATTGTAAAATAGTGATTCGGGAGGCGATTCGTGAAGATCTGTCCATCGGATTTTCGTATAATTTTGATAGGATGTTTCCAAGGGCGATCCATGAGGATTTGACCGTTGGATCATCGTTTAAATTCGGTCCTACCATTGGATCGTCTTTATTTTAGAATCCGACCGGTCGATCATCATGTAAGTTTATTTGGGGCTTCGTTTGCTAAGTAAAGACCGTAGGTACTTGAAGGTTTGAGTTGATGAGCATTTGGATTATTGTGATTTGATTGATATAAGGTGTAGTTGAACTATAGGTGAGTAAATCGCACATGGTTCATTTAAGAACCGAATTTAGTAAATTATATTGATTGATAATAATAGGCATTATTGTGAGAACGTCTATGTATTTATATTAATTATGTGATAATATATATATTTGTTGTTGAATTGTGTTAAGAAAACAATATGCATGATTGTGTTGCTATTATTGTTTAAATGATTACTTTTCGTGATTTGTATGTTGAGAAAGGAGTTGAGTTTTATTGTTTGAGAAATAATAAATTGTTTTGATATGTGGAGATCAATAGGTCATGAGTGTGACCATGGCATACTATCAGTGAACCACGCTCTTGTACCGGGCTAGTGGTTACTAATAGCATTATAATCGTGAACCACACTCTCACGCCGGGCTGGTGGTTGCGATCAGTTAGAACTCTAGTCTGTCTGCCAAATGTGAGTGGTCTTATAAGGGTAACGTTGATGTTACTTGTGACTCATAAGTATGAGTTTTAGAAGAGAGTTTGATTTTTCGCATTTTTCTTTTGTGAAATTTGTTATACTCATTGAGCATTACAATTTAACTTTGTGAGAGTGTGATATAATAAGAAATTTGAATATTTGGTTTTCGTTTTATTGAGTGGGTGAGGTGTGGTTGTTTATGAAAAAAATTCAGGACGTTTATTTGTTTAAGTTGTTTAATTCATGTTTCGGATTTGAATTTATTCATTCAAAATTCGGGACGTGACATGCAAGACATCACTCGTGATTTGTGAAGTCCTGAGGATTAATAAACATTTATAATCCTAATAACAATGGAGAATCAAAAATGGAGTTTTTGATTTGTAAACAAAATAGAATGATTTCTATAAACTTCACTGTCTTGTTAATTAGAACCTAAGACATCGCACACCATATATATGGATCCTTGAGATAGTATATGAAGAAAATTAAACAAGAGTTGGTTATGAACAAATAATTAATTAGATTTATATTTGAACATAATTAGGATTTTCGGGTAAAACTGAGCTATTGGGCCTAAACGATTGTCGGGTTTTTTGTGTGGACTTGGGCTTCACTAAATGAGATTTAAACGAAAGCCCAAGACACATTTTTAGTGCCCAATAGCATGTATGGACCAGCCAAAATATTGGCTTTATGAAAGTCAATATTTTTCTTTTAGTAATTGAAGTTATTTCCTATTATATAAAAGAGAAAGCATGGACAAAGATTGTGTGTGTGTCTCCACACTATTATTTTTCAGATTTTAGAGAGAGAGAGAGAGAGAGATTTCTCCCTTAGTCCATTACAAAATTGAAAGGAAAGAAGAACACTTGCATAATTTCTTCTTTTCTTTCATCTTTCTTCAGCTCTTGATTTACTTGGTGAAGATCCTTAGAGGCCATATCATTTTGTGGCTTTACTTGTTACTTCAAGGAGAAAATTACAAGCACAAGAAGGAGTTCTTAATTCAAGGTGCTTCAAGGTGGAGGAAACACACACAAGGAGAGATCAAGGAGAGGAAATTTGGTGGTTCACTTGGATTGGATTAAAATCATGCTCCGAGGGTGAGTAGGACATAAACTACCTCTTTGTTCTTCCTTACTATGCATGCTATGTTTATATACATATCACAACAAGCCAAGATCATGGGTTAAAGAAATGGATTGTATGTTTAGTTCGTAGTTTAATTGTTAAACTAATTCCGCACTAATTAAAAATTTTTGAAATCTATCCATTCCTTCAGCTCCCTGGTGAGAAGATCCTGAAAAATCACATACATGGGATAAAAGGTTACGGAGCATTGAAATTCAGTATTCAACTATGGGACGGATAACAAGTGATGAGATAAGTCTGGCACGCATAAAATGTTATGGAGTTGTAAGGTTGGGGTCACTACTACAGAAAATAGATTTAAGGACGTTCGAAAAACGTCCTAAAAAACTTTAGATGACACATTAAAAAAACGTCATCTATCAAGGAGTCATAGTAAGTCATCTTTTAGGACGTTGAAGAAACGTCCTTAAATGTCTACAAAGACACTGAAAAAGTGTCCTTGTTTCTATTAATAAACGTCCTCTAATGTTTACAAGGACACTAGAAAAACGTCCTTATAACTGAAAAAAGCGTCATCTAATATCTATAAGGACACTAGAAAAACATCATAGTATCTCATAAAAACATCCTTAAACATATATGAGGACGAAGAAAAAATGTCATTGTATCTTTTCCATGACACAAAAAAAAAATCTGCAAATTTACACATGATTACTAACCAAAATTATATATCAACATCCAAAGTATAATATCAATGAGCATAGGTTAATTTTCCCAAGTTCACTAAACTAAGAGTTACAATCTAATCTAACTACAACTTCCCTCAATCCACATCACATTCATCATGAGCATCCATGAGTTCGTCTTGAACTGCAATATCAATAAAAATAGTATTAAAGAATGATAACCAGTGTGAACATTAGCTTTTTTATTAAAGTCTCAATCAAAACCGATATTCTTACTCTCAAATAGAACTAAAGTAAATGTATTCCAAAGATTTAAATCAGCATATTAATGGAAACTAGAATATGTGAGCCAAACTACAAGAAAGCTAGAATATTAAATAATAAGGTGTATGGGAGAGTTGCAAGCCAACAATGTCATAGGAAGTATGTATTATTGCTAACAACTAAGTCCCAAAATAGACTCATGAATTCAATGAGTTCAGATATGAAATTTCCATAATTTTTGGTTCATAGGTTCTTACCTTACTTTCTCTAAAAATCTTGTACCACATTAGAGCTAGTTGGATCTCTAATTATCACCTGAGATGTCCATAATGTATTTTCAGTTCACAATACTCACAAAATTATGGGTACTAAATTGATAGCTCCACAATCACATTGGCCAATTAACGAAGCTTTAATCAGAACAAAAAAGAGAGTCGATTAGTTAACTAATGATGACACAGTTGATCAAACTAAGAAAGAAGATTGTAGATTTATATGAATCTGTTCAAAAAGTGTGACCAAGAGGATAAACTACTCCCTGAAGCGGCATCTCCTATATGGCTGATCTATGTTCCTTAAAGTAGCATTTACAAGTTTAGCACATTCAAATCTTCTTAACAGGATATATTTCACCACAGAAGCCAACTTAATATACACTATAGATTTTTGGATAACCCACCAAGTATTCACTTGACCAAATGGAGAAAACCATGCTCACAGCCCCTCAGACCCATAGACAAAGATGAATTACAATGGTAACACCGAGAGCAAAGAAACTGGGGTTTAAGAATGGTAAACCAAAAAAGAATCAAAACCCATGACTATAAAAAAATTAATACATACGAAATAATCATGAGTGAGTACAGCTTACTGACTAAAGCCATACAAGTAATTAATCCAAAGTGCAACCAAATCCTAAATTAAATGCATCCCAAATGAAATAATAATGAAAAAGGTAGACGAAATATATTCCTAGCTTTGGAGGTGGTATATAAAAACACATAAATAACCGACTATGTGACTAGTAAGCTAAATAAAACTCATAATTTGCATAATAGTAGAAGAATATATGGTAAAAGTTCAATTAAAAGAAAAAAGAGCATATGGAATTTCTCATACCTTTACTCTTGTATGTGATAGTTCTGTGTGATTTGAGGTAATGCAGCCATCTATGTTCAGATGGACATTCTCCAGTCTAATAACAACCATCTCAACTTGCATCATTTGGGTGAGTCATAAAACTCCCTCTAATAGTACATACACAACATAAACACAAGTCCACAACATCAGAAGCTAAAATTCCAATTATACTAAGCATGCGACAATAGGCTTCACCTAAGGGCCTTAAAGTTGAATGCCTAGGGTACTGCCTAAGGTAAACCAAGAAACAAATTATAATAAAAAATCCAAACATGTAGAAAGTACACTACTACAAAAAGTTAATCACACAACACTAATCACACAACCGAACAGAAATCATCTGTTGTGTGTTTAAGTAAACTCTTGTATAACGGTATTAATAATATTCTGTTGTGTGAATGTTTTTAACAAAGTGGTATATTTTTTCTCAGGAATATATTGCACAACAGAATTGAGTATTGTCCGTTGTCTGAGTCTTAAAAATTTAGCAGCAGATTTCCCACCATTCTGGAGTCTTGGTTGCCTCTTGAAATATGAAATTTGGGTTACTTGGTACAATGGTGCTTGAGGTTTCTGTTGTGTGATTGAACACTAGATGCCAAATTTTGAGAAAGCCTGCTTGAATGGCTTCCACAAAATAAACCTAGTGCAAGATGTAGAAATTAAACAACGAAAGTTATACTTTTTTGTTGTGTGAAGTGGGAACATAAGCGCCAACATTTTGAGTTAAAATGTTGTAGGCGACATGTTTCTCTTCTTGACATTTTGATTTTAGGTATGCACTCATACAACAGTTTGTTTCAATTTCTGCTGTGAGATTAACTTTGAGAACTTTTTGCTAGGTTTAATTTCCGTTTCGGGTTCGGAAGGAGAGAAGAGGAAAAAAAAACCAAAAATCTTCTTAACCTTCTCGACACTCTCTCTCAACTCAGCCTCTCTGTTGAACCCTCTCTCTCAGTCCTCTGAGCCAAAAGCTCAGAGCTTCCATTAATCCTCTCATCCAAAACCCTCAAATTTCAAATCCCCTAATCTTCATCTCATCCAATTACTTCCCCAATTTGAATCTCAACCTTCAATTTAACTCTACCATCTCCAATTCACCATCTTTTGCTACCAGAAAGGTAGTCCTTGGTTGTTCCTGATCTCCAACTACCGCAAGCTCCTTTTTGGATTCCTTAACCACCCTTCTTTCTCCTACTTTCTCCCTTTCCCGGCTTCTCACTCCAAGCCGCTATTCTCTCTCCTCCGTTGCATCGCGTCTTCGGCGACTCCGCTCATGCGCTCAAACCCTCGCTGCCCTCAGCGGCTACCCAACAAAACCCTGGCACAAAAGCTATGTAAGCTGATTAGCTACCCCGGCGGCGCCTTCAAGGCTCTGATATACTCTGATGTCAATGTTATCCGCCCCAAGGAGTACTAGGACTACGAGGCCTTCACCGTCTAATGGGGGTCAGTCAATCATTTTCTCCTCTCTTATTTGTTTGGATTGTGTTGTTGAATTTAGAGAAAATTGGATGCGAGTGCTTTGATTTTTCAGCTGCTTTGAATTGTGATTGTGCAGGGAGCAAGACGAACAATGAGGCAAAAATCTGTGAAGGATCAATGGGTCGAGCCCAGCTTCTACCTCCTCAACCCTTGTGCCGGTTAATGGGTCACCGAAATCCTCTCCACGACTTCATCAGAATCCAATCTAAAAATGGAGACCAAAACAAAGGTCCTCCTCCTCCTCTTCTTCTTCGTCTTCTTTGTTGTTGTTGTTGTTTTTTTTTTTTTTTTTTTTTTTTTTTAAGGTTCTTCTGATGGTTTATAAGCTCAAATGGTTGTTTTATGTGGTTATTTTGGTTAATTGGTAATTTCTTTATTCAAGGCACTATCTGCTGCATGAATGGGTCTTCTTGTCTAAATTTCTTGACTGCCAATTGTAGTCCCCTTAACAGAGGTAAACCCTTGAACCTTTTTTCGTTTTAGGAATTTGATTAAAGTTTGTTCCTTTTCTTTGTGTGATTGAGCTTGATTTCTTTTCCCTATGGTTGGTTACATCTGAATTTCATGTATTTGAGTGAGTGTATAATATGACAAATATATATATATATATACACGCACATATATATATATATATATATATATATATATATATGGAGTCATTTTAATACATACTGGTTGTTGTAAATAAAAAGTTTGTTCATTCACTATTGCAAAGAAGATAGAAAAACAACTTGGAATTATAGTAACCCTGTTTGAAAGTGTTATCAAAACTTAATTAGTTTTATGCATCTTAGGCAAACTTTAATTGAAAATAGTTTGGGTGTTAGATCTACTGTTGAGATAGTCAAGGATGGAAATTTAAGGTATTCAAATTTGGGTTTCTATGGTAACTAGAAGTGAAAATGTAAACTTAGTTCAAGGTGAATCCTTACCGGGAAAAAGTATACATATAGTTCTGCAATTATATAAGTACAGTTTAGTGGCACCAGTGCTACCCTTTTGCATTCCATGCTTATATGGAAATGTGACTCATATAGATTCAAGAAAGTATCTAAAGTCAATTAAAGTTTCATTTGACACAGTTCGCTCGTGTTGGTCAATCATTAAGGTTATTTTGTTTGGTCTCAACTCTAGATAACCATTAGACCTTATGACTTAAATCCAAGTGTCATGCTCTTTCTTCTGAAAAATCTGATGGTCAATGTACTTAAGTTCTTGTGTACCATAACTATATCAGACTCTTCTCAAATGATAAGGTCTTAATGTATTTGCAAAGTTTAGAGAATTGGATATGTTAATGATATATTTTTGCATATTTATGTAGCAAAGTTTTTTTGGATTTCTATTTATTACCGGGGAGTATTCTTTCTTTTCAGCTGCAATCATAGTACTGTATTCATATTTGATCACTGAGAGCCTTTAGCTCTTCTATCTGTTATATATTTTCAGCAGTACCTTTTCTGCTATCTCATCAGTGGAATTCAGTATAAACCACCCAATTGAGATTAGTACAGAAATCAAAGTTTTGCTTTTGCTTCTACTTCTGCTTGATTTGTATCTGTTTGAACTAGCCAGATACGATAAAGTGAAGCAGGTTAACTCATCATGAATATGGTCATCATTCACTTTTGAAGTAAAACTCTTGTTACTCCATCTTAATGTGCAAAATTTCTATGCAGACAGTATTTTTGCTGGTCGGGGGGCAATGTTGTCACTCATCTTTTTGCTGGTTGGGGGCAGGTTTCTATGCCAATGATTCTATTTTATTTTACTTATTCATTTTCGATTAATGCATATATTTGATCCTCTATTTTCTTTTTTATTGTAGATTATATGGTTGAAAAGCTTGGCATAGAGTTTTGTGTAGGTCAGTGTGGTTATGATGCTTAAAAGGTACTAGGAGCATTGTAAGATGGGAATGTCCCATTTTTTGTTTCATTTTCTTCTTCCAAGTTCCTGGTAGCTGTTACCTTGTTAACATCATTTGATGGCACCAAGTTTGATTCCAGCCTTTATCATTTGAAATCCCATGTACCAATCTGGTCCGTCTGTCAAAACTACTAGTGAAGCCAATAATGTAGGATCATATAGTTTCCCAATTATGAATCACCAGTGATCTGTAGTTTCCTAATTTATTGCTTAGGTTTGATGTTTTCATATAAATCATCAGTGATATGTAGTTTCAGAATGATATATGCACTCTCTCTAGTTTACCTAATTTTCTCCCAAGTTAACAACTCGTAGTCATTTTTGGGTACCTCAGCCATTGCCATTGATAAGCCATGTGCAATGATTAAGTAGATAAAGAAATGTGAATACATAGTTTTATTGTTTTAGCCTTTTCTCCAAGTCATTTTCAAATTGTGACCACCATTTATTAATGCACCGCTCTTCTTCCCCTTGAGAAGATTGAGTTGAAAGAAGCTTCCAATCTTAGACTAGTTCTCTCCCTCCAAGATGGAAAGAAGAGTAACTTCTCTGATGACTGCTATTCTTGTTTACATTGCAGTTTTTCGTGGTTGCTGCTTATTGTTCATTTGTTCTTCATCTGTAACAGGTGAAAGAAGCTCCCAAACTTAGACTAGTTCTCTCCCCCCACAATTTCGACATAATGTGGTCTGAGGTCCATTTCAAAACCTCTACAGATGGGCAGATCTGGTACCTCTCCCTTGACAATAATGCAGGTAGGTAAAAAGGATTGAAACTTTGAATATCAATCATTTCAAAGATTGAACTATTGCTAAATCAAGTAGCTATTATTGAATAGATTACAGCATTCAAATGAAACAGATGTACTGATTTGGTTGGTTTAGCATGAAGCTCAAGTTGGTTGGAGGTGACTCTACTGGCATTGTGACAGCTTACTCTGTAAGTTCCATATTTTAACTTCATTCATTTATGTAAGTAATTCATAATCCTATTTGGAAGTGTGTGCAATTATGCACTTGCTTATGTGCTACAATTATGTACAATTTGTATGGATGAGTTTTGAACACACTTCTTGAGGTGAAAATTTTCAGTTGATCTGAATGTTAGTATCTTTTCTATGGCAAGAAGAGTGATCCCAGGAATTGAGCTGGTTCGGTTAGCATCACGGTGTTTGCAGTATGAACTTCATGAGAGGCCAAATGCCAAGTCTCTTGTGACTGCCCTTGTTCTTCTGCAAAAGGAAACTTCGTTCAAGCAAAAAGATATTATATCATCTTTTGTTTCATGTATAGCTAGCTAGGAATGACTTCTTGTTTGGTAGATTATCTATCTTGAATGTATGGATGTTTGAAATATGGTAATTGAATGATATGGATTAGAGTACTATTTATGTGGTAATTACCATCCAATATTCAGTCATATAACACAGTACAAAACAATGTGTTGTATGATTGTAAAAGAGTACAAAATTAAGGCTTCTCCTACAAGAGTCACTTGTTGTTATCCAAATTGATTACAATATTCACACCACAGCTAATCAAATATAGTTGTTGTGTGAACTAACAACAAAAGAAAATAAAATTCTGTTGTGTGAGATTCATAACAGACAACAGAAATAAAATCATCTCTATTGTCTGAGTGAATCAACATACAAGGGAGATATTTTTACTTTGGTTGTGTGTTACATATCTCAGACAACAAATAATGAGTTATATCTGTTGTGTGTTATGAATCTCAGACAACAAAAAATGAGTTTTGTCTGTTGTGTGTTATGAATCTCAGACAACAGCAATATTTTTTTTTATGTTGTTTGAATGTGCCTATGCATCCCCGCATATGTTATTCCAGGCACATTTCTGCGCAGAATTCACACAACGGAAATAAGTATTCTGTTGAGCAAACTATTATCGCACAACGGTTAAATCACCGTTCAATCACACAATACTCGTTTAGACCACAGTGAGGTTGGTCATCACATAATACAAAACCATCGTCGTCTGATTAACTTTTTGTAGTAGTGGTAGAGAGGGATTGTATACCTAAAATGAAAATATGCAAAGGAGTAATCAAACCTCAAAGCCTAAGTACGACCTGCAATATCAGAAATAAAGTTTAAACAAGTTAACAATCGACACCTACACCAAAAGAAAGAAAAACCAGATCTAGTGAGGTACTACCCAGAACCAAATACCCTGCCACACGCTTGCTAACCAGAAGAACATCGTGATTCGTGAGAGTGTAGTTCCATAATCATCTAGACGAACAACGGGGGAGAATGATACAGCAGATCGAGTCACTTTGTGGAGAAGTCTCCATATGGGTATAGAAACTGAGAGCGAGAGAGAGAGAGCGAGGGCAAAAGCTAGGGTTTATGGATGGCAAATCGAGGACTTTCCAAAAGTTCATGACTTTCTATCACAGAAGACCCACGAGGAAGGTCGAGAAGATGCAGGAAGACTCCCAGATATGAGAAAACTCGTCGCGAATGAGGGAAGAGAGAGAGCGTATTTTTTTTCTTTTTTCTTTCTGTAGTGTAGAACGGGTGGTCTATCTGCTCCGTTTTCCTTTGAAGTATGAGCTGTTTTGGACCTAACATCGTTAAGTGGATTTCATGACATTCAAAGTGAAGCAACATCCTTATAAAAAAAACTAGGGTGACTAAGAATGCATTTTCTGTAATAGTGGGTTATACGGATTGATCCTGTCCCTAACACAGGAAAAGCCTCACCATTGGCATTCGTAACATAGGACACTAGAGGGGAAGACAATTTAGTAAAATAAGATTTATCATAAATAATATGATCAGATGTACTAGAATCAATAATCCAAATATCAGAACCAACAAAGTTTGAAATCTTTAAAGCCATACCAATTTTACCACGACCAGCTATAGATGCTGAAGGAGTAGCCCCACCTGCTGTATGATGATCTTGCCCAGCCACTCCATAGAAATCTGGTTCTTGGACCAATTGAACAGTAGCTGCTTTCGCCTTAGGATGATAACCTTGTCTTTTAGGTTTAAGGTGCGGGTCCAATTTCCAACAAGTTGCTCGAACATGCCCAACATCATTGCAATAAGAACATTGCGGACGAGGGCGATTGGGAAAACCTGGTGGAGGTCCTTGCTGATTAAGTGGGACTAGTCTCTCCTGTTGGAGAGAAGGTCCAGGTGATTTTGCTTAAATGGTGAGGCTAGATACTTCAACTTGTGCCTGTTTAAGACTTTCTTCCTGAGACTCGTCGATACGAATGTATGTAAAAGCTGTGGTCAAGCTATGAGGGTCTAACATTATGAGCAATTCCCCTTTGGCACTGTTATGTTTTGTATCAAGTCCTCTCAAAGATATCAAGATCCTTTCGTTTCCCTCTCTTTTATGTCAACATCAAACAAATCCATGCCATGCACCAAAAAACGACATCTAACGACAGCCGCACACGTGTCCAACTTCGCACCCACTATCTAGAATAACCGAGGCGTCGCCTCCATTACGAGAAAAGGTATTAACTCACATTAATGATGACACGACAGGCGTGATCAAAAGGGCGTGCACCAACGTGCCAACCCAATATATGGGAAACACGTATTGGACTCTGTCAGACAAAGCATCTATCCGAATCATCCATCAGACGGAGAGCCCTTGTCCTCTTCCAAGAGGAAGTAACTGCTGAGCATAACACAACTAGCGGTCTCCGCTGAACACAACACCGCTAGCGGAACTTGTTTCTTTTCGTCTTGCAAGGGGAAGTCTCCGCTGAGTGCAACACTGCTAGCGAAACTTCCCCCTTGTCGTCTTGCAAGCAGAAGCAACCGCGCTTGTCATCTTGCTAGTGGAAGCAACTGCTGAGCGCAACAGCGCTAGCGGAACTTCTTTCTTGTCGTCTTGCAAGTGGAAGTCTCCACTGAGCGCAACACCGCTAGCAGAACTCCTTTCTTTTCATCTTGCAAGTGGAAGTCTCCGCCGAGCACAACACCACTAGTGGAACTTTTTCCTTTTCATCTTGCAAGCGAAAGTCTCTGCTGAGCGTAACATCACTAGCAAAACTCATTACAAGCAGAATTTTCGCTGAGCACAACACCTCTGGCGGAACTTTTGTCCATCTTCGCTAGCGGGACTCCTCCCTTCAATCTCCCATGAGACAACTTCCGCTAGGCGTGGTACCTCGAGCGGAACATTTCCGTCCAACACAGGTCCCCACTGCACCACTTAACTCCAGCGGAAGTAACTCCGCCAATAAAGGCTACCGACGTAACACCTCATCCTGACAACGACGGCCACGTGGCGTTGAAGTCAAGATACACTCCTCCGAGACAAGTAAGGGGACACGTCAACAGTCTCCGACGACCCTGATCAGGCACGTTGACCCCCGACACTAGGGTATCAAAAATTGGGCTTGCTACCCAACACCCTCTGCTGTGCACAGCCCTCCCTCAACAAACAACACACAGACCAAACAGAGGTCTATCTTAGCAGAGGAGTGGAGGACTCCCTGGGGAGCCTATCAGGGGCACACCTGAAAGGGTATAAAGCGTTTGCTCAGTAAGTCCATGATTGACAATGCACTGACGCTAATTATGTTTACAGCAAGTATAGCTGAAGTAACGCTTCAAACCGTTAGGAAACTCCCCAACCAGGATTGCCCTCCTTGACTAGGGACTTGGGGGACTTGTATTTACATGGTATTTGCCAAGCATAATTAGCTATATTGAGCCACACTCACTCTATTACTAGTGGGGCCAACAACCACCAGTGATGTGAGCTAAGGAAACACAGCCAAACAAGCTGTTGATTGGGCCTGGCTTACCTTCAGGGAGCCGTTAATGCGCCGCCATGCGCCTTGCCAAGGTCGACATCAGAAGCTCCAGAAGCTAGGAACTGAGGCATCAGTCTCACATTGAAAACATGGAAAAGGTCAGCCTCTTTCCCACCTATAAAAGGTTCTTTTCTCTCCTCTCTCCTCATTAATTATGTATCAACTACCTACCTACTGTTACGTTGTCGACATAAATACATTAACTAACTTAGGCATCGGAGAAGAGAAGACCGCCCAACGCGGTCTCCCTCTGACGCCTTGTGTCTCTTATTTGACAGCTAGCAGAAGCCTTGAAAGCACCACAATCAGCGGTCCGCCCGTACAATCAGCGGTCCGCCCGTATGATCAACGTTAATTGAGTTCGCTACCACCACACAAGCACAGACATTAACACTGTTCAACAAACAAAAAAGAGAGTAGAGAGAGACAAAGAAAACCAAGGATGATGAACAACTCCATCTCCATTATCCCCTCTTTATTCTTAATTTGTTATAGGTTGGGCTTTGTGTATAAGTTTTTATCAATTCATTCTTGAGCCAAGGTGATCAAAAAAATAAACTTGCGTATGGATTTTATTAATTTAAAAAGCTAACCGAGTTCCACAAATCATGTAAAACTCATACAGAGGCCAAACATTAGAACTTGAGGATTCGCCTCTTGGAGACTCAAGGTGATGTAAATGAGTTTCTGCTCATTGAGTTGGGGGACATGGGCCCATGCCCAATCTGCCTAGGCGGCCCTGAATGCAATAGAAAGTCCTATTGAATAGAATTCAATGGTCATACGATCATTATAGTTTACTGGCTAGTAGAATCTACTCGATCTATATCTAGTAATATAAACGGTTATATCTGGAAATACCCTCCCCACCTCCCAAACAACAGCTTTTCAACATTGCTACTTAAAACTTTACAGTTAATATAGATATATAATACGGCAAAAATGACGGAATAACAATCCATTGATACTTCATTATACACAGAAATGTCATCCCAACGGTTAGGACTTAGGAGATTAGACACTAGATACAATTAGCACTAGTAGCCATGTAATCATGAAGAAATGAAACAGCAGGCATTGCGAACCCAATGCTGCTACGGTCTGAACCAGGAAGCTGATGTGATATTCTCAATGTTGTACTATCCACTGAACATCTTCTGTATGATAAGTTCATCTTCACGATAGCTATATTCAAAGGTAAACTCGGTTTTGATCCTTTGACACCTGTAAGAACATTATATCCTTACAAGACATAGATCATTTTATTTTGTAAAAGCTTGTATTACCAGACCTCGGAAATTAGTTATTAATTCCTAAATGTTTTGGGAACTATTAAAGTGTTCGTTAATATCATTTTGTGATTCGAGGATGGAGCAGAAATTATTTCGGACTATTATTCACTCGAAATGTTTCGATTCAAGTGTTGGCTTTTTGTACACTTCGTTTTGTGAAAACTTTCTTCACAAAAGTCATAGAGCTCGTCGATGCGAGTTTTTGCAAATGCAGAAGACGAAAATTGAAGTTAGTATGGAAAAGTTATAGCATTCGGAAAAAGATTCCATTTTTGGTTAAATAGAAATTTTTTTGGGAATTTTTCAGAAAACCCTAAATTTCTGAAAATAGAAACTCGGCTCTCTTCTCTCGCCTCCCGACCAGAAATTGCCAGAAAACTTCATCCGGCCATATCTTCCCCCTCCGGCCAACCCACACCTCGTCACTAGGCTGCAACGACTCGCCACTTCCTCCTCCACCTTCCTATGGGTGACTCGCACCCTCTCACGGCCCGTAGCTGCCACTGCCAGAGAAATCTGATCGAAAACCCAAATTTGGGTCAACGCCGATTTTTCCTAACTCCAGCTACCACAACTCTATATCCTTAGCTCTTTCGACTCGCTTGAAGATGTAGAACATGCTCCTAGAAGGACATGAGCTGTAGTGGAGCGTAGAAGGAGAACGGAGCTTCGTCGAAAAAAGGAGAATTTTCGATTTCATAGATTTTCGAGGTAGCTTTTCGGCCCCTTTTACTTTGATTCAGAGCTTGAGCTAGTTATGAATTATTTACCATGTTGAGAAGAAGAGACGCATATAGGTTTCACCACCATTCACGGTGGTTGATGGCGACACTATAGTGGTGGTTTCCGATAATTTCCGGCCACCCCAGGGATAGTTTCTATCCCTCTTTTCAATCTACACATCGATATGAACATGTCAATGTACAATACATAATTTTTGGGAATCGCATAAGCAAGTTATTATTTTTAGAGTTTTCGATTTGTTTCGGTTTTCGATCCGTGAGGATCTAGCCATCCAATAGACTTATAGTTTTGATATTGATCGTATAAGTATTCTGGAGGCCTCGGGTGGTCTTGGATGAAGTTTCACCTCGATTAACATTACTTTCGGGATTTTAGTGTAAACGGGGGTCCGAAACATAATCAGTTTTGAATTGTGTACTAAGCTGTGACGTACATTCATTTGATGATTGCCAGAGAGTAGTAAATGCCATATCTCTACTGTAAGAGAAGACGCAGCAGGATTTTGAGGTGAGTAAATCTCATGTGGTTCATTTACGAACCAAATCACTTTTCGTACATTTTATTACTAAATCATGAAATCGCCTTATTCAAATAAAGATTTGTTTTTAAATAATATGAACTTGATCGATTACGGTTCATAGGACTACGGTTCACAGGTATAGGAAATGAATTTTTATTATAAAAATGAATTTCTCATAATTTGATGCATGTGAACTATAGTTGGTATTAGTAGGCATCCCTGAGTGGATAACTATGTGTGTGTGTGTGTTTATATATTTGAGTGAAATATATATATCTGGATGATGTGGCATTGTGATAGGTAGACTTTTGGTGATTCATTCATGTTATTGAATTGAATATTTGTGAGTGGTGTGGGATTTCCTAAAATGTCTTGTTCCGAGGGGCGAAGGGTCTGAAGTCTTAGGTTACAATGGTAACCTAGGTGCAAATATATCATAAGGCTGAACCTTGGCCGAGGTGACATGTTATGATTCAGTTAGAGCTCTAGTCTGTTTGCATGCGTGAGGTAATGGTGGTAACTGGGTTACTACATCATGAGTACGTAGTCTGTTGTATGCTTGCGGTCATGGTGGTAACTGAGTTACTGCATCATGAGTACGTAGTCTGTTGTATGTGTACCATCATGGTGGTAACAATACGTATTACTACATCATGAGTACGTTGGTTTCAGAGAATGTTTCTTTCTTTAGTGTTTATTTATGTGAGATTTGGATTGCTATTGAAGTTGTGGTGTCGATATGATTGTTTTGATTTATCCTTGAAATGAAGAATTTTTATTCGTATGGGTTGTGTCAATTGATTTGAGTTTATACATACGAGCTTCACAAGCTCACTGCATTAGTTGTTTGCAATCCTAGTGCACTATTCCATGGTGTAGCGGCTATTCCTGTAGGTCAGGACCACCAGGGTTGAGATCGAGGCGAGGGTTGCAGCAGTTTAGGTTTAGAACCTTTTTTTGGTAGTGTAGTGTAGTTTTTGGTATGCTCCTGGCGAGCGTTTACATCTGTATATCAGTTTTCTCGAGTTTTGTAAACAATTGTTGATGTGATATTCGACTTAAGTGATCGAGTCTTTATTAATGTTTTGTTGTTGCTCAAATTTAGTTGAAAAAGTTTCTGAGTATTTCAAGCATTTGGTTAAGTTTTCACGTTTCGAATTTGAATTTTTTCATTCGAAATTCGGGTTGTGACATGTATCTTGTGAGAGAGTGGGATATAAATACCAAAATTGCAAAATACTTAAAAACATCATATCAAAACCTAGACACCAGACACAAACTCTAAATGTGACTGGCTGCAAAAAGTAAAAATGAAAGATCAATAGCATCGTACCATCCATGTTGTAGATCATCATTGGCAATATGGAACTCAAAGTACACATATATACACTGTTCATATTCATCAGTGCAACGTTTGGCTCTTCGTGTCGTTGAAACCAAGTGTTGTATTTCCTGTGGTATCTCCAAGTTTGCTTCTTCAACTCTTTGGCGGCCAAATACTGTTGTTAAGTGTTCTATAGGCAACAATAGGCTTGATCACAGTTCATATTGATTGCATTGTGGGATTATATGATACATTATATGTCAATGAAGTGATATAATATACGTACTGATGGTAAAATGCAAAGAACACGGCATCAGTAGAATACTGTTCAGAACCCTCACTCCAACGCTGGAGATCTAAAGCCTTCATTCTTTTCTCTTCCAACTCATCACTTCCTCTGCACACACACCATTGTCTTTCCACACTAGAGCATAGTTTCACAGTGAATTACTTGATAAACTCATGTGGGTTGGCATCGGAAGGAGCCATTTCAGCATCCAAGCGGGTCAAGTTAGGTTCCGCAGTAAGAGTAGACTCCATTCTAGGCCATTTCAGAAACCATGGCTTCTCTGAAACCCAGATCGGATAGGTTATTAGGTCATGCCCAAAATTCCTTACTGCCGATTTTGAGAAAACCCTTTTGCCAAATCTCAAGTATTTCAGCTCTGTTGGACTTTCAATATTGTGTCTTCAATGTTGTGTCTTCGAATCCAACACTTTTGGGACACAGCTTGGAGAAACAGATTATACCGGTACATAAATTTATAGGTAGTATGATTTCTGAGCAAGATGTTATTGCTATTCTGAAGCATGGCTCTCAGATTTGGGTATGCCCCAATCATGCATTTCTCGGTTGCCTACTCATTCTACTGATGATGTGATTGTAAGCCATGAAAAGTTTGCGAAAGCTGTGCATCAGGTCAAGGAAATGGGATTTGATATGGAAAACTCAAAATCCCTGTGGGTAATACGTGCATTGTGTAGAAAGAATAAGCTGGATCATTGTCTCTAAGTTTATATGACGAGGTGGGGTTGGTCTGAGGATCATGTTCTCTATGCCTCCTTGTATGATTATGTCAGTGAAAAATTTAATGCAAGTAATGGATTTTTTGGTGAACAAGATGGGATGGCCTTAGCTAATGATTGGCGAACACCCTCTGGTTTTGTCATTCAATCTCAAGAAGAAGAAATAATCCCAAGGTGTTTCGTTGTTAAAATGTTGACGTTGCGAGGGTTAAAAAATGAAAACTTGAATTTGAATTATGTTTTGCAGCCTGCGGAGAAAGAATTATTGAGGAAATTCGTGACTATGTACCTTGACTGAGTACCTCAATTGCTGAGTGTGTACAAAGGAAATGTGAAGTTTTAGTCCCCTGATGCTGCACTACTTATTTACTAGCAAGGTTTTGGTTATTCCCAAATTTTTCTGTGGTCTTCATTTTTAACTTGTTGGAGAACAATCCTAGATTGTCTTGTTTCTTTTTCATTTGATGGTAGAGATTATAATTTGACGCATATAGTTGGATTAACATTCAATATCAGAAGGGACTACAAGGCCTGGCTAAAGTATGTGTTGCCATTCTCCAACTGCAATGCCTTTGTTGGACTTGTTGACGTGGCTCTTTATCTCAATAAGTCTCCAGAGTGTTTCGGCAGCTTCTTGGCAGTTGTCATAAGCATAGCTGGCAGTGACACGTGTAAGGAATAGTTGCGTAGTGCATACGTTGCTTCTGTAGCTTGAACTATAAATACCTATCTTCTTGTATTTTTTTTCTTAGAGTGGATTAAATAAAAAAATACGGTGTTATACTGTCAAATTTCTCTCTCAAAGTTTCGATTATCTTCATCTTCATTTTGCTTCATCTGCAACTTCTAGGGTTTCAATTCCATCATGTTGTGATGGTATCAGAGCTTCCATAAGCTTCTCTGACTTCGATCGATCCATCGCTTCCGCGTCTACTCTGTATCAAAGTTCTGTGAAGAGCTAAGACCCTAAGAGCATGATTCGTGTGAAACATGCAAGAGATCAGTTGGCTTCTGTTGGGGTCACTATTTCAGATGAAGACATAGTTGTTGTGACTCTAAATGGGCTTCCTGAAGAATATGCAATGATCAAAACAGTCATTCGAGCCCGAGATATCCCATCACTCTTGAAAATTTCAGGTCTCAATTGTTAGCTGCTGAGAGATATATTGAAGGCATTTTCCAAACTCATACTCACATGTCAGCGATGGTAGCAAGAAACAGTGGTTATGGCGCTCATTTTGGTGCTTCCGATGATGGAGATAACAGAAGGGTATACAAGGAGAATTCGTCTGGGGGTGATAGACACAATGATAGCAGATCAAATAGTAGACCTTATACTTCCACATTTCAAAACAATGGTGGCAACATAGGTAAGTCATTCACTGGGAAGTCTAACAACAATTGGAATAGTAGTGCAAGAAATGGAAACAGTGAACATGGGAACACATGGTCTGGAGGAGGCAACAACAACTGGTTTGGAAACAATAAAAACTTCAATGTGGAATGTCAACTTTATCACAAGAAAGGACACACAGCAGCAAATTGTTTCAAAAATTGTGAAAGGAGCAATGGGGCGTACAATGGTGACTATAGAACATATAATGGTGCCATTCCAGAATGTCAAATATGCAGCAAGAGAGGACATACAGCTGTGAATTGCTTTTACAAGAGCGATATCCCACCTCATGATCCAAGCTTATCAGTTGTAGTTTGCCAAATTTGTGGCCTAAAAGGACGCAACTCTTGACTGCCATTAAAGATCCATCTATGCATATGAAGGTTCATATCCACTAGCCACCTTGACGGCTATGACTGCTCGAAATTACTATCCGGGTTCCAGTTCTCATTTTTCTGGACCAAGTTCTTACAATGCTGGCCCTAATTGTCCGAGTTCTAGTTCTCACTTTTCTGGTTCGAGTTCTTACAATGCTGGTCCTAGCTCATCTCCTAATGGCCAATGCTCTTCTGATACACATCAGTTCTCTAATGGTAAACTTTGGATTGGGGATACTGGGGCAACCCATCACATGACATCTGATCTCAGAAGTTTGACCACTGCTGAACCTTATGCATCAGACAATACCATTACAATTGGCAATGGTGAAGGTTTGCATGTAGAACATGTTGGCTCTACTCATATTACTCCTGCTGATCACACTTTTAAGCTTAATAATGTGCTTCATGTGCCCGACCTATCAGTTAATCTACTCTCATTTACTAAACTGTGTAAAGATAACGGTTGCTTCATTACACTAGATGATGTTGATATTGATGTGCAGGAAAAGGCATTAAAAGCTGTGTTGTACCAAGGAAGGAGTAGTGCTGAAGGCCTTTTTCTTTTCAAGTCTCCAAAGTTACCTTCCCAAATAAAAGAGCCTCAAACTGCCTATGTTGGATCAGCAGTAAAGTCTTCCATTTGGCATCACAGATTAAGGCATCCTACATCTGCAATTGCTTCCAGAATGCTTGCTTTGTCTAAAATTCCTTCTACGAGTGATAAAACAAGTCATGTTTGTACTCATTGTCTAAGAGGTAAAATGCATCGACTACCATTTTCTGATTCTGTATCGAAATCAGTTCTTCCTTTCCAAAAAATTCACTTCGAAGGTTTTAGATAGTATGTCACGTTTATCGATGATTGTACAAGGTTTCTGTGGATTTATCCACTTGTTAATAAATCAGATGCTTTCTCTGTGTTTGTCAAATTTCATGCTTTTGTTCATAACCAGTTCAATGCTTCAATTAAAATTTTCCAATCAGATGGTGGTGGTGAATTCAATAGCAAAATGTTTAAGAATTTTTTTGAGCAACATGGCATCTTGCATTATATCTCATGTCCTCATACTCCCTAACAAAATGGGGTAGCCGAGAGAAAGAACAGACATGTGGTCAAAACTACAATTACTTTGTTGTTTGCGGCTTCTCTCAGCAAACCATTTAATGGTGTTGCTCATTCAGCCTTCTTGATTAATCGTATGCCCTGTCAATCTTTGAATATGTCATCTCCATACTTAGCTTTGTGTCACGCCCCGAATTTTATGAATAACAATTCATAATCCGAAACATGAAAATTTTTCTTTTCTTAACACACACACCACACGAAATAAAATCAAACCGACTTAGTCTCGGTTAATTATTACAACATAAATCCAAAATGTAATGTAAAGCTCTAAATGAGCATACACACACACACCTCACAACTAAATAAATAACAAAACTGCTGTAACACCTAAGCAGCTCGGTCACCTCCCTGGTTATCCTGACATGCAGGAATATCCGCTACACCATTGAATAGTGTACCGGGATTGCAACAACACAAAACCCGGTAAGCTTATGAAAGCTTGTATGAGTAAAAGAAGGAACTGTTACTTAATTTAAACTCATTTATTCCCACACACAGCAACACTCAATTATTTCCACATATACAAATAATAACAATCTCAATCAACACCAACTCAATATAACAAGTCAACTCCAATCACTACTTTCCCCACGACTCTCTTCATCGTATTTATAAAAATACGGTACTTGACAGACTAGAGCTCTAACTGAATCGTAGCCCGTCACCTGGCCTAGGTTATGCATCCGACATATTTATCAATTATTGTATTTCATCAATATGTATACCTATATACATATTTAGAACGTCCAATAATTCCACATACTCAACCAATCGTATCCCATCATCCACACTAGGATTAGAGCGTCCGATTATCCACACCGGTCATTACATTGACCCTAAACCCATAAATGAACCCAATATATAATATCACATACTGAAATCAACACAACCAAGATATATCATATTATTATGGAATTACACAATTGTAATATAATCAACTCAATCATATCATCAATCAAACAATCCACTCATCAATATATATTTTCCACGTAAATATATATATACGTAATCATCCACTCAGGAATGACCACTAATACCATCTATAGTTCACACAAGAAAATTATGAAATTCATTTGTATAGTTAAAATTCATTTTTCTTACCTATGAACAGTGGTAATTCAAGTCCATGAAATTTTAAAACAAATATTTAATCCGCAAATATTTTTCACACAATTACCAAAATAAATAAATTAAAATACTCGGTTCGTAATATGAACCACGTGAGTTTTACTCACCTCGAACTCCTGCTGCGTCTTCTATATATATATAACTCACAAAAATCCAATGCTCGTCAACTCAAGCCGTCAAGTACCTAATCAAGTACGGTATTTACTTAGCAATGAAGCATGAAATAAACCTAATTGATGATCCAACGGTCGGATTTCTAAAATAAAGATAATCCAACGGTCGGATTCTAAAATAAAGATAATCCAACGGTTAGATCCTCACGGATTGCCCATGGAAACATCCTATCAAAATTATACGAAAATCCGATGGACGGATCTTCGTTAATCGTGTCCCGAATCACTATTTTATAATTATACGAAGATCCAAAAGTCGGATCTTCGCCCGTGACCACACAAAGTCATCGGGACAGTCATATGAACATCATATTAAAATTTGAAGTAAAACCGATGGTCTGATCTTCGTAAATCTCAAACCGAAGGTAAATTGTAAAACCGTAAATAGTAACGTTAAAACAGAAATTGACTAATTATCAACTTTTTCTAACATGACCAAGTTATATCTCAAAACGCTCGTATGGATGCATAGATCATCGTCCAGATAATAAAAACTCAAAATTCGGTCCGACGCGCCGCCACACGCGGCGGTCAGACGGTGGTCAACGCGGCGGTCAACGCCGGTCAACCACCTCCGATGCAAAAGTCGTCAACTACAAACTTCTTCAAAATGAAATTTTGAACAACTTTGATACTTGACTTTTTCGGAGATGAGGTCTGGATCGTCCTAGATCGGGCTTTGAAGTTGGATTAATCTCGGCCCTCTGATCAGTCTCCAGATCGAATCAGGGACGTCGAAATCTTCAACTCTTGATCTACCACTCTACACTCAAAATCGTGATGCAAGCTATATATGGGGATGATCAGAAGGAAGAGCACGTCACGAAAATGGGGACGATCGGCCCGTGCACAGCCGGAAAAAGGGTTTTCCGGCCGGGTCGGGTTTTCGTTTCGGAGAGATGCTTCGATCCAGCTCTAGGGGCAGCGGCGGGGCGTGGCGATGGCGGGGATCGACCAGGCGTGAGGCGGCGATGCGGGAGAGGGCCGGGTCCGGCGGCGGCGGGGTCGGGAGGCCCGACTTCCAGTCGGGTCGGGTCACCGGGTCTGAATGCACAGTGACCAGACCGAGAGAGAGAGACGGGGGACTGATGTGCAATAATGGAATTTTTTCGTCCTTCACAACAAACTCAGATTTTTCCACTATTTATAGAAAAATTTCGATTTTCAAATATTCATAACTTATTCATACGAACTCCGAATAATACGTTCCACATATGCACGGACTCGTATCGACGAGCTCTACAACTTTCATGAAGGAAGTTTTCCCAAATTTTGAACGTATAAAAAGTCGATTTTCACGACCCCCTAAATAACGTTCGTTTTTGAAAATAAAATCACTCGGAACCAATTTTCTCAACCCACGACAGTCCAAATAATCCCAAATATCACAATTCAATTAATATAACAATTATTGAATTACATAAATTTATTGTATGAAAATCTGGGTCTTCACAGTCTACCCTCCTTAAAAGAATTTCGTCCCGAAATTCAAGCATGTTCGTCCACAAAAAGCTGAGGATATCTCTTCCTCATGTCAGACTCCAATTCCCATGACGCATCACCCTCATCATGATGACTCCACAACACCTTCACAAGATCAACCTCTTTCCTACGAAGTTTCTTTGTAGACCTATCCAAGATACGAACAGGTTCAACTACAAACGTCACATCCGAGTTCACTTCGATCGTACCGTGATCAATCACGTGAGACTCGTCTCGTACATACTTCCTGAGCAGAGACACATGGAAGACATTGTGCACACCCGACATGCTAACAGGTAAAGCAAGACGATATGCCAAGTTACCAACCCTTTCTAGAATCTCAAAGGGTCCGACATACCTCGGTGCGAGTTTCCCCTTCTTGCCAAATCTCACCACACCTTTCATAGGTGAGACTTTCAAGAACACATGATCACCTGTCTCAAACTCCAACGGTCTCCTCTTCAAGTCGGCATAACTCTTCTGTCTACTCTGAGCGGTTCTGATTCTGTCCCGAATAGTAGTGACCTTCTCTGTAGCCTCCTGTACAATCTCAGGTCCGATGAGCCCTTTATCCCCTGCTTCTGCCCAACAGATAGGAGTCCTACATGGCCTACCATAAAGAGCCTCATATGGAGCCATACCGATACTAGAGTGATAGCTGTTGTTGTAGGCAAACTCTACCAATGGCAGATGATCTGCCCAACTACCCTTAAAATCCAGAACACAAGCTCTGAGCATGTCCTCCATCACCTGATTCACTCTCTCAGTCTGTCCATCTGTTTGTGGGTGAAATGCAGTGCTCATAGCAAGAGACGTACCAAATGCCTTATGGAACCTTCGCCAGAATTCTGAAGTGAAACGAGCATCACGATCCGAAACGATCGTCACAGGCACTCCATGAAGTCTCACTATCTCGTTCACATATATCTTACACAATGCATCACCTGAGTATGTTTTTGCCACCGGAAGGAAGTGTGCTGATTTGGTCAACCGGTCAACAATCACCCAGTCACAAAGTCCATAGAGATATCTTCCCATTTCCATACAGGAATCGATAAGGGGTTCAGCATTCCTGCTGGTCTCTGATGCTCTGCCTTCACCTGTTGACAGGTAAGACACTTCGACACGTGTTCCGCCACATCCCTCTTCATACCATACCACCAAAACTGCCTTCTTAGATCCATATACATTTTAGTACCTCCTGGATGTATAGTATATCGAGACCTATGTTCTTCCCGCATGATCTCCTCCCTGAGGCTATCAACACTCGGTACATACAATCTCCCTCGAAATCTCAACCCTCCATCAGCCCCAATCAACCACTCAGAAGGACCCTCCACATCCGGGTCAGCAGTCATCTCAGCAATCCTCGCCTGAGCAAACTCATCAAGTGTCTGACCCTGAATGATCCTGGAGATCAAGGTGGGCTGTAAGGTGATACTACCGAGAAAGATTCCATGTCCTGCTCCTGCGGGCATAAGGTCGAACTCAGATGCAGCTTCTAGCATACGCCACTCCTGCACCATAATCGATGCCATGATTACCCGAGGTTTCCTACTCAAAGCATCCGCCACTACATTTGCCTTTCCGGGATGATACTCCAAGGTGAAATCATAGTCCTTAATGAGCTCCATCAATCTCCTCTGCCTCATGTTCAACTCCTTCTGGGAGAATAGATACTTCAAACTCTTGTGATCAGAAAAGAGTTCAAATTTCTCATCGTAAAGATAGTGCCTCCAAATCTTCAAGGCAAACACCACAGCTGCTAGCTCTAGATCATGAGTAGGGTAATTCCGCTCATATACCTTCAACTGTCTAGAACCATAAGCAACAACACTACCATTCTGCATTAACACACACCCCAAACCCTGATGAGATGCATCGCTGTAAATGACTAATCCACCACCACTAGTAGGAATAGTCAACACCGGAGTTGTAGTCAATCTAGTCTTCAGCTCAATGAAAGCCTTCTCACACTCATCCGACCATACGAACTGAGTGTCCTTCCTGGTCAATTTGGTCAAAGCCGAAGCAATACCAGAAAACCCTTCAATGAAGCGCCTGTAATAACCGGCCAGTCCAAGGAAGCTACGGATTTCTGTAACCGTAGTAGGGCGACTCCAACTCATCACTGCTTCAACCTTCGAAGGATCCACAGAAACTCCATCCTTCGAGACCACATGACCAAGGAACTTGACTTCACTCTGCCAGAAGTCGCATTTCTCGAACTTGGCAAATAGTTTCTGCTCCCTCAATGTCTGCAGCACTATCCGCAGATGTCTCTCATGCTCCGCTGACGACCTTGAATATATCAATATGTCATCAACGAACACTACCACGAACTGATCCAAGTAAGGATTGAACGTACGGTTCATCAAATCCATAAATGCTGCGGGGGCATTCGTGAGACCAAAAGGCATGACAAGAAACTCAAAATGTCCATACCTGGTCCTGAACGCCGTCTTTGGAATATCTTCCTCCTTCACCCTCAACTGGTGATATCCAGACCTCAAGTCAATCTTCGAGAATACAGTAGCTTCTCTAAGCTGATCGAACAAGTCATCAATCCTAGGTAATGGGTACCTATTCTTGATGGTCACCTTGTTCAACTGTCGATAATCCACACATAGACGAAGTGAACTATCCTTCTTCTTCACAAACAACACTGGTGCGCCCCAAGGAGACACACTTGCCTGAATGAACCCTTGTGCAAGCAAGCCCTCAATCTGAACCTTCAACTCCTGAAGTTCAGCTGGAGCCATTCGATAGGGTGCTTTCGACACAGGTGAAGTACCTGGTATCACATCAATGGAGAAGTCCATTACCCTTTTCGGGGGTAACCCAGGGATCTCCTGAAACACGTCTTCATACTCTGAAACTACAGGAATCCCTGTAATCTTTGAAGTACTACTCCCTGATTCAATATGGGCCAGAATCCCTATCCTCATGGTGATGTCAGACTTCAGGCAACGGTAATGAAACACCGGTTGTCCCGGAACATGGAAGGACACAATCATCCTAAAGCAATCAATAACAGCATGGTTCGGGCTCAACCAATCCATACCCAAAATCACATCATACGTGTGATTTGGAATCACAATCAAAGATGCAGAGAACTCTCTGCCACCAATCCCAATAGGGCAATCATCACAAAGCATGCTAAGCTCAAGAGACACACCGAGAGGTGACGTAACACACAATGATCTAGTCAGAGGTATAGCAATCAAACCCAAAACATCCACAACCGAACTAGATATGAAAGAGTGTGAGGCTCCCGTATCAAACAGTACTCTAGCAAGAAAGTGATAAACAGATAAGGTACCTTCCACTCCCGTGCCTGCCTGACCGACGGCAAAGACTCTAGCATGAGCAGGTGGTAGTTGCCTCTGCTGGTTACCCTGCACTCTACCCTGATTTCGAGGACACTCTCTAGCCTGATGCCCTGCCTGTCCACAACTGTAGCATAACCTACCCCGTGGTTTTGTGCACGCACGAGAGATGTGGCCCGGCTCGCCACAGTTAAAGCACTTCACTGGAGCTGCTGGTGCTATCTGCCTGATAGGCATAGCCTGAACAGGAGGAGCTACTGCTGCCCTAGCTGGAACCTGATGCTGGAACTGAGTTCTCTGTCTCTTCCAGAGCCCACCCCTGAAGTCTCTAGCTCTACTGCTCCCTGCTATGGCCTTTCCCTTGCCCTGGAAGTCTCTCTTAGCAGACTCCTTCTCTCTACGAATCAGGTTCTGCTGCTCAATGATCTGTGCCTTAGCCAAGATCTCTCTCTTGGTCTTCAGCTCCAAGATAGCGACATCACGCTCAATCGAAGGGCTCAACCCTCTCTGCAACTTCTTGGCCAAGTCCTCATCCTCCATCTGCCTCACATACTTGTACAATCTGGAGAACTCCGCATCATACTCAATGACTGTCATCTTCCCCTGTACAAGTGCAAGGAACTCTCTCTCCAACCTCTCCTTCACTGCTGGTGGAAAGTACTTCTCTCTGAACAGCCTCTCAAAGCCGTCCCATGTTAAGGTAGACACCTCAATGCTCCTCTGAGTGACGTTCCACCACACTCTAGCCTCATCCTTCAACATGAAAGCGGCTAGCTTCCTCTTGTCGGTCTCAGTGCAATCAAGCAGATCGAAATAAGTCTGCAAGTCCTCTATCCAGCGATCCGCCACCATATAATCTGTGCCTCCTCCAAACTTGGTTGCTCCCAAGCGAGTAATTTCCCTTGCTAGCATCAGCAAGCGAGCAGGATTATCAATCACAGCCACATGAGGAATAGGCTGATCCTCATAAGGTGCATCTTCTTCCGACTCGAATACTTCTTCGACTGGAGGGGCCCTACCCCTTCCTCGGCCTCTACCCCTGCCACGAGGTCTACCTCTACCCCGACCTCTGGCCTCATTTCCCTCAATCTCCATTACCTAATAAGCATGATATACTTGATTAATACACGCATAACACTTAAACAAAACATAAGTCAAATGCAAGTCCATATTAACCAAGTACTGATCATACATAACGATGCTTAAATTTCCTAAAAGTACTAACGTTCCTAGCCAACCTAACGCACTCACATACCCAATGACATTGTCAATACCGAAGAGCACACGATGGGGATCCGCTGCAAACGGGCCATCACTCGGTAAGTATTGACATATCACCAAATATGTACCTTACGCTCTGATACCAAACTGTCACGCTCCGAATTTTATGAATAACAATTCATAATCCGAAACATGAAAATTTTTCTTTTCTTAACACACACACCACACGAAATAAAATCAAACCGACTTAGTCTCGGTTAATTATTACAACATAAATCCAAAATGTAATGTAAAGCTCTAAATGAGCATACACACACACCTCACAACTAAATAAATAACAAAACTGCTGTAACACCTAAGCAGCTCGGTCACCTCCCTGGTTATCCTGACATGCAGGAATATCCGCTACACCATTGAATAGTGTACCGGGATTGCAACAACACAAAACCCGGTAAGCTTATGAAAGCTTGTATGAGTAAAAGAAGGAACTGTTACTTAATTTAAACTCATTTATTCCCACACACAGCAACACTCAATTATTTCCACATATACAAATAATAACAATCTCAATCAACACCAACTCAATATAACAAGTCAACTCCAATCACTACTTTCCCCACGACTCTCTTCATCGTATTTATAAAAATACGGTACTTGACAGACTAGAGCTCTAACTGAATCGTAGCCCGTCACCTGGCCTAGGTTATGCATCCGACATATTTATCAATTATTGTATTTCATCAATATGTATACCTATATACATATTTAGAACGTCCAATAATTCCACATACTCAACCAATCGTATCCCATCATCCACACTAGGATTAGAGCGTCCGATTACCCACACCGGTCATTACATTGACCCTAAACCCATAAATGAACCCAATATATAATATCACATACTGAAATCAACACAACCAAGATATATCATATTATTATGGAATTACACAATTGTAATATAATCAACTCAATCATATCATCAATCAAACAATCCACTCATCAATATATATTTTCCACGTAAATATATATATACGTAATCATCCACTCAGGAATGACCACTAATACCATCTATAGTTCACACAAGAAAATTATGAAATTCATTTGTATAGTTAAAATTCATTTTTCTTACCTATGAACCGTGGTAATTCAAGTCCATGAAATTTTAAAACAAATATTTAATCCGCAAATATTTTTCACACAATTACCAAAATAAATAAATTAAAATGCTCGGTTCGTAATATGAACCACGTGAGTTTTACTCACCTCGAACTCCTGCTGCGTCTTCTATATATATATAACTCACAAAAATCCAATGCTCGTCAACTCAAGCCGTCAAGTACCTAATCAAGTACGGTCTTTACTTAGCAATGAAGCATGAAATAAACCTAATTGATGATCCAACGGTCGGATTTCTAAAATAAAGATAATCCAACGGTCGGATTCTAAAATAAAGATAATCCAACGGTTAGATCCTAACGGATTGCCCATGGAAACATCCTATCAAAATTATACGAAAATCCGATGGACGGATCTTCGTTAATCGTGTCCCGAATCACTATTTTATAATTATACGAAGATCCAAAAGTCGGATCTTCGCCCGTGACCACACAAAGTCATCGGGACAGTCATATGAACATCATATTAAAATTTGAAGTAAAACCGATGGTCTGATCTTCGTAAATCTCAAACCGAAGGTAAATTGTAAAACCGTAAATAGTAACGTTAAAACAGAAATTGACTAATTATCAACTTTTTCTAACATGACCAAGTTATATCTCAAAACGCTCGTATGGATGCATAGATCATCGTCCAGATAATAAAAACTCAAAATTCGGTCCGACGCGCCGCCACACGCGGCGGTCAGACGGTGGTCAACGCGGCGGTCAACGCCGGTCAACCACCTCCGATGCAAAAGTCGTCAACTACAAACTTCTTCAAAATGAAATTTTGAACAACTTTAATACTTGACTTTTTCGGAGATGAGGTCTGGATCGTCCTAGATCGGGCTTTGAAGTTGGATTAATCTCGGCCCTCTGATCAGTCTCCAGATCGAATCAGGGACGTCGAAATCTTCAACTCTTGATCTACCACTCTACACTCAAAATCGTGATGCAAGCTATATATGGGGATGATCAGAAGGAAGAGCACGTCATGAAAATGGGGACGATCGGCCAGTGCACAGCCGGAAAAAGGGTTTTCCGGCCGGGTCGGGTTTTCGTTTCGGAGAGATGCTTCGATCCAGCTCTAGGGGCAGCGGCGGGGCGTGGCGATGGCGGGGATCGACCAGGCGTGAGGCGGCGATGCGGGAGAGGGCCGGGTCCGGCGGCGGCGGGGTCGGGAGGCCCGACTTCCAGTCGGGTCGGGTCACCGGGTCTGAATGCACAGTGACCAGACCGAGAGAGAGAGACGGGGGACTGATGTGCAATAATGGAATTTTTTCGTCCTTCACAACAAACTCAGATTTTTCCACTATTTATAGAAAAATTTTGATTTTCAAATATTCATAACTTATTCATACGAACTCCGAATAATACGTTCCACATATGCACGGACTCGTATCGACGAGCTCTATAACTTTCATGAAGGAAGTTTTCCCAAATTTTGAACGTATAAAAAGTCGATTTTCACGACCCCCTAAATAACGTTCGTTTTTGAAAATAAAATCATTCGGAACCAATTTTCTCAACCCACGACAGTCCAAATAATCCCAAATATCACAATTCAATTAATATAACAATTATTGAATTACATAAATTTATTGTATGAAAATCTGGGTCTTCACACTTTGTTTGGTCATGCTTCAGAAATTCAAACCTAAAAGTATTTGGGTCTGCATGTTACCCTTATCTTCATCCATACTCTCATGATAAACTTGATTTTCGAACTGAGCAGTGTATTTTTTTGGGGTATGCACTAGGTTTCAAGGGTGTTTTCTGTTACAATATTTCAAAAAAACTTTGGTTGTGTCGTCATGTTGTGCATGATGAATCTATGTTCCCTTTTGCTAATATCAAAATATCTTCTTAATCCATTATTTTTCCTAAATCTACTACTTGTAACTCATTTCCTATTTTTGTCTCTTCTTCGAGTCCTCGAGTCCTTCTCCACCATTATCTAGTTCATCATTGTCCACTTCTTCTTCTATTTCTTCTGATACTACTAATGCAGATTCACCGTCTCTTGAGCCTTCCACTACACGTCCTACTATGATGCCTGTCCTATCCTCGGCACAGCTGCAAGTAATACTTCCGACTCCACCAAGTTCTCCTATTGATTCTCCTCAACAGGTTGATTCTTCAACTGTGGCTGTAGGGGAGGGGGGGGGGGTGTTATGGATGTGAGTGTGCATCCACAACAAGTAGAAAAGAATAATGTGCATCCTGTGTTTGACTTTGAATTATTGAATGCTGTTCCGGACTTAAATCAAGGCATGCAGTTACCTCATGAATTAATGTTTGTTCAAGATGAAGCATATAATAATCATCCAATGTTGACATGAGCTAAAAATGGTATAGTGAAAAAGAAGACATTCCAAGATTTATGTGCCTTTTCAAGCATTGTGCAGTTGAAGATGTATGATGAATTTGCTAATTTTTGTGGCTTTACATCTATACTTGATATTCAAGATCATGTTGAACCAAAATCATTCAGAAATGCTACTGGGAAATCAGAATGGGATGATGCAATGCAAGATTAAATTGATGCTCGCAATAAACAAGGCACTTGGACACTAGTTCCTCGTCCAACTAATAAGAACATTGTGGGAAGCAAGTAGATTTACGAAGTAAAGAAGAATCCTGATGGCACCGTATCAAGATACTAGGCAAGGCTTGTAGCTAAAGGTTATAGTCAAGCTAAAGGCTTGGATTTGATGACACTTTCAGCCCCGTTGTAAGACATAGTGCTGTGAGGCTTGTGATTGCTTTGGCTGGAATGTTTAAATGGGAACTCCGACAATTAGATGTGAAAAATGTTTTTCTTCATGGTGAGTTAAAAGAGGAAGTTTTCATGCAACAACCAAGGTTTTATTGATTCTGAGCATCCTGATTATGTATGTTTGTTGAGAAAATCATTGCATGGCTTGAAACAAGCTCCTAGAGCTTGGAATGAAAAATTTACTAACTTTCTTCCTGCTCTAGGATTCCAATACTCTCATTCAGATCCTAGTTTGTTTGTGAAACAATCAGATGATGGAATAGTTTCTTTATTACTGTATGTTAATGATATTGTGATCACTGGTTCTGATATAGAAGGGATAAAGATGGTCATTGAAGAGTTGAGCTCTATTTTTGACATGTGTTTAAGAACAAGAGGAATTGATAAACAGAAAAGGAGAGTAAAATTTCAGAGAGAATGCGGATTTCAATGTGTTTATTCATCTCATACAAAGGGGGTATTTATAGGAATACATTGAAGTGTGAAAGCTCAAAGAGAAACTCAAAATGATAACCATCTTGATGATGATTTTCTGCCATGCTTGTTGCCCTTTGGTAAAGCATGTTTACATAAGTCTTCATACACTCAAGTACCTATGATTATACACTCAAGTACCTATCTAAATACTTTTACGTATTTTGTTACATGATATAGACATATACGGTATATATACAATTTATACTACAACACTCCCCCTTGGATATTTCATGTTCAATAGTATTGTGTAGATGGTGCGCATCGAAGTTGCCTCGTTAAAAACCTTGCCAAGTAATAAAACCCTGTGGGAAAAAACAACCTTGGTCGAAAGGGAAAAAGAGCACAACGCGCGTTGAGTGTGAAGTATGTTTCTGGATACTCCCCCTGATTTAGACTCCTCTTGAAGATTGTGGGAGTTCGGATATCCTCCTCAATCCGATGCTCCTTACATGTTTCTCGAAAGGGGATTTTGGTAGTGACTTAGTAAATAGGTCAGCTACATTATCTTCTGATCGGATTTGATTTACTTCAATATTTAGAAGTGTTTGCTGTTGCTGGTTGTAGAAGAATTTCGGCGATATATGCTTGGTATTGTCGCCTTTGATGAAACCTAATTTCATTTGCTCAATACAAGCTGCATTGTCCTTGTAAATGCATGTAGGTTCATTTGTGGTGAATTTCAAACCACAAGTTCCTCGAATGTGTCTATTTATAGACCTTAGCCATATGCACTCACGCACGGCTTCATGTAGTGCAATTATCTCTGCATGATTTGAGGAAGTAGCAACAAGAGTCTGTTTTGTAGATCTCCAAGATATCGCGGTGTTTCCCATGGTAAAGACATAACCTGTTTGGGAGCGACCTTTGTGAGGGTCAGAGAGATACCCTGCATCAGCAAAACCCGTCAAAACATCATTTTGATGGAGGAGAGGAGGAGAACGTCGGTCACTATGGATAGTGTTGCCGGCGCTCACATTTCTTTTCTCTCTGTAGGGATAGAACAAGCCCATATCGATCGTACCTTTTAGGTATCGAAGGATTGTCTTTATACCAATCCAATGGCGGCATGTTGGTGCAGAACTGTGTCGAGCTAACAAGTTTACTGCAAATGAGATATCCGGTCTTGTGTATTGAGCTAAATACAATAATGCGCCTATCGCACTTAGGTATGGTATTTCAGCTTCTAATAAATCTTCGTCCTCATCCCTTGGACGAAACGGATCTTTCATGGGCTCAAGACTACGGTTGATCATGGGAGTACTCACAGGCTTTGCTTTATCTTCATTAAAGCGCCTTAGTAACTTTTGAGTATATGCTAATTGATGGATCATAATCCCATCATTACGGTGCTCGAGTTCTATTCCGAGACAAAACCGTGTTTTCCCGAGATCTTTCATCTCAAATTCAGATTTCAAATATGTAGCAGTTTCTTTTAACTCATCTAGAGTTCCAATTAAGTTCATGTCATCAACATAAACTGCTACAATTGCAAATCCGGATCTTGTTCTCTTAATGAACACGCAAGGGCATATTTCATTGTTAACATATCCCTTCCCAATCAAGTAGTCACTTAGACGGTTATACCACATCCGTCCGGATTGTTTCAATCCATATAGTGAGTGTCTTAATTTTATTGAAAACGCGCTCCGTGGTTTAGAGCCACTTGATTTGGGTAATTGAAGTCCATCTGGAACCTTCATATATATCTCTGAATCTAGATCCCCATAGAGATATGCTGTAACCACATCCATGAGCTGCATGTCAAGTTTTTCGGAAACTACCAAACTGACAAGGTAGCGGAACGTTATAACATCCATTACGGGAGAATATGTCTCCTCGTAGTCGATTCCAGGACGTTGTGAGAAACCTTGCGCCACAAGGCGGGCTTTGTATCTAACAACCTCATTTTTCTCATTACGCTTTCTAACAAAGACCCATTTATGGCCAACAGGTTTTATATTTGGTGGTGTCAGTGTTATAGACCCAAATACCTGTCTCTTTGTTAGTGAATCCAATTCAGTCTGGATTGCATTTTTCCATTTTGACCAATCTGCTCTACGTTGGCATTCTTCAACGGAGCGAGGTTCGATATCATCGTATTCTATAATTCCTTTTGCAATATGATATGCAAACGCATCATCAATCGCCATAGAATTTCTGTCCATAATTACATGTATACTAGTGTAATTCATGGAGATCTCTCTATTCTCTGGAATTGGTTCTATTATTGGAGCGTCCTCCAATGATGTCTCTTGGACATAACCATAATCCGGAATTTTTTCATGAGATGGATTATTTATATCGATGATTAATGGATTATTTTGTGTCAAGCTCGCTTTCTTTCTTGGGCGAGAATCCATCGAACCTATAGGCCTCCCGCGCTTTCTAGCAGGAGCCATGGGTCTAGCCACTGCATCACCCATAGAGGGGATGTCATGTCCTTTATTTTTAGGAACATCAATCCTTGCAGGTACGTTTGCAGCAGGTATGTGTGATCTTGTCACTTTAGCCATATCAGAAAACGCATCAGGCATTGATTCTGCTACGTTCTGAAGATCGAGAATCCTCCGCACCTCTATTTCAGACTGTGTGGTTCGGGGATCAAGATGAGACAAAGTGGGGACAGACCACGACAATTCCTATCTTTTCTGTTGAACATTAATGTTCTTGTCTCCCCCTAATGACGGGAAGACTGTCTCATCAAAGTGACAATCCGCAAATCTAGCGGTAAATAGATCACCTGTCAAGGGTTCTATGTAGCGGATAATGCTTGGAGTATCATATCCAACATAAAGGCCTAAGCGTCTTTGAGGACCCATTTTGGTGCGCTGTGGCGGCGCAATTGGCACATAAACTGCACACCCAAATATGCGTAAGTGTGAGACATTAGGCTCATACCCAGTCACCAGTTGGGACGCAGAAAAGGGTTGGGTGGCAGTGGGTCTCAGATGAATGAGCACAGCTGCATGTAATATTGCATAGCCCCAAGCAGAAATAGGGAGATTGGTGCGCATAACCAATGCCCTGGCAACCATTTGAAGTCTTTTAATGGCAGCTTCTGCGAGTCCATTTTGGGTGTGTACATGAGGGACAAGATGTTCCACCTCAATCCCAATGGACATGCAATAATCATCAAAGGTTCTTGATGTAAATTCTCCAGCATTGTCAAGACGAATTGACTTAACAGGATGATCGGGGTGGTGAGCCCTTAATTTAATGATTTGTGCTAGGAGTTTAGCAAATGCAGCATTTCTTGTGGATAAGAGCATGACATGTGACCAACGTGTCGATGCATCAACCAACACCATAAAATATCTAAATGGTCCGCAAGTTGGTTGGATAGGTCCACAAATATCACCTTGTATTCTTTGTAAGAATGGTATATTTTCTTTAGTGTCCTTTGCATAGGATGGTCTTGATCCTACATTTGCTAAAGAGCAAGCTTTGCAAAACGAATGATACACTTTAGAAGTAACTCTTTGGACCAATGTTTGGTTCGTACTTCTTTTCGTTTTGAAGAATGGATGTCCGTGTGAAGTTTTTAATATACGGAGCATCATGTCACGACCTAGATGTCCCAAACGATCGTGCCAAAGCTTGTATGTGTCAGGATCCCATAATTTGTCATTCATGAAATGGTTGGATTCAATGACTCTAATAGTGGTTGCATACAATCCACTAGAGCGACACATAAGTTTCTCTAAAACCCGTGTATTTCCGTAGTTTTTAGAGGTGATGCAAAGGAACTGTTGTCCATTCTCACAATGTGTTTCCACATGAAAAATCATTGGCTCTTATGTCTTTAAAGCTTAATAGGGTCCTTCCGGCCCTTGGAGCATATAGAGCTTCGGCGACATTAATATTTGTGCCATTTGGTAACAAAAATTGAGCTGGTCCTCGACCATGAATCAATTGTGATGGTCCTGCCATCGTAGTTACTGAGGATCGATTGGGTGTCATCCATAAAAATAATTGCCTATGTCGCAATATCGTATGTGTGGTGCCACTATCAAGAAGGCATTCCAATTCTCCGGAAAACATACTGAAAGGAATAAAGTTCGGAATATTAACACATCTCCATGACATTGAATGCGATACTTTATTAATAGGGAAAATAGCCAATGATTACATCAAAGTTATTCATAAGTCTATTCCAAATATCAAACTTTAGACAAATTGCTATCACTCAATCCGTTTGGTAATTCCAATGGAATATGACCAGGAAAGTAAAGAGATGTTGGTGGAGCGAGGCTCGCTTAAATACCCCGATCTCAATTGCTTTCCTAGACATCATACTTTATTGGGTACGCCACATAAGAAGGAGTTTAATACAATTGTTATTTATTGACTAAGGCACATTTGCCATTCTTGGAAAATAGAAAGAGGATTATTCTAATCAAAGTCTGTGGCATCCTCGTGCTCTTCATCTACAGCTTTGAAGTCCTCAACAGTGAGATTGACATCTTCATTATTTTCATCTTCGGCAAGGTTAGCTTCTTGCTCTCTTGCTTCCCTGTACTCCTTGTAGCGTGCAGCTAATTGGGTACTTGCATGACATTGTTTAAACCAATGCTCGATTGATCCACATCTATGACACATGTCATTGTGGTTCCCTCCCTTCATTTGAGGTATAGGTTGTGCAGGTTGTACAGTTTGTGCAGGTTGTGCAGGTTGTGCACGTTGTGGATATCCCCTAGGAGGGTTGCTGCTACTACCACGGCGCATGGTGCGACCTCCACGGTTCATGGTGCTATTTCCACGGCCGGTGTTGCCATATCTCCCTCTTCCACGTGTGGAGTTACCATCACGTGTGCCCGCTCTAAAGTTGCGGTTTCCTTCCCTGTTGAGGCGGTTATATGGACCTGTTCGTCCTTCATGTCCCCTATTATTAGGGTACATATCCCCTATTGCTGGGGTACCGCTCCCTGTGCCCTCTCTTGGGTGCATTATAATTTGCCTCACGAACGCTCTTGGTTCCAATGGGTCTTGAATTATAATTCTTTACGAGAATGTTGTCGTGCTTTTCGGCTATCGACAAAATATTTTTGAGTTCATTGAACCTCGTAATTCGTCCAGCATTTACTTCAGTGCGATACTGCTTTGATAGCAAAATTGCTGCAACAGGGAAGGTGGAGAGAGTTTTCTCAATTAGCTCTTCTTCTGTGAGGGGTCTTTGACAGAACCTCAACATGGATTTGAGACGAAGAGCTTCTGAATTGTACTCAGCAATAGACTTGAAGTCTGAGAAGCGTACATCGTTCCACTGAACATTCAAGTCAGGGAGGAGAGAATCTTGGATATTGTTAAAGCGCTCTTGTAGTGCTTCCCATAAATCCTTTGCATCTTTGATGGACATGTACTCTAGCTTGAGTGCTTTGTCCATATGACGTCGCATCAAGATGATTGCTTGTGCATGCTTCTTGGGTGATCGAGGTAACACAAGAGCAGGGTTTGGTTCATGGATGATGGGCAATATCCCCTTCGATGTGAGATGGTTCTCAACGTCGGTTTTCCAGCTATGGTACTCCGAACCTGTTGAGTCAAGGATTTGAAATCGAGTCTAGGTTCATTCGACATCCTTGAAGATAAGAAGAAAATATTAGTTTCGGAGTTAAAACTTCCACGAAAAATAATATGATTTCCGAGCTATGCTACCAAGAAATCAATTTCCAAGAATCATTGTGAACACTCTTAGTTCATTGATTACGAACGCTCTTAGTTCGTTTGGCGTGAATTGCTATAATTCAGCTTTTGATTGTAAGTTCCCGAGAAAAAGGAAAAAGGAGAGAAAATAAATAAAAACTCAAAAACGGGAACTTTTAGTAAAGAATACCTTGGAATAGTGTTGCCGGAAATTTTTGACCGGAAAAATTATCGGAGGTGACCGGAAGGATCGTTGGAAAAATTCGAGAAAAATCGTCCGAAAAGTCGCCGGAAAAGTGTCGAAAAAGTCGCCTGAAAGTCGCCGCGCAAATCTGTCGACAGATGTGTCGACAGCTGCTGCGCAGCGTCTCGGCAGCTGCTGCGCAGGGGCCTCGGCAGCGTCTCGGCAGCTGCTGCGCAGGGGCCTCGGCAGCTGCTGCGCAGGGCTCTCGGCAGGTCTCGGCAGCACCTCGGCAGCACCTCGGCAGGTCTCGGCAGGACCTCGGCAGGACCTCGGCAGCTCTCGGCAGCGGTCCGGTTTGGTTTTTCGGCTTCCGGCGGCCGGTTCAGGCCGTTTCCGACCGGTTCCGGTGATTCTAAGACCGGTTCCGGGCTCCTGGAATCAAGGGCTTTAATCTGAGCTAGGGTTTGGGGATTTTTTGTAGGTTTTGAAAAATGACTTCGATCGATGAAGAACTCTTCTTTCGTCAATTTTTCGATTCTAATTCTAGAGCAACTTCGTGCTGATAACGTGTTTAAGAACAAGAGGAATTGATAAACAGAAAAGGAGAGTAAAATTTCAGAGAGAATGGGGATTTCAATGTGTTTATTCATCTCATACAAAGGGGGTATTTATAGGAATACATTGAAGTGTGAAAGCTCAAAGAGAAACTCAAAATGATAACCATCTTGATGATGATTTTCTGCTATGCTTGTTGCCCTTTGGTAAAGCATGTTTACATAAGTCTTCATACACTCAAGTACCTATGATTATACACTCAAGTACCTATCTAAATACTTTTACGTATTTTGTTACATGATATAGACATATACGGTATATATACAATTTATACTACAACAACATGAAGGATCTTGGACCATTGTCTTATTTTCTTGGTCTTGAAATTACTCATAGGTCTAATGGTATCTTCATTTGTCAAGAGAAATATGCTAAAGATTTGATTGAAATATCTGGTTTTGAGAAATGCAGGCCATGTTCCACTCCTTGGCTTCCTCATTTTCAGATGCTTAAGGATGAAGGTATCCCTCTTAAAGACCCATCTCACTATCGGAGCATAGTTGGTGTGCTTCAATACCTCACCTTCACAAGACCAGATATTCCCTTTGCTATAAATACAATTTGTCAATTGATGACATCTCCTACTGATGTTCATTACAATGCAGTTAAGCGAATCTTGAGATATCTACAGGGCACTTGCTCAAATGGATTGTTTTATAGATGTTGTTCTGGTCTACCTTGCATTAAGGCAAACTGTGATGCTAATTGGGCAGGTGAAATTAACTTCAGAAGATCTAAAACTGGTTTTGTAGTGTTTTTGGGATCTTGTCCAGTGTCACGGTAATCTAAGAAACAAGGTTATGTGTCCAGAAGTTCAACAGATGCTGATTATAGGTCTTTCGCAAACACTGCTGTAGAGATATCTTGGATTAGGCACATCATGTGTGATCTTCGTGTCAAGATCCCTGAACCTCCTTTACTAAAATGTGACAATCTTTCTGCACTTGCACTCAGTTCAAATCCAGTGTTTCATTCTGAGATCAAGCACTTGGATAATGACTTTCATTTTGTCTGGGAACGTGCTCAAAGACGTGATTTGCTTCTGCAATATGTTCCAACCACAGAACAGACTGCTGATGTTCTTACTAAAGGATTGCATAGTCCTGAGTTTAAAGAACATTGCTCCAATCTCAGCTTGTTCACCCTTGCTGAGCTTGAGGGGTGGTGTTGACGTGGCTCTTTATCCCAATAATACTCCAAAGTGTTCCGACAGCTTCTTGATAGTTGTCATAAGCATAGCTGGCAATGACACGTGTAAGGAATAGTTGCGTAATGCATACGTTGCTGCTATAGCTTGAACTATAAATACCTATCCTCTTGTATTATTTGTTTTCTTAGAATGGATTAAATAGAAAAATACAGTGTTATGCTATCAAATTTCTCTCTCAAGGTTTCGATTATCTTCTTCTTCATTTTGCTTCATCTACAACTTCTAGGGTTTCAATTCCATCATGTTATGAGGACTCTCAATGTATAGGTTATGAATAGCCTTCTTTACATCATCACGGGTCATTTCGTAGCCTAAAATTCTTTTTACGGGAGCATAAGAAGCATCTGTGGTGCATCTTTCACCGATCTATAGGTCTGTGTTGGACTATTGTTCATTTATAAAATATTTGTTGCCGAAGGGACTGACTTCTATATAGAAATCTCACCTTATCTTTTGCCAATTATTGGAGCACCATGGAGCTTTATTTTTTATTAGAGATTACAACCCAAGTATGTCAACTTGTCAAGTAAGCATTGAATTCAATTGTTGATTGTTTATCAAGCGAAACTGGCTTTCACGGTGTACTATATATATATATAGATCCTATCCAGAGCGATGTTAGGGTTTGAGGTCACTTTTCGGTGGCATAACCACATCTCGACCTTTCAGTTTTTAGATACTAATGTATAGATCATCTATGCAGAATTTCAGCCAAATTAATGGTCGTTAAGGCATTGATAATTGCCTTAAAGCTAACACGGTTCAGATTGGACAGATTCAGTTCACCCACTGGCTTAAGTGAGTTAAATACCTTCATTAAGTATTACTACTAGAATTTTGGCCTTAAACATCGGCCAGAAACCGATGTTAGAAAAAAAAACACATCCGATGTCTTAGTGGGTGATGTTAAAGATCACGAACAAAAAGACATCATTCAAAAACCGATGTCCAGTTCAAAAATAGACATCGAATAAACTTATGGAACCGATGTAAAACCGTTATTATGATGACATATTAGTGTATTTAGATATTGTTTTGGCATTTAATGCTTAATGAAGTATACGTCTAACAGCAGAAATATTCATTTTAACATCGTTACTCATATTAGAAAAGATGTTTTATATGGTGTCAGACATTGGATTCTTTTCATTTTGCCTACGGTTTGTGAGGTTCACGCATATTTTTCCATATATCCCACTATTTAAGATTCAATCTACATTCCTTAATATTGTATGAACGATGTGAAATATTATAATAAACATCGTTTCCTTTTATGAAGTGATGTCCATTTTACTATATTACATCAGGTTTTAGGTTAACGACGATGCCCATATTAATAGTAGATATCCTTTCCCAAATTGTAAATCGATGTCCATTTTTATTCTAGACATCGTTTCCCAAATTGTAAATCGATGTCCATATTGATGTTATACATCGTTTTCCAAATTGTAAATCAATGTCCATATTGATACTAGACATCGTTCCCTGTAGTTTATATCGACGTCCATTAGTTTTTTAACATTGCTTATTACTTGATACGTCGTTATCCATGAAAAACGAGACATCAGTTTTTGTTTCGAAACTGATGTATTATCTCTTTATTGACATCGTTTTTGTAGTTTAACACTGAATTGAAACAGGTTTATATACATCATATCCTTTATATGAGATGATGTCCAGAAAATTTGTAATTGCTGCTAAAATGCTTGTAATCCACATTCGACAACATGAAATTCCGAATTAATTGAATATGGGGCATTGCACTAATTTCTGTCCAACATCAGAATTGTTAATAGTTCCAAAAATAGGCAAAAACACCCCAACCTACATCAAGGCTAGCCCAAAACTAACTATAATGTGTACTCCTATAGCTACAATATAAAACAGAACCTACAATATGCAACAACATATAGGTCCATATATCCTTCATCGATTGTCTTCAAATAACAAACTCCTCAGGCCAAGCCACGTGACTTCCAACCTCTTCTCGAACCAATTCCATCTCACCAGTTATAGGGAAAGGAAGTGGTGCTTCACCTTGAATCTTACCATCCACTGACACTCTAAAACACCCGTCCTTCAATGGAGCTCTATGCATATATCGACGTCATTGAATACGGTACTAAAAAAGTGAAATTTTGCTGAAATTTTGCGGAGATAATCGAGCAATAATGTATAGATCTTAATGTATCTCGACTGTTCAGTTTTTAGGTCTTAATGTATAGATCATTTCTGCAGATTTTCTTTCAAATTGATGATCGTTAAGGTATAGAACTAGATTAAATCAATGGACAAATCAACTCTGTCCAACTTGAACCGTTCATGTTCATAATTGTAAATTAGAGTTATGAATGCCTTAATGATTATCATTATGGCTGAAAGTTTGCAAAGATGATCTACTCATATAGAGCTAAAACCTGAACGATTGAGATGTAGATATGTGATTGAAAGGTGAGTTTATAATAAGCGATTCCGTAAAATGATCAAAAAAAGGAATCCCTCACTATAAGGGCCTTATATATATAGGCCTGTTCTAGAGAGGACATCCTTACTTTAAGAATTTGAGGATTTTTGTTATTTTACATAAGTATGTAACCTAATTCAATGATCTCAACCATTGATCCTTTAGGTTCTTTTGCAAGAATGATGTCTACAAAAAATCAACCGTTGATCCTTTGTTTAATTTTAGGTCCAAACATGATTTCCTTTGCCTTTTGGCATACATCACTTGATCTAGAATTTTTCATCTTACTGCAGATACAAAGATGCTAGTAAGACTTCATTCAAGCCCTCAACTCGGTTAGTGTATGATTCAAGACTACCCAAAAACATGGGAAGATCAGAAATGCTCAAGCTTCAATCAAATTTTGTACTAGTGCCTTCACCTTTTGTTAGACTAGTCTGTAGTACTTAAATGCATATATGAAACTATCTAAACAATGGATGTGTTAATTCCTCTGTTGGGATGAAATAGTTTTGGGAATTAATGGATGTGCTTCTGGAGTCCAGGACGTGTTGTTTTTATTATGCAGAATGTATGTTTTTCTCTTCTATAGCAGACAATTCAATACCAACAGCAAACCATTGTCTAACAAATGCACATAATGAGAACATAGATAAAAAACTGATGTCGGAAGTTAAGGAAGACCATAGAGAATAGGAAAGCTACTATTGTATAACTTGATTTCAGACAACAGATTATTACAAGATGCTATATTGTGAAACAATGATACATAATGGCTATAGGCTTATTCTATCGTCTTGTTTGAATTCAATCAATAGTAACCAGCTAGTTAGATGAAGTACAAGCTTCATTCAAACAACAGTTTATTTACAAGCCAATGTTTTCTTACTGTTCTTCATAAGTTTCTCTATTCTAGCAGCTGTTGTCTGAAATTGACTTGCACAAGAGTTAAGATATTCGTCGCTGTTGTTCTTTTTGTCCTATTGTCTGATTCACCCATCAGACGGCATTGAGATAGACAATAGCAACGTGTCTTATCAGACGATAGTGAAAAACTGTCGTCTGATTCATTTTTTGGCGTAGTGGCAAGTGTGGTTTGTATCCCAAAGTGTCTGACAGATTTATTGAACTTAGATTGACAAGGTTTCTACTCCCTTCCTTAAATACGAGTGTAATGAGATGATTAACATGCTTTGAATTTGTTCTTGCATCACTGTGAAATCTCGAGCATGATCAACATATTCTCTATCACTTCGTATGATCACATGCACACATAATCCTTGTGGTGGTAAGTAATATTCTTGGTTGACTTCTTCTTAGTCCACACATACGAAGTTGTTAAAAATGTCATTTTTTCTCCTCATTAAAAAGGTACAATATTTGTGGAGCATGGCCAGACTATTCCCAAAGTAAACAGACCTTGGTCGTGACGAACGATATGAGGATTGGGAAGAATAGGGAATGGTTTGGCCACCCTGGTGGTATGTAAAACTATTGACTCGAGTTGATGTGTCCTTTAGGATGTCCTTACTGCATCTAGTACCCTAAAGTTGTCTGGCTTGGGAGCTGCTGGCATTAAACTCGATACATGAGTCTTAGTTTACTTATTAAAAAAAAATGTTGTGTGAAAGAAAATAAAAATTATACTCACATGGAGATATAAGGGGGAATATCTATGTTGTTCATTTATTCTCTTCGTGTGTATGTCCCGATTTCAAGCATTCTACGAATGTTACACACTCCATCTTGAGCTATGTTCACTAACACAACTAAGGTATAGAATACTCGATCATCTTCTAGATTACCTTGTGGTTGCGAAAACAGTTTACTCATATGACCTTATCTTGTTGCACTCATGTTTATGGACTTGTGGTCGTACTCTTGTCTAAAAAGCTATGCAAATTCAATATGTTCTTAACTGTTGGATACAAACCCACTCATAATGTGTTTGCATTTCATTCTTGCATCTTCATAGCATGATCCTACTTAGGGGGAGTATTGATACTTGGACTATATTCCTCTGATTGATTCTTCTTGGATTGGTGTCTCTTGAGAAACTCTTACAGGTACCCTTCTTCTACATAGCTTCCGCTACATAGACCTTTGGCATCCCTAGACAAAAAGGGGGAGAAGATATTGTTGGGCTTCTTTCGTTTTGGTTTGAACTAATCGGTTAAATTGCTACATGGCTTATTGAATTGCAATTTCATGTCTTGATCATAGTATTTATTTCTCAAGTGTGTGATAAATGTTTCAGGAACTAAGGATCCTCAAGTACTTGTTGAGGGGGAGTTTGCTTAGAATATAGTAGTTTTGTTTAGGAATGGCAAAGGGGGAGATTGTTAGTATAACATATTGTGGCATTCCTATAACCACAAAACTCTACACAAGGTCATGTGCAGCCCAAGATAAATTGTTTAATCATGGTGACAAAATTGATTGAATGCAAGTATGGTGGTGTGGTGGTCTTGCTGTCAAGACGTAAGACCAAGCATGAAGTGTTGTAGTATGGCTTTGCTTTTTAAGCATGGAGATCATAATTGATTTGCATGGCAGCTTTGTTTTCTGAGCATGAACTCAAAAAGAGTAGTTTATTTGCAAATGTGGGAGACATGCTTTTTAAGCATGAACTCGAAGAACAAGAATGAAAGATTGTTCAATTGCATTGTGGTGGTCTTTTTGTCAAAAGACCAAGTCTGAAGAATATTATAGTTCATGTGTGGTGGTCTTCTTTTTCACTTTCATGTGCGGCCATTTTCTCCTTCATGGAGAACTTGCTGTCAGAACAGAAAAGGTAGAACATGGCAGCTAGGTTCTCCATCTTTGTCTCATGGAAACTTGGCTGTCAAAGAAGAAAGAAGAAAGCAATTGCATCTGGTTTTCTATCTCATCTTGCTGTCCACTCAATGTAATCATGAAGACCTTGCTGTCTAAGAAGGAAGTGGGAAGTCAGTGCCTCTGCACCTCGTGGACGTACTCCAACCAAGCTGAAGGTATCTTGGTTAATCTTGCTCCTATATATATACGGGAACTGTTGTTCTTCCATGTATTGAGAATAGTTTGATTTTCAATCTTTTGGTTGTAAAAGAGTTAGTCTCTTTGTTGCTCTGTTTTGTTCCATGTTGAAAACAGATTGTAAAACAACTAAGTGTGTCTGTCCAGTAATGATTGCAGTAGTCATTGCAATCCCAAAGTTAAATGTGTAACCTGAATTGATTAATGAATCATTGGGTTTTCAAAAGTTAGAGCCCCGCAGTTTTTTTGATCTCAATTGAGGTTTTCACTGCATGACCAATGTTGTTGTGTTATGCGTATTCTCTATTCTTGATTATGTTGAGTTTGTAATATGTCTTTTATTCTGGAGCTCGTACATCCTTGTATTTACATGTTTGATGTATCGCTCTGATCTGTAAGTCAATTAGTTGACTGGGGTACAACATATAGATAAGGAGAAGACTGCCAAAACGGATGAAGTGCAAATGAGCTGCCTTCTATATTTGGTATGATTTTGAACTATATTGAGAGTAAAACTACCCTGGTGTGTTTAGCCCAAATGGCTTGGCTAGAGGAATAGTTAGTCTCCCATGAGGATTGGGGAAAGCGAATGTGAGATCAGCAACCCCCTTCTCTAGAGTCTCAAGAGCTGGTAATCAAGCAGTTTGATCAACTTACCTGTAAACCAAATCCAAGGCTATAAGATGTTTATGTCCTCAACAAAAGAGGCTTGTACAGTGTTGAGAATGTACCAGTTTTTCTACATGCAGAAATGGGTATGTATCAATGCTTCCTAAATTTCCTAAGCAAGAATCGTTTTAAGGTCACCGTAAAATAAGCTGATCTTATATGGTGTTAATTTTACTACACAGATTTTTGATTGGATTAGCACTAAACAATCTCAGCATACAACACCAGCACTATATTCCTTTTTTTTTTTGGTCGAGCAGCACCTTATGAATTAGTTATGGTTTTAATACTTCCTCTAGTTACAAAACAAGGAAAAGAATATATATCCTCGTATGATTATAACTTACAAGTACTTACATATAGATCAGATGGGCCTGCTGATATTCAGAGTCTCTAAACATGGAAGCCCCAGCATTATGTGGCTATATCTGCTGCAAACTCTTCATCAACACCATACTTGATCACTGCAGTGGAAAAGACATGCAGTTGAACATTTCTATGAACATCTAAGAAATCAAAATTTCCATCATCCTCATTGTCTAATGTGCTAGAAGTACTAAGCAAAGAATATTCTAATTTGGGTGGGAACGTGTTGGAAGAACAGGGGAACAGTATATAACTATATATAAATATATACACATCATATATAGCAGGGGACTCACCCCCAGCTTGCTCTGACTATCACAAGCCTCGCCGCTGTTAAGTTACAATATATTTGCTTGTAACCTTGAAGTTGCCATCAGTTCATGGAGTATTTATTAACATCAAAGTTCTTTCCCAATATAACTAGAAGTCCTTCCTCCCCTTTTAAGGTGCCAGGACATCTTGTGAAGGGTAACCCCAGATTGGTGCTGTCCATATATGATCCAAATTATACCTCTGAGCAAAATCCAACTATTACTAACTGCTATATAAATCAAAAGCTTAGAGAGCCAACAAATCTCAACCACGGCCCTATAAAAACAACATATCTGTTAGTACACACTGGGGACACGTGATAACCAGATTTTATGTGCAGAGAAATGATCATTTCTAGAACTAAGTTTAAAAGAGCTAATGTTCAAGATTTTCTGTTAATACAACTAGAAGGATGCCGATCAAATTTTAAAATTTTGTTTTGTACACAGTAGGGAATGCTAATGAAATTCTCCGAAAGGTAATAAGCACTGTTATTTGATCTGAAACAACCTGACCAGTCACCATAACATTACTAGAGGTACTTGCTCATATTTCTTCAGGTGCCAGTAGTGTAATCAGAGATGCTATCCATATATGCTGATTAGTTGATGCAACTACCATTGTGCTAATTCCGAATGTTACTAACCACTATGAATTAAAAACTCAGAAAAACCAACAAATCTCAACCATGTCATATACATATCAACAAGTAAATTCACCACAAGCATATTACTTCTCATTCCAGACTCCCCAATGTGACCCAGTTGGGGAAGTGTCCTTGGCTATGGATTTGGGTTCGTTTTGGTTAGTGGGAGCTATGAAACTTGAGGTGGCTGAGACCAGAGGACTCAGCTAAACCATTGCAACCATGGTTGATGGGTCTGTTGCCTATTTGGGTTCCAACCAACTATCAACTAACTCAACTGCAATGCTTCTAGTTGTTCCAACCAACTATCAACTAACTTAGCTGCAATGCTTATAATCAAATAGCTTATTTCTCTATGAGGCCTCTGTTTTATGAATTAGAGGGCAGTGGGAAGAGAGTTGAGGTGGAGGTCCAGCACTACTATCATTCAGCATAAAATGATATGTGTAACCTTTAAGTGGCTCTAATGAACCACTACTATTAGTACAGCATGATACAAAAGATTGATGAAATTGAGCTTGAGAGCGAATAGCAAAGAAGCTGCAGAAAAAGAAGAGAAGGTAGGAGAAAAGGTGCATGAGAAACTATAGTTGCCATTTGGTGAGATGTGCTAGTTGCTAGTATATCTTCTGGAGATATATAAGCTAGCAGTGGGGGAGAGCTAAAATTAAATTGAGCTCAATTTGGATTACTAACATATGTTGTGCCAATATTTCCTTTCTGTTGTAGTATAATTGTGCTGTAGTATAATGGCTATATCATGTATATTGTTAAAGGAATACATTATGGTCTTACAACCTCCATAATTTGCAGTACGTCTTTACCTGTCATCGATGTGTGCTTCTTTGTGATTCTACTATGCAACTTATTCTCTCTTAAGGTAACGCTAGATGTGCTTTGTTGGACCCATGCTTGGACAAACACTAGAGTAAGTATGACATGTTTATAGCATTGTGTTATATGGTGTTCTGATTTTTCTCTCTTTAGACTACAACATATGTTATTATGATTCCTTCCTTACAAGATGCATCTTTTTAGAGGAAGTGCAGTTTCAAATTCTTGTCTTTTCATCTTCCCGCTTCTTCTTAAACATGGTGCATGCTAAGAACACCACTCGCATTGGAGGAAACCAGCGTCAACCACCTATCTCTTTGAAGAAGGAAGATCGTCAGGCTGCTAACAGAGCTGGTGATCTCCAAGGCTGCATACAGGCGAGTCCTTTTTCTCCTAGCCTGCTGGTACCCCTCGGCCTCCGGCCACCCTATATGGCCTTGCCGCGTCCATCGAAGACATGTGCTCCACCCTTCGTGATGGTATCATGGTGACCGATTGGAGAGTCACTTGCCTTGTCGACTATGTGGCTAACATGAACTTCTTGCTGGTTCAATGTCACACTGCGCTTAACAATCTCGTCATGGAGGTCTAGACCATGCAAAGCCACCCCGTAGGGTGTCACACCTCTGATTTTTAACACAAATAAAATCGATATACAATCACCTAATTATACATGCATGATTGTTCAGCCATCAATACATAATATCTGGAAACTTGTTCCTTTAAACCAAATATATACTGATGCCCTGAACCCACTCTGTCAATATTGATGCTCCTTAGAGTCATATATTACATAGGCTTACAAATTTAATTGTCAGCAACAAAATAAAACGTAAATGCTCCTCAGAGCTTACTACAATGGAAGTCCAAATAACGGTAAAATCACAAAATTGGCTTCCTACTGTTAAGCTATAAGTACGCTACCCCAACTTCAGCCATGATTATCCTAACCTGTAGGATTAACCCCTACACTATTGAATAGTGCACCGGATTAACCACAACAAACCCGGTAAGCTTGTGAAAGCTCGTATGAGTAACTCAAAACAACCAATACAACTCACACTGGAAATAAGGAAAACAACTCACACTTTGATTTCTTAAAAGCACGTAATATAGAAAGCAACTCGCTCCTTGATTTCTATCAAAACATAACATAGAAAGCAACTCACTCCTTGATTTCTCTCAAATCGTCAGTAAGGAAAACAACTTACACCTTGTTCCCTTAAAAACCGTTAATAAGGAAAGCAACTCATACTTTGTTCCCTAAAAACATGTAATCTAACATTGCCCTATTACCCCATTAATTATAATGGCCAGACAGACTAAAGCTCTAACTGAAATCGTAATAACTCATCTGGCCAAAGACGTGATTATATACTGCCCAAAGTCACTCACAGACCTTCATTCCTCGGACCTCTCAGTGCCTCAAAATAAAACATTAAAGAAGTCACTCAGGACTCAAAAGGTTACACAAATCTCAATGCTTTTCAACAAATAGAATCAACAATTCCACAATCATTTGTTATCCAAAAAGCCACAACACAAAACAATAAAAAACATCACCCATGCATATTGTTTTCATAAATCAACCAAAATCCACCAACACATATATATTTCACTTAAATATATATATATATATATATATATATACGTAGTCATTCTCTCAAGAATGCCTACTAATACCAACTATAGTTCAAAATCAAAAATTCGACGAAATCATTGTTATAATTAAACTCATTTTCCTACCTGTGAACCGCAGTCCTATGAACCGTAGTCAATCAAGTTTATATCATTTCAAACAAATATCATTTTCAAAAGCTATTCAAAATTAACCAAATAATTCCGAATAATAAATAAATCTGTTCGTAAATGAAAATTGTGAGAGTACTCACCTCGAAACTCTCACTGCGTCTTCAATATAGAACAAAGCAGCCAAAGCAAAAAATAACCATCCAATAATATTTCGTCAAGTACCTAATCACAAACGATTCACAATTGATTTAAGTCCGAAACCCCTATTTTGAACTAAAATCCCCAAAATGGCGCCAATTGAGGCGAAACCACATCCGAGACCTCTCAAAGTCTCCGGAATAATTCCACGATCGATATGTCCAAACCACAAGTCAATCGGACGCTTGAATCCTCAAGGATCTAATAAATCAAACGGTCATGTAAGGAACGTTCGTATTAGATCGTTTGATTTATTAGATCCTTGAGGATTCGAGCGTTTCAGACCATTTGATTATATATCGAAATGCTCGTATAGACAAGTAGAAGATATATAATACCAAAAACAGTTCCTTACATGGCCAGAATGCCAGAATGCCGCCACAGGCTCGGCACACCGCCGCCGGCCAAAACTCAATATTTCACAAAACTCCCAACATCGAAGATCTTCTTCTCAGCATGCTTATCAACTTTCATAACTAGCCTCAAGTCATAATTTAAGTGAAAATGATCGAAAACTACCTCGCAAACCGTGAATCACTGTTTAATCCAAGTTGAACAAATTTCCATGTGAATCGATCCAAACAACCACCACAGATCGACCAGGGAGGCTCCTACGAATTCAAAGCAGGAAGCATGAAGCCATGCCATCGCCGGAATTGCATTTTCCTACTGGATCTGAATACACCAAAATTCACCGCATTGTTGTGCTGCACATGGTGAATATCGCCGCTAGAGAATGCCACAGGGTGGAGAGCACGGTGGAGACAAGCTTATCTGAAAAGTTTCATCGCCGAAGATCACTAGAGCTCGCCAGAAAAGCCGGGTCGGATTTCCTGGTTCAAGTCGAGTCAGTCACAAAGAAGAGAGAGAACATAGGTTCTATTTATAATGGTTTCCAAAAATATCCGAAACTTCCGCAGACCGTAACTTCCACATACGAACTTCGATTTTTATGTTGCACATGTCCACGAACTCGTATCGACGCGTTGTACAATTTTTTTGAAGAAAGTTTTCCTAGAATCCCAACATATAAAAAGTCAACCTTGAACACCCCCTAAATCCGCACTTTTCAAATAAATAATTGTCCGAAACAATTCCAGTTCACATACGACATACAAATAAAGCACAATAACAATAATTCATACAACTAGTCCATTATTAATTACAAAAATTAAATAACAAAAATCCAGGTCATCACACAGGATTTCCAGGAGGAAGGCTATGCCAAACAAGGAGGCTGTGCCAAACAGGACTCATGCTAGAGGAGATTCAGGACAATCCACCATGGCTGCTCGCAAGGGGGCTGTGCAGGATGCTAGTGTTGACTAGATCGACAGTGAGGAGTTTCAGGACCAGGTGACCAAGTTGATGGAGCAATCTAATTCTTCCCCTTCAAAGGGGGAGAAGTAAAATTTTTCAGATTTTCTATTAATTTTTCTTCTTTCGTCTTTTATTTTTCTTGAACAATTTCTTTATTTGGTTTTCGTGTGTAAGTGCATAAGCACAAACTATTTGCATGCTTGTTTTATATTGCTGAATGTTTGATGTTTATGTATAACTTGGATCTTGGAAGAGGATGGAAATTGATTCCTTGATCTAAGTAAACCTTCTAGTTATATTTCTATGATCAGTGAACTTTTCTTGATTATTAAGATAAGTGTGATCTACAAGTTAAAGAAGAAAAATCTATGTGTTGAATACCCAAAGGGTTTGGGTTATTTCCATTCAACATGTATTCTCCCAAGGCTACTAGGAGACCAGAACATCTAAAGAATTAGGAGATTTTTTCTCTCCTACCTTCCCAGTGGTTCTAGGAGATTGAAAAGAGATTCGAAAGGATTGCAGATGTGGTCTTATCTCTTGTAAATCAGGCTCATTGATCTCAATCAAAGGTAGTTCGCATTCCATTTCATTTTGCCTGTGATTGATGCATAAATTATGTATCATAAACTATCTAAGATCTTATTGGATATGTTGGATAGAATCTTGAATATCTTGTTTTCTTTTAGAGGCCTTTGAATGCTTATCAGTTAACTATCACAAGAGATCACAATTACTTAATATCCATTAGGATTAATTGTTTTTTAACGATTTGGGTGATTTGCCTTCCATAGTTACCCGATTCAGTAGTTAAGTTGATCTGTTTGAGGGGGAGTATTGCTCCTTTATAAAAAGGCTTTTAAACTGCATTCAATCAGCTATGGTTTTGAGATTGAAGGGGTTCATTATGTGTTGCATAGACTTCACAAACTATTTTCTCTGCAAAACTCTCTTTGATTGTTTTTACTTTGGCTTGCCCACTGCATTCATAACATACATCATTCATGAGATCAAGGAGGCCTTGATACAAGGTTGAAGTGAAAGTCTTGTTCGCCTAGTCCACTAGAGATGGATTCAACTATGTGTAGAATAGGAGTTTTCAAATTGTAAACAAGTTAGCTTTGTTGCTATGTGTTGAATATCACTACTTGTAAACTGTAATCATTTTCTTCAATAGTGGATTTGATTCTCGTGTAGACTACGTTACATACCTCTCAATGAAGTTTCCTCAATGGTGAGGTTTACACTGCATCAGCAAGTCTTAGTCTTGTGTTTTGGGTGATACTCTTCAAAGTTTACTCCTACCGCTTGTAAGTTTGCATATTTGTTCCATCTGGTATTTTCAATAATTCTATCAAATATTGAATGGCCAAAGCGATAGGAAGATTCTTCTTAAAGTGATGGTTTCACATTCCATTTGCTTAACCTAGTGACCATATAGACAAGGCAACATTGTGTCTCTTAAACATGACATGTTCTGATTAATTGTAAACAATGACAGCCACTTGAGCATAAACGCATTGGCAAAGTGCATAGGCACAAGTATAACCAAGGGAAATAGCACATATGTTTACTTTTATCTTATTTGCAGTCGTCTCAAATTCAGTTTGATCAGCATGTACTTGACTTGGCCGGAATCTGTGATTCCAAGTGGGAAGTTTAAAGTTCTCATTGCAAATGGAAACAAAAATGAAAAACTTATTACATTAATCAGCCAGAAACATGGTATTAAATAACAAAGTGAAACCAAATATTAATAATGGATCACATCAACCAATGACTAACCTGATTTGCAAAGTGTAGCTAACTGCCACCAATATACTCTTGCAACAGTGGGATCACTGGTAATCAACAATAAAGACGAACAGATATAATTGAATACCATTATTCTTCATCATCATGTGGCCAATCTTTGCAGCATCGTGACTTTGTTGATTCCATGTGTCCACAATAGCATGAAGCAACTAATGAAAGCCTTTAGCTATGTTCTTCTGATCAGTATTATTTTATGCTTAATTGTTATTTTCTTTCATGAGAAACTTTGTTAAATTCTTAGACTAGTTCAGATTAGACGTATTCTTGTATTTCCAAATGTGAATAAAATACAGTTTTTCACGTATCCCATATATTGGCTTCTGAGAAGCAGCCTCATTATAGATTCCCAGACAGACAGCAATGTCTGTCTGATCACCAGAATCAAATAATGCAGCATATTCTTCACTGCTTGCAAGTATACCAGTTATATAATACAATCTTTAGGTTTGAAAATTAAAATAGTGAAAAAGATTAACATGAGAATGTTTGTCCTTCAGTACACGAATGAAAACAAATGGTACATAAAAGAAGGGGAGGGACAACCAAATGTCAGAAATGTCAACCCTAGTATGCTTACTACTGCCGCTTTAGAACAAAGAGAAAACCCTAAATTGGAATATCTTGAAGGAAGGAATACTCATAAAAATCTTCAATCTAACAATTTGAAACTTGAGTTAAAAAAGCATCATTGTTTCAACTTGTTGCTTTGAACCACTCTAGAGTGTGTTTGGATGAGGGAAAAAATGATGGAATTTAATTGAAAGTGAGGATTTTATAATTCTTACAAGCTAATTCCCTCGTTTGACATTATCAAACTGGAAATTTTAAATTTCTCTGTGGAAAAAAAAAAAGGAATTCATCATTTAAATTCCCTACTTCAATTTCCACCAAAATATGTGTCATTTACGAATTCCTTTGCAGTATTCAATTTTCATTTCCAAAACAAGGTTTTTTCTATTTTATTTTTTTATTTGTTTTAAACTTTCTTAATTTATTACACATTTCAAATCCTAAATGGATACAACCAAACAACAGAAATTGCAATTAATGGAATTTTAGATTGATGGAGTTAAAGATTTCATCATTTATAAATTCCTATGGATTTCATAATTTTCTCACCCAAACATACCGTAAAAAAACACATCTCAATGATTTTGCTTCCGCTAATGCACGTCAAAATAGACTAGAGTAAATTCTATGCACGTGATATTACATGGTAATGCATGGGAGTGACAAGCTAGGCGTCAGATTCTAATGTAGGAACAGTCCAGATAGACTGCCCTATTCTGATCTGAATGCTGACTACCACAATGCATTACACAGGGTGAAACCAGGAAACAACAGTCAGGATTCAATCGAAGTGGATTCCATGTAATTAAGATAATGCCATTGAGATACTTGAGACCTCAATGTATATGTCTTTAAAGTTTATATTGACGAACATATGAAAATGAGAGCTATCCTTTCAATGTTCCATTTGTGTTATTAATCCTAGGTTTTTGGAATGTAGGATTACTCTGAAACTGATTTGTTTTTATGCTTCCTCTAAGTTACAAAACTTAGAAAAGGAAATGACACAATTCTAAGAGGTAATGCATATATATAAGTTTATCAGTTTTAATGAATAGAAACTTTAGTTGGAGAGAGCTTGATCTGGCAGTAGACTCTAAACGGCCTCATGTCGCTTACTTATATTCCTAAAGCTCTTGTCAATCAACCTACTTGATCGCTGCAATAATGGAATACAAGAATTTAAACTTTTTAGAGAACACATTAGAAATCAAAATCAAATTGGAATTAGTGCATGGAAACTTTAATCTGAAACCGATGTTGTTTCCTGATATAAGCAAGTACTTTTGCTCCTCTTTCTTAAGGCGCAAGTAAACCTTGTAACCTAATGAGTTCAGATTAATGTTGTGCTGGTTAATTGATGCAATTACTAAAAATCCAAATTTAGTCACTTCTAGCTAATTCCTATAACCAAAACCTTTAACCTTATTCCAATAAAAACGTCCAATCTGCATTATTTTAGAACAGAGAGGAAAGATAAATCTTAAAATAACAGCAAGATTGTTAAGTTTTGGCTTCAAACCTCTGTCTCTGAAGTAACATATCTAAATGCATAGCATTATTGCTGGAACTCTGGAGTGGCTGGTGAGGTAGAATCAAGATTCGTGAGAATCGACTGCTAATTGGGAAGACGATCAAGATTTGCTTGCCTATCGGAAGTCTAGAAGATTTGATCCAGTGGACTCCCCCACATATCCGAGGTGGATGTAGATGCAGAGTGATAGAAAGGTCATCGTCATTGATGATTATTTATTTATTTATCTATTTATTTATTTTTCAAGCATGGTTAAGTTGTTTCGGCTACGCAAATCGGGGATTTTTTGTAGAGGTTTGACACATATTGGGAAATATGAAAAATCAAGCCAAACCTCATATACCGACCAGTTGAAAAATTTTCTTTCTTAAAAGAAAGTGCAGTTCATAGCTAATTGAATCTTGTCATACAATGTACACGTGCAAAGCATAGATTGCCTGTTATGGCAAGTGAAATGTATAAAATTGACCACAAGAAATAGATCTCTAGTTATAACCATTGCGAAGTCGCGATCCCTCATCATGTAAGATATAATGGCAAACTATTTTTCTCGTCTCTTTGATGAGATGAACATGAACTCCAACCAATTTCATCATCTCAACTTCGAGCAATTTGTCCCGCCATTCATTCAACCATCCTTGAAATTTATCAGAAACCTCAACCTATAAACTACCCAGTATTTCATCTCTACCTCATAAACATCATGCGATATAAGGGACCACAGAGTCAAAAGAGAAAGCAAGCCGAGTTCAACTTTATTATATTTGGGCGGCGACGTTTGAAAGGCAAAATAAATTTATATTTTGTTGAAGAATATTGAGTATTGGTGTGCCTGTCAAAGTAGAGTTAGTTCTATTATTGTAATTTGAGAGAAAATTCTAGATTCGCAAATCAAGTGAGATTAGAAATCCTTGTACTCTAAGTAATTGTATTATGTAATCCCTATATATAGAGTTCCTATTATCAATGAATAGACATAATCATTCTCTCTACACTCTTCTCTTGCATCCTATTTCCTTAAACATGTTATCAGCATGAAGTTCTAACCCTGAAACAAGTAGTCAAAACCCTAAATCTGAACATAAAACCTTGAAACCCTTTCGGCCTTCACCGCACACCTTGAAGCCCTCGACACTAGGAGTCTAGAACTGGTAGCAGAACCACCATAATCGGTTGAAAACCTACCAAACTAGCCACAAGAAGCAAGTTCTCCACCAGTTCACCACCTTTCGGACATCTGATTTCCACTAAATTTTGCCATTAGCAGTGCCTCGATCTCATAATGTAGGAACCTAAAGTAGAACCTCAAGAACCAGTCTAGAAGTCAATGAACCGTCCTCTACATCGGCTGAACCTCTTACAAAAAGACCGGCAGAAGCAGTTTTTGGCCGGTTTATCCCTGTTTCGGCCAACATCCACAGCCACCAGCCACCCTTAGCAGCCCCGATCAACCCTAGCATGCCTGCATCAACACGTGGGTGTTCTCAAGCTTCGATTAACAAGTCAATCTTTACGATTAACGTTCCCGCTTTCAGTAATTTACTTTTTCTTTTTCTTTCGGGACTTGCAACCTCCCTTCTCCTTCATCCCACCTTTCTATAACGTCAGTTCGATTCTATAAAAGAGGAATCCTGGGGATTCACGCTATATGAACTAAGTATGAACTAAGAGCGTTCATGAGCATCGAAATATTATAGACTAAGAGCGTTCATAAGCTACGGATTAAGAGCATCCGTGAGCATCAAAATTTGACCATTCAAAAATCATTGTTTCGGTCTAATCCAAATATTTTTGGAAATAGATTTCTTGGTAGCATTGAGGCTCGAAAATCTTAATATTAGTTTTCATGGAAGCATTGACTCCTAAACTAATTTTTTCTTGTTTTCCCTTTTCAGGAGGTTAAACTTGAACGAACTCGATTTTACTCCATTTGATACTACAGGCACGGGATATTGCCCTTGATTTATTACCTACAATCCAAGAGCTCTGTTTTAAAGGAACCGCTCAAGACTGTCAAGCTGAGATAGATAATTCCAGGGCACTTACCCTGATGAAGCTCCACATGGAGATAATACTCTAGCTTGAGTACATGAATCAGGATAGCACTAGAACCTTTGGGTCAATTGATTGAGAAAACTCTAACTACTAATATGGCTAAAATAGCCTCACAATTAACCCTGCAAAAATATCGAGGTTAGTATAGCACAAGCAAGGATCATTCAGTTAAGGGATTGTAGGCTACACCTACACAAAAAGATCAATTAACAAATAAAAGAATAAAATGAGGGTTTTGAAATTTGGTTCCTAATCTACTTAAAATAAAAACGAAACACATAAAACTATCTACAATGATCGACTTCCCTAACCTAGACCAATATCACTCGGAAATTACCAAGTGTAAAAACAGAAAATCCATTTTAACATGCTACAAAATGTGCCCATCTTAAATGCCTAGATAAGAGCCCAAATGAAAAGCCTTAGAGGCCTAATGCATTTATCTAATTCGTTCTAATGTGGGTTTGGATCAGAAAAGTCCTTACCAAACCTAATACTACTAATTTTTGAAAATACTTAGAGTAATTCTCTTAATTAGTAATATTATGTAACCCTATAATCAACTCAAAGATCCAAATTAACTATTAGGCATAGCAATTAACACGTAATTTCCAAAATCATTTAACCATTGAAACATGATTTTTACCACTCTTTAGAACTAATTATTACTTGTTTAACCTAGCGTCTAAGAAATAAAAATTACTCTTGGCAAATTAAGCAAACACACAAGAACACTTATTAACCTAACTCTGAAAATTATCTAAACACGTAAAATGGCACAAGATTATAACATGCATCATCAAAGAATTCTCAAAATTAACTTAATAACAAACTGAAAATCTCAAAAATATTAATAAAAATATTCTGAAAAATTTCATATCTCCAGTTACTCAACTCGCAAATCCTAAAATAATTCATAAGTCTTTACACACAAAACCGAAACAAAAATTGTAAGTAGAGTCATAGTTACACTTTGAAGCGTTTTACGCTGTGGATTGGCAACAAGGTGATGAATTCATCTCTGTTATAGTGATGGAGCGTCCTTGACGTAACGCCTAAGAGCTTCGTAGATTGATGGATGGATGGTGGTCACAGTCTTGTAGGTGATGGAGGTTTAAGTAGTGAATTGGGCAGAGTCTCAAAATAGTTTTTGGCCAGGAAGTGATGCCAAATCTGTTCTGGACATTGGGCATATATAGAGGAGCATTGGTTGACTTTTGTAGATCATACCCTTCATCATTTGTGATTGCATAGCTTTAAGGAACCCACGGCTTTTTCTCTTTTCACCTGACCCAACAATCTCATCTTCTCCTTTATTTGCCTTTTCTTATTTCTTGTCCTCTTTCTCTCATAATTGTATCACTTATGGACTTAGTTTCTCATAATGGGGCAATTTCTTTAATTTCCCAACTGAAACTTGTCATTTATGGCCTTAATTCTCTCTCCTTTATTTCCTTTCTTCATTGCTTGGTCAAAGAATCATAATTTGCATGGACTTCCTTTATTCTTCTCTAAATGTACAGCCAAGTAGCAAAGAAGTTGAGATGAAAAAAAACTCCAAATTTTCCTCAAACAAGCCACGACCTTAAATGCTTTATTTTCTAATTTCATCATTGTTGTTTCCAAGAGACCCACTAGGCAACGTTTCCAGCAAGGAGGAGAATATCATAGTTCTTTTAGAGAAAATAAAGGGAATTAAAACATTTTAATTTCAGAAAAATTCTCCTATAAATTCTCTCTTAAGGCCCACGGATTACGCATGAAATGGGGCTTCCTCATTCATCAAAAAAAGTTCACGACTAAGCCCAAATCCATCTCAGAACTACCATTAAAACAGGAAAGTTTCTATTTCACAAAACAAGAATGTCCCAGAATGCAAAACCAAGAAAGTCTCGGATAAGAGTTTTAGTTCAACTGGGACTCCTAGTACAACTAGGATTCTAAAACTTATCAAACTCTGTAAAGATCGCAAAAACATCAACGGTGAGGAATCCTGATCTAACTAGGATTCTTCATGAATTTTTCATTTTCTGCTTATTTTATGTCAAACACTCTATAAGACTCTCAGAATGACTCAATGACTTAAAACACGAAACTAAGGGAGACACAAGGCTAAAATGGTTCATATAATCATTAATATCGTCGCACTTTGTGCTCCTATCAACTACCGTCCCCGTCACTGAATTAAGGTTTTTTGAATTGTGTCGAAACTTAATCAATGAAGGAGGGATCACAAATTTCCATCAGCTAATCAAAGCTATGGCATATGTTGAAATTCACAACTACAAATTTGTGAAAAGAGAATATGTTAGGCCTCAAGATGGCTATGGACGATATGATCTATATGATCAACCTGCTCAAGAAGGTAATCGCCAAAGTTGGCAATACATGACCAAGGGAGTCATGGCGTTAAGGGTATAAGGGTTGGACGCCATGGCGCCACTTTTGGCCATGGTGATGCTATTCCAACACCATTGGTCCTAGGGATCATATGTATTGTGTCAATACATCTCAATTAAGAGAGCATCCTCTTCATGGTATTTTATGAAGTACCAGATGTCGTAGATTTTATCTAGTATAGTCTTTTATTTTTCCAAGAATTATCTAATGGCAATTATGCCTTTAAATTAATAAAATGACATTTTCTTTTAACTCTTTCTCACTAGGCTCATCCAATTAATTGTGATGTCTAGGAAAGGTTTGACTAAGAGAACAGTTTTACAAGAGAATATAGCTCCACCAAAATCTTGACTTACTTTACCTTGTCACAAACAAATTGGAGTTACTAAAAAGAATGAGTGGCTACTATCTGTCTGTTTCAGTTGTATCAAGAAGGGTCTGATCTAGCTGAACACGGGAAGTGTCGGTCTACTACTATCACTATTGGTCAAGATTATCCAAACCAGACAAAGGTCACAGGGAAGACCGGGTGTGCCAGCCTTCAACGCTCAGATGCCCAAGTCAATAATGTTATACGATAATGATAATGGAAAGCGATAGTAAACAGTTACATCTTTGGAGTTGTTGGAGATGACCTTAATGTAGGAGATTTGTGGGAGCTTGGTTCTGTTTCCTTCGATGTGGGACGCTAGGGGTTCCCGATATCGCCCCGAGGGGTATCGGGACCCTCAGCTGGGAGCTTTCCTCGTGCGTATAGGCGATATGAGTCTTGTGCTTCCGATACTTATGCCTAGGAGGTATGTGTATACAAACATTGTCAAAGTTTGATTTTTTACTTTGATTAGATTTCATTCAAGAAACTTTGATGTAATCATTGGCTATTACTAATAAAGTATAGATTTATTTTTTGAATGTCTTGGACATATTTAATTTCAAACTTTATTATTTTTCACTATGTTTCCCGAAGAGCTAGACTGCCTCGTGGATAGTACTGCTACGCACACCATACTTCAAAATAGACAATTATTCCTTTGGATGTTGCCTACTCGATCTTCCGTGACTACAATGGCTAGATCATCAAAGTTGATTCATGGTAGAGGACCAAACCAATTTATATTGCCAAATGACATGAATATTAATGTCACCCAAGCTCTATATGCTCCTAGAACTAGAAGAACCCTATTGGGCTTCAAAGATAGAAGAGCCAATGATTTTTATGTTGAAATACATTGTGAGGATGGACAAGAGTTCCTATGCAAGTCCGGCCATTTAAGGCCGGCTGCCTACCCTCTATGGCCCAAAGGTGGCTTTGACACCACAAGTGCCTATTTGACACATTTTTCTTCTTCGAAAGTCAATGGTGACTTCATGGCCCAACCAAAATCCTCATTGGTTGCTTCTAAAGCCCATCATTAGTTCTGCAAAGCCTGCTCTTTAGCAAAATTAGGATCGAGATTATTCTATGCAAAGGACACTAAAGAAAATATTTCATTCTTACAAAGAATCCAAGGTGATACTTGTGGACCTATTCAACCAGCTTGCGGACTATTTAGATATTTTATGGTGTTAGTTGATGCATCGAAATGCTAGTAACGTGTCATGCTATTATCCACAAGGAACACTGCATTTGTTGAACTTCTAGCAAAAATTATTAAGTTAAGGACTCACCACCCTGATCATCCTATTAAGTCAATATGTCTTGACAATGCTGTGGAGTTTACATAAAAAAACTTTTGATGATTATTGCATGTCCATTGGGAGTAAGTTGAACATCCAGTTCCTCATATTCACACCCAAAATGGTCTCACAAAAGTTGGCAATAAATGACTTCAAATGGTTGTTAGACCATTGGTTATGCTCACCAATCTCCCTATTTCTGCTTGTGGCTAGGCAATATTGCATGCAGATGTGCTTATTCATCTGAGACCCACTGCCACTCAGTCATTCTCTGTGTCTCACCTGGTTACAGGATATGAGCCTGATGTCTCACATTTATGCATATTTCGGTGTGCAGTTTATGTGCTAATTGTGCCGCCACATCTCACCAAAATGGATCCTCTACCATGATTAGGTATTTATGTTGGATATGACTCTCTAACTATTATCCGCTACTTAGAACCCTTAACAGGAGATCTCTTTACCGCTAGATTTGCAGACTATCACTTTGATGAGTTTCTGATGCCTGATGCGTTTCTGATATTGCTAAAGTAATGAGATCACACATACCTACAACAAACGTGTCTGCAAGGATTGATGTCCCTAAGATTAGAGGACATGACGCCATCTTAAGAGAGATTAGGCATGGCATCAATGTCTCCCCTAGTGGGGATGTTGTGGCTCAAGCCGGGCTCCCTGCAAGGATGTGTGGGAGGCCCAAAGGTTCAATGGATTCTCGCCTAAGAAAGAAAGTGAGTTTGGCACAAAATGATCTATTAATCATCGATATAAATAATTCGTCTCATAAAGATATTCCGAATTATGGTTATGTCTAAGAGACATCATTGGGGGTGATCCAATGTCAAAACCAATTTCAGAGCATAGAGAGATCTCAATGAATTACACTAGTGTACATTAGGCGATGAATAGAAACAATATTACTATTAATGATGCCTTTGCATATATATTCTGTTGCAAAAGAAATTATAGAGTATGATGATGTCGAACCTCGCTCTGTTGAAGAATGTCAATGAACAGCGGATTGGCCTAAATGGAGAGAAGAGTTCTAGGCTGAATTAGATTCACTAGCAAAAAAGATAGGTATTTGGGCCTATGATGCTGACACCCCCACGTGTAAAATTTGGTGAATTTTGGAGTTGACTTGCTATGGAATAAAATATAGAAAAACAGAGAACAGAAAGAAAAATTAAACTGATCGGAAACAGATTTGAAGTTGGTTGATATCAAGATGATGACATTAGCTAGGAAGGAAGTATTTACAGCCAACAATCACACACAACACACTTTGTCCAATTTACTACTAATTAACTTAGTTGAAGACGCTCAGATTGGCTCAGTACGCTTGAACACAACCTATTACTCTTTCTTACTTTGCATGCTAGGTAGGAAGTGCTCTACACCTAGACTATTCCTAGGCAATGCAACCTAATCGTACGTTTATTAGATTGAACATGCAGAGATCATTAAGTTTGAAAAGAGTTTAAGCAATCACTAGGCATTGCAAATAACTGAGAGCCTTGCTAAACCTAGGGTTTTGTTTACTTGCTAGTGAAAACTACCAATTACTTCTCTAGATAATTTGAGGAATCCAACTATTGATCCAGGCGTCAAACAATCAAAGTATTAGAACCCTAGCATGCATACTAAGTAGGCCTCCAAAGCATACAAACATAGAATTCATCAATGCGAAATCGGTAAACAAAACCTCAACTTTATTAATTGGAAAACAAATTGAATGTCAAAGCATGTTCACTATGCCAATAAGTCAATCATACAACAGACATCAGATGACAGAAAGCTAATTTTTTGTCGTCCCAAATTTTCAGACAACAGACAAACCTAACTCTGTTGTTTGAGTACTCACCGAAAGACAGTTTTTTCACTTTGAGTAACTGGGTGACATTCAGACGACATTTTAATGTTGTTACTTGAAGATAGAGATATACATATAATTTCATTCCTCTGAAGGCTCTTATTCAAACAACATTTTTATGTTGTTGGCTCAAGATAGAGAATTTTGTTCCTCTGAAGCCTAAAAACTTGATTTATTCAAACAACAAAATTCTGTTGTCTAAGTGAGTGGGCTGAAATTTTAGAAATCTCCCTCCCAATCGATTAAGGCCTTTCCCTCTAAAAATTGGTCAAAACCCTAGTTGAGTAAAAAAGTGGTAACCATCAGACAACTTAATTATGTTGTTTGATTATATGAGGGGGTCAACTCATTTAATTTTGGTTTTTTTTTTTTTGTTTAAGGCAAAATTGCCTTTTGTGCTAGGCTTAGCCCGACTTCATTCATTCTGTCTAAAACTCTATGCCTTTTTCCTTTTGTCTCTCAAGTCTCTCAGCTCAACTGATTGAAAACTGGGCATCTCTATCTCAAGTCTGTAGCGAAATCGCGACCACAAAGCACCCACAACTGATTACCTATGCGGCCATACCGGAACCCTAATATCAGATTTAGCAGCAGAGGTGCATTTCAAGAAAATCCTAATTTCAGCAGCGGCGGTGTATTTGAAGAAAACCATGATAGGCCATCTAACAATCGTCTGAGAAGGACCCGTTAAAGGAAGTAGAGGTACGAGTTGATCTAGAGGAATGTCCAACAGATCCTAGATCGAAAATTTGGGGGAATCATTTGAAGAAGAAGAAGAAGAAGAAGAAGAAATTAGGGCCGAGTTTCCGAATTAGGGCTTGAAGTCGTAATCGAAGTTGACCGACGCGTAAGTACTCTTTTATCTGTCACTCCTTATTCTCTGATTGCCTAATTGGGTTTTTCAATTTTCATTCATGTCTCGTATGTTCATGCTTGTTTGGAAGCCTGCCTAGCTTAGTGACTTAGTTATTAGTTTCTACAATTTTAATTTTAGCTAGTGTTTTCAGACTGTTCACTTTGTTCAAAGGATGGGTTTTTAATTCTATTCTGCTTTCTCTGCTACCCATTTCAAATTCAAAGGTTTGGACTTATTTTGGGCTTTCCTTGCTTTGTCGTTTCAACTTGTTTTGTTTGTGAATTCAAGATTCATCTTTGACTCTAAATAGTGTGGTGTTGAGGTGTGTGATGGTGTTTTTGGGAGTATTAATTGGATCTATGCTTTGTTGTTTGGTGGGTTTTGAAAATTTTATTATGTTTTCTTTTATATTGGGAATGCCTTTCTGGGTTTTTGGTTTTACTTATCCAGATGTGAGATGAAAGTGAGTTTTATGAATTCTATGGTGTTGTTTTGTAGCTATATGGTACTGCATTGTTGTATGGTTTATGTAAATATTCAAAGTTTTGATTTTTATTTTCTATAAAATGTTGAAGGAGAAATGGCTTTGATGAGAAACCAGAGTGTTCCATGTTTGGGGTTTTAGTAAATTAGAGACTGAAGCTAGTTTTAAGTTCGTGAGTGGATTTTTTTATCTGTCTTCCTTTGTGTTTCTGCAACTATTACCACCTGCATATAACATTATTAATGACATGGCATGGGTATGTAAATGGTCTCTTAGAACCACTATGTAAGTTCCTTGTCTTCATATATTTGTTATGGCTGTTGACCTCTTCTTTTGGTGGGCATATGCACCTGGACATGTTAGCCTTCTTATCTACTCTCATAAATCATAATGTTGTAGATTCATTAATTGCTTGCCACGAGTTCCACTAGTCTTGTGGTTTCTTATAATTAAGGGCCCCTTATGTACTGTTTTTGTGTTTGTGTTTTCTGTTTTCTTCTCAAATATAATAGAAAGGTATGGAATGAGAGAGTGAGAGGTGAAGAACACATGAAGAGAAAACATAAAACTAAAGAAAGAATTCTTATTTTTACGTTCATTTTAAACTCAAACAAAGGCACTGCATTGTTGTATGGTTTATGTAAATATTCAAAGTTTTGATTTTTATTTTCTCTAAAGATGAGATTTTTGTTATGTTCGTTATATGACCAGGAAGAAGGAATGAGAATCGTTTGTTTTCTTAAATTTTTTTACATGCTTTTAGTGTTTAGCAATCACTTTTGTGTTCATTTCATTATATATATTTGATTTGCTGCTGTTAGCTTATGTTAAGAATATGAAGAGCAATTAAAAAGCTTTTCTTTCTGTTATACTCATTGGTGTCTATTGTGTCTACAGATTGAGGTGATCAAAGACTCTCTGCCTTGTCCAAAGTCAAATCCAAAGTTCAAAGTTCACAGGTATAGTTTCTCACTCTTTATATGAGTTATTAAGATGGGTTTGATTATTTGTACAATCTTTATTCATTTAAGTTGAATGCTTTTCTCTGCTTTGATTGCATTTTTTTATAGAAAACTTGTCAACTACTGAAGTTATGTATATTATGAAGAGCTAGAAAGTCTGGTTTCCTTATTTTGCTTCTTGTCAATGTTGGTTGCATGCATATATGATTTTGTTTATGGGAAGATCTGGTTTATGCTATGATATTGCTTGGAGCTATTTTTTTATCTTTTGTGTTTATGTTAAAATGAACGTATGAAGGCATGTTATGCACAAACAGTAGACTAACCATGTAATTATATTTGTTAGTTGGGAATTTGTATGTATTTCTGACCATATGTGGCAGTAAGATTAGCATCTGTACGTTATGTTTAATTAGGATATATATTATATATGTGTAGGCTATAGTATATGGATAAGTCGTGGATGCACGCCGATAGAAGATCACGGAAGTTTGAGGTAGGACTAGCAGAATTTCTAAAGTTTGCCTCGAGGAATGCCAGCAATGAAAGGAAGATACGTTGTCCTTGTTTAAAATGCTGCAACACCGATAGATTTTCCATTGGAGTTATTAAAGACCATATATTCTAGAATGGTATTGATGAGAGTTATAAGAATTAGAGGTGGCATGGAGAGCCTTCTACGTCTTACATGAATAGTAGAATGGGAGGCGAATCTGAAACTGTAGATTGGGAACCTGCTAGTGGGGTGGGGGAGAATGATGTAGATATAGGAGAAAGTGAGGATGAGGAGATATCTGAAGACTCAAATGAGTTTCTTAGGTATGTAGAGGATGGTGATAAGCCCTTGTACCCTGGTTGTACCAAGACAACCAAGTTGAATGGTTTGATTTAGACATTCAATCTGAAAGCAAAGCATGGAATGACTTATGCTTGCTATTCCGACATGCTAATAATGATTGGGGGTTTGCTTCCTGAAGGGAATGAGGTTCCAGCCTCATTGTATGAGGCAAAAATAACACTTAGTCAATTAGGGATGGAGTACGAAAAGATCCATGCATGTCCTAATGACTGCATCTTGTATAGACAGCAGCATGTAGATGCTATTATATGCCCCACTTGTGGTGTTTCACGGTGGAAATTAGGCAAGGATAAAACAGAGAAAGAAGGGATTCCTGCCAAGGTATTATGGTACTTTCCATTAATCCTGAGGTTGAAACGATTGTACCAATCAGCAAACACATCTAAGAATCTGACTTGGCACGACCATGGCAGAAAAAAAGATGGGATGATGCGACATCCAGCTGATTCCCCAACTTGGGATTTAATTGATAAAAGATGGCCAGAATTTGGAAACGAGCCTAGGAACCTCAAACTAGCCCTCTTATCTAATGGCTTTAACCCTCATAGTTCGCTAAGTAGCAGGTACTCTTGTTGGCCTGTTATACTTGTCACATATAATCTTCCTTCTTGGCTGTGTATGAAAAGGAAGTATATGATGCTGACGTTGTTAATATCTAGACCAAAACAGCCTGGTAATGATATTGACGTCTATTTGCAGCCCTTAATAGATGACTTGAAATTGTTGTGGGATGGTGTTGAGTGAGTATATGATGCATTAAAAGGGGACTACTTCAAACTGAAAGCGGTACTCCTCTGGACTATTAACGATTTTCCTGCTTATGGGAACTTGTCAGGTAGCATTGTAAAAAGTTACAATGCTTGTCCAATATGCGTTGATCAGACCCGACCACATAGGTTGAAGAATGGTAATAAAATGTCATTCATGAGGCATCGCTGCTATCTACCTCGACATCATCCTTATCGAAAACAGTATGCTGCTTTCGACAACACAATAGAAGAGGACCTTGCTCCTATACCATTAACCGGAGACGAGGTGTTAGCAAGAGTAGATAGTCTAAATTGTGAATTTGGCAAAAAGTCTCGTCCTCCTCATGGGAAGGGTGTTGAAGACCAAAGCAGACCATGTTGGAAAAAGCAATCTGTGTTCTTTGAACTAGAGTACTGGAAGTATATTCCCGTACGTCATAATCTCGATGTCATGCACATTGAGAAGAATTGTTGTGATGCCCTGATTGGTACGTTGTTGAACATTCCAGGTGAAACAAAGGATGGGGTTGCTGCTCGTTTAGACATGGTTGAAATGGGCATTAGGACTGATTTGAGCCCTAAAATTGGTGCCAAAAGGGACAAGTTACCTTTGGCTAGTTGGAACTTGCTGCTACATGAAAAGAAAATTGTTTGCAGCTCTTTTTTCAATATGATGGTGCCTGTCCAGTTTTAATCAAATATTAGAAGTCTTGTCTATATGAATGATTTAAGACTTGTTGGTCTTAAATCGCATGATTGTCACACCGTCATGCAAATTCTTCTCCCTGTTGCTTTACGCTCTGTTCTAGAGAAGCCGGTTAGGTATGCAATCATTCGTTTCTGCCTATTCTTCAAGGCTATATGTTCTAAAGTGATCGATGTTTCAAAGCTAGAAAAAATGCAAGCTGACCTGGTTGTTACAGTTTGCTTGCTTGAAGTACTTCCCACCTTCTTTTTTCGACATCATGATTCATTTAACTGTCCATCTTGTGAGAGAAGTTAAGCTGTGTGGTCCAGTATTTTTTCGATGGATGTACCCCTTCGAGAGATACATGAAAGTGTTTAAAGGATGGGTGAGATGTCGCAGGCATCCTGATGGGTGCATAGCAGAGTGTTACATTGTCGAAGAGGCTGTTGAGTTTTGTGCTGAACGTATGCTTGATGCTGCTACTACTGCTGGAATTCCCATTAAGTTGCAAATCAACAGTCCGTAATGCGGCCACACCATTATCAGGGGCTACCATGATATCTATTTATGGAAAGGAGCTACATCAAGCACATCTTTGTGTCTTACAAAATACGGAGGATGCAACGCCCTATTTCACGTAAGTCATTTCTTGTTTCAGTATATCTTTTTATTATTATTATTATGAACATTTCCTTCATTATTTGTTTTCAATCTTGCTTACTATTTTGAATTTCCATCGTTTTAGTGAACACTTGGAATTATTGAAGTTGTTGTTTCCTAAGTTCTCGAAAAACCGAAAGTGGCTGAAGGATAAATAGAACCAAACATTTGCTGAGTGGTTAAAGGAGAGGGTAAGTAGTGGATTATTGATGTTTTTGGAGCTGTCCAATATATATGGTTTTACATAAGCATAATGTGTAATTCATATTTTGTTTTCTAGGTATCAAATGAACTCATGTTCGCCAACAATAAGGTTTCAGAAACAATGAGGTGGCTGGCAGGTGGACCAAAGAATGAAGTGCCAACATTTAGTGGATACCAGGTTGATGGAGTTGATTTCAACACCAAGGAGCTGGATAATGTTCGTTCAGTTCAAAACAGTGGAGTCTTTTTGCAAGCTGATGCAATGCAAGTTTCTAGTGCAAGGGATAAAAACCCCAGAACTGATGATATGGACTTTTACAGTGTGATTAGACAAATATGGGAGTTGGACTACTATAAGTTTAGGGTTCCGATATTCAAATGTGATTGGGTTGAGAATGTTAGGGGCATCAAAGTAGACGAACTTGGGTTTACTTTGGTAAATCTAAATAGAAAAGGGCACTTGAAGGATGCTTTTGTCTTGAGTACCCATGTAAAGCAAATTTTTTACATGCAAGACCCTCTTGATGCTCAATGGTCAGTAGTCGTACGGTGCCCAGATAGAGACTACTAAGGGGCTGATGAAGATGAGGAGCTAGAGGATATTGAAGTGGAGCAGCAGCCATTTAATGCCACAATGTCATCCATTGAGACTTTTGATAACATTGTTGGTGATGAACCTAGCAGTTATATGCGACCCGGAGATGAAGGAATATGGATTGAGAATGAAAACGGTTCACATGGCTGATAGGCTTAAGGAATATGCTAAAGCTATTTCGGTTAAGACTTGTTTGTTCGTTTCAGTTTTGTGTCTTTGTACTGTTTTGTTTGATGAAAATATATGAATCTTTGACATGCATTGCACTTTTCTTACATTTATCATTAAATATTTGTCACTAAATTCTATACTTGTGTAATTGCTGCTACAATGTGTGGTTTAAGTTATAAATATCTTCAATCATCTTGCTAACTGTATTCTTGTTATTTTTTTTTTCCTTTTTTCAGCTGATGGCTCCGTCTAAAACTGCAGTGAAAGCTAAAGCTATAGCATTGAGAATGAAGGCAGTGCAAATGAAGAGATGTAGGAGAGTGTCGAAAGCAGTTGGTGAAGACACTGCACCAAAACAACCTGCCAATTTTGGGCAAAACAAAGGTTATGAAGTCACCTAGTAAAGCTGCAAACCCCAAGAAAGGTGCAGCAACATCGACAAATACCAAGGACAGATCCAACTCTAACCAATCTGTCTCTAAGAGAAGTGTAGGGTCTAAATCCAAGAAGGTTGTGGTAAACCTTAAGTCAGCCTCCGGTAGCAAGCATGGAAGGAGCAAAAAGCCTGATAATGATGACGAGAACGTAACCGGTGGGCTGAAGTTGCTTAAAAGGGGTATGGTGACAATGAATCGCATTACCAAGCGACTTATTCGTGGAAGAAGGATGAAAGTCGAGTTTAACGCTCAAGGGGAACCAATTGGGAAGGCAGCTAAAGAGATGCAATCCTACATTGGGGTGTTGGCGAGGACAAAGATCCCAATATCTATACAAGATTGGAGAGAGGTGGATGTTGATGAGAAAGACAAGATTTGGGAAAGTATTCAGGTAAAAGATATGAGTTTTAGCTTTCTTTTTGTAGCTATTTTAAATGTGTGTGTTATTTAGGAAGTATTAAACATGTTAGCATTTATGTAGGATGCATTTGTGGTGCCTAAAGAATGGAAGAAACTGGTTATTACATCAGCTGCAAATAAACAGAGAGAGTTCAAAAGCAAATTAACGAAGTTATACATCATACCATATTTGGAAACCCCTGAACTCTTGTAGTTCCCTCTAGATGATTATCGATCCATTGACCAGGAAGATTGGGATATCTTTGTTGCTGATAGGACTTCACATGCATTTCAGGTATATGAAATTCTCATAGCTAGCTTATTCAAATTAAGTTGATAATGTTAAGAAGCATTGCTGGTTCTTTTTCTGAAATACATAAGCTGCATATGCTTTGTAGGAACTTCGCCATGCCCAAATATTAAAGAGGAAGGAGAATAAGTACCCTCATCGCATGGCTAGAAAAGGGTATGCTAATCTATAGGAAGAACTGGTTAGTATTTCTGAATTGATAATGCCCCATATATTCAAAAGCATTGGGTTTAGCAAAAAGTAACAATGATTTTATATTTTTTTCATGTTAGTCTGAAAGCACATCTATTGAAGAACGTGATTGTGCTACAATGTGGATAAAGGCACGGCAAGACAAGACAGGCAGTTTCAATGGGCCAGTGATAGAGAAAGCAGCAGGAAAAATTGTAAGTCCTGCCACTGGATTTGATTTAAATTTTATTGAATTTTCAAATCACAATCTTGTATCCAATGCTGTATATCTACGTCTGTATCAAGAAATCTTCAAGAAAAGAGTGTCCGATGGTGAGATTACAACTTCAGGATAAGATGATGTTCTTACTTTGGCTTTAGGGAGCCCTGAGTATCCTGGCAGGGTACGAGGTGTTGGTGGCTTTGTCAAGCCACATTCATACTTCAATCTACCAAAACGCCGAAAGCAAAGTGTAGAAGAGTCTATGAGGCTAAGTGTTAGGAAGATATTGGTAGAGGGGAGACAAAGTATCATTGCGGAGGAGAAAGCTAAATGGGACTTTGAGAGGGAACAACAAATTGAGAGGGAAAGAGCCATGTGGGAGGAGAGGTTGAGGAAGTTAGAATCAAAGGTTGGGGTGGAAGAGGTGCTGGTTGAATCACCGAAACCAGTGACAGCAGTAAATGAACTTGGTTCTGCAACTGGCAGTTGTTCCCGACAAATGGAGCAGGCCTTGAAGGTTTCTGAAACTGAGGCCACTAAAATTGTGAAGAAGAAGTTGGATTTGGCTGAAGAGGCAGAAAAGCTATCTAAAGACAATGTTATTATTGACAGCAATGCGAGCAAGAGACTGACATCAATTAATCAGGAGAAGGTTAGGACTGTACGGCCTTTCATGAAGGATTGTCAATTTTGGGAAGAAATTCCGGTCAACAGCTTATTGTACCCTACTTTACTTGATGATATCGTTACACTTAGCATTGAGTCATTCATATATGATTGAAAATGTGATTGATTAAAAATGGTTTTTGGTGAATTAGGTACATTCAACAAATGTCAAGTCAGAGTTTAAACTCACAACAGGTTCTGTGGACAACATAGTTGCTTTTGGAACAATTGTTGAAGTTGATGTCGAGGCCACACAGCAGACTATCCATTGTGTACCATTAGGAGAGGAAAATGTACGCGTTTCTGTCACCAAAGTGGTTGTTGCTAATGCTTTGCTGCCATTTCCTATCAAAGATGAGATTGTGAGAGTTGCCGATGCGATTGGTACATGTGTTGCTTGGCCTAGAAGCTTGGTTATACCCCCTGAAGTTGTTGAGAAGGTAATATCTTTTGCTCATTATTTACAATAATTTAGACTTTGTGTTTTAAAGTTGATCATGATGACCTTCGCAACATGCCATGTTATTGTTTACAAAACAAGGAGCAAGGAAATCGTAAAATTGTGAAAAAGAAAAGAAGGGATATGTAAGATGATGATTTTGATCATGATGACCTTGACATCCTGCCCTCCAAACTGCCATTACCACTAAAGGAGCTATGCCAATGGGCCAATAGATTCTTGAAGAATGGGGTCACCATCCATACCAATTTGGGCGAGGAAATTTTTGGCCGCCCAAGAAAGGTAGCTATCTTTAGAAGAGATGTGTATGCCATGGCACACATGAAGGAAGTATCTAACAGCATCATTGTGATGTATATGAGGTTTGTAAATAAAATGAATCTGTTAATTTTATGAGGTTATATACTTTCATATTCAATCTTGTAAAGGATTTGAATATTTTTGTCTTATCTTTTTGTAGCTGCCTTTACCAAAAGTTGCAGAAATTTAAGATGCTGCACATGATTGCCTTCATAGACCCTGCTCAAACAGGCGTGCTTGGGTGTGGGAATCCAACAGAAAGGGCTCGTTCTCTATCAGTTTGTTATGCAAAAGGGAAGTCGGGTCAGATTTTTTTGGTACCCTATAACTCAGGGTATGAAATCTTCATGTTGTGCTTTATGTTTATATATATACATATATATAGATATGATATATGTTGCATACAGTAGTTTGTTTTGGTACTAAGTATATCAGTTTGATGTTAGTTGTCATTGGATGTTAACGGTTGTGAACCCCGCTGAAGAAGTTGTGCATTTCATGGATCCATTGAAGAGATGACTCGTCACCGGTGAATGGAAAACTATTGTGGACAAGTAAGTAATACTAACCTTCAGTTTTGTAAAAGGTCTAAAATCTTTGTTTTACTAACATTTTTACTGGAAATGTCAAGTGCTTTGATATTTTTTAAGTTCCTCTATTTTCTGAAACTTTATTGTTATCATCATGAATTTGCAGCTCAATCAAAATATATAATGTGCAAAAAACTAAGAAAGGCAGAAAAATAGTTACATGGAAAAATTGCGCGGTATGTTCTGAATTTTACTAAATGCATGTGCAATTCCATTTAACTTAGAAATTGCTTAGTGGTCATTCCACAATTTTTTGGCTGGGTACTTGACATTTTTAAATGTTGCAGGGCATTCCGGAGCAGCAAGTTGATAAAACCTGTGGGTTTTGGATTATGCATTACATGAAGGACATAGTAGAGGACAAGAACCAAGAGTGGAGTGCTAAGGTAATATATGTCAATGTATTTCAGTTCTTCAAAATGGCTTGCATTCCAACTAATATTCACTTTCATATTTTCTATTGTTGCAGTGGGATAGAAAAGGAAGCAACATGTACACACAAGATGATATTGATGAGGTTCGGGCCGAGTGGGCACAATATGTTGCTCAATTTCAAGAAAGCTAGTGCCTAACTCTTATATATATATATATATATATATATATATTTGCTTTTGGACATGCATCACCTATATAACCCAGATTAGAAAGCTATAGGTATTAGTTTTTTGCCTTACATGCTCGATACTGTGATACTTGTTGGGTTGCCTTTATCGATCATGTCTTTTGTTTCATGGATGGGTTGTATTGAATTGATGCATAGTAGGTTGTGTAATATACTGAATGATTTGCCAGTTTGATGAAATGACATTTTCTGGATTTCTAGATTACCTAATGAACAGTACGGAATATTTTTTCAGATTTGATTCGATTCATTTCATTACTTTCCAGATTACCAAAAGAACAGTAATTGTGTCGTCTGAACTACCATCTAACAACTCACTCAAAGCCAAAAGTGTGTTGTTGGATCAAACGGAAAACAATAGAAATGTGAAACTTCTATTGTTGTTTAGTAACTTAGACGACAGAAAGTTGTAGTTTCAATATCACCATGTAGACATATATATGAGAAATTATGTTGTCCATTCAATTAAACAACAACAGGACTAGCAAAATTTCTGTGATCTTAGTAGCCTAATATCAAAACAATCATATGGTTATAATTGATATCAGACGACAAATAATTGTCATTCAAAGGTACATACAACGACAAATAATATGGTTCTAATTGATATTAGACGACAAATAATTGTCATTCAAATAAACATAGAACCACAAATGACTTTAAGTATCTGTTATTTTTAATAGACATAGACAACAGAATAGTTGTATTATTTGTTGTTTGATACTCATTCAGACAACATAAAAGCAAATTATAAATGTACCTACAACAACAAGTAACTGATGTTTCTTATATTTTCAGACTACAGTTACATGTAATTGAAACATACTTAATACCACAATTATCTTTAGTTGATAACCATTACAGACAACAAATAAGTTCTCAACACTTAATATATAGTTCATTCATACCACAAAAATATCATGAATTCTGTCTTTGAAATGGCTATTAAACAATAGAAGATAAAGATTGTTGATGTCTGTTTATATATAAGGTAACACATTTATGTCTTCTGAAATCTTCATAACACACACCTATACATGTGAGGAATCAATCAGACAACAGAAGACCAAAAACATGTCTGTCGTCTGAGTGCAATCAGACGATAGATTTTATCTGTCGTCTGATTGTACAAGAGACGGCAGTGCCTCAGACGACAGAAAATCATGCAATCAGACGACAGATATGATCTGTTGTCTGATTAACTTTTTGGCATAGTGGTTATTGATCATGTCTAGGGGCTTCAACTGCTCCCTAACTACTGGAAATTTAGTTACACATAATGGGAATCAAAAACACAAAGGAGTTCATGGAGAAAGAAGACAACAAAATCAGAAAATTGAAAAATACGGATCAGCGATCTATCTCTGGTGTGTAGCGATCGATCGTTTCTGGGAAGGTTGTAGTTCTTCTTCTCAAGCTCTTGTGCGTATATGCTTCTTTGTATGTGAGATGGTGTGTTTCTTGAATGTCCAAGGAGAGATTTTATTCAGTTTGTAACACTTTTCTTCTTTCTTTTGGGACTCTAACTCCTTGGTTAATGTTCTAATTGATTTAGGATTCATTGACATCATTCTATCCAATAGGATCAGCCAAGAGAATTAATTGCTGAATATCTTTTTCTTCATGTTGCCTTAAGCTTCATTGATTCATCAAGAGTCCACAATTCTCCATCAATTGCACATATGTCCTTCCTTTTGCTCTTATTTCTTTCCTTGCTTCAAAAAACATAAACATAAAAACAACGAAATTAACCAGAAAATAAGATAAACTAACAAAGTAAATATGGGAATTAACAACATTACTATCACATAATTATGCTCCTATCAGAAGTGCACTATCTAAATGCAATAGGCACATTATTGTTCTTAGCTTAATGCACAAGATCAGACATCTCATTTCGTAGTGAACTTATTAGCTCTACATAGCTGTGAAGACTCAAATTTTCATATAATGAATTTATGTAATTCATAATTTTTATATTATTTGAATTATGATATTTGGGATTAATTGGTATGTCGTGGTTTGAGAAAGTTGGTTTCGAATGATTTTATTTTCGAAAACGAACGTTATTTAGGGGGTCGTGAAAATCGACATTTTATAAGTTTAAAATTTTGGAAAACTTCCTTCATGAACATTGTAGAGCTCGTCAATACGAGTTCGTGCATATATGGAACGTAATATTCTGAGTTCGTATGAATAAGTTATGAATTTTTGTAAATTGGAATTTTTCTATAAATAGTATGAAAAATCAGATTTTTCATTAAGGACGAAAAAAATCACTTTTTGCATTTCAGTCCCCCCCGTTCTCTCTCTCGCGCGAAATCCTTCTTGGCTCGCCGACCTGTCAACCCGACCTGGCTGGAACGCAGCTTTCCCGGCCACGCCACCGTCGGACCTGGGCCTCCCTGCCTTCGCGGCTCCTCGCCCAACCGCTGCCTCCTACTCTGGATCGAAGCCTCTTTCCGAAGCTCCAACCCGACCAGGCCTGAAATCCACTTTTCCGGTGGTGCACAGGCCGATCGACATCATTTTCGTGACGTCCTCTTCCTCCTGATCATCCCCATATGTGGCTTGCACCACGATTTTGAGTGTAGAGTGGTAGATCAAGAGTTGAAGGTTTCGACGTCCCTGATTCAATCTGGAAACTGATCAGAGGGCCGAGATTAATCCAACTTCAAAGCCGGATCTAGGACGATCTAGACTTTATCTCGGAAGAAGTTAGGTATTAAAGTTGTTCACAATTTCATTTTGTAGTTGACGACTTTTGCATCTGAGGTGGTTGATCGCCGTCTAACCGTCGCGTGTGGCGGCGCATCGGACAAAATTTTGAGTTTATATCTGGATGATGATCTATGCATCCATACTAGTGTTTTTATATATAACATGGTCATGTTAGAAAAAGTTGATAAATAGTCAATTTAAGTTTTGACGTTATTGTTTACGGTTTTACAGTGTGTCTTCAGTTTACGATTTACGAAGATCAGACCATCGGTTTTACTTCAAATTTTAATATGATGTTCATATGACTGTCCCGATGGCTTTGTGTGGTCACGAACGAAGATCCGACCGTTGGATATTCGTATAATTGTAAAACAATTATTCGAGAGGCAATTTGTGAAGATCCGTCCATCGGATTTTCGTATAATTTTGATAGGATGTTTCCAAGGGCGATCCGTGAGGATCTAACAATTGGATCATCATCGAAATTCGATCCGACTGTTGGATCGTCTTTATTTTAGAATCCGACCGTTGGATCGTCCTTATTTTAGAATCCGACCGTTGGATCGTCCTTATTTTAGAATCCGACCGCTGGATCATCTTTATTTTAGATCATCATTTAAGTTTATTTCGTGCTTCGTTTGCTAAGTAAAGACCATAGTTGATTAGGTACATGATGGTTTGAGTTGACGAGCATTTGGATTATTGTGATTTGTATCTAAGTGAAGACGCAGCGGGAGTTTCGAGGTGAGTAAAACTCACGTGGTTCATATTACGAACCGAGTACTTAAATTATTTATTTTTGTAATTGTGTGGAAAATATTTATGGATTAAATATTTGTTTTTAAAATCGACTTGATCAACTACGGTTCATAGGTAAGTAAAATGAATTTTAATTATACAAATGAATTTCACTATTTTCTTGTGTGAACTATAGATGGTATTAGTGGTCATTCCTAAGTGGATGATTACGTGTGTATATATATATATATATATATTTACGTGGAATATATGTATTGATTGGTTGTTATTGAGTGATGATATGATTGAGTTGGAATGATGATTTGAATTATATTTCAAATGTTTAAATTTCATAATAATATTATGTATGTTGGATGAGTTGGTTTCATTGTGTGAAAACACATTGTTGTACTCATTTAAGGATTTAGGGTTAACGTAGTGACCGGTATGGTCGAATCAGACGCTCTAATCCTAGGTGGATGATGAGATACGATTGGTTGAATATGTACAATTAACGGACGTTCTAAATATGTATATAAGTATACATATTGGTGAAATACGATAAAGATGAATATGTCGGATGCCATAACCAAGGCCAGGTGATGGGCTACGATTCAGTTAGAGGTCTAGTCTGTCAAATACCGTATTTTTATAAATACAATGTTGGGGTTTTGAGAAGAAAGATGTGAGTTAGGGTTTTGTGTTGATTGTTGAATTAGTGATTGATTGAGATTGTTGGTATTTCGTGGATGTGGAAATTGTTGAGTGTTAACTTGAGTAGAAGTAAATATGATTTAATTAAACAACAGTTATTTCTTTTACTCATACGAGCTTTCAAAAGCTTACCGGGTTTTGTGTTGTTGCAATCCCGGTACACGATTCAAATGGTGTAGCGGATATTCCTACAGGTCAGGATAACTAGGGAGGTGACCGAGCTGCTTAGGTGTTGCAGCATTTATTTTTATTTCATTTGAGTTGTGAGGTTTGTATACTCATTTAGAGCTTTACAATTTATTTTGTGACTGAGTTGTAATAATTAACCGAGACTAAATTCAATTTTTGAAATTAAATTGTGTGGTGAGGTTGTTAAGAAAAAGAAATTTTCTGGATAGTTATTTTTAGTTGTCGTAATTCATGTTTCGGATTTAGAATTTTTATTCTAAAATTCGGGGCGTGACAGTTTGGTATGAGAGCGTAAGGTACATATTTGGTGATATGTCAATACTTTCCGAGTGATGGCCCATCTGCAGCGGATCCCCATCGTGTGCTATTCGGTATTGACAATGTCATTAGGTTTGTGAGAGCATTAGGTTGGCTAGGAACGTTAGCATGACATAAGAACTTTAGGCGTTGTCTTGTATACTTAGTTACTTGGTTAATATGGACTTGCATTTGACTTATGCCATGTTTATGTGTTATGCGTGTATTAATCAAGTATACCCTGCTTATTAGGTAATGGATATTGAGGGGAACGAAACTAGACGTCGAGGTAGAGGCAGACCTCGTGGTAGGGGTAGAGGCCGAGGTAGGGGTAGGGCCTCTCCGGTTCATGATGCATATGAGGCGGAGGTAGAGGCACCTTATAAAGATCAACATATTCTGCCCGTGGACATGATTGAAGATCCTGCTCGCTTGTTAGTACTAGAGAAGGAAATTACCCGCTTGGGAGCAACCAAGTTTGGAGGTGGCACTGATCATATAGTTGCGGATAGATGGATTGAGGACTTGCAGACCTATTTTGATCTGTTTGATTTCAGTGAGATTGATAAGAGGAAGCTAGCTGCTTTTATGTTGAAGGATGAGGCTAGGGTGTGGTGGAACGTCACACAGAAGAGTATAGAGGTGTCTACCTTGACATGGGATGGCTTCGAGAGGCTATTCAGGGAAAAGTACTTTCCAGCAACTGTGAAGGAAAGGTTGGAAAGAGAATTCCTCGCACTTGTACAGGGGAATATGACCGTGATCGAGTATGATACAGAGTTCTCCAGGCTGCATAAGTATGTGAAGCAAATGGATGACGAGGACTTGGCCAAGAAGTTTCAGAGAGGGTTGAGCCCTTCGATTGAGCGTGATGTGGCCATCTTAGAGCTGAAGACGAAGAGAGAGATCTTGGCTAAGGCACAGATCATTGAGCAGTAGAATCTGATTCGTAGAGAGAATGAGTCTACTGAGAGAGACTTCCAGGGTAAGGGAAAGGCCATAGCAGGAAGCAGTAGGTCCAGAGACTTCAGGGGCGATTTCTGGAAGAAACAGAGAACTCAATTCTAGCGTTAGGCCCCAGCTAGGGCAGCAGTAGCTCCTCCTATTCAGGCTATGCCTATTAGGCAGATAGCACCAGTAGCTCCAGTGAAGTGCTTTAACTGTGACGAGCCGGGCTACATCTCTCATGCGTACATGAAACTGCGGGGTAGGATATGCTACAGCTGTGGACAAACAAGGCATCAGGCCAGGGAGTGTCCCCGAAATTAGGGTAGAGTGTAGGGTAACCAGCAGAGGTAGCTACCTCTTGCACCTGCTAAAGTCTTTGCCATTGGTCAGGCAGGCACGGTAGTGGAAGGTACTTTATCTATTTATCATTATCTTGCTAGACTATTGTTTGATACAGAAGCCTCACACTCCTTTATATCTAGTTCAATTGTGGATATGTTGGGTTTGATTGTTATGCCTCTTACTAGATGATTATGTGTTACATCACCTCTCGGTGTGTCTCTTGAGCTTAGCATGTTTTGTGATGATTGCCCTATTGGGATTGGTGGCAGAGAGTTCTCTACATCTTTGATTGTGATTTCGGATCACATGTATGATGTGATTTTGGGTATGGATTGGTTGAGCCCGAACCATGCTGTGATTGATTGCTTTAGAATGATTGTGTCCTTCCATGTTCCTGAACAACCAGTATTTCATTACTATTGTCTGAAGTCTGACATCACCATGAGGGCAGGGATTTTGGCCCATATTGAATCAGGGAGTAGTACTTCAAAGATTACAGGGATTCCTGTAGTTTCAGAGTATGCTGATGTGTTTAAGGAGATCTCTGGGTTACCCCCGAAAAGGGTAATGGACTTCTCCATTGATGTGATACCAGGTACTTCACCTGTGTAGAAAGCACCCTATCTAATGGCTCTAGCTGAACTTCAGGAGTTGAACGTTCAGATTGTGGGCTTACTTGCACAAGGGTTCATTCATGCTAGTGTATCTCCTTAGAGCGAACCAGTGTTGTTCGTGAAGAAGAAGGATAATTCACTTCGGTTATATGTGGATTATCGACAGCTGAACAAGGTGACCATCAAGACAGGTATCCTTAACCTAGGATTGATGACTTGTTCGATCAGCTTAGGGAGGCTACTGTGTTCTCAAAGATTGATTTGAGATCTGGATATCACCAGTTAAGGGTGAAGGATGAAGATATTCCAAAGACTGTGTTCAGGACCAGGTATGGACATTTTGAGTTCCTTGTCATGCCTTTTGGTCTCACGAATGCACCTGCAGCATTTATGGACTTGATGAACCGTACGTTCAGTCCCTACTTAGATTAGTTTGTGGTAGTGTTCGTTGATGACATCTTGATTTATTCAAGGTCGTCAGGCGAGCATGAGAAGCATCTGCGGATCGTGCTACAGACGTTGAGAGAGAAGAAATTATTTGCCAAGTTTGAGAAGTGTGATTTTTGGCAGAGTAAAGTCAAGTTCCTTGGTCATATGGCCTTGAAGGATGGAGTTTCTGCAGATCCTTCAAAGGATGAAGCAGTGATGAGGTTGGAGTCGCCCAACTACGATTATAGAAATCCGTAGCTTCCTTTGATTGGCAGGGTATTACAGGCGTTTCATTGAAGGGTTTTCTGGTATTGGTTCGGCTTTGACCAAATTGACAAGGAAGGACACTCAGTTCGTGTGGTTGGATGAGTGTGAGAAGGCTTTCAATGAGCTGAAGACTAGATTGACTACAGCTCCAGTGTTGTCTATTCCAACTAGTGGTGGTGGATTAGTCATTTACAGTGATGCATCTCATCAGGGTTTGGGGTGTGTATTGATGCAGAATGGTAGCGTTATTGCTTACGGTTCTAGACAGTTGAAGGTACATGAGCAGAATTACCCTACTCATGATCTAGAGCTAGCAGCAGTGGTGTTTGCCTTGAAGATTTGGAGGCACTATCTTTATGGTGAGAAATTTGAACTCTTTTCTAATCATAAGAGTTTGAAGTACCTATTCTCCAGGAAAGAATTGAACATGAGGTAGAGAAGATGGATGGAGCTCATGAAGGACTATGGTTTCACCTTGGAGTACCATCCTGGAAAGGCGAATGTAGTGGTGGATGCTTTGAGTAGGAAACCTCGAGTATTCATGGCATAGATTATGGTGCGAGAATAGCGCATGTTACAAGTTGTATCAGAGTTTGACCTTATGCCCGCAGGAGCGGGACATAGAATCTTTCTCGGTAGTATCACCTTACAGCCCACCTTGATCTCCAGGATCACTCAGGGTCAGACACTTGATGAGTCTGCTCAAGCGAGGATTGCTGAGATGACTGCTGATCCGGATGTGGAAGGTCCTTCTGAGTGGATGATTGGGGCAGATGGAGGGTTGAGATTTCGAGGGAGATTGTATGTACCGAGTGTTGATAACCTCAGGGAAGAGGTCATGAGGGAAGCACATAGGTCTCGATACACTATACATCCAGGAGGTACTAAAATGTATATGGATCTATGAAGGTAGTTTTGGTGGTATGGGATGAAGAGGGATGTGGCAGAACATGTGTCGAAGTGTCTTACATGTCAGCAAGTGAAGGTAGAGCATCAGAGATCCACAGGAATGTTGAATCCCTTGCCGATTCCTATTTGGAAATGGGAAGATATCTCTATGGACTTTGTGACTGGATTGCCTAGGTCCAGGCAAAGTTATGACTCAATTTGGGTGATTGTTGATCGGTTGACTAAGTCAGCACACTTTCTTCCGGTGGCAAAAACTTACTCAGGGGATGCGTTGTGTAAGTTTTATGTGAAGAAAATAGTGAGGTTTCATGGAGTGCCTGGGACGATTGTCTCTGATCGTGATACTCGTTTCACTTCAGAATTATTGCGTAGGTTCCATAAGGCATTTCGTACATCACATGCTTTGAGCACTGCATTTCTCCCACAGACAGATGGGCAGACCGAAAGAGTGAATCAGGTGATGGAAGATATGCTTAGAGCTTGTGTTCTGGATTTTAAGAGAAGTTGGGCGGATCATCTGCCATTGGTAGAGTTTGCCTACAACAACAGCTATCACTCCAGTATCGGTATGGCTCCATATGAGGCTCTTTATGGTAGGCCATGTAGGACTCCTATCTGTTGGGCCGAAGCAGGGGATAAAGGGTTCATCGGTCCTGAGATTGTACAGGAGACTACAGAGAAGGTCACTACTATTCGGGACAAAATCCGAACCGCTCAGAGTAGACAGAAGAGTTATGCTAACTTGAGGAGGGGACCTAGAGAGTATGAGACAGGAAATCATGTATTCTTGAAGGTCTCACCTATGAAAGGTGTGGTGAGAATTGGCAAGAAGGGAAAATTCGCGCCGAGGTATGTTGGACCCTTTGAGATTCTGGAAAGAGTTGGAAACTTGGCATATGGACTTGCTTTACCTGTTAGCATGTCAGGTGTGCACAATTTCTTCCATGTGTCTATGCTCAGGAAGTATGTCCGAGATGAGTCTCACGTGATTGATCATGGTACGATCGAAGTAAACACTGATGTAACATTTGTAGTTGAACCTGTTCGTATCTTGGATAGGTCTATGAAGAAACTTCTTTGGAAGGAGGTTGATCTTGTGAAGGTGTTGTGGAGTCATCATGATGAGGGTGATGCGTCATGGGAATTGGAGTCTGACATGAGGAAGAGGTATCCTCAGCTTTTTGTGGACGAGCATGCTTGAATTTCGGGACAAAATTCATTTAAGAAGGGTAGACTGTGAAGACCCAAATTTTCATATAATGAATTAATGTAATTCAATAAATGCTATATTATTTGAATTATGATATTTGGGATTAATTGGTATATCGTGGTTTGAGAAAGTTGGTTTCGAATGATTTTATTTTCGAAAACGAACGTTATTTAGGGGGTCGTGAAAATTGACTTTTTATACGTTCAAAATTTGGGAAAACGTCCTTCATGAAAGTTGTAGAACTCGTCGATACGAGTTCGTGCATATTCTGAGTTCGTATGAATAAGTTATGAATTTTTGAAAATTGAAATTTTTCTATAAATAGTATGAAAAATCAGGTTTTTCTATAAGGACGAAAAAAAATCACTTTTAGCATTTCAGTCCCCCCCCCCCCCTTCCTGGCCATGCCGCTGCCGGACCCGGGCCTCCCCGCCTTCGCCGCTCCTCGCCCAGCCGCTCCCCGCCCTCATTTTCCCCAGCCGCTGCCCCCTACTCTAGATCGAAGCCTCTTTCCGAAACTCCAACCCGACCCGGCCGGAAATCCACTTTTCCGGCGGTGCACGGGCCAATCGACATCATTTTCGTGACGTGCTCTTCCTCATGATCATCCCCATATGTATCTTGCATCACAATTTTGATTGTGGAGTGGTAGATCAAGAGTTGAAGGTTTCGACGTCCCTGATTCAATCTAGAAACTGTTCAGAGGGCCGAGATTAATCCAACTTCAAAGCCCGATCTAGGACGATCTAGACCTTATCTCGGAAAAATTCAAGTATTAAAATTGTTCACAATTTCATTTTGTAGTTGACGACTTTTGCATATGAGGTGGTTGACCGGCGTTGACCGCCGTCTGAACGCCTCATGTGGCGACTCGTCGGACCAAATTTTGAGTTTATATTATCTGGACAATGATCTATGCATCCATACGAGCGTTTTAATATATAACATGGTCATGTTAGAAAAAGTTGATAAATAGTCAATTTAAGTTTTGACGTTACTATTTACGGTTTTATAGTTTGTCTTCGGTTTACGATTTACGAAGATCAGACCATCGGTTTTACTTCAAATTTTAATATGATGTTCATATGACTGTCCTGATGACTTTGTATGGTCTCGGGCGAAGATCCGTCCGTCAGATTTTCGTATAATTTTGATAGGATTTTTCGAAGGGCGATCTGTGAGGATCTAACCGTTGGATCATCATTTAAATTCGATCCGACCGTTGGATCGTCTTTATTTGGAATCTGATAGTTGAATCATCATTATTTTAGAATCCGACCGTTGGATCGTCATTATTTTAGAATCCGACCGTTGGATCGTCTTTATTTTAGAATCCGATCGTTGGAACATCATTAAAGTTTATTTCGTGCTTCGTTTGCTAAGTAAAGGCCATACTTGATTAGGTACTTGACGGTTTGGGTTGACGAGTATTTGGAGTTTCGAGGTGAGTAAAACTCACGTGGTTCATATTACGAACCGAGTACTTAAATTATATATTTTTGTAATTGTGTGGAAAATATTTATGGATTAAATATTTGTTTTTAAAATCATATGGACTTGATCAACTACGGTCCATAGGTAAGTAAAATGAATTTTAATTATACAAATGAATTTCACTATTTTCTTGTGTGAACTATAGATGGTATTAGTGATCATTCCTAAGTTGATGATTATGTATATATATATTTACGTGGAATATATATATATTGATTAGTATGTTATTGAGTGATGATATGATTGAGCTGGAATGATGATTTGAATTATATTTCAAATGCTTAAATTTCATAATAATATTATGTATGTTGGATGAGTTGATTTCATTGTGTGAAAATATATTGTTGTACTCATTTAAGGATTTAGGGTCAACATAGTGACAAGTATGGGGTAATCGGACGCTCTAATCCTAGGTGGATGAAGGGATACGATTGGTTGAGTATGTACGATTATCAGACGTTCTAAATATGTATATAAGCATACATATTGATGAAATACGATAAAGATAAATATGTCGGATGCCATAACCTAGGTCTAGTGACGGGCTACGATTTAGTTAGAGCTCTAGTCTGTTATATACTGTATTTGTATAAATACGATGTCGGGGTTTTGAGAAGAATGATGTGAACTAGGGTTTTGTGTTGATTTGTGATTTGGTGGTTGTTGAGATTGTTGATTTCTTGTGGATGTGGAAATAGTTGAGTGTTGAATTGGGTGAAAACAAATATGATTTAATTAAACAACCTTTATTTCTCTTTACTCATACGAGCTTTCAAAAGCTTACCAGGTTTTGTGTTGTTGCAATCCCGGTACACTATCCAAATGGTGTAGCGGATATTCCTGCAGGTTAGGATAACCAGGGAGGTGACCGTGCTGTTTAGGTGTTGCAGCATTTATTTTTATTTCATTTGAGTTGTGAGGTTTGTATACTCATTTAGAGCTTTACAATTTATTTTGTGAGTGAGTTATAATAATTAACCGAGACTAAATTCGGTTTTTGAAATTAAATTGTGTGGTGAGGTTGTTAAGAAAAAGAAATTTTCAGGATGGTTATTTTTAGTTGCAGTAATTCATGTTTCGGATTTAGAATTTTTATTCTAAAATTCGGGGCGTGACAATAGCTCTGCACCAACACGCCGCCGTTGGACTGGTGTAAAGACAATCTTTCGATACTTAAAAGGTACGCTTGATATGGGTTTGTTTTATCCCTGCAGAGACAAAATGAATGATAGAAGAATGGGATCGGACCCCATTAGGCATGGCGCTGTCGTCCATATTGCCATGATTGGCAACATTGTCGTTGTCGGCGCCGCAGTCGCCACCAAGGGTGGCCGGCCTCACCCTTCCCTTACATCAAAATGATGCTAATGTTTTGATGGGTTTTGCTGATGCAAGGTATCTCTCTGACCCTCACAAAAGTCGATCCCAAACGGGTTATATCTTTTTCATAGGAAGCACTGCGATATCTTGGAGGTCTACAAAACAAACCCTTGTTGCTACTTCCTCGAATCATGCAGAGATTATTTCTCTACATGATGCTATGCATGAATGCATATGGCTAAGGTCTGTAATTACACATATTCGAGGAAGTTATGGTTTGAATCTACCATGGATGAACCTACATGTATTTATAAGGGTAATGCAATATGTATTGAACAAATGAAGTTGAGTTTCATCAAGGCCGACAACACCAAGCATATATCCCTTAAGTTCTTTTAAAATCAACAACAATAAGCACTTCTAAAGATTGAAGTGAATCAAATCCGATCAAAGGATAATGTAGCAGACTTATTTACTAAGTCGTTACATAAATCCACCTTCGACAAACATGTGAAGAGTATCGGATTGTGAAAGTTATTCGAACTCCTATGATTGTAACAGGAGATGCCGACATCAAGGGAAAGAATGATGTCTACATGTTTGATCTCAAAGAGTGAATGACGTGTTGTACTCTTTTCTCCTCCTCGAGGTTGCTTTTGTGAAGACCTGGAATTTTGTTAAATAAATCTTTGTAATTCAATAATTTTTCAAATGTTGAATTATTAATATTAAGACAATTTTGTGAGTCGTTGCACGAGAAACTCGGTTTCGAATCAATTTATTTTCGAAAACGAACGTTATTTAGGGGGTCGTTCAAATTTGGGAAAACTTCCTTCATAAAAGTTGTAGAGCTCGTCCATACGATATCGTACATATGTGGAATGCATTATTCGGAGTTTGTATGAATAAGTTATTATTCATTAAGGACGAAAATTTTCCCATTTTTCAGTTTGGCCTCCAGGCCTCTCCGCTCTCTCTCTCTCTGCGCGCCCCTCTCAAACTAGTCGGGTCAGCCTCGACCCGACCCAATGATTTCTTCCTCCTTCGGCGTCTTCCGACCCCTCCCGTGCTCGTCACGCCGTCGCCTCACCCCGCCGCTGCTCCCAAGTCTGCATCGAAGAAGCCCTCAGTCCGTGCGATCCGGCACTGCCGGAAGTCTTCGACGCTAGCGTTGCACAGTCCGATTGGGTTGTCCTCTTCCTCCTGATCATCCAGAGCCTTGCATCAAGACTTTGAGTATGGAGTGAAGGATCACGATTTGAAGTTTTCGACAGTTCTGATTCAATTTGGAATCTGATCAGACACACGAGATTAATCCAGCTTCAAAGCTCGATCTAGGACGATCCAGACCAAATCTTGCTTAGCTCTAGGTATGAAAGTCAATCACCCCTTCATTTTGAATAAGTTTGTAGTTGACAACTTTTGCATCGGAAGTGGTTGGCCGGCATTGACCGCCGCCTGACCGCAGCGTGTGGCGGCACGTTGGACCATATTTTGAGTTTTCATTATCTAGGCAATGATTTATGCACCCATACGACCGTTTTGATATATTATAAGGTTATGTTAGAAAAAGTTTATAAATAGTGGATTTACGTTTTGACGTTACTATTTACGGTTTTTACGTTTTATCTACGGTTTTACGATCTGCGAAGATCTGACCATCGGTTTTACTTCAAATTTTGATATATTGATCGTATGGCTGTCCCGATGACTTTGTGTGGTCACGGGCGAAGATCCGACAGTTGGATTTTCGTATAATTAAAAAACAGTGATTCGGGAGGCGATTCATGAAAATCCTTCTGTTGGATTTTCAAATAATTTTGATAGGATGTTTCCAAGGGCGATCAGTAAGGGTCTAACTGTTGGATCATTGTTTAGATTCGATTCGACAATTGGATAGTCTTTATTTTAGAATCCGACCGTTGGATCATTATTAAGTTTATTTCGTGTTTCGTTTGCTAAGTAAAGACGGTACTTGATTAGGTACTTAATGGTTGGATTTGAAGAGTGATTGGATTATTATGATTTTGATTGATAAAAGACACAGCTGGATAAGAGGTGAGTAAATGTCACATGGTTCATTTTAGCAACCAAATGTCGTTAATTTCCTTATTTATATTGTGATTGAAGTGAAAAAGTTTATGGAAATAAATATTTGTTTTGAATTATATGGAATTGTTCTACTACGGTCCATAGGTAAGAAAAATGTATTTAAAGTATAAAAATGAATTTCTCGATTCTCACTATGTGTGGTTTATAGTTGGTATTAGTGATCATTCCTGCATGGATGATTATGTATATATATACATATATTTATGTGATATATATATATATATATATATCTAGATGGTGTGCTATTATATTTTTGCATGATTATTTCGGGCACTGACTTTCTATAGAAATACAATATATCATGTAATTATTGATTTTATTGTCAGAAAGCATAAGTAAGTCGAAGCGTAACATTTGAGTCAGATAGGACAACTTTTAAATGTTTTGATCTACAGATTGGTCACAAGTAGTGACTGAGGCAAGATTTTCGTAAGCGTGAACCTTGGCCAAGCTAACACATTACGATTCAGTTAGAGCTCTAGTCTGTCTGCCATAGTATGACATGAAAGCAACCAGTTGAATTACTCGTGATCATGAATACAGTATGACATGAAAGGAGCAAGTTGAATTACTCGTGATCATGAATACAATTTTGAAAATTGAAGTATGACATGAAAGCAGCGAGTTGAATTACTCGTGATCATGAATACACTTTTGAAAATTGGCGTATGACATGAAAGCAGCGAGTTGAATCACTCGTGATCATGAATGCATATTTATTATATAAGATGGGTCGAGTGGTGAGCGATGAGATCTGTTGGAAAATGGTTTGGAAATGGAGGTGGAATGTTTTGTTTTGAGTTGTGATTGTTTTGAGTAAAATTTGTTGATTTACTGTTTTATTTCTATTTACTCATACGGGTTTTCAAAAGCTTACCGGGTTTTGTGTTATTGCAATCCCGGTACACTATTCAAACGGTGTAGCGGATAATCCTACAAGTCAGGAGAACCAGGGTGGTGACCGTGCGGTTTAGAGTGATAGTATTGTTTTACAGCGTTGTATGGTGAGGTTTATTATGCTCATTGAGGTTTACTATTTTATTTGATGAGAGTGTGGTGTAATAAGTAACTTGAGGATTTGGTTTATGTAATATTGAGTGGTGTGAGGCGTGTTGGTTTCTGAGAAAAAAATTCAAAACGTTATTTGTATTTGTTATTATTCATGTTTCATATTTGAATTTGTTATTCAAAATTCGGGGCTTAACAGCTTTTGTTCCACATGGTTTTTCTTACTTGAGCAAGGTTTCTTTAACGAGGCAAAGATCAAAGCATCATCACTTAGTTTGAGCAGCACAAGGGGCAGTGTTGAAGAATATTGACTATTGGTGTGCTGGTCAAACTAGGGTTAGTTCTATTGTTGTAATAGGAGAGAAAAATTTAGATTCTCAAATCAAGTTAGATTAGGAATCCTTGTATTTGAAGTAATTGAACTATGTAATCCCTATATATAGGGCTTCTATTATCATCGAATATACACAATTATTCTCTCTGCAATCTTCTCTTGCATCCTATTTTCTTAAACAATATTATTGTAGATTCCTCTACTAGCAAGACTAGTATCTATGTCACCAAGAATAAATAACACCCTCGTGGGGGTGCCCACGAGCCATGGTGGGACCCAACGACAATATGTATCCCGTAGCCCAACGTCCAAGCTACGTCATGATGGTCAAAAGTGCTCAAGAGCTTGTCGAGAAGTCAAGTTCCTAACCTTGCCAAGTTGCCTTTACAACATGCTTTCTAGACTAGAATAGTTGTTTTTGTATCCCACATTGGAAAACAAGTGAAGGAAGGAGCCTCCCTTCCCTATAAAAGGGGACTCCTTTCCACTTACTTATGATCTCATTACAACTCTTGTAATCTTGTTGAGCCTCAAGACCCGACACATAGTAAAGCTTTAAGTGGACGTAATCTCCCCCAAAGTAGGAGACGAACCACTATACTTGTCGGCGTTATCTCTCTCTCTCTCTCTCTCTTTCTCTCTCTCTCTCTTTTCTCTTTAATGTTAATTAGAGCCTTCGGATTCTAACATTAACATTTGGCGCCGTCTGTGGGAAGCCGATACAATAGTTTCATCACATACCATGCGTTAAGTCAGCTTAACGGAGCTCAAAGAATTTTTTCTCTTCTTCTTTGAGTTATCTAATCTATTGCTCATTAAGCACTCTTTTTTTTTTTTTTTTTAATCATCACTCAATCTTAGATGATCATTAACTTTGATCAATCTTCTTCCCCACAACTTGTGCCCAATTTTTATTTTTGATCAAACTTCTTAGCTGCAACTTGTGCCTACTCACTTCTTGGTAGCAACTAGTGCACTTCTTGACAGTAAAAAAAATAAAAATAAAAATAAAAATTTTGACGGAGCAAACTTAATGAGCTCCAACGGTCAAAATTTGATGGAGCCCTACTTCTTGTCACACGGCCAACACAAGGACCACCGCCATATTTTTCTCTGGACACCCATAAATGTTGGCATCAAACTATTCTCTCTTGTTGCCACCTCCAGTCAACGTCACCTCAAGGCCAGTCAACGACAATTCATTGATGGTCAACACCAACTCAAAACCAGTCAACGCCAACATTTTTTCTTTGGCAACTTTACTTAGCGGTAAAATAAGCACAAAAGATACTTGACGGCAACACAGAAAAAAAAAAAAAAGATGCAAATTTACTTTGGCACCCAAAGGTTAATCTGGACACCCACTCATGTGATGGAACTTGGGACTTTGACGGAGCCTCGTCTTCGTTGCATCACTCCCCTACAGCAACAACGCCAAGTCCTGCACCGCCAACCTTCAATATCCTTGACACTCCGTCAAGAGTCAACCATTATCAGCTTCAGCTTCAATCTTCTTGACACCAAACTCAAACGTCACTGCAATGCCGAGAACCAAGGATTGAATGTCGAGCGTTAGCGTCAAGCCAACCTGGCGGCAGCATCAATCCAGCTTGGAGCTCCAGCAACACAACCTGGCAGCCAGTTAAGTTTCGATCAACTTTGCGGTCTATCTTGATTTGTTTCAAAGAGCCAAGCCTCCATTAAAGAGTACTAGGAGCCGCTAAGTGAAGCTTTGCCAACCGGCAAACCCTAAGCAAACCTCCAACAACTGCTACGCAAAGCTCCGCCATCTGATAAGCGACATCCGCTATCCACCAACAGTCTCTCTCTCATCACCAAACCGCCAGGAGTGACGCACTGCCAAAAGCTTTGACGAACTGCCAAGTCTTAAACCTCCGACAAAGTCGCCAAGCCTCGAATTAGTCCGTCAAGCATAAACCTCCAAACCACCATTAATCTTGTTGAGCCTCTGCCGACCAAAAGCACCGCCAGGTCGCGTCCCCACATCTACGCAGTCATACAGGGCTCCGCCAAACTTCAAACTCCTTGACGCACTGCCATCCCATGATGCATCCACCACCTGAACTTGACGGGTAGCTAAACTTGTCGGAGTTTCATCCGCCAACTGAACTTGTCGGAGTTGCATCCGCCAACTGAACTTGTCGGAGTTGCATCCGCCAACTGAACTTATCGGAGTTGCATCCGCCAACAAAAACTACAACTTTGCTTCCTCTTGTTGCACCGTGTTAGGGGCCGCACTTGTAATGCCACAAGCAACCTTGTCCAGGGTCATTAGTTAAGCCTTTGGTTGGTTGCTTGTGTGCCTGGGGTGTTTTGGTAATTTACAAATTATGTAATTTATTATATTTAGCAGTTATTCTCCTCGGCCTTTTCCATGTATTCCCCTGGCCCTTTTATGTAAGCCCGATATGCTCTATGGGGAGGGGTTCCTAGTCGGCATAGTTTGGACTACGGAACTAGTATAGGTAAGCACATGTACTTTTGCCTCCCTTGCCGTCTTACCATCAATAAAAGATGAATTATTCAATCATCTGTGTCCCGGGAGATTGCTCCTTGATCTTTCCTTTCAATTGCTCATTTGTTCTTCGTGGTTGCCAAACATTTATATCATTGTGTTCTTGCTTGTCGCTAGCCCTATTTTAATATCGTGTGGTTTCATTGTTCCTTGCAAGGTACTCACTTGGCTGACTTGCTTGATAGCAAGTGCCGCACGGTCCGCTTTGCGCATTGCAAAGTTCGGCCTGTGACAGTTGGTATCAGAGCCAACTTGGCTCAAGACGCTCGCTACGATGACAGGCAAAATGACAAACCAACAAAGATTTGATTGGTATGACCAACAATTGGGAGAACTTGCGGGGGTGCCCAATAGATTGATGGATATAACTAGTGTGTTGGACCGCGCCGACCTAGATGGTTTGGTGGCGCGGGTGACAGAGGTGGAGAGCCTCAAGGACCGAGTTATGGCCCTTGAAAGACGTAAAGCTCGAGGGGATGAAAGGGAGAGAAATGTAGATGAAGCTCCCGTTTCGAGCGAGCAAATGGGGCATATGAGTGATGCCCTTGATACACTCCAGGTGACTGTGGACAATATGGCTGAAGATGTCCGCGCCACCATTGATGCCTTCAAGAATGAGCTGATGGAGATGAACACCAAGCTCAACTTGACCATCCGTGCGATGGGAAACCAACCTGTGACGGACTACAGGAAGGTAAAGATACCAGAACCTCAAGCTTTTGGAGGGGCGCGAGACGCCAAGGAGCTTGAGAACTTCCTATTTGATATGGAGCAATACTTCCGAGCAGTGAAGCCAGACTCGGAAGAGGTGAAGGTGAATATGGCGACAATGTATTTGTCAGGAGATGCTAAACTTTGGTGGAGAACCAAATACAATGACATTCAAAGAGGAGTGTGCACTATCGATACATGGGAGGATCTAAAGAAAGAGCTTAAAGCTCAATTCTTCCCTGAGAATGTTGAATACATTGCCAGACGGCAACTAAGAGAGCTCAAGCACACCAACAACATCAGGGATTTTGTGAACAAGTTCTCTATACTCATGCTCGACATCCCAGACATGTCAGAGAAAGATCGGTTGTTCTATTTCCTTGAGGGCTTAAAACCATGGGCAAGAACTGAGCTTCAGCGGCAGAGGGTTCAAGATTTGGCCTCCGCTCAGGCCGCTGCTGAGAGACTGACTGATTACACATTCGAGGAGAACTCCAGCAAGAAGACTCAGTCCTTCTTGAATACGAATGCCAATAGATCTTCGAGGGCGGGGCCGAGTAAAAGTGGGGGAGCGGAGTCCAAATTCTCCAATTCCGGAGGAGGGGATAGGAGGGCCACTTATGCGAGGGACACGGCAACTTCCAAGCCGGGTGCCTCAACTGGAGTCTTCACCCCTCGACCCTTCAATCCTTCAGGGTACGCCCCAAGGCCAGTGTCTTGCTTCTTATGCAAAGGACCTCACAGAGTAAACGAGTGCCCTCATAAGACAGCCTTATCGGCCCTACAAGCCCACATTCAATCAAAAGAAGTAGAAGACCAGCTGGAGTCCGAGGAGGAACATAGCCACATGGGAGCTTTGAGATTCTTGGGTGCAGTTAAGAAACAACCACAACCACCCAAGAAGGATCAGGCCAAGGGCCTAATGTTCGTGGATGGTTATGTCAATGGGAAGGTTGCCAAGAATGTGATGGTTGACACAGGGGCCACACACAACTTTGTGTCGGAGACAGAAGCACGAAGGTTGGGGTTGAAGTTGGAGAAGGATGTTGGTCGCATGAAAGCTGTGAATTCTGAGGCCTCGCCCACAACTGGCCTGTCCCAAGGGGTACCACTCAAGTTGGGCCATTGGGAGGGAAAACTAGACGTTGTAGTTGTCCGAATGGATGACTTTGATGTCATATTGGGGATGGAGTTCATGTTGGCGAACAAAGCTATCCCCATTCCTAGCGCCCAACACTTGCTCATTATGGGGGAAAAGCCATGTGTAGTTCCAGTAAGAATCACACAACCAAGTGAACCCCGTCTCTTATCTGCCCTCCAATTTAAGAAAGGCGTGAAGCGCCATGAGCCTACATATGTAGCAGTTCCTCTAATGAAGGATGATAGCAAGAGGGAAATGGTTCCGAGGGAAATCGAGGGGGTATTGGAGAGTTATGCAGATGTGATGCCCCCCGAACTTCCGAATGAACTACCCCCAAGGAGGAGTGTGGACCATGAAATCGAACTGCTTCCAGGAGCCAAGCCACCTGCAAAAGCCCCTTATAGAATGGCTCCTCCTGAGCTGGCAGAACTTAGGAAGCAGCTCGAAGACCTACTCAAGGCTGGGTTCATTAGACCATCTAAAGCCCCCTTTGGTGCGCCGGTGTTGTTCCAAAAGAAGCACGATGGGAGTTGGAGACTATGCGTGGACTACCGGGCCCTTAACAAAGTTACAGTGCGCAACAAGTACCCGATCCCCCTGATAGCAGATCTGTTTGATCAGCTTAGTGGTGCCAAGTATTTCACCAAGCTGGATCTCCGTTCGGGGTACTATCAAGTCCGAATTGCCGAGGGTGATGAGCCCAAGACTGCCTGCGTCACTCGCTACGGCGCCTTTGAATTCTTGGTAATGCCATTTGGGTTGACCAATGCGCCGGCGACATTCTGCACCTTGATGAACCAAGTCTTCTATGAGTACTTGGATAAGTTTGTGGTAGTGTATCTAGATGACATTGTAGTGTACAGCTCTACTTTGGGAGAGCACACAGAGCATCTAAAGCTGGTATTCCAACGGTTACGAGATAACCAATTGTATGTTAAGCGCGAGAAATGTTCCTTCGCGCAGGTGACCATCAAGTTTTTGGGTCATGTTATCGAGAGGGGTCGAATCAGGATGGACATGGAGAAAGTGGAAGCCATAAAGGAGTGGCAAAACCCCAAGAATGTGAAGGAGCTGCGCTCTTTTCTTGGGTTGGCTAATTACTATAGACGTTTCATTGAGAACTACTCGAAGAAGACAACCCCCTTAACTGAGCTCTTGAAGAAAGGAGCGACATGGGATTGGAGTAGTGATTGTGAGAAGGCCTTCCAAGAGTTGAAGAAGGCTGTAATGGAAGATCCGGTCCTCGCCTTACCCGACCTGAATCAACCATTTGAAGTTCAGACAGATGCTTCAGACTTTGCTTTAGGAGGAGTCCTCCTACAAAGGGGACACCCTGTTGCTTATGAAAGTCATAAACTCTCGGAAGCTGAGCGGAAATACACGGCTCAAGAGAAGGAGTTGCTAGCCGTGATTCATTGTTTAAGAACTTGGCGACACTATCTATTGGGGTCGAAGTTCCTTGTAAAGACAGATAATTCCGCTGTCAGCCACTTCTTGACTCAGCCAAAGTTAACCCCAAAGCAAGCAAGATGGCAGGAGTTTCTCGCGGAGTTCGATTTCCAGTTCGAACATAAGGCTGGTCACACTAATCAAGTTGCGGATGCCCTAAGCCGCAAGGCCTACCTTGCCACCCTCAAGATGTTGGCGGCTCTATCAAGTAGTGTCATTGCCACCGACATCAAGCAACGTATCAAGGAGAGTGTGGAGAAGGATCCAGTGGCCCAATCACTCATCAAAATGGTGAAGGAGGGGAAAAGCCGTCGGTTTTGGATGGAAGACGGCATATTGATGGCAAAAGGGGGACGAGTGTTTGTTCCGCGGGCTGATGGGTTACGTCGGTTGCTCATGAGGGAGTGTCATGATACCTTATGGGCCGGTCACCCTGGATGGCAGAGAACCCACGCACTACTCAAGCAGGGTTACTACTGGCCCCAAATGCGGGACGATGTCACAGAATACACCAAGACCTGCCTAACCTGCCAACAGGACAAGATCGAGCGACAGAAGGCTCCTGGGTTACTGGAACCATTGTCCATTCCGACTCACCCGTGGGAAAGTGTCTCCCTCGACTTCATTACTAATCTCCCAAAGGTCGGAGACGTATCAGGAATCCTTGTTATAGTCGACAGGTTCTCAAAATATGCCACCTTTGTGCCGACTCCAAAGTATTGCTCGGCTGAGGATACAGCAAGCCTCTTCTTCAAACATGTTGTGAAGTATTGGGGTGTGCCTAAGAACATTGTCAGTGATCGAGACACCCGGTTCACAGGAACGTTCTGGACCGAGCTATTTAAGCTACTTGGTTCCGAGCTCAACATATCTTCGAGTTATCACCCGCAAACCGATGGACAAACAGAAAGGTTCAACGGGATGTTGGAGGAGTATTTGCGCCATTTTGTTCATGCCAATCAGCAGAATTGGGCGCAGTTGTTAGATGTTGCACAATTTTGTTTCAACTCGAAGAAAAGCTCATCCACCAACAAGAGTGCTTTTGAAGTAGTCACTGGTCAACAGCCTCTCTTGCCTCACACAATTCAAGAAGTGTACAGAGGGAAATACCCGCGTGCTTTTAACTTCACAAAAGAGTGGAAGACCAATGCGGAGATTGCACAAGCGTATCTGGAGAAAGCAGCAAGGCGAATGAAGAAGTGGGCGGATCAAGGCCGCAAGCCCAGAGAGTTCAAAGCAGGAGACATGGTCCTTGTCAAGTTGCTCCCGGAACAACTCAGGTTCCTACGTTCCAGGGACAAGCGGCTATTCAGGAAGTATGAAGGACCACTCCCTATCATTTCTAAAGTGGGGAAGTGTTCCTACAAAGTTGACATCCCAACTTGGATGAGAGTTCACCCTGTCTTCCATGTCAGCAACCTCAAGCCACACCAGCCAGACCTTGAAGATCCAGCGCGCAACCAGCCTGTTCGAGAGCACGTCGACATCCGCCCACCAAAGCCAAAAGAAGTGGAGGAGATCTTGGCAGAAAGAGTGATCCGAGCGTCAGAGCGCTCACGCCAACAGTTTCTTGTCAAGTGGAAGGGTCTTGGAGACGAAGAAACAAGTTGGGAGAATGCTGAAGATCTGAAGAAGAAGTTCAACCAGAAGATTGAAGATTTCAAGACCAAGGCAGTCGTCGAGAGCGCCGACAGCTTAAGTGGGGGAGGATGTTAGGGGCCGCACTTGTAATGCCACAAGCAACCTTGTCCAGGGTCATTAGTTAAGCCTTTGGTTGGTTGCTTGTGTGTCTGGGGTGTTTTGATAATTTACAAATTATGTAATTTATTTTATTTAGCAGTTATTCTCCTCGGCCTTTTCCATGTATTCTCCTGGCCCTTTTATGTAAGCCCGATATGCTCTATGGGGAGGGGTTCCTAGTCGGCATAGTTTGGACTACGGAACTAGTATAGGTAAGCACATGTACTTTTGCCTCCCTTGCCGTCTTACCATCAATAAAAAAGGAATTATTCAATCATCTGTGTCCCGTGAGATTGCTCCTTGATCTTTCCTTTCAATTGCTCATTTGTTCTTCGTGGTTGCCAAACATTTATATCATTGTGTTCTTGCTTGTCGCTAGCCCTATTTTAATATCGTGTGGTTTCATTGTTCCTTGCAAGGTACTCACTTGGCTGACTTGCTTGATAGCAAGTGCCGCACGGTCCGCTTTGCGCATTGCAAAGTTCGGCCCGTGACACACCGCCAAGTTCCTTCAACAAAGCAGCATCAGCGGCACCCCAGCAACGCTAGCATCCATCGATGCTCCGCTAGCTATCCATCAAAGCCCCAATAGCCATCCATCAGCGGCACCACTTCAGGCGGTCAGACCACTCCAGCTCACCCTTCGAACCTATATACCGCCAACAACAAACCATCAAACCTGCAGCAGATCTGGAAATCACCAAGAACTTCTCCGCTAAAACTTCATCAGCGGAAACTTCTTCTGCTAAGCTTCATCAGCGGAAACTTCTTCCGCTAAACTTCATCAGCGGAAACTTCTTCCGCTAAGCTTTCTCAGAGGCAAGCTTTCACCGCTAAGCTCCATCAGAGGAGAACTTCTTCCACTAAGCACCATCAAAGGAAAACTTCCTCCTCTGAGAAGCGTCACCGCTGAGCAGCTTCTATTGAGTTTCTCCGCTGAGTAGCTTCCATTGGGCTTCACCGGTGCAAAGCATCCACAATCCAAATTTGATTTGGACACCCAACTGACCGCATAACCTCCCGCCTCTGGTCACCTATCGCACCCAACGCTCACTTCTGCTGCTCATTCTATATTTATAAGACCAAAGAGAAATACTTGCAGGCTTGCAGCCCTTGCTCCGAACGCTGGGTTATCATCAACTCCACTTGCAGCAGAGATACCAACAAGATAAGTCTTCCGAGTCTTCTTTTATTTCATATGCACGACACGTGCCTACTGCTGGCCCATGATCAAGTCAACAGAGACATGGCTAAAGTTATATGTCTTGCATATCCTTGTCTTCCATGCACATATAGCAAAAAGTATCGTCACTCACGTGTTATAGCTCAATTCAGCTTTCATACAACACGTAATCATCCTAGTCCGTATTTAATTATATGTCAGCAGCTACTTGGCCATGCAAAGTGATTAACTCATTTTGCACTGTATCAAAAGTAGACAATGATCTCATTGAAACGCACAACACATATCTTTTTTTTTTAATTTATTTATCAAGATGCAAGAACTTGATATGATGTTTAAGCACAAACTTGTCGGCCTGACATTAAGTACTTCTTAAACAGCTCACTTTATTGATCTCACTGCATATCTCATTTATGCCATATGATAGACACATTTTGCATACCATGAATACATCATATTATCTATGCCCATAGCATAGCTGTCATGTTTCAATGACTATTATACGTAATAGGTTCTGTATGCTCCTCTGTGACTCTGAAATTCAAAACAGATTGTTCGTAGTTAACCAACTAGATGGCTTTGTACACTTTGCTAAAATCCTACTCATACGCAAAAGTTGTCCATCTCAGTACATATGTCAAGATATTAGTGTTGATTTTACAAATCCAAATATTAATCATCAATTTTGTTTTAAGGAAATTCAATTATTTCTATCGAGCATTCAACCGCAACTACGAGTTGACGTACATTATCAGAACACTTTATCCTCTAAAGCAATGGAGCGTCATGCTTGGAACAACTCCAACATGATTTGGTTACTTACATTGATTTCAATTCCAACTCCAACTCGCTCCAAATTGGTATAAGATAAGTAACTATATCTTATCTTTTACACTCTTGCAATTAGAACTACTGCTATACCTTTACATGTTTTTACTACTTTTAGAACATGCTACAAATATGTATCAATTTTAGTAGCAAACCAACTATGCTTACATACTATTGCAATGCCTTAACATGTCTCCATAACCCTTAACCATGTATACAAATTTGCAAAATATTATTAGCAACTTTACTACAAGTACATGCTACCTATACCATGTTTCTATTTAAATGCAATCGAATCAAATAAACATGTGACACTCACTTACACAAACTATGCCATGCTTGAAACGTTGTGACACTTATGACTTAGTTAAACTTGTTCAGATTACGACTTGCTTGGATTACGACTCGCTTCGGTATCGAGCATGGCTATGACTTGCTTGGGCCAAGCCCCGCATGCTCGCATAGCGCCTACCCGCTCAATTACACCCAACTTGCTCGAACATATCCAACATGCTTTAGTTAAGCCCAAAGTTCACAATGCTTCATACTATTCACCCAAAGCTACTCCAAAAAAAAATTTATATGGACACCCATTACACTTGCAACTATCTAAATTATGCACGTTACATGGTCATAAGATCCGCATATATTACTTACTATGCTCATTTATTTTCCTTCATACAATTAGCAAGATTTACATGTACACTATATGTAAACATATTGTCTAGCCTCTGGGCACCATACTTTGTCAAACTCTCCTTACGAAAAAAAGACCTAAACGGGTCTAGACTCTATGAATCTATGGTCCACGACCAGTCGCCAAGCGGTAAGTCAATGCCTCACAGTGACAATGACCGCTACACGGCATTGCAGTCAAGATTTTCTCCTCTGGGAAAGAGTAAAGGGACCGGTTAACACAGCCCATGGCAGCCATTGACCTGGCAATTAACCCTCGATGCTTGGGTATGAAAGTTTAGGTTCGCCTCCTAACGCCCACTGCTCAAACGCATCTCCCCTCATCAAACAATTTTCCGACCATACGGAGGTCTACAACCAAGAGTTGGGGACTCTTCGGAGGGCCTAGCAGGGGCCTACCTGAAAGGGCAAAAGCGTTCGCTCCAACAAAATTCTAGATGGATGACGCACTCGTACTCATTATGCTCGATATACGGCACAAAGCTACGCTTTCGTACCAACCTTGGAAGAAAACCCTCCTTGACTGGGGACTTCGGGGACTTGTACATACAGCCCAGCATAATTAGCAACGTTTACGCTCATGCCTCAAGGTATCACCTTCGAGTTACCCGTTCATGCCTCACAGCATCCCCGAGCTTTACACTCGCGTCTCCTCGGCATAATGCACATTAATAGAACATTGAATTCTTCTATCATTTGTCATTTGCCACAAATCGAATTTGTTTTGTGTTACATTAATATGAGCGGAAGCCAAACAAACATAAACGTTCACATTTGAGTTACAAACTCTCGCATTCACAGCATTCGTGCGACTTACGCCTCACGGGTGTATCTCATCAACTCAACCTCGTTTGTTTTCTTACGCACACCATGTATTTTACGCATCATATTCACTTCATATGCTCATTCTTCTTATGCTTACACAATTATGTGCCTTCTCGAACTCATATGTCATGAACTGATCATACTCGGTGCCATTCACATATATACATCAACATGTAGTGTGCACCTCGTACAGTCAGATATGCCAATGCATATCAATGCAACTCACGTACGTTGCCCAATACAACAAGCATTCTACATATGCGTATTTTCTTGTCTTTGTTGTGCAGGTTAACGAGTCCCTTCTTGCTTACGGAGTTCGGGGACTTGTCGGGGCTAGGCGCCTCTCGGACATTGTTTATGCTTGATAACATTGTGTTTATAACTTAGCAACCAAGCAGCTCCTCTCACTTGGGGACTTCAGGGACTTGTAGATACCCCTACTAGCAAGGCTAGTACCTATGTCACCAAGCATAGACAACACCCTCGTGGGGGGGGGCCCACGAGCCATGATGGGACCCAACGACAATATGATCCCGTAGCTCGACGTCCAAGCTATGTCATGATGGTCGAAAGTGCTCAAGAGCTTGTCGGGAAGTCAAGTTCCTAACCTTGCCAAGTTGCCTTCACAACATGCTTTCTAGACTAGAATAGTTGTTTTTGTATCCCACATTGGAAAACAAGTGAAGGAAGGAGCCTCCCTTCCCTATAAAAGGGGACTCCTTCCCACTTACTTATGATCCCATTACAACTCTTGTAATCTTGTTGAGCCTCAAGACCCGACACAAAGTAAAGCTTTAAGTGGACGTAGTCTCCCCCAAAGTGGGAGACTAACCACTATACTTGTCGGCGTTATCTCTCTCTCTCTCTCTCTTTTCTCTTTGACGTTAATTAGAGCCTTCGGATTCTAACATTAACAATTATAATTAAAAAAAGAAGTGAAATTTACCCTCTCCATCTTACAATTCAAACTCCATTTTTTTTTTTGAAAGGCTTCATGTTTATTTTGTTAATAACTTCAATTTTATCCTTAGCGTCTTAAGTTTTACTATTTTGAAACAAAAAACGATAAAACACCATGTCTAAATTAATTATAGCTAGCTATACCATGATTTTTATTTTAGTTCGATCACTTCACTCCTCTATATAAAATGAGGAGTGTGGATTTCTTACTTTCCTTTAAAAAGTTGAAATTAAGTTAGAGCATTATACACGTGTGGTACACATGCTGGGTAGGGCTGGTCTAGGGGTCATCATGGCTCGGGCTAGGACCGGTCCTACCCTAAATTTTAGGGCTTAGGGTCGGGCCGGGCCTAGTCAAAATCAACAAAATTTAGGGTCGGGCTGGGGTTTAAATATGTTAACCCTTACCCACCCTAAAAGCCCGATCTATTAGGGCCGACCCTCCAAATAGGGTCAAATAGGGCCGAAAAGGACCTTATTTTGTTCAATAAAAAACAAAAAAACTTACATTAATTTTTTTTTCTCAAAATGTGGCTCAATGGTTATATAGCTAATATAAGACATTGTTTTTGGTTGATCATATTTAATATATATATATATATATATATATGTGTGTGTGTGTGTGTGTGTGTATGTGTGTGTGTAGGAATGAACTTATAACGTACATTTATTAATATTAGTTAAGGTGGTTATATTCAATTAATTATCTCTCTAAATCTAATAATATTAATTGTTATGTAACAAAGAAAATAAAAACTAAAGAAAACAAAGCTTAAGAAATTAATTACAGAGAAAGAGATAAATTGCATATTATTGAAAAAAGAGAAACATAATTAAAAAATAGAAAATTATTAGAGCTTATTAGGGCGGGCCTAAAGGGTCGGACCGGGCTTGGCCTGGCCCTAACAGGCTCAAATGGGCCAGGCCGAGTTTCATTCTCATAGCCCATACCCTACCCTATTTTAAAAAAGGTCGGCCCGACCTGTCCTAATGCAAGGGCCGGGTCGGATTTCGGCCCTATGGGCCGGACAGGCTTAAGGCGGGTTTAGGACCGAAGGACCAAATGATGACCCCTAGGAGGAAGCTTTAAAACTCATAGACGACATACCTGATGAACCAGATACTAGAATTTAGAAGTTCATTGCTTATTTCCTGTACGAATTATAATGATTTGGGAATGGGGAAGAAAATTGCTGAAAAGTTACTAGAATATTTTTCATTTGATCTTCAAGAATGGCAGGCAACCAATCTTTTTTTTTTTTTTTTTTTTTTGAAAAAGAGGGATAAGAGAGGTGAAAGAACCTTCCTACCGCCTCATATTATTAAAGAAAAAGAAATACAATAAGAGGGGGACGAGGCCAGACCCTCCATAGTGGAATACAACAGACATAAAAAGAAGCTAGCTAACGAACACGAAATTGAGGAAGACCAAAATTGTCACTATTATAAGCTGAAACAATGAACAAGGGAATCAAATCCCACCAAACTAAACTTGTTAGCATGGTACCATGATTTGCTAAGATGTCAGCAACTCTGTTACCTTCCCGAAAGATATGTGAGGATCGGAAATGCATATGAGAAATGCGGTGCAAACAATTCATCCATTCTACTCTAAGCTACCAAGGCACCAAATGAGTAGAGTGAAGAAAATTAAGCACAATAGAAGAATCCACTTCTAGCCATATATGCTTCCAATCCCGGACCCATGCCACATGCCAGCTCAATGGCTCTAATAACTGCCATAATCTCTGTAGCAACCGAGCTAGGGATGTCTAGAACCAATCTTAATTAGCGGTAAAGCAAAAGGCATACGGTTTCCAGCAACTAGCAACCAACGGAATAAACAGACGAACACATACTATCGTACAAGCCCTTCAAGCATTATTCCAGAAACGAAACCTAACATTTCCACTATTACATGACAGACACATTCTTCATTTTCACGGTCGGTTTACATGCATGGTACAAGTAGCTTTACCGTTTACATATTCATAAATTCATTAATGCATGCTGATAGTATTTTTTTTTTTTTTAATCCCCACCCCTCCACACCCATGATGGGGTTCGAACTACTGACCTCTTAAATGAGAGTTCAGAACCTTACCACCCCGCCAACACACACACGCTAATAGGTTTATTTCAGGGGCCTAATTATTTATCTCGACGTACTATTACAACAGAAGGAGACGTTCTTTATTTCAGGGTAGGTTTGCCCGGCACAAGTAGCTTATTATCAATGCATATTGAGGATGGCTTGTGCATGGTCTTGCACCACCTTCCAAGCCTCGACTATGTGCTTTTCTTCTGTCAGAGTAGCACCAATGGCGCACCGCAGCAGAAAGATACCTCCAACCACAGCATGGGTCATGTATGCTTTTCCTGATCCGTTGATGGCATCTAGCAGCTTACAGTTGACCTCGTTTATCATTCCGATCTCACCATCCTCATCCCTACTGATCAATGCCGATGGTGAAATTCTAAAGCAGACCAAGGAGAAGTCTCTAGGCACCACAATCTCAAACCTCTTGTCCATTCTCACAAGCCCTTCAAAAGTCTTTGCCATTTTGACATGGCTACGAATAAAGTTTCGAAGGTTGGCCACGCCGTAGCTTCTTAGCACAAGCCATACCCTCAATGCTCGGAACCTCCGGCTCAGTGCTATTTGCCAGTCTTTGTAGTCCACAACTTGCTTTGAGTTACTGGCTGTGTTCCTCAAAAACTCCGGATTCGTTGACAATGAAAGTAACAATGCACTCGGATTCTGAACCCAAAGGCAGCAGCAATCCATTCCCGTGAATAACCACTTATGGGGGTTAAAAGTAAAAGAGTTTGCGCCCTCTACGCCATCAATGAAATGTCGAAACTCTGGACAAATGCATGCGCTTCCAGCATATGCACCATCCACATGAACCCACACGCCGTATTCTTTTGCTACACGACATAGTGCCTCCAATGGATCAATAGCAGTGGTTGCGGTTGTGCCTATTGTGGCACATACAAAGAGCGGCACTAGCCCTTCTTCTAGGTCTGAACTTATTGTCAATCTGAGCATCTCAGGTGATAGTGCAAAATCAGTTGACTTTGTAGTCTTGATGGCCCGGAAGTTATCCATGTTGATTCCAAGAATTTGGGAAGCTTTCTGAAGTGCGCTGTGTGTTTGGTCTGAACCATACACAACAAGATTTCCCAAATTCTCGCTACCAATTCGGCTTAGCATTTGGTCCCTTGCAGCTGCCATTGTGCAAACAATGGCCTCGCAAGTACTCCCATGTAACACACCGCCTCCGTTTCCAGAGAAATGGAAAGACTTGGGAAGCTGAAGCATGTCTGCCAACCAATCCATGACTATGTTTTCGAGCTCGGTTGCTGCCGGTGATGAAACCCAGTTGAACCCCACCACATTAAGTCCAGTGGTGAGCATTTCACCGAGAAACCCAGCAGTGCTAGCAGTTGAAGAGAAGTATGCAAAGAAATTTGGACTTTGCCAATGTGTTAGGCCAGGAACAATGTGATCCTGAACATCTTTAAGGATGCTTGATATGGGTTCAGGGTCATATGGGGCAGAATCTGGTAGGCATTTTCTCAAATAACCAGGTTGCACTCGGCTTAGAACTGGGTATTTCTCTATGTTTTGGTAATAATCTGCGATGAAATCTACGACCATGTGGCCGTATTTCCTCAATTCTTCAGGGTCTAGGGATTTGGTGATGGGGGCAGGGGTGGTTTCATGTGAATCATGGTGGAATGGGAGGCTACTCATTTGGATCGCTTAACTAAAAACAACTGAAAAAGATTGAAGATGAAGGATGGGAAGACAGGAACTGGTTAAAGTATTGATCAATGTTTTCAAAGGCGAAGGCGAAGGCGAAGGCGAAGGCGTCTTGCTAGCGCCTCACGAGGCGAGTGCCTCAAGGCGTTGAGGCGACCGCCTTTCCCGCAAATATTATTCTAATATTTATAAATAATATGAAAACATATAAAAATATAATCTAATAAATAAAATATCAAATTATTGAATTATTTAGGTTATTGGGGCTGAATGTAAATGAGTCATTATCTTTTGCATGTTTCCTATCTGACTACCTCTATTGGATTGGCCCAAATAATTTTTTTTTTGTTTTTTTTTTTTCAGAAAGTTACTTATCAAAATGACGTTGTTTTGATCAGAAGAAAAAAACAAACCAGTCGACTTCATCTTCTACCTTCCGCCTCCTGCCGCATCAGAACTCAGTTTCTGCAAAAATGGCCGCCCCATCGCTTTTCTGTACGCTTTTCCAGCAGCACGCCCTATTTTGGACTAGCGAGGCGATTTCCGATCACTTCACACTGGAGAGAGCCCCGTGCGCGCACCGAAATCGCCTTTGAAAACATTGATATTGATGACTTGAGTTGCACAACAACAAGAAAATTGAATTTCATTCACGATCATACTTTTCCAACTTGATAATCTATTGACAAAAGACCACTTGAAATCAATTAAAATGAAAACAAAAGGCTACTGACATCAAATTGAAAAAATACTAACATAGAGATAAAAAAAAGTACAATCACTATATGGAAAAACTACTATAAAAATTATAGAGAGCTACTAACTTGAAATCAATAAAAAAGAAAACAGAAAAGCTACTGGCATCAACTTAAAAATATACTACCAGAGCCATAGAAAACTACTATTCCTGTGTTGAAAAGTCACTATACCAATCATGGAGAGCTACTGACTTGAAATCAATCAAAATGAAAACAGAAAAGGTTATGATTGCTATATGGAGGTTGATTACCATATTAACATAAAACGCTTAACAATCATGGAAAGCCACTATATCAACCCAACTTGTACCAACTAAAAATTCAGGCAAATTTCCATCATAGTCCTTTGGAATGAAATGTAGGGTCTAATGTTTACCTATATCTCTTAGGATGGTTCTACTTTCTTGTTCGTTTGTGGTTGTTGAGCTTTATAATTGTTGGAGTTTTCTCCTTGTTTCTTTGCTTCTAAACCTCAAAGACTTCTTTTCTGATTGAATCCTTGGCACTCTTTAATAAAGTCAACCTTGTACCTGTCATAGTTATCAGCACCTAATATCAAATCAAAGCATCTCATGTTTTTTAAAGCCAGAAAGTTGTAGATTAACTGCAATATATAATTAAACAAACAAATAAACAGTAGCAAAGCCGAATTCAGTGTAGTTTTGAGTGCACAATGATCATTAAGCAATTCCAAGAAAGATTTTAATAGCTCAATTCTAAACTACCAAAAACTGAGTAAACAAACATGAATGGATTCAAAACCAATCAAACAGAAAATAGAGAATCTTTTGCGAACATCTGATGCGTCTTGATGAGGCAATAGCTGAGGTATGTCATCATAAACCCGATTCACACCGCCGTCCACACACAATCGCAGCTCTGCTGCTCTAAACAAACACCAACCCTTAAACAAATCAATCAAAATATAAAAAATCCCTCACCGCCATCCCTTCGTACTCCTTCATCCCCTTGTGATCCAACAGCTGCTCCAAATCTTAAATTTCTTGGCCTTTAGCGGTTTGTTCTTCTGTACTCTAGCTTACTTGAAAATAACACTCAACTGAAATCAAAACCACACTCAATTGATATCACAGCCCTAAAAGAATCAAAGAATTTCAGCTCAAAATGAACATCACTAGCAATCGGAATCTTCGTCAAAGACTTGCCGTCGAATCTACCTTAATCTAGACTCCCGCCGGAGGCTAAAAAATAATTCAAAGATGCACTTATATGTAATTAACCAAAAAAAAAAGTGGGAAGTTATCTGAAATTGTGGGTGATTATTGCAAACATAGATAGTTAACTATCTAAAAATTATTTATTTTATTTTTTACGTAATTTTTAATTTTGCTATTTACCATACTAGCACTCAATTATTAAAAATTATCTAAAATTAATATAAGGTATAAGGATTTTATTGTCTTTTCACACAAAATTTAATTAACAAAGCATATTCTCTTAATAATAGTATAGATATATATACATATAATTATTATGATGAAAAATAAATATATATATATATATACTACATACCTACGAAAGATGTTCATGTAAGCATTCAATCTTTTCTATAGCCATTCAAATTAGCAAAGAGAATTATTCTTTGTGTGCTGTCAAGCGAAAAGAAAAGGTAACAAATAATTCTATTAGAAATTATGGCTTCACTTTATTGCAATATACCTGTGATTACTTGGTCAATTCTGCATATATTGATGCGCCACGAAATTAAAGGAAATGTTATATAAAACTTCCACTCAACAAAAGGCCATGACTTTCCCTGCAATGCAACATTTCAATTTTAATCAAAAACTGAAAATAAGCTATAGAAGATAACTATCTAAAGGATCATCAGGTGGAATAATAGCTTACTGTTACAGAGAAGTCTTTTCAAAAGCCCAATATCTATCTCAGAGATATGACCACAACATTGTTAAACAACCTTCGCAACATCATTATATAATTCATTCTAATAATGAAATTTAACCTAGCTAACATATGTGGGTCAAAAGTTCATCACATAACTTTATCAATGGGTAACTATTAGCATTAGCACCATCTCTTGGTAATGCATTTGTGGTCTCGGAAAATGATCAAAACCATTCCTGCGAAATAGAGGGACAAATAAGCAATTTATCACCCTCTCCTATTTTCTTATGACCTGTCAAAGCATTTTTATCAAACAAATCAGATGCTAAAATTTTGGTCTTAATTGACACTTCAGACCATAAATTGGTTATTATGATCTTACAGTTAGTCTTTTGCAATCATCTTGAATGCAGAGAGTTCCATTTATTGCTTCTCCAACGCCCTGAGCTTCATAATAGCGCAATCTCTTGAAAAACAGGGAAACTTCATGAATCGTATATTTCCATCGACAACCACAACAGACCATAAAGAAGATCAAGATCCTGAATGACATCAGTCCAATGGCCTTAATTCTCATGTGAATTAGATAGAAGCAATGTTGGCTTCCCACTATAGTCTGGTGTCGGCCACACAATTATAGTTTTCTACAATACAAAAAGATACTGATCCCAGAACCAAGAAAAAAGTGACACGAACAAACCCATTCAGAAGAATACAGAAGAATAAAGTTTAAACCATACGGTTCAAGCTTTTCCCTAAAATTACTTAATAAACCTTTCAAATTATAAAACTAAAAACTGAAAATATTAAAATTAAAGACCATACCAACGTATACCTGCAGATCGACATGGGCTCCTCCCTTCTTCCTCCACTGTCTTCAGGTAAGTGTCATTCGTTGTCTCGCTTTTCATTGGGTTCTTATATGCATGGCATTAAGGGCGTATTTGATAAATGCTTGTGTGATTGTTATTCCTTTTATATACCTTCAGATTGATGTCGTACCAGATAAGTTTTTGTCCAAGAACAAAATTTTCATGGTTCAATAATTTCGTGTCTAGGATTTTCTTTTGTTTATTCTGAAATTCATGTTGTTTTTGTTGGTTCCAGTTTTTCATTTTACAATTTAAAGATTCGTTTGGAATATTACAATTTAAAGATCTATCTATTAATTTATTTGAGCCAAATCAAAACTTTAAGAAGAGACTTTGAATGTCAGATGCTCAGACTTAAATGTCAGGTTATCTGAGCAACTGATATATCGGTAATGATAGCCCCACTTCTTTTTTTCCTAATGAAGAGACTTGAACGTCGTGGGACACCAATAAGCTGTCCACCGAAATTCGATCAGTTTCAAATCATACCGCGCTATATCTCTATATAAAGTTACCAACACTACACTATAATGCTATATGCTCCGGTGATTTCGTATTTCAAGCATTTCTTGTTTGGCATTTGTGTTACACTATCAACATGTGTAATCAGCTGGTTTGTGTAATTAGTATTTATGTCAATAGCTTTTTGTTATTTATCCAATAGTTTTGTACGTGTTATAATAGCTTTTTATTACTGATGCAGTAGCTTTGTATGTGCATTATAGTAACATTTTGTATTTATGATAGTAGCTTTTTAGATTGCTTTTTTTTTTTTATCTAGTTGATAAAGAGTGCAACGTTTGCGGCGTAGCGGTATATTGTTGTTTTTAGTTTTTATTTCAAATACTAATATTTTGTTGTATCTTTGTTCTTGCAGAGTTTTTCCCCTTTGCATTTGTAGTAGTAGATTTCGAAAATCATGTGAATTTGGATATTGAAGCCTCCATTTACCAAGAGATCATTCGGCCAACCAAGAAATGTTGCATGAAAGCTCATGCTGAAGGTGGCAAATGATGCATATGGGTTTAGAGCATCACCATTGAAACATGACGGTAGCATTATAACATTGACAATAGCTTTATAAAACTATTTTAATAGATTTTCACAACTATGATAGTGGCTTTTTATATAGTTATATTATTGTTGAGCCTTGCATACGTTTTGTAACATTGAATATGTTTTGTTTTCTTGATTCTAGTAGCATTTTTTTTTTGTATCCTTTAGATTTCCATAGTTTTCTTATTATCTGAATAGCTTTCTCAGTCTCTGAAAGTAGCTTTTGTTATACTTGATTATTGGTTTTGGCATTGATAAGAGTAAGTTTTGGTAATGCGAGAGTAGATATAGTTGTTGGTGAGAGTAGATTTCGGTATTGATGACAGTAGTTTTTGTTGGTGGGGATGGTAGCTTTTGGTTTTGGGGAGTGTAGTTTTTGTTGATGACAGTAGCTAGCTTTTGTGATCTCATTGGAAATCTCACCAGTGTAGTTTTTGTTTGTGACAGTAGCTTTTGTTACCGATGATGGTAGATTTTTTGTGACCTCGCTAGAAATCTCACCAGCGTAGCTTTTGTTTCTAGTAACAGTAGCTTTTATTGTTAGTGATAATAGCTTTTGCGATCTCGTCGGAGGTTGTCGGAAATCTCATCAGAGTAGCTTTTGTTGCTAGCCACAGTAGTTTTTGGTGTTAGTGACAACAGCTTTTGTGGTCATCAGAGTTCGTCGGAGGTCGGCCAGAGTCCTGCCGGAGTTGACTGGAGACCTCGCCGGAGAAGAGAGAGAATGATTGTTAACTATTTACTCTAATGGTATTTATGTAAATATGTTGGTTTTTATATCCAAAAGATAACACATTTTTTAATCTAGTGACCTTATGAGGAAAAAAATTAGTTGGTGTCCTTATTGTTAAAACAACATTCAAAGATGCACTTATATGTAATTAATCCTATAAAAAAATATATACATATACATTAATAGCAATTTTTTTGAAAAAATCCAGAGGACTTAGTATTCTTGAATAAGTTTCCAATATTAAGAATATAGGATAATTAAAGATGCTGTCAATATTGGGAATATGGGAATATGAAGTTGAAGTGCTTTTGTTGCTAGCCACAGTAGTTTTTGGTGTTAGTGACAACAGCTTTTGTGGTCATCAGAGTTCGTCGGAGGTCGGCCAGAGTCCTGCCGGAGTTGACTGGAGACCTCGCCGGAGAAGAGAGAGAATGATTGTTAACTATTTACTCTAATGGTATTTATGTAAATATGTTGGTTTTTATATCCAAAAGATAACACATTTTTTAATCTAGTGACCTTATGAGGAAAAAAATTAGTTGGTGTCCTTATTGTTAAAACAACATTCAAAGATGCACTTATATGTAATTAATCCTATAAAAAAATATATACATATACATTAATAGCAATTTTTTTGAAAAAATCCAGAGGACTTAGTATTCTTGAATAAATTTCCAATATTAAGAATATAGGATAATTAAAGATACTGTCAATATTGGGAATATGGGAATATGAAGTTGAAGTGCATATGTTTTTTTTTTCTCTTATTTCTATGAAGTATTACTTTGAAAATTTAATACTTTGTTTCGATAAATTAATGAATATTTTGGTTATGTAATTTAATTTTTAGCGATACTCTTCATTTTGTTTTAATATTTTGTTACGGTTTTTTGAAGTAACATGATAACAATTTAATGTCATTATTTAAATATTAAAATATTAGTTATTATAAACATATTATATTAGAAGATTGAATATCCGTTAATCAATGGATTTATGATTGAACTATCAACTATTGAATGGGTAGAGTTGAAAGTTGTTACTATTAAATGAATTTAAATTTAGATTGATACACTCCAAATCCTATTAATTTACAGATCTAATCATATAGCTAGCACCCTCTATCTAGTAGTACTCCCTACCTAGCTAATCTGAGTTAACTTCAATAACTAACAAGTACTGATCCCCACATGCAATTTAGCCACTCCAATACTTAACTAATCACATTCAGCACACTGCACATATTATATACTTACAATATATAATCTTATTGCTTAAAATTAGTGCAGTCAACCAAACAAAACAAACTGTGAAACTGAATACAAATTACAGATGTGTTCAGTCTGCCACACACATTACACATATAGAAATCAATTAGCTAGGGGAGCTAACAGTCCTGGCTCAACAGCTCCAATAAACTGTAACCGAATAATAGCTATTATAGTACTGAACAAACTTAATTACTGCAATAGCGAGGATAACAGGTATAATTCGTACTTTTTTAGTGTGTGATGGATCAATCATGACGGTGATGATTGATGAGGAAAAAGGCGAATTGGAAGTCCTTTGATAGGAACAACAATCAGATTCACAATCATTTCCACGTCTGGATAAACCATTTCCCACTTAAACCGGGTACGTAATCATTCTTCATGGTCTTCATGCAAGTTTTGTATTATATCCTAAATTTTTATCTCCGCATTCATTTTAATTTAAGCTGCTTATAACATTTTTCAACCACAATCTATACGTTTTTCAAACACAATCAATCTATATGTTTTTTCTATATAGATTAGATATACCAATTGTCAAAATTGTCTTTTTCGATGGATCCAGATGCTTGAGCTGAACTGCAATCATGTTTAAAGTTTCCGTTCTGCTACGCTAAAATGATTGACAATTATACAAGGTTTCAAATTTCTCTGAAATTACCGAAATTTTCGTGATTTGAAAGTACCGAAATGAAATTCATATAATATATCATTTTCGTCAGGAGCTTTTCGAAATTATACAGAAAATTTCAAGCTGACTTTGTTTACCGGTTATAGTACTAGGTAGATGATTAAAATAATATAATTAAGCAATACTGACATTGCTTGACCAATAAGAAATATTAATCAAGTAAAAAATGATGTGGTGGGTTGTGGACAAAGACACCACATATTTAAAACGAACCAATGATTAAATTATTGGATAACTATCTATGACATAGTTTTGCAATATGAAGATTGAAATATCTACGATATTTCTGCCATATACTTAAAAATCTACTTTTTTTGGGAGATCGGTATATTATAGGGGAAAATATCTTATCTTTTATCATTTTTATGAAATTTCTCCGATATTGTCAAATATTTCTTATTAAAATAAAGAAATATCTGAAAAATCTTATGGAAAAAACAAAAAATAGAAGAAAAAAACTCAGTTATCCACACAGAAGCATACATTATGAATATGGAGGTTATGTTAGTGTGTAAAATTTTAACAACAGTTTCTAGTCAGGATATGACCTAGTAAAGTTGGGAAAAATATCTTGAAGTAAAACCTCTGAAGGCAGATTTGGGTAAGCGAAATTCTCTCAAGGCGATTCTGGGTGAGAAGTAATTCATTAAATGCAGATCTGTGTCAATAATTACTCGGATGAATAATTATTCGAAAATGTTATATTCAAGGAGTCAAGGGGTTGATTTTTTATTCGTTGAGTTTCTCCAAAACTTTATTCACAAAAGTCATAGAGCGCATCATACGAGTTTGGGGACATGCGGTATGCGTTAATCGGAGATCGTATGAGAAAGCTATGGTTAGTGGAAGTTCTTTCCTTTTACAAAAATTTAGTATAAATTTAGAAAATCCCAAAAAAATTTCAGGTTTCCCTTTTAGGGAAATTTCTTGATTTTTTTCCTGAATTTGCTCCGTTCTCTCTCCTCCAGAAAACCGTAGCTCGACTTGGAGTGCTGCCGACACTACACTCGACATTTCCAGGGCCGTTTGACGTTCTCGGATGACGCCAACACCGCGAACCAACTTGTCTCATTGTTCCCATCATCCCCATCAGATTGGTTTCCACCAATTCAAGCCAGAAATTGGAGATCGAGGCGCGATGTTTTCTTGACCTCGATCGGATTTTTCGATTCCGGCAGCAGCTGAGCACAAAACATATCTAGTTTTGAAGCACTTTTCCTCTTGATCACATCCATACAGGCCTTGTAACTCGATTTGAAATGTGGAGCTCAGAATCCCGAGTTGAAGATTCAAGCTGTTAGTGGAGATCTAGGCTGATCCTGGCGGAATTGGTCTCAGCTCCAAGTATGAAAGTTGTTCCTCTCATTAATATCTACATTCTAGATGGTTGGATTAAGCTAGTGTCGTAGTGGACCGAAGGCGCATAAAGCCCACGTACAGCCACTGAGGAACTGCGAGTTTGGCCACTATTCATGTTTTTTTTTTTTGTTTTAGTCTTCTACTTGTCGATACAATCATGTTGATATATTATGGGGTAATGTTGAGATTATTTGAAGCATGTTAAGTTTAACGTCGTTTTGGTTTTGGTTGACTCGGTTTGCAATCCGTGAAGATCCGACAGTTTTGTGAAATTGATCCCTAAAGTGTTTTGAAGACCTGGGGAGGTCTCGGAGGAAGTTTTGCCTCTATTGACGAAATCTTCGATTTCGGTTCGAGTGCTTGTTTTGAACCGTAAACGCTTTCATTATTGGTTGTGTATTAAGTTGAGGCTTGAATTTACTTAGGTGTGACGGAGTGTGTTCTGTATGTTATCTCAACGATGAGAGAAGATGCAGTGGGATTTTAAGGTGAGTAAATCTCACAACGTTCATTTCTGAACGGAGTTCACTTATTGTTTTGGATCATTTGCTAAATTGTGAAATCGTTTTCTGAAATAAATATTTGTTTTAAATTATATGAACTTGATCATCTACAATTCATAGGTAACTTAAAATGAGGTTTCATTATAAAAATAATTTTCTCAAGTTTTACGATTGTGGACTATAATTGGTATTAATGGAATTTCTGAGTGGATGACTACGTGTGTGTGTGTATTTACGTGAAATATATATATATATATATATATATATCTTTATGGTGTGGTATTGTGGTGTGGACAATATTTGTGATTTTATTTATGATATTGTTTTGAGAATTTATTCTTTACAAGGAGCAATATATCATGATAATGATGTTTTATATTGTTTTAGAAGTGGAGTGTGGAAACTATAGACAGGACCCGTCTCAAAATTTCTCCCTGAAATTCCAAGTGGCCCTGCTAGGTCCACTTTTCGAGAAAATTCAACAGAACTTGTGAAGACCCGGAATTTCATTTAAATAAATTTATGTAATTCAATATTTGTTCAATAATATGAATTATGAATTTTGGACACGCTTCGTATTTTGTTGTATGAGGAGAGGGGTTTCGAATGAATTTTTATTTTCGAAACGAACGTTATTTAGGGGGTCGTGAAAATTGACTTTTTATACATTCAAAATTTAAAAAACCTTCCTTTATAAAAGTTGTAGAGCTCGTCGATACGATCTCGTGCATATGTGGAACGCAATATTCGGAGTTTGTATGAATAAGTTATGAATATTTGAAAATTGGAATTTTTCTATAAATATTAAGGAAATCTGAGTTTTTTCATTAAGGATGAAAAAACTTCATTTTTGCATTTTGGTCCCCCAGCTGTCACGCCCCGAATTTTAGAATAGAAATTTGAAATCCGAAACATGTATTACCACAACTCAAAATAATCAATCTGAAAATTTCTTTTTCTGAGCAACCACACCACACAATTTTATTTCAAATCCCGATTTTAGTCTCGGTTAATTTTTACAACTCACTAAAAAATTAAATTGTAAAGCTCTAAATGAGCATAACCAACCTCACAACTCAAATGAAAAACAAAAAAATACTGCAACTCCTAAACAGCACGGTCACCTCCCTGGTTATCTTGACCCGCAGGAATATCCGCTATACTATTTGAATAGTGTACCGGGATTGCAACAACACAAAACCCGGTAAGCTTTTGAAAGCTCGTATGAGTAAAAGAAAGAACGGTTATTTAGTCAATTCATAATCATTTTCACCCAAGACAACACCCAACACTTTCCACGTCCACAAAAAACCAACAATCTCACAATCAGTCATCAAATGAACAAATCAACACAAAACCTAAACTCACATTTTTCTTCTCAAAACCCCGAAATCGTATTTATAAAAATATGGTGTTTGATAGACTAGAGCACTAACTGAATCGTAGCCCATCACTTGGCCCAGGTTATGGCATCCGACGTATTTATCTTTATGGTATTTCATCAATATGTATATGTATATATATTTTTAGAACGTCCGATACTCGTACTTAACCCGATAAGGGTTGTGGCATCTAACTCACTCAACCAATTGTATCCTATCATCCACCTAGGATTAGAGCGTCTGATTCCCCCATACCGGTCACTACATTGACCCTAAATCCATAATGAGCACAACAATATGTTTTCACACAATGAAATCAACCTATCCAAGATACACAATATTATTATGAAATTTAAGCATTTGAAATATAATCCAAATCATCATTCCAACTTAATCATATCATCACTCAACAACACACCAACCAATATATATATTCCATGTAAATATATATCTACGTAATCATACACTCAGGGATGACCACTAATACCATCTATAGTTCACACAAGAAAATCATGAAATTCATTTGTATAATTAAAATTCATTTTACTTACCTATAGACCGTAGTTGATCAAGTCCATGTGATTTTAAAAACAAATATTTAATCCATAAATATTTTTCACACAATTACGACATAATATATAAATTAAAGCACTCGGTTCATAATATGAACCACGTGAGTTTTACTCACCTCGAAACTCCCGCTGCGTCTTCAATTTAAACACAATCACACCGAACCAGCTCACCCAAGTACAAACCGTCAATCACCTAATCAAATGTGACTTGAATTTAGCCAATAATTCCAAAACACATTTAAACTACCATCCAACGGTCGGATTCTAAATTATACGAAAATTTAATGGACGGATTCTCACGAATTGCGTCCTTAACCACCATTTTGCAATTATACGAAGATCCAACGGTCGGATCTTCGCCTATGACCACGCCACCGGGACAATCAGATGATCATCATATCAAAACTACAAGTCCATCAGACGGTCCTAACTTCACAGATCACAAATCTAACGATCGAAATCGATCGAAATCTAAAAAATTCATAACAAAATCATACGATATCCGAAAAATGCGTATGATATGCCGAAATGATCGTATTGAAATGTAAAATCTTAAAAGGTACAGAAACTATATTTTTAACCACCGGAGTTAGTGGCAGAGCCACCGCCGACCACCACCAATGATGTCGGGGCCAGGCTACTCCCCTTCGTTTCATCATTTTGAGCAACTTTCATAACTAGCAAGAGATCAGAAAATAACGGGAAGAGGTTAAAAAGTACCGAAATAGTCACGGTAGACGGAAAATTTCCAGAATCCGACGAGCTTGAGTTCGACGTAAAAACTTCCACCAATGGCTTTGATCCCTTCTGAAGATTTGTTCAACAACTCAAGGCGAGTTCACCAAGCCAAGAGTCACAAGAAATGGTAGTTTGTAACTCGAGATATCCGGATTTGAAGGTGGTTTTCGATCTACACGGGTTGAGCTCCAACGAACTTGAAATCGTTATACCCAGGTCCGGTCCTTCTTGATGTTTGTTCAGCAACTTGATACCAGTCTAATGAGCCAAGAATCAAGAGGAATGATGATATGTAGCTCGAGATATCGAGATCGAATCAAAACGAGCTCAAAACGGTACCGAGCTTCCACCGCCGTTTCCGGCCGTGCCGAGGCGCAAGGCTGCCCCTGGTAGCTGTGCAAGGTCGAGGCGAAGCTGTAGGAGGTGGTCCGAAGTCGTGAGATGGCCTGAGGTGGGAGCGAGCGGCTGGGGAAGCTTGCTCTGTTTTCTTCCGCTGGGTTCGGCAGAGAGAGAGAGAAAACGAAGAGGAACAGTCCCAAAAGAGGAAGGAGGCCGGAAGAAAAAAAGGAAAGTTTCCAAAAAAATTAGGGTTTTTTCTTAATATACCCATTTTGTAATTTCTTCTTATTTCGATAACTAAATCAGTAAAAATCCGATCTTTGTGTTCCACATATGTACGGACTCGTATCGACGAGCTCTACAATTTTTATGAATGAAGGTTTCCCAAATTTTGCACGTATAAAAAGTCGAGTTTTTCGTTAAAACAATCGTTTCGGAACTTCGAAAATCTAAAAAAAAAAAAATATATATTTCTAACAACATTCGTGAAATTGTAAAATATTCTTCCTAGACAATTACACGAAATTAAAATGGAAATTGCGGTTATTACAATCTACCCCCCTTAAAGGAATTTCGTCCTGAAATTCAAGTATCCAATTCCCCAAAAAGCTGTGGATACCTCACTCTCATGTCAGACTCTAACTCCCATGACGCATCACCCTCGTCATGATGACTCCACAACACCTTCACAAGGTCAACCTCATATGGTGCCATACCAATACTCGAGTGATAGCTGTTGTTGTAAGCGAACTCTACCAATGGTAGATGATCCGCCCAACTTCCCTTGAAGTCCAGAACACAAGCTCTAATCATATCCTCCATCATCTGATTCACTATCTCTGTCTGCCCATCTGTCTATGGTTGAAATGTAGTGTTCATAGCTAAAGAAGTACCAAAAGCCTTATGGAATCTACGCCAGAATTCCGATGTGAAACGAGCATCCCGATTAGAAACAATAGTAACAGGCACACCATGAAGCCTCACTATCTCATTCACATACAACTTACACAACGCATCCTTTGAGTAAGTTTTCACCACAGGGAGGAAATACGCAGACTTCGTCAATTGGTCCACAATCACCCAAATTGAGTCATAACCTGGGCAATCCAGTGACAAAGTTGATACATTTTGTCTTATCTAACAATGTAGCACCTCCTACACATAAGTGCATGAATTTCAGCATCTAGAAATTTGTATCAAATACTAGTGTAGATGACTCATGGTATTGACATTACAAACTACTACTCAGTCGGAATGGTAGCATTAGTAATCTTTTCATATATGTCGCATGGTGAGGAACCCACCATTCACCAACAATATGGTGATAATACATCAACCCATAGTTAATACACGTTCTATTCATACATGCCTTTATGGGGTGACCCAACCTCTATTTGAATATCACAAGATGGTTACAACTTACCAACGAGTCCAAAGCAAGTAAATTCCCTCACTAACACAAAACATGACCTTCCTTTCATCTGTTTGTGCCTAGATTTCTAGACAAATGTAATTTCATGTAAAGGTCTCACTGCAATCAAGAGTATCAAATGATAGCTTCGATCAAACCGAAATATTCTTAATTATATAACTTCTTTGGCTGCCATAAGACATCATCCTGTTCACCTGTTCATGCTCAAATTCTTGCATAAATACTATTCTCATAATGTTTCACTCTTTTCTTTGTGTTCCATGTGATACAAGATGCTGGACGGGTGTCCTTTGTTTGCTATTTGCTATCTTGAATGTTGTTCAAGGAAGACTTGGTGATTGATGTTTTATTGTCTTGAAAACTGTTTACTGCTTGAGTTAAACACATGTAATAGATTGCTTTGGAAAAGTAACTGAGTTTTTACTACCTTGATGTAATTATTTGTAGTAACAGATTAATCTGTTGAGATATTGGTTTTCACTTTGATCAATGTTTTTATAATATGGTGAACCTTGATTGGAAAGTATAGAAAGTAGTTGATGTAATTGATATACGGTCACCATAGCATGCTTACTAGCAAGATGACATAAATATGAAGTATGAATTTGGCATGGAATTAGTTATTAGCATGCACAAGGACATAACCCGGAAATTAAATTGAGTGGGATAAATCTTTGGTTGTCAAATTCGTGCTAATCAGTTTTATGTCAGAAATATCAATCGACTTTGGAAACCTATATCTCTCACCTCAGGCGAGTATAGGCTCTGAAACTTTATGGGATTGTACTTCTCTATGTCTAATGTTCTCCTATAAAAAGTCTTTTCAATTGAATTGGTAGAAATTATGGAATATTGATTGGAATACTAGAGAGTCAGAGCATAAAGAAATTACTGTAGATTGACTTCAGAAATTCATAGTTTCTTAACCAGCAGGAGTATGGAGCCTAAATTTTACCGAAAGTTAGACATACATGTCTCACATATGCATGAGAAACAGTTTTTAATTTTGTGCACTTTAGCTTTACAATAGCTGATGAAGTAAACCAATATAAGAGTTAGCTTACATCAGAATCTGTTTACAAGAAAGATGATTTTGTAGACTTTTAGTTTTCTACTCAGAATCTATTTACAAGAAAGGTGATTTTGCAGACTTTTAGTTTTCTACTCAAAATTATTTACAGTGTGGAATTCCTTATGAAGAAGAAGAAATGTGTCTAGATTCTGTTCCAGATGGTTTCATCCTTTTCAATCTCTTCAATTAAGAGGAATAACTGTCTGAGTAATTATAGGCCTGCAGTAGTTTACAGTGTAGTTGATCAAATTTGAAAAGCTACCATTTTCATTGAAATGGAAATTAAGCAACCTATTTTGTATGGATGGAAAGCTGTATGAGACCTTGTTATCTCAAGTTGTGAGTATTTGAAGAAGGAATGGTCAAAGCTAAAATTTTATGACCTCATTATTTCTGTTTGATTTGAATCTCTTTTGAAAGAAAATTTGGGAATGTCGATTTTGAGTCAAGAAAGGAAAAGTTGACTATATTTAAGTACTTTGTAGTTTGATATTGATTGTTGGAATATTACAATGATTATTGTACGATTTTACGAATGTTGTTCGATAATATTTCACTTTTTGAATTATCGAAAGTACGAAACGATTATTTTAATGGAAAAGCACGAAATGCTCGATTTGAGAAATCGACTTTTTATACGTGCAAAATTTGGGAAAACTTCTTCCATGAAAGTTGTAGAGCTCATCGATACGAGTCCGTGCGTATGCGGAACACATTGCCCGGATTTTTTTTTTGAATTAGTTATAGAATTTAGAGTTTATTTCTATTTTGGTATAAATAGGATAAAACCCTAGCTATTTTCGGAAACTTCCTCCTTGGTCCCCAAGCAACACCCGGATTCGATAGTGGTCCCACCACGTAATGATCTAACATTTCAAATTAATCACCACTGAAATACGTCACTCAAATGACAAGTCACAATACGTTTCACCCAATATGTGACTAGAATTCTATGAAGCCTTAATTTGAAATATTCTTGGAGCCAATTAGAAAGCTTATTTCTGTAACGTTACTGCACTAATCATTTTTATAAGATCACAATTCATCTGTCTAGCAAAAGCTCCATCAAGAAACTACCATAATTCAACCTTCAAGGCTCCACTATTCAAAACTCGAATCATACTTCATATTATATAGTAATTCCTCTTGAATTACTAGGGATATCCAATGATGTCTCAACCGACAATCCCTGAAATTACATTCAACCACATCATCAAAACCAAATAACCGCAGACTCACTTCCACAAAATTGCATACGAAGAGTTTATTCCAACTCTCCTAACTAACAATTTAGACCAATGTCAAAACTTTATTGCAAAACTTTAATCATCCTTCTGATTCCTGGAATTTCTACCACATATCAACTTCCAAAGACAACTCTTCATCTGTCTTCCTATACATTACAATCCAAAATTTAAGAAGATCTATTTATAGGTCAGTGTACTTGCAAACAATTCCTTTTACTTCAAAGAAAATTAAGCATATATACCTTGGTCAGGTCAACAACCCAACAATTCCTTTCATTCTACTTACAACTTCCATTTACTGTCATCACTTCTACTTCTCACTTACCATCATCAGTGACCAGAGTCACTTGATAACACGGCATGTAGCCATAGCAACCCAAAATATTTAATCAATTTCTCTGTTGTTTACTGGAGGGAGATACGTACTTGACTCCGACATACAGTGAAAAATCTCCGACAAATTTCAGTATTATTTCAAATGTTACTTAAACAAACAATCACATCACAAGACACATTTCTCAAACCTTGGTTCAAAGTCAGAACCATCATTATCATAAATTCCATTTCCATCCACAATCCTAATTTCTAAAAATAGTTATAATATCTAGACATAGCCCAAAAACAGTGGTCGCTTATCTCTGATAATTAATCGCACAATATATAACACTCTGATATCGCACCTTAAACCATGTCTTATTGGCATCGAGGAAAAAATAATCACAATATTTTCTCGAATCACATTTCTTAGTACAACTCAATCATGTAAAGTACTCTTACTCTACTCTTACCAGGGAAGGGTGGAGGACAGGTAAACGATCTGATACGCAGTGAAATCCTATGAGGTCGATGTACATGAGGCATAGCACTTGAAAGGAAAACCAACTTGACATGTACCTTACACACTTGATGAATACATCAGCACCCGAAGAGTATATGATGGGGAACCGTTGCAGTCGGGCCATCACTCTAAAGGTACTGACAACCTAATGCTCTGATACCAACAGACAGGACCCGTCTCAAAATTTCTCCTTGAAATTCCAGGTGGCCCTGCAAGGTCCACTTTTCGAGAAAGTTCAACAAAACTTTCCCCAAAAATGGACAACCCTAACCTGCAAAGAATTCAAACCACACTTCTAAGCATGTTGTCCTTATACTCCTGGAGCCATCATGTTCCCCAAATACCAACAACTCTGTTTCCACAATAAACAATACTGATAGGTTATCAGAGCAATTCTAAGACAAATGAAAAGAAAATAAAGGATCGATAGATCCTACAATGCGGAAACAATGACGACTATGCCTCATCTCCATGTACATCAGACCTTGGCTAATCTCGCCTGCAAACTAGGCATTGAAACCAAAGGGCCCAGGGGAATAAGTAATTTAAAACACATTAGAGTGAGTGGACAAAATAAATAATTGAGTTAGTTTCCATTAAATAAACTTTTATACTTTCTCGCAAATCAAATTATTTCCAAAAAACACGATGCATGCCACATTTATAAAAATACATTTCTTTAAACTCGAAAACTAATGTGAACACACCAGCCCCTTTGGTCCAAAAGAAAACGGACTAGCCACACTAGTCAAGTAAGAATAAAGTATGGGAAAGAAGTCGTCACCATACGAATAAGGGAGCCTCCTAAGCTCAGGTCGAAGTGTCCCACACTCTTGAGCATCGCTCAACTCACCCTCAAACATAGAGTAAGCGGGGAGGAGTACTAATAGGTTAGCTAGCAATAAAATATATCGACCCAGGTATGGTGGGTTAAAATCATGAAAAAAATTGTGAATCAGAAAAGCTTCCCCAATGTCTCACAAGAAGTAAAATATATATCACTGACGTAGCCCCGCACGCCAAAATATTCTCGAATTCATAAATAAATAGAAGTGAAATAATATATAATTATAATTTCCTCAGGAAATTCCATTTCCGATAATGTTTCTGAATATCAAAATCGACGAATAAAAATATAATCTTAAATTCCGAAAATCACTTCAAAAAATAATTCGTCAAAAATCAACATAAATCACATTTTCAAATAATAATCATATATCGGAGATAAATATCGAAAGCTCAATATCCAAGAAATAATATCACAAATCTATTTTTCAAATCATAATCGAGATAAAGCATAATAAATCTCCAAAAATCAATTTATATTCCCCGAAAACAATTCATAAATTCAAATTTGAGCATAGCAATTTTATATTCAAAATTCATATGAAAAATAAATAAATGTCAAAATTATAATCCAAAGCAAAATATTATACTCGATAAATAAATGATAAATAATTAAACCATTATTTTGGGAAAATAATTGCATGCATCAATATTTAAAATAAAAGTCCACTCACAATACTATTTTGGTGACCACGCATAAAGGGCTTCTTCACTAAGTAGTAACAATACGTCACCCTCGAAGGGCTCCAATTGTGTCGATGAACACAAACCCGGAAATTTCCAAACCCACCAATTTGAAAATCCTTCAAATTCACATTCCAAACGTGGAAATTTCAGCTAGAAGCCTTGAGGGAAGATGATCAGTGACTCGAGGCGCTCCCAATAGAACTAATTTCACCGCTGGAGATAGCCAGAAACTGGAGAATTTCACCAGAGAAGCAAAATGCTACAGTAACAATGATTTCAGGAATTCGGGTTTTCCGGCCAAATCACCGATACCCACTGGTACCACCGTGTAGAGGAGGAAGAGCCGGTCCAAGGACAATTGGAATCACTTCGATCGGACGGCGGGTGACAAAGAAATCAGAAAAAAAAGAAGGGAGGGCGACGCGGGGGAAGAGGGAGAGGGGAGAGAGGGAGAGAGAGAGTCAAGGGTAAGTTCTGAAATGGGAACTTACCTCGGTAAGTTTCCTTATATATATATAGTTCCTATGAACAGTAATTTCACATTTTTGCTTATAACTTTCACATAAGAACTCCGATTTTTAAGAACTAAGTTTGCACGCACTTGGTTTAACGTCTTCTACAACTTTCGTGAAGAAACGTTTTTCACATTTTGGCCCGAACAAAAAGTCATCTTTTAGGACCCTCCTAAACGGTCAAAACGGAGTCGAAAATTAAAATAACTCTCGTTTACCATCCAAAAGACCCGTAAGTCTGTAAATTAAGGTTCGGGTCGTAGCAAATATAGTTGTAATGAGTACCTGGTATTATCGTCTATGAAGTGTAAGTAAGAGTTTAGGTCTTGTGTGACTCTTGAAAATGTTTTGGTCTTTGTACCAAGAGTCTGAGTACCAAGGGTCATTATGAAGACCCAAATTTTCATATAATAAATTTATGTAATTCAATAATTGTTATATTAATTGAATTATGATATTTGAGATTAATTGGTATGTCGTGCTTTGTGAAAGTTGGTTTCGAATGATTTTATTTTCGAAAACGAACGTTATTTCGGGGAACGTAAAAATCGACGTTTTATACGAATTTGGGAAAACGTTATTCATAAAAGTTGTAGAGCTCATCGTTAGGAGTTTGTGTATATGTGGAACGTAATATTCGGAGTTCGTATGAATAATTTATGAATATTTAAAAATTGGAATTTTTCTGTAAATAGTAAGAAAAATCTGATTTTTGCACATAAGTCCCCCTCCCTTCTCTCTCTCTCGCGCGAGCTGCAGCCCGACCCGGCTTCGACCCGACTTGGGTGGAAACCACCCAACTCGGCCACGCCTCCGCTGTACCTAGGCCTTCCCGACTTAGCCGCTCCTCGCCCAGCCGCTCTTCGTCAAAACCACCCTTCCCGGCCACGCGGTACGTCGGACTAAATTTTGAGTTTATATTATCTGGACGATGATCTATGCATCCATACGAGCGTTTTGATATATAACATGGTCATGTTAGAAAAAGTTGATAAATAGTCAATTTAAGTTTTGATGTTACTATTTACGGTTTTACAGTTTACTTTCAGTTTACGATTTACGAAGATCAGACCATCAGTTTTACATCAAATTTTAATATGATGTTCATATGACTATCCCGATGACATTATGTGGTCACGGGCGTAGATCCGACCGTTGGATCTTCGTATAATTGTAAAATAGTGATTCGGGAGGCGATTAGTGAAGATCCGTCAGTCGGATTTTCGTATAAGTTTGATAGGATGTTTCCAAGGACGATCCGTGAGGATCTAACCTTTGGATCATCGTTTAAATTCGGTCCGACCGTTGGATCGTCTTTATTTTAGAATCTGACCGTTGGATCGTCTTTATTTTAATATCCGACCGTTAGATCATCAATTAAGTGAAGATGCAGCGGGAGTTTTGAGGTGAGTAAAACTCACGTGGTTCATATTACCAACCGAATACTTTAAATTATTTATTTTTTTAATTGTGTGAAAAATATTTATGGATTAAATATTTGTTTTTAAAATCATATGGACTTTATCAACTACGGTCCATAGGTAAGTAAAATGAATTTTAATTATACAAATGGATTTCACGATTTTCTTGTGTAGACTATAGATGGTATTAGTAGTTATTCCTGAGTGGATGATTACGTATATATATATATTTACGTGGAATATATATATTGATTGGTGTGTTATTGAGTGGTGATATGATTGAGTTGGAATTATGATTGGGTTTATATTTCAAATGCTTAAATTTCATAATAATATTATGTATATTGGATGAGTTGATTTCATTGTGTGAAAACATATTGTTGTACTCATTATGTATTTAGGGTGAACGTAGTGACCGGAAGGGGGAATCAGACGCTCTAATCCTAGGTGGATGATGAGATACGATTGGTTGAGTATGTACAATTATCGGACGTTCTAAATATGTATAACCTGGGAAGTGACCATGCTGTTTAGATGTTGCAGCATTTATTTTTATTTCATTTGAGTTGTGAGGTTTGTATGCTCATTTAGAGCTTTACAATTTATTTTGTGAGTGAGTTGTAATAATTAACCGAGACTAAATTCGGTTTTTGAAATTAAATTGTGTGGTGAGGTTGTTAAGGAAAATGAATTTTCAGGATCGTTATTTTGATGTTGTAGTAATTCATGTTTAGGATTTTGAATTTTTATTCTAAAATTCGGGGCGTGACAGTTTGGTATCAGAGCGTAAGGTACATATTTGGTGATATGTCAATACTTTCCGAGTGATGATCCGTCTGCAGCGAATCCTCATCGTGTACTCTTCGGTATTGTCAATGTCATTGGGTATGTGAGAGCGTTAGGTTGGCTAGGAACGTTAGCATGTCATAAGAACTTTAGGCGTTGTCTTGTATACTTAGTTACTTGGTTAACATGGACTTGCATTTGACTTATACCATGTTCAAGTGTTATGCATGTATTAATCAAGTATACCCTGCTTATTAGGTAATGGAGATTGAGGGGAACGAAGCTAGAGGTCGTGGTAGAGGCAGATCTCGTGGTAGGGGTAGAGGCCGAGTTTAGACAGACCTCCGGTCGATGATGCTATTTCCATGACGACTGACTCCCCTCTAAAGAATGAAAGAAGGATCAAAGCATCCCGAATGAGCTTTCTCGAACGGATAAAGAAAAGAGTGATTTGAATAGTCAATAAGATCGAGTAATTCAAAGAAAGAGAGAATAAGGAATGTGTCTTCAACCACCTTCGAGATCCTTCAACGTAATGTCGCTTCCCGACTTCTTTCTTCCGGCCTACCCCCGCTCTCTGAAGGCTTTTCCTTCGTTTTGCTGAGCTTACTACTTCTCTTTTTCCTCCGTCAGACTCTGTGGAAGCCCCCCCTTCTACCCCGCGGGAGTCCTTGTTCGGATAAAGCCCTAGCCCTTGGCTTGATACGCGCCTGCTTTTGAGATCCTTTCCGCTGGTTCCCTGAGGAGGCCTCATTTTTCTTCGTTAGCATTTTCAAAAGAATGTTCGGCTCAAACCGAATGGTCAAAGGCTGGGAGTCTTGATGGGAATACCGGGGGTTCGTCATTAGTAGTGGGGAAGCCGGCCAATGAACCATGTAGACAGATTAGTAGGTACGGCACGCACCATAGTCTGGGGTACGGATTGACTTACTATTCGATTCGAAGTGGATGACCACCTAGATTAGAATGAGGATTCAATATTTCGTGATAGTTATCATGGGTTGAAAAGGGACGGGCCAATAGCAACGCAGAAGTTTCATACAAAGGTGCCTTGAACAGGCAGGGAAATGGGGTTCCCGTGGCTCCACTGGATATCCCCGATGATGATTCAGAGGCATCTGATGATGATGAACTTCCTATACCAGAGGGAGAAGACAAAAGCACAGCCATACGGGGAGGTTCGTAAGGCCAGTGAGGGTGAGTGAAAGGACTCAAGCAAGGCCCATACCATCTGGTCACGTCTCTTGGTCCGAGGGGGCGCCAGAAAAGGGGAACCTTATGATGATCAGCATATTCCGCCCGTGGGCATGGTTGATGATCCTACTCGCTTGCTGGTGCTAGCGAAGGAAATTATCCGCTTGGGAGCAACCAAGTTTGGGGGAGGCACTGATCATATGATTGTAGATCGATGGATTGAGGATTTGCATACCTATTTTGATTTGTTTGACTACAGTGAGATTGATAAGAGGAAGCTAGCCGCATTATCTGCTGAGAGAGACTTCCAGGGCAAAGGAAAGGCCATAGCAAGAAGCAGTAGGTCCAAAGACTTCAGGGGTGGTTTCTGGAAGAAATAGAGAACTTAGTTCCAGCACCAAGCCCCAGCTAGGGCAGCAGTAGCTCCTCCCATTCAGGCTATGCCTATTAGGCAGATAGCACCAGTAGCTCCAGTGAAGTGCTTTAACTGTGGTGAGGCAGGCCACATCTCTCGTGCGTGCACGAAACCGCGGGGTAGGATATGCTACAGCTGTGGACAGACATGACACCAGGCCAGGGAGTGTCTCCGAAATCAGGGTAGAGTGCAGGGTAATTAGCAGAGGCAGGTACCGCCTACACCTACTAGAGTCTTTGCCATTGGTTAGGCAAGCACAGGAGTGGAAGGTACCTTACTGTTTATCACTATCTTGCTAGAGTACTGTTTGATACAGGAGCCTCACACTCCTTCATATCTAGTTCAGTTGTGGATGTATTGGGTTTGATTGCTATGCCTCTGACTAGATCATTACGTGTTACATCACTCCTCGATGTGTCATTTGAGCTTAGCATGTTTTGTGATGATTGCCCTACTGGGATTGGTGGCAGAGAGTTCTCTGCATCTTTGATTGTGATTCTGGATCACACATATGATGTGATTTTGGGTATGGATTGGTTGAGCCCGAACCATGCTGTTATTGATTACTTTAGGATGATTGTGTCCTTCCATATTCCGGGACAACCGATGTTTCATTACCGTTGTCTGAAGTTTGACATCGCCATGAGGGCAGAGATTTTGGCCCATATTGAATCAGGGAGTAGTACTTCAAAGATTACAGGGATTCCTGTAGTTTCAAAGTATGCTGACGTGTTTCAGGAGATCCCTGGGTTACCTCCAAGAAGGGTAACGGACTTCTCCATTGATGTGATACCTAGTACTTCACCTGTATTGAAGGCACCTTATCGAATGGCTCTAGCTGAACTTCAGGAGTTGAAGGTTCAGATTGAGGGCTTACTTGCGCAAGGGTTCATTCAGGCTAGTGTGTCTCCTTCGGGCACACCAGTGTTGTTCGTGAAGAAGAAGGATAATTCACTTCGGTTATATGTGGATTATCGATAGCTGAACAATGTGCCCATCAAGAACAGGTACCCTTTACCTAGAATTGATGACTTGTTTGATCAACTTAGGGAGGCTACTGTGTTCTCAAAGATTGATTTGAGATCTGGATGTTATGGGTGAAGGATGAAGATATTCCAAAGATGGCGTACAGGACCAGGTATGGACATTTTTAGTTCCTTGTCATGCCTTTTGGTCTTACGAATGCACCTGCAGCATTTATGGACTTGATGAACCGCACGTTCAGTCCCTACTTGGATCAGTTTGTGATAGTGTTCGTTGACGACATCTTGATTTATTCAAGGTCGTCAGATGAGCATGAGAAGCATCTGCGGATCGTGCTACAGACGTTGAGAGAGAAGAAATTATTTGCCAAGTTTGAGAAGTGCGATTTCTGGCAGAGTGAAGTCAAGTTCCTTGGTCATGTGGTCTCGAAGGATGGAGTTTCTGTGGATCCTTCAAAGGTTGAAGTAGTGATGAGTTGGAGTCGCCCTACTACGGTTACAATAATTCTTAGCTTCCTTGGTTTGGCAGGGTATTACTGGCACTTCATTAAAGGGTTTTCTGGTATTGCTTCAGCTTTGACCAAATTGACAAGGAAGGACACTCAATTCGTGTGGTCGGATAAGTGTGAGAAGGCTTTCAATGAGTTGAAGACTAGATTGACTACAGCTCCAGTGTTGACTATTCCTACTAGTGGTGGTGGATTAGTCATTTACAACGATGCCTCTCATTAGGGTTTGGGGTGTGTGTTGATGCAGAATGGTAGCGTTGTTGCTTACGGTTCTAGATAGTTGAAGGTACATGAGCGGAATTATCCCACTCATGATCTAGAGCTAGCAGTAGTGGTGTTTGCCTTGAAGATTTGGAGGCACTATCGTTATGGTGAGAAATTTGAACTCTTTTCTGATCATAAGAGTTTAAAGTATGGCATCGATTATGGTGCGTAAATGGCGCATGTTAGAAGCTACATCAGAGTTTGACCTTATGCCCGCAGGAGCCAGACATAGAATATTTCTCGGTAGTATCAGCGTACAGCCCACCTTGATCTCCATGATCATGCAGGGTCAGACACTTGATGTGTTTGCTCAGGCAAGAATTGCTGAGATGACTGCTGATCCGGGTGTGGAGGGTCCTTCTGAGTGGATGATTGGGGCAGATGGAGGGTTGAGATTTCGAGGGAGATTTTATGTACCGAGTGTTGATAACCTTAGGGAAGAGGTCATGCAGGAAGCACATAGGTTTTGATACATTATACATCCAGGAGATACTAAAATGTATATGGATCTACGAAGGCAGTTTTGGTGGTATGGAATGAAGAGGGATGTGACAGAACATGTGTCGAAGTGTCTTACATGTCAACAGGTGAAGGCAGAGCATCAGAGACTAGCAGGAATGTTGAATCCCTTACCGATTCCTGTTTGGAAATGGGAATATATCTCTATGGACTTTGTGACTGGATTGCCTAGGTCCAGGCAAAATTATGACTCGATTTGGGTGATTGTTCATCGGTTGACTAAGTCAGCACATTTTCTTCCAGTGGCAAAAACTTTCTCAGGGGATGCGTTGTGTAAGTTGTATGTGAAGGAAATAGTGAGGCTTCATGGAGTGCCTATGATGATTGTCTCTGATCGTGATGCTCGTTTCACTTCAGAATTCTGGCATAGGTTTCATAAAGCATTTGGTACATCTCTTGCTATGAGCACTGCATTTCACCTACAGACAGATGGGTAGACCGAGAGAGTGAATCAGGTGATGGAGGATATGCTTAGAGCTTGTGTTCTGGATTTTAAGGGAACTTGGGCGGATCATCTGCCATTGATAGAGTTTGCCTACAACAACAGCTATCACTCCAGTATTGGTATGGCTTCACATGAGGCTCTTTATGGTAGGCCATGTAGGACTCCTATCTGTTGGGCTGAAGTAGAGGATAAAGGGTTCATTGGTCTTGAGATTGTACAGGAGACTACAGAGAATGTCACTATTATTCGGGACAGAATCCGAACCGCTCAGGGTAGACAGAAGAGTTATGCTGACTTGAAAAGGAGACCCTTAGAGTTTAAGATGGGCGATCATGTGTTCTTGAAGATCTCACCTATGAAGGGTGTGGTGAGATTTGGCAAGAAGGGAAAACTCGCACCGAGGTATGTTGGACCTTTTGAGATTCTGGAAAGGGTTGGAAACTTGGCATATCGACTTGCTTTACCTGTTAGCATGTCGGGTGAGCACAATGTCTCCATGTGTCTTTGCTCAGGAAGTATGTCCGAGATGAGTCTCACGTGATTGATCATGGTACGATCGAAGTAAACACTAATGTGACATTTGTAGTTGAACCTGTTCGTATCTTGGATAGGTCTACGAAGAAGCTTCGTAGGAAGGAGGTTGATCTTGTGAAGGTGTTGTGGAGTCATCATGATGAGGGTGATGCGTCATGGGAATTGCGGTCTGACATGAGGAAGAGGTATCCTCAGCTTTTTGTGAAGACCCAAATTTTCATATAATAAATTTATGTAATTCAGTTATATTAATTAAATTATGATATTTGGGATTAATTGGTGACGTGCTCTTCCTCCTGATCATCCCCATATGTGGCTTGCATCACGATTTTGAGTGTAGAGTGGTAGATCAAGAGTTGAAGGTTTCGACGTCCCTGATTCAATCTGGAAACTGATCAGAGTGCCGAGATTAATTCAAATTCAAAGCACGATCTGGGACGATCTAGACCTAATCTCAAAAAAATTTAGGTATTAAAGTTGTTCACAATTTCATTTTGAAGAAGTTTGTAGTTGACGACTTTTGCATCTGAGGTGGTTAATCGGCTTTCACCGCCGTCTGACCGCCGAGTGTTGCGGCGCGTCGGACCAAATTTTGAGTTTATATTATCTGTACGATGATTTATGCATCCATATGAGCGTTTTGATATATAACATGGCCATGTTAGAAAAAGTTGATAAATAGTCAATTTAAGTTTTGACGTTACTATTTACGGTTCTACAGTTTACCTTCAGTTTACGATTTACGGAGATCGGACCATCGGTTTTACTTCAAATTTTAATATGATGTTCATATGACTGTCCCGATGACTTTGTTTGGTCACAGGCGAAGATCCGATAGTTGGATCTTCGTATAATTGTAAAACAGTGATTCGGGAGGCGATTAGTGAAGATCCGTCCGTCGGATTTTCGTATAATTTGGATAGGATGTTTCCGTGAGGATCTAACCGTTGGATCATCGTTTAAATTCGATCCGACCGTTGGATCGTCTTTATTGTAGAATCCGACCGTTGGATCGTCTTTATTTTAAAATCCGACCGTTGGATCATCATTTAAATTTATTTACTGCTTCGTTTGCTAAGTAAAGACCATACTTGATTAGGTACTTGACGGTTTGAGTTGACGAGCATTTGGATTATTGTGATTTGTATCTAAGTGAAGACGCAGCGGGAGTTTCGAGGTGAGTAAAACTCACGTGGTTCATATTACGAACTGTGTACTTTAAATTATTTATTTTTGTAATTGTGTGAAAAATATTTATGGATTAAATATTTGTTTTTAAAATCATATAGATTTGATCAAGTACGGTCCATAGGTTAGTAAAATGAATTTTAATTATACAAATGAATTTCACGATTTTCTTGTGTGAACTATAGATGGTAGTAGTGGTCATTCCTGAGTGGATGATTACGTATATATATATATATATTTATGTGGAATATATATATTTATTGGTGTGTTATTGAGTGATGATATGATTGAGTTGGAATGATGATTTGGTTTATATTTCAAATGCTTAAATTTCATAATAATATTATGTATATTTGATGAGTTGTGTGAAAACATATTGTTGTACTCATTAAGGATTTAGGGTCAACGTAGTGACCGGTATGGGGAAATCGGATGCTCTAATCCTAGGTGGATGATGGGATACGATTGGTTGAGTATGTACAATTATCGGACGTTCTAAATATGTATATAAGTATACATATTGATGAAACACGATAAAGATAAATATGTCGGATGTCATAACCTACGCCAGGTGACGGGCTATGAATCAGTTAGAGCTCTAGTCTGTCATATACCGTATTTGTATAAATATGATGTCGGGGTTTTGAGAAAAAAGATGTAAATTAGGGTTTTGTGTTGATTTGTGATTTGGTGATTGTTGAGATTGTTGGTTTCTTGTGGAAGTGGAAATTGTTGAGTGGTGACTGGGGTGAAAATAAATATGATTTAATTAAGCAACATTTATTTCTTTTTACTCATACGAGCTTTCAAAAGCTTACCGGGTTTTGTGTTGTTGCAATCCCGGCACACTATTCAAATGGTGTAGCGGATATTCCTGCGGGTCAGGATAACCAGGGAGGTGACCGTGCTGTTTAGGTGTTGCAGCATTTGTTTTTATTTCATTTGAGTTTTGAGGTTTGTATGCTCATTTAGAGCTTTACAATTTATTTTGTGAGTGAGTTGTAATAATTAACCGAAACTAAATTCGGTTTTTGAAATTAAATTATGTGGTGAGGTTGTTAAGGAAAAGGAATTTTCAAGATGGTTATTTTGATGTTATAGTAATTCATGTTTAGGATTTTGAATTTTTATTCTAAAATTCTGGGCTTGAAAGTCATAGTGGTGATTGCGGATGCGAAATCGTTTGATGGAGTTGTGAAACATTTTGGGTCTAGCGTGACTGTGGTGAGTAAATTAGTGACCGGTGTGGTGAATAAAAGGAGTTTCAGAGTATTCTTCTTTTATTGCCCAAGAGAGACTTTGTTGTCCAAGAGGGACTATGATGTAAGCAACGTGTGGTGATTGTTGTTGTAAAGAGTGCCAGTGGTGGTGGAGTTATTGGGTTTCATCGTATACTTTTGAACTAAATTATAAGCAGGGCTTACGATCTTTCTGAATTGGTTGATTTTAATGTAATCTCTTGAAATAAATTATATGCAGAGATTACTATGATATTGAATGGTAAAATTTAATGTAATCTCCTGAACTAAATTTTATGCAGGGATTACTTTATGTTAATGTTGCTTGATTTTGTTCGTAAATTCTTGAACTACAGTATATGCAAGAATTACGGATTTAGTTTTGATTATGGAATCGAAGTAGAATGATTGTTTGATTTTTTTAGATGAGTTAACATGTCTTTGAGGTGTTAGTTACATAATCTAAGAGAACATGAAAGGGATTTGAGTGCTTGTGTTTGTGAGAACTCTATTTGATTTCACAATGTCACTGTATGAATAGATATTTTCTTTGTGTATGAATAGATATTTTCTTTCAAGAGGAAAGGGTTGTTATTTAAGTGTTAATACTCGGTTGACTTGGGGTTTAGTTGTTTGGGATCTTAAGTTGAGATATCATATATTGCTTATTTTAATTACGAAGTGGGTTATTAAGCATGATGATGATGTGAAATTGTTGATGAGTATGCTATTTCTTAATTGATGTTATGTTGAGATATCTAAAGCTTTTTGTTGTGATTGTTGAGTTTACTCATACAAGTTTAAAAAACTTACCGGGTTTGTTATCGCAACTCGGTGCACTATTTAATGGTGTAGGAATTTATCCTACAGGTTAGGGTAAACGTGGTTGAAGCAGAGAGTTTCCTTGCGGTTGTAGAGGTCGGTTTAGTAACCTAGTTTTGTTATGCACTTGTTCGTCTTCCGCTTTGTAATAAGCGTAGTGCATATGTTTATTTATTGGATTGTTGTTCAGTTCAATTTGTGACTCTATATATTGAGTTTATATTGACATTTGGGGTTCAGGGGATCTTGAGTACTTGTTTTAAAAAGGAAAAATTTTCACAAGTATTTAATGTTGATGTCTGAACCATCACATCTAGTGCATTTGTATTTATTATTTGTTTATTATTGTGCTAGAAAATCATGGCTTGACACCTGGGATTAGGCCATTTTTGAGAGCACTACCTTCGACAACAAGAACCGAAGAAATACCAAGCTTAATTACAAGCACTAGAAAGGAACATACTACCATTAGAATCCCTGATGATTAAACTAGCAGCAGCTTTGTTGCTATCCTTAACTGAACCATCAAAGTTGAGTTTAAAGAAACCAAGGAGAGTTATTGAAGATTAGGTTGTTTCTCGTCCCCAAAATTTGCCAGCAGATTAAAATACAATCTTCAATAGTTGGAGCCGAGTTCTTATCAAAAAGATAGAAAATTCATTCAAAGAGGTTGGAGAATCTTGCTAGAGTAGGAAGATTGGGTGCAGAGCTCCAGACTCTATTAGCAAAGGAATAGAAATGGAACAAATAATTACAATCTTCTAGACTTGATCCACAAAAAGGCATAGGAAGCACTAACAGAATGATTATAACGAACAATATATGTCTTGGTTTTCAGTCTATCCCTGAAAAAAAAAAGCCAAGCAAAAATTTTGACTTTTGGGGGAAGAATAACCTTCCACATTTTATTCAAAGTAGGAGTCTAATTATGATAATCAGAATTGCATTGGAGCCAATTAGCAGATTTTATGGAAAAAATTCATCTGCTAAAAGACCACAAACAAATTCGTCTTTAAACATAGAGACCGGGATAGGAATGCTAATAATATGACCAATTATATTCTAATCCAGAAAATGGCTAGCTTTTCCAAGTTCCAGTTTCCATAAGTGAAATAATCACTTACAAATTCATTCAAATCAACTGTAGCCTTGGCATTATCATCTAAAAGTTGGCATAAAAGAAAAATTTTACTCAATTAAAAGTCCAGAATTTAAAATCCTTACTAGATCCAATTATACAGCGCATACCTTGAATAATAAGCTCATGAGAATCAAGAAAACCTTTCCATGCATGCTGTTTACGCCATGTTTCGAAAAGTTAATCATTACTTCATCTTTTTCAATTATATAGGATTGGGCTCAACGATATTGAAGTTTCAAATAAAGAGAACATACTATTGGGCTATGATGAAGATATTGGAAGCGGAACAGGTGGTAGAGGTGAAAGATATGAATATGAAAATTTTATAGGGGTGGAGGATTGAACCAATTTACCTGTGAAAGTAATTTTGATCATGCCACCGAAGATGATCGAAGACCACAGAGCTAGAACAACTGGTCATGGTGCTCAAGAGAAGACTGGTTATGGGAGGGGGACTAGAGGTGGAACTGATGATCAAAGTACCTTATCTGATGTTTCTTCAATTGCCTTAAGTTTTGACTCTATCAATTTAGGCACAGAGCGCAGCGTGACTTCAAATAAATCTCATAAAGGCAACAATCAATTTGGCTATCATGCTTATGGATATGGAGAATGTCACGCCCCGAATTTTAGAATAAACATTCAAAATCCGAAACATGAAATTTACCACAACTCAAAATAATCATCCTGAAAATTTCTTTTCTTAACAACTTCACCACCCGAAATAAAATCAAAACCGAATGTAGCCTCGGTTAATTATTACAACTCAAATCCAAAATGAACTGTAAAGCTCTAAATGAGCGTACACACCTCACAACTAAATGAAATAACAAAAACTGCTGTAACACCTAAGCAGCTCAGTCACCTCCCTGGTTATCCTGACCTGCAGGAATATCCGCTACACCATTTGAATAGTGTACCGGGATTGCAACAACACAAAACCCGGTAAGCTTATGAAAGCTCGTATGAGTAAAAGAAAAGACTGTTGTTTAATTTAATCATAATCAATTCTACTCAAGTCAACACTCAACTATTTCCACAACCACGAAGTAATAACAATCTCAATCAAATACCAAATCAATAAATCAAGACAACCCCAACTCACATCTTTCTTCACAAAACCTCAACATCGTATTTAAAAAAATACGGTACATGACAGACTAGAGCTCTAACTGAATCGTAGCCCGTCACCTGGCCTAGGTTATGAGATCCGACATATTTATCATTATCGTATTTCATCAATATGAATACTTATATACATATTTAGAACGTCCGATAATTTCACATACTCAACCAATCGTATCTCATCATCCACCCAGGATTAGAGCATCCGATTACCCCACACCGGTCACTACGTTGACCTAAACCCATAAATGAGCACAACATGTAATATCACATACTGAAATCAACCCAACCAAGATACCCAATATTATTATGAAATTACACAATTGAAATATAATCAATTCAACAATTCAACTCAATCATATCATCACTCAACAATCCACTCATCAATATATATTTTCCACATAAATATATATATACATAATCATCCACTTAGGAATGACCACTAATACCATCTACAGTTCACACAAGAAAATCGTGTAATTCATTTGTATAATTAAAATTCATTTTACTTACCTATGGATCGTGGTGATTCAAGTCCATGTAATTTTAAAACAAATATTTAATCCGCAATATTTTTCACACAATTACCAAAAATAAATAAATTTAAAACGCTCGGTTCGTAATATGAACCACGTGAGTTTTACTCACCTCGATACTCCTGCTGCGTCTTCAATACAAATATAAATAACGCCGAAACAGCCCACTCAAATACAATCCGTCAATCACCTAATCAAATGTGATTCGAATTTAGCCAATAATTTCAAAACACAATTGAACTACCATTTAACGGCCGGATTTTAATTTATAACAAAATCCGACGAGCGGATTCTCACGAATCGCTCCCCTAATTACCGTTTTGCACATATACGAAGATCCAACGGTCGGATCTTTTCCCATGACCACACAAAACCTCTGGGACAGTCATATGATCATCATATCAAAATTACAAGCCCATCGACAATCCTAATTTCACAGATCATAAATCTAACGCTCAAAATCGATCGAAATCACAAAATTCATAACTAATTCATACGATATCAGAAAAAATGCGTATAATACGCCAAAGTGATCGTATTGAAACATAGAATCATAAAATGGACAGAAACCAAATTTTAGACCTCCGGAGGTGGCCAGAAAGGGCCTCCGGAGTTAGGGACAGAGCCACCGCCGACCACCACCAATGGTGTCTTCGTTTCATCATTCTGACTAACTTTCATAACTAGCACAAGACCAAAAAATGACGAGAAGGGATCGAAATTTACCAAATACAGTCGGCGGCCGGAATTTTTCCAGAATCCGGCGAGCTTGAAAACCGACTTGAAAACTGCAACAACTCGCTTCGATCTCTTCTGGAAACTTGTTCAAAACTTCATTGCGAACTCACCAAACTAAGAATCACAAGAAACGATCGTGTATAACTCGAGATATTTGGATCGATAGGTGGTTTTTCGATCTAAACGGGGTCGAGCTCCGACGAACTTGAAAAGGTTCGATCTAGTTTCGGTCCTTCTTGGTGCTTGTAGAGGAAGTTAAGGCGAGTTCAATGAGCCAAGAATCAAGTGAAATGGTGATCTATAGCTCGAGATATCGAGATCGAACCGAAAACGAGCCTTTTCAGTTCGGGCCGTCCCGCCGCTGCTGCCGGCCGTGTCGTGAAGCAAGGCAGCCTCTGGCAGCTGCGCAAGGTCGAGGCAAAGCTCCTGGAGGTGGTTGCAGCTCAAGAGGTGGCCGGAGGAGAGAATGGGAGCACGGTTTCTCCGTGCTCTGTTTTGCTTGCTTTCAGCCGAGAAGAAGAAGACGCGAGAGAGAGAAAGCTACAGTGCTTTCCAAAAACAGAAATGGAGGCCGGACCAAACAGGAAATTTCCAAAAAAATTTCTAGGGTTTTTTCTATATATACAAGTTTCAGAAAATCTTCTAAATTCAATAACTAATTCATAAAAAAATCCGATCTTTGTGTTCCGCCCGTGCACGGACTCGTATCGACGAGCTCTACAACTTTCATGAAGGAAGTTTCTCCAAATTTTGCACGTAGAAAAAGTCAATTTCTCAAACCGAGCATTTCGAGCTTTTCATTAAAATAATCGTTTCGAACCTTCGATAATTCAAAAAGTGAATTATTATCGAATAATATTCGTGAAATCGCACAATAATCGTTCAATACAATTACTCAAATTTAAAATGAAAATTGCGGGTATTATAGAGAAGTACGTGATCAATCATCTAGTTGGATTCATCCTTATTATCCCCTTATAGAGGAAATAGTCGCAGCTCTAAAGAGATCTATCATGTTCGTTACTACAATTCGTACTATATGGGTAATGCTCAAAGTCGAGGCTGATTTGAAAGGTGTGATCTTTGAGCAGAGGAGGAAGATTAGGGACCTGGAGAGGGAGAAATTGAAGCTCGTGGCATGGGTTAAAAGCATATACAAGGGATTGAAGGGTCTGATTTTGAAGCTAGAGCGAGATGCGAAAAAGGTGTAAGTTTGAGGATTGTTGAGAATTCTGGGAAGAGCAAAGTTGCCGTGGTGGTCAAATTAGCGATTCCTCTTCATTTTATTTTAATATTTTGTTAATGGTTTTGAAGTATCATGATAACAATTTAATGTTATTATTTAAATATTAAAATATTCAGTATTATAAACATATCAGATTAGCAGATTGAATATCTATTAATCAACAGATTTATGATTGAGCTATCAACGATTTGACGGATTATTGGATGGGTCGGGTTGAAAATTTTCATTATTAAATGAATTCAAATCTAGATTGATTCGCTCTAAATCCGATTAATTTATTACTAGCTCCCTCTTTCTAGTAGTACTCCCTAGCCAGCTAGTCTGAGTTAACTTCAATATTTAACAAGTACGGATCCCAACATGCAATTTAGCCACTCCAATACTTAATTAATCTGATTCAGCACACTGCACATATTATGTACTTACAATATATAATCTTATTGCTTAAAATTAGTGCAGTCAACCAAACCAAACAAACTGTGAAACTGAATACAAATTTCAGATGTGTTCAGTCTGAGACACACATTACACATATAGAAGAGATCGATTAGCTAGGGGAGCTAACATTCCTGGCTCAACAGCTCCAATAAACTGTAACCGAATAATTACTATAATAGAACTGAACAAACTTAATTACTGCAATAGCGAGGGTAACAGGTATAATTCGTACTTTTTTGGTCTGTGATGGATCAATCATGATGGTGATGATTGATGAGGAAAAAGGCAAATTGGAAGTCCTTTGATAGGAACAACAACCGGATTCACAATCATTTCCACGTCTGAATAAATAATTTCCCACTTAAACCCAGGGGCAGCGGAACCAGAATTCGACAACCGGGGCGTTTAAAATATAAGCGATAAATAATGATATCATTCAATGAATTAATCTACAAACAAAAAAAAAAATCTCAACAACAAAAGATAAAGAAGAAAACAATAATTACTTGTAATTAAATTTCCATACGCGAAGTTATCTTTGTATTGCATGAGTTTCTTTCCTATCTTCATACTTGATTATATTATAATCAATGCAAGTATGGAAACTTGAAAGGGGTCTGGACCCCATCAGACCCAAACATAGTTCCGCCGCCGCTTAAACCGAGTACGTAATCATTCTTCATGGCTTCGTGCAAGGTTTGTATTATATCCTAAATTTTTATCTCCGCATTCATTTTAATTTAAGATGCTTATAACATTTTTCAAACACAATCTGTACGTTTTTCAAACACAATCAATTTAAACGTTTTTTCTATATAGATTAGATATATACCAATTGTCAAAATTGTCTTTTTCGATGGATTCAGATGCTTGAGCTGAACTGCAATCATGTTTAAAGTTTCCGTTCTGCTACACTAAAATGATTGACAATTATACAAAGTTTTAAATTTTTCTGAAACTACCGAAATTTCCTTGATTTGGAAGTACCGAAATGAAATTTATATGATATATCATTTCCATCAAGAATTTTCCGAAATTTTACAGAAAAATTCAAACCAACTTTGTTTACGGGTTATAGTAATAGGTAGATGATTAAAATAATATAATTAAGCAATACTGACATTGCTTGACCAATAAGAAAAATTAATCGAGTAAAAAATGATGTGGTGGGTTGTGGATGAACACACCACATATTTAAAACGAACCAATGATTAAATTATTGGATAACTACCTATGACTTAGTTATTCAAATCAAAGATTGAAATATCTGCTATATTTCTGCCATATACTTAAAAATCTACATTTTTTGGGAGATCGATATATTATAGGGAAAATATCTTATCTCTCATCATTTTTATGAAATTTCTCCGATATCGTCAAATATTCTTGAAATTTTTATTTGGGATATATTCCCAATAAAATAAAGAAATATCCGTAAAATCTTATGGAAAAAACAAAAAATAGAAGGAAAAAACCCAGTTGTCCACACAAAAGCATACATTATGAATATGGAGGTTATGGAGGTTATGTCAGTGTGTAACATTTTAACAAAAGTTTGTAGTCAGGGTATGATTGACCTAGTAATGTTGGGAAAAATATCTCGAAATAAAATATCTCGAAAATATCTCTAAAGGCAGATTTGGGTAAGCAAAATTATTTTAAGGCGAATCTGAGTGAGGATAAGACGATTCTAGGTGAGAAGTAATTCATTAAATACAGATATGTGTGAAGAGAGGTCTCCTTAACGTGAATTTGAATGAGGAGAAATCCCTAATGGCCAATATTAGTGAAGACAAATACTCTCAAGGCGATTTTGGGTGAAAAATAATTCTTTAAATGCAAATATGTGTGAGGAGATATTTCCTCAAGGAAAATATAGTGGGGAGAAATCTCCTTAGAGCGAATCTGGATGAGGAGTATTCCCTTCGAGGGAAATCCAAGCAAGGTGTGGAATTCATGTGAAATTCCTGAAGATTAATCTGGGCGAGAAGAAACCATGATGAAGCAATTTTAGCAAAAGAAACAAACTTGATGGATTCATGTATTTCTTTGCTTTTCTTCTCTTTTTTAAGGGAAAAGGAAATTACAACACAAAACCCTTTGGACAACCATAGCTTCTAAGGCAGACAAGGTTGCAGCTGGTATAGAATTGCAGCAAATTTGAGATTGGATAGACATTGACCAATCGAATTGATGGCGTCCGCAAACAATTGGCCTCGTGAAAGACATGAGAGAAAGAAATGGCTTCAAAACTTGCTTCAAGATAGATTATGTCATGGATCAAGGATTTCATCTTCTGGAGAGGGGAACAAGAATTATTTATGCCGTTGTCCTTTGATAATGAGAACTGAGTCTCCCTCTACTTGAATTCTTGAGATGTTATGATGAAGCGCCTGGTGTAATACCCCAAAAATTCATTATTAATATATGATGATTTTCGGGAAATTATTAAGTTAGTCCTTAGTAATATTCCGTGGTTCGAGGGTAGAGCGAAAGTGTTTCGGATGAATAATTACTCGAAAACATTTTATTCGAGGGGTCAAGGGGTTGATTTTTCATTCTTTGAGTTTCTCCAAAATTTTCTTCACAAAAGTCGTAGAGCGCGTCGATACAAGTTTGGGGACATGCGGCGCGTGTTAATCGAACATCGTATGAGAATGTCATGGTTAGCGGAATTTATTTCCTTTTACAAAAAATTTAGTATAAATTTAGAAATCCTAAAAAAGTTTCAGATTTCCTTTTTTGGGAAATTTTCTTGATTTTTTTTTCCTGAATTTGCTTTGTTCTCTCTCCAGAAAACCGTACTCGGAGAGCCGCCGACACGACTCGACATTTCCAGCGCCGTTTGACATTCTCGGATGACTCCAACACCGCAAAGTGACACGTCTCATTGTCCCCGTCATCCCTGTCAGACTGGTACCAATTTAAGCCGGAAATTGGAGATCGAAGCCGGAAGTGTTAGTGACGGAGGACCCGATCAGATTTTCTGATTCCGGCAGCGGCTAAGCGCAAAACTTATCTAGTTTTGAAGCTCTTCTCCTCCTGATCACATCCATATAGGCCTTCTAACTCGATTTGAAATGTGGAGCTCAGAATCCTGAGTTGAAGTTTTGAGCTTTTGGTGTCGATCTAGGCCGATCCAGGCTGAATTGGTCTTACCTCCAGGTATGAAAGATGTTCCTCTCATCAATATCTACATTCTAGACAGCTGGATTAAGCTAGTGTGGCAGTTGGCCGGAGGCGCATGGAGCCCACGCGCAGCCACTAGTGAGCCGCGCATGGTTCCGCGTCTGGCCACTATTTGAGTTTTTTGTCTTCTACTCGACGATACAAGCATGTTGATATAGTATGAGGTCATGTTGTGATTGTTTGAAGCATGTTATGTCATTTCGGTTTACTCGGTTTGCAATCCGTGAAGATCCGACCGTTTGATCATCATATAATTTTGAGAAATTGATCCCCGAAGTGTTTCGGAGACCTTGGGAGGTCTCGGAGAAATATTTGTCTCGATTGACGAAATCTCCGATTTCGGTTCTACTACTTGTTTTGAACCGTAAATGCTTTCGTTGTTGGTTGTATACTAAGTTGAGGCTTGAATTTATTTAGGTGTGTGACGAAGTATGTTCTGTATGCTATCTCAGCGGTGAGAGAAGATGGAGAAGGATTTTGAGATGAGTAAATCTCACAAGGTTCATTTGTGAACGGAGTTCACTTATTGTTTTGAATTATTTGCTAAATTGTGAAATCCTATTCTGAAATAAATATTTGTTTTAAATTATATGAACTTGATCATCACCGGTTCATAGGTAGGTTAAAATGACGTTCCATTATAAAAATAATTTTCTCGAGTTTTGTGATTGTGGACTATAATTGGTATTAATAGCATTCCTGAGTGGATGACTACGTGTGTGTGTGTGTGTAAACATAGATATTTACGTGAAATATATATCTTTATGGTGTGGTATTCTGGTGTGGACAATATATGTGATTTTATTCATGATAATTTTTGGAAAATTTATTCTGTACAGGGAGAAATATATTGTGATAATGATGATTTATATTGCTTTAGAAGTGGTTGGAGTGTGGAAACTATAGTTGTAATGAGTACATGGTATTATCGTTTATGAAGTGTAAGTAACATTTTTGGGTCTTGTGTGACTGTCGAAAATATTTTGCTCTTTGTACCAAGAGTTTGAGTACCGAGGGTCATAGTGGTGATCGAGGAAGCGAAATTGTTTGATGGAGTTGTGATATATTTTGTGTCTAGTGTGACCGTGGTGAGTAAATTAGTGACCAGTGTGGTGGATAAAAGGAGTTTCAGAGTATTCTTCCTTTATTGTCCAAGAGAGACTTTGTTGTCCCAGAGGGACTATGATGTAAGCAACATGTGTGGTGATTGTTGTTGTAAAGAGTGCCAGTGGTGGTGGAGTTATTGGTGTTCATCGTAATCTTTTGAACTAAATTATATGCAAGGATTATGACCTTTCTGAATTGGTTGATTTTAATGTAATCTCTTAAACTAAATTATATGCAAAGATTACTATGATATTGAATGGCATGATTTAATGCAATCTCCTGAACAAAATTATATGCAGGGATTACTTTATGTTAATACTGCTTGATTTTGTTCGTAAATTCTTGAACTACATTATATGCAGGAATTACTGATTTAGTTTTTATGGAATTGAAGTAGAATGTTTGTTTGAGATTTTTAGATGAGTCGACATGTCTTTGAGGTGTTAGTTATATTTTCTAAGAGAACATGAAGGGGACTTGAGTGCTTGTGTTTGTGAGAACTCTATTTGATTTCATAATGTCACTGAGAGAATAAATATTTTCTTTGAAGAGGAAAGGGTTACTATTTAAGTGTTAATACTAGGTTGACTTGGGGTTTAGTGGTTTGGGATCTTAAGTTGAGATATCATATGTTGGTGATTTTAATTACGAAGTGGGTTATTGAGCATGATGATGATGTGAAATTGTTGATGAGTGTGCTATTTCTTAATTGATGTTATGTTGAGATATCTAAAGCATGTGCTTTCTGTTGCGATTGTTGAGTTTACTCATACAAGCTTAAAAAACTTACCTGGTTTGTTATCGTAACTCAGTGTACTATTTGATGGTGTAGGAATTTATCCCACAGGTTAGGGTAAACATGGTTGAAGCCGAGAGCTTCCTTGCTGTTATAATGGTAGGTTTAGTAATGTAGTTTTGTTATGTACTTGTTCGTCTTCCGGTTTAGTTACTTAATTTTGTTATGGACTTGTTCGTCTTCCACTGTGTAATGAGCGTAGAGCATGTGTTTACTTATTGAATTGTTGTTCAGTTTAATTTGTAAACTCATTGTAATATAATATGTGACTCTAAAGAATGAGTCTATATTGACATTAGGGGTTCAGGGGAGCTTGAGTACTTGTTTTAAAAAGGAAAAATGTTCATAAGTATTTTGTGTTGATGTCTGAACTATCACGCCCAGTGTATTTGTGTTTATTATTTGTTTATTATTGTACTAGAAAATCGTGGCGTGACACCTGTATTAGGCCATTTTGAGAGCACTACCTTTGGCAACAGGAACTGAAGAAATACCAAGCTTACAAGCACTAGAAAGGAACATACTGCCATTTGAATCCCTGATGATGAAACCAGCAGCAACTTTGTTGCGATCCTTAACTGGACCATCAAAGTTGAGTTTAAAGAAACCAACCAGAGGATATCTCCACATAATAGAAACGCCTGAGGAAGTGCTTAACCTTACAGCAGGCTGATTATTTCTTCTGTAGTTGGAACCAGCTGAGGCAGCAGTAAGACTAATATTATTTGGAGAAGCAGGAGAGTTATTGCAGATTAGGTTGTTTCTCGCCCCCCAAATTTCCCGGCATATTAAAATACAATCTTCAATAGTTGAGCCCGACTTCTTATAAAAAAGATGGAAAATTCATTCAAAGAGGTTGGAGAATCTTGCTAGGGCAGGAAGACTGGGTGCAGAGCTCCAGACTCTATTAGCAAAGGAACAGAAATGGAACAAATAATTACAATCTTCCAGACTTGATCCACAAAAAGGCATAAGAAGCATTAATAGAATGATTATAACGAGCAATATACGTCTTGGTTTTCAGTCTTCCCCTGAAAGAAAGCCAAACAACAATTTTGACTTCCGAGGGAAGAATAACCTTCCACATTTTATTCGAAATAGGAGTCTAACTATGATAATTAGAATTGCATTGGAGCCGAGTAGCAGATTTTATGGAAAAAATTTCATCTGCTAAAAGACCACAAAAAAATTCGTCTTTAAACTTAGAGACCGGGATAGGAATGCTAATAATATGACCAATTATATTATGATCCAGAAAAGGGCTAGCTTTTCCAAGTTCCAATTTCCATAAGGGATATAATCTCACCTACAAATTGATTCAAATCAATAGTAGCCTTGGCATTATCATCTAAAAGTTGGTACAAAGAAAAATTTTACTCAGTTAAAAGTCCAAAATTTAAAATCTTTACTAGATCCAATTATATAGCGCATACCTTGAATAATAAGCACATGAGAATCAAGAAAACCTTTCCATGCCATTTAAGCCATGTTTCAAAATGTCAATCATTTACTTCATCTTTCTCAATTATATTAGATTAGCCTCTGTTTCAGCTATATCGAGCAAGGTCTGGTCCAGCTAAACAAATATCGATATGCCACTATCGCTATCGGTCTCGATTATCTGCAAAACAGACAGAGGTCAGAGGGAAAACCGGGAGTGCCGGCCTTCATCGCTCTAATGCCTAAGTCAGTGACATTACACAGTTCATTAAACATGATCTAGACCGGGTGAACCGCAGTCCTATGAACCGTAGTCGATCGAGTTCATATCTTTTGAAAATAAATCTCTATTTGTATAAAACAATTTCACAATTTAGAAATAAAACATATGAAAAGTAATTCGGTTCGCAAATGAACCACGTGAGATTTCCTCACCTTCAACTCTTGCTGCGTCTTCTATCAACCAAAATCACAATATCCCAATCGCTCGTCAACTCAAACCGTCAAGTACCTAATCAAGTGCAGTCTTAACTTTACAAACGATTCATAAAATATACCTAATCAAGTGCCGTGGGATTCTAAATTAAATGATGATCCAATGGTTAGATCCTCTCGGATTGCCCTTGGGATCATTCTATCAATATTTGAAGCAAATCCGGTTGTCGGATCCTAGCATGCATCAACTTCTTCCAAATTAATCTTATCATATATCAAAATGACTGTATTGATGCGTAGATGAATAAACTGAAACATAACCCAAAACGGAGATTGGATGCGCCGCCACGCACTGCCATAAGCGGCGGGTCAGGCGGTGGAGCGGTCAATGCCGGGTCAACTACCTCCGATGCAAAAGTCGTCAACTACAACCTTGTACATTCTAGATTGAGCTTGAAAGTTGGATTAATCTCGGCCGTCTGTTCATGTTTCCAGATTCAAATAGAACCGTCGATTTTCAACGCTTGATCTTTGGCTCCACAGGTAAAATCGTGATGCAGGCAGGTATGAGCATAATCTAGAGGAAGAGGCGATCCTAGAACAATGAAGAAACCGGCCGAGAAGTCGTCGGAGATCGGAAAACCCGTCGGATCTCGATCGTACCACTGACACAGCCTTCGATCTCCTTCTGGGGTGTTCCACCGGTGAAACTAACACCAGGGGTCGACTGCGGAGGCATAGGCACGTCATTTCAGGCCGGGTCCGCCACTGCTGGTGGTCAGAAAACGGAGATGGGTCTGGGTCAGGTCGAGCGAGACCCGTCGGGTCTGAGGAGAGAGAATGGAGCGTTTCGGGGGAGGAAAATGAGAATTTCGGAACTTTTGGGATTTATGAAAAAAATCGGGAATTTCTTATATTTATAGAAAAATCCCAAATTTTCAATTCCTCATAACTTCTTCATACGAACTCAAATTTTAGCGTTTCACATGTCCACGAACTCGTATCTATGCGCTCTACAAGTTCTATGAAGAAAGTTTCCACAAAATTCTTATGTATAAAAAGTCAACTTCGTAACCCCCTAAAAATCATATCAAATAATTATTCACCCGAAAATAATTCCACTCCACCGTCGAACCATTAATCATACTAACAAAAACTTCATTAATTCAAGGAAATTCCAAGACATTAATAATGAATTTTTGGGGTCTTACAGAGTAATCATGGGTTGTTGATCAAGATCAACTACTCCTTTTGCAGCATTATCGTCAAAGTGAACAAGGTTTTTTATTTATTTATTATTTTTTTTTGGAAAACAAGGGATCAAGGTTTTCGTGGCAAATAACACACAACGGCATCATCAACTACTCTCACTTTCTCCAAACCCTCAACGGAAGAATTCGTCGCAGCAATTAATATGTTCTCGTTAGTATATGTTGTCAAGCATGCCGCTCTCGTTGTTTCAGCAGTATCACTGCTACTGTCCACTATATGATCAAGAACGTCCCTATTCCTGCAAGAACAGGCAGCCCATTGACAGAATCTTCAGCCACCACAAATATTTTTTCGATGATATCTAGGTGCTCATCTCATGGCATACCTAAGTCAAACAGCTGATCAGCCATGATATTTGTCCATCGAGGCCTTTCGGATAAAAGCTTGAAATCGGAGAAAGGAACCATAATATCTCTTTCAGCAATAACTTCTGTTCACACATAACAAATTCTCCTGGATCCCGAGTCGAGAGGCGAAGTCTGTTTAGCTTGATTAATATAAAACTGATCAAGAGCATGTCCACGGGGACCGGGTTTTCACCGGTGCCTTCTATTTGGCACGCAACATTACAGATAAAATGACTTCTAGACATGCTTTGTTCAGTTGGTTGGTCTAGGCAGGGCCGGTCCTGAGATTTTCGGGGCTGGAGGCAAACAAAAGAAATGGGGCTCCTGACCTTCATGTATGTTCGTGAGTTTTTTCTTTTCCCTTCAAAAACCGTAATATAACAATATATGTAGGAGTCACAATGTAGTTTAAGAAAATAATAGATATGAAATCTACGTAAATTTGTAAATTGTTACCAACTAATTGCAGCTGGTATGATGAGAATGATAATCAAATTACCTAAATCCTAAATTACTTTTCTAATTAAGAGAGGTTTGAATAATAGTTGAAAGAGTTTCATCATAATCTGTCATAGAGAACACGACAGCTACTTTTAAGGAAAACAAAATACCCTTGTCGCAAAGTCTCTTAATTCATTTTTTTTTTCATTCTTTCGAACAATAAAATCATTCATTAAAACCAGATTATGAAAACCTTTTGACAAAAAAAAAAAAAAAAAAAGAACAAAGCAAAAACCAAAGCCCACAACCTGGGACAATGAATGGGATAAGCCCAATCAGAAACAACTTAGACCTATTACTAAACATTAGTCTATAGAGCAAAGCTACTGAGGCTCAACACTGAACATAATCAACTTTTTTCTTTATTATATATGAGAACAAACTTAGATTTTTGGGGCCCATGAAATTGGAGGCCATAGGCAGAGGCCTGCTGGGCCTATAGCCAGAGCCGGCCTTGGGTCTAGGGGTCAAGGTGTCGGTATGTTCGTGTATGTAGCCAGCCAACTGGCCCTTAAATAATCAACGCATAGGAGAAGCCCTTTTCCCACAAGGATGTGAGTTCCTACTGCGAATGGACAAAGAACAGAAACTACTAAAATCATGTGGAAAAATACTGTGTATTATTCGCAAAATTGATTAAAGATTGGGACATGAACTATGGAGGCGGGATCGATTAGGGTTTGGGGAGAGAGGGAGAAGAAAATTCAACAGGGTTTAGTTTACTGTACTAGCCTTTTTATAATTTTAGGGAATTTTTCATATTTATTTTTTATGCGGGACTTTTATATTGTTAACACCTGAAGGCTGAAATTCTATGTAATTTTCATTTGTTCATTATATATAAAATATATATAATGCCTTCATTCAACCCTGAACTTTTCAAAACACAACGCCAGTGGGTTAGTCCAATACCGGTACTTAGAAACCAAAAGAGAATTGAACAACACTACGCCAATAGGAATTGAAAAAACTTGTTTTAATAATCATTGCACGAGTTTAATTAGTAATATATAACCTCACGCTCATACTATGCATGACATAATTTGATTAAAAACAAACATTATATGGGCAGTTAGAGATATTTGAGCTAATTAAGATGTGATAAAGTTTTTGAAATGTCAATATTGTTTTGTGAGAGATTGACACATAATTATATACAAACAGTTAAAATCAAACAATAATATTTTCGTTTACAGGGCTCTCACGAGATAGAAGAACGGCCCAAGGGTGGTGGGACACGTACACAACTTTTTTCTTATTGCCTTCATCTATAGTTTTGCTTACTGCTAGGAAATATGAATTACAACCCGCGCGATGCTGCAGGGAAGAATCTATGCTTTATGCTCACTAAATTTCATATGTTCTTTAAGTGTTTGATTAGCAAAGATAACTAAGATGTGATTAAATGAAAATGGAAAATTGTTGCGGATAAGTCAGTGGCCATGTCCAATGTTGATCAAGTCACTGGCCATATCATATTGCATGGCACTGGCTTAAGTCACTGACCATATCATATTACATGTCACGGATTATGTAACTAACCATATCTAATGTTGATCAAGTTAATGGTCATGTCACTCAAATTGACATGTCACTCGCCATGTCATATTTCATGTCATTGGCCATATCTATAATACTGATCGAGTCACTGACCATGTTACTGAAATTCCCCAATCCCGTGACATGGTCATATAACGTGACCTGAGCAGTGACTTGAATATAACATGGTCATATAACGCGCCTAACCCGTGACATGGTATATACACATTCATGACTGTGACTTAATTAGTTACTTGATGTTAACAATGATCAGTGACATGCTCATTGTTGTGATATGGCCGGTGACAAGGCCAGTAACTTAAGGTTAAGAGTGACTAGGCTTGTAACTAATGACTCCAATGGTCAGTGACATGTGATTGACAGTGACTTTGCAAGTGACACATGATTGACAGTGACTTAATGTTACGTCCCGAACCAAAACTTTACATGTTTAACTGTTATTAAACGATGAATGACAATTTTCGGTTACGTTTTAATTATTTTCGGTACTTTTAGTGGCCTTCAAATTTGACTTTTCATTCGGGTCAAAATTTGAGAAAATTTTCATTATGAAAATCGTAGAGTTCGTATATGAAAGTTATAAGCCAAATACTAAAGTTACTATTTGCGGTAAATGGTATAACTCCCATTTCTCTCTCTCCAGCACTCTCTCTCTCTCTCTCTCTATCTCTCTCTGTGTGTCACGTCCCGAATTTTGAACAATAAATTCAAATTCGAAACATGAAATAAACCACTTAAACAAGTAAACGTCCAGAATTTTTTTCATAAACAACCACATCTCACCCACTCAATAAGACGAAACCCAAATCTATAAATTACTTATTACATCACACTCTCACAAACTTAAATTGTAAATCTCAATGAGCATAACAAACCTCACAAAAGCAAATACGATAAATCAAATACTGCTACACTAAGCAGCTCGGCCACCACCCTGATTCTCCTGACCTGCAGGATTATCTGCTACACCATTTAAATAGTGTACCGGGATTGCAACAATACAAAACCCGGTAAGGTTTTGAAAGCCCGTATGAGTAAATTTAAAGATTGCACAATTTAAGTTAATAAGTATAAACACACAAGGTAACTCCAAATTTCCTAAAATATAAGATAATGAATATTCTCAAGACTCTCTTCTAAAACTCATACTTATGAGTCACAAGTAACCTCAACGTTACCCTCATAAGACCACTCACATTTGGCAGACAGACTAGAGTTCTAACTAATCGCAACCACCAGCCCGGCGCGAGAGAGTGGTTCATGATTATAATGCTTTTAGTAACCACAAGCCCGGTACAAGAGCGTGGTTCACTGATAGTATGCCATGGTCACACTTGTGACCTATTGATCTCCACAGATCAAAACAATTTATTGTTTCTCAAACAATAAAACTCAACTCCTTTCTCAACATATAATTCACGAAAAGTAAACATTTTAACAATAATAGCAACACAATCATGCATATTGTTTTCTCAACACAATTCATCAATAAATATATATATTATCACACAATTAATATATATACGTAGACATTCTCACAGTAATGCCTATTATTATCAATCAACATAATTTACTGAATTCGATTCTTAAATGAACCATGTGCGATTTACTCACCTCTAGTCCAGCTGCGTCTTCTATCAATCAAATCACAATAATCCAAATGCTCGTCAACTCAAACCGTCAAGTACCTAATCAAATATGGTCTTTACTTAGCAACAAAACACGAAATAAACATAAATGATGATCCAACGATCGGATTCTAAATTTCAGACGATCCAACGGTCGGATTCTAAAATAAAGACGATCCAACGGTCTGATCGAATTTAAACGATGATCCAACTGTTAGATCCTCATGGATAGCCCTTGGAAACATCCTATCAAAATTATATGAAAATTCGACGAACGGATCTTCACGAATCGCCTCCTGAATCACTGTTTTACAATTATACGAAGATCCAACAGTCGGATCTTTGCCCGTAACCTCACAAAGTTATCGGGACAGTCATACGATCAACATATTAAAATTTGAAGTAAAACCGATGTCCTGATCTCTGTAAATCGTAAACCGAAGATAAAATGTAAAAGCCATAAATAGTAACGTCAAAACGTAAATTCACTATTTATCAACTTTTTCTAAAATAACCTTGTGATATATAAAACACTCATATGGATGCATAGATCATTGTCCAGATAATATAAACTTAAAATATGGTCCGACGCGCCGCCACATGCGGCGGTCAGACGATGGTCAACGAGGCGGTCAACACTGGTCAACCACCTCAGATGCAAAAGTTGTCACCTACAAACTTCTTCAAAATGAAATTATGAACAACTTTAATACCTTACTTTTTTCGAGACAAGGTCTAGATTGTCTTAGATCAAACTTTGAAGTTGGATTAATCTCAGTCGTACGATCAATTTCTAGATCAAATCAGGAACGTTGAAACCTTCAACTCTTGATCTTTTGCTCCAAACTCAAAATCGTCATGCAAGGAGGATATGAGGATGATCAGGAGGACGAGGTGATCACGAAGAGGTGGAGGATAGGCCCGTGCAACACCGACGCGGAGGGATCTGATCGGGTCGTCCTCTTCGTCTGGGGTCGCTTCGATCCTGCTTCTGGGGAGGCGGCTCGGCGAGGCGAGGGCAGGGAGTAGCTAGGCGGGGAGCGGCGACCACAGGGAGGGCCGGGTCATGGTCGGAGGAGCTGCGACGGCGCCGGGTCTGCAAACGGGGGGAAGGGTTTCGAGTGAGAGAGAGAGAGAACGGAGGGCTGGGGGACCAAAACGCAAAAATGAAATTTTTTCATCCTTAATGAAAAAATCAGATTTTTCTTGATATTTATAGAAAATTTTGCAATTTTCAAATATTCATAACTTATTCATACGAACTCCGAATATTGCGTTCCACATATGCACAAGTTTCATGAGTTCGACATAACTTGAAGTAAGTTTTTCCAAATTTTGAACATATAAAAAGTCAATTTTCACGACCCCCTAAATAAAGTTCTTTTCGAAAATAAAATTCGTTCAAAACCCCTCTCCTCACAGAACGACAAACGAAGCAAGCCGAAAATTCATAATTCATATTATTAAATCAATATTGAATTACTTACATTTATTTAAATGAAATTTCGGGTCTTCACACACACTCTCTCTCTCTCTCTCTACTCCTAGGCCACCTGACGGCATGCCACATGCGTTAGTAGCTTCGTCTCCTCCTCCCCTTGAAGCTGAGGCGGTGACTGGTGGCGATTTCGCCGGAAAACTGCCGAACAAACTCAAAAATCAAGCTGTAGCATTTTTGAGGTCAACGTCGACTACTCTCACTTTCGGCCACCATAGACGGCCAAACTCGATCCATTGAAAGCACCTTGAGACATAGTGATGATCCCCAAAGTTTTTGCTGAGAATTGAAACAAGGATGAAGAATCGAAGGTTTGAATTTATCTCAAGTTTGAAATCCAGTTTATTAGTTTCATTATTGTTCAGGCTGTTCTAGTTGTTTTCTAGCTTGATGGTGGTTGAGAGAAGTGTTAAGGAGGTTGAGACGAAGTTGCTGCCAAAATTTGGTGGCCATTGGAGGTGCTGCCAAAATTGATATATGGATTGGACTTTTGGATTTATTATCCTCAATTTTTGACTTGAGATTTATGTTCAAAATATTGTTGAATTAATTTCCGAGGTAATTTTCAGAGATTATTACTATAATTAATTATCAATTTTTGAGATTTTATGTGATATTTAGAAATGGGATTTCCGAAAGGATTATGTTCATATTATTTTTCTGCTGATGGTTAATGAATTTGAGAATATTTTGGAGTGCGGGTCACGTAATCGAAATATATTTATTTTCTCTAAGATTTTGGGGTTTTCGTATGATTTTAATTCACCATACCTGGGTCGTTTTGTTTAATTATATTATTGTTAGCTAGCCTATTCTTCCCCGTTTACTATGTGTTTGCGACCCGAGCATGGAAGGCTCCTTTGTCTTATGGTGATCACTTTTTCCCCATACTCTATATTTACTTGATTGGCTGGGCTAGTTCGATTATTTGTTGGTCAGCGGGGCTGACATGTTTTTACTTGAGTTCCGAGCTTTATTAAATAAATTGCAAAAATGCGGTATAAATTAGCTCGAACAATTATTTTATAAATATTGCATGCACTAGACTTTTAATGGATTAAATGAGGGAGAGTATAAATTCTTATTATTTTCAATTATTTAAGAAACACTTATTTTTTGTTCACTCACGCTAACGTTTTATATACTTTTCCCTTGGGCCTTTCATTTTAAAATGCCCAGTTCGCAGTGTAATTGTTCGATTTGGGAGTTGAAGCTTAGCACCGTCATTGCCATCTATCCTCTGTAGGTTATTCATTAACCTACTTTATGTATTATATTCATTTTTCATAGATTGCTCTGATAACCTGGGAAGGCTCTGCTTTAATATTTGTATAATTATGGGTGAGATTGAGTTGAGTAAATCCGAGATAGTAGTGAACTTGGATTGTTCGGTTGTGATATTCTAAGTTATTATTTTCGAATGCATTTGAGGTTGTTGTTATATTGGCTGGTCAAGTGGTTGATGTTGGGGAGCAAGGTGGCTCCAAGGGCGGAAGATGAGTTTATACGTAGAAGTGTGTTTTCTTCTTTTTCAGGTTAGGGTTGTCTATTTTTTAGAGAAGTACTGTTGAATTTTCTTTAGAAAGTGGGCCCCGCAAGCCCACTTGGGATTTTGTGGGGAAATTTCAGGACAGGTCTTGTCACTTGACATGTGTTTGACATGACTTTGATATGGATATGATCAGTGACATGACCAGTAAGTTGGCTAAAGACTTGAGGTAAACAGTGACTTTGCCAGTAACCTCACTAACTAGAGACTCGGGTTGGCCAATGACTTGGTGAGTGACATGAGTATAACAATTACGTGGTCAGTGATTTGGCCAGTGACATGTGATTGAACAGCAACTTGACAAGTGACACGTGACTTTGAATTGAAGTTGCATGATCAATGATATGAATATAATAGTTACTTTGCTAATGACTTCGAAAGAGACATGTGATTGACGTCAACTTGTTCAATGACTTTGATAGTTACATGATCAGTACGGTGGTCATCATTATACATGACCAATAACTTAGCCTGTGATATGGGCAGTAACATAGCCAGTGACTTGAGATTAACAATGACTTAGCCAGTGACCTCACTAACTGAGGACATGGGCTCGCCAATGACTTCATTGGCCAGTGACATGACAGTGACATTTAACACCAGTAACTTGATCAGTAGTGTGTATAACAATGATATAGTCAGTGACTTTTGAAATCGATTTTTCTAAAGATTAAGAAAACTATCCAGATTAATAATGTTGTCATTTCAATATTAAAGAACAAAACTATATATTTGTTCAATGACTTTTTGAAACTGTATTATATTTGTACTAGATTACAAGAGGATTTACAGTAATCCAGTTAGAATAGTCTTCAACAAGTTCATTAGGGAAATCATTAGGAAAATTGCGTTTGGTGATGAAGTCCTTAAATATGTCCATGCTAAAAAAGAATACCCTTGTTTCCGCTGGTAGAATATCTTTCTGAACCAAGCTAAATTTGTACCTTAACCAAAGGCCTACGAACAACCGATTCCTGGATTTGAACCTCCATCATACTATAGCATAGGCAATGCAACAAAGACATAATTAGACAACAATCGGTGATGGTGCAAGGCATGGAATGAATAGTTTCTCTCATGGCAGCTGCTGGTTATGTTTAGAAAGGGAAATGAGACAAGCAAAACAAATAACCTTCTGAACATCTTAAAATGGCTGTATATGAGGCAATTGCCTTAAGTCCCCAGAAATGGTTCAATTGGAAGCTGAAATTCTAACAGAGGTTCAAAATCATGCTCAAACTTCTTTCACTCTAATTCATTCAAAAAAGGATTAGAGTAGCTATTATTTAGATCTCAAATTAAAAGCAAACTCCGTTTCGACATAATTATAATCATGCAACACCCAAACCAACTTATATTAGATTAAAAAATGGCATCGTAATAAGGCATGAAAAATAAACAAAAACAATAGCAAAGACCATAGCTTTCCAAGCTCCACTTAGTGTCCAGGAAAACACATAAGGCAAATTCATGTCATCATAAACAGTCGAAATCATGGGAAGACCGCTGCCACGGATTGACGCCATTGCTGGAGTGAGAAGACGATACCTGCATGAGGCAGCTGACTAGGGAGTCAGAAACTGAGGCCATTTGTCACGCCCCGAATTTCGAATAATAAATTCAAATCCGAAACATGAATACAACTAAACAAATCACGTCCTAAATTTTTTCTCAAAACCAATATCTCATAAAACCATAACAAAAACCTCGTAGCAAACTATCTCTCGAGTCAATTATTACAATACTAACATAAATAAAATGTTCTGCTTATAAGAGTCTACAAAAACACACCAAAATAGACCAAGTGCTGGTCTCAACCCTGCTGTCCTACGCAGCTCACTCACCACCCTGATTATCCTGACCTGCAGGATTATCCGCTACACCATTTGAATAGTGTACCGGGATTGCAACAACACAAAACCCGGTAAGCTTTCTGAAAGCTCGTGTGAGTAAATAAGAATGAACGATTGATTTATTAGACCACAACTCATTTATCTCAAGTAAACATCCAACAATCTCAACAACCACAAGCAACATCAATCCAACACACATGAAACAACATGGAACACATTTCCACGATCACCAAATCACAACTCTCGCCACTTTGGCACCTAATCACAACTATCGCCACTTTGGCACCCACGTTAGAGCTCTAACTGTCTCGTTACCTCTGACACCTTGGCCCAGGGTCAAGTAACGGCATCTCCAGGTTACTCAGTAACCCGCGAACTTTGGACCATTTCATGTCCTCAGAACAATATATCCCCGTTATTATTTAACGATCGAACTTTGGACCTCTCTGTCCTCAAAACACATACACTCCGGTTATCATTAACCAAAGATCCTTAGACCATTCGATCCTCGGAATCCTACGTTTCTCTACCTTCTATTCAACTCACAAAATCAACATGTTTATCACCAACATTTATCAAATATTAACAACATAATTAAAATCATATTATCAACATTATCAACAACATATTAACACGATTCCACACCTCAAGGTCACACCATTCAATATATAATCACGTAAATATATATATACGTAACCATCCACACAGGAATGATCACTAATACCAACTATAGTTCACATGATACAAAATCAAGAAATTCATTTTTAATATACTTTAAAACACATTTCTTAAAAACCATTTTCTCACACTTAACAATAAATTGAGCAATTAAGGAAATTCGGTTCGTAAATGAACCAAGTGAGATTTACTCACCTCTAAACTCCCGCTGCGTCTTCTTACAGCCCAAAATACGATTCACAATCGTCCGCTAACAAATCCGTCAAATACCTAATCAAAACGATAATTAACTTAGCGTATAATTTCCAAAAACACACTTATATGAAGATCCCACGGTCGGATCTTCACCCGTGACCACACAAGGTCACCGGGACAGTCCTACGATCATTATATCAAAACTAGAATTCTATCGGACGGTCCAAACTTCATAAATCACAAATTGAGCGATCGAAATCAATCGAAATCGTAAAATTCATAACTAATTCATACGATATCCAAAATTCGTATGCTATATATCAAAATGATCGTATCGACATGTAGAATCTAAAAATGAGCAGAAACTGCTCATGACACCCCCGGAGGTGACCGGAAAGGGCCGCCGGAGTTTAGGGCAGAGCCACCACCGACCACCACCAATTGTGTCGGGGCCAAGCTCATCTCCTTCGTTTCATCATTTTGAGCAACTTTCATAACTAACACGAAGTGAGAAAATGAGTGGAAGTGGCCGAAACTTACCAAAAACAGTCCGGTTTGGCCGGAAAAACTGCAGAAACCGATATGCTCTCCGACGAGCGTGAAAACCTCCACTTCTGGTGCTGTCCTTTTTACTGCATGTTCTACTCCTCCATACGAGTTCAACGAGATAAAGAACTCGTAATTTGGTGGTCTAGAACTCGAGATATTCGCTTCGCACTCAAAACTTCCGAAAATGGAAAACCAGCTTTCCGCCGCTGCTACAAGCCGTGCCACGGCGCAAGGCTGCCTCTGGCAGCTGCACAAGGTCAAGGCGAAGCCGTGGGAGGTGGTTTGACGTCAAACGGTGGCCGGAGGAGCAAGAACTCAACCGGAGAAGTTTGGCTCTGTTTTTTGCCTTCGGTTCGGTGCCGCGCGAGAGAGAGAGAGAGAAAAAATCTAGGTTTCTGATTTTTCTGATTTTTCCAAAAAAGTTAACCTATATATATACAAAATCGAAAACTTCTAAATGTCATAACTTCTTCCTACAAACTCCGATTCTTGTGTTCCGCATATGCACGAACTCGTATCGACGAGCTCTACGACTTTCATGAAAGAAGTTTCCTCAAATTCCTTACGTAAAAATATGTCAATTTTAATAACCCTAAATAACGTTAAATTTCGATACTAAAATCATTCGAAACCAAATTTCTCAAATAACGACATTCGAATCACACTCACAACTCATAATTCATATAATTTGAGAAGTATTGAATTACGAAATATTTAACTGAAATTTCGGGTCTTTACAGTCTACCCTCCTTAAAGGAATTTCGTCCCGAAATTCAAGCAAACTCATCAACAAACAGTAATGGGTACTTAGCCCTTATGTCAGACTCTAGCTCCCATGACGCATCACCCTCATCATGATGACTCCACAACACCTTAACCAACTCAACTTCCTTCCTACGAAGCCTCTTCGTGGACCTATCCAAGATACGAACAGGTTCAACAACGAAGGTCACATCCAGACTCACCTCGATCGTACTGTGATCAATCACATGAGACTCATCTCGAATGTACCTCCTAAGCATGGACACATGGAAAACATTGTGTACACCGGCCATGCTAATAGGTAAAGCAAGCCGATATGCCAATTCTCCGACCCTTTCCAAAATCTCAAAGGGTCCAATGTATCTCGGTGCCAATTTCCCCTTCCTGCCAAATCTCACCACACCTTTCATAGGTGAGACTTTCAAGAATACGTAATCACCCACCTCAAAGTCCAACGGTCTCCTTCTAAGGTCGACATAACTCTTCTGTCTACTCTGTGCAGTACGGATCCTGTCTCGGATGGTAGTAACCTTCTCTGTAGTCTCCCGAACAAGCGCAGGACCCAAGAGCTGTTTCTCTCCAACATCCGCCCAACAGATAGGAGTCCTACATGGCCTACCATAAAGTGCCTCATATGGGACCATGCCAATACTAGAGTGATAGTTGTTGTTGTAGGCAAACTCTACCAATGGCAGATGATCCGCCCAACTTCCCTTGAAGTCCAAAACACATGCCCTAAGCATATCCTCCATCACCTGGTTCACCCTCTCTGTCTGCCCATCAGTCTGTGGATGAAATGCAGTGCTCATAGCCAAAGATGTTCCGAAAGCCTTATGGAATCTACGCCAAAATTCCGAAGTGAAACGAGCATCCCGATCAGAGACGATTGATACAGGCACTCCATGAAGCCTCACAATCTCATCAAGATACAACTTACACAAAGCATCACCTGAGTAAGTCTTTGCCACAGGAAGAAAGTGTGCTGACTTTGTCAATCGATCAACAATCACCCAAATAGAATCATAACTTTGTCTGGACCTAGGCAATCCAGTCACAAAGTCCATGGAGATCTCTTCCCATTTCCATACTGGAATCGGCAAAGGTTTCAACATTCCCGCAGGCCTCTGATGCTCTGCCTTCACTTGCTGACATGTAAGGCACCTAGATACATACTCAGCCACATCCCTCTTCATCCCTATCCACCAAAACTGTCTTCGTAGGTCCATATACATCTTGGTACTCCCTGGGTGTACCGTATATCGAGATCGATGTGCTTCCCGCAGTACCTCCTCCTTGAGGTTATCACCGCCCGGGACATACAATTTCAATCGAAATCTCAATCCACCATCAGTTCCAACTGTCCACTATGATGGACCTTCCTCGTTGGCATCAAGAATAATCTCCGAAATCACCATTTGAGCGAACTCATCATGTGTCTGACTCTGAATGATCCTGGAAATCAAGGTCGGCTGTAAAGTGATACTACCGAGAAAGATTCCCTGTCCTTCTCCTGTGGGTATAAGGTCAAACTCAGATACAGTCTCTAACATACGCCACTCCTGAACCATAAGTGACGCTATGATCCCTCGGGGTTTCCTGCTCAAAGCATCCGCCACTACATTGGCCTTTCCGGGATGATACTCCAAGGTGAAATCATAATCTTTGATGAGCTCCATCCATCTTCTCTGCCTCATGTTCAACTCCTTCTGGGAGAATAGATACTTCAAACTCTTATGATCAGAAAAGAGTTCGAACTTCTCACCATAAAGATAATGCCTCCAAATCTTCAAGGCAAATACCACCGCAGCCAGCTCTAGATCATGAGTGGGGTAGTTCCGCTCATGCACCTTCAACTGTCTAGAACCATATGCTACTACACCCCCATTCTGCATCAACACACAACCCAAACCCTGATGAGATGCATCACTGTAGATAACTAACCCACCGCCACTAGATGGGACAGTCAACACTGGAGCTGTAGTCAATCTAGTCTTCAGCTCACAAAAGGCCTTCTCAAATTCATCTGTCCACACAAACTGAGTATCCTTCCTTGTTAACTTAGTTAAAGCCGAAGCTATACTAGAAAACCCCTCAATGAATCGCCTGTAGTATCCTGCCAAACTAAGGAAACTACGGATCTCTGTAACTGTCGTGGGGCGACTCCAACCCATCACCGCTTCAACCTTCGAAGGATCCACAGAAACTCCATCCTTCGAAACTACATGACCAAGGAACTTGATCTCCTTTTGCCAAAACTCGCACTTCTCAAACTTTGCATATAACTTTTCTCTTCTCAAAATTTGCAGCACAATCCTCAAATGCTTCACGTGCTCGTCAGACGACTTTGAATATATCAAGATGTCATCAACGAACACCACCACACACTTATCTAAGTAAAGACTGAATGTGCGGTTCATCAAGTCCATGAAAGCTGCAGGTGCATTAGTTAGACCAAAAGGCATGACAAGAAATTCATAATGCCCATACCTGGTCCTAAATGCCGTCTTAGAAATATCTTCATCCCTCACCCTCAACTGGTGATATCCAGATCTCAAATCAATTTTGGAGAACACCGTAGCCTCCCTAAGCTGATCGAACAAGTCATCAATCCTAGGCAAGGGGTACCTATTCTTGATGGTCACCTTGTTCAGCTGTCGATAATCCACACATAACCGAAGTGAATTATCCTTCTTCTTCACGAATAATACTGGTGCGCCCCAAGGAGATACACTAGCTTGTATGAACCCTTGTGCAAGTAATCCTTCAATTTGAACCTTCAACTCTTGAAGTTCAGCTGGAGCCATCCGATAAGGTGCTCTCGACACCGGTGCAGTACCTGGTATCACATCAATGGAGAAATCCATTACCCTTTTCGGAGGAAATCCTGGTATCTCCTGGAATACATCAGCAAACTCTGCCACTACCGGAATCCCTGCAATTTCTGAAGTGCTATTCACTGATTCTATGTGTGCCAAGATCCCTGCCCTCATGGCAACGTCAGATTTCAGGCATCGATAATGAAACACTGGTTGCCCAGGGGCATGAAAAGACACAATCATTCTAAAACAATCAATCACTGCATAGTTCGGACTCAACCAATCCAAACCTAAAATCACATCATACGTGTGATCCGGAATCACAATCAAAGATGCACTACCACTAATTGCAATAGGGCAATCATCACAAAACATGCTAAGCTCAAGAGATACGCAAAGAGGCGATGTAACACATAAAGGTCTAGTAAGCGGTATAGCAGTCAAACCCAAAACATCTACCACAGAACTAGATATGAACGAGTGGGAAGCACCCGTATCAAACAGTACTCTAGCAAGATAGTTATAAACGGATAAGGTACCTTCCACCCCGGTGCCTCTCTGGCCGATGGCAAATACTCTGGCTGGTGGTGGAGGTAAGGTTCTCTGCTAGTTACCCTGTCCTACAATCTGAGGTTGAGTACAGTCCCTGGCAATATGTCCAGTCTGTCCGCATCGAAAACATGCTCTAGGCCTGAGTTTAGGGCAAGTCCTAGCAAGATGACCCAACTCATTACAGCTATAACACCTCATAGGGGCTGCTGGTGCTGCTTGCCTGATAGGTGGTGCCTGAATAGGGACAGGTGCTGCTGCTATCCTGGCTGGAGCCTGATGATGAAAATAAGGCCGCTGTCTCTTCCAGAGCCCACCTCTATAATCTATGGACCCACTACTCCCTGCAACCGCCTTCCCTTTTCCCTGAGAATCTCTCTCAACTGTCTGTTTCTCCTAGTGGATCAGATTCTGCTGCTCAATGATCACGGCTTTAGCTAAAATCTGCTCCTTTGTCTTCAGCTCCATAATAGTCACATCTCGCTCAATAGAGCCATTCAACCCCCGCTGAAACTTCTTAGCCAAGTCTTCAACATCTAATGGTTTCACAAACCGATATAGCCTGGAGAACTCTGCCTCATATTCTCTCACATTCATCTTCCCTTGAGTAAGCGAGAGAAATTGCCTCTCCAGCTGTTCCTTCACCGATGCTGGGAAGTATTTCTCCCTAAAGATCCTCACAAATCCATCCCAAGTCATGGTAGAAACATCAATAGTCCTCTGAGTGCAATTCCACCACACCCTAGCCTCATCTTTGAGCATGAAAGTGGCTAGCTTCCTCTTCTCGATCTCATCACAGACAATCAACTCAAAATAGGTCTGTAAATCCTCGATCCATTGATCAGCCACCATATAATCTGTGTCTCCCGCAAATTTAGTTGCTCCCAACCGATTAATGTCCCTCGCCAACACTAACAGACGAGCGGGATCATTAACCACAACCTCAGGTGGAACAGGTTGCTCCACAAACGGTGCCTCCACCTCTTCCTCATGTACTCCCACATGTGGAATCTCACCCCTACCTCGGCCTCTACCTCTACCTCTGGGTCTACCTCGACCCCTACCTCTGCCTCCCACAATATCCATTACCTAAGGAGCATAGCATACCTGGTTAATACATGTATACACTTAAATCAAAGCATAAGTAAATACAAGTCCATATTAACCAAGCTACTAACACAAAGAGGTTAATTCAACTCCTATTACGTCCTAACATTCTAGACAACTCCCAACACCCCCACATACCCAATGACATTGTTAATACCGAAGAGCACCCGATGGGGATCCGCTGCAGACGGGCCATCACTCGGAAGGTATTAACTTATCACTAAATATGTACCTTACGCTCTGATACCAAACTGTCACGCCCCGAATTTCGAATAATAAATTCAAATCCGAAACATGAATACAACTAAACAAATCACGTCCTAAATTTTTTCTCAAAACCAATATCTCATAAAACCATAACAAAAACCTCGTAGCAAACTATCTCTCGAGTCAATTATTACAATACTAACATAAATAAAATGTTCTGCTTATAAGAGTCTACAAAAACACACCAAAATAGACCAAGTGCTGGTCTCAACCCTGCTGTCCTACGCAGCTCACTCACCACCCCGATTATCCTGACCTGCAGGATTATCCGCTACACCATTTGAATAGTGTACTGGGATTGCAACAACACAAAACCCGGTAAGCTTTCTGAAAGCTCGTGTGAGTAAATAAGAATGAACGATTGATTTATTAGACCACAACTCATTTATCTCAAGTAAACATCCAACAATCTCAACAACCACAAGCAACATCAATCCAACACACATGAAACAACATGGAACACATTTCCACGATCACCAAATCACAACTCTCGCCACTTTGGCACCTAATCACAACTATCGCCACTTTGGCACCCACGTTAGAGCTCTAACTGTCTCGTTACCTCTGACACCTTGGCCCAGGGTCAAGTAACGGCATCTCCAGGTTACTCAGTAACCCGCGAACTTTGGACCATTTCATGTCCTCAGAACAATATATCCCCGTTATTATTTAACGGTCGAACTTTGGACCTCTCTGTCCTCAGAACACATACACTCCGGTTATCATTAACCAAAGATCCTTAGACCATTCGATCCTCGGAATCCTACGTTTCTCTACCTTCTATTCAACTCACAAAATCAACATGTTTATCACCAACATTTATCAAATATTAACAACATAATTAAAATCATATTATCAACATTATCAACAACATATTAACACGATTCCACACCTCAAGGTCACACCATTCAATATATAATCACGTAAATATATATATACGTAACCATCCACACAGGAATGATCACTAATACCAACTATAGTTCACATGATACAAAATCAAGAAATTCATTTTTAATATACTTTAAAACACATTTCTTAAAAACCATTTTCTCACACTTAACAATAAATTGAGCAATTAAGGAAATTCGGTCCGTAAATGAACCAAGTGAGATTTACTCACCTCTAAACTCCCGCTGCGTCTTCTTACAGCCCAAAATACGATTCACAATCGTCCGCTAACAAATCCGTCAAATACCTAATCAAAACGATAATTAACTTAGCGTATAATTTCCAAAAACACACTTATATGAAGATCCCACGGTCGGATCTTCACCCGTGACCACACAAGGTCACCGGGACAGTCCTACGTTCATTATATCAAAACTAGAATTCTATCGGACGGTCCAAACTTCATAAATCACAAATTGAGCGATCGAAATCAATCGAAATCGTAAAATTCATAACTAATTCATACGATATCCAAAATTCGCATGCTATATATCAAAATGATCGTATCGACATGTAGAATCTAAAAATGAGCAGAAACTGCTCATGACACCCCCGGAGGTGACCGGAAAGGGCCGCCGGAGTTTAGGGCAGAGCCACCACCGACCACCACCAATTGTGTCGGGGCCAAGCTCATCTCCTTCGTTTCATCATTTTGAGCAACTTTCATAACTAACACGAAGTGAGAAAATGAGTGGAAGTGGCCGAAACTTACCAAAAACAGTCCGGTTTGGCCGGAAAAACTGCAGAAACCGATATGCTCTCCGACGAGCGTGAAAACCTCCACTTCTGGTGCTGTCCTTTTTACTGCATGTTCTACTCCTCCATACGAGTTCAACGAGATAAAGAACTAATTTGGTGGTCTAGAACTCGAGATATTCGCTTCGCACTCAAAACTGCCGAAAATGGAAAACCAGCTTTCCGCCGCTGCTACAAGCCGTGCCACGGCGCAAGGCTGCCTCTGGCAGCTGCACAAGGTCAAGGCGAAGCCGTGGGAGGTGGTTTGACGTCAAACGGTGGCCGGAGGAGCAAGAACTCAACCGGAGAAGTTTGGCTCTATTTTTTGCCTTCGGTTCGGTGCCGCGCGAGAGAGAGAGAGAAAAAATCTAGGTTTCTGATTTTTCTGATTTTTCCAAAAAAGTTAACCTATATATATACAAAATCGAAAACTTCTAAATGTCATAACTTCTTCCTACAAACTCCGATTCTTGTGTTCCGCATATGCACGAACTCGTATCGACGAGTTCTACGACTTTCATGAAAGAAGTTTCCTCAAATTCCTTACGTAAAAATATGTCAATTTTAATAACCCTAAATAACGTTAAATTTCGATACTAAAATCATTCGAAACCAAATTTCTCAAATAACGACATTCGAATCACACTCACAACTCATAATTCATATAATTTGAGAAGTATTGAATTACGAAATATTTAACTGAAATTTCGGGTCTTTACACCATTATCCTCGTCGCCATCAGAGGCGGTCGTTTTTTATGATGGATAGTGACCCGGAATCCGGTGGATTTGAGAGAGAGCAAGAGGAGTTATTCTAAAATGGATCGGGGAAGAGAGAGCTAATGGCATGAGTTGTTATTAAATTTAACCTTAGTGGTAGGTTGTAGGGTTTTTAGGGTTGTAATTAAATTTAACTGTAATAGCCGTAAACCCTATACCACATACATCCCGCCTTATATAACAGTCAATGTGGAATAGCCACATCATATTATAAAATTCCCTAATAGGTTGGATTTTGTATTATATCAGCCGCTACGTCTTGTGTGGGATGCATGAAATACATAAAAATGATTCACCTAGCATTAATCGAATGTAAATTATCTGAATCTTTGAGAGACTCTTTAATGAGTACTTTTGAATAAACGGTTGCATGAATTGTCCAAATTTTAGTTGTAATATCAGATATTCTGATACTATAGTGTTTATCTACACTCATTTTATAGCTACTTGAACAAAAATTACAATTTATATGAATTAAAATTACAACATTGAGAACAAAGTTACTATATTCATTTGCACTATTTCGATATATTTAAATTAAAATTAGAAGATTAACAATGAGTTTGTTCAAAAGTTTGTAATAAGATCGTAGGTGGTGTAATCACTATTAATAGTACTAAGATTACATAAAATATGACTCACATTACTACTCTAACAACAATTTGTTGTCACATTTATAAATGTGTGTATGACACAAGGTATGTATTATAGGATTTTCCGTAATATTATTTATTTATCATGCATGTCATCTAACCACTGATTTAAATGTCTTCATGAAGTTCTCACTAGAGCCCCACCCTGCATTTTATGTTATTAATTTTCCTGGAGACTATAATTTATGTCTGCCAAAAATTTTAGGCTGCGGCTGGAGCAGACCCGGCGGCCTACCGCCTGAGGCAGCCATCTAAGACCACCGATCTTCCTGGGCCTGCGAGTTATGCGTAAATATATATTGTTTTTGCTCTAATACTTAGCCTTGCCCAAGCGGACACCTATTGTTCTGAGTTGCTGACTAACTCACAACCAAGATTCTAGTTTGGCTCTGACCTTTTGCCCTTTTTCCTCTTTTCAATGAATTAAATGACTATTTTCTCCTTTCCTTTACTTGTGAGTTCTGATACCTCGCAGCCCAGTTTTCCCATTCCTTTTATATAAATTATTTTTGTTTTTCATAACTTTATCTATGTATGAAAAATTTTATACTTTTGTTTTATTTATTTTGATCAAAACATTTTTTGTTTTTTCAATTGAGTTCAAAACACATGATTTTACATTATCATTTGATGAAAAATATATAAGTATTTATCTATCTATTTGAGATGCCACATTTTAATTGTTCTCCTTAGGTTGTTAGAATCTGAGGACCGACCCAGATTGTGGTTATATACGCCCAAACTTGAACTAACTACACCCCTTTTTTTTATTTTTTTTTTAATATTCTTCTTGAAGGAATGGATGAGTTTCAAAACGTTTTAATTAGTGCGGAATTAGTTTAACAATTAAACTACTAACTAAACATAAAATCCATTCATTTAACCCATGATCTTGGCTTATTGGGATATATATATAAACATAGTATGCATAGTAAAGAAGAGCAAAGAGGTAGTTTATGTTCTATTCACCCTTGGAGCGTGATTTTAATCCGATCCAAGTGAACCACCAAAGTTCCTCTCCTTGATGTCTCCTTATGTGTGTTCCCTCCACCATGAAGCACCTTGATTAAGAACTCCTTCTTGTGCTTGTAATATTCTCCTTGATGTAACAAGTAAAGCCACAAAAGGATATGGCCTCTAAGGAACTTCACCAAGTGAATCAAGAGATTAAGAAATGTGAAAGAAAAAAAGAAATTATGCAAGTGTTCTTCTTTCCTTTTAATTTTGAAATGGACCAAGGGAGAACTCTTTCTCTGTCACGCCCCAAATTTTGAATAAATAAATTCAAACCCGAAGCATGAATTAAACAACTTAAACAAATAAACGTCCTGAATTTTTTTCATAAACAATCACACCTCACCCACTCAATAATACAAAAACCAAATCTTCAAATCACTTATTACATCATACTCTCAAAATTAAATTGTATAGCTCAATGAGCATAACAAACCTCACCAAACCAAATGCGATAAATCAAATACTGCAATACTAAACAGCTCGATCACCGCCCTGGTTCACCTGACCTGCAGGATTATCTGCTACACCTTTTGAATACTACACCGGGATTGCAATAACACAAAACCCGGTAAGCTTTTGGAAGCCCGTATGAGTAAATTTAAAGATTGCACAATTTAAGTTAATATATATAAACACACAAGGTAACTCCAAATTTCCTAAAATATAAGATAATGAATATTCTCAAGACTCTCTTCTAAAACTCATACTTATGAGTCACAAGTAACCTCAATGTTACCCTCATAAGACCACTCACATTTGGCAGACATACTAGGGCTCTAACTGATCGCAACCACCAGCCCGACGCTAGAGCGTGGTTCACGATTATAATGCTATTAGTAACCATCAGTCTGGTACAAGAGCATGGTTCACTGATAATATGCCATTGTCACACTCGTGACCTATTGATCTTCGCAGATCAAAACAATTTATTGTTTCTTAAACAATAAAACTTAACTCCTTTCTCAACATATAAATCACGAAAAGTAAACATTTGAACAACAATAGCAACACAAACATGCATATTGTTTTCCCAACACAATTCATCAACAAATATATATATCATCACATAAATAATACATATACATAGACATTCATACAGTAATGCCTATTATTAACAAATCAATATAATTTACTAAATTTGGTTCTTAAATGAACCATGTGTGCTTTACTCACCTCTAGTCCAACTGCGTCTTCTATCAATCAAATCACAATAATCCAAATGCTCGTCAACTCAAACCGTCAAGTACCTAATCAAGTACGGTCTTTACATAGAAAATGAAGCACGAAATAAACTTAAATGATGATCCAACGGTCGGATTCTAAAATAAAGATGATCAAATGGTCAGATCGAATTTAAACAATGATACAACGGTCAGAGCCTCACGGATCAACCTTGGAAACATCCTATTAAAATTATACGAAAATCCGACTGACATATCTTCACGAATCGCCTCCCGAATCACTGTTTTACAATGTCACAAAGTCATCGGGCCAGTCATACGATCAACATATTAAAATTTGAAGTAAAACCGATGGTCTGATCTCCGTAGATCGTAAACCGAATGTAAAACGTAAAAACCGTAAATAGTAAAGTCAAAACGTAAATCCACTATTTATCAACTTTTTCGAAAATAACCTTGTGATATATCAAAACGCTCGTATGGATGCATAGATTATTGTCCAGATAATATAAACTCAAAATATGGTCTGACGCACCGCCACACGCGGCGGTCAGACGGCGGTCAACGCGGTGTTCAACGCCGGTCAACTACCTCCGATGCAAAAGTCGTCAACTACAAACTTCTTCAAAATGAAATTATGAACAACTTTAATACTTGAGTTTTTTCCAAACAAGGTGTAGATCATCTTAAATCGAACTTTGAAGTTGGATTAATCTTGTGTGTCTGATGAGATCCTGTCACGCCCCGAATTTTATGAATAACAATTCAAAATCCGAAACATGAATTTTTTTTTCTTTTCTTAACACACTCACCACACGAATTAAAATCAAACCGACTTAGTCTGAGTTAATTATTACAACACAAATTCAAAAGTAATGTAAAGCTCTAAATGAGCATACACACACTTCACAACTAAATAAGTAACAAAACTGCTATAACACCTAAGCAGCTCGGTCACCTCCCTGGTTATCCTGACCTGCAGGAATATCCGCTACACCATTGAATAGTGTACCGGGATTGCAACAACACAAAACCCGGTAAGCTTATGAAAGCTTGTATGAGTAAAAGAAGGAACTGTTACTTAATTTAAACTCATTTATTCCCACATACAGCAACACTCAATTATTTCCACATATACAAATAATAACAATCTCAATCAACACCAATTCAATATATATAGTCAACTCCAATCACTACTTTCCTCACGACTCTCTTCATCGTATTTATAACAAATACGGTACTTGACAGACTAGAGCTCTAACTGAATCGTAGCCCGTCACCTGGCCTAGGTTATGGCATCCGACATATTTATCAATTATTGTATTTCATCAATATGTATACCTATATACATATTTAGAACGTCCAATAATTCCACATACTCAACCAATCGTATCCCATCATCCACACTAGGATTAGAGCGTCCGATTACCCACACCAGTCATTACATCGACCCTAAACCCATAAATGAACACAACATATAATTTCACATACTGAAATCAACCCAACCAAGATACATCATATTATTATGGAATTACACCATCGAAATAAAATCAACTCATCAATTCCACTCAATCATATCATCAATCAAATAATCCACTCATCAATATATATTTTCCACGTAAATATATATATACGTAATCATCCACTCAGGAATGACCACTAATACCATCTATAGTTCACACAAGAAAATTATGAAATTCATTTGTATAGTTAAAATTCATTTTACTTACCTATGGACCGTGGTGATTCAAGTCCATGAAATTTTAAAACAAATATTTAATCCGCAAGTATTTTTCACACAATTACCAAAATAAATAAATTAAAATGTTCGGTTCGTAATATGAACCACGTGAGTTTTACTCACCTCGAACTCCTGCTGCGTCTTCTATATATATATAACTCACAAAAATCCAATGCTCGTCAACTCAAGCCGTCAAGTACCTAATCAAGTACGGTCTTTACTTAGCAACGAAGCATGAAATAAACCTAATTGATGATCCAACGGTCGGATTTCTAAAATAAAGATAATCCAACGGTCGGATTCTAAAATAAAGATAATCCAACGGTTAGATCCTCACGGATTGCCCCTGGAAACATCCTATAAAAATTATACGAAAATCCGATGGACGGATCTTCGTTAATCGCCTCCCGAATCACTATTTTATAATTATACGAAGATCCAAAAGTCGGATCTTCGCCCGTGACCACACAAAGTCATCGGGACAGTCATATGAACATCATATTAAAATTTGAAGTAAAACCGATGGTCTGATCTTCGTAAATCTCAAACCGAAGGTAAATTGTAAAACCGTAAATAGTAACGTTAAAACATAATTTGACTATTTATCAACTTTTTCTAACATTGCCAAGTTATATCTCAAAACGCTCGTATGGATGCATAGATCATCGTCCAGATAATAAAAACTCAAAATTCGGTCCGACGCGCCGCCACACGCGGCGGTCAGACGGTGGTCAACGCGGCGGTCAACGCCGGTCAACCACCTCCGATGCAAAAGTCGTCAACTACAAACTTCTTCAAAATGAAATTTTGAACAACTTTAATACCTGACTTTTTCGGAGATGAGGTCTGGATCGTCCTAGATCGGGTTTTGAAGTTGGATTAATCTCGGCCCTCTGATCAGTCTCCAGATCGAATCAGGGACGTCGAAATCTTCAACTCTTGATCTACCACTCTACACTCAAAATCGTGATGCAAGCTATATATGGGGATGATCAGAAGGAAGAGCACGTCACAAAAATGGGGACGATCGGCCCGTGCACCACCGGAAAAGGGGTTTTCCGGCCGGGTCGGGTTTTCACTTCGGGAGGAAGCTTCGATCCACGTCTGGAGGCAGCGGCGGGGCGCGACGATGGCGGGGATCGCCCAGGCGTGAGGCGGCGACGCGGGAGAAGGCCGGGTCCGGCGGCGGCGGGGTCGGGAGGCCCGACTTCCAATCGGGTCGGGTCGCTGGGTCGGAAGGCACAGTGACCAGGCCGAGAGAGAGAGACGGGGGACTGATGTGCAATAATGGAATTTTTTCGTCCTTCACAACAAACTCAGATTTTTCCACTATTTATAGAAAAATTTCGATTTTCAAATATTCATAACTTATTCATACGAACTCCGAATAATACGTTCCACATATGCACGGACTCGTATCGACGAGCTCTACAACTTTCATGAAGGAAGTTTTCCCAAATTTTGAACGTATAAAAAGTCGATTTTCACGACCCCCTAAATAACGTTCGTTTTTGAAAATAAAATCATTCGGAACCAATTTTCTCAACCCACGACAATCCAAATAATCCCAAATATCACAATTCAATTTATATAACAATTATTGAATTACATAAATTTATTGTATGAAAATCTGGGTCTTCACAGATCCTAAATATGTTCTGAGTCGTCGAAAACTTTAAACCTTGATCTATCACTCTACACTCCAAATTTTCATGCATGGAGGAAATGAGAATGATCAGGAGGACGAGGAGATCACGAAGAGATGGAGGATTGGCCCGTGCAACACCGGCATGGGGGGGATCCGATCGGGGCCGCTTCTCGGCTCTGGAGGGGGGGGCTTCGATCCAAGATAGGGGGCGTCGGCGGGGCAAACCGAGGGCGGGGAGCAGCGACCACAGGGAGGCCGGACGAGACTCAATGGTGCCGCTGGCACCGGGTCGGGTCGATGGGTCTACAAACAGGGGGGGGTGGGGGGAGGGGGGGCCTTCGCGAGAGAGAGAGAGAGAGAGAGAGAGCGGAAGGCCTGGGGGGCTCATCCGCAAAAATAGAATTTTTTCGTACTTAATGAAAAAATCAGATTTTCTTGATACTTATAGAAAATTTCCAATTTTCAAATATTCATAACTTGTTCATACGAACTCCGAATAATGTGGCACGAGGTCGTATCGACGAGCTCTACAACTTTCATGAAGGATGTTTTTCCAAATTTCGAACGTATAAAAAGTCAATTTTCACGACCCCCTAAATAATGTTCGTTTCGAAAATAAAATGCATTCGTAACCCCGCTCCTTACATAACGACATACGAAGCAAGCCCAAAATTAATAATTCATATTATTGAACAAATATTGAATTACATATATTTATTTAAATGAAATTTCGAGTCTTCACTCTCCCTCTCTCTCTCTCTAAAATCTGAAAATAATAGTGTGGAGACACACTTATCATTTTTGTCTATGCTTTCACTTTATATAATAGGAAATAATCCAATTACCAAAAAAAAAATATTAACTTTCGTAAAGCCAATATATTGGCTGGTCCATACATGTTATAATAGGAAATAAAATTGTGTCTTGGGTTTTCATTTAAGTCTTATTTAGTGAAGCCCAAGTCCACACAAAAACCAGACAATAGTTTAGTCCCAATAGGTTCGGTTTTACCCGAAAATCCTAATTATGTCCGAATAATAAATCTAATTAATTATTTGGTCATGACCAACTCTTGTTTAATCTTCTTCATATACAATGGATCCACTTATATGGTGTGCGATCTCTTAGGTTCTAATTAACAAGGTAGTGAAGTTTATAGTAACAATTCTATTTTGTTTAAGAATCAAAAACTCCATTTTTGATTCTCCCTTGTTATTAGGATAATAAATGTTTATTAATCCTTGGGCACTTCACAAGTCATGAGTGACGTCTTGCAACATATCATGATTACCCTAGTTAATGTAGAATGACAAAGAACCTATTCAATTGGAATTACAATACAATACGGGAATTCTCTAACACAATGTTCTAAATCACATCATCGGGGTATGGAATTGATATGTCAATCCCCTAATGTGATTTTCATTCTTGTGTGATTATTAGAATGTAATTAGAAACTCCTTTTCAATCTCATTCAATACTTTGGCAAAAAACTCATTGAATCACATCTTTGAACTAGGCCTCATCATATGGCCCTTGGGCCCTAAGCCCGCCCGGCCCTTAGGGCCGAAACCCGGCCCGGCCCTTCCATTAGGGCGGGCCGGCCCGACCCTTTCTCAAATAGGGTAGGGTAAGGGTCATGCAAATGAAACCCGGTCCTACCCTACGGCCCGGCTCGATTGAGCCCGAAAGGGCCAAGCCCGGCCCGGCCCGGCCCTAAAATTTATATTTTATTTTTATTATTTTTCTATATTACATATTTACATAAAAAGAAATAAGAAATATTTTATTTTAGAGAATGCGTATTAGATTGAACATTTGAACCCAATTAATTTATGTAAATCTAATTTTTATATCATACACTCCAAGAGAATGGACACTAATTTTTTTATAAATCTATATTTATATATCATACACTCCAAAGAGCAACCTCTATCAATTCAAAGAAAATGAGAAAATCAACCGTTGGATGTGATTATTACAATAAATTATGCGTGTGGTTAAAAATTTAGTCAATTTCACCATAGTTTCGAACCCGATCGGATTGGTCAACCATATTCACTTGTATGTTTTTTTGGTTGACCGATGGCGTGACAACCGCAAAACGTGCTAAATTTTTTACATCACATTTTTAAATATTTCATCAATGGATGTGCGTAGATATAAGATAAAAATTTCAAATTTAATTACAAATATATTGGTCTATACCAATTTACCTCCTAAAGTTGTATAACTTATACATTGCATTTAAATGATTGAGGTTACCCTCCATGAGCAAAATGGGGGACGAAATGGAATTTTTTAAAATGAACCGCTAGATGTTGTTTTCATATGAATATATGTTAGTGGTAGAAATTTCAGCAATTTCCGCCTTCGGTTGGACCTCGATCTACCCGGTCAACTCAATACCCTAAATAGAACATAAAACAAATATGCTCTCAACCGATCCTTGGCAATTCACTTTTTTCGATCTTTCAGTTCCCACACTCTCATGGGTAGGGGGTCTACTTATGGATGTCAAAATTTCGCAACATTTGTCCGCGCATGGTGCCGCTCCCCTTAGGGAAGTTTGCTTGTGCAAAGCGTTGACTGCTACGTTGGACGCCTTATTCACGGCAGATCAGCCTAATTTCTTTACACAATACCTATCAATGTTGTATAAACATATGAGAATTTTCAGATTGGTCGATTTTCATTTCAAAATTTTTGGATCGCACATAATCCTTATATGTCTTGTAATGTAGTATAACTAGTTTATTAGGCTTGTTACCTCCATGAGCAAAATGGGGGACGAAATGGAATTTTTTAAAATGAACCGCTGGATGTTGTTTTCATATGAATATATGTTGGTGGTAGAAATTTCAGCAATTTTCGCCTTCGGTTGGACCTCGATCTACCCGGTCAACTCAATACCCTAAATAGAACATAAAACAAATATGCTCTCAACCGGTCCTTGGCAATTCACTTTTTTCGATCTTTCAGCTCCCACACTCTCATGGGTAGGGGGTCTACTTACGGATGTCAAAATTCCGCAACGTTTGTCCGCGCATGGTGCCGCTCCCCTTAGGAAAGTTTGCTTGTGCAAAGCGTTGACCGCTACGTTTGACGCCTTATTCACGGCAGATCGGCCTAATTTCTTTACACAATACCTATCAATGTTGTATAAACATATGAGAATTTTCAGATTGGCCGATTTTCATTTCAAAATTTTTGGATCACACATAATCCTTATATGCCTTGTAAAGTAGTATAACTAGTTTATTAGGCTTGTTACCCTCCATGAACATTGTTAGATTGATCAATTTGCATTTTGAAATTTTTGGCCCGCCCGAATAAGCCATAAATTTTTTTATTTTTTCTATTTTTTATTTACGTTTCTCTTTTTTTCTATAATATGCAATTTATCTCTTTCTTTGTAATTGATTTCATAAGTTTTGTTTTCTTTAATTTCTATTTTCTTTGTTACACAACAATTAATATTGGGAGATTTATATAGATAGTTAATTGAATATAACCACCTTAAGTAATATTAATAAATGTTATAAGTTACAAGTATTATATGAATATAAAATATGTTCAATAAAAAACAATGAGTCTTTTATCACCAATATATACCATTAAGCTATATTTTGAGAAGAAAAAAATAATATTTTTTTTTGTTAAACAAAATAAGGCCCTTTTCGGCCCTATTTGGCCCTATTTGAGGGCCGGCCCTTTCGGCCCTAACAGATCGGGCTTTTTGGGCGGGTAAGGGTTAACATATTTAAGTCCGGGCCTGACCCTACCCGGCCCTAAATTTTGTTGACTTTGACTAGGCCCGGCCCGGCCCGGCCCTAAACCCTAAAATTTAGGGTAGGGCCGGCCCTAACCCGGCCCATTATGACCCCTACTTTGAACATACACCTTATTTACTTAACGATAGAGATTCCTTATTGTACACTCACATGTCTCTATGACCGAATTGATTATACCAATGAAGCATCTATTATATCCATTAAGGGACACAATATTATTGCATCATCAAAAGATAATCAATTCACTCATAAGACAACTAGTGTCTCAAGTCAAATGACTAATTTGTATTATTGCAATTTATAGTTCAAGTTTGACATGTAAGTAAGACTCCATACAAGAACTCTAATGATCGCGTTCAGTGTACTTTTTAAGTTAAGAGCACCTACATATCTGTATTAGTGTCTCTACACAAATGACAAGAGACATATCATCCTCCATATTGAGCATACATAGTATGTGCTAGTCTTTCCGGATTATCAATGTCCAAGTTATAATCCTATGACTAGAAGCTTTTTAGGATAAGAGTGTGAAAGAGTGAAGGTCTCACTCGTCTAACTCTTTAGATGACTTTCTCTTTAACTCATATTCCTTAGACCTTGTTCAATCAAATATTAAATATAAGCAATGAAGAACAAACTTGCCTTTTTGATTAATAATAATTACAATAATAATTTCATCAAAATAATTGTTTTAGGACACAACTCCTTCAATCTCCCACTTGTACTAAACCCAATTAGCCATGACACGTACACCCATCTTCTCAAGATGTCGTTCTAGCTTTGCTTGTGCTAAAGGCTTAGTGAATGGATCCGATATGTTATCAACAGATGCTACTTTGAGAATGTTAACGTCTCCACGATTAACAATCTCCCTTATGATATGGAAACGTCTTTCGATGTGTTTGGTTTTTTGATGAGATCTTGGTTCCTTGGCTTGAGCAATTAGCCCATTATTGTCACTATAAAGTGGAATCGGTGACTCAACGGTAGGAACTTTTTCATCCAAACTGCTTCCTTTACAGCCTCTACAGCTGCACTATATTCTGCCTCAGTAGTGGAATCTGCAGTAATGCTTTGTTTGCAGCTTCTCCAATTTACTGCACCTCCATTCAAGGTGAAAACAAATCCTGATGTAGATTTTCTGTCATTCACATTAGATTGAAAATCTGAGTCTGTGTATGCTTTCACTTGCAACTCTGATTGCAAATCACCACCTCCATAAATGAGGAATAAATCTTTAATCCTTCTCAAGTACTTGAGGATATTCTTAACAGCATTCCAGTGTTCTAAACCTAGATTGGATTGATATTGACTAGTTATGCTTACGCCATAACTAATATCAGGTCTAGTGCACAACATCACATAGATAAGGCTCCCTATTGTAGACGCGTATGGGATTTTGCTCATCTTTTGCACTTCCTCAATCGTTTATGGGTACATTTTTTTAGAGAGGTGAATGACATGTCTGACAGGTAGAAAACTCTTTTAAGATTGTTCCATGTGAAATCTATTTAGCACTTTGTCTATGTACAAAGATTGAGATATTCCAATTAATCTTTTTGATCTATCTCTATAGAATACATAGGCAGCTTCTCCAAGATCATTCATAAGGAAGGCCTTGGACAACCAAACTTTAATTGAATATAACATTCCTACATCATTCCTAAAGAGTAGGATGTCATCTACATAAAGTACAAGGAACACAACAACACTCCCACTGCCCTTTTTGTAAACACAAGGTTCATCCATGTTTTGTGTGAAACCAAAACATTTGACTGCATCATCAAAACTGATGTTCCAACTCCTTGAAGCTTGCTTGAGTCCATAGATGGACCTATGAAGCTTACACACTTTATGAATGTCATCTTTAGATGTAAAGCCTTCAGGTTGATCCATATAAGCTCTTCCTCAAGGTTGCCATTTAGAAAGACAGTGTTTACATCCATTTGCCATATCTCATAATCATAGTGAGCAGCTATAGCAAATAATATCCGAATGGATTTAACCATCGGAAAAAGAGAGAACGTATCTTCATAGTCAATGCCCTCTCTTTGCTTATAGCCTTTTACCACCAACCTAGCTTTGTAGGTTTCTATTTTACCATCTAAGCCTATATTTTTCTTGAAGACCCATTTATTTCCAGTTGGTCTAATACCAGGTGGAGAGTCAACGAGAGTCCAGACTTATTTGGTATACATAGAGTCAATCTCGGATTCCATGGCTTATTGCCATTTCTTTGAGTCAATATCTGACATTACCTCATTATAACTAGAAGGATCCTGTAGGTTTTCATTGTCACCAAGGAGATTTAACTCCCCAAGGCTTTCATGACGTAAACCATACATCTTAGGAGGTATCCGAATCCTACTAGATCTTCTTGGAGTTTGTGTTATAGTTGGTTCAGGAAGTTGTTCATCGGGAGATGAAGTGTTTGTTTGTGGCTTGTTGGACACTTCCTTGAGTTCTATCATTTGCTCAACATTTCCATCAAGGACATAGTCTCTTTCAAGGAAGCATTTCTGCTAACAAACACCTTTTGTTCTTCAGGTTGATAGAAATAATATCCTAAACTACTTTTAGGATATCCTACAAATAACATTTGCTTGATCTAGCTTCAAGCTTGCCTGCTTTTAGTCTTTTGACATAAGCTGGACAACCCCAAATCTTAAAATGATTGAGACTTGGTTTCTTCCAATACCACATCTCATATGGTGTAAGTGGGACGGATTTGGAAGGCACTCTATTTAACAAATAAATTGTTGTTTAAAGTGCATATCCCCATAAGATATAGGTAAATCAGTATAGCTCATCATGGAACGAACTATGTCCAATAAAGTTCGATTTCTCCTTTCAGATACACCATTGAGTTGTGGTGTTCTAGGAGGAGCTAATAAAGAAACAATGCCTTCTTGTTTGAGATAATTAATAAACTTATTGCTTAAGTATTCACCTCCTTGATCGAATACTCTTGTCAGTTTGTTTCTCAACTTCATTCTTAAATTCTTTCAACATTTCAAAGGCTTCAGATTTGTGCTTCATAAGGTATACATAACCAAATCAAGACTAGTCATCGGTAAAGGTTATGAAGTAAGAGAATCCACCTATACTAATAGTGGATATAGGACCGCAAACATCTGTATGTATTAGGCCTAGGAGTTCATTAACTCTTGTTCTTTGTCCTCCAAAATGGGACTTGGTCATTTTGCCTTTTAGAGAAGACTCACAAGTAGGCATAGGATCAGATCCTAACGAGTTTAAATATCCATTTTTGGATAATTTGTGAATTCTATCTTGGCTAATATGACCAAGCTTAAGGTGCCATATCTTAATGGGGTTAACCATTTCTCGAGATCTCTTAGATCCCAAAGCATTTTCCTTCATACAGTTAATACTACCTTCTAAAGCTAGATGAAAGTGACCATCAATAATATTAGCATGACATATCACGGGTTCATTAATAGATACAAAACCACTTAGTTGATCAAAAACTACTCTATAACCATCCTTCAAAAGTATGGAGATGGAGATAAGGTTGTTTATACATATAGGAAGATAAAGACAATTATTTAACTCCAATGTAACTCCTGATGGTAACTTCAAAATATAAGTCCCCACGGCTTTGGCATAAACTCTTGTGCCATTTCCTATACGTAGGGTGATTTCTCTAGCTTTAAGCTTCCTAGTTCTCACTAGGTCCTGCAACGAAGTGCAAACATGGTGAGATGCACCTGAATCAATTATCCAAGTGGAAGTATTATTAACTGTAAATATTGATTCAATCACATTGATCGTACCTTCTGTTGAAGACTTGTTCTTCAAGGATGCAAGATAAGCTTTGCAATTCCTCTTCCAGTGCCCATCTTTATTGCAAAAGAAACAAATACCTTTTGGTTCCTTTTGTTCCTTCGTCTTCTTCTTTTGGATTGCTACCATAGGCTTTGTCACTTGTTTCTTCTTCCTTCTTCTTCCTTTGCCCTTGCCTTTGGACTTGGTGGATGAAGAAGTGACAATGGCCACACTCCCACTCTCTTTCTTAATTTGCTTCTCAACTTGTACATACCAGCATATTGAGGAGATCAGAAAGAGTATGATTTATTTGTTGCATATTATAGTTCATTATGAACTGAGAAAATGAATCATCTAGGGAGGATAGAAAAAGATCTTGACTTAGCTCTGCATTCAGTGAGATGGAGTAATATAAAACTAGCGCTATCCATATTCTCATGTTGCTTCTGAAGTTGTGAGTTCATGAATGCAAGCATAACACATTTAGCTTGAGTGTCATCATCCTTATGCTTTTGATTAGCAACACGTTGCTCATCGGTTGCATCTTGAGCTAAAGGAGTGTGAGGGGATGCATTTTGTAAGACATAAGCGATCTTATCGAATGTCAACACAATTTTCAAATTCCAGAGCCAGTCATTGAAGTTTGGACCCTCAAGACGATTTTCATTGAAAATTTTGGTGATAGGATGTCCTGACATATTGCAAACTACATAACATAAAATAAAATAAAATAAATGAGATTGATTTTAAACCAAGTGACTCGGGTCTTAAGAATCAAATGGCACCCCTTCACTATTTTAACAAATTCCAAATCCCTTAAGGAATTCGAGAGTATAAATAACTCTTAGTGAGTATAAAAGACTCATTTTCATTAAGCCAACTGCATCATAATAGAACTATAGATCAACTTACTTTCTATGAGAGTATACTCTTATCCAATCACATCAAATATGAATATCCATAACTGTAGCCTCTAAAGTAAGTAAGTCTCACCATGATAGGATATTGATAAATTGCTCTAGTTAAGCTATACCAATCATCTCATGTAAGTATAGGGATCAAAAATTAAATCTCATCGTAATAGAATATTGACCAATTTTTATCCCTACCTTACAACATCAAATGTTGAATAACCTCTTTCAATGCTTCTAGCAAGAAATACCTATGTTTAGAATGATATTTACATGCAAAAAAATATAGGAGATTACAATATTGGAAGGCCATAAAGAAGTATTCATAGTGCCTTCTTCGTTTTTCAACTTAATATCACTTTGAGGGAATTTTAAGGTCTCATCTTTAATAATCTTATTAATATCAATTACATTGCATTTGCTTTAATCCTAATGCAATCACATATTCATTATACTTGATCTATAATAAAATACTCCCACTAATTGTTTTCTAAAAAACAATCTGATATCATTAAAAACATTTTTCAAATGGAATCATGGGAAGTATAAAATTACTTGATCAAGTGCAATGAACATGGAATTATAATAGGTCACATAGGATGATTATGAACTTGAAGTTTGATCCAACATGAGCCAATATGTTGGATTAAGGTCATGATTGGGTGGTTGATTTTAATTACACGTAACGATTACGAAAATTAAATAACTAAGCTAAGCTATTACACTTTGCACTTTAACTCCTTTCAAGGCTTGATGACTTCAAACTTCTTCTTTAGATCATCATCATGTGTCTCCATCTTCCATTACAAGAGTGGATAAGGGGCATACAAGCTCCCATTTAAATTTAATCAAACTTGAATAAATTAAATGAGCTACTTAGTTATACAACTAAATGAATTAATTAAATTAATTACATAACCCAAATGAATTAACTACTTTAATTACGTTTAATTACATAACTACATTCATTCAAAATGAATAGTCGACTAATCTCATGCTCAATTATATTAGGCCATAGTCCATAATCATCCTTTAATTAACCAAGATTAATAAGGTTAATTAAACAAGCATAATTAACTCAATCAAAATAAATTAACCACTAAATTACTTTAATTTAATGTAAGTAAATTAGTTGAGTGATTTGGGGATGATGTCTCACATCATACATTACCAACTTTGGGTGAGTAGTTTAGGGATTATGTCTTACATCACTTTTGATGAGTGATTTAGGGGATGATGTCTTACATAATGCATCACCAACTTTTAGTGAATAATTTAGGGGATGATGTCTTTAATCATGCATCACCGACTTTTGATGAGTGATTTAGGGAGACATGTCTTTTATCTCATTTCAACTTTTGGTGAGTAATTTAGAGAAACTAATAGTAAAGATGACTAACTCTACCAACTATTTGATGAGGGAAACATGGAAATGATTTTATGTCATCACTAACTATTAGGTAAATTTCAATTCACGAATTTATGGATCAAAAGTGAGAGCAAACACCATGAAAAATTAACTAGTTCATAACTGGTTTAGACATATTCCAAAGCTGGAAATTTTATTTCCAGCTTTGTGTTCTTCCATTGAACACTTGTTTACTTCATCTTTGAAGCCAAAAATCATGCATACCCTAAAGCATATATAATTTAACATGTTTCTATGATTAACACCTTAATTAAGAAACATATAGAACCCCTTAATACAATCTCATATGCATCAAAGTTTCATAAAACTTAAATCACTTCCTACATGTAATTTCTAGAAACTTTTTCCTGCTATCATAAAATCTACCTTACATCAAATGCTTCATAACTTTTATGACAAAGCAATTTTTATGATCTAAATTACATATTACTCTAGGCTTAAGAAAATCATATCAACCAACATACTTAACCATGTTTAAAACATACCAAAATTAAGCCAATGGCTCTGCTACCAACTGAAGAAATAGATGGATTTCAAAACTTTTTAATTAGTGCGAAATTAGTTTAACAGTTAAACTACTAACTAAACATAAAATCCATTCCTTTAACCCATGATCTTGCTTATTGTGATATGTATATAAATATAGCATGCATAGTAAGGAAGAGCAAAGAGGTAATTTATGTTCTACTCACCCTTGGAGCGTGATTTTAATCCGATCCAAGTAAACCACCAAAGTTCCTCTCCTTGATCTCTCCTTGTGTGTGCTCCCTCCACCTTGAAACCTTGAATTAAGAACTCCTTCTTATACTCTTGCTTGTGCTTGTAATCTTCTCCTTGGTGTAACAAATAAAGCCACAAAAGGATATGGCCTCAAAGGATTTTCACAAAGTGAATCAAGAGATGAAGAAAGATGAAAGAAAAGAAGAAATTATGCAAGTGTTCTTCTTTCCTTTTAATTTTGAAATGGACCAAGGGAGAACTCTCTCTCTCTCTCTCTCTCTCTCTCTCTCTCTCTCTCTCTCTCTCTCTCTCGAATCTGAAAATAATAGTGTGGAGACACACTTGTCATTTTTATCCATGCTTTCACTTTATATAATAGGAAATAAATCAAATTACTAAAAGAAAAATATTGACTTTCATAAAGCCAATATACTAGCTGGTCCATACATGTTATTGGGCACTAAAATTATGTCTTGGGCTTTCATTTAAGTCTCATTTAGTAAAGCCCAAGTCCACACCAAAACCCGACAATCGTTTAGGCCAAATATGTTAGGTTTTACCCGAAAATCCTAATTATGTCCAAATAATAAATCTAATTAATTATTTGGTCATAACCAACTCTTGTTTAATCTTCTTCATATACAATTGCAAGGATCCATTTATATGGTGTGTGATCTCTTAGGTTTTAATTAATAAGGCAGTAAAGTTTACAGAAACCATTCTATTTTGTTTACGAATAAAAACACCATTTTTGATTCTCCCTTGTTATTAGGATAATAAATTTTTATTAATCCTCGGAGACTTCACAAGTCATGAATGACGTCTTGCAACATATCATGATTACCCTAGTTAATGTAGAATGACAAAAAACCTATTCAATTAGAATTACAATACAATACGGTCTTTCTCTGACACAATATTCTAAATCACATCATCGGGGTATGGAATTGATATGTCAATCCCCTAATGTGATTTTCATTCTCATTTGATTATTAGAATGTGATTAGAAACTCCTTTTTAATCTCATTCAATGTTTTGGGCAAAAACTCATTGAATCACATTTTTGAACATAGACCTTATTTAATTAAGGATAGAGATTCCTTATTGTACACTCACATGTCTCCATGACCGAATTGATTATACCAATGAACGCATCTATTATATCCATTAAGGAACACAATATTATTGCGTCATCAAAAGATAATCAATTCACTCATAAGACAACTAGTGTCTCAAGTCAAATGACTAATTTGTATTATTGCAATTTACAGTTCAAGTTTGACATGTAAGTAAGACTCCATACAAGAACTCTAATGATCGCGTTCAGTGTACTTTTTAAGTTAAGAGCACCTACATACCTGTATCAGTGTCTCTACACAAATGACAAGAGATATATCATCCTCCATATTGAGCATACATAGTATGTGCTAGTCTCTCCGGATTATTAATGTCCGTGTGATAATTCTATGACTAGGAACCTTTTAGGATAAGAGTGTGAACGAGTAAAGGTCTCACATATCTAACTCTTTAGATCACTTTCTCTTTAACTCATATTCCTTGGACCTTGTTCAATCAAATATTAAATATAAGCAATGAACAATAAACTTGCCTTTTTGATTAATAATAATTACGATAATAATTTCATCAAAATGATTGTTTTAGGACACAACTCCTTCACATCTTTTGCCCAATTTTCTTCTCTCTGCACCCAAATTTCATCATCTGTCTAAGCGTCCTATCATATTATAAGAGGGTTAGTGTTTGAATCCTTGACTTGTGCCATGATCATCTGATTAATTAAGGATTCAATACAAATACCATAGAAGAGTCATGAGAAACTTGTAGTCCTACAGATTTCATGACTTGCTCATTGATCTTCCATACGAAATCCCGCATCTCATTTTACCATCTTTCCCATGGTTGCATTTAGCCGCAATCAAATACTAATGTAAATTCATTCAAATTTAGCAATCATTACATTCTATAAGTACAAGGTTTACACTTGATGTGTTGGCATCCTTATACAAAGCACTGAAGAAGCCTGCAAAGTTCATCAAAATTGATCTCGAAGAATTTCAGATAATTGCACCTCATGCATAAGCACTAGATTGCAACATGTGTTGCAATCCCCGAGTCAGTAGTAGTCAACCCTGCATTTTTGGGAGTCCGATTTTGGAAAGTATCTTTTGGTTCTTAGATGTTATATTATAAGATATTTTCTAAGTATAAAAATCGTGCTATTGAAGTCCTAATCAATTAGGGTAAATCTTGATAATTGAGGATTTATTTTCTCCTCAATATATTCAGAAGAAGAGAGCGTTCATGTTTGGGGACTTAGATGCAAGAATTCATGTTCTTTTTGTTTGCTTAGAAAAAGTCTCACATGTGTCCTTGAAACACTTGTTCCATGTCAAAGTGTCTCATTCATCATTCATACACATGCATTGATTCTCTCGAGATCAATAGAGAAGATTGGTGTTGCAAGAGGAACGATATTTGCAGATAGATCAAGTGAAGAAGAAGGTCAAGATTTAAGACAACCACCTCTTTAGTGAGTCTAGAGATTGTAGCCGCGTAGAGAGCTATATTTATTTGTAACGAACCATATCCTTCACTCTTATTAGATTGATTTTATTTGGGTTCTCAAGAGTAAGAGTCCCGCAGTGTTTTTAATCTCATATTTGAGGTTTTGACTGTGTAACCAAAATCCTATGTTATGTTTGATATTTGGTTTCTGCCCAATAAAGATTGAAACGTGCCTATCAATCCCCGTCACCTAGATTCATGTTTTTCCTAGTATTTTTACTTGACATTAGAGCAGGTTCTAAGTCTTTTTAGTAGATCCGAGGACATGATGGAACATGAATATAATAGAGCCTCCAGTTCGATAAACTGCCCCCCTTGTTTGATGGTGAAGACTATTCACAATGAAAGATAATGATGAGGGCGTTTGATGAAAACATGTGGAATATAGTTGAGACTGGATGGGAACACCCAACCAAGGCAGAAGACTCAAAGAAATTAAAAGGGACATCCGCAAGAGTTCTTAAACCTAGGAAGGAATAGACATAAGAGGAGGTTAGTGACAGAAGTTGTGATTTCAAAACACGGAATTCCTTATTTACAGCTTTATCCAAGAAGGAGATGGTGAGAATCAGTCATTGTGACATGGCTAAACAAGCATGGTATCTTCTTCAGGTCCCTTATGAAGGAAATAAAAAGGTTAGAGGTGAGAAGCTTCAGAGACTTGTCTTCGAGTTTGAGAACATGCAAATGAGAGAGGATGAATCAATAGATGATTTTCATGCTCATCTTCTAAATGTAACAAGTCAGTATCGCAGTCTTGGTGATACTTTTGAAGAGTATCAAATTGTCAAGAAAATCCTTAAGTCTCTTTCGTCAAAGTTTCAATCCAAACAAATAGTTATAGTGGAAGCTCAAGACCCGGACACCCATTCTTTTGATGAACTGGTTGGAAATCTCAAAATTTTTTAGAGGAGATCCAAGCCTGAAAAAAGAGGTAAAAGGTATTGCTTTTTCCACCTTTAAAAAGAAAGATTATATTGTTGATGATTCTATGGATTTAGCTTTGTTGATGTAAGAGTTCAAAAAAATTTAAAAAAAACAAAAACTCTTCTACAAACTCTTTGAAAAATTTTCCTAACAAACCTAAATGCTTTGAGTGTGGTGGAATTGGACATCTTGCTACCGATTGTGGCAACAAGAAATATAATTCACATGGTAACAAGGCTTTAAAGTCCACATGGAGTAATAGTGATGAAGGCTCTCAATCAGATGGTGAAGAGGTAAATCTTGCTCTTACTTCCTCTCTTGATCCTAAATTACCTGATGATTCTAACTTAGAAGATGATACTCCTGATGAAGAAACAAATGAAAAATGCAAGCAATTGTATAATGCTTCAAAGATTGTTCTTCGAAAGGATAATAAACTTGAAGAAGAAGTCGAATCTTTAAGAGTGGAAAAGATAAAAATTGAGCAAAAATTTAAAATTTCTTTAAAAGAATGGGAAAAAAAGCATACTAACCTTGTTGATAAGACTAAAGTTTCGCAGGGTGGGGTCAAGTATCAAGATTGGGACAAGGAACATGGTGATCATATTAACAAAACTCAAAGTTTTGGTTGTTAAAGTCAAGGCTCAGTCCACTCTAGATGTTTCGCTAACCCTTGAAAATGAGAAATTACAGAATGAGCTATTTAAAGTCAAGGAAAGCTTCAACAAGTTCTCTATAGGGTCAGAAAAGATCTCTAAGATGATTGGCTTTGGTAAAGCTCATTGCAACAAAGAAGGATTAGTGTATAAAGGTGAGTCTAGCAAGCCTTGAATCTTTATAAAAGTTGTGGAATGTGAAAATTTGTTGGGTCAGTCACAAGCTTCAAATGACATTGATTCTAGTCCCAAGTTGCCCAAAAGATCATAACCTAAATTGGACCTTAAAACCCATCAAAAAGTTGCTCAGGTAAGTTGTGACAGTCACATCTCTGTGCGTCAGCCTAGGTATGTTTATAACTCTAAAAAATTTACTCCCACTTGTCATCATTGCGCAAAATTGGGACACATACGTCCTAGGTATAATATACTTCACAGGGTCACTCAAAATCAGAAGAAAGCATCAAAAATTTGCCCAACTGCATCGTTGCAAGCTGAGCTTAAAAAGCATCTGAAGTTGATCAACAGGATTTTAGAGCGTATTGCAATCCCCAAATAGTAGAATTTGAAGTAGAAGCAAATCTAGATTAAAAAAGGTTCTAATAATTGTTTCTGCTCATATGGACAATCTAGATAATATGCTTGACCTTGCTTTTGTTCCTACTGAACACAAATTGGTTGACTCGTTTACTAAGCCCTGAAACACAGCTCGATTTGAATCACTTAGAAGCACCACTGGTGGATGCTCTAAGCATTGATAATCTCAATTCGCTTGATCCATTTTGCGTGAATTCATAGTGTATGATATCATATTAGTATAAGTGCATTATGCTTTATATTTCTACATTTTATTTTCAGTTTTCTGGAAAATCAGGATTGCATGTGGTTTGTATCCCTACAAGTCTGACATCAATCAAATTGAACTTAGATTGACAAGTGTTCTGATACTTTCCTTAAATATGATTGTGATGAGTCGAATAATATGTTTTGAATAGGTTCTTGCATCACTTTGTAATCTTTAGCATGAACAACATATTCTTTTTCACTTTGTATTCTCACATGCACACATACTCCTTTGTGGTGGTACGTATCCTTTTGGTTGATTTGATTTAGTTCACACATACTAAGTGAGTGAATATTATTGTTGCTCCCTATTAACAAGGTACAAATATTTAAATCAAGGTCAGGCTATTCCCAAAGTAAATAGTCTATGGTCGTGGTAAACGATATGAGGTTTGGGAAGAAAAGGGAATGGTTTGGTCACTCCAGTGTATTGTGAAACTATTGACTCAAGTTGGTATGTACTTTGGGATGTCCTTGTTACATCTAGTATCCTAAAGTCAACTGACTTGGGAGTTACTGGTATAAAACTTGTTACATGAGTCTTAGTTTTTGTTTTTTGTTTTTAAAAAGTGAAAAGCTTCATAGTGTGTGAAAGGCAAAACGAAAAAATATTATGCCCACATGGTGTCATAAGAGAAGATTTGAGTTGATTGTGATTATTTTTTTCACTGCTTATGTGTGTTATAGTTTCTCTAATTCTGAGATTCTTACAAACTCCACTTTGATGTATGTTCACTTACACAGCAAAAGTACAGAATACTCGATCATCTTCTTGCTTACTATGTTGTTATCAAAAACTCTTCACTCATGTGACCTTATCTTATTGCTTTCATGTTTGAGGATTGATGCTAACACTCTTGTCTAAAAGCTATGCTTTTGTCTCTGTCATTTGTACAAGGATAGAAACCCACTTATTGTGTAGTTGCATTTCATTCTTGCATCTTTCATAACATTATCACACTTAGGGAGAGTATTGATACTTGGACTATTTGCAACTGATTAATTCTACATTGCTCCTGCTACATAAGTTGCCTTGTCATTCCTAGACAAAAAGGGGAGTTATTGGTGAATTTGATGAACTATGTGTTTTGATTGTTTAAATATTTTGATATTGATCTTGAAATTGTGTTGACACTCGTATCTTTAACTTGCTTTCTACAAGGTGTGTTGATAAGTGTTTCAGGAAAGGCATATTGCTTATGGAATGTGATGATCTTCAAGTACTTGTTGAGGAGGAGTGTGCCTAAAATAGGATGTTTTGTATAGGAATGCCAAAGGGGAGATTATAGGTACAAAGTTTACACTTGATGTGTTGGCATCTCTATACAAAGCATTGAAAAAGCCTAAAAGGTTCATCAAAACTGATCTCGGAGAATCTCAGGTAATTGCATCTCATGCATAAGCACGGGATTGCAACACATGTTTTGTTAGGTCCATAATTACTTGGTAATTATTCCCCTAATCTTGCATTTTTGCTTAACCTTTGTATTTATTTATTTATATTTATTATGTTTTCATACTAGGAAATGATGAAGAAGCATGGAAAAGCACTAAAAAGTCAACCTTAGCACATTTCCTACTCCGGTTAGGAGAAATCGAGCTAGGCAAGGAACGACGAGCGGCAGACTGAACCAATGAACTCCAAATAAGTTAAAACTTTTCAGATCCACTTTAGACATCCTAAGGATCATTTCGTATGAAGTGTGGAATAGCTAGTTTGGAGTGGAAGGCCTTCAAAAGATCAGCACAAATTTCTGACTAAAAGATGAAAACTGCACAACCAGGCCTGTACAGATTCCGGCAGCATTTTCGACCAAATTACGGTGAACTAAACTCTGAAATTTTACCGAGATAATCTACACTCATGGAGGAACATTTCGTATGAAAAGTCGAAGGCTAATTCTGAAGTCCCGATGGAGAATCAGTTGAATGAATATAGGAGAAGAAAGTGCGCAAACGGACAAAAAATGGGTCAACGGTGGTCAACGTCGAATTCCTGACATTTCTGACCAATTTGGCCGGTCGAGAATGTAGAGGACAAGGAAGAGCTAATTAGGTTAGAGACTTTAGGTGGGAAGACTTTAGATCTAGCTTATTTTGAAATTCAAAATTTGAATGATGACAAGTGATCCTATTTTTACACCTTTGTATCCCATTTATTACCTTGTTCTCTTACACAATGACCATTCTACCCTTATTTTTTCTTCTCCATCAAAATATCTATGGGCTTTTTAGGTCATTTCTATGTAGAATTAAAGACTAGATCCACATTTTGTGTTTACACATTTGTCAATCACATCTAGCCCTTCATTTCATTTGATCTCCGCCCTCCATTCATTACTTTTGGCCTACAAAAGCACCCTCCCTCCATTTGCACGTTTTTCATCTTCTTTTCACACATCTCTTCACACATTTCTCTTAGTTTCTTAGTTTTAGTTCATAGTTTAGCTTTGTGTAGAGATAGGTGTATAGCTTCTTCGGTTCTTGGTTTTTCCTTACCAAAACTGAAGTATCTATACACTTTTGATCAACCACAACTCTAGTCATTTCATATATTCAAGCCTTGTTCATCCTAGTTTTAAGAGATTTTGTGGAATTGTATGGTGTTTTTGGTTCCTTTCTCTTATTAGAAAACAAAGATACCATACTACGAAGCATTTCTCACTTTGTTTTGCATCTTGGAGGGTAGAAAGTGTTCTTAGAGGTACGGTTTAGTTCTGTATTCCTTCCTTTCTCTACTCTTTTCTCTCTTTTTTGGATGTTTTACAAGTTTATGGCTTTAATTTATGTAACTATGGGTTGTGAGTAGAATAAATTTGGGGCTAGGGTTTAGCCCTAGCCAAATTTGTGTACAAACTTTGTAGCTAAATTTAATATCGATCATGCCATGATTTTCTACTTTGCTAGTTTAATTGTTCATCATTTATTTCTCTTAGATTTGTCACCTAAGGTTGGTAAGTGTTGATAATTTCATAGAAGTATGCTAGGCTTGACAAACTTAGTAAACTAAAGCATGTTGCAAAACTAGCAATGGTAATCTTGTGATAATCAAATAAGGTTGCTTGGGTTCCTTACAATTGGGCTCATCATGTGGATATGGGTTAGGTTTCCAATAATCAAGGGATCTTAGCTTGCATTTACGTAGGTCTACTTGTATCTAATAATCAAGGAATTGGTAGAAACTAAAAGGTTTGTTGGAGAGTTATTTCTGATAATCAAGGGGTAGCTTAAACACATTCTCTAGTATAATTGTTTCTTGGTTACTCGATAATCAAGAGAACAGAGGGGGAGTCCATCTTGGCATGAGCATGTTAGATTTGGTTACTTAGACTTTGCACAAAGGAGGTTAGGTGTGATGCCTTACAACCCTATTTTCAGCTCATTTGACCAAATCTCTTAAACTTTGTTAGTTTAGTTTACTTTATTTGCAATTTAGTTAAAATAAATTCAAAAGCCGATTCACTACTATCAATTGTTAATATCATTATTTGGTAGTTAGGCTTCTAAAGGGCCAAAACTATTGAACTTGTAAAAAGGTAGACTTTGCATGTGTGTTCTAGGTTTATTTTTGCGGTAATCTAGTTTAGGGTAGAGTTACTCAATCCCTTGGGTACGATACTCTTACTTTTCCCTTTACTAAAACTTGGCCTCCTATACTTGGGAGTGATAGATATCATATTTGCACATATTTTTATACTCATTGATGTTCCCAACAAGTTTTTGGGCCACTGCAGGAGATGGAACCCGGGTCACCCGCATGACAGGCGGGAACACTACATGTTTCAATCCCTGAGTCAATCGTAGTCAACCCTACATTTTTGGCAACCCGATTTTGGAAAGTATCTTTTGGTTTTTAGATGTTATATTATAAGATATTTTCTAACTATAAAAATCGTGCTATTGAAGTCCTAATCGTTTTAGGGATTTGGGTATTTTAATTGGATATCTTTTTATTGAAAGATCTTTCCTATTAGGACTCCAATTAGGTTAAATCTTGATAATTGAGGATTTATTTTCTCCTCAATATATTCAGAAGAAAAGAGCGTTCATGTTTGGGGACTTAGACGCAAGAATTCATGTTCTTTTTGTTTGCTTAGAAAAAGTCTCATATGTGTCCTTGAAACACTTGTTTCATGTCAAAGTGTTTCATTCATCATTCATACACATGCATTGATTCTCTGGAGATCAGTAGAAAAGATTGGCACGTGTTGCAAGAGGAGCGATATTTGCACATCGTTCAAGTGAAGAAGAAGGTCAAGATTTAAGACAAGCACCTCTTAATGAGTCTAGAGATTGTAGCTAGCCGCGTAGAAAGTTATATGTGTTTGTAAAGAACCATATCCTTCACTATTATTTGATTGATTTTATTTGGGTTCTTATGAGTAAAAGTCCCGCAGTGTTTTTAATCTCATATTTAAGGTTTTCACTGCGTAACCAAAATCCTGTGTTCTATTTGATTTTGGTTTCTGCTCAATAAGAATTAAACGTGCCTATCAATCCTCCTCACTCAGATTCACGTTCTCCATAGTATTTTCACATTCAAATAGTCAAGCACTGACTAAATGCTTGACTAAAACAGAAAACAAAATTCAGACTCCCCAAAATTTGCATCGAGTTGAAAATATAGCACTGTAGTACGTCTTTCTTAATAAATAAATTAATCTGAATTTTTTGTTGTTGTTGTTGATGCCAAATAAATTAATCTGACTGATATGATATAGCGTGCAAGTCTGAAAAACCAATTGAAGACAATAATATCTTTACTAACGTCATAGCTTCCGGAAATTATGAAGTCAGACAACCTCATTTTCCAGGACAAATTAATGATTACAAATAAATAATGCAATCAGTGAAATGACTATCTCGATGTGTAGGCCATTATTGTTTAATGGAGGCCTAGAAGGCTAGGGTTTAGCATTTCGTGACCAGCTTCGATATGATTGAGATTAATTGACAAGTCAGATATATGCTACCTTATTTCTTTATTTTACTTCGTCTCCATATATTGGTTTCCTAGTTGATGAATACTTTGGAGTTATGCTTCTTTTTTTTGTATTTTATAGAATACTTTGATTTGCGGGGACATAATTTAGTTCTGTACGTGTAGGTGAGATATTTAAGGTATACTGCCTTAAGTGGTCATCCCATTACTCCTGAGCAAGAAATCACAAGCCTCCTTGACCTTGTGAAGAGAGCAATTCAGCAATCTAACTTTGGCATTATTGGTTACACCGTCTATATATAGTTTGGTTCTGAAGTGCGAGAGCGAGAGAATGAGTTATCATCCCATGGGTTCACCAGCAACATGCACCCAGTCACTGGTAAATATCACCTCAAGAAAGATCATTAGACCCTCGTCTCCAACTTTTCATCACCAAAGAACTCTCAACCTCTCTCTTTTGGACCAAATCTTCCCTCCTACCTTATACCCTGCTATCATATATTTCTACTGCAGTGATCATTTTCCTTCAAATGATGTTTCGGAGAGCTTACAAACATCGCTTTCCAAGGCTTTGGTTCAATTTTATCCCCTGGCCGGCCGACTAAATGGCCCTGCTTCCGTCGACTGCAATGATGAAGGGGCTTATTTTCTTGAGGCCCAAGTCAAATGCCAGCTCTTGGACTTGCTTAAACTTCCTGAGCACAGCTTACTCAACAACCTCATCCCGGAGTTTGATCCCCAAACTGCCCATTCCGCCTTAGGTTCTGCAGTTTTGCTTGTCCAAATGAGTCGTTTTAACTGCGGAGGAATCGCCCTTGCTGTGTCGCTGCCGCACAAGATCGCAGATGGAACATCGTATCAAATATTTGTACGAGCATGGGCAGACATACATCGTGACCATGAATATGAAAGTCAACTAATGGTACCACAGTTTAACGGAGCATCTCTGTTGCCGGCTAAAGACTCCTTTGTAAACAACTTAGTGTTACCAAAGTGGTTGCCAGAGTATCAAGGTTTAACTACTAGGAGGTTCGTGTTTGATGTCACGAAGACTGCCAATCTTAAGGCTAAAATTGGAGGTACAAATGTACAACTTGTTTTAGCAATCATCTTGAAAAGTGCTCGTGCTGCTTCTTATCAATCCAAGCCAGGGACGAGTTCAACTACAACAGTGTTGTTGCTAACGGTAAGTTTCCGTAGAAGTATGGGTTCGGTAGTAGGGGAAAATGCCATGGGAAATTGGTTTTGGCCACTTCAAGTGGTATTCAAACCAAACGAGATGGAACTACATGAGTTGGTGGCAAATATGAGGAGAGACATAACAGACTTCTACAACAAAAAGGCGGGCAAATTCAAAGGGGAAGATGGGTTCTTGGTGATGTCTGAGTTGTTTAGAGAGAGGGGCGAGCTTTACAGAAACACCAAGGGATGCATCAGTGTTTATATGGCCACAAGTTTGTGCAAGCGCCCTGTATATGAAGTTGATTTTGGGTGGGGAAAACCAACATGGGTTACTGGCCAAAACAACCTGAAGAACGCATTTATGCTGTTTGATACAAAACGTGGCGATGGGATCGAAGCATGGGTGACACTTGATGAAGAAGAGATGGCCATATTTGAGACTGATAAGGAGCTTCTTTCATTCGCTTCTCTAAACCCTAGTGCTAGTGTCAATCATCACTCTCGTATGTGAAACCATATTAAACCATTTCTTGTATGTTGTGAATAAATCGTACGTGTATGGAAGTGTGTTTCACTTGAGAGGGGATAAAATAAATTGTGTATGAAAGTATGTATCCAGTGCATGTGTTTCTGTAATGACTTGGATTTTCTAGTTAATTTTCTGTATTTTGTGTGAAATTAATAAAAGTTCCGGTTGGTAAAAATTATGGTTTCGATGCCTTATTCTTATGATTAATAGAGAAATAGAAATTGTTTCGGACAATTATTCGCTCGGAATGCTTCGATTCAATGTTGACTTTTTATATGTTAAGATTCTGTGAAAACTTCCTCAACAGAAATCATAGAGCGCGATCGATATGAGTTTGTAGATATGTGAAACACGAAAAAGTTTCTGAAAAAGTTTTTTTTTTGGATAAATAGAAAAAATTTCAAAAATTCTGGGGAAAACACAATTTCCATTTTCAAAAACTGAGTCTCTCTCTCTCTCTCTCTCTCTCTCTCTCTGGGGAACACCCAATTTCCATTTCAGAAACTGCGCATCATGATGAAAATTGCTGCATTTATTCTTCTAGCCATATCTCGGTCGTCCGATCACTGTTGGCCACGGCTACCAGTCTCAATCGCTTTGCCTCTCTTCCTTCTTCAAGTCTGTGATAGGTTTGTTGCATGATTTTGGCTGTAGAAGGCGCAGCAAGGTGGACAATTTTGGTGGCACTACTTCGGGTCACTGTAAGAACTTCCAATTTCGGCCACCTCGGGCTCCTTTTAGAGGTTTTTGAAGCCCAAAAGACACACATCCTTCCCTCCATGCAGCTTGAAGTGATCTGAAGTGTGGGGGTTGAAATTCGAGCTAGGGTTTCACTGATTCCTTGAATTTTTGTGGCAAATTCTGGCCAAATTGTTTAGATTTAGACATTGTGTTGGTTGTGAAAGTTGTTGTACATGTTGAGATGAACATTTCGGCATAAGTTTCATGACCCAATTTGAGGATTGTTGGCAGTTGACTTGATACAAATTTACGCAAGCGCACGTATCGTTGTCAAGATAGGGAAATATTGTGCCCAAAGTTATCGTACCACGGGGATTAGTGGCTAACCCACAATCCTTAGGTAGTCGGAAATAAAGTCACTGAGCAAACGAAAGAAAAAGAAAAAGAAAACAAAATAAATAAAAATGCTACTCTAAGGCACCAAGCCTTAGCAATGCTCAACTTTCGTTCTCACCGAAGCCTAATCAAAACTAAGAGCCTAGCGGTGATTATTTACAATGAGTCAAAACTGTCACCGATAATTGTAATTTGAATTTCTAATAACTAAAATGCAAGAATTTAAATAGAAACTTTAACCAACAACTAAATTAAATAAAGGAAAGAAAACTAAAAAAAATGAATATAAATATAGGATTGGCAGTTAGGGATGATTCCTAACCCTAATTCAATGTTCTAGATGCTAATTTGATTTATATGCAATTTATTAAAGATGGTAGAAGCCATACCCAAGACTTTTCAAGACTCAAAGGCCGAAATTCCCTTTCATGGTATTCCTACTCCGGTTCAAGGGCCGTAGGAACTCACTTGATATGAATTAGAGCCGGTTCAATGGTCACTAATTCACATCAAGAGGCTTCAAGATTGAGGAATTAGGCAACCAAGCTCACCATAACCGCAATCAAGCTAATCATGTAGTGAATCATGCTTGTACTTCCCACAATTATTAAATCAGGATTCTAGCTCTAAAATCTAAGGATGTCATCCCCTAAATTTCAGTCTAGAAATATTGAAACACATACCTAAGAGTTGACAATTTCTAAGCATGCATTCTAATTAATTATCACAAAATACAAGCATCCAATAATTAACAAATTTCATATATAAATTAAATTAAGCATCCATTACATCAAATTTGAGGTAGGGCACGCAATCCTAACCCCCAACAAGGAAATTACTCACAACCCATAAATATATACATCATCAATTCCATCAATTTCATAAAAACAAAAGAGGAAAAGGTATAGAAGAAGGAGAACAACCAAGACAAGTTACAAATGCTAAAAAAGCAAACGTAACAAACCTTGGAATTATAATTTCTCTCTTTTACCCAAGTGGTGATTAAACCCCTTATGCTTGAAGTGCTTTCCCTTTGAATCTTGTGAAATTGATGAGAAGATGGAATTTTGGTAAGGAGGTGTGAATTTTGGTGAAGAGGCAGCAGTGCGTGAAGCCCATGCTCAGTCATTGCCAGCGGTGCATCTGACCAGTTTTGGGGTTTCTATTTTCATGTTTGTCATCTGCTCGTCGATACGAGCATGTTGATATACTATGGAGTCATGTAGTGACCATTTGAAGCATATTACATTTAACCTAATTTTGGTTTTCTCGGTTTGCGATTCGTGAGGATCCGACGGTTGGATCATCTTATAATTTTGAGAAATTGATCCTATAAGTGTTGCGAAGATCTTGGGAAGTCTTAGAGGAACTTTTTTGTCAATTGACAAAATTTTCAGCATTGGGTTCAAATGCTCGGTTCTGACCATAACTCTTTTGTTTTAAACGTGTTCTCAACTTGAGACCTTATTGTACCTAGGTAATTAATGGTTAGGGTTCTGTACTTTATCTCGATTTTAAGAGAAGATACAGTGAGATTTAGAGATGAGTAAAATCTCACGAGATTCATTTATGAACAAAGTTTTCTTTATCATTTGGATTTATGTCACACACCGAATTTCGAATAACAAAACCAAATCCGAAACATGAATAAAACAACCAAACCAAATAAATGTTCTGAAATTCCAAATCCTGAGATCCTCAAGTTAATTATTACAATTCACTCACAAGGTAAATTTGTAGAGCTCTAAATGAGCATAACAAACCACACAAAAGAAAAGCGAATAAAACAAATGCTGCTACTCTAAACAGCTCGATCACCGCCCTGGTTATCCTGACCTGCAGGATTATCCGCTACACCTTTTGAATAGTGTACCGGGATTGTAAACACAAAACTCGGTAAGCTTTTTACAAAGCTCGTATGAGTAAATAAAAATAAAACAGTAATCAACAACTTTTACTCAAAACATTCTCAACTCAAAACAAAACATTCAACCTCAATTTCAAAAGTGTACTCATGATCACGAGTAATCCAACTCGCTGCTTTCATGTCATACTATGACAAACAGACTAGAGCTCTAACTGATCGTATCCACTAACCCAGCTAAAGGAGTAAAGTTCCGATTTTTCCACCCACGATCACATTTGTTGATCCACGATCCTCAACTCGTAATTATTTGGATCCACGGTATAAATACCAAAACATTAAAGGAGTCGCACTTGACCCAAAATGTTACACGATACACAATACTTTTCAAAACAAATATTTATTTACATAAAACCTTTTTCACTTTAATCACAATATAAATAAGGTAATTAATGACATTTGGTTCGTAATATGAACCATGTGAGATTTACTCACCTCCAATCCAGCTGCGTTTTCTGTAAACCAAAATCACAATAATCCAATCGCTCGTCAACTCAAACCATCAAGTACCAAATCAAGTACGGTCTTTACTTAGGAAATGAAACATGAAATAAAATTAAACGATGATCCAAAGGTCGGATCCTCACGGATAGCCCTTGGAAACATCCTATCAAAATTATTCAAAGATCTAACAGTCTGATCTTCCCGGATTACCTTTATAAACATCTCCAAAAAATTATACAAAAATCCAACGGTTAGATCCTCACGGATCGCCTTCTGAATCATAAATTCTCAATTATACGAAGATCTAACAGTCGGATCTTCACTTGTGACCACACAAAGCCATTGGGACAGTCATATGATTAACATATCAAAAATTGAAGTGAATATGACGGTCGGATCCTCGTGGATCTCGAACCGAAGATAAAACGTAAAAACCGTAAATAGTAGCATCAAAACCGTAAATAGTAGCATGCATCACACTTCTCCAAAGTAGATTTCTAATATATCAAAACGATCGTATCGATGCATAGATCAACGCACGGTCAACGGTGGCGGTCAAACGGCGGTCAACGACGACCAAACCACCTCCGATGCAAAAATGACCAACTACAAACTTACTCAAAATCACAAGGTGAGTAATTTTCATATCTGGAGCTAAGCGAGTTTGGTCTAGATTGTCCTAAATCAAGGTTTGAAGTTGCATTAATCTCGGCCATCTGATCACGTTTCCAGATCCAACCAGAGCCGTCAATCTTCAATCCTTAGTCTTTCGCTCTTAACTCAAAATCGTGATGCAAGACTTATATGGGGATGATCAGGAGGAAGAGATGATCACGAAAATGCCAACGATCGGTTGACGGAACGCCGGAAAATTGGATTTCCTGCCGGATCCGTTTTGCACTCGGGCAGCGGTGGGGCGAGGCGAGGCGGCCGAGAAGGCTGCGTTCAGGCCGTGCGGCTCAGGGCCTAGTCAGACGGGGAGGGGCTGCGCACGGGGGAGAGAGAGAGAGAGAATTGCTAGGGAAGAAAATGAAAATTTGGGAATTTTTGGGTTTTTTGAAAAAAAATCCAGAAATTTCTATATTTATAGGAAAATATCAATTTTAAAATATTCGTAATAAATTCATATGAACTCCGAATATTACGTTCCACACATGTCCGAACTCATATAGATAATATCTACAACTTTCATAAAGGAAGTTTTCCAAAATTTTGTATGTAAAAAAAGTCAATTTTCACGACCCTTTAAATAACGTTAGTTTTGAAAATAAATTCATTCGAAACCAAATTTCTCAAACCACGACATACGAATTTATCCCCAATATCATAATTCAAATAATAGAACAATTATTGAATTACATAATTTAATTATATGAAAATTCGGGTCTTCACAATTTAATTGCTAAATCGTGAAATAGTTTTCTGAAAATAATTTTTTTTAAATTATATGAATTTGATCGGCTACGGTTCCAGAGTAAAATGAGATTTTATTATAAAAATGACTTTTACAGAGTTTTGCGATTGTGGACTACAGTTGTTATTAGTGGCATTCCTAAGTGGATGACTACGTGCGTGTGTGTGTGTGTGTGTGTTTACGTGAAATATATAGGGAAGCTTTATTTACACACCACCATATACTTAATACACATATCCATTTTTTCTTATGCAAAATTAGATTTAGGTTGTAACTTAAATTACCAAAATAGACGCCGTCTCTTGGCTTTGAAGTCTCAGCTTCTCCTCGTCTTCTTTGTTAACAACTTTAGAAAATACAATAAAAGTAGGTAATGAGAAGATTGAAAGAGTTCTTGATCATGGTTGAAAAAATAAATAATGGTTGAAGGAAGAGTTGATTCATTTTCTGGGTATTGATTAGCTTCTCATCTAAGAAAATAAATGAGAAAACCCTCACTAACAATGGTATCATTTTTGTTTCATGATTGCCATAAACCTAAGAATCTATGTCGTAGCTACTAGCTCTACCCTTTCTCCTATCCATTGGGTTTATGATAATCTAGATTTAACGATAAGGGTTAAATACTGATTACTACCCTGTAGTTTGGGTCCAAAATCAATTCAGTCCCTGAGCTAATTTCATCAAGAACACCCCTGCACTTTGAATTTTGATATAATAGGTCCAATTTATTAGTCTCCCGACAATTGAGTCATTTAACTTGTTGACGTGGCTCATATATATGGCCTATATTTATGATGTGGTGTTGAGGTGGCCTGCATAGTCAATTTCGGAGTGAGATCCACTATTAGAAATCAATCAAATAAATAGTTTTTCAACAAATAATCCAACTATAACTTGAACCCATAAGAGAATAATAACGAATTGGACCTATTAGATCAAAATTGAAAATGCATGGGTGTTTTTGATGAAATTAAAAGTCCAGGGACTGAGTTGATTTTAAACCTAAACCACAGGGTAGTAACCAATATTTAGCCCTAATGATAATCTCAAGAAAATAATAAAAGAGAGAGGTTTTTTCATTTCTGATGTGGAGCGTCTGAGAATGTTGAATGTAATTTAGATAGTTTTATGAGGTGTTTTTAGAAAAATATCAGAATGAGAGATTATATGAGTGGTGCATTAAGCATAAGATGTGTATTAAGACTTTAAGATTGTGTAAGTATAATTTCCCAAATATATATTGTGATAGTGTGGCATTGTGATATGCATGATAATTGTGGTTTTACTAGGTTATTAATATGCAGGATAATTGAGATTTTATTCAGGTTATTGTTTTGAGCATTTACTCTTTAAAGGAATATAATATATCGTATAATTGTTGATTTTAAGTGTTGGAATAGTATTTGAGTATATTGATGTAACATTTTAAGTCATGTTGGACTTTGTAAATGTTGTTAGTCACGGATCTAGTGTCACATTAGTGACAGAGGGCAAAAATATCAGATACCATGCCTTTGACCGGGTAATGAGCTATGATTCATGATGCGTTGTCTATCTTGATCATGTTATTTTGCCACCATTTGTTTTTCACCGTACCTATTTGTTTATATTAAAATTTAATTACTTGATACATTTGTGGCCAAGGAGTCAAAACTGAGTTAACTGAGTTCAAAAATGTCACGCCTTGAATTTTGAATAAGTAATTGAAATCCGAAACGTGAAACTCAACTAACCTATTCATATGCTCAAAGTTTGTTTTTGAATTTAAACCAAGCATTAAACAACACAAATTAAAATCCTCAGAGTTTACAAAATAGGGTAAAGTTATAGTATGTTAACATTTCTCATACATCAACTATTTTTACCACTTTGAGGACTAATATTACTATTTTGAGGACTCATTTTACCACTTTTAAGGTAATTGTATGCATATCATACGTTAACACATTGTAGAATTTTCCTACAAAATAAACTGTATAACAAGTCAATACGTAAACACACCCACCAACTCACTAAATAGCGGAAGACTACAACTATAAGCATCTTTCTACGCCTACGTTACAGAAGGTACACCTCGACTTTGATGATGATTAATCAATATCCTAACCTGCACAATAACCCATACACTGTGGAATAGTGCACCAAGTTATGACAACAACCCGATAACCTTTTGTAAGCTCGTATGAGTAAATCCAAAGAACCACACACTCCTTTTTGACTCAATAGAGAGAAACAACACAATGAGTATATCTAGAATCAAGATCCTTGTATATCTAGAATCAAGATCCTTTCTTTTTACAGATATACAAGTCACCCCCTGGCAACCCAAAACATTTGAAATCTCAGCAATAATAAAATGAATCACTCATCTCTCCTCTCAACAAGAAAACAATACGTAATAATATTTCTCAATTTACTACGACTCTCACCCATCACTGCACTCCCCAATTAAACTAAATAAGACCATTAACCATGCATTGAAAATTAATTCAGGAAATAACCAAAATGCATACAATAAAAAATCATGGTAATCTCTACATATAGTTTAGTTTCAGGGGATTACATTAAAAACAAACAATAAAATGAAAAACAGAAACAAATGAGAAATCAAACATTAGAGATAAATAAGGAAATTAATTAAAGAAATTCTCAACTCACACAAATAAATCCATCAAAAACTCAACACTTTTTTTACCAAAAAGACATTTACAAGTCACACCGTGACAAAATCATAGGAAATGTTCAATATGAAAATATGGTCCAACCTGGACATGTTGGTAGACAGACTCAAGCTCTGATCAATCAAAACAACTCACCCAACCAAAGGCGTGATTCCCGATATATAGCCGAGGTCACACCATGCTACCCCGAATCCTTAGGTCTATTTGACCTTTAGATCAAAACATTTAAATAAGTCGCACTGGACCCAAAATATTACTCGAATCACCAAAAGTATGTGACTCTCACATCTTCAAACACTTTCTAAAGCAATAGAAATACTATTTCCTACAACATATTGTTTCCCGCAAAGTCATAACCCAAAACAATCTATCAACTCATTTATAAACATTATTTGTATCACAACCATTCCCCCAATACATATATATTTCCTACATTAGCAAATATTCAATTCAATAATCTGAATAAAATCATCAAAAATCCGTACGTTACAATGGCACTATATTTTATTTTCCCAAAAGTTATAACCCAAAACAGTAACAAATCCACTCACACACATTGCTCGTATCACCACAAAATCACCAATACATATTCTACTTCCGTAGATAATAATTGCGCAAAAATAATAATCCAAAAGAAATAATCATTATTTCTTCACTCAATGCCAGACCACCCAGATATATATTTCATGTACATATACATATACGTAGTCATCTACTCAAGAATAGCTACTAATACCAACTATAGTTCACATGTACTAAAAACTGAGAAATTCATTTTTATAATTAAAATCTTGTTTTTTGTAATACCCACAATTTTCATTTTACATTCGAGTAATTGTGTTGAACGATTATTATGTGATTTCACAAATATTGTTCGATAATATTTCACTTTTTGAATTATCGAAGGTTCGAAACAATTATTTTAACAAAAAGCTCGAAATGCTCGGTTTGAACGACTTTTTCTACGTGCAAAATTTGGAGAAACTTCCTTCATGAAAGTTGTAGAGCTCGTCAATATGAGTCCGTACACGTGTGGAACACAAAGATCGGATTTTTTTTCTGAATTAGTTATTGAATTTAGAAGATTTTCCAAAACGGGTATATATAGAAAAAACCCTAGAATTTTTTTGGGAAATTTGATTTTTGGTCCGGCCTCCATTTCTGTTTTTGGGAAGCACTGTAGCTTTCTCTCTCTCTCTCTCGCATCTTCTTCCTGTCGGCCGAACGCAAGCAAAACAGGGCACGGAGAAACCGTGCTCCCATCCTCTCCTCCGGCCACCTCTCGAGCTGCATCCACCTCCAGGAGTTTCGCCTCGACCTTGCGCAGCTGCTAGAGGCAGCCTTGCGCCTCAACAAGGCCGGCAGCTGCGGCGGCACGGCCCGAACTGAAAAGGTTCGTTTTCGGTTCGATCTCGATATCTCGAGCTACAGAATAGGTACCATTTACTTAGGATTGATGACTTGTTCGATCAGCTTGGAGAAGCTACTGTGTTCGCGAAGATCGACTTGAGGTCTGGATATCACCAGTTGAGGGTGAAGGAGGAAGATATTCCAAAGACGGTGTTCAGGACCAGGTATGGACATTTTGAGTTTCTTGTCATGCCTTTTGGTCTCACGAATGCCCCTGCAGCATTTATGGACTTGATGAACAGTACGTTCAGTCCTTACTTGGATCAGTTTGTGGTGGTGTTCGTTGACGACGTCTTGATTTATTCAAGGTCGTCAGGTGAGCATGAGAAGCATCTGCGGATTGTACTACAGACGTTGAGAGAGCAGAAACTATTTGCCAAGTTCGAGAAGTGCTATTTCTGGCAGAGTGAGGTCAAGTTCCTTGGTCATGTGGTCCCGAAGGATGGAGTTTCTGTGGATCCTTCGAAGGTTGAAGCAGTGATGAGTTGGAGTCGCCCTACTACGGTTACAGAAATCCGTAGCTTCCTTGGACTGGCAGGGTATTACAGGCGCTTCATTGAAGGGTTTTCTGGTATTGCTTTCGGCTTTGACGAAATTGACCAGGAAGGACACTCAGTTCGTATGGTCGGATGAGTGTGAGAAGGCTTTCAATAAGCTGAAGACTAGATTGACTACATCTCCGGTGTTGACTATTCCTACTAGTTGTGGTGGAATAGTCATTTACAACGATCATCAGGGTTTGGGGTGTGTGTTGATGCAGAATGGTAGTGTCGTTGCTTATGGTTCTAGACAGTTGAAGGTACATGAGCGGAATTACGATCTAGAGCTAGAAGCAGTGGTGTTTGCCTTGAAGATTTGGAGACACTATCTTTATAGTGAGAAATTTGAACTCTTTTCTGATCATAAGAGTTTGAAGTATCTATTCTCCCAGAAGGAATTGAACATGAGGCAGAGAAGATGGATGGAGCTCATTAAGGACTATGATTTCACCTTGGAGTATCATCCCGGAAAGGCGAATGTAGTGGCTGATGCTTTGAGTAGGAAACCTCGGGTAATCATGGCATCAATTATGGTGCGAGAGTGGCGCATGTTAGAAGCTGCATCTGAGTTTAACCTTATGCCCGCAGGAGCAGGACAGGGAATATTTCTCGGTAGTATCACCTTACAACCCACCTTGATCTCCGGGATCATTCAGGGTCAGCCACTTGATGAGTTCGCTCAAGCCAGGATTGAGGAGATGACTGTTGACCCGGATGTGGAGGGTCCTTCCGAGTGGATGATTGGGGCTGATGGAGGGTTGAGATTTCGAGGGAGATTGTATGTACCGAGGGTTGATAACCTCAGAGAGGAGATCATGCGGGAAGCACATAGGTCTCGATATACTATACATCCAACAGGTACTAAAATGTATATGGATCTACGAAGGCATTTTTTGGTGGTATGGTATGAAGAGGGATGTGGCAGAACATGTGTCGAAGTGTCTTACCTATCAACAGGTGAAGGCAGAGCATCACAGACCAACAGGAATGCTGAACCCCTTATCGATTCCTGTTTGGAAATGGGAAGATATCTCTATGGACTTTGTGACTGGTTTGCCTAGGTCCAGGCAAAGTTATGACTCGATTTGGGTGATTGTTGACCAGTTGACTAAATCAGCACACTTCCTTCTGGTGGCAAAAACGTACTCAGGGGATGTGTTGTGTAAGTTGTACGTGAACGAGATAGTGAGGCTTCATGGAGCGCCTGTGACGATTGTCCCTGATCGTGATGCTCGTTTCACTTCAGAATTCTGGCGTAGGTTCCATAAGGCATTTGGTACGTCTCTTGCTATGAGCATTGCATTTCACACACAAACAGATGGACAGGCCGAGAGGGTGAATCAGGTGATGGAGGACATGCTCAGAGCTTGTGTTACGGATTTTAAGGGTAGTTGGGCGGATCATCTGCCATTGGTAGAGTTTGCCTACAACAACAGCTATCACTCTAGTATCGGTATGGCTCCATATGAGGCTCTTTATGGTAGGCCATGTAGGACTCCTATCTGTTGAGCGGAAGCAGGGGATAAAGGGTTCATCGGTCCTGAGATTGTACAGGAGACTACAGAGAAGGTGACTACTATTCGGGACAGAATCCGAACCGCTCAGAGTAGACAGAAGAGTTATGCTGACTTGAAGAGGAGACCTTTGGAGTTTGAGACAGGCGATCATGTGTTCTTAAAGGTCTCACCTATGAAAGGTGTGGTGAGATTTGGCAAGAAGGGGAAACTCGCACCGAGGTATGTTGGACCCTTTGAGATTCTGGAAAGGGTTGGTAACTTGGCATATCGTCTTGCTTTACCTGTTAGCATGTCAGGTGTGCACAATGTCTTCCATGTGTCAATGCTCAGGAAGTAAGTTCGAGACGAGTCGCACGTGATTGATCACGGTGCGATCGAAGTGAACACAAATGTGACATTTGTCGTTGAACCTTTTTCGTATCTTGGATAGGTGTATAAAGAAACTTCGTAGGAAAGAGGTTGACCTCGTGAAGGTGTTGTGGAGTCATCATGATGAGGGTGATGCATCACGGGAGTTAGAATCTGACATGAGAGCGAGGTATCCACAACTTTTTGGGGAATTAGGTACTTGAATTTCGGGACGAAATTCCTTTAAGGGGGGTAGATTGTAATACCCGCAATTTTCATTTTAAATTCGAGTAATTGTGTTGAACGATTATTATGCGATTTTACGAATATTGTTCGATAATATTTCACTTTTTGAATTATCGAAGGTTCGAAACAATTATTTTAACAAAAAGCTCGAAATGCTCGGTTTGAAAAATCTACTTTTTCTACGTGCAAAATTTGGAGAAACTTCTTTCATGAAAGCTGTAGAGCTCGTTGATATGAGTCGGTACACGTGCGGAACACAGAGATCAGATTTTTTCTGAATTAGTTATTGAATTTAGAATATTTTCCGAAACGGGTATATATAGAAAAAACCCTAGAATTTTTTTGAGAAATTTCCTTTTTGGTCCGGCCTCCATGTCTGCTTTTGGAAAGCACTGTAGCTTTCTCTCTCTCTCGCGTCTTCTTCCTCTCGGCCGAACGCAAGCAAAATAGGGCACGGAGAAACCGTGCTCCCATCCTCTCCTCCGAATACCTCTCGAGCTGCAACCACCTCCAGAAGTTTCTCCTCGACCTTGCGCAGCTGCCAGAGGTAGCCTTGCGCCGCGACACTGCCGGCAACGGCGGCGGCACGGCCCGAACCGAAAAGGTTCGTTTTCGGTTCGATCTCGATATCTCGAGCTACAGACCACCATTTCACTTGATTCTTGGCTCATTGAGCTCGCCTCAACTTCCTCTACAAGCACCAAGAAGGACCGGAACTGGGTCAAATGTTTTCACGTTCGTCGGAGCTCGACCCCGTGCTGATCGAAAAATCAACTTTCGATCCAAATATCTCGAGCTATACACGATCGTTTCTTGTGATTCTTGGCTTGTTGAGTTTGCAAGGAAGTTCTGAAAAAGTTTCCAGAAGGGATCGAGGCGTGAGGTTGCAGTTTTCACGTTGGTTTTCAAGCTCGCCGGTTTCTGGAAAATTTCCGGCCGCCGACTGTAATTGGTACTTTTAGATCATTTCCCGACATTTTTTGGTCTTGTGTTAGTTATGAAAGTTGCTCAGAATGATGAAACAAAGGGGACAAGCTCGGCCACGACACCATTGGTGGTGGTCGGCGGTGGCTCTGTCCCTAACTCTGGCGGCCCTTTTCGGCCACCTCCGGAGCTCAAAAATTTGGTTTCTGTCCATTTTATGATTCTATGTTTTAATACGATCATTTCGGCGTATTATACGTATTTTTCAGATATCGTATGAATTAGTTATGAATTTTGTGATTTCGATCGATTTCGATCGTTAGATTGATGATCTGTGAAATTAGGACAGTCAGATGAACTTATAATTTTGATATGATGATCATATGACTGTCCCAGAGGCTTTGTGTGGTCATGGGCGAAGATCCGACCGTTGGATCTTCGTATATGTGCAAAACAGTAATTAGGGGAGCGATTCGTGAGAATCCGCTCGTCGGATTTCATTGTAAATTAGAATCCGGCCGTTAAATGGTAGTTCAATTATGTTTTAGAATTATTGGCTAAATTCGAATCACATTTGAATAGGTGATTGATGGATTGTATTTGAGTGGACTATTTCGGCGTTATTTATAATTGTATTGAAGACGCAGCGGTAGTATCGAGGTGAGTAAAACTCACGTGGTTCATATTACGAACCGAGCGTTTTAAATTTAATTATTTTTGGTAATTGTGTGAAAAATATTTACGGATTAAATATTTGTTTTAAAATTTCAGGGACTTGAATCACCACGGTCCATAGGTAAGTAAAATGAATTTTTAATTATACAAATGAATTTCACGATTTCCTTGTGTGAACTATAGATGGTATTAGTGGTCATTCCTGAGTGGATGATTACGTATATATATATTTACGTGGAAAATATATATTGATGAGTGGATTGTTGAGTGATGACATGATTGAGTTGAATTGTTGAATTGATTATATTTCAATTGTGTAATTTCATAATAATATTGAGTATCTTGGTTGGGCTGATTTTAGTAGGAGATATTACATGTTGTGCTCAGTTATGGGTTTAGGTCAACGTAGTGACCGACGTGGGGTAATCAGACGCTCTAATCCTGGTTGGATGATGGGATACGATTGGTTGAGTATGTGGAATTATCAGACGTTCTAAATATGTATATAAGTATACATATTGATGAAATACGATAATGATAAATATGTCGGATGTCATAACCTAGGCCAGGTGACGGGCTACGATTCTGTTAGAGCTCTAGTCTGTCAAGTACTGTATTTTTATAAATACGATGTTGAGGTGTTGTGAAGAAAGATGAGAGTTGGGGTTGTCTTAATATATCGAAATGGTATTTGATTGAGATTGTTAGTACTTCGTGGTTGTGGGAATGGTTGAGTATTGACTTGAGTAGAATTGATTATGATTAAATTAAACAACAGTCTTTTCTTTTACTCATACGAGCTTTCATAAGCTTACCGGGTTTTGTGTTGTTGCAATCCCGGTACACTATTCAAATGGTATAGCGGATATTCCTGCAGGTCAGGATAACCAAGGAGGTGACCGAGCTGCTAAGGTGTTATAGCAGTTATTGTTATTTCATTTGTTGTGAGGTGTGTATGCTCATTTAGAGCTTTACAGTTCGTTTTGGATTTGGATTGTAATAATTAACCGAGACTAAATTCGGTTTTGATTTTGTTTCGTGTGGTGAGGTTATTAAGAAATGAAATTTTCAGGATGATTATTTTAGTTTGTGGTGATTTTCATGTTTCGGATTTTGAATGTTTATTCTAAAAAATTCGGGGCGTGACATTTTTACTTGCCCATGAACCGTAGACGATCAAGTCTATAATATTTAAAACAAATATTTATCTGATAAAACAATTTTCTCAATTAGCAAAATAATTGTAAAATAAAGTAATTGGGTTCGTAAATGAACCATGTGAGATTTTTCACCTCTAATTCAGCTGAGTCTTCTAAAAAATTAGGTAATTCCATAACATACTCATCAAACACCTATGAAAAATATAGCATTGATTCAGTACACGAATCACAACAATAATTAAAATCCGACATTCTCAAATTAATCCAAAAATCCAAATTAACGGCAATCGATTTGAAACTTCATCTAAGACCACCCAAAGTCTCCAGAACAATTCTAGTGTCAATATATTAAAACCACAAATCAATCGGACAGTCGGATCCTCACGAAGCGAAACCGAGATGATCGAAAACGGTAAAATAAGTAACAAATTCATACGATCTCCAAACCTCACGTATTAGATATGCAAATGATCGTATTAATGAATAGAACAAAAATATAAATAGAAACTGTCCCTGGCCTGTAAGAAAATGTAGCCGCAGTGGCTGCAGTGCCACCAGCTCAAACTCGAAATCTCAAAAATCAAACTAGGCAAAAATGTTTATCATGAGGAATTGAGCAACTTTCATACTGGGGCTAAGTTTGGGTTGGCCTAGATCATCCTATATCAAGCTCAAAAGATCGAGCAATCCTGGCCGCTGATCGTGTTTCCAAATTCATTTTGTACCGTTGAACTTCAAACCTTGATCTTTCGCGCCTTGGGGATAAACTTCAAATCGTACTTCAAGGCTGGCATGGGGACGATCTAGAGGAAGGGAGGAATCCAAAACCGGGATGGATTAGTCGAGATGTCACCAAAAAAAAGGATTTCTGATCGGGTCCCGAAGCTAGAAGCTTTGAGGTTTCGATCCGCCGCATACGGTGGCTCTCGGAGGAAGATGAGGGCACCGAGACGTCAGGGGAAGGAGTCTAAGTCCAAAGCCGGTGGTAACTTTGCTGGAGGACGTCGGAGCTGGGAGCTTGAACCAGGTTGGGTCGGCTGCTCCGCATCAGGTCTAGCACCACAGAAGGAGAGAGAACGAAGAGATGAAGTTTCTAAAAACGGAAATTTGGGAAATATGACCCAATTTCCAAAAAAAAACCCAAATACATACTAAAATGTAAACTTTTTTCAATGGCCATAATTTCTTCGTATGAACTTCGATATTCGCTTTTCATATATGCATGAACTCGTATCGACGAGTTCTAAGACTCCTAATGTATAAAAAGTCAACTTTTGTGCCCTACCCCCCAACAAAAACGTTCCGTTTTCGGTAAAAACTCATCTAAAGGTAATTCTACATCATCTCCAGCTTCGTACCTGTGCCCACGACTACGAAATCATTTCCAAAAGGTCATCGGAAATTAATTTGAATTTTTCAGAGTATTACAATCTACATTCCTTAAAGAAATTTTGTCCCAAAATTTAAGCGCAATACCTAAAATTAGGTACGGCTAACTCAATCTTGGATCTTGTCCTCGCTCTCCTGCAAATAATGTTCTTAGTAAAAAGCCTCCGCACGATGTTGAAAAAGTCCATTTCTCTTGATCAAGGTTCTCTGTAGTTCATATCGAAGACCATCCGAACACAAAATATGATCAGAAAAATTTCTACTTCAACTATACTACGATTGACCACACTAGATCCATTGTAGATTTCTTCTCCAACTTAGGCACAAGCAAAATGCTGGCCTAACCATTGAATCTCCATCTTAGCCAAAACTATAACAAAATTGTAAAGCTATAGCTCTATGTAAAGAACGATATCACAAAAGTATCTGCATCCTTTCACCAATAACGTAAACCCAGCATAACAAGAATTGAAAAATGAAACCTTCATTTCAACTCAAATCAACCACACAACATTCTTTCACAGTCATCATTTCTCAAAGTTACAACAACAAACGATGCATCATGCAACCTACCACTCATAACATCACTCTAGAACAAGAAATCACATGCAAGAGTTTAACTACAAACATTAGTCAAAACTCAAACACACAACAAACATAATAGAAAGAGGTACACAATATCATACATTACACCAACAAAAAATAATAGTTGGTAAAGCACCTTCCACACTTGAACTTTACTAAGCAACCACTCTAGCCTGGCCCAAGAGGCAACTGTCTCTGCTTATTCCCTGGTCCTCTACCCTGTGCCGGGGTACAATCCCTGGAGTAATGTCCTGCTTGACCAGATTAAAAGCATACAAGGTTCCTTGGCTTCATACAATCCCTGGAATTATGGTCTAACTCATTACAGTTAATACAGCTCAAAGGTGCTACCTGCCTGATAGGCATACCCCTAACCAGTTCGGTAGCTACACCATCTAGACCCTATTAATGAGTCCTCTATCTCTTCTAGGACCCATCATATCTATCCCTCCTCTCATTGCTCTCAATAGCCACCTTCTCTTTGCCTCAGAAGTCTCTCAATGTTGCAAGGTCGCTCTACTGAGGTGGGTTCTCCCGTTCCAGTAACATTGCCTTCACCGCTATAAGTGCCATAGTTAGCGACTCAAAAGACACCACTATGCGCTAAAGAGAAACATTCAGCCCTTGCTGGAAATGCATAGCTAATCTGTAAAGGTCCCATGGTCGCACAAAGTGATGCATCCGAGAGAATTCAGCCTCATAATCGTTGACTGTCATTGTTCCCTGAGTTAACTCTTGAAACTCCCTTTATAACTGCTCTACTACTGTTGAAGGAAAGTACTTGTCTCTGAAGCATCTCTCAAACTCCCCCCAGGACATGGCGGTCACATCCTCAGTTCTCTTGACATAATTCCACCAAACTCGCGCTTCATCATGCAACATGAATGTGGTAATCTCCCTCTTCTCAATATTCGAACAGATGACCGTCCTGAAGTAGTTCTGCATATTCCTGATCCATTGACCAGCCCCCAAATGATCTGTTCCCCCTTTAAAAGGAACAACTCCCAGCATGGAATTCTCCCAAGCAAATCTTGCAAGGCATGTAACATCCACTAAATCCGCAACTGGTAGAGCAGGTTGCTCAACATGAGGTAACTCTACATGATCCTTCTAAAACTCTTCTACTCGCCTAACCCTATCTCCACCTCTACGTCTGCCCCCTCCTTGGGGCCCACCATGAACTCTGACCCTCCTTCCAAAGGAATCCATCACCTAATAAACATAGTACGCTCGGTTAATACATGTACAATACATGAACATTGTATAAGTTAAATATAAGTCCATATTAACAAAGACGCCACCCACAACTTTAATCTTATAAAAGGACATTGTTTTTATGAAACAATCCTCGCCGACTCAAATATAGTTAAATCCAGATATCCCCATTCCTCAAAGATTGCAACTCAAGGAACTAAACTTAATTATTCAAACAAGGACTTATATGCAACCTTACAGTTCTAAGGACTTACACCTTGACTAGACCTTTCACTACGACATACCCAATCATTATACCACTAACAAAGACTATATGATGGGATCCGCTGCAGACATGCTATCACTCAAGGAGTATAATTATTACCAAATATGTACCTTATGCTCTGATACCAAATTGTCACGCCCGAATTTTGAATAAGTAATTCAAATCTGAAACATGAAACTCAACTAACCTGTTCATATGCTCAATTTTTTTTTTCAATTTAAACAAAGCATTAAATAGCATGAGTTACAATCCTTAGAGTTTACAAAAGAAACCGTATAATAACTCAATATGTAAACATACTCACCAACTCACTAAACAGCGGAAGACTACAACTATAAGCACCCTTCTATGTCTACATTATAGAAGGTCCACCTCGGCTTCGATGATGATTAATCAATATCCTAACATGCACAATAACCCTTACACTGTGAAATAGTGTTCTGAGTTATGACAACAACTCAGTAAGCTTTTGCAAGCTTGTATGAGCAAATCCAAATAACCACAAACACCTTTGGGACTCAATATAGAGAAACAACACAATGAGAATATCTAGAATTAAGATCCTATCTTGTTAAGGATATACAAGTCACCCCGTGACAACCCAAATCATTTGAAATCTCAACAATAATCAAATGAATCACTTATCTTTCCTCTCAACAAGATCATAATACATATTAATATTTATCAACTTACTACGAGTCTCACCCATTGCTGCACTCCCCAATAAACTAATTCAGGAAATTCCAAAATGCATACAATCAAAAATCATATTAATCCCTGCATATAGTTTAGTTTCAGGGGATTACATTAAAATCAAAACAATAAAATGAAGAAGAGAAATAAATGAGAAATCAAAAATTAGAAATGAACAAGGAAATTAATGAAAGAAATTATCAATCACACGAACGAATCCATCCAAAACTAAACAACTTTTACCAAAAGGACACTTACAAGTCATACTATGACAAAACCATACGAAATGTTAAGCTAACTAATCAATATGAAAATCCAGTCCAACCTGGACATGTTGGCAGACATACTAGAGCTCTAACTGATCGTAACCACTCACTCGGCCAAAGGCATGATTCCCGATATATTGCCTGAGGTCACAACCTGCGACCTTGGATCCTTAGGTCAACTTGACCCTTAAATCAAAACATTTCAATGAGTCACACTGGACCCAAAACGTTACTCAAATCACCAAAAGGATAAATCACAATCGGTGACTCCCACATCTCCAAACACTTTTCAAAACAATAGAAACACCATTTGTTACGATATATTGTTTCTCAAAAAGTCATAACCCAAAACCATCTATGAACTCATTTTCAAACATTATTTGCATCACAACCCTTCCCCGAATATATATATATATACATATATATATATATATATATATTTCCTACATTAGTAAATATTCAAGTCAATAATCTAAATAAAATCATCAAAAATCCGTACATCACAATGTCACTATATTTTATTTTCCTAAAGGTTATACCCCAAAACAGTAACAAATCTACTCACACACGTTGCTCATATCACCACAAAATCACAACACATAATCAATTTCCGCAGATAATAATTGCACGAAAATAAAAATTCAAAAGAACAAATCATTATCTCTTCACTCAAAGCCATACTATCCAGATACACGTAGCCATCCACTTAGGAATGGCTACTACTACCACGTGCACTAAAAACCGAGAAGTTCATTTTCATAATTAAAATCCTGTTTTTACTTACCCATGTACTGTAAACGATCAAGTCCATGGATATTATATATATGCAAATGATTGTATCAACAAGTAGAACAAAATACAAACAGAAGCTATCCCTGACCTAGCTGGAACCTGTGGGAAAATGCCACCATAATGGCGGCATCGCCGCGGGTCCAAACTTGAATTGTCAAAAATCAAACCAGCCAAAAATATTCATCATGCGGAGTTAAGCAACTTTCATACCTGGAGCTAAGTATTGATTGGCCTAGATCATCCTGGATCAAGCTCGAAAGATCGAGCAATCTTGGCAGTTGATTGCGTTTCCAGATTCGTTGTGAACCGTTGAACTTCAAACCTTGATCTTTCGCTCCACACTTCAAATCGTACTTCGATCAAGGCTAGCATGGGGATGATCTAGAGGAAGGGAGGAATCCAGACTGGGAAGGATCGACTGAGATGTCATGGGAAGATAGGATTTCTGATCAGCTCCCAAAACTCGAAGCTTTGCTGCTTTGCTCCGCCGTGTACAGTGGCTGCCAGAGGAAGATGAGGCACCAGGATGTCGGCGAAGGGGGTTTGAGTCCAACAATAGTGGTAACTCGGCTGGAGGACGTCAGAGCTGGGAGCTTGAACCAGGTCAGGTCGGCTACTTCGCATCGGGTCTCGCACATTAGGAGAGGAGAGAGTAGAGAGATGAGGTTTGGAAAATGGAAATTTGGGAATTATGGCCCAATTTTCGGAAAAACCCAAATATATACTAAAATGAAAAATTTTCCGATGGCCATAACTTCTCCATACGAACTCTGATTTTTAGTTATATGCACAGACTCGTATCGATAAGTTTTACGACTTTTGTGAAGGAGCGTTCCTCAAACTCCTAACATATAAAAAGTCAACTTTTGTGACACGCTAAAACATTCCGTTTTCGATAAAAACTCGTCTGAAGGTAATTCCACATCATCTCCAGTTTTGTTCTTGTGCCCATGACTACGAAATAATTTCTAAAAGGTCATCGGAAATTAATTTGAATTTTTTGGGGTATTACAAAAAAAAAAAAGGCAATCTTTTAAGTCAAAAATGGAAATCCCTAACATCCTCTATTGACTTGTGTAGCCCTAGCTTGCTGTTACGGCCCGCCAACCTGTTGACGATGACGTACAAGAAGAAGGAGACGATGATCTAGCCTAGTATTACGTCGAATTGGAATTTGTCGGCGAGTTATTGGAAGAGGCAGAGGGAAACCTAGCGGAGGAAGGGGCTAGACATGTCAGACTCCTTGAGAGGGAAACCTAAAGGAGGAAGGGGAGGAAGGGGCTAGACATGTCAGACTCCTTGTGGAGTTCTATTTTTTTTTTTTTGTGTTGTACCCCTGTGACAAAGTACCATTTGCTAACTCAACAATCAATAAGCAAATCAAGTCTTTTCTAGACAATAAAAGAAAGAATACTCTCGAAACTCTCTTTTAAACTACACACTTATGAGTCTTCAGCAACCTCGACCCTTACATGCATTAGCTATAAATGGTAGATAGACTAGAGCTCTAATTGCTCGTAACCGCTCGCACGGCTAAAGGCATGATTTCCTATTTTTTGCATTGGTCACCATCTGTGACATATGATTTTCAGACCCCATCTGGTTTTCAAATCAAACGTTAAGTTAGTCGCATCTGACCTAAAAACGTTACAATAATCTGCTAAAAGATTTCCCCTTCCCTGATCACCATTTGTGACTCTTGGTATAAACACCAATACATTTAAAATAAGTCACGCTTGACTCAAAAATGTAACATCAAACTCAACACCTTTCATACAATAGAAAACATCTTTTTCCATAATCCTGTTTCCCAAAAAGCCACATTCAACAATAATATGAACACAATCATGCATGTTATTCATCAGACATCACTCACAAGAATATATATATATATATATATATATATTTTACATAAATTTGTATATATGTAGTCATTCGCTAAGGAATGCCTACTAATACCAACTATAGTTTACAGTTAAATATATAACGCCTAAAACGATAATGGTAACTCCATTCGTAAATGAACATTGTGAGATTACTTACCTCTGAATCCTGCTACGTCTCCTATACAGAACAAAGCAGCACAACCACAAAGTATCCGTCCAAGAGTACTTCATCAAGTACCTAATCACATACGGTCTCAATTTAGTATATAAATTGCAAGTGATTAAAGTTTGAAACCCCTATTTTGAACTAAAATCCCCAAAAGTCACGCCAATCGAGGCAAAACCACAATGGAGACCTCCTAATATCTTTGGAATACTTCTACGATCGTTATGTCAAAACCACAAGTCGATCGAACTCTCGAATCCTCACAGATTGAATAATCAAACTGTTTGAAACCGTAAAAATCATAACATATTCATACGATCTCCAAAAATTACATATTATATATTAAAATGCTCGTATCGATGAGTAGATGATAAATAACACAAGAAACTATCCCGTACATAGCCAAAAAGCTGCCAGAGTCGGTCGTACAACCATTAGGATCTCCGCCGGCCAAAACTTAAAACCATCATAATCCAACCATCTAAAATGTCTAGAGCACCAAATAGAACAACTTTAATACCTGGAGTTTGAATCAACTTAGCCTAGATCGGCCTATATCGAGCCCGTAAGCCAAGGATCATTGTTCACTTGAGTTGAACCAATTTCCACGTAAATTACTCCAAACAACCACCAAGGATCGATATGGGAGGCTCCTATGAGAAGAACATGCCAAGTTTGAGCCGCTGTGGTCGCCGAAACTGAGATTTCTGATCGGGTATGACTGCACTCAAAGTCGCCACCTTCTAGCACCACGCACGGTGTAAATCGTCGCAAGAAGATGCCACAGGGAGGAGCGCACGGTGGAGGCGAAGATGTCTGAACTTGTCCGGTGGTTTGCCGTCACCGGAGCTTGGAGAAAAAGCCGGGTCGGGTTACTAGATACGGGTCGGGTCGCGCAGCTGAAGAGAGAGAATAGAGTGTTTGCAAATTTCGGTAAAAGGAAGCCCAAAATGAAAATAGTAAATTTCCCGAAATGGAAATTTCTATTTATAGTGGTTTCCGAAAAATCTGAAAATTCCGTAAACCATAACTTTCACATACAAACTCTAATTTTCGCGTGCCACATATCCATGAACTCGTATCTACATGCTCTACGACTTCCACGAAAGCCGTTTTTAGACAATCTCAATGTATAAAAAGTCAAACTTCATACTCCCCCTCCCCAAAAACCACACTTTTCAAATAATTATTCGTCCAAAAATAATCCCGCTTACATACGACTTATGAATAAAGCAACATACTCAAAATTCACAGAACTAGTCCATTATTAATTACTAAAATTATAACGAAAATCCAGGTCATCACAAATGGACTTGGTTTGAACGGGGTGAATACCGAGCTCGTCGAGAAAAGGTTCCTCATCTTCGAAGCCAGAGCCTCTGTCTAGAGTGAGCCGGACTATGATTTTGGGATTTGATTGAGAACTCACTGGAAAATGAGAAAAGGAAGAGAGAGAGAGAGAGAGAGAGCTGCAGACAGATCGAGGAGAGAGGAGAGAGGGCCACATGTAATTAATTAATTAATTAACTAAATCAATGGCAAACCTGTCATTTTTTTAAACAAGGTAAGTGGAATAAAAATCTGATGTTAGGATAAATGAGATCATTTTTGCAAAACTCATTTGATTTTATATATGTGGCATATGTAAAATAAATGCCACATATTTCGGTGAGATAAGATAATGAAAAAAGTCGTTGATTGCCTTACCAGAGATGAGATTGCCATTTATAATCTTTTACATGGTGAACAATCAAAATAGCCTCTTAGTGGCAAGACGGGATGTAACCACCGAAATCATTACCAGAAAGGTCTAACTCACTGAGCTGGGTGAGGTTTCCTAGAGAAGAGGGGATTGGATACGCTAATTGATTTGATGCAAGCGAAAGTGTTGTGAGCTGGGTTGGATTTCCAAGAGAAGATGGGATGTAACCACTGAAATGATTAGTATCAAGTGACAGTTGTGTAAGGGTAGCCAAAGAAACAGGGATTGAGCCAGTAAGTGTATTATTTGAAAGGTCTAAATAAACCGGCCGCCTAAGATTACAGAGTGAAGATGGAAGCAACCCTGAAAAATTGCATCGACTAGCAACTAATTCATTCAGTGAATCATGCTTTTCAAGAGCAACTAACTCATTCAGTGAATCATGCTTTTCGATAGCAACTAACTCATTCAGTGACATGAGAGGACTAGTTTGTTCAAATGCCAGCAAAAAACCTGTGAGATCTGGATTGGATTCTACATTAAGAAATTTTAAACTCTGCAATTTTAAAATACTTACTGGGAATTTACCCAGCAGCTCGCAATTCTCTAGGAGGAGAGATGTTAAAAATGATAAATTTGCCAAGGAATTGGGTATTGGTGCAGAAATGACGACGGAGCTGAGATGAAGCTTTTCTATACTCGTCAAGTTTTGAACTATAGCCTCTTTATATTGGACTGGTTTAGCTTCAGTGATCTTTCACTGGTACTGTCACTATTGGAGGATAGATCAAGGGATGACAACTTAAAAAGTTGGCAATAACCAAGAAATAAAACATGAAGACAATTACTCGTTTCGAAGGCATGCGACTATTCCACAAGCTCAATGACAACCCCGTAATTGATATTTTGATAATTTTGATACAAAGCATATACCTTGTATGGAAGCGAAATTAGATTTCCTTCATTATTGTTTCTTCGTTTACTTGAGAAGACCTTGCAGTAGTTCATTAAGAAAAACTAAGGGCGGAATTATATTGCAAGTTGTTCACAAAACTGGGCTTTGAATACCTGATACTTTACAACTTTTACTTGCAAGTTGTTCACAAATCTGGTTCTTACTTCGAGAGAAAGGATTTGGCCAAAAGTAAGGTCTATCTTGGCACTCTAGTTACAAGTTATGTAGCAGGTAGTTTCCCACTAAAGATTCCATTCAACAAAAAGAGTGAGAATCAAATAAATCACTCGAGAGTGGCAATTGTACAGACTACAGAAGTACATAGGGCAACATTTTGGTCTATGTTCTTAAATAAAGCTGTAGCTGATTGTCATGACAACTGGATTCCAAGATACCCTACTGTCAACCTAGCACATCGTAGACCCCCAGATACTCGTTTAACTAATGTGTCCCACCTCATGAATAGATCTACAAACTCATGGGATGTGGATTCTGTGGTTGATCCTCACCTTCCTGCAGATGCCGTCACGGCCATTCGAGCCACTACTTTCGGGTCACCAAATGCCACTGATAGGCTTCTCTGGTCTGCATCCTCCTCTGGTGTTTACACAGTAAAGTCTGGTTATAACTTTCGGATGACTTCCACGGTCTCTTCTCTTATGACTAATCCTCATAACTCCCATGTAATCCAAAAGGAGAATTGGAAATGGTTGTGGAATATCCGGGCTTCTCCAAGAGTTAGGCATTTCCTTCGGAGGGCTATTTCAAACTTCTTGGCTACTAATTCAAATAGATATCGGAGACACTTGGCTCATTCCCCTAATGCGTATTTTGTGAAGATCATTCGGAAACAGTTGAACATGTCCTGCTTTTATGTCCGTGGGCAAGGGCGGCTTGGTTCTCACATCCACTTTCGTATCAAATTGATTTGCAATCCATTACTACTCTGGTCTCGTGGATCTCTGGTATCTCTCTCCAATGAGAGTCTAGCTCAGTCAAACTCTCATTTCGCAACTCATGCCGTGTTTTTGCTTTGGTTTAAATGGAAGGAGCATTGTCATAGCATCTTCAACAACACTAGCCGGGATCCCATTTCTGTTGCCTCGAGGGCTTTCGCAGCCTCGGAAGAATTTCTGCCAGTCCCTTACCACTTGCCCTATAGCCAGAAGGTCACTTCTATAGAAGCGAACTCGCATTGGTTACCTCATCCTCCTGGGACCTGGAAGATCAACACTGATGCAGCTTGGGACTCGGTAACCTTGATCTGCAGTTTGGCTGTGATCCTTCGGGACTGATCTGGAGTTCTTTGTGGAGGCTTATCTCTAACTGCCTACGCCTCCTCTTCTCTCGCTGTTGAGGCCATGGCCATTGATCTTGGCCTCAGTTTAGCTTCTTCCCTCTCTCTTTCTTCTTTTCAGTTGGAATCAGAAGCTTTGGTCGGCGGCCTAGCTCGTATCCTCTATCCGAGTAAAAGCTCGCCGCTTCAATCGCGTAAACTGGCTTTGGACCAGTAGAAAGGCAAATACTGCTGCTGATTTGGTGGTGGCTTGGGCCTCGCGTAGGGTGTGCCCTGTAGATTGGAACACCAAGCCACCTTCCTCCCTAATGCGCATCCTCCTTTTTTATGCATCTGGCCCTCCTCCGTGAAGTCAATCTTTTCTAGGCGCATCTTTTTGGCTGAGCTCCCTGCTTGGCTAAGCTTTGATTGTTCTGTTTGTTTTGGCTTCTTTGTTATTGCACTGCCAAAAAAAAAAAAAAAGCCAGATGTGATAAAAAATTTCGTCAGGTATTGTAAATATAGAAATTGGAACCAAAGCATAATTTAGCTTTAAAGCGATGAAGGGTTATTATGTTTGACATACATAGATGATAAGGCAATTTCTCAGAATGATGCTTTGGTTTATATGCTCAGAATGATGCTTAAACATTTTGGAATTCTTAAAGCATTTTATTGCATCTTTGAGCTCTTTCTCTTTTAATTTAGTTTAAAATTGTGCAAACCATCTTTTTTCTTTAATCAATATAAATAAATTTCATTTAGCTAAAGCTAGAATGACAGGACTTTGGACCTTCTATTGCCAACATAACGGGCCAATAAGAACAGTGGCATGCTAGCACCATTTACTCTTACATTCATTGCTTACTCATCTAAAGTGAGCCTATAGACTATGAAAAAACACAGTAAATAGGTTAAGTCACAATCAATAAAATAAAATAAAATTTTTCTTTGCCCTTATCACTAGGGCTAGGAAGCTTAGTAAGATAAGCAAGGCAGATCGCATGTGCATTAACTACTCTTTTCGATTTAGGAGAATTCTTGTTCTATTGGATCCAAATGGCCTCCTTCTCTTCTTCTTTCATTCAATTTTCACTTCTGGCATCAAATCTTTGGGTACCAATATGTTGCTAGGTGCCTAAATCAATCCAAGAGACCTAGCAGAGAATTTGTTAGGGAATTCTGTTACCTTTAGCTTCTTTGTTGGTGCATCATGTAGTATCACCATGTTAAACAACTCCAGCAATAAAATTTTCAGTTTTTTTTTTTTTCTTCCCTACAGAAGCAGATGATGGGGGCTTGTTTTTCTTTTCAGCTTGAGGAATGTGTTTGGCTAATGAACATGCCATGGTACCACTATGTTAAGTCATATAATAGAGGCTTGTTTATATAACATCCCTCAAAAATAACAATCTTCTTGTATTGCTTTTTTAACTTAGAAAGACGCATTTAAAAAATACATCATTAATCTGTACTTAAGGAAATAAATTTGTTTTCTTTCCAAAGTCATCATTATCTTATGAAATATTCTTTTGTCTAGACTATCCTTTGGTTTCAAATGCCCAATATACGGATTAGTTGGTTCGGCATAGTAGGATTCGAGGCATAGTATCAGTTGTTGTTGTAATCTATCTTGTAGGATTCTTATTTGACCTAATTCTTGATTTATTATTTTGTCATTAGATTGCTCTGATAACCTGTAGGACTAACGTTTTGAATTTGATAATTGTATTTGTGTAATTGGAGATGTTGTGATTTGGGGAGTGGGGTGGCTCCATGAGTTGAAGATGGTGTGTGTATAATTAGAAGTGTAAATGTGTTTTCTACAAGTTTTGGGTTGTCCATTTTTAGGGATGACTCTACCAAATTTTCTGTAGGGTTATTCTTAAGGTGGGTCCTATAGGGCCGCCTCGGATTTCAAGGTGAAATTTGGAGCATGTTCCGTCACCTACATTCATTTTAATTCCTTTATGTGTTAGTAACGCATGAATAATTTTACACTGGAACCATTCCCTTCATCTTCATTCTCATTCGGTCATTTTAAGCAAGTAAATGTGCCCTTATTTTCATTTATTTGATGCCCCTATTTTTTTAAGTATAAAATAATCATTGTATTATTGAACCAACTAACGTACATGACTACTCTTTAATACATAGACTTCGGTGGCTATTACAAAACAAAAGTATGTAATACCCGCTGTTTGGACCCAAAATGAGCATTTTGGCCTGACAAGGCACGTCTTGGAGAAATCGAGCCAATATCAGTGGCTCAAGCTATATATTGTCGACAAGTTCGAAATATATATTTAGAGGCTAAATAAAGCCTACTATGGAAGCGTGGAAATGAAAAGTCAACTTTAGCATATTTTCCTACTTCGGCTAGGAGAAACCGAGCTAAACAAGGAAGGAGGGGCGGCAGACTAACCATCCGAACTTCAAATGAGTTGAAACTTTCCAGATTCATTCTAGACATCCCAATGATCATTTCTTATGAAGAGTGCTAGAGCTTGTTCGAAGTGGAAAACCTTCAAACAATCAGTCCAATTTTCTGCAGAAGCAAAACTGGAAAACTGGACCTGTAAGGAGTCCAGTAGCAATTTCGGCCCAACCACATGGAAATAAATTCTGAAATTTTACCACAATAATCTACATCCATGGTGGATCATTTCATATGAAGAAGTCCAAGGTTAAATATGAATTCTTAGTGGAGATAAAAATCAAAGGAATAAAGAAGTGTTAGTGCTCTCACCTAACAAAATCCACTAAGTGTTAGTGAATTTTGCCTAACAAAATCCACTAAGTGTTAGTGTGCTCAAACCTAACCCACTATGATTTGTTTAAAGGCCAAATAGTATTGCTTGGAAGCCTATATATAGAGGCTACAACAAGTATCATCTCACGAATTCACTCATCAAAACATCTATAAGATGATCTAAGTTCTCTCTAGAGCAACCTCTCTAAGAGCAATTCCTCTCCTTCTCTTTCTCTTATCGGTGATCACACTCTAAGTTCTAGTCTCCTTAGGAGCCAACTTTCAGTACCACCAAATCCTCTGTCAAAGTGCTTTGGTCCTAGTCTCCTTGGGAGCCGACTGTAGTACCACGACCACAACGGTTACGGAACCAGCCAAGCAAGGGTAACGCCCTCGCAAACCAGCCAAGCTAGAGTCACGCTTTAGCAAGTTCTCCTCACTTCCCAGTGGTTTTCGCTCTGCTCGATCTACAACATCGAGTATCGATTGTGATTTTGAAAAGGCTCAGCAAAAGTCCTCGCCACGAGGCACAAAGAACCCCACGACGAGGTTGGTGCTCTCCTCGTCCACAATCGCTCAAAAGAAGTCAGGTCAAGGGACACCCCCGACGACCGCACCCGAACGGTGCTGGCACGCCCACACAAGAAAAGAGACTGTTGACCAGCTCAAGAAAAACTGGAGCCAAACATTTTGGCACGCCCAGTGGGACCTACTGCGAGCTGTAAACCACACCACTATTAAGAAGATGAGGTTGGTAAGGGGTTGTGAATCATAACGGAATAGGTGAAGTCTCTTTTGTTAATATTGACCTAAACTCCTTATTGGTGCCTAGTTCAGGTCCATTAAGGTTAAGGGCGGTTTTTATTAACACTTGTTGAACTGTCTTCACACTTATGATCTTTCTCATCTTAGTAAGTATAGCCTATGTGAAATGGTGTCTAGAAAGGGGACAACGTTCATAACAGGCTATTGAATCCAGAAGTGCGTGCAAATGGGCCTAAACCACTATGTGGGAGTAGTTCATGCCAAAATGGATTCTGCCTCTTTTGTTCGCCCTCCCCCACCTGGCCATTTCAGTAAGGTTGCCCAAAGGATTTGAAAGAAAGTTTGTGTCTAGGCGACTATACTTGGGCCGCAGGTCTAAACCTTGATTCACAGTGTCTTATTGAATTCAGCTACTTATTGAATTCAGACTTCCAGAAGCCATTGGGAAGTCAAGCATAAACCCTTATCAAAAGGTTTACGTTAACTGCCTGAAACATAAGACCTCCAGTTACAGACCGCACTCGCGTGCAGACTGTCGTGGTCTTTCCGAAGAACAGGTAATCCAAAGATTTTCTTCCCACCCTCCATCGACAGAGATGTCAACTGAACGAGGAGGAAATAGACATCCTACTACTGAAGGCGAGCTAGTTCCTGCCGCCCAGCCTAATCAGGCTGGCGATATATCTAGCATCACCCAGGAAGCCACGAGCGCAGTTACAACTATTGACTTTGTGCCTATTCTCATTCCAGAAAATGCGACCATAGAAGAGCGGCTTAATATCCTTCAACAGAATTCTGCCGCATACCATGAGAAGATGGAAAAAGCCTTTGCGGAGGACCGTCGACGGCTTGATGAGTTCACATTCTCGATCAAGAGGCTTGAGCTAGGGGCACAACAAACACAAGGGCAATTGGATGGCATGAACCAAAAAATGCAGAAGAACCATGAAGAGCTGTTGGTGGCAAGTAAACACATTGCTTTGGAAGTCGCGACGATTCGCAAAGAAGGATCCAACGTCGTAACCCAGGTGGCCATGCAGAAGGCTGACCTCGATCAGGCCAGAGAGGTTCTACATAGAACACTGGGAGATCCTAGTGCCATTCTAGGCTCTCTAGGTCAGTCCCCCATATCTGCGAAGTACATACCACCAAATGCTCGCGGCGGTAGTACATCCACATGCGCTACTGCCACATCAGTCAGAGGTAAAGAGACTACTCTGGCAACGGGTGGGAAGAACAACGCCGCGTCATCAGTCACGCAAGGGACCAGGACTTTGAAAATCAATGATGGGGCCTTTGTTGATCATAGCCCGTTTCCCCAATATGATAGTGACGGAGTTGAATATGTGCACCACGATCCACCTCCAGCAAGCCATTATGGTATCGACCGGGTTGAAAGTCCAGCGAAGGTCACCGTAACCACAAAGGGTCAGCCAGCAGTGGGTTTTGCGTCGCAGACGTCAACCCGACATAAACTGACCCACGGAGGCGGCATGTCTTTGGTTAATCAAGCTTCACAGGCACCACCGTTGATCTGGTCAGTTGAAGATACAGTGGTTCACCCACCTCCTCCTGATCCAAGATATGTAAGGAGAGAAGAGGTAGAAGCAATGATCAGGGCCGCGAACCAGAGGCCTAACTTGGAGGAGGCCTACCAGGGGCCCTTCCCACCGCATATTACACAGACACCTTATCCTAGGGGATATAAGAACATTACGTTCTCTACTTTCTCGGGAGAGGAAGTCGAAAATGCCGCAGCCCATTTGGTTAGGTTTCGAGTACAGTGTGGCCAGTACCAGAACGATGACAATCTGAAGTGTAATATCTTCGCTACTTCTTTATCGGGATCTGCCTTCACCTGGTTCACTAAGCTGCAACCGGGATCAGTTACGAGTTGGCCCGCGATGGAGAAGCTGTTCAAGGAAACCTTCGGGACTATCGAGCCAGAAGTAGATCTGGCTTCACTCACTCAGATGGCTCAGCAGCCAACTGAATCTGCTGTCATGTACCTTCAGCGCTTTCAGATCCAGAAAGGAAAGTTGAATGTGATTCTGCCGGAGAAAGAACTGGTGAAGTTGGCAATCAAAGGCTTAGAGCCCCGCCAACGCAAAAAACAGCATGGAAGCATGTTCAATTCCATGGGGGAACTGATCACAGAAGTAGGAAGTTTCGAGCACTTGCTCAGGGAAATGGACGCTATGAAAAACGCCTCAAAAGGGACATACATCCCAGGGAAACGCCGAATAGTGGCTGCGCTCAGCCATCAATCCAATCCCTTTGATCCTTACTACAAGAGTGAGGAATCTAGTACAGCAGCGGCTGACGAATCTGAAGAAGACGAGATTGCTGCGCTGGAACTCACCGGAAAAAAGGCTTCAACACTAAAGCAACTGAAGCTGTGCAAAGAACCGGTGAAGCTCAAGTCAGTGGTTTTCACCAAACCAGAGTTCGCAAGTTATACTTACGATGCGAACAAAGCGCATGAAATCTTGGATGAAATGATCGCCGCGAAGATGGTGAAAACCGACTTCGGCCCATTTCCTAAACCAGAGCAGCTAAGGGGGAAGAAATACTGCAAACTCCATAATATGTGGAATCATAATACAGCCGATTGTGTTAAGCTAAAGGATCAGATCCAAATCTGGTTAAATAATGGTAGTTTGCAAGTAGAGGCACCAACAACAGCAGCAGCGTTGGTGGACCTAGATCCCTTCCCAGATACCGGCATCAACATGGTGGACGTGGCATGGGGTGAAAAAGATCAGCAGAATCAAAGTCCAGACTATGCTGTTAAGGATTTGATAAAGGCTGGAGACAAAGCTGTGAAGCGGGAATCCAAGACTCGTTTACCCATTGTCCTATGCTCGCGGTGCAAGGAAGAATGTGACACTCAAGCCCTGCATGAGGAAACATCCCAAACTGTCCAGTTTGGATCTCTGCCGCCAATACGGTTAGTATCATCCTCTAGAAACTTCCAACCATGTAGCCCAAGAGTACACAGTGGTTTAGAAACTCCTACTCCAAGGGACTCAAACTTATTCAAAAAGTTGAAGACTGCGAGGGAAGAAGGGCAAGCAGATAAGCGGCAAGGGGTTTTTACCAGACCTTACATTCCGCCAGTGTCAACATCCTCCATCAAAGAAGGGAGATGGTATACCCAAAAGAATGGCAAGGCGGTGGAGATGAGCTCTTCAAAGAAGAGAAAACTCCAACGAAGGTTTGGAGAAGCAAAGCGAACTTTGGAAGCACTAGATCAAGGACTAATCAAACCATCGCAATTACTGAAACCTCCAGAAGAGTATCAAAGACAATTGGAGGTACTGGCCTCGGAGAGATTCGTTTCCCCGCAAGTTCAGAAACCACAGCCCAAAGTATTACGCCAAGGGCAAAAGCCATGTGCCCCCAAGATCAGCGCTCAGGAGAAATCCCTAGTTCCAGCAAGGCAAGAACCGCCGCCAGCTCGTAAAGACAATGTTTGGCGGAGAATATCTCGCAAAGGAAGCAATAACGAGCCTTCCATCTTCGACAAGCTGGGGGGCAAAGACAATCGGTCCGCGATTGTGCAGAAAGTTCAAAACTTGGTGGTCACTCTCCCAGAGGAAGTGCCAGGGACGAAACAAATTTCAGAGTCACTGAACCAGATTCCTATAGTACAGGAGCACGAACAAGCCAAAGCGGTGGTCCCAGCAGAGAAATCCTTGGTTGCTTTCATGGTTAAACAGTTTAACGCCGATATCCCAGCAGATGAACCCAAGCTCAATCTTGATGATGACATGGACGAAACAGAAATGGTGGATATCTCTTGCAATATGGTTTATGTGCTCCCCGCTAAGTATGCCTTACCAGTCGCTGCGCAGGAATGCATAAAAGCTGACGCAATTGGAGAACAGCAGTTGCAGATCACTTCAGCCGCAACAAAGCCGGTGAAAGAAGCAGTGTCCCTTGAGACTGAAGATGCTAACAGCAAGAGCTTCTTCATGAGCTTCACAAGACCCACACCTGCCATGGTACAACACATGCGACCTTTGTATATCACAGTAGAAATTAATGGGACTAAGGTCAGCAAGATAATGGTTGATACCGGCGCGGCTGTGAATGTCATTACTACAAGGACCATGCAGCTTTTGGGAATCAAGAAGGAGAAGATCCAGTCTACCTCTCTCACATTGAAGAACTTCGCGGGCACAGTAACTAAGACATTAGGTTTACTGTTCCTAAAAATCAAGGTGGGTCCCTCAGAAAGCGTTTATGCGTTCTTTGTTACGGATTGTTACGCGGCCTACAGTGCCATCCTGGGAAGAGATTGGATTCACCGAAGCTATTGTGTTCCATCAACACTCCACCAAGAGCTGATTATGTGGAATAGGGTGACAAATAAGGCTGAGATAATTAAAGCAGATCCCCGCCCTTTTTCTGTTTCCGCAAATTACGTAGATGCCAAGTACTACTTGGAGCTAATTACTCCATTGCAAGTCGGTAGCATCGACAATAAGGGCCGCCCCACAGGGGTGACGGCTTCTGAGTTGGCACAGTGGGGACTCACGCTTGCAAAAGAAGACCTAGCGAGGCCCGGCCATGCTGTGCCCCACACAATGGGTAATTAATGGATTACGACCTTCCAGAGGAAGGGATAGAGGCCTTCCATTCCTTGTACGAGAAGCTATCCTCATACTTGGTGGAAAAAGAGGCCTATGATCGAGTTGCGACCTTAGAAATTGTTTATGAAGAGTTCATGGACCAAGAAGAGGAGGAAGAAGAGATTCAGCTTGCTCCAGCGGCATTGGATGACATACCTCCGAAGGTTAGGGACCCTACTGAAAAGGTCAATCTGGGAACAATTGATGAGCCTATAGAAGTGGCTATCAGCACTTACTTAGAGCCTAGCGAGAAACAGAGGCTCATCGACTTATTGCTAGAATTCAAGGACTGCTTCGCGGAAAAATACGAGGACATGCCAGGCCTATCACCAGACTTGGTATGCCACCAACTACCAACGCTACCTGATAAGAGGCCTTTGAAGCAAGAGCCGCGAAGAATGAACTCAGAGACCCAAGTACTGGTCAAAGAGGAAGTTGAAAAGATGCACAAGTCAGGCATTATCAGGGTAGCCAAGTACAATCAGTGGCTGTCCAATATAGTGCCTGTTCGCAAGAAGAATGGCAAGATGAGGGTCTGCGTGGATTACAGAGACCTTAATTTAGCTACACCTAAAGACGTCTACCCCATGCCGGTGGCGGACATGTTGGTAGATGCAGTTGCAGGGCACGAACTGTTGTCTTTCATGGATGGCACAGCGGGATATCACCAGATACCGGTTGCAGAGGAAGATAGACACAAGACCGCATTCCGCTGCCCTGGGTTCACGGGAGTTTTTGAATATGTGGTCATGCCTTTTGGACTGAAAAATGCCGGAGCAACATATCAGAGAGCCATGAACCTGATCTTCCACGACATACTTGGGAAGATCTTAGAGGTTTACATTGATGACGTCGTCGTGAAGTCTAAGAAGAGTGGAGATCACTTCACGGATCTCAGAAAAGTTTTCGAGCGCATGCGACTACACAAGCTCAAAATGAATCCCGCCAAGTGCGTTTTTGGAGTTCAGGCAGGCGATTTCCTGGGATTCATTGTCCATCAAAGGGGCATTGAGGTCCCTGAGGATAAGGCAAATGCGGTCATCAACGCATCTTCCCCGCGAACGAAGAAAGAATTACAGCGACTACTGGGTAAGATCAACTTTTTGCGACGTTTCATTTCTAACTCTGCGGGTAAAATCCAGCCCTTTTCCCCACTGCTGAAGTTGCAAGGACAGAACGAGTTTGTGTGGGAACCTAAACATCAAGAGGCTTTTGACAAAATCAAGGCCTATCTGGCGAGCCCGCCAGTACTTGTTCCTCCCAGAGCTGGATTTCCATTAAAGTTGTATGTTTCAGCAGTTGAGGCTTCCATTGGCAGCCTCCTCGCTCAGGATGATGAAGAGGGTGTCGAACATGCCATCTTTTACCTCAGTAGGACACTCACAGCTTGCGAAACAAGGTACACTCCAATGGAAAAGCTGTGTCTTACATTATACTTCTCAGCATGCAAGTTGCGGCATTACATGTTGTCCTTTACTACTTGCATCATTGCTCAAACCGATCTAGTCAAGTATATGTTATCGCGACCTATCTTGAGAGGCCGTATTGGCAAGTGGGTGCTCGCCTTATCAGAATTCTCATTACAGTATGTCCCACAGAAAGCAGTAAAGGGGCAAGCCATTGCGGACTTTCTGGCACATCACCCTATGCTAGATCTCCCCGCGGTTAGAGATTTAGAGGTCGCTGTCACAAATTTAGATCGCCCAGAGTATGCCACACTGTATCAAGCCACAGTCTCACTCCAGCCCTGGGTTTTATATTTTGACGGGTCAAGAACGGATACGCTAGCAGGAGCAGGAATTGCACTGAAGAATCCGGCTGGAGATCACTTTTCGTACTCATTCCAGTTGGAGTTTCAATGTACCAACAACCAAGCAGAATATGAGTCCTTAATCATAGGCCTAGAAGTACTGCTGGAAATGGGAATTAGAGATGTACAAATACTTGGCGATTCTCTCTTGGTTATCAATCAGTTGTGCAATGAGTTCAGATGCAATAGCTTCACATTGGTCCCTTATTGGAACAGGACATTAGAACTGTTGGACCAATTTGATAACGTACATCTTGAGCACATTCCTCGCGAGAGAAATTTTGCCGCGAACGAGTTGGCCCAGCTGGCAACAGGGGTAACATTGAGATATGGCGTGCGGGAGAGAATCCTTAAAGTCGAGCGTCGCACCCTTCCTTCTTGGATGGCGAGAAGAGATCCTCCAGACGATACGTCAGTCGCAACCCTGGAATCCATTGACGTGGATTGGCGCATCCCTTTGATCAATTATCTCAAGCATCCTGATCAGACCACAGATAGAAGGATTCGCTATCTTGCCCTCAACTACTTCCTCAGAGGTGATGAACTTCGCAGACGAGGAGAAGATGGCATGGATTTCAGATGTGTTTATGGCCACGAAGCCAAACAACTCATGCGCCAAGTTCATTCTGGCATTTGTGGAGCTCACCAAGCAGGTCCAAAGATGCGATGGTTGCTCAGACGACATGGATATTTTTGGCCCAGTATCTTGAAGGATTGTATCGCGTTCGCTAAAGGTTGTTTGGACTGCCAAGCTCATGGGCCGGTCCAGCATGTTCCTAATATTCCAATGCAGCCCATTATACAGCCTTGGCCTGCAAGAGGATGGGCGCTGGATTTAATTGGGATGATTCACCCACATTCATCACTTCAACATAAGTTCATCATCGTTGCGACTGATTTCTTTACAAAGTGGGTTGAAGCAGAACCTTTGAAGGAAGCATCTGGTGGCACGTTGCGACAATTCCTATTCAGAAACATCATCTACAGATTTGGGATCCCAGAAGTTTTTGTTTCGGACCGGGGGGCAGCTTTCATGGGTGGTGAAGTTGATAAACTGGCAAGAGAATGGGGAATACAGTTCATCCATTCCAGTCCGTATTATGCTCAGTCTAACGGTCAAGCGGAGGCCAGCAATAAGATCATTATCAATTTACTGAAGAAAATGTTGGAAGCTAATCCACGACAGTGGCATGAGACACTTTATGAAACTCTTTGGGCCTACCGCACCTCTAAGAGGAATCCCACCGCGACAACACCTTATGCTTTGATGTTTGGCCATGATGCAGTCCTGCCATTGGAAGTCAACGTCCAGTCATTACGAGTTCAAGAGCAACATCATCTCATTGGAGAAGACTACGTTCAGGCTATGTGGCAGGAACATGAAGACCTTAGCGAAAAGCGTTTGGAGGCTTTAGATAATTTGGTCATGGAAAAGCAACGAGTCGCTCGTGCCTATGACAAGCGGACGCGGGGAAGGAGTTACAGTGAAGGAGAGTTGGTTTGGAAAGCAGTTCTCCCCCTTGGCGAAAAATTAGATGGTCGCGGCAAATGGACTCCAAGATGGGAAGGCCCGTACATCATCTATAAAATCTTAGAGAAAGGAGCTTTTCATCTCAAGGACCTAGATGGAGATGTCCATCATAACCCTATCAATGGGAGATACTTGAAGAAATACTTTCCCAATGTTTGGGACTCGGAGGAGTCGTAGACAATTTATTCGCATGAGACATGGGGGACAATTCTAGTGTTCCTACACTCGCAAAGCCCATTTATGAAGGCCTGATTTTAAGGCCCATAATCATTTCTTCGCTATGTCTAGCAACACTAGGGGGGCAACACTGTACCATACTAAGCCTAAACCCGCCCACTGGGCAACTTTGTATATAAATATTCATGCTATTTTATTAAAAAAAAAAAAAAAAATTTATAGATACAACTCTTAGGGGACAATTCTAAGTGTTCCTACACTCACGAAGCTACTAAGCCGAGTCAGCGGCTCCGAAAGGTTTTTCCAGCTTTGCCTTGCAGGAAAGGCTGAGCTCAAGGGAAGTGTAAGAGCCACCACCGTGACCGCCACCTCCATCGGAAGTAGTTTTCATTTTGCTAAAGATGTCCTCACCATGCACGGGAAACAGTGAAAGGGTTTCAATCTCCTGGTGATCTTTTCCTCTTTGTTCCATGAAAGTTTGTTCTACATTCATGTCAAAGAAAGTAGAACTAGTTCCCGCTCCAGCTGAGATTGAACAATCCCTAGCACTATTCTCCATGTTCATAGATCCATAACAGCCATAGTTCCCCATCTGCCTGTTAAAAGCAGTCATCACACCAGCGGAAGAAGCAGAAGCAGGTGCAGAAGATCCAAAGTTAATATACTGATCCTCATGTTTCCAATTGGTAACATTATCAGCACCAACAAGCCCTGATCTTTGCATGGGTACATGAACATCCGAAGTAGACCTCTTCTTCTGCTTCTCCCGAGCCCTTTGGTTCACGAACCAATAATAGACGTTCTTGACCTCGATCTTGCCGTACCATTTCAGCTGGAGATAGATCCTCTGAATCTGCTCTATAGTTGGGGATCTTTCGCCCTTGTTGTAGTAAAGCTCCTTGAGGATTCTTATCTGATCTGTAGTAGGAATCCACCTAGTACTGCTCCTCCTGCGAAGCATGTTAGCACTACTCCCGGCTGCTTTGTTACTTCCTCCATCCTTAGTTGGATGCCGGTTTTGTGGTTCCATTGGTGATGGATTGAGAGAATGCAAAAATTGAAGAGTGGTGATGATGAGTAATTAAGAAAGATTGCTGTTAGAAATATTCGAGTTGATGAAACGATTTTGGGATTGGAAATTTGGGTTTATAATGTGGAGGAAGATATAGGTATGCAAATATCCGCCCTTGGATGGACAGTCAAAGAGAAGAGTCAAACTAAGTGTCAGTAAAGCGTGATTAAAGTTGCCATAAATCTCGGAAAGAATGGATTAGCAGCATGTGAGGGAACCGAACGGTTTTCGAGGAGGTAACTGTTCTTTTCACGAGATTATTTTTTCACGGTGGAATTTTCAACAGCTAATTAATGCAACTTGAGTTGGGGCCAGCAAGTGGATCCAAAAGATAAATATTTTCTCAAAACCCTCATCGCGAGGCTCTTTTTAACGCAGAACATATTTTAAAAGTTCATATTGTTTTCAATATACAACTATGAGGGCCTATATTTGAGGCCTCGCGAGACACAATTCTTGGCTTCTCACGGATATTGGAATATCAGGATAAAAAATATTATTGTATTCATAAAGTGGCTTTGCGGCCAAAAGCAGTACATTCATTACAAAGCCAAAGGTGGCTAAAATACAACAACAGGAATCCTCGGATATCTTTTGAATCTTTCCTCAAGTGGAAGCAGCTATGGAATCCAATGTCGAGTTAAACAACGCCATTATACCAAGGAGAGGCAAACTTCAGGGAAGGAAAAAGAGAAGTAACGGAGCCTCCGCGCCCCATTTACATGGAAGCGGTAGAGGAATACAACATAGGCTTGGCCAACACCATTATCCATGAGAAAGGGAGACTCCAGTGAGAGAAAATGGAGCATCCAAGCCCCCTCAATTGGAAGCAGCTATGGAATCCAACGTCGGTTGAGCCGCGCCATTATCTCCGGGAAGGGCAGAGAGTGAATGAACCGAATATCAGCTTGACTCTCTGCACCCCCTCTAGCCATGGTAACCACCATTAGTTGGACGTGAAGTATAGGAACAGCCATTCTGTAGCTTGAACCCATTCCTTCAAAGAGCCCATCCCTTCTCATCCCTCTAAGATTCTTTCAAGAAGAGAAAGGGGGAGAAGGAGGTGAGAACCAAAGCCTTTTCCATCTGGAGGGCACAACATGGGCCGGGTCCAGAAGGAAGGAAACAGAGGAGGAAAGATGAACCACAAAGTGGCCTTCCTCCCTTTCTCCGTTTCGCTCCGCGTGTGGGATCCTAACAAAAATGATCTCGCATGATTGTGGATCCCACACTCGGAGCCCCCTTGCGTTTCTAAACCAATCTGAAGCCTGGCATTGTTATTGCAAAATTCCAGAAGGGCGAAACAAGGGGTTGCCTAAGATTACGCCATAAGGCCTAACCCAGGCTTAAGATTACGCCATAAAGCCTAAAAATTTAGAGGCTAAAGGTCATTTCATAAGGGGAAGATTTGTGAAGAAGGAGAAAAAGAAGCATGAACTGAAAGGACATTTCTTGAATATTTCAGAAAAGTTGTTGTGAGTATTCCCTTCCCAAAATACAACTATTTATAGGGACTTCAGGCAAATCCCCACCCTTGGATGAAGCTCAATTTCAAAACTGATGACAGTAAATCAAGATTAGTGATTCCAAATCTCGAGAAAAAAAGGGACTAGCAGCATGTGAGGAGACCGAACGGTTTTCGAGGAGGTAACTGTTCTTTTCACGAGATTATTTTCTTTACGATCGTTGTTTTTCAACGAGTGATTAATGCCTTAAATCTCGGAAAAGAAGAGATTAATAGCATGTGGGAAACCGCACGGTTTTCGAGGGGGCCTACAGAGATTGACTCGCAAAGCTCAATTTCAAACAAAGTTCTTCCACGTGGTGTTTCGCCGCAATGGCACCAGCTTCGGCCTGAGTGGCCCGTTCTCTGATACGGGCCAGGTTACGGCCCATTTCTTCAGAAGCAGCCAAAGGTTCATCGAGTTGAGCTTCTTCTGCAACAATCGCATTCTCAACAAAGGCTAAATGGGCTTGGAGGTTCTCGATTTGAAGTTTGAAGTCGGACCTTTGGATTTGTAGTTCCCGTAGGCGGATGGCTCGCTCATTTAAAATATCGCGGGAGAGGTCCATTTCTTGAGAGACAATATTCAAAGCCTCTTGAGCGTCGTGAGCCTGGGTGTTCATGGCCGATTGACGTCGGCGGGCCATATCAAGTTCATTCAGCAGAGAGTCAATAACACTAAATTGCCATGAAGTCAAAGCTTTCTCCTGGCGGAGATACCTTAGAGCTTCTAAGACTCGCGGGAGGATGTCAGTCTCCAATACCCAAGGACCTAGATGTTCACGAAGCACCAACTTAGCCTCATCCACAGTAGAAGGAGGAGTTACCTCCAACACCCTCATCAATCTCTCGAATCTGGTAGGAGGAGGAGGCGGCGGAGACGCCACAGGATCACGAACCACCACTGCAAATGGGTGGACAGCTTCCTCAATTTCTTCGTCTTCAACAGGTTGGTCTGTCCCTTCAGCCGCAGGAGAATCTGGAAACTCAACTCGCGGCTCACCATAGGCAAGTGGAGCAGATTCAAGCATAGAGCCCTCAGCTCCGACGGTTGTCTCATTTATTCGCAAGACTTGGGGGGCACCACCTCCGTCAGTATCATTTTCCATCTCTGGGGCGACTGTCCCGCCGATAGAACCCTCAAATTTTGCAGCCACCTCCTCGGTACAAATAGAATCCTGGTCAGATTCAGAAATGTCAGAGAGCGGGGTTGGATCAGAAAGGGAAATGGAAAACATTGGCCAACAGTGGCTTACCTCTCGAGTTGTCGGGTCAATATCTGATATGTGGTCTCCAAGAGGAAGAGGCCTCACCTCATTCACCTCTTGGACCTCTAGTGCCGTGAGAATCTCTGTCGTCATCAGTTCCTCGTAAGCGGTAGAAGCCTCAGAGTGGCTTTCCACGCTTTCATGCTCCGAGGACTCATCATCAGAGATCGTTATTAAAATGGTAGGACCTTGCAGATGCTCTTTAGATGTGGAAGACGGAAGAGGCGCCACGGGGTTAGTTGATGCTTGAACTAGCGAGAGAGTTGGCTCTTCTGCAGCGGCTGAGGATCTAGCCTCGCTCAGGCGAGAGGGATCAGTGGTCCTCTGACGAACCTGTCAAAAGATACATAATGAAGATCCTGCACAGATTCTGAAATTTAAATAGAATAAGACGGGGCCGGAGTTTACCAATCGCATTCCCAGAGTTTCGTCATCTTCAAAACTCTCTTCGACGGATTGAGCTCGATCGCGTTTGCAAGCAAAGATAGCAGTGGCCTGCACGACAAAAGAATCACAACTCAAAAAGGGGGAAAGCACCAAAAATGCAAGTTTGGGATCGTTCTTAACCAAATTACCTCAGCAGAATCTTCATCATGAGAAGATTCTCCCTCAGGAGTCCCCTCTGCTATTGCCTTTTGTTTCCCGGCCTGAACAGAGGCCGTCTTGCTCCGGGTAGTTTGCTGCAAAACACACTCAGGAATAAGAGCGGGAAAATCAAGACAAGGAAAAGGAATGGTGAAGAAAGACAAAAACTTACTGTTGCCCTAGGCTCATGGATTTGTATCCCTGCATACGATGAGCGAGAAGGTAGAGTAAGTCGCCGAGGTTGTGCTGTAGGGTTGGAGAAGCGCTCAAAAATCTTGCGGTCCTCCGGACCAGGACTACTCATTCCACGAAAGATCTGGACGAAGAGTTCGTCATGTGGCAGGTCCCAACAGTTCACAGACACTTCTTTCCACCAATCAACATAATCATTGTCGACATCGTTGAGGGGACACAACGCTCTGACCCAAGGAGGAATCACTATCAAAGTAAACTGACTCTGAAATGAGGTAGACCCAGGTGGGGCTAATCTCCGCCAAGAGGTGTAGTAATTGGCAGAATCAACCAGAGGCCAGGGTACCAACTGGGCCAACCCAAATTGGCGAGCAAAGTGGTTAGGGGCATAGAGCTCATAACTTACGTGGTCGGTGGTAAGACGAATATCGGAGCAGGAGATGGCTCGACGAAAGGCCAAGAGGGCTCTTTCGCTATGATCGCGTCCACTGGGCAGAAAGCCATCATCAAGGGGAGGAGGGAATCGCCTAGAAAGGACTATTTTTGGGTCCGGCATCTCTCCCAACAAGTACAAGTAAATAAAACACTCGGAGTAGGGTGGAGCTCGATGCCTTATGTTGCCACAAAGCCAGTTCCCCAAAAGGGAATCGACTGGAGGTTCCTTTGGAATATCACCGCGACGGAAGCGAGGGAAATAAATCTGCAACCAAAAGGCAAGGATCCAGAATGGACCACTAATGTCGGTATCAAAGGGGCGCATTACAGCTCTATAAAGGGAGCGATATAACGAACCCAATACAGGTTGCCCAAGGCCAACGCAAATACCATTGTAGAGAGCAGTGGCCAGAGAATTCCAGCGCCCAGTAGGTTTGTTGGAAGAAGTGCAAAAGATAAATTTGCAAAGCCAGAATTCCAGGAATGCGATACCTCCTGTATGGTCACATTGGGTGCGGTAATAATCACGCCAGACAGGGTAGGATTTACTGTGATGCCCCCGACCAGCCATATCCATTCTCAAAGGAAATTGAATACCATCAAACTGACCATGCACATAGGGGTCGAAATCAATAGGCAACCCCGTGATGGTAAGAACATCCAGCAGAGTTATGCTCATCTGCCCAAACTGGAAATCGAATGTATTGCTGGAAGTGTTCCAGAAGCAAAGAGCAGCGGCAAGCGGTGCAGGGCTAGTATTATGGGGAAGACAGAAGCATAGATCGATGGTTTGGGTGATACCCACCGCATCCCATCGGGCCAAATCTCTCACTCGGACCTCCTGATACCAAACCTTTTCCTCGAGAGTGATGGTAGGCCAGAAGCCCACTTTCCTCCTTGGTCCCCAACTGCTAAAATCACCAGGCACCTGCCGAAGAGCCACTATGGGACGGCGGATGGGAAGCCCATAATAGGCCATAGCATCATCTGGCAAACGATCGCGAGGTGTGGGACCCAAACCCGCTTGACTATCACCTCCACCAAAGCTCATCAGTCGACTTCTCTCCTCTCTGGTCTGACTTCTACATCGAACACTCATGTTAGTCCGCCATGTGAATGTGGCTTTCTCAGTGATTTCATCTGCCTGATCGATAACGAATGGTTTCTTGGATGTCATTTCTGGGTCACAAGGAACACTTCTCCATTACACCTTGATTTATAGCTCAAGTGTTTTTGGAGATTAATTTATTAGCTGGGCCAGTGAGTGGCCCTAGTTGATAATTAATAAATCACTATTCTATCTTGAGAATCGCATCTAGGGCGACAGTGAAGATATTCCACCTTTTCCCACCGCAGGGCCAGCATAGTGGCCTGATATTTTTTTTTTTTTTTAATAAAACATGATTAAAACCAATGCGGTTTTAGATGCTAAAGTTGTAGCAAATATGGTGGTTTCACTTCGTCACATGTCATGATGACGATAGCCATGATTCAATCATCCTCTTCAGCATAAGATTCGCGAAGGATTAAATGGCAGCAAACAGTTTGCTATTCAACATCTTATTTTGCCAAGTACTATAGGCCTTGATCAAACTTGATCTAGCCAGCAAAAAGGCTCCAAACACCTACATTTGAGAAAATCAACAGAGAGCCAGCGATCAAGGCAGATACTTGCTGCTATACACATGGCGAAGCTACCACCAAAGAAGAGAAGGATCCTCATTCGCAATCAAAAGCAGTCTCCTTCGCATGGGGGGCACGCTAAAGTTCTGATATCCTACAACCTGCCTAAGTTTCGCCAATTCACTGCATACCAGACATCAGATACGGGGGCAATAAAGTTGGCAAAGAAAGCATCAGTTTATGACAAAGGCAATTCAGATTGTGGCATCCAAGCTTTATGGCCTATTTAGAGGCCTATATGGAATCAATCAAGTAATTTCAGTCAAGCCAATACAAGTGGCTTCAGAGCAACGATATTATACGAGTGGTACTGATTCAAGACCTCTTCAATCAAGACGAAGACCTTTGACTTCGAGGTCTGGGGGGCAATGTTTGGACCCAAAATGAGCATTTTGGCCTGACAAGGCACGTCTTGGAGAAATCGAGCCAATATCAGTGGCTCAAGCTATATATTGTCGACAAGTTCGAAATATATATTTAGAGGCTAAATAAAGCCTACTATGGAAGCGTGGAAATGAAAAGTCAACTTTAGCATATTTTCCTACTTCGGCTAGGAGAAACCGAGCTAAACAAGGAAGGAGGGGCGGCAGACTAACCATCCGAACTTCAAATGAGTTGAAACTTTCCAGATTCATTCTAGACATCCCAATGATCATTTCTTATGAAGAGTGCTAGAGCTTGTTCGAAGTGGAAAACCTTCAAACAATCAGTCCAATTTTCTGCAGAAGCAAAACTGGAAAACTGGACCTGTAAGGAGTCCAGTAGCAATTTCGGCCCAACCACATGGAAATAAATTCTGAAATTTTACCACAATAATCTACATCCATGGTGGATCATTTCATATGAAGAAGTCCAAGGTTAAATATGAATTCTTAGTGGAGATAAAAATCAAAGGAATAAAGAAGTGTTAGTGCTCTCACCTAACAAAATCCACTAAGTGTTAGTGAATTTTGCCTAACAAAATCCACTAAGTGTTAGTGTGCTCAAACCTAACCCACTATGATTTGTTTAAAGGCCAAATAGTATTGCTTGGAAGCCTATATATAGAGGCTACAACAAGTATCATCTCACGAATTCACTCATCAAAACATCTATAAGATGATCTAAGTTCTCTCTAGAGCAACCTCTCTAAGAGCAATTCCTCTCCTTCTCTTTCTCTTATCGGTGATCACACTCTAAGTTCTAGTCTCCTTAGGAGCCAACTTTCAGTACCACCAAATCCTCTGTCAAAGTGCTTTGGTCCTAGTCTCCTTGGGAGCCGACTGTAGTACCACGACCACAACGGTTACGGAACCAGCCAAGCAAGGGTAACGCCCTCGCAAACCAGCCAAGCTAGAGTCACGCTTTAGCAAGTTCTCCTCACTTCCCAGTGGTTTTCGCTCTGCTCGATCTACAACATCGAGTATCGATTGTGATTTTGAAAAGGCTCAGCAAAAGTCCTCGCCACGAGGCACAAAGAACCCCACGACGAGGTTGGTGCTCTCCTCGTCCACAATCGCTCAAAAGAAGTCAGGTCAAGGGACACCCCCGACGACCGCACCCGAACGGTGCTGGCACGCCCACACAAGAAAAGAGACTGTTGACCAGCTCAAGAAAAACTGGAGCCAAACACCCGCAATTTTAATTTTAAATTCGAGTAATTGTATTGATCGATTATTGTGCAATTTCACGAATGTTGTTCGATAATAACTCACTTTTTGAGTTATCGAAGTTTCGAAACGTTTATTTTTAACGAAAAGCTCGAAATGCTTGGTTTGAGAAATCGACTTTTTCTACGTACAAAATTTGGAGAAACTTCCTTCATGAAAGTTGTGGAACTCGTCGATACGAGTCTGTACATTTGCGGAACACAAAGATCGGATTTTTTCTGAATTAGTTATTAAATTTAGAAGATTTTCCAAAACTTGTATATATAGAAAAAACCCTAGATTTTTTTTGGAAACCCAATTTTTTCACCGGCCTCCCTTTTCTTTTTTTGGAAAATACTGTTCATCTCTCTCTCTCGTTTTCTCTCTCGGCCGAAAGCAGCAAAAACAGAGCACGGAGAAACCGTGCTCCCATCCTCTCATCCGGCCACCTCTCGAGCTGCAACCACTTCCAGGAGCTTTGCCTCGACCTTGTGCAGCTGCCAGAGGCAGTCTTGCGCCGCGACACGGCCGGCAGCGGCTGCGGCAAGGCCCGAACCGAAAAGGCTCGCTTTCGGTTCGATCTCAATTACTCGAGCTATAGATCACCATTTCACTTGATTCTTGGCTCATTGAACTCGCCTCAAGTTCCACTACAAGCACCAAGAAGGACCGGAACTGGGTCGAACGTTTTCACGTTCGTCGGAGCTCGACCCGTAAGGATCGAAAAACCAACTTTCGATCCAAATATCTCGAGCTATACACAATCGTTGCTTGTGATTCTTGGCTTGTTGAATTCGCAAGGAAGTTCTGAACAAGTTTCCAGAAGGGATCGAGGCGTAAGGTTGTAGTTTTCACGTCGGTTTTCAAGCTCGCCAGTTTCTAGAAAAATTCCAGCCGTCGACTTTAATTGGTACTTTTCGATCCCTTCCCGTCGTTTTTTGGTCTTGTGCTAGTTATGAAAGTTGCTTAGAATGATGAAACGAAGGGGACAAGTTTGGCCCCGACACCATTGGTGGTGGTCGGCGACGGCTCTGTCCTTAACTCCGGCGGCCCTTTCCGGCCACCTCCGGAGGTCAAAAATTTGGTTTCTGTCCATTTTATGATTCTATGTTTCAATACGATCATTTCGGTTATGAATTTTGGATATCGTATGAATTAGTTATGAATTTTGTGATTTCGATCGTTAGATTTATGATCTGTGAAATTAGGACCATCAGATGAACTTATAATTTTGATATGATGATCATATGACTGTCCCAGAGGCTTTGTGTGGTCATGGACGAAGAACCGACCATTGGATCTTCGTATATGTGTAAAACGGTAATTAGGGGAGCGATTCGTGAGAATCCGCTCGTCGGATTCCATTGTAAATTAGAATCCGACCGTTAAATGGTAGTTCAATTATGTTTTGGAATTATTGGCTAAATTCGAATCACATTTGATTAGGTGATTGACCGATTGTATTTGAGTGGACTATTTCGGCGTTATTTATAATTGTATTGAAGACGCAGCGGGAGTATCGAGGTGAGTAAAACTCACGTGGTTCATATTACGAACCGAGCGTTTTAAATTTAATTATTTTTGGTAATTGTGTGAAAAATATTTGCTGATTAAATATTTGTTTTAAAATTTCATGGAGTTGAATCACCACGGTCCATAGGTAAGTAAAATGAATTTTTAATTATGCAAATGAATTTCACGATTTTCGTGTGTGAACTATAGATGGTATTAGTGGTCATTCCTGAGTGGATGATTACGTATATATATATATATATTTACGTAGAAAATATATATTGATGAGTGGATTAAGTGATGACATGATTGAGTTGAATTGTTGAATTGATTATATTTCAATTGTGTAATTTCATAATAATATTGGGTACCTTGGTTGGGTTGATTTCAGTATGAGATATTACATGTTGTGCTCAGTTATGGATTTAGGTCAACGTAGTGACCGGTGTGGGGTAATCAGACGCTCTAATCCTGGGTGGATGATGGGATACGATCAGTTGAGTATGTGGAATTATCGGACGTTCTAAATATGTATATAAGTATACATATTGATGAAATACGATAATGATAAATATGTCGGATGCCATAACCTAGGCCAGGTGACGGGCTACGATTCAGTTAGAGCTCTAGTCTGTCAAGTACCGTATTTTTTCATAAATACGATGTTGAGGTGCTGTGAAGAAAGATGAGACTTAAATATATTGAAATGGTATTTGATTGAGATTGTTAGTACTTCGTGGTTGTGGGAATGGTTGAGTATTGACTTGAGTAGAATTGATTATGATTAAATTAAACAACAGTCTTTTCTTTTACTCATACGAGCTTTCATAAGCTTACCGGGTTTTGTGTTGTTACAATCCCGGTACACTATTCAAATGGTGTAGCGGATATTCCTGCAGGTCAGGATAACCAGGGAGGTGACCGAGCTGCTTAGGTGTTACAGCAGTTATTGTTATTTCATTAGTTGTGAGGTGTGTATGCTCATTTAGAGCTTTACAGTTCGTTTTGGATTTGGGTTGTAAAAATTTAACCGAGACAAAATTCGGTTTTGATTTTGTTTCGTGTGGTGAGGTTGTTAAGAAAAGAAATTTTCAGGATGATTATTTTAGTTTGTGGTAATTTTCATGTTTCAGATTTTGAATGTTTATTCTAAAATTCGGGGCGTGGCAGTTTGGTATCAAAGCGTAAGGCACATATTTGGTGATATGTCAATACTTACCGAGTGATGGCCCGTCTGCAGCGGATCCCCATCGTGTGCTCTTCGGTATTGATAATGTCATTGGGTATGTGAGAGCTTTAGGTTGGCTACGAACGTTAGCACGTCTTAAGAAATTTTGGAATCGTCATGTATGCTTAGTACTTGGTTAATATGGACTTGCATTTGACTTATGCTTTGTTTAAGTGTTATGCGTGTATTAATCAAGTATATCATGCTTATTAGGTAATGGAGATTGAGGGAAACGAAGCCAGAGGTCGAGGTAGACGTAGACCTCGTGGCAGGGGTAGAGGCCGAGGAAGGGGTAGGGCCCTTCCGGTCGAAGAAGCATCCGAGACGGAGGTAGAGGCCCCTTATGAGGATCAGTCTATTCCTCCCTTGGCCGTGGTTGATAATCCTGCTCACTTGGTGATGCTAGCAAGGGAAATTACTCGCTTGGGAGCAACCAAGTTTGGAGGAGGCACTGATTATATGGTGGCGAATCGATGGATAGAGGATTTGCAGACCTATTTCGATCTGCTTGATTACAGTGAGACCGACAAGAGGAAGCTAGCCGCTTTCATGCTGAAGGATGAGGCTAGGGTGTGGTGGAACGTCACACAGAGGAGCATTGAGGTGTCTACCTTGACATGGGACGGCTTTGAGAGGCTGTTCAGGGAGAAGTACTTTCCACCAGCAGTGAAGAGAGAGGTTGGAACGAGAGTTCCTTGCACTTGTACAGGGGAAGATGACCGTAATTGAGTATGATGCGGAGTTCTCCAGACTGTACAAGTATGTGAGGCAGATGGAGGATGATGACTTGGCCAAGAAGTTTCAGAGAGGGTTGAGTCCTTCGATTGAGCGTGATGTGGCCATCTTAGAGCTGAAGACCAAGAGAGAGATCTTGGCTAAGGCACAGATCATTGAGCAGCAGAACCTGATTCGTAGAGAGAAGGAGTCTGCTGAGAGAGACTTCCAGGGCAAGGGAAAGGCTATAGCAGGAATCAGTAGAGCTAGAGCCTTCAGGGATGGGTTCTGGAAGAGACAGAGAACTCAGTTCCAGCATCAGGCTCCAGCTAGGGCGGCAGTAGCTCCTCCTGTTCAGGCTATGCCTATTAGGCAGATAGCACCAGCAGCTCCGGTGAAGTGCTTTAACTGTGGCGAGCCGGGCCACATTTCTCGTGCGTGCACGAAACCACGGGGTAGGATATGCTACAGCTGTGGACAGGCAGGGCATCAGGCTAGGGAGTGTCCCCGAAATTAGGGTAGAGTGCAGGGTAACCAGCAGAGGCAGCTACCACCTGCACCTGCTAGAGTCTTTGCCATCGGTCAGGCAGGCACGGGAGTGGAAGGTACGTTATCTGTTTATCACTATCTTGCTAGAGTACTGTTTGATATGGAAGCCTCACACTCTTTCATATCTAGTTCGGTTGTGGATGTTTTGGGTTTGATTGCTATGCCTCTGACTAGATCATTATGTGTTACATCACCTCTCGGTGTGTCTCTTGAGCTTAGCATGTTTTGTGATGATTGCCCTATTGGGATTGGTGGCAGAGAGTTCTCTACATCTTTGATTGTGATTCCGGATCACACGTATGATGTGATTTTGGGTATGGATTGGTTGAGCCCAAACCATGCTATTATTGATTGCTTTAGGATGATTGTGTCCTTCCATGTTCCGGGACAACCGTTGTTTCATTACCGTTATTTGAAGTCTGACATCGCCATGAGGATAGGGATTTTGGCCCATATTGAATTAGGGAGTAGTACTTCAAATATTACAGGGATTCCTGTAGTTTCAGAGTATGTGGACGTGTTTCAGGAGATCCCTGAGTTACCTCCGAAAAGGGTAATGGACTTCTCCATTGATGTGATACCAGGTACATCACCTATGTCGAAAGCACCCTATCGAATGGCTCCAGCTGAACTTCAGGAGTTGAAGGTTCAGGGTTCAGGGCTTACTTGCATAAGGGTTCATTCAGGCAAGTGTGTCTCCTTGGGGTGCACCAGGGTTGTTCGTGAAGAAGAAAGATAATTCACTTCGGTTATGTGTGGATTATCGACAGTTCAACAAGGTGACCATCAAGAATAAGTACCATTTACCTAGGATTGATGACTTGTTCAATCAGCTTAGAGAAGCTACTGTGTTCTCGAAGATTGACTTGAGGTCTGGATATCACCAGTTGAGGGTGAAGGAGGAAGATATTCCAAAGACGGCATTCAGGACCAGGTATGGACATTTTGAGTTTCTTGTCATGCCTTTTGGTCTCACGAATGCCCCTACAGCATTTATGGACTTGATGAACCGTACGTTCAGTCCTTACTTAGATCAGTTTGTGGTAGTGTTCGTTGACGACATCTTGATTTATTCAAGGTCGTCAGGTGAGCATGAGAAGCATCTACGGATTGTACTACAGACTTTGAGAGAGCAGAAACTATTTGCCAAGTTCGAGAAGTGCGATTTCTGGCAGAGTGAAGTCAAGTTCCTTGGTCATGTGGTCTCGAAGGATGGAGTTCCTGTGGATCCTTCGAAGGTTGAAGCAGTGATTATTTGGAGTCGCCCTACTACGGTTACAGAAATCCGTAGCTTCCTTAGACTAGCAGGGTATTACAGGCGCTTCATTGAAGGGTTTTCTGGTATTGCTTCGGCTTTGACGAAATTGACCAGGAAGGACACTCAGTTCGTATGGTCGGATGTGTGAGAAGGCTTTCAATGAGTTGAAGACTAGATTGACTACAACTCCGATGTTGACTATTCCTACTAGTGGTGGTGGATTAGTCATTTACAGCGATGCATCTCATCAGGGTTTGGGGTGTGTGTTGATGTAGAATGGTAGTGTCGTTGCTTATGGTTCTAGACAGTTGAAGGTACATGAGCGGAATTACCCCACTCATGATCTAGAGCTACCAGCAGTGGTGTTTGCCATGAAGATTTGGAGACACTATCTTTATGGTGAGAAATTTGAACTCTTTTCTGATCACAAGAGTTTGAAGTATCTATTCTCCCAGAAGGAACTGAACATGAGGCAGAGAAGATGGATGGAGCTCATTAAGGACTATGATTTCACCTTGGAGTATCATCCCGGAAAGGCGAATGTGGTGGCTAATGCTTTGAGTAGGAAACCTCGGGTAATCATGGCATCGATTATAGTGCGAGAGTGGCGCATGTTAGAAACTGCATTTGAGTTTGACCTTATGCCCGCAGGAGCAGGATAGGGAATCCTTCTCGGTAGTATCACCTTACAGCCCACCTTGATCTCCAGGATCATTCAGGGTCAGACACTTGATGAGTTCGCTCAGGCGAGGATTGTTGAGATGAATGTTGACCCGGATGTGGAAGGTCCTTTCGAGTGGATGATTGGGGCTGATGGAGGGTTGAGATTTCGAGGGAGATTGTATGTACCGAGTGTTGATAACCTCAGAGAGGAGATCATGCGGAAAGCACATAGGTCTCGATATACTATACATCCAGGAGGTACTAAAATGTATATGGATCTACGAAGGCATTTTTAGTGGTATGGTATGAAGAGGGATGTGGCAGAACATGTGTCGAAGTGTCTTACCTATCAACAGGTGAAGGCAGAGCATCAGAGACCAGCAGGAATGCTGAACCCCTTATTGATTCCTGTTTGGAAATTGGAAGATATCTCTATGGACTTTGTGACTGGATTGCCTAGGTCCAGGCAAAGTTATGACTCGATTTGGGTGATTGTTGACCGGTTGACTAAATCAGCACACTTCCTTCCGGTGGCAAAAACGTACTCAGGGGATGCGTTTTGTAAGTTGTACGTGAACGAGATAGTGAGGCTTCATGGAGTGCCTGTGACGATTGTCTCTGATCGTGATGCTCGTTTCACTTCAGAATTCTGGAGTAGGTTCCATAAGGCATTTGGTACGTCTCTTGTTATGAGCACTGCATTTCACCCACAAACAGATGGATAGACCGAGAGAGTGAATCAGGTGATGGAGGACATGCTCAGAGCTTGTGTTCTGGATTTTAAGGTTAGTTGGGCGGATCATTTGCCATTGGTAGAGTTTGCCTACAACAACAGCTATCACTCTAGTATCGGTATGGCTCCATATGAGGCTCTTTATGGTAGGCCATGTAGGACTCCTATCTGTTGGGCGGAAGCAGGGGATAAAGGGCTCATCGGTCTTGAGATTGTACAGGAGACTACAGAGAAGGTCACTACTATTCGGGTCAGAATCCGAACCGCTCAGAGTAGACAGAAGAGTTATGCTGACTTGAAGATGAGACCTTTGGAGTTTGAGACAGGCGATCATGTGTTCTTGAAGGTCTCACCTATGAAAGGTGTGGTGAGATTGGCAAGAAGGGGAAACTCGCACCGAAGTATGTTGGACCCTTTGAGATTCTAGAAAGGGTTGGTAACTTGGCATATCATCTTGCTTTACCTGTTAGCATGTCGGGTGTGCACAATGTCTTCCATGTGTCTATGCTCAAGAAATATGTTCGAGACGAGTCGCACGGGATTGATCACGGTGCGATCGAAGTGAACACTGATGTAACATTTGTAGTTGAACCTGTTCGTATATTGGATAGGTCTACAACGAAACTTCTTACGAAAGAGGTTGATCTCATGAAGGTGTTGTGGAGTCATCATGACGAGGGTGATGCATCATGGGAGTTAGAATCAAACATGAGAGCGAGGTATCCACAGCTTTTTGGGGAATTGGGTACTTGAATTTCGGGACGAAATTCCTTTAAGGGAGGTAGATTGTAATACCCGCAATTTTCATTTTAAATTCGAGTAATTGTATTGAACGATTATTGTGCGATTTTACTAATGTTGTTCGATAATAACTCACTTTTTGAGTTATCGAAGTTTCGAAACGTTTATTTTTAACGAAAAGCTCAAAATACTAGGTTTGAGAAATCGACTTTTTCTACGTACAAAATTTGGAGAAACTTCCTTCATGAAAGTTGTGGAGCTCGTCGATACGAGTCCGTACACGTGCAGAACACAAAGATTGGATTTTTTCTGAATTAGTTATTGAATTTAGAAGATTTTTCAAAACTTGTATATATAGAAAAAACCCTAGATTTGTTTTTGGAAATCCTATTTTTTCACCGGCCTCCCTTTTCCTTTTTTGGAAAATAGTGTTCATCTCTCTCTCTCTCTCTCTCTTTTTCTCTCTCGGATGAAAGCAACAAAAACAGAGCACGGAGAAACCGTGCTCCCATCCTCTCCTCCGGCCACCTCTCGAGCTGCAACCACTTCCAGGAGCTTCGCCTCGACCTTGCGCAGCAGCGGCGGCGGCGGCATGGCCCGAACCGAAAAGGCTCGTTTTCGGTTCGATCTCAATATCTCAAGCTATAGATCACCATTTCAGTTGATTCTTGACTCATTGAACTCGCCTCAACTTCCTCTACAAGTACTAAGAAGGACCGGAACTGGGTCGAACGTTTTCACATTCGTCGGAGCTCGACCCCGTACGGATCGTAAAACCAACTTTCGATCCAAATATATCGAACTATACACGATCATTTCTTGTGATTCTTGGCTTGTTGAGTTCGCAAGGAAGTTCTGAACAAGTTTCCAGAAGGGATCGAGGCGTGAGGTTGCAGTTTTTACGTCGGTTTCAAGCTCGCCGGTTTCTGGAAAAATTCCGGCCGCCGACTGTAATTGGTACTTTTCGATCCTTTCCCGTCATTTTTTGGTCTTGTGCTAGTTATGAAAGTTGCTCAGAATGATGAAACGAAGGGGAAAAGTTCAACCCCGACACCATTGGTGGTGGTCCGCGGCGGCTCTGTCCCTAACTCCGGCGGCCCTTTCTGGCCACCTCCGGAGGTCTAAAATTTGGTTTCTATCCATTTTATGATTCTATATTTCAATACGATCATTTCGGCGTGTTATAAGCATTTTTCAGATATCATATGAATTAGTTATGAATTTTGTGATTTCGATCGATTTCGATTGTTAGATTTATGATCTGTGAAATTAGGACCGTCAGATGAACTTATAATTTTGATATGATGAGCATATGACTGTTCCAGAGGCTTTGTGTGGTTATAGGCGAAGATCCGACCATTGGATCTTCGTGTATGTGTAAAACGGTAATTAGGGGAGCGATTCGTGAGAATCCGCTCGTCGGATTTCATTGTAAATTAGAATCCGGCCGTTAAATGGTCGTTCAATTATGTTTTGGAATTATTGGCTAAATTCGAATCACATTTGATTAGGTGATTGACGGATTGTATTTGAGTGGACTATTTCGGCGTTATTTATAATTGTATTGAAGACGCAGCGGGAGTATCGAGGTGAGTAAAACTCACGTGGTTCATATTACGAACCGAGCGTTTTAAATTTAATTATTTTTTGTAATTGTGTGAAAAATATTTGCTGATTAAATATTTGTTTTAAAATTTCATGGACTTGAATCACCACGACCTCATAGGTAAGTAAAATGAATTTTTAATTATGCAAATGAATTTCACAATTTTCTTGTGTGAACTATAGATGGTATTAGTGGTCATTCCTGAGTGGATGATTACGTATATATATATATATATATATATATTTAAGTGGAAAATATATATTGATGAGTGGATTGTTGAGTGATGACATGATTGAGTTGAATTGTTGAATTGATTATATTTCAATTGTGTAATTTCATAATAATATTGGGTATGTTGGTTGGGTTGATTTCAGTATGAGATATTATATGTTGTGCTCAGTTATGGGTTTAGGTCAACGTAGTGACTGGTGTGGGGTAATCGGACGCTTTAATCCTGGGTGGATGATGGGATACGATCAGTTGAGTATGTGGAATTATCGGACGTTCTAAATATGTATATAAGTATACATATTGATGAAATACGATAATGATAAATATGTCGGATGCCATAACCTAGGCCAGGTGACGGGCTACGATTCAGTTAGAGCTCTAGTCTGTCAAGTACCGTATTTTTTTATAAATACAATGTTGAGGTGTTGTGAAGAAAGATGAGAGTTGGGGTTGTCTTAATATATTGAAATGGTATTTGATTGAGATTGTTAGTACTTCGTGGTTGTGGGAATGGTTGAGTATTGACTTGAGTAGAATTGATTATGCTTAAATTAAACAACAGTCTTTTCTTTTACTCATACGAGCTTTCATAAGCTTACCGGGTTTTGTGTTGTTGCAATCCCGGTACACTATTTAAATGGTGTAGCGGATATTCCTGCAGGTCAGGATAACCAGGGAGGTGACCGAGCTGCTTAGGTGTTACAGCAGTTATTGTTATTTCATTGGTTGTGAGGTGTGTATGCTCATTTAGAGCTTTACAGTTCGTTTTGGATTTGGGTTGTAAAAATTTAACCGAGACTAAATTCGGTTTTGATTTTGTTTCGTGTGGTGAGGTTGTTAAGAAAAGAAATTTTCAGGATGATTATTTTAGTTTGTGGTAATTTTTATGTTTCGGATTTTGAATGTTTATTCTAAAATTCGGAACATGACAAAGTACCTCACGTTTGAAGAATGAAATATATTTTGCTGACACACGACGATTGCGCAATTGTGGTATGTAAATATTAAGAACACTTAAATAGTTGCAACCTTCTTTTCCTTAAGGTTGCGAAGTTACCTGGACCTTTAGGAAATGAAAAGAGGAAAACCATTCCCCCTACCCGGCTAGAGTTTAGTGTGCTGCATGCAACAAAAAACAGTCAAAACCAAATCATTAGTCTTTCATTCCACTATACCACAAAGTTAAACAGAGGACAGTTCATTAACTGTCGTCTGAATGAAAAAGCTGCTGTTGTCTAGTAGCCTGCCGTCTGATTGACCTCATTCAGACGACAGTTAAAAACCATTGTCTGTTCAAAATTCACACAACACATATAGCTAAGTATGTGTCGTCTGAATATTTCCAAATTAAAATAATTAGGTTTAATTATTGTCTGTTACAAACTCACACGACAGTTCATTTATTAACTGTTTAGAAAAGTTATATTACATTAACAGTGTCATTATAACTGTGTTGTGTGTGATGAATCTCAGACAACAACAACACAACTACATGATGTCTGAAATGAATTTCACACCACACAGTTATAATGACACTGTTGTCTGAAATGAATCTCCAAGAAGCGTCATTGTTGTCTTAGTTGTGTCTTATGCAAATAAAACATCAGAAGATTTAGGAATCTATCGTCTGATAGGAACTCAGACAACAGTTAGTAATCTGTTTGTATTGTAGGATTTGCATAAGGTATAACAATCCACTGATGGGATATATCGTATAATAGGAACTCAGACCACAATTTTTATTATATTTAGTTGTGGTTTATGAATCTTAGTCAACATATTATTGTTATATCTATTGTCTGATTTCAGTATCAGACGACAGTAATTTTATTATACATGTTACTGAAATGGAGATCACATAACATCAATTTGTTATTTCTGTTGTCAAAAATCAAGTTCAGACAACATGTATTATTTGTTGTTTTTAGATGTGATGTGTAAGTGGATCTCAGATGATGGTTTTGTGAACTCCTGTTGTGTTTGGAAACTACAGTTATCTTAACAAAATTGACCTTGCAAAATTGTTGCAAGTATTAACATTCATATCCCAAACAAATCTAAGATAAGACATCATATATCAATGCCATTTGTCTCTTACATTGCCAATCCAAAACATTTCCAAAAATACATATCTATATCCAGATATGATCAAATCCAGCAATAACCTCAATCTAGCAAGTAATATTTTCTATCTTGTACTAAGTAAACTTCCAGAATTCCCATCAAGAAGCTCACCATAACATACACATCCCGCTCCTGACACCAAAAACAGTCAAAGAACTTAGTTTGAATGGCTTTGGTCAATTTAATGTTATTTAAAAAATGCAGATCCACATACACTGAGAAGTAAATACCTTCTTTTCCTTTCATGCAACTCCAACTACTCCAACCAAAGACTTTGCACTCGTCAGGTGAATGCTCATAACATTGCAAACAAACAAGCACCAATGGAAACTCTTTTAGATAGATACTATATAAATAAGTAAAAGAAAATGTGCATGCAAACTAATCTTACTTTACAGTGGCCTCCACAACCCAATCACCAATACAATTAAAATTAGTCCCCTTGGAAAGTAAATCAACCTGTCATTAGAAAACACATTCAGTTCAATTTAAATCTAATTTTGAAGGTCTATTTTGAAGTATTCGCGCATGTTAATACTTCAAATAATAAAATCAATGACACAAACAGATATTGAATCAGTTTAACAAAAGGATCAAACTTACAGAAGCTATTATAGGGGGTTGAAAAAGTTGTTTGAGCTTCAATTTCTCATAGAAAAACATCAACAATTCTGTAATCTGCATCATGTTTAATGTCATGTAATTAGAACCAAATTATATACCAAACATAACCAGACAATATAAAGCACTGAAGTAAACAAATCCCAACAATCAAATGCATAACTGTTAAGCAGAATGGATTGAAAGCAGATAAAAGTTTTACAAAATTGTAATCCGCCTATAATTTCTAACAAACCATCGTTGTCCCAACAACTGACTTCCTAACATGGTAAAACAGAAGTATTCATTTTTTTTTGAAGTATACAAGTTGCATCAAGAAGGGAAGATGTATAGACAAAACGAATAGGATCAAAAACACCAGATGTATATGATTGAAATCAACTTACCTTGGATTTCTTTGAAGAATTTGAGTTGACTTCTACAATTTGCTCTTCATTTTTTTGCTCTTCCTCACTGGATATGCCTACCCACTGGCCAAACGAAATATAGGCAGTCCCGTTTGTGCTACATGTTGTCGAGTCACCAAAACGGTTGGATGAGTCTCTACATAAAGCTGCAATCAGAACAAGCAGCACATTCCCAATGTTTCCTGCACATCATTGAAAATAAGCTTAGTTATTTTGCCCAAGGCCAAGCAACATTAACACAGCTTACATAGAAAACTAATTCCTTGCATATAAATATACTCATTATTATCTAAATGCATAAGATCATCAGTGGCAGATATCAATACTCATGAAACTAGCTTGATCATCCAAGTTGTCCACCGTACATTCAGTATGCAAGTTTGCATGCATCTGGTAACTTATATTACAAGATTAACATCAGCTAATCATCGTTGAATCTAAATCATCCCACATTTTGGAACAAAATCAATATGAGCTTCATACTATTAAACTTTATAAGGATGGGAGTGACACAGCATACCAATTCCAATTTGAACAATTGTGAACTTGAAGTATGGGGATGGTGGCTGGACGATGGATGTGGTTATATAACCTATGATTGAGCCTAATATGCTACCAAGAACTACATTCGCAGGAATAAACCACTGCAAAAGGATAGGCCATTCAGAATAAAATCACAAGGCTTTACTATCGAATTTTGAAAAGAAAAGAAAAAAACAGCAGAAATAGCTCATACCACTCGAGCATTTTCTCCCAATTGATCGCTTAGAACATCAAATAAGGAAGCAAAAGCGAGAAAACAAGCTGCAAGAAACAAAAAGGTAGGCAACTTGGGAGCTGCGAGAAAACAAGCTGCAAAAAAACACATTCAATCCAATTTAAATCAGAGAACACATTCAGTCCAGCACAGTTTGCGACAATAATGAGCCCCTACATATACACTTGGAAACTAGTTCAATATACTCAATTCCAATTCCTACAGATCCAATTCCAACCAAGTGAACCCAGAAACTAATTCAACACATTCAATCGAACCAAATATTAAAAACCAAACAGACACCATCATAGATTATCAAATAGCTAGCTATAAATCCTAAGCTTCAGACAGGCCTGGTTCACTTTTGATTAAAAACCTACACAAATTTACCAAAATTCATAGGAATCCACAATATCATATGGTCATACCTGGATTTTATTATTAAAAATTACAATCTAAGTCGTTCATCTTTCTCCTCAACCAAAAACACAACGCCGGTGCATCCTACCCGTGTCACGAAATCTGATAGACCAATAGAAGAAGACCGGGAAGAGTTGAGATTTTTGCAATAAACCTAATCATATCAATAAACTTCAAAGCCTAATGAAATAAATCAAAGAATTGAACTGAATCTGAAAAGAGAAGAACTTGCAAGGAGAGAGAGATGGAGGCTGAAGAGTGAACCCGTGGATCCTCAAGAGGGAGGGGGAGAGAGAGATATGGAGTCATGACTGAGGGAGACTGACAGAGAGAGAACCCATGGTGGAGGGACTGAAGGCGCGCGCGACGGAGAGAGACGAAGTTGAGTGAGTGAGGCTGAGAGGCTAAGAGCGATGGGCAGTGAGACTGCATGGTTCTAAAAATCGGTCTGGGCGCCATACAGAAAGATTGAAGCTTTGAGTTGGGTTTCAAACTTTCAACTGAAAAAGCAGAAGAACCCAAATGGGATTGTCACCCAAACTTTTGGGTCATAAGAAATTTGGAAAGAACTGCCTTTATGTGGATCAGATTTAGAGCAGGGAAGAACTTGGATAATCAAAATGGATGCAACCATTTTTTTTTCTTTTATTTGCTGAGGAGAGAGAGAAGAGAGGGAGGGGGACACTGAAGTGAAGAAGACAACAATGATAATTGATAAGCAAGAGTAGTGGGTGATTCTGAGCCGTTGGATGTGGGGAGTGAATGAGTGATGGCAAGGATTCGTTCCTACAAAGAGATATTTTAAGGTTGTATATCTTATGGACTAACTGCTGCTTGTTTTGTTTTGGGCTTTAATTTATTTGGATTAACATGTTAAGCATGTTTTCCACCTCAACAAATAGGCACAGTTTGGTTTTTTTCTTTTATTCCCACACTTGAGATTGCTAATAATAAATATGGTGGGTTTAATTCATAAACATTTTATTTTCCTTATTTTGTTTACTTTCAATTAATTGTAGGACTTCTAATATTATTATTAATTTTATGTCATCAAAATAATTAAAAAGATTAAAAAAATAAAAACGGCCTAGTCCCGGCCTAAGCTCCCGCCTAGGCCCTTAGGCGCTAGTCCCCAGGCCTCCGCCCGACTAGCGCCTAGCGTTTTTTAGACGAGAGGCTGAGAGCGATTTGGGAGAGAGAGTGACCTAATTTTTTTAGCAAAAAAAGGAACACTTTCAGATGGGCTAGGTTGTGAGTGTTTTCACTCACATAAATGTAAATCAATTTTTTGTTTGTTTTTTTTTTTTTGGTTTCTCAGACAACACATCTCCTTGTTGGTGTTGTCTGAAATCTCTTAAATTACCAAATGATGATGTGTTGGCTGAATAGAGATGAGACGACCGATTTAAAAAATCTGTCATCTGATTAACTTAGACGACAATAAAAACTCATGTGTCGTGTGATGAGTGTCGTGTGATTAACTTATTCTTGTAGTGTTCCTATTTATGGATCATGTATTCAATGTTAATGATCTATATTTTAGGCAAATACAACAACAATACAGAGCACATGAAAAGAAAAAAATAACAAGAACAATTCATAACTTGGTTGATAGCCAGCACCAACAGCATGTGCAAGAATAAGAACAAAACCAAGATCAAAATACAAACCAAGCCTTAATAAGTTGCTTAGCACAACAATTTGGAACCTAAAGCCTATTGAACCTATACATCACCCAACTTATAAACACTTAAATAACTCCCGAATTGAACCCCAATTCTTATGCATTAGTAGAATAATCACAATGAAATCGCCAAAGCAAGCCAAATGTGGAAGTGAAAGTCAATCTTATAATTGATGCTACAAGCAAGGATGTCTGCCACATGTACATCTTCTTCATTAGAGACTATGAAAGACTGTACAACTATGATAGAGACTTCTAAAATAATGAGTTAGTAGCAATAAAATATACATTTTGTAGTTAGGTACTTGGGTATATGGTGATATTGGATTTTATCAAACTTTTTCTTTTTCTTTTTCTTTATCTGAACATTATAAACCACTGGAGTCCGTACCAGGGTAAAGAAAAAGGAAAAAAAATTCCACATTTTGTATCATGAGAAATTAAAACTTGTTTAAGTAAATCTCTATTTTGTGTTTGACCCAAACTTTAGGTTACTTGACCTAGTGGTAATAGGGTTACATTAGAAGGATCTAGAATTCCTATTCAATGTATGATTACTTTCCTTATATGATTTGAATTCTATGCATTGTAATCCTCTATATAAAAAGTGTTTGGCTCCAATTTTACTTTTGGGCTCAAACAAAGAGGCCCCCATTATCAATGAAAATACACAGCAAATTTCTCTCAATTCCGTTTCTCTAAAACACGTTATCAGCACGATATTCTAACCCTAAAACAGATAGCCAAAACCCCAAATCCGAATACAAAACCTTGATAAATTTTCTGCCTCCGACACACAACTTGAAGTCCTCGACCCCAGGAGTCCAAAACCGGCGGCGCCACACTCGGAACTGGCCCGAAAAACACCGAACCGGCCCCGAGAACAACCACAAGATCTCTTGCTCGATTCACATGTTTCCTGTCCACATATTCTCGTCAAATTCTATCACGACTGCAACTGTACGCTACAATTTGGGAATCTGAAATAACTTCACCGGAGCTGGCCATATACACCCTGAACCGGCTAGTTGAACTTCGGAAATTCTAAGCCGGTCAGTCATTGCCATCCCCTGCACCTACAACACCACCGAGCCCAATTCCAGAAGCCTGCAAGCCCCAAACGACCGAAGCCCAGAAAAGAAAAGGAAAAGAAGGAGACAGCCCAAAAGCCCACTGACATCAGCCCAGAACCTGATCCCTATCAGCACCGACGTTAGCATCCAGTCAACACCCAGTCAGCTTGCCATGTCAGCATCAGACTACCATGTCAGCAGTCCGTGCCACATCAGCAGTTCGATCAACTCCAGTCAACCATTTCCAACGACCTCCGGCCAATTTTCGGGTCAGAATTCTGGTAATTTTCAGGGTAAACTTTTCTAAAAGTTCTCGTTTTTGAAGTTTTTCATTCTTTTCTTCTTTTTCTCGGGGACTTCTAACCTCCCTTCTCCCCGAATTTCTTCTTCATAGGGGAGACAAAAAGCTAAACTCTGGGGATTCGTGCTCACTCCAAGCTTGGAGCTTGTAGAGTCCTCTAAACTTAGAGTTTGTTGAGAAGAAAAACGATCGACCATATGCATCATTATTTCTATATAATCCAAAACCCTTCATGGAATCGGATTTTCTTGGAAGCTACTACGCTCGGAAATCCCTAATTTCTTGGAAGCGACTACGCTCAGAAATTTCTATTGCTTTCAGCGTAGCCTTTTTCGCTCAAAAAATAACCCTATTTCTTGTTGTTTTTCAGGATAAATAACCTGAACAAGTTGAGCTTTGCTCCACTTGAGACAACATGCGCAGGATACCACAAAGTGGGTCCGTGATGTGCCCCAACATCTTAAGGCTGATGGGATCCTGAGTACGATCCAAGAGCCAAGTCAGAATGTGCTTGCTCATCAACAAGCTGCTGCTTTTGAAGCTAATAAAGCTACAAGAGAGGCCAATGAAACTAAAGCCATAATACCCATGACAAGGCCAATGAAGCTAAAGCCATAGTACTCATGACAAGGCACATGAATGACGCGCTCCAGAATGAGTACCTCAATGAGGAACACCCAAGAAAACTGTGGGTAGAGCTCGAGCAATGTTTTGGCAGTGTTTGCGACTCCCTGCTTCCAGGCTTAGAAGTAAGATGGCATAACCTCCGCTTATGTGATTTCAAGACTATACTTAACTACAATTCGGAAGCACTTCGTATCAAGTCTTTGATGGAATTCTGTGGGCAGAAAATCACTGATACGATGTTGATCGAGAAGACTCTCTCTACCTTCCTCATCTCTGCATTGATGATAGCCAAGAACTATCGGATTGATGTTAATGCTGGACGCATCACAAGATTTCATGAGCTTATTGGAGCCATGAACGTAATTGAAAAGCACGATAACATACTTGTGAATAACTATAACTCTAGACCCGTGGGAGAAAAGCCAATTCTAGAGTCTAATTATAGTTGCGCCCCTAAAGGAGGACGCCAGGAGCAAAACCCTAACGAAATGGGTTATTCTGGATGTTCTGGTCCATATTCTCACCCCAAAAAGGAAGGAAATATCCAAGATAGGTGTGCACGGAACCGTAGAGGTCAACGTGAAAAGACAAAGAGAAGCAGAGCCTCTAGCTATGGTGGTGGTGACACCAAGGATCATAGCCATCCCTAACGCGCTATAGGTGTGCCTCGATTAAGGGAGCTTAACCATGATGATGCTTGTCTTCAGTGTGGAGTGGCCAGACATTGGGCTAAAGCATGTAATGCACCCCAGAATGTTGCTAATGCATGCAAGACGTGTCGTGAAGCAAGGGAAGAAAATTACATGGAGCAAGAAGATCAAAATGACAATCTCACTCTAAGGATTGAAGACTTCAAAGGCCAAGATCAAGAGACTAGCGATTTTGATAAGACTTTTTATTTTCCAAGAGATGTAATAGGCAATTGCCATATATGTTTGTAGTAGATGCCAATGGTTTAGTCTTTCTTTAAAGTAGGCTCACCCAAAGCAAATGTGATGTCTAGGAAGGTTCTAAGATTAGTGGGACTTACGCGAGCCTTGCTCTATCGATATCTATCTACTCACCTGGTCATATTTATTTTGGAATTACCAAAAGAAGTTAGACAACTACCATTGTTTTGCATTAGCTATCATTTTGGATTAGATTTTCTTTGGTCAAAGAGATAATGATGTAACTCTGTTGGCCTATGAATAAAATTTTGAGTTCTTTTCATGACTATTTTGATTCTGAGCATATTATTTTGTGACAACGATGGCTGGGCCATCAGTATTAATTCAAGGACATGGAATAACCCAAGTTCCCATTGCCAAATGGTACCTTGGTTACTGTTACAAAAACTCTCTACGCTCTTAGGGTAAATCGCACATATGAATAGCCAACGAATTCCATGCGAAAGCACATGTAAAGAACGGAAATGAGTTCATTTGCAATGCCTCTAAAGATTACGAACAAAGGCGCATCTTAGAGAATTTTATGTGTCTCTCTAGTGGACTTTATGTCATTATTCGAGCTATTAAATCCAATAAAGTAATGAGAGAAGATCTCTTGGATTTAGACACATATTGGCTTTGTCACAACATGACAGGTCATCATAATCATGATATGATGATCCGACTACAAAAGACTTTACACAGACATCAATTCTCTTGAGAAAAATGAAGCATGAATCAAAAGTTGATTCCTGGACTAAGTGTGACCGTCGCCGCTGCCTCTGGCGTAGCCGCCGTCTACCACCAGCCCTAAGTGATGCTGAAATCACCAACTTTGCTTTAAATAGCGTTTCAGACACTCAGGCCAAACCAAAATCCTTATTGGTTTCTTATAAAGCCTCTCGCTCGTTTTACAAAGCCTGTTCCTTAGGGAAATTAGGTCTGAGACCGTCCTATGCAAATGATATGACAATACTCATTTTGTTCTTACATAGAATCCCTGGGGATTTTGTGGATTGATTCAAACAACTTGCAAACGTTTAAATATCTCATGATGTTGGTTGACATACAAACACGCTGGTCATGTGTTGTACCATTGTCCATCTATAAATGCTTCTTATGCTACACTCCTAGCATATATTATATGAAAACAGGCTCACTCCTCAGATCATCCTATTCAATCAATTGGATTTGACTATGCTAGAGAGTTTACATCGAAGACTTTCGATGGTTATTGCAATGAGACTGATGTTGGACATCACATTCCCATGTACACACCCAAATGGTCTCGCGGAAACGACTACGATGGTAGTCCGGACATTGGGGTGATGCACAAATCTCCTTATATCCGCTTGGGGTGATGCAATATCGCATGCAGCTATGCTAATTTGTCTATAACCTATCGCTACTCAATGTATCTCTGCGTTACAACTAGTGACTGGGTACAAGTATTTTGTACTTACGCACATTTGAGTGAGCCATTTATGTGTCAATTACGCCATCACAGCGCACTATGATAGGTCCTTACAGACGAATGGGCAACTGAGTTGGATTTGAGACTCCAACAATCGTCCACCACTTACCTCCCTATGAGAGGACGTAGCGCTACCCTATACGAAGGTAGGCCGGGTGCCAAAGCCAAAGAGAGTGGCACTCTGGCGTTATAGGCCATGGCCCCAGCTAGGATACGAGGGAGGCCCGTGGGTTCGAAGGATACCTTGGCACAACCCAATCCTTAGATCATCGACACTCAAAATCCGTCTCCTGAGTATCTTCCTAATTATTGTTATCGTTGGGGGACACCTTAACATCAGAACCTATTCCTGAGAAAATAGAGCTCTTTGAAAATTACACTAGTATACATGAGACGTGGGATAGAAACTCCATCACAATTGATGATGTAATCGCACATTTCGTTGCGCATGAATTTGTCGAGTCCGATGTTTTTGAACTACACTCCATTGATGAATGAATGCCAATGTAGAGAAATTTGGCCTAAATGGAAAGATACGATCCAAGTTAAGATGGATTCTCTAACGAATAGGAAGGTTTTTGAGCCAGTGATGCCAACACCTCCTAACATAAAACCTATTGACAAATGGATCTTCGTTAGAAAGCGTGTTGAGAAAAAGAGATGGTAATCTCGCCTTATGGCACAAGACTTCTCAAAAAACGCCCTAAAATCGACTACAATGAGACATATTCTCTCGTAATGAATGTCATTGCACTCCACTACCCTATCAGTTTGGTAGTTTTCCAATAACTGATCATGCAGCTTAGAAATGTGGTCATTATATATCTCTATGGGGATCTAGATACGGAATGTATAAGAAGGTTCATGGTGAACTTCATTTACCCAAGTCAAGTGGCTCTAGACCACAGAGCGCGTTTACAATAAGGTTGAAACGATCACTAAAGTGACTACTTGATTGGGAAGGAATGCGCCCATGTGTTTCCATAACAAGTTTCGGATTCGATCGCGGTTCATAATGGACATGATTTTCATTGGAAGCCCTTAAAGAGTTAAGAGAAACCGTTGAACACTTGGAATCCGATTTTGAGATGAAGGATTTTGGGAGAACACAATTATGTCTCGGTTTGGAACTTGAGCAACGTGTTGAGAGATGCTTAGGCATTTTGACAAGGTCAACCCTTCAAGCACCCGCATGATCGTCCGTAGGATGATGGCGCAGATGTTCTAGAGGCGAAAGTGCCCTACATAAGTACAATAGGCGCATTATTATACTTAGCTCCATGCACAAGACCGGACATCTCATATGTTGTGAACTTCTTAGCTAAATATAACTTTACATAAACACGACGCCATTGGATTGGTGTAAAGATATCTTTCGGTACTTGAGATGTACGATTGATATGGACTTGTTCTATCCCTACAGAGAGATGATGGATTCAGGCCCATCACACACCAGAAACGCTGCCAACGCTGGCCTACGATTTCTATCCCCACCCCAAAACTACATAAGTGTTTTGGAAGGTTTTGCTGATGTTGGGTATCTCTCTGACCCACATAAATGTCTTCCCAAACTGGTTAAGTGTTCATCATGGGTAAAGACCGCGATATCTTAGAGGTCTATAGAATAAACCCTAGTCGTTATATCTTCGGACAATGCAGAGACTATTGCTCTTCACGAAGTGGTCCGTGAATGTATATGGATTGGATCCATAATTAGACATGTTCAAATAATTGTGGTTTGAAATCTACCACATATGAGCCTATGAGCATTTAGGATAATGCTGCTTATTTTGAAGAAATGAAGCAAGGCTACATCAAAGCGACAACACCAAGCTTAATCAGACTCTCCTCAAGATCAAATGAACTAGGTTCAGTCTAAGGACAGTGTGGCAAACTTGCTCACTAAGTCTATGCCTAAATTCCACTTTCGAGAAATATGTTGGTAGCATTATTTGCGGAAGTTATCTGAAGTCCCATGACCATTGTCATCAGGGGAGATGAAAACATCAGGGGGAGATGTCTACATGTTCGTCTTGAAGCGTAAAGGGTGTGTTATACTCTTTTTCCCCTTCAACCGAGGTTATTTATGTTCCAAAAGGTTTTTGCTACTCGGCAAGATTTTTAGCGTGGCAACAAGAGAAGCACCGTGTTTGGGCAACACAAGGGGGAGTGTTTAAGTAAATCTCTATTTTTTGTTTGGCCTAAACTCTAGAATATTACTTGACCTAGTGGTAATAGGGTTACATTAGAAGGATCTAGAATTCCTTTTCATTGTATGATTACTTTCCATGTATGATTTGGATTCTATGCATTGTAATCTCTATATAAATAGGCCTTTATTATCAACGAAAATATATAGCAAATTTCTCTTAATCCCGTTTCCCTAAAACAAAACTAACCTAAACATACAACAATTTCCTGAGTCATTATTACCAATTAAGGTCGGTTCCACTTGAATGAGGCAGGCAAATTTTTCACAAATCGGGTAAATGGTCAAAAACCCTTTCACATTACCCTACTCCTTTTGGATTTTGGCTCGTCGGTCTCTTCCTTGGTTGGCATTGGATATCGGCACACGGGACATAAATGATGAATCTTCAGCCACTGAACAATGCAATATCCTTTTTATAATTTTAGGGATTTTTTTCTATTTATTTTTTATGCTAGACTTTTTTATTGTTGACACCCAAAGGCCGAAATCCTATGTAATTTTCATTTGTTCATTATATATAAAATATCTATAATGCTCTCAATTTAACACTGAACTTTTTAAAACACTACGTCAATGCATTAGTCCAATACCGGTACTTAGAAAACAAACCAAAAAGAATTGAAAAACACCACACCAATAAGAATTGAAAAATCTTCTTTTAATAATTATTGCACGAGTTTAATTAGTAATATATAGCCATACTATGCATGACATAATTTGATTAAAAACAAACATTATATGGGCAGTTAGAGATATTCGAGCTAATTAAGATGTGATAAAGTTTTTGAAATATCAATAATGTTTTGTGAGAAATAGACACATAATTATATACAAAGAGTTAAAATCAAACAATAATATTTTCATTTACAGGGTTCTCACGAGATAGAAGAATGGCCCAAGGGTGGTGTGACACATACACAGTTTTTTTTCTCATTGCTTTCGTCTGTAGTTTTGCTTACTATTAGGAATGATAACCCACGCGATGCTGTGGGGAAGAATCTCTGCTTTATGCTCACTAAATTGCATATGTTTTTTAAGTGTTTGATTAGCAAAGATAACTAAAATGTGATTAAATGGAAATGGAAAATTGATGTGGAAAAGTCAGTGGCCATGTCCAATGTTGATCAAGTCACTAGCCATGTCATATTACATGTTAGTGATGTCTCTGGCTAAGTCACCAACCATATCATATTCCATATCACTGATTATGTAACTAACCATATCTAATGTTGATCAAGTCACTGGTCATGTCGTTGAAATTGATATGTCAATCATCATGTCATATTGCATGTTATCGGCTAAGTCACTGGCCATATCTAATATTGATCGAGTCACTGACATGTCACTAAAATTCCCCAATCAAGTGACATAGCCATATACATGACCTGGGCACTGACTTGAATATAATAGTGACTTGGCAAATGACACATTCATGACTGTGACTTAATCAGTGACTTGATGTTAACAGTGATCAATGACTTGTTCATGGCTTTGATAAGGATATGATAAGTGACATGACCAGTAAGTTGGCTAAAGACTTGAGGTTAAACGTGACTTTGCCACTAACCTCACTAACTAGAGACCCAGGTTGGCCAGTGACATGGTAAGTGACATGGTGAGTGACATGTGTAAAACAATTACGTGGTCAGTGATCTGCCCAATGACATGTGATTGACAATGACTTGACAAGTGGCATGTGACTTTGAATTGAAGTTACATGATCATGACATGAATATAACAGTGACTTTGCTAATGATTTGGAAAGTTACATGTGATCAACAACAACTTATTCAGTAGCTTTGACAGTTACATGATAAGTAAAGTGGTCATGACTATGATATGAATAATAAATTAGCCAATAACATAGCCAGTGAGTTGAGGTTAACAATGACTTAGCCAGTAACCTCACTAACTAAAGACCTGGGCTGGCCAATGACTTCATTAGCCAGTGACATGACCAATGACATATAATGTGACCTGTCTAGTAACTTGGTCAGTAGCGTGTATAATAATGATATAGTCAGTCACTTTTGAAATCGATTTTTCTAAAGATTAAGAAAACTATCCAGATTAATAATGTTGTCAATTTCAATATTAAAACAAAATTTTTAGTCTTAATGAAATGAAAATTGGAATAACGAACAAAACTATATATTTGTTCAATGACTTTTTGAAACTGTAATATATTTGTACTATATTACAAGAGGATTTATAGTAATCCAGTTAGAACAGTCTTCAACAAGTTTATCAGGGACATCATTAGGAAAGTTGTGTTTGGTGATAAAGTCCTTCACTATGTCCATGCTCAGAAAGAATGCCCTTGTCTCCGCTGGTAGAATATGTTTATGAACCAAGCTAAAATTGTACCTTAACCTGAGGCCTACGAACAATGAAACCTGGATTTGAACCTCCATCATATTGCAGCATAGGCAATCCAACAAAGACATAATTAGACAACAACTGGTGATAGTGCAGGACATGGACTAAATAGTTTCTCTCATGGCAACTGCTAGTTATGTTTAGAAAGGGAAATGAAACATGCAAAACAAATAATCTTCTGAACATCTTAGAATGGCTGTATATGAGGCAACTGCCTTAAGTTCCAAGAAATGGTTCAGTTGGAAGCTGAAATTCTAACAGAGCTCCAAAATAGCTCAAACTTCTTTCACTCTAATTCATCCAAAAAACGGATTAGAGTAGCTATTAATTAGATCTCAAATTGAAAGCAAACTCCATTTCGACATAATTCAAATCATGCAACACCCAAACCAACCTATATTAGATTAAAAAATGGCATCGTAATAAGGCATGAAAAATAAACAAAAACAATAGCAAAGACCATAGCTTTTCCAATGCTCTAATTAGTGTCCAGCAAAACACATAAGACAAATTCATGTGATCGTAAACAATCAAGATCAATTGAAAACATGAAAATGAACCACCTTTACCTTAGAATTCTTGTTGCCAACCTGGTTCTCTGGTTTTGTAGCTTTGAATTCCCAACCATCATCATCGTCGTCATCAAAATTTGTGATTCAAAAATGGCATCGTAATTTAAAATATTTTTTGAAATTACTGCCGAGACTGAGATCTAGTAGGCTAAGTCGTCGAAATCGCCGGAAGACCGCTCCCGCTGATTGACGCCATTGCTGGAGTGAGAAGACGGTACCTGCATGAGGCGGCTGACCAGGGATTCGGAAACTGAGTTCATTATCCTCATCGTCATTATTGGCAATTGTCTGCGATGGTGGATGGTGACCCGAATTCTAGTGGATTTGAGAGAGAGCAAGAGGGGTTATTCTAAAATGACTGATGGCATGAGTTGCAATTAAATTTAACTTCAGTGGTAAGTTGTAAAGAGGTGACTTTAATTATCATGGGGACATTTGTGTGTTTTGAATTATAATAAGACACTTTAAAATGACCTATTTTATCATTAACCCTTTCCAAAATCATCATTATCTTATGAAAGTATTCCCACCAAAAAAAAGGAAAAAAAAATGAATGACAAAGGATCTCTTTTTTGGTTTTTTCGAATTTCTTTGTTTTGTATTTCAACTACGAGGGACTACATTCCTTGAAGTTGTTTGAAGTTGTTTGGGCTGAGGTCACTCACCCTAACACAAGGGTTTAAATTTCTTCGAAACAACTAACATTTTGTTGAAATTTTCAGAAATTTACCTTACCGATATGTAACCAAAATTAGTATTTAACTACTAATATTGATTTACATTTACCTTACTGATATTTAACCGAAACTAATTGTAAAGACCCGAAATTTCAGTTAAATATTTCGTAATTCAATATTTCTCAAATTATATGAATTATGAGTTGTGAGTGTGATTCGAATGTCGTTATTTGAGAAATTTGGTTTCGAATGATTTTAGTATCGAAATTTAACGTTATTTAGGGTTATTAAAATTGACTTATTTTTACGTAAGGAATTTGAGGAAACTTCTTTCATGAAAGTCGTAGAGCTCGTCGATACGAGTTCGTGCATATGCGGAACACAAGAATCGGAGTTTGTAAGAAGAAGTTATGACATTTAGAAGTTTTCAATTTTGTATATATATATATATAGGTTAACATTTCTGGAAAAAAATCTGGAAAAAATCAGAAAACCCTAGATTTTTTCTCTCTCTCTCTCTCCCGCACGGCACCGAACCGAAACCAAAAACAGAGCCAAACTTCTCCAGCCGAGTTGTTGCTCCTCCGGCCACCGTTTGACGCCAAACCACCTCCCACAGCTTCGCCTTGACCTTGTGCAGCTGCCAGAGGCAGCCTTGTGCCGTGGCACGGCTTGTAGCAGCGGCGGAAAGCTGGTTTTCCATTTTCGGCCGTTTTGAGTGCAAAGCGAATATCTCGAGTTCTAGACCACCAAATTTCGAGTTATTTATCTCGTTGAACTCGTATTGAGGAGTAGAACACGCAGTAAAAAGGACAGCACCTGAAGTGGAGGTTTTCATGCTCGTCGGAGCACATATCGGTTTCTGCAGTTTTTCCGGCCAAACCGGACTGCTTTTGGTAAGTTTCGGCCACTTTCACTCATTTTCTCACTTCGTGTTAGTTATGAAAGTTGCTCAAAATGATGAAACGAAGGGGATGAGCTTGGCCCCGACACAATTGGTGGTGGTCGGTGGTGGCTCTGCCCTAAACTCCGGCGGCCCTTTCCGGTCACCTCCGGGGGTATCATGTGCAGTTTCTGCTCATTTTTAGATTCTACATGTCGATACGATCATTTTGATATATAGCATGCGAATTTTGGATATCGTATGAATTAGTTATGAATTTTACGATTTCGATTGATTTCGATCGCTCAATTTGTGATTTATGAAGTTTGGACCGTCCGATAGAATTCTAGTTTTGATATAATGATCGTAGGACTGTCCCGGTGACCTTGTGTGGTCACGGGTGAAGATCCGACCGTGGGATCTTCATATAAGTGTGTTTTTGGAAATTATACGCTAAGTTAATTATCGTTTTGATTAGGTATTTGACGGATTTGTTAGCGGACGATTGTGAATCGTATTTTGGGCTGTAAGAAGACGCAGCGGGAGTTTAGAGGTGAGTAAATCTCATTTGGTTCATTTACGAACCGAATTTCCTTAATTGCTCAGTTTATTGTTAAGTGTGAGAAAATGGTTTTTAAGAAATGTGTTTTAAAGTATATTAAAAATGAATTTCTTGATTTTGTATCATGTGAACTATAGTTGGTATTAGTGATCATTCCTGTGTGGATGGTTACGTATATATATATTTACGTGATTATATATTGAATGGTGTGACATTGAGGTGTGGAATTGTGTTAATATGTTGTTGATAATGTTGATAATATGATTTTAATTATGTTGTTAATGTTTGATAAATGTTGGTGATAAGCATGTTGATTTTGTGAGTTGAATAGAAGGTAGAGAAACGTAGGATTCCGAGGATCGAATGGTCCAAGGATCTTTGGTTAATGATAACCGGAGTGTATGTGTTCTGAGGACAGGGAGGTCCAAAGTTCGACCGTTAAATAATAACGGGGATATATTGTTCTGAGGACATGAAATGGTCCAAAGTTCGCGGGTTACTGAGTAACCTGGAGGTGCCGTTACTTGCCCTGGGCCAAGGTGTCAGAGGTAACGAGGCAGTTAGAGCTCTAACGTGGGTGCCAAAGTGGCGATAGTTGTGATTAGGTGCCAAAGTGGTGAGAGTTGTGATTTGGTGATTGTGGAAATGTGTTCCATGTTGTCTCATGTGTGTTGGATTGATGTTGCTTGTGGTTGTTGAGATTGTTGGATGTTTACTTGAGATAAATGAGTTGTGGTCTAATAAATCAACCGTTCATTCTTATTTACTCACACGAGCTTTCAGAAAGCTTACCGGGTTTTGTGTTGTTGCAATCCCGGTACACTATTCAAATGGTGTAGCGGATAATCCTGCAGGTCAGGATAATCAGGGTGGTGAGCGAGCTGCGTAGGACAGCAGGGTTGAGACCAGCACTTGGTCTATTTTGGTGTGTTTTTTATGGACTCTTGTGAGCAGAACATTTTATTTATGTTAGTATTGTAATAATTGACTCGAGAGATAGTTTGCTACGAGGTTTGTGTTATGGTTTATGAGATATTGGTTTTGAAAAAAAAAAATTAAGACGTGATTTGTTTAGTTGTATTCATGTTTCGGATTTGAATTTATTATTCGAAATTCGGGGCGTGACAGTTTGGTATCAGAGCGTAAGGTACATATTTAGTGATAAGTTAATACCTTCCGAGAGATGACCCGTCTGCAGCGGATCCCATCGGGTGCTCTTCGGTATTAACAATGTCATATGGTATGTGGGGGTGTTGGGAGTTGTCTAGAACATTCGGACGTAATAGGAGTTGAATTAACCTCTTTGTGTTAGTAGCTTGGTTAATATGGACTTGTATTTACTTATGCTTTGATTTAAGTGTATACAAGTATTAACCAGGTATGCTATGCTCCTTAGGTAATGGATATTGTGGGAGGCAGAGGTAGACCCAGAGGTAGAGGTAGAGGTAGAGGCCGAGGTAGGGGTGAGATTCCACATGTGGGAGTACATGAGGAAGAGGTAGAGGCACCGTTTGTGGAGCAACCTGTTCCACCTGAGGTTGTGATTAATGATCCCGCTCGTCTGTTAGTGTTGGCGAGGGACATTAATCGGTTGGGAGCAACTAAATTTGTGGGAGGCACAGATTATATGGTGGCTGATCAATGGATCGAGGATTTACAGACCTATTTTGAGTTGATTGTCTGTGATGAGATCGAGAAGAGGAAGCTAGCCACTTTCATGCTCAAAGATGAGGCTAGGGTGTGGTGGAATTGCACTCAGAGGACTATTGATGTTTCTACCATGACTTGGGATGGATTTGTGAGGATCTTTAGGGAGAAATACTTCCCAGCATCGGTGAAGGAACAGCTGGAGAGGCAATTTCTCTCGCTTACTCAAGGGAAGATGAATGTGAGAGAATATGAGGCAGAGTTCTCCAAGCTATATCGGTTTGTCAAACCATTAGATGCTGAAGACTTGACTAAGAAGTTTCAGCGGGGGTTGAATGGCTCTATTGAGCGCGATGTGGCTATTATGGAGCTGAAGACAAAGGAGCAGATTTTAGCTAAAGCCCTGATCATTGAGCAGCAGAATCTGATCCACAAGGAGAAGCAGACAGTTGAGAGAGATTCTCAGGGAAAAGGGAAGGCAGTTGCAGGGAGTAGTGGGTCCAGAGATTATAGAGGTGGGCTCTGGAAGAGACAGCGACCTTATTTTCATCATCAGGCTCCAGCCAGGATAGCAGCAGCACCTGTCCCTATTCAGGCACCACCTATCAGGCAAGCAGCACCAGCAGCCCCTATGAGGTGTTATAGCTGTAACGAGTTGGGTCATCTTGCTAGGACTTGCCCTAAACTCAGGCCTAGAGCATGTTTTCGATGCGGACAGACTGGACATATTGCCAGGGACTGTACTCAACCTCATATTGTAGGACAGGGTAACCAGCAGAGAACCTTACCTCCAGCACCAGCCAGAGTATTTGCCATCGGCCAGAGAGGCACCGGGGTGGAAGGTACCTTATCCGTTTATAACTATCTTGCTAGAGTACTGTTTGATACAGGTGCTTCCCACTCGTTCATATCTAGTTCTGTGGTAGATGTTTTGGGTTTGACTGCTATACCGCTTACTAGACCTTTATGTGTTACATCGCCTCTTTGCGTATCTCTTGAGCTTAGCATGTTTTGTGATGATTGCCCTATTGCAATTAGTGGTAGAGAGTTCACTGCATCTTTGATTGTGATTCCGGATCATACGTATGATGTGATTTTAGGTTTGGATTGGTTGAGTCCGAACTATGCAGTGATTGATTGTTTTAGAATGATTGTGTCTTTTCATGCCCCTGGGCAACCAGTGTTTCATTATCGATGCCTGAGATCTGACGTTGCCATGAGGGCAGGGATCTTGGCACACATAGAATCAGTGAATAGCACTTCAGAAATTGCAGGGATTCCGGTAGTGGCAGAGTATGCTGATATGTTCCAGGAGATACCAAGATTTCCTCCGAAAAGGGTAATGGATTTCTCCATTGATGTGATACCAGGTACTGCACCGGTGTCGAAAGCACCTTATCGGATGGCTCCAGCTGAACTTCAGGACTTGAAGGTTCAAATTGAAGGATTACTTGCACAAGGGTTCACACAAGCAAGTGTATCTCCTTGGGGCGCACCAGTATTATTCGTGAAGAAGAAGGATAATTCACTTCGGTTATGTGTGGATTATCGACAGCTGAAGAAGGTGACCATCAAGAATAGGTACCCCTTGCCTAGGATTGATGACTTGTTCGATCAGCTTAGGGAGGCTACGGTGTTCTCCAAAATTGATTTGAGATCTGGATATCACCAGTTGAGGGTGAGGGATGAAGATATTTCTAAGACGGCATTTAGGACCAGGTATGAGCATTATGAATTTCTTGTCATGCCTTTTGGTCTAACTAATGCACCTGCAGCTTTCATGGACTTGATGAACCGCACATTCAGTCTTTACTTAGATAAGTGTGTGGTGGTGTTCGTTGATGACATCTTGATATATTCAAGGTCGTCTGACGAGCACGTGAAGCATTTGAGGATTGTGCTGCAAATTTTGAGAAGAGAAAAGTTATATGCAAAGTTTGAGAAGTGCGAGTTTTGGCAAAAGGAGATCAAGTTCCTTGGTCATGTAGTTTCGAAGGATGGAGTTTCTGTGGATCCTTCGAAGGTTGAAGCGGTAATGGGTTGGAGTCGCCCCACGACAGTTACAGAGATCCGTAGTTTCCTTGGTTTGGCAGGATACTACAGGTGATTCATTGAGGAGTTTTCTAGTATAGCTTCGGCTTTGACTAAGTTAACAAGGAAGGATACTCAGTTTGTGTGGACAGATGAATGTGAGAAGGCCTTTAGTGAGCTGAAGACTAGATTGACTACAGCTCCAGTGTTGACTGTCCCATCTAGTGGCGGTGGGTTAGTTATCTATAGTGATGCATCTCATCAGGGTTTGGGGTGTAGTAGCATATGGTTCTAGACAGTTGAAGGTGCATGAGCGGAACTACCCCACTCATGATCTAGAGCTGGCTGCGGTAGTATTTGCCTTGAAGATTTGGAGGCATTATCTTTATGGTGAGAAGTTCGAACTCTTTTCTGATCATAAGAGTTTGAAGTATCTATTCTCCCAGAAGGAGTTGAACATGAGGCAGAGAAGATGGATGGAGCTCATCAAAGACTATGATTTCACCTCGGAGTATCATCCCGGAAAGGCCAATGTAGTGGCTGATGCTTTGAGCAGGAAACCCCGAGGGATCATAGAGTCACTTATGGTTCAGGAGTGGCGTATGTTGGAGACTGTATCTGAGTTTGACCTTATACCCACAGGAGAAGGACAGGGAATCTTTCTCGGTAGTATCACTTTACAACTGACCTTGATTTCCAGGATCATTCAGAGTCAGACACATGATGAGTTCGCTCAAATGGTGATTTCAGAGATTATCCTTGATGCCAACGAGGAAGGTCCATCAGAGTGGACAGTTGGAACTGATGGTGGATTGAGATTTCGATTGAAATTGTATGTCCCAGGCGGTGATAACCTCAAGGAGGAGGTACTGCGGGAAGCACATCGATCTCGATATACGGTACACCCAGGGAGTACCAAGATGTATATGGACCTACGAAGACAGTTTTGGTGGATAGGGATGAAGAGGGATGTGGCTGAGTATGTATCCAGGTGCCTTACATGTCAGCAAGTGAAGGCAGAGCATCAGAGGCCTGCGGGAATGTTGAAACCTTTACCGATTCCAGTATGGAAATGGGAAGAGATCTCCATGGACTTTGTGACTGGATTGCCTAGGTCCAGACAAAGTTATGATTCTATTTGGGCGATTGTTGATCGATTGACAAAGTCAGCACACTTTCTTCCTGTGGCAAAGACTTACTCAGGTGATGCTTTGTGTAAGTTGTATCTTAATGAGATTGTGAGGCTTCATGGCGTGCCTGTATCAATCGTCTCTGATCGGGATGCTCGTTTCACTTCCGAATTTTGGCGTAGATTCCATAAGGCTTTCGGCACATCTTTGGCTATGAGCACTGCATTTCATCCACAGACTGATGGGCAGACAGAGAGGGTGAACCAGGTGATGGAGGATATGCTTAGGGCATGTGTTTTGGACTTCAAGGGAAGTTGGGCGGATCATCTGCCATTGGTAGAGTTTGCCTACAACAACAGCTATCACTCTAGTATTGGCATGGCCCCATATGAGGCACTTTATGGTAGGCCATGCAGGACTCCTATATGTTGGGCGGATGTTGGAGAGAAACAGCTCTTGGGTCCTGCGCTTGTTCAGGAGACTACAGAGAAGGTTACTACCATCCGAGACAGGATCCGTACTGCACAAAGTAGACAGAAGAGTTATGCCGACCTTAGAAGGAGACCGTTAGACTTTGAGGTGGGTGATTACGTATTCTTGAAAGTCTCACCTATGAAAGGTGTGGTGAGATTTGGCAGGAAGGGGAAATTGGCACCGAGATACGTTGGACCCTTTGAGATTTTGGAAAGGGTCGGAGAATTGGCATATCGGCTTGCTTTACCTATTAGCATGGCCGGTGTACACAATGTTTTCCATGTGTCCATGCTTAGGAGGTACATTCGAGATGAGTCTCATGTGATTGATCACAGTACGATCGAGGTGAGTCTGGATGTGACCTTCGTTGTTGAACCTGTTCGTATCTTGGATAGGTCCACGAAGAGGCTTCGTAGGAAGGAAATTGAGTTGGTTAAGGTGTTGTGGAGTCAACATGATGAGGGTGATGCGTCATGGGAGCTAGAGTCTGACATAAGGGCTAAGTACCCACTACTGTTTGTTGATGAGTTTGCTTGAATTTCGGGACGAAATTCCTTTAAGGAGGGTAGACTGTAAAGACCCGAAATTTCAGTTAAATATTTCGTAATTCAATATTTCTCAAATTATATGAATTATGAGTTGTGAGTGTGATTCGAATGTCGTTATTTGAGAAATTTGGTTTCGAATGATTTTAGTATCGAAATTTAACGTTATTTAGGGTTATTAAAATTGACTTATTTTTACGTAAGGAATTTGAGGAAACTTTTTTCATGAAAGTCGTAGAGCTCGTCGATACGAGTTCGTGCATATGCGGAACACAAGAATCGGAGTTTGTAGGAAGAAGTTATGACATTTAGAAGTTTTCGATTTTGTATATATATAGGTTAACATTTCTGGAAAAAAATCTGGAAAAAATCAGAAAACCCTAGATTTTTTTTTCTCTCTCTCTCTCCCGCACGGCACCGAACCGAAACCAAAAACAGAGCCAAACTTCTCCAGCCGAGTTCTTGCTCCTCCGGCCACCGTTTGACGCCAAACCACCTCCCACGGCTTCGCCTTGACCTTGTGCAGCTGCCAGAGGCAGCCTTGTGCCGTGGCACGGCTTGTAGCGGCGGCGGAAAGCTGGTTTTCCATTTTCGGCTGTTTTGAGTGCGAAGCGAATATCTCGAGTTCTACACCACCAAATTTCGAGTTCTTTATCTCGTTGAACTCGTATTGAGGAGTAGAACACGCAGTAAAAAGGACAGCACCTGAAGTGGAGGTTTTCACGCTCGTCGGAGCACATTGGGGTTTCTGCAGTTTTTCCGGCCAAACCGGACTGTTTTTGGTAAGTTTCGGCCACTTTCACTCATTTTCTCACTTCGTGGAGTTATGAAAGTTGCTCAAAATGATGAAACGAAGGGGATGAGATTGGCCCCGACCCAATTGGTGGTGGTCGGCGGTGGCTCTGCCCTAAACTCCGGCAGCCCTTTCCGGTCACCTCTGGGGGTATCATGTGCAGTTTCTGCTCATTTTTAGATTCCACATGTCGATACGATCATTTTGATATATAGCATGCGAATTTTGGATATCGTATGAATTAGTTATGAATTTTACGATTTCGATTGATTTCGATCGCTCAATTTGTGATTTATGAAGTTTGGACCGTCCGATAGAATTCTAGTTTTGATATAATGATCGTAGGACTGTCCCGGTGACCTTGTGTGGTCACGGGTGAAGATCCGACCGTGGGATCTTCATATAAGTGTGTTTTTGGAAATTATACGCTAAGTTAATTATCGTTTTGATTAGGTATTTGACGGATTTGTTAGCGGACGATTGTGAATCGTATTTTGGGCTGTAAGAAGACGCAGCGGGAGTTTAGAGGTGAGTAAATCTCACTTGGTTCATTTACGAACCGAATTTCCTTAATTGCTCAGTTTATTGTTAAGTGTGAGAAAATGGTTTTTAAGAAATGTGTTTTAAAGTATATTAAAAATGAATTTCTTGATTTTGTATCATGTGAACTATAGTTGGTATTAGTGATCATTCCTGTGTGGATGGTTACGTATATATATATTTACGTGATTATATATTGAATGGTGTGACATTGAGGTGTGGAATTGTGTTAATATGTTGTTGATAATGTTGATAATATGATTTTAATTATGTTGTTAATATTTGATAAATGTTGGTGATAAGCATGTTGATTTTGTGAGTTGAATAGAAGGTAGAGAAACGTAGGATTCCGAGGATCGAATGGTCCAAGGATCTTTGGTTAATGATAACCGGAGTGTATGTGTTCTGAGGACAGGGAGGTCCAAAGTTCGACCGTTAAATAATAACGGGGATATATTGTTCTGAGGACATGAAATGGTCCAAAGTTCGCGGGTTACTGAGTAACCTGGAGGTGCCATTACTTGACCCTGGGCCAAGGTGTCAGATGTAACGAGGCAGTTAGAGCTCTAACGTGGGTGCCAAAGTGGCGATAGTTGTGATTAGGTGCCAAAGTGGCGAGAGTTGTGATTTGGTGATTGTGGAAATGTGTTCCATGTTGTCTCATGTGTGTTGGATTGATGTTGCTTGTGGTTGTTGAGATTGTTGGATGTTTACTTGAGATAAATGAGTTGTGGTCTAATAAATCAACCGTTCATTCTTATTTACTCACACGAGCTTTCAGAAAGCTTACCGGGTTTTGTGTTGTTGCAATCCCGGTACACTATTTAAATGGTGTAGCGGATAATCCTGCAGGTCAGGATAATCAGGGTGGTGAGCGAGCTGCGTAGGACAGCAGGGTTGAGACCAGCACTTGGTCTATTTTGGTGTGTTTTTTGTAGACTCTTGTGAGCAGAACATTTTATTTATATTAGTATTGTAATAATTGACTCGAGAGATAGTTTGCTACGAGGTTTGTGTTATGGTTTATGAGATATTGGTTTTGAAAAAAAAAATTTAAGACGTGATTTGTTTAGTTGTATTCATGTTTCGGATTTGAATTTATTATTCGAAATTCGGGGCGTGACACTAATGTTTCAATCAAACCTTGAAATTTTCATCAAAAATGAAATTGCAAACCTTGCCACCAAACATTAAATAATACTTTTTAACTTTTACCCAATTCTTTTTTCTATCAAATTTTTCCTTGGAAATTAAATTACAAAAATTTGAATAAGCCTCTGGTTTCAAATGTTCTAGAATAAAAATTTTGAAGAACCCCTGACTAGAACGAAAAATGATCTCTTTAGGACACTCTCTCCCCAAACTAGAATAATAGAGTGAATTTAGGAGGGGAGAGATAAAATTTGACTGAAATTTTGGAGCTATTCCGGAGTCCTCCAAGCAGATGCCAGCGTGGAACATTTATAGAGGTGTCGAATTTTGAGTGGTTGGTTGAATAAATGTGTTGGTAAGGGTTCCTACCTAAGAATCTCTATCATCCACTATATAAAGGGTCCGGAAAAGACAAGCGTTACGTTTCTTTCATTTCTGATATTCAGGTAAAGCTTAGTATCACACAAGACACACATCAGTGATCAAATGGCTGCCTCACCGCCTCAGTCCGATGCTCAGCTTACTCTTCTAACTCCTCCTCCTCCACCGGCATCCGAATCTCAGATCTCATCCCTCCTTTACGGCAAGTTCCACTTCTCTCTTACCTTTACTAACATTTTCGATTCTAAACGATCAGATCCGAAATTGATTCACTCGATTCGTGCAGAGATTTCGCAACAAGTTCAAGCAGAAATGGAGGACATGCTCAAGTCGGTCAGGTCAGTTTTGAATTCGTGCTGAAGACACTGTTTGATTTTGATTCCGCTGCAGATTTTGAAGTGACGATTTGTTTTCAGGGAAATTGATGAAAACTCTGCTCAGATAACGGAGGAGATTGACAATTGCAAGGACTCTGCGCTCGAGAAGAAGAGAGGCTTAGACGAAACCAAAGAACAAGTTGAGAAAGCTGCTTATGCCGTTTTGCAGATGCTCAACAACAGAGCATAGCTGTAAGTTCTTCAATTTTCATCCTTATCGTGAATTTTACATTATGCGAAAACCGAAACCATGTATTGTTCAATTACACATCATCTGTCTTCTTGGAAAAATAAAGAAGAAGCAGATAGGGACTGGTGAGTCAATTAGTAGTACTGAGTGACTGAGATGACTCTCATAATATATGTTATTTGGTAATGTATGGAATCATTGAACTCCCTGGTCTTCTATGAATGGCATTTGATTCTTGTGATACTATTGTAGAAAATAGATAGCGGTTAGTTTTGGAGAGTCTTTTGCTGGTTCTGTCTCAATTAGGGAAATATATGCTAATCTCCAAATGTATGCAATTGAATTAGGCAGATGAAATTTTTTTTCCCATTGGAATCGGTTTTGGCTTTTTTTTTTAAATTTTTTTATTAATTTTTTTTATTTTTATTATTAATTTTTTTTTTCTAACAATGACTATGAAGTATCACTCTCATGGAGTCATAGTGATTCGCCTCGGTGCAGAACTTTGTCTTTATTTTTTTTTTTTTATTTGAAAGAAAGATGACAAGTTTTAAAGAATACTATTCATATGAACCAGAATTTTGATCAAGTTAACATAAGCCAGAATTTAATTACTCTTCAGGAAGGATACCTTCTAAGGCACATTATTTATCCATATAGTTTGCTATATCATATTTAGTTCTTTTGTTCCGTTGAACTTTACTTCCCTACACAACACAGGATAAGGTCCCCCAGATCCCTTATTTTATAAAGCTTTGTAATATGACGGTAGGATTGATGTGCATGCGTGCTATACTAGGGATGATTGTACCTTCCATATTTGCATCTCCATGGAAGTTCATGATTCTGTGTATTCTCATTTGATTCCATGGAACTGCAAATAACATGCACTCATCATCATTTGCATGAAGTAATGAACAAATATTGAAATTGGATAAAGTTGGGATTACGACATGCCTATCACCGGAATGATTAGAAGATGTGATATCAATATCTATTTGTTCTACTATTTTTTTGTCTGTGTCACTCAACATGTTTGAATTATCTGAGCGTGTGGTTTATTCAGCCAACAGTTATTAATGATTTACAACAGTGTAGCAAGATCAAATTCGAACAGAAATCATACTTTCTTAACTTTTCTAAATTCCATGTATTTTGTTGAATGGAATTCATTTTCTACATTCTGAAAGACTGAATAACCTGCCTGGAAAGGTTAAGTCTTTCGGATTATAATCCAGACAAGTAAAATCATATATCGATCCCTGCTATTTGAGTAGAAGTGATGAAGTGTACCTCTGTATTCATGTCATCCAGCAGCTTTGTTAGAAATGTATTTCTTCTTGTACTTCTTGTTTAAGTCCTTCAAGTGATGAATGGTGTCTATGAAGATTTATGTTTTTGAAGTTCACGAATTGTAAAGGTGGTTATTTTCTGTTCTTTCCTGTCAAATCATGATCATTCTATGTTTATTCGAGCAGAAAGCACCTTGGATATGTTTTCGCAAAGATGATTTTCAACTCCTTGTTTGAAGAACTTCACTAGAAAATTTCTTTTATTTCTCATTTCATAAGATTTTCCTTGAAGGCTGTATGTCAACAATAACAAGGGAGGTAATGATATCTTCGTTGTTACAGACCTGAGTGAAGTTTGTGATGATTAGCTTCTGTCTTCATTCAGTGGTTGTCCTGTTTGCTTGAAATCTTGCCAATTGTTCCCATGACCTGAGAAACCGTTATGTTCTCACCGTATCAGGATGTGGGATATTGAAAAATACCCCAAACTCTTCTACTATTTCTGCAGCTTCTAGTTTTGACTAGAACTGACAAATGCAAGCTACTGCAAACCAAATAATTTATATATCTCACATTTGCATCATGTTTAAAAGTATTTCCAGCATCCCAACATTTCTTTTTCAATCAATACCATTTATTTTTCAGTAAGTATTCTCCCTTGCTTGAAATGGTTTACAGTGAATTTTTTTCTGCCTGATCTGCAGGTTGTTGGTAGCTGAAAAGAGACATGTCAATAGGAGCTGTGTATCTGATCCAAAAGTAACTAAAGCGTTTCTGTAGCCTGTAGGAGAACATTTATTCTTGATTAACTCTAACCAGGTCTTGAGTGATATATAAAATATGTTTTTGAAAGAGAAAGTAGCCAAATTGAGGTTGTTATGGGATCTTTTGTAAGTCTGGATTGGAATGAGATACAATCTTTAGATAGTGGAGTTCTTTTGCGAGTCCCGACTCTTTAGATACTAGAGGAGAAGACCTGGCCATGGCGCTGGTTCATATGCCCAGTCAAGATAATGTGCATGAAGTTTATCTTGTTTGTGGATTAATCAAAATATACTGATCAATATTGAACTTGGCACACATCCCTCGATGTATGTTTGGATTTTGATCCAATAGTGTTGTCGAGTACATACATGGCCCATTATTAACAAAAGTGAGTGATGTGGTTTTCATCATCATCATTCTTCATTTTTAGTTATCTTGTAGATATTCCTATTGTTCAAATGCCACATGAACTAATTACAACTTTTAACGTAAACATATCTAAGTTTTGAAAATAACAGTAGAGTTTTGGGAGAGGCCTAGGAATACTTGATTACTTGTGTCCGATATTAGAGCTCTTGTTGGGAGTTGGCATTGCGTAGTTACAAAACTAACGACATCGATCTGCTGATTATTGATGTGGGCAATGTGCCTCCGAAATTGTAGTAAGTTGTGTGGCATTGATCAATTTCTGAAACAAAACTCACTGTTTATTGCTTCCAAGGTTATTATCAGCAACATTGAACATCGTAAGGTTATGAAGCTTTTGATATTTGGCACCTGACCAGTGAGTTTGTTGAGTGAACATTGAAACCGCATAAGATTCGTACGTTGCATTGGATATTGACCAAGGGATGGCGCCAGTAAATTGATACATGGTAATGGAAAAGAATTGAGGGTTGGGAAAAGCATTGATCAAGTTTGAGGGAAGATTTCCTTGAGTTTGGTTTAGTACTACCTCGAAAGTAACTGTACCAGAGAGGTTACACATGTAGGAAGGGATGATACCAGACAACCAGTTTAAGCCTGAAGACAAAATTGTTAATTTTTTCAACTGGCATAGAGAACTAGGGAGCTTCCTTCTAAGGTTTTAGCAGATGTAGCAAACATCTCGAGAGACGAAAGGTTCCCTAAAGAAGGAAGGATCTCTCCAGTTAAATTGTTAAATTGCAAATTAATGTTTCGAAGCTTTGACAAGGGACTGAATTGGGGAGGAATTTTACCCACTAGATTATTTTCAGCAAGAACGAAGAGCGTTAAGTTTCAAGCAGTTGGATATGTTGAGAGGAATAGTGTCAGTAAGTGAGTTAATGTTTAGACGCAATACTAGCAATCTATGCAAATTCCCAATTTTGAGGGGGGATATGTTGAGTGAAGCTATATGTGGAGCAAGGTTCGAAAAAACGCTAGGTGCTAGTCGGACGGTGACCCAAGAACTAGCGCCTAGGGGCTTAGACAGAAGTTAGGCGGGGACTAGACAGTTTTTCTTGTTTTATTATTTTATGACACAAAATTAATTAATAATAATATTAAGTCCTATAATTGATTAAAAATAATTAAAATAGGTAAAAAAGATAGAAAGAAAGTACATGAACTTGTGAGCATGCTTATAGAAGAAGCACATATCGTTGACGTGGTCAAATGAATGGATGAAGACTTTCCTGCTCTTTTAGCTATCTAAGAGACCGAGACCAATGTTGTTGCGTGGTACCAACCTAAAGAGAGCTACCCTCTCAACCCTAGTCTACTTCTAGATCGGCCGGCGGCGGGAGTCCTTCCCTTCTCCGACCTTATGCAGCGGCAAGTATCGGTCTCCCCTCTACGTCATTGGCTGATGACACTCAGAAGCCAACCATGTGCGGCGACCACTCAACTCAGGCCTAGTTCACTCATCATCTATTGCCGGAAGGAAATTGGTGATGTGAGAGAGAGTGATCGGTGCTCCGGTCCGATCAGATTCAATGGTGATTGGGTGGAGAAATGGCCATGGCGGATCAGGACGAGGCGAGGATGCCTCAAATCTGGGCTGTACGCAGTCAGGAAGGACCTGAATATACAGTCTCAAAGCCAAGAGATGAGAGGGTGCGACCTCTGGACCCAGATCAAAGCGGTCACACTCTGATTGATGGCGGCACCGGCCTTTGCACCCCAACCTGTGGAGGCGGTAGAGATAGCAGTAGTGCATCACAAAGCGAATCAGACTTTGGAGCAGGCAAAACTCGCCGGTAGGATGATCAGATCTGAGGCGATGGCGGTGGCTGGCTCTGCTGCCCGGATTGGCAATGGGGTGGTCTCGTCAGCAGCTGCCGTGCTTGGCAAAGGAGCGGCAAGTGGGGTGCCCAGATCAGTTCGAGGGCCCAAATGGATTGGGTGGCCCAAGTCAGTGTGGGTATCCAAATCATTTCGGAAGCCCAAAAGTGTGTGGCGGCCCAACTCAGTTTTGAGGCTAAAATCAAATAGGTCCAGAGGGTTCCAATCTGCTCTGAGTCCCTGGTAGAATTGGGCTCTTTGGTGGACCATGCTAATAAGCTCTATCACTTCAGGGTTTCGTATTTGGGATCCCGGAGGATCACTACCTTGTAGTTGGAGGATTGAGATAAGGGCAAAGGAAAGCCTTAGGTTTTCATGGTCTTCTTGCCTATTACTAGAAAGTCAGTCTTCTACTACTTACATCTTGGTTTTCTCTAGTTGTACACCAATTGAGGCCTCTAGTTGACTAGGTTTACTATTCAAAGAGAGGTTAGTAATTAGGATTTATTTTCTTGTAGCTAGGCTCAATAAGTGAGCGTATGTGTTAACAGTGAGGGTCATCTGTCTTTTGCTCAATAACTTGTGTCATTTATGAGTTTGGTATGAGACAGCATCTGATGTACGTGCCTTCTAGCCATGAATAAATTAATGCAGTTATCTATTTTCTCAAAATAAAAAAGACCGAGACCAATTTCCAAGAATTGGCCTTGTTCTTGAGCCATAAACCTATAGCTATTGTCGTGTCATTCTTTCTTTGAAACACTGACTCCAAACGCAGAGACCCAGATAACCCAGACAACCCATCAAGTGGTGGAAACGACGACCCAGATAACCCATCACTGCCATCGTCACCTCAGATACACTCATCCTTTACAAACACAACCAATGATTCAAGGAGGGAAAGAGATGACGAGTCAGCGATAGTGAGTTTGGAGAGAGAGAAGTAATCAACAGTTGAAGTCTTCAACAAAGAGTTTAGTTAGAACCAAGGACTGATGTGCCGCCACCGTCAACTATTGAGCGAGATCGAGAGACAGACAGAGAAAGACAACGATATGTTCAGGGATGTGCCTTCTAGATTTCTTTTATCAACTCACCGCCCAGCGCCCAACGCCTAATCCAAGCCGCCTAAATAGCCTAGGCACTTGACTAGACCGCCTAGGCTTCCGTCGAATCTCTGAACGCCTATCTCAATCGCCTAGCCTATAATTAGGGCGGTGTGTGTGCGCCTAGCGCCTACGCGTCGCCTAAGCTGCCTGGGCGGCCACGTTTTAGAACACTGATGTGGAGTTTTGGATCCCACAAACACTACAGACCTCAGCTCCAGCTTTGTCACCCTTTGGCAATGTCGTTGACCACAGGTGATGCCATGCTAGAGGTAAAAATGAAGGGATCAAGTATTAAAATATCGGCTTTTAATATCTATCGAAACTTTGAAAAAATGAGATGGCGGATATATTGAGGATATTTAGAAATTTTTTTTTCTTCAAAGAGTCAATTTATTGGATTTACATGTAAATAGTTATGAATGGTAACTCCATTTACATCAAAAAAGAGACTCTAAGAGGTTGAGAAGTCGCTCCGTAGTCTACGAAAGTACAATAATCAGACAAAAACATATGATCCATATAGTACGAATTGTAGTGGTGAACATAATAGTCATAGATATCTTTGGAGCTATAGACTGTTTCCCCTATAAGGGGATAATAAGGATAAATTCAATTGGATGATTGGTCAAGTACTTCTCCACATTGATTATATCCATAAGCATTATAATATTGATTGTTGCCTTCATGAGATTCATTTGAGATCCCATTGTGTTCCGTGCTTAAACTGCTAGAGTCAAAACTTAAGGCAACTAAAGCAAATCAAATGGGGTACTTCAATCATCCATTGCACCTCTAGTCCTCCTCCCATTAACAATCTTCATTTTAGGTGGAATGATCAAAATTACTTTCACAGATAAATTGGTTCAATCATCCACCCATAGAAAATTGTCCATACTTATACATTTCACCTCCACTACCTATCCACTTCCACCATCTTCATCATCATATTTGTCATGAGGAGATTATTTTTCACCCAGATTAGCCTTGAGAGAATTTCTCCTCACTCAGATTCACCTTGAGGGGATTATTCCTCACTCCTTGAAGGGATTCCTCCTCATTAGATTCGCATTTAGGAAATTACTTCTCACCTAAATTTGCTTTGAAAGTTTTTTTCCTCACCTAGATTGGCCTTGAGAAGATTTCGCCTCACCTAAATCCGCCTTGAGAGGTTTCACCTCAAGGCATTTTTCCAAAACAGATTGTGCTGCCTCTCTATTAGGTCATTTCTTGATTAGAAACCGTTGTTAAAATTTTACACCCCTACATAACCTCCATATTCTGTAATATATGTTTCTCTGTGAATAATTGAGTAAGTGTTTAATTTTTTCTTTTCTCTCATAAGATTTTACAGATATTTCTTCGTTTTCTCGGAATATATCATAAATATTTTATATATCGAAGATATTTGACGATATCGGAGAAATTTAGCAAAAACGATAGAAGATAAGATATTTTCCTTATATGATATATCAGCCACTCTAAAAATGGATATATTAGAAATTTCGCAGATATTTCAATCCTTAGAAGAAATTCATTCCAATTCATTCCATGAGCTTGTGACCTGGTTGGGATCGGGTTGTATTTGAGCTTTGATTGCTAGTAGTGCCAGCCTATACGCCTCATTTTCCCCGAGTCTCATGGTTGGTTAAGGGAAGGCTTAGTTGCATGGAGGAGCTACAACAGAAAATGATCAGGTTATGAATCAGGTACAAGTTCATCAGAGTCATAATGATCAATTCTGATCAAGATGAGCACTCTTTGGTTGACTTAATTATTGCTTTCTTCTGATCAAGATGAGCACTCTTTGGTTGACTTAATTATTGCTTTCTTGCGAAAGACGACCGACTTAATTCGATCACTTGCTTTCCACTAGGGACTAGTGGCATGGTACGGTTTACCAAAGACGACTGACTTGTTTCTTATCTTAAATCTAATGTGGTTTCCTCTATCAAAGAAAAATATCGATCATAAGGGAAGCAGAAGCACCAAGACGGGTAGCAGAATCTATTATAGCTAGGAAGACTTAGAATAGATGATAAGGACAACCACTAACGACTTGCTTCGTGCTTCAACTAGTACCCATCCTAGAACTGTAGTTTATTTATTTTTTTTCCTTTTCTTTTTTCCCCAATAGACTACAAACAGTCGTAATTAAGCACCAAGATCAGTAAGCAGCACATATCATTGCATACTGTGGAGACCTTAGAAAAGAGGGTGACTGTTCTTATGTAAGGCCAGAGACCTTAGAAGTCCGACCATAAACTGTTATTATTATCTAAACTCTCCGGCCTCTTCTGTTATTTTCTTACCATGAAAGATAGCAGAGAGAACAGAGAGGATCAATTGTATTGCTTATTTATATTACACCAGATGCATGTAGTACGGAGAGTATTAAACACAGATTTAAGTAGACTTGGCCTCCAAGGTTGGAATCATTTAGAGGATTCTGACGTGTTCTTCAAGGCACAAAGATTCTGTTCATGATCCTCTACCCCCAGTCAAAACTCTTAAACATTACATTAATTATGAAGAAATCCACTTACAGTCATCTAGGAAAGAATGAAAGAAAAAGAAAAATGCAGTACATGTCAACTCTTTTGTTATACCTACAACTTTTTTGTTCCAAGGTCTTTGGTCTTCTCTGTTTTCCTCTATTTTGTTCAATCATATATATTGATTTTCTTCAATAATCGTATTTTCTAATTTGCGTTTCAGTAATCAATTACATTTTATCACATGATTAATTCCACTAGGGAGACAGTTTTGAAGGAAGATGCTTGAAATCGTTTGGTAAAAAGTTGTCTGTTCTAAAATATAAAAATAAAAATTGAGATTTGAAATATATTCATGGGGATTAGATCTGAAAAAATAACCAAAATTTGGATCAAGTATGAACTCTTATCAATTGAGTTTGCTGCAAGTTGGGTTGATGCACTGAAACTGATCAAACTGACAGTTCCAAGTTGATTCCCTTCTTCACTGATCCTAGTGGGATCATGAGTTTCAGACTTGGGATATATACAAGATGTTACTCTCTTTTATTCTTTTCATTACATTGAGGGCTCAAGGCCTCAAACACACAGTTACACGCTAAATACACGACATGGTAGTAACAAAGCGAACCGCAAAGACAGCATATATCAATTGCAAAACAAAAAAGATCAATATACAACAAGCATGCAGCACATATAAAAGCCTTCACAAATCAGTAACATTTTAGAAGGTTCTAGCCAAGAAGATTACCCCTAATTGCGTGCAATTCAGATGCAACATCACTAATATCCTTTCGGTTTGTTGGGGATTCAGCCGAACAGGCAATTCCAATTTCAAATATCAAAGTCAAGCACCCTTCAATTTTTTGTTCTCTCACACTCAACTGTGTGTGGGCTTCTTCAACATTGATATTGTCTACTTGAAGAACAAGTGAATCTGCAATTTCTGCAACACCTTCAGGGAGAGCTGTCTTCACAAAATTATGAAGATTTAAGCCGTCATTGAACATGGGTTCAGTGGGTCTCTTCCCTGTAAACATTTCTAACAAGAGAATGCCAAAGCTGTAGACATCCCCATATGTCGACACTCCACTTCCCATAACATACTCTACAGTTTAAAGAATGTGATAAACATTTGTCACTACAACTGTACTTAAAATAAAATAGCACTCGTCAAACGGTAATTGAGAGAGATAGATGTGAAGAATACGAGGAAAGTTACCTGGAGCAGCATAACCAACCGAACCTCTGATTCCGATGGAGCTTGATTGATTTATAGAAACATTATTGGTTGGTTCGGAGAGAAACCTTGAAAGCCCAAAGTCAGAAACATGTCCAGTCAGGTCACTGTCCAAAAGAATATTACTTGGCTTGAGATCACAATGAACTATCGGTGTTTCATAGTGGTTGTGAAGATAATCCAATGCATAAGCAACCTCAATGGCAATGTTGAGCCTCTGAACAAGGCTTAAACTTTTGGGTGCTTCTATCACCTCTTCATTTCCAGTGGATGGATGCAACCACTCATCTAAGCTCCCGTTGTCCATGAACTCATAAACAAGAGCCTTGAAATCATTACCGCTGAAATCAATACTTGAACATGCAGTTAAGATCTTGACTAGATTTCGATGCCTGATATTTCTCAACGCCTCACATTCGGCCATGAAACTCTTGGATGCTCCCCGGTGTAACATGTTAAGCACCTTCACAGCCACAACTCTATCATCAGCAAGAATTCCTTTGTACACAGACCCAAAAGCACCCCCACCAATCAAATTAGTTGAAGAAAACCCATCAGTAGCTTTCAGGAGTGTAGCATATGAAACTTGTAAAAAAGAGTTCTCGAAAGTGCTTAATTTAGTTTCTTTCATTTTCTTACAGAGAAGGAAAAAAGCCAGCACCATAGCCAATCCCAAAAGAGTGAACCCGGAGACCAAAGAGATCATTAGTTTCATTTCACGGGACAATCCTTCTCCATGGGACTTACACACAGGAAGTCGAAGATTAGCAATACCACCGCAGAGTCTGGTGTTTCCAGCAACTGAAGTCGCACTTGCATTCTTAAAAACACCATCAATTGGTACTGCTCCCCAAAACTGGTTGAAGGATAGATTGAGATTCTCCAAGTTTCCAAAGCCCTCAAAGAATTGTGGAATGCCTCCTGAGAAATTGTTGCAAGAAAGGTCTAAATCTTGAATCCCTCTCAATTCCTTCATAGATGAAGGGATGAGCCCGTTGAAGAAGTTGCCTTGCAAGTGTAGGACTTCTAAACTTTGACAACTACCGAGGCTACTAGGGAGTTCTCCCGATAACATATTGTTAGAAATGTCTAGCTTACCTAGAGCCTTCAACTTTCCAATCTCAACGGGAAGGGAACCAGTAAAGTGGTTTGTTGACAAGTTCAAAGAAATTGATAAAGAGAGGAGGCCATTAAGTAATTGTTGAGGTATTTTGCCTTCTAAGCTATTTTCAGAAAGATCCAAGTCTTGCAACCCGTGACATTCTCCTAGGCTTGAAGGGATGCTTCCATTGAGATTATTTTCATCCAAGTAAAGAGAGTTTAACATTGTTAAATTTCCAAGAGAAGATGGAATGCTCCCTGATAATTTATTGCTATAAAAAGAAACTAACCCAAGCCCTAAAACTTTCCCAATGTCTGCGGGGATGCTACCTATGAAGTTGTTTCCCTCCATACCGAGTACTAGCAGGTTTACAAGATTCCCTAACCCAGTTGGGATGCTTCCATGTTGGTAGTTTCCTCCAATTACAAGCGTTTTGAGATTGGTTGAGAGATTGAATATTGATGTGGGAAATGTTCCTCCAAATTTGTTGTAGCCGTACTCCAACCGTGTCAGCCGTGTGGCGTTGATCAGGTCTGAGACAAAACTCAAGTCACCAAGTTTACCGCTTCCAAGATTATTAAAGTCGACATTGAATATCGCAAGGTTATGAAGATTTCGTAAATTTGGCACATTTCCAGTGAGTTTGTTATAATCGCATTGAAACGTCACAAGATTTGTCGCATTGGATATTGACGAAGGGATGGCCCCAGTAAATTGATTATGAGAAATGGAAAAGTCTTGAAGGTTGGGAAAAGCATGGTTCAAATTTGATGGAAGACTTCCTTGAATTTGGTTTACTAGTACTTGAAAGACAACTATACCAGAGAGGTTATAAATGCAAGAAGGGATGATACCAGACAACCTATTTACTGCCAAAGAGAAAAATGTTACTTTTTTCAACTGGCATAGAGAACTTGGGATGCTTCCTTCTAAGTAGTTAGGACCTAAACCAATTTTCTCCACAGACGAAAGGTTTCCCAAAGAAGGAGGGATCTCTCCTATTAGATTGTTGTATTGCAAAGAAAAAATCTGAAGATTTGACAAGGAACTCAGTTTGGGAGAAATTTTACCCACTAGATTGTTCTCACCAAGATGGAGAGTGCTGATTTTGAAGCAATTTGATATATTGGCAGGAATGGTGCCAGTAAGTGAGTTTTCCTTTAGACGCAATACTTGCAATCTATTCAAATGCCCAATTTGAGGAGGGATTTGATGATTGAAGCTATTGTTCTCAAGATTTAGCACTCTTAAGAAGCTTAGATTTCCTATGTGTGGAGATATGGATCCCCCCAAAGCTAGAGAGGGCAACTCCAGCTTCGTTACCCTTTGGCGATGTCGTCGACTGCAGGTGATGCCGTGCCACCGGCAAAAATGAAGGGATTCATTCCAAGAGCTTGTGACCTGGTTGGGATCGTGTTTTATTTGAGCTTTGATTGCTAGGAGTGCCAGCCTATCTGTCTCATTCCCCCCAAGTCTCGTGGTTAAGGGATGGTTTATTTGCATGGAAGAGCTAGAACAGAAAATGAGTATTATATTTAAAACTGAGTATATCAAAACAAATTTCACAGACAAAAATCCCATTTTGTTTTTTTTCTTTGGTGTATTAACCAAAAAAAGGAGATTGTCGTTGTGAAATAGGTGAGTTCCATTTGATGCATCAGAAACTAATTTATAGGATAGGAAGATGGACAACCAACCAAAACTCCCTTTCTTTCCAGCTCTTGTTTTCCAAAGACAACTGTTGTTAGTCTATGTATCAAAAACTAAGTTATCAAAACCAAATTCAAAGCCAAAACCTACACCTTGATTTTTTTTTATTGGGTAAAAGTTCATTAGTCATAACAATCAGTGTATAGAATATATGATGAAGATGAGCACACTTTGGTTAACTTAATTATTTCGTTCTTGCAAAAGACTACTGGCTTATTTCTCTTCTTAACTTCATTGCAATTTCCTCTATCAAAGTAATATAACGATCATAAGGAAAGAAGAAGCACCAAGACCAGTAACAGAACCTATTATAGCTATCTAAGGTAGACTTGGAATAGATGATAAGGACAACCACCGATGACTTACTTCGTGCTTCCAACTAGTAGTGTAGCGTTTCTTTCAATAAAGACTACAGTAAGTCGTATAATGTGGAGAGGAAAATAAAATAAAAAATTTGTTTAAGGAAAACTGAATTGGGAGAGAATTAAGTCATACTTTCATTGATAACAGAGACCTCTTTATATAGAGGATTAAAAGACATAGAACCAAAGTTGTAAAAGGAAAGATAATCGTACAATTAATCAAATATCTATAAATATCTCTGAGAATATCTCTAATTCAAAACCCTACTACAACTAGGTCAAGTAATCTAGAGTTTGGGCCAGACACATATTCTGGATTTACTTGAACAATTCCCCGTGTGTCACCCAAACGTGGTGCTCCTCTCCTTGCCTCATTAAAAACTTTACTGAGTAACAAAAACCCAGTGGGACAAAAATAATCTCAGTCAAAGGGGAAAAAGAGCACAACACATCTTTTATAGTTTCGAGACCATACATGTAAACACCTCCCCCTGATGACAATGATCATGGGAGTTCGGATAACTTCCATAAATGATGCTACCAACAAGTTTCTCAAAAGTGGAATTTAGGCAATGACTTAGTGAGCAAGCTTGTTACACTGTCCTCAGATTGAAAGTAGTTCACTTTGATCTTGAGGAAAGTCTGTTGTTACTGATTATTCTTGGTGTTGTCGTTTTTGATGTAGCCTTGCATCATTTGTTCAAACCAAACAACATTATCCTAAATGTTTGTAAGCTCATCTGTGGTAGGCTTCAAACCACAATTGTTCGAATATGCCGAATTATGGATCCAATCCATATACATTCACAAACCTCTTCGTGAAGAGCAATAATCCCTGCATTTTTCAAAGATATAGCAACTAGTGTCTATTCTATAGACCTCCGAGATATCATGGTCTTTACCCATGGTGAACACTTAACCAGTTTGGGAAGACTTTTGTGTGGGTCAGAGAGGTACCCAATATCAGCAAAACCTTCCAAAACACATATTGTTTTGGGGTGGGGATAGTGATGCAAGCCAGTGTTGGCTGCGTTCCTAGTGTGTGATGGGTCCGAATCCATCATCTCTCTATAGGGATAGAACAAATCCATATCAATCTTGCATCTTAAGTACCGAAAGATATCTTTTACACCAATCTAATGGTGTTGCATCGGCGCAAAGCTATATCTAGCTAACAAGTTCACAACATATGAGATGTCCGTTCTTGTACATTGAGCTAAGTACAATAATGCGTCTATTGTACTTAAGTAAGACACTTTTACCTTTAGAACATTTTCACCATCATCCTTCGGACGAAGAGGATCCTTTTCGGGATCAAGACTACGGACGATCATGGGAGTGTTTGAAGACTTAACCTTGTCAAAATGCCTAAGCATCTATCAATACGATGCCCAAGTTCTAAACTGAGACATAATCGTGTTCTCCCAAAATTCTTCATCTCAAACTCGGATTTCAAGTGTTCACCGGTTTCCCTTAACTCTTTAAGGGCTTCCAATGAAGATTATGTCTAACATGAACTGCGATAGAATCCGAAACTTGTTATGGAAACGTGCGGGCATATCCATTCTCAATCAAGTAGTCACTTTAGTGTGTGTTTCAACCTTATTGTAAATGCACTCCGTGGTCTAGAGTCACTTGACTTGGGTAAATGAAGTTCACCATGAACCTTCATGTATATTCTGTATCTAGGTCCCCATAGAGATACGTAGTGACCACATTTGCAAGCTGCATGTTCAGTTATTCAGAAATTACCAAACTAACATGGTAGTATAGTGTAATGACATCCATTACGAGAGAATATTTCTTATCGTAGTCGATTCTAGGGCGTTTTGTGAGAAACCTTGCACCATAAGGCGAGATTGCCATATCTTTTTCTCATCACGCTTTCTAACGAAGACCCATTAGTCAATAGGTTTTATGTTAGGAGGTGTTGGCATCACTACTCGAAAACCTTCCTCTTCATTAGAGAATTCAACTTAACCTGTATCGCATCTTTCCATTTAGGCCAAGTCTCTCTACATTGGTATTCATTCATCAACGGAGCGTGGTTCGATATCATCGGACTCAACAAACTCATATGCTACTAAATGAGCGACTACATCATCAAGTATGATGGAGTTTCTATCCCACGTCTCATGTACACTATTGTAATTTTCAAAGAGCTCTATATTCTCAGGAAGAGGTTTTGACATTGAGGTGTCCCCCAACGATAACCATAATCTGGAAGATTCTCATGAGATGGAGTTTAAGTGTCTATGATCTAAGGATTGAGCTGCGCCAAAGTATCCTTTGAACCCACGGGCCTCCCACGCATCCTACCTGGGGCCATGGCCTATAATGCTAGAGTGCCATTCTCTTTGGAGTTGACGTCATACCTACCTCCGTGTAGGATGGTGCTACATCCTCTCGTAGGGACGTCCTTCCTTGTAGGCATATTTGCAGTAGGGACGTCCTTCCTGTTGTTCCTGTTGAACATTCATGTTCTTATCTCCCCCTAACGACTGGAAGACTGTCTCATCAAAGTGAGAGCCCACAAATCTAGTGGTAAAGAGATCGCCTTGCAAGGGCATTAAGTGGCAGACGAATGTTGGAGTCTCAAATCCAACTGAGTTGCCCATTGATCTGTAAGGACTGATCATAGTGCACTGTGGCGGCGCAATTGACACATAAATAGCACACTCAAATATGCGTAAGTACGATACTTGTACCTAGTCACTAGCTATAACGGAGAGTTATATTGAGTGGCGGTGGGTTGCATACAAATTAGTATAGCTGCATGTGATATTGCATCACCCCAAGCAGATATAAGGAGATTGGTGTGCATTACCAATATCCGGACTATCATCGTAGTCGTTTCCGCTAGACTATTTGGTTGTGCGCTTGAGAATATGATGTCCAACATCTGTCTCAGTGATATGCAATAACCATCGAAACGCTCTAGCAATGTCAAATCCAATTGACTGAATAAGATGATCCGGGGAGTGAGCCTGTTGTCATATGATATGTACTAGGAGTGTAGCATAAGCAGCATTTACAGGTGGAAAATGGCACAACACGTGACAAGTGTGTTTGGGTGTCAACCAACATCATGAGATATTTAAACGTCCACAAGTTGGTTGAATTAGTCCACAGAGTCTCCATTGATTCTATGTAAGAACAGGATGAGCATTTTCATATCCTTTGAATTAGTCCACAGAATCTCCATTGACTCTATGTAAGAACAGAATGAGTATTTTCATATCCTTTACCATGATACTTTTTCCCCTACTGCAAAGATGATTACTGTCTATTATGTTCTTGCCTTTCTTAATGGGGATCTCCATAAACAGCTGTACATGTCACTCCTCCTGGTCTTCGGTGACAGGGGGAGAATTATGTTTGTCGCCTCAACAAGTCCTTGTATAGTTTGAAACAGGCATCACAGCAATGGTTTGCTAAATTTACTGAGGCTATACTTTCTGCTGGATTCACTCAATCATAGGCCGACTATTCGCTCTTTATTCATAAGGTTGGTAATTCCCTTATAGTATTGTTGATTTATGTTGATGATATTCTCATCACTGGGAATAATTTGGACTCTATTAAGGCTCTTAAATAGTTTTTGCATACCCGCTTTAGAATCAAAGACTTGGGTAATCTTAAGTATTTCCTTTGGATTGAAATTGCTCGTTCAGAAAAAGGTATATATTTATCCCAAAGGAAGTATGCGTTGGAAATGATCAAGGATACTGGTTTTTTGGGTGCCAAACCTGTTGAGTTTCCGATGGAAGAAACAAAATTGTGAAATAAGGGAGAATTGCTTAAGGATTTGGCAACATATAGGCGTTTGGTTGGCTGCCTCATATATCTCACCATCACTAGACCTAACATTACCTATTCAGTTCATGTTTTAAGCATATTTATGCTTGAGCCATGTCTACATCATATGGCTGCAGCACTTCGGGTTGTCAGGTATTTAAAGCCATGTCCTGGTCAAGGTCTTCTTTTGCATACTGGAAAAGATTTAAGTTTGAGCTTTTTGTGATTCTGATTGGGCGGGTTGTCCCATTACTCGCCGTTCTAGCACTAGCTATTGTGTGTTCTTGGGAAAATCTCTTATTTCATGGAGCACCAAAAGACAGAAAACAGTTTCTTTATCAAGTACTGAAGCTGAATATAAAGCCATGGCAGGTACATGTTGTGAACTTGGTTGCAAAACTTGTTTGCTGATTTGCACGTACCTATTGCCAAACCTGCCATGTTATATTGTGGTAATCAAGCAGCTTTATACATTGCTGCAAATCCAGTTTTTCATGAAAGAACTCGTCATATTGGGATGGACTGTCACTTCATTAGTGACAAGATAATTGATGGGTTCGTTCGCACTAGATTCATTAGAACCTTGCAACAATTGGCAGACATTTATACAAAAGCATTGGGCAAAGAAAGATTTAGAAATTACTGCACAAGTTGGGAGTTCTTGACATCCACTTACGCAGTCGGAAAGTAACCTGGGTTTACAAGCAATAAACCCTAAAAAAGAAACCCTAGGGCGACTAATAATGAATCCTTAAAGCCCACAGGTTAAAACAAAACCAATCCAAAACAAACTAGAAAACCAAAAATTCTGAAAAATAGTAAAACGCAGTTTTGAGGCCCAAAACGATCCCAAAAACTCAAAAAAGCCCACACATCATGGCAAAGCGACGAGTTTTGTTCCTGAAATCATTCCCTTTCCGAAAAGGTATAGCAATCACGATTTGGACACCGAATGCCAAATTTACAGCAAACCGGGTTTTCCTTTTGATTGATCGAGTTGTTCTTCAATCCTTCTTGCCAACCGTTCTACATCATCTACTCTCCAACTTGAGGGGGAGTGTTGAGAATATTATGTAATTAAGAATAGATTTCTTGTATCTTTAGGAAATCATGTACAGTAGGATTATGACCTTATTTGTATCCCTAGATTATAGGATTTCCTTGTTCATCAAGGTTGTACATTTGTATATATTGGTGATTACCAATACAAGGAATATCAATTCAGTCACAATCATAACTCTTTATTGTCAAACTAGGATTAGTTCTATGATTGTAATAGGAGAGAAGGTTCTAGGATTCCTAGTCTTATTCGGAATAGTTTTCCTTTTATCATTAGAATATGTATTTTGTAATCCATATATATAGGGCTGCTATTATCTCTCATCAATCTCTCTCGATTCTCTCATTCTTAAACATATCTGTGATATATTGAAAATTCCGCAGAAATTTCATTTCTTAAAAGAGATTCATTCCATGAGCTTGTGACCAGATTGGGATCATGTTGTATTTGAGCTTTGATCGCTAGTAGTGCCGGCCTATACGCCTCATTTCCCCCGAGTCTTGTGGTTAAGGGATGGTTTAGTTGCATGGAGGAGCTACAATAGAAAATGAATATTGCATTAAAAACTGAGGATATCAAAACGAATATCAGAACCAAAACTCCCATTTTTATTTATTTATTGTGTGTATCAACCGAACAAAAGAAGCTATATTGTCCGTTGTGAAACAGGTGAGTTCCATATGCATAAGAAACTAATTTATAGGATAGGAAGATGGACAACCAACCAAAACCCCCTTTCTTTCCAACTTTTATTGTTTCCCAAATACACCAATTGTTAGTGCATGTATAGATGTTATTTTATTATAATTTTTTTGAAACCAATATATGCTGGCGTTTTTGGGTTATCAATCAGGTACACAGTTCATCAGAGTCATAACAATCAATTATGATCAAGATGAGCACTCTTTGGTTGACTTGTTTATTGCTTTCTTTCAAAAGACGACTGACTTAATTCGATCACTTGCTTTCCACTAGGGACTAGCGGGCATGGAATGGTTTACAAAAGACGACTGACTTGTTTCTTGTCTTAAATCTATTGTGATTTCCTCAATTAAAGAAAAATATCGATCATGAGCGAAGAAGAAGCACCAAGACCGGTGCCAGAATCTAATCAATCTATTATAGCCAGGAAGACATGGAATAGATGATAAGGACAACCATTGACGACTTGCTTCGTGCTTCCAACTAGTACCCGTACTAGTAGTGTAGTTTTTTGTTTTTTACAATAAAGACTGCAAACAGTCGTAAGTAAGCACCAAGATCAGTAAGCAGCACTAATATAAGTCAGCATGCATATCATTGCATACTGTGGAGACCTTAGGAAAGAGGGTGACTGTTCTTATCTAAGGCGAGAGACCTTAGAAGTCCGACCATAAACTGTTATTATTATCTGAACTCTCCGGCCTCTCCTGTTTACCCTGTTTTGTGTTTAGGTATCGTATGTTACAGACATTGGTTGTCCGGTGGTTTCTTTTGTACGTTGTTAGTGTGTATTGTGTGGTTACGATAGTCAAGACTCAAGACAGCAATCTAATTTCATGCATGGCGATGGAATGTTTAGGAAATTAAGAGGGAAAAGGACATTATTGTTTAAGAACAAGAGGAATTGATAAACAGAAAAGGAGAGTAAAATTTCAGAGACAATGAAGATTTCAATGTGTTTATTCATCTCATACAAAGGGGTATTTATAGGAATACATTTGAAGTGTGAAAGCTCAAAGAGAAACTCAAATTGATAACCATCTTGATGATGATTTTCTGCCATGCTTGTTGCCCTTTGGTAAAGCATGTTTACATAAGTCTTCATACACTCAAGTACCTATGATTATACACTCAAGTACCTATCTAAATACTTTTACGTATTTTGTTACATGATATAGACATATACGGTATATATACATTTTATACTACAACACTCCCTCTTGGATATTTCATGTTCAATAGTATTGTGTAGATGGTGCGCATCGAAGTTGCCTCGTTAAAAACCTTGTCAAGTAATAAAACCCTGTGGGAAAAAACAACCTTGGTCGAAAAGGAAAAAAGAGCACAACGCGCGTTGAGTGTGAAGTATGTTTCTGGATACTCCCCTTGATTTAGACTCCTCTTGAAGATCGTGGGAGTTCGGATATCCTCCTCAATCCGATGCTCCTTACATGTTTCTCGAAAGGGGATTTTGGTAGTGACTTAGTAAATAAATCAGCTACATTATCTTCTGATCGGATTTGATTTACTTCAATATTTAGAAGTGTTTGTTGTTGCTGATTGTAGAAGAATTTCGGCGATATATGCTTGGTATTGTCGCCTTTGATGAAACCTAATTTCATTTGCTCAATACAAGCTGCATTGTCCTCATAAATGCATGTAGGTTCATTTGTGGTGAATTTCAAACCACAAGTTCCTCGAATGTATCTATTTATAGACCTTAGCCATATGCACTCACGCACGGCTTCATGTAGTGCAATTATCTCTGCATGATTTGAGGAAGTAGCAACAAGAGTCTGTTTTGTAGATCTCCAAGATATCGCGGTGTTTCCCATGGTAAAGACATAACCTGTTTGGGAGCGACCTTTGTGAGGGTCAGAGAGATACCCTGCATCAGCAAAACCCGTCAAAACATCATTTTGATGGAGGGGAGGAGGAGAACGTCGGTCACTATGGATAGTGTTGCCGGCGCTCACATTTCTTTTCTCTCTGTAGGGATAGAACAAGCCCATATCGATCGTACCTTTTAGGTATCGAAGGATTGTCTTTATACCAATCCAATGGCGGTGTGTTGGCGCAGAACTGTGTCGTGCTAACAAGTTTACTACAAATGAGATATCCGGTCTTGTGCATTGAGCTAAATACAATAATGCGCCTATCGCACTTAGGTATGGTATTTCAGCTTCTAATAAATCTTCGTCCTCATCCCTTGGACGAAACGGATCTTTCATGGGCTCAAGACTACGGTTGATCATGGGAGTACTCACAGGCTTTGCTTTATCTTCATTAAAGCGCCTTAGTAACTTTTGAGTATATGCTGATTGATGATCCCATCATTACGGTGCTCGAGTTCTATTCCTAGACAAAACCGTGTTTTCCCGAGATCTTTCATCTCAAATTCAGATTTCAAATATGTAGTAGTTTCTTTTAACTCATCTAGAGTTCCAATTAGGTTCATGTCATCAACATAAACTGCTACAAATGCAAATTCGGATCTTGTTCTCTTAATGAACACGCAAGGGCATATTTCATTGTTAACATATCCCTTCCCAATCAAGTAGTCACTTAGACGGTTATACCACATCCGTCCGGATTGTTTCAATCCATATAGTGAGCGTCTTAATTTTATTGAAAACGCGCTCCGTGGTTTAGAGCCACTTGATTTGGGTAATTGAAGTCCATCTGGAACCTTTATATATATCTCTGAATCTAGATCCCTATAGAGATATGCTGTAACCACATCCATGAGCTGCATGTCAAGTTTTTCGGAAACTACCAAACTGACAAGGTAGCGGAACGTTATAACGTCCATTACGGCAGAGTATGTCTCCTCGTAGTCGATTCCAGGACGTTGTGAGAAACCTTGTGCCACAAGGCGGGCTTTGTATCTAACAACCTCATTTTTCTCATTACGCTTTCTAACAAAGACCCATTTATGGCCAATAGGTTTTATATTTGGTGGTGTCAGTGTTATAGACCCAAATACCTGTCTCTTTGTTAGTGAATCCAATTCAGTCTGGATCGCATTTTTCCATTTTGACCAATCTGCTCTACGTTGGCATTCTTCAACGGAGTGAGGTTCGATATCATCGTATTCTATAATTTCTTTTGCAATATGATATGCAAACGCATCATCAATAGCCATAGAATTTCTGTCCATAATTACATGTATACTAGTGTAATTCATGGAGATCTCTCTATTCTCTGGAATTGGTTCTACTATTGGAGCGTCCTCCAATGATGTCTCTTGGACATAACCATAATCCGGAATTTTTTCATGAGATGGATTATTTATATCGATGATTAATGGATTATTTTGTGTCAAGCTCGCTTTCTTTCTTGGGCGAGAATCCATTGAACCTATAGGCCTCCCGCGCTTTCTAGCAGGAGCCATGGGTCTAGCCACTGCATCACCCATAGAGGGGATGTCATGTCCTTTAGTTTTAGGAACATCAATCCTTGCAGGTACGTTTGCAGCAGGTATGTGTGATCTTGTCACTTTAGCGATATTAGAAAACGCATCAGGCATTGATTCTGCTACGTTCTGAAGATCGAGAATCCTCCGCACCTCTATTTCAGACTGTGTGGTTCGAGGATCAAGATGAGACAAAGTGGGGACAGACCACGACAATTCCTGTCTTTTCTGTTGAACATTAATGTTCTTGTCTCCCCCTAATGACGGGAAGACTGTCTCATCAAAGTGACAATCCGCAAATCTAGCGGTAAATAGATCACCTGTCAAGGGTTCTATGTAGCGGATAATGCTTGAAGTATCATATCCAACATAAAGGCCTAAGCGTCTTTGAGGACCCATTTTGGTGCGCTGTGGCGGTGCAATTGGCACATAGACTGCACACCCAAATATGCGTAAGTGTGAGACATTAGGCTCATACCCAGTCACCAGTTGGGACGCAGAAAAGGGTTGGGTGGCAGTGGGTCTCAGACGATTAAGCACAGCTGCATGTAATATTGCATAGCCGCAAGCAGAAATAGGGAGATTGGTGCGCATAACCAATGCCCTGGCAACCATTTGAAGTCTTTTAATGGCAGCTTCTGCGAGTCCATTTTGGGTGTGCACATGAGGGACAGGATGTTCCACCTCAATCCCAATGGACATGCAATAATCATCAAAGGTTCTTGATGTAAATTCTCCAGCATTGTCAAGACGAATTGACTTAATAGGATGATCGGGGTGGTGAGCCCTTAATTTAATGATTTGTGCTAGGAGTTTAGCAAATGCAGCATTTCTTGTGGATAAGAGCATGACATGTGACCAGCGTGTCGATGCATCAACCAACACCATAAAATATCTAAATGGTCCGCAAGTTGGTTGGATAGGTCCACAAATATCACCTTGTATTCTTTGTAAGAATGGTATATTTTCTTTAGTGTCATTTGCATAGGATGGTCTTGATCCTACCTTTGCTAAAGAGCAAGCTTTGCAAAACGAATGATACACTTTAGAAGTAACTCTTTGGACCAATGTTTGGTTCGTACTTCTTTTCGTTTTGAAGAATGGATGTCCGTGTGAAGTTTTTAATATATGGAGCATCATGTCACGACCTGGATGTCCCAAACGGTCGTGCCAAAGCTTGTATGTGTCAGGATCCCATAATTTTTCATTCATGACATGGTTGGATTCAATGACTCTAATAGTGGTTGCATACAATCCACTAGAGCGACACATAAGTTTCTCTAAAACTCGTGTATTTCCGTAGTTTTTAGAGGTGATGCAAAGGAACTCTTGTCCATTCTCACAATGTGTTTCCACATGAAAATCATTGGCTCTTATGTCTTTAAAGCTTAATAGGGTCCTTCCGGCCCTTGGAGCATATAGAGCTTCGGCGACATTAATATTTGTGCCATTTGGTAACAAAAATTGAGCTGGCCCTCGACCATGAATCAATTGTGATGGTCCTGCCATCGTAGTTACTGAGGATCGACTGGGTGTCATCCATAAAAATAATTGCCTATGTCGCAATATCGTATGTGTGGTGCCACTATCAAGAAGGCATTCCAATTCTCCGGAAAACATACTGAAAGGAATAAAGTTCGGAATATTAACACATGTCCATGACATTGAATGCGATACTTTATTAATAGGGAAAATAGCCAATGATTACATCAAAGTTATTCATAAGTCTATTCCAAATATCAAACTTTAGACAAATTGCTATCACTCAATCCGTTTGATAATTCCAATGGAATATGACCAGGAAAGTAGAGAGATGTTGGTGGAGCGAGGCTCTCTTAAATACCCCGATCTCAATTGCTTTCCTAGACATCATACTTCATTGGGTACGCCCATAAGAAGGAGTTTAATACAATTGTTATTTATTGACTAAGGCACATTTGCCATTCTTGGAAAATAGAAAGAGGATTATTCTAATCAAAGTCTGTGGCATCCTCGTGCTCTTCATCTACAGCTTTGAAGTCCTCAACAGTGAGATTGACATCTTCACTATTTTCATCTTCGGCAAGGTTAGCTTCTTGCTCTCTTGCTTCCCTGTACTCTTTGTAGCGTGCAGCTAATTGGGTACTTGCATGACATTGTTTAAACCAATGCTCGATTGATCCACATCTATGACACATGTCATTGTGATTCCCTCCCTTCATTTGAGGTATAGGTTGTGCAGGTTGTGCAGGTTGTACAGTTTGTGCAGGTTGTGCAGGTTGTGCACGTTGTGGATATCCCCTAGGAGGGCTGCTGCTACTACCATGGCGCATGGTGCGACCTCCACGGCTCATGGTGCTATTTTCACGGCCGGTGTTGCCATATCTCCCTCTTCCACGTGTGGAGTTACCATCACGTGTGCCCGCTCTAAAGTTACGGTTTCCTTCCCTATTGGGGCGGTTATATGGACCTGTTCGTCCTTCATGTCCCCTATTATTAGGGTACACATGTCCCCTATTGCTGGGGTACCGCTCCCTGTGCCCTCTCTTGGGTGCATTATAATTTGCCTCACGAACGCTCTTGGTTCCAATGGGTCTTGAATTATAATTCTTTACGAGAATGTTGTCGTGCTTTTCGGCTACCGACAAAATATTTATGAGTTCATTGAACCTCGTAATTCATCCAGCATTTACTTCAGTGCGATACTGCTTTGATAGCAAAATTGCTGCAACGGGGAAGGTGGAGAGAGTTTTCTCAATTAGCTCTTCTTCTGTGAGGGGTCTTTGACAGAACCTCAACATGGATTTGAGACGAAGAGCTTCTGAATTGTACTCAGCAATAGACTTGAAGTCTGAGAAGTGTACATCGTTCCACTGAACCTTCAAGTCAAGGAGGAGAGAATCTTGGATATTGTTAAAGCGCTCTTGTAGTGCTTCCCATAAATCCTTTGCATCTTTGATGGACATGTACTCTAGCCTGAGTGCTTTGTCCATATGACGTCGCATCAAGATGATTGCTTGTGCATGCTTCTTGGGTGTTCGAGGGAACACAAGGGCCGGGTTTGGTTCATGGATGATGGGCAATATCCCCTTCGATGTGAGATGGTTCTCAACATCGGTTTTCCAGCTATGGTAATCCGAACCTGTTGAGTCAAGGATTTGAAAATCGAGTCTAGGTTCATTCGACATCCTTGAAGATAAGAAGAAAATATTAGTTTCGGAGTTAAAACTTCCACGAAAAATAATAAGATTTCCGAGCTATGCTACCAAGAAATCAATTTCCAAGAATCATTGTGAACACTCTTAGTTCATTGATTACGAACGCTCTTAGTTCGTTTGGCGTGAATTGCTATAATTCCGCTTTTGATTATAAGTTCCCGAGAAAAAGGAAAAATGAGAGAAAATAAATAAAAACTCAAAAAACGGGAACTTTTAGTAAAGAATACCTTGGAATAGTGTTGCCGGAAATTTTTGACCGGAAAATTTATCGGAGGTGACCGGAAGGATCGTTGGAAAAAGTTGAGAAAAATCGTCCGAAAAGTCGCGGGAAAAGTCGCCGGAAAAGTGTCGAAAAAGTCGCCGGAAAAGTTGTCGGAAAGTAACCGCGCAATCTGCGTAGGGCCTCGGCAGCACCTCGGCAGGTCTCGGCAGCACCTCGGCAGCACCTCGGCAGCTCTCGGCAGTGGTCCGGTTTGGTTTTTCCGCTTCCGGCGGCCGGTTCAGGCCTTTTCCGGCCGGTTCCGGCGATTCTGAGATCGGTTCCGGGCTCCTGGAATCAAGGGCTTTAATCTGAGCTAGGGTTTGGGGATTTTTTGTAGGTTTTGAAAAATGACTTCGATCGATGATGAACTCTTCTTTCGTCAATTTTTCGATTCTAATTCTAGAGCAACTTCGTGCTGATAACGTGTTTAAGAACAAGAGGAATTGATAAACAGAAAATGAGAGTAAAATTTCAGAGAGAATGGAGATTTCAATGTGTTTATTCATCTCATACAAAGGGGTATTTATAGGAATACATTTGAAGTGTGAAAGCTCAAAGAGAAACTCAAAATGATAACCATCTTGATGATAATTTTCTACCATGCTTGTTGTCCTTTGGTAAAGCATGTTTACATAAGTCTTCATACACTCAAGTACCTATGATTATACACTTAAGTACCTATCTAAATACTTTTACGTATTTTATTACATGATATAGACATATACGGTATATATACATTTTATACTACAACAATTATCTAAATTTTTATTGCAAAATGAGAAATTATCTAAATTATTCAGTTGCACGGTATATGACAGTATGACACTAGACTTGTAGTTTTTTTTTCTTGTCCCTGTTTTTTTTTTTTTTTTTTTAGGGCAAAAATGACACTAGACTAGTTGCATTCCCAGTTTGTTCTCAGCTGTGTACAAAGGTAAAGGTTTGAAGATTAGGAAGGTTTTTCCCCAATTTGTTTGGGTGCAATATAAAGGTTAATTAAAAAGAGCAGAGAAGTTAACTAGATATATAGGAGAGGATTGTGCAAGACAACAAATTAAGCCTATCGAGACAAATATATCTTAATATTTTCAATTGGCCTAGTAAATGAATGATAGGAACTCTTAGAAGCCTGTTAGTATTTGGTTAAATTATTCCAGCCATTGGGCAATAGCCGAATAATCGATCATGCTGTAAGATTTATTTCCACCACTGTATACACTATACACCAACGTAAACAGATATGTAATATGTTCATAATTCACTACTGAAAGAGTAACAGCTCTAGATCGAGCCTATTGTTTGCTGCAAGTGTTCTTATCTTGGAACGAACTTAAGCAGACTAAAAAGATATGCTATTTGGAAATAAAAGATATAAACACATAGAAAAATAACTGAGGAAACAGAAGGCTGGGGGTTTTTCACAATTGCTAGCGAGAACAGTTCTGTACTGCACTACTGACCATAATAGAATTGATCGAGCTATTCTTCATGTTACCTTTTCTTCTACCTCCAGACGAAACTCTTAAACATTACGTTATGTAGAAATCCACTTATAGTCAGCTAGGAAAGAATGAAGAAAAAGAAAAATGCAGTACATGTCAACTTTTTTGTTCCAAGGTCTCTGGTCTCTCTGTTTCCTCTATTTTGTTCAATCATATATATTGTTTTTTTTCAATAATTATATTTTATAATTTGCATTTCAGTAATCAATAACACTTTATCATATGATTAATTCTACTAGGGAGACAGTTTTGAAGGAAGATGCTTCAAATCGTTTGGTAAAAAGTTGTCTGTTCTAAAACATAAAAATAAAAAAGGATTATTTCAGATATATTCATGGGGATTAGATCTAAAAAAACAAAACCAAAATTTGGATCAAGCATGAACTTTTATCAACTTTTGGTTTGCTGCAAGTTGGGTTGATGCACTAAAACTGATCAAACTGACAGTTCGAAGTTGATTCCCCTCTTCACTGATCCTAGTGGGATCATGAGTTTCAGCCTTGGGATATATACAAGATGTTACTCTCTTTTATTCTTTTCATTACATTGAGGGCACAAGGCCTCAAACACACAGTTACACGCTAAATACAAGACACCGTAGTAACAAAACGAATAGCAAAGACAGCATATACCAATTGAAAACAAAAAAGATCAATATACAACAAGCATGCAGCACATATAGAAGCCTTCACAAATCAGTAATATTTTAGAAGGTTCTAGGCAAGAAGATCACCCCTAATTGAGTGCAATTCAGATGCAACATCACTAATATCCTTTCTGTTTGTTGGGGATTCGGCAGAACAGGCAATTCCAATTTCAAATATCAAAGTCAAGCACCCTTCAATTTTTTGTTCTCTCACACTCGACTGTTTGTGAGCTTCTTGGACATTTATATTGCCTCCTTGAAGAACAAGCGAATCTGCAATGCCTGAAACACCTTCAGGTAGAGCTGTCTTCACAAAATAATGAAGATTGAAGTCGTCACTGAACATGGGTTCAGTGGGTCTCTTCCCTGTAAACATTTCTAACAAGAGAATGCCAAAGCTGTAGACATCCCCATATGTCGACACTCCACTTCCCATACCATACTCTACAGTTTAAAGAATGTGATAGACATTTGTCACTACAACTATACCTAAAATAAAATAGCACCTGTCAAACGGTAAATGAGAGAGATAGATGTGAAGAATACAAGAAAAGTTACCTGGAGCAGCATAACCAAACTATCCTCTGATTCCGATGGAGCTTGATTGATTTGTAGACACATTATTGGTTGGCTCCGAGAGAAACCTTGAAAGCCTAAAGTCAGAAACATGTCCAATCAGGTCACTGTCCAAAAGAACATTACTTGGCTTGAGATCACAATGAACTATCGGTGTTTCACAGTGGTTGTGAAGATAATCCAATGCACAACCAACCTCAATGGAAATGTTGAGCCTCTGAACAAGGCTTAAATTTTTTTGTTCTTCTATCACCTCTTCATTTCCAGTGGATGGATGCAACCACTTATCTAAGCTCCCGTTGTCCATGAACTCGTGAACGAGTGCCTTGAAATCATTGCCACTGAAATCAATACTTGAACATGCAGTTACGATCTTGGCCAGATTTCGATGCCTGATATTTCTTAAAGCCTCACATTCGGCCATGAAACTCTTAGATGCTCCCTAGTGTAACATGTTAAGCACCTTCACAACAACAACTCTATCATTAGCAAGAATTCCTTTTTACACAGATCCAAAAGCACCCGCACCAATCAAATTAGTTGAAGAAAAACCATCAGTACCTTTCGGGAGTGTAGCATATGAAACTGGCAAAACAGAGTTCTCTAAAGTGCTTAATTTGATTTCTTTTGTTTTCTTACAAAGATGGAAAAAAGACAGCATCATAGCCGATCCCAAAAGAGTGAAGCCGGAGACCAAAGAGATCATTAGTTTCATTTCATGAGACAATCCTCTTCCATTGGACTTACACACCGGAAGTCGAAGATTAGCAATACGGCTGCAGAGTCTAGTGTTTCCAGCAACTGAAGTCGCACTTGCATTTCTAAAAGCACCATCAATTGGTACTGCTCCCCAAAACTGATTGAAGGATAGATTGAGAGTCTCTAAGATTTCAAAGCCTTCCAAGAACTGTGGAATACCTCCTGAGAAATTGTTGCGAGAAAGGTCTAACTCTCGAATCCCTTGAAGAAGTTGCCTTGCAAGTGTAGGACTTCCAAACTTTGACAACTACCGAGGCTACTAGGGAGTTCTCCCGATAACATATTGTTAAAAATGTCTAGCGTACCTAGAGCCTTCAACTTTCCGATCCCAACCGGAAGGGATCCAATAAAGTGGTTTGTTGACAAGTTCAAAGAAATTGATAAAGAGAGGAGACCAATTAGTAATTGTTGAGGTATTTTGTTCTCCAAGCTATTTTGAGAAAGATCCAATTTTTGCAACCCGTGACATTCCCTAGGCTTGAAGAGAAGCTGCCACTGAGATTATTTCCATCCAAGTCAAGAAGGTATAGCCTTGTTAAATTTCCAAGAGAAGATGGAATTCTCCCGGATAATTTGTTGCCACAAAGAGTAATTCTTCCAAGCCTTGAAACTTTCCCTATGTCTGTGGGGATGCTACCTATGAGGTTGTTTAACTCCATACCCAGTATTGCTACCTATGAGGTTGTTTAACTCCATACCCTGTATTAGTAGGTTCACAATATTCCCTAACCCAGTTGGGATGCTTCCATGTAGGTAGTTTCCTCCAATTGCAAGCCATTGGAGATTGGTTGAGAGATTGAATATTGATGTGGGAAATGTTCCTCCAAATTTGTTGTAATTGAACACCAACCCTCTCAGCCGTGTGGCGTTGATCAAGTCTGAGACAAAACTCAAGTCACCATATCTACCACTTCCAAGATTATTACCGTAGACATTGAATTTCTCAAGGTTATGAAGATTTCGTAAATTTGCCACATGTTCGGTGTGTTTGTTATGACCACATTGAAATGTCACAAGATTTGTCGCATTGGATATTGATGAAGGGATGACCCCGGTAAATTGATTAAAACCACCGGAAAAAAATTGAAGGTTGGGAAAAGCACAGTTCAAATTTGATGGAAGACTTCCTTGAATTTGGTTTTGTGTTACCTCAAAGTAAACTATACCAGAGAGGTTATAAATGCAGGAAGGAATGATACCAGACAACCTATTTAAGGACAATAAGGATGCTGTTAATTTTTTCAACTGGCATAGAGAACTAGGGATGCTTCCTTCTAAGTAGTTAGGACCTAAACCAAACTTCTCCATGGACGAAAGGTTCCCCGAGAAGGAGGGATCTATCCTATTAAATAGTTCGATTTCAAAGACAAAAATTGAAGCTTTGACAAAGAACTCAGTTTGGGAGGAATTTTACCCACTAGATTGTTGTGACCAAGATGGAGAGTGCTGAGTCTGAAGCAATTTGATATATTGCCAGGAATGGTGCCAATAAGTGAGTTTCTCTTTAGATGCAATACCTGCAATCTATGCAAATGCCCAATTTGAGGAGGGATTTGATGAGTGAAGCTATTGTTCTCCAGATATAGCACTCTTAAAAAGCTTAGATTTCCTATGTGTGGAGATATGGATCCGCCCAAAGCTAGAGAGCCGAGCTCCAGCTTCATCACCCTTTGGCGATGTCGTCGACTGCAGGTGACGCCGTGCCACATGCAAAAAAGAAGGGATGCATTCCATGAGCTTATGACCTGGTTGGGATCGTGTTTTATTTGAGCTTTGGTTGCTAGCAGTGCCAGCCTATTCGTCTCATTCCCCCCCGAGTCTTGTGGTTAAGGGATGGTTTAGTTGCATGGAGGAGCTAGAACGGAAAATGAGCATTAATGGATTTAAAACTGAGTATATCAAAACCAACTTCACAAACAAAAATCCCATTTTGATTTTTTTTTGTTTTTATTTGGTATTAACCAAAAAAAGGAGATTGTCGTTGTGAAATAGGTGAGTTCCATTTGATGCATGAGAAACTAATTTATAGGATAAGAAGATGGACAATCAACCAAAGCTCCGTTTCTTTCCAACTCTTGTTTTTCAAAGACAACTGTTGGTAGTCCATGTATTAAAAATTGAGTTATCAAAATTAAATTCAGAGCCAAAATTAATGGCTCAGAACTCTGAATTGACAACAATCAACCCTTCTATGGAGAAGGATAAAGGTAAAATTTCGCATATTCAGGTTGACAAGTCTGATCCTAGACTCTGCGGGAGGCTATTTGGTGGAATTGGTAAGCAATCGTACAACAATTGCGTTCTTCGGCAAAATTTTGGTAATCCTTCGGATAGTGGTCTAGGGTCTTATCATGTTAGCCTTTTTCATTATAATTAGAAGTTAAATAACTAAGCAAGTATTGCAAGAATGGATGTAGTTTGCTAGGGATCTGCTTTTGGTTAGTCCGAATAGGCAAATAGAAAATTACATAGTAGCATATGACCAAAGATGTAAATACAGAAAACTCACTTTCAAAGAGATTTATACAAAAAAGGACATGAGCCCAAGCTCAAAAATCAAATGATGCAAGCCTGACTCCTAATTTTAATGGAAAATGATCGAAATACTTGAGTTTCATCACAATTTACGGACATTGCCACTGACACAATATCCAAAACTCAGAGCTCAAATGCTACCCAAAACCCCGGCGGCTTATCTGCCATGGCCAAATCTCCGATTATTTGAGAAAGCCAGAAAAGAAAGTACACCGAAAACGGCGACGATAAGGCTCAGGTAGCAGCACCGTCGCGGCACCTAAAATGCATCGTTTTATCACTAAGCAAACGCCCAGACCTCATCAAAGAAAATGGCCTCAAACGATTTCCATCGTAACCATCCTTCCACCTTCTCACTTTCACTTTTCTTTGTTCTGCTTATTTCCAAAGCAGAAGCTTTGATTTTGGCTTTCTCACACAGTGATGTAGGTTACAAGGAGAAACGGGAGTTGCTGATACGAAGAATCGACAAGAAGAAGAAGAGAGAGCTCGGCGGCACAATGGGAGTTACAGAGCATGGTGGAGAATCTACACTTGGTTCGTCAAGAGAGCTAATTCTCAATACCACCTACCTTAATTACAAAGGTATCCATTCACATTTAGATGGAGTTTTGATGGAGATGCATGGGTTGGTTTCAGATTGGGATTTAGAGGGGGGGGCTTCTCCATTTTCGCCCATGTATTAGATTTTGATTGAGGTTGAGTATTCAGAGGTGGGTTTCCTCTGTTTGGGAATATATTTGGATCTTGGAGGAGATGGGTTGTTTGAAACTGGGTTTTAATTTGGGAAATTTGAAGTTTGGAGCTAGGTTTTTCAGTCTTAATGAGCTGGTATTCTCAATATAAAATTGCAACTGCTAATTGCAGCTAGTCATAGTTCAATAGTCTAGCTATCGTCTAACAATCCAAGACAGCTTAAGCAATCAAAATCCAATTGCTATTTCATTTTTCTTAGGTCCCAAAATTTCAGTCTTTGCGGTACTCTCATTGGATTTTCAAATACTCAAGGTCATCACTTTGAGCAATGCCGGACCCAGAAAATAAAATCAACCTAGGCCAAAGAAACAAAACCTAGGAGAAACCCAATTCAAAAACAAAACCCAAGAGAAACTCAATACTGTGAAACTTGTTTTCTAATATATTTTTCTTCAGTGGGTTCTTTGATTTTAATAGTTTTCTGGGAGCCCATTTTGTGGTTTTCTTCAAGACGAATTCTTTTTGTTTTGTGAATTTAATGCTACGTAGAAAGATAGGATTTTTGTCATTATATGTTGGTCTGTTCTTTGCAGCTGTTATGCCCTCTTTCTATGTAAAAAAAATCGATAATGGCTTTTACTATCTGATTTATTAATGCCCTCTTTCTATGAAATTCATTTTATCTCGTGACCAAACAATAAGATCAGCAAAATTCAATTTATTTTTTATTTGGATCCAAACTAGAATTTTTTACAAAAGAGTTTTGGGGGAAATTCATTTGATCAATTAAAATCATTTCTTTGGGTATGCCCAGAATAATAAGAAAGAAAGATGAATAGATCAATGAGGAGAAGAAAGGCAGAGAGGGTAGAGGAAGAAGACGTGAGGTGGAGAGGGTGGCAAAAACTATTATCAGCTCTTGGATACCATATGCAATGCCTAATGCAATATTCGATGGACAAAGATGATCTGATGAACTTTATGCTACTGTGTATATGTGTAAAAGGGTGATCTTGCTACTACTCTGGTAATTTTGCTGTGGGAATAATGCGATTTTCAATGTTTTTAATTTCATTTATGGTGGACAGATCTAGTTGCTACTACTGCAAATGAAGCTGCTACTGAACCAAGAACACGTTCAGCAATAATTCAATAAAGAAGAAAAAAAATCCTACTACTGCTCATTGACATATCTAATTGCTACTGCTACTTCTCCTACTACTGCTCCTTCTCTAGCTCCTACTCCTGCTACTGCAAATAGAGCTGCTACTGACCAAGGACATGATCAGTAATAAAGAAGAAAAAGTATCCTACTACTGCTACTGAACCGAGGACACGTTCAGCTGCTCTTGCTACTACTATTGCTCCTACTACTACTCCAGCTACTGTAAATAAAGCTGTTACTGAACCGATGACACGTTCAGCAATAAAGAAGAAAAAGAAGTTTGACGAAGAGCTCTGAGATTCTCTCTCTTAGCAACGTAAAAAGATTGGATGAGTATGAGTGCAGCGAGTGTAGTAGCAGGATTGGATTAGTGCAGTAGCATGATTAGGCGATAACGAGTGCAGCAGCAGGATTGGACGATGACGAGTGAAATAGCAGAACACGAGTACGAGGGCAGTAGTAGAACTAGACGGAGTATGAGTGCAATAGCAGGATTAAACAATCACGAGTGCAGTAGCAGAACTGGACACAAGTACAAGTGCAGTAGCAGAATTGGACACTAGTACAAGTGCGGTAGCAGAACTTGACCAGTATGAGTGCAGTGAGTGCAGTAGCAGGATTGGACGAGTGCAATAGTAGGATTAGGCGATGAGATGAGAGTAGTAGTAGAGTGAGGTCTTGTGAAGTAACATAAAGAAATTATTTTCAAGTAAAAAAAAAACGTAACATAAACGGATTATTATCAAGAAAAAAAAAAGTAACATAAATGGATTATTCTAAAAATAAATAAGTAAATAAATAGAAGGATTATAAGTCAAAAGAAGTAATTAAGGGTAAAAAAGTAAATTAACTCATAATATTTGGCAAGTGGAGAGCATATTGTCCTTATTTGTAAGATTTAATCATTATAAAGGGATTAGAAGACAAAAAAAATAGTAAAGGGTAAAAAAATAAATTAACTCATAACATGTGGCATGTGGAGTGTACATTGTCTTTATTTGTATGATTAGTCTTTATATGTTTATTTCAATCTTGAAATGATGTATTTGTTAAATCATCTTTTGTCAATAACTTATATGTAATTTGTTAATAGGCAAAAGCAAGGTTATGCTTCCGGAGCTTTTGCTCTGGTGTGTAATATCCTTACAGTCATAACAATCAGTATATATAGGCATGGGCGAAAGGACGTAGAATGCTATATGGGCTCAAGCCTAGACAAGATTTTGGGCTAAAAACCCTTAGGTAAAAACCATAAGTCTCTCTTCGAAAGCAAAACGCCTCAAGCAATCCACACCCAAATTCCCTTCTTGGGGAAAATCTCACCCCTTGTTGTCCAGTAGCCTCAGTCTACGACGCAAACCAAGGAATCTCCAAAGGATCAAAGCAACAATCTTTCTTTCGCTTTCTCGTAAACAAAGTATGAAACTTATCGATCTCCCCTGTTTTGAAGTTTTGATACATCTCTGTTCTTCTTCCTGCTCTATTTTTCCCAATGGGGTTTTCTCAAAGAAATCCTAGAAGAAGAAACTCGCCGATTCTATTTGCTACCAGTGGCGGATGTAATTGTGACTTTGTGAGTTGGGCTTTTGTGTATAAGTTGAGGATTGGGATTGTTGGGAGTTGTTTTATACTTCGTTTTATTGTGAGAGCTAGTGTTTGCTAATTAATTAGGCTCAATTTCATGTTCTGTTGCTTGCTTCAATTCTTGATTTTTCAGATTTCCAGTTTGATTGGTGTAGATTTCATTTTCTAGGGTGTAGGTTCGTTAAGAATCTGTGACTTGGTTTTATTGTGAGATAAAGATGAAACTAATTAATTAGGATAAATTCCTGTACAGATTTTTTGTTCTGTTGATTAATTGCTTCAATTCTTGTTTTTCTTAGAAATTGATTAACAATGGCAAGCAAAAGCTCCAAATCCAACACCAAGATTAGCACGATCAAGATTAACAGCCCCCACTGTAGCGATATAGTCTTTGATTGGTGAGTTGGGGGCTATTGGTTTTGGGTTTGTTTGTGTGCACTGTTTCCGGTGGGTGTTCGGAAACATCAAACATGGACTGGTTTTTCAACTCAAGAAAAAAAAAATTGTGCACTCTAATTAGCCTAGACAACAAATAGATCCTGGATCCGCCACTGTATACATGCATAATTCCAACCAAGGTGGCTTTGGCAAAAAAGTGCTCAATTCCTGACGTAAGGTATGTGTTTTGCTTTGGTTATATGGAAGATGATTTGCATGTGTTTAGACATTAGAGGGTGCAAAAGAGTGGAAGACTTTTGGTTGCATGGTCCACTAAAATTAAAGGTGCGCTGAATGCACGGTCAGAGAAGGACGTGTTTTTCATGCATCCATGGGCTTTGTGGAATGAACGGAATAATGTGTTATGGAAGGGTAGTAACTTCAACCCTTTTGAACACGGTAGCTTGGGCTACTAAATTCCTGAATGATTACTAGTGCCTGCGTCCTGTGAAGGAGAAAAAAGAAGTGTACACTGAAGACTAAATGGCAGCTTCCCCCAACTGAGAGACTCAATTTGAACACATGTGGAGCTTTCTTGGTGGCTACAGGTCAAGGGAGAATTAGGGCTAAAGCGGGAATTGGGGCTATCGTGAGACACGATAATGGAGTGTGCTTAGCAGCTATTGCACGTCCCCTTTTCCAGATTAGATCGGCTTTTCAAATGGAATTGGAGGCTGTGAGAGTTGCACTCCTGCTACTTATTCACCAAGGTATGTTAGATGTTGACATTGAGACTAATTATGCTGTCGTGATTTCTGCACTTCGTGGAAATATAGAGGACTTCTCTGAGGTACGGTGTATTGTGAAAGATTGCAAATCATAAGTGTTATCCCTTCTTTTTCTTTACAGCCTATTTTTCGTGAAGTAAATGGTGTTGCCTTAAATTGACGCATCTTGCTACTCTATCTTAGATAATTATTGACTAGATAAGGCTCCTGTGATTATTCAGGTGTACTCTATGAGAATTCTTGTACTAATACTCAAGATATATGTAATATGTCCCCTTGTTGTACAATCATCATTCTTCTATTAATAATAATATCAGGCATGTGGCTGAACCTCTTAGGATGGATTCCAAACCTTTTTCCAACCAAAAAAAAAAAAAAAACAATCAGTATATAGAATATATGATGAAGATGAGCACACTGCAAAAGACGACTGACTTATTTCTTTTCTTAAACTTTATTGCAATTTCCTCTACCAAAGTAATATATCAATCACAAGGGAAAAGAAGAAGCAAGGACAACCACCGACAACTTGCTTCGTGCTTCCAAGTGTAGTGTTTTTTCCAATAAAACTACAATAAGCCGTATAGTGTGGGGAGGAAAATGAAATAAAAAAATAAAAAAATAAAAAAAAGAATAACTTTTCTTATCTGAGGTCTAGGGATCTAATCTTATATGGACACAAAACATGTTAAACGAAAATTAAATCTCATTACTGTTAATTAGAATGTCTTCATAAAGTCCTCAGTTTAGAGGTCTTCAATTACAGCCTCTCCCGTGGATATGAATGTATCAAAAATAAAATAAAAAATAAAAAAAATAAGATATGAGGACCTCTGCTTTTGTTGATGAACAAAAAGAAGACAAAAAAAAACCCCAAATTAATTACCGAAAAGGTCCAAGAAGATATAGACTTTATGTGATAACACTCTTATTTGAATGGGCTATTTCTCAAGTAGTTATGGGCTTTTTAATATATTAGAATTTGTTCCTACAGTTTCTAATTAAGCTTTTCCATTTTTGATTTTTCTTTAGCCATATAAACATTTTGGTATTAATGGGCCAAAACGAGGCCTTCTGCAACCGCCTTGGCTGCCTGCACTTATGACCGGCCCTATCTTCTTTTATAATTGTATTTTCTAATTTGCATTACTGTAATTAAACTCCCCGACAAAGTTCGTAATCCATAAATCATAAATGCGGAGTTGTGTCTTCTAGTTAACTGATGATTGATCAAGATAAACTTGATCGATTGTTCATAATTAGATTAATTCTACTAGCAATAGTTTTGAAGGAAGACGCTTGAAATTGTTTGATAGAAAGTTGTCTTAAATTAAAAACATGACCGGGACCAGAGTTATGCATGGGAATTTGATAAAAAATAGGAGTTGGGATGATATGAACTCTTATGTGCCATTAAAAAGCCAACACCCCAGTGATGATTTAGTAAGTTAATCAGGAACTCTAATCAAATTTCATTTTGCTGTGAGTGATTGATCCCAAGGGATCAGTTGTTTCAGATTTTGGATAAAAGATTTATACAAGCTGAATGTAGTAGTACATTGAGGGTTGAAGGCCTCAGACATACAACAAGACTTCAAAGATAGCATATATGACAATTGAAAAACAAAAGAGGGCAAAGGACAAGAAGCTTATAACATATAAAAAAGCTTCACAAGTTAGAAATAATTCAAAAAATTCTAGCCAACAAGATTATCCCTAATGGACTGCAATTCAGAAGCAACATCGATCACTGATCTCCTTTTTGGTTGTGGGGAATTCAGCAGAACACACAACTCCAATTCCAAATATCAACATCAAACATTCTTCAATTTTGTGTGCTCTCAAGCTGGTTTCATTGGGACGTTCATCAATATCGGTGATTTCGTATTGAAAAACTAATGTATCTGCAATGTCTAAAATATTTTCAAGGAAAGCTGTCTTCAAATAATTATGAATATTCAAGCTGTCACTAAACATGTACTCAATGAGTCCCTTCCTGTGAACAATTCTAACAAGAGAATGCCAAAGCTGTAAACATCCTTAAATATTGACACCTCACTTCCCATACCGTACTCTACAAGTTCAAACAATATCACAATATCTTCAAGCAGTAACTGTCGTAGACGAGTTCGCACCTCCCAAATGCAGCGCAACAATTTCTTCAATGTTAAAACCACAAAAAGAATACAAATAGCCAAGTCAATATAGAAATAAGATGATGTATTAATAAATAAATAAAATCAAGTAAGTTAATATTTCCAGATTATACCTTTCTGCAGTTCTTCTAGATCCTTATACAGGGACATCTCATCCGTTGTTGGTTCTGAATAGAAATTAGGCTCAGATCTCAACCAATCACTAGTGCAGACTAGTACCGTAACCATTTGAGGAGTGAGTGAACTCCTAAAGGGATCAACTACCTTTTTTCCCAAGCTAAATGCATTCTCACTTGCCACAGTAGAGCAAGGAATGCAAAAATGTCTTTAGCAAGTTTGGAAAGAATAGGATATGCAGCTGCATTGAACCTCCACCATTGTGAAACATCAAACCATTTGACTAAAAGATTGACATATCTATCTGCAAGGTACTTGTCAACTTCATTGGATATTATTTCATGTTCATTTTCGAGTCTTTCTTGCATGAAATCGCAAGTATCTCAGCTTGTCCATCTTCTAGATCATCAAACTCAACCCCTTCCATTGCTGCAACACCATCTGAATGGAGCCCCGAAAACATTATCCTTAGATAATATAGTCTGCCTTTTCTCGATTGGTTTCTCAAATAGGGAGTTAAAGTTGCAGTTTCTTCCATGTGACTAGCAAGAACTGGTTCCATTCTTTGAACTTAAAGCAAGAACTAATGCTTTACAGTAGTTGTATTGTGCATTCTGTGGGTCAGGCTTGCCATCAGGGAGCAAAGGCCTTGTAAAACACTCCCATACTCGACTCTGTTTCCTACCATTTGTGGTCTTATCCACTGTTTTTGTAATAACCGCAATTTTCATTTTCATTTCATGTAATTGTATAGAACGAATAATGTGCATTTGCACGAATATTACTCGAAATATTTCATTTTTAGAATTATCGATGTTCCGAAACAATTTTGTTTTAACGAAAAGCTCGAAATGTCTGATTCACGAAATCGACTTTTTATACGTACGAAATTTGGGAAAACTTCTTTCATAAAAGTTGTAGAACTCGTCGGTACGAGTCCGTGCATATGCGGAACGTAAAAATCGGATTTTTTGTGAATTAGTTATGACATTTACAAGATTTTTCCATTTTGGGTATTTAACGAAAAAACCCTAATTTTTTTGGAAATTTCCCATTTTCACCCGGCCTCCTTTCTTTTTTTGGAAACTTTTCACTCACTCACTCACTCTCACTCTCACTCTCTCACTCACTCTCTCTCTCTCTCTCTCTCTCTCTCTCTGCCGAACCGAAAACAGACCAAAATCTCTCCAGCCTCTCTCTCACTCCACAAGCCACCGCACGGCACCAGACCACACCACAACCTCCGCCCTGACCTTGCGCAGCTATCGGAGGGCAGCCTTGCGCCGCGGCACGGCGGGAAACGGAGGTGGAGAGCTCGGTTTGGATTAACCCTGATTTTGTTCCAAGCTTGATATCTCGAGCTGCCGGACACCAATCATCACCAAACTTCATCCTCAAGCTCGCCTCAACCTCCGGAAGCTCCCAGAAACGTCCTTGCAAGGCGGCGTTGCGCGTGGTGGCGGCTGGAAGCCAGCCCCGATTTGGATCGAACGGAGCTTTCGATCCAGATATCTCGAGGTATAGAGCTTCGTTTCGGATGATTCTTGAACTGGGGAGCTCGACTTGAGTTGCTAAACAAATCTCTAGAAGGGATCGAAGCCATTAGTGGAAGTTTTTACGTCAAACTCAAGCTCGCCGGATTCTGAAAATTTTTCTGCCACCGTGACTAGTTTGGTAATTTTTGATCTCTTCCTGTTATTTTCTGATCTTGAGCACGTTATGAAAAATGATCAGCATGTTAAAATGAAGAAGTGCAGCTCGACCCCGACACCATTGGTGGTGGTCGGCGGCGGCTCTACCATTAACTCCGGTGGCCCTTTCCAGCCACCTCCGGGGGTCAAAAATATAGTTTCTATACATTTTAAGATTCTACATTTCAATACGATCATTTAGGTATATTATAATCATTTTTTGGATATCGTATGATTTAGTTATGAATTTTGACATTTCGATCGATTTAGATCGTTAGATTTGTGGTCTGTAAAATTAGGACCGTCCGATGGACTTCTAGTTTTGATATGTTGATCATATGACTGTCCGAGTGGCTTTGTGTGGTCATGGGCAAAGATCCGACCGTTGGATCTTCGTATAATTGCAAAACAGTGATTAGGGAGGCGATTTGTGAGAATCCATCCGTCGGATTTTCGTGTAATTTAGAATCCGACCGTAGGATGGTAGTTTAAGTATGTTTTGGAATTATTGGCTAAAATCAAGTCACATTTGATTAGGTGATTGATGGTTTTTACTTGGGTGAGCGGGTTCGGTGTGATTTGTGTTAAAATTGAAGACGCAACGGGAGTATCGAGGTGAGTAAAACTCACATGGTTCATATTACGAACCGAATACTTTTAATTAATTTATTTTTTGGTAATTGTATGAAAAATATTTATGGAAAAAATATTTGTTTTTAAATTCACATGGACTTAATCAACAACGGTCCATAGGTAAGTAAAATGAATTTTAATTATACAAATGAATTTCACGATTTTCTTCTGTGAACTATAGATAGTATTAGTGGTCATCCCTGAGTGGATGATTACGTATATATATATATATATATATATATATATATATATATTTAAACGGATGTTCCTGCAGGTTAGGATAATCAGGAAGACGACCGTGCTGTTTTGGAGTTGCAGCATTTATTTGATTTCATTTACGTTGTGAGGTTGTTATGCTCATTTAGAGCTTCACAATATTATTTGTGAATTTCAGTTGTAATAATTAACCAAGACTAAATTCGGGATTTAAAATTCAATTCATGTGGTGTGTTTGTTAAGAAAAAAATTCAGGATAATATTTGTTGAGTTGTAGTAATTCATGTTTCATATTTTGAATTTATTATTCGAAAATTTGGGACGTGACCGTTTTTCTTTTCCCTAGCCCCGCAGTAGCTTCTACAGATTGAGGATCTGGATTTGGTGTTTCAGTTGGAGTTGGAGTGGGAATTAAGTTAGGGGTACTATTATCTAGTGGTGGTAAGTTACCTACTGGTGGTAAAGGTTTTTGGTTATCATTTAGGGAAACACTAACAAATTGACAACTTTTAGTAACCATGTTTGAAGTTATGGAAGGGGATGAACAATAATGACTTCCTGACCTACTTGTAGAAGCCATGGTCTACAATGAAAAAAGATAGATTCAGTTTTGATCAGTTTTATGTAAGGGATATCTATTTTGTTTTATATGATAACAATTAGATTAAATAGCCATATACAATTAAAAGCAACAGTTGCGTTTCATACTTTCAAACATTTGCAATCATGTTCAGTTTATACTTAAAACCAACATACAATTAAAAGCAACAACTTCATACTATGCAATCATGTTCAGTTTATACTTAAAAGCAACAAACAATTAAAAGCAACAACTTCATACTTTGGAATCATGTTCAATTTATAGTTTATACTTAACTACAAGTCCTTTTCAGTACAAGCAGGATAGATACTTCCAGCATAAACTTATACACACAGAAAGTCATGAAATAATTAATAAGAGAACAAGCAGAAACTTATTCACGCAGAAAGTCTCAAAGCCACATACTAATTAATAAGAGTACAAGCAGAATAGGTACTTCAAGATCAAAGAATTTTAGCATCCATAAAACATAATTATACACAAGAACTGGTAAAGTCATAATAAGAAACACCCATACACAAAGTCACAAGCAGATACTTCAAGTTCAAAGAATCAAAACCAACCAAGCACACATAAGTTTAGACGTTTAGTTACCTAATCAAAGACCTCGATCACCTCTCTGCCTCAGGATAAACTGATAAAACCTCAACTGAAATCCATGGTCAATACCTTCGAGCTTCAAAGGACTTTCCTACCAAAACACAAATTAACATATATGTTAGATGACCATGATCAATTTCAACCATGAAATTAACAAAATCAACAATAGGTTCCATTTTTTTCATACAAACTAGAGCACAACAAGTAACAAGAGTGCAAAACTAAAAGGAGATAGATTTTACCTAATTATTTGTGCTCGGAAACACCACTTGAAGTGTTGAACACAATATAAGCCTCAGAGCAACCACTTCAACCAAGCAACTGATCTAGGGTTGGTCAAACGATTTGGGGATTTCAAAAATCAAATGATATCTGGTTGAAACTTATGTTGGTGAGGTTCGCATCAATAATCGATTGTTGTTTTTGGGATTGGATTAGGGCTGGGTTGGTTCTGAGAGGAAGAGAGGGTCGAGACTCGAGAGAGACAGAGGCTGCGGGCACAAGTAGCAAAATGACCTAATCTGAGTGACCCCTCTTAGGTTACCCCAATCTCCACTAAGATCCAACGATTGTCATTCACAGATGCTAGAATCAACGACTTACAACATACCTAGTATTAAAAATAAATAAAAAATAATACAAGTATATATATATATGGTTGGTACGGTAATACCATATAAATGATTTGCCATACCGCTACCGAGCCGCGTACGAATACACGGTACAGTAAAACTGAACCGAACCTTTCGGTTACCATTTCTGTCGGCATCGAGGGCGGCAGTTTCGGCCGATTTCTGCAGGTCCGACAATTTAAGCCACCCCTAATATATACATATATGCATTAATCCAATAGCTCTCATAAAACTATGTAAGAGTAAAATAACTTAAAAGATAAGTGGAGGAGCATATGAGGATAATTACCTGGTGTAGTATAACCAACCGATTGTCTATTCCAATGGAGCTTGATTGATTTCTACAAAAATTATTCGTTGGTTCTGAGAGAAACTTTGACAGCCATAGTTTTGTTGGAAAATTTTGAGGTACTAGGCTGTTTGCAAAACAACCATTTTAGAAAGAAAAAAAATTAATGAGTCTTTTATTACTAATTAACTACATCATTAATACTCTCCTTAACCAATTATAACTGAGGTCCATTTTGAGTAATTTATCATGAAATAAAGAAATTACTCACATGATGACAATATGTTACCTTCTAGATATGGAAATTTAATTCTATTCGGGTCTTATTCCACCCAAGACCACATTTACAAGTGTATGAATGTATTTACAAATGTTACAATGAATATGTTGTTTTAGTGGTAAACCATCATTTGTAAAGCAAATGGAGCATGTGTGAAGACCCGAAATTTCAGTTAAATATTTCGTAATTCAATATTTCTTAATTATATGAATTATGAGTTGTGAGTGTGATTCGAATGTCGTTAATTGAGAAATTTGGTTTCGAATTATTGTAGTTTCGAAATTTAACGTTATTTCGGGGTTACTAAAAATCGACTTTTTATACGTAAGGAATTTGAAGAAACTTCATTCATGAAAGTCGTAGAGCTCGTTGATACGAATTTGTGCGTGTGCGGAACACAAGAGTCGGAGTTCGTAGGAAGAAGTTATGGCATTTGGAAATTTTCGATTTTGTATATATATAGGTTATCATTTTTGGAAAAATCAGAAAAAATCAGAAAAACCCTAGGTTTTTCTCTCTCTCTCTCTCTCTCTCTCTCTCTCGCGGCATCGAACCGGAAGCAAAAACAGAGCAAGATTTCTCCAGCCGAGTTCGTGCTCCTCCGGCCACCGTTTGACGCCAAACCACCTCCCACAGCTTCGCCTCGACCTTGCGCAGCTGCCAGAGGCAGCCTTGCGCCGTGGCGCGGCCTGTAGCGGCGGTGGGAAGCTTGTTTCCATTTTCGGCCGTTTTGAGTGCGAAGCGAATATCTCGAGTTCTAGACCACCAAATTTCGTGTTCTTTAGCTTGTTGAACTCGTATTAAGGAGTAGAACACGCAGCAAAAAGGACAGCACCTGAAGTGGAGATTTTCACGCTCGTTGGAGCTCCCAAAGGTTTCTGCAGTTTTTCCGGCCAAACCGGACTGTTTTGGTAAGTTTCGACCACTTCCACTCGTTTTCTCACTTCGTGTTAGTTCTGAAAGTTGCTCAAAATGATGAAACGAAGAGGATAAGCTCAACCCCGACACCATTGGTGGTGGTCGGCGGCTCTGCCCTAAACTCCGGCGGTCCTTTTCGACCACATCCGGGGGTACCATGAGTAGTTTCTGCTCATTTTTAGATTCTACATGTCGATACGATCATTTTGATATATAGCATATGAATTTTGGATATCGTATGAATTAGTTATGAATTTTACGATTTCGATTAATTTCGATCGCTCGATTTGTGATCGATGAAGTTTGGACCGTCCGATAGAATTCTAGTTTTGATATAATGATCGTAGGACTGTCCCGATGACCTTGTGTGGTCACGGGTGAAGATCCGACCGTTGGATCTTCATATAAGTGTGTTTTTGAAATTATACGCTAAGTTAATTATCGTTTTGATTAGGTGTTTGACGGAATTGTTAGCGGACGATTGTAAATCGTATTTTGGGCTGTAAGAAGACGCAACGGGAGTTTAGAGGTGAGTAAATCTCACTTGGTTCATTTACGAACCGAATTTCCTTAATTGCTCAATTTATTGTTATGTGTGAGAAAATGGTTTTAAAAAATGAGTTTTAAAGTATATTAAAAATGAATTTCTTGATTTTGTATCGTGTGAACTATAGTTGGTATTAGTGATCATTCCTGTGTGGATGGTTATGTATATATATATATATATATATTTACGTGATTATATATTGAATAGTGTGACATTGAGGTGTGGAATTGTGATAAATGTTGATAATATGATTTAATTATGTTGTTAATATTTGATAAAAGTTAGTGATAAGCATGTTGATTTTGTGAGTTGAATAGAAGGTAGAGAAACGTAGGATTCCGAGGATCGGAAGGTCCAAGGATCTTTAGTTAATGATAACCGGAGTGTGTGTTCCGAGAACAGGGAGGTCCAAAGTTCGACCGTTAAATAATAACGGGGATATGTTGTTCTGAGGACATGAAATGATCCAAAGTTCGCGGGTTACTAAGTAACCTGGAGGTGCCGTTGCTTGACCCTGGGTCAGGGTGTCAGAGGTAACGAGGCAGTTAGAGCTCTAACGTGGGGCCAAAGTGGCAATAGTTGTGATTAGGTGCCAAAGTGGCGAGAGTTATGTTTTGGTGATTGTGGAAATGTGTTCCATGTTGTTTCATGTGTGTTGGATTGATGTTGCTTGTAGTTGTTGAGATTGTTGGATGTTTACTTGAGATAAATGAGTTGTGGTCTAATAAATCAACCGTTCATTCTTATTTACTCACACGAGCTTTCAGAAAGCTTACCGGGTTTTGTGTTGTTGCAATCCCGGTATACTATTCAAATGGTGTAGCGGATAATCCTGCAGGTCAGGATAATCATAGTAGTGAGCGAGCTGCGTAGGGCAGCATGGTTGAAACCAGCACTTGGTCTATTTTGGTGTGTTTTGTAGACTCTTGTGAGCAGAACATTTTATTTATGTTAGTATTGTAATAATTGACTCGAGAGATAGTTTGCTACGAGGTTTGTGTTATGGTTTATGAGATATTGGTTTTTGAGAAAAAAATTTAGGACGTGATTTGTTTAGTTGTATTCATGTTTCGGATTTGAATTTATTATTCGAAATTCGGGGCGTGACAGCATGTGTCCTCACTGATGTAATGAGGTTCTCAATTATGTAATTAGAGAGTATTATCTTGTATATTGTCCTTCGTTGATAAGATAATTACATCTCTGACAACGCATATTATGATACATAAGTAAAAATTAGGAGTGTAGGGGTACTTTTGATGAAATTAGAAGTCCAGTGACTGAATTGATTTTAGACCTAAACCACAGAGTAGTAAACTGTATTTAGCCCTTTATATATTGATGATGGTGGTGGTTGTGGTTGAAATTTTGATTATGGTCCAACGGGATAGTAAAAAAATAAACTTGGTCCGCCATGTGCGAAAAATTGGCATTACATTGTGTGACTGTCCTAATGGAGGTGATAAGCAAAAGGGTCAGTTTCGGCTTTATTGCATTAAAATTGGTTGTTCACTACTACAAAAAGTGCATCACACAACAGTAGAAATTTGTTGTGTGATTTGGACCATGTCTGTCACTCCAACAACGGTGAAACACCGTTGTGTATATCATAGACACAATGCTTCAGTTATAACCGTTGCACCGACTATGCACATGCCAATGCCAGAAATTACATGTGGCACATTCAATTGTTGTTTCGATGGTGGTCAGACAACAAAAATAAGTACACATTGTTGTTGGTTAACTTCTCACAACAGAAAAATGACACTCAGACAACGAGAGTAATATCATATTGTTGTTGATTAACTTATCATACAACTGAAGAATATGGCGACTGTTGTTGGTTTTTCCTTCACACAACAAGTATCAACTGTATCATAAAGTAACTGTTGTATGTGTGAGGCTAAGTGTTGAATTCTTCACAAGTCATACAACATATTGTTTCTATTCCGTTATGTGATTTAACATTGGACAACTGATATCTATTCGTTCTGTTGTGTGAGTTTTAATGAGACAACAAAATTTTATAGACTATTGAGTGATTTAACATTAGACAACTGATACTTATTTATTCTGTTGTATGAATATTAATGAGACGACAAAATTTTATAGGTACATTGTGTGATTAAAATTGATTTGTCGTGTGATTAACAATATATGCGTATTCATACAATGTAATATAATTGACTGTTGTTTGATTATTTTCGATTCTTTACCTGAAATATTTGCACAAAAATAATGCACAATATAAGATTTAGGCATTGATGTATCTATCCATTCCATAAAACCAAAAAAGAAGACATTCTAGCTAATTACATTGAAAGATAGCAAAAGCTGATACAATATCATTATTCCAAAAATATGCACATATGCTGGCACTAATGCATTCAAGTGCCTTCTCCCCACTCACTGGCACTAATGCAATTGCACCATCAATGTCCAAGAGAAAAGCAGAACCCATTATGCATTGTTAAAAATATGAGACCAATATGAGAAGTACCTAAACATAGACACACACACATAGATAACATTATGATAGAAGCATTGCCAGCAGTAGTTGAACCCCCAACTATAAAGTAAAAAATAAAACAGATACTCAAATGATAACATAGATAGGGCATTCATGTGACTTGCCTTTGTCCAACCAAAACCACATAACATCATGCTCACAAACAATTACCTGCTTAGCAGCTTGAGATTCCTCCACCTCCTTTGTCAATGCACTAGGTACCTTAGCAGCATTCCAGTCCTACTTATCGAGATTTGAGGCCATGAACTGTCTAAATGTATTTCTGAGTTTCTGATGACAAAAATAGAGTTTCTCATTAGAAAGCAGCTGATGATTGCTAGAAGGAGCATAAACAAAAACGCAAGACTAAGCATCAAAATAAGGCTTCCATGCAGCAAGTAGCTCTTGAATATCCTAGAATGTATAATATATTAATCTGCAACTTAGTCAGAAGACAAATCAAAACATAAGATATGGCCTCAATAGATGTGAACCACCAAGAAGATCCTACATAAGCCAAAAGAGAATATCATATTCCAAAAAATTGCACAAATTATTGAAATGATAATTGAAAGTGTAGAGATAGACATGAAACTGCAACAGAAGGACTACTTGACTATACGAGGGAAAAACTATCCTCAATTTAATTTTTATTTCTTCAATAGAAGGCTGTTTACACTGTCCCCATCTACAGAATAACATTTGTACATGACATTAAACAGTAATACTCCCCCTCAAGCAGTAGCATGCATTTACCTGCTTATTGGCAAAAATAAGGAGAACTGCAACTTTAAACTCTTTCTCCTGCCAAAGGGTCTTACAGTAAGTTCAACAACACATAAATTTGCATAGATAAAAAAAAAACAAAATAAGGATGTAAAATCCAAAGTACATAAAAGACAGCAGATCGGGAATGCGGTGATGTTAAATAAAAGCAAAAGCATGATGACAACAACTCATATTACAAAGAATTTATTATCATGATTACCCGAAGTCCCAATAGACCTACTTCTATCTCCAACATAATATCCCTCGCATCAAATTCCATTAAGAATGTTGCAGGCAACATCTCATATTACAATGTTGCAGGCTAGATATATATCAGTCAGAGAAACAATGCAAACCATAATAACAATTACAGATTTGTTACCATAGGGTTATAATAAGAAAGTTGTTAAAAAATCCATGGTCATAACACATTATAAGGATGTCTAAAAACTAAGTAGTGTTGTGGACACTGCTTATCCACAGGAAATACAAACAAATAATTAAAGAACAGTAAGGATTCAACTTCAACATCGTCATTTCCCCACATGGGATTGGCATATTACCTAAAACATGATGGAAAACAATGAATTCGCAATGGGTAGCAGGGAGAATTTATGAAAAAATAATGAAAAAACAGTAAGGTTCCAAGCACTATTACAATGCCCATTCTTACTGAAAGGGACATTAAGTAGCAATTATGAAGAGAGATTGAGAAATAAAGTAGTGCATCAAGAATAGGAGCAAAGGATCTAAACTCAATTTCATGTTTAGCATCAACCCCTCAAATTGGGATCATGATAGACGTTTCTGTTTCAAGACAAACAACAATTTTGTAATGAAAAGAAAGAGCAACACAAAATGTATGAATGTATGGAAAGGAACAAGACCAGTACTGATGTAAATTTAGGAAACAAGCTTGAAAGAAACTATCCAAAATGCTCGACATTTATTGAAATCGACAGATGAGAGAGAAGAGTTCATGAATAATTTCAAACACAAACAACTTGAATTTGCTCACCTGAAAGTTCTCTACTTGCTTTTGCTGCTCAGCTTGCAGCCTACCAATTGTACTAAAATACTCACCGACACTGGACTCACTTAGCTCATTTAGCGCTTCCGCTAGAGCTCTCCCCAAGAAAAAGGCATCCAGAGCACTCTTGTTATCACCCTCACCTGCAACACCACACATATACTTTCTCAATTCTCTGCACATTCCAATCCAAAAACCTTCTCTATCTCCAATCAAAAATGATAATTCTGACAAAGAATGAAGAAAGTTCTCTTCCTTTTTCCAATCCATATATGAAATAAACAGTGTTTACAAGCCACAACCCAGCTAACTTCACTATGAAACCTATAGTTATAGCACTGCAAGACTCTAAATCTTCATTTCTCACCTTAACAACAAAAATACCAAAGAAACAAAATTTCTAACTTCCAATTCCAAAACCAATCAATCTCAGCCATAAATTTCCATGAACACCAAATCACAGAACAAGATTTGAACCAACTTGTTCTTAATTTCCCCAAGTTTAACAAAGAACCCAGTTCAGATAACCCAATTTCAAATCAAGAAAAAGTTTGAGAACAGAGTTAGCCATACCAGGTCCACCAGGTCCTGTAGTGCAGTGAACTTTGCTTCCTCTCCTTGACCCCAAGTCCAAAGCTTTCAAGCTTCAGATCCGAGGAGCTTAGCTTGGCAGCACTGACAGAGGTGGAAGCATAGTTGTAACAGCTAGTTTTGGGTTTAGATACGAGAGATTAGAACCCAGAAACAAATCAAATCAAAACCATATCTTACTGAAAGGGAATCATATTTACAGAATGAGAAAGAGAAATGGAGTGGAGTACCCAGTGAGACGGAGAGAGAACTTGGTGATGAGAATCCCGGTGATGCGAAGCCGACGAGGAAAGGGCAGTTCCGATTCCACTCGCGCTTGAAGAACACGGGCCAAGCATTGAACTTTCTCATCTTTGATGACTTCTTTTTCTTCTTCCTCTCTTACCAACCATCTCAAAAAGAGGAAGGCTCAGTTAAGAGAATGAATTGAAATTGGGGCCAAGGTAAATAAAGATGGGGGAATTTGGAGGATAAGATAGTGAAACCTTGCCGGAGACCTTATCGTAGTTATAGGGCCGGTGGGGTCGAGATTGGCCTTCTGGTTTGTACCGAATAGCAGAGAACAAACCCAGCATTCGTGAGCAATGTAGCCACTAGCGGAGGACGCTAGGTTTTGGGCTACGAAACCGGAAAATCCTAGGGTGACGCGAATCGCCACAAGAGAAAATTGGAATAGGAAGGTAAAGATTTGGTACAATGCGGTCTCAGAGACGAAGAAAGACGACCTAGAATGAGATGAAGATAAGGGTTTTGGAATACGGTGAACTGGAGAAATTTGAATTCCAACCTCTAATTCAACTCTACCATCTCCAGTTCACCGTATTTGAAGGTTGGGATTCAAATTGGGGAAGCAATTGGATGAGATGAAGATAAGGGGTTTTGGACTTTGAGAGTTTTGGATGAGATGATTAAGAGAAAGCTCTGAGCTTTTGGCTTAGAGGAGAGAGGTTTCGTGTTTTGTGAGAAAAGAGAGAGAGACAATAGGTTATGTGAGGAACTGAGGATGGAGGTTTCGACACATTCAACATGGGCTGGCAACTCTTTTTTTTTTTTTTTCTTATCAAGTCTGATATACAACAGATGGATAAAAGTATGTTGTATGAATGTATACATACAAAAATTATAGGGAGAGAATTTTTGCCGCCTGACTAGGTCTGGTGGGAGAGATCAAATAAATTTGAGCCAAAATGAAAATTTTGCCGTCATTCAGACAACATAATGACTACAATCTTTTGTACAATTTCTGCAGCTTGCATTAGATGTACCTAGTAGACGACATTCAAGTGAGCTTCCTCAAAATTTGGCACTCAGTTTTCAATCATACAACGGAAATAGTTAAACCGTTGTACCTAGTAGCCCAAATTTAGTGTTTCAAGAGGCAACAAAGACTCTAAAGTTGAGGGAAATCTGTCGCTAAATTTTTTAAGACTCAGACAACGGACATTGCTTAATTGTGTTGTGCAATGTAGCTTTGAGAAAAAAGTTATGACTTTGTTGGCATTCACACAACAGAACATCACTAATACCGTTGTACAATAGAGTTCACTTAAACACACAACATTCAATTTCTGTTCCGTTATCTAATTGGTGTTGTGTGATTAAATTTTTGTAATAGTGGTTGTAGACTTTATGGTGATACAATGGTTAGTTAGATTATTTTGAGATTGTCCTTTTCAAATTGTGTGGTTATTTTTGAAATGGTTTATTTTTGTGGTTGAATGCTTTTTAGTTGCTAAGATGTTTTGCAGTGCACCTTGATTATTTACAATAAAGGTGTATCACGGAGCCTGCATAAGGGACAACAATTATGTGGGAGGAAAGGTGAATTTTTATGATAATGTGGATAAAGATAGGATGTCCTTTTATAAGTAGACAATATGGTGAGACAAGTAAATCCAGCATATGCAGGGCAGAGAATCGATTACTGGTATAGGATTACTTATGAGGATGATTTATTGACGAAGCTAAATACTGATCAGGATGCGTTAACTATGTGTTGCTGTGTACCTGAAATTAGGTTGGTGTTACTGTATCTAGATCATATGAAGCTGCATGGTGTGTATGGGGACAACTTAGATGAAGTGTACGAAATAGAGGACATGTATTTTAGCCAAGCATGATCTAGTAGGGTAGTTATAGAGGAACTGCCTTATAACCCTAGAAAGAGACCAACATGTGTGATTGAAGAGATTCCTGATGAGGCACCTGTAAAGTTACCTCCTAGACCAGGAAAGAGTAGTGTAGTTATAAGAGAAGTCCAAGATATTGTGCCTACTCAACAAAGCATGGCTGCTAGTATTGGTCCAAATGACAAGGATAAACAAAAGGTTGATGAAGGGAGCAACTAAAACTCAAGTAGTATCAACTTTGACGATATGCAAGATATAGACATCCTAGATCATATGCAAAGTTATGGTGGACAAGGATTTGAAGATGATGAGGAGGATTCAGAATTTGAAAGATCTGAGTGTAGTGAGGATGATGACTATATCCCTAAGGTAGATGATGAGGATTATGACCCTTATGGTATAAACGATGAAGATGAGTGGTTGTAGGATATGGAAGGAGAAGATGGTGGACTGCAAACTGAAGTTGGTGTAGGAACAAGTAGTTAAGGATTTGTATTGGGAAGCAGAAATGAAATTGCTGATTTAGAGGACAATGAGGACTTGTTTGGAGGATTTGGATGAAGAGAGAATGAGGCCTGCCTTAAAATCTGATGGGGAGCTAGAAGATGATTTTCCTGAACTTAACCCCAAAATTGACATGAAGAAACCTGTGTTCTGCAAAGGGATGAAATTTGCTAATGTGAGAATATTGAGAGATGCATTGAATGAGAAAGAAATTCAAGGTGGCTGGGAATACATCTATATTAAGAATGATCTGCAGAGATTGGGAGTGATATGCAAGGAGGATGACTTCCCCTTTGATTTTTTTTCCTCAAAGATGCAATATGAGAGCACACTCATGATCAAGACATATGAACCTGAGCAAAGTGTACAAGAAAGTGGGACAACACAATGGTGAGGTCTAGATACTTGACTGCCAAATTCAAGGACAAGATTCAGCTTAATGGAAACTAGAACACAAGTAAATGTATACTTGTTTTGAATTGTAATTGACTAATTGCATACCAAACTAACTATGTTTATTGTGTTTGAAATGCAGGTTCTCTTGCATAAACCATGTCTGCTAAGCTTAGGGCAAGGGTTTCAAAGCAAATGGCTTATATGGAAAAAAGAGCAGCTTTATTGGAATCGGAGGGCTCCATTAGGGAGTAATTTGCAAGGCTGGCAGACTATGGCAGAGAGCCGCAACAGGTTGACCCAGCAACCATAATTGAGATCAAGTGTGATTTTTCACACTCAATCAAGTAGCCTATTTACAAGCGAATGTACATTTGTTTGGGTACTCTTAAGAATGGATTCAAGGCAAGTCATAGGGTTGTTATAGGATTGGATGGTGCTAATCTTAAGAGTTCATTTGGAGGACAACTTTAGATAGTTGTTAGGATGGATGCCAACAACACCACATGGTATAGCATATGTAATGGTGGAGAACGAGACTAAAGAATCATGGATTTGGTTTTTGGAGTTATTCGTAAAGGATTTGGATATCAATGATTATTGAGCAGGGTGGACAGTTATAACTAACAAACAAAAAGGATTGATACCTGCTTTTGATGAGGTGGTGGTCCCTTTAGCACATATCAGAATCTATCTGAGACATATGCGGACTAATTTCACAAAGTTATTTCCTACAAAAGAGATTAAGGATCAGACGTGGAAGTGTCCAAGCATTAGTGTGACATTCTAATCAATAACTTATGTGAGACTTTCAATGGATTGATAAGAGAAGCTAGGGGTAAGCCACCTATGTCAATGTTTGAAGAGATCAAGGTGAAGCTAATGAAGAGGATTAAGTTAGGGAGGGAAAAAATGCAAACTTACCATGGCAACATTTTCCCTAAGGCAAGGAAAAAACTTGAGAAGAATAAGTTAAAGGCACCTACAAACTGTGTTTCTACCTTGAATGGAGGTCACCAAGCTGAAGTTGAAAACTTTGGTGGCTCCAAGAATATTGTGGACCTCAATCTAAGGACATGCTCTTGTAGAAGGTGAGACTTGTCTGGAATTCCCCGCAAGCATACTATTTCTGCTATTTTCCATAAGAGGCATGACCCAGATGATTACATTGCTGAATGCTACCTCAAGAAGACCTATATGGCAATATACAACAACCTCATAATGCTTGTTAATGGTATGGATCTTTGGTCAAGAGGTGAAAGACCAACAATGTTACCTCCACAATATACAAGATAGCCTGGTAGGCCAAAAACAATGAGGATTAAGGACTCTTCAGAGAAGGCTCAAGGCTCTGGTACTAAACTAGGAAGAGTACATAAATCACTGAAGTATGGGAATTGTGGGGGACTAGGTCAAAATGTAAAGACTTGCCATATGCATTTGCCACCAAAGAAGAAGAAGAGTGCTGCCCTTTTAATAAGAAGAGGAAGCTAAACAATGGGGATAGTTCATGTTCTGAAACTCAGGTAATGATGCTAATGATTGCCTTAAATGTTGTTTTTCAATAGTTGTTTGTTAATATTATGCAAACTGATGTTGTTACTTTGAGCAGACCAAGAAGGGAAAAAAAAACACCTTGACAAAGAATGAGTTGAGGAAGAAAGCCAAAGAATAATTTTTTCACCTATCATGCTGTGACATGCAACACTGTCGGATTTGTGGTTTTGTGTGTTGGGAAGGAAATTGGTAGTCAAGAATTGGAGGGAAACTTTGCTCCATTTTGATGAAGAAAGGGAGATATAATCGATGAGTATTTTGAGAATTTTCCCTATGAGAAGGTCCCACAAAACTGACATATCGAAGCTCCACCGGCCACGTCAACAACTTAATAGAGAAGATTGACGGAGTAGTGATGGAATGGATCGATTTTATGAAATTGGAAAGTGCATGGACTTTTCTGATTAAATTAAAAGTCTTGAAAGTACAGGGTAGTAAGCAGAATTTAATCCTTTCTTTTTCTCTTTTTTCCTTCATTGTCCTTTTGCATTTGCATTTTGGGGAATTATGTTTATTCACTGGCGTTGTCCTCCATAGTTAGTGAAGCATCATGTTGGATCTGGTTCAATTTGCGTGAGGGTGGACTTCACTGTAATTGAGACAGACATATGTATGTAGAAGCAAATGTCCTCCTCCTTCTTCTTATTCATCGTGATCGTTATCATCAACTAGATTTGGATAATGGGTAGAGGAAAATTTTAGGGAAAATGTTCATTTACCAAATTTGAGCTACACTAACCCCATTTACCCAAACATCTTATAAGATTGCCAATTTACCCAACAAATTACGTATTTTTTGCCCTAATACCCAATGAAGTTTTTTTTTGTTATTGTTTTTTGTTTATTGTTAGGACAATTTTACCCTTTCTCCCTTTGTCACTTAGAGAGAGAGAGAAATCATCGGAAGCTTTGCAGGAATCCGGTCACCAGTGATCGGAGTCCTGCAACCAGTGACCAAAGTCTAGTTTTATTGCCCCCTCAATAATAGCAAATAACCTTTTTACTGCCCCCAATAAAAAAAAATTATTGGGTTTTATTAGGGGTAATAAAAGTCTTGAGCGACCTCTTTGAGAATCTCCGAAAACTTCCAAACTGGTGATCGGAGTCCGGTGTTTGGTTTTATTGCCCCCAATTATACCCGATAAAATTTTTATTGCCACCCCATTAATTTTTTTATTGCCACCCAAATAATAATTTATTGAGTTTTATTGAGAGGTAATAAAAGTCTCCGGTGAGGTCTTTAGGAACCTCTGGCAACCTCCAGAATGGTGACCGGAGTTCGCTGTTTGGTTTTATTGCCCTCAAGAAGCTTTTTTTTGCCACCCAATAGACTTTTAATTGCTCCCCAATAAAAAAAATTTGAGTTTTCTTGGGAGTAATAAAAGTCTCCGGCGACCTCTTTGGGAACCTTTGGCAATCTCTGGAATAGTGATCGGAGTCCGGTTTTATTGCCCTCTAATAATATCCAATAAACTTTTTATTAGATTTTATTGGGGGTAAATAAAAGTCTCCAACAACCTCTTTGGAAACCTCTGGCCGGTGACCAAATTTTGGCGATCGGTGACCAGTGACCGGATTCCCACGGCCGATGACGGGAGTCCGGCAAAGTCTCCAATGACTTTTTACTTATTTAGGGGCAAACTTGTCTTTTTACATATAAATGAGATAAGTGGCATACAAATCTTTTAGTGGAGTAAGTGGGCATTTATTAGGTACAAATTGAATAAATGGTCAAGAGCCCAATATTTTACAATGTTATCGATACCCACCTAAAGAAACAAATATGGTTTGATGCTACGCAATTCCATCAGTTTGATATGAAATCTATTAAAGCCCACCATGAGACAGTACGTGCCCAAGTTTGCCAAAACTTCGTCCATCAATTGATCTTGAGCAGTTAGAAGAAGTAATATGTGATGAAGACACAAAGGCTCTGTGGGAGCCATTCTTACCCAACCTGAAAGTAAGGATGCTCAAGGAAGAAGTCAATTCACAGATTTAACTCCATATCCTTCAATCGCAAGGCCTTTCCTTGGTAAATATAGCTCCTCTATTTCCTTCTCTTTTTAGGTTTTCATAGGATGCTCAAGGAAGAAGTCAATTCAGAGATTTAACTCCATAATCCTTCAATTACAAGACCTTTTCTTGGTAAATATTGCTCCTCTATTTCCTTCTCTTTTTAGGTTTTCGTTCTTTATCTTTTTGCAAATAAGATGAGATATACTATTAAACCCAATCTATTGAGTAATCCTTAAGGATTCAAATGTGAATGGGCGAAAGACGGGAAAGAGAGAAAGAATAGGACTTTGGATGACGGTTAAGTTCTGTTAAAAGTGAAATTTCAAAATTTTGTATTTAATATACATTTTGGCATTTTGCTGATGTGGCATATTAATAGCTCTTATATATCTCTTGAGCCTATTGCTCGGCAGGTTTTTTGGGAGGGTTACTGCTCTACCTTTTGGCATGGTGGTTAAGGCAGAGTTCTGCACATCGAACCTCTGATGCGCCGTGGCTGTGGTGTACGGTGGTGTAGCTTCGTCATCGATATCCAAAACTTGTCAGCGATGAGAATTGGGTCTGGCAAGTCATGATGACGATGAGCATGACAGTGCAAATCATGATGCGCAGGCGGGGTGATGTGGATTGTGTGATGCAGGCATGGCGGTGTGGTTGGACCGACATATTGTGATGAGGCGGTTATGAGTGCAATTGTCATGTAGACGAGATAGGTACTAGGCTTGGGTCTGATCATGCTTTTTTGGGCTGGAGATGGTGACTTTCCTATAGTATGCCCTCTTGGGCTTTTTTAATAGTTAGTTTTTTACTTTCTAATAATTCCTTGATTGTTTAACGACTTTTGTGTCTATAATGTGCCTATTTGCTATGAAGTCTTCATAGTTAAAGGCTCACTTCTTTTTAAGTGAGCGATAAGTTTAAATATAGTAGGTCTATCTTATGTACTACTGTGGCTCCTCCACGAAGTTTTGTTTTGACCATTATTATTTATCAGTAGATGGATATGTAATGACCTTCTTGACATGCGCTTTTTATGAATAAAATTTTGATTACTTCAAAAAGCTGATGATAACCGAGTCCAATAAGTAGTCGAAAGAGGATCCGGATCCGAAATCACTATTAAATCAACGACAAATTAAAAAAAAAATTACCATCCACTATATAAAGGGTCCAGAACAGACAAACATTACGTTTCTTTCATTTCTGATTCTCTGGTAAAGCTTCACATCAGTGACCAAATGGCTGTCTCACCGCCTCAGTGCGATGCTCAGCTTACTCTCCTCCCTCGTCCTCCACCGGAATCCGATCTCAGATCTCTTCCCTCCTTTACGGCAAGTTCCGCTTCTCTTTTACCTCTACTAACATTTTCGATTCTAAACAATCAGATTCGAAATTGATTGACTTGATTCGTGCAGAGATTTCACAACCAGTTCAAGCAGAAATGGAGGAAATGCTCAAGTCGATCAGATCTGTTTGAATTAGTCGCCGAAGATACTGTTTGATTTTGATTGCGCTGGGAATTTTGAAGTCGTGATTTGTTGTTTTCCAGGGAAATTGATGAAAACTCTGCTAAGATAAATGAAGAGATTGACAAGTACAAGGACTCTGCGCTCGAGAAGAAGAGAGGATTAGAGGAAACCAAAGAACAAGTCGAGAAAGCTACTTATGCCGTTTTGCAGATGCTCAACAACAGAGCATAGCTGTAAGTTCTTCAATCTTCATCCTTCTCATAAATTTCACATTATACGAAACTGAAACCATGTAGTGTTCAATTGTACATCATCTGTCTTGTTTGAAAGATAAAGAAGAAGCAGATGGGGACTGGCCAGTCAATGAGTAGTACTGAGCTAAGAAGCACCGAAACGGGTACGAGTTTCTGGATACGATACGATCGGAAACGTGGAAACGGCAAATCTTAAATGTAATAGGAAACGGGTACGTGAAGGAAACGCCAATTAAATATATATATATATATAATTAGAAGAAAAAAAAATATGAAACATAAAGAATATATAGCCCAAGTGTTACCATGTTACTGCATGACTTTATCCTACCTTCCCACGTGCCCCAGACAATCTTAACAGATAGACCATGCCCCTAGACCATTAATCCCTTTTCTTTAATTACCATTCATTCCACGTGCCCCAATCCTCAGAGAAACATTTTTGAATTTTTTTCCTTCTCTCCAGTCTCGACCAACTCAGATCTTTTCTCTGAGTTTCATTCTTATCTGCAAAAACAATGGGCAACTCTGACAATCTGACCTCTCCCCATAACAACGCCATCGAACTCCTCAAAGCCTTCAAGGCGTTCGGCTACGACGCTGTCATCAACATGCTCCACGGACCTCACCAAGCCTTTCCTTCAAGTTGAGGGGAAAAACTAAGAAAGCCCCTCCTCCTCTGGACCTCCGACCAGGCCACCAGCGACGCCACCATCGTTCGTCAAGCTTTCACTGCCGCTGATCTTCACAGAGTCACTGAAGTCTTTGCTCCCGAACCCCTTCCCAAATCGCCAATTCAAACGACTCGACTCTACAAACCGTTTCCGATTTATTTACATTCTTACGTTTCCGCATTGGATACGTATCCAAACCGTTTCCAAATCAGGTTACGCGTTTCCGAGCGTTTCCAAGCGTTTCCGACCCGTTTCCCGTTTTGATACGGGAAACGCGGCCATTTTCGCGTTTCCGTGCATCATAGGTACTGAGTGATTGAGATGACTCTCATAAAATATGTTATCTGGTAATGTATGGAATCATTGAACTCCCTGGTCTTCTATGAATGGCATTTGATTCTCATTAGTTCGAATTTGAATAGTTTCATACTCTTTATTTCCTTTGGAAGATCTTTTGATACTGTTGTAGAAAATAGATAATAGTTACTTTTGGAGAGTCTTTTGCTGTTTTGTGTCTCAATTAGGGTAGTACCTGTTAATCTCCAAATGTATGCAAATACATTAGGCAGATGAAAATTTTTTCCTATTGGAGTCACCATTTTTTTTTTTTTTTGACAATGACTCTGAATTATCACTCTCATGGAGTCATGGTGATTGGCCCTGGAGCAGAAGTTTGTCTGTTTTTGTAAGACTATAGCATTATTTTAAAGAAAGATGACAGGCAGTAAAGAATACTATTCATATAAACCAGAATTTTGATTAAGTTAACATAAGCCGCAATTTACTTACTCTTCAGGAAGGATACCTTTTAAAGCAGATTAGTTATCCTTATAGTTTGCTATATCATATTTAGTTCTCTTGTCCCGTTGAACTTTACTCCCATACACGACACAGGATAAGGTCCCCAGATCCCTAATTCTATAAACTTATAAAGAATCTCAATGTGACAGTAGGATTGATATGTGTAGGGATGATTGTACCTTCCATATTTGCATCTCCATGACAGTTGAAGATTATTGTATTCTCATTTGATTCCATGGGACTGCAAAGAAAATGCAATCATCATTATCAACATGAACAGATATTGAAATTGGATAAAGTTGGGACTACGACATGCCTATCACAGGAATATTTAGAAGATATGATGTCAATACCTATTTGGTGTACCTTTTTTTTTCTGTGGCACTCAAACATGTTTGAATTATGTGAGCATGTGGGTTATTCAGGCAACAGTTATTAATTTTTATACAACAGTGTAACAAGATCAAACTCGGAACAGAAATCATGCTTTTGTAACTTTTGTGAACTGCATTTTTTTTTTTTTGAAAGGAATTTGTATTCTACATTTTGAAAGATAACCTGCCTGATGGAAAATCCAAGTCTTTCGAATTATAATCCAGATAAGTAAAATCATATTTCCATTCAAGCTATTTGATTAAAAGTTAAAAAAGTGTAACTATGTATTTAGGTCATCTAGCAGCTTTCTTCTCATACTTCTTGTTTAAGTTCTTCAAGTGATGAATGGTGTGTCTGAAGATTTACGTTTTTGAAGTTCATAAAATTGAATAAAGTGGTCATTTTCTGGTTTTTCCTGTTAAATCATGACAGTTCTACATTTAATTTGAGCAGAAAGCATCTTTGGATATGTTTTCACAAGGATGATTTTCAACTCCTTGTTTCAAACCTTCATAGAAAATTTCTTTTATCTCTCTCAATTCACAAGATTTTCCTTGAAAGTTTTATGTCAACAATAACAAGGTAAGGTAATGATATCTTCAGTATTACAGAACTGAGTAAAGTTTATGATGATTATCTTTCTGTCTTTATTCGGTGGTTCTACTGTTTGCTTGACATCTTGCCAACTGATCCCATAAATTGAGAACCCTTTTTGTTCTCACTGTACGAGGTTGTGGGATAGTGAAAAATGCCCCAAATTCTCGTACTGTGTCTGCAGCTCCTAGTTTGACTATAACTGACAAATGCAAGCCACTGCAATCCAAATCATCTATATATTCACGTTTGCATCATGGTTATAAGTATTTCAAGCATCGCACCATTATCAGTTCCAATCAATACCATTTTTTCTTTTCAATAACTATTCTCCTCCTTGACAAGGTTCACAGTTGATTTTTCTTTGCCTGATGTGCAGGTTGTTTTTGGAAGCTGAAAAGAGACATTTCAATTGGAGCCGTGTATCTGATGCAACTGTAACTGAAGTGTCTTTCTGTAGCCTGCAGGAGAACATTGATTCTCGATAAACTCTAACTAGGTCTTTGAGTGGTATATATAACATGAGGTTGTTTCAATCTTTTGTTAGTCTTGGATTTGAATGAGATACTTTTTGGATAGTAGAGTTCTCTTGCAAGTCCTGATGCCTGAGACACTATAGGAGAAGACCTGGCCACGGTTCTGGTTCATATGCCCAGTCAAGATGATGTGTATGATATGAAGTTTATCTTGTTTGTGGATTGATCAAAATATACTGATCAATATTGAACATGGCACATAAAAGATCCTTTGTTCAGGTTACCAAATGGACATGACACATTGATAACAAACAGCATCTCGAGTGACGTGTTTTCCATCATCATCATTCTTCATTTTTAGTAATCTTTGGCAAATAATAATGTTAACCAGGCGCCCTTTTATTTGCTTTTCCTCAAGGAGTTTCAAGCATCATTAGAAAAAATCAAGAGAGCTTTATGATTCTGGCTAGGTTGGAAGCAAAGTTAAGGCATAACACTACCATTTGATCGCCACTAAAGGACGGTTAGCTGGATATTCAGGAATGCATGGGTTTAAAACTGAAATCACAAGTCAGCACAATGAGCATTCAGAAGTAAATACATTCTCAAAATTCAGCCATTACCATTTGGGTCCATTCGTTACTGATGGTTAGGGCCTACAGACTGAGACTGGTGATACCTCATGCTCTTACCAGAAGAAAGAAAAAGACTGGAAATGCTTTACCAACAAAATGGTTTACCATCAACACGAAAGAGAAGGTGAAGATTGTTCATAGATGTCGATCCCTTTAACAACAATGTAAGAAAACTTAATGAACCCGACATTGTGTAGAACCTAAGTATATATTCTTATATGATTTAGTTTTGAATTCAAATGTCAAGTTTAAGTTAAGAACTTAAGAAAATCAGTTTGGTCCATATTATCTGTTAGAATTTGAAATTCATAAATACAGTTATGACTCATGAGAGTTTATCTGGTTTTTTGAAAAAGCAGTTGTGATGCATTGTCAGTTTCTTGATGGAAGAAACTGACAATACAATGCTTTATATATAAGATATTTTTGTCCCTTCTGATGCATGAATCATTCTCATCAATTAGTCCCATCACTAAGAGGATGCTAAAGGTGAAATCAGGAGAAGACTAAGATGGAAAACTCAACTGTGTCAAGAAGGTCAGTTCTATCTGTTTTTGGTGTTTATGTATTATGTAGATACATGATTGATATAGCGACTTCAATCCCAAGCCTAAATGCATAATCTGATGGTGCACGGTGATTTCATTTATTTTGCTTTACATATCATACAGTTTATATACTTTGCAGATATCAGGATATATATGATGTTTCAGTCCTATACTAGGATACGACTGACATATCAATCGTAAATGCTAATTACGATCATTGCCACACTCCCACATATATTTACATAGAAATGTTTGTTTACTTGTGTTCATGCTAAGATAGATTTACAGCAATAGAACAGAGCAAGTTCTAACAATTGGTATCAAAGCGATCTATACTTAGATGAATACATTTTATTGATGTTCAACCAATTTCTTTGAAACGAATTCTGGGAATTTTTGGTCATATAATTCACATGCAGTTATATACATGTATATTGCATATATCTGATGCATTTATCCACACATGCACGCGCTCGCCTTTGCAAATCCATTTTCCTCCGGATTGATGTAAATGAAATTGGGTTCTCCCAAATTTGTTATCCATTATCCTCATTCATTAAGAGGAGGAGAAAATGAACAGAGAGCGATTAAGGCAATCATCAATCTCCATCGCTCAAGTTGATCAACAACTAAAGTCTTCTACCAAGTTGGTGTCGATCCAAGCCTTGCTTTACAAGCAGATGAGCTATATATCCAAAATAACAGTCCTTCATTTGTTTAATTGATGAGTGGATCTTGGAGAAACATCAATGGATTCTGGAACTACATCGTGTTAGTATCACATGCTCTTATGAATCTTGCCTTATATTTATTCTATTGCAGATTATCTTTATCATTTATGATTTGTGTTGCTGTCTAACAATCTTGTATTTGACATAGTCATTATCTTACATATGAGATTATTGTGTTGTAGGATTGCAATAATTTACGCATCCTAACTTAGGATCAGAATACTACATCAATCCTATATTTGTCATAGTCGATCTTTTGTTCATGTAAATTTGTAGACATTAGGATAGATACAGTGTTGCAGTCCTAAGCTAGGATGCGACATTACAGCACATCTAATATGCAAATTATAGTATATGTGCTTACATGTGCTTATTATGAGATATTTCATTGCAGTCATTTTGTGTAACCTCTCACAACGAAAAAGATTTTATCCACTTTCAGATTTCTGGAACTTCAACTCAGTCACTTACTTTTGCAAAGCTGTACTGATCCATTGGGAATTTGGGGTCGGTTTCTTCTAAAGAGTTTTAGTAGACATCTTAAAGAGTCATTTGGAACTAGGATCACCCAAAACGGAATTTTCTGTGATTAGTTATGATTTTCCAAAGTCAGAAGTTAGTCAGAGAATTTTTCTGATATCAACTTATTATGTTTAGCCAAAGGTAGACTCTTATAGCATTTTTGATTCAATACAGGACCTCTAATTCATTTGAAGATTACATTGTATTCATCTCAATGCATATTTATGTTTTTCATATCTTTTTGAAATGTTGAATGATGGATATGCATGTTTAAAGTTTCTGACATTGATCATGAAAACTTCATATGTGGTGTGCTGCCAAAGTGGTCTCATATATGAAGATTCTAAAGGATCAAATATGCTGGTGAAATATATAGTATGAATTCAGTTATATGTTGCATAATAAAGTGCTATCAAAGTGGCCAATATATAGCAATTACATTGTATTCAGTTTCATCAGAATGAGATTATGAGACTTGAAATTAAATTTGAGTATAATTTCCAAAGAAATTTACATCAAACATTTGGTTTCATAATCTTGTATAGTAGGTGAATGAACATTCAGAACTATTAGAGAATAGTACTCCACAAAGGACGTCAAATCTCAAAAATAGAAGCGTACATTTTCTGCATATATACATACATATTTTTCAGTAAATGCCTTTCAGATTGGTCATGATCACATTGTTGATATAAAGTCAATTTAATCTTCTTAAATGCTAAATGCTGTCAAAATGGCTTAGTGTAAAGGAGATTAATTGTCTTGTTTGGTTTTCAACAATTAAATCAAGCAACTTAAAATTTAATTTGATCCTTATTTCCAAAGAAGTCTGGTATCAAACATTTGGTTCTTGATTTTTTATATGATAAAAATTGAACATTCAGATATATTAATGATTAGTACACCCCAAAGGATGTCAAAATCTTGAAAATGGTTGAGTTCTATTTTATGAACATATGCATTTGGTGTGAAATGAATGTTCAAATCATGAATTTTCAATTTATTTGGGACATACAGATAATTCTAGTCTTATGATAAACTAGAATGATTTTACTGATCAATCTCATATGCATCTAGACATTTTCTTTTGAGCATCAATCAGGTTGAACTACAAGATGACTCAAATTTCGGAAAATGGTAAAGTGACATTCAGTTGAACTTGAGAGTTCAGGATTATGATTATGTGTTGAAGGAAATCGTCTGAGAATTAGCAGCAAATAAAAGCAAGGAAAAGCATTAAATGAACTGATACAGCTCTTCAAGTAAGTTTGCTGTTCTTCAAGTTTTGTTTTCTAGAATTTTGCGATTGCAAGTGCAATATCTATCCTAGTTATATTCTAACAGAAATATCAGTGTTCATGTATAGCTTCAACGGACAAGGAAATATTAAGGGAGTTCATCAAGAAAAGAAAAGGTACACATTTGGGAGGGTCCAAAGTTTGAGTAAGAAGAGCACTAGACGTCTAGAGTAACTGAAAGGATGATGGCAGACTTATGGACCTTATTCTATGGGAAATCTAGAGTTTGAGAGTTCCAGTTTTCAGTTTTTGACTTCTCTTTCTTCATGCATTAATCACACAATGATAATTTCCTAGACATTAATCTTCTTGTAGTGCTCTTGTTCAGTATGTTTATGAAGTCGTCAAAAGGAGTTCATGTTCCAGCAAGTTATCTAGGCTTTTCAAGTTAGTAAATAGTCTCGACAATTTTCATTGGTGATGTTGGTTTTCTATACTTGTTCTTAGGAGCTTGGCTTTAGAATAGAAGTGGGGAATACACATATATTTTGGCTTTGAATTGGTGGTTACTTGTTATTTTCAAGGGCTTCACATAGTTGTTTTTGGAGCCTAACTCTAAGCATAAGTTTGGTGGAGGATATTATGGCTGCAATGGATAATGATTTATATAGACCAAAACCTTCTAATGGTGCTGAAGATGTGAAATTGACTATTAAGACATTGGAGTCCGCACTCATCGAAACTAGGTGGGAAGAGGATGATGTTTACTTGAGGATATGAATAGATGCATTAAGGATGATGAGGTCATTGTCTTAGTATTCGAAAGCTGCCAATAATGCCTTTACAAGAGGTGACCATTATTCTTCTCAACAACACTCAATCAAGGCTAGAAAGGAATGGTTAGCTGCTGAAAGCCACAAAGGCAGCTAAGGAAATTTTAAGTATCAGAATTTGCAAAAATAATGTTTGGATAATAGATTTACATGGTCTTCATGCATTAGAAGCAATTTGTGCATTGCAAGAACACCTGGAGAAAAGTTGGATCAACTACAGACATCATCAAGAAAAGCACCAACATCCTTACAAGTCATATCAGGTTCGTAAATCATCTAAATCTTGTGTACATGCAAATAAATATATGTATGATAAGCAACGGGAATCATATATATAACAAAGTCATCAATGTTGAAGAATCCAAAGTGGTTGGATATATGATGAGCAATGGCACAAAGTAATTGGCTAGGCAGCAAAGAAGCATGGTTAATAGCAATGGGGAATAAGTTCTAAGAGTCTCTGACCAGAATGACACCATTAAGTGACTATTGCAACAATATTTCCAGTCCTAGTCAGAAGAATAGTTTTGAGAAGAGATGATGGAAACTGCTTGATAAGTTGAATCTGAGAGAAGTTGAATGAATTCAGTCCTTATATGAAAATATTACTCGTCGGGTGCCCACCTTCATGAGAAATATATCTTTTCCTGGATTTTCTCCAACTTCATGGTTGAAAAGTTTGAATTGTCATTTGACAAGTATTTCAACCGAAAACTTCAGTAACAGAGTTTATGGAATGGCTGATTTTGGCAATATATAGAGCAACAAATTGTTCAGAAATAGATGCAGACTTATCATAAGTAGCTAGTGAAATGAAGAAGTGGTTTATCTATCAAGACAGTAGCTTATCAGTCCCAGATTAGGATTGCAGCAATATATCAATCCTAGAACAGGACTACAGTAATACATCAGTCCTAGACAATGGAGAAAAATTGAAGTATGCAATGTAGTCTATGAATAATGAAAAATGCAGAAATTTAAATGCAGTAGCTTGAAGTTTTTGTGGAAGATCGATGATCACTAAGTCTGGTTCTCTGAAAACAAGTTGGATGATTGTACATCTCTAAAAACCAGTGGGAGAAACTTCATTTTCTGATCATGAATGTTGATGATATGTTCTTTTCTAGCAGCAAGATTTGGTTGTTGAAGGAAACAAAAGGAGAGTTAACAATGTCTAAAGCAGATAAATTTCATGAAGATTAGTGACCCAAGAATGCATTTCTAAAGAAAAGCATGGAAAATATAACTTATACAAGGTCAGTTGGATGGTTATCATTCTTACTTATCATTGTATAGAGTTGTTTTCATTATTTTAGACTAAATTGATCAGTAAAGTTCACCTACATTTATGGAATTTCACCTTATTATCTTTCTGCATACTCAAGTTGTACAAATTCAGCAAGCTATCAATGAATAGAAAATCTTGCAGATTGACAATATTAAGTAGTGTGAAATATATGGTTGCCAATTCTATGTTATTAGAAATTCTGGCAGGACAACATATGCTTATATTATGAAAAATCGTTATGGATTATAGATTAGGCATATGTTATGTTACTGTATTTTGAGGTAATTCATGTGATTATGTATGCTACATTGTGATCTTGGAATGCTGATGCTTTTCTAATTCTTCATGGCATTCTTTGATTCCTTGTAGTTGACCATAATTGACAGAATTTTGAAACAGATTGTTTGATGTGAGTTGAATTCAAAGTGCACACACTTTAGTATCTAAATCATATATACTTCAGTTTCTAAACAATGTCAAGTTCAGTGGGAGATTGTAAGAAAACTTAATGAACTCGACATTGTGTAGAACCCAAGTATATATTCATATATGATTTAGTTTTGAATTCAAATGTCAAGTTTAAGTTAAGAACTTAAGAAAATCATTTTTGTCCATATTATCACATCTGTTAGAATTTGAAATTCATAAATACAGTTGTGACTCATGAGAGTTTATCTGGTTTTTTGAAAAAGCAGTTAGGATGCATTGTCAGTTTCTTGATGGAAGAAACTGACAATACAATGCTTTATATATCAGATATTTTGGTCCCTTCTGATGCACGAAACATTCTCATCAATTAGTCCCATCACTAAGAGGATGCCAAAGGTGAAATCAGGAGAAGAGCAAGATGGAAAACTCAACTGTGTCAAGAAGGTCAGTTCTATCTGTTTTTGGTGTTTATGTATTCTGTAGATACATGATTGATATAGCGACTTCAATCCCAAGCCTAAATACATAATCTGATGGTGCACAGTGATTTCATTTATTTTGCTATACATATCATAGTGATTTCATTTATTTTGCTATACATATCATACCGTTTATATACTTTGCAGATATTAGGATATATATGATGTTTCAGTCCTATATTAGGATACGACTGACATATCAATCCTAAATACTAATTACGATCATTGCTGCACTCCCACATATATTTACATAGAAATGTTTGTTTTCTTGTGTTCATGCTAAGATAGATTTACAGCAATAGAACAGAGCAAGTTCTAACAAACAAGACTTCAAAACTGAACATAGGCCTACAAATTGGTGGTTGACGTAGCAGAAATGGTCTATGTGCTCCCATAAGTAGAAGAATTTCAGGCTATGACAGGACCCACAATTGGTGATGTAAAGAAGGCTATTACTAATCAGCACACAGTTAAGAGTCCAATATAGGCATTGCCTTATGGCTAATGTGGCTGCACAAACTTCACCAAGGTCAGGCCTTTTTGTCCCTTCTGATATTGAACTATCATTCCAACTATAATAATAAGACCATCTAAGATGGTTTCTCCAAGTTATAAATGCAGATCACAAGAGAGTTTATCGTTCTGTTCTCAGATCTTCATAACACAATAGAGTTAAGCAAAACTGTACCAGCAATGTTGAATATAAATAAAATCTTACTACCAATTAGTAGTGCAGCATCAGGGGGCTAAACAGTTACACACACATTCTTCAAGGTGTCAATCAAGATCTTACATCCTGGATATCCACATTTCCTTGATACACACCCAGTAGTTGAGGTATTTGGTTGACATATTTTGTCACAAACATCTCCAAGAACTGCTCTTCAGCATGAACTAACACACACAGCTTACTCAAGTTTTCATTTATCAATCCTTTCGACAACAAAACTTTCAACACCGAACACCATGGGATTCTTCTGCAAGTTATAAGAAAAAACAATTGGGTATTTGGCAATTATTACGGAAGGCCATCCCATCTTGTTCACCCAAAAATCCATTACTTGCATTAGTTTCTTCTCTGACACCACCATACTACGAGGGCACTTCCTGAAGGCAGAGAGAAAATCATCCTCAGACCAGCCCCACCTCATCATACAAACTTGGTGATTACAATTAAGCGTATTCCTACACCACAATGCATTCATTGCCTTCAAGCTAGTTGAGTTTTTCATATTGAATCCCATTTCCTTCACCTCACCCACAAGTTGAGCAAAACCTTCATGCTTTCAAATCAAAAGGCGAGTAAAATGACAAAACAACATAGAAATGCATGACTGGGGCATGTACTTTTCTCAAAAGTTTAATATTCGGCAACACACTAGTGCAGTGGTTTGCCATGAAAATCCGTGAGTTACGCCTCAAAACAGCAACAACAGATTTGTGAGGCAGCATACTCCTAAGGAATTTATGAATCAGTATAATGCGCTTCTCCCAGCTTTGTCCCAAAAGCTTTGGAGTTGAAGCCATAGTTTTGGCAAGGTCCTGCCTTGAAAGTCCAACAGAGCTGAAATACTCGAGCTTTGGCAAAACGGATTCCTTAAAATCAGCAGTAAGAAATTGTGGGCATGACCTAATAACCTGAGCGATCTGGGTTTCAGAGAAGCCATGCTTTCTTAAATGGGACAAAACGGAGTCTGCTCTTGCTGCGGATCGCAAAATTGCTCCTTCCGATGATAACCCACATGAGTTCATCAAGTAATTCACTATGACATTCTCATCTTGTGAGGTAATGATGTGTGTGCAAAGAAATTTGTGATTTTGATAAGAAAAACATGAGGGTGTTCGATCACCCACAACAAGTTTTCTACTTTTGGAAGCAAAAGGGAAAGATAACGTTGAACAACCTCACCTAAGGATCTTCTTTCATCATGAGTGGATAAAAATAAGTATTCATAAAGAAAATGAGATTTTATATTTCCCACGTTATGTCATTTGGAGGCTTTGGTTTTGTGTTCTGCTCTTTGGGTGGTTGGTCTTTTAGTTTTTACCTTTGGGTTTATTGTTCTTTTGGTTTTTTGTCTTTGGATTGTTTGCCTTTTATTGGCTGAGAATCCTTGTTATATCGCTTTTGTTCATCTAATAATTTTGATTTTTCCAAAAAAGTATGACTCACCCGAAATTCCAGATTATGACAAAAGAGAGTGATGAAAGTCAAGCCTAAAGTAAAACCCTAGCCTAGATTCAACTAACATAATGCAACCTTAGAAATCAAGTTCCAAGTAACACGTAATCAAACACTATAGACCTCAGCTCCTGCTTTGTCACCCTTTGACGATGTGGTCGACCACAGGTGATGCTGTACTAGAGGAAAAAAAAAATGAAGGGATCAAGTATTAAAATATTGGCTTTTAATATCTATCGAAGCTTTGAAAAAATGGGATACTGTATAGGTATATATATATATATATATATAAAGAATTTTTTTAAAGAGTTAATTTATTGGATTTACATGTAAATAGATATGAATGTCAACTTCATCTACATCCAAAAAGAGACTCTATGTGGTTGAAAAGTCGCTCCGTGACTACGAAAGTACAACAATCAGACCAAAACATATGATCCATATAGTAGGAATTGTAACGATGAACATAATAGTCAACAATATCTTTGGAGCTACACATTGTTTCTCCTATAAAGGGATAATAAGTGTTTGAACCCAAAATGATAAATGCTCCATAATTTCATTAAGTGCTCCATCATTCCATAAGTGCTCCATAATCTCATTAAGTGCTCCATAATCTCATTAAATGCTCCATCATGGTTTGTTTAAGGCCAACTAATGTGGCCTGACAGCCTATATATAGAGGCTACGATGAAGTAATAGAGGAACCAATTTTCATCAACTAATCTCTACGACTACTCAAGTCTCTTTCGAAAACTCCTCTCTTTCTCTTAACGATGATCATACTCTAGTCCTAGTCTCATCAGGAGCCGACTGTCAGTGCCACCAAACCCTTTGTCAAAGTGCTTCGATCCTAGTCTCCTCAGGGAGCCGACTGTAGTACTGCGACCATAACTGTTACTGAACCAACCAAGCAAGGGTAACACCCTCGCAAACCAGCCAAGCAAGGGTAACACCCTCGCAAACCAGCCAAGCTAAAGTCACGCTTTAGCAAGTTTTCCCCACTTCCCAATGATTTTCGCTCTACTCGATCTATGATGTCTAGTATCGATTGTGGATTTTGAAAAAGCTTAGCAAAAGTCCTCACCACGAGGCACAAAGAATCCCGCGATGAGGTTGATGCTTTCCTTGTCCACAATCGCTTGAAAGAAGTTAGGTCAAGGGACACCCCCGATGACCGCACTTGAACGGTGCTGGCACGCCCACACAAGAAAAGAGACTGTTGACCAACTCAAGAAAAACTGGAGCCAAACATTTTGGCACGCCCAGCGGGACCTACTGCATAGCTTTACTTCGTGATCGCAACCATTGGGAAGTCAAGAGCAAACCCTTATAAAAAGGTTTACGTTAACTGCCAGAAACATAAGGCCTCAAGTTACAGACCGCACTCGCGTACTGACTATCGTGGTCTTTCTGAAGAATTGGTAATCTAGAGATTTTCCCTTAATCAGCCATAGACTGAGATGACAACCGAGCAAGGAGGAAATCGACAGCCTACTATTGAAGGCGAGAAAGTTCCCGTCACCTAACCTAATGAGGCTGGCGATGCGTCTAGTATCGCGTAGGTAGCCGCGAGTGCGGTTACAACTATTGATTTTGTGCTTATTCCCGTTCCAGAGAATGTGACCATAGAAGAGCGGCTTAATATCCTTCAACAGAATTCTGCCGCATACCATGAGAAGATGGAAAAAGCCCTTGCTGAGGACCGCCGACGGCTTGATGAGTTCACGATCTTGGTCAGAAGCTTGAACTAGGGGCACAAAAAACACAAGGGCAATTGGATGGCATGAACCCAAAAATGCAAAAGAACAACGAAGAGCTGTTGTCCGCAAGCAAACACATAGCCACAGACATCGCGGCTATAAAAAATGAGGGATACAATCTCGTGACCCAGGTTGCCATGCAGAGAGCTGACTTAGACCAGGCTAAAGAGGTTATGAATAAAGCTTTGGGAGATCCTAATGCCCCCACAGAGTCAGGCAAGTACATACCGCCAAATGCTCGAGAAAAAGCTAGCGGCGGCAGTACGGCCACATCCGCTCTAACTGCAACTACCACATCAGTCAGAGGTAAAGAGACTACTCTGGCAAAGGGTGGAAAGAACAACGCCGCTTCATCAGTCAAGCAAGGAACCAGGACTTCAATGTGGGGGCCCTTGTTGACCATAGCCCGTCTCCCCAATATGATAGCGACGGAGTCGAATACGTGCACCAAGACCAGCCTTTAGCGAGCCAACAGGTTGGAAGTCCAGCAATGATCACCGCGGCCGCAAAGGGTCAACCAGTAGCGGGTTTTAAGTAGCAGATGTCGACCCAACAAAAAATGACCCATGGAGGCAGCGTATCTTTGGTTAATCAATCTTCACAGGCGCCACCGCTGATCCAGCCAGTTGATGACACAGTGGTTCACCCACCTAGGGTTGGCATTTTGAGCCGAATGGGCTGAGCCAGCCGAAATCAGGACCGAGTCAAGCCGACTTCAGCTGAATATTCAGTAAGCCGATCTTTCGGCTCAGTTGAGCCGTACCGAGAGTAAGTTTTGGCTCAGCTATGGTATGACAACTTACATACAGTCGATATACCATACCGACCATATATGTATACATACGGCATGCCAAATGTTATATATAAAAATGTTGCAAGAGAGAAGGGTCTAAACCTGTACCGCTTACAAGTTTGCTTTGATCTAAACCACTAGACCACAAGCCACTCTCATTATATGATGTCCAAATTTTGTATTTATTCAATTATGGGTAATAACTCAAGTGACCAGACCCCTCACGACCTCACCCTCCCTCCTTTAGTCCTTTTCTCCTTTATTCTTTCCCTCTCTCTCCTCTCTTCCTCTCTCTCTGTTCTCTGACTTCTCTCTGTTTCTTTTTCCAGATTATCTTCCTCTTGTTTTTGCTAATAGAAGCTTGGCATGGGCAACCTCTTATTCTTTGTGGGTCAATAACTACTTTGATTCTCTATGTAAATCTGAACGATGGTAAATTTCTCTGTGTTCCAATCTTCTATGATCTGAGTTTTCATTCTTAATCTGCCATATGTGACTCACTTTTGGTTTTCTAGATCTTCCCCTCATAAAATCATCAAATCAGCATCATCAAATCTTCCTATCTTCATTTACATCATCATCGATTTCCGAATCCGGCTATAACCGAAATTGGAGCCTAACTTTCGGTATACCGATTTGTCGGTAATAGACGGCAGTGGTTCGGCTTCGGTTACAGATTTGGGAAGCCGACCACATTCGGTCGGTAGCCGATAATCGAAATTTATGGTCGGTTTCTTACCGAATCCAGCCCTACCACCTCTTCCTGATCCAAGATATGTAAGGAGAGAGGAGGTAGAAGCAATGATCAAGACTGCGAACTAGAGGCCTAACTTGGAGGAGGCCTACCAAGGGCCTTTCCCACCGCATATTACACAGACACCTTATCCTATGGGATATAAGAACATTACGTTCTCTACTTCCTCTAGAGAGGAAGTCGAAAGTGCCGCGGCTCAATTGGTCAGGTTTCGAGTACAGTGTGGCCAGTACTAGAACGATGACAATATGAAGTGTAACATCTTCGTTACTTCTTTGTCGAGGCCTGCCTTCACCTGGTCCACTAAGCTGCAACCGAGATCTGTTACGAGTTGGCTCGGGATGGAGAAGCTGTTCAAGGAAACCTTCGGGACTATCGAGCCGGAAGTAGATCTGGCTTCACTCACTCAGATGGCTCAATAGCCAACTGAATCCGCCGTCATGTAAAAAACAGCATGGAAGCATGTTCAATTCCATGGGGGAACTGATCACAGAAGTAGGAAGTATCGAGCACTTGCTCAGGGACATAGATGCTATGAAAAACGCCTCAAAGGGGACATGCATCCCAGGGAAAAGCCGAACAGTGGCTGCGCTCAGCCATCAATCAAGTTCCTTCGATCCTTACTACAAGAGTGAGGAATCTAGCACAGTAGAGGCTGACGAGTCTGAAGAGGACGAGATAGATGCGCTGGAACTCACCGGGAACAATGCTTCAATGCTAAAAAGTTGTGCAAAGAGCCGGTGAAGCTCAAGTCAGTGGTTTTTACCAAACCAGAGTTCACAATTTCTACTTACGACGCGAGCAAAGCGCATGAAATGTTGGATGAAATGATCGCCGCAAAGATGGTGAAAACCGACTTCGGCCCATTTCCCAAACCAGAGCAACTAAGGGGGAAGAAATACCGTAAACTCCTTAATATGTGGAATCATAATACAACCAATTGTGTTAAGCTGAAAGATCAGATCCAAATCTGGTTAAATAATGATAGTTTACAAGTAGAGGCACCGATAACAGCAGCAGCGTTTGTGGACCTAGATCCCTTCCCAGATACCTGCATCAACATGGTGGACGTGGCATGGGGTGCAAAAGATCAGCAGAATCAAAGCCCAGACCACGTGACTAAGGATGTGAAAAGGGCTGGAGACAAAGCCATGAAGTGGGAATCCAAGACTCCTTTACCCATCGTCCAATGCTCGCGGTGCAAGGAAGAATGTGACACTCAAGCACTGCATGAGGAAACATCCCAGACTGTCTGCTTTGGATCTCTGCAGCTAGTAAGGTTAGTATCATCTTCTATAAACTTCCAACCATGCAGCCCAAGAGTGCACAGTGGTTCAAAAACTCCTTCTCCAAGGGACTCAAACTTATTCAAAAAGTTGAAAGCCGCGAGGGAAGAAGGGTAGGTGGATAAGCGACAAGGGGTTTTAACCAGACCTTACATTCCTCCGATGTCGACGTCCTCCATCAAAGAAGGGAAATGGTATACATAGAAGAAAGGCAAGGTGGTGGAGATGAGCTCTTCAAGGAAGAGAAAACTCCAGCAGAGGTTTGGAGAAGCAAAGCGAACCTTGGAAGCACTGGATCAGGGGTTGATTAAACCATCGCAGTTGGTGAGATCTCCAGAAGAATACCAGAGACCGGTGGAGGCACTGACCTCTAAAATGTTCATCGCCCCACAGGTTTTCCAGCGGCTTCCTAAAATATCGCAACGGGCTTTAATAACCAACGCTCGCTGGAAGGATAGTCAGGAAAAGTCCCTAGCTCCCGCGAAACGAGAATCGCCGCCAACCAGTAAACCTAGCGTTTGGCAAAGGATATCCCGCCAGGAACAAGATAAGCAGCCTTCAATCTTTGACAGGCTGGGGGCAAAGACAATCGATCTGCAATTGTGCAGTGGAGGCCTAAGAAGGTTCAAAGCATAGTGGTTGTGAAATCAGGAGATGCTTCATCGGTGAAGCAGGGGCCACCCATGAGGGAATATGCCTTCGCGACAGATCAACAAGAGCAGGCCATGATCCAAGAAGGATCACTAGCTGCTTGCGTCGCAAGCAAGTTCACGACAGAAGTTGACCTGAGCTTTCCTGCGACGAAATCAGAAGAAGCAGACATGTTGGACATTACATGTAACATGGTGTATGTCCTATCATCAAAATATGCCTTGCAAGAGGCTGCAGACACCAATGTGTAGGTTCAGGACATGGGTTTCAGTAAGCCAACGCTAGCAATGGCGCAACACATGAGGCCATTGTATATCACCGCCGATGTGAACGGCATCAAGTTTAGCAAGATCATGGTAGACACAGGCGCCGCAGTTAGGGATTAAGAAAGAGAAGATCCAATCCACGTCCCTGACTCTAAAGAACTTCGCGGGGACTGTAACCAAAACATTAGGTTTGATCTTCCTACAGGTCAAGGTGGGTCCAGCAGAAGGGGTTTATGCCTTCTTTGTCACAGACTGCTATGCGGCATATAACGCAATTCTGGGCCGCGATTGGATCCACCGGAGTTATTGTGTCCCATCCACCCTTCATCAGGAGCTGATCATATGGGACAGAGTCGTGGACAAGGCTACAATAGTCAAATAGATCCGTGAGCTTTCTCAATCTCTGCAGTCTACACGGATGCAAGGTACTATCTAGAACCCATTTCTCTGCTGCAGGTCTGCGGCATTGACAACAAGGGCGGTCCCATAGGGGTGACGACCTCTGAATTGGCACAATGGGAGCTCGCGGTTGCTAAAAAAGACCTCAAAAGGCCTAAACATGCAGTGCAATCTCCAAGTTCTTGTTGATGGATCAAGACTTCCCAACAGAAGAGTTAGAGGCCTTTCATTCTTTTTGTGAAAGATTATCTTCATATTTAGTTGAAACAAAGGCCTATGCACAAGTGGCAACATTGGAATACATCGATGAGGATCTCTCTGATCATGAGGAGGAAGAGAAAACATTCAGCTGGCCCCAGCGTCGTTGGACGATACCCCTCCAAAGGTTAGGGATCCTACAGAAAAGGTGAACTTAGGGACTGAAACTGAGCCAATGGAAGTAGCAATCAATGCAAACTTAGAGCCCGAAGAAAAACAAGGGCTCATTGACTTATTGCAAGAGTATAAGGATTGTTTCGCGGAGAGATATGAAGATATGCCAGGTTTATCTCCTGACTTGGTCTGCCATAAACTGCTGACTATCCCAGATCAAAATCCGGTGAGACAAGAATCTAGGCGGATGAATTCGGAAACTCAAGTTTTGATTAAGGAGGAAGTCGAGAAGATGCTTAAGTCAGGAATCATTAGGGTCGTCAAGTACAATTAGTGGTTTTCTAATGTTGTTCTAGTTCGGCAGAAGAAAGGCAAAATGAGAGTGTGCGTCAATTACCGCGATTTCAATAAAGCCACTCCCAAAGACGTTTACCCCATGCTGGTCGCAGATATGTTGGTAGACCCAGTAGTTGGTCATGAACGCTTGTCCGTTATGGATGGAACTGTAGATAATCATCAGATTCCAGTGGCAGAAGAGGATAGACACAAAACTGAGTTTAGATGCCCAGGTTTCGCGAGAGTTGTGAAATATATAGTCATGCATTTTGGCTTGAAAAATGCGAGAGCCACATACCAACGAGCAATGAACCTAATCTTCCATGATATCCTGGGAAGGATTTTAGAGGTTTACATTGAGCGTATGCGAACACACAAGCTGAAAATGAACCCCGCGAAGTGTGTGTTTGGAGTTCAAGTAGGCTAGTTTTTGGGATTTATTGTACATCAAAGAGGCATCAAAGTATCCGAGGATAAAACTAAAGCAGTGATCAATGCTTCGCCCCGACGAACAAAAAAGGAGCTGCAAAGGCTGTTGGGAAAAATCAACTTCTTGCGACGGTTTATTTCCAATTCCTCCAGCAAGATTCAGCCTTTCTCCGCCTTATTAAAGCTGCAGGGATAAGCAGAATTTGTGTGGGAAATGAAGCATCAAGAGGCCTTTGACAGCATAAAGGCCTACTTAACCAATCCAGACAGTTCTCTTTCCTCCGAAATCAAACCAACGCTCAAACTCTACATCTCAGCGGCGGAAGCTTCAATAGGTAGCCTCCTGGCAAAAAATGTCGTGGCGGGAATGGAGCATGCCATCTACTACCTTAGCAGAACTTTAATGGATTGCGAGACCAGGTACACACCAATGGAAAAGCTATGCTTAACGTTATACTTCTTTGCATGTAAGCTATGCCACTACATGTTGTCATTTACTACATGCATAATCGCTCAAACCGATTTGGTCAAATATATGTTGTCGCGGCCCATTCTTAGGGGCTAAATTGGCAAATAGGTCTTAGCTCTTTCTGAATTTTCTTTACAATATGTCCCTCAAGAGGCTGTAAAGGGCCAAGCCATTGCAGATTGTTGGATGCCCTAGAGCATCGCGAGCTAGAAGTCGCGGCAAATTTATGGGGACCAGTATGCCATGAATATTACCCTGAATCTTTCACCGATGACCAGGCAGCAATCATGTTACACCCGTTGGTATTATACTTTGATGTTTCCTGAACCGATACATTGGCCGGAGTAGGAATCACACTGGAGAATTCTGTTGGAGATCACTTTTCGTACTCATTCCAATTGGAGTTTCAATGCACCAACAACCAGGTTGAATATGAGGCCTTAATCATAGGCCTAGAAGTACTGCTGGAAATGTGAGTTAGAGACTTACAAATACCTAGAGATTCTCTTCTGGTCATCAATTAGTTACGCGAAAATTTTAGATACGTTAGCTTCGTTCTGGTCCCTTATTTAAATAGGACACTAGAACGGTTGGACCAGTTTGATGACGTGGATCTTGAGCATATTCCTCGCGAACGAGTTGGCCCAGCTGGAAACAGGAGTATCATTGAGATAAGGCGTGCATGAGAGAATCTTGAAAGTAGAGCGTTGAACGCTTCCTTCTTCGATGGCTAGAAAAGACCCGCCAGAAGACGCAGTGGTAGCGACCTTAGAATCCATTAACATGGATTGTTGGTTCCCTTTTGATCAACTACCTCAAGTATCCTGATCAACCCATTGACAAGAGGATTCGCTACCTCGCTCTCAATTACTTCCTCAGAACTGATGAGCTGGGTAGAAGAGGAGAAGATGGTGTAGTTTTCCGATGTGTTTATGGCAGTGAAGCGAACCAGCTCACTCCTGTATATGCGGGGCTCACCAGGCAGGTCTAGAAATGCGTTGGTTGCTCAGGAGACATGGATATTTTTGGCCCACCATTTTGAAAGATTTCATCACATTCGCGAAAGATTGTTTGGACTGCCAAGCTCATGGGCCGGTCTAGCATATCCCAATGTCCCAATGCAGCCCATTATGAAGCCTTGGCCCACAAGAGGATGGGCGTTGGATTTAATTGGGATGATTGACGCACATTCATCACTTCAGGATAACTTCATCATTGTCGCGACCGATTTCTTTACAAAATGGGTTAAAGAAGAACCTTTGAAGGAAGCATCTGGTGGTACGTTGCAAAAATTCCTATTTAGGAATATCATCTATAGATTTGGTATCCCAGAAGTTTTTGTTTCAGACCGGGGGGCAGCTTTCATGGGTGGTGAGGTTGATAAACTGGCAAAGAAATGGGGAATACAGTTCATCCATTCCAGTCCTTATTATGCTCAGTCTAACGGTCAAGCGGAGACCAGCAAAAAAATTATCATCACTTTGCTAAAGAAAATGTTGGAAGCTAATCCGCGACAATGGCATGGGACCCTTTATGAGACTCTTTGGGCCTACTGCACATCAAAGCGGAATCCCACCGTGACAACACCTTATTCTTTGATGTTTCGTCATGATGCAGTACTGCCTTTGGAAGTCAACATCCATTCATTACTAGTTCAAGAGCAGCATCATCTCATTGGAGAAGACTAAGTTCAGGCTATGTGGCAGGAACATGAAGACCTTAGCGAAAAGCGCTTGGAGGCTTTAGATAGTTTGGTCATGGAAAAGTAGCAAGTAGCTCACGCCTATGACAAGCGGACATGGGGAAGGAGTTACAGTGAAGGAGAGTTAGTTTGGAAAGCAGTTCTCCCACTTGGCTAAAATTTAGATGGTCGTGGCAAATGGACTCCTAGATGGGAAAGTCCATACATCATATATAAGATTTTGGAGAAATCTCAAGGACTTGGATAGGGATGTCCATCACAACCCTATCAATCTTGAAGAAATCTTTCCCAGTGTCTGGGACTCAGATGAGTCATAGACAGTTCCATCGCATAAGACAAGGGGGCAATTCTAATGTTCCTACACTTGTGAAGCCCATTCATAAAGGCCTGCTTTTTTAGGTCCATCATCGTTTTTTCGCTGTGCCTAGCAACACTAGGGGGCAACACTACACTAAGGCCCCGAAATTTTTTTAGCTTTGTCTCTTTTTTCGCAGAGAAAACACCTTTGCGAGAAAATTTGGTCGAGGTGTGGATTTTCTCAAAGCTTTCGCCGCGAGGTTCTTTTGACGCAGAGCATATTTAAAAATTCATACTATTTCGAAGCACCTAAATATACAACTATGGGGCTTATATTTGGGGCCTTGCGAGACACAATTATTGGCTCCTCACGGGTATTTAAATATCGGGATAAGAAAATATTATTGTATTCATAAAGTGGCTTTGCGGCTAAAAGCAGTACATTCATTACAAGGCCAAAAGTGGCTAAAATACAAACAGGAATCTTCAGATATCTTCTGAATCTGTCTTCAAATAGAAGCAGTTGAGGAACCAAACATCGGTTTGAGCTACGCCATCATCCCAAGGAGGGACGGACTTCAGTGAAGGAAAAAGAGGAGGAACGGAGCCCCCGCGCCCCCTTTACATGGAAGCAGCTAAGGAATCCAACGTTGGCTTGATCTGCGCCATTATCTCCAGAAGGGGCAGAGAGTAAAAGAACCGAATAGTCTCTGCACCCCCGTTAGCCTTGTTGACCACCACTATGAGGACGTGAAGTATGGGAACAGCCATTCTGTAGCTTGAACCCATTCCTTCAAACAGTCCATCCCTCCTCATCCCTCCAAGATTCTATCAAGAAGATAGAGGGGGAGAAGGAGGTGATAACCAAAGTCCCTTCCATCTGGAGGGCACAAACACAGGCCAGGTCCAGAAGGAAGGAAATAGAGGAGGAAGGACGAACCACAAAGTGGCCTTCCTCCCTTCCCCATTTCGCTCCCTCGAGTTTCTAAACCAATCTGAAGCCTAGCACATTCCATCTAGACTTTCAGAGGGCTGAAACAAGGGGTTGCCCGAGACTAAGCCATCAGGCCTAGTCCAGGCTTGAGATTTCACCATAAGGCCTAAAGGCTAGAGGCTAAGAATGGTTTCATGATGCGAAATTTTGTGAAGACGGAGAAAGAGAAGCAAAGATTGAAAAGCCATTGTAGAGGATCTGAAACTCAGAGGAAGGTTTGGTGTGAGCGTTCCCATCCCCAGAATGCACCTATTTATAGGAGCAGGGCATACAAATCTCCACCCTTGGATGGACAGTTGAAGAGAAGAGTCAATTTAAGTGTCAGTAAGCCTTGATTAAGTTGCTCTAAATATCAAAAAATCATCTCCACCCGTGGATGGACAGTCAAAGAGTCGAATTAAGTCTCAGTAATCCTTGATTAAGTTGCTTTAAATATCAGAAAAGCATCTCCACCCGTGGATGGACAGTCGAAGAGTCAAATTAAGTGTCACTAAATCTTGATTAAAGTTGCCCTGAATCTTAGAAAAGAATGGATTATTGGCGCGTGGGGGAACCAAACGGTTTTCGAAGAGGTAACTGTTCCATTTTCAATATTATCTTCTCACAACCATTTTCAATAGTTAGTTAATGCAAAGTTAAGACTCATTAAGAAGATAAATCCAATAGTTTTGAGTTGGGCTAGCAAGTGGATCCAAAAGATAAATATTAGTTAAGAAATAAAGATGTCGTCGGTACTATAAGAAGAATATATATGTATATATATATATATATATATATATTTTGTACTACAACTGGGCCTAAGGAAAAATCACTGCTGTAAGTCATAAGTGGCCTAAAGTGGCCAGCCCGCAAAATCAAGCTTCACACAAAGCACCTCAACCTGGAGGCCTGCAGCAAGGGCCATGTTTTCAATCTATAATGCCCGTTCTTCAGCTTGGGCCAAGCGGCGAGTCAATTTTTCAGAGGCAGCCAAGGGAGCATCCAGTTGGGTTTCCTCCGCGTTGAGCTCGTTGTTCACATGGGCCAAACAAGCTTGGAGATGTTGGATCTGGGCTTCTAATTTTAACTTCTGGAGCCTTAGCTCCCCCATGTGAGTGGCTCGATCATTCAAGGTGCCGCGAAGAGTCTCCATCTGACTAGAGAGGTTATTCCATACCACACGGGCCTCACGAGCTTGAGGATCCATGGTAGATTGGCGAGCGCAGGCCACGTCAAGGTCTTTCAATAACTTCTTTATAGTGTCGAGTTGAGTTGGATTGATCGCACGCTCTTGGCGAAGGAACGCAATGGCTTCCCAGATCCTGGGGAGCTCTTCAGGTCCCAGTCGCCGTTGTCCTAAAAGGTTTTGAAGCTCTGTCCACGCTAGTTCAACAATGGTAGAAGGAGTTTCCTCAAGGATTCGAGCTAGCTTTTCTAGCCTAGTGGGAGGAAGAGGTTCAGGATTCACATCACGATTATAAATCACCAATACTAGAGGGTCAATTGGTTCCTCAATTTTTTCATTTTCAGCATAATTTCCCTCAACGACCCCCTGAGCTTGGTTCGACATCTCAACTGCGGGAGACTCTGGAAAATGAATGCAAGGTTCATCAGTAGAGTGTTGGAGATGAGCAACTCCGAGGTAGAACCTTCGGCCTCAACGCTCACCTCATCTATTTCTGAAATCAAAAGACCACCACTAATGCTCACCTCATTCCCCAAACCTGGGATGTATGTCCCGTTGGCCAGATCTTCAACATCACAGACCACCTCCTCGGTATGAACAGAATCCTGGTCTGGTTCATAAATGTCAGAAAGCGGGTTTGGATCTAAAGGTAAATGGAAAAGCATTGGTCAACAGTGGCTTACCTCTCGAGCTATCAGATCGATATCTGGTACATGGTCACCTAGAGTGAGAGGCCCCGCTTTATTCACCTCTTGGACCTCTAGTGCCGCATGAATCTCTGTCGTCATTAGTTCCTCTTAAGCGGCAGAAGCCTCAGAGTGGCTTTCTACGCTTTCATGCTCTGGGGAATCATTATCGGAAATAGTTATTAGAATGGTAGGACCTTACGGATGCTTTCTAGATGTGGGAGAGGGAAGAGGCGCGACGGGGCTAGTTGGTGCTTGAACTAGAGAGAGTGTTGGCTCTTCTGCAACAATTGAGGATCCAGCCTGGCTCAGGTGAGAGGGATCAGTGGTCCTCTGATGGACCTGTCACAAGATATATAGTGAAGATCCTGGCCAGATTCTAAAATTTAAATAGGATAAGACGGGGCCAGAGTTTAGCAATCGCATTCCCAGAGGTTCGTCATCTTCAAAACTCTCTTCGACAAATTGAGCTCGATCGCATTTACAAGCAAAGATAGTAGTGACTTGTACAGGTAAAGAATCACAAGTCAAAGGGGGGGGGAGCATCAAATATACAAGTTCGGGATCGTTCTTAACCAAATTACCTCAGCGGGATCTTCATCATTAGAAGACTCTTCCTCAGGAGTATCCTCTGCTATTGCCTTTTGTTTCCCGACTTGAATAGAGGCTGTCCTGCTCCAGGTAGTTCACTGCAAAACACACTCAGGAATAAGAGCGGGAAAAATCAAGATAAGGAAAAGGAATGGTGAAGAAAGGCGAAAGATTACTGTTGCCCCAAGCTCGTAGATTTGTATCCCTAAATGCAATGAGCGTGAAGGTAGAATAGGTCGCTGGGGTTGTGCTGCAGGGTTGGAGAAGCGATCAAGAATCTCACTGTCCTTCGAGCCAGGACTACTCATGCCACGAAAGATCAGGGCGAAGAGTTCGTCATATGGCAGGTCCCAACAGTTCACAAACACTTCTTTCCACCAATCAGCATAATCATCATTGACATCATTGAGGGGATACGACGCTCTGACCCAAGGGGGAATCACTATCATAGTAAACTCACTTTGAAAGGGGGCAGACCCAGGCTGGGCTAATATCTGCCAAGAGGTGTAATAATTGGCAGACCAACCAGAGGCCAGGGTACCAACTGGGCCAACCCAAATTGGCGAGCAAAGTGGTTAGGGGCATAGAGCTCGTAACTTACACGGTCGATGGCAAGAAGAATATCCAAGCAGGCGATGGCGTGATGAAAGGGTAGGAGGGCTCTTTCGCTATGATCCCGTCCACTTGGCAGAAAGCCATCATCAAGGGGAGGAGGGAATCGCCTAGAAAGGACTATTTTTGGGTCCGGCATCTTTTCTAGCAAGTACAAGTAAATAAAACACTCAGAGTAGGGTGGAGTTCGATACCTTACCTTGTGGTAAAGCTAGTTCCCCAAAAGGGAATCGATTGGAGGTTCTGTTGGAATATCACAGCGACAAAAGCGAGGGAAATAAATCTGCAGCCAAAAGGCAAGGATCCAGAAAGGGCCACTAATGTCGGTATCAAAGGGGCGCATTACGGCTTTATAAAGGGAGCGATATAACGGACCCAAAACAGGTTGCCCAAGGCCAACGCAAATACCATTATAGAGAGCAGTCGCCAGAGAATTCCAGGGCCCAATAGGTTTGTTGGAAGAAGTGCAAAAGATAAATTTGCAAAGCCAGAATTCTAGGAATGCGATACCTCCTATATGGTCGCGCTGGGTGCAGAAATAGTCACTCCAGAATGGGTAGGATTTGTTGTGATGCTCCCGACCAGCTATATCCATTCTCAAAGGAAATTGAACGCCATCAAACTGACCATTCACATAGGGGTCAAAGTCAATGGGCAACCCCCTGATAGTAAGAACATCCAGTAAAGTTATGTTCATCTGCCCAAATCAGAAATTGAATGTATTGCTGGAGGTGTTCTAGAAGCAAAGAGCGGTGGCTAGCAGTGTAGGGCTGGTATTATGGGGAAGACAGAAGCATAGATCGATGGTTTGGGTGATAGCCACAGCATCCCATTGGGCCAAATCTCTCCCTCAGACCTCCTGATACCAAACAATTTCCTTGGGAGCGATGGCAGGCCAGAAGCCCACTTTTCTCCTTCGCCCCCAACTGCTAAAATCACTGGGCACCTGCTAAAGAGCCGCTCTGGGACGGCGGATGGGAAGCTCATAAAAGGCCATAGCATCATCTGGCAAACGATCACGAGGTGTGGGACCCAGACTCGCTTGATTATCACCTCCACCAAAGCCCATCAATCGACTTCTCTCCTCTCCGGTCTGACTTCTGCATCGAACACCCATGTTAGTCCGCCAGGTGAATGTGGCTTTCTCAGTGATTTCATCTGCCTGATCGATAACGAATGGTTTCTTGGGTGTCATTTCTAGATTTCTTCGGAAATGGAAGACGAAGTTTGGAGGAAAGAGAGAGACTTGAAACAGTTTGCTTTTGGGTTGAATCTAGCCAAGGGAGCTACTGGACGCTACCACGGTCATGAAAGTGATCAAAAGTATGCTCAAAATGGTCAACTCAATTATCATGCATATGGCTTTTATGTCTCTGGACGTTGTCATGCGTATCATCAATTAAGCCATGGCAACTTAATTATAAATCAAGTTGTGGCCTTAGAAAGCCAATATGTGGCTTTATTGGTCAATTCAACTTCAAATTCTTTACCAGTGTTTCGGGGCCATGCGATGGCTTTGATATATGTGGAGAAAACATCTACAACCCATATTGCATAAATTGCCATAATAAATACTCTGGTGGCCAATCTGTCATTCGCGACCTTAAATTTGAGTATCATCAATACAAGTTAACTCTTGTTTACAGTTATCCAGTTCCAAATTTCTTTCCAAAGAAATGTGTCTGCGATGGTACTAAACAATCCATAGAGGCGTCTAAATATGATGCCTGGAAAGAGTATAGAGGCGAACAAATATTTGATATGCCACTCTTTGGTGACTCTAAATATGATCTTGATGCGGAGCCAATCTATGATTATCGGTTCCAAAAATCATATGAATGAGGTTCTTTGAACCTCTTGATATGGAGAATTCAGACCAGCAAGTGGTCGAATGCAAAAGCCAATTCGTGGCTAATTCTACAAAGAACCCCTCTCTTTCTCTTATCGGTGATCACAATCTAGTCCTAGTCTCCTCATGAGCAAACTGTCAGTGCCACCAAACCCTCTGTTAAAGTGCTTCGGTCCTAGTCTCCTCAGGGAGCCGACTGTAGTACAGCGACCACAACATTTACGGAACCAGCCAAGCAAGGGAAACGCCCTCGCAAACCAGCCAAGTTAAAGTCACACTTTAGCAAGTTTTCCCAACTTCCCAGTGATTTTCTCTCTACTCGATCTACAACATCGAGTATCAATTGTGTGATTTTGAAGAAGCTTAGCAAAAGTTCTCACCACGAGGCACAAAGAATCCGGTGACGAGGTTGGTGCTCTCCTCGTCCACAATCGCTTGAAAGAAGTCAGGTCAAGGGACACCCCCGACGACCGCACCTGAACGATGCTGGCACGCCCACGCAAGAAAAAAGACTGTTGACAGCTCATGAAAAACTGGAGCCAAACAATAAGGATGAATCCAATTGGATGATTGGTCATGTACTTCTCTTATATCCATAAGCGTTATAACCAAATTGATTTACCTACCTGAGATTCATTTGAGATCTCATTGTGCTCTGTGCCTAAGTTGATAGAATCAAACTTAAGGCAACTAAAACAACATCAAATGGAGTACTTCAATCATTAATTACACCTCTAGTCCTCCTCCCATAAACAATCTTCTCTTGAGCACCATGACCAGCTGTTCTAGATCTGTGGTTTTCATATTAGGTGGAATGATCAAAATTACTTTCACATATAAATTAGTTCAATCATCCGCCCATAGAAAATTGTCCATATTCATATATTTCAGCTCCACTACCTTTCCTCTTTCACCATCTTCATCATCATATTGTTTTCAGAGGATTACTCTTCACCCAGATTAGCCTTGTGAGGATTCCTCCTCACTCAGATTCACCGTGAAGGAATTATTCCTCACTCCTTGAAGGGATTTTTCCTCACCTAGATTTAACTTGAGGGGATTTCGCCTCACCCAAATCCACCTTGATAGATTTCACCTCAAGACATTTTTCCCAAATAGATTGTGCTGCCTCTCTATTAGGTCATTTCCTAACTAGAAACCGTTCTTAAAATTTAGACCCATAACTTCCATATTCCATGATGTATATTTTTCTGTGAATAATTGAGTAAGTGCTTGATTTTTTTTCTCTCATTGGATTTTACAGATATTTCTTTATTTTCTCAGGACATATCGTAAATATCTTATATATCGAAAATATTTAACGATATCAAAGAAATTTCACAAAAACGGTGGAAGATAAGATATTTTCCCTATCAGAAATTTCGCAAATATTTTAATCCTTAAAAGGAATTCATTCCATGAGCTTGTGACGTGGTTGGAATGTTTGATTGCTAGTAGTGCCAGCCTATACGCCTCATTTCCTAGTAGGTATGCATGAAGACAGATAGAGATACATGTGTGCAATGACTATTTTGACTAAAGTAACAACATAATAAGAATTATTAACATCTTTACTACCGATCCCTATCCCGAACTAATACAGGAAAAAATTAAATGCATGCGCAAAAGTTACATTAGTATATCACCATATAAGCAAAGAGCCTTGAGCTTTGGCCAGACACTTGATTTGAAACCAGTAAGGCAAACCTCACAGAAAGTTACCACTTCTTCCATTCATTTTCCTACATTGATAAACTACAGATTCTTCACATTCCATAGAAAGCGAATCATCATCATCATCATCGCAAAACTTAAGAAAGCATTAGAAATCTGATCTTTTTAATCTGTTTCAACAAAACATACAGACTCCCCTTGAACTACATACTTCCAAACAGAGCATTAAAACACAGTGAAAGATCAAGAAGGCAAAAGATACTTACTGCAATGTCATGCACAATTGCAATCTTGCTACATATAGGTGCATGTATGCACAAAAAGCTAATTCACAAGACAGAAGAAACATTTACCTTGAAGGAATGGCACAATGTGAGAAAAACAATGGTGGAGGAGGTGGACGAAGAACCCGAGGACCCGATCAGAAGTTCTGGCTAGCCCAGACCGACCGGCCGCTTGGATCTTAAGGCGTCTAGAGACCACATCTGGCAACAGACAAAGACGAGCCTGGGGTCAGAGGGAGGGTCCGATTGAAGAAAGGGAGAGGTGAGCGAGGAGCGAGGGAGAGGCTCAGTTGAGCGGCTCAGCGACTAGTCGGTGAATTAACTGCCATAATTTGTTGAGATTGAAAGAGAAAAAAAGAAGAAAAGGAAGAAGGTTTGAAGGAGTAGTTGGCTTTACCCGCGAGGAAGTTCGTTAGAGTCGGTGCATTCATATGTGACGAAATTACATTTCAGCCCATGGGAACCTAGTGCGTACCGTTGGAAAATAAATTTTGTTTTCTGTAAAAGTTCTATAAGGGTATGAAGTAGTGAGGATTCAAATACATCAATTGGGAAAAATTCGGAACCAGTATGTATGTGAGTATCCAAACTCTCTCTTACTTACATATAGTCGGCAATCTAAATCCATGATTTAACCGTTCAAAAATTATACTAATCATTAAAGATCATCTTTGCAAAAATTCATTTTTAAACAAAAATCGGTTACTCATTCAATTGCATTAAACTAATAGACTGTTGTCATGATACTGTTAAATTCCATTGTAACTATTCATTTGTTTGATGCAATTGAATAAGTAAACGATTTTTTTTTACAATGAACTTTTGAATGGTTAAACTATGGATTTAGATTGTTGATTGTATTTACATAAGCAAAAATTTGGATACTCACATACGGTTTGAATTAAGTATTTATCACGAACTGGAATAACGTCCGAACTTGTTTATTGTAATACCCCTGAAATTCGTTATTAATTTCTAATGGTTTTCAGGAATTAATAAAGTGTTCATTGATGCGACTTAGTGGTTCAAGGGTGGAACGGAAATTATTTCGAACAATTAGTCACTCAAAAATGCTTCGATTCGAGGGTTATACATTAGGATTCTGTGGAAACTTCCTTCACAAAAGTTGTATAGCGCATCTATACGAGTTTGTGAACATGCGGAACGCAAAAATTGGAGTCCCTATGAAGAAGTTATGGAATTTGGAAGAAGTTTCCTTTTTTGAATAAATAGAAATTTTTGGGGAATTTTCAGAAAAATCCTAAATTTCTGAAAATAGAAATCTGAGCTCTCTTCTCTCTCCTCCGATCGGAAATCACCGATTTCCTTCCACCGGAGATATCTTCCTCCTTCGGCCGACCCACACCTCGTCACTAGGCTGCAACGATTTGCCACATCCTCTTCCACCTTCCTGCGGGCATCTCGCATGTAGCCGTCGCTGTAGGAGAAACCCATCCAAAACCCAGATTTGGGTCAACGCTTTTTTCTCCTAACTCCGGCCACCATTGCTCGAGATTCATGGCTCTCTGAACTCACATCAAGATGCTGAACAAGCTCCATGAAGCATCAGACCTGAAGTGAAGATTTGATCAGAAAACTAAAGCTCGCCGGAAACTGGGAAAATTCCGGCAAACCCGAAGCTTCCAAGGGACTTTTTCTAATTATGAAACTTTTTCAGGCTTTGTCTTGTTTTTAGGCTTCGTGTTAGTTATGAAAGTTGTTCACCATGTTGAGAAGAAGGTTTTAGGTTTAGGAAGTGTGGCCAAATTTTGAGTTTGACGGCAGCATTGTGGCTTTGGTTTTGCAGCCACCCTAGGAACAATTTCTGTTCATCTTTTTAATCTTCACATCGATGCAAACTCGTCGATGTGCAATACTTAATTTTTGAAAATCGTATGTGCAAGTTATGAATTTTCAAAATTTTAAGGTGTCGGTTCGATTGATTTTCGATCCTTGAGGATTCGGCCATCCGATCGACTTGTAATTTTGATAAATTGATCGTATAAGTATTCCGGAGACCTCTGGTGGTCTCAGATGAATTTTCGGCTCAATTGGCATTACTTTCAAGATTTTAGGGCAAATGGGTGTTCGAAATATAATCGTTTTTTATTCGAGTACTAAGTTAAGATCGTATTGTACTTAGGTGACTGAAGGAGCATATTCGATATATTATTTGCTATAAGAGAAGTCGCAGCAGGACTTTAAGGTGAGTTAATCTCACGTGGTTCATTTACGAACCGAATTACTTTTCCTATGTTTTATTTTTAAATCGTGAAATCGTTTTATGCAAATAAAGATTTGTTTTCAAATGATTTAAACTCGATTAACTACGATTTATAGGACTGCGGCTCACTGGTAAGAAAATGAATTTAAGTATAAAATGAATTTCTCGGTTTTTAGTGTGTGCGAACTATAATTGGTGTTAGTATGCATTCCTGAGTGGATGACTACGTGTGTGTGTGTGTGTGTGTATATATATATATATATATATATATATTCAGCGCTTCTCCGGTGCGGACATCAGCACTTTTTGCTTAGGTGCGGATTTCCGGTTTTGACCTACTTTCCGATCACATTTTCACATCTTAGCCGTTTAGTTTTTAGGTCATAATGTATAGATCATCTCTGCAAAATTTCAGCCAAATTGATGATCGTTAAGCCATTCAAAACTGCAATTTACAACAATTAATACGAACGGTTCCAATTGGAGAGATTCTGTTCGTTCGTGTAAATTGCAGTTTTGGATGCATTAACGATTATCAAATCGGCAGAAATTTTGTAAAGATGATCTATACATTAAGATCTAAAAACTGAACAGCTAAGATGTGAAAATGTGATCGGAAAGTGGGTCGAAACCGGAAATCCGCACCTTTTTCTTAGGTGCGGATATCCGCACCTGAGCAAAATTATATATATATATATATATAGGGTTAAATACTGTTTACTCCTTGTACTTTTGCTCGGAAAACACTTCTTTCACGCCCCGAATTTCGAATAATAAATTCAAATCCAAAACATGAATACAACTAAACAAATAACGTCCTGCATTTTTTTCTCAAAACCAACATCTCACAAACCATAATACAAACCTCGTAGCAACTATCTCTCGAGTCAATTATTACAATACTAACATAAATACAAAGTTATGCTCAAAAGAGTCTACAAAACACACCAAAATAGACCAAGTGCTGGTCTCAACCCTGCTGCCCTACGCAGCTCGCTCCCCTGATTATCTTGACCTGCAGGATTATCCGCTACACTATTTGAATAGTGTACCGGGATTACAACAACACAAAACCCGGTAAGCTTTCTGAAAGCTTGTGTGAGTAAATAAGAATGAACGGTTGATTTATTAGACCACAACTCATTTATCTCAAGTAAACATCCAACAATCTCAACAACCACAAGAAACATCAATCCAACACACATGAAACAACATGGAACACATTTCCACAATCATCAAAACACAACTCTCGCCACTTTGGCACCTAATCACAACTATCGCCACTTTGGCCCCACGTTAGAGCTCTAACTACCTCGTTACCTCTGACACCTTGGCCCAGGGTCAAGTAACGGCACCTCCAGGTTACTCAGTAACCCACGAACTTTGGACCATTTCATGTCCTCAGAACAATATATCCCCGTTATTATTTAACGGTCGAACTTTGGACCTCCCTGTCCTCAGAACACATACACTCCGGTTATCATTAACCAAAGATCCTTAGACCATTCGATTCTCAGAATCCTACGTTTCTCTACCTTCTATTCAACTCACAAAATCAACATGCTTATCACCAACATTTATCAAATATTAACAACATAATAAAATCATATTATCAACATTTATCAACAACATATTATCACAATTCCACACCTCAATGTCACACCATTCAATATATAATCACGTAAATATATATATATGTAAACATCTACACAGGAACGATCACTAATACCAACTATAGTTCACACGATGCAAAATCAAGAAATTCATTTTTAATATACTTTAAAACACATTTCTTAAAACCATTTTCTCACAGATAACAAATAAATTGGGCAATTAAGGAAATTCGGTTCGTAAATGTACCAAGTGAGATTTACTCACCTCTAAACTCCCGCTGCGTCTTCTTACAGCCCAAAATACGATTCACAATCGTCCGCTAACAAATCTGTCAAAAACTTAATCAAAACGATAATTAACTTCGCGTATAATTTCAAAAACACACTTATATGAAGATCCAACGGTCGGATCTTCACTCGTGACCACACAAGGTCATCGGGACAGTCCTACGATCATTATATCAAAACTAGAATTCTATCGGACGGTCCAAACTTCATAGATCATAAATTGAGCGATCGAAACCAATCAAAATCGTAAAATTCATAACTAAATCATACGATATCCAAAATTCACATGCTATATATTAGAATGATCGTATCGACATGTAGAATCTAAAAATGAGCAGAAACTACTCATGGTACCCCCGGAGGTGGCCGGAAAGGGCCGCCGGAGTTTAAGGCAGAGCCGCCGCCGACCACCGCCAATGGTGTCGGGGCTGGGATTATCCTCTTCGTTTCATCATTTTGAGCAACTTTCATAACTAACATGAAGTGAGAAAACAGTGGAAGTGGTTGAAAATACCTAAAAACAGTCCGGTTCGCCGGAAAACCGAAATTTTCCGATAGTTGCTCCGTTCGACGTCAAAAGCTTCACTTCTGGTCTGGGTATTTTTGCTGCGTGTTCTACTCCTTAATAGGGGTTCAACAAGATAAAGAACTCAAGTTTTGGTGGTCGAAGCTAGGAGAAATCGCCGCTGGTTCGTTTTAGGGCTCGGATTGATTTTTGAGTTCCATCGCCATGTAGCCGCCACGAGAGGGGAAACCGTGACCACCAGTCGACTCACAGAAAGGAGTAGAGTCGATCTGGGCTTCGTTTCACCTCAAACGGTGGGCGGAGCTGTGAGAAAAGGCCGGCAAAAGAATTGCTCTGTTTTCGACCGACGGAGGAAGAGAGAGAGAGAAGATGAATAGTAACCCGTGGTTTCCTTTTTTAGATAATTATGCTCTTTTCGGATATTTCCGGAAATAGTAGCCTATATATAGCCAAAATGGAAACTTTTCCAAATGCGATAACTTTCTCATACGAACTCCGATTCTTGCGTTTCACATATGCACGAACTCGTATCGACGAGCTCTATGAGTTTCATGAAGGAAGTTTCCTCAAATTCCTTATGTATAAATAAGTCAATTTTAATAACCCTAAATAATGTTAAATTTCGATACTAAAATCATTCGAAACCAAATTTCTCAAATAACGACATTCGAATCACACTCACAACTCATAATTCATATAATTTGAGAAATATTGAATTACGAAATATTTAACTGAAATTTCGGGTCTTCACAACTTCAGTCCCTGACCTTTAATTTCACACGTTTAGTCCCTCTACTTCAAAATTTCAGACCAATAGGTCTTTTCCGTCTAAAAGTCACGGTGAAATGTCTATTATGCCCTCAGTTCTTTTTTTTTTTAATTAGTTAATTTTTTTTTTGGAAAAGGATTTTTTTCCCTTTCTTTCTTTCTATTTTTTTATTTTTTTTCCTGTTTTTTTTCTTTCTTTCTTTCTGTTTGAAAAAAAAAAGAATAAATAAAATAAAGAAAAAAGAATTAAAGAAAAAAGAGAAAGGAATAAATTTATTATAAAAAAAGAACTGAGGGCATAATAGACATTTCACCGTGACTTTTAGACTGCAAGGACCTATTGGTTTGAAATTTTGAAGTACAGGGACTAAACGTGTGAAATTAGAAGGTCAGGAACTGAAGTGTTTTATGATGAAAAGCTCAAAGACTAAACAGTATTTAACCCATATATATATATATACACGTGAAATATATATATATATATATGTCGATGGCGTGACATTGTGATATGTGTGAATTGTGATTTATTCATAATATCGTTTTGAACTGTTACATATGGTGATTGTGGTGGTTGTGCCACCGCTTGTGACGGCATTTTGGGTGGCGTTTCGGCCATGTAAGGAACAATTTCTGGTTTTATATATCATCTACTCGTCGATACGAGCGTTTTGATATATAATATGTAATTTTTGGAGATCGTATGAATATGTTATAATTTTTACGGTTTCTGACAGTTCGATTATTCGATCCGTGAGGATTCAAGCGTTCTATCAATTTATGGTTTTGACATATCAATCGTAGGAGTGTTCCGAAGACTTTGGGTGGTCTCGGACTAGGTTTTGCCTCGATTGGCATTACATTCCTTAGGTGCTTGACAGAATGCATTCTGTAAGTAATCTAGTGGTGTGAAGACGTAGCTGGAATTTCAAGGTGAGTAATGTCACAACATTCATTTACGAACGAAGTTACCTTTATCGTTTTCGGAGTTATTTATTTAACTGCAAACTATAGTTGATATTAGTAGGCATTCCTGAGTAAATGACTACATATATATATTTACGTGAAATATATATGTGTTTGTGAATTTTGTTGATTGATGAAAACAATATGCATGAATGATGCTTTTTATTGTTTTGTGTTGTGGCTTTTCAGAAAACAAATGTTGGGGAAATGATTGATTTCTATTGTTTTGAAAAGCATTGAGATTTGTGTAACATTTTGAGTCATGTGCCACTTCTTTAAATGTTTTATTCCGAGGTATTGAGAGGTCCGAGGAATTAAGGTCACAAGTAGGTGACTTTAGGCAGTAAATCGAGTAATCACATCTTTGGCCGGACGAATGGTTACGATTTAGTTAGAGCTCTAGTCTGTCTGCAGGTGTAATTCATGGGATAACGGAGCGGTTTATGTTTTTAAGGAACCAAGGTGTGAGTTGTTTTCTTTATTAACAGCTTTTAAGGAATCACGGTGTGAGTTGCTTTATTTATTTACGATTTGAAAGGATTCAAGGTGTGAGTTGCCTTCCTTTATTTCGTGTTGTCAGAAATCAAGGTGTGAGTTGCTTTCTGTTATTTCGATCTGAAAGGATTCAAGGTGTGAGTTGTTTTCCTTTATTTCGTGTTGGCAAGGATAAAAGCGTGAGTTGTTTCCTTGGGTGGATTTGTGTGAGTTGATTTATTGATGGTTTTGAGTTACTCATACAAGTATTCATAAGCTTACCAGGTTTGTTGTGTGGCAACCCGGTGCACTATTAAATGATGTATGGGTGAATCCTACAGGTCAGGAAAATCGTGGCTGAAGCTGAGACATTGGATTGACAGCTTTACGGTAGGAAACCAATTTTGTGACTTTACCATTGATAAGACTTCTATCGTGTAGTAAGCTCCGAGGAGCATTTACGTTTTATTTTGTTGTGGCAATTTTAATTCATAACTTATATAATATATGACTCTATGGTGCGAGTCTATATTGACATAGTGGGTTCAAAAGGAAAAAGTTTTTCAGGTATTTTATATTAATGACTGGACCATCACATCTGTATAATTATGAGAATTATATTGATTTTTAATATTATTTAAAAATCGGGGCGTGACAACAAAAAAATTAAGCCCCCTTTCAACTTATAGCAAGATAGCATTTCCTATGAATGAGGTACGTGGAAAACAATAAATTGGCCTTTAACTTCAACTTCGTTTGATTTGCTTTTGTTTTTGGTTTTATTTGTTAAATGAACGATGAAAATAACTTGTGGATTGCAAATTTTGCTTTCGTGCATGTAACTTGGTCATTTCCTCTTAGTCAGAAAATGTGTTTCGCATGAAAATCACAATTCACATGCAGGAATGGATATGCATTATTGTCAATGCATGCATCAATTTATTTCATGTTGAACTGGACCAGAGAACCTGAAACTAACTAGTTAAGTACGGGTTGATTGGCTTATATTAATTGACAGATCTCTGCCTAAAATTGATTGTTGTCTTCCCTCTTGTGGCATCTAAGAGTCAAAGGTTAACCAATAACTAGTTAATGTAATTACAGTCACACAAAATAATATTTCTTTTTTAGTGGTATACAATAATTTTCCATGTCAATTTCTTGTATCTCCCATTACTTAATACCGCGTACCTGTATATATTTTCTCAATTTTGTATCGATTAATTTAATGCAGAGCTCAACATATTATTATGATCTAATGGCCTGCGTCTCTATAATTTCAAAACTCATGAGCATTATACTAATTACTAGATAAGACTTACTTTCACAATTATGACACTACTGTTTTGCATCAAAAAGAAAACGAACACATACTATATTTACTTTAGTTAATTTTGTAGAGTCATACTACATAAGGGATAGACTTTATAGACAAGTGTATTTAACTGCTGAAAATAAGTGTATAATTTTAAATTATTATAATTCCAACTTTTATATTTAATGCATATGGTTGAAATTCATTTGTCTCTTAGATGAGCAGTAATGTATTTTCATACATGAGTCTTTTCAGATTCTAGGCTTAGTGCCGAAAAAGAAAAAAGACAAAAGAAGGAGAAAAATAGATATAATTCTAATTTTCTAAAGAAATATTGAAATAGGAAACAGGATATGTATAAGAAGTGTTATTGTCACGCCCCGAATTTTGAATAATAAATTCAAATCCGAAACATGAATACAACTAAACAAATAACGTCCTAAATTTTTTTCTCAAAACCAATATCTCATAAAACCATAACAAAAACCTCGTAGCAAACTATCTCTCGAGTCAATTATTACAATACTAACATAAATAAAATGTTCTGCTCACAAGAGTCTACAAAAACATACCAAAATAGACCAAGTGCTGGTCTCAACCCTGCTGTCCTACGCAGTTCGCTCACTATCCTGATTATCCTGACCTGCAGGATTATCCGCTACACCATTTGAATAGTGTACCGGGATTGCAACAACACAAAACCCGGTAAGCTTTCTGAAAGCTCGTGTGAGTAAATAAGAATGAACGGTTGATTTATTAGACCACAACTCATTTATCTCAAGTAAACATCCAACAATCTCAACAACCACAAGCAACATCAATCCAACACACATGAAACAACATGGAACACATTTCCACAATCACCAAATCACAACTCTCGCCACTTTGGTACCTAATCACAACTATCGCCACTTTGGCACCCACGTTAGAGCTCTAACTGCCTCGTTACCTCTGACACCTTGGCCCAGGGTCAAGTAACGGTACCTCCAGGTTACTCAGTAACCCGCGAACTTTGGACCATTTCATGTCTTCAGAACAATATATCCCCGTTATTATTTAACGGTCGAACTTTGGACCTCCCTGTCCTCAGAACACATACACTCCGGTTATCATTAACCAAAGATCCTTGGACCATTCGATCCTCGGAATCCTACGTTTCTCTACCTTCTATTCAACTCACAAAATCAACATGCTTATCACCAACATTTATCAAATATTAACAACATAATAAAATCATACTATCAACAATTATCAACAACATATTATCACAATTCCACACCTCAATGTCACACCATTCAATATATAATCACGTAAATATATATATACGTAACCGTCCACACAGGAATGATCACTAATACCAACTATAGTTCACACGATGCAAAATCAAGAAATTCATTTTTAATATACTTTAAAACACATTTCTTAAAACCATTTTCTCACACATAACAAATAAATTGGGCAATTAAGGAAATTCGGTTCGTAAATGAACCAAGTGAGATTTACTCACCTCTAAACTCCCGCTGCGTCTTCTTACAGCCCAAAATACGATTCACAATCGTCCGCTAACAAATCCGTCAAATACCTAATCAAAACGATAATTAACTTAGCGTATAATTTCCAAAAACACACTTATATGAAGATCCCACGGTCGGATCTTCACCCGTGACCACACAAGGTCACCGGGACAGTCCTGCGATCATTATATCAAAACTAGAATTCTATCGGACAGTCCAAACTTCATAAATCACATATTGAGCGATCGAAATCAATCGAAATCGTAAAATTCATAACTAATTCATACGATATCCAAAATTCGCATGCTATATATCAAAATGATCGTATCGACATGTAGAATCTAAAAACGAGCAGAAACTGCACATGATACCCCCGTAGGTGACCGGAAAGGGCCGCCGGAGTTTAGGGCAGAGCCACCGCCGACCACCACCAATTGTGTCGGGGCCAAGCTCATCCCCTTCGTTTCATCATTTGGAGCAACTTTCATAACTAACATGAAGTGAGAAAATGAGTGGAAGTGGCCGAAACTTACCAAAAATAGTCCGGTTTGCCCGGAAAAACTGCAGAAACCGATATGTGCTCCGACGAGTGTGAAAACCTCCACTTCTGGTGCTGTCCTTTTTATTGCGTGTTCTACTCCTCCATACGAGTTCAACGAGATAAAGAACTCATAATTTGGTGGTTTAGAACTCGAGATATTCGCTTCGCACTCAAAACAGCCGAAAATGGAAAACCAGCTTTCCGCCGCCGCTACAAGCCGTGCCACGGCGCAAGGCTGCCTCTGGCAGCTGCGCAAGGTCAAGGCGAAGCCGTGGGAGGTGGTTTGGCATCAAACGGTGGCCGGAGGAGCAAGAAGTTTGGCTCTGTTTTTTGCCTTCGGTTCGGTGCCGCGAGAGAGAGAGAGAGAGAGAGAGAAAAAATCTAGGTTTTCTGATTTTTCAGATTTTTCCAAAAATGTTAACCTATATATATACAAAATCGAAAAATTCTAAATGTCATAACTTCTTCCTACAAACTCCGATTCTTGTGTTCCGCATATGCACGAACTCGTATCGACGAGCTCTACGACTTTCATGAAAAAAGTTTCCTCAAATTCCTTACGTAAAAATATATCAATTTTAATAACCCTAAATAACGTTAAATTTCGATACTAAAATCATTCGAAACCAAATTTCTCAAATAACGACATTCGAATCACACTCACAACTCATAATTCATATAATTTGAGAAATATTGAATTACGAAATATTTAACTGAAATTTCGGGTCTTCACAGTCTACCCTCCTTAAAGGAATTTCGTCCCGAAATTCAAGCAAACTCATCAACAAACAGTAGTGGGTACTTAGCCCTTATGTCAGACTCTAACTCCCATGACGCATCACCCTCATCATGATGACTCCACAACACCTTAACCAACTCAACTTCCTTCCTACGAAGCCTCTTCGTGGACCTATCCAAGATACGAACAGGTTCAACAACGAAGGTCGCATCCGGACTCACCTCGATCGTACTGTGATCAATCACATGAGACTCATCTCGAATGTACCTCCTAAGCATGGACACATGGAAAACATTGTGTACACCGGCCATGTTAATAGGTAAAGCAAGCCGATATGCCAATTCACCGACCCTTTCCAAAATCTCAAAGGGTCCAACGTATCTCGGTGCCAATTTCCCCTTCCTGCCAAATCTCACCACACCTTTCATAGGTGAGACTTCCAAGAATACGTAATCACCCACCTCAAAGTCCAACGGTCTCCTTTTAAGGTCGGCATAACTCTTCTGTCTACTCTGTGCAGTACTGATCCAGTCTCGGATGGTAGTAACCTTCTCTGTAGTCTCCCGAACAAGCGCAGGACCCAAAAGCTGTTTCTCTCCAACATCCGCCCAACAGATAGGAGTCCTACATGGCCTACCATAAAGTGCCTCATATGGGGCCATGCCAATACTAGAGTGATAGCTGTTGTTGTAGGCAAACTCTACCAATGGCAGATGATCCGTCCAACTTCCCTTGAAGTCCAAAACACATGCCCTAAGCATATCCTCCATCACCTGGTTCACCCTCTCTGTTTGCCCATCAGTCTGTGGATGAAATGTAGTGCTCATAGCCAAAGATGTGCCGAAAGCCTTATGGAATCTACGCCAAAATTCCGAAGTGAAACGAGCATCCCGATCAGAGACGATTGATACAGGCACGCCATGAAGCCTCACAATCTCATTAAGATACAACTTACACAAAGCATCACCTGAGTAAGTCTTTGCCACAGGAAGAAAGTGTGCTGACTTTGTCAATCAATCAACAATCACCCAAATAGAATCATAACTTTGTCTGGACCTAGGCAATCCAGTCACAAAGTCCATGGAGATTTCTTCCCATTTCCATACTGGAATCTGTAAAGGTTTCAACATTCCCGCAGGCCTCTGATGCTCTGCCTTCACTTGCTGACATGTAAGGCACCTGGATACATACTCAGCCACATCCCTCTTCATCCCTATCCACCAAAACTGTCTTCGTAGGTCCATATACATCTTGGTACTCCCTGGGTGTACCGTATATCGAGATCGATGTGCTTCCCGCAGTACCTCCTCCTTGAGGTTATCACCGCCCGGGACATACAATTTCAATCGAAATCTCAATCCACCATCAGTTCCAACTGTCCACTCTGATGGACCTTCCTCGTTGGCATCAAGGATAATCTCTGAAATCACCATTTGAGCGAACTCTTCATGTGTCTGACTCTTAATGATCCTCGAAATCAAGGTCGGCTGTAAAGTGATACTACCGAGAAAGATTCCCTGTCCTTCTCTTGTGGGTATAAGGTCAAACTCAGATACAGTCTCCAGCATACGCCACTCCTGAACCATAAGTGACACTATGATCCCTCGGGGTTTCCTGCTCAAAGCATCTGCCACTACATTGGCCTTTCCGGGATGATACTCCAAGGTGAAATCATAGTCTTTGATGAGCTCCATCCATCTTCTCTGTCTCATGTTCAACTCCTTCTAGGAGAATAGATACTTCAAACTCTTATGATCAGAAAATAGTTCGAACTTCTCACCATAAAGATAATGCCTCCAAATCTTCAAGGCAAATACCACCGCAGCCAGCTCTAGATCATGAGTGGGGTAGTTCCGCTTATGCACCTTCAACTGTCTAGAACCATATGCGACTACACCCCGATTCTGCATCAACACACAACCCAAACCCTGATGAGATGCATCACTATAGATAACTAACCCACCGCCACTAGATGGGACAGTCAACACTGGAGCTGTAGTCAATCTAGTCTTCAGCTCACTAAAGGCCTTCTCACATTCATCTGTCCACACAAACTGAGTATCCTTCCTTGTTAACTTAGTCAAAGCCGAAGCTATACTAGAAAACCCCTCAATGAATCACCTGTAGTATCCTGCCAAACCAAGGAAGCTACGGATCTCTGTAACTGTCGTTGGGCGACTCCAACCCATCACCGCTTCAACCTTCGAAGGATCCACAGAAACTCCATCCTTCGAAACTACATGACCAAGGAACTTGATCTCCTTTTGCCAAAACTACGATATCCAAAATTCGCATGCTATATATCAAAATGATCGTATCGACATGAAGAATCTAAAAATGAGCAGAAACTGCACATGATACCCCCGGAGGTGACCGGAAAGGGCCGCCGGAGTTTAGGGCAGAGCCACCGCCGACCACCACCAATTGTGTCGGGGCCAAGCTCATCCCCTTCGTTTCATCATTTTGAGCAACTTTCATAACTAACACGAAGTGAGAAAATGAGTGGAAGTGGCCGAAACTTAACAAAAACAGTCCGGGTTGCCCGGAAAAACTGCAGAAACTGATATGCGCTCCGACGAGCATGAAAACCTCCACTTCTGGTGCTGTCCTTTTTATTGCGTGTTCTACTCCTCCATACGAGTTCAACGAGATAAAGAACTCATAATTTGGTGGTCTAGAACTCGAGATATTCGCTTCGCACTCAAAACAGCCGAAAATGGAAAACCAGCTTTCCGCCGCCGCTACAAGCCGTGCCACGGCGCAAGGCTGCCTCTGCCAGCTGCGCAAGGTCAAGGCGAAGCCGTGGGAGGTGGTTTGGGGTCAAACGGTGGCCGGAGGAGCAAGAACTCGACTGGAGAAGTTTGGCTCTGTTTTTTGCCTTCGGTTCGGTGCCGCGCGAGAGAGTGAGAGAAAAAATCTAGGTTTTCTGATTTTTCAGATTTTTCCAAAAATGTTAACCTATATATATACAAAATCGAAAACTTCTAAATGTCATAACTTCTTCCTACAAACTCCGATTCTTGTGTTCCGCATATGCACGAACTCGTATCGACGAGCTCTACGACTTTCATGAAAGAAGTTTCCTCAAATTCCTTACGTAAAGATATGTCAATTTTAATAACCCTAAATAACGTTAAATTTCGATACTAAAATCATTCGAAACCAAATTTCTCAAATAACGACATTCGAATCACACTCACAACTCATAATTCATATAATTTGAGAAATATTGAATTACGAAATATTTAACTGAAATTTCGGGTCTTCACAGTTATCGTACCATAAATTTATCACAAAAATAAATACGTATTTTCTTATTAAATCACACCCAATGCAAAGCTTCCTTGTAGAGTGTTGTTGTATAAGTAATATTTTTGTGTTCTCCTATATGCCTGATTTACCCTTGAGATAATGAAAAGTAATATGAGATGATAACTGATCCTTAGATTTAGCAATTGTCGCTACTCATGGAAACTTGAATTCTAAATTCTTTTTTTATTTCTTAAAATAAAATCGTTAAAACAATCCTTGTTCTTCCAATTTATTATAATTTTTCAATAGATTTTTTTTTTTTTTTTTGAAAGGGGGCTGATGCGGCTGCCCTCAAGCCTTGATTGATGAAACTGTAAAAGACAAGGGGGTATGTAGAGTCTAAACCCCAAATTAAAATAAGCATCGAGTGAATATCCTGAAATAATACCAGGACTCACCACTAAATCTATGTATTCTAACATGCACCAATTATCAAAAAGTGCTCGAATGGCAGTACTATTTTCTTTAACAAAGCGGAAACATACCGGAAAAATAACTCTATCACGAAGAAGCATCATTACAAATAGCACAGTTTTCCCACAACGTTGCCGCACAAAAAAAAAATCCGGTGACTCTCTGTTTCATCCGACCAGTAGGAGGTTGCGTCTGTTTAATCAAGTAAACAACTTACCGCCTCGCTAGGCCAGACAAGACACACTGAGTATACATACCGCGACAAATCTCACGTCGTCCTACCACAGATCGGTAGGGATTTATTTCCAACATAAAACCATAATCTACTAAAAAGCAACAATAAAATAAAACCAGAAAAACAACAGCATGCCAATAATAGCCCAATAACTTGGTCCAGGCCTGATCTCCACTTATCTCCTTCGCACCACCCCCACCGTTGCTCCGCCGCAATCTCACCACCTTCTACCGTTCCCGCTAACCTTATTGAAGTCAATGCCTCCTCATCTCTAGGGAGACCGGAGAGAAACCAGCCTCGCAATCGAGGCCACAGTCCCCCTTGCCCACTAAACAAACCACCGAAACTCACCTCAAAACCAGCGATAGCCCTTGATAGTGCGAACTCTACCACCCAGCCCCTGACTTGCGCAAGCCAAAGGGAAACCCAACAGAAGCCTTCGAGCCCTGATCCAGACCCACCACAATCCTTGCCGTCTGAGAGAAACATCAGGAGGGACCTAAAACCCCAAGAAGGATAGTGCCCATTCGACTGCACGCGGGTGCGCCGCTGGACGAGATGATTTTTTGACAAGGGGAAACCATAGTTATCAGAGAGAAAACGAGAGCGGCTTATATCCACTTTCATTTCATGCTTGTTCTACAATAAAGATAAAATGTTATGCATTTTGCAACTCAGCAAGCAGTACAATAATGACTTGCCCAAAGGGCGGTCAGAAAAAGTCATTACCTAGATAACACTAAACTAGCAAATCCCTGACAACAGTATACTAAAGGTACGCTTCTAGTACACCACCTTTTAGAAAATTAAGCTCAAAACTAGAAAACTTAGAAACTACGAAGAAGAAAACAACTTGGCCAATCAAAGCTCTAATTTTCTTGTCGATCTTCTCTACTTGAAGAAACAAAAAAGCAAACCCATCACCCTTTTTTGTAAAATTTGATGAAGGCCCACAAACAAAGAAAGAAAACATATTAACTAAACACGAAGTGGATTCAAGACAGTTTAACACACAATAAGCCCAAGGGCCAATATGGACCCCATGCCTAAACAGCTCATCTGATGCAAACACTTGGGGGGAAGTAATCCTCTTCCACAATCCAGTCGTTGTCGAAAACTACCACCGTACCTGCTACCGAAGCTATAACCTCGATGTACACTACCACCACCGTATGTGTTGCTATCGCACCTACCATTGTGAATAGAAGGACAAATGTCACCACCGCCATCGAAAGTAACAAAGGGCGGACCCGATCATGAGAAAAATCGCTATGCCTCCACCACCCCAATAGACCAGCAAATTCACCACAAAACCACTGATTCAGGTTAGGCCAAGCCAACCCCAAAATCAACCTCTGAACTCTAGTTGCCATGAATAAAACAACTACCCGCTGAGAACACGAGCTACCAACAATGGAAACCCAATTCAACCTTGAAATCAAGGGACGCTATCGAAACTATGTACCAACAATACCAAGTAGAGGAGTAGGAAGGAGGGCGTCGCTATCCTTCCAGGTCCAAGGTACATAAGCACCACTAAATAAAATCAGTCATAGTTGAGAAAACTCTCTTGCGAGACTCAGGATGAATCGTCGAAGGGTTACGCCTCACCACCATCTACAAAGCAACTAGAGTAAATGGGAAGCCTACCTATTGTTGTTGATGTTGCAACGCCATCACCGGTCAACGCCCATAGCAACCCTAAGATTAGAAGAAGCATTACTAGGTCATATAAATAACAATAAAATTCCAATTTATTACAATTGATTCTATCCTCAATCGTGTTTCTTTTTTAAAAACTTTGTTGTGTATTACCATTTTATTATATCATTTTATTTTACATACTAACGTTTGTCAATGTTTTAGTTTTCTCTGGATTTTTTTTTTTGAAAAAATGGGCTGATGGGACTGTTATCAGGCCTTGATTAATGCTATGTTTTTTTTTTCCTTAATGTGATGAGTTCTTCTCTCAATAAAGTATGTTATGTTATATTCTATGCATGTATCTGCATACTCACTGGCTTCATTGGTCATCATATGTGTTAAAATGGAATGAAATTGTCACGCCCCGATTTTCAAGCACAATTTTAAAACAAATAATAATTGGCATGATGGTATATACATCAATATAAAACACTAGGAAAAATTTTCTTTAAAGAACAACAAGTAAGGATGTCCTGAACCCACAATGTCAATACAGACCCGTTCTTTAAAGTTATATTTTACATTACACAAAGTTTACAAATTAAACTGAAATAACAATTTAATATGTAAACAACCCCACCAACTCACTACACAGCGGAAGACTAACAACTGCACACAACAAAGAAATTCCTAAACTCACAACTGTAACGGCAAGGGACCATAGCTCCAACACATTCACCTTAACCTGGAAGATAGACCCCTACACCATTGAATAGTGCACCGCAACACTTTGTTGAAATAACAAACCTGGTAAGCTTATGAAAGCTCATGTGAGTAAACTCAAAAACAACGAAGAATACACACATCCTTAAACCAGCTGAAGCTAACCAAATCGTTATACAATTATCATAACGAAAACTTCAATTTCATATCATATCATGTTCACATACATTAATTCAAAATCTAAAACCCACATGCTCTGACTCTCAAGCGATGCATTTTATTTCACAACTATCCAACTAACAATCAAACTCAAGTAACATTTTAAAACATTTAAAAAATCCAATAATCCATAATCATGCTCCCTTTTATCTCAAGCGAATCATTGTCACCTCAGTGACCTTTCAAAATCAATGAAATCTCAACATCCACTTCTCGAAAAAATATAAAGCATTCATAAATCAAAATCAAGTAAAAAGTAATCCATGCATGTGAATTAGTTCAGGAGATCACCTCAAAAGTACATCAAGCAAATCATAGTAATCCCTGCATGTCATTTAATTCAGGGGATTACACTAAAAACAATCAATAGAAGTCATAGTAATCCCTGCAAATAGTTTAGTTTAGGAGATTACATTAAATCCAAATTAATTCAGAAAACAGTAATCCCTGCGTATAATTTAGTTCAGGAGATTACGAAATAAAACAATACGCGTTCATCACTAAAAACCCCAAACACTACATCAACAATTTCAAACATCTATCACTCAACAATAATCCACAGCCATTTCATAACAGTCAACAAACAATTATTGCCACTTTGGTCACCCTTTTGGTATACTATATAAATTATCACTACGCTGGTTCTACAACACAGGTTCCGTCACACAAGTCCTACTACATCACAATATTTATTTAATCACACTCTCTAACACAACTTTCACCATTCTCATAATAATATCGACAACCTTTTTCAAAATATTATTTTCACAAATCAACAATATCACAAATCTACATATTCCTTTCAAAACATAAATCAAATAATACCGTCACTTCTTTTCTCAAAATCATTTATTTTCTTTAAAATCACCTCGTAACCCATAGTGACCAAGTCCCATAAAACATAAGCTTTTCACTTCACCAAACAATTTCAAATATATTTCACAATCTACTCAACAGAAAATCATTTGTAACAAATTCTTGTTTTTACTTACCCATGAACCGTTGATGATCAAGTTCATATATTTCAAAACAAATATTTATTTTGCGACAGATATGATTTTACAGCTAACAATTTAATCTACTAACTACCATTCAACTAATTTATCACCCAAAACAATGTGAGATTTACTCACCTCTATATCCTGCTGCCTCTTCACACAAACCAAGACAAGCACAAAATCATCCAAACTCCGCTCACACAATTCTGTCAATCACTTGATCACATCAAGGTCACATTCAATACAACACAAACTACACAATGATTTTAAAGTTCAAAACACGTGAACTATAAACGGAAAGATTCGTCAATTGAGATGAAACCCATCGGAGACCACCTAAGGTATTCAAAATACTCCTATAGTCACAATATCAAAACTACAAGTCTATCGGACGGTCAGATCCACACGGATTGAAAACCGATCGAACCGAAACCTCAAAAATTACGCGTTGTATAGCGAATTGCTCGTATCAACGAGTAGATCAAAATCATGGACAGAAACTGTCCCTGATGTGGCCAGAAGTTGCCGAAAACCACCACCACATTGGTGGCCGCCGCCAATCCAAAGTCGGAATTTGGTCAAAATTCCAAAATAAAAGATCTTCATCTCAACAAGCCCAACAACATTCATAACTAGCACAAAGTCAGGATCAAAGCCATTTGGCCTAAATTTACCTCACAAGCTCAGAAATTTGAAGAACCCTAGAATCACAATCTTCAAAATTCGACCTCCACACTTTGAATCGTTGCAAGCCAACTTGGGGGAAAGCATCTATATCCTCTGGGCACCAAAAGCCCTCAAGAATCACAGGCTATGGTTGTGAAGACCCGAAATTTCAGTTAAATATTTCGTAATTCAATATTTCTCAAATTATATGAATTATGAGTTATGAGTGTGATTCGAATGTCGTTATTTGAGAAATTTGGTTTGGAATGATTTTAGTATCGAAATTTAACGTTATTTAGGATTATTAAAATTGAATTTTTTATACGTAAGGAATTTGAGGAAACTTCCTTAATAAAAGTCGTAGAGATCGTCGATACGAGTTCGTGCATATGTGGAACGCAAGAATCGGAGTTCGTATGAGAAAGTTATCGTATTTGGAAATGTTTCCATTTCGGGTATATATAGGCTACAATTTCCGGAAATATCCGAAAATAGCATAATTATCCAAAAAAAAGAAACCACGGGTTATTGTTCATCTTCTCTCTCTCTTTCTCCGTCGGCCGAAAACAGAGTAATTCTTTTGCCGGCCTTTTCTCACAGTTTCGGCCACCATTTGAGGTGAAACGAAGCCCAGATTGACTCTACTCCTTCCTGTGAGTCGACTGGTGGTTACGGTTTCCCCTCTCGTGGTGGCTACACGGCGGTGGAACTCAAAAATCAATCTGAACCCTAAAACGAACCAGCGGCGATTTCTCCTAGCTCCAACCACGAAAACTTGAGTTCTTTAACTTGTTGAACTCGTGTTAAGGAGTAGAACACGCAGCAAAAAGACCCAGACCGGAAGTGAAGCTTTTGACGTCGAACGGAGCAACTATCGGAAAATTTCGGTTTTCCGACGAACCGGACTATTTTTAGGTATTTTCGACCACTTCCACTCATTTTCTCACTTCGTGTTAGTTATGAAAGTTGCTCAAAATGATGAAATGAAGAGGATAAGCTCAGCCCCGACACCATTGGCTGTGGTCGGCGGTGGGTCTACCCTAAATTCCGGCAGCCCTTTCCGGCCACCTCCGGGGGTACCATGAGTAGTTTCTGCTCATTTTTAGATTCTACATGTCGATATGATCATTTTGATATATAGCATGTGAATTTTGGATATCGTATGAATTAGTTATGAATTTTACGATTTCGATTGATTTCGATCGCTCGATTTGTGATCTATGAAGTTTGGACCGTCCAATAGAATTCTAGTTTTGATATAATGATCGTAGGACTGTCCCGATGACCTTGTGTGGTCACGGGTAAAGATCCGACCGTTGGATCTTCATATAAGTGTGTTTTTGAAAGTATACGCTAAGTTAATTATCGTTTTGATTAGGTGTTTGACGGATTTGTTAGCGGACGATTGTGAATCGTATTTTGGGCTGTAAGAAGACGCAGCGAGAGTTTAGAGGTGAGTAAATCTCACTTGGTACATTTACGAACCGAATTTCCTTAATTGCCCAATTTATTTGTTTTGTGTGAGAAAATGGTTTTAAGAAATGTGTTTTAAAGTATATTAAAAATGAATTTCTTGATTTTGCATCGTGTGAACTATAGTTAGTATTAGTGATCATTCCTGTGTGGATGGTTACATATATATATTTTTAGGTGATTATATATTGAATGGTGTGACGTTGAGGTGTGGAATTGTGATAATATGTTGTTGATAAATGTTGATAATATGATTTTATTATGTTGTTAATATTTGATAAATGTTGGTGATAAGCATGTTGATTTTGTGAGTTGAATAGAAGGTAGAGAAACGTAGGATTCCGAGGATCGAATGGTCCAAGGATCTTTGGTTAATGATAACCGGAGTGTATGTGTTCTGAGGACAGGGAGGTCCAAAGTTTGACCGTTAAATAATAACGGGGATATATTGTTCTGAGGACATGAAATGGTCCAAAGTTCGCGGATTACTGAGTAACCTGGAGGTGCCGTTACTTGACCTTGGGCCAAGGTGTCAGAGGTAACGAGGCAGTTAGAGCTCTAACGTGGGGTCAAAGTGGCGATAGTTGTGCTTAGGTGTCAAAGTGGCGAGAGTTGTGATTTGGTGATTGTGGAAATGTGTTCCATGTTGTTTCATGTGTGTTGGATTGATGTTTATTGTGGTTGTTGAGATTGTTGGATGTTTACTTGAGATAAATGAGTTGTGGTTTAATAAATCAACCTTTCATTCTTATTTACTCACACGAGCTTTCAGAAAGCTTACCGGGTTTTGTGTTGTTGCAATCCCGGTACACTATTCAAATGGTGTAGCCGATAATCCTGCAGGTCAGGATAATCAGGGTGGTGAGCGAGCTGCGTAGGGCAGCAGGGTTGAGACCAGCACTTGGTCTATTTTGGTGTGTTTTGTAGACTCTTTTGAGCATAACTTTGTATTTATATTAGTATTGTAATCATTGACTCGAGAGATAGTTTGCTACGAGGTTTGTATTATGGTTTGTGAGATGTTGGTTTTGAGAAAAAATGCAGGACGTTATTTGTTTAGTTGTATTCATGTTTCGGATTTGAATTTATTATTCGAAATTCAGGGCGTGACATTGGTCGCCAAAATTGGAAGTTCTTATCTGGGTTCAACGCAGCGCCACCGCCAAACTTCTCGGCCTTGCAGCGCCCTCCGCAGCTCGTTTTGTGCTTCAATTCTTCCACGGATTTCTAGAGGAGGATGAGGCGAAGAGATTATGACAAGAATCACGGCCTATGGTGGCCGAACAGCAGAGAAATCAGCCGACAAAGGAGGCCGATCGGGCTCAGGGAGAGACAAAGCTTTCCGAAAATGGAAAGTTGATATGTTTTGATATTTTCGGATTTTTTTCCAATTTAACCAAACTTTTTCCAAAGGCCATAACTTCTTCATACAAAGTCCGATTTTCGTGTTCCATATGTCCACGAACTCGAATCGACAAGCTCTACAATATCCATGAAGGATGTTTTTACAGAATCCTAACTTATAAAAAGTCAACCCTTGAACCCACAAAATAAAACATTTTGAGTAACAAATCATTCTGAAATTCTTCTACTTCACCTTCGAACCACGAAATCATCTCAACAATCAACTTAATAAATTCCGGAAAATCATCAGAAATTAATAATGAATTTCCGGGGTATTACAGAAATATCAACCACAATCCATCGCAGCATGTCAACCACAAGTAGACTACAAGTATGACATATTCAAACAAACTTCTATTTCAAGTATGCAACTAGTACAAATTTTATCAGTAAAATCCTTAGTAGCTAAACCAATTGTTAATATTCCAAATGATAATTTATATTGAAGATTGTAGGTAGATCTTCTCGAAGTGTTTGCAGAAGGCATAGCTTCTTTCATAGATTAGAGCATAGCTTCTATCATAGATTAGAGTATACCATGTTCTCAAGTACATTGAAGATCATATCATTTATCAATCAAATTCTCAAGTGATGCAAATTGCAAATGTGGCATGTTTATATTAGATTAAAACATTTCTATGTGCCAAGCAAGTTAAGACATTCATAGGACAAAGTTAACAAAACACTAAAGATTAGAGAGAGTATGAAAACTATTTAGAAAACTAAAATTAGATATATGCATGGCACAATAACCTAAATATATACACGTGATGTAAATACCTTGTGACTAGGCATCAAAAGAAACTCATAACATTAAACATGCCTTTTGGGGCTGACAATTAAAACTACATACCTCTAGAATAGGTACTAATAAATCATATAGCAATGAGGTAACTAAAACTATATGCCTCTTGACATCGTATTGGCAAAAAAAACTCATAGCATAAAACAACCTACCTCATAGCCATGAACATTATTAAAGATCATATGTTTGGAATAAGTAACCAATGAAACTCATAGCATAAAAAAGTTAAAGTTTTAGAACTTGAAAGTCACACCTATTATCTTATAGCCATGACATTAAATAACATTAAACTTACCTTATAGCCATCACATTAAATTACAAAGTTCTAGAATAGGTAACTAATGAGGTATCTAAAATTAGAGAGCTCTTCTAATGAGGACCACCAAAATGAGAAGTAGTTGATGAATTTTTAGTGAGACCCACTTTTTGATCACATTTCCTCAAATCAACTATTAGATATTTAGATATTCATGTATAGATCATTTATACAAATTTTCAACTAAATTTAAAATCGTTAAAGCATTTTATAATCGTAATTTATCAGTTATGAACATGAACAGTTGATGTTTGATAGATTTAGTTCTTCCATTGATTTGATCTAATTCGATAACTTAACGATTAGCAATTTGGAATAAAATTTTCAGAAGTGATCTACTCATGCATACATAAACATCTAACGGTTGATTTGTAGTAATGTAATAAAAAAGTTGGTCTCCCAAACCGTTGATTAGAAAGTCCTCATTAAAGTAGTCCTCATTAAAAGAGCTCCCTTTAAAACTATAAATCTCTTGACATAGTATCGAAAAAAACTCATAACATAAAACAACGTACCTCATAGTATGAACATCACTAAATATTATGCCTTTGCCCTTTGAAAGATGTAACCAATGAAATTCATAGCATAACTAAAATAATATAAAATAGAAAACCAAGAGGCATTAATTCTTACAATTTGGAAGTCACGCCTACTATCTTATAGCCATGACATCAAATATAACTTATACTCATCAGGTCAAATAACAAAGCTTTAGAATAGGTAACTAATAAGGTATCTAAAACTATATATCTCTTGAAATGGTATCGAAAAAAAAACTCATAGCATAAATCAACCTACCTCATAGCTATGAACATCACTAGATATCATATATTTAGAATAAGTGACCAATGAAATTGATAGCGTAAATAAAAGAAAATAGAAAGCCAGTGAGCATTAAATTTTTAGAACTTGGAAGTAACGCTTAGTCGCTTACTACCTTCTAGTCATGACATTAAACATACCTTATAGCTATGACATTAAATAACAATAAACATACCTTTAGCTATGACATTAAATAACATAGCTCTAGAATAGGTAACCAATAAATCACATAGCAATGAGATATCTAACTATATACCTCATAACAAGGTAACAGAAAAAAACTTAATTACCATAAAACAACCTACCTCATAGCCATGAACATCACTAAATACCACACATTTGGAATAGCTAAGCAATGAAACTTATAGCAAAAAAAAAATTAAATAAAATAAATAAAAGCCGGTAGGCATGTTACTATTTTGAACTTGAAAGTCACGCCTACTACCTATTATTTCTTCATTTGTCACCTAAACGTTAGATATTATACCCAAGTTAGTATGTGTATAATAAGTATGGTATATATAGTCGAGCAAACCTCTATTTTAGGTATGCAACTAATACAAATCATCATATGAACCAAATTCTTAATGACATTTCATCAAATACATTAATTGAGTTCGTTACAACAAAAAGTAAAAAACACAAAAAAAAAAAAACAATGACATAGTTCTTTCCAATCTTAATCACAATAACAAATACTATCGATAGTATGGATCAAATACCTTAATTAACTCTATGATAGAAGGTTTTTGATCTCAAAAGAAAGATATGCAAAAATCTCTTAGCATTTGATTCATTAAAAGTAGCAATCAACCAATTTAAAAAAAAAACTAACTAATATTGCATGATTCTAGAGAAATTAATACCAACTCCAGCACCTTTCCTATATCTTATATTTACTCTACTGTAGAGAAAATAGGCAAAATAAGCATTATTTTCACTCCAACAGCTTTCGTATACCTATCTCCATTCTAGACAAAGTGAAGGTGAAAACAAATTTCCCTATGTTTTAAGCAAACTCTAAAATTAGAGGGAATCATTTTTTAGGAAGTTCTTCAAATTATTTTTAATTTCTATCATGAATTTAATTACATTTTTAAAATTTTAAAATTTTACTTTATTTAATCATGACCCATAAATTATAGAGAATATAATAGAGAAGATGTTGGAATTGTAGAAGAAAAATTATGAAGATCTTAATTTTTAAAACCACATATTAAGGATTTTATAGAGAAACTGTTGGAGATGCACTAATAAGAGTAACTCCAACAGTTTTCCTATATTTTGATTTTCTCTATTTTAGGAAAAAATGAGCATCTTTTTCTCCAACATATTCCCTATAACTATCCCAATTTTAGGGATAGTGAGGAAAAAATGAGATTCCCTAAATTTACAACGATCTCTAAAAGTATAAGGAAAAATTATGGACATTTGAGAGATTGCTGTAAAATAAGGAATCTGTTGGAGTTGAATAAGAAAAATTGTTTAAAGTTTTTACTTGTGCTTCCCTCTAACACAAAAATTATAGATAAATTGTTGGAGTTGCTCTAACAATATTGATGCTAGGGATTACAAACCTACAATTTAAAATATTTGATGTAAAGTGCTTTAATCATGGGATTACATAACGTTACTTTTTTGTCAAGAGATAGATTAGAGTTGATTGTAATTTTTAGGAAAAAAAAGTGTATTATTTATCTTCAAGGGCGAAGCGACGAAGGGACCTTGTAGGTCCCGTGCCCTAGTCACCTTTTGGAATATATATATATATATATATATATATATCAATTTTTTTTTTATATAAATAAAGAGTTCATAGCATTGATATGACCCTGAATCATGGGTTAGAATAGAACACAGAAAACTACTCTATTAAGATACTGAAAGCTAAGAGTAGTCTATGCTAACAAAATCTCCTCGCCTCGTAGGCAATCTATTTTGCCTGACTCCAAATGACGACGACCTCATTGTGGTATGTTTATGTCACGCCCCGAATTTTAGAATAAAAATTCAAAATCTGAAACATGAATTACCACAACTAAAAAATAATGATTCTGAAAATTTCATTTTCTTAACAACCACATCACACAATTTAATTTCAAATCCCGAATTTAGTCTCGGTTAATTATTACAAATTAAACTCATGAAAAAAATAGTAAAGCCCTAAATGAGCATAACAACTTCACAACGTAAATGAAATTAAATAAATGCTGCAACTCCTAAATAGCACGGTCGCCTCCCTGGTTATCCTAACATGCATGAATATCCGCTACACCGTTTAAATAGTGTACCGAGATTGCAACAACACAAAATCCGGTAAGCTTTTGAAAGCTCGTATGAGTAAAAGAAAGAACGGTTATTTAATTAAGTCATATTTATTTTCACCCAAGTGAACATCCAACAATTCCCACATTCACAAAGAAACCACAATCTCAACAATCAATCGTCAAATCAACAATTCAACACGAAACCTATACTCACATTTTTCTTCTCAAAACCCCGAAATCGTATTTATAAAAATACGGTGTTTGACAGACTAGAGCTCTAACTGAATTCGTAGCCCGTCACTTGGCCCGGGTTATGGCATCTGACATATTTATCTTTATCGTCACCCATCATCCACCTAAAATTAGAGCGTCCGATTCCCCCATACCAGTTACTACGTTGACCCTAAATCCATAAATGAGCACAACAATATATTTTCACACAATGAAATCAACCCATCCAAGATACACAATGTTATTATGAAATTTAAGCATTTGAAATATAATCCAAATCATTATTCCAACTCAATCATATCATCACTCAACAACACACCACCCAATATATATTCCACGTAAATATATACACACACGTAATCATCCAGTCAGGGATGACCCCTAATACCATCTACAGTTCACACAAGAAAATCGTGAAATTCATTTGTATAATTAAAATTCATTTTACTTACCTATGGACCGTAGTTGATCAAGTCCATGTGATTTTTAAAAACAAATATTTAATCCCTAAATATTTTTCACATAATTATGACAAAATAAATAAATTAAAGCACTCGGTTCGTAATGTGAACCACGTGAGTTTTACTCACCTCGAAACTCCCGCTGCATCTTCAATTTAAACACAAATCACACCGAACCAACTCACCCAAGTACAAACCGTCAATCACATAATCAAATGTGACTTCAATTTAGCCAACAATTCCATAACATACTTAAACTACTATCCAACGGTCGGATTCTAAATTATAAGAAAATCCAACGGACAGATTGTCATGAATCGCCTCCCTAATCACCGTTTTGCAATTATACGAAGATCCAATGGTCGGATATTCTTCTATGACTACACAAAGACACTGGAACAGTCATATGATCATCATATCAAAACTACAAGTCCATCGGACGGTCCTAACATCACAGATCACAAATCTAACGATCAAAATCGATCGAAATCTAAAAATTCATAATGAAATCATACGATATCTGAAAAATGCGTATAATATGCTGAAATCATCGTATTGAAATGTAGAATCTTAAAATGTACAGAAACTATATTTTTGTAATACCCGAAATTTTCATTTTAAATTCGTGTATTTGTGTTGAGTGATTATTATACGATTTAACGATTATTGTTCGATAATAATTCATTTTTACAATTATCGAAGTTTCGAAACAATTATTTTTAACGAAAATCTCGAAATACTCGGTTTGAGAAATCGATTTTTTCTACGTACGAAATTTGAAGAAAGTTCCTTCATGAAAGTTGTAGAGCACGTCGATACGAGTCCGCACACGTGCGGAACACGAAGATCGGATTTTTTCAGAATTAGTTATCGAATTACGAAGTTTTCCGAAACTTGTATATATAGAAAATTTTTTTGGAAACCCTAATTTCCACCGGCCTCCTTCTCTTTCTTTTTCTGGAAAACTCACTGTTCACTCTCTCTCTCAAACTCTCGCATCGTTCTTTCTCTCGACCGAAAAGGAGAACAAACTTCTCCTTAATTGTTCTCCTTTCACAGACCCCCTCTCGACCTCAAACCAAGTCCCAGGCGTTCGTCTCGAGCAGCTCTAGCACCCAGAGGTAGTTTTACAAGGCGGCGCTGCCTGTAGCGGCGGCGGCACGGCCCGAACCGAAAACCACCATTTTCGGTTCGAGCTTGATATCTCGAGCTACACTCCCCCATTTCACTTGATTCTTGGCTCATTGAGCTCGCCTCAATTTCCTCTACAAGCACCAAGAAGGACCGGAACTGGGTCGAACGTTTTCACGTTCGTCGGAGCTCGACCCGAACGGATCGAAACACCGAAACTTTCGATCAAGATATCTCGAGCTATACACGATCGTTTCTTGTGATTCTTGGCTTGTTGAGTTCGCAAGGAAGTTCTGAACAAGTTTCCAGAAGGGATCGGGGCCTGAGGTTGCAGTTTTCACGTCGGTTTTCAAGCTCGTCGGTTTCTGCATTTTTTCCGGCCGCCGACTGTAAATAGATAATTTTGATCCCTTCCCGTCATTTTTAGGTCTTGTGCTAGTTATGAAAGTTGCTCAGAATGATGAAACGAAGGGGACAAGCTCGGCCCCGACACCATTGGCGGTGGTCGGTGGCGGCTCTATCCCTAACTCCGGCGGCCTTTTCCGGCCACCTCCGGAGGTCTAAAATTTGGTTTCTGTCCATATTATGATTCTATGTTTCGATACGATCATTTCGGCATATTATACGCATTTTTTGGATATCGTATGAATTAGTTATGAATTTTGTGATTTCGATCGATTTCGCTCGTTAGATTTTTGATCTGTGAAATTATGACCGTCGGATGAACTTGTAAATTTGTTATGATGATCATATGACTGTCCCAGAGGCTTTGTGTGGTCATGGGCGAAGATCCGACCGTTGGATCTTCGTATATGTGAAAAACGGTAATTAGGGGAGCGATTCGTGAGAAACCGCTAGACGGATTTTAATGTAAATTAGAATCCGGTCGTTAAATGGTAGTTAAATTATGTGTTGAAATTGTTGGCTAAATTCGAATCACATTTGATTATGTGATTGACGGATTTTATTTGAGTGGGCTATTCGGCGTAATTATAATTATAATTATATTGAAGACACAGCGGGAGTTTCGAGGTGAGTAAAACTCACGTGGTTCATATTACGAACCGAATGTTTTAAATTTATTTATTTATGGTAATTGTGTGAAAAATATTTGCGGATTAAATATTTGTTTTAAAATTTCATGGACTTGAATCACCACGGTCCATAGGTAAGTAAAATGAGTTTTAACTATACAAATGAATTTCATGATTTTCTTATGTGAACTATAGATGGTATTAGTGGTCATTCCTAAGTGGATGATTACGTATATATATATATATTTACGTGAAAAATATATATTGATGAGTGGATTGTTGTGTGATGATATGATTGAGTAGAATTGATGAATTGATTTTATTTCAAATTGTATAATTCCATAATAATATGGTGTATCTTGGTTGGGTTGATTTCAGTATGTGATATTATATGTTGTGCTCATTTATGGGTTTAGGGTCGACGTAATGACCGGTGTGGGTAATCGGACGCTCTAATCCTGGGTGGATGATGGGATACGATTGGTTGAGTATGTGGAATTATTGGACGTTCTAAATATGTATATAGGTATACATATTGATGAAATACAATAATTGATAAATATGTCGGATGCCATAACCTAGGCCAGGTGACGGGCTACGATTCAGTTAGAGCTCTAGTCTGTCAAGTGCCGTATTTTTATCAATACGATGATGAGAGTTGTGAAGGTAGTTGTGAGTTGGATTGTCTTGGTATATTGAATTGGTGTTGATTGAGATTGTTATTATTTGCATATGTGGAAATTATTGAGTGTTGCTGTGTGTAGGAATAAATGAGATTAAATTAAGTAACAGTTCATTCTTTTACTCATACAAGCTTTCATAAGCTTACCTGGTTTTGTGTTGTTGCAATCCCGGTACACTATTCAATGGTGTAGCGGATATTCCTGCAGGTCAGGAGAATCAGGGTGGTGACCGAGCTGCTTAGGTGTTATAGCAGTTTGTTATTTTATTTTGTTGTGAGGTGTGTATGCTCATTTCGAGCTTTATAGATCATTTTGGATTTGAGTTGTAATAATTAACCAAAACTAAATTCGGTTTTGATTTTATTTCGTGTGGTGAGGATGTTATGAAAGAAATTTTCAGGATGATTATTTTGAGATTATAATATTTTTCATGTTTCGGATTTTGAATTGTTATTCTAAAATTCGGGGCGTGACAACCAAACAGTTAATTAACATGGCTGAAATTTTACAAAGTTAGTTATCATAGAAAAGTTTAAAGAATCAATGTTTCTAATTGTTGAAATCTATTTGTGACATTGACGATGTTCACAATTTGTTAAAATGATATTAACCTTAATTTACGGTAGCAATTCAATGACCTTTATTCAGAGACGCCAACCCTCTTTGTTGCATCACCAACTCTTTACCATCGGTTAAATGAAAATTGGTATAGATGGTTAGGCCAATGAAGATAATCAGCTATAATTAGCGCCTTTGACACAATTAAAGATTCCATTACAAAATTCTAAAACAAAAAAAAAAAAAAAGAGATTCCATTACAAAAATGCAAAGGCTTCTTGTTTGATCAATATACAGTTAATTGAACTATGTCTTCATAAAAATGTACGTACATCTCTAGCTTTTTCCCCCAATAAAAAATGTGCTGCTCTAATTTTAATTGAAACTAAAACGTCTCCTATTCTTTAATTAGTTTCATGTCTACATACTCTTGTAACAATCCTGTGGAACTTAAGTTTTGTAATTAATGTTTCAATTCATAAACTTTGGCTTGACTGATAAACTTTAGAGGAGAATATCATAAATGGTCACTCAACGTATACTTATTCGACACTTTGGTTACTCATCTTTTAAATATATCACTTTGGTCATTCAACTTTAACTCTGTTATTCACTTTAGTCACTTTGTTAATATTTTTCATTAAAAAAAATTATTTGCCACAATAATAATGATATTTTCGTCCAACCAATTGTGAAAAATTGAGAAATATGTAATAGAATGATTGGGAGAAGTGATTAAAGTGAGATAAAATGCCTCTTGGGTGACTAAAGTAATTGATAGTGTAATAGTTGAGTGACCAAAGTGATATATTTGAAACTTCAGTGACCAATGTGTCGAATAAGTCATAATTGAATGACCATTTGTGGAATTCTCCTTTTGACTAAAAAAGTTCATGTTATTGTTTTGAATACACCAAAAGAATAGTGATTTTACAATTAAATATATATTGACCAACCCATTATGCAAAATATTGATATATGTAAATGACTAGGAGCATAGGAGAGAAGACAGGCTAGGTTTAGCATTATTAGTTAGTACGTGTTGCTAACTGCAAAATTACTGTTCTATATCACAAATCTGTCCTTCAAATTCTGATTAAGTACTTTTTTTTTTTTGAGAAATTCTGATTAAGTACTTTGACCGACACTCTTTTCATTTTTTGTGTGAATCACGCGCATGTCCTTTTCAGAGTTTCAACCAATAATCGACGAGAGCACATTTGTGTTCTATAATGAGCTTCACGTCTTCGTCAACTTTTTTCTTTAAATACCTTCCTATGTTCCTCATCAAGTCATCATTCTAGTCCCAAGACCCATTCTTCTCCGTCTTCTTCCTCTTCTACCAACAATGTGGAAGTTCATAGTTCAAATTGCTACTCAGTTGAGCTGGTTATTCAACTACTTGCTTTTCTGTTCGTTTGCCAAACCCTATTATGAGTTTGAATTGCCTGCAGAAGCTACAGAGACTCTTAGTAGTACAGTCCACTACGAAAGCTCCAATCCAGCTGTGAGGTGCTCTGAAGAAGAATGTGCTGTGTGTCTATGCAAAATTGAGGAAGGAGAAGAGATGAGAGAACTGAGATGTGCTCATCTCTTTCATAAAACCTGTTTGGACCGTTGGACAAGTCTTAATCATGTCACGTGTCCCCTTTGCCGGAGTTTCCTAGCTCCCCCATTAAGTTCAGAATCCCAGTTTCAAATTGAAGTGCTTCATTTCAGATTCTGCTCTTTCCAGTTAGATAAAGATCGTGATACATGGTGGTTGCGCTAAACCAGAATCGAGCGATGGAAACCGAGAGGCCATTTTAGATATTTGTTACCAAGTATATGCCACTCTACACTATGTTTTGGACTTGGTTCGTACTTTGTGATCACTTGTCCTAGAAAAAGTAGTGGAACCTCTACATATAGCTCTACCAACATATTGTCGAAGGAAATATATTATCAAAATAGTATGAACAATGCTAGATGAATCACTTTTTTACATCTTATCTGAAACCCAACTCATGCATAGGACTATATAATGCAACCTTATGAAATAATAAGGCTACTTTTACAATAAAGCTAAGTAAATTGGGGCCGGTCCAAGTGATTAGGAGATAGAAATGGTTACAAAGGAGGGTTAATTTCTGTACTCCATTAGAGTATATAGTCAACTATAAATTGGGTGCTAGTCTTTTAAAGTCATCTTACACTGATCTCTGAAAAAAAAAAAAAAAGGAGTCATATTACACTTGATATTGGCACTATTTTAGGAGTGGGTAGCTAGCAAAATCATCAATGAAAGTGATAATGTGATACTCCGGCAAGCAAGATTGAAGATCCTAGGCCTAGAGGCCAGGTGTACCTATCCAAGAGAGGTAGGTAGTAAAGCTATCAAGAAAAACTGACGCTGTGGTACATTGACATGGAAGGAAGACTCTAGATCCCAAAGATTAGAGAAACACCGAGGGGGAGGTAGAACTAGGATTTGAAATTTAGAGGCTAGACGTGAATATAAGCTTTGGACATGATAATTGTAGCTTTTTATTTTTGGAAAGATAGTATATTATTTCAAAAATGGGGAAAATATTTTCGTGCAAAAATCATTAAATTTTTTTTACCAACCCAATAGACAAAAAAAAAATCAAATATATGTAATAGAAAAAAATAATAATACCAAATTACGCATAAGTGTTTTTTTGAAACTCATCAATTAAGCCACCATATGATTTTATCCCTTAAAAAGCCACCAAAACATATGAAATATCAATATTCACAAAAATGTCACCGCACTTTTATTTTTCATTATGTACAAAAATGGCACTGCAGCTAAACAACTATTTTATTAATTAAAAAGCTACTACCAACGGCTGAAAAAATTATTATCAATGAATCGAAAAGTTATTGTTAATGAACTGAAAATCTATTGTCGTTCTTTAGAAAAATTACTATTAGCTAGTTGACTACCTAGTTGACAATAGCTATTCGAAAGAAGGTAGTGACTTTTTTTATAAATTATATTAACTTTTTTGAAAACCAATAGCTTTTTGGTCCGTCGATAGTAACTTTTTGGTTGTTCGTCGGAAGTATCTTTTTTATTCGTTTGAAGTAGTTTTTTTTTTTTTTTTCATTTGCAGTAGCTTTTCAATTAATGACAGTAGATGTTTTGACTCAGTGACATTTTCATAAATAATGATAACTAAAACGGCAGTGACATTTTTATAAATATTGATATTTTTATATTTTGGTGGTTTTATGAGGAAAAAAAATTAGGTGGCCTAGAGAGTAATAAAAGTTATTAAAAGTGGCCTTATTTTTCATGGCCTAAAAATCAAATAAATATTAATCACTATATAATGAAGAAAGTAAATATATATATATATATTAATCACTATATATAGATCCAAAACAGTGTGCTATTTTCTCTATTATTTTATTTGTTTACTATATCTCATGTGAGCCAAGTTAAAGTAGTACATGTTTTCTTTTGGAATAGACTGAGCACTCGACTACATTGAGGTTAAGTGAAAATGCTTAGGTTACTCTCTCTGAGAGGTAGGTGGAGGTTGTGGCCTCCTGGCGGCTGTTCTGCAAATTGAGCGGGAGGAGTTGGGTTTTCCCTCTCATCTGGTCACTGAGAGATTGAAGGCTACGGGGCTTTTCGTTGTCGGCGTCTCAAAATTTTGTTTCTTGCTCTTTTGCCGGGGTTGGGTGCCTTGGCAGCAGCGATGGCGATCCTGGGTCGCGCGAGGCAGCGACACTGGGATGTGTTCCTGGGCAACCTGGATCGGTGATGGTTCCGGGGTCTCGTTGCTTGGTGCTGACTAAGCATGACGACCTGGTGGCTAGTGGTGGACGGGTTGCTGACTGGAGTTCTGGGTGGTGGCTTGGGGTGGGATCTCGACTTCTGTTGATGGCGGTCGCGGATTGCAGCGTCAACATGGCTTGGGGTTGCGGCGACGATGAACTTTTGCTAAAAGGATAGTCTGGTGTTCCTGGACTAGTGCGGGCCGTGCGGCCAAAGATGCGGCGGGCAGCAGGGTCAGATCTTCTTGACCGGCATCGCTGAAGAGAGGTGGATTAGTGGTTGGCTGCTGTTGGATGGGGTGCCTAAGTGGTTGGGCGGCCTCATCAATTCTATTGGGTCTCTATCTGCTAGAGTTTCGTGTTTGGGTCTGGGCCTATTTCTTTGGGCTTGGATTTTATTTATCTTTTACTATTTTTATGTTGTAAAGACTCTCTTTCCTCTGGGGAAGGAGTTCATAGGATCCTCTGAGAATATGTCGCCAAGAATGTCTGTAGCATCTATGCCCTTTTGATTCTTATGGGTGCTTTAGGACAGTTTTGGCTGGGCGTCATGATCTTTAAAAAGGTTGAATTACTTAGGTAGTGACTCTTTTGACAGTCCCACATGGATAAGTCATTATGTGTAATTTTGCTGATCAATGGAATGAGTGACAATTTTCTCAGACCACATGGAAGTAGTACAATATAATTGGATTGAGAACTGGGGGGAGGGGAAGAGTCCAGCCAATTGAACTAAACACTTCATAGTTCATAGGTTAATTGTACACCTTTTAAGCCTTTAACTACGAAAAATGGCATCAGCCTTTTTTTTTTTTTTGATGAAATCCAAAATCCCTTCAAACAGTAAGAGCAAGTTCACCGAGCTTATTCTTGCCCGGGCTCCACATCATTTCGTGACCGAAGGCACCAAAAACATCAGTTCCCACCTTCCAGAGAGCTTGGGCACCCCAACAGTAATCAGCTTGGGACAACAGCTCGATCAACTTTGTGGTTGAGTCCGTGATCCAGGGCTCCAGTTGGCACAAAATGAGAGAAGAAGAGAGACGCGCTTCAGCTAGGAATTACATTCTAGTCGCTTGTCCTCTAGCGGGGACAAGCTTGCAGGCGCGTGGGAGCCACGATTTTGTCCGGTAGCGGCATAATGCATGATGACGTGGAAGGCTAGTTTGGTTTTTGAAGCCAAGGGTCCACAGATCTGATCTGTTGGTTTTGAATGTGAAAATGATCCTACGGTGGATAATTAAGGATGAATGAAGGTGAAAAAAAAAAAATTCAGTTAGATTACAACTGGTAGATTACAAGGGTAAGAAAAATAAAAAATTATAAAATTTCCTATAAATCCTTCACCTCCTATTTTACCTCTCACACAAAGAAAAAAAAATCTTTTTTACTTCCTAAAATTTTTTTTGTTCCTATGATAAAATTGTCGGTGGATTTAAAAAAAAAAAAAAGAGTCGTCGGTGGATATATAATTTGTCTATTCAAAAAAATTGCTTTGGTTGAATTTTCAAAATGTTCATCAATAGTATTTATTTGCATCATACATTTCTCACTTATACTAAACAAATTATTAAAATATTCGATGAATAGTAATTGACTAGTGACCCTGACCCCAACGGGTGGAAACAAAGGTCCAGTGTAGTGAATAGTGTCTTGCCTTGTGACATGGTGACCCAACGGGTGAACTTGCTCTAATGGTCCACCCTTTAGACACCCCTACCCACAATGTAGGTAAAAAAACTAAACAAAAACATATTAGTACTGATTTCCTTAAATTTCTTCTGCTATAAATACAAAGAATAACTCTTCAATCTCATTCTTCTTCTTCTACCAACAATGTGGAAGTTCATAGTTCAAATTGTTACCCAGTTAAGCCGGTTGCACTACTAAAAACAATTGCTTTCGCGATGCCTATTTTGCGACGGCAAATTGAGCATTTGCGAAAGAAAAAACTTTTCGCGACAGAAAATTAAGCCTTTTGCAACAGAAATGTTGGCATCGCAATAGGTGGCGTCACAAGATCCATTTGCAATGGTAAAATACCGTCGCAAAAGGTAATTGCGACGGTATTCTGTTGCCATCGCATCAATAATTGTTTTGCGACGGCGATTTGCTACGCAAGCTTCCGTCGCAAAGTTTCCATCAAGGTAGCCCATGTAGAGGTATTTGCAACGGCTACTGTGTATATTTTCAAAATAACCGCCAAACTTGCCACCGAAATTGTTGCTATGGTTAGCTTGCCGTCGCAAATATATTTAAAATTTTTTATTAAAATATTTTGATAAATAGATAAAACTATATAATTTTATACCAATTGTGACGCTGAAATGGCTGTGACAAACGCTAATTTTGTTTTATTATTATTACAATTATTTTTGCCCATTTCCACAAAATCAAACAAATAAATATTAATAATAATAATAGTTAAGCAACTAAACATCTGCATCTATTAATCAAATAGGAAATTAACATTAATTCATAAAAACATTAATATAGCTAAACAAATCCATTGAGTCATCGTACCATATTCAAATACAAACACTAAAATGAAAATAAATGTGTTGTCATTTCCAAGTATTGAAAATTATAACCACACTTGAAATAAAACAGCAATCACAAGTGCACCACTTTACTCTCATTTTGTGAGCTTTGCACTTGCTTTCATTTGCTTTGCTCTTTTTACAATGAGAACCTGTAATATAAACATAGAAAAACCAATGTTAGCTTAATGTCTAGTAAGCAAGATAGACAACAAAATGCACATATTCTTTCGTGATGGTGTTTATACAAACAAAACAAAAAACATTAAGGCATTGACGGACATCAATCAATAGTAACAATTATTGTAATGCACAAGGGTGTGGTTGTGTGTGCTGCAGCCAGTCCCCAATATATACCTGAATCACAAAAAGATGGGAAACGCTGACAAACAACATGACAAAAAACATAGCAGATTACTCATAGAAGCATTTTCATTGTCTGTTAAATCATATGGACACGTTATTATACCTGCATAGCTGCTACCTTCATTGTATAAACTGTGGAGTACACATACCGAATGGTATCTTTCAACTGACAATCAATGCGCTTAAAGGAAAAAAAATATTAGGCTTTGCCTTGTAGTGAAACTACAGCCTTTACCTTATAATGATGTACAAGGCTCAACACTAGAGCTCCTTAGGACAAACTGAACTGACAGAGCTGAGAAATGTGCAAAGGCATACTGGAAGAAGATGGAAGAGTGCTGCAACTACTTAAACTACAATTACAAGTAAGATCATACCCTGTTGTTCAGGAAGACAACAATGCCTTTCAACATAAGCAATTTCCAATGTAAACGGTCCTTGTGATCAAGATATTTCCAACACAAATGAAAAAGAGTGATGAATCCCTTCTATCCTTTTTCATCGAGAGTTGTAGCACCACTAGAATAAGCCAAATAATTAGCAAAAGATTGTAGCGTTATAAATAAAGGGGCCAAAAAATGTAAAATTGTAAATCAACAGTTGCTACAACCTCATCTATTTGGACAACAGTAATATTGCCAGATGCATTGAAGAATTTTTGTTCTATGAAAAGTACTACTGAATGCCTAAATCTTTACACTATTAATAAACCAACGCAAATCAAGCCTAACCTGTGATTCGCACGATAGGCCACTAGCAGCCCTCTCACACTTGATCCTTCATATGCTTAGACTTTAGTTCCTCTGACATCAGAAAGAGCATAAATTATTAGACGTGACTCACAAATGCATCAATGTAAATTAATAATTATACTATGTTATATAATAGCCAGAAGCATATCAAGTTTTACGGTGTTGTTACAAATATTACTAAATGTATGGCACCTTGGAGGCAACATAATATTCAACATTTGACAACTGAAATAGAGACATGCTTATGTTACTATTATCCCCCTATACAGATTCTCTTTACAAATGAGGGTCTAAAGCTAACCAAACTAAGCAAACTCCTCTAGTCTTCTCCTAACAAAATTTTCCTAGTTTTGGTACCCATTTCGATGTAGACAACAACTTTCCCTTTTGATTAATTTCCTACGATATTAGGGGATGCTGGACTTCAATCCAGGTCCTCAAGATGGTCACTATCTACTATCACCAACCAAACCATGTTTTAGGGTTTAACCAGAGAGGGGTACGCACATAAATGACACAAAGAAGGTGATCCAAGAAGAATGCCAACCATCAGGAATAAAAATGGAAACCTGTTGAACAAAACTTCTGACCAGAAACAAAAACAGAAATGAAAACCTAACCTAAACTACTCCGATTTCAATGAAATTTCATAGACACTAAGCTACCAATAAACTGGATACAGGTAAATTTTTAGGGATTTTGGAGATCATTTGCTATGCTAATTAATTAAAAGAAAACAGAGGACAAAAAACTGCAAAAACAGAAACTAAAGATATAAACAAGAAAAACTCCAATTGCACTATAACACTGGCCATTTGCTCTAAGTGGAGGAACTTTACTTTTAGCAGAACAATGCGATTTGTTCTATGGCTGATTCCTGTACCAACAAAATGACCCAATACAATTGAAACGTGAGAAGATTGAACTGTCCCAATTTGTAAGAAGTAAGGAATTGAAAATATATAGCAATTCTAACTTAATAACGTATAGCAATTCCAACATCCAAATCAATAACCCAGTCAAGAAATTGATCACACTTCTTACCAAATGCACGTCGGCCGGACCGTGTATCTCCGACGGCCGGACCACCCAATCCACAACAAACAATAATTTCCAAATAGAAACACATTCAATTTGAACCGAAACACTAGAAATTACCGAGGACGCAGAGAATCTCTGCGGTGCTTCCTCCATTGCCGAAAAAGTGAAGCACGTGGGGGACGCGAGTGGTGAAATTCTTGAGCTCCTCGATGATGCCATTGAAGGCGGTCCCGCAGGAGAAGAAGAGGAGAAAGGCTGGGAGGCGGGGATGGGGTTGCGAGTGGAGAAGGAGCAGTGGCAATGGTTAGGGTTTTGGGAGCAGAGGGGATTTTGAGAGAGAGGGAGAAAGTGAGCAGAAATTCACCGGCCTTCTATCTCTTTCTTTTTCATTCGAGAGGGAAGTTTAATATTTGGCCAAAATTTTGGCGCTTTTAGCACAATCACAGCAAATATTTGGCCTTTAATTGAAAATAACATTGCAAGTTTTTGGGCTAGCTCAAGTCTATGGTTGACCAATTCGATGCGATTCGAAAATATAGTGAAATTGACTAAATTTTTTATCACACATATAATTTATTGTAATAATCTCATCCAACGGTCGGTTTTTCCATTTTCTTTGAATTGATGTAGGTTGCCGTTTGAAGTATATGATATATAAATATAGGTTTATAAAAGTAATCAAGGTTGACCTAATTGATCGAATTCGAAACGATAACTAAATTGGCTGGATTTTTCATAACCATTATAAAACATCACAATCTCTCCATGGAGAGGTTGGTTTTTCCAAATTCATTTTTCACTTCATAGTTCCTTTAGAATGAACCTCAACAATTTAAATACAAGAGTAAAACCCACCACTAGGGTCAAAGCTTTTATTTACCGGACAAAATGATACCCAACTTTCAAAAATGATCAAAATGATACCTAAATTTTTAAAAATGATCAAAATGATGCCTAAATTTTTAAAAACAAATCAACTTGATACCCAACTTTCAAAAGTGATCAAAATGATACCTAAAGTTTTAGAAACAAATCAATTTGATACCTCAGTTAATTTAGGGTTTTTATTTGATAGATTTCTAATAGTGGGACTCACTCCAAAATTGACTATGCAGACCACCTCAATACCACATCATAAAACATAGGACATATATGAGCTACATCAACAAGTTAAATGACTCAATTATCGAAAGACTAACAAATTGGACCTATTAGATCAAAATTTAAAATGCAAGGGTGTTCTTGATGAAATTAGAAGTTTAAGGACTGAATTGATTTTGGACCCAAACTACGTAGTATTCAGTATTTAGCCTTTTTTTAAAACTTCGTTGTTAAATCAAATGCAAAACCAAGCACAAAAATTGAAGTGATTTGTGGTCAGAGGGCCATCAATCATCTATAACCCAATCTTCTTCTTCTTCTATAGAATTAAAAAAAAAAATCTTCCATTCAATTTCAATTCTACCATCGATCGTAGAAACAAATAAAGTTCGGAATTTTCCCAACTTCTAAAGAAACAAAGAAAATGGGAAGAGAGAGAGAGAGGCAGAGATAGAAGAAGAAGAAGAAGAGAATTAACAAAGTAAAATAAAAAAATAATTGAAAAATAGTTTTTTGTGTAAAATATTATTATAACCCCATAAAATACTACACCACAAGTGATCAATTTTAACAAAAAGTTACAAAAAATTAAACCGAGGTATCAAATTGATTTGTTTTTAAAACTTTAGGTATCATTTTGATCATTTTTAAAAATTTAGGTATCATTTTGATCACTTTTGAAAGTTGGGTATCATTTTGTCCGGTGGAGAAAAGTTTTGACCCTCGTGGTGGGTTTTACTCTAAATACAATGTGTAAGTCATACAACTTTAAGAGGCAAATTGGTATAAGACAACATCTTTGTAATTAAAATTGAAATATTTATTTTAGGTCCACGCACATCTATTGATGGAATATTTATAAACGCGATGTGAAAAAAACAAACACGTTTCGCGGTCGTCAAGCTATCGGTCAACCAAGAAGACATACAAGTGACTACGGTTGACCAATTCGATCGAATTCGAAAATATGGTGAAATTGGTTAAATCTTTTACCATACTCATAATTTATTGTAATAATATCATCAAACGGTCGATTTTCTCATTTTGTTTGAATTGATTGAAATTGCCCTTTGGAGTATATGATATATAAATATAGGTTTATAAAAATAACTAAGTTTGACCTAGTCGATCGAATTCGAAATGAGAACCAAATTAGCTAGATTTTTTACAACCATCATAAAACATTACAATCTCTCCATCGAATGGTTGGTTTCTCCAAATTCATTTTCCACTTCCTGGTTACTTTGGAATGAACATCAACAATTTAAATGCAATATATAAATCATACAACTTTAGGAGGCAAATTGGTATAGGCCAACGTCTTTGTAATTAAAATTGAAATTTTAATCTTATGTCCACACACACCCATACCAATATTACAAAAGAGTAATACAATGACATTTATGTGTTGCCATTTTATTTTATTTTTGGTAAAGTACATATACATATAAGTTTTACGACGGCAAGAGGTAAAAGCGTCGCAATTTAGCACAAAATTACTAAGGAAAAGATTTTCCGTCGCAAATGATAAGACTTAATCGCGACGGAACATTTTCCGTAGTAATAGAGTGTCAATTGCAACGGCAACTGTTGTCAAAGTAAAAAGGCGAAGCAATTGCAATTTTTTTTAGTACTGTTGTTCAATTACTTGATTTTCTATTTGTTTGTCAAACCTTACTACGAGTTTGAATTGCTTGCAGAAGCTACAGAGACTCTTAGTAGTACAATCCACTATGAAAGCTCCAACCCTGCTGTGATGTGCTCTGCAGAAGAATGTTCTGTGTCTGTGCAAAGTTAAGGAAGGAGAAGAGATGAGAGAACTGAGATACGCTCATTTCTTTCATAAAACTTGCTTGGACCATTTGACAGGTCTTAATCATGTCACGTGTTCCCTTTTGCCGGAGTTTCCTAGCTCCCTCATTAAGTTCAAAATCCCAGTTTTGAAATTGAAGTGCTTCGTTTCAGGTTCTGCTCTTTCCTGTCGGATAGAGATCGAGACACATGGTGGTTATGCTAAACCAAAATCGAGCGATAGAAACAAAGATGCCATTTTTTATGTATTAGTTACCAAGTACATATATGCCACTCTACATTATGTTTTGTAGTTGGTTCGTTTTACTTTCAACTTTAAATTATAAGATATTATAATCTTGCAATCTAGCTACCTTTAAAAGTTGTAACAATTTTGTATTTTGTGATCACTTTTTCTACACAAAGTTGTAAATTAGTGTACAAACTTCTATTCTTGGCTTCTTGCTATGAAGCCCTAGTCAAAGACATTAAATTTGGGACCTCCTCTTTTTTTGAAATAAAGGGTCAATATCATTAGATGACCAGCAAACAGGTCAGAGTCTAACACACACTTAAAGACAGAAAAATGGCGGGATAACAACCATGCTCCTATCTAAGCAATGTTATCTCATTACAAGTCAATTTTGAGTCCGCTTTGTAAGAGAACTCATAGACAAAGAACAACCCCGTGTCTTCTAGGGCAAAATCATTTACTAGCATCCTTATTAGCCAGGCGCGCAATTGCGATACCAACAGAGAAGCCACTTTCATGCTTTAGAATCACAAGGCGAGTAAAATGAAGCAGCGACATAGAAATGCGTGATTGGGGCATCCCTACTTCTCTCAAAAGCCTGATATTTGGCAACACACTAGTGCACTGGTTTGCCATGAAAATCCTTGAGTTACGCCTCAAAACAACAACAACAGATTTGTGAGGCAACATACTTCTAAGGAATTTATGAATCGGTATAATGCGTCTCTCCAAGCTTTATCCCAAAAGTGTTGGATTCGAAGACACAACTCTGGCAAGGTCTTGCCTTGAAATTCCAACAGAGCAGAAATACTCGAGCTTTGGCAAAAGGGATTTCTCAAAATCGGCAGCAAGAAATTGTGGGCATGACCTAATAACCTGAGCGATCTGGGTTTCAAAGAAGCCATGGTTTCTGAAATGGACCAAAACGGAGTCTGCTCTTGCTGCGGATCGCAACTTGACCTGCTTGGATGCTGAAATTGCTTCTTCTGGTGATAACCCACATGAGTTTATCAAGTAATTCACAATGAAATTCTCATCTTGTGAGGTAATGATGTGTGTGCAGAGAAATTTCTGATTTTGATGACAAAAACATGAGGGTGTTCGATCAGCCACAACAACTAACCTGAGGATCTTCTTCAGGCTGTGCAGCTGCAGCACTACCATATTCGATGTCCGTGACGGCGATCAATTTCTCTTCAATATATATATATATATATATATATATATATATACAGCGCTTCTCCATTGCGGACGTCTGCAGTTTTTCTTAAGTACGAATTTTAGGTTTTGACCCACTTTTAAATCATATTTTCACATCTTAACCGTTCAGTTTTTAGGTCCTAATGTATAGATCACCTATGCAAAATTTCAGCCAAATTGGTGATCGTTAAGGCATCCAAAACTGTAATTTACTACAATGTACACAAATGGTTCCGGTTCGGCAGATTCGGTTCGTTCGTGTAAATTGCAGTTTTGGATGCTTTAACGATCACCAATTTGGCTGAAATTTTACAGATGTGATCTATACATTAGGAACTAAAAACTGAAAGGTTAAAATGTGAAAATATGATCGAAAAGTGGGTTAAAACTGAAAATCCGTATCTTTTTTCTCAAGTACGGATATTCGCACATGAACAAAGTTATATATATATATATATATATATATATATAACTAGTAGGTCTTGGAGGTTTTTTATTAGATCTCATTTATCTAATTATCTCTTTACACCTCTTAATAATTTTTTTAAAAATAAAATTTACTAAATAAATCTCTTTCAAATACCTCGATTTAAGTTATTTAATCCTACGCTGATAGAAGAAAATTTTATGAGTGTAGGGTTAAATTAAAAAAAATAAAATAATTACCGTCCACTATATAAAGGATCCAGAACAGACAAACATTACGTTTCTTTCATTTCTGATTCGCTGGTAAAGCTTCACATCAGTGACCAAATGGCTGCCTCAGTCCAATGCTCAGCTTACTGTCCTCCTTCCTCCTCCTGCGCCGGAATCCGACTCTCAGAGCTCATCCCCCCTTTACGGAAAGTTCCACTTTCTCTCTTACCTCAACTAACATTTTCGAGTCTAAACAATCAGATCCGAAACTGATTCACTCGCGATTCCTGCAGAGATTTCGCGACAAGTTCAAGCAGAAATGGAGGACAGGCTCAAGTCGATAAGGTCAGTTTTGAATTGCGGCCGAAGAAACTGTTGGATTTTGATTGCGCTGGGAATTTTGAAGGCGCGATTTGTTGTTTTTCAGGAAAACTCTGCTCAGATAAATGAAGAGATTGACAAGTGCAAAGACTCTGCGCTCGAGAAGAAGAGAGGATTAGAGGAAACCAAAGAACAAGTCGAGAAAGCTGCTTATGCGGTTTTGCAGATGCTCAACAACAGAGCATAGCTGTAAGTTCATCAATCTTCATCCTTCGAGTAAATTTCACATTATGCGAAACCGAAACCAAGTAGTGTTCAATTGTGCATCATCTGTCTTGTTTGAAAGATAAAGAAGAAGCAGATAGGGACTGGCCAGTCAATTAGCAGTACTGAGTGACTGCGATGACTCTCATAATATATGTTATTTGGTAATGTATGGAATCATTGAACTCCCTGGTCTTCTATGAATGGCACTTGATTCTCATTAGTTCGAATTTGAATAGTTTCATACTCTTGTCCTTTGGAAGATCTTTTTGATACTGTTGTAGAAAATAGATAATAGTTAGTTTTGGAGAGTCTTATTGCTATTTTGTGTCTCAATTAGGGTAGTACCTGTTAATCTCCAAATGTATGCAAATACATTAGGCAGATGAAAATTTTTCCTATTGGAGTCACCGTTTTTTTTTGACAATGACTATGAATTATCACTCTCATGGAGTCATGGTGATTGGCCCTGGAGCAGAAGTTTGTCTTTTTTTTGTAAGACTATAGCACTATTTTAAAGAAAGATGACAAGCAGTAAAGAAAACTATTCATATAAACTAGAATTTTGATTAAGTTAACATAAGCCGCACATTACTTATTCTTCAGGAAGGATATTTTTTTTAAAGCACATTTGTTATCCTTATAGTTTGCTATATCATATTTAGTTCTCTTGTTCTGTTGAACTTTACTTCCATACACGACACAGGATAAGGTACTCCAGATCCCTTATTCTATAAACTTATAAAGCATCTCAATGTGACAGTAGGATTGATATGTGTGCGTGCTATACTAGAAATGATTGTACCTTCCATATTTGCATCTCCATGGCAGTTGAAGATTATTGTATTCTCATTTGATTCCATGGGACTGCAAATAAAATGCAATCATCATTATTAGCATGAACAGATATTGAAATTGGATAAAGTTGGGACTACGACATGCCTATCACAGGAATATTTAGAAGATATGATGTCAATACCTATTTGGTGTACCTTTTTTTGTCTGTGGCACTCAAACATGTTTGAATTATGTGAGCATGTGGGTTATTCAGGCAACAGTTATTAAATTTCATACAACAGTGTAACAAGAACAGAAATCATGCTTTTGTAACTTTTCTGAACTGCATTTTTTTTTTTGAAAGGAATTTGTATTCTACATTTTGAAAGATAACCTGCCTGATGGAAAATCCAAGTCTTTCGAATTATAATCCAGATAAGTAAAATCATATTTCCATTCAAGCTATTTGATTAAAAGTTAAAAAGTGTAACCATGTATTCAGGTCATCTAGCAGCTTTCTTCTCATACTGCTTGTTTAAGTTCTTCAAGTGATGAATGGTGTGTCTGAAGATTTACGTTTTTGAAGTTCATAAAATTGAATAAAGTGGTCATTTTCTGGTTTTTCCTGTTAAATCATGACAGTTTTACATTTAATTTGAGCATAAAGCATCTTTGGATATGTTTTCACAAGCATGATTTTCAACTCCTTGTTTCAAACCTTCATAGAAAATTTCTTTTATTTCTCTCAATTCACAAGATTTTCCTTGAAAGTTTTATGTCAACAATAACAAGGTAAGGTAATGATATCTTTAGTATTACAGAACTGAGTAAAGTTTGTGATGATTATCTTTCTGCCTTTAATCGGTGGTTCTACTGTTTGCTTGGGACCTTGCCGACTGATCCCATAAATTGAAAACCCTTTTTGTTCTCACTGTACGAGGTTGTGGGATATTGAAAAATGCCCCAAATTCTTGTACTGTGTCTGCAGCTCCTAGTTTGACTATAACTGACAAATGCAAGCCACTGCAATCCAAATCATCTATATATTCACGTTTGCATCATGGTTATAAGTATTTCGAGCATCCCACCATTATCAGTTTCAATCAATATTTACCATTTTTTCTTTTCAATAACTATTCTCCTTCCTTGACAAGGTTCACAGTTGATTTTTCTTTGCCTGATGTGCAGGTTGTTTTTGGAAGCTGAAAAGAGACATTTCAATAGGAGCCGTGTATCTGATCCAACTGTAATTGAAGAGTCTTTCTGTAGCCTGCAGGAGAACATTGATTCTCGATAAACTCTAAGTAGGTCTTTGAGGGTATATATAATATGTTTCCGAAAGAGAAAGTAGCCAAAATGAGGTTGTTTCAATCTTTTGTTAGTTAGCTGGATATTCAGGAATGCATGGGTTTAAAACTGAAATCACAAGTCAGCACAATGAGCATTCAGAAGTAAATACATTCTCAAAATTCAGCCATTACCATTTGGGTCCATTCGTTACTGATGGTTAAGGCCTACAGATTGAGACTGGTGATACCTCATGCTCTTACCAGAAGAAAGAAAAAGACTCTGGAAATGCTTTACCAACAAAATGGTTTACCATCAACACGAAAGAGAAGGTGAAGATTGTTCATAGATGTCGATCCCTTTAACAACAAGACTTGAAAATTTAACATAGGCCTACAAATTGGTGGTTGACGTAGCAGAAATGGTCTATGTGCTCCCATAAGTAGAAGAATTTCAGGCTATGACAGGACCCACAATTGATGATGTAAAGAAGGCTATTACTAATCAGCACACAGTTAAGAGTCCAATATAGGCATTGCCTTATGGCTAACGTGGCTGCACAAACTTCACCTAGGTCAGGCCTTGTTGTCCCTTCTGATATTGAACAATCATTCCAACTATAATAACAAGACCATCTAAGATGGTTTCTCCAAGTTATAAATGCAGATCACAAGAGAGTTTATCGTTCTGTTCTCAGATCTTCATAACACAACAGAGTTAAGCAAAACTGTACCAGCAATGTTGAATATAAATAAAATCTTACTACCAATAAGTAGTGTAGCATCAGGGGGATAAACAGTTACACACACATTCTTCAAGGTGTCAATCAAGATCTTACATCCTGGATATCCACATTTCCTTGATACACACCCAGTAGTTGAGGTATTTGGTTGACATATTTTGTCACAAACATCTCCAAGAACTGCTCTTCAGCATGAACTAACACACACGGCTTACTCAAGTTTTCATTTATCAATCCTTTCGACAACAAAACTTTCAACACCGAACACCATGGGATTATTCTCTTCTGCAAGCTATAAGAAAAAACAATTGGGCATTTGGCAATTATTACTGAAGGCCATTCCATCTTGTTCACCCAAAAATCCATTACTTGCATTAGTTTCTTCTCCGACACCACCATACTACGAGGGCACTTCCTGAAGGCAGAGAGAAAATCATCCTCAGACCAACCCCACCTCATCATACAAACTTGGCGATTACAATTAAGCGTATTCCTACACCACAATTCATTCATTGCCTTCAAGCTAGTTGAGTTTTTCATATTGAATCCCATTTCCTTCACCAGGGCCGGCCTAGAGTTTTAGGGGCTCTAGGCCCAAAGCAAAAATGGGGCTCCCCATTGTAACATAGCAATATAGCAATCATAATATCATTTATCAAAATTTTATATTAATTCAAATTCTGCACTTGAATCTTTATTTCGATCATCTTCAGTAATGATATTTTCTTCCTCATTCACTGGAAGATTTGGTTCGTTTGTACCACCACTTTCATTTATAGGCTGACTAAGATCATCATTTTCATTGGCATTAAGATCTTGACTCAGTTATGCACTCTCATTTTCAATCATTAACTGATCTTGTTCTTCAACATCCTTCTCATTCTCAAGTATACTTGCATCAGCTGAAGTCTGTGCTTGTTTATTATTTGTGTTGTAAGTACTTACTAAGAGATCCGGCTTGAAGCTTAACTAATGCATCTCTCTTTTGCTTCTCTTTTCTCTTTTGAGCATCGGAAGGATATTTTCTAATTGGATCATGATATTAATCATATTATAACCTGCAAGACGAGTGAAAGACAAAAATTTAGCCCAGAAGAATATCTCTGCATGCTAAACAACTTATCTTAGTCCCCAAAAAGCTTCAAAATTTAGCATATAGGACTAAAATATGATGACTTTATACCAAAGAAGGCTGATCATATATTCATGATATATGTAAAATAAGAAGAGTGCTAGCTTGCATCATTGATACCACTACGGTAGCACTAGTACCAGTTACCCATCATTCCATTTACAATTAACAAGGAATCAAGGATGAACTTATATCATAATCAGTTTTAATCTCTATAACTCTATTAGTTCAGACGAATCAAATAAGGAAAAAAAAAGTAAAGAAAACAGAGCCAAAATCTTAATCATTGATTCATTGACAATTATTTGAATTTTCAAAGAATAATTACAGACTTACCCAACGAAATTGTTGTGTTAGACTCAAAATTCCTTCTTGGCTCTTGCCAATTCCCAAATCTGCGAGAAATTCAGAAAAATCAATAAAAAACAACGAACATATGAAGAACAAGAAATTGAGACTTTGATAATTATTGCAGATGATGAAATATAAGGGGGAGAAATTGAGACTTTGATGATGAATTACCTGTTAGATTTGAGATGGGAGAATTTGGGATTTTGGAATCTAGAGAAGTGGAGATGGGGAAGATGATGATGATTGCGGATGAATGAGATGATGATGATTGTAGGCAAAGAACAAGAAGCGACTATGGGAGTCAGAGAAGAAGTAAAGAATGACAGTATATTGATATGATATAATAATATATCTCCAGTTTTTTTTTAACATATATAAAACTTAATTTGATTTTGGGGGCCCGTGAAACTTGGGGGCCATAGGCACAGGCCTGCTAGGCTTATACCCAGGGTCGGCCCTATCCTTCACCTCACTCACAAGTTGAGCAAAACCTTCATGCTTTAGAATCCCAAGGCGAGTAAAATAACGAAACAACATAGAAATGCATGATTGGGGCATACCTACTTCTCTCAAAAGTCTAATATTCGGCAACACACTAGTGCAATGGTTTGCCATGAAAATCCGTGAGTTACGCCTCAAAACAGCTACAACAGATTTGTGACTTGTGAGGCAGCATACTCCTAAGGAATTTATGAATCGGTATAATGCTTTTCTCCAAGCTTTGTCCGCAAAGCTTTGGAGTTGAAGCCATAGTTTTGGCAAGGTCCTGCCTTGAAAGTCCAACAGAGCTGAATTACTCGAGCTTTGGCAAAACAGATTTCTCAAAATCAGCAGTAAGAAATTGTGGTCATGACCTAATAACCTGAGCGATCTGGGTTTCAGAGAAGCCATGCTTTCTGAAATGGGACAAAACGGAGTCTGCTCTTGCTGCAGATAGCAAAATTGCTCCTTCCGGTGATAACCCACATGAGTTCATCAAGTAATTCACTGTGAAATTCTCATCTTCTGAGGTAATGATGTGTGTGCAGAGAAATTTTTGTTTTTGATGAGAAAGACATGAGGGTGTTCGATCACCCACAACAAGTTTTCTACTTTTGGAAGCAAAAGGGAAAGATAACGTTGAACAAACTAACCTGAGGATCTTCTTTCAACATGAGTGGGCAAAAATAAGTAATCGTAAAGAAAATAAGATTTTATACTTTCCCACGTTATGTCCCTTGGAGGCTTTGGTTTTGTGTTCTGCCCTTTGGGTGGTTGTTCTTTTGGTTTTTACCTTTGGGTTTGTTGTTCTTTTGGTTTTTTGTCTTTGGGTTGTTTGCCTTTTATTGGTTGAGAATCCTTGTTATATTCCTTTTGTTCATATAATAATTTTGATTTTCTAAAAAAGTATGACTCACCCGGAATTCTAGATTATGACAAAAGAGAGTGATGAAAGACAAACCTAAAGTAAAACCCTAGCCTAGATTCAACTAACATAATGCAACCTTAGAAATCACACACTATAGACCTCAACTCCAGCTTTGTCACCCTTTGACGATGTTGTCGACCACAGGTGATGCTGTGCTAGAGGAAAAAAAAAATGAAGGGATCAAGTATTAAAATATTGGCTTTTAATATCTATCCAAGCTTTGAAAAAATGGGATACTATATGTGTGTGTGTGTGTGTGTGTGTGTATATATAAAGAAATTTTTTTTAAAGAGTCAATTTATTGGATTTACATGTAAATAGATATGAATGTTAACTTCATCTACATCCAAAAAGAGACTCTATGTGGTTGAAAAGTCGCACCGTGATCTACGGAAGTACAACAATCAGACCAAAACATATGATCCATATAGTAGGAATTGTAATGATGAACATAATAGTCAACAATATCTTTGGAGTTACAGACTGTTTCTCCCATAAAGGGATAATAAGTGTTTGAACACAAAATGATAAATGCTCCATAATTTCATTAAGTGCTCCATAATCCCATTAAGTGCTCCATAATTCCGTAAGTGCTCCATAATCCCATTAAATGTTCCATCATGGTTTGTTTAAGGCCAACTACTCCTATAAAGGGATAATAAGTGTTTGAACCCAAAATGATAAATGCTCCATAATTTCAATAAGTGCTCCATAATTCCATAAGTGCTCCATAATCCCATCAAGTGTTCCATCATGGTTTGTTTAAGGCCAACTAATGCGGTATGACAGCCTATATATAAAGACTACGATGAAGTAATAGAGGAACCAATTTTCATCAACCAATCTCTACGACTACTCAAGTCTCTTTCGAGAACTCCTCTCTTTCTCTTACCGGTGATCACACTCTAGTCCTAGTCTCCTCAGGAGCCGACTGTCAGTGCCACCAAACCCTCTGTCAAAGTGCTTCAGTCCTAGTCTCCTCAGGGAGCCGACTGTAGTACCGCGACCACAACGGTTATGGAACCAGCCAAGCAAGGGTAACGCCCTCGTAAACGAGCCAAGCTAAAGTCATGCTTTAGCAAGTTTTCCCCACTTCCCAGTGATTTTCGCTTTGCTTGATCTACGATATCGAGTATCGATTGTGGATTTTGAAGAAACTTAGCAAAAGTCCTCATCACGAGGCACAAAGAATCCCGCGACGAGGTTGGTGCTCTCCTCGTCCACAATCGCTTGAAAGAAGTCAGGTCAAGGGACACCCCCGACGACCGCACCTGAACTGTGCTAGCACACCCACACAAGAAAAGAAATTGTTGACCAACTCAAGAAAAACTGGAGCCAAACATTTTGGCACGCCCAGTGGGACCTACCGTAACCATTTGGAAGTCAAGAGCAAACCCTTATCAAAAGGTTTACATTAACTACCTGAAACACAAGACCTCCAGTTACGCCCAGTAGGACTGTCGTGGTCTTTCTGAAGAACTGGTAATCCAAAGATTTTCCCTCAATCCGCCATCGACCGAGATGACAACCGAGCAAGGAGGAAATCGACAGCCTACTACTGAAGGCGAGAAAGTTCCCGTCACCCAGCCTAATGAGGCTGGCGATGAGTCTAGCATCACGCAGGTATCTGCAAGCGCAGTTACAACTATTGACTTTGTGCCTATTCTCGTTCCAGAGAATGCGACCATAGAAGAGCGGCTTAATATCCTTCAACAGAATTCTGCCGCATACCATGAGAAGATAGAAAAAGCCCTTGCTAAGGACCATCGACAGCTTGATGAGTTCACGATCTCGGTCAAGAGGCTTGAGCTAGGGGCACAAAAAACAAAAGAACCACGAAGAGCTGTTGGCCGCAAGCAAACACATCGCCACAGAAGTCGCGGCTATAAAAAATGAGGGATCCAATCTTGCAACCCAGGTTGCCATGTAGAGAGCTGACTTAGACCAGGCTAAAGAGGTTTTGAATAAATCTCTGGGAGATCCTAATGCCTCTACAGGGTCAAGCAAGTATATACCGCCGAATGCTAGAGAAAAAGCTAATGGCCGTAGTACGGCCACATCCGTTCTAACTACAACTGCCACATCAGTCAGAGGTAAAGAGACTACTCTGGCAACGGATGGAGAAAACAACGCCGTGTCATCAGTCACGAAAGGAACCAGGACTTTGAAAATCAATGAGCGGGCCCTTGTTGACCATAGCCCGTCTCCCCAATACGACAGCGACGGAGTTGAATACTTGCACCATGACCAGCCTTTAGCGAGCCAATAGGTTGGAAGTCCACCAATGATCACCGCGGCCGCAAAGAGTTAACCAGCAGCGGGTTTTGCGTCGCAGACGTCGACCCAACAAAAAATGACCCATGAAGGTGGCGTATCTTTGGTTAATCAGGCTTCACAGGCGCCATCGCTGATCTGGCCAGTTGATGATACAGTGGTTCACCCACCTCTTCCTGATCCAAGATATGTAAGGTGAGAGGAGGTAGAAGCAATGATCAAGGCCGCGAACTAGAGGCCTAACTTGGAGGAGGTGAACCAAGGGCCCTTCCCACCGCATATTACACAGACACCTTATCCTAGGGGATATAAGAACATTACGTTCTCTACTTCGTCGGGCGAGGAAGTTGAAAGTGCCGCGACCCATTTGGTCAGGTTTCGAGTACAGTGTGGCCAGACAGATGACAATCTGAAGTGTAACATTTTCGCTACTTCTTTATCGGGGTCTGCCTTCACCTGGTCCACTAAGCTGTAACCGGGATCAGTTGCAAGTTGGCCAGGGATGGAGAAGCTGTTCAAGGAAACCTTCGAGACTATCAAGCCAAAAGTAGATCTGGCTTCACTCACTCAGATGGCTCAGCAGCCAACTGAATCCGCTGTCACGTACTTTCAGCGTTTTCAGATCCAGAAAGGAAAGTTGAACGTGATTCTGCCGGAGAAAGAACTGGTGAAGTTGGTAATCAAAGGCTTAGAGCCCTGCCAATGCAAAAAACAACATGGAAGCATGTTCAATTCTATGGGGGAATTGATCACAGAAGTAGGAAGTTTTGAGCACTTGCTCAGGGACATAGATGCTATGAAAACGCCTTAAAGGTGACATACATCCCAGGGAAAAGCCGAACAGTGGCTGCGCCCAGCCATCAATCCAGTTCCTTTGATCCTTACTACAAGAGTGAGGAATCTAGCACAGTAGAGGCTGACGAGTCTGAAGAAGACGAGATAGTTGCGCTGGAACTCATCAGGAAAAAGGCTTCAACGTTAAAGCAACTGAAGTTGTGCAAAGAGCCTGTGAAGCTCAAGTCGGTGTTTTCACCAAACCAGAGTTCACGAGTTAAACTTACGACGCAAACAAAGCGCATGAAATCTTGGATGAAATGATCGCCGCAAAGATGGTGAAAACCGACTTCAGCCCATTTCCCAAACCAGAAGAGCTAAGGGGGAAGAAATACCGCAAACTCCATAATATGTGGAATCATAATACAGCTGATGGTGTTAAGCTGAAAGATCAGATCCAAATCTGGTTAAATAATGGCAATTTACAAGTAGAGGCGCCGACAACAGCAGCCGCGTTGGTGGACCTAGATCCCTTCCTAGATACCGATATCAACATGGTGGACGTGGCATGGGGTACAAAAGATCAGTAGAATCAAAGCCCAGACCACGCGATTAAGGATTTGAAAAGGGTTGGAGACAAAGCCACGAAGTGGGAATCCAAGACTCGTTTACCCATCGTCCAATGCTTGCGGTGCAAGGAAGAATGTGGCACTCAAGCGCTGCATGAGGAAACATCCCAGACTGTCCGCTTTGGATCTCTTCCGCCAATAAGGTTAATATCATCTTTTAGAAACTTCCAACCATGCAGCCCAAGAGTGCACAGTGGTTCAAAAACTCTTTCTCTAAGGGACTCAAACTTATTCAAAAAGTTAAAAGTCACGAGGGAAGAAGGGCAGGTGGATAAGAGGCAAGGGGTTTTAACCAGACCTTACATTCCTCCGGTGTCGATGTCCTCCATCAAAGAAGGGAAATGGTATACACAGAAGAAGGGCAAGGCGGTGGAGATGACCTCTTCAAGGAAGAGAAAACTCCAGCGGAGGTTTGGAGAAGCAAAGCGAACCTTGGAAGCACTGGATCAGGGGTTGATTAAACCATCGCAGTTGGTAAGATGTAACGTCCCGAAATTAAATTTATCCTTTCACTAGTCATTGGACGGTAAACGATAATTACTTTAACTTTTTACTCTATTTAGATACATTTAGTAGCCCTAAAAGTTCACTTTTTGTTTGGGGTCAAAATTTGAGAAAATGTCCTTCACGAAAGTTGTAGAGAACGTTAAACCGAGCGCGTGCATATGTGGTACGCAAAAATTGGAGTTCGTATGCGAAAGTTATAAGTGAAATACTAAATTACTATTCATGGTAGATAGTATAAATTCAAATTTTTTACTGTGCACAGGGTAAATTTTTTGCCTCTCCTTTCCTTCGCCTCTTGCGCTCTCTCTCTCTCTTCTCCCTCTCCCTCCCCGCGTCGGCCTCCCCTATTCTTTTCTTAATTTCTTCTCCGTCTGACGACAGATTTGGGTGAAACCGGTGGCTGTGGACTCGTCTCGACCTCCTCTTGATGCTGGCGGTGGTGGGTCACTGTGGCTTGGCCGGAAAATGATGCATTGAGCCATGAAAGTTTACTATAGTAGTTGGAGTCAACGCCGATTTCTCCCGATTCCGGCCACCCTTGATGGCAAAATTGAGTCCTTTGGAAGCGCCTTGGGCCATAGATGTTATACCCAGATCCTTGTGCCGTGATTTGAGGCATGGAGGAGGAATAGAAGATTTGAAATTCTGGGTTACTATTCATGGCTCGGGTTCAATCTTCCCTTTAATTGTTGAGGTACTTCCGCTCATTTTCTGACTTGGTCACAGTTGAAAGAATCAATGGGTCCGTTGAGGAGGTGCTACTCCCAAATTTTGGTGTCCATTGGAGTTGGTGGAGGTGGCGATGGGGCCGCCACTGTGGGCGGTGGCGGCGGAGGCTTGGGTAGCTTTTTAATTCCAATTTTCCAGCTATTTAAATTCTATAATTATCCTAGAGCTTATATATGAAATTTGGAGAGGATTGGTGGAGTTGTGAATCGGTTATGAATTTCTAAAGATTTAGATTTCCGTTAATGTTAATTGAGAATTCGATTATCGGATTTCCCCCATAATTGTTATATAGTTTGAATCGACGATTGAGAAATTTTGATGAAGTTTGGTTGGATGTGGAAGAGAATTGGAGAACTTGAGGATATGGGTTTTAGGATTGAATTTTGATTATCACAAAAGTTATTTCCTTCCGTCCGGTAATTATTTATGTACGACTAATTGTGTACAGGACGAGGTACCTACTCATCACTCGACGAGGATCCTTACGTGTGGATACCACGTTAGCTGCATACCGTGAGTGGATGTTTGATTTAAATATTGCATGCAATTATTTTCTGAATTAAGAATTTATTTAAATTATATTTTTAAATATTTGAGCATATTATCCGAGTTTTTAAATATTGAATTATTTGTTAATTGGAAATTTGAATTGAATTTTGTTATGATCGATTTTGAATTTGTGATTTATATTGAATTTCGACGAAGTATTTTCCAAGGTGATTTCCGAAATTATTTTTATTTTTATTTGTCGATTTTGAGATTTCTGAAAAGTTTTCAAAAATGGGATTTTTGAGAGAAATTTACTCATCTATTATTCCTCGTCTAGTTACTTATGAATTCGAGAATATTTTGGCGTGCGGGGCCACGTCAGTGATATATATTTTACTTCTTGTGAGACATTAGGGAAGCCTTTCTGATTCTCGATTTTTGTGATTTTTACTCACCATACTTGTGTCGATATATTTTATTACTATTTAGCCTAGTAGTACTCCTCCTCGCTTACTCTGTGTTTGGGGGTGAGTTGAGCAGAGCATGAGATGCTCAAGAGTGTGGGACACTACGACCCGAGCTTAGGAGGCTCCCTTATTCATATGGTGAGGACTTCTTCCCCATACTTTGTTTTTACTTGACTAGCGGGGCTAGCCTGTTTTCTTTTAGACCAGCGGGGCTGATGTGTTCTCATTAGTTTTTGAGCTTAAAGAAATGTATTTTACAAATGTTTCATGCATCGAGATTTTTAAAGGAATAAACGTGGGAAACTATAAACTTCTTTTGTTTTACTATTACTTGTTTTTGTCCACTCACGCTACCGTGTTTTTAAATTACTTTCCCCTGGACCATTTGGTTTCTTTTGCCCAGTCTGCAGAGTTATTTGTTCAGCATAGTAGGATTTGAGGCATGGCATCTGCTGCTTTGGTTTTCCTATTGTAGGTTAATCATTGAACCTACTTGTAATATGACTTCTTTTTCTTTTTTAGATTGCTCTGATAACCTGTGGGACAAATGTTGTAAACTATGGGGAGCTGTATTTGTGTATTTGGCGTTATATTGTATGGTTCAGATCTCAATTGGTTGTTGTAAAGTTGTTGTGTTTCAGGGAGCAGGGTGGCTCCAAAAGAATAAGGAAGGCTTATTAGAAGTGTGAATGTATTTCTATAGGTTTTGGGTAGTCCATTTTAGGAGTGACTCTACTGAATTTTTGGTAGAGTTATTCCTAAGGTGGGCCCCACAAGCCCGCCTCGGATTTCAAGGTGAAATTCGGGGCGGGTCCTGTCATGAGATCTCTAGAAGAATACTAGAGATAGGTGGAGGCACTGACCTCCAAAAAGTTCATCACCCCGTAGGTTTTCCAGCGGCGTCCTAAGATGTCGCAACGGACTTCAAAAACCAGCGCTCGCCGGAAGGACAGTCAGAAGAAGTCCCTAGCTCCCGCGAAGCGAGAATCGCCGCCAACCCGTAAACCTAGCGTTTGGCAAAGGATATCCCTCAAGGAACAAGATAAGCAGCTTTCAATCTTTGACAGGCTGGGGGAAAAAACAATCGGTCTGCAATTGTGCAGTGGAGGCCTAAGAAGGTTTAAAGCATAGTGGTTGTGAAATCAGGAGATGCTTCATCGGTGAAGCAGGGGCCATCCAGGAGGGAATATCCCTTCACGACAGATCAACAAGAGCATGCCATGATCCAAGAAGGATTGCTGGCCGCTTACGTCGAAGCAAGTTCACGACAGAAGTTGACCTGAGCTCTCCCGCTGCGGAATCAGAAGAAGCAGACATGTTGGACATTACATGTAACATGGTGTATGTCCTATCATCAAAATATGCCTTGCAAGTGGCAGCTCAGGAATGCCAAGTAAAGGATTTATATTGGACAAACAAACATTCTTGATCACCTCAGCAACATCATTTCTCCCGAAGAAACCCACGTCGAAGGAGGTAGAAGCAGCAGAGGCTGCAGACACCAATGTGAGGGTTCAGGACATGGGTTTCAGCAAGCCAACGCTAGCAATGGCGCAACACATGAGGCCATTGTATATCATCGCCGATGTGAATGACATTAAGGTTAGCAAGATCATGGTAGACACAGGCACTGCAGTCAACATCTTGAACACTAGAACCATGCAGCTGCTAGGGATTAAGAAAGAGAAGATCCAATCCACATCCCTGACTCTAAAGAACTTCGCGGGGACTGTAACCAAAACATTGGGTTTGATCTTCCTACAAGTCAAGGTGGGTCCAGCAGAAGGGGTTTACGCCTTCTTTGTCATAGACTACTATGCGGCATATAACGTAATTCTGGGCTGCGATTGGCTCCACAGGTGTTATTGTGTCCCATCCACCCTTTATGAGGAGCTGATCATATGGGATAGAGTCGTGGACAAGGATGCAATAGTCAAACAGATCCGCGACCTTTCTCAGTCTCTACAGTCTACGTGGAAGTAAGGTACTATTTAGAACGCATTTCTCTGCTGCAGGTCCGCGGCATTGACAACAAGGGTCATCCCACAGGGGTGACGACCTCTGAATTGGCACAATAGGGGTTCGCGGTCGCTAAAAACGACCTCGAAAGGCCCGGACATGCGGTGCCATCTCCTAGTTCTAGTTGATGGATCAAGACTTCCCAACAGAAGAGTTAGAGGGATTTCATTCTTTATGTGAAAGATTATCTTCATATTTAGTTGAAACAAAGGCCTATGCACAAGTGGCAACATTGGAATACATCGATGAGGATCCCTCTGATCATGAGGAGGAAGAGGAGCCCATTCGGCTGGCCCTAGTGTCGTTGGATGATACCCATCCAAAGGTTAGGGATCCTATAGAAAAGGTGAACTTGGGGACTGAAACCGAGCCAATGGAAGTAGCAATCAGCGTAAACTTAGAGCCCGAAGAAAAACAAGGGCTTATCGACTTATTGCAAGAGTATAAGGATTGTTTCGCGGAGAGATATGAAGATATGCCAGGTTTATTTCCTGACTTGGTCTGCCATAAACTGCTGATTATCCCAGATCAAAATCTGGTGACACAAGAATCTAGGCGGATGAATTCTGAAACTCAGGTTTTGTTTATGGAGGAAGTCGAGAAGATGCATAAGTCAGGAATCATCAGGGTCGCCAAGTACAATCAGTGGTTCTCTAATGTTGTTCCAGTTCGGAAAAAGAATGGCAAAATGAGAGTGCGTCGATTACTGCGATCTCAATAAAGCCACTACCAAAGAAGTTTACCCCATGCCAGTCGCGGAAATGTTGGTAGACGCAATAGTTGGTCATGAACGCTTGTCCTTTATGGTTGGAACCGCCGATAATCATCAAATTCCAGAGGCAGAAGAGGATAGACACAAAATTGAGTTTAGATGCCCAGGTTTCGTGGGAGTTTTCAAACACATAATCATGCGTTTCGGCTTGAAAAATGCGAGAGTCACATACCAACGAGCGATGAGCCTAATCATCCATGATATCTTGGGAAAGATTTTAGAGGTTTACATTGAGCGCATGTGAATACACAAGCTGAAAATGAACCATGCGAAGTGTGTGTTTGGAGTTCAAGTAGGCTACTTTTTGAGATTTATTGTACATCAAAGAGGCATCGAAGTATCTGAGGATAAAACTAAAGCAGTGATCAATGCTTCGCCCTGGCGAACAAAAAAGGAGCTGCAAAGGCTGTTAGGAAAATTCAACTTCTTGCGACGGTTTATTTCCAATTCCACCGGTAAGATTCAGCCTTTCTCCGCCCTATTAAAGCTGCAAGGACAAGCGGAATTTGTGTGGGATCTGAAGCATCAAGAGGCATTTGACAGCATAAAGGCCTACTTAACCAATCCACCAGTTCTCGTTCCTCCGAAACCAAACCAACCACTCAAACTCTACATCTCAGCGGCGAAAGCTTCAATAGGTAGCCTCCTGGCACAAAATGACATGGCGGGAATGGAGCATGCCATCTACTACCTTAGCAGAACTTTAATGGATTGCGAGACTAGGTACACACCAATGGAAAAGCTATGCTTAACGTTATACTTCTCTGCATGTAAGCTATGCCACTACATGTTGTCATTTACTACATGCATAATCACTTAGACCAATCTAGTCAAATATATGTTGTCGCGACCCATTCTTAGGGGCCAAATTGCCAAATGGGTCTTGGCTGTTTCCGAATTTTCTTTACAGTATGTCCCTCAAAAGGCTGTAATGGGCCAAGCCAAAGCGGAATCCCACCGCTACAACACCTTATTCTTTGATGTTTCGCCATGATGCAGTTCTGCCTTTGAAAGTCAACGTCTAATCATTACGAGTTCAAGAGTAGCATCATCTCATTAGAGAAGACTACGTTCAGGCTATGTGGCAGGAACATGAAGACCTTAGCGAAAAGTGCTTGGAGGCTTTAGATAGTTTGGTCATGGAAAAGCAGCGAGTAGCTCGCGCCTATGACAAGCGGACGTGGGGAAGGAGTTACAGCGAAGGAGAGTTAGTTTGGAAAGCAGTTCTCCCACTTGGTGAAAAGTTAGATGGTCGCGGCAAATGGACTCCCAGATGGGAAGGTCCATACATCATTTATAAGATTTTGGAGAAAGGAGCATTTCATCTCAAGGACTTGGATGGGGATGTCCATCACAACCCTATCAATGGCTGATACTTGAAGAAATACTTTCCCAGTGTCTGGGACTCAGATGAGTCATAGACAGTTCCATCGCAAAAGACAAGGGGGGCAATTCTAGTGTTCTTACACTCGCGAAGCCCGTTTATGAAGGCCTGTTTTTTTAGGCCCATCATCGTTTTTTCGCTGTGCCTAGCAACACTAGGGGGGTAACACTACACTAAGGCCCCAAAATTTTTTGAGCTTTATGTATTTTCTCGCAGAGAAAACACCTTTGCGGGAAAATTTGGTCGAGGTGTGGATTTTCTCAAAGCTTTCGCCGCGAGGTTCTTTTGACACTGAGCGTATTTTAAAATTCATACTATTTCGAAGCTCCTAAATATGCAACTATGGGGCCTATATTTGGGGCCTTGCGAGACATAATTATTGGCTCCTCACGGGTATTTAAATATCAGGATAAGAAAATATTATTGTATTTATAAAGTGGCTTTGCGGCCAAAAGCAGTATATTCATTACAAGGCCAAAAGTGGCTAAAATACAAACAGGAATCTTCAGATATATTTTGAATCTTTCTTCAAATAGAAGTAGTTGAGGAACTAAACATCGATTTGAGCTACGCCATTATCCCAAGGAGGGACAGACTTCAGTGAAGGAAAAAGAGGAGGAACGGAGCACCTACGCCCCTTTTACATGGAACCCAACGTCGGCTTGAGCTGTGCCATTATCTCCAGGAAGGGCAGAGAGTGAAGGAACCGAATATCGGCTTGAGTTTCTACACCCCCATTAGCCTTGTTAACCACCACTATGAGGATGTGAAGTATGGGAACAACCATTCTGTAGCTTGAACCCATTCCTTGAAACAGTCCATCCCTCCTCATCCCTTCAAGATTCTATCAAGAAGAGAGAGGGGAAGAAGGAGGTGATAACCAAAGCCCCTTCTATCTGGAGGGCATAAACACAGGCCGGGTCCAGAAGGAAGGAAACAGAGGAGGATGGACGAACCACAGAGTGCCCTTCCTCCCTTCCCCATTTCGCTCCCCTTGTGGGATTCTAACAAAGACGATCTCGCATGACCGAAGATCCCACGCTAGGAGCTCGCTCGTATTTCTAAACCAATCTGAAGCCGTGGATGGACACTCGAAGAGTCAAAGTAAGTGTCAGTAAATCATGATTAAAGTTGCCCTAAATCTTGGAAAAGAATGGATTATTAGCGCGTGGGGGAACCGAACGGTTTTCGAGGAGGTAACTGTTCCATTTTCAATATTATCTTCTCACAACCGTTTTCAATAGTTAGTTAATGCAAAGTTAAGACTCATTAAGAAGGTAAAACCAAGAGTTTTGAGCTAGGCCAGCAAGTGGATCCAAAAGATAAATATTATTTAAGAAATAAAGATGTCGTCGGTATTACAAGAAGAATATATATGTGTGTGTGTATATATATATATATTTTTTGTACTACAACTGGGCCTAAGGAAATCACTGCTGTAAGTCATAAGAGGCCTAAAGTGGCCGGCCCGCAAAATCAAGCTTCACACAAAGCACCTCAACCTGGAGGCCTGCAGCAAGGGCCCCGTTTTCAATCAACAAGGCCCGTTGTTCAGCTTGGGCCAAGCGGCGAGTCAATTTTCCGGAGGCAGCCAAGGGAGCGTCTAGTTGGGCTCCCTCCGCGCTGAGCTCGTTGTTCAAATGGGTCAAACAAAATTGGAGATGTCGGATCTGGGCTTCTAAGTCTAACTTCTGCAGCCTTAGCTCCCCCATATGAGTGCCCCGATCATTCAAGGTGTCGCGAAGAGTCTCCATCTGACTAGCGAGGTTATTCCATACCATAAGGGCAACACGAGCTTGAGCCTCCGCGGCAGATTAGCGAGCGCAGGCCACGTCAAGGTCTTTCAACATCTTCTCTATAGTGTCGAGTTGAGTTGGATTGACCGCACGCTCTTGGCGAAGGAATGCAATGGCTTCCCAGATCCTGGGGAGCTCTTTAGGTCCCAGCCGCCACAGTCCCAAAAGGTTTTGAAGATCTGTCCACTCTAGTTCAACAACAGTAGGAGGAGTTTCCTCAAGGATTCAAGCTAGCTTTTCAAGCCTAGTGGGAGGAAGAGGTTAAGGATTCACATCACAATCATAGATCACCAATGCTAGGGGGTCAATTGGTTCCTCAATTTTTTCATCTTCAGTATAATTTCCCTCAACGACCCCCTGAGCTTGGTCTGACATCTCAGTCACTAGAGAGTCTGGAAACTCAATGCGAGGTTCATCAGTAAAGTGTTGGAGACGAGCAACTCCGAGAGTAGAACCTTCGACCTCAACGCTCGCCCCGTCTATTTCTGAAATCAAAAGACCACCACTAATGCTCGCCTCATTCCCCAAACCTTGGATGTATGTCCTGCTGACCAGATCTTCGGCGTCACGGACCACTTCCTCAGTACGAACAGAATCCTGGTCTGGTTCATAAATATTAGAGAGCGGGTATGGATCTAAAGGGAAATGGAACAGCATTGGCCAATAGTGGCTTACCTCTCAAGCTATCAGGTCGATATCTGGTACATTGTCACCCAGAGTGAGAGGCCCCGCTTTATTCACCTCTTAGACCTCTAGTGCCGCAGGAATCTCTATCGTCATTAGTTCCTCATAAGCGGCAAAAGCCTCATAGTGGCTTTCCACGCTTTCATGCTCTGGGGAGTCGTCATCGGAAATCGTTATTAGAATGGTAGGACCTTGCGGATGCTCTGTAGATGTGGGAGAGGGAAGAGGCACCACGGGGCTAGTTGGTGCTTGAACTAGCGAGAGAGTTAGCTCTTCTGCAGTGGCAGAGGATCCTCTGACGAACCTGTCAAAAGATAAATAGTGAAGATCCTGCGCAAATTCTAAAATTTAAATAGGATAAGATGGGGTCGGAGTTTACCAATCGCATTCCTAGAGGTTCGTCATCTTCAAAACTCTCTTCAACGAATTGAGCTCGATCGCGTTTATAAGCGAAGACAGCAGTGACCTATACAAGAAAAGAATCACAGCTCAAGGGGGGGGGGGGGGGGGGAAGCACCAGATATACAAGTTTGGGATCGTTCTTAACCAAATTACCTCAGCGGGTCTTCATCATGAGAAGACTCTCCCTCAGGAGTATCCTCTGCCATTACCTTTTGTTTCCCGACCTAAATAGAGGCTATCCTGGTCCAGGTAGTTCTCTACAGAACACACTCAGGAATAAGAGCAGGAAAAATCAAGACTAGGAAAAGGAATGGTGAAGAAAGACGAAAACTTACTATTGCCCCAGGCTCATGGATTTTTATCCCTAAACGCAATGAGCGAGAAGCTAGAATAGGTCGCGTGGGTTGTGCTGCAGGGTTAGAGAAACGCTCAAGAATCGAGCGGTCCTCTGGGCGAGGGCTACTCATGCCACGAAAGATCAGGGCGAAGAGTTCATCATATGGCAGATCCCAACAGTTCACAGACACTTCTTTCCACCAATCAGCATAATCATCGTTGACATCACTGGGGGGATACAGTGCTCTGACTCAAGGGGGAATCACTATCAAAGTAAATCACTCTGAAAGGGGACAGACCCAGGCTGGGCTAATCTCCACTAAGAGGTGTAGTAATTGGCAGAATCAACCAGAGGCCAGGGTACCAACTGGGCCAACCCAAATTGACGAGCAAAGTGGTTAGGGGCATAGAGCTCGTAACTTACACGGTCAGTGGCAAGATGAATATCCAAGCAGGCGATAATGGCTATTTCGCTATGATCCCGTCCACTGGGCAAAAAACCATCATCAAGGGGAGGATGGAATTGCCTAGAAAGGACTATTTTTGGGTCCGGCATCTCTTCCAGCAAGTACAAGTAAATAAAACACTCGGAGTAGGGTCGAGCTAGATACCTTACCTTGGGGCAAAGCCAGTTCCCCAAAAGGGAATCGACTAGAGGTTCCTTTGGAATATCACCGCGACGGAAGCGAGGGAAATAAATCTGCAGCCAAAAGGCTAGGATCCAGAAAGGGCCACTAATATCGGTATCAAAGGGGCGTATTACAGCTTTATAAAAGAAGCGATATAACGCACCCAAAACAGGTTGCCCAAGGCCAATGCAAATACCATTGTAGAGAGCAGTGGCCAGAGAATTCCAGGGCCCAGTAGGTTTGTTGGAAGAAGTGCGAAAGATAAATTAACAAAGCCAGAATTCCAGGAATGCGATACCTCCTACATGGTCGCGCTGGGTGCAGTAATAGTCGCTTAGAATGGGTAGGATTTGTTGTGATGCCCCGACCAGCCATATCCATTCTCAAAGGAAATTGAATGCCATCAAACTAACCATGCACATAGGGGTCAAAGTCAATGGGCAACCCCGTGATAGTAAGAACTTCCAGCAGAGTTATGCTCATCTATCCAAACCAGAAATTGAATGTATTGCTGGAGGTGTTCCAGAAGTAAAGAATGGCGGCTAGCGGTGCCGGGCTAGTATTATGGGGAAAACAGAAGCATAGATCGATGGTTTGGGTGATACCCACTGCATCCAACAAGGATAAAAGTCAACCCTCGAGGGTGGAACAAAAATTATTTCGAACAATTAGTCGCTCGAAAATGCTTCGATTCGAGGGTTGACTTTTATACGTTAGGATTCTGTGGAAACTTCCTTAACCAAAGTTGTAGAGCGCATCTATACCTGTTCGTAAACATACGGAATGCAAAAATCAGTTCTGTATGAAGAAGTTATGGCATGGCATTTGGAAGAAGTTTCCTTTTTTGAATAAATAGAAATTTTTGGGGAATTTTCAGAAAAATCCTATATTTCTGAAAATAGAAATCTGAGCTCTCTTCTCTCTCCTCCAATCGGAAATCACCGATTTCCTTCTACCGTCGATATCTTCCTCCTTCGGCCGACCCACACCTCGTCACTAGGCTACAACGATTCGCCACTTCCTCCTCCACCTTCCTATGGGCATCTCACATCCTCTTATGGCCAGTAGCCACCGCTGCAGGAGAAACTCGATCCAAAACCTAGATTTGGGTCAACACTATTTTCTCCTAACTTCGGCCACCTTTGCTCGAGATTCTTGGCTCTCTGAACTTGGCTCAAGATGCTAAACAAGCTCCATGAAGCATCAGACCTAAAGTGAAGCTTTGATTGGAAAACTAAAGCTCACCGGAAACTGAGAAAATTCCGGCAAACCCGAAGCTTCCAAGGTACTTTTCGATCATTTCCTCTCGTTTTCAGGCTTCGTGCTAGTTATGAAAGTTGTTCACCATATTGAGAAGAAGGTTTTAGGTTTAGGAAATGTGGCCAAATTTTGAGTTTGATGGCGGCGCTGTGGCAGTGGTTTCCGGCCACCCCAAGAACAGTTTTTGTTCCTCTTTTTAATCTACACATTGATGTAAACTCGTCGATGTGCAATACTTAATTTTTGAAAATCGTATGTGCAAGTTATGAATTTTCAAAGTTTTAGGGTTTCGTTTCGATCGATTTTCGATCCTTGAGGATTCGACCATCTTATCGACTTGTAATTTTGATAGATTGATCGTATAAGTATTCTGGTGACCTCGGGTGGTCTCGGATGAAGTTTCGCCTCAATTGGCATTACTTTCGAGATTTTAGGGAAAATGGATGTTCGAAATATAATCGTTTTCGATTCGAGTACTAAGTTAAGATCATATTGTACTTAGGTGACTGAAGGAGCATATTTGATACAATATTTGCTATAAGAGAAGACGCAGCAGGACTTTAAGGTGAGTTAATCTCACTTGGTTCATTTACGAACCGAATTACTTTTCGTACGTCTTATATCTAAATCATGAAATCGTTTTATGCAAATAAAGATTTGTTTTCAAATGATTTAAACTCGATCGACTATGATTTATAGGACTGCGGTTCACTGGTAAGAAAATGAATTTAAGTATAAAATGAATTTCTCGGTTTTTGGTGTGTGCGAACTATAATTGGTGTTAGTAGGCATTCCAGAGTGGATGACTACGTGTATATATATATATATTTACGTGAAATATATATATATATATATATATGTTGATGGCGTGACATTGTGATATGAGTGAATTGTGATTTATTCATAATATCGTTTTGAACTGTTACATATGTTGATTGTGGTGGCTATGCCACCGCCTGTGACGGCATTTTGGGTGGCGTTCTGGCCATGTAAGGAACAATTTATGGTTTTATATATCATCTACTAGTTGATACAAGCTTTTTGATATATAATATATAATTTTTGGAGATCGTATGAGTATGTTATGATTTTTACGGTTTCGGACCGTTCGATTATTCGATCCGTGAGGATTCGAGCGTTCGATCGACTTATGGTTTTGACATATCAATCGTAGGAGTGTTCCGAAGAATTTTGGTGGTCTCGGATGAGGTTTTGCCTCGGTTGGAATTACTTTCCTTAGCTGCTTGACAGAGTGCGCTCTATAAGTAATCTAGTGGTGTGAAGACGCAGCGGAAATGTGAAGGTGAGTAATCTCACAACATTCATTTACGAACGAAGTTACCTTTATCGTTTTCAGAGTTATTTATTTAACTGCAAACTATAGTTGGTATTAGTAGGCATTCCTGAGTGAATGACTACGTATATATATATTTACGTGAAATATATATGTGTTTATGGATTTTGTTGATTGATGAAAACAATATGCATGAATGGTGCTTTTTATTGTGTTTGTGTTGTGGCTTTTCGGAAAACAAATGTTGGAGAAATGATTGATTTCTATTGTTTTGAAAAGCATTGAGATTTGTGTAACATTTTGAGTCCTGTGCGACTTCTTTAAATGTTTTATTCCGAGGTACTGAGAGGTCCGAGGAATTAAGGTCACAAGTAGGTGACTTTAGGCAGTAAATCGAGTAATCACGTCTTTGGCCGGACGAGTGGTTACGATTCAGTTAGAGCTCTAGTCTGTCAGCAGGTGTAATTCATGGGGTAACGAAGCAAGGTTATATCTAACTCATGAGTTTATGTTTTTAAAGAACCAAGGTGTGAGTTACTTTCCTTATTTACGATTTGTTGTGTGGCAACCCGGTGCACTATTAAAAGGTGTAAGGGTGAATCCTACAGGTCAGGAAAATCGTGGCTAAAACTGAGACATTAGATTGACAGCTTTACGGTAGGAAACCAATTTTGTGACTTTACCATTGATAAGACTTCTGTTGTATAGTAAGCTTTGAGAAGCATTTACGTTTTATTTTGTTGTGGCAATTTAATTCATAACTTATGTAATATATGACTCTATGGTGCGAGTCTGTATTGACATAGTGGGTTTAAGGCATTAGTATGTACTTTGTTTAAAAGGGAAAAGTTTTTTAGGTATTTTATATTGATGGCTGGACCATCACGTCTGTATAATTATGAGAATTATATTGATTTTTAATGTTGTTTAAAAATCGGGGCGTGACAACAAGAAAATTAAGCCCCCTTACAACTTATAGCACGGGTTGATTGGCTTATATTAATTAAGCCCCCTCACAATTATGACACTATTGTTTTGCATCGAAAAGAAAATGAACACCTACTATGTTTACTTTAGTTAGTTTTGTAGTGTCATACTATATATGGGATAGACTTTATAGATAAGTGTATTTGACTGCTGAAAATAAGTGTATAATTTTAAGTTGTTATGATTTCAACTTTTATATTTAACGCTTATGGTTGAGATTCATTTGTCTCTTAGATGAGCAGTATTGTATTTTCATACATGGGTCTTTTCAAATTCTAAGCTTAAAGCCAAAAAAAGAAAAAAGAAAAAAGAAGGAGAAAATTAGATATAATCCTAATTTTTTAAAGAAATATTGAAATAGGAAACAGGACATGTATGAGAAGTGTTATCGTACCATAAATTTATCCCAAAAATATATACATATTTTCTTATTAAATCTCACCCAATGCAAAGCTTCCTTGTAGAGTGTTGTTGTATAATTAATATGCCTGATTTACCCTTGAGATAATGAAAAGTAATATGAGATGATAACTGATCCTTAGTTTTAGCAATTGTTGCTACTCATGGAAACTTGAATCTAAATTCTTCTTTTATTTCTTAAAATAAAATGGTTAATTCAATTCTTGTTCTTCCAATTTATTATAATTTTTCAATAGAATTTTTTTTTTTTTTTTGAAATGGGGCTGATGCAGCTGCCCTCAAGCCTTGATTGATGAAACTGTAAAAGACAAGGGGGGATGTAGAGCCTGAACCCCAAATTAAAATAAGAATCGAGTGAATATCCTGAAATAATACCATGAGCCACCACTAAATCTATGTATTCTAACATGCACCAATTATCAAAAAGTGTTCGACTGACAGTATTATTTTCTTTAATAAAGCGGTAATATACCGGAAAGATAACTCTATCACGAAGAAGCATCATTACAAATAGCACAGCTTTTCGATTACATTGTCGCACAAAAAAAAATCTGGTGACTCTCTATTTCATCCGGCCACTAGGAGGTTGCGTCTGTTTAATCAAGTAAACAACTTGCCGCCTCGCTAGGCCAGACAAGGCACACTGAGTGTACATACCGGGACAAATCCCACGTCATCCTACCACAGATCGGTAGGCATTTATTTCCAATGTAAAGCCATAATCTACTAAAAAGCAACAATAAAATAAAACCAGAAAAACAACAGCATGCCAATAATAGCCCAATAACTTGGTCCAGGCCCGATCTTCACTTATCTCCTTCGCACCACCCCCACCGTCGCTCCGCCGCAATCTCACCACCACCCCCCATGCTCAGACCACATTCACCTTCTACCGTTCCCGCCAACCTTATCAAAGTCAATGCCTCCTCATCTCTAGGGAGACTAGAGAGAAACCGACCTCGCAATCGAGGCCACAGTCCCCCCTGCCCACTAAACAAACTACCGAAACTCACCTCAAAACTAGCGATAGCCCTTGATAGTGCGAACTCTACCACCCTGCCCTCGACTTGCGCAAGGTAGAGGGAAACCCAATAGAAGCCTTTAAGCCCTGATCCAGACCCACCACAATCCTCGCCGTCTGAGAGAAACATCGGGAGAAACCTAAAACCCAAGAAGGATAGAGCCCATCCGACTGCACGGGTCTCACGTCGACAAGACAAGAGGCCCACGCCATCACGGGTGTGCCACTGGACGAAATAATTTTTTGACTAGGGGAAACCATAGATATCAAAGAGAAAATGAGAGCGGCATATATCCACTTTCATTTCATGCTTGTTCTACAATAAATATAAAAAAGTTATGCATTTTGCAACTCAGCAAGCAGTACAATAATGACTTGCCCAAAGGGCAGTCAGAAAAAGTCATTACCTAGAGAACACTAAACTAGCAAATCCCTGACAACAGTATACTAAAGGTACGCTTCTAGTACACGACCTTTTAGAAAATTAAGTTCAAAACTAGAAAACTTAGAAACGACGAAGAAGAAAACAACTTGGGCAATCAAAGCTCTAATTTTCTTGTCGATCTTTTCTACTTGAAGAAAGAAAAAAGCAAACCTATCACCCTTTTTTGTAAAAATTGATGAAGGCCCACAAACAAAGAAAGAAAACATATTAACTAAACACCAAGTGGATTCAAGACAGTTTAACACACAATAAGCCCAAAGGCCAATATGGAACCACTGCCTAAACAGCTCATCTGATGCAAACACTTGGTGGGAAGCAATCCTCTTCCACAATCTAGTCGCTGTCGAAAACTGCCACCATACTTGCTACAGAAGCTACAACGTCAATGTACACCACCACCACCGTATGTGTTGCCATCGCACCTACCATTGTGACTAGAAGGACAAACGTCACCACCGCCATCGAAAGTAACAAAGGGTGGACCCGATCTTGAGCAAAACCGCTATGCCTCCACCACCCCAACAGACCAGCAAATTCACCACAAAACCACCGTAAAAACCACCGATTCAGCTTAGGCCAAGCCAGCCCCAAAACCAACCTCCGAACTCCAGTTGCCATGAATAAAATGACTACCCGCAGAGAACACGAGCTACCAACAAGGGAAACCCAATTCAAACTTGAAATAAAGGGACGCTATTGAAACCATGTACCGAAAATACCAAGTAGAGGAGTAGGAAGGAGGGCGTTGCCATCCTTCCAGGTCCAAGGTACATAAGCACCACTAAATAAAATCAGTCGTAGTTGAGAAAGCTCTCTTGCGAGACTCAGGATGAATCATCCAAGGGTTACGCCTCACCCCCATCTACAAAGCAACTAGAGTAAATGGGAAGCCTACCTATTGTTGTTGATGTTGCAGCGCCATCACCGGTCAACGCCGACAGCAACCCTAAGATTAGAAGAAGCATTACTAGGTCATATAAATAACTATATAATTCCAATTTATTACAATTAATTCTATCCTCAATCGTGTTTCTTTTTTAAAAATTTTGTTGAGTGTATATATTATATCATTTTATTTTACGTACTAACGTTTGTCAATGTTTTAGTTTTCGCTTGATTTTTTTTTTTTTTGAAAAAATGGGCCGATGCGACTGCTATCAGGCCTTGATTAATGCTATGTTTTTTTTTCTTAATGTGATGAGTTCTTCTCTCAATAAGGTATGTTATGTTATATTCTATACATGTATCTGCATACTCACTCGCTTCATTGGTCATCATATGTGTTATAATGGAATTAAATTGTCATGCCCCGATTTTCAAGCACAATTTTAAAACAAATAATAATGGGCATGATGGTTCAGACATCAATACAAAACACTAGGAAAAATTTTCTTTAAAGAGCAGCAAGTAAGGATGTCATGAACCCACAATGTCAATACAAACCCATTCTTTAGAGTTATATTTTACATTATACCAAGTTTACAAATTAAACTGAAATAACAATTTAATATGTAAACAACTCCACCAACTCACTATACAGCGGAGGACTAACAAGTGCACACAACAAAGAAATTCCTAAACTCACAACTGCAACGGCAAGGGACCACAGCACCAACACATTCACCTTAACCTGGAAGATAGACCCCTACACTATTGAATAGTGCACCGCAACACCGGGTTGAAATAACAAACCTAGTAAGCTTATGAAAGCTCGTGTGAGTAAACTCAAAACAACGAAGAATACACACATGCTTAAACCATCTCAAGCTAACCAAATCGTTATACAATTATAATAATGAATACTTCAATTTCATATCATATCATGTTCACGTACGTTAATTCAAAATCTAAAACCCACATGCTCTGACTCTCAAGTGATGCATTTTATTTCACAACTATCCAACTCATCAAACTCAAGTAACATTTTAAAAGATTTAAAAAATCCAATAATCCATAATCATGCTCCCTTTTATCTCAAGCGAATCATTGTCACCTTAATGACCTTTCATAATCAATGAAATTTCAGCATCCACTTCTCGAAAATATATAGAGCATTCATAAATCAAAATCAAGTAAAAAGTAATCCATGTGTGTGAATTAGTTCAGGAGATCACCTCAAAAGTACATCAAGCAAATCATAGTAATCCCTGCATATCATTTGGTTCAGGAGATTACACTAAAAACAATCAGTAGAAGTCATAGTAATCTCTACCTATTACACCACAATACATATTTAATCACACTCTCTAACACAACTTTCATCATTCTCATAATAATATCGACAAACTTTTTCAAAATATTATTTTCACAAATCAACAATATCACAAATCTACATATTCCTTTCAAAACATAAATCAAATAATACCGTCACTTCTTTTCTGAAAATCATTTATTCTCTTTAAAATCACCTCGCAACCCATAGAAACCAAGTCCCGTAAAACATAAGCTTTTCACATCACCAAACAATTTCAAATATATTTCACAATCTACTCAACCAAAAATCATTTGTAACAAATTCTTGTTTTTACTTACCCATGAACCGTTGACGATCAAGTTCATATATTTCAAAACAAATATTTATTTTGCGACAGATATGATTTTACAGTTAACAATTTAATCTACTAACTATCACTCAACTAAATTATCACCCAAAACAATGTGAGCTTTACTCACCTCCATATCCTGATGCGTCTTCACACAAACCAAGACAAGCACAAAATCATCCAAACTCCACTCACACAATTCAGTCAATCACCTGATCACATCAAGGTCACATTCAATACAACACAAACTGCACAATCATTTTAAAGTTTGAAACACGTTAACTATAAATCGAAAGATTCGTCAATCGAGATGAAATCCATTGGAGACCACCTAAGGTATTTGAAACACTCCTACAGTCACAATATCAAAACTACAAGTCGATCGGACCGTCGGATCCACACGGATTGAAAACCGATAGAACCGAAATCGTAAAAATTACGCATTGTATATTGAATTGCTCATATCAACGAGTAGATCGAAATCATAGACAGAAACTGCCCCTGATGTGGCCAGAAGTTGCCGGAAACCACCACCACAGTGGCAACGGCGGCGCCCATCCAAAGTCAGAATTTGGCCAAAATTCCTAAATAAAAGATCTTCATCTCAACAAGCCCAACAACATTCATAACTAGTACAAAGTCAAGATCAAAGCCATTTGGCCGGAATTTACCTCACATGCTCAGAAATTCGAAGAACCCTAGAATCACAATATTCAAAATTCGACTTCCACACTTTGAATCGTTGCAAGCCACCTTGGGGGAAAGCATCTACATCCTCTGGGCACCAAAAGCCCTCAAGAATCACATGCTATGGTGGACGAAATCAAAAGTTTCGAGATAGGTTCGACGCAGCGTGGCCGCCAACTTCTCGGCCTTACAACGTCCTTCACAACTCATTTCGTGCTTTAATTCTTCCATAGATTTCTAGAGGAGGATGAGGCGAAGAGATTATGACAAGAATCACGGCCTATGGTGGCCAAACGGTGGAGAAATCAGCCGGCGAAGGTGGGAGGCCGATCGGGCTCAGGGAGAGAGAAAGTTTTCCGAAAATGGAAAGTTGATATGTTCTGATATTTTCGGATTTTTTTCCTATTTACCAAACTTTTTCCAAAGGACATAACTTCTTCATACAAAGCAGGATTTTCGTGTTCCACATGTCCACGAACTCGAATCGACAAGGTCTACAATATCCATGAAGGAAGTTCTTAAAGAATCCTAACTTATAAAAAGTCAACCCTTGAACCCACGAAATAAAACATTTTGAGTAACAAATCATTCCAAAATTCTTCTACTTCACCTTCGAACCACGAAATTGTCCCAACAATCAACTTAATAAATTTTGAAAAATCATCAGAAATTAATAATGAATTTCCGGAGTATTACAAAATATCTACAACAATCCATCGCAGCATGTCAACCACAAGTAGACTAAAAGTATGACATATTCAAACAAACTTCTATTTCAAGTATGCAACTAGTACAAATTTTATCAGTAAAATCCTTAGTAGCTAAACCAATTGTTAATCTTCCAAATGATAATCTATATTGAAGATTGTAGGTAAATCTTCTTGAAGTGTTTGCAGAAGGCATAGCTTCTTTCATAGATTAGAGTATACCATGTTCTCAAGTACATTGAAGATCATATCATTTATCAATCAAATTCTCAAGTGATGCAAATTGTAAATAAGGCATGTTTATATTAGATTAAAACATTTCTATATGCCAAGCAAGTTAAGACATTCATAGGAAAAAGTTAACAAAACACTAAAGATTAGAGAGAGTATGATAACTATTTAGAAAACTAAAATTAGATATATGCATGGCACGGTAACCTAAATATATACATGTATCTATAACTATATGCCTCTTGACATCGTATTGGAAAAAAACTCATAGCATAAAACAACCTACCTCATAGCCATGAACATTATTAAAGATCATATGTTTGGAATAAGTAACCAATGAAACTCATAGCGTAAAAAAGTTAAAGTTTTAGAACTTGAAAGTCACGCCTATTACCTTATAGCCATGACATTAAATAACATTAAACATACCTTATAGCCATCACATTAAATTACAAAGTTCTAGAATAGGTAACAAATGAGGTATCTAAAATTAGAGAGCTCTTCTAATGAGGACCACCAAAATGAGAAGTAGTTGATGAATTTTTTGTGAGACCCACTTTTTGGTCACATTTTCGTAAATCAACTGTTAGATATTTAGATATTCATGTATAGATCATTTATACAAATTTTCAACTAAATTGAAAATCGTTAAAGCATTTATAATCGTAATTTATCAGTTATGAACATGAACAATTGATGTTTGATAGATTTGGCTCTTCCATTGATTTGATCTAATTCGATAACTTAACGGTTGGAAGAAAATTTTCAGAAGTGATCTACTCATGCATACATAAACATCTAACGGTTGATTTGTAGTACTGTAATCGAAAAGTGGGTCTTCCAAACCGTTGATTAAAAAGTCCTCAACTAGTCCTCATTAAAGTAGTCCTCATTAAAAGAGCTCCCTCTAAAACGTTAAATCTCCATGGTATCGAAAAAAACTCATAACATAAAACAACCTACATCATAGTATGAACATCACTAAATATCGTGCCTTTGCCCTTTGAAAAAAGTAACCAATGAAATTCATAGCATAACTAAAATAATATAAAATAGAAAACAAGTAGGCATTAATTCTTACAATTTGGAAGTCGCGCCTACTATCTTATAGCCATGACATGAAACATAACTTATACTCATCACGTCAAATAACAAAGCTTTAGAATAGGTAACTAATAAGGTATCTAAAACTACATATCTCTTGAAATGGTATTGAAAAAAACTCATAGCATAAAACAACCTACCTCATAGCTATGAACATCACTAGATATCATATATTTGGAATAAGTGACCAATGAAACTGATAGCATAAATAAAAGAAAATAGAAAGCCAGTGAGCATTAAATTTTTAGAACTTGGAAGTAACGCTTGGTCGCTTACTACCTTATAGTCATGACATTAAACATACCTTATAGCTATGACATTAAATAACATAGCTCTAGAATAGGTAACCAATGAATCACATAGCAATGAGATATCTAACTATATACCTCATAACAAAGTAACAGAAAAAAAACTTAATTACCATAAAGCAACCTACCTCATAGCCATGAACATCACTAAATACCATACATTTGGAATAGCTAACCAATGAAACTTATAGCCAAAAAAAAATTAAATAAAATAAATAAAAGCCGGTAGGCATGTTACTATTTTGAACTTGAAAGTCACGCCTACTACCTATTATTTCTTCATTTGTCACCTAAACGTTAGGTATTATACCCAAGTATGTGTATAATAGGTATGATATATATAGTCGAGCAAACCTCTATTTTAGGTATGGAACTAATACAAACCATCATATGAACCAAATTCTTAATGACATTTCATCAAATACATTAATTGAGTTCGTTGCAACAAAAAGTAAAAAACACAAAAAAAAAAAACAATGACATAGTTCTTTCCAATCTTAATCACAATAACAAATACTATCGATAGTATGGATCAAATACCTTAATTAACTCTGTGATAGAAGGTTTTTGATCTCAAAAGAAAGATATGCAAAAATCTCTTAGCATTTGATTCATTAAAAGTAGCAATCAACCAATTTAAATTTGAAAACAAAAAAAACTAATATTGCATGATTCTAGAGAAATTAATACCAACTCCAGCACATTTCCTATATCTTATATTTACTCTATTGTAGATAAAATAGGCAAAATAAGTATTTTTTTCACTCCAACAGCTTTCGTATACCTATCTCCATTCTAGACAAAGTGAAGGTGAAAACAAATTTCCCTATGTTTTAAGCAAAACTCTAGAATTAGAGGGAATAATTTTTTAGGAAGTTCTTCAAATTATTTTTAATTTCTATAATGAATTTAATTATATTTTTGAAATTTTAAAAATTTACTTTATTTAATCATGACCCATAAATTATAGAGAATATAATAGAGAAGATGTTGGAATTGTAGAAGAAAAATTATGAAGATCTTAATTTAAAAAAAAAACCACATATTAAGGATTTTATAGAGAAACTGTTGGAGATACACTAATAAGAGTAACTCCAATAGTTTCCCCATATTTTGATTTTCTCTATTTTAGGGAAAAATGAGCATCTTTTTCTCCAACATATTCCCTATAACTATCCCAATTTTTGGGATAGTGAGGAAAGAGAAAATAAGATTCCCTAAATTTACAACGATCTCTAAAAGTATAAGGAAAAATTATGAACATTTGAGAGATTGCTGTAAAATAAGGAATCTGTTAGAGTTGAATAAGAAAAATTGTTTAAGGTTTTTACTTGTGCTTCCCTATAACACAAAAATTATGGATAAAGTGTTGGAGTTGCTCTAACAATATTGAAGCTAGGGATTACAAACCTACAATTTAAAATTTTGATGTAAAGTGCTTTAATCATGGGATTACATAACGTTACTTTTTTGTCAAGAGGTAGATTAGAGTTGATTGTAATTTTTAGGAAAAAAGTGTATTATTTATCTTCAAGGGCGGAGCAACGAAGGGACCTACTAGGTCCCGTGCCCTAGTCAGCTTTTGGAATATATATATATATATATATATATATCAATCTTTTTTTTGAAATAAAGAGTTCATAGCATTGATATGACCCTGAATCATGGGTTAGAATAGTACACAGAAGACTACTCTATTAAGATACTGAAAGCTAAGAGTAGTCTATGCTAACAAAATCTCCTCACCTCGTAGGCAATCTATTTTACCTGACTTCAAACGTCGAGTACGCCATTGTGGTACGTTTAAACCAAGTACTTCTACAAAGGCTCCTAGAAGAGCTTTTACTAGCACAGACAAGACAAACCCGATCGAGCTAACTATAGGTTGTCACCTGACTAATGACTAAAAAGTAAAACAACATAAAAAGTATCTAGACCGGGCGTCAGCCCACTGCGTCCCTAAAAAAAGGGAATAATAAATAAAAAATGAGCTAGAAACAAAAAACCAAAACAGCCCAAATGGCCCACAGACCAACAGCACCCAAAGCCAAAATTGGTAGTGTCACGCCCCGAATTTCGAATAATAAATTCAAATCCGAAACATGAATACAACTAAACAAATAACGTCCTGCATTTTTTCTCAAAAACAACATCTCACAAACCATAATACAAACCTCGTAGCAAACTATCTCTCGAGTCAACTATTACAATACTAACATAAATACAAAGTTATGCTCAAAAGAGTCTACAAAACACACCAAAATTGACCAAGTGCTGGTCTGAACCCTGCTGCCCTACGCAGCTCGCTCACCACCCTGATTATCCTGACCTGCAGGATTATCCGCTACACCATTGAATAGTGTACCGGGATTGTAACAACATAAAACCCGGTAAGCTTTCTGAAAGCTCGTGTGAGTAAATAAGAATGAACGGTTGATTTATTAAACCACAACTCATTTATCTCAAGTAAACATCCAACAATCTCAACAACCACAAGAAACATCAATCCAACACACATGAAACAACATGGAACACATTTCCACAATCACCAAATCATAACTGTCGCCACTTTGGCACCTAATCACAACTATCCCCAATTTGGCCCCACGTTAGAGCTCTAACTGCCTCGTTACCTCTGACACCTTGGCCCAGGGTCAAGTAACGGCACCTCCAGGTTACTCAGTAACCTGCGAACTTTGGACCATTTCATGTCCTCAGAACAATATATCCCCGTTATTATTTAACGGTCGAACTTTGGACCTCTCTGTCCTCAGAACACATACACTCCGGTTATCATTAACCAAAGATTCTTGGACCATTCGATCATCGGAATCCTACTTTTCTCTACCTTCTATTCAACTCACAAAATCAACATGCTTATCACCAACATTTATCAAATATTAACAACATAATAAAATCATATTATCAACATTTATCAACAACATATTATCACAATTCCACACCTCAATGTCACACCATTCAATATATAATCACATAAATATATATATATATATATATATATATATATATACGTAACCATCTACACAGGAATGATTACTAATACCAATTATAGTTCACACGATGCAAAATCAAGAAATTCATTTTTAATATACTTTAAAACTCATTTCTTAAAACCATTTTCTCACACATAATAATAAATTGGGCAATTAAGGAAATTCAGTTCGTAAATGAACCAAGTGAGATTTACTCACCTCTAAACTCCCGCTGCGTCTTCTTACAGCCCAAAATACGATTCACAATCGTCCGCTAACAAATCCGTCAAACACCTAATCAAAACGATAATTAACTTAGCGTATAATTTCAAAAACACACTTATATGAAGATCCAACTATCGGATCTTCACCCGTGACCACACAAGGTCATCGGGACAGTCCTACGATCATTATATCAAAACTAGAATTCTATCGAACGGTCCAAACTTCATAGATCACAAATCCAGCGATCGAAATTAATCGAAATCGTAAAATTCATAACTAATTCATACGATATCCAAAATTCACACGCTATATATCAAAATGATCGTATTGACATGTAGAATCTAAAAATGAGCAGAAACTATTCATCGTACCCCCGGAGGTGGCCGGAAAGGGCCGCCGGAGTTTAGGGCAGAGCCGCCGCCGACCACCGCCAATGGTGTCGGGGCCGAGCTTATCCTTTTCGTTTCATCATTTTGAGCAACTTTTATAACTAACATGAAGTGAGAAAATGAGTGGAAGTGGCCGAAACTTACCAAAACAGTCCGGTTTGGTCGGAAAAACTGCAGAAAACGGTGAGGCCTCCGACGAGTGTGAAAACCTCCACTTCAGGTGCTGTCCTTTTTGCTGCGTGTTCTACTCCTTAATACGAGTTCAACAAGCCAAAGAACACGAAGTTTGGTGGTCTAGAACTCGAGATATTCGCTTCGCACTCAAAACGGTCGAAAATGGAAACAAGCTTCCCGCAGCCGCTACAAGCCGTGCCACGGCGCAAGGCTGCCTCTGGCAGCTGCGCAAGGTCGAGCCGAAGCCGTGGGAGGTGGTTTGGCGTCAAACGGTGGTCGGAGAAGCACGAACTCAGTTGGAGAAATCTTGCTCTGTTTTTGCTTCCGGCTCGGGTGCCGCGCGAGAGAGAGAGAGAGAAAAAAGCTAGGGTTTTTTTCTGATTTTTTCTGATTTTTTCCAAAAATGGCAACCTATATATATACAAAATCGAAAATTTCCAAATGCCATAACTTCTTCCTACGAACTCCGATTCTTGTGTTCCACACACGCACAAATTCGTATTAACGAGCTCTACGACTTTCATGAATGAAGTTTCTTCAAATTCCTTACGTATAAAAATTCGATTTTTAGTAACCCCTAAATAACGTTAAATTTCGAAACTAAGATCATTCGAAACCAAATTTCTCAATTAACGACATTCGAATCACACTCACAACTCATAATTCATATAATTTGAGAAATATTGAATTACGAAATATTTAACTGAAATTTCGGGTCTTCACAGGTAGGCTCGGCCCAGCCTAGTCATCACCTACCTAGGTAGAACCCTCGTACGGACACCCAGGCCGTACCACCACAACCGCCACGCTGGAAGGAAACCACCACTACCACGACGCCATTAGAGGACCCCTGCTAGACTTGAAAGTAACAAGCCCGACGTAAGGATCTGGATCCCCCGTACTTCACGCCTTCTGCAAGTCCTCTTATATCGCCATCTTTGCCGCTGCCGCCGCCTAGATCAGGTCTAGAACCAAGGCTGGAACCCAAACTTGCGCCGCCAGACACCCTCCCTCATGCACGATGCCCATGACCACCCTACTTCAGAAAACTCATACTCGGGCTACACCAACCACCACCGTCAACCTCAAGAGCTGCGATCCGAAGCCAAAAGGACACTAAACACACTTCTCGTCCGACAACAACCTAGCATCAGCTGGGCTAGAACCAGTGCCAATGTTGGCTGCCGCCGGACGAGACAAAAATCACGGTATTTTGCCAACTATACTCTTTGGCTTCACTCTGTGCTAGGGTTTTTTTCTTGGTTGAAGCAAAACATTATCAATCAAACATATATATTTTATTAATTAAACCTACTTAATGATATTTATTATACATAATAGCCAACATTGAAACTATCTAATAAACTTAAAATTCAGCTGGTCTCGTCCATTAATAAAACAAAATTAATCAAACTAATTATCTATTAATCCCGTCAAATGTAATTCTAATTTTGTTTTGTCTATTTATGTATATATAATAGGGATTTTGAGATAATTATTTGTGTAATGTCTTTCTGTTTTTTCGTTTCACTTCACCTCTTTTCTTCATTCATGTATAAAAAATTATAGCTCTCCCAAAAAAATCTTTGCTTGATTTCAGATTGTGAGAAAGACACTTTATTAGTATAGATGATGAGCCTAATATGAAATCTCTAAACTATTGTAATAGATATAAACTTCATTTAGAGAATGCGCATGTTTTGAGATTTATCTTTACTATTGTTGTTTTTTTGTGTCCTAGTAAGTTCAAAATCTTGGCTCCGCCACTGTTTATCTTAGATGGCAACTTTTGGGTGTAAGTTGAAAAAAAAAAAAAAGGATGGGTTTTACCTAATTTTTATTTATTTTTTTTTTTTGAAAGGGGTGTACCTAATATTTCTTATGAAAATTGAATCTATAATGAATGGTCCCAAAAAAAAAAAAAAAAAATCATTTTACTTTCTTTTGAACAAAAAACCCATCTTAGTTCTGTACATACTAAATCATGAACACACACTATATATGTCTGCAAATAATTAAAAATTGTTAGCGGTATATGTCTGCAAATAATTAAAAATCGAGAAATTACTTATTGAAAGTAAATTTGTGTGGAGAAAGTATCTGTCATGGCGCGAATTTTTTTGAATAAAAATTCAAAATTCGAACATGAATTACTACAACTTAAAATAGTCATCCTGAAAATTTCTTTTCCGTAATAACCTCACCACATAAATTAAATTCCAAAACCGAATTTAGTCTCGGTTAATTATTACAACTCAAATGCAAAATGAATCGTAAAGCTCTAAATGAGCATACACATCTCACAACTCAATGAAATAAAAATAACTGTTGTAACACCTAAGCAGCTCGGTCACCTCCCTGGTTATCCTGACTTGTAGGAATATCCGCTACACCATTTGAATAGTGTACCGGGATTGCAGCAACACAAAACCCGGTAGGCTTATGAAAACTTGTATGAGTAAAGGAAAGAACGGTTACTTAATTAAATCATATTTATTTCTACCCAAGTCAACACGCAACAATTTCTACAACCATAAGAACCAACAATCTCAATCAATCAACAACTCAACACCAACCCTAAATCACATCTTTCTTCACAAAACTCCAACATCGTATTTATAAAAAAAACGGTATTTGACAGACTAGAGCTCTAACTGAATCGTAGCCCTTCACCTGGCCTAGGTTATGGCATCAGACATATTTATCTTTATCTTATTTCATCAATATGTATACCCATATACATATTTAGAACGTCCGATAATTGAACAAGCTCAACCAATCGTATCCCATCATCCACTTAGGATTAGAGCGTCCGATTCTCCCATACCGGTTACTACGTTGACCCTAAATCCACAATAAGTACAACAGTATGTTTTCACATAATTAAATCAACTCATCTAATATACATAATATTATTATGAAATTTAAGCATTTGAAATATAATCCAAATCATCATTCCAACTCAATCATATCAACACTCAAAATCACACCAATCAATATATATATTCCACGTAAATATATATATACACCTAATCATCCACTCAGGAATGACCACTAATATCATCTATAGTCCACACAAGAAAATCGTGAAATTCATTTGTATAATTAAAATTCATTTTACTTACCTATGGACCGTAGTGATCAAGTCCATGTGATTTTAAAAACAAATATTTAATCAACAAATATTTTTCAGACAATTACAAAAATAAATAATTTAAAGTACTCGGTTCGTAATATGAACCACGTGAGTTTTACTCACCTCGAAATTCCTGCTGCATCTTCAAATAAAATATAACTCACAAAAATCCAAATGCTCGTCAACTCAAACCGTCAAGTACCTAATCAAGTACGGTCTTTACTTAGCAACGAAGCACGAAATAAACCTAAATGATAATCCCACGGTTGGATTTCAAAATAAAGACAATATAACGGTCGGATTCTAAAATAAAGACAATCCAACGGTCGGATCGAATTTAAACGATGATCCAATGGTTAGCTCCTCACGGATCGCCCTTGGAAACATCCTATCAAAATTATATGAAAATCGACGAACGGATCTTCACTAATCGCCTCCCGAATCACTATTTTACAATTATACGAAGATCCAACGGTCGGATCATCGCCCATGACCACACAAAGTCATCGGGACAGTCATATCAACATCATATTAAAATTTGAAGTAAAACCGATGGTCTGATCTCCGCAAAACGCAAACCGAAGGTAAAATGTAAAACCGTAAATAGTAACGTCAAAACTTAAATTGACTATTTATCAACTTTTTCTAACATGATCATGTTATATATCAAAATGCTCGTATGGATGCATAGATCCTCGTCCAGATAATATAAACTCAAAATTTGGTCTGACGCGCCGCCATACGCGTCTGTCAGACGGCGGTCAACGCCGGTCAACCACCTCCGATGCAAAAGTCGTCAACCACAAATTTCTTCAAAATGAAATTGTGAACAACGTTAATACCTGAGTTTTTCGGAGATGAGGTCTAGATCGTCCTAGATCGGGCTTTAAAGTTGGATTAATCTCGACCCTCTGATCAGTTTCCAGATTGAATCAGTGACGTCGAAACCTTCAACTCTTCATTTACCACTCTACACTCAAAATCGTGACGCAAGCCACATATGGGGATGATCAGGAGGAAGAGCACGTCAGGAAAATGGGGTCGGTTGGCCCGTGCACCGCCGGAAAATTTGATTTCCGGTCGGGTCGGGTTGGAGCCTTCGGAAAGTGGCTTCGATCCAAGCCTAGGAGCGGCGGCCTTTCCGAGGTGAGAGCGGGGACCGACTGGGCGGCGCGGGGCGAAGGCAGGGACGGCCAGGTCCGGCGGTGGCGTGGCCGGGAGGGCGATCGTCCAGTCGGGTCGAGTCGAAGCCGGGTCAGGTCGAAGCCGGGTCGGTTGAGCTTTCTTCAATCCTTCGGGCTTCAGTCGAGAGAGAAGAGAGAGAGAAATATTTGGTATTTTTTTTGTTTTCTGAAATGTCCAAAAAAACCTATATTTATAGAAAAATTACTATTTTCAAAAATTCATAACTTATTCATACGAATTCTGAAAAATACGTTCCACATATGTACGAACTCGTATCGACGAGCTCTACAACTTTCATGAAGGAAGTTTTTCCAAATTTTGAACGTATAAAAAGTTGATTTTCACGACCCCTTAAATAACGTTCGTTTTCGAAAATAAAATCATTCGAAATCAACTTTCTCAAACCACTACATTCCAAATAATCTCAAATATCATAATTCAATTAATATAACAATTATTGAATTACATAAATTTATTATATGACACTTGACAGGTAGCAGGACTACTGATAATATCAAGTAACGGTCCGCCCACCGGACATGGGTTAATCATAGAAATTCGCTCAGCAATGCCTACTAATACCGACAATAGTTCATAATCGAAAACTTAGAAAATCATAGTTATACTTAAACTCATTTTCGTACCTGTGAACCGCAGTCCTATGAACCGTAGTCGATCAAGTCCATATCATTTCAAACAAATATCATTTCAAAAACTATTCAAAATTAACACTTAATCCATCTGTAAATGAAGATTTTGAGTAGTCACCTCGAAACATTCCAGAAACATTCTCTTACACTGCCGGAACGCCGCCACAGGTGGTGGCGCACAACCGCCTGCCAAAACTCAATATTTCATGGAACTCCCAACATCAAAGTTGTTCATCTCAGCATGCTTATCAATTCTCATAACTAGCACGAAATCAAAATCGAAGCATAAAGTATCGAAAACTACCTCACAACCCTGGAATTACTGTTCAATCCGAGTTGAACCAAGCTTCACGTAAATCGAACCAAACAACCACCAAGGATCGATCCAGGAGGCTACTACGAGCTCCCCAAGCTCAGTTTGAAGCCTCGAGGAGGTCAAATATCGGAGAACCGATCGGGTCTGAAATCACAAAACTTCACCGCCTTACTGCACGTTCACCGCTAAGAATCGCCGCTAGAGGGTACCGCTAGAGGGAGAAGAGTCGATCTGGAAAGTTTCACTGTCGGCGGCCGTCGGAAATCGCTGGAAAAGTCAGGTCAGGTCCTACGGATATTTTAGATTCTAAAGGTGTTGACCGAGAAAGAAGAGATCGAGAGAGGAGAGTTTCCTAAAAAGGAAAAATGGAATTTCTGAAAATATTTCCGGAAATTCCCTATATATACTAAAATGGAAACTTTTTCCGAAAGCCATAACTTCCTCATATGAACTCTGATTGACTCTTTTCAACGCGCTTTACAACTTTCGTGAAGAAAGTTTTGGGAGAATCCCAACGTCTAAAAGTCAACCATGAACCCCCTCTAATTTCACATTTTTCGAATAATAATTCGTCCGAAATACTTCCGCTCCGTCCACGAGCCACGTAATGGTCCAGTAACCACGAATTAAATTCCGAAAAATCCTGGGAAAATAAATACGAATTTCTGGCGCATCACATTCTACCCCCCTGAAAGAAATTTCGTCCTAAAGTTTAAACGTACTAAACCAGCAAGTATGGATAAATCATGCTCAATCCAATTTTCATTCCTCAGCAAGAATGCACTTATCTCAATGTACAACTTGCCTTGATCTAATAATGGATACAGGTACCCCACCTAGTATCACAACAATGAGAATCATTACCACAGCACTTGGTGACACCTAGTCATTCCAAGGACCTCATCTTTGTACACCTCACAACACAAGAGTCTAGAATCCTATTGTCAAAACATTATCTGCATCACCGCTAAATACTCGTCCTACCATCTCAAAACATAAAATCACGATAAAGTTTACCTTTGAGCACCCATACATAACTCATCAGATGGCACAAATATAAAATCAAGCCATAACGATGAAGAATGCATCATGCACATACTACTCTCTCCAAAAGGAAGTCATATACTAAAGTCTAACTATAGACATCACGCAAAACACACAACACAAAACAATACCACGGAACAAAGTACTCTACCATCTCACACTACACTAGCAAGTTAAGCAAAATAAGATAAAGTACCTTCCTCCCTAGCACCTTGCTGAACAACAGCAAACACCCTCGCATTTCCCTGAGGTAGTTGCCTCTGCTGATTCCCTTGTCCCCTGCCTTGTGCCTGGGTACAATCCCTGGAGTAATGCCCTAACTGGCCACATTTATAACCTGACAAATTCCTCGAATTTGTGCAAAATCTGATTGCATGGCCTATTTCATTGCAATTGAAGCATCTCAAGGGTACCACATGCCCGACAGGTGTAGCTGCTTCCCTAACTGGCGCTTGCTGATGAGTCTTCCGCCTCTTCCAGGACCCACCCTGATTATTTGTCCCTTCACTGCTCTTAGCAATTGCCTTTCCCTTTATTCAGGAGTCCCTCTCAACTGACTCCTGGTCTTAAAAAGTTAGGTTCTCCTGCTCTATCGCCATAGCCATAGCGAAAATGAGTTCCATCACCTTCAGTTCCACAACAGCGACATAGCGCTGAATCGAAACATTCAGCCCTCGCTGAAACTTCATAGCTAAAGTCTCAGCATCCATTTGTCTCACAAACGGATAGAGCCTTGAAAACTTAGCTTCATACTCTCTCACACTCCTAGTCCCTTGGACTAACGAGATGAATTACCTTTCCAACTGCTCCCTCACTGAAGGCGGAAAGTAATTCTTCCTGAACAGTTCAACAAACTCATCCTAAGTCATGGTGGACACATCCATAATTCTCTGTGTGTCATTCCACCACACCCTTGCTTCATCCTGAAGCATATACGAGGTTATCTTCCTCTTCTCAATGTCATCACAGACAACCATCTCGAAGTAGTTCTTCATGTTCTCGATCCATTGATCTACCAACATGTGATATGTACCTCCTTTGAAAAAGACTGCTCCCAGCCTTGAAATCTCCTTTGCCAACTTTGACAAATGAGTGGCGTCCACAACATCCACAACAGGTGGCGCAGGTGGAGCAGGCTGCACAACGTGCGATGCTTCCACCTCCTCCTCATGATAAACCTCTTCCACAGGAAGAATCCTACCACTTCCTCAAGCTCTACCCCTGCCTCTGGGTCTACCTCGACCCCAGCTCTGCCTCCTTATGAGTCCATCACCTAAGGAGCAAAACACACTTGATTAATACTTGCAAAATCTCTAAACATAAGTATAAGTTAACAATATGACTTCAACAATCAAACAACTACATCTGAATGGAAGGATACAATTTTCCATGAAAACAATCCTGAACGCTTCACGAAACAAATTTCAATCCAGAGGTTCCCATTCCTCAAAAGACTGCAACTCAAAGAACCTACACAAGTTCTACTATGAACCTACATGGTAACCCCATAGCTCTATGGACTTATGCCCTGATCACACCACACAACGATATACCCAATGATTATACCAGTACTGGAGAGTATCAGATGGGGAATCGCTTCAGATGAGCCATCAGTCGAGGAGTACTGATTATCACCAAATATGTCACCTTACACTCTGACACCAAACTGTCACGGCCCGATTTTGAACACAAACAAAAATCTATATATATATATATATAATCACATAATTATACATGCGTGAACGTCCAGTCATCAATACAAAATACCTGAAATTTTTTTCTTTTTAAACCAAGTACATACTGATGCTCTGAACCCTGAAGGTCAATATATTACACGAGTTTCGAATTAAATTTCCAACACAAGATAAAACGTAAATGCTCCTAAGAGCTCACAACAAGTGGAAGTCTTAACAACGGTAATGTCACAAAAATGGCTTCCTACCGTAAAGCTGCTAGCTTGCTATCTCAATTTTCAGCCACGATTACCCTGACCTATAGGATTAACCCCTACACTGTTGAATAGTGCACCGGGTTGACATACAACAAACCTGGCAAGCTTATGAAAGCTTGTATGGGTAACTCAAAAGAACAACATAAATAACTCACACACACCACAGGATAAACCCAAAAGTTTCGATCAAGGAAACAAGTCATGTAAAACCATGAGATAAACTCACACGTTTCAATCAAGGAAACAACCCACACAAAACCACGGGATAAACCTACATAAAATCACGAGATAAAACCACACGTTTCAATCAAAGAAACAACTCACGCAAATCACGGCGGACATACTAGAGCTCTAATTGATCGTATCCACTAACCCGGCTAAATGCGTGAATTCCTGATTTTCCCACCCACGATCACATTTGGTGACCCACGATCCTCAACTCATAAGTCTTTGGATCCACGGCATAAATACCAAAACATTAAAGGAGTCAAACTGGACCCAAACTGTTACACGAATCTAAAATAAAAAATTCCCCGTAATTGATTCCTATCAATTACTCCCGGTACAAAACCCACAATTGAATAAGCCACCCACAAACTAAAAATGTTCCACAATACGGAACACTTTTCAAAACAACATAAACCAATCATTTCACAAAATATTTTTTCACGAAAAGTCACGTCCTAAAACAATAAAATGAACGCACCCACAGTTATTGTTTTATCACACAAATCCACTTACACATATATATTTCACGTAAATAAATATATATATATATATATATATACGTAGACATTCGCTCAGGAATGCTTACTAATACCGACTATAGTTCACAGTCAAAAACTTGGAAAATCATAGTTATACTTAAACTCATTTTCCTACCTGTGAAACGTAGTCCTATGAACAGTAGTTGATTAAGTCCATATCATTTCAAACAAATATCATTTCGAAAACTATTCAAAATTAACACTTAATCCGTTCGTAAATGAACATTGTGAGATTACTCACCTCGAAACTCCTGCTGCTTCTTCAATATAAAACAAAGCAGCCAACCCACAAAATATTAATCCAAGAATACTTCGTCAAGTACCTAATCACATACGGTTTTAACTTAGTAACAATTCACAAACCATTTAAGTCTGAAACCTCTGTTTTGAACTAAAATCCCCAAAGTGGCGCCAATCGAGGCAAAACCACATCCGAGACCTCCCAAAGTCTCCAAAATACTTCCACGATCGATGTGTCCAAACCACAAGTGGATCGGACGCTCGAATCTTCACGGATTGAATAAATCGACTAGTATGAAACCATAAAAATCATAATAATTTCATACGAACTCCAAAATTAGCGTATTATATATCGAAACACTTGTATCGACGAGTAGAAGATATATAATACCAGAAACATTCCCTTACATGGCTGGAACGCCGCCACAGGATGTGGCGCACAGTTGCTGGCCAAAACTCAATATTTCACAGAACTTCCAACATCAAAGTTATTCATCTCAGCATGCTTATCAATTCTCATAACTAGCACGAAATCAAAATCGAAGCATAAAGGGTCAAAAGCTACCTAACAACCCGTGAATTACTGTTCAATTCTAGTTGAACCAAGCTTCACGTAAATCCACCATAACAACCACCAAGGATTGATCCAGGAGGCTGCTGCGAGCTCCCCAAGCTCGGTTTGAAGCCTCGCCGATGTCGGAGATCGGAGAACCGATCTGGTTCGAAGTCATGAAACTTCACCTCCTTGCTGCGCGTTCACCGCTAAGAATCGCCGCTAGAGGATACCAGAGGGAGGAGCTGTAATACCCTTAAATTTTTTTAAATAGAAGAAATATTTTTTCCATCTAGATACTTGAATTGTATAAGGAAAACAAATAAATAAAGAAACAATATGTAATTGAAATGAAACCTCTAATTTAAGGTTTCAAATTTATAATACATGTAAGAACAAGTCGGTATGAATGCTCGTAGAATTGTTTACACACCCAAATTAATATTATGAGATTTTGGGTTGGAAGAATAAGAAAATGTTTTATCAAAAGCAATATGAGATGTTGCAACATGGGCCGTCCATTCTTGCACCGCTTAATCTAGATTGCCCATTTATTTCTTAGGGTTTATATAGATATATAGATACCTAGAAGGAGGGGAAGGGGGGTGGAGGAGGAACTTTGGATCTCTCCGGAGTCACTCTCTTTCGGGGTGAGCTAGCACTTAACATCGTCGGGTTTGACGATGGATTCGACTACTGTCGGGACTGGTCCAAGGTTTCAGATTAGCTCTTAACACCGGTCACTCTGTACTCCTCGGTTCCTGGCATCGCCCCTGTTTATACCCGTCGCTCGTCTCTCTCGGGGCATCTTCTCCGGTCGACTCGCCTCCATCTCCGGTCAGGTATTAGGTTGATTAAACCGGGTCGGGGTGTTACAAATGGTATCTGAGCGGGGATTAGATCCTAGGATATCACCTATAAGGTGGGTAAAGCGTATTGAATTTCGTGATCTGAGATCCGTAGTAATAGTTGTTATTGAAATCGATGTGCCTGTGATGTTTCCTAAGTTAATATTTGACAGTTGTAAATGGTGTGGTGGTTTGTATGGATTGATACGTATGTTTCTGTTTGTCCTTAGAAAATTTGTAATCTGCACAAAAGGGGTTTGAGTTGCATGATTATGATAGATGTCAACATAATTGGATAAGAGGGTGCCTTTACTAATATCTCTTGCGTGAGTGTGTGGATTAAATTTAAGTTGGCAAAGCAAAGAAGGGGAAGAAATCAATAACTTCCGGGAAGCAGGCCTATGTATTCAGGTAAATTCCTCTTCTTAGTTGACATGTCCGTTTCTATGGTCTTTTTACAATTGTCAGTAGTGTTATTTCGATTGTTGGAATCTATTACTGGATTATATTTGCAGTAGTTGGCAGAACTAATTTATTCTCTAGCATATCAAAAGAACAATGAATAAAGAAACGAGAATGTATTGTTTATTTTTCTACTCTGTTTCATTGTCAAGGTTGTAGTAGTTGTTAAGTCATGCTAGTTGAGCTTGTCCCTTCCTTATTTGAGTTTCGTGTTCTGTTTCGTATTCTATCCTTATTCGATTGTGTACTTATATGAGTAATTGTTTTGCAGCTGAGATAGTTTCCAGTGCTAGATTAAAGAGATAGTATATTAAACAATTGGTATAGCAAAGGTAAACTGAACCATCTTGTGCATGGATCATATAGAATGAATATCTAATTTACGGTTCAAGTTAACTTCTTGTTCTTGTTATTGGAAATGACTAATAGTGAGTAGAGAAGTTTGGAACAATTTTGTTAGCAATTGTTATTATGAGCTCTGGGGATTGTTCTATGTGTAAAGACTGCTTAGCTGAATTTTGATCACTTGTATGGGTAGCCTGGGCTGGTTGTCCTAAATTTGCATTTGTTTCTAAAGCAATGAATTTTGTCAATTTGCCTTTGTTATGGGTGTTTTTTTTTTTTTCTTTGCTGGCTTACTCTCCCCTGTATTTATTGTGGGCGCTCAAGGCTAGTGTATTTTGGCAGCTGCGAGTATGGATGCTGTGATTGGAAATGATACAGAAATTGCAAGAAAGTCCGAGCTTAAGTCCGGGCTGACAGATTCTGCTAGAATTGAAATTGAAAGAACCAAATACCGTCAATTTTGTTTGCTTCTAGAGTTAATCATACTAATGTATTATTTCTCTATACATATGTATGTGTATATGTATTGGGTTGGTGGTGAAGGAATGGACGGATTTCAAAACTTTTTAATTAGTGCGGAGTTGGTTTAACAATTAAACTATTAACTACACATAAAATTCATTCATTTAATTCATGATCTTGGCTTATTATGATATGTATATAAACATAGCATGCATAGAAAGGAATAACAAGGAGGTAGTTTATGTTCTACTTACCTTTGGAGCGTGATTTTAATCCGATTCAAGTGAACCATCAAAGTTTCTCTCTTTAATCTCTCCTTGTGTGCAAACATCCTTCACCTTGAATCACCTTGATTAAGAACTCCTTCTTGTATTCCGTTTTGTGCTTATAATCTTTTCCTTGATGTAATAAGTAAAGCCACAAAATGATATGATCTCTAAGGATTTTTACTAAGTGAATCAAGAGATGAAGAAAGACAAAAGAAAAGAAGAAATTATGTAAGTGTTCTTCATTTCTTTAATTTTGTAATGGATCAAGATAGAGTTCTCTCTCAAATCTGAAAATAATATTGTGGAGACATATTTACTTTCTTTGTTCATGCTTTCTCTTTTATATAATAGGAAATAACTCCAATTATTAAAAACAAATTATTGACTTTCATAAAGTCAATATTTTGGTTGGTCCATACATGTTATTGGACACTAAAAATGTGTCTTGGGTTTTCATTTAAATCTCATTTAGTGAAGCTCAAGTTCACATCAGAGAACCCGATAATCGTTTAGGCTCAATAGGTTCGGTTTTGCCTGAAAATCATAATTATGTTCAAATAATAAATCTAATTAATTATTTGTTCATAACCAACTCTTGTTTAATCTTCTTTATATACTATCTCAAGGATCTACTTATATGGTGTGCGATCTCTTAGGTTCTAATTAACAAAGCAATGAAGTTTATAGAAACCATTTTATGTTGTTTACGAATCAGAAACTCCATTTTTGATTTTCCCTTGTTATAAGGATAATAAATGTTTATTAATCTTTTTGAATTCACAAGTCATGAGTGACGTTTTGTAACATATCATGACTATCTTAGTTAATGTAGAATGATAAAGAACCTATTTAATTGGAATTACAATACAATACGGTCTTTCTCTAACACGATGTTCTAAATCATATCATCGGGGTATGAAATTGATATGTCAATCACCTAATGTGATTTTCATTCTTATGTGATTCTTAGAATGTGATTAAAAACTTATTTTTAATCTCATTCAATGCTTTGGCTAAAGACTCATTGAATCACATCTTTGAACATACACCTTATTTACTTAAGGATAGAGATTCCTTACTGTACACTCACATGTCTCCATGACCGAATTGATTATACCAATAAATGCATCTATTATATCTATTAAGGGACACAATATTATTACATCATCAAGAGATAATTCATTCACTCATAAGACAATTATAGTCTCAGGTCAAATGATTAATTTGTATTATTGCAATTTAGAGTTCAAGTTTGACATGTAAGTAAGACTCCATACAAGAACTCTAATGATCGCGTTTAGTGTACTCTTTAAGTTAAGAGCATCAACATACTTGTATTAATGTCTCTACACAAATGACAAGAGACATATCATCCTCGATATTGAGCACACATAGTATGTGCTAGTCTTTGTGGATTATCAATGTCCCAGTGATAATCCTATGATTAGGAACCTTTTAGGATAAGAGTGTGAAAAGAGTAAAGGTCTCAAACATCTAACTCCTTAGATTACTTTCTCTTTAACTCATATTCCTTGAACAATGTTCAATCAAATATTAAATATAAACAATGAACAATAAACTTTCCTTTTTGATTAATAATAATTACAATAATAATTTCATCAAGATGATTGTTTTAGGACACAACTCCTTTAGGTGGGTGGAAGTCTGGGAGCAACGTGCTGATCTCCGGAATGCAGGAACATACCAGGTAAGTTGCTCCTTTCAATTATTCAGCTTGCTGTAAATGTTATACAGTGGCATGTATGTTTTTGTTTAGTTTCTTGAAGCTTATTTATATACATAGCTACCTTGCTTGGGCTCAAACATATCTGCAGGCATGACTTGACCTTGGTTAAAACAGTTGTTATTTCTGTTTATGTATCTCTATATATAACATGTTCATGGCTATAAATGAGTCTGATTTTTTTTTAATCATTCTACTAAAAGGAACTAAAGAAGAATGGTTCGATCTTGTGTGTATGATATGATATCATTTGAAAATGAAATCCCAATACAATTGTTAAATGAACTTGATCCAGTTAGGCCCGGGATATAATTAAGGAGGGATCGAGTTCCCTTGGGTGGAAGACCAGAAACCTAATTGGGGCTCGTGGATTCAAGCGGATAATTAAGCAGGGATTGTGCCTCCTTAGGGTGAAAGACCCAAAACCCAATCGGGATTCCGCATAGTATGGGGTGTTCTCGAGGCTTTGATTCGAGAAGTATAGGGCCTATCCAGGGAAAAAGAGGAAAAGAAATAAGATGTTGCCCTCTCTGGTTGAGAAACATATATGATCAGTTTGATTTTGAGAATTATACGTGATCAGGATGATTTCTGGACTGTTGACGGTGTGTTTTAAATGTATCTAATGCTTGATGCAAATGTGGTTGCTATGAGCTCATGATGAACATTGTTACCTGGCAGTGTTCTCACTTATATATCGATTGTTTTAAAAACCTGACGAGTTTATTATCAAAGTCCAGGAAAAAGGTGGTATAACTTGCTATGGGATTTATTATAAAATGTTGAGGAATGACCCGTCCCAAGTAAACGTCCCTCCTTAACTTATACATATTTTCTCTATCAAGAACCCCCATTCCCTCATGCCCCATCATCAGGGGCAGTACTAGTGTACAATTTTCGAGGTCTAATTCAAATGCATTGGAATCTGTTTTTAAGTTATGTAATAATCGGGAGGAAGAAAAAGGTAACTAAATTTGAATGGAGCAGAACGATGGGAACAATCATTTCGTCCAAGTATATTATATGTTTGATAATTCGAGTTTATGATGCTATAGCATATCAAATGGTCTAACTAAATAGTATACAAATCATGCTCGAACACATTCCATTTGGTCTCTTCCTTTAGCATCCATCGGGAAAGTAATGTTTGTATATGAAACACAAAGTTGGTCTTGATAAAAAGTTGGTCTGACTTAAAAGTGGGTTTGAAGGTAGAAACCTTCTCTAAACTTGGAAGGCATATTGGTTCCGATTTAATCGCGTGCATCTAAACAGATTTTAACAAAAACAAAAGCATATAAATGAGTTTTTATTTGAATGTATAACAATTTGATAAGCTTGCCAAACCAATGCAAACATATTACTCGTCAATAGTTGGTTAACATAAGAATAACACAAGTTATTGCCTATATATTATGAACATGTTTTTTCTACGTGTCATTAACATTATTTTAAATTTCGAGGACGAAATTTTTTTAAAAGGGGTGAGTTTGTAATACCCTTAAACTTTTTTAAATAGAAGAAATATTTGTTCTTTTTAGATACTTGAATTGTATAAGGAAAACAAATAAATAAGGAAACAATATGTAATTGAAATGAAACCTCTAATTTAAGCTTTCAAATTTATAGTACAGTTAAGAACAAGTCGGTATGAATGGTCGTAGAATTGTTTAGACACCCAAATTAATATCATGAGATTTTGGGTTGGAAGAATAAGAAAATGTTTTATCAAAAGCAATATGAGATGTTGCAACATGGGACGTCCATTCTTGCATCGCTTAATGTCACGCCCCGAATTTCGAATAACAAATTCAAATCCGAAACATGAATTAAACAACTTAATCAAATAAATGTCCTGAATTTTTTTCATAACAACCACACCTCACCCACTTAATACTACAAAAAACCAAATCCTCAAGTTACTTATTACAGTACACTCTCAATAATTAAAATAGTCAAGCTCAATGAGCATAACAAACCTCACAAGAACGAATGCGATAATCAATTACTGCTACTCTAAACAGCTCGATCACCGCCCTGGTTCTCCTGACCTGTAGGATTATCCGCTATACCTTTTGAATAGTGTACCGGGAATGCAAACACAAAACCCGGTAAGATTTTTGAAAGCTCGTATGAGTAAATCAAAACAAGAGTAAATCAACACACACAAAGTAACTCCAAAATACACTAGAACATAAAGGAAAGAATATTCTCAAACTCTCTTTTAAAACTCATACTAATGAGTCTCAAGTAACCTTAACATTACCCTCATAAGACCACTCAACATTTGGCAGACAGACTGGAGCTCTAACTGATCGCAACCAACAACTCGGCGCAAGAGCATGGTTCACAATAATCAGCAACCAACAACTCCTCAGAGCATGGTTCACCGACATCAGCAACCAACAACCCCTACGGGTATGGTTCACTGATAATTTTCCATGGTCACACTCATGACCTATTGATCTCCACAGATCAAAACAATTAAAGAAGTCACGCTTGACTTCACAATAGTTACTCAACTCTCGATACTTTTCAAACAATAAAACTCAAGACATTTCTCAATATATTGTTCTCGAAAAGTAAACATCCAAACAATAATAGCAACACAATCAAGCATATTGTTTCCTCAACACAATCCATTAATAAATATATATCATCACGTAAATAATATATATACATAGACATTCACGCAAGAATGTTATAAATACCAACCATAGTTCACATGCATTAAAAACAAAATTTTATACTTAAATTCATTTTATTACCTATGAGCAGCAGCCCTATGAACCGTAGTCGATCAAGTTCATATTATTTCAAACAAATCTTTATTTTCTAAAAACCATTTCCACACATTCATAATTCAATATAAATCACTAAATTTCGGCTCGTAAATGAACCATGTGCGATTTACTCACCTCTAATCCCGCTGAGTCTTCTTAACAGCCCAAAATATAAAAATTTGAATCGTTCGCCAACTCGATCAGTCAATTACCTAATCAGATACGATCTTAACTTAGCAAACCATTCATAAACCACACTTATACGACAATCCAACGGTCGGATTCTAAATTAATGATGATCCAACAGTGAGATCAAATTTAAATGATGATCCAATTGTCGGATCAAATTTAAATGATGATCCAACAGTCGAATCCTCTTGAATCGTCCTTACAAACATCTCCACAAATTTATACGAAAATCCGACGGTCGGATTCTCACGAATCGCCATCCGAATAACTATTTTGCAATTATACGAAGATCCATATGATCAATATATCAAAATTTGAAGTAAAACCGACGGTCAGATTCTCAATAATTGCTAACTGAAGATAAAACGTAAAAACGTTAAATAGTGTCGTCAAAACTTAAATCATCCATTTATCATATTTTTCTAAAACCTTGTAATATATCAAAATGCTCGTAAGGATGCATAGATCATCATCTAGAAAATACCAACTCAAAATATAGTCCAACACGCCACCACAAGCGGCGGTCAGTGGGTGGTCAACGCGGCGGTCAACGTCAGTCAACCACCTCAGATGCCAAATTCATCAACTACAAACCTGTTCAAAATGACGAGGTGAGCAATTTTCATACCTAGAGCTAAGTGAGATTTGGTCTAGATCGTTCTATAGCAAGCTTGGAAGTTAGATTAGTCTCGGTTGCACGATCAGTTTCTAGATCGAATCAGGGACATCGAAAACTACAACTTTTGATCTTTTGCTCCACACTCAAAATCGTGATGCAAGGCTTATATGGAGATGATCAAAGGGGAGAGAAGATCACGAAAATGGGGAGGATCGGCCCGTGCAACGCAGGCACGACCAAGAACCGGCCTGGTCGGGTTTGCGGCCCAAGTGGCTGGCTTCGATCCACGTCAGGGGGAAGCGGCAGGGCAAAGCGGCAGTAGGGGATGGTTGGCTGTGGAGCTGCGATCACGGGGAAGGCCGGGTCCGGGGTCGGAGGACGCCCGAGGGGGGAGAAAACCCCTGGTCAGGTCATGTTTAACCCGACGGGTCTGAGGCCGAGAGAGAGATAGAAAATCGGAGGGCTAGGGGCTAAACGCAAAAATGGAAAAATTTCATCTTTAATGAAATAATTCTGATTTTTTTGCTATTTATTGAAAAATCTCAATTTTCAATATGAACTCCGAATATTTATATGAACTCGGAATATTGCGTTCCACATATGTACGAGATCGTATCGACGAGCTCTACAACTCTCAGGAAGAAAGTTTTTCCAATTTTTGAACGTATTAAAAGTCAATTTTCACGACGCCTTAAATAACGTTCATTTCGAAAATAAAATTCGTTCGAAACTCATCTCCTTATACAACGACATACGAAGCAAGCCCAAAATTCAAAATTCATATTATTGAACAAATATTAAATTACATAAATTAATTATATGAAAAATTGAGTCTTCACAGTTTATATAGATATATAGATACTTAGACAGAAGGAGGGGAAGGGGGGGGGGGGGGGGTGGAGGAGGAACTCTGGATCTCTCTGGAGTCCACTCTCTTTCGGGATGAGCTAGCACATAACATTGTCGGGTTTGACGATGGATTCAACTACCGTCGGGATTGATCCTAGGTTCCCGGCATCGTTGCCAGTTTCTGGCGTTGCCCCTGTTTATACCCGTCACTCGCTTCACTCAGGGCATCTTATCTGGTTGACTCTCCTCCATCTCCGGTCAAGTATTACGTTGATTAAACCGAGTCGGGGTGTTACAGGAGAGCACGGTGGAGAAGAGCCGATCTGGAAAGTTTCACCGCCGGAAATCGCCGGAAAATTCAGGTCAGGTCAGGCGGATATTTTCAATTCTGAAGGTGTCGATGCGCTCTACAACTTTCTTAAAGGAAGTTTTTGGAGAATCCTAACGTCTAAAATGTCAACCTTGAATCCCCCCCCCTAATTTCACATTTTTCGAATAATAATTTATCTGAAACATTTCCGCTCCGTCCACGAGCCACGAAATTATCCAATAACCTCGAATTAGATTCCGGAAAATCCGCAGAAAATAAATTTGAATTTCTCAGGCATCACAATCCCATATAATTAAGAAAGATAAAGTGAATGAGTTAATATTTGATTCTCGTGGGCTTATTATTCAAGGTATAAACTGTTAATTAGATCAGATAAATATTTTAAATTCTGGACTTCTAACTGAGTTTTTGATTTTCCTTTATACCATCATTTAGATTATAATGCCAAGGCTATTGTTGATTTGAATGAATTTGTAAGTGATTATGGAAACTGGAACTTGGAAAAGCTAGTCCTTTTCTGGATCAGAATATAATTGATCATATTATTAGCATTCTTATCCCGGTCTCTAAGTTTGAAGACGAATTTCTTTGGGGTCTTTTAGCAGATGGATTTTATGCTACTTAGCTGCAATGCAATTATGATTATCATAGTTAGACTCCTATTTTGAATAAAATGTGAATGCTTATTCTTCTCCAGGAAGTCAAAATTTTTGCTTTGGCATTTTTTCAGGGGAAGACTGAAAACCAAGGCATATATTGCTTGTTATAATCATTCAATTGATGCTTCCTGTGCTTTTTGTGGATCATGTTTGGAAGACTGTAATTACTTTTTCCATTCCTGTTCCTTTGCCAATAATGTCTGGAACTCTGCAAGATTTTCCAACCTCTCTGAGTGGATCTTCTATCTTTTTGATAAGGAGTTGACTTCAACTATTGAAGATTATATTTTAATCTGCTGGAAAATTTGGGGGAGGGAGGGGTAGGAGAAACAGCCTAATCTTCAACAACTCTCCTGCTTCCCCAAATGATATCACTCCTGCTAGCTGCTACCTCAGTTGGTTCCAACTACAGAAGAAATAATCAGCCTGCTGTAAAGTTAAGCACTTCCTTGGACGTCCCTATTCTGTGGAGACCTCCTCTGGTTGGTTTCTCTAAACTAATCTTTGATGGTTCAATTAAGGATCGCAAAAAGCTGCTGCTGGTTTCATCAGGGATTCTAATTGTAGTCTGCCCTTGCTGGTGCCTGTAAGCTTGGTATTTCTTCAATTCCAGTTGCTTTCAAAAATGGCCTAATCTAGGCACTTCATCATAACATCTCAAAATTCAAGTTAAGGGAAACTCACTTCTCATTATCAACTGCATAAAAAATTCTTGTTGTCCTCCCTGGAAGATCAGATCCTTTTGTTTGAGCCCAAAAGTATTTTTGGCAAGATCCTTTAATGGGTTTAGCATAGCGGGCCAATACTTGCACCTAAAAATAAGTGTACTTGGGTTTGGGTTACAACATCGCCCATTCCAGAATCCATAAGGAAAACGAGCCCTTATTGAAATCAAGTAGCGGAGATTGAATAGGAAACTTGAATCAATAATCCTTCTATAGTAAGGAACAGTCGAAACCCTAGGTATAAATACCAGGTTTCAAGGACGGAAAACACATAACTCTCAACCTAATCATACAGATTATCAAAGCCTCTCCGGAGCAAATCTATCTGCAACCAGCTGCTTGCAAACCAGTGAAGCAAGGGTAACGTCCTCGCAACCCAGCGAAGCTAAAGTCACGCTTTAGCAAACCCTGTGGTTTCTCCTTAACTTTTCGATGATTGCTCTGCTCAACCTACTACATTGGGTATCTGCTCGGTTTCGCGAAGTGATCACAACCAAAGTCCTTACCCGTAAGGCAAAGAAGTCCTTTTCCGAAAGACAGAAGAAAGCACCTTGTGTCGTTGGTGCTCTCCTCGTCCACAACGTTTGATTCAAGAAGTCACGCTCAAAAGAGACAGTTTGCAACCAACTGGTTTTGGAGCCAAACACCTTTATCCATGACATAATCTATCTTAACACGAGTTTTGAAGCCACTTCTTTCTCTCATGTCTTTCGCGAGGTCAATTCTTTGTGGACGCCATCAATTCGACGGTTCACTCTCAGTCCAATCTCAAAATTTGGTTCAATTCTGTTTCGACTGTGGCCACGTCCGTCTTACAAACCATGGTTGTCCAAGGGGCTTTGTGTTGTAATTTGCTTTTCATTTAATTAAAAAAAAATTACATAGGTTCATCAAGTTTGTTTTCTTTTGTTAAAATTGCTTCATCATGAATTCTCCTCGCCCAGATTCGTTTTCAAGAAATTTTCACCTGAATTCCACTCCTTAATCAAATTTCCCTCGAAAAGAATACTCCTCACTGAGATTCACTTTGAGGAGATTTCTCCCTGCATATGTTCGCCTTGAGGAGATATCTCCTCACATAGATTTGTATTTAGAGAATTACTTCTCACCTAGAATCACTTTGGGGGTATTTCTCTTCAGCCAGATTGGCCTTGAGGAGATTTCTCCTTACCCAGATTCATGTTGAGGAGATCTCTCCTCACATAGATTTTCATGTAATGAATTACTTTTCACCTAGAATCGCCTTGAGGGTATTTCTCCTCACTCACATTCGCATTGAGAGAATTTTCCTTCACCTAAATCTACCTTCAGAGGTTTCACTTCAGCATTGCTTAATTATATTTATTTAATTAAAACAAATGTCTATTTCAGAAAACGATTTCTCAATTTAGCAAATAATCCAAAACAATAAGTGAACTCCGTTCATAAATGAACCTTGTGAGATTTACTCATCTCAAAAATCCCGTTGCATCTTCTCTCACTGCTAAGATAACATATAGAACACACTCTGTCATGCACCTAAGTAAATTCAAGCCTCAACTTAGTACACAACCAATAACGAAAGTGTTTACGATTCAAAACAAGCACTCGAACCTAAATCGGGGATTCAGTTAATCGAGACAAAACTTCCTCCGAGACCTCCCAAGGTATCTGAAACACTTTTGGGACCAATTTCATAAAATTATATGATGATCTAACGGTCGGATATTCACGGATTGCAAACCGAGTAAACCGAAACGACGTTAAACCTAATATGCTTCAAATAATCACAACATGACCCCATAATATATCAACATGCTCGTATTGACGAGTAGAAGACAAAAACAAAAACAAAAACTCAAATAGTGGATAGACGCGTAGCCACGTGCAGTCCCCCAGTAGCTGGTGGCTGTGCGTGGGGCTCCATGCGACGCGCGCAACTACCACAGTAGCTTAATCCAACCGTCCCAAATATAGATATTGATGAGAGGAACAACTTTCACACCTGGAGCTAAGGCCAATTCGGCCGGGATTTGCCTAGATCGCCCCCAAAAGATCAAAACTTCAAATTGGGATTCTGAGCTCCACACTCCAAATCGAGTTACAAGGCTTGTATAGATGTGATCAAGAGGAGAAGAACTTCAAAACTAGATAAAGTATCGTGCTCAGCCACTATCAGAATTAGAAAATCCGACTGGGTCCGTTGTCACTAAAACTTCAGGATTTGATCTCTAATTTCCGACTTGAATTGGAGGAAACCAGTCTGATGGGGACAACGGGGACAATGAGATGTGTCGGTTTTCGGTGCTGGCGTCGTCCAAGAATGTAAAGACCCGAAATTTCAGTTAAATGTCGTTATTTGAGAAATTTGGTTTCGAATGATTTTAGTATCGAAATTTAACGTTATTTAGGGTTATTAAAATTGACTTATTTTCACGTAAGGAATTTGAGGAAACTTCCTTCATGAAAGTCGTAGAGCTCGTCGATACGAGTTCGTGCATATGCGGAACACAAGAATCGGAGTTTGTAGGAAGAAGTTATGACATTTAGAAGTTTTCGATTTTGTATATATATAGGTTAACATTTCTGGAAAAAATCTGAAAAATCAGAAAACCTAGATTTTTTTTTCTCTCTCTCTCTCTCTCTCTCTCTCTCTCTCTCTCTCTCGCGCGGCACCGAACCGAAACCAAAAACAGAGCCAAACTTCTCCAGCCGAGTTCTTGCTCCTCCGGCCACCGTTTGACGCCAAACCACCTCCCACGGCTTCGTCTTGACCTTGCGCAGCTGTCAGAGGCAGCCTTGCGCCGTGGCACGGCTTGTAGCGGCGGCGGAAAGCTGGTTTTCCATTTTCGGCCGTTTTGAGTGCGAAGCGAATATCTCGAGTTCTAGACCACCGCATTACGAGTTCTTTATCTCGTTGAACTCGTATTGAGGAGTAGAACACGCAGTAAAAAGGACAGCACCTGATTCACGCTCGTCGGAGCACATATCGGTTTCAGCAGTTTTTCCCGCCAAATCAGACTGTTTTTGGTAAGTTTCGGCCACTTCCACTCATTTTCTCACTTCATGTTAGTTATGAAAGTTGCTCAAAATGATGAAACGAAGGGGGTAAGCTCAGCCCCAACACCATTGGTGGTGGTCGGCGGCGGCTCTGCCCTAAACTCCGACGGCCCTTTCCGACCACCTCCGGGGGTATCATGTGTAGTTTCTACTCATTTTTAGATTCTACATGTTGATACGATCATTTTGATATATAGCATGTGAATTTTGGATATCGTATGAATTAGTTATGAATTTTACGATTTCGATTGATTTCGATCGCTCAATTTGTGATTTATGAAGTTTGGACCGTCCGATAGAATTCTAGTTTTGATATAATGATCGTAGGACTGTCCCGATGACCTTTTGTGGTCACGGGTGAAGATCCAACCGTTGGATCTTCATATAAGTGTGTTTTTGAAATTATACGCTAAGTTAATTATCGTTTTGATTAGGTATTTGACGGATTTGTTAGCGGACGATTGTGAATCGTATTTTGGGCTGTAAGAAGACGCAGCGGGAGTTTAGAGGTGAGTAAATCTCACTTGGTTCATTTACGAACCGAATTTCCTTAATTGCTCAATTTATTGTTATGTGTGAGAAAATGGTTTTTAAGAAATGTGTTTTAAAGTATATTAAAAAAATGAATTTCTTGATTTTGTATCATGTGAACTATAGTTGGTATTAGTGATCATTCCTGTGTGGATGGTTACGTATATATATATTTACGTGATTATATATTGAATGGTGTGACATTGAGGTGTGGAATTGTGATAATATGTTGTTGATAATGTTGATAATATGATTTTAATTATGTTGTTAATATTTGATAAATGTTGGTGATAAGCATGTTGATTTTGTGAGTTGAATAGAAGGTAGAGAAACGTAGGATTCCGAGGATCGAATGGTCCAAGGATCTTTGGTTAATGATAACCGGAGTGTATGTGTTCTGAGGACAGGGAGGTCCAAAGTTCGACCGTTAAATAATAACGGGGATATATTGTTCTGAGGACATGAAATGGTCCAAAGTTCGCGGGTTACTGAGTAACCTGGAGGTGCCGTTACTTGACCTTGGGCCAAGGTGTCAGAGATAACGAGGCAGTTAGAGCTCTAACGTGGGTGCCAAAGTGGCGATAGTTGTGATTAGGTGCCAAAGTGGCGAGAGTTGTGATTTGGTAATTGTGGAAATGTGTTCCATGTTGTCTCATGTGTGTTGGATTGATGTTGCTTGTGGTTGTTGAGATTGTTGGATGTTTACTTGAGATAAATGAGTTGTGGTCTAATAAATCAACCGTTCATTCTTATTTACTCACATGAGCTTTCAGAAAGCTTACCGGGTTTTGTGTTGTTGCAATCCCGGTACACTATTCAAATGGTGTAGCGGATAATCCTGCAGGTCAGGATAATCAGGGTGGTGAGCGAGCTGCGTAGGACAGCAGGGTTGAGACCAGCACTTGGTCTATTTTGGTGTGTTTTTGTAGACTCTTGTGAGCAGAACATTTTATTTATGTTAGTATTGTAATAATTGACTCGAGAGATAGTTTGCTACGAGGTTTGTGTTATGGTTTATGAGATATTGGTTTTGAAAAAAAAATTTAAGACGTGATTTGTTTAGTTGTATTCATGTTTCAGATTTGAATTTATTATTCGAAATTCGGGGCGTGACAAAGAACATCAAACGGCGCTGGAAATGTCGAGTCGTGTCGACAGTGCTTCGAGTCGAGCTACGGTTTACTGGAGGAGAGAGTACGGAGCAAACTCCGGAAAAAAATCAAGAAATTTTCCAAAAAGGGAACTTTGAAACTTTTTTCGGATTTTCTAAATTTATATAAAATTTATGAAAAATGAAATAATTTTCGCTAACCATAACTTTCTCATACGATCTCAAACTAACGAGTGTCACATGTCTCCAAACTCGTATTAACGCGCTCTACGACTTTGGTGAAGAAAGTTTTGGAGAAACTGAATGAATAAAAAATCTACCCCTTGACCCCTCGAATAAAAAGTTTTCGAGTAATTATTCGTCCAAAACACTTTCACTCTACCTTTGAACCACAGAATATTTCTAACGACCAACTTAACAATTTTCCAAAAATCATCAGAAGTTAATAACGAATTTTTGAGATATTACACCTGGCGCTTCATCATAACATCTCAAGAATTCAAGTAGAGGGAGACTCACTTCTCATTATCAACGGCATAAATAATTCTTGTTACCCTTGCTATCGTAGTAATTGAGTTTGTTCAGTACTATTATAGTATTATTCGGTTACAGTTTATTGGAGCTGTTGACCAAGGACTATTAGCTCCCCTAGCTACTCTTCTATATGTGAAATGTGTGTGGCAGACTGAACACATATCTATAATTTGTATTCAGTTTCACAGTTTGTTTGGTTTGGTTGACTGCACTAATTATAAGCAATAAGATTATATATTGTAAGTATATATATAGGATAATAATTCCCGACCTCTGCACAACATGCTAAATTAATAATTCACTACTTTATAGGATAATACATTTTAAAATATTCATATGGACCCATGTATGTAATATCTAAATTAATAATTTCTTGATACATAGAGTTTATGATTCAATTATATATGTATAAGGCCTTCATCAAAAATGACTCAATCGTTGTTTATTTCTTCTTGAAATTGATGTCATCTTGGATCTGAACTTTGACTTTTCATAACATAGTAAGAAGTTCTTGTGTGGTTTTCTCATGTTGTAACAAAAAATTATTCTATATTATCACTACTTTGAGAGCTCCTTGTTACGAAAGGGGGTCCATAGTAGAAGTAGAACTATCATCTTCAACTTCATCATCTTGATCATTTCTTATGACACTATAATGTACTCATTAGTTAACATAACACATTCAACTGAATACAACAACATTTAAGAAAATAAAGAACATTGATAAATTAATAAGTTATTTATTTATCGATTATTTAATATTCGCTAAATTAAAAGGATTTCTTTGTTCAAGGCTATTAATCTATAGAAATTTAACTGTTCTATATGTAATATATACAGCAGTATTTTGTAGTACCTAAAATTAATGAAAAATGCGGCCGGTGACTTACTAATTAAGTAGCAAGTATGTACTGGGCTGCAGAGCAAATGGAGATTGCAGAATCAAAAGATGAAGGAGAGTTGCTCAACTGGGAGGACATACAAAAGATGAAATATGCATGGAACGTGGTATGTGAAGTATTGCGATTGCAGCCCCCAGTTAGTGGAACTTTTAGGGAGGCCATCACCGACTTCGTCTATGAGGGATATCTAATTCCAAAAGGAATGAAGGCACGTACATTAATTACATTACATATACTAGCTAATTTTATTTCAATATATCTAGCTTCGTGAACATATATATTGTCTTCATTTCTCATTTTCATACCTCCTGCGTGCAGTTACATTGGAATGTGTTTTCCACACATAAGAACCCGGAATACTTTCCAGATCCACACAAGTTTGAGCCGTCAAGGTTTGAAGGACAAGCACCACCTCCTTCTTCGTATGTTCCTTTTGGGTGAGGACCTCGAATGTGTCCCGGAAAAGAAAAGGCTCGATTCCAGATATTGGTTTTCATGTATAACCTGGTCACCAGATTCAAGTGGGAGATGGTTTTTCCTGACGAGAAGATGGTTGTGGACCCTGTTCCTTTTCCTACCCAAGGATTTCCTATTCATCTGTTTTCTCATAAATCATAAACGTGATAAGTATTGTAATTGTTATTTGTTTTGAATAAGTAAAATTCCTACTCTACTAGGACTTTGTTAGTGTTTATCAAGTCATCAACTTGAGAGTTGTTAGTCATTGGGTAGTTGTTCCAAATTTTCTGCTTAGTTTGTTTTGTACAGAGCTTGTTTTCAATCAATGAAAATCACTCAGTTCCAATATTTCTCTTGCTTTCATATTATTTAGTTTCTCTGACAAAACGATCGAGAAAAACTGCGTCGTCCTTGGACTCAAACCCATAGATTAGAGTTTTGACTCGTTTAATGTTCAAGTGTTCCTTCCATATTTTTTGAAGGGTGATTCTATTTGAACTTAACTTATTAAAACTCCGATTCACTTTTTTTAATAGGGGTAAAAATTACCAATAAGGTAAATTGACATGGCTTAGTCCAAGTACCATGCACAAAGGACGTCTCCGTAATTCCCATGCGGACACATTAATGTCCACCAACGGTGTATAGACACTTATGAGATTTTCAGAATGATACTTGAACTTACAAAGTTATCAATGTGATACATGAACTTATTTTTTCGTATCAACGTCGTACCTACGACCAATTTCCGTCACGGAGCCGTTATTTTGCATAATGAATACAAAAAGATCGATTTACCCTCAAACGTTTATTTGAAAAATTCACCAACGGTGTCTAGACACTTAAGGGACTTTCAGAATGATACCTGAACTTACAAAGTTATCAATATGATACCTGGACTCATTTTTTTGTATCAATGTCGAACCTACGATCAATTTCCTTCACGGAGCCGTTAAATTTTGCACATGCGATGCACGTGAGTCACTTAATGAAGACAAAAGACCGATTTATCCTCAAACGTTTTTTTTTTCCTTTTCTTTTCTTTCTTTCTTTCTTTTTCTTTTTCGGTCTCTTTATTCTCTCTTTCTCTACTTGCCAACACCACCGCTTTCGGAGAACCCACCATCGAATATGCACGAAGAAAAATAGGGGAGAGCCACAACAGCCTCCACCACCGCGCAACAACGTCATCCTCCGCTGCTTCTCGATTGGGTTTTGGGGTGGAGATTGATTAACAAGAAACCAGAAAAAGAAAGAAGAAGAAAGAAAGAAAGAAAGAAAGAAAGAAGAATAAAGAAAGAAAGAAACGGAAAGTAAAAAACTTTTGAGGGTAAATCGGTCTTGTTGTCTTCATTAAGTGACTCACGTGCATCGCACGTGTAAAATTTAACGGCTCCGTGACGGAAATTGGTCGTAGGTACGATGTTGATACGAAAAAATGAGTTCAGGTATCACATTAATAACTTTGTAAGCTCCGGTATCATTCTGAAAGTCCTTTAAGTGTCCAGACACCGTTGGTGAATTTTTCAAATAAACTTTTGAGGGTAAATCGGTATTTTTGTCTTCATTAAGTGACTCACGTGCATCGCACGTACAAAATTTAACGGCTCCGTAACGGAAATTGGTCGTAGGTACGACGTTGATACGAAAAAATGAGTCCAGGTATCACATTGATAACTTTGTAAGTTCAGGTATCATTCTAAAAGTCCCCTAAGTGTCTAGACACCGTTGTTGAATTTTTCTCAAAAACTAATGAAAATTACTTAATTGTCACCGCTTAAATCAAATTTATATGCTCTCCATCTTTTGAATATTACTGGTTATAATAATTTCTCACTCTTATCATTTAGGAGCATAGACCCAAATTTTCACTATTTATCATCTGTCACTTCAATTAATATACTCTAACAAACAATATAGTACAGTATCAATCCATTCTATAAACAAAAAGTAGCATAAAATTTCAAATTACTATTTTGACCCCTAAAAGAAAAAAAAAAGAAAAAAAAGAAAAAGAGAAACGGTATAAAATAGACGATCAACTAGAAGTTTAAAGCAAATAAATCTACTAACCCTCAGTAGTTATTTGTTACTTATCCCAAATAGTAAGTGACTATATGCCTTCAATAATAAAGTTATTGACCCTCACTAACTGGTTCAATAACAAATACTGAAAGATATAGATCATAAAGAACTATAAATGCATGTAAGATCATCAACTGTAAATAAGGCTATTGACCTGCAATAGCTTCAATGATACTAACCCTCAATACCAAATAATGTTACTGAATCTCAATAATTTAGGATGCTATTGACTATATGCCTCAGTAATAAAGTCATTGACACTCACTAACAAGTAATTCTAGTTCAATAACAAATATTGAAAGAAATGAATAAGAAAAGATTTATTTGTACAGTGAAACAAAAAAGTCTATAAGACCTAGCAACGATACTACTGACCCTCAATACCAAATAATGTTACTGAATCTCAATAGTTTAGAATCCTATTGACTCCAAAATGAACTATAAGGGTGTAGCGTGTCATCTTAACACCATTGAAAGTGATATCCAAGAAAAAGCAAACAAATCATTGACCTTTATGGTTGTTGTATCTCTTAACGAGATCTTGATGGATTGAGACACATGCTAACAATAAATAAACTCACTGATCCTCAATAATAATAAATAATAATACAAACCAACAATGAGAAATAATAAGATTTACTGATGAGCAAAGAAATCTCCAATTATTACCAAAATAAAGCCTCTATAATATTGACCACATCTATATTTCATCACAAAAAGTTAATTGTGTACCATAGTCAACCAAATCATAAAAGGTATGTAATTAAGTGTAGCCAAATATCAAAACCCAATATGGGGGTATATTGAAGCTTTCAATTACTTACCACCACCTAACAACTTTGTCCTATAGCAATTCATAGTGGGTTGATTAATTCATAAACTAATCTTTAAAGCAAGGAAACCTTGTTGGATTATAAGAGCTAATTTTTTATTTTTTTTTCTCATTAGAAGGGACATGACTAATGATTGAAAAAGCCATCATACATCAGTGGAACTGAAACCTAAATAATCAATGTTATCCTAAAAAGTTTCCAATGTGATGAAGTTCTCCCTTCACAAAATGTTTTCTTGCTCTGCACTCTGCATCAAGCTATTAGCTACTATCTGAAATGATCATCAAAAATCACAACCAACCCAATATAGAATCTATCAAATACATAAATTTCAATAGTTCAGTTAAATACTGAATAAAATGAATCTTACTTTCTTTTTTCTCAAGTGCACAAGAGTATTATTTATTTTAAGAGAAGATATCCCAATAGACACAAAAACACAAATCCTAATCTGTTTCACTCTAATGCAGAAAATATCATGTCTTCAGATTTTGAAGAAAAACTGAGAAAATTAAAATGAATAAGAACCTATAACAAGCATAATATCATATCTAATTGATACAATTCATTCTCTTATGAATTAACTTGGTCATCCCACTAATGTTTGGCATATGAACAATGAATCTGCATAAAACACAAATACTTGCCTTCTAACATAGGCCAAATTCATGAGAAGTTTATGTGTGATTAAGAAGCTCTCGACAGTCGACACGATTCTTCTTAGATTTGAGATAACGACTAGCACAGAAATAATTTCAATCAATAGATTCAAAATACAAAATCACATACTTCAAATTAGAAGAATCACAAAGCTTATTTCCTAGATCTGATCTCTCAGCTCATCTTAAAAAAAAGCCGTGCTATTTTCTTTCTTTTTCATCGCCCAGTGCATCGCCATAGCTTGACCTCTCTGATTCTTTCACAAATCCCAAGGTGGAAGAGCAATCAATGCTCTCTTATCTAAGAGCCCTATGAAATATTCATGTACAAATAGGTATTTATGTCAATTCACCTTAACGTTAAAACTAAAAAATTAAAATATAATCTGCCGAATGTGTTTTAATAGTCTGCATGGGAAGTTATGAAATGAGCTCTGTATAATTAAATCAGTATCTTTAACAAATTTTTTTTTTGAACCAAAGGAAAATTCATTCATAAGATGGGTTACCCCAATTGCTTACAGTCATGCTTAAGTAACTCCAAAATGAAGTCTAGAGGTTGAGTCTGCCACACTGGCATTTCTAGCATGATAGACCGAGTTTGCTAGACAGTGAGCTACTCTATTACAAACCCTCCTCATGCACATACATAGACTGCATGTCGGCAATGCTTGAGACTGCATCCATGCAATCTGTCTCAATGACAACCTTGCTAACCTGTACAGCAACCACCAAGTTTAACCCCTCTTTTAAAGCCCTAAGTTCCACCTGTTTTGCAGAGGCCACATTTGAGATAGGTCTCGCAAAGGTAGCCCTAAAGTTACCTCTGTCATCCCGTAAAACACTTCCCACATCGCCTAGAGTAGTGTTTGGAATGAAGCTACCATCAACATTGAGCTTCCAAACTCCCACTTCCGCCGGCTTCCAGGTCTACCTCAGTTTTGAATGAGCCACACTTTCAACTCGTTTTGTTTTGTTAAAATCATCCAACCAGGCAAGCGAACTGAGGACTAGAGCATCAGCTGATTGCTTTATATTATTCCATAACATGTTGTTTCTATTCTGCCAAACTGCCCACAGTAGCATCAATTCTTTAAAGTCCAAACGAGGGAGTAGATTGGTTGCAAACTTGAACGGGGGTGCAGTGAAAATAGCAGCTGTAGCTGGGCACGTACCAAAGACATGAGAAGTGTCCTCGTAAGGATGAGAACATAGTAGACAATAAGGATCTGCCTCATATCCTTTAGTATTAAGTTTAGCTCTTGTAGGAGGCAAGTTGGAACATGCCATCCACACGCAAATCTGAACCTTCCTCAGAACCTTGGCCTTCCAAAGTCTCTTCGATAGTTCTTTAAATGGATCTCCGCTAGATGTAGAGAGAAGCACAATCTCTAAAACCCTAGTTCTGGCAATCCAGTACGCCGTTTGAACTGAATAGGAACCTTTTTGTGTCAGTCAATCAAATCTGAGACAACTCAAAAACACAATCCAGAGGTTTGTGAATCATATACTGCGGGCAGTCTGGAATCGATTTGTCATTCCAAATATTAACCTGAGCTCCATTTCCAATACACTATTGCACCCCAGCCTTAAGCACAGGTCTTCCACTTAGGATGCTTCTCTAAGAAAAGGATGGAGAGTCTCCCACTTCAACATCCCAGAAAGAGCAATTTGGAAAATACTTGGTCTTGTATAATCGTTGGAAAGTATCCTCCACCCTTGTTTACCAAGCATGGCTAGGTTATACTGATAAATGTTTTTAAAACCCATTCCACCTCCATGTTTGGTTAGGCATAATTTCTCCCAACTCCTCCAATGGAACTTTTTCTTGTCACCAGTGTCTCCCCAAAAGAACGAAGCACAAAGCTGATGAATGTCATCACACAGAGTTTTTGGGAGGAAATAGGAGTTCATTTTATACAGTGGCATGTTTGGGCTACTGCTTTTATGAGAATTTCTTTTCCTGCCGAGCTAAGAATCTTTGCCTTCCAATTAACTAACTTCTCTGTCAACCTTTCTTTGATGTATGCAAAAATAGCAGATTTAGATCTCCCCACTCGCATAGGTAAACCCAAGTATTTATTATGTTCCTTGACACATTGAAGCCCCAATATTGTCTATCCTCACGAATATTATTCCAGAAGACTACACTGCTCTCTTGGAAATTTACTTTTTGTCCTGAGGCCTTTTCATAAGTATCCAGAATTAACTTGTATTGTACACATTCTTCATCTATGGCAGAACCAAAGAGTATACTATCATCTGCAAAGAAGAGCTGATGCAAAGTAGGAGATTGAGGGCACATAGTAAGTCCCCGAATGGTTTGTTGACGCATAGCCAGTGAGATTAACACTGACAAACCTTCACTATATAAAATAAATAGATAGGGTGATAAGGGATCAGCTTGTCTGATGCCTCTTGTAGGAGTAATGAGAGGAGAAGGCTCCCTAATACGTCACAGAACAAATGGATTTCATGATAATTTGTATCCATTGAGATGCAAAACCTAATTTTGTGAGAATGACATAAATAAACGACCAATCAAGTCTGTCATAGGCTTTAGAAATATCAAGCTTGAGGGAGAAGAAACCCGCCGCTTGATTCATGAGTTTATGCATAAAGTGTGCTGCCTCATTTTCTACTAAGATATTGTCTGAAATTAGCCTAATTGGGACATACACACTTTGTAATGGAGACACAATTTCAGGAAGCCAAGTCTTCAAACGATCAGCCACAACCTTCGAACCAATTCTGCAAATGACATTACACAAAGTTATAGGTCGAAAGTGAATTGCCTCCTTTGGGTCTTTTATCTTGGGTATCAAGCCAAGATACGTGTAGTTGCATTCCGGCCACATTTCCCCATGAGTCAGCAAGTTTCTCACTGCCAGACAAACATCATGACTAACAATATCCCAATATTTCTGATAAAAAAATGGTGACATACCATCGGGTCGAGGGCTTTTAGACGGGTGCATCTAAAAGAGAGCCTTTTGTTGATACTCGAAAAAAATCATACGATAAATTAACGTGTCGCCACGGCATAAACTAGCATAAGCACGCAATTTATATAAAATTCTACATTTTATAGAATTTTACATTCATCTCTCAACGTCAACCCTTTAAGCAAACATGCCCTAGATGTGGACCCAATCCATATCCACGCACATTTTTTGGGGCTTGCAGAAGTGGGTATAGTGTGGAAGGTTACGGAAACGCATAACACTCGTCTATTGATTTAGAGTCATCGGTGGTCTCTGTCTTGGGCCCGAGATCCAAGCCCGGTAACTTAAATCAATAGCGAATTGGTGAATGTGAGATTTGGGCCAACCCCTTTGCCTCAAAACTCAAATCCCAAAACCCAAAGGAAATAAGATAGCCAACCTTCCTCATCTTTCTTCTAACTTCATTTCCTTTCCCCGCAGCTGCCAAATACACCACTCAACCCAAAGATACAGGAAAAATATCGATCCCTCCTGTCAGTTGGCAAAGAGGAACTTCCCTACTGGGTAGATAGTTATACCCTTCTTCCTTAAACGATGAACTCACAACTCCTAAACTTTCCCGTCAACCTCGTTCTAGGTTTTCTGCCACCGCAGCTGTTTCTGCAGCAACCTCTGTCCACGGCAGCCATGACCTTCTCCTTTTCCCAAGATTTCATCTCTCAAGTAAGCCCTCATTTCCCTGATTTTTGGGCAGAAATCTTGTACGAGTTGAAAGAGAAGTGTTTTACCCAGAAAACTAAAGGCTATGAGCTACAATGACACCCCTCCAATTGAGCCTATAAAAGGAGAGATTTGGAACTGAAAAGATCATCGAGGAACAACCTAGAAAGCTTAGCAACATCCAAAAGTCTCCAACTCTTCAAGGTTCCAAGCCTTTAAGCACATAATCCAGCACTTAGCCCTTTTTCTCCCAGAAGCCCCCTTCAAACCCATCTTCCAGAGACCCGCATTAAAAAATATCCCCAAATTCTCTCACCACAGTGTGTTTCTAGCTCCCGCACAGTCCTCACACTGTCAAGTCTCACTCAATATCTGAATCACACACATGATTTTCTCATTAATATCAAGTTATTGAGTTAATTTTGGCCTTGTCTTGCTTAAATCAAAAGAACCCTCACATCCTTTTTAATCTCTTCATCAGTGTAAAAAGCCAATAAAGCATTATTCATATCAATTGTCACCTTGCATGGCATAGCCGCTATTACAGTATCAAGAGCCTCACGGTTAACTTGTTCAGTGGAAAAAATATTTTGAAAGTACGGCGACAAGAGTTGGTTGATCTCAGACGTACTCGATTGCCACACATTGTTTTCATCCAGTAGTCCCCTGATCATATTTCTACTTCTTCGGTTACTCGCTTTTCCAGTGAAAATAGGCAGTATTTCTGTCTCCTGCCTTCAACTATAGTGCTCAGGACAGCTGCTTCCAATACTTCTCCTGGGTAAATTGCACATGCAGCTTCCTTTGCTCTTCATTCCCCTGAACCGAATGTGGTTGGCTCATCAAGTCCCTTTGTTTCTCCTGAATGATCTTAATTTCATTTTGTTGTCTGGTAAACTCAGTTCAATGCCAAGCACCCAGCCTAAGTCCCAACTCTTTTATCTTGTTTCCAATATGCTGAAGGCCATTACCAGTCGTAGGCATTGCCCATCCTTACTTTATGATGTTCGTACACTCTTCCTTCTCAAACTAACATTCCTCAAACCAGAATGGTCTGTTAATTCTATGTCGCACCTGAGGCTTAGTGTATGCTTCAATTAATAAAGGGTAATGGTCTGATTCTGATGGAATGAGGGTTACTATGTGGAAAATGACTACGCCATTTGAAAATACTAGATGGAATAGTTTTTAGTGAAAAGTGCTTTTGCTTGATCTAATACGTAGAAATCAAACAAACCATAACACAACAATTTGCTGACGTAGTGTAAACCTCACCACTGAGGAAACACCACTGCGAGGCTGTTTATGTAGCCCACACACAGAAAGCAATCCACTATGATAACACAACCACATTACAAGCAAAATAGCTAACTTGTTTTACAACTTGCACAACCTATTCTACACAAGAATAATAATGATATATAACAGTAATGCAGATCGACCTTGTCTTCCTCTTCAATCAAAAGCTCTCTAATCTCATGTAATATATGAATAACAGAGTGAGTAAAAACACTAAACAATCATAGAGAGTTTTTCATGAAAACAATTTGTGAAGACTATGCAACACACATGACACACTTTTTTTATCTCATCAACTCTCACCACGTGAATCTCTTTTCAAACCCTTTTATAGAGGAGTAAGACTCCCCCTCAATCAGATCACCAAAATAATATAAATAAGGAAGGGTTTTAAAACTGTTTAATATGCAATCAAATCTTTTCAAACTTTCTGGATAAAACCATCTTTATCCGATATGAAGAATAAAACATTTTAATGCATATCTGATTCTCAAAATCAATTAAGATCGAATCAGATCAATCACCCATAAGCAGATAAAGATGAAACATCAATTAAGATTAAATCAGATCAACAAGATTTCTGAAAAGGAGGAGAAAAATGTTCTCCTAGTGGCTTTCGGAAAGTTAAGTGTTGAATGGTAATACCCCGATATACTTACAATCTCCCCCTTTGGGCATTCCCATTCAACACATAACTTTCTCATCTTGTTGTCCTGCAGATTAGTCATCACAGATAACCACAGATAAACACATTAACCTAGAATAAAAAATCTACCAAACAAGAGTTAGACCAAAAGGTGTTACTTGGATCAAGGAATCAGTTTCCATCCTTTTCGAGATCCAAGCAACCGAAACAAATACCTAACAAACATAACAAGCATCCAAAGAGTTTGTGCTTATGCACTTACAAACAAAAACTACAGTAAAAAATATTCTCCAACGAAAGTTAAAATGTAGAAAATAAACTAAAAGATGAAATTTTTTTACTTCTCCCCCTTTGAATGGGAAGACACATCAAACTCCTCCATCAGATTGGTCACGGTGTCCTGGAACTCCTCGCTATCCCTGGAGTCAGCGCTGCCCTCCTGTGCATCTTCCTCCTTGACATCAGTGGATGGTCCGGGATCATGTCTCATGCTGGGAAACCCTGGAGGATGCCTTTGCATGTTCTGGACTTTCCTGGCAAGTTGGACAGAGTGCTGTGAGTGCGAACGAGGAGGGAGTGCATATGATCCATGTCATTGGTGAGGTAAGCGATCCTCCAGTCAGCCACCACGATGCTGTCACGAAGACTGTCCTGAGAAACCGAAAGAAGCGAAGTGGAAGAGGATGCCTCAGTAGGGAGATGAGAAAGAGGATGAGGACTCTGACTTCTTTCCCGAGAGGGACGAAGTACTCCAGGATGGGGAATACCAGCTCTGGCAGTGGCCTAACCGCCCTCCTCTGGAAGGAGGAAGACGTCGGTTGCCACCAGTGCGAGTGCTGATCTTGCTGCGAACCATGATGAGCAGACGAAGCAGTGTGAAGACTACACACTGAGAGAAAAAAGTGAAATCCGAGAGAGACAAGACATACTATATATAGAGGATCAGTAGGATTAGAGAAAATCAAGAGACACGCCGGTTCAACATAGCTTCTCCGAGTAGGAGAGAATCCGAGAATCACACATACAAAATATTAACAAGATACATCTCCCCTAAATGCATGCTTAAGCAGTAAGGAAAGCAACCAGATGACAAGCAAGGAGAGAGACAATAATAGCGCATAAGAGATCTCCATGCAGTATCGAGGCACATAATATCTTTGGCTTAATGTTAAATGACAAAATATAGCATAGTTTAAAAACATAGAGAGCACATATCAAGTAGGGAAGGAAACATATCTCAGAGGAACAACCATGATGTATTCTATCAACAAATATTATTGATACTCAAGATTAGCTCCTAATAAGTAAACCGTTGACAAAAGTGAGGATAACCAGTACCTGGGGCTTAGAATCATTGTTAGAGGAAGAGAGTAGAAGTGAAGAAAGATAACAATAACCAATAATTTTTTGACATAAACAAGAATTATTTTATTTTTCACCAACAAGAACTGATGTAACAAAACACATCTCAGTAGCTCCCAGACCAGATGATCTTATGGTACTAAGCATAATAAGAATGCTCAATAGAGAGTGTCTCAAGGTGTGGTTTTCCCAATTCGCATTCAATAATAACTCCCCTCATTTCTTGCAAACCTTGGAAAATTCACCACAACCAGGACCTGATTACTTTGAGATGAGATGTACATGAAGCCATTCTCATTTCTAACAAACCCTAGAAAGTTCACCACAACTAGGATCTGATTACTTTGAGAAGAGGGCAAGAGACATCTGAGCATGTAAGCCAGTTCACTTTCTTTACTTGTAACCCCTTAACAATAACAAGGAACATGCCACCATCTACAGCTAAAATTGATTGCGCAAAAGTAGTTAAACAGATTAAGAGACTAGGTTTGAGTACACAATTATTGTCCAGAATAAGGCATGGAACTAATGAATGACTGAATATATATGGAATCCTCCAATGAGAGTGCTCAATGTATACTAAGATCACAATTTTCACACTCAACATTGACCAGACATGAAAATGCCTCAACACTTAGCACATATCCCAAGTGCATTTCTCAACAGCTCAAACCTAGCAGTGTCAACTGGCTTTGTCAATAGACACTATGCCAAAAAGTTAATCATACGACACAAATCAGAAGACAGAAGCCTAATTTTCTGTCGTCTCAGTTTTTCAGATGACATAAAAATGTAACTCTGCAGTATGAATACTCACCGAAACACACTTTTTTCATTTTGAATAAGAGGGTGGCATTCAGACAACGTAATAACATTGTTAGCTCAAGATAGAAATACACCTATAATTTTCATTCATCTGAAGCCGAGAAGGTAGTCATATTCAGACAACGGTGATAAGAAAATTCTGTTGTCTAAATATAAATGGTTGAAATTTTGGAATTCTCCCTCCATGCCCGTTTGACCATTTCCCTCTCAAAATGGTTAAACCCTAGTTGAGTCAAAAGACTAGTAACATTCAAACAACAGATTTAAAGAAATTGTGTTTGTCTGATCAATTTTTTAATTTCGGTATTTAATTTTTCCTTTGAAAGTCCCATGTCCTTAAGCCTGATATTTTGTTCATTTGGTCTAAAACTCTCAAGTCTCGAGTAGAGTTTCTCTTTGGGTCACCCACTCACCTCTTCTCCATCATTCTTCCGCTCTAGCTGTTTCTTTCCCTCATCAGATCTATGAACGAGGAACTAGTGTAGCTTTTGGGTACTCGAATCCAAAAGCCCCAACTACATTTTTTTTTCTCTTTACTCACTAGATCACCCGTTCGTCCAACCCTAGAATCGTAGAAAACTAGATTAGTCACAGTAGCCATGGCCATCGTTGTCATGGACCCAAAAGCAGTGAAATCAGACTTGGCCTCATCCGATCCCTCTCCGTCTTCTCCCTCACCATCTCCTGCACTAGCCCCCTCAAGGCCATCACCGACCTCAACCCCAGCATTGTCATCCTCTCCGGCAGTCCCCATTCTGTCCACACCGATGACTTCCCCAACTTCCCAGCCGGGTTCACAAAGTGGGGACTTCTTCATCCTCGAAATCTGCCACCGCTTGTAGCTGAGTGTGCAGAGGCTTGGCGGGGTGGTTAGGGTTGGGGAGAAGCAAGACTATGGCAAGATGGAGATTGTGGTGGAGAGCAATTCGGGGATTTTCCGGGTCCAAGAGGGTTGTGGATAGGCAGGTGGTATGAATGAGCTATGGGGATGAGGTGTCTAAGTTGCCCCAAGGGTTCCGGGTGATTGAGCAAAGCTGGTAGGGAGTGGTGGCCGCCATTGAAAGCCTAGTAAATATGACTTTCATATCTAGTAAATATGAATGGTTTTTGGTTCTTTCTGATTTCCCACAGAAAAAGTCATGTAGTAGAAGTCTCTATTTCTATTTCAAAGTGTGTCACCTTCTGTGTGTTATAATGTGATGGAAAGGAATGTTAGCAGTTGCTTTAATGTTGACTGTTTGTTTTTTTTTAAGTTTTCCTTAATTGAAAATTTCAATTGTTATTAGCAATTATAACTGCTTCAGTGAATGAGATTCGTAAATAGGGAATGGGAAAGAGTGAGTTTTGGGAAGGGAAAAGGGTCAGGGGGAGTATTTTTCTTTCATTCCTTTCATTATTTACAGATAATCTAAAAAATGATAGTTTTTTAATTGCCAGAATGTGTGTCAACTCCTATAATGTATGTCCTTCCTCTGAGTTGGGATTTCAGGCTTGGATAAACCTAAAGACCTGTAAGTTGAGGAACTCATTACACTATTATCTTAAATCAAGTGAGTGATGCTTGTCCCATCTAGATTAGATTGATAAGAGAAGGTGGACTCCTCCTGTAATCTGCAGATGAAGTGTATACCCTCTCTCTAGTCGAGTTTCCTACCAAAAGAAGTTTGCTGAGCTTGTTGTTAAACTTTCTTTCACAAGTTACCCCAGACACTGCATTGTAGATTCAATGCCATGCATTCTTGTTAAACTTCTTTTATAAATCCCTTTCAGTTGTACTTGCTACCTGGTTTGACTATTACATTTTACTTGGAGATTATTTGTTATTATTTTGGAATAGCCTATTCTTGAGCTTGTATCTCTAGACTTGCTATGATTGTGTTGGTTTCCTTTTCATTTAGAAGAACCAGCCATGTTTCACATTTCTATCAACTCGATTGTAAAACTGCAAGTATGCTGCATTATCAAAAGAAGAGTGGGAAGAACAATTCGCAAGTATGCTACATTATCAAAAGAAGAGTGGGAAGAACAATTCAAGCTATGGCCAACATCTTATCATTCACCAACCCAATAAGCTCCCATTCTCGTATAGTACGCAATGTCCTGCATGTTGTTGCAGATAGTGAATTCAATCATTGGTGTTAAAGGGTCTTTAGTATTTTCCTTTATAGGATTAGGGTGATGAGGAGGTGAAAGATATCTCAGCAAGGATCAAAAGTCATCATTGATTTTGTTCCTAATCATAAATGACAGAACAGGTTCATGTTATAATTACTACTTACCAAAATGTTGGGTTACACTCCTATAGTTAAATGTATCTATAGTAGGATGTTTCACTACTATGTACTTGAACTGTTGCTCGACAATTTTATGTACAGGAAGTTAAGCTAATAGTGACATTGTTTGTTGGTTGAATATTATTTTGGATCTCACAAGATCCTTTCAGTGTAGCTTTCGATTGTTTCTTCATCTGCCTCATTCAACTTCAGAATTGAAGAACGAGCTACAAGTAGAGAGAAGGCAAGCCTTTGCTTTTGTTCTTTTCTAGATATATGTTCCCGAACTATAATCAAATCTATTATGAGCTACTGTATATTTGTAAAGTACTTATGGATGTCAATACTTCATTGCTTTCATGTCATCCAAAATAGTAGGCCTTTCTGTAGGCTTGAAACCCTATTTTTTTAGGTAAATTATAGAGAAATTAATCCCAAAGTTAACAAGAATATGTAAACCAAAACCATATCCTATATGAGAGCTAGTTCAACAATCCTTAAAGAGTCGTGAAAATCTGGTACTTTGTTGTACTTTCTTTGCATTAGGCTTTTTCTCTATGCCTCCTCACAAAGTTTATTTTCACGCCACACATTCACTCCATTTGTAGGAAGTCATGCTGCAGTTATAGTAGAAATTTTGACAACTATGGCTTGTTGCAGTCTTGGGCTTAGCTTGAATACTAGTAATTTTAGTTTGAAGAAACCCCTTGTAAACTCATTACCAACTGGGGCTTTGGTGGAAGGCTTCCCGATGTTTGGTTCCAAAAGCATCAGCATTATTCGAAAGGGAAGGTATGGTGCTTGGACTCCAAATAGACTAAACAGTTTATTTGACTGGAAATTAATCTGTCTTTATTTTCTTGATTTGAAATCTTATTTGTTTTTCAGTTGAGCTAATAGAAGCGTTTTGTTTTTTATTGTTTTGTTTTTGGGTTCTTCATTTCATGTAAAGTTTCTGGTAGCTTGAATTCTAATTATATTGATTGGAGATGCCTTATTTAATTTTAGATTATTTTGTTAATCACTTGATGCTTCTTTCTTCATATGTATTGAGTAGCTTCTTGTCCAAAATCAAGTATTTACAATCCCACATATTAGAATATAAAAACATAAATTACACAGAGCTTGGTATGGTATGAATTTTTGGCACATCAGGCTATCAAAGTATGGTTATGATGTTAATTTGCTTATGTATACATACAACTGCTCTCTTTGACATCAGTTGACATGTTTTTGATCAGAGGCTGTGCAAAATGTAACTGTATTGTCATGTCTTTTGAGCCCAAGGCCTTGATTATGGCTCAAATTCAAGGTACAAAAAACACATTGAGAGCTGGTAGACGATATTGGGTCTTAGTGCTTAAAACATTTGTTCTTCATCTGTGTATGTAAATATCTGGTTAGATTTCTCTGTCATGGAACAATAGTTGCTGCAATGTTTGTTTCTCATTCAAAAATGCATCAAGCATGCCCATGTTTGGGTTTTGCTTTATACCTTGTAGTTTTAGCATATGCAGTGAAAAATTCTATGCAAACTCTGAAGGCAAGTGATTGGCATCTTAAAGAAGCTAAGAGCATTTAATATATTCTACAGCCAAGCCACGGGAGGAGAAGAAAAAACAAATGTCCAAGCTCTAGACTATATTCTAAATTATTTGGCTAGTCAGCTTCAATAGTTAGGTCTCATGGAACAATTAATGACTATTGTAGGTGTATTTTGATGGCTGTAATGACATTGAAGTTTTCAGAATGAATGAGAACATCAAAGAATGGCAAGAGCAAACTTATATGTGTCATCTGAAATACAAGGCAACAACAAACTTGAAAAACAATATGTTGTTGGAACAGCTGAGAAACAATAGAATAGAGTCACAAATAACTATCCTCTTAAGACAACATAAAATTGTCGCTCGAATGTACATAGAACCACAAATAAGTATCCTCTTATACTGGTTAAGACAACAGAAAAATGTAATCTTAACTAAAAAACCACGATAAGTATCTGTTATATTTAATAGACATAGACAACAGAATAGTTGGATTATTTGTTGTTTTATACACATTCAGACAACATAAACACGAATCATAAATGTAGCTACACCAGCAAATAACTGATGTTTCTTATCCTTTTAGACTGCAATTATAAGTAATTGAAACATACTTAATACCACAATTATTTGTAGTTTATAACCATTACAGACAACAAATAAGTTCTCAGCACCTATTACTTCAGTTCATTCACACCATAGAAATATCATGAATACTGTCTTTGAAATAGCTATTAAACCATAGAAGATAAAGATTGCTGATGTTTGTTTATATATGGGTAACACATTTCTGTTGTCTGAAATCTTCATAACACACACTTGTACCTGTGAGGAATCAATCAGACAACAGAAGACCAAAAACATGTTTGTCATCTGAGTGCAATCAGATGACAGAGCTTCTGCATCGTCTGATTAACTTTTTGGCATAGTGAGATCAGCTAGTTGACTATCAGTGGGCACAAAGCTTAACTCAAGTATATTTTGTTCAACCAAGTCCCTGATAAAATGATATCGAAGATCAATGTGCTTTGATCTAGAGTGTTGAACAGAATTTTTGGTGATGTTAATAGCACTTATGTTGTCACAGAAGATAGACAACTTACCTTGGGAAATGCTATAATCCCATCCAAAGCATTTGAGTGCAACAGCTACCAGCAGCAACATATTCAGCCTTAGCAGTAGATAATGAAATACAATTCTATTTCTTGCTATGCCAAGCCACAAGATTGTTTGCAACAAAGAAACATCCCTAGAGGTGCTTTTTCTGTCCTTCAAATTTTCTCCCCAGTTGGCATCTGAATATCCTGCAACTTCCATTGTTAGTGTCAAAGGTATAAAAAATACCACAATTAACAGTACCTGAAACGTATCGGATGATTCTCTTGACAGCTTCCAAATGTGATTCTTTGGGATTAGCTTGAAAACGAGCCCACACTCCCACACTGTAAGAGATGTCAGGTCTACTAGTAGTGAGATAGAGCAAGCTTCCAATCATACTGCGATAGAGTGTGGGATCAACTGATTTGCCATCCTGGTCTTCACTCAACTTGGTAGTGGTGCTCATTGGATTGTTCACTGTCTTCTTCCACTCAAGACCAAATTTCTTGATCAGATTCTCAACATATTTAGTTTGAAAGAGAAAGAGGCCTGTATCAAACTGCTTTACTTGCAATCCAATGAAAAAAGTTAGTTCACCACACATGCTCATTTCAAATTCGCTTTCCATGACAGATTGAAATTCGTTGACAAGGTACTTAAACGTAGAGCCAAAAACAATGTCATCAACGTACACCTGGGCAATAATAATGTCTTTCTTTATTTGTTTGACAAACAAGGTTTTATCTATCGACCCTATAGTATAACCTTTTCCCACAAGATGAGTAGAGAGCCCCTCATACCAGGCTCGAGGAGCCTACTATAGACCATACAAGGCCTTTTTGAGTCTGTAGACATGGTCCAATTTATATGGATCTTGAAAACCTGGGGGTTGTTTAACATAAACCTCTTCCTGCAGGATTCCATTTAGGAAGGTAGTTTTGACATCCATTTGAAATAGTTTGAACCTGAGATCACATCTACAGACAAGAGTAATTGAACATATTCCAATCTAGCTACAGGAGCAAAAGTTTCATCAAAATCAAGACCTTCAACCTGACAGTACCCCTGAGCTACTAACCTAGCTTTATTCCTAACCACATTTCCTTTCTCATCACTTTTGTTTTTGGAAATCCACTTGGTTCCTATGATATTGCATTCACTAGGTCGAGGTACCAAATACCACACATTATTCCTAGTAAATTGATTCAGCTCTTCCTGCATAGCATTAATCTAGTTATCATCCAACAGGCTTCTTAAACATTTTTTGGTTTAATTAGGGACACGAAGCCAAAATGGGATATGATATTCATGCTTAGCAGATTTTCAGTAATAAAGCACAGTAAAGCATTCCCTTAACTTACCTCATTCTGACTTACCTGTGCTGCAGCTTGTCTTCTTTTTGTCAGTCTATCTGTTACATTGCCAATGATGTCCTGACTTGAGTGGTCCTTTCGAACTTGCTTGAGCCCTTTTCTTATGGTAGGAGCAGGTTCAAAAATGCTATTAGTGATCTCCACTTCATCAATTTGAACCTCTCTTGATGTTGGAGAGACTGAGGTTGAAGTGGAAGGGATATCTGCAAATGATTCTTCTTGTTTCGTACATTCATCATTATTAGAGACCTTTATTGATTCCATAAGCCTTACTGTTCAAGGAATAACCCATAAATACACCATCATCACTTCTTGTATCAAACTTACCAAGATGCTCTCTATCTCGTAAAATATAGCATGGGCTGCCAAAGACATGAAAGTTTCCTACATTTGGCTTCTTACCTTTCCACAATTCATAAGCGGTTTGATCAGTACCTGGTCTTAGGAAGACTCTATTGATTGTATAACATGCAATACTGATTGACTCAAGCCATATCAAGCAGTACTCTATTTTTCCTTTCAACAGTGCCATTTTGTTGAGGAGTGATTGGAGCTGAGAACTCATGTGATACACCAAGCTCATGAAAATAGTTAGCAAAAGTAGCATTTTTAAATTAAGTACCGTTATCTGATCTTACTCTAACCATGCTAGTATTGAATGATTTCTTTTCGATTATCAATTTTTGACTCAGATTCTTAAAAGACTCAAAGGTTTCAGTCTTGTCTTTTAAAAAATTGACCCTTGTGTATCGTGAAAAATCATCCATAATTACTAGCATATAGCTCTTACCTCCAATACTTTCAGTTTAAGCTGGTGCCATCAAGTCCATGTGTAGTAGTTCCAATAATCTTGTGGTTGTTGATGAGTTCACCATCTTATAAGGGGCCTTGGTTTGCTTTCCAATTTTGTAGTTGCCTCAGTTTTGCCATTCAGATTGGGCAGGCCTCTGACACATTGCTTAGAGGACAACTTCAACAAGTCCTGATAGTTCACATGTCCCATTCTTCTATGCCACAATTCAAAAGTCTATTATGTGGATCTTACAGACATACAAGACTGCAAGCTGAACGATTCATTAGCTCGAATATGATAACAGATATCGAAAGATCTCCTACCTCCCATGATTTGTTAAACCACATCTCTTCATAGTCATCAGCCAAATGGCTGACACTAATGAGATTTGCAGTTAAGCCTTCAACATATAACACATTTTTGAGCTTAGGTATACCTGATGTGTTAATTGTGGCTCTTGCTAGAATACTTGCTTTTCGTCCATCTCCAAAGGTGACTGAGCCAGTTACGTTTACCTTTTCAAACGAGGCTTTATCTCTAGTCATATGTCTCTACTCATATGTCTAGAAAAGCAACCAGGCAAGTCGCCTCAATGTGGGTAGTTTTTTGAACGGTACTTGCATGAGTCAACAAGGAGATATCATTAGTTTCATCAATAAACGCTAAAAGGCATTTATTTACATTTTTCTTGGTCCAGACAGGTTTTCCACTTCCAGTTTGAAATTCTTTCTTAGAAAACATATCAGTTAGTTTGTTAATGGGTTCCTTTTGTTCTCTAAGTTCAAGTTGTAAGGATTCAGCGGTACATTTTTCTTGAGAAACTTGTGAACTTAGCAATCTCTCATTACACCTAGGTCTAATATGGCCTATCTTACCACAGTGATGACAAGTTCGAATAAAAGTTCTAGAGTTTCGATACCTGTTTTGACCAGTGGAAGTCTCTTGGTCAAATTTTACCTGTTGAGTGAGAGTTGGCTGATGTTCCTTTGTGTTTGTCAAAGTTGTGAAGTGATCATCAGCGGATGCTCCTTTCTTTTCTACAGGTAGTCTTGATGCTCTTACGAACTCAGTAGTCTTCGACTCCTCTCCGGTGTATCCCAGTCCACAAGTGTTAATGTTCAATGTTCAGCGGTAGCTAAACTATGATCAACACAGGTCCGGTGGGCGGACCGTTACTTGATATTCTCAGTGCTTCCGCTACCTGTCAAGTGAAATACAAAGGGGGCATCAGAGGGAGACGGTGTCGGGCGGTCTTCTCTTCTCCAATGCCTAAGTTAGTCAATGTATTTGCGTTGACATGGTAACAGCAGACAAGTAGTCGATGCGTAATTAATGAGGAGAGAGGAGATAACTTTTTATAGGTGAGGAGAGAGCTGATCTTCTCCATGTTTTCGATGTGGGACTAATATGCTTCAGTTCCTAGCTTCTGGAGCTTCTGATGCTGTGTTGGCGAGGCGCATGGCGGTGCGTTAGTGGTGATCTGGGGGAAACCTGGGACCTAGGCGATAACCTGCTTGGCTGTGTTCCCATAGGTGACTGTTATAGCGGGAGCTGGTATTGTTGGCGGTAGTATGAGCGTGGCTCATTATAGCTAATTATGCTAGGCAAATGCTCATGTAAGTACAAGTCTCCCAAGTCCCCAGTCAAGGAGGGCAATATTGGTTGGGGAGTTGCCTAGCGGTTTGAAGCGTTACTCCCGCTAGACTTGCAAGGCATAATTAGTATCAGTGCGTTGTCAACCATGGGCTTATTGAGCAAACGCTTTATACCCTTTCGGGTGGGCCCCTGCTAGGCCCCCCAGGGAGTCCCCCACTCCCCGGCTAAGATAGACCTCTGTTTGGCCTCTGTATTGTTTGTTGAGGGGATCTATGTTGAACAGAAAGTGTTGGGTAGTGAGCCCAAACTTTGATACCCAAGTGGCGAGGGTCAACGTGCTTGATCCGGGCCGTCGAAAACTGTTGACGTGTCCCCGTACTTGTCCCAGAGGACCACGATTTTAATGCAACGCCGCATGGCGATCGTTGTCTTTATGAGGCGTAGCCTGAGGAAATGGAGGTGGCAAGAATCCTTCCACCGAGGGTAAGGGGGCTGTAGCATTGCGCGGACTGATGTTTGCGAGACATTTGCTAGTGTTGTTGGCGTAGCGGAGACTCACTTGCAAGATAAGAGGGAGAAGTACCGCTAGCGATGTTTTGCTTAGCGGCGATTGTCGCCTCCCAGCTCATAGCGGAGACTCGCTTGCAAGATAAGAGGGAGAAGTTCCGCTAGCGGTGTTGCGCGTAGCGGAGACTCGCTTGCAAGATAAAGAGAGAAGTTCCGCTAGCAATATTGCGCATAGCGGAGACTCGCTTGCAAGATAAGGAGAGAAGTTACCTCTGGCGTAGGGGCATTGAACCTGGACGATTGGCATACACGTCCCCTTTGATTTCTTCTGCCATGTGGCTGTCATGCGTCGGTCTAGTGTTTGGGATTGTAAATCCTCAACACGCCTGTCTCTTCATCATTAATACGAGTAATTATCGACTCAGTCTTTGAGGCGACGCCTCTGTTATTCATGAAACTAAATGCAATCGTGGGACACGTGTACGGCTGGAGAGTAACGTCGCTTTTTTGCAGACGGCCTTGATTTGATTGATGTTGACATTAAAAGGGTGGAAAACCAAAGTTTGTCTCCATTATCTCTACTTCAAACTTTCTCGTCGTCCTCAAGCTCTGTCCTCTGGCATTCGAGAAGTGACCTTTGCCACTCGAGCGAGAGGTCGGTGTTTTGGTGAAAGGGATGCCAGGAAGTGAAGGAGTAAAGTTCAAACGCTCCTGATTTCCAGCACCAGTAGGTTAGCGATTCTAAGCCTTTTCTTTTTTTGCTATGCTACTTTCTGTTTTTCGATTTGAGTGGTTTTTATGTCTCGTTGGTGTGTTCTAAGGGTGCAACATGCGTTTTGGGGGTCTCTTCTGGTGTTTTTGACAGAGATGAGGTTTAGAGATTTGCTAGATGGTCGAATCTGGGTTAGTGTGGGTTAGTGTTCGTGTTTTGTCAAATCTGGATAACTGTTCTTGATGTTCCTGGATGAAAATTGTCGTATGGGTAGCGTCGTAGAGATCTCGAGCAATGAGGAAAGGATATTTATTGATTCGTTGCACCTGTCTGCCCCTGTAGGAACCTCACTATCAGAACCGTTAGACATCGAACCCTTACAAACCATACCCAGGGATGTGGCCATGGCTCGAGGTGGGTGACCGGAGAGTTCTAGGACCAGGGAGGATGATGGCGAACGCGAGCGATGTGAGGAGAGGCTAGTGAGCAATAGTGCAGCTAATGGTTCCGCCGACAGGGAAGACGTCGGCGGAGATGAAATAGAGTCCGCCTGGTTCTTGTCTGATGGAACCGCGGTTGATGAGGCGGGAAGGGTGATGACCGAGGTCGCCGTCAGCCGCCTGAAGCGGGTGTTCCGCTTACCTGGAGTGGTGCAATTGCGCCCGCCAGCCGCTAATGAGAAGGCATCCATTTTACCAGCCAGGTACGCTGTTGTTCATGAGGCCATCTTCCGCCAAGGTGTGACTCTTCCGCTACTCCCCAATCTCCAGATTTTGGTATGTGAGTTTGGCCTTGCCTTTGGGCAGATTTGTCCTGACATGTGGCAGTTGCTGATGGCGCTGAACTCGCTATGGCGCCTGTCCGATTGCGAGGGTCCAACCGAGACGGAGGTGCTACATTTATTTGAGTTAGTGTACGTCAGGCGCCGAGGTTGTAGCGGTCAAGTGAATTTGAGTCTGCGGCAAGGGGCGCCCAACTTAATTGAGAACATGAAGCATTCCTTGTCGCACTGGCGGGGGACCTTCTGCGTTGCCACCGACGGGTGGGAATACTAGGCGGGGCAGAATGTGGGGCCGCCGACCTTTCAGATTAAGTCATCAACCTTCCCCACTCCAGATTTTGGCCTTGCTTGTCGACTCTTATAATTCTAATCGCGTCTCACTTTTTTTTGTAGCGGGCTTGCGTTATAACCTGACTCTCGAGGAGGAGTGTCGCGTGGAGAGGATTAGAGGGTGTTGGCAGAACCGCAACCTGCTTGACCTTAAGCTTCTCACTGGTTGGGAATTGTTGGTCGGCCAAGAGTTGACTAGCGCCCTCGGTAGGTAACTTTCGATGATTTGTGTTCTAGTCGAGTTTGCGGCGGGCTGGCGGCCCAGAAGACTGCGGTCCACCTGAAGACACTGGTGTTGAGCCAGACCGAGGTGCCTGTGGTGTTGCCGATGCCTCATCACTCCCATCATGGTGCCGACGGTTTGCCAGCCATTCAGGCGGGGCCTGCGGTTGGTCGCGGAGTTGCTGGCCGGAGGTCGGCTCCTGCATCCACTGTGCAGATGAGGGAGAGAGTGGCCGCCACCTGGTGTGGGTCCCAAAAGGAGAAAGCGGTGGCCACAAAGGCACCGATTACGATTGCGGGGTTGGAGCCTCAAGTGGCCTCAAGGCCTATCACCGCTGGTACTATGCAAGTGTTGTATAGGAAGTGGCGTCAGAATGACGAGGAGGAAGAGGCGGAGACCATAGGGGCCCGTCAACAGAAAAAGTCAAAGCAGGCTCCGCTAGAGACGACCATCTCTGCTGGCAGGGAGGCTCGGATGAGTGACCTGGATTCGTTCGCCGCTTATGCCGAGTTTCTGACGGACCTTGAGCGGGAGTTTTTATATCACCAGTGTGAGAGGCTAGGTTCGGCGGCCTGGAGGAGATTGTTAGCTCCACCGCCCTTGATCAATCGCCCTTCAGTTCTGCCTTTGGGCACTTGTCTGTTGGGTTACGTCAGTTGTTTATAGCGGTGTTGAGTCAGCCCCGTACTGAGCGACAGTTGAGAGAGGAGATTGGTGGTCTCCAGGGGGAGCTGGCGAAGGCCAAAGAGAAACTGGCAGAGGCTGAGCGGCACCTGACCAAAGCCGAGTGTGATCTTTCGAATGCCCGTGGCAAGCTGTCTGTCGCCATTGAGCATGACCTCGAGCGGAATAACAACAACTCCAAGCTGGAGCAGGACATAGCTCTGTTGAAGGATCAACTGGTGGCTAAGGTCAAGAAGATTGAGATCCTTGAGTATAAACATGCAATGGTGGAGGCGGCAAAGTCTGGCGCTACCGCTAACCTGGAGCTACTGAACCAGAACGGTGTTATCGACTGGGTGAAGACATCCCAGCCCACCAGGCCGTCAGGGCAGACAGCGCCTCCTGCGAGTGGTGTGACTCCCACTCAAGCTGAGGGTGTTTGTTCAGGAAGTGGGGAGAGCGGTGAGCATCCGACGGACGACTATCAGTGGACTCCACGTCCTATGCAGTCTGAGGTTTCACGTGCCAGCTTTCTGGCTGCACGTACTCGACTGGATGGTACCATCATGACTCCCAGTCCGACAACTCGTGGGTCCGATCAGACAAGCCACATGTAAGAGCAACAACCACTGCCGGCATGCGAGGATGGCGCTGCAGCTCCTCAAAACCCATGAAGACTGGCCATTGCTTTGTAGTGCTGCTGAGACCTCTTTTTTTTTTTGGTGCCGCTAAGGCTGTTTTGTAATTTTGGAAAAATCTTTGGGCAAGGAATCTGATCCCCAATATATTCAACTGGTTACTTGATTTCGAGATTTTTTCTGTGGTACTTGTCGTTGATTTGTTTTGGTTGCATGCCGCCATACTGTTAGAGCCATGACCGGTGTTTTTGTTAATCAATCGCAACATTAAAGGAATTAAAATTGTTCCAAGTGCACGATGTAGAGGACATGGTCTGCCAAATGTTATTGGCGTTGCCAGTTAATTCTTGTGCATGGGCTTGGTAACAATGGTTTGAATAATTCCTCGTTTCATTGGTAACTGACGGATCAGCGTTTACAAAAGTGAGGTTGTACCCGTTGGGTAGCTTCCCTTAGCTAAATATTGAACAAAAATTTAGCTAAGTCAAGATGCTCTTGGATAGTGGCATGACTTTTTGTAATATGGAAGGTGTTCGATATTCCAAGGGTGGGTCGTAGTGACGCCATCCTTGTCCATTAAGTAGAAGGTGTCGGGACTAACGACTTCCATAATTTTGTGTGGACCTTCCCAAGTTGGGCGGAGTGTCGTTGGCTGTGGGATGACCTCTTTCATTACCCAATCCCCCAGTTGGAGGTTCCAGGCCTTGTGTCGTTTCTCCTCTAAGAGGTCCTTGTCCATGCTGAGGCCTTCGCCTTTGGTCTCAGGGCAGTAGCCTTCTACTCTAGCGGTGGGTTGAGTGACCTCGATAGGTAGGACAGCTTCTGTTCCGAACATCATGCAGAATGGTGTTTCACCAGTGGCGGAAGTTGGGGTAGTCCTGATGGCCCACAGGACTTCAGGCAACTTCTTCGTCCATAAACCTTTGGCGTCGTCAAGTTTCTTTTTTAGCAGCTTTTTGATTATCTTGTTTGCTACCTCGACCTGGCCATTGGTTTGGGGGTGAGTGACATATGAAAAACTCATCTAGGTGCCCAAGTTGTTGTTGAACTGGGTGCTGTTGTCTGTGATGATTGTATGACTGATGCCATAGTGGCACTAGATGTTCTTCCAGAGGAAGTGAATTACCTTGGCGGTAGTTATTGCTGTCAGAGGTTCCTCCTCTATCCACTTGCTATTGTAGTCGATGGCGATGATAATGTACTTGAACTGTCCTTTTACGGTTGAGAACTTTCCTATTAAATCTAGGCCCCAAGTTGAGTAAATCCATGGGCCAATGATGATTGAAAGGGATTCCGCCATGGCATCTGGGAGGTCAGCATATTGTTGACATTTGTGGCAGGACTTCGATATCTTTCTGGCTTCGTCGCTGAGCGTAGGCCAAAAGTAGCCTTGTGGCATTGTGCGATTGGCCAGGGATCTGGCGGCCGAGTGGTTTCCACATTCCCCGCTGTGTGTCATTGCAAGTACGACCTTTCCTTCCTCTGGGGTTAGACACCGGAGGTTGGGGTGAATGAAACCTTGGCGGTATAGTTTGCAATTCTGGATGTTGTAGCGGGTTGCTCTCCACTAGAGTTATCGTGTTTCGACTTTATCCGCTGGTAGTGTCCCATTGCGTTTATACTCGATGATTTCGTCCATCCAACTGGGGTTGACTTCAATGTTAAAAATCTCCGCTAGGGTTTTTGTGATGCTTGGTCTATCAAGACTTTCCACCCTTGTGTTCGCCGAACTTTGGTGTGGTTGAGCGGTTGCCAGTCTTGCCAGTGAATCAGCCTTGGCGTTCTTTTCCCTGGGGATCTGTGTAATGATGTGGAATTTGAATTTTTTTAGAAGCGTCTTGACGTATCCCAAATATGCCGCTAGCTGTTAATCTTTGGCCTGGAAACCATCCTTGACTTGGTTAACGACTAGCTGAGTCGCTGAATATGTTGACGCTGTCAGCCCCCGAATCGATGGCAAGGAATAAGCCGGCAATGAGTGCTTAGTACTCTGCCATGTTGTTAGAGGCTTTGAAATTGAACTTCAATTCCCATTCCACGTTCAGTCCCCCCGGCATCGTCAAGATGACACAGACGTCGCTGGCCTTTGCGCAAGTGGAGCCGTCAACGAGTAGGTTCCAGTCTGAGTGCTGGGGGGCTGGGCCTTCAGCGGTTATTATTTCTGCACCGGGCTCAGCCTCTATGCCAGTTTCAACCTGACGCTCCGTGTGCTCAGCAATGAAGTCCGCCACCGCCTGGCCTTTCGTGGCGATCCTAGGCTTGTAGTCAATGTCAAACTCGCTGAGCTCGATGGCCCACTTGCTGAGGCGCCATGATTGTTCAGGGTTCTGCATTACCTGTCTTAGCGGTTGAATTGTTAGGACATGGGTTGTGTGGGCCTGAAAGAATTAGCGGAGGCGTCTGGCGGCGATGATGAGTGCGAAAGCGAGCTGCTCCAGTGGGGGATATCTTGTTTCTGCCCCGTTCATGCCTCTACCAGCGTAGAATACGAGGAGCTCCTCGTGACAGTCCAGCCGGACAATGGTACAGCTTACCGCTGACTGTGATACCGCTAGGGATATATACAATGTCTCCCCTTATATAGGAGACCGCTGCCAAGTATTCTTTCTAGCTTTGGAATGCTGCCTCACAGTCTGGGTCCCAGTCGATGGCCTTCTTGTGATTTGTCTTCATAATTTTGAAGAATGGGAGACATCTGTCAATAAGTTTGGAGATAAACCGAGAAAGGGCGGTTAGTTTGCCCTGGAGTCTTTGAACGTGCTTCTTCCACTTTGGAGCTTTCCTGTTAAGGATGGCCTGCACCTTGTCAGGATTGGCTTCTATGCCCCATTCACTGACTATGTAACCAAGAAATTTACTGGCGGTGACGCCAAAGAAGTTTGCCACGTGTCCGCTAGCCTTGATGCTTTTTACCAACATGTCATTCACGTAGACCTCGATGATTCGTCCCAGATGTTCAGCGAACATGGCTTTCATCAACCGCTGGTAAGTTGCCCCGACGTGCTTCAAACCGAAAGGTATGACATTGTAGCAGTATAAGCCCTTGTCTTTGGTGAAGGAGGTGTACTCCTGGTCACTGGGGTGCATCTTAATCTAGTTGTAGCCGGAGAATGCGTCCATCATGCTGAGCAACTCGTGTCTAGCGGTTGCATCGACCAGTTGGTCTATACGAGGTAGCGGAAAGCTGTCATTGGGGCAGGCCTTATTGAGGCCTTGAAGTCGACACACATCCTCGACTTTCCGCTAGGCTTTTTGACCATGACCAAGTTGGATATCCACTGAGGGTAATTGACTTGGTTGATGAATCTAATGTTCTGGAGCTCGGCAACCTCTTCTCCTATTGCACGATACCTTTCCTCATCAAAGGCCCTTTATCGCTGCTTGACAGGGTAGGAGGATGGTTTGATGCTCAATTTGTGCGTTATGATCTCAGGGGATATGCCTGCCATGTCAGCGTAGGACACGGCTGCTTTGTCATAAAGAAATTTGGTGAGCTCATCCGTTATCGCTTCATCAAGCTAAGCACCGATGCGGACTGTCCGCTCAGGGTGTTTGCCTGAGATGCTGATGACCCTTAAGGAAGTTTTTGGGTTGACAGGCTCTTATTTGATATATTTCTTCTCGTCCTCCCTAGGGCCCTCAAAGATATTTGGTGCTAGTGCATGGTTTCCCACCGTTAAGATCTCATGGCGGGGCGCCGAGCGTGCCACGGTTGTGGAATAACATTCCTGTGCCAATTGTTGACTTCCCTTGACACAGCCTGTCCCATTGGGCGTAAGGAACTTCATGAGAAGCATGTATCCGGCTATGATGCACTTGAGCTTGTTGAGTGCCGGTCGACCAATAATGGCATTATATGAGCTAAAGCAGTCTACAATGATGAACTCTGTGTGGATTTCTGCCATGCGTGGGCTAGTGCCAATAACTAGTCACATGTAGTCAGAACCCAATGGTTGTGTTACGTCACCGGAGAAACTAAGTAATGGCTCATGATCCTGTAGTAATTTCCTATTCATGATCCTGTAGTAATTTCCTATTCCGTAGGAGTTTGCTGTAACAACCGTTGAAGATGACATTTACAGCGGAACCGTTGTCAAGAAGGACTCTTCCTACTAACCATTTGCCAAGTACGGTGTCGATTAAGAATGGATCGTCGTGGGCCAAATGTACTCCACGCTCCTCTTCCTCCTAGAAGGTAATGGGTTCCCAACCAGCCTTTGGAAGTTTAGCGGACTTCTCATAGCCGATGTTGCAAATTTCGTTGGGGTGGTTAGCATGTGCATAGCGCTTCTTTGTCCTATGAGACATGTTGGTGATTAGGGCACCACCGTCGATGGTGTTGATGAGGCCCATTGGTTCAATGTTGGCGACCACGGGTGGCGGTTGGCCCACTTTGAATTGCTCCATCTTACCATCTCGGTATAAAGTTTCGATGGCTGTTTTGAGAGCGTGCAGTTATTGGTATTGTGTCCGCTGTCCTTGTGGTATTTACACCATTTGCCAGTGTTTCTGGGCTTTCCCACCTTTGGGTATTTTCTTGGGGGTGGTGGCGGAATCTGATCTTTGCACTGGTTGAATATATCCTCGTATGATGCCGTGAGGACTGTAAACACTATATGCCGCTGGGAGGACTCCGTCTGTTTATTACGGTTATCCCCATGAGATGAGCGGTTGCCCATATTGTAATGTTGGTCCCTCTGCCGCTTGCTTTGGTAGTTGCCTTGTTGCCACTCTCTCTTCTTGTCAATTAGTGGCATAGCGGTGGTCTTATTACCGTTTTCTCGATGGCTGGCGGAGGGCTGGGCTGACTTTACAGGTGTTGGTGGTGGTGGTGGGTTCTCTCCGTACGTGATGAATTCTGCCTGTGCATGGATGACAAACTCGCTCATGACATGGTCATAAGCGGCATTTAGATGATTGTAATTGAGGTGATAGAGGAATGGCCCCTTGAGGAGTCCCTGCTTGAAGGCTGCCAGTGCCATTGTCTTATCAAGATCACGGTACTGAGACGTTATCGCCCGCCATCTGGTGACAAACGCCTTTATTGTTTCCTCTATCCCCTGCTTGAGGTTGAACAGCTGAGTTGTGTTGTAATGTCTGGCAGCCAACAGGACGAACCGAGCAAGGAAAGCATTTAACAGTCCTTGAATTGAGTCGATGGATCCTGGCTGGCATTCAAAGAACCAGCTCATTGCCTCACCGTCCAATGTTTCACTGAACAAATGGCAGAGGGTGGCGTCATCAAATTCCTTGTTGTTGGTGACCTTTTTGAAGGTGTCCATGTGGACGAATGGGTCAAACGTGCCGCTGTAATGTGACATCTTTGGTGTCTATGCATGTGCTGGTCTGATGGCTTGCAGGATCCTGGCGGTGAATGGCCCTGGTCTGGATGTGAAAAGCGAATTTGGTATTGGCGCTAGTTCGCTTGCCTCCGCCAGGGCTAGCCTCTGCTCCAACTGCTGCATCGTTTCCAGTATTAGGGTGGTGGCATCACCAGCTGGCCCTGCTTAGAGGTTCCGCCGGATTGGCCCTTGCCTGGCGGCAAGTGGGTTGCCTTCAGTCTTAGCTCTGGCTGCCGAGTGGTTGGTATTTGGTTGTGATTAGGCTTCCTGCTCCATCATTAAGTGGGGCGGAGGAGGTGGGCCCATTAATTCTAGTGAGTTCACCGGTACTTGCATCTCTATGATTGGTACAGGTACAATTCTGTCGGTGTTGGGTCGACTGCGTCTAATGCACCATGACTGTTCGCTCTGTGCTGTATTAGCGTTTGCCTCTAGCGGCTTTTTCAATTCGTCAAACCTCGAAATTTGCGTGGCCACTTGTTTTTGGGCTTCCGCTTTCTCTCAGCGCTCTTGTTCGCGCTCCCTGTTTTCTTTGTGGAGGTCCGTCAATGCCAGCTCGTACATAGCGGCAAGGTCCTGGACCGTCGGGCAACTGCTGGCTGGTTGGGCCTCCGCTGCTATTTGGGTCTGCTGGACCTGGGATAAGCCCTGGGGACCCATGCTAGGGTTGGTTGGAGTGTTGAATAGTGCTCGGTTAACATTGAATGCTGGGTTAACACTAGCCGCGGGGTTGGCGGGGTGGGGGTTGGCAGATTGGTCCACTTGCTCCTCGGCGCTTCCCCCACTACTGTTAGCCATGGTGGTAGTGGGGTGACCTTTTGTTCAAAAGATTCCCACAGACAGTGCCAATATTAATGTTCAATGTTCAACGGTAGCTAAACTATGATCAATACAGGTCTGGTGGGCGGACCGTTACTTGATATTCTTAGTGCTTCCGCTACCTGTCAAGTGAAATACAAAGGGGCGTCAAAAGGAGACCGCGTCGGGTGGTCTTCTCTTCTCTGATGCCTAAGTTAGTCAATGTATTTGCGTTGATATGGTAATAGTAGATGCGTAATTAATGAGGAAAGAGGAGAGAACCTTTTATAGGTGAGGCTAATCTTCTCCATGCTTTCAATGTGGGATAGATATGCTTCAGTTCGCAGCTTCTGGAGCTTCTGATGCTGTGTTGGTGCGGTGCGTCAATGGTGATCTGGGGGTGAGCCCGGACCTAGGTGTTAGTCTGCTTGGCTGTGTTCCCATAGGTGACTCTTATGGCGGGAGCTGGTATTGCTAGCGGTAGTATGAGTGTGGCTCATTATAGCTAATTATGCTAGGCAAATGCTCATGTAAGTACAACAAGTGTAATGAGGGGCTTTTCCTTACCCAAGTATTTAGACATAGCACCAGAACTGACCTCAAATTTGGAGAACTTCTCTTGAGTTGATGTTTAACTCATCTAACAAAGACTCATTTTTAGTCAACAACTCAAGATTTAAAACCCGTTGTCCCCTAATATCCAGTTCCAGCATTTTGATCTTGTCAAAACATTCAGTCCTTTCAACCTCCCAAGTTGAAGAACCCTGGTCACTTTACAAGTCTGCCAACTCATTCATAAGCCTACTTCTTTCCTGTTCCCATACGAACTATGAAGTTTCTAACATCTGCTCCATCTTTTCTTTTTCAGCCCTCAGAAATTTTGTTTCCTTGTCCAAACTCAAGTTCCTAAGTAACATGGCCTTTGAAGCCTTGTAGAGCTGTTTACAACGAACATATGTTTCATCATTAGAAAAGCCCTCATCACTATCAGAGTCAGGTAGGAATGATGACATAAATGCCACATTTTCCACTTCTGGAGACTCATCATCACTCCATGTAGATAGGAGAGATTTGTTGTTACTATTCCCATGCTTCCTATTGCCATAATCAGTAGAGATATGACCATAGCCACCGCATACATAGCACTTGGTTTTCCCTGAATGAGTTCCCTTGAAGCCTCCTTCCACTGCCTTGAATGCAACACTTTTATTTTTCTTCTCAGGTTTCAACCTCATCTCATAGGTTTTTAGATTTCCAATAAGCTCATCAAGAGGATATACATCAATGTCAAATGAATCCTCAATACAGGTAACCTTGGAGTGAAACGTTTCAGGCAAGGCTCTCAGTATTTTCTTGACTAGTTTGTCATCTTCAAACAGTGTTCCCAAGCTACGACACTGACCAGCAATTTTCAGAATTCTACCGTGAAAATCATCTACTGTCTCCTCATCCCCCATAGCCATGGTTTCAAACTCATAAATCAGACTTTGCAGTTTTTGAACTCGTACCTTTTTGTTACCCTCATAGGTGGTTTGAAGGAGATCCCAAGCTTGCTTAGCAGTGTCACAGTGACTTATCCTCAGTTTTTCTCGTTCAGATAGAGCCGTGAAAATGCAATTCTTTGCCTTGAAATCCGCTTGAAGATCGCGCACTTCTTCATCTAACCAACCTTTTCTCGGCTTTGGGATGCTTGTGGAAGATCCTTCACTTTTTCTTGAGACCACCTGTGTCTTCCATCCATTTTCAACAATGTTCCATACATGCTCATCTTGAGGACTATTGACAAATCCTCCTACAGCTCTATCGCGCGAATGTTCCATCTTCCCCAGGATCACTAGAAAGTTCTAGAACCCGCTCTAATGCCAAAATGAAAATACTAGATGGAACAGTTTTTAGTGAAATTAAAGTGCTTTTGCTTGATCTTATATGTTGAAATCAAACAAACCATAACACAACAATTTATTGATGCAGTGTAAACCTCACCACTGAGGAAACATCACTGAGAGGCTATTTATGTAGCCCACACACAGAAAACAATCGACTATGATATAGAGTTTACAAGAAATGAGTTATGGTATTCAACACAACCACATTAAAAGCAAAATAGCTAACTTGTTTTACAACTTGCACAACTTATTCTACACAAGAATAATACTGATCTATAGCAGTAATGTAGATCGGACTTGTGTTCCTCTTCAATCAAAAGCTCTCTAATCTCATGTAATACAGGAAGAACAAAATGACTAAACACACTAAACAATCACAGAGAGTTTTTCATGAAAACAATTTGTGAAGACTATGCAACACACATGACACACTTTTTTATCTCATCAACTGTCACCACGTGAATCAGTTTTCAGACCCTTTTGTAGAGGAGTAAGACCCCCCCTCACTTAGATCACCAAAATAATATAAACAAAGAAGAATTTTAAAACTGTTTGATATGCAATCAAATCTTTTCAAACTTTCTGGATAAAACCATCTTTATCTGATATGAAGAATAAAACATTTTAATGTATATCTGATTCTCAAAAGCAAATAAAGATGATACATCAATTAAGATCAAATCAGATCAACAAGATTGCTGAAACGGAGGAGATAAATGTTCTCCTAGTGGTTTTGGGAAAGTTAAGTGTTGAATGATAATAGCCCAATATACTTACACCATTGGACTGTTTGGAAACCTCTATCTAGGTGTTCCTTGGTGTACCTATTCGACCATATAAAACGACTCCCAACGAAGCCCATATCACTGAAGCCACAACTGGTCATTATTCTTCTAAACTTTGTCATCGCTGCAAAAGCTCGAGGAGGCCCTTCGGACTTGTCTTTCCGCACCAACACCTCATTGAAGTCGCTTGCCATCATATAGGGCAGAAAAAATATTTGTGCAGCTAGGGTTTCAATCAGCTGCCAAGTTCTATCTTTGCCTCCTCGTGCCGCTACCCCATATATACCTGTGAATCTCCATAGATCAAATCTCGGCTTCCCAACCACTACAGAAACCTCTACATCAATATGATTTGGTGAGTGGCTTCGCACATTCACATATGTATCATCCGCCCATAGAATAGTAAGGCCCTGTGAGTCCTCCTCATGCGGAACACAGAAACTATCCTTGAAACCAATGCGACATGTAATGGAGTCAATCGTATTCTTGTGTGCTAGTGTTTCAGACAGGAAAATCAACGTAGATTTCTTAGCCAAAACAATATCAACTAGGGCTCGCTGTGTCTCAGCATTAACGATTCCTCTGCAATTCCATAACAAAATGTTGCCTTGTTTCATCACTGGTATATTGGATGCCGGTGGCGGCTTTTCGTGGCAGCGCACAAGGAGATGGCGGTGCCTTAGCTAGGGTTTGAGTTCTCATAAAAATTGTATCTTTAACAAATTGTTGTTTTTTCCTTATCTCTGTCAATCAACCGCGAAAAATTTTGTGAGGGAGTTGCTTACATTTTTAGTGTAATTTAAGTGACGGAACCAAAAAATGAATCTTAGAGGGCCAAACAAGTACTAAACAATTATAAATATTGTTTTGTGAATCCATATCATAGTTTTTTTTTGTTTGTTTTGCAATATGGATGGTTCTAGAAAATACTTTTGGTTATCAAATAAATATATATTAATTACATCTAATTAAAAGAAGTTTGACTTTGGATCTTAGTTATAACTAACTAAACCAAAATATTCAATGAATTTAGTTTTTTGTTTTTTTTTTCAGAGTCAATTTCCATGGGCAAAATAATATATTCATCATCAGTCATAATAGGCCATTACATACTCTTCCGGTATCATTTAAGGATATTGCCAGACAAGAAGATAGTGATAGTACCCATAGTGGTACGTAGAAATAGACATACTCATTATACAATCAAATATGTAGAGGTAGTGGGGATCCTCCATCGGTACTATGCCGGCAGTGCTAGAGATCTAGGTCCCTAATATAAGGAAACATTATTGTAATTAAACAAAATCTAAAAACATAGGGTTAGGCCATGGTCCTAAACCTAAACCCAAAATAGCAATGGACTAGGGCAGAACCGCAGCCCAACAGTTCGCGGCCCAATAGGGTATCCACCAAGGAAAATTGCTCCAGGCTCATCGTTCTGGTTCAGGTCATTCCACCTTTCCTCCCATCACCCCGTCGTACATCACCATCTGGTCGAGTTCTGTCAGACCCACGTCCCCCGTCCAGCGTCGCCACGATCCGCCACGCCACGCCATCTCATCTTGGTGATCCAAACAGTTCCGAGCTACGTCGCCTCAACTTGCATCAGCACGGAAAACAAATCCCCGATCCAGGCCTTACAGCAGGGATCGACTACCAAACTGTAAAGCACGATCCCAGCCAAACGTTCTAACAAAACCCATGCAAATCCCTCCGAAATTCCCATGGTAATAGATCTCCCATCCAGCAGCAACCCCATGACGGCGGTGAGGCCAGAGGCTAGCCCCGACGTCCGGGTGCTGCCGGATGAGAACAAAATTGCAACCGGAGTAAGCCTTAGGTTTTCCCGAGGTGAGAGAAATTTTTCAATGAATTTAGTTTAAGGAAATTGCAAATCAAATTATGTTTAATTTACTATTGTATAAATGATGGGGCCATGTATATAATTTAATTATTTTTACATAATTGCTTTAGGTAAATTAAAATTATATAAATAATATAAGGAAATTCCGGGAAAAAAAATTTAATTGAATGTTACATTAATGTGGGAGGTAAGAAGAGTATTTATTTATATTTCTTTTTCTTTTTCTCTCTTTATATTTATTTGTCTTTTCATATGAGTTGGTAAAATCTATTAACAATTAAAAAAAAATAGAGGTCCAAATATCAAATTTGGATAACTAATTAGAACCACCCTTTTCTGAATTGATATTCTTATCATGTAGCTAGTGGCTACCTCAATTTGGGGTGTTAGGCAAATTCCGACCCTTTAACTTTGGGTTTCAGTGTACGTTTTAATATGGTCATTCATATAATAGATGAGCAACCCATCAAAATTGCGTGACGAATTCATAAGTAATTATGAGCCCAAATTCAAGGTCCAAAAGATAAATGTAGAAAAGTCTGGACCAACCATGAGCATTTGAACGATGACCATACACGTATTGCATAGCGGCTCATATATAAATAAGGATTAATTTCAGTTTACCCTCCTAAAGTTTGAGGGTGTCATCATGTCACCCCCTTTATTTTTAATTTTGAATTTTTACCCCCCAAACTTTTCAATTTCAATCAGCCCTGTCCAATTTCTACTATTCCGTCCAAATTGGACGTTAACTCTGACTTTTAAGGGCTAAAATGGTCATTTCAAGGCAAAAAAAAACGAATTTTATTTTTTATATGTTTTTTTTTGTATTTTTGTCTGTTTTTTTCGTTTTTTTTTTTTTTATTTTTCTATTTTTATTTTGTCTTCAACGTATACACCACAAGTTATAATAGGTTTAGAAGAACAAAAAGATACTACTAGCTTTTTTTTATATAGCAAATATAATGGATAGACGGGGATTTAGGTCATAATATGATTTCTTTTGTTATTCCTCACCAATATGCATTCAACATATATGATGATAGGAATTTTTATGTCACATGATCTTGATTATAGTTTTAATTCTTATTAAATATATAAATATTTTAATGAGTATGTAGTGAAATTAGAAAATGAAAATAGATAAGGAAAATAATAAATAATGCAATATAATATTATTGAGAGAAATTAAATATAATTTTTTTTTTTGGTATAACTATTGTCCTTAATAGTCATTTTATAAGATTTTATATATGTCATTTAATAATTCATAATAGAGTGAGGTCAATTGAGCAAATTTGGAGGATCTAATAGAAACACTCTTTTGCAATCATGTTTTCTTTTTTGGTAACTTAAATTTTGTCTTTACAATGAAGTTCAGCCCAATCTGGTCCAAGCTTGCTACGGTTAGGCAGGGCTTGCCCTGTTGACGACCCCTAAACTAGTTGTTCTAAAGCATGATACAGCTCACTGTGCCACTTTGAATGCGATCACTATAAAAGGGGTAATGACAGCATTGAAGAAACTGGATGTTTATGAATGTCTGGAGTGTGGATTATTCAAGAGTTAAACACATTCCAAAATTTCAGTCACCACCACAAAAAGAACAAAGGAAATTGGGACAATGGTAGTACTCATTAATCATTTTTTGTCCGGTCCCAGTCATCACTAATAGCAGTGACTACAAGCTGTACTTCATATCCTCATACCAGCACAAATTAACATATTCTGGTTGTCAAGTTAATGCTAAAAACAGAATAATTTCATGAAATAGATGACCATTACTCTTGCTTGTTTCATGAGCAATATGGGTGGTTTGGCCTGGGAAACAACCTTCATAAGCTACCTGATGGGAGCGCCCTCTGTTTCCACAAATGCTAGCACGAGTATGTTGTCGATACCAGAATACTTGCACAATATTACAATTCATCGAATCAATCTATTCCAGGGACTAGCACTGTGGTATTCAATCATTTCAACTTATGCGATTAAACTTCTATCATACAGCTCTTCCAAGAATGCATCCCTTCTATATCTTGTATCTTATGTCTCGTGTGTTGCGTGCTACTCACAAATTGAATCGGCACACACACACACACATATATACACACACAAAGAGGACGTCCGAATTTTTGCTAACGTGAGGACGGCTATGCTATAGCTAGGGTCGGGGTGCTACGGAAGGGCGGGGCTTGCCGGACAGAGGCCAGGGGTCGGGCGGACTGATCTGCAGTTAGAGGAGTCGCCGGCGACGTGGTTGCAGCGCTGCCCAGAAACCTACAGTTGCAGGTGAGGTTGCTGCCCAGAACCTGCAACCTTGACCTCCTCCGACCTCAATCACTGCCCAGAACCGTCTGGGATGCCTCAGACCTCTGTCTGCCAAGCCCCAAGCCGCCGTCGGCAGCGAAGTATGGACGTCCGTTTCAGAACCGGGTTGTATATATGTATATGTGTGTGTGTGTGTTTATATATATATATATATGTATGTCTGTATATATATATATATATGTATGTCTGTATATAGGACATATAAACTGGACTGAACCACATCTACATGACATCTGAAGATGCAAGACAACTATAGAAAGCTACAACTGAGTATGAAATTATGGCAAGTAAAATATAGAAGTAAGCCACAACTCAACACAGATAATGGTAATCCTCAATTAATCATGTGGTGCCATAAGCTATCTCCTACTAGGAGTCAGTGCAACAGTCACAATTTACGAAGGGCCTAGAAACTATCATAATCTAATAACTGCACAATCTTACAATTTAAATGTATAAACACACATACTACACCCAGAATACCAGTTTTCCTCGATAAACAATCAATAACTGAATTCAATGCTTACTTGAGAAGTGGACATACTTGGTGCTCTGATCATCGGTAAAAAAGATGTGAGGTTTCTACATACAAGTCAGTCCCTTCTACAGCAAATATTGAATAAATGAACAATAGTCCAACACAGGCCTACATAATGGTGGAAGATGCACCACAGATGCTCCTTGCGATCCCATAAGAAGAACTTTAGGCTACAGAAGGACCCATGAAGAAGTAAAGTAGGCTATGCATAACCTGAATGCAGTGACAGTCCAACAAAGGCATTGCGGTTGGAATATGGATGCACATACATTAGCCCGGCCTTGCAGTCCCTTCGGAAATTGAATGTTAATCAAACTGTAATTTTTACCATTAAAAGAAAAAGAAACAAGACCATCTAGCATTGTTCTCCAACAAGTTATAAATGAAGACCACGGAAAATTTGGGAATTACCAAAACCCTACTAGTAACTAGGTAGTGCAGCATCAGGGGACTAAAAGTTTTGCATCTTGGATATCCACATTCCCTTAGTACACACTCAGCAATTGAGGTACTCGGTCAAGGTACTTAGGGGGGTGTATTGTATATGGAATTACTGGCATTTTTAAAGAAGTCTGGAATTTAAAAGTCTAGGTGTATTCAATATAGACTTTTAACAATCCATAAAAGTCTAGGTGCATTCAATTAGGATGTTAAAAAGTCTTTATGAATTCCACCAAAGTCTAGGGGTATTCAATTAGGACTTTTAAAAATGAATAGAAGTTTAGGGGTATTCAAAATATCATTCATACATACGGAATCAGAAAATCATGGACTTTATAGTGCTTAGTATAAATACCAAACTCCAATATTTTTCTAGCTATCAGAGCAAAGATTTTGAGCGTGGAAAAGTCTATCAAAGTTCTTCTCTCTGCGCGCGAAGAGGTTAGTCTTCCATCATCTGTCTTTCTTAAATTTTTTGTTGTCTTTTCTCTACTATTTTGTGGTATCAACTTCTAATACCTAACATGTTCATTGTTGTTGTTGAATTTAATTTTTTTGTTTTTCAATTGTGATGCTTGGAACCCTAATAACCCAAATATATCATCTACTCCTAAAACCCTAAAACCCAAATTTGTCATCTATACGTATATGCTTAATGCTTTTACGGTTTGATCATAGTCCTACCTCTTGCGCTATTGTTTTTATTGCAATTGTCTTCCTTATTAGACTAGGTTTTGGTTTCTTTTATACTTGTTGCCGTCCTATATTGGCCTGATTCTCTTTGTTTAATTTGCTATTGGTTTGCCCTTGTGGCTCTTAAGTTTGGGTAGACAAGCCGAGGTATTTGTGTGTGTGTGTGTGTGTGTGGTTTTTTTTTTTTTTCATGCCAGACCTTTTCTATAACTAATGTGTGTGTGATTCTACCGATAGAAAACAAACAAGTGTGGATTAAACAAGTGTGTAATTGAATGAATTAGGAAAAAGAAACATTAATCAAAGAGAAGATGTCTTAGGTAATAATTAATATGAACAGCCTTTTGCTATCAATTAAGATATTAAATTACATAGCCTAAGCCCTTACTGAGTGAGGGAATGGAATTAACTAAACGGTAGGTGAGGTCTCCATTAATCATTAATCTCTATATCTTAGTGAGTGGTTGTGCAGTGCACAAAAACATGACTAGCACTCTCTCCCTCACTTTTACACATTAGACAACAATGATAGTACTGTAAGCATGTGAATTGCTGTAAATTTCAATATAGAACATGCTAGCCTTGCTTGAAATTTTTTGTTTCGGGTTGGTGTTGACAAGTCTAAGATTAATAAGTTGCAGGTCCACTCTAAACTAATCTCTGGTTTGTTTTCCTTCTTATTTTTTAGATCGGACTATAGGAACATATAACTACAGATATTTTTCTTAATTCATAAGAAACAACAATTTATTGAAACAAACAGAGGACACAGAAGTGGTCTTGTAATTTTTTTCCGGTCTATACTTCTTTTTTTATTTTTTTATACATTATTATTGAAGACTCATTTTCTCATGGCTTCTGGTACTTCAAAGTTGTACATACATTGCTTTGAATTATAATGTTTTGATTGATAACAGTTGCATGTATGATTACTTCTCCACAATCGTATAGATGGGAGATTCACAAGGGAATGGTAAAAGAAAGGATTACAAAACTTGGAACACTGAAGAAAGCAATGTTTTGCTTCAACTTATGGTTGAAGGCGCCAAACTTGGATTTTGTGATATTAATGGTTTGATAAGCAAACAAACAGTAGAGGCGAAGCTACTTCCTAAACTTAAGGAAAAACTTGGTTATGAAATAACTTTTAGTCACTATCAAAGCAAAGTGAAATGTTTTAAGAAACAATACACCAATTACTCTCAGCTTATGCGTCATAGTTCTGGATTTGGGTGGGATCCGATCACAAAAAGATTCACTGCTGATGATGAAGTATGGGCAGATTATTTCAAGGTGAGCTTATTACCTTTTAGTTTATTCTAATTTGGATTTATAATTATTTCAAATGTTTATCATCATATTGACAATTGTGTTTTTTTTTCTCCTACTAGTCACATCCAACACATGGGCACTTTCGGTTAGAAACTTTTCCAGACTATGAGGACTTGAAAATTGCAGTTGGAAATGGAACTGCAACTGGAATGGGTTCAATCAGTCTAGGTGATGATACAGATGCAACAACATTTGGGGCGGAGGAAAATGGATCTTGGGGAATTGGTGGGATAGATGGATTAGTTTCTGATCAAAATACTAACATGTTCGTACAAAGTGAAAATGAGTCATCACACCAAGAAAACTCGCCATCTCTTTCACAACAACCCTCCCAAGGTACCAGTATAGATGCTCCAGCTCCAGCACAAAGCAGGACTCAAGGAAAACGGAGTAGAACTGACTATGAAAATAATAGTGGCTCAAAAGGGGCTACTGGTCCGGCTGAGGTTCTAGAAAACTTATCAAGTGGCATTGCTAAAATTTTCACAAGTTTTGATAAAATTTGTGGCTTAATGGAGAAGAGAGAATCAAGAGAGAGTGACCTTTTGGATGCTATAAAGGAGACTCCAGGATTAACTGATGAAGCTTGCTTTATGGCTCTTGATTTGCTTAATACTAAAGCAAAGCAAGATTTCTTCTTGAAGATGACTCCTGAACATCGACTTAATTGGATCACCTATAAACAAATGCAATAGGTTTGGGTGAATCTCCACTAGCAACACCTAATAAGCAATAGGCTATGTTCTGTTATTAATTTTAAGTTATGGAGTTTGATTTTATTTTGTTTGAATTGCAGCTTGTTTTGAATGATTTTAAACTTGTGTGTGATAGATTACAACTTATTTTTTTTGTTTGAATATTTATGATATTTGATTTGCTTTTGAATGAATGTTAATATGAATAGTGACATTTTTATGTTTAGGTGCTTTCTCTATTAGCAATGTCTGAAATGGACATGTATGGAGCTGATGAAGAGGAAGAACAGTTTTACGAGACTGTTAAGATATTATTAATGGCAATACAAGCAGTGGTTTATGTGTTATACAACTTTGTATTCAGCATACGTGGTGAACATATTAGACGTCCACTGACTCGACGACCAGTGACATCAAGTGGATACATATATATGCACAAAATATTGGACAGAGACCCTCAAATCTTTAGAGAGGTGTATAGAATGTATCCTGACGTTTTTCAAAAATTATGTAGCATCCTAAAATTGAAAACACCTTTGCGGGATACAAGACACATTTGTGTTGAAGAAATACTCGCAACCTTTCTACTTGTTGTCGGCCAAAACAATCGATATAGTGAAGCTCGGTTCATATTTGAGCGATCTCATTTCACTATCAGCAAAAGTTTCAACAAAGTCTTGAAGGCCCTGAATACAATAGCACCGGAGTTTATGGCTAAACCCGAGTCCGTGCCACCTAACATAAGAGAAAGTACAAGGTTTTATCCTTACTTTAAGGTAAGCAATGCAACTTTTATGGATAGTTATTTATTTCATTGTACAGTAATGGAGATATTATTTCATTTTTCTTTTCAACTATTTTATATCTTTTTTCATTGTTTCAGGATTGCATCGGAGCTATAGATTGTAAAGACCCGAAATTTCAGTTAAATATTTCATAATTCAATATTTCTCAAATTATATGAATTATGAGTTGTGAGTGTGATTCTAATGTCGTTATTTGAGAAATTTGGTTTCGAATGATTTTAGTATCGAAATTTAACGTTATTTAGGGTTATTAAAATTGACTTATTTTTACGTAAGGAATTTGAGGAAACTTCCTTCATGAAAGTCGTAGAGCTCGTCTATATGAGTTCGTGCATATGCGGAACACAAGAATCAGAGTTTGTAGGAAGAAGTTATGACATTTAGAAGTTTTCGATTTTGTATATATATAGGTTAACATTTTTCGAAAAAATCTGAAAAATCAGAAAACCTAGATTTCTCTCTCTCTCTCTCTCTCTCTCTCTCTCTCTCGCGCGGCACCGAACCGAAAGCAAAAACAGAGCCAAACTTCTCCAGCCAAGTTCTTGCTCCTCCGGCCACCGTTTGACGCCAAACCACCTCCCACGGCTTCACCTTGACCTTGCGTAGCTGCCAGAGGCAGCCCTGCACCGTGGCACGGCTTGTAGCGGCGGCGGGAAGCTGGTTTTCCATTTTCGGCTGTTTTGAGTGCGAAGCGAATATCTCGAGTTCTAGACCACCAAATTACGAGTTCTTTATCTCGTTGAACTCGTATTAAGGAGTAGAACACGCAGTAAAAAGGATAGCACCTGAAGTGGAGGTTTTCACACTCGTCGGAGCACATATCGGTTTCTGCAGTTTTTCCGGCCAAACTGGACTTTTTTGGTAAGTTTCGGTCACTTCCACTTATTTTCTCACTTCGTGTTAGTTATGAAAGTTGCTCAAAATGATGAAACGAAGGGGATAAGCTCAGCCCCGACACCATTGGTGGTGGTCGGCGGCGGCTCTGCCCTAAACTCCGGCGGCCCTTTCCGGCCACCTCCGGGGGTATCATGTGCAGTTTCTGCTCATTTTTTATTCTACATGTCGATACGATCATTTTGATATATAGCATGTGAATTTTGGATATCGTATGAATTAGTTATGAATTTTACGATTTCGATTGATTTTGATCGCTCAATTTGTGATTTATGAAGTTTGGACCGTCCGATAGAATTCTAGTTTTGATATAATGATCGTAGAACTGTCCCGGTGACCTTGTGTGGTCACGGGTGAAGATCCGACCGTTGGATCTTCATATAAGTGTGTTTTTGAAATTATACGCTAAGTTAATTATCGTTTTGATTAGGTATTTGACTGATTTGTTAGCGGACGATTGTGAATCGTATTTTGGGCTGTAAGAAGACGCAGCGGGAGTTTAGAGGTGAGTAAATCTCACTTGGTTCATTTACGAACCGAATTTCCTTAATTGCTCAATTTATTGTTATGTGTGAGAAAATGGTTTTTAAGAAATGTGTTTTAAAGTATATTAAAAATGAATTTCTTGATTTTGTATCATGTGAACTATAGTTGGTATTAGTGATCATTCCTGTGTGGATGGTTACGTATATATATATATTTATGTGATCATATATTGAATGGTGTGACATTGGGGTGTGGAATTGTGATAATATGTTGTTGATAATGTTGATAATATGATTTTAATTATGTTGTTAATATTTGATAAATGTTGGTTAATGATAACCGGAGTGTATGTGTTCTGAGGACAGGGAGGTCCAAAGTTCGACCGTTAAATAATAACGGGGATATATTGTTCTGAGGACATGAAATGGTCCAAAGTTCGCGGGTTACTGAGTAACCTGGAGGTGCCGTTACTTGACCCTGGGCCAATGTGTCAGAGGTAACGAGGCAATTAGAGCTCTAATGTGGGTGCCAAAGTGGCGATAGTTGTGATTAGGTGCCAAAGTGGCGAGAGTTGTGATTTGGTGATTGTGGAAATGTGTTCCATGTTGTTTCATGTGTGTTGGTTTGATGTTTCTTGTGGTTGTTGAGATTGTTGGATGTTTACTTGAGATAAATGAGTTGTGGTCTAATAAATCAACCGTTCATTCTTATTTATTCACACGAGCTTTCAGAAAGCTTACCGGGTTTTGTGTTGTTGCAATCCCGGTACACTATTCAAATGATGTAGCAGATAATCCTGCAGGTCAGGATAATCAGGGTGGTGAGCGAGCTGCGTAGGACAGCAGGGTTGAGACCAGCACTTGGTCTATTTTGGTGTGTTTTTGTAGACTCTTGTGAGCAGAACATTTTATTTATGTTAGTATTGTAATAATTGACTCGAGAGATAGTTTGCTACGAGGTTTGTGTTATGGTTTATGAGATATTGGTTTTGAGAAAAAAAAATTTAGGACGTGATTTGTTTAGTTGTATTCATGTTTCGGATTTGAATTTATTATTCGAAATTCGGAGCGTGACATAGATGGCACACATATTCCAGCAACGGTAGTTGGACATGAGGTTAGCAGATATCGAAATCGCCATAGGAAGATATCACAAAATGTATTAACAGCTTGTAACTTTGATTTACAGTTCATATATGTAAATAGTGGATGGGAAGGTTCCGCTCATGATTCAAAAGTGTTGAATGATGCGATTTCTAGACGAAATGGACTCAAAGTGCCACCAGGTATAGTTTTACTTGCATAAAAAAAGTTCAGAACACTTATTATAATTTATGTCATATAACATGCTAATTGCATATATATTTTTTTTATTAGGTAAATATTACTTAGGGGACTGCGGATTTCCAAATCGACGGCTGTTTTTAGCTCCATTTCGAGGTACTCGATATCCTCTCAAAGATTTTGGTGGTGAAGGAAACCATCCTGTCAATGCAATTGAGTTATTCAATCTTCGTCATGCTTCCTTGAGGAATGTAATTGAGAGAATATTTGGAATATTTAAGTCACGTTTCACAATCTTCAAATCAACACCACTATTTTCATATAAGACACAAGCATAGCTGGTTTTGGCTTGTGCAGGACTGCACAATTTTCTTCGACAGGAATGCCGTTCAGATGAATTTCCTCCCGAACCAGAGGAAGATCCGATAGACAATCACGAAGATAATTTTGAATGGGATGATTTTCAAACCCAAGATCAGCAGAGAGAAAATGCTAATGAATGGAGAATGAGTATTGCTACTCATATGTGGACAGATGCCCAACCAAATGCCAACAATGAAAACAATAACAATGAAGAAAGTGAAAATGAAGGAGAAGAATAAATCATATCATTGTTTCAAAGACATCTGCTTCTTTAGCATGAAACTTTTTTTTTCCCATCTCTTATTTTTGGTACCTTTTGGTTGATTACATTTGGAGGTTTTTCCTTTATTTTTTTATACGTTTGTTTCATAACATTATTTGAGCTTCTCTGATTTCTATGCTAATGGATTTTAGTTAACATAGCTACTGCATCGTATTCTATTCTCTGACTCATAATAAACTAGATTTTTTATTTTTTGTAAATATTGTGAAATCTATAGAAGTCATTCATACAAAGTCTGTAGATTTTTATAAATCAGTAAAAAGTCTATGCTAAAAGTCAATGGTTTTAAGAAATCAATAGAAATCTATGAACTTTTTATAGAGTCCATGAACTTTTGAAAATGTCCATCATTTAAAAAAAGTCCACATAAATCCAAATACAATACACCCCCCTTAGTCAACAATTTCTCCAAGAATTCTTTCTCCGCAGGCTGTAAAACATAATTCAAATTCAAATTTTTTGTTTTTCAACCCTCGCAACATCAAAACCTTAAGAACAGAACACCTTGGGATTATCCTCTTCTCAAAACTGAATGACAAAACAAGAGGGTGTTTGGCAATAATTCGCTAAGGCCATCCCATCTTGTTCACCAAAAAATCCAGTACTTGCATAAACTTTTTCATAGACATAATCATACAGGGAAGGTGCATCCTAAAGGCAGAGAGAACATCATCCTCAGACCAACCCCACCTCATCATATAAACTTGGCAACAATGATCCAGCTTATTCTTTCTACACAATGCACGTATTGCCCACAACGTACGATCTCGAGTTTTCCATATCAAATCCCATTTCCTTGACCTCAAGCACAGCTTTTGCACACTTTTCATGGTTTACAATCACATCATTAGTACAATGAGTAAGCAACTGAGAAATGCATGATTGCGGCATACCCAATTCTATCAAAAGCTTAATATTTGGCACTAGAATATTACACTGGTTAGCCGAAAAAATCTGAGAGCCACGTTTCAAAACAGCAAAGAAAAAATCTGAGAGCCACGTTTCAAAACAGCAATAGCATCTTGCTCAGAAAAGCATACTCCTAACAAATTTATGTACCGGTATAATCTGTTTCTCCAAGCTGTGTCCCAAAATATTTGGATTCGAAGACACAACTCTGGCAAGGTCTTGCCTTGAAAGTCCAACTGAGCAGAAATACTCGAGCTTCGGAAAAAGGGTTTTCTCAAAATCGGCAGTAAGGAATTTTGGGCATGACCTAATAACCTGTGCGATCTGGGTTCCAGAGAATCCATGGTTTCTGAAATGGGCCAGAACGGAGTCTGCTATTGCTGTGGAATGCAACTTGACCCACTTGGATGCTGAAATGGCTCCTTCCGGTGATAACCCACATGAGTTTATCAAGTAATTCATTGTGAAACTGTGCTCTCTTTTTGGAGAGACAATGATGTGTGTGCAGAGGAAGATGAGTTTGAAGAGAAAAGAGTGAGGGTTTTAGATCTCCAACGTTGGAATTAGGGTTCTAAACAGTATTCTACTGATACCGTGTTCTTTGCATTTTACCATCAGCAGGTAAATTATGTAACTTCATTGACATGCAATGTATCATACAGTCCTACAATGCAATCAATATGAACTGTGATCAAGTCTATTGTTGCCTGCAGAACACGTACCAGCAATATTTGGCTGCCAAACAGTTGAACAAGCAATCTTGGAGATACCACGGGAAATGCTATACTTGGTTTCAACGACACGAAAAGCTAAAAATTGCTACTGATGAATATGAACAGGGTACATATGTGGACTTCGACTTCCATGCATATTGCTAATGATGATCTACAACATGGATGGTATGATTCTATTGATCTTTGAGTTTTACTTTTTGCAGCCAGTCACATTTAGAGTTTGTGTCTGGAGTCTAGGTTTTGATATGCATTTAGATGTTTTTAAGTACTTTGCAATTTTTGGTATTCATATCCCACTCTCTCACAAGATACAAGCTTGTACAAAATAATATGATCTAACTATGTCTATATAGGTGTCAAAGGATCAAAACCGAGTTTACCTTTGAATACAAACTATCTTGAAGATGAACTTATCGTATAGAAGATGTTCAGAGGATAGTACAACATTGAGAATATCATGTCAGTTTCCTGGTTCAGACCGTAGCAGTATTGGGTTTGCAATGCCTGCTGTTTCATTTCTTGATGATTACAGGGCTACTAGTGCTAATTGTATCTAGAGTCTAATCTCCTAACCGTTAGGATGACATTTCTGTGTATAATGAAGTATCAATGGATTGTTATTTCGTCATTTTTGGTGTATTATATATTTATATTAACTGTATAGTTTTAAGTAGCAAATGTTGGAAAGCTGTTGTTTGGGAGGGGAGGGTATTGCTAGATATAACCAATTAGAGTATCTCCAATAGTGATAGCTATATTCATAGCTAAAAGTAGCTAAACCTGGAATATAGCTAGTTAAATATTGAGTAAGAGCATCTTTAACAGACTCTCTATTTTAGCTCCTTAGTTATTTTGGAGAGCATGTTTAGTTTTTTATCTATTTTAGCAGCTGCACCAGACTCCTAAGTGGCTCTTTATTATAACTTTTAGCTATCTTGTTCCTAAATATAAAGAGCGAGGTGTGGCTCTCTATAATATAAGATATTCCTTTTAAGTAATTTTATGTAATTTATAAATACAATTAAACTATTTAATCTTCATTTAAAAATTAATATAAATTTAAAACGGGGAAATGATCATTTACCCAATTTTGGGGTTAATTAACCCAACTTATCTAAACACTCTAAGAGATTGCCCACTTAACCAACAATTTTCATTTTTAAACTCCAATTACCTAATTGTTTCAAAATGGGCCTGTTTCATCCAAATTTTCTGACTGTTTTGCCTTTTTATAACTGAAACGCTTTCAAAATTGTAACAAAAACGAGATTTAGGGAGAGAAGCTCTCCGATTTTAGAGAGAGAGAGGATCTGCTTGATTTATAGAGAGAGGAGCTCCCTGGTTTTTTAGAGTGAAGCTTTGCCATTTTAGAGAGAGAGAGGAGCTGTGCAAGTTCTAGAGCTAGGAGAGAGGAGTCGTGCGATTTCAATGTGTAAAGTTTTGCGATTCGTAGTTAGAGCTAGTGAGAGAAGATCTGCGATTCCTAGGGAGAGAGGATCTGTTGCGATTTTCACATGGAGCGAGATGGAGATCCTCTTTGTGTTCCTCCATTGCGATTTGCTCATTTTTTTTTCTTCGATCTGTTACTATTTGATTTTAGCTCGATTTAATCTGTTTGATTTTGGGTCTTTTTGTATACGAATTGTTGTGTTTACTTGGAACTGATTTTGTTGAATCTGAGCTTCGTGTTATGTTAGAACTGGTATTCAATTGTTTTTGCAGTTCCAATTTGAATTTCCCTGTCTTTTTTGAGTGCATGGTGTTAGTTTTGAATTCCTGTGTTAACTTCATGCTGTTTTTGGTGAATTAATGCTTCGTGTTGTTTTTGAGCTAGTTCTGAAGTGTTTTTTATAGTTCTGATTATATTATTGGGAGGCAATAATCTTGGTACTGGGGACCAATAATGTGTTTTAATTGTTATTTAGACTCTATAATTGTTGTTTAATGATCTTATTTGTTATAGCAATTTCAGAAGTGTTTTTGTAGTTTTGACTATATTATTGGGGGTCAATAATATGTGTATTTGGGGGCAGTAATGTCTATTAGGGATTATGAGGTCGCTGTAATTGTTGTCTAGTTATCCTTTTGGTTATTTTAAAAGTAATGTGGTACTGCTTCTGATGTGTTTTGGTAGTTTTGATTAAATCATTGGGGGGTAATAATCTGTTTATTGGAGGTAATAATAGATTCATTCTCATGTTTTATCTTTTCCAGGATTATGGCTGATCCTCTAGTTGCTAGGCAAAAGGTTATATGATCCCTTTGAATCAATGTATGAGCTATTCTGACTTGTATGAAGACATTTTTTGTACATTCTAGTTTTTGTCAAGTGATGTTATTGAGCTTCAGTATTCAGTTCCTGGTTGTGAAGTTTGTTTTCTTTGTAACGATCGTGATTTCCAGATGCTATTCTGCTCTGCTAGAATACATAAGTTAGATTGTGTTGAGATTTCTGTTTTAAAGATTGGTGGAAATTGCAGCAGAACTTGTTCAGTGGATAGTTGTTCGGTAGTTATTGATGAAGATGATTATTTGGGGGAGGCATTTTGGACTGAAGTTCACAAGACGTATTTGTCTGATGAGTGGAGTTCTTATATTCATCATGTAGGTGAGAAGTTTCATGGTGCAGCTGAGCTCCGTAAGAAACTCAGGAAGTATGCAATTGGAGTTGGTTTCGAATTTGCATTTTTGAGAAATGATTTGAACCGTATTCATGCAGTCTATTCAAATGTTGGAATCGAAGGTTATGATTGACATTTTCACGCTCTTTCATCATCTACCAATGGTTGCCTTTATATAACAGAGTTGAATAATATTCACACCTGCAAGGGTGTGGTTAGGACTCAAAAGCACAAGATTTTGGGATCCAAGGTTGTTGAGACTTGCATTGCTGCCAATATTAGTTATAATCTTTGATTGAAGCCGAGGGAGATTATGATTAAGTTCAAGTCAACATATGGGTTTGACATTTCCTACAAGTTTACCTTGAAACCAAAGCATATGGCTAAGGAAGTGATTTATGGTTCTGATGCAGATTCATTCAGCAAGTTATCTTGGTATAAGGAAGCTGTTTTGCAGAGTAACCCGAGCTGTTTTGCAAAGGCTTTTCGTAGCTTACAGAGGTTGTGTTGAAGGCTTCCAATTTTGTTTGCATGTGTTGTATGTTGATGGAATGTTTGGTAGCTGTATACTTTATTCCCCCCCCCCCCCCCCAATATTATTATTGGCCCCCAGCAATATTTGTTTTTGTTTTAATTTTTTCAACTATGTGTTTTATATTTCATTTTTTAGGTTCTTCTATTATAATTGATATCATTTTTACGGTGCAGCGGCACGCTGTAATGGTTTACTGCCATGCAATAAAAACATTATTGGCCCCCAGTAGACTGATTTTTTTGTGTTCTGGTTTATGCAGGTTTCTACCCTCTAGCCATATGTTTTTGTGATTCTGAGACATATGGAAATTGGACATTCTTTTTTAAGCATTTGAAGAGTTTGCTTGAACCTCAAGGAAGAGTCATCACATTTATTAGTGATCGGGGTAGTGGACTGTTGAGCGCTTTCGATAAGGTATTTATTGGTCCTCCTCACCTGTTTTGTTACAAACATTTGGTGGCGAACCTTGCCGGAAAATATAGGGGTAAAGGTAATTCTGTCTTGATAGAAGATGTTAAGAAGAAGTTTTTAAGGTTGCATATTCCTCTACTGAGAAGGAATACCATTTTAATTTGCGGTTTCATAGAGAAGTTGGTGGTGCCGAGATTATTGACTCTAATTCCTATGGAAAATTGGTGCCGTGCATTTTATACTAGCTGCCTATATGGAATTATGGCTAATGGGATTTCTAAATCATTTAACTCTTAGATTGGAATTAAGCCTTTGATGCCTGTATATTGGATCAGACTAGAATAAAACAAATGGAGCAGATGGGTGAGAGGAGTGATGAGACACAAAGTTAGACCACAGAACTAACTCCCAAAATGGAGGAAAGATTGAAGGGGCAGTTGGAGAAATCTCGTTGTTTCAGTGTCCATTACTCTAGCCCTGGTGTTTATGAGATTCAATCTAGGTTTTTTTATGTAGTTAACATTTCTGATCATTCATGTTCATATGTGAAATGGTAGATCAGTTGTTTTCCTTGTCCTCACAGCCTTGCTACGATACAAGCTGCCTCTAAAAATATCTACTTTCGTGTTGATATGTTCAAGAAGAGCTACAGTTTTCCTATTCGGTTGATAACCAATGTTGATATGTCTTCTTCTGAATCTGCTACTGACTATATATTACCTCCCCTTGTGAAGAGGCCACCCGTGAGGCCTAGGGTGAAGCGGTTCAAGTCAATTGGAGAGGTTGAAAGGAAGCTGATAAATTGTGGCCGTTATAGAAAAATAGGCACTCATAACAAGTTGAGCTGCACAGAATCTCTTGTTCAGCAATAATGTATGTTTCTGTAAAGGATTTATAGGCTTTACATTTTTCTACTGGGGGTAGCTATAGGTTTATTGGGGGGCAATAATTTGTTATATTCAGGCCCAAACCAACCATTATTCTTTTCAGGATGACAGATTTTTACTTTTGGTTTGATTTCAATCGCTTTTAGATAAATGAAATTAAATTTTGAACAGGTTTGAATTCCACTGATTGCTTACAGGTGGTTTCTTGGGGGGCCATAGAAACATTATTGCCCCCCAATATTGTCTAGCTATTCAAGGACATTATATCTTCATGTGATTTGAAACCCAACTGAACTGTTGCCAACAAATTTAAATAACAACTGAGATACTTCTAGCCATCTTCTTAAATATTTTTGGGGCCAAATACTCTTTTGTCTAAAATTACGAAGATTATTAGGGGGCAATAAGCCTGACTATTTTGGAGCATGAATCGAATACTGCATGTAAATTCACCATAATTTGTGTAAAGGACATGTTATAAATTGAAGTCAACAAAAATATATTTTATCATCCAATACTGCATGTCAGTTCACCATAATTTGAAAATAAGTTTAGTATGAAAAATTTACAATCTCTACTTTTCAAATGCAAAAACTAAATTCCTACAATTGCCATCCCTGATTTTGCTCTTCACTTTCTCCCCCAATTGAAGGTGCATGATCCTCTCAAGCATTCTTTTCCTCATGTTGTCCCTGCCTTCCTTGGTTGGTTCTTCGCCATTTACTATGTTTTCCATGTAATGGAGCATAAAGGGTCCGCAATCAACACTGTAAAGAAGTTAAATAATTTATATTAACTTTATTGGGGGGCAATAAACAGAGAGATTGTTTTGCAACTTTTAGGAATATTGTGAAGACCTAAATTTTCATATAATAAATTTATGTAATTAAATCATTATTATATTAACTGAATTACGATATTTGGGATTAATTGGAATGTCGTGGTTTGAGAAAGTTAGTTTCGAATGATTTTATTTTCGAAAACGAACGTTATTTAGGCGGTCGTGAAAATTGACTTTTTATACGTTCGAAATTTGGGAAAACTTCCTTCATGAAAGTTGTAGATCTCATCAATACCAGTTCGTGCATATGTGGAACGTAATATTCGGAGCTCGTATGAATAAGTTATGAATATTTGAAAATTAGAATTTTTCTATAAATAGTATGAAAAATCAGATTTTTCATTAAGGACGAAAAAACTTGATTTTTGCACATCAGTCCCCCCTCCCCTCTCTCTCTCTCGCGCGAGTAGCAGTCCTCACTACGGCCGACCCGGCTTTGACCAGACCCGGCAGGAAATCGGCCTTCCCGACCACGCTGCCGCCAAACCCGGCACCCCTCGGCTTCGCCGCTCCTCGCCTTGTCGCTCCCCGCCCTCGCCATGGCCAGCCGCTGCTCCTAGGCTTGGATCGATGCCTCTTTCCGAAGCTCCAACCCGACCCGGCCGGAAATCCAATTTTCCAGCAGTGCACGGGCCGATCAATCCCATTTTCGTGACGTGCTCTTCCTCCTGATCATCCCCATATGTGGCTTGCATTACGATTTTGAGTGTAGAGTGGTAGATAAAAAGTTGAAGGTTTCGACGTCCCAGATTCAATCTGGAAACTTATTAGAGTGCCGAGATTAATCCAACTTCAAAGCCCGATCTAGGATGATCTAGACCTTATCACGGAAAAAGTCAGGTATTAAAATTGTTCACAATTTCATTTTTTACAAGTTTGTAGTTGAAGACTTTTGCATCTGAGGTGGTTGACCGGCGTTTACTTGCGCGTTGATCGCCGCGTGTGGCAGCCTGTCGGATCAAATTTTGAGTTTATATTTTCTGGACGATGATCTATGCATCCATACGAACGTTTTGATATATAACATGGTCATGTTAGAAAAAGTTGATAAATAGTCAATTTAAGTTTTAATGTTACTATTTACGGTTTTACAGTTTACCTTCGGTTTACGATTTACGGAGATTAGACCATCGGTTTTACTTCAAATTTTAATATGATGTTCATATGACTGTCCCGGTGACTTTGTGTGGTCACGGGCGAAAATTCGACAGTTGGATCTTCGTATAATTGTAAAACAATGATTCAGGAGGCGATTATTGAAGATCCGTCCGTCGGATTTTCGTATAATTTTAATAGGATGTTTCCAAAGGCGATCCGTGAGGATCTAACCGTTGGATCATCGTTTAAATTCGATCCGACCGATGGATCGTCTTTATTTTAGAATCCGACCGTTGGATTATCTTTATTTTAAAATCCAACCGTTAGATCATCATTTAAGTTTATTTCATGCTTCGTTTGTTAAGTAAAGACCATACTTGATTAGGTACTTGACGGCTTGAGTTGACAAGCATTTGGATTATTTTGATTTACATTTAAGTGAAGACGCAGCGGGAGTTTCGAGGTGAGTAAAACTCACGTGGTTCATATTACGAACCAAGTACCTTAAATTATTTATTTTTGTAATTGTGTGAAAAATATTTATGGATTAAATATTTGTTTTTAAAATCATATGGACTTGACCAACTACGGTCCATAGGTAAGTAAAATGAATTTTAATTATACAAATGAGTTTCACGATTTTCTTGTGTGAACTATAGATGGTATTAGTGGTCATTCCTGAGTGGATGATTACGTGTATATATATATACGTGAATTATATATATTGATTGGTGTGATTTGGAATGATGATTTGGATTTTATTTCAAATGCTTAAATTTCATAATAATATTATGTATGTTAGATGAGTTGATTTCATTGTGTGAAAACATATTGTTGTACTCATTATGGATTTAGGGTCAACGTAGTGACCGGTATGGGGGAATCGAATGCTCTAATCTTAGGTGGATGATGGGATACGATTGGTTGAGTATGTACAATTATCGAACGTTCTAAATATATATATATATATATATAAGTATACATATTGATGAAATACGATACAGATAAATATGTCGGATCCCATAACCTAGGTCAGGTGACGGGCTACGATTCAGTTAGAGCTCTAGTCTGTCAATATCGTATTTTTATAAATATGATTTCGGGGTTTTGAGAAGAAAAATGTGAATTAGGGTTTTGGTATTGTTTTATGATTAGTGATGGAATTGAGATTGTTGGTTTCTTGTGGAGTGTTGACTTGGGTGAAAATAATTATGATTTAATTAAACAATTGTTCTTTCTTTTTACTCATACAAGCTTTCAAAAGCTTACCGGGTTTTGTGTTGTTGCAATCCCGGTACACTATTCAAATGGTGTAGCGGATATTCCTGCATGTCACAGTAACCAGGGAGATGACCGTGCAGTTTAGGAGTTGCAGTATCTATTTGCTTTTCATTTGAGTGGTGAGATTTATTATGCTCATTTAGAGCTTTACATTTTATTTGGTGAGTGAGTTGTAACAATTAACCGAGACTAAATTCGGTTTTTGATATAAAATTGTGTGGTGAGGTTGTTAAGGAAAAGAAATTTTCAGGATGGTTATCTTAAGTTGTAGTAATTTATGTTTCGGATTTTGAATTTTTATTCTAAAATTCGGGACGTGACAAATATAGTCAACAACAACGTGTTTCACAACTACAACGATAAATAGTGTGGTTTGATGTACTTACGATGATGTGTTCTTATGCGAGCAGTCAAAGTATTCATAGAGTTCACAGTCTGTCTCCAAAATGTTGTTCTACAAGATCCATTTCCTAGTTTGTTTTTGCTCCTCGATCATTTCTTCTTCAACAATAATTAGGTTTTCTTTGGCATCTTTGCCTTTGCATTTTTCTCGAGTGACCTCTGGATCTTGGCTATCACCAGGGATTCTCATCTAAGTCCAGTTCACAGCATGTATGAACTTCTTGAAGTACTTGACCTGTTTTTTGGCAGATATAAAAGATCAATTCTTCTTGAAAAGAGGACATATCACTCTTTCTACATTCAGGTGGTACTTCTCCTCATTGGTGAATTCATCGATTGCTGACCTCAATGAATTCATATGGGTGAAGCTCCTTTTCATTGTCGATCACCAGCAAAGTGTAGTGCATGCTTGTAGTGTGGTGAATTGGTACTAGCACCTTTCTGAAACGGAAGATTGACCATAGAGGTTCATACAACATTGTTTCGACACCACACTCAAAAGGTCTAGTATCCTCATCTTTTTCTTTGTTCTGTTCATACCTTATAGCATAGTACTGTATAGACAACATAACCAAGTTAATACAAGTTAAATTTGAAAACTGTGGAGTAATAGGCCATTACTGACTATAAAAAATCATATTACTGGGAGGGGGGGCAATAATATATCTACTGCCCCCCCCCAATAGACCAACATAGAACACTTCATTTCACTCAATAAACACAAACAAACGTAACAGCTATCAAAAACATAATTTCAACGAATAATAACATACAGTCAATACATTATTGGGGGGCAATGATATGTCTACTGCCCCTCAGTAGACCAGCCAAAAGCCCTCCATTCTCTATTTGCTTGGGTTCGATTACTTACCGTTGTGTCTATAGTGAGAAATCCCACTTGAGCATTTCGCTTTCTAGCATCAGACATCAACAGTCAATATAAACTCTAATCACCTGCATTTGTGTCATTTGATTTCCCATTAGAACTGTATAAGTGAACAATATTAAAGTAAATTTCCCTAAAAACCATATTACTGGGGGACAATAATTTGTATATTGGCCCCCAGTAATACATTAAATGGACTCCTTCATTGAAAGACTTACATCAGTTTCGATATCTCCCTCTTGGATGATTACTCTGAGGTCATCCTTAGTGATCCGGCATAGAAGATCAATGCTTATCCAGTACTCGGTTCTGTTCAAACAAAAACATTTTAGCCAAATTGGTTTGTAAACCTTATGAAATACTGAAGTTGAATTTTTTGTACAATATGAAACCAGGCTGTGTACTAACATATCTTTCACATCAACGTTGAAGAAGTCTTGATAGTGCCTTGCCACTACGGGGTTCAGTGTTCTCCAAGTTGGCTTCTCACAGTTGACACCCTTGATCTTGATTTTGTTCATCACTTTTTTCTAGGCCTGCGGCACGTTCCTAGCTTTCTTAGGTGCAGCTCTCTTCCTCATTTTTGCTTCTTCGGGAGTGTCGTACTCCCATTCCTCTTCTCTAGCTTTCTTGGCACCCCTCCTGTATGTCTTCACATTCTTCTCTATAGAATGTATCTCCGCAGTTTTCTTCTGTTTTTGCTGTTCGGTTCGGGCCCCTTTTTTCTCTTTTTCTTTCCAACATCTGTCATCACTTCTTTCATTGCAATCATCCTTACTATGTTATCGATACGTTCTTCCTCTTCTTCATTCCCACCTTCTGGTTGTTCAGGTTGTTCTCGGCTTTCAACTTGTTGTTCAGGTAGTTCCATAAAGAGAGGAATTGTTGACATCACCGTTTCTGTCAAATGTCCCACACTGGCTGGCAAGCCTTCCTAGCTTTGCCTCCATTTCTTTGGTGGGCTTTGTCTCACCAATGGCTGCCCCCATCTCATTGATTAGTTCTTTGATATTCCATGTCAGCCTTTTATTTTGTTCCTCTTCCGCCTGGCTTGCCTGGGGCACCTGCAAATAATAGAACCAAAACCTGTAAGTTATTGGCCCCCAATAATATGTTTATTGGGTGACAATAATAATATTATTGCCCCACAATAGACCACCATAAAAGTTCCTATTTCAATGTTTCACAATCCAACGTATCAAATAAACACCCAAACATCAGTTTTCACTTCAAATGCCTAATTTAAGTTATAACTGAATAAGGGTCAAAACATTATTGGGGGCCAATAATGTTTCTATTTCCCTAATAATTGGTAGTAGACAAGCTCAACCATGCTCACCCAGTTGTCAAAGCTTGGTGTGTCCTGCACCTCATCACCCAGCTCGAGTCTTCCAGTTCAAGTTTCACTGACCATAGTCCAGCTGTTATTAGATCCTAGCTGATACATTTAATAAGTCAGTTTGATGTAGTAATGAGATATGTACATGCATGTAATGTTTTTGTGTTTTGCTTACCACGGCCAAGTTCTCATTCCTGTATAGTTGCTCCAGATTAAATATTTCCTTTATCGACCATCAGATGAATCTTGGAGTTTCTTGCTGCTCTCCAGGTATCTAGGTCTTTGCCTTGGTCTTCTCAAGGAACTAGTAGTGGATGAGAAGAAGGCATCCATTCATTATAGATGGACTGTTTCTCCTATACTTTTGTAGCCCTTCCATCAAGAAGTCCATAATCAGCCTTGGCCAGTTATACATGTTTATGGTCCCAATGTGTTCACATACAGCGACCATATCCCATGTAATCTGAGCCCCAATTTTGCTGAAGAAGAATGTACTGAATAGATACGTGATCATCAACACGGCTATCTTTTGGGCGTCTTTCTGTTTTCCCGACTTTGTCAACTCAATTACTAGCTTCGATTCTACCGCAGTTCTGAGAACAGCCTGCTTCTTTAAAGGGCTGCCAAATATTGGGGAGTCTTCCATGTCATGCCTAACCACCCTCTTGGTCACTTTGAATACCTCTCCATCAGCTGGAAGGTGAAATAAAGCCGTGATGTCCTCCTCTGTTATTTCCATAGCAACTTCACCGAACTTCCACTTGTTGTCTGATTGGTCTAAGTGCCTCATGATTATCTCTAGGTCCGCTTCATGCTTATGGAGCTGGATTTCGATTATCTTGTCTTGCCAGAATGGTTCGATCATTACACCAAAATCTGTGCCCCTCAATATTTCCTTTGTTTCTTCCTGTATTCTCTCCTTGTGTGCATCTACCACTGTCCAGAAGGAACTGAGTGTGCACTTCTACTGCTTCCACTCAATCTTCGCTTTTTGGACCTATTTCTTCTGCACTTCCTTCTTAATTATTTGTCCCATTGCTTGGCTTCTTTGCTTTACTCATCTTTGGTTTAACATTTCTCCTCTTCTTTGTTTCTTGTTCTTCTAAATCCTCTTCCTCTTGAATTGTTTTCCTTTTCAGTTGTTGCCTTGTTTTGATTACAAATCTCTTCGTTGTCTGTTCACCATCTGATAATGAATCTTCTTCAATTGATTGTTCTGAATCTTCATTGACATCTTCTTCAGTAGATTCTTCATCGGAAATTGTCGCTTCCTCTTTCTAATTAAGCCTTTTTTTTTGCAGTGGCTGATCAAATGTTGTCTTAGTACGTTGATCAAAATTCTCTGAACTCCGGACATCTTTTTCAGAGTCACTCATCAGGGTGAATTTTGGTCTAGTCATTCTACGGAAAAACAAAACCAAAATGATAATTTTAAAATCAACAATAGAAGAATTTTGACCCTTAATGAAGACATTATTGGAAGGCAGTAATGTGTCTACTGCCCCCTAATATACCATCAAAAATTGCACCACTTTCTAGGATTCACAGAGTATTGCACTATATCACAAACAAAACCAAAAATGATCATTTTATAATCAACAAGAGAAGATTATTGTCCCCTAATAAGACATTATTGGGTGGCAATAATGTATCTACTGCCCCCAGTAGACAATCAAAAATTGCACCACTTTCTAGAATTCACAGATTATTGCACTTCATTACACACAAAACAACAAATAACTTCTCAAAGCCCCACATTATTAGGGGGCAATAATCTGTCTATTGCCCCCCACTACACCAACAAAAACCACATGATTCCAATCATTTACAGACTACTGCTATTTAACAAACATAAAAAATAGATAACAAACAAAAAAACCAGAATACATTTGAAAGCCCTAATTACAGGTGATTTATGAACCAATCAAAACATTACTAGGAGTAAATAATCTGTCTATTCCCCTCCCACTAGTCCAACAAAAAAACACTCCATTTACATTGGAATAGTTTATTAGTGTACTTCAATGAATAGAGAAGTGATCATTGGCCCCCAATACAATATCTACTGGGGGGCAATAATGTTACATCTTTTATGGTTAGGATTCCACAATAAGCCTTTCAATCAGTTTGCATTTTCACTCAATCAATAGTTTATAATCAAAAAACAACTTTCGTAACAGTATGAACCAGAAACCCTAGATTTCACAGATTTTCGCACATGCAAAGTCAGTATCATAAATTTCACAGATATGAACCAAAATGAAGCTATTAACAAGTTTAAAGCGAAGATTTATGTAATAGATTCCGCAGCAAAAATGAAAATCTGAAAATAGGAGTCGGAAATTAAGTTTTTACCTTTTTCGATATCTGCAAAGCCGGAAAAAGGGAGAACTATTGCCAGACCTAGAAGCATAGTCGTCGTCGACTGGTGAGTATCGAGGTGTGAGAGACAGAGAAAGAGAGAGAGAGAGAGAGAGAGAGAGAGAGAGAGAGAGAGAGAGTCGGGTATGGAGGGAGGAAGAGTTTTGAAACGGTTTGACGTTTGAAAGAGAAAGATAACTAATGAGTCGTGCGGTTTTAGTGTAGTGGCACTACCATAATTTTTTTTTTTTTTTTCAGAGCCTAGAATCGTCATGATACTGCTGAATTGGATAAGTGGGCACAAACAGTTGAAGGTGGAGTGATTGGGGAATTTTGGGCCCATAATTGGGTAAATGGTTGCGGCCTCATTTAAAACGAGCTAAAATATTGAGAACTGATGCAGATGTTTTTTAAAAGTGGCTAGCCAAAATAATTTTTTAACTACTTTAGTTTTAGCTAAAATTTGACTAAAATATAGCTAGCATTGTCAAAAATGCTCTTATGCTCCAGCTGAATAGCTAAATCTCAAGTTAAATTTAACTTTTAGTTAAACTCTCTCTCCTTTCTAACTGAATATAGCTAGGCCTTTTAGCTAAAGTAAAATTTAGTTTTTTTTTTCCTTTTTTTCCCTACGAAAGAGGATCAAAATATTTTACTCATACCCCCATAATAACTCGAATCCATGATCTCGATCTTAGGTAATGGGTGCTCAGCTTTTATTTAGCTAGTCTGCTGGAGATCAAATTTAGTTTAAAATTAGTTAAATTTTAATTTTTTTTTTTTAATAAGTATTCTGTTGGAGATGTTCTTATATTATTCGAGATAGATCGAGTAGATTCTACTAGCCAGTAAATGAATTAAATTGCCAACAATAATGATCACGTGACCATTGAATTCTCTTCAATAGGACTTTCTATTGCATTCAGGGCCGCCTAGGCAGATTGGGCCTGGGCCTTTGTCCCCCAACTCAATAAGCAGAAACTGATTTACATCGCCTTGAGTCTCCAAGAGGCGAATCCTCTAGTTCTTAAGTTCGGCATCTGTACGAGTTTTACATGATTTGTGGAACTCAGTTAGCTTTTCAAATTAATAAAATCCATACGCAAGTTTATTTCTTGGATCACCTTGGCTCAAGAATGAATTGAGCAAAACTTATACACACAGCCCAACCTACAACAAAGAATAAAGAGAGGGGATAATGGAGACGGAGTTGTTCATCATCCTCGCTTTGGTTTTCTCTATTTCTCTCTGCTCTCTTTTTCGTTTTCTGAACAGTAATGTTAATCCTAAACGTATGACTGGCAGCAGCCCCGAACATGAAGTGGCCGTTGAGCTGCCACCAGGAAGCACCGGTTGGCCAATCATTGGTGAAACCCTAGAGTATCTAGGCACAACCAAATAGGGTGTTCCTGTACTGAAAAGTTCATAGTCGACAGGAGGAACAAGTACTCATCATGCAAGGTGTTCAAGACCTCACTGCTGCGTGAATATGGCCGTGATCTGTACTGCTGCTGGAAATAAATTCCTATTTTATAATGAGAAGAAACTCGTCAAGTCTTGGTGGCCTACAAATTTCGAAAAGATCTGTGACAACTCTGAGAAAACAGACACCACCCAGGAGTCCATTCGATTGTGCAAAGTTTAGTCTCTATTTCTCAAGCCTGATGCTCTCCACAGGTACATAGGGGTCATGGATGAAGTCATCAAACAGCATTTGGATGTGTATTGGTCGTCGTCATCGTTGGATTATGAAAAAGAAGACGATGAAAACTTGATTGTCCACCCTCTTGCAAAGAAGTACACCTTCACTATATTAGCATGCAGACTCTTCTTAAACATTGATGATCCAAAACTAGTTGCCGAACTAGAGGAGCCCATATGGAATATATCTTCAGGGTTCATTTCTTTGCCATTAGGGTTTGCCGGGCACAAGATTCAACCGAGCCATTAGATCGAGCATCCAAGCAAATCAAGAAAGAAATATAGAAAATGGTTAAACAGAGAACGATAGATCTCCATCTTTATCTTTTGGAGATCAGGAGTAATCAATCAAGATTTGTTGTCTAGGTTGCGGATGGAGACATATAGCGACGGGCAAGAGATGAAGGAATCAGACATTGACAACAAGTTGTATGGTCTCATAGTCGGTGCTTACGACAACATAAGCACTACTTAATTTGGTCTCCATAGTCATGCATCTGTCGCAGCTTCCTCATGTTTATGATACCGTACTAAAAGGTAAATAGTTAATCAGCAATCATCTTATTAATAACTCGATCTCCTTTTCTCTGTTTCATTTTTTCGTGCTGGAAGTTAAATTAATATGGACAGAGGAAATGGAGATTGGATAATCAAAAGCAGATGGAGATCGAGGTGCTGAACCATGGTGAAATATTGATGGAGCGTGGCATGTGAAGTGTTGAGGTTATTGCCACCAATTTCGGGAACGTTTAGAGAAGCCATTTACGTCAATCAAAGAAAAAGAAAAAAGAAAAAAAAACAGAGAGGCCATTAACGACTTCACCTACGAAGGATATGTAATTCTTAAAGGAATGAAGGTAGGTACATATCGCATCCGTAAGCTAGCTAATTAAGCAAACTACCCCTCTAATTGATTAGGAAGAATTCCACAAATGGTCACTCAACTATAACTCATTCAACATTTTGGTCACTCAATTTTCAAATATATCACTTTGGTCACTCAATTATTACTCTATCAGTCACTTTAGTCACTCAATGGGCATTTGATCTCACTTTAATCATTTCTCCAATCATTCTAATACAGTTTCTCAATTTTTCACAATTAGTATTTAGTTGGACGAAAATATTATTAATATTGTGGTAAATAATTTTTTTTTAATGAAAAAAATTAACGAAGTGACTAAAGTGAATAACAGAGTTAAACTTGAGTGACCAAAGAGACATATTTAAAAGGTGAGTGACCAAAGTGTCGAATAAGTAAAAGTTAAGTGACCAGTTGTAATAATATATGTATGTACGTGTTGATCATATGACCAAGTATTGACGTATATATGCAGTTTTAAATGAAGGAAAAATTCCAAGAATAATACATGAAGTATTGGTCACTGAGAATTAAGATTCATATACTTTTTAAAACATCACAATGGAATCTGAGGTTGAGAACCCAAACCAATTTAAGTACATTCCATCATCTACTTTCTTAGCTTGTATGTTTTCCGTTATATTATTAACTTTCTTAGCTTGTATGTTTTCCGTCATATTATTAAGGACAAACCCGTCTCTTTGATAGTGATAAAAGAAGGGGGGGGGGGGGGAAAAGCAAAACAAAACTGGTATGACCACATCAGCAAAACAAAACTGGTATGACCACATCAGCAATTGTTATGGACACCCAATCAGTTTTCTCTCTCCTCACCCAATCTCAATGTTTGGGTGGAGCAGAGGCTATTATGACTTCGTTCAAAATTGGGTTCTGGGATCTGATTGGCGAAATGGATCCTCCGGTGGCCAAAAAGAGGGGCCGGTCGAGGAAATTACGAGCTGATGATCGGAAAGTGGTGACGAAGAAAAAAATTCATGAAGTTTTCTTGGTGATACCAGCTTCCGACTGAGTCTTTGACTTCGGCGGTGATGAAGAAGAAAATTCAAGCATCAAAGCCGATTAGCTAATTTGACCACCACACCAACATTGCTCTTCCAAGAATTCTCAATGATCCTCAAACTCATACCCTCTTCGCATCTCACTCCAGCTTCGAAATCAGACCCTTCCATGCGCCGTATATGCTCTTAACCCATGCCTCGAGCTTCAATTTCTCCCTCTTCAGGTCCCTAATTAATCTTCCTCCTCTGCTCAAAGATCACACCTTTCAAATTGGTCTCGACTCTAAGCATTTCTAGCTCCCAGAGTTTAGTTTGCTCCCGACGGTGAGGATCAAGCGGCAAAGGAGGGGGATGAGCTCAAACTCATCGAAGGTGGCAAGGGGTTAAGTGCCGCTGTTGTTGGAGCCAACGTGGGTGCAATGGTAAGGTCCTTGGAGATAAGCAAGGCATTCGGCTAAAGGAGAGAGAGAGGGACAGGGGGAGAGAGTACTAAACTACCTTTGAAAAAAAAATGGCATTAGGCTTAACGGGTTAACGACATTGACGGCATATACCAAAAGTGTGTCGGGTTTGTAAATCTATGTTCTATTGTGATGTGTTATAAAGTAAATTAATCTTAATTCTTTGTGGGCAATCCTTCCATGTACTTTTCTTATAATTTTCCCTTAAATCAATACTGATTGTGTTGGCTACATTAGATTGTATCGAGGATTAAAATATCAGTTTTTACAAATCTATCAGAACTTTGAAAAAATGACATATCGAAAATATTAGGGATATCTGAAGAAAAAAAATGTATTTTCTTTTAAAGAGTCAATTTATTGGAACTACATATAAATACGTATGAATATGAATATCAACTTTATCTCAACCAAAAAGAGACTCTAGTTGGTTAAAAAGTCGCTCGCTGGTTTACGAAAGTACAATAATCAGATCAAGACATATAACCCATATAGTAGACGTCTTCCATGCTCGGAGCTTTGCATGCTCGGATCTTTGGGCCCAGACACGTGCACCTCACATGTCAAACACATAAAGAGGAAATGTTAATGGGAAAGGCTTAGCCTGTTCCCGGTTGACGTTGGGTGAAAAGATTTCTACGAAGAAGGGACAACCTCATTCTCTTAAGCCGAGACTGTTGGGTTCCTTTGAAGCCTAAGGACCCATACTTGCGTTCATCTCCTTTTCCCTACGAGAGGAAGAACATGGCCCGAGGAAGATTAGGAATTCTGGTTTCCAGGTCCGACACTCCGACCTGTGGCAATCGATTAGCTACTGGCGCAATCAAATGATCGACTTCATTTGGTGCAGCAAGATCAGATAGGACTCAGAAGGAACGCAAGCAACAATAGCCAACAATAGCTATCAGACACGAATTAAAAACTCCAGAACTGCTGCCGGAAACCGGAATCACAATGAAATCCGACGTCACCCAAAAACACAATTTCGAGTTTACAGAATCTGATTACATATCAACAACTTCACACGAGCATATCAACAACTTCACAACCATTATACAGAACCCGATTACATATCAACAACTTCATACGAGCAATCCATTCCAATCCAATTGACCATTCTCATAAATGCAGATTCATCGTAAGCACAAGCAACAACATGCAGCCAATTTCAGTCCATAATCTCAATTCAAATATCAATTCCCAGCTTAAAACACCATAAACAAGACAACATAACCAATTCGATAACAGAGTCTTCAATTTCACCATATCAAACCAAACTCAGTTCCATAACTTCCGATCATGAGAACAAAACGTGATTCGAAATCGGAAATCAACTTTAATCAACCCAATTCGGCTCCTAGGACAAGCCTGATGACGAAAACCCAATTTCCCAATGTCACTGTCGAAGATGAACTGGTGAGTGTGATGCCAACAACCAGAAATATTTTCGATTGTTAGCCTATGAGTGCAGCCGAGCAAGAAGCGAAGCCCAGAAAGGCCGAAAAAGTTGCCGGCGTTGAAGAACACGGCGGAGCAGAAGGTAACCCAGAAACCCAATCAGTCAAAATCGTTCGAATTGAAAACATAATTTGTCTAACGTCTAGATATTGACGAGAGGATGAGTTTTCCTACCACATGCAGCTTAATCGGTGACCGGAGTCGCCGGAATTCATTGAAACTCGCCCGAGGACGGGTCTTCGATTCTCCTTCTCCGTTCAATGCATGGACAATCAGAGGCCACGGGCGTGACGAAGATGGTGAGACGGAGAGAATGCCGGTGGTACAACGCTATTCTGTAGCTGGACGAAGTAGCGCCGGTCGGATCTTCTTTACGGGTCGCCGGGTCGCGTCAGGTCAGAGAACTCTAGTTCTCTCTATCTCGATCCTTCTGGATGGATTATCTGATCACATGCCTACTTATAGGCATTTTCAATTAATATTCGATGGCTGTGATTAGTCGGTGGATTTATGGATGGCTAGGATCGCGCTAGGTTGATCTCTCCTTTTCCAAAATATTTTCCTTTAATCTGAAACTTCCAAAAATCACCAAATATAGCTTGTAAGTCCGGAAAATTCCCCGAAAATCCCAACAAACTCGTTGTGTCGCGTACTTTATTATCCAATCCTTAAATTGAGGATTTCACTCGTTGAAAGTTTTAAAAAATATTATCGAACACCTTTTCTAAAGCCCAAGATCGATAAGTAAATTATCAAACTATCTCAATTAGGCATGATAAACTTTTCCGAGGCTCACAGGTAATGTTAAATTTATTGAATTTCAATTTCAATTTTTTGGATCGCATAAAATTCTTATATGTCTATTAATGTGGTATAACAAGTTTATTAGTTGTAATGAAAAGTACACATTCCATGAGCAACAATGTGTGAGAAATAGACTTTATCAAAATCGACCGTATGATGTTATCACGATAAGAAAAAATGGTTATGATCAAAATTTCAATTATTTTCGTCGTCGTTTGGGTCTCGATCTAATAGGTCAACTCTAAATCCTAAATACTACATAAAACTACTATGCTCATAACCGCTCACTCGTAACTTCATTTTTCGATCTGGCAGCTCTCACAATCTCGTGGGTATGGGATATATCAATTAATGTCCAAATTTCAGAAAGTTTATCTACTTATGGGTAAGCTCCCCTTAGGAAATTACAATCTTTTGAAAGCTTTACCGGATTATTTCATGTCGAAATGACCGTGGATCGGGTTAATTTTTTTACACAATACCTATTAATACTCTATAAATAGATGAGTAATACCAAATTTATCGACTTTTTATTTCAATTTTTTAGATCGCACAAAATTCTTTATATGTCCCCTAATGTAGTATAACTAGCTTATTAGTTGTAATGAAAAATATACCTTCCATGAACAACAATGTCTAAAAAATAGACTTTATTAAAATATGTTATCATGACAAGAAGAAACGGTTTTGGTCAAAATTTCAGCCATTTTCGTCATCGTTTAGGTCTCAATCTACCAAGTCAAACTTAAGCCTTATACACCAAATAAAACTAATATGCTCATAACCGCTCATTCGTAACTTATTTTTTTGATCTGTCAGCTCTCACGCTCTCATGGGCAGGAGCTGTATGAACTAATGTAAAAATTTCATGAATTTTATCTCATCAAGAGTCGGCTCCCTTTAGGGAAGTAGAAGCTTTTAAAAGGTTGACCGGTTTATTTCATGTCGAAATGACGACGGATCGGGTTAATTTTTTTATACAATACCTATGAATATCCTATAAATAGATGAATAATGTCAAATTTATCAATCTTCAATTTCAAATTTTTGGATCACACAAAATTGTTATATGTCTACTAATGTGGTATAACTAGTTTATTAGTTATAATGAAAAGTATATATTCCATGAGCAACAATGTGTATGAAATAAACTTTATCAAAATTGACCGTTGGATGTTATCATAATAAGAAAAAATTGTTATGGTCAAAATTTTAGCTATTTTCGTCTTTGTTTGGGTCTCCATCTACTAGATCAACCCTAAACCCAAATTACCACATAAAACAAATATGCTTATAACCGATTACTCACAACTTTTTTTTTTCGATCTATCAGTTCTCACACTCTCATGACTATGACATATATCAATTAATGTAAAAATTTCAGAAAGTTTATCTACTTGTAGGTAAGCTCCCCTTAGGGAGTTAGGACTGTGTAAGTGGTTGACTGCTTTATTTGACATCTAAATGACGGCGGATCGGGTTAATTTTTTTATACAATACCTATTAATACGCTATAAATATATAGTTAATTTCAAATTTATTGATTTTCAGTTTCAATTGTTTAGATCGCACAAAATCGTTACATGCCTCTAGTCAATTTAAGAGCGAGTCCTACTATTAAAAATAAATAGTTTTTCAACAAATAATCCAACAATAACTTGAACCCATAACAAAATATTAACGAATTGGACTTATTAGATCAAAATTGAAAGTGCAGGGGTATTTTTGATGGAATTAGAAGTCCAATGACCGAATTGATTTTTGATATAAACCACAAAGTAGTAACCAGTATTTAGCCCTTAAAAAATATACATTCCATGAGGAACAACATGAAGGAAATAGACTTTATCAAAATCAACCGTTGCATGTCATTATGATAAGAAGATATAATTATGGTCAAATTTTCAGCTATTTTCGAAGTTGTTTGGGTCACTATCTACTAGGTCAACCATTAACCCAAATACCACATAAAACTAATATGCTCATAACCGATCACTCGCAACTTATTTTTTCGATCTGTCAGCTCTCACACTTTCGTGACTATGACCTATAACCACTAATGTAAAAATTTCAAAAAGTTTATCAACTCGTGGGTAAGCTCCCCTTGGGGAGTTAGAAGTGTATAAGTGGTTGACCGTTTTATTTGACATCTAAATGATAGTGGATCGGGTTAATATTTTTACACAATACCTATTAATACGCTATAAATATATGAGTAATATCAAATTTATCAATTTTCAGTTTAGATTGTTTAGATCGCACAAAATCATTACATGCCTACTGATTTGGTTTAATTTGTTTATTAGTTGTATTAAAAAATATACCTTACATGAGGAACAACATGAAGGAAATTGACTTTATCAAAATCGACCGTTGGATGTCATTATGATAAGAAGATATAATTGTGGTCAAATTTTCAGTTATTTTCAAAGTTGTTTGGGTTTCGATCTACTACGTCAACCATAAACCCTAAATACCGCATAAAACTAATATGCTCATAACCGATCACTCGTAACTTCTTTTTTCGATCTGTTAGCTCTCATACTCTCGTGGCTATGACCTATATCAATTAATGTAAAAACTTCAGAAAGTTTATCCACTCGTGAGTAAGCTCCCCTTGGGGAGTTAGAAGTGTATAAGTGGTTGACTGCTTCATTTGACATCTAAATGATGGTGGATCAGGTTAATTTTTTTACACAATACCTACTAATACGCTATAAATATATGGATAATGTCAACTTTATCGACTTTTAGCTCGATTGTTTAGATCGCACAAAATCGTTACATGCCTATTAATTTGGTTTTTGTTTATTAGTTGTATTAAAAATACACCTTCCATGAGGAACAATATGAAGGATAGACTTTATCAAAATCGACCGTTGGATGTCATTATGATAAGAAGATATAATTGTGATCAAATTTTCAGCTATTTTCAAAGTTGTTTGGGTCTCGATCTACTAGGTCAACCCTAAATCATAAATGCCACATAAAACTAATATGCTCATAACTGATCACTCGCAAAAAATTTTTTTTTCGATCTGTCAGCTCTCACACTCTCGTGGCTATGACCTATAAAAATTAATGTAAAGATTTCAGAAAGTTTATCCACTCGTGGGTAAGCTCCCCTTGGAGAGTTAGAAGTGTATATGTGGTTGACCGCTTTATTTGACATCTAATGATGGTGGATCGGGTTAATTTTTTTACAAAATACCTATTAATACGCTATAAATATATGGGTAATGTCAAATTTATCGATTTTCAGTTTCGATTGTTTAAATCGCACAAAATCGTTACATGCCTACTAATTTGGTTTAATTTGTTTATTAGTTATATTAAAAAATACACCTTCCATGAGGAATAATATGAAGGAAATAGACTTTATCAAAATCGACCGTTGGATGTCATTATGATAAGAAGGGTCAAATTTTCAGCTATTTTTGAAGTTTTTTGGGTCTCGATCTACTAGGTCAACCATCAACCCTAAATACCACATAAAACTAATATGCTCATAACCAATCACTCGCAACTTATTTTTTCGATTTGTCAGCTCTCACACTCTCGTGATTATGACCTATAAAAATTAATGTAAAAATTTCATAAAGTTGATCAACTCGTGGGTAAGCTCCCCTTGGGGAGTTAGAAGTGTAAAAGTGGTTGACCGCTTTATTTGACATCTAAATGATGGTGGATCGGGTTAATTTTTTTACACAATACCTATTAATACGCTATAAATATATGGGTAATGTCAAATTTATCGATTTTCAGTTTGATTGTTTAGATCGCACAAAATCGTTACATGCCTACTAATTTGGTTTAACTTGTTTATTAGCTGTATTAAAAAATACACTTTCCATGAGGAACAATATGAAGGAAATAGACTTTATCAAAATCGACCGTTGGATGTCATTGGATGTCATTATGTTAAGAAGATATAATGATGGTCAAAATTTCAGCTATTTTAAAAGTTGTTTGGATCTCGATTTACTAGGTCAACCATAAACCTTAAATACCACATAAAACTAATATGCTCATAACCGCTTATTCGCAACTTATTTTTTCGATATGTCAGCTCTCATACTCTCATGGATATGAGGTATATCAAATAATGTAAAAATTTTGAAAGTTTATCTTCTAGTGGTTTAGCTCCCTTTAGGGAAGTATATGTGCATATAAGGTTGACCGCTTTATTTGATATTGAAATGATGGCAGATCGGGTTACACAATACCTACTACTATGATATAAATAGGTGGGTAATATCAAATTTATCGATTTCTAATTTCGATTATTTGGACTGCACAAAATCCTTATATGTCTACTAGTGTAGTCTAACTAGTTTATTAGTTATATAAAAAATTATACCTTCAATGAGCAACCACGTGGAGGAAATAGACTTTATCAAAATTGACCATTGGATATTATCATGATAATAATAAATGGTTGTGGTCAAAATTTCAGCTATTTTCGTTGTCGTTTGAGTCTCGATCTACTAGGTCTAACTCTAAATCTTAAAAGCCACATAAAACTAAAATGCTCATATAAACTTTTTGTGTGATCAAATTTTTTTTGAAAATTTATAGATTTAACATTAGTAAATACATGGATAGTTTCAAATGTATCGATTACTTAATAAAATTAAAATGCTTACTTATTTGAATCAAAATAAGATTTTCTTTTATCCAAAAAGTCTATCTCCACCATTAAAATTAAAATGAGTATTTATTTTTTCTTATTATAAAAATTAAATATTTTTAGTATAATTTAATAAATCTGTTTATTATAATCTTGACACTGTTATAACAAACTAAATAAAAAAATAATAAAAGTTAAACAAATTAAATTGCCCTATGTCAAAAATCACCAATAAATTTGTAAATTAAAAAAATATATATACCAAATAAGTGCAGCCCACGTGACTCGAACCTTTGCAGCCAGATCAACAGCTACGTAGCTTCACCACTACGCCAACCAATCTTATTTGGGTGCTTTTGTACAATTGGAATATAACTACGATCAGATTCTTCTTCCACCTTCCTTTTCTGGGTTCTTCGCAAGTTCACATCTTCAATCAAAATTCACAACCAACAACTTGGACGATCGATTTTGGAGCTCCACCTTCAGGCCGCTTCACAGCGGCGCACCGGTGCCATTAGATTTTTCTCTTCGCCGTGTTATGCATCTTGTCTCGATTTGTCTAATCTTTGAGTGAGGGAGGACAATCAAAATCCTAAAGTTTCGGTGGCACTGAGCCGCCGACGATTTCTCCAAGTTTCGGACGAGTAGGGTCACTTGTCGCAGTAATGAGGTATGACATTTAGCTTTCTCATCGAACTCTACGTTTTGGTAAATTTGGTTTTCAATTGTGTGGGGGGAGTCGGCCTCCGCCAAGTTGGGTTTTTAATTTTACTGCTCATGGTAGCTATTGTAAGTTTTGTTGGTTAGTTTCCAACTTTGGCTCTTGCCAGAAACAGGTGCTGGTGAGATTTGATGCATGATTGCCAGTGATGGATGATAGAAGAGTTGCCGCTACATGAAGCGGCTTCGTTTGGCTGTGGTTGCGACGACCCTCTTCGAAGCGGTGGAGATTGCGTGAGGTGGAGGAGGGTGGTCGGGGATTGGGTCTGGTTTGGCCCTGGGTTTGCAGTATATTAAACAATGGGGTCGATCGAGGTCAAGGACTCTAAGGTCCCAGCTGCATTGCATGAGTTTGATTTATAGTGAATGATCAAATTTTGATTTGGAATTCTGATATTTGGCAGATTTGGGCCATGAACCGGAATGAAAGTTCTTGCTCTCGATCTTGGTCTAATTGAATTGGAGACCCTGGGTTTTTGTTAGTTGTGAATTTCAGAATTTGGGGAATGAATCTTTGGATGATAATCACGCAAAGCTACAACCGGTGTCCCATTATGTTGGTGTTGATGCTGATGATGGCAGTGTTGAAAGAAAGAGAATGGAATAACAGGTCATCCGGTCAACATTTTCAACCGTTAGATTTCAGACTTGATATCCAACAGTCCATAATAAGCTGACGTGCCCAAACATGACAAGCTCAGAGCATGGAAGAATTTCCTCATATAGTACGAATTGTAGTGATGAACGTGATAGTATAGATCCCTTTAGAACTGCTGAATGCTTCACTTATTACCGGATAATAAGGATGAATCCAACTAGATGACTGATCATGTACTTCTCCATATTGATGATATTCATAAGCATTATAGCCAAATTTATTGTTGCCTTCGTGAGATTCATTTCTGCTTAAACTGATAGAGTCAAAACCTAAGACAACTGAAGAAACATCAGATAGAGTACTTAGATTATCAGTTCCACCTCTAGTCCTCCTCCCATAAAAAATCTTCTCTTGAGCACCATCACCAGCTGTTCTAGCTAAAGAAGAAAGAGGGAGAGAGAAAGGGAGAAGGGGAGAGAGAGTACTAAATTACCCTTTGAAAAATGAATAATGGCATAAGGGTTAATGGTGTCATTGACAGCATATACCAAAAGAATACTAAATCCATGTACTATTTTGATGTTTTAGAAAGTAAATTAATTCTTAGTGGGCAATCCTTCATGTACTTTTCTTAAAATCAATATTGATCGTGTTGCTACATTAGATTGTATCAAGGTTAAATATTATTTTTTACACATCTATCGGAACTTTGAAAAAATGAGATATCGAAAATATTTGGGATATCCAGAAAAAATATATATTTTTTGAAAGAGTCAATTTATTGGAATTACATATAAATATATATGAAGATTAATTTCATCTCATCCAAAAAAAGACTCTAGGTGGTTGAAAATTCGCTCGCTGGCCTACAAAAGTACAACAATCAAACCAAGACATATGACCCATATAGTATGAACTGTAGTGATGAACATGATAGTTATAGATCTCTTTAGAGTTACCGACTGTTTCCCCTATAAGGGGATAATAAAGATAAATCCAACTAGATGACTGATCATGTATTTCTCCATATTGATTATATCCATAAGCATCATAGCCAAATTGATTGTTGCCTTCATAAAATTCATTTGAGGTCTCACTGCGCTCTACGTCTAAACTGATAGAGTCAAACCTTAAGGCAATTGAAGAAACATCAGATAGGGTGCTTTGATCATTAGTTCCACCTCTGGTCCTCCTGTAAACAGGCTTCTCTTAAGCACCATGACCAACTATTCTAACTCTATGGTCTTCATTCATCTTCGGTGACATGATCAAATTACCTTCACAGGTAAATTGATTCAATCCTCCACCCATAGAAGATTTCATATCCATATCTTTCATCTCCACCACTTGTTTCGCTTCCACCATCTTCATCATAACCCAATAACATGTTCTCTTTGTTTGAAACTTTAACATAATTAAGGCCAATCTCATATAATTGAGAAAGATGAAGTGAATGAGTTACTTTTTGAAACATGGCTTAAACAACATGGAAAAATGTTCTTGATTCTCGTGAGCTTATATTCAAGGTATGCACTTGGATCCGGTAAGGATTATAAAATCAAGACTTTAAACTAGGTTTTTTTATTTTCCTTTATACCATCTTTTAGATGATAATGCCAAGGCTATTGTTGATTTGAATGAATTTGTCAGTGATTATATCACTTATGGAAACTGGAACTTGGAAAAGTTAGCCCTTTTCTGGATCAGAATATAATTGATCATATTATTAACATTCTTATCCCGGTCTCTAAGTTTAAAGATGAATTTGTTTGGGGTCTTTTAGCAGATGAAATTTTCTCCATAAAATCTGCTACTTGGCTCCAATGCAATTCTGATTATCATAGTTAGACTCCTATTTGAATAAAATGTGGAAGCTTATTTTTCCCTCGAAAGTCAAAAAATTTGCTTGACTTTTTTTCAGAGGAAGACTTAAAACCAAGGCATATATTGCTTATTATAATCACGCTATTGGTGCTACCAATGCCTTTTGTAGATCAGGTCTGGAAGACTGTAATTATTTGTTCTATTCCTGTTCCTTTGCTAATAGAGTCTGGAGCGAAACTTCCTGCTCTAACAACATTCTCCAACCTCTCTGAATGGATCTTCTATCTTTTTGATAAGGAGATGGCTTTAACTATTGAAGATTGTATTTTAATGGGCTAAATACTGTTTAGTGCCCTGTGGTATGGGTCAAACATCGATTCAGTCTCTTGACTTTCAATTTCATTAAAAACACACCCGCAATATCGTATTCTCGTCCAATAGGTCTCTTCGACAGGATTCTGTGAATTTCAGACGTTAAGTGGGGCCCACATGAAAATGAAATTCCCAAAATGACCCTAGCTCTTCATTGTCGGTTCTACCTTTCTCTTTCTTCGTCCTCTCTTCACTTCTGCAAAAACAATTTCTTCCATCTCTTCTAACATCGACGGAGCTCAGCTTCCCGTTTCGATCAGAGACTTTAGTCTCGCATGTGCTTTACTTTCCTCCCCTCAATCCTCAACCCACGAGCTTCTCTCATATATCCCTTTCCTAGTCTAAAACCCACTTTAAATGTCAGATTTCCTTTAGAGTGTGTTTGGATGAGGGAAAAAGTGAGGGAATTTAATTAAAAGTGTGGATTTCCTAATTTCTTAGGACTGTTTCCATCGTTTGGCTTCTTATCCCGTGAAATCAGCAATTTCCACGGGAAAAAAATTGTGGAATTTGGGGGTGCAGATTCCCGACTTGAATTCCTCTCAAAATAGGTGTTATTTGTCGATTCCATCGCAGCGGGAAATCACAATTTCCAGAGCGCCAAAATCAAAACATGGCGCGGCAAATTTTGATCAAATCGACTCTATATGAAGCCATAAAACTTGCCAGACTTCGACGCCATTTGCAATTGTTCTGGTCTTTGGATTTCCTTCAACTGCTATACGGGTTAGGTTCCAACCTCTATCTTCTTCTATATAACTGTTTTGTGTATTGAAAATTAATTTTTCAATGGTACTTTGATTATGGCTAGGTTATTTGCAATTGCTCTGATCTCTGGATTTTCTTCTGCCGCTAAAATGGTTAGTTTCCAGTCTTGATTCGTTCTATATAATTGTTTTATATATTGAAGTTGAATTGTTTATATTGCTGCTGCATGTATATGTTGGATTTTGGCGTATGGGCTATGTTATTATGCTCTGTTATTTTCTTCTTTTAATTTGTCTCTTCGAGATTCTTTTCTTTACAATGGTGATGAAAAAAAACTTACCCATTTGGTATAAAGTAGTAAAAAATGGCTTTTGAAAAAAATGGGGTGGTGTTAAAGACTTGGCCTTTTGAAAACACAAAGCCTGGGCACTAAATGATTAGAACAAGCATGACATTGATAGCAACCTGTTTTACATATTAGTGATATTACTTCCAGAATGAAAAAAGGAGCAAACGGTCCATGTAGGTATGTGGTTTGTAACTTGTGAGTGATGTATACACATAATGACAACAAAAACAAAAGCAATGGATGGAACAGAACACCAAAAGCAGAAAAACCAAAATGTTTTGTTGAGATAATGATATAGCCTTGATAGCATTACTTGGCCTATCTATATCTGTGTATATGTAGTTGCTGAAAAATAGACACATAAAGAAGTGTTTGTTTTCTATTGTTTTCATTCTCATAAATTTAATTGCTGAGAATCCAAAATAGACATGCAGAGAAGTGGTTTCATGACTAACCAAGTTGAGAAGAGATAATTGAACTTTATGAAAATATCGAATGTATTAGGAGCTTCTGTATGCTAATGTTTACAAATTGATATGTGGAGATTCTGTGGGTACACAAGATCAGGAAGACAGGACTAAAGTACATGACTATGGTTTTCCTTGCAGGTTTAGGACGTAGAATTTTTCAAACCACATTACGAGAGTGTCCAAGGAGATTGCATAGAGAAGAAGAGCTTCAATGGCCACAGGAGGTAACTAAATCTGTTCATCAATATTAAATTAAGCATGTGTCATATGTGTATTGTATTCATTATGTACTAGTGTTCTTATGTTGAGTGCAAAGCTATTTGAGATTTTAACATTTTGACATGTAGCCAGGAAACAAAATAGATAGTGGAAAATGGTAATAGCTTATTAAATTGGTCTAGATTGAAGCAAGAGGCAGATCATATGGTCTAGATTAGGTTTTTTGAACTTGTGATTATATGAGGTAAAATATGAAGAGGGGCTTTAGCTGCAATTTTGCTGACATTGGTTACATTTACGATACCATCTGCACTTGCATAAAAACATAGATAAGTTCAGAGCTTTGATGAATCCAAGTTTATTTGAATCTAATCCAACTACATATACACAAACAGTAAGAGAGAGATCAAGCTTGTTATTTTGTCCCCCACCTTATGTTCCTGACTTTCTTATATTCCTTTTCTGGAGAGAAAACTAGAAAATAGATAGAAAAAAGGGTTAAAGTGCACTCCTTTAGGATGAAAACAGTTGTAGTGAAAGTTAGACTATAAAAAATAGATACCAAGTAGAATATCGTTTTGGACGCCTGCCTTTCTCTGACCTTTCTTTATAACTTGCTCTGTGTGTTTTGGAGTCATGTATGTGATCCCACGATGTTACACATAGCATTAGTGAATAACATATATGAAGATTTTTTTTTTAAATGTTTAAACAGGTATGGCTGTTATGAGTGTTGGTGATATTATATTGAGATTAAAACGAAAGCGTGTCATAGAAGAAGAGGAAAATAAAAAGAGAATGAAAATTGTTTTGGGTGCCACCGTATCTGTGATTGCTTTAATAATAGAGTGGTATCATAAGACATTTCTTGTTAAAGAGCCTTCACGTGATTGGGATCAAGAAAGACAGTCTTACTTAAACCGTTTGTATGATGGAAGAGAGGTAGATTGTATTGAACAACTACGAGTCAGCAAGAGTGCATTTAGGAATTTATGTGAGATTTTACAAGGAATAGGTGGCTAGTTCATACAAGAAATGTTCCTATTGAAGAATCGGTAGCTATGTTTTTGGACATACTTGGTAACAACGTGAAGTACAGAAAAATTGGTTTTATATATTATCGTTCTAAGGAAACAGTTAGTCGGCAATTCCATAACGTGTTATATGCAATGATGAGAATAAGCAACGAATACTTGAAATTATAGTCATCTATCATTAGTAGCTCACAAAGAGAGAAGTGGAAGTGGTTTGAGGTAATTCCCTACCTTTTGAATACCAATTTCCGCCTTTTTATATCTTAATTAATAACCACTTTTTATATTTTCCTTTTAGAATTGTCGAGGAGCACTTGATGGAACTCACATTCCAGTGACTGTGTCAGCTGAGGAAAGACCAAGATATCAAAATAGAAAGGGTGATATTTCTACTAACGTCCTAGGGGTTTGTGCCCCTGATTTAAAATTTATTTATGTATTGCCTGGATGGGAGGGTTCTGCTTCTGATGCTCGTGTTTTACGAGATGCTCTAGGTAGAAATAATCGGCTTCATGTTCCAAGGGGTAATTTGCTATACTAATTCTAGATTAAATAAAACTTAGGTTTAGATGTTTAGTAAGCTTCTAATTGCTCTCGTACTTTTCTTATTGTCGATAAATACTTTCTGGTGGATGCGGGATACACTAATAGGCCTGGTTTTTTAGCACCATATCGAGGAACTAGATACCACTTAAATGAATGGACTGGGAAAATTACAAGGAATTGTATAATCTTCGTCATTCAATTGCAAGAAATGTAATTGAACGGTCATTTGGGTTGTTAAAAAAGCGATGGAGTATAATGCGTACTCCATCATTTTTCAGCATTAAAACACAAGTTAGGATCATAAATGCTTGTTGTGTTTTGCACAATTTTATTCGAATTGAGCAAGCTAGTGATCTTGTTTTAGAAGATCAAGATTCAAGGTTGTTAGCAGCCGTTGATTTGGAGATATTAAATCGTCCAACGTTAGAGAGTAATGCAAATAATTTAAATGATAGGATTACATCAGTTCAAGCAACTGAGCAGTGGACAAATTTTCGTGATACATTTGCATTGAAGATGTTCCAGGATTATCAAGCGCGACATGCCTCATAAACAATAAGAAACATTATTTATTCCTTTTTTTTTTGTTCTCCTAGTGCGGTTTACTATTTGTAATGAAACTTTGTTCTTGAAGTTAAAAATTTTAGTATGGTTGTAATTTATTTCTGCATTCTTATCGTGTGTATGATTTATCTTATGTCCTATTATTTCTTATGTGATTGTTCTATTGATATACTCAAATCTAATCATTTTTGTTCATGGTGTCTAATGGTGTTTAGAAATGAGTAGACTTGGAGGAAATGAGGTCAAAAACCGAAAACCAAATGGAAAGAATGAAGGAAAGAGCAAAGGAAAGGCCGAAGGCAAGAACTATTTGCAGTGGAATTTAAATATGGAGCGTGCTTTGGCTGATATACTTCGTGAGGAACGAGGTCTGGGTCATAAAGGAGATAATGGTTGGAAATCTGTAGCTTATAATACAGCTGTTGATATTTTATCTGCACAGTTTGATATTCAAATAAGTGCTGACAATATAAAAAACCGTGTGAAATCATGGAAAAAGTTCTATGGAATTGTTAGTGATATCTTGAGTCAAAGTGGATTTAGCTGGGATTCCTCAACACAAATGATACGCGTTGATGAAAACAGTGTATGGGAAGAATATGTGAAGGTATGTAATTTTTATTAATTTTTTTTTTCATAATATCATTTGTCTATTTTACTAACTTTTTCTTATGCAACTTTTATAATTTGTTTGCAGTCTCATGATGAAGCTGCAAGCATTCGGTTTAAAAGAATCCCAAATTGGGATGATATAGTTGCTTTGTGTGGCAAAGATAGAGCCACCGGAGAGGGTGCTGAAACAGGTTTCGAAGCCACTGAGGTTATGACTCCTCCTGCGAATGAAGATAACCATGTCGATTTGGAAGGTGATGACCAAGCATCAGAAGATATTCACATTATTGAAGACATTTCACCGAACCAAGCTAGTTCTCAGAAAAAGAGAAATGAAGCAACAATCTCTTCTAGTGCACCTCCTCCAAAGAGAAGAGTTACAACTAAAAATGTCTTAGGTACTTCCGTGGATAGAATGACTTCATCCTTTGAAGAACTCATTCGTGCTACTACAAAAAGTCTTGTCCCAAAAGATGTATGGACATAAATAATGGCAATACAAGATCTTTCTAGAGAAGAACAAATAAAAGCATGCGCTTGGTTTATAGAGAACGACAAACAATTTCTCATGTTGAAGGAAGTCCCGGTGGAAATGAAAAAAGACATGGTGTTGATGTTTATTTCATATGGATCTGCATAGGATTTCTTGTTAACATGATAACAGCTGGTACTTATTCTTTTTTTAGATTCATGCTTTTGATCATTTAGTATTTCATAACATAAATTTAGATTTTCCTAGCAAGTAAATTTGGATTTTTCTGGTATATGTATTGATCTACTTAAATTTGGATTTTACATTTTTCATTGCGGTATTGATTATGGTATCTCTTCAATTATGATCGTTTATTTATTTGTTTTGATTTAAATTCCATTGACAAAAATTAGTCCAAACACTAGAATTCATAATTCTTGTCATTTTAAAAATTCTACATTATGAAATCCAAATAATGGAATTCTCAATTAATAGAATTTAAATTCATGTAATTGTAATTCCCATGATTTTAGAATTTCTGTAGAAATTTAAATTATTTTATCCAAACACACTCTTACAAGTTTAAATTTGCCGTTATTTTTAGCCCTGTATACCTCCCAATTTCGTAAAGCCTGTTCATTATAGCTTTCCATTTCTGGGTTTCACCATTTCACTCAAAACCCATTTTCTCTATTTTCATAATGTTCATAATCAATGCTTTTCATATCTGGGTTTCTGGTTCAATTCGTTAAACTCATTTGGTCTATTTTGATTTTCCCCTAAAACTTTTTCTAGGTTATGGGCTTTTTGTATTTTCCAATTGTGGTTATTTTTGCATGAATAAACGCTCTCTGTTTCTGTTTTATGGGTTGAATCTCATCCAAACCCAGATTCGATTTCAACTTTGATTTTCTTTTTCTTTTGCAGGGTTCGACAGAGTGAAGCCAGAGGCCGGAGCCCACAAGCTGACGGTGGTCGGGAAAGTGGACCCTTCAAAGCTCCGGGAACAACTCGCCGGAAAGCTGAAGAAGAAGGTGGACCTCATCTCGCTGCAGCCCAAGAAAGAGAAAGACTACAGCAGCAACAAGAAGCAGCCTGAGAAAGCAGCAAACGACGACAAAAAACCCAAAGAGGTGAGATAGCCAAAGCTTCCGTCGCCGGTGATTCAGTCGCCCAAGATTCCAGCGCAGGTGATTCCGTCGCCGGAGATTGCGAGGACGCGTTTGCAGGTGTGGTTCATACGGTTGTGCTCAAGCTTGTTTGTTTGGACTTGTTAGGTTCGTTTGTAGGTGTGGAATTCGCTTTGTTGATGAAATTTAAAATTTGCAAATGTGAGGAATCCAATTTTGAATACTTGCAGCTCTGAGAACTCGGAGCTTACAGAGTAGAGAGAGAGAGAGAGAGAGAGAATTGGGAGGGAATTAATAATTAAAGAGTCAGGTCATTTTGGGAATTTCACTTTTATATGGGCCTCACTTAACGTCTGAAATTGACGGAATCCTGACGGATGGGCCTATTAGACGAGAAGATGATATTACGGGAGTGTTTTTGATGAAATTGAAAGTCGAGGGACTGAATCGATGTTGGACAAATACCACAGGGTACTAAACAGTATTTACCCCTATTTTAATCTACTTGCAAATTTGGGGGGGTGTGTGTGTGGCGGCGGCGGGCAAGAAACAACCTAATCTTCAACAACTCTCCTGCTTCCCCAAATAATATCACTCTTGCTGCTCAATTGGTTCCAACTACATAAGAACTAATCAGCCTGCTGTTAAGCACTTCCTTGGATGTCTCTATTCCATGAAGACCTCTTCCGGTTGGTTTCTTTAAACTCAACTTTGAGGGTTCAGTTAAGGATCGCAAAAAAGCTGTTACTGATTTCATCATCAAGGATTATAATGGTAGTTTGTTCCTTGCTGGTGCCTGTAAGCTTGGTATTTCTTCTGATCCTATTGCCAAAGGTAGTGATCTCAAGATAGCCTAATCCAGATACTTCGTCATAACATCTCAAGAATTCAAGTTGAGGAAGACTCACTTCTCATCATCAACTGCATAAAAAAATTCTTATTGCCCTCCCTGGAAGATCAAATCCTTGATCCATGACATAATCTATCTAGACGCGAGTTTGGAAGCCATTTCTTTCTCTCAGGTCTTTCGCGAGGCCAATTTTTTACGGACCCCATCAATTCGACTAGTAACTCTGTAATACCCGGGAAATTAGTTATTAGTTATCGTGTGATTTTCGGAATTTATATTGTTGGTTGTTGTGAGATTAGTTGTTTCATGTGTGTAGTGAAAGTATCTTGGACGAATAATTACTCGAAACGTTTTATTTTTGAGGAGTCAATAGTTGACTTTTTTATTGATTAGGTTTCTCCTAAAACTTCCTTAACGAAAATAGTAAAATGTGTCAATACGAGTACGTAGACATGCGACACTTGAAAATTGGAGATTGCATGAAGAAGTTATAGTCATCGGAAGTTATTTTCATTTTAGAAATTTTAGTATAAATTGAAAATTTTGGAAAAAAAAATTGGGTTCACTTTCCGTTTTTAGAGATTTTTTTGAAGATCTCTCCCTCTCTCTCTATATCTCTCTCTCTACACCAAACTCCGACCCGACGGAGGATCACTGACCCGACCCGGATCCATTTAGCTTTTCCAGGGTCCTATAGCGGCAGACTCTGCCCAGACCGACTCATCCGGCCATCCTCTTCCTACCGCTTACTACCTATGACAACGGATCAAAGGCACGAAGTGGTGGCGACGCTGACCTATTTCGTCCTCCCTCCACCGGCCACAGCAGGGCATGAAACCACATGCTTTTTGAAGCCCTCTTCGTCATCGTTTGATCCATGGTCGTCTTGAAGCTCGATTTAAAGTGTAGTGAACGGAATCCGGATTTGAAGGTTTGAGCTTCTAGAGGCGATCCCGACCAATCTATGCCAAATTGTCCTTAGCTCAAGGTATGAAATTTGTTTCTCTCATCAATATCTACATTCTGGACGGTTGGATCAACCTAGTTTTAAGGTTGACCCGATGGCGGGTGAAGCCCATGCACAGCCATTAATGGTAGCGCGTCCGGCCATTCTTTGTGCTTCAGTTTCCTACATTATCATCCACTCGTCGATACAAGCGTTTTGATATATGACTTGTAGCATTTGGAAATCATATGAGCATGTTAGGGTTTTTAGTGGTTTTGATTATCTCAGTTTTCAATCTGTGAGGATCCGACCGTTGGATCGTCCTTTTGTTTGGGCAATCTGACCCTATGAGTGTTCCGGAACTTTGGATAATCTCGGATGATGCTTCGTCGTGATTAACATGGTATTAGGGATTTAGTTCACATGTTTCGAACTTAGATGCTTTCATATCTCAAGTGGTATCAAAATGTGACCTTGATGTGACTAGGTACGTGACGAAGTAGTTTTGGACGGATTGTTGTGATTGTGTTATCTCGTGTGGCGTGTGAAGACGCATCGGGATTTAGAGGTGAGTAAATCTCACGAGCTTCTTCAATGAATGAAGTTACTTTATTATTCGGTATTATTTGTTAAATTGTGAAATTTGTTTTAGAAATAATTTGTTTAAATCATATGAACTTGATCGTCTATGGTTCATAGTAAGTTAAAAATGAAGTTTTATTATAAAAATGATTTTTCACAGGTTTTATATTTGTGAACTATAATTGATATTAATAGCATTCCTGAGCGGATGACTACTCTGTGTGTGTGTGCGCGCGCGCGTGTGTGTGTGTACGTGAAATATATTTATTGGTGCAGTAATGAGGTAGAATTAGTATTTTTGTGATTTCGATTATGCTATTGTTGTGATTTGATTTTCTAAGAAAATGTGATGACCTAGATTTTTGTTATTTAATTTTGATAATTAATAATAGACCAATTATACAAATAATTGTTACTGTACTTTATTCGTAGGTTGTATGTGAAGTTGAATGGTTTAGGGGGTCGTGTGAAATTTGACTTTTTATACATTGGGATTCTTGGAAAACTTCTTTCACGAAAGTTGTAGAGCGCATCGATACAAGTTCGTGGACATACAGAGCGCATAAATCGGAGCTCGTATGAGAAATTTATGGGTATCGGAAGACGTTTCCATTTTAGTATAAATAGAGGAAAAACCAGAAATTAATTCATTTTCCACTTTCCATTTCTGGAAAGCCCATCTCTCTCTTTCTCTTCTCTCTCTCGGCTGCACCTAAACCGGCAACATGGGGATCCGACTTGACTTTTCCGGCGGTCTCTGGCCGTGAAAAATTCCAGATCAGCTCTCCTCGGCCATCTGCTCCTCCCTATGGTGTCCTCTAGCAGCGATCCTCCTCCACGGTGGCGGTGCAAGTCGACAAACTTAGGTGATTTCGGACTCAGCCGGAAATCCTTGCTCCGACGACGGCACGACTTCAAGCTTCCGTCTTTGGGTTTGTGGGAGCCTCCTGGATCTATCTATGGTGTTTGTTTGGATCGATTTACGTGGAAATTGGTTCAATTCGGATTGAGCAAAAATTCAAAGCTTGTGAGGTAGTTTTCAACCCTTTATGCTTGTTTTCTGACTTTGAGCTAGTTATGAAAATGCCAAGCATGCTTAGATGAACAAATTTGATGTTGGGAGTTTTGGGAAACAATGAGTTTTGACCAGCGGCGGTGCGCCACCGTTTGTGCGGTGTTCCGGCCATCTAGGGAACTGTTTCTGGTATTATATATGTTCTACTCGTAGATACGAGCATTTCGATATATAATATACAAATTTTGGAGTTGAAATGGTTATTATGATTTTTACCGTTTCATATCTGTTGATTTATTCAATCCGTGAGGATTTGAGCACCGGATCAACTTGTGGGTTGGACATATCGATCGTGGAAATGTTTGGGAGACTTTGAGAGGTCTCGGAAGTGGTTTCACCTCAATTTGGCGTTATTTTGGTTCGATTTGGGGATTCGAACTTTATTTAGTTGTGATTCGTTAATTGAATCAGAGCTGTACTTCTTTAGGTACTTGACAAAGTATTCTTTGGACGACTATTGTGATTTGGCTGCTTTATTCTGTATTGAAGACGCAACGGGAGTTTCGAGCTGAGTAAACTCACAAGGTTCATTTATGAACGGATTTATTTATTATTCTGTGTTAATATATAAATCGCATGTGAAATGTTTTGAAAAGGATATTTGTTTGAAATGATATGAACTTGATCAACTACGGTTCATAGGACTGCGGTTCACAGGTAGGAAAATGAGTTTAAGTATAACTATGATTTTCCGAGTTTTCGATTGTGAACTATAGTTGGTACTAGTAGGCATTCCTGAGCGGATGACTACGTATATATATATTTACGTGAAATATATATATATATATATATATATATTTTGGTGAATTGTGGTGTGATGAAATCAATATGTATGAATTGATATTTTTTATTGTTTTGTGTTATGGCTTTTCGGAAAACAATGATTATGGAAATGTTGATTTCAATTGTTTTGAAAGCGTTGAGATTTGTGTAACATTTTTGAGTCTTGTGCGACTGCTTTAATGTTTTGCTCCATGGGACTGAAAAGTTTGAGGAACGAAGGATTATGACCTTGGGCAGAGTATCAGGTAATCACGTCTTGGCCGGACTAGTGGTTACGAATTCAGTTAGAGGTCTAGTCTATCTGCCATATAGGTGATTCATGGGGTAACAGAAACTGGTTATTGATAACTCATGACATTACATGTTTTTAGGGAACCAAGTGTAAGTTGCTTCCTTATTAAGGGTTTTTAAGGGGACAACGTGCAAGTTGTTTTCCTTATTAACGATTCGATAGAATTCAAGGCGTAGGTTGTTTTCTAGGGTACGATTTTGGTGCAATTGATAGAAATCAAGGAGTGAGTTGCTTTCTATGTTATAGTGATAGAATTCAAGGTATGTGTTGTTTTCTATGGTACGATTTTGGTACAATCTATAGAATTCAAGTGTGAGTTGTTTTCTATGTTTCGTTTTAAAAGGAACCAAGGTTTAAGTTGCTTTCTTTTATTTCGATTTGACAGGAAATTAAAGTGTGAGTTATTCTCCTTTATTTCGCATTTTAAGGAATCAAAGCGTGAGTTATTTTCCTTATTTATGGTGTGAGTTATGTTGACTGTTTTGAGTTACTCATACGAGCTTTCACAAGCTTACCGGGTTTGTTGTGTGACAACCCGGTGCACTATCCAATGGTGTAGGGGTTAATCCTGCAGGTCAGGATAATCGTGGCTGAAGTTGGGATTAGCATACCTGCAGCTTAACGGTAGGAAGCCAATTTTGTGACTTTACCGTTATTTAGACTTCCGTTGTAGCAAGCTCTGAGGAGCATTTTCGTTTTATTTTGTTGTTGACAATTTAATTCGTAAGCTTATGTAATATATGACTCTGTGGGCTGGTCAATATTGACATGGTAGGTTCAGGGCATCAATATGTATATTGTATAAACAGAAAAAGTTTTCCAGGTATTTGGTATTGATGGCTGGACGATCACGTATATATAATTATGATATTGTATATCGATTTTTTCAAATTGTGTTAAAGATCAGGGGGGTGACAGAAAATGAATGAATCTTGAATTCAAATAATTTTATTATTGACTTTTCTTATTTGAGAATTGTATGTGTCAATTTGTGCTGGGTATTAAGGTGTGAAAACAATATGATGAAATTGATTTTTATATTGTTTTTGAGATTGGATTTGAGTTATGAAAATAATATTTTGTTGTAGTCAATTATATTGTTTTGATTTGGTTTTAAATTGAGAGACCGATTATTAGTGTAAGGAGTACTTTGAATTGTGGGGCAACATACACGTTTTTAAAGAGAGTTTCGGGTGTGTATTCTTTCTTTTATTGTCCAAAAGGGACATGAGTTTTGTATTTAAAAAGTGTGTGTTCACTGGAGCTGAAAGGATAATTTCTTGGCTTTAGCGTGAGTTGTTTGGTTGTCTTATTTGATTCTTGTTTTATTGAATTGTTTGATTTTAATGTAATCTCCTGAACTAGACTATATGTAGGGATTATTGTGATTTTTATTTATTGATTTTAATATAGTCTCCTGAACTAAACCATATACAGGGATTACTGTGATTTATATTTATTGATTTTAATGTAGTCTCCTCAGCTAAACTATATGCAGGGATTACTATGATTTTGGATTGTGTGCTTTTTGGTGATCTCCTAGAATAATTTTCTATGCAAGAATTACTGGTTTTATTTAGTTTAAATTGTGAGTACACCTGTGGTTGAGACTCATAGTGAGTTGAGAAATATTTTATCATGTTATTGTAGTGATAAATGCTTTCTATCGAAAGGAAAAAAAAAGTGATTTCTTGGATTTGTTGTTTGTAACGGTGCTTACTTGTGTTTTCCTTCAAACGAAAAGGATTTGGTTTGAGAAATAATCACTGTGTTGATTTGTTTTCCTTGAGTCAAAAAGATCATTTTGTGGTTGTTTGAGTTTACTCACATGAGCTTGCAAAAACTTACTGGGTTTGTTATTTCAACCCGGTGCATTATTCCATGGTGTAGGGATTATTGTGCATATCTGTGTAACCGTCGTCGAAGCCGAGGCTTTATTGCTATTGTAGCTTGGACATAGAAGTGTACTTATGGTTTTAGTATTCCGCTGTGTAGTGTTGTGTTTGGTACGTGTGTTTACTTAATGAATTGTTGTACAGTTTAATTTGTAAACTTGTTGTAATTTAATATGTGACTCTAAAGAATGAGTCTATATTGATATTTGGGGTTCAGAACATCTTGCATACTTGTTTTAAAAAGAAAAACTTTCACAGGTATTGTTGATGTCTGAACTATCACACCCAATGTATTTGTGTTTTGCTAATTGTTTATTATTGTATTTGAAAATCGAGGCGTGAGACACTCTCTTACCAATCTTAAAATTTGGTTCAATTCTATTCCGACGGCGGCCTCGTCCACCTTACAAACCATGGTTGTCCAAGGGGTTTTGTTTTGTAAGTTCCTTTTCTCTTTTAAATAAAAATAAAAAAAAACATTTACATGGCTACACAAAGTTTTTTTTTTTTTTTTTTTTGCTGAAATTGCTTTATCATAAATTCTCCTCGCCCAGATTCGTCTTTAGGAAATTTCACTTGAATTTCACTCCTTACTCTGATTTCCCTCGAAGGAAATACTCCTCACGCAGATTCTCTTTGAGAAGATTTCTCCCCACCCATATATATTCGGCTTGAGGAGATCTATCCTCACAAATATTTGAATTTAGAGAATTATTTCTCACCCAGAATCACCTTTAGGGTATTTCTCTTCATCCATATTGGGCTTAAGGAGATTTCTCCTCAGCCAGATTCGCATTGAGGAGATCTCTACTCACAATTACTTCTCACCTAGAATAGCCTTGAAGAGATTTTTCCTCACTCAGATTCACCTTGAGAGAATTTCACTTACCCAAATCTGCCTTAAGAGCTTTCACTTCGATATATTTTTCCCAAACAAGTTAATTTTCCTCTTTATTTGGCCATATTCTGACTATAAATCGTTGTTAAAATTTTACACCCTGAGATAACCTCTATATTCATAATATATGTTTTTGTGTGAATAACTGAGTTTCTTTTCTATTTTTTGTTTTTTTTTTCCATCAGATTTTACATGTATTTATTTTATTAGGGATATATCCCAAATAGAAATTTCAAGAATATTTGATAATATCGGAAAAATTTCATAAAAACGATGAAAGATAAAAAAAGAATTTCCTAATATATCAGTCTCTAAAAACTAGTAGATATTTGAGAATATGTCAAAAATATCACAGATATTACAATCTTTGGATTGCGTAACTAGGTAGCAGATAGTTATTTGGATAACTTAGTCACCGGTTTGTTTTAAATATGTGGTGTCTTTGTTCACGACCCACTGCATCATTTTTTACTTGATTAATTTTTCTTTTGGTCGAGCAATGTCAGCGTTGCTTAATTATATTATTTTAATCATCTACCTATTACTGTAACCGTAAACAAAGTCGGCTTGAAATTTCTGTATAATTTTCATTAGAAAAATTGTCAATCATTCTAGCAGCTGGCCTGGTCAATGTAGCAGAACGGAAACCTTAAATAATGATCGGCTGTTCAGCTCAAGGGTCTGCATCCATCGAAAAATACAATTTTGACAATTGGTACATATCTAATCTATATAGATTGCGTTTGAAAAATTAGGGTTCTAAGCAGCATAAATTAAAAGCAATAGAGAGAGAAAAATTTAGGATATAATATAAAACTTGCGTAAAGCCATGCCATGAAGAATGATTATATAGAGCTTATCGAAAAAAGAATGATTATATAGCTGGTTTACGCGGGAAAGGGTTAATTTATCCAGACGTGAAAATGATTATGAACCCAGTAGTTGTTCCTACCAAAGGACTTCTAATTCGCCTTTTTCCTCATCAATCGTCACCGTCATGATTGATCTATCAAAGACCAAAAGAAGTACGAATTATACCTGTTACCCTCGCTATTGTAGTAATTAATTTTGTTTCATTACAATTATAGTAATCAATAGGTTAGTTCAGTCTTCAGTGTATTGGAGTTGTTGAGCCAGGACTGTTAGCTCCCCTAGCTACTCGATCTCTTCTATATGTGTAATGCGTTTGGCGGACTGAACACATATCTGTGATTTGTATTCAGTTTCACAGTTTGTTTGGTTTGGTTGACTGCACTAATTATAAGCAGTAAGATTATATATTGTCAGTATATAATATGTGCAGTGTGTTAAATGTGATTAAGTAAGTATTGAAGTGGCCAAATTGCATGTAGAGATCAGTACTTGGTAATTATTAAAGTTAACTCAGACTAGCTAGCTAGGAAGTACTAGATAGAGGGAGCTAGCTATAGAATTAGACCGGTAAATAGATTGAATTTGAAATGAATCGACTTAAATCTGAATTTGTTTAATAATAAAAAATTTCAATCCGACTCGATCTAATAATCTAGCGAATCATTGATAGCTCAATTCAAATTCGTTACTTAACAGATACTGGATATGCTAATCTGATCAGTTTATAATAACGGATATTTTTATATTTTAAATAATAATATTAATTTGTTAGTATGACACCTCAAAAAATATTACTAAAATATTAAAACAAAATGAAGAGTATCGCAAAAAAATAAATTACATAACCAAAATATTCCTTAAAATGATAAACTAAGATAAACAAAGTACTAAATTTTCAAAGCAATACTTCGTTGATGTTGTTGGATAAGAGAACATAAAAAAAAAAATTATATATATATATATATAGGATTTTTCTCAGGTAAGGATGTCCTTAGTTTTTCTTAAGTGCGGATTTGGTGTTTTCACCCACTTTCCGATCATATTTTCACATCTTAACCGTTCAGTTTTTAGAGCCTAATGTATAGATCCCCCATGCAAAATTTTAGCCAATTTGGTGATCGTTAAGACATCCAAAACTGCAATTTACACGAACGGACCGAATCTGTCGAACCGGAACCGTTCGTATTTATAATGGTAAATTAAAGTTTTGGATACCTTAACGATCACCAAATTGGCTGAAAATTTTCAGAGGTGATCTATACATTAGGACCTAAAAACTGAACGGTTAAGATGTGAAAATGTGATCAGAAAGTGGGTGAAAACACCAAATCCGTACCTAAGAAAAACTAAGGAGGTCCTTAGCCAAGAAGGACTATATATATATATATATATATATATATAGATAACATAGGCATTAAGCTTCAACTTCATATTCTTATATTCTCAATATTGACAGTATCCTTAAGGGAGCTTCTATTCATACCTCCAAAATGAGTATTTAGACCTCTCACTTTTTCCAAGTAATAGTTGAGTTTGTCAACTCATGTCAAATTACTAATAAACACACAAATAAAACCGTAGTGATCAAGTCCATGTGATTTTAAAAACAAATATTTAATCCACAAATATTTTCCACACAATTACCAAAAATAATTTATTTAAGTACTCGGTTTATAATATAAACTACGTGAGATTTATTAACCTCGAAATTCCCGCTGCGTCTTCAATAAAATATAACTCACAATAATCCAAATGCTCGTCAACCCAAGCCGTCAAGTACCTAATCAAGTACGGTCTTTACTTAGCAACGAAACACGAAATAAATCTAAATGATGATCCAACGGTCGGATTTCAAAATAACGACAATCCAACGGTCGAATTCTAAAATAACGACAATCCAACGGTCGGATCGAATTTAAACGATGATCCAATGGTTAGATCCTCACGGATCGCCCTTGGAAACATCCTATCAAAATTATACGAAAATCCGATGGACGGATCTTCACTAATCGCCTCCAGAATCACTGTTTTACAATTATATGAAGATCCAACGGTCGGATCTTCGCCCGTGACCACACAAAGTCATCGGGACAGTCATATGAAGTAAAACCGATGGTCTGATCTCCGTAAATGGCAAACCGAAGGTAAACTGTAAAACCGTAAATAGTAACGTCAAAACTGAAATTGACTATTTATCAACTTTTTCTAACATGACCAAGTTATATATCAAAACGCTCGTATGGATGCATAGATCATCGTCCAGATAATATAAACTTAAAATTTGATCCGACGCGCAGCTACACGTGGCGGTCAGACGGCAGTCAACCCGGAGGTCAACGCCGGTCAACCACCTCCGATGCAAAAGTCGTCAACTACAAACTTCTTCAAAATAAAATTGTGAACAACTTTAATACCTGACTTTTTCAGAGATAAGGTCTAGATAGTCCTAGATCGGGCTTTGAAGTTGGATTAATCTCGGTCCTCTGATCAGTCTCCAGATTGAATCAGGGACGTTGAAACCTTCAACTCTTGATCTACCACTCTACACTCAAAATCGTGATGCAAGCCATATATGAGGATGATCAGGAGGAAGAGCACGTCACGAAAATGGGATTGATCGGCCCGTGCACAGCCGGAAAATTGGTTTTCCAGCCGGGTCGGGTCGAAACTTCTGAAAGTGGCTTCGATCCAAGCCTAGGAGCGGCGGCTGGGTGAGGTGATGGCGGGGATCAACCGAGCGAGGAGTGGCGGCGGGGATGGGTGCCAGGTCTAGCGGCGGCGTGGCCTGGAAGGCCGACTTCCAGTCGGGTCGGTCGAGGGTTAGGCACAGTCGCGCGAGAGAGAGAGGGGGGGAGGGCTTTTGTGCAAAAATCTGATTTTTTCGTCCTTAATGAAAAAATCAGATTTTTCTCACTATTTATAGAAAAATTCCAATTTTCAAATATTCATAACTTATTCATACGAACTTCGAATAATACGTTCCATATATGCACGAACTCGCATCGATGACCCCTTAAATAACGTTCGATTACGAAAATAAAATCATTCGAAACCAATTTTCTCAACCCACGACAATCCAAATCATGCCAAATATCATAATTCAATTAATATAACAATTATTGAATTACATAAATTTATTGTATGAAAATTTGGGTGTTCACAACAAAAAGCAGTACTCCAGCACGTTTATATGACAAACGCTGCAATGGTTAGTTGCCCACAAGATCTTCCCTCACATCATTGGTGCAGAGCAATTTTATGTGGAACTATTCTATAGATATGATGAAAAATTCGACCATCTGATATAAATCTATAGAGAATGCACTAGACTCATGGTTGATTATTGTAATTTCCTCCACTATCTCATACATATCTAAAACAAAAAGACCATGCATGTTCATTTCAAGCTGCTATGGAAACAAGTAGGAGAGAATGACACCTAAATGAAATGAAAATAATACTTGGAAAACATATTTATACAAGATGATGAGCAAACATGGTATTGTTGCCTACACTAACCAAGAGTCGACAATTCATTAAAAAAAAATGCTAGCACATCTGTTACTCGTATATGGAGGATGAACTTCCACAAAAAAAAAATTGCTGTATTTCCAAATCTTCAAAAACTGAAGGAGATCCAACTACTGATTTTTGAGAGTATGAATAGAATCTAAAAAAAAAAAAAAAAGGTCTTTTATTGATTTTATTGGACGATCGGCATTATAGGAAAATTAGAGAGATGTAGGTAGCAAATTGGTTATTTGTAAAAGTAAGTTGGAGGTCTGTTGAGTAGGGAGGTCCAAATGCCAAATTTGAAGGTATGAATAGAAGCTCTCTATCCTTAATTATCCTATATTTCCAATATTGGAAACTTAATTATGAATACTACGTCATTTAGGTTTTTGCACAAATTTTACCATAAACATGTATATTTATTTTAGGGTTAAATACTGTTTAGTCATTGAGCTTTTGACCATAAAACACTTCTGTCACTCCCCGAATTTTAGAATAAAAATTCCTTATCCGAAACATGAAATTACTACAACTCAAAATAATCATCCTAAAAATTTCTTTACTTAACATCCTCACCACAGGAAATAAAATCAAAACCGAATTTAGTCTCAGTTAATTATTACAACTCAAATCCAAAATGGACTGTAAAGCTCTAAATGAGCATACACACCTCACAACTAAATGAAATAACAAAACTGCTGTAACACCTAAGCAGCTCGGTCGCCTCCCTGGTTATCCTGACCTGCAGGAATATCCGCTACACCAATTGAATAGTGTACCGGGATTGCAACAACACAAAACCCGGTAAGCTTATGAAAGCTCGTATAAGTAAAAGGAAAAGACTATTGCTTAATTCAGTTCATAATTATTCCCGCACAACAACACTCACAATTTTCACAAACACAAGTACTAACAATCTCAATCAACACCAATTCAAGATATCAATTCAAACCTCAACTCACATATTTCTTCACCACCCTCAACATCGTATTTATAAAAATATGGTACTTGACAGACTAGAGCTCTAACTGAATCGTAGCCCGTTACCTGGCCTAGGTTATGGCATCCGACATATTTATCATTATCGTATTTCATCAATATGTATACCTATATACATATTTAGAACGTCCGATAATTCCACATACTCAACCAATCGTATCCCATCATCCACGCAGGATTAGAGCGTCCGATTACCCCACACCGGTCACTACTTCCACCCTAAACCCATAATGAGCACAACATATAATATCACATACTGAAATTAACCCAACCAAGATACATCATATTATTATGGAATTACACAATTGAAATAAAATCAATTCATCAATTCACTCAATCATATCATCACTCAATAATATATATTTTCCACGTAAATATATATATATATACGTAATCATCCACTCAGGAATGACTACTAATACCATCTATAGTTCACACAAGAAAATCATGAAATTCATTTGTATAATTAAAATTCATTTTCACTTACCTATGGACCATGGTGATTCAAGTCCATGAAATTTTAAAACAAATATTTAATCCCCAAATATTTTTCACACAATTACCAAAATAAATAAATTTAAAACGTTCGGTTCGTAATATGAACCATGTGAGTTTTACTCACCTCAAAATTCCCGCTGCGTCTTCAATATAATTATAATTAACGCCGAAATAGCCCACTCAAATAAAATCCGTCAATCACCTAATCAAATGTGATTCGAATTTAGCCAACAATTTCAACACATAATTTAACTACCATTTAACGGCCGGATTCTAATTTACATTAAAATCCGACGGGCGATTTCTCACGAATCGCTCCCCTAATTACCGTTTTGCACATATACGAAGATCCAACGGTAGGATCTTTGCCCATGACCACACAAAGCCTCTCGGACAGTCATATGATCATCATAACAATTTTACAAGTTCATCCGACGGTCCTAATTTCACAGATCAAAAATCTAACGATCGAAATCGATTGAAATCACAAAATTCATAACTAATTCATACGATATCCGAAAAATGCGTATAATACGCTGAAATGATCGTATTGAAACATAGAATCATAAAATGGATAGAAACCAAATTTTGGACCTCCGGAGGTAGCCGGAAAGGGCCGCCGGAGTTAGGGATAGAGCCGCCACCGACCACAGCCAATGGTGTCAGGGCCGAGCTTGTCCCCTTCGTTTCATCATTCTGAGCAACTTTCATAACTAGTACAAGACCAAAAAATGACGGGAAGGGATTGAAAAGTACCAATTACAGTCGGCGGCCGGAAAAATTCCAGAAACCGGCGAGCTTGAAAACCGACGTGAAAACTGCAACCTCAGGCCTCGATCCCTTCTGGAAACTTGTTCAGAACTTCCTTGTGAACTCAACAAGCCAAGAATCACAAGAAACGATCGTGTATAGCTCGAGATATCTTGATCGAAAGTTTGGTTGTTTCGATCCGTTCGAGTCGAGCTCCGACGAACGTGAAAATGTTCGACCCAGCTCCGGTCCTTCTTGGTGCTTGTAGAGGAAGTTGAGGCGAGCTCAATGAGCCAAGAATCAAGTGAAATGGTGGTGTGTAGCTCGAGATATCAAGATCGAACCGAAATCGAGCCTTTTCAGTTCGGGCCGTGCCACCGTCGCTACAGGCAGTATCGCGACGCAAGGCCGCCTCTGGCAGCTGCACAAGGTTGAGACAAAGCTCTTGGAGGAGGTTTGAGGTCGTGGGCTGGTCGGACGAGCTGGAGATGGCTTGCTCTGTTTTGCTTCCGTTTCGGCCGAGAGGAGGACGACGCGAGAGTTGAGAGAGAGAGTGAACAGTCTGCTTTCCAAAAAAGGAAGGGAGGCCGGTGAAAAAAAATAGGGTTTCCAAAATTCTTAGGGTTTTTTCCTATATATACCCGTTTCGGAAAATATTCTAAATTCAATAACTAATTCAAAAAAAATCCGATCTTCGTGTTCCGCACGTGTACGGACTCGTATCGACGAGCTCTACAACTTTCATTAAGGAAGTTTCTCCAAATTTTGTACGTAGAAAAAGTCGATTTCACAAACCGAGCATTTCGAGCTTTTCGTTAAAAATGATCGTTTTGAAACTTCGATAATTGTAAAAGTGAATTATTATCGAACAATAATCGTGAAATCGCATAATAATCGTTCAACACAATTACTCGAATTTAAAATGATAATTACGGGTATTACAGTTTAGTCCCTGACCTTCTGATTTCACACGTTTAGTCCTTGTACTTCAAAATTTCAGACCAATAGGTCCTTGCCGTCTAAAAGTCGCGGTGAAATATCTATTATGCCCTCAGTTCTTTTTTTTAAAATAAATTTATTCCTTTCTCTTTTTTTATATTCTTTTTTCTTTATTTTATTTATTCTTTTTTTTTTTCAAACAGAAAGAAAGAAAGGGAAAAAAATTCATTTTCTAAAAAAAATAAATTAATTAATTAAAAAAAGAACTGAGGGCATAATAGACATTTCACCATGACTTTTAGACGGCAATGACCTATTGGCCTGAAATTTTGAAGTACAGAGACTAAACGTGTGAAATTAGAAGGTCATGGATTGAAGTGTTTTATGGTCAAAAGCTCAAGGACTAAACAATATTTAACCGTTTATTTTATATATAAAACTAATAAGTATTCATAATATTTTATATATAGTATTTACTAAATTTTGGAAAATAATACAAAAATAATATTTAATTATTACAAAACGGAACGGACTATTAACGAATCAGACCTAAATCCATGTTTTATCCTTTAGATAAAACGGATGAACGGATTTGGACCATTAACAGATCAACAGGTTTAGATGAATATGGATCTGATCCGGATTGGATATGGATCAAAATCCGGTTCATTACAAGTCTATATATAAGATTATATGAAACCTGAATGAATCAGCTTGCATGCTTGCCTTGACCTGAACAGCTCCTCTATCCTACTCGCTTAGATCTATAGGTCATGGAAACTACTACGTTCTTCATTTCCCTGCTAGTTCTCTTTGCTTCTCTCTACTATGTCTTCTGTAAAATTATTCCAAGCCCTAGGCAACAAGTAACAGTTTATCAACTGCCACCAGGAAGCACAGGTTGGCCCATCATTGGTGAAACCTTCGAGTATCTACGCACAGCCAGAAACGGAGTCCCTGAAAAGTTTGTAGCAGACCGAAGGAAAAAGTACTCCAATGTCTCATTATCATCAGCTGCAGCAACAGTAGGCTCGTGCAAGGTGTTCAAGACATCGTTGCTCGGCGAATCTATGGCCATGCTGTGCACCGCTGCTGGAAACAAATTCCTGTTTTCAAACGAGAACAAACTGGTCAAGTCTTGGTGGCCTGCTAACTTCAAAAAGATGTTTCCAAACACCAACAAAGCAGACTTCTCCAAAGAGACCATCCGATTGCGCAGAGTCATGTCTACATTTCTCAAGCCTGACGCTGTCCGAAAGCATATAGGCGTCATGGATCAGGTCACCAAACACCATTTCGATAAGCATTGGTCCTCGGTGGATCAAAACCAACAAGTGATCATGTTTCACTCACTAGCAAAGAAGTATACCTTAGCATTATCTTGCAGACTCTTCTTAAACATCGAGGATCCACAAGTGATTGCCAAGCTAGAGAAACCCATTCGGCATATAAATGCGGGGCTCGTTTCACTGCCAGTAGATCTGCCGGGCACCAACTTCAACAGAGCCATCAGAGCATCCAGGAAAATGAAGGAGGAAATTGAGAGTATGGTTGTGCAGAGGAAAATAGATCTCATGAATCTGAATTTGATTGATCGTGAACAATTAGCGAATGAACCACAAGATCTAATGTCTACCTGGCTCATGGAGAGATATAGCGATGGAGAAGAGATGACGGAAGCGGACATTGCCGAAAAGTTGTGGGGTATATAATACGTGCCGGTTATGACTCTATAATTAACACACTGTTCCACTGTCATCTTTCTGTCACAGCTTCCTCCAGTTTATGATGCCGTCCTTAAAGGTACATTATATACATAAGCAAATTCTACCTAGCTAACTAGCTGCATTAACGTAGATTAGCAATATATGCTCATACCAATGATCATTACGATCAAACAAGAATTGAATTAATTACATATTTGATTTCAACTATGCATCCATCTTCTATTAATATTTCATGATTTCTCTAGATCACGAATCTCTACGCCTCCGTGTTTGTAGGCTTAGCATGTTCTCACATAGCTTGAGGACAGATATATAATCAATATATTAATGCCATCTCGAGTGGTCATATACGCTGTCCCAAACTTCCGCACAACGTGCTAAATTAATTATTCGCTAAATTTATAGGATAATATATTTTAAAAAATTCATATAGACCTATGCATGTAATATATAAATTAATAATTTCTTGATACACTGTTTATGATTCAACTATATATGCATAACACCTTCATGAAGAATGACTCAATCGTAGTTTGTTTTTTCTTCAAATTGATGTCACCTTGGGATCTCAACTCTGACTTTTCTGAACATTGTAAGATGTTCTGGTGTGGTTTTCTTATACTGCAACAAAAACTTATTCTATGTCATCACTACTTCTTTTTAAGAAACGGGCTCCATAGTAGAAGTAGAACTATCATCTTCATCTTCAACTTCATCATCTTTGTAATACCCGCAATTTTCATTTTAAATTCGAGTAATTGTGTTGAACAATTATTATGCGATTTCACGAATATTATTCGATAATAATTCACTTTTAGAATTATCGAAGTTTCGAAACGATTATTTTTAACGAAAAGCTCGAAATGCTCGGTTTGAGAAATCGACTTTTTCTACGTACAAAATTTGGAGAAACTTCCTTTATGAAAGTTGTAGAGCTCATCGATATGAGTCCGTACACGTGAGGAACACAAAGATCGGATTTTTTCTGAATTAGTTATCGAATTGGGAAGATTTTCCGAAACTTGTATATATTTTCAGAAGATTTCCATTTTGGTCCGGCCTCCTTCCATTTTCGGAAGGTACTGTTCATCATCTTCCTCCTCCGTTCCTCGACCAAAAGCGACCGAGAGAGAGAGCAAAGTTCACCATAATCGTTCTCTCTCCACAGACCACCTCTCGACCTCATACCAAGTCCCAGACGTTCGTCTCGAGCTACTCTACCACCTGAACGGCGTCGCTTCCACCGGCAAGGCCTCCAGCTCCGGCGAAACAGCCCGAAACAACCGGACCCGAAAACAAACCAAAACAAGCCCCGTGCGTTTTCGACCACCAAACCAGGTGAAACTCGTTCCTCTACATCGACTCAACCTCCTGAAGCTCCCAGAAGCAGTTTTACAAGGCGGCGCGGCCTACAGCGGCGGCGGCACGACCCTAACCGAAAAGGTTCGTTTTCGGTTCGGTCTTGATATCTCGAGCTACAGACCACCATTTCACTTGATTCTTAGCTCATTGAGCTCGCCTCAACTTCCTCTACAAGCACCAAGAAGGACCAGTGGGTCGAACATTTTCACGTTCGTCGGAGCTCAACCCCGTACGTATCGAAACAACCAACTTTTGATCCAAATATCTCGAGCTATACACGATCGTTTCTTGTGATTCTTGGCTTGTTGAGTTCGCAAGGAAGTTCTGAACAAGTTTCCAGAAGGGATCGAGGCGTGAGGTTGCAGTTTTCACGTCGGTTTTCAAGCTCGCCGGTTTTTGGAAATTTTCCGGCCGCCGACTGTAATTGATACTTTTCGATCCCTTCCCGTCATTTTTTGGTCTTGTGCTAGTTCTGAAAGTTACTCAGAATGATGAAACGAAGGGGACAAGCCTCGGCCCCGACACCATTGGAGGTGGTCGGTGGCGGCTCTGTCCCTAACTCCAGCGGTCCTTTCCGGCCACCTCCAGAGGTCTAAAATTTGGTTTCTGTCCATTTTATGATTCTATGTTTCAATACGATCATTTCGACGTATTATACGCATTTTTTGGATATCGTATGAATTAGCTATGAATTTTGTGATTTCGATCGATTTCGATCGTTTGATTTTTGATCTGTGAAATTAGGACCGTCGGATGAACTTGTAAATTTGATATGATGATCATATGATTGTCCCAGAGGCTTTGTGTGGTCATATGACCGTTGGATCTTCGTATATGTGCAAAACTGTAATTAGGGGAGCGATTCGTGAGAATCCGCTCGTCGGATTTTAATGTAAATTAGAATCCAGCCGTTAAATGGTAGTAAAATTATGTGTTGGAATTATTGGCTAAATTCAAATCACATTTGATTAGGTGATTGACGGATTGTATTTGAGTGGGCTATTTCGGCGTTAATTATATTGTATTGAAGACGCAGCGGGAATATCGAGGTGAGTAAAACTCACGTGGTTCATATTACGAACCGAGCGTTTTATATTTAATTATTTTTGGTAATTGTGTGAAAAATATCACGGACTTGAATCACCACGGTCCATAGGTAAGTAAAATATTTGTTTTAAAATTTCATGGACTTGAATCACCACGGTCCATAGGTAAGTAAAATGAATTTTTAATTATACAAATGAATTTCATGATTTTCTTGTGTGAACTATAGATGGTATTAGTGGTCATTCCTGAGTGGATGATTACGTATATATATATTTACGTGGAAAATATATATTGATGAGTGGATTGTTGAGTGATGATATGATTGAGTTGAATTGATTATATTTCAATTGTGTAATTCCATAATAATATGGTGTATCTTGGTTGGGTTGATTGCAGTATGTGATATTATATGTTGTGCTCATTTATGGGTTTAGGGTCGACGTAGTGACCGGTGTGGGGTAATCGGACGCTCTAATCCTGGGTGGATGATGGGATACGATTGGTTGAGTATGTGGAATTATGGGACATTATAAATATGTATATAGGTATACATATTGATGAAATACGATAATGATAAATATGTCGGATGCCATAACCTAGGCCAGGTGACGGGCTACGATTCAGTTAGAGCCCTAGTCTGTCAAGTACCGTATTTTTATAAATACGATGTTGATGGTTGTGAAGAAAGATGTGAGTTGGGGTTTGTCTTGATATATTGAATTGGTGTTGATTGAGATTGTTAGTACTTGCGGATGTGGAAATTGTTGAGTGTTGTTGTGTGTGGAAATAATTATGAATTAAATTAAACAATAGTTCTTTCCTTTTACTCATACGAGATTTCATAAGCTTACCGGGTTTTGTGTTGTTGCAACCCCGGTACACTATTCAAATGGTGTAGCGGATATTCCTGCAGGTCAGGATAATCAGGGTGGTGACCGAGCTGCTTAGGTGTTACAGCAGTTTTTGTTATTTCATTTAGTTGTGAGGGGTGTATGCTCATTTAGAGCTTTGCAGTTCATTTTGGATTTGAGTTGTAATAATTAACCGAGACTAAATTCGGTTTTGATTTTATTTCATGTGGTGAGGATGTTAAGGAAAGAAATTTTCAGGATGATTATTTTGAGTTTGTAGTAATTTCATGTTTCGGATTTTGAATTTTTATTCCAAAATTCGGGGTGTTACAGTTTGGTATCAGAGTGTAAGGTACATATTTGGTGATATGTCAATACTTACCGAGTGATGGCCCGTCTGCAGCGGATCCCCATCGTGTGCTCTTCGGTATTGACAATGTCATTAGGTATGTGAGAGTGTTAGGTTGGCTAGGAACGTTAGCGCGTCTTAAGAAATTTAGGCATCGTCATGTATGCTTAATACTTGGTTAATATGGACTTGCATTTGACTTATGCTTTGTTTAAGTGTTATGTGTGTATTAATCAAGTATATCATGCTTATTAGGTAATGGAGATTGAGGGAAACGAACCCAGAGGTCGGGGTAGAGGTAGACCTCGTGGCAGGGGTAGAGGCCGAGGAAGGGGTAGGGCCCCACCAGTCGAAGAAGCATCCGAGACGGAGGTAGATGCACCTTATGAGGATCAGCCTATTCCTCCTGTGGCCGTGGTTGATAGTCCTGCTCGCTTGCTGATGCTAGCAAGGGAAATTACTCGCTTGGGAGCAACCAAGTTTGGAGGAGGCACTGATTTTATGGTGGCGGATCGTTGGATAGAGGATTTGCATACCTATTTCGATCTGCTTGATTGCACTGAGACCTACAAGAGGAAGCTAGCCGCTTTCATGCTGAAGGATGAGGCTAGGGTGTGGTGGAACGTCACACAGAGGAGCATTGAGGTGTCTACCTTGAATGGGACGACTTTGAGAGGCTGTTCAGGGAGAAGTACTTTCCACCAGCAGTGAAAGAGAGGTTGGAACGAGAGTTCCTTGCACTTGTATAGGGGAAGATGACTGTAATTGTGTATGATGCGGAGTTCTCCAGACTGTACAAGTATGTGAGGCAGATGGAGGATGAGGACTTGGCCAAGAAGTTTCAGAGAGGGTTGAGTCCTTCGATTGAGCATGATGTGGCCATCTTAGAGCTGAAGACCAAGAGAGAGATCTTGGCTAAGGCACAGATCATTGAGCAGCAGAACCTGATTCGTAGAGAGAAGGAGTCTGCTGAGAGAGACTTCCAGGGCAAGGGAAAGGCTATAGCAGGAAGCAGTAGAGCTAGAGACTTCAGGGGTGGGCTCTGGAAGAGACAGAGAACTCAGTTCCAGCATCAGGCTCCAGCTAGGGCAGCAGTAGCTCCTCCTGTTCAGGCTATGCCTATTAGGCAGATAGCACCAGCAGCTCCGGTGAAGTGCTTTAAATGTGGCGAGCCGGGCCATATCTCTCTTGCGTGCACAAAACCGCGGGGTAGGATATGCTACAGCTGTGGACAGGCAGGGCATCAGGCTAGGGAGTGTCCCCGAAATCAGGGTAGAGTGCAGGGTAACCAGCAGAGGCAGCTACCACCTGCACAAGCTAGAGTCTTTGCCATCGGTCAGGCAGGCACGGGAGTGGAAGGTACCTTATCTGTTTATCACTATCTTGCTAGAGTACTGTTTGATACGGGAGCCTCACACTCTTTCATATCTAGTTCGGTTGTGGATGTTTTGGGTTTGATTGCTATGCCTCTGACTAGATCATTGTGTGTTACATCACCTCTCGGTGTGTCTCTTGAGCTTAGCATGTTTTGTGATGATTGCCCTATTGGGATTGGTGGCAGAGAGTTCTCTGCGTCTTTGATTGTGATTCTGGATCACACGTATGATGTGATTTTGGGTATGGATTGGTTGAGCCCGAACCATGCTGTTATTGATTGCTTTAGGATGATTGTGTCCTTCCATGTTCCGGGACAACCGGTGTTTCATTACCGTTGTCTGAAGTCTGACTTGGATCAGTTGTGGTAGTGTTCGTTGACGACATCTTGATTTATTCAAGGTCGTCAGGTGAGCATGAGGAGCATCTGCGAATCGTACTACAGAAGTTGAGAGAGCAGAAACTATTTGCCAAGTTCGAGAAGTGCGATTTCTGGCAGAGTGAGGTCAAGTTCCTTGGTCATGTGGTCTCGAAGGATGGAGTTTCTGTGGATCCTTCGAAGATTGAAGCACTGATGAGTTGGAGTCGCCCTACTACGGTTACAGAAATCAGTAGCTTCCTTGGACTGGCAGGGTATTACAGGCGCTTCATTGAAGGGTTTTCTGGTATTGCTTCGGCTTTGACCAAATTGACCAGGAAAGACACTCAGTTCGTATGGTCGGATGAGTGTGAGAAGACTTTCAATGAGCTGAAGACTAGATTGACTACAGCTCCGGTGTTGACTATTCCTACTAGTGGTGGTAGATTAGTCATTTACAGCGATGCATCTCATCAGGGTTTGGGGTGTGTGTTGATGCAGAATGGTAGTGTCGTTGCTTATGATTCTAGACAGTTGAAGGTACATGAGTGGAATTACCCCACTCATGATCTAGAGCTAGTAGCAGTGGTGTTTGCCTTGAAGATTTGGAGGCACTATCTTTATGGTGAGAAATTTGAACTCTTTTCTGATCACAAGACTTTGAAGTATCTATTCTCCCAGAAGGAATTGAGCATGAGGCAGAGAAGATGGATGGAGCTCATTAAGGACTATGATTTCACCTTAGAGTATCATCCCGGAAAGGCGAATGTGGTGGCTGATGCTTTGAGTAGGAAACCTCGGGTAATCATGGAATTGATTATGGTGCGAGAGTGGCGCATGTTAGAAGCTGCATCTGAGTTTGACCTTATGCCCGTAGGAGCAGGATAGGGAATCTTTCTCGGTAGTATCACCTTACAACCCACCTTGATCTCCAGGATCATTCAAGGTCAGACACTTGATGAGTTGCTCAGGCGAGGATTGTTGAGATGACTGTTGACCCGGATGTGGAAGGTCCTTCAGAGTGGATGATTGGGGCTGATGGAAGGTTGAGATTTCAAGGGAGATTATATGTACCGAGTGTTGATAACCTCAGAGAGGAGATCATGCGGGAAGCATATAGGTCTCGATATACTATACATCCAGGAGGTACTAAAATGTATATGGATCTACGAAGACAGTTTTGGTGGTATGGTATGAAGAGGGATGTGGCAGAACATGTGTCGAAGTATCTTACCTGTCAACAGGTGAAGGCAAAGCATCAGAGACCAGCAGGAATGCTGAACCCCTTATCGATTCCTGTTTGGAAATGGGAAGATATCTCTATGGACTTTGTGACTGGATTGCCTAGGTCCAGGCAAAGTTATGACTCAATTTGGGTGATTGTTGACCGGTTGACTAAATCAGCACACTTCCTTCCGGTGGCAAAAACGTACTCAGGGGATGCGTTGTGTAAGTTGTACGTGAACGAGATAGTGAGGCTTCATGGAGTGCCTGTGACGATTGTCTCTGATCGTGATGCTCGTTTCACTTCAGAATTCTGGCGTAGGTTCCATAAGGCATTTGGTACGTCTTTTGCTATGAGCACTGCATTTCACTCACAAACAGATGGACAGACCGAGAGAGTGAATCAGGTGATGGAGGACATGCTCAGAGCTTGTGTTTTGGCTTTTAAGGGTAGTTGGGCGGATCATCTGCCATTGGTAGAGTTTGCCTACAACAACAGCTATCATTCTAGTATCGGTATGGCTCCATATGAGGCTCTTTATGGTAGGCCATGTAGAACTCCTATCTGTTGGGCGGAAGCAGGGGATAAAGGGCTTATTGGTCCTGAGATTGTACAGGAGACTACAAAGAAGGTCACTACTATTCGGGACAGAATCCGAACCGCTCAGAGTAGACAGAAGAGTGATGCTGACTTGAAGAGGAGACCTTTAGAGTTTGAGACAGGCGATCATGTGTTCTTGAAAGTCTCACCTATGAAAGGCGTAGTGAGATTTGGCACGAAGGGGAAACTCGCACCGAGGTATGTTGGACCCTTTGAGATTCTGGAAAGGGGTTGGTAACTTGGCATATCGTCTTGCTTTACCTGTTAGCATGTCGGGTGTGCACAATGTCTTCCATGTGTCTATGCTCAGGAAGTATGTTCGAGACGAGTCGCACATGATTGATCACGGTGCGATCGAAGTGAACACAAATGTGACATTTGTAGTTGAGCCTGTTCGTATCTTGGATAGGTCTACAAAGAAATTTCATAGGAAAGAGGTTGATCTCGTGAAGGTGTTGTGGAGTCATCGTGACGAGGGTGATGCATCATGGGAGTTAGAATCTGACATGAGAGCGAGGTATCCACAACTTTTTAGGGAATTGGATACTTGAATTTCGGGACTAAATTCTTTTAAGGGGGGTAGATTGTAATACCCGCAATTTTCATTTTAAATTCGAGTAATTGTGTTCAACGATTATTATGGGATTTCACGAATATTATTCGATAATAATTCACTTCTAGTATTATCGAAGTTTCGAAACGATTATTTTTAACGAAAAGCTCGAAATGCTCGGTTTGAGAAATCGACTTTTTCTACGTACAAAATTTGGAGAAACTTCCTTCATGAAAGTTGTATAGCTCATCGATACGAGTCCGTACACGTGCGGAACACAAAGATCGGATTTTTTGTGAATTAGTTATCGAATTTAGAAGATTTGCCGAAACTTGTATATATAGGAAAAAACCCTAGCTATTTTCAGAAGATTTCCATTTTGGTCCGGCCTTCTTCCATTTTTGGAAGGTACTATTCATCGTCTTCCTCCTCCGTTCCTCGACTAAAAGCGACAGAGAGAGAGAGAGAGAGAGCAAAGTTCACCATAATCGTTCTCTCTCCACAGACCACCTCTCGACCTCAAACCAAGTCCCAGGCGTTCGTCTCGAGCTGCTCTACCACCTAGACGGCGTCGCTTCCACTGGCAAGGCCTCCAGCTCCGGAGAAACAGCCCGAAACAACCGGACCCGAAAACAAAACCAAAACAAGCCCCGTGAGTTTTCGACCACCAAAACAGGTGAAACTCGTTCCTCTACATCGAATCAATCTCTTGAAGCTCCCAGAAGCAGTTTTACAAGGCGGCGCGGCCTGCAACGGCGGCGGCACGGCTCGAACCGAAAAGGTTCGTTTTCGGTTCGATCTCGATATCTTGAGCTACAGACCACCATTTCACTTGATTCTTGGCTCATTGAGCTCGCCTCAACTTCCTCTACAAGCACCAAGAAGGACCGGAACTGGGTCGAACGTTTTCACGTCCGTCGGAACTCGACCCGTACGGATCGAAACAACCAACTTTCGATCCAAATATCTCGAGCTATACACGATCGTTTCTTGGGATCCTTAGCTTGTTGAGTTCGCAAGGAAGTTCTGAATAAGTTTCCAGAAGGGATCGAGGCGTGAGGTTGCAGTTTTCACGTCGGTTTTCAAGCTCGACGGTTTGTAGAATTTTTCCGACCGCCGACTGTAATTGGTACTTTTCGATCCCTTCCCGTCATTTTTGGTCTTGTGATAGTTATGAAAGTTGCTCAGAATGATGAAACGAAGGGGTCAAGCTCGGCCCCGACACCATTGGCTGTGGTCGGTGGCGGCTCTGTCCCTAACTCCGGCGGCCCTTTCCGGCCACCTCTGGAGGTCTAAAATTTGGTTTCTGTCCATTTTATGATTCTATGTTTCAATACGATCATTTCGACATATTATACACATTTTTCGGATATCGTATGAATTAGTTATGAATTTTGTGATTTTGATCGATTTCGATCGTTAGATTTTTGATCTGTGAAATTAGGACCGTCGGATGAACTTATAAATTTGATATGATGATCATATGACTGTCCCAGAGGCTTTGTGTGGTCATGGGCGAAGATCCGACCGTTGGATCTTCGTATATGTGCAAAACGGTAATTAGGGGAGCGATTCGTAAGAATCCGCTCATCGGATTTTATTGTAAATTAGAATCCGGCCGTTAAATGGTAGTTAAATTATGTGTTGGAATTATTGGCTAAATTCGAATCACATTTGATTAGGTGATTGACGGATTGTATTTGAGTGGGCTATTTCAGCGTTAATTATATTGTATTGAAGACGCAGCGAGAATATCGAGGTGAGTAAAACTCACGTGGTCCATATTACGAACCGAGCGTTTTATATTTAATTATTTTTGGTAATTGTGTGAAAAATATTTGTAGATTAAATATTTGTTTTAAAATTTCATGGACTTGAATCACCACGGTCCATAGGTAAGTAAAATGATTTTTTAATTATACAAATGAATTTCATGATTTTCTTGTGTGAACTATAGATGGTATTAGTAGTCATTCCTGAGTGGATGATTACGTATATATATATTTACGTGGAAAATATATATTGATGAGTGGATTGTTGAGTGATGATATGATTGAGTTGAATTGATGAATTGATTATATTTCAATTGTGTAATTCCATAATAATATGGTGTATATTGGTTGGGTTGATTTCAGTATGTGATATTATATGTTGTGCTCATTTATGGGTTTAGGGTCGACGTAGTGACCGGTGTGGGGTAATCGGACGCTCTAATCCTGGGTGGATGATGGGATACGATTGGTTGAGAATGTGGAATTATCGGACATTATAAATATGTATATAGGTATACATATTGATGAAATACGATAATGATAAATATGTCGGATGCCATAACCTAGGCCAGGTGACTGGCTACGATTCAGTTAGAGCTCTAGTCTGTCAAGTACCGTATTTTTATAAATACGATGTTGAGGGTTGTGAAGAAAGATGTGAGTTGGGGTTTGTCTTGATATATTGAATTGGTGTTGATTGAGATTGTTAGTACTTGCGGATGTGGAAATTGTTGAGCGTTGTTGTGTGTGGGAATAATTATGAATTAAATTAAACAATAGTTCTTTCCTTTTACTCATACGAGCTTTCATAAGCTTATCGGGTTTTGCGTTGTTGCAACCCCGGTACACTATTCAAATGGTGTAGCGGATATTCCTGCAGGTCAGGATAATCAGGGTGGTGACCGAGCTGCTTAGGTGGTACAGCAGTTTTTGTTATTTCATTTAGTTGTGAGGGGTGTATGCTCATTTAGAGCTTTACAGTTAGTTCATTTTGGATTTGAGTTGTAATAATTAACCGAGACTAAATTCGGTTTTGATTTTATTTCGTGTGGTGAGGATGTTAAGTAAAGAAATTTTTAGGATGATTATTTTGAGTTTGTAGTAATTTCATGTTTCGGATTTTGAATTTTTATTCCAAAATTTAGGGTGTTACAATCTTGATCATTTCTCATGATGCTCTATTATTTGCTCGTCAGTTAACATAACACATTCAACAGAATACAACAATATTTAAGAAAATAAAGATAACTTTGATAAATTAATAAGTTATTAATTTAGATTATTTAATATTTGCTAAATTAATGGGATTTCCTTAATTTCAAGGCTATTAATTTATACGTACCATAAGTAGGATTATGTGTACGTACCACTAACTTTTTGTCTGTCTATAAATGACAGCGAAATGGTATGTTACTGCCTATTCTGGCTTGTGATGAGTATAGTATTTATCTAACTCAAAAAAAAAATTATAGAGGTTTAACTGTATATGTAATATATACAGCAATATTTTGTAGTACCTGCTGGCCAAGTTCTCCTATATATAGAGAAAATTAATGAAAACTGCGGCGGAGGACTTTACTAATTAAGTAGCGAGTAGTGAAATGGATCCATGTAAATATGTGTTGCAGAGCAAATGGAGATTGCAGAATCAAAATATGAAGGAGGGTTGCTCAACTGGGGGGACATACAAAAGATGAAATATACATGGAACGTGGTATGTGAAGTATTGCGATTGCAGCCCCCAGCTAGTGGAACTTTTAGGGAGGCCATCACCGACTTCGTCTATGAGGGATATCTAATTCCAAAAGGAATGAAGGCACGTACATTACATTACATATACTAGCTAATTTTATTTCAATATATCTAGCTTCGTGAGCATCTATATTGTCTTCATTTCTCATTTTCATACCTCCTGCGTGTAGTTACATTGGAATGCGTTTGCCGCACATAAGAACCCGGAATACTTTCCAGATCCACAAAAGTTTGAGCCGTCAAGGTTTGAAGGATCAAGGACCACCTCCTTTCTCGTATGTTCCTTTTGGAGGAGGACCTCGAATGTGTCCCGGAAAAGAAAATGCTCGATTCAAGATATTGGTTTTCATGTATAACCTGGTCACCAGATTCAAGTGGGAGATGGTTTTTCCTGACGAGAAGATGGTCGTGGACCCTGTTCCTTTTCCTACCCAAGGACTTCCTATTCGTCTGTTTTCTCATAAATCATAAACGTGGTAACTATTGTAATTGTTATTTGTTTTGAATAAGTCCTACTCTACTAGGACTCTGTTCGTGTTTATCAAGTCATCAACTTGAGAGTTGTTAGTCATTGGGTAGTTGTTCCAAATTTTCTGCTTAGTTTGTTTTGTACAGAGCTTGTTTTCAATCAATGAAAATCATTCAGATCCAATATTTCTCTTGCTTTCATATTATTTAGTTTCTCTGACAAAACAATTGAGAACAACTGTCACGCTCCGAATTTTTGAATAAGAATTCAAAATCCGAAACATGAATTACTACAACTTAAAATAACCATCCTGAAAATTTCTTTTCCTTAACAACCTCACGACACAATTTAATTTCAAAAATCGAATCTAGTCGCGGTTAATTATTACAACTCACTTACAAAATCAATTGTAAAGCTCTAAATGAGCATACAAACCTCATAACTTAAATGAAATAAAAATAAATGCTGCAACATCTAAACAACACGGTCACCTCCCTGGGTATCCTGACCTGCAGGAATATCCGCTACACCATTTGAATAGTGTACCGGGATTGCAACAACAAAACCCGGTAAGCTTTTGAAAGCTCGTATGAGTAAAAAGAAATAAAGGTTGTTTAATTAAATTATATCTATTTTCACCCAAGTCAACACTCAACTATTTCCACATCCACAAGAAACCAACAATCACAACAATCACCAAATCACCAATCAACACAAAACCGTAATTCACATCTTTCTTCTTAAAACCCCGACATCGTATTTATATAAATACGGTATATGACAGACTAGAGCTCTAACTGAATCATAGCCCGTCACCTGGCCTAGATTATGGTATCTGACATATTTATCTTTATCGTATTTCATCAATATGTATACTTATATACATATTTAGAACGTCCGATAATTGTACATACACAACTAATCGTATCCCATCATCCACCTAGGATTAAAGCGTTTGATTCCCCCATACCGGTCACTACGTTGACCCTAAATCCATAATAAGTATAACAATATGTTTCCACACAATGAAATCAACTCATCCAACTTACATAATATTATTATGAAATTTAAGCATTTGAAATATAATCCAAATCATTATTCCAACTCAATCATATCATCACTCAATAACACACCAATCAATATATATGTTCCACATATATATATATATATATATATATATGTAATCATCCACTCAGGAATGACCACTAATACCATCTACAGTTCACACAAGAAAATCATGAAATTCATTTGTATAATAAAAATTCATTTTACTTACCTATGGACCGTAGTTGATCAAGTCCATATGATTTTAAAAACAAATATTTAATCCATAAATATTTTTCACACAATTACAAAAATAAATAATTTAAAGTACTCGGTTCGTAATATGAACCACGTGAGTTTTACTCACCTCTAAACTCCCGCTGCGTTTTCACTTAAATACAAATCACAATGATCCAAACGCTCGTCAACTCAAGCCGTCAAGTACCTAATCAAGTATGGTCTTTACTTAGCAAACGAAGCACGAAATAAACTTAAATGATGATCCAACGGTCGGATTTTAAAATAAAGACGATCCAACAGTCGAATTCTAAAATAAAGACAATCCAACGGTCGGATCGAATTTAAACGATGATCCAACGGTTAGATCCATACGGATCGCCCTTGGAAACATCCTATCAAAATTATACGAAAATCCGACGGACGGATCTTCACTAATTGCCTCCCGAATCAATGTTTTACAATTATACGAAGATCCAACGGTCGGATTTTCGCCCGTCACCATACAAAGTCATCGAGATAGTCATATGAACATCATATTAATATTTGAAGTAAAACCGATGGTCTGATCTCCGTAAATCGTAAACCGAAGGTAAATTGTAAAACCGTAAATAGTAACGTCAAAACTTAAATTGACTATTTATCAACTTTTTCTAACATGACCATGTTATATATCAAAACGCTCGTATGGATGCATAGATCATCATCCAGATAATATAAACTCAAAATTTGGTCCGACGCACCGCCACACGGGCGGTCAGACGGCAATCAACGCGCAAGTCAACGCTGGTCAACCACCTCAGATGCAAAAGTTGTCAACTACAAACTTCTTCAAAATGAAATTGTGAACAACTTTAATACCTGACTTTTTCCTAGATAAGGTCTAGATCGTCCTAGATTGGGCTTTGACGTTGGATTAATCTCGACCCTCTGGTCAGTTTCCAAATTGAATCAGGGATGTTGAAACCTTCAACTCTTGATTTACCACTCTACACTCAAAATCTTGATGCAAGCCACATATGCGGATGATCAGGAGAAAGAGCATGTCACGAAAATGGGGTTGATCGGCCGAGATGATGCCGGAAAAAGGGGGATCAGGCCGGGTCACCATTCGATGACTGATGTTGCTTCGATCCGAGGCTAGAGACAGCGGCCGGACGAGGCGAGGGCGGGGAGCAGCTGGGCGAGGGGCGACGAAGCCGGGAAGGCCCAGGTCCTGCGACGGCGTGGCCGGGAAGGCTGACTTCCAACCTGGTCAGGTCGAAGCCGGGTCGGCCGAGGGAATGGCTACAGCTCGCGAGAGAGAGAGAGAGAGAGAGAGAGAGAGAGAGAGAGAGAGAGAGAGAGAGAGAGAGAGAGAGAGAGAGAGGAAGGGGGGACTGATGTGCAAAAATCAATTTTTTTCGTCCCTAATGAAAAAATCATATTTTTCTTACTATTTATAGAAAAATTCTAATTTTCAAATATTCATAATTTATTCATACGAGCTCCGAATATTACGTTCCACATATGCTCGAACTCGTATCGACGAGTTCTACAACTTTCATGAAGGAAGTGTTCCCAAATTTTGAACGTATAAAATGTCGATTTTCACGACCCCTAAATAACTTTTGTTTTCGAAAATAAAATCATTCGAAACCAACTTTCTCAAACCACGACATACCAATTAATCTCAAATACCATAATTCAATTAATATAACAATTATTGAATTACATAAATTTATTTTATGAAAATTTGGGTCTTCACAGTCTACCCTCCTTAAAAGAATTTCGTCCCGAAATTCAAGCATGCTTGTCCACAAAGAGCTGAGATACTTCTTCCTCATGTCAAACTCCAATTCCCATGACGCATCACCCTCATCATGATGACTCCACAACACTTTCACAAGATCAACCTCCTTCCTACGAAGCTTCTTCGTAGACCTATCCAAGATACGAACAGGTTCAACTATAAATGTCACATCAGTGTTTATTTCGATCGTACCATGATCAATCACGTGAGACTCATCTCGAACATACTTCCTGAGCATAGATACATGGAAGACATTGTGCACACCCGACATGCTAATAGGTAAAGCAAGTCGATATGCCAAGTTTCCAACCCTTTCCAGAATCTCAAAGGGTCCAACATACCTCTGTGCGAGTTTTTCCTTCTTGCCAAATCTCCCCACACCTTTCATAGGTGAGACCTTCAAGAACACATGATCGTCCGTCTCAAACTCTAAAAGTCTCCTCCTCAAGTCAGCATAACTCTTCTGTCTACTCTAAGCGGTTCGGATTCTGTCCCGAATAGTAGCGACCTTCTCTGTAGTCTCCTGTACAATCTCAGGACCAATGAACCCTTTATCCCCTACTTCCGCCAACAGATAGGAGTCCTACATTGCCTACCATAAAGAGCCTCATATGGAGCCATACCGATACTGGAGTGATAGCTGTTGTTGTAGGCAAACTCTACCAATGGCAGATGACGCTACATGCGGCGGTCAGACGATTGTCAATGCGCAGGTCAACGTCGGTCAACCACCTCAGATACAAAAGTCTTCAACTACAAACTTCTTCAAAATGAAATTGTGAGCAACTTTAATACCTGACTTTTTTCGAGATAAGGTCTAGATCGTCCTAGATCGGGCTTTGAAGTTGGATTAACCTCGGCCCTCTGATCTGTTTCCAGATTGAATCAGGGACGTCGAAACCTTCAACTCTTGATTTACCACTCTACACTCAAAATCGTGATGCACGCCATATATGGGGATGATCGGGAGAAAGAGCACGTCACGAAAATGGGGTTGATCGGCCGAGATGATGTTGGAAAAAGGGAGATCTGGCCGGGTCACCGTTCGGTGACTGAGGTTGCTTCGATCCGAGGCTAGAGACAGCGGCAGGACGAGGCGAGGGCGGGGAGCAGCTGGGCGAGGGGCGGCGAAGCCGGGAAGGCCCGGGTCCGACGGCGGTGTGGCCTAGAAGGCTGACTTCCAACCGGGTCGGGTCTAAGCCGGGGCGGCTGAGGGAAGTGCTGCAACTCGCGCGAGAGAGAGAGAGAGAGAGAGGGGAGGGGGGACTGATGTGCAAAATTCAATTTTTTTCGTCTTTAATGAAAAAATCAGATTTTTCTTACTATTTATAGAAAAATTCTAATTTTCAAATATTCATAACTTATTCATACGAACTTCGAATATTATGTTCCATATATGCACGAACTCGTATCGACGAGCTCTACAACTTTTATGAGGGAAGTTTTCCCAAATTTTGAATGTATAAAAAGTCAATTTTCAAGACCCCCTAAATAACGTTCGTTTTCGAAAATAAAATCATTTGAAACCAACTTTCTCAAACCACGACATACCAATTAATCTCAAATATCATAATTCAATTAATATAACAATTATTGAATTACATAAATTTATTATATGAAAATTTGAGTCTTGACAACAACTGTGTCCTTGGACTCAAACCCATAGATTAGAGTTTTGACTCGCTGAATATTCAAGTGTTCCTTCCATATTTTTTGAAGGGTGATTCTATTTGGACTTAATTTACTTATTAAACCACTAATTTACTTTTTTTAATAGGGATAATTTCCAATAAGATAAATTGGTATGGATTGACGCAAGCAAACTTTGTCTTAAAAAGAAAAAGAAAAACAAAATTTATATAATTGCCACCGCTTAGATCAAATTCATATACCAGATAATTTGTATCTTTTCTCCATCTTTTGAATATAACTGATTATATTAATTTCTCACTCTTATCATTTAGGAGCATAGACCTCAGTTTTCACTGTTTATCATCTGTCACTTAAATTATTCTACTCTAACAAATAATATAGTACAATATCAACCCATTCTAGAAATAAAAAGTAATATAAAACTCCAAATTATTATTCTGACCCCTGAAATAAAGAAAAAGAAAAAAGAAAAAGAGAAACGGTATAAAATAGACTATGAACTAGAAGTATAGAACAAATAAATCTACTAACCCTCAATAGTTATTTATTACTTATCCCAAATAGTAAGTGACTATATGCCTTCAATAATAAAGTCATTGACCCTCACTGACTAGTTCAATTACAAATAATGAAAGCCATAAATTATAAAGAACTATAGAAGCATGTAAGATCATCAACTGTAAATAAGGCTATTGACCTGCAATAGCTTCAATGCTAGTGACCTTCAGTAGCAACATTGCTACTGACCCTCAATACCAAATAATGTTACTAAACCTCAATAATTTAGAATGCTATTGACTATATGCCTCAGCAATAAAGTCATTGACCCTCACTAGCAAGTAATTCTTGTTCAATAACAAATATTGAAAGAAATGAATAAAAAAAAGCCTATTTGTACAATGAAATAGAAAAGTCTATAAGACCCTCCATAGCAACGATACTACTGATCCTCAATACCAAATAATGTTACTGAACCTCAATAGTTTAGAATGCTATTGACTCCAAAATGAACTATAAGGGTGTAGCGTGTCACCTTAACACAATTGAAAGTGATATCAAAGCAAAAGCAAACAGATCATTGTGGGGTTGTTGTATCTCTTAGTGAGATCTTGATGGATTGAGACACATGCTAAAAACAAATAAACTCACTAATCCTTAACAGTAATAATGATACTAACCAACAATAAGAAATACTAAGAAATAATAAGATTTACATATGAGCAAAGAAAACTCCAATTATTATCAAAATAAAGCCTCTATAAAATTTTTACAACCCAAATCCAAAATGAACTGCAAAGCTCTAAATGAGCATACACACCTCACAACTAAATGAAATAACAAAAACTGCTGTAACACCTAAGCAGCTCGGTCACCTCCCTGGTTATCCTGACCTGCAGCAATATCCGCTACACCATTTGAATAGTGTACCGGGATTGCAACAACACAAAACCCGGTAAGCTTATGAAAGCTCGTATGAGTAAAAGGAAAGACTGTTGTTTAATTTAATCATAATCAATTCTACTCAAGTCAACACTCAACCGTTTCCACAACCACTAAGTACTAACAATCTAAATCAAATACCAAATCAATAAATCAAGACAACCCCAACTCACATCTTTCTTCACAAAACCTCAACATCGTATTTATAAAAATACGGTACATGATAGACTAGAGCTCTAACTGAATCGTAGCCCGTCACCTGGCCTAGGTTATGGCATCCGACATATTTATCATTATCGTATTTCATCAATATGTATACCTATATACATATTTTGAACATCCGATAATTTCACATACTCAACCAATCGTATCCCATCATCCACCCAGGATTAGAGCATCCGATTACCCCACACCGGTCACTACGTCGACCCTAAACCCATAAATGAGTACAACATATAACATCACATACTGAAATCAACTCAACCAAGATACACATATTATTATGGAATTACACAATTTGAAATATAATCAATTCATCAATTCACTCAATCATATCATCACTCAACAATCCACTCATCAATATATATTTTCCACGTAAATATATATATACGTAATCATCCACTCAGGAATGACTACTAATACCATCTATAGTTCACACAAGAAAATCATGAAAATTCATTTGTATAATTAAAAATTCATTTTACTTACCTATAGACTGTGGTGATTCAAGTCCATGAAATTTTAAAACAAATATTTAATCCGCAATTATTTTTCACACAATTACCAAAAATAATTAAATATAAAATGTTCGGTTCGTAATATGAATCACGTGAGTTTTACTCATCTCGAAATTCCCGTTGCGTCTGCAATACAATTATAATTAACGCCGAAATAGCCCACTCAAATAAAATCCGTCAATCACCAAATCAAATGTGATTCGAATTTAGCCAACAATTTCAACACATAATTTAACTACCATTTAACGGCCGGATTCTAATTTACAATAAAATCCGACGAGCGGATTCTCACGAATCACTCCCCTAATTACCGTTTTGCACATATACGAAGATCCAACGGTCGGATGTTCACCCATGACCACAGAAAGCCTCAGGGACAGTCATATGATCATTATATGAAATTTACAAGTTCATCGGACGGTCCTAATTTCACAGATAAAAAATCTAACGATCGAAATCACAAAATTCATAACTAAATCATACGATATCCGAAAAATGCGTATAATACGCCGAAATGATCGTATTGAAACATAGAATCATAAAATGGATAGAAACCAAATTTTAGACCTCCGGAGGTGGCCGGAAAGGGCTGCTGGAGTTAGGGACAGAGCCGCCACCGACCACCGCCAATGGTGTCGGGGCCGAGCTTGACCCATTCGTTTCATCATTATGAGCAACTTTCATAACTATCACAAGACCAAAAATAACGGGAAGGGATCGAAAATTACCAATTACAGTCGGCGGCCGGAAAAATTCTAGAAACCGTCGAGCTTGAAAACCGACGTGAAAACTGCAACCTCACGCCTCGATCCCTTCTGGAAACTTTTTCAGAACTTCCTTACGAACTCAACAAGCTAAGAATCCCAAGAAATGATCGTGTATAGCTCGAGATATTTGGATCAAAAGTTGGTTGTTTCGATCCGTACGGGTCGAGCTCCGACGGACGTGAAAACGTTCGACCCAGTTCCGGTCCTTCTCGGTGCTTGTAGAGGAAGTTGAGGCGAGCTCAATGAGCCAAGAATCAAGTGAAATGGTGGTGTGTAGCTCGAGATATCAAGATCGAATCGAAAACTACCCTTTTCGGTTCGGGCCGCGCCGCCTTGTAAAACTGCCTTTGGAAGCTTCAAGAGGTTGAGTCGATGTAGAGGAACGAGTTTCACTTGGTTTGGTGGTCAAAAACGCAAGGAGCTAGTTTTGGTTCGTTTTCGAGTCCAGTTGTTTTGGGCTGTTTCGCCGGCGCTAGAAGCCTTGCCGGTGGAAGCGACGCCGTCTAGGAGGTAGAGCAGCTCGAGACGAACACCTAGGACTTGGTTTCAGGTCGAGAGGTGGCCTGTGGAGGGAGAACGATTATGGTGAACTTTGCTCTCTTTCTCGCTCGTTTTTGGTCGAGGAACGGAGGTTGGGGATGATGAACAGTACCTTCCGAAAATGGAAGGAGGCCGGACCAAAATAGAAGGCTTCTGAAAAATTAGCTAGGGTTTTTTCCTATTTATACAGGTTTCGGAAAAACTTCTAAATTCGATAACTAATTAAAAAAAAATCCGATCTTTGTGTTCCGCACGTGTACGAACTCGTATCGACGAGCTCTACATCTTTCATGAAGGAAGTTTCTCCAAATTTTGTACGTAGAAAAAGTCGATCTCTAAAACCGAGCATTTAGAGCTTTTCGTTAAAAATGATCGTTTCAAAACTTCGATAATTCTAAAAGTGAATTATTATCGAATAATAATATTCGTGAACTCGCATAAAAATCGTTCAACACAATTACTCGAATTTAAAATGAAAATTGCGGGTATTACATCTAATTCATTCTCTTTTGAATGAACTTGGTCATTCCACTAATGTTTGGCAGATGAACAATGAATTTGCATAAAAACACAAATACTTGTCTTCTACTTCTAACATGGGCCAAATTCATGAGAAGTTCATGTGTGATTAAGAGGCTCTCAACACGATTTTTCTTAGATTTGAGATAACGACTAGCATAGAAATGATTTCAATCAATAGATTCAAAATACAAAATCACATACCTCAAATTAGAAGAATCACAAAGCTTATTTCCTAGATTTGATCTCTCAGTTCATCTTCATAAAAGCTGTGCTATTTTCTTTCTTTTTCATCGCCCAGTCCATTGCCATAGCTTGAACTCTCTTCTTCTTTCACAAATCCCTAGGTGGAAGAGCGATCAATGCTCTCTTATCTGAGAGCCCTATGAAATATTCATGTACAATGATGGGTATTTATGTCAATTCACCTTAAACGTTAAAAGTAAAAAAATTAAAAAACAATCGGCCGAATGGGTTTTAATGGTCCGCATGGGCCTTTAGGGCCAGTCCACCTTCTCCTCCCATCACCCGTCGTACATCACCATCCTGCTAAGTTCGGTCTGACCCACGTCACCCGACCAGCATCGCCACGATCCGCCCTGCCACGCTATCTCATCCCGGCGATCCAATCTGCCCCAAGCCACCCCGCCGCAAACTCATCCCTGATCCAGGCTTCACAACCTTATCGATCGAGATCTATGGCACCATCAATCCAAGAACCCAACATCGGGGATCAACTACCAGACAGTAAAGCACGATCACCGCCTTCGCCACCATCCCAGCCGAACCTTCTAACAAAACCAAGCAAATCCCTTCGACAGTCTCATGGCAGTAGATCTCTCGTCTGGCAACAACCCCATGACGACGGAGAGGCCTGAGGCCAGCCTAGACTTCCGAGCGCCGCTGGACGAGAACAAAATTGCAATCGGAGTTAACCTTAGGGTTTCTTGAGACTCTTTTCAATGAATTTAGCTTAAGGAAATTTCAAATCAAATTGTGTTTAATTAACTATCGTATAAATGATGGGGCCATGTATATAATTTAATTATTTTTGCATAATTGCTTTAGGTAAATTAAAATATATAAATAATATAAGGAAATTATGGAAGAAAAATTAATTGAATGTTATATTAATGTGAGAGGTAAGAAGAGTATTTATTTATATTTCTTTTTCTTTTATCTCTTTATCCTTATTTGTCTTTTCATATGAGTTGGCATAGTCTATTAACAATTGAAAAAAAATAAAGGTCTAAATATCAAATTTGGATATCCAACTAAAACCACCCTTTTCTGAATTGATATTCTTGTCATGTAGCTAGTAGCTACCTCAATTTGGGGTGGTAGGCAAATTCCTAGTCTTTAACTTTGGGCTTCAGTGTACGTTTTAATCTAGTCATTCATATGATGGATGAGCAACCCAGCAAAACTACAAGCCGAATTCATAAGTAATTATGAGCCTAAATTCAAGGTCCAAAAGATAAGTGTAGAAAAGTCTGGACCAATAACCTCGAGCATTTGAACTATGACCATACACGTATTGCATTGCGGCTCATATATAAGTAAATACCTCTTGTTTTGATAAGCCTCACAAATATTTGTGTTCACATCAATACATTTTTTTTTCTCACTCCAAAAAATCCACTCCCCATTTTACAATTGATACATCATGTTTTCTTTTTTAGTAACTTAAGTTTTGTTTTTACAATGAAGTTCGGCACGACCCGTCACTATGTAAAATGTTGTAAGGCTCAGTCCGACCCGGTCCAAGCCTACTACGGATGGCCGACTTGGCCTGTTGACAACCCCTAAACTAGTTGTTCTAAAGCATGACACAGCTAACTGAGTCACTGAGAATGTGATCATCATAAGAGGGGTAATGATAACATTGAAGAAACTGGATGTTTATGAATGCCTGGAGTGTCGATTGTTCAAGAGTTAAAACACATTCCAAAATTTCAGTCATTACCACAAAAAGAACAAAGGAAATTGGGAGAATGGTAGTACTCATTAATCATTTTGTGTTTGGTCCCAGTCATCACTAGCTAATAGATGAGGCCTACTGATAACAAGCTTTACTTCATATCCTCATACCAGCAGAAATTAACATACTCTGAATGGTTGTCAAGTTAATGCTAAAAACAGAATAATTTCATGAAATAGATGAGCATTACTCTTAATTGAGTTAATTTGACAAAATTATCTTGCTTGTTTCATGAGCAATATGGGGTTTGGCCTGGGAAACAACCTTCATAAGGTACGTCATGGGAGCACCCTCTATTTCCACAAATTCTAGGATGAGTTTGTTGTCGATACCAGAATACTCAGAGGCGTTCTAAAGAGGACGTCTGCACTATCGCTAAAGTGTGAAAGTCAGGGATTTCGGACCAGTCTGCAATCGGGTAGAGTCGCCAACTACCAGTTTGCAGCGCTGCATAGAACCTTGAAGTTGCAGGTGAGGTCGCTACCCAAAATCTTCAACCTCGATCGCTGCCTAGAAACGGTCTGGGATGCCTCCGGCCTCCATCTAGCACGACTCGTGCTGCAGTCACCACCTAAACTCTGCTGCAGTGTGGACATCCGCCCCAGAATCCGCCTGCCAGAATACTTTCACAATATTGCAATTCGTTGAATCAATTTATTCCAGGGACTAGCACTGTGGTATTCAATCATTTCAGCTTATGCCATTAAACTTCTACCATACAGCTCTTCCCAAGAGTGCATCTCTTCTATATCTTGTGTCTTATGTGTTGCATGCTACTCACAAATTGAATCAACACACATACACACACTAGCTTTCTCGCACGCGCGTTGCGCGTGTAGAAGGACTGTGCTTTCATGTGCGAACCGTCTTTTTTATCGTTTAAGTGTGTTCGATATAATTTTATGATAATTTATACACTCACAGTCGTATTAATTTATTTTGATATTTGTTAATTTTGATAAAAAAAATTAAAAAAAACTTTGCTTGATATAATCTTACTGCGTGCAATTTTTTTCCTCAGGGTAAAACAGAAACGCATAATCAAAATTACTGTAATTTTTTTTAATGTCATTTCTAATTCTTTCGGTGGTTTTTTCATTAAAATTTGTGCAAAATTAACAAAATAATGACCCTAGCAACATTTCTTTGGTGTGTGATGGTCTGTTGGGCAAGAAAATTGGCTATAGGCAATTTGAGAATTTTAAAAAAGATACCAAAAGTAATGTAAAAAGAAGAGATCATCATATTAAAACCCTTAAAAAAATAAACAATAAAAAGAAAAAAGGGCCAGATGATTTGTTAGGCATTATTCAAATTGTCTAAGGGCAAATCAGAAGTTCAAAAATTTGACCAACTATGAACAGTAAATACTAGCAAATTGACACGCGCGATGCTGCGATTTTTTTTTCTTTTAAATTTCATATGTAATAGATGAATACTTGCAATTTAAAAAACATCGACGCTACTTAGAGTATGATTTGTTTTGTTGTTAATAATAGATTAGCAATAAATGGAATACAACAAAAATTAAACTTTTTCATGATTTGTAGAAATTTCTACAAATATAAAATAAAATTGTTTAATAAAATTAAATAAATAAATAAAAGGATATGACAGAATTGTAAAAAAAAAAAAATATATATATATATATATATATGGCAGAATTGTAATTTCAGTCAAAAATCGAGACAAAACCTTTTTTTTAATAAACAGTGCTTATAAAACAGTGTGAATAAGGGTCGAAGAGGACGTCCGTGAATTTCTAAAACTGTGGATGAACTCTTCTCAGCCGTTGATCTGTTTAAATGAAAAGCAACGGCCCAGATGAGGAAGCTTCCAATAACAATCGCGTCAAATAGATCCGGTACTGCAACCCGATTCCTCAGTCTCACCTTCAACGACAAAACCAGTCACCGACTCCAGCTCTCCACCCAAAATCCATGTCTTCCCACCATTGATGTTTGAAACTCGCCTCAGGTTGCACGATTTTCATAACCCAAGCTTCGTTCTTTTCCTTTTTCTCACAAAAAATTGCAGTCCTCCGATGGTATTGACCTCCCTTGGAGTTTTTGCCCCAAAAATTGGAGACTTGGAAGCACATATAGTCATCCGGAGTTTTTCTCGAGTATGGGTTCTCTCTTTTCTGATACTTTTGATTTCCAATTGCTTTTTTGTGTGCTATGTTTTTCTTGTGACTGCTTGTAGATCAAGTGAAGAAGCCCATTTATGATTTGCTGTACGCATGGAGAAAGTTGGAATTGGAGTCATGGCCGGCATTGCTTGACGAAGTGCAGGATCAATATGAGATTAATGCTGGAAAGGTAAATCCTCGACTGGGTCAGTCCGGCTACTTATATTTGTGAAGGTTGAACCTGAACTCTGCACAAAACCGATCTGTTGTTGTCTCTGTGTTGTAATAACTTATGTTTCAATTTTTCTTTTATTTCATATATCAATGTTCTGATTTTAGTTGTAATTGAGGGAATCCTTTACATAAATTATAAATCAATTGATATGCATGTGCATTAGTCTCTTACTCTATGGCATTGTGAACTGTGTTGCCTTGGTCTCCAGGCTATGCTGGATCTAAGTAATGAATTTTGATTATTAATAATTTGTCTCAAAATTTTTCAGTTGTGGTTTCCTCTTTACTCAGTTCTACGAAAGCGAACTTCTCCTGATGCTACTGAATACAAATTGTCTACTATCCAAAGGTATGTTGAGAGTAACTATTTAGTTAAATAATGAAGCTGCTTTATGCAGAAACTTTCTTTTAATGACCTTTGAGGTTGTATGACACAATTGTAACTTTACAGTGTGGAGGACTTTATTCGCACATCCAGCATTGGTGAATTTAGAAAAAAACTTCAACTTCTTTTCGCGTTCCTTGGCCATATAAAAACTGGCGTATGCTTGGAAGTTTACTCAAGGTAGAATTATAAAGGACAATCCAAAAAAAACCGAAAGATCTGGAACAAGACGAGTTATGGTGTGTTGGATTCTTCAGGTTTTGGATGCAAGACGATTTCTATCAAGATCTGGTGGATTGGTTTTTGCATAATATACTGGCTATGGGTTTGGGAATCTGTTTATTTGTGTAATACTTTTAGTAGTAAAGTGAGCTCTTAGCTCTACAAAATCAATATATAGACTTTGTCAAATGTAATGTGCATTTTCTGAGAACACAGAGCTGTGATTATGCCAATCTGGAAGGTTCTTTTTATTTTGTACTTCATACTATTATTGAAGGAATGAAATCAGTCTACATGAATTTTGAATTATACCACATTGAGAAATTGTTAGCAGGTTTAGCTTTAATTTGGGTGCATTTTGTTTTCCTGGTTGTGGTTGTTGTTTAGTGCATTGTTCGGTGCATTTTTTAAGAACACGAGCTTTGCTTGTGCAATTATGGAGAAAGGTTAGCTTTCTTGGTTATGGACTTGTGGTTGTTGTTTTCCTGCAATTTGTTATTTATGGTATCAGCAGGCACCACTGGCAGCAGGCATTTATTAACAAACAAAATTGTTTTTGTCCCAAATTGCATACAGCTGCAGAATTGCACTTTTGATCCCATAGTTCCTTATTCAATGTTTCTGGAACAATTACACAAAATGAAACATGATCAATCCACATCAATTCATAACAAGATGAAACATCATATTTTATGGAACCATTACACAAACACAATGAAACATGATCAGTCCACATCAATTCATGGCATTATATTTTTTGGAACCATTAGAGCAAGTTCACCTGTGGGTCATCAAGTCACCTACTATTCACTGCTTTTTATGTGTATTCTCACTCTCTGGGTCACCCCGTGTCACTTTCTGGGTCACCCCGTGTCACTTTCTGGGTCACCACAGTGACCTGCAAGATGACTTGGTGACCCAAATTTTATTGAAAACTATGCCCGTGACTCGGAGAGTGAAAATTAACATTAAAAAGCAGTGAATAATAGGTGACTCGGTGACCCAACGGGTGAACTTGCTCTTACACAAACAAAATGAAACATGATCACAGAGAACATCAGTTCATAACTAAGCCTGGCATCATATTTTCTGGAACCATTACACAAACAAAAATGAACCACATCAATTCATAACTAAGCCTGGCATTTTAAAACAAACTAAGACTGATCATGTACAAAATTCCATTGTTCTAAGAATCTTCTGAGTATCCAACTAACCATTCACAATTAAAACCATTACCTACAAAAATTAATACCATTTGGCCTGTTCACAGAAAGCAAGTTGAACTTGACTCCTCATCCATACTGGTGGAACTGGACTCCCCATTTTTGTTAATTGCAAGTCTACATAAAATAAGCAAAAATAAAGTGATAAGTGTCGATCAATAAAATTGTTGACATAAACAATAATGTCAAACACAATTAACTATAGGTTCTTACTTTCCATGAAGTGTTGGACAATTTCTTTTGTCATGTGACTGACCAAATAGTCCACATCTGTAGCATTGCCTACCTTGACTGTCCTTTACCTTAACTTTCCTCATCTCTTTTCCTTTTTTCAACCTTCTCCCACACCCTTTGGCCCTCACTTGATTTGGTTCATTAAAAATATGCTTAATTGCATCAATCTTGGTCTCCAAAACTACTTCACTTTATCCACTTTCATTACCAATCAATGTTTTAATACTCTCCAAGTAAGCATCCAAGCATTCCATAAAGAGCTGGCTAGCCTCATCACTCACCGTTGTCTTATCAATTGCATCTGTATCATGCTGGAATAGTTTAGTCCTCCTTGCAAGTAAAGCTTTGTTATCTTTTACCTCCATTCCATCAGAATCTAGCACAAGACTCTGTCTTGCAGCTTTAGTCCATCTCTTCAAGATGTACTGAATAGGCAATTTATCAACATCTTGGATTTTAATCAAATATGACAAAACATGCCGACATGAAAGCCCTTCACTATCAAACTTTCTACAGCCTCATGATGCAAAATCATAAGCTTTTTCATAAGTCAATTCACAAGATTTACAAGTATCAATGTTCTTTCGCATAACCTTAAACACGCAATGAGTGACATTTTCTTTTCCAAGTTCTAGTTTATATTTGAAGCTCTCTTTCAACTGTTCTTGAACTTCATAAAATAGCTTCCGTGTATAAACCTTAGCCATATGATCTTCTATGTCAAGTGACATGACCGTTTTTGGCTTCTCATCAATATTCATATGATCCTCCTCTAACTCATAATGGCATTGGTGAAGAAGTCCAATATTAAACTGAACCATAAATTCCACCAACGAATTCTGAGCAGAAACATAATTCTGAAAGAAAGAATGTTGACCCTTTGCTCTTTGACTACTTGACATTCCTGCTGAGAAAACATGATTTACATGTGCTGGTATCCATGACGAATGAATTTCATATATTAAACATAATTCTTAAAGAAAGAACGTTGACCCTCTGCTCTTTGACTACTTGACATTCCTGATGAGAAAACATGATTTACATGTGCTGGTATCCATGACGAACGAATTTCATATATCGACTCCAACCACTTGTTATCACTCAACCCACTCTTCTCAGTAATTTCAATCCATCTTGAGTCAAATTCCTCTCTACTACTTGAATTCCATATGCAGCTATGAAAGTTTTGGTAGTAATCCCCATATTTAATCGCATCTAGCTTCTCAGAAAATTTATTTAGAATGTGCCACCTGCAAGATCTATGAAATGTTTGTGGGAATGCTTCTGAAATGGCTTTAGTCATAGCGGGATCTTGGTCAATAATAATCATTTTGGGGGCATTTTCTGGTGCATTTCTTGGCATAGCATTTAGAACTTCCTTAAATAACCAAACAAAAGAAACGGTTGTCTCATCATTTAAGAATGCACAAGCAAAGATGATTGTCTGCCCATGATTATTAACACCAGTGAATGGTGCAAAAATCATTCCATACCGATTTGTGTTGTATGTAGTATCAAAGATAACTACATCTCCATAAAAGCTATAAGCTCATCTTGAAATTGAATCAGCCCAGAAGCACCTTGTTACTCTGTTTTCCTCATCTAACTCCATTGTATAGACAAAAGAGGAATCTTTTTCTTTCTCATTCTGAAATGCATGTACAAAAGATATCCATCATGCCCCTTCTTCTCTTCACGACAAGTTCTTCCATAATTATACAGACCACGCTCTATACAACCAACATTTTGAATGCCACCTGCTTGAACACCAAAGAATTCAAACTGTTTATGTATCTGAACATTTACCAAGCTTAGTTGCTGTGATAGAACCGTGTTAGCTTTGAAACATGACGGTGAGATCTCAACAAATGTACTCTAGGCGGGCTTGTTAATGGGTGGTTGTGACCGTCGACAAAGATAGAGATTGCATACCTTCCAGACTCCTTTCTCACAGCTGCAATTCTTGCTTTACAACCCACTTTTGGTAATCCTCTCTTTCGTTTTTCTCCTTGAACTTTGGAAGTTCCTTGCTTATAATAGATATACTCCTTCCTCATAAGTTGGGTATTATCTTTGTTGGTTGCACTAGAATGACTTCTGATACTAAACCCTGCTTTTTTTGCATATTTATTGTAGAAAGCAGCAATATCATCTGTTGTTTCAAACTCTTGGTGTAATATAGGCATCAGCCCTGCCTTTACTTGAGGAATATAAACCTGATCATCCTCTAACTCCATTTATTTGAAACTGAAAAGCACACATACACCAAACCTAAATTTGTCAGTCAGCAATGCCGATGAAAATAAAAGATAGAAAGAAGGAAGAAACCCAGAAACAGAAAGAAGAGAAGTCCCAAAGCAAAACCCTAAATTTTGTAATTGGAAATCAAACAAATCAGAAAACAGAGAGGTCTCATGCTCTAGTTTTGTTTCCCTGCTTCCAAGTCTCCAACTTTTGGCGTGAAAACTTCAAGAGAGGTCTGAAAAATCCCAAATCTTCAAACTCAGAAAACTCGAAGCTTTACCTTATACGATGACTTGGGAACCTTTATCAGGGTCTTCACCGGTGATGAACTCCGGCGACCACGTCATTGTCCAACCCAAACGACAGCAGTGAGGAGGACTAAGGAGATGACGAGGTTTGGCGACAATTTTCATGAGAGAGAGGAAAACAAAAGAAAGCTTGGGTTGCAACAATCTTGCAAACTAAGATGGGTTTCAAGCATCAATGGTGAGAAGACATGGATTAGAGGACATCGATTTTTGAGGGAGGAGAAAAACTTTGGTTTGGTCGTTGGGAGTGACGACTTTCCAATCGGGTTTGAAAACTTTGGCTTGGTTGTTGCGATTGTTATTGGAAGCTTCCTCATCTAGGTTGTTGCTTTTCATTTAAACAGATCAACCGCTGAGAAGAGTTCATCCACAGGTTGCGATTGTTATTGGAAGCTTCCTCATCTAGGCCATTGCTTTTCATTTAAACAAATCAACAGCTGAGAAGAGTTCATCCGCAGGTTTAGAAACTCACAGACATCCTCTTTCGAACCCTCTCGTGTGTGTGTGTGTGGGCGCGCGCGCAGGGACCACATAAACTGGATTGAACCACATCTACATGACATCTGAAGATGCAAGACAACTATAGAAAGCTACAACTGAGTATGAAATTATGGCAAGTAAAATATAGAAGCAAGCTACAACTCAACATAAATAATGATAATCCTCAATTAATCACGTGGTGCCATAAGCTATCTCCTGCTAGAAGTCGGTGCAGCAGTCACAATTTACAAAGGGCCTAGAAATTGTCATAATCTAATAACTGCACAATCTTACGATTTAAATGTATAAACACACATACTACACCCAGAATACCAGTTTCCCTTGATAAACAATCAATAACTGAATTCAATGCTTACTTGAGAAGTTGACATACTTGGTGCTTCAATCACCGACAAAAGAGATGTAAGGTTTCTACACAGAAGTCAGTCCCTTCTACAGAAAACATTGAATAAATGAACAATAGTCCAACACAGGCCTACAGATTGGTGGAAGATGCACCACAGATGCTCCTTGCGCTCCCATAAGAAGAACTTTAGGCTATGGAAGGACCCATAACGAAGTAAAGAAGGCTATGCATAACCTGAATACAGTGACAGTCCAACAAAGGCACTACAGTTGGAATATGGATGCACATACATTAGCTAGGACTTGTAGTCCCCTCAACAGGTTCGTATTACCATAGCCGGAAAACCGACGTTGAGAACCATCTCACATCGAAAGGGATATTGCCAATCATCCATGCACCAGACCCGGCCCTTGCGTTCCCTCGAACACCCAAAAGGCATGCACAAGCAATCATCTTGATGCGACATCATATGGACAAAACACTCGGATTAGAGTATATATTCATCAAAGATGCAAAGGATTTATGGGAGGCGCTATAAGAGCGCTTTAACAATATCCAAAACCTTGCTAGTATATAAGTAGTGCAGCATCAGGGGACTAAAACTTTTGCATCCTGGATATCCACATTCCCTTGGTACACACTCAGCAATTGAGGTACTCGGTCAAGGTACTTGGTCACAAATTTCTCCAAGAATTCTTTCTCCGCAGGCTGCAAAACATAATTCAAATTCAAATTTTCGTTTTTCAACCCTCGCAACATCAACACTTTCACAACGGAACACCTTGGGATTATCCTCTTCTCGAAACTGAATGACAAAACCAGAGGGTGTTTGGCAATCATTCGTGAAGGCCATCCCATCTTGTTCACCAAAAAATCCATTACTTGCATTAACTTTTTCACCGAGATAATCATACAGGGAGGGTGCATCCTGAAGTCAGAGAGAACATCATCCTCAGACCAACCCCACCTCATCATATAAACTTCGCGACAATGATTCAGCTTATTCTTTCTACACAATGCACGTATTGCCCACAACGATCTCGAGTTTTCCATATCAAATCCCATTTCCTTGACCTCAAGCACAGCTTTTGCATACTTTTCGTGGTTTACAATCACATCATTAGTACAATGAGTAAGCAACCGAGAAATGCATGATTGGGGCATACCCAGTTCTATCAAAAGCTTAATATTTGGCACCAGAATATTACACTGGTTAGCCGAAAAAATCCGAGAGCCACGCTTCAAAACAGCAATAACATCTTGCTCAGAAAGCATACTTCTAATAAATTTATGTACCGGTATAATTTGCTTCTCCAAGCTGTGTCCCAAAATATTTGGATTCGAAGACACAACTCTGGCAAGGTCCTGCCTTGAAAGTCCAACAGAGCTGAAATACTCGAGCTTCGGCAAAAGGGTTTTCTCAAAATCGGCAGCAAGGAATTTTGGGCATGACCTAATAACCTGTGCGATCTGGGTTCCAGAGAAGCCATGGTTTCTGAAATGGGCCAGAATGGAGTCTGCTCTTGCTGCGGATCGCAACTTGACCCGCTTGGATGCTGAAATGGCTCCTTCCGGTGACAACCCACATGAGTTTATCAAGTAATTCACTGTGAAACTGTGCTCTAGTTTTGGAGAGCCAATGGTGTGTGTGCAGAGGAAGTGATGAGTTTTAAGAGAAAAGAGTGAGGGTTTTAGATCTCCAGCAACATACCTTTTGGTTTTGGAAGCGAAAGTAGTGAAACAAGCCAATCTGACCATGGCTGTGGTAATGATATGCAGAACCACTATCTGGGTTGTTCAGTCGTATTCCACGGCGGTCGAGAGAAATGTAGAACACCAGAATGCCAGAGAGTTGGAGTTTTGGGTTTTTCTGGATGCGTAAAAGTCCTCAATCACTTGCACACTTCACCATTTCTTTTTAACCTTTTTTTTATAATTATATTAAAATTTGTCGCCATAATCGGAATATCCTACTGGATGCGTAATCGGAATATCCGAGTCACGGCTCGGCTTCATCCTCCATGATCGCCAAAAGAGCGACACCCTCACATCGCAAGATCTTTTCGTTTTAGGATCAGTGATGGACTATCTTGCTCAAACACACACCAGTCCACAAACGGCTTCTGCTTTGGACCATGTCATTTTTAGGCTTTTAGCAGCTTGATATTTTAGCCGTTGCAAATAAACCAAATGTCAAAAATATGGATACCCCTAACGTTAGATTAGACTTGTTGTGAGTCGTGAGGTTTTTTTTTCAGATGACATACAAGTGTTCAAAGAAAACTTGAGATAAAGCTGAGAAAGTTAAAAAGAGACAAAGGAAAGGATGGTATATGGAGAAAAGAAAAAACATTTGATTGCTCAAAGTCATACATCAAGACATTAAATCATAAATCTTCAAAGAGCAACCCTTCCGCTGAGCTGTAATTGCTAGCAGAAACCAGAACTCAACATGCTGGTATAAGCGATGGAATACATGCTAATTATAACCAGATTGAATACATCAAAGTCTACTGAACTTGAGCAACGGTATGCTGGTGTGAGCCTGCAGCCTCAATCATTTGTAGAATTCAAAGTCGGTATCAGGCTTCTTCACGTTGGTTTGGTAACCCTTCTCAAAGTCCTTTGGCAGTATGACATATCGGTTCTTTCGAACTGCATGCATTCCTGCTTCTTGACATATAGCTGTAATCTGTAAAAAAATAGGCACCCATCCAGTTATGAATTATGATAGTTACCACATAATCAAAATTAATTAGGATAATAAAGATATGAGACCACCATAAAAGCCTTCAGCATGTTTAGAGTTCCTAGAAGTGAAGCCAAACAACACAAAGCTCAAATGCATCACCGTAAAATTTAAGGTGATCTTCTGTGGGTTCCTAAGTTCTTAAACAATGTTGCAGTATTCAAGGCAGCACTATCTACAGGTCAATCCCAGGATTTTGTTCAAACGGTATTGTTATACCATTCACATGTGGCAATTTTTGTGAAATCCACAAATCTGCCTCAGAACAGTTGTTTTATATGTGTGTGCATATGTTATATCAAAACTCAACTCATACAGCTGAGTTCCCCACCCCAACATTACACTTGCAATAAAGGGGAAAAATGACAGCACACAATACTTTTTAACAGAAATCCATGTCTCACCTCAGCAGCGCTGATTTTATCTGGCCGTGAGACATAATCTTCCAAGTCAACCTCATCACTCAAGTTCATTTTAGCAGTGCAAACCTGCACAACAAATGAGCAACTTGGCATCATATTGCATACAAGATACAAACTTTTGATAAAGAGGAAAGATAAAAGGAAAATGTGCATCTACGAAACATAAGTGACAATACCCAGAGACTCTATGGGCAAGAATGTTGGGATAAACATACGGACATTGGGTGCAGCTCTACTTTGAGGTATGCAATTACTTTGTAACTAAATATGAGGGGATGATGTCAAGTTTTGAAAATAATGGGGACATTGGGGGGAGTAGCATGTCTATCATCATGGATGAGAAAGAATGGACAAAGTTATGAATTCTACACTGATGAGAAAGCAGAACTACCTCACAAAACAAAATACTCGTGGAAAGATACACTGATACATATATGGATATTACTTACCTGAAAAACAAGTCTTTTTTGCCGCCTGTCAGGCAAAGGGAATTCAATTTTCCGATCAAGCCTTCCAGGACGCAGAAGTGCAGGATCCAAAGTGTCAGCACGATTAGTCGCCATTATGACCTTAACATTCACAGTCTGGTCAAACCCATCCATCTGCAAAAGATATAAATTCCAAATCGACTTAGAAAACTGGCAAGAAATAGTGTAGGGTCAAATTTTCATTTGTCATTTAGAGAATATATATACTCCAAACGATGCATTTGCATGCCCCAGTTCAAATATATTTGCAGATTTAGACAATCAAAATGTTTATTCTTTCTTTAGCGGAAATATTTCTGTTCTTCAAGATAAAATCTTCCTGGAACTACCTGATTGAGGAGCTCCATAAGAATTCGCTGAACTTCTCTATCAGCTCCGGTTTGAGCATCAAACCTTGCAGTAGCAATAGCATCCACCTCATCAATAAAGATGATGGCAGGTGCATTCTCCTTGGCGAGACGGAAAACATCACGGACCATTCGTGGACCCTGACAAAGAAACCAAATCATCAAAACAAATTGCACTGCTTCTAATATCAGTCAAACTGAGGCGAATGTAAAATTACAATCTCCTTGCAGCACTTGCTAAAGAGCATTTGTTGTTCCAAAATAGTGAAAAGGACATGTGGACTGTAAATAAAAGACAAAAAGATAGCCTACGACAATATTTTTAGAAGTTCTTACCTCACCCAAATACTTCTGAACAAATTCTGAACCAACAACTCTAATGAAGGCAGCAGTTGTATGATTGGCAACAGCCTTAGCTAGCATGGTTTTACCGGTTCCAGGTGGGCCATACAGCAAGACACCACGTGGAGGATCTATTCCAATCTGTTTGTATAAGTCATGGTGTGTAAGTGGAAGTTCCACTGCTTCACGGATTTCTTGCTTTTGAATGTCACATCCCCCGATATCCTAAATACCAGTTGAAACAAATAAACTACTATCAGTATGATTGTATCACATGATGATAACAGAGTCTTCCGTATGGGCATTTGGCCAAAGGAGGGAAAGGACAAAAAGATGAACCACACAAAATAACATCTTGTTATACAACCAACATTGATACTGCAATTGTTTTAACGAAACTAATGAAAATTGCCTCTAATATAATGATCAGCTTGGGTTGGTTTGGTTACTACTATTTATTATCTGAACTCAACCAAACAGACTTATAATGAGTTATATGGCAGTTGTTTGTTTGTATCTTCATTTATTTTGTAGAATTCTTATCTAATAATATATTGAAAAAAAAAAATGCATATTGTATAGCATCCCAGTTGGGTTGGATTTGAAACCGAGCCCTAATGCAAGAACTGTATAAAATTCTTAGACCATGCTGCAGCCATGACCAGTCCAGACAACAACAGTGAACATGTTTCCAGTAACGCAGACGTTCTAAAAGAAAAGGAAAAGAGTCCTAGTTAAAAGGCTTGATAGCAATCAGATAGGTTCCATCATATGATAGTCATTCCAGCCACAAAACTAGAAAACTCACCAAAGGTAAAAACACCCACAATCAAAATTTGTTTGAACACCCCAATAAACCTAAACATGTGGAGTCAGGCATAATTGAGCCTGCACAGAAGGTTGACAAAACAGGTAGACTTCAAAGAAAAACTCAATGAACAATAAACTCTCCTCGAAGTGCTTTTAAGAAGAGCTCAGTTATAGCTAACTTCCACAAATCCAAAGCCCCAACAACATTCTATTCAATTCAATTAACCCTTTCCTTCCGAGTGCACAAATTTACATTAGATACCCTAAATTGAACCTTTCCATCACTCACTAAACTGATCTATGCAACCTTTACATATGAGTACAGTTTTGGGCAAAAATCAATCAACTTTTAGAGTTATTCTTTCATGTGTCAATAAGCAAAACTCTTCAGAAAAGCTCAATTATCGCTAATTTCCCCAACCCCAAACCCCCAGCAACGTTCTATTCATTCCAATTATCCCTTTCAATTCAAAGCGCACAAAATTTTACAGCAGAAACCCTAAATTTCATTCATAACCCTAGTTAAATTCCAACCAAATCTTCCAACAAAAAAAAAAAAAAAACAACAACAGAGGCGTGGCTTACGTTATAGGTGACGTCGGGCTTCTCGCTCTGGCTGAGCAGCGAAATACTGGAGTCGGCCTCCGGCGGCAGAACGTCGACGAGGGCGTTGGAGTGGCGGTGCAAGGCGACGGAGGCCGACGGCTTCAGATGCTCCCGGTTAATCGTGCTGAGAATCCTGACATAGTAATTCGAGCCGGTGGTGGACCCGACGATGCCGTTGTTCTGATCCACCATCTCCATGAACTGTCCGATCACCAGAGGCACCGACTGGATCCTCTTCACCTCTTCCTGGGCGCGGAGGAGCTCGCGCTTCAGGTTCTTCTGCTCGTCTTTGACGTACTCCTCTTGGATGTCGATGAACTCCAGCTGGCGTTGCAGGGACTTGAGGCGGCTGTAGAGGTCGTCCTCGTCGGAAGATTGGTGCTGGTCGTTGAGCTTTAGGTCGGATCTTGTGGATGGGAACGAAGCGGGTGGCTCCGCCGCGGGTTTTGGGTCCAACACCATCGCGGACGCTGCCATTAACACCGGCACTCTTTGCTTTCGATTCGATTCTTCGAGAAAGGAAAAGGGAGAGAAAACTAGAGCTCCCGGCCTATCTATCTATATATAGAGCGGTTAGTTACAAAATTAAAGTATTCGTCAATTTTCTGAAAAATTTACCATTTACAAGAAGAAAATTAGAAAAAAAAATATTAAATTTTTTTTATTTTTTTTTTATTCTAGAGAGACTAGATGAGATGTACTAATTATTAGTTAACATAGTTAAAACGCGTACTAAAGCACCACAATCTAGAATATTTTAGTGAGACGGATTTTGAGTATCAATGATCAATGAATCAGGTTGTGTCAAACTCGCTCTCTAGCGGAACCCACGGCCTGTGACACCATTATGTCACCTTGTGGCGCCACCATGCCACCATCCATGGCGGCGGCGCCATGTCCTCTTGAGGGGACATCAATACTTGCAGGCATGATTGTAGCAGGTATATGTGATATCGTCACTTTTATGGGAACGAGATGAGACATAATAGGGACAGACCCGACAATTCCTGTCGTTCTTGTTTAACGTTGACGTTTTAATCTCCCCTTAACGACGGGAATACCTTCTCATCAAAGTGATAATCCGCAAATCTAACAGTAAAGAGATCGCATGTTAAGGGTTCTACAAAGCGGACTTACAGTTGGAGATTTATATCCAACACAAATATGGATGCTTTCGTTGCTAATGGCCCATTTTGATGCGCTGTGGCGGCGCTATTGGCACAGAAACTGCGCACCCAAATATACATAAGTACGAGATATCAGACTCGCATCCAATCACGAGTTGTAACACAAAGAAAGGTGTGTGGCAGTGGGTCTTAGACGAATTAGCATAGCTGCATGTGATATTACATAACCCCAAGCAAAAAATATTAGTGCGCACTACCAAAGTCCGGGCCACCATTGTAGTCATCTAATGGTGGCTTTCTATGAGACCATTTGGGTGTGTACATGAAGATATGATGCCCAACATTAATCCCCAATGATGTGCAATAGTCATCGAAAGTCTTCGATGGAAACTCTCTAGCATTATCAAGTCGAATTGACTGAATGAGATGATCCTGGTAGTGATCCCGTAGCCATATGATATGGGCCAGGAGTTTATCATAAGCAACATTATGAGTGGACGATAATGTGACATGTGACCAGTGTGTCTACGCGTCAAACAACACCATAAAACAAATAAACGGTCCACAAGTTGGTTGAACAGGTCCACAGAATCCCCTTGGATTCTATGAGAACACATGTGTCATTTGCATAGGATGGTCTCGATCCTTATTTAGCTAAAGAGAAAGCTTTGCAGAACGAAAGATCGGTCTTTGAAGCAACTAATGAGGATTTTGGTTGAACCAGAATGTTACTACCCGAACCTAAATTTATAGACTCATGGGTCTTTTGGACGGTAACTGAGAGTTATTTTAATTTTCGACTCCATTTTGACCGTTTAAGGGGGCCCTAAAAGATGACTTTTTGTTCGGACCAAAATGTGAAAAACTTTTCTTCACGGAAGTTGTAGAGGATGTTAAACCAAGAGCGTGCAAACTTGGTTCGTAAAAATCGGAGTTCGTATGTGAAAGTTATAAGCGAAAAGGTTAAATTACTGTTTATGATTACTATATATATATAAGGAAACTTACCGAGGTAAGTTCTCATTTCAGAACTTACCCTTGACTCTCTCTCTCCCCTCTCCCTCTTCCCCCGCGTCGCCCTCCCTTCTTCTTTTTCCGATTTCTTCGTCGTCCGGTGTCCGATCGACGTGATTCTAGTTGTACTTGGACCGGCTCTTCCTCCCTTACATGGTGGTACCAATGGGTATCGGCAATTTGGCTGGAAAACCCGAATTCCTGAAATCATTGTTATTGTAGCAGTTTGCTTCTCCGACAAAATTCTCCAGTTTCTAGCTATATCCGGCGGTGAAATTAGTTCTATTGGGAGCGCCTCGAGTCACTAATCATCTTCTCTCAAGGCTTCTAGCTGAAATTTCCACGTTTGGAAGGTGAATTTGAAGGATTTCCAAATTGGTGGGTTTGGAAATTTCCGGGTTTGTGTTCATCGCACAATTGGTGCCCTTCGAGGTAAAATTTGAAGTTGTGATATTTGACAAAAATGTTGGGCTTGATGAGTAGGTGTTGCTGCCAAAATTTGGTGGCCATCGAAGGTGGTCAGCGACGGCAAGTGGTGCCCACGCGCCGCCACTGTAGGCGGCTTGTGGCGGCCCGTACAGTGGCCTTCCGACTCCGATTTTTAGCCCATAAAATCCTATAAATGTTATAGAGTTTTATATATGAAGTTTGGTGAGGATTGGGGATGTTTTGAATTGATTATGAATTTTTGAAATCTAGAGTTTTGATTATCGATTTACGAGAATCCGACTGTCGGATTTCTCCCAAATTTGTTTAGAAATTGTAAATAGATAAATCGATATTATTGGTGATATTTGGAAGGAATCTAATTAGAATTGAAGGCTTGAGACGTAGAGGAGAGAATTAGAAATTCAATTCCTAATTGCCGTTAATTAAATTTCCATCCGATATTTATTCGTTTACGAATTATAATTATACAGGGTGACGTATTGATTTACTACTTAGTGAAGAAGCCCTTTATGTGTGGTCGCCAAAATAGTACTGTGAGTGGACTTTTGTTTTAAATATTGATGCATGTAATTATTTTCCCGAAATAAATGTTGATTTATTTAATTATTTATCATTTATTTATCGAGCATAATATTTTGCTTTTGATTATAATTTTGACATTGATTTATTTTTCATATGAATTTCAAATATAAAATTCTTATGCTCGAATTTGAATTTATGAATTGTTTTCAGGGAATATAAATTGATTTTTGGAGATTTATTATGCTTTATCTCGATTATGATTTGAGAAATGGATTTGTGATGCTACTTCTTGGATATTGAGCTTTCGATATTTATCTCCGATATATGATTATTATTTGAAAATGTGATTTATGTTGATTTCGACGAATTATTTTCCAAAGTGATTTCGGAAATTTAAAATTATATATTTATTCGTCGATTTTGAGATTCAGAAACATTATTGGAAATGAGATTTCCTGATGAAATTATAATTATCTATTGTTTCACTCCTATTGATTTATTTATTTATGAATTCGAGAATATTTTGGTATGCGGGACACGTTAGTGATATATATTTTACTTCTTGTGAGACAATGAGGAAGTCTTTCTGATTCTCGATTTTTTTTCGTGATTTTAACCCACCATACCTGGGTCAATATATTTTATTGTTAGCTAGCCTATTAGTACTCCTCCCCACTTACTCTGTGTTTGAGGGTGAGTTGAGCAGAGCATGGGATGCTCAAGAGTGTGGGACACTTCGACCCGAGCCTAGGAGGCTCCCTTTTTCGTATGGTGACGACTTCTTTCCTATACTTTGTTCTTACTTAATCAGCGGGGCTATCCATTTTCTTTTGGACCAGCGGGGCTGGTGTGTTCTCATTAGTTTTCGAGCTTAAAGAAATGTATTTTTATAAATGTGGCATGCATCGAGTTTTTTTTTTAATAATTTGATTTGCGGGAAAGTATAAAACTTTATTTAATGTAAACTAACTCAATTATTTATTTTGTCCACTCCCTCTAACGTGTTTTAAATTACTTTCCCTTGGGCCCTTTGGTTTCAAATGCCCAGTTTGCAGGTGAGGTTAGCCGAGTTCCGGCGTACATGGAGATGAGGCATAGTCGTCATTGTTTCCGCATTGTAGGATCTATAGATCCTTTATTTTATTTTCATTTGTCTTAGAATTGCTCTGATAACCTATAAGTATTGTTTATTATGGAAATAGAGTTGTTGGTAGTTGGGGAGCAAGATGGCTCCAGGAGTATAAGGACGGCATGCTTAGAAGTGTGGTTTGAATTCTTTGCAGGTTAGGGTTGTCCATTTTTGGGGAAAGTTCTGTTGAACTTTCTCGAAAAGTGGACCCCCAAGGCCACCTGAAATTTCAAGGAGAAATTTTGGGACGGGTCCTATCATAGAAAGTCACAATTGACCTGAGAAGTGGAGAGAGGAGACAAATCACAATGTATGGCATCAATGCCATTTCTACGCCGTAAGGGGGATGACAGCCTCGGTGTTAGCCAGTCGGTGGTGGGTGGTGGCGGCGACGGTCCGTTTCCCTCTTTGAATTAATCTTTGATTCATACTTCTCTTTGTTCTAAACTCTGAAAAAAGGATGTCTGTGTGAAGTCTCTAATATACGGTTCATCATGTCACGAACCTGGGTGTCACAAACGGTCATGCCAAAGCCTATTGTTTGGACCCAAAATGAGCATTTTGGCCTGACAAGGCACGTCTTAGAGAAATCAAGCCAATATCAGTGGCTCAAGCTATATATTGTAGACAAGTTCGAAATATATATTTAGAGGCTAAATAAAGCCTACTATGGAAGCGTGGAAATGAAAAGTCAACTTTAGTACATTTTCCTACTTCGGCTAGGAGAAACCGAGCTAAACAAGGAACGAGGGGCGGCAGACTAACCATCCGAACTTCAAATGAGTTGAAACTTTCCAGATTCATTCTAGACATCCCAAGGATCATTTCTTATGAAGAGTGCTAGAGCTTGTTCGAAGTAGAAAACCTTCAAACAATCAGTCCAATTTTCTGCATAAGCAAAACTGGAAAACTGGACCTGTAAGGAGTCCAGTAGCATTTTCGGCCAAACCACATGGAAATAAATTCTAAAAACCACAATAATCTACATCCATGGTGGATCATTTCATATGAAGAAGTCGAAGGTTAAATATGAATTCTTAGTGGAGATAAAAATTAAAGGAATAAATAAGTGTTAGTGCTCTCACCTAACAAAATCCACTAAGTGTTAGTGAATTTTGCCTAACAAATACACTAAGTGTTAGTGAATTTTGCCTAACAAATCTACTAAGTGTTTCTGTGCTCAAATCTAACCCACTATGATTTGTTTAAAGGCCAAATAGTGTTGCTTGGAAACCTATATATAGAGGCTACAACAAGTATCATCTCACCAATTCACTCATCAAAACATCTATAAGATGATCTAAGTTCTCTCTACAGCAACCTCTTTAAGAGCAACTCCTCTCATTCTCTTATCGGTGATCACACTCCAAGTTCTAGTCTCCTTAGGAGCCAACTTTCAGTACCACCAAATCCTCTGTCAAAGTGCTTTGGTCCTAGTCTCCTCGGGACCCGACTGTAGTACTACGACCACAACGGTTACAGAACCAGCCAAGCAAGGGTAACGCCCTCGCAAACCAGCCAAGCTAGAGTCACGCTTTAGCAAGTTCTCCTCACTTCCCAGTGGTTTTCGCTCTGCTCGATCTACAACATCGAGTATAGATTGTGATTTTGAAGAGGCTCAGCAAAATTCCTCGCCGCGAGGCACAAAGAATCCCACGACGAGGTTGGTGCTCTACTCGTCCACAATCGCTCAGAAGAAGTCAGGTCAAGGGACACCCCTTACGACCGCACCCGAACGGTGCTGGCACGCTCACGCAAGAAAAGAGACTGTTGACCAACTCAAGAAAAACTGGAGCCAAACATTTTGGCACGCCCGGTGGGACCTACTGCGAGCTGTAAACCACACCACTATTAAGAAGATGAGGTTGGTAAGGGGTTGTGAATCATAACGGAATAGGTGAAGTCTCTTTTGTTAATATTGACCTAAACTCCTTATTGGTGCCTAGTTCAGGTCCATTAAGGTTAAGGGCGGTTTTTATTAACACTTGTTGAACTGTCTTCACACTTATGATCTTTCTCATCTTAGTAAGTATAGCCTATGTGAAATGGTGTCTAGAAAGGGGACAACGTTCATAACAGGCTATTGAATCCAGAAGTGCGTGCAAATGGGCCTAAACCACTATGTGGGAGTAGTTCATACCAAAATGGATTCTGCCTCTTTTGTTCGCCCTCCCCCACCTGGCCATTTCAGTAAGGTTGCCCAAAGGATTTGAAAGAAAGTTTGTGTCTAGGCGACTATACTTGGGCCGCAGGTCTAAACCTTGATTCACAGTGTCTTATTGAATTCAGCTACTTATTGAATTCAGACTTCCAAAAGCCATTGGGAAGTCAAGCATAAACCCTTATCAAAAGGTTTACGTTAACTGCCCGAAACATAAGACCTCCAGTTACAGACTGCACTCGCGTGCAGACTATCGTGGTCTTTCCGAAGAACAGGTAATCCAAAGATTTTTTTCCCACCCTCCATCGACAGAGATGTCAACTGAACGAGGAGGAAATAGACATCCTACTACTGAAGGCGAGCAAGTTCCTGCCGCCCAGCCTAATCAGGCTGGCGATACATCTAGCATCACCCAGGAAGCCGCGAGCGCAGTTACAACTATTGACTTTGTGCCTATTCTCGTTCCAGAAAATGCGACCATAGAAGAGCGGCTTAATATCCTTCAACAGAATTTTGCCGCATACCATGAGAAGATGGAAAAAGCCTTTGCGGAGGATAGTCGACGGCTTGATGAGTTCACGATCTCGATCAAGAGGCTTGAGCTAGGGGCATAACAAACACAAGGGCAATTGGATGGCATGAACCAAAAAATGCAGAAGAACCATGAAGAGCTGTTGGTCGCAAGCAAACACATTGCTTTGGAAGTCGCGACGATTCGCAAAGAAGGATCCAACGTCGTAACCCAGGTGGCCATGCAGAAGGCTGACCTCGATCAGGCCAGAGAGGTTCTACATAAAACACCGGGAGATCCTAGTGCCATTCTAGGCTCTCTAGGTCAGTCATATCTGCTAAGTACATACCACCAAATGCTCGCGGCGGCAGTACATCCATATGCGCTACTGCCGCATCAGTCAGAGGTAAAGAGACTACTCTGGCAACGGGTGGGGAGAACAACGCTGCGTCATCAGTCACGCAAGGGACCAGGACTTTGAAAATCAATGATGGGGCCTTTGTTGATCATAGCCCGTTTCCCCAATATGATAGTGACGGAGTTGAATACGTGCACCACGATCCACCTCCAGCAAGCCATTATGGTATCGACCGGGTTGAAAGTCCAGCGAAGGTCACCGTAACCACAAAGGGTCAGCCAGCAGTGGGTTTTGCGTCACAGACGTCAACCCGACATAAAATGACCCACGGAGGCGGCATGTCTTTGGTTAATCAAGCTTCACAGGCACCACCGTTGATCTGGTCAGTTGAAGATACAGTGGTTCACCCACCTCTTCCTGATCCAAGATATGTAAGGAGGGAAGAGGTAGAAGCAATGATCAGGGCCGCGAACCAGAGGCCTACCAGGGGCCCTTCCCACCTCATATTACACAGACACCTTATCCTAGTGGATATAAGAACATTACGTTCTCTACTTTCTCGGGAGAGGAAGTCGAAAATGCCGCAGCCCATTTGGTTAGGTTTCGAGTACAGTGTGGCCAGTACCAGAACGATGATAATCTGAAGTGTAATATCTTCGCTACTTCTCTATCGGGGTCTGCCTTCACCTGGTTCACTAAGCTGCAACCGGGATCAGTTACGAGTTGGCCCGCAATGGAGAAGCTGTTCAAGGAAACCTTCGGGACTATCAAGCCGGAAGTAGATCTGGCTTCACTCACTCAGATGGCTCAGCAGCCAACTGAATCTGCTGTCATGTACCTTCAACGCTTTTAGATCCAGAAAGGAAAGTTGAAAGCTATTCTGCCGGAGAAAGAACTGGTGAAGTTGGCAATCAAAGGCTTAGAGCCCCGCCAACGCAAAAAACAACATGGAAGCATGTTGAATTCCATGGGGGAACTGATCACAGAAGTAGGAAGTTTCGAGCACTTGCTCAGGGAAATGGACGCTATGAAAAACGCCTCAAAAGGGACATACATCCCAGGGAAACGCCGAATAGTGGCTGCGCTCAGCCATCAATCCAGTCCCTTTGATCCTTAATACAAGAGTGAGGAATCTAGTACAGCAGAGGCTGACGAGTCTGAAGAAGACGAGATTACTGCGCTGGAACTCACCGGAAAAAAGGCTTCAACACTAAAGCAACTGAAGCTGTGCAAAGAACCGGTGAAGCTCAAGTCGGTGGTTTTCACCAAACCAGAGTTCGCAAGTTATACTTACGACGCGAACAAAGCGCATGAAATCTTGGATGAAATGATCGCCGCGAAGATGGTGAAAACCGACTTCGGCCCATTTCCCAAACCAGAGCAGCTAAGGGGGAAGAAATACTGCAAACTCCATAATATGTGGAATCATAATACAGCCGATTGTGTTAAGCTAAAGGATCAGATCCAAATCTGGTTAAATAATGGTAGTTTGCAAGTAGAGGTGCCAACAACAGCAGCAGCGTTGGTGGACCTAGATCCCTTCCCAGATACCGGCATCAACGTGGTGGACGTGGCATGGGGTGAAAAAGATCAGCAGAATCAAAGTCCAGACTATGCGGTTAAGGATTTGATAAGGGCTGGAGACAAAGCCGTGAAGCGGGAATCCAAGACTCGTTTACCCATTGTCCTATGCTCGCGGTGCAAGGAAGAATGTGACACTCAAGCCCTGCATCAGGAAACATCCCAGACTGTCCAGTTTGGATCTCTGCCGCCAATACGGTTAGTATCATCCTCTAGAAACTTCCAACCATGCAGCCCAAGAGTACACAGTGGTTTAGAAACTCCTTCTCCAAAGGACTCAAACTTATTCAAAAAGTTGAAGACTGCGAGGGAAGAAGGGCAAGCAGATAAGCGGCAAGGGGTTTTTACCAGACCTTACATTCTGCCAGTGTCAACATCCTCCATCAAAGAAGGGAGATGGTATACCCAAAAGAATGGCAAGGGGGTGGAGATGAGCTCTTCAAAGAAGAGAAAACTCCAACAAAGGTTTGGAGAAGCAAAGCGAACTTTGGAAGCACTAGGTCAAGGACTAATCAAACCATCGCAATTACTGAAACCTCCAGAAGAGTATCAAAGACAATTGGAGGTACTGGCCTCCGAGAGATTCGTTTCCCAGCAAGTTCAGAAACCGCAGCCCAAAGTATTACCCCAAGGGCAAAAGCCATGTGCCCCCAAGATTAGCGCTCAGGAGAAATCCCTAGTTCCAGCGAGGCAAGAACCGCCGCCAGCTCGTAAAGACAATGTTTGGCGGAGAATATCTCGCGAAGGAAGCAATAGCGAGCCTTCCATCTTCGACAAGCTGGGGGGCAAAGACAATCGGTCTGCGATTGTGCAGAAAGTTCAAAACTTGGTGGTCACTCTCCCAGAGGAAGTGCCAGGGACGAAAAAAATTTCAGAGTCACTGAACCAGATTCCTATAGTACAGGAGCACGAACAAGCCAAAGCGGTGGTCCCAGCAGAGGAATCCTTGGTTGCTTTCATGGTTAAACAGTTTAACGCCGATATCCCAACAGATGAACCCAAGCTCAATCTTGATGATGACATGGACAAAACAGAAATGGTGGATATCTCTTGCAATATGGTTTATGTGCTCCCTGCTAAGTATGCCTTACCAGTCGCTGCGCAGGAATGCATAGAAGCTGACGCAATTGGAGAACAGCAGTTGCAGATCACTTCAGCCGCAACAACGCCGGTGAAAGAAGTAGTGTTCCTTGAGACTGAAGATGCTAACAGCAAGAGTTTCTTCATGAGCTTCACAAGACTCACACCCGCCATGGTGCAACACATGCGACCTTTGTATATCACAGCAGAAATTAATGGGACTAAGGTCAGCAAGATAATGGTTGATACCGGCGCGGCTGTGAATGTCATTACTATGGGTCCCTCAGAAAGCGTTTATGCGTTCTTTGTTACGGATTGTTACGAGGCCTACAGTGCCATCATGGGAAGAGATTGGATTCACCGAAGCTATTGTGTTCCATCAACACTCCACCAAGAGCTGATTATGTGGAATAGGGTGACAAATAAGGCTGAGATAATTAAAGCAGACCCCCGCCCTTTTTTTGTTTCCGCGAATTACGTAGATGCCAAGTACTACTTGGAGCCAATTACTCCATTGCAAGTCGGTAGCATCGACAATAAGGGCCGCCCCACAGGGGTGACGGCTTCTGAGTTGGCACAGTGGGGACTCACGCTTGCAAAAGAAGACCTAGCAAGGCCCGGCCATGCTGTGCCCCGCACAATAGGTAATTAATGGATTACGACCTTCCAGAGGAAGGGATAGAGGCCTTCCATTCCTTGTACGAGAGGCTATCCTCATACTTGGTGGAAAAAGAGGTCTATGATCGAGTTGCGACCTTAGAAATTGTTTATGAAGAGTTCATGGACCAAGAAGAGGAGGAAGAAGAGATCCAGCTTGCTCCAGCGGCATTGGATGACACACCTCCGAATGTTAGGGACCTTACTGAAAAGGTCAATCTGGGAACAATTGATGAGCCTATAGAAGTGGCTATCAGCACTTACTTAGAGCCTAGCGAGAAACAGAGGCTCATCGACTTATTGCTATAATTCAAGGACTGCTTCGCGGAAAAATACGAGGACATGCCAAGCCTATCACCAGACTTGGTATGCCACCAACTACCAACGCTACCTGATAAAAGGCCTTTGAAGCAAGAGCCGTGAAGAATGAACTCAGAGACCCAAGTACTGGTCAAAGAGGAAGTTGAAAAGATGCACAAGTCGGGCATTATCAGGGTAGCCAAGTACAATCAGTGGCTGTCCAATATAGTGCCTGTTCGCAAGAAGAATGGCAAGATGAGGGTCTGCGTGGATTACAGAGACCTTAATTTAGCTACACCTAAAGACGTCTACCCCATGCAGGTGGCGGACATGTTTGTAGATGCAGTTGCAGGGCACGAACTATTGTCTTTCATGGATGGCATAGCGGGATATCACCAGATACCGATTGCGGAGGAAGATAGACACAAGACCGCATTCCGCTGCCCTGGGATCACGGGAGTTTTTGAATATGTGGTCATGCCTTTTGGACTGAAGAATGCCGGAGCAACATATCAGAGAGCCATGAACCTGATCTTCCACGATATACTTGGGAAGATCTTAGAGGTTTACATTGATGACGTCGTCGTGAAGTCTAAGAAGAGTGGAGATCACTTCACGGATCACATAAAAGTTTTCGAGCGCAAGCGACTACACAAGCTCAAAATGAATCCCGCCAAGTGCGTTTTTGGAGTTCAGGCAGGCGATTTCCTGGGATTCATTGTCCATCAAAGGGGCATTGAGGTCCCTGAGGATAAGGCAAACGCGGTCATCAACGCATCTTCCCCGCGAACGAAGAAAGAATTACAGCGACTACTGGGTAAGATCAACTTTTTGCGACGTTTCATTTCTAACTCTACGGGCAAAATCTAGCCCTTTTTCCCACTGCTGAAGTTGCAAGGACAGAACGAGTTTGTGTGGGAACCTAAACATCAAAAGGCTTTTGACAAAATCAAGGCCTATCTGGTGAGCCCGCCAGTGCTTGTTCCTCCCAGAGCTGGATTTCCATTAAAGTTGTATGTTTCAGCAGTTGAGGCTTCCATTGGCAGCCTCCTCGCTCAGGATGATGAAGAGGGTGTCGAACATGCCATCTTTTACCTCAATAGGACACTCACAGATTGCGAAACAAGGTACACTCCAATGGAAAAGCTGTTCTTACATTATACTTCTCAGCATGCAAGTTGCGGCATTACATGTTGTCATCATCTACTTGCATCATTGCTCAAACCGATCTAGTCAAGTATATGTTATCTCGGCCTATCTTGAGAGGCCGTATTGGCAAGTGGGTGCTCGCCTTATCAGAATTCTCATTACAGTATGTCCCACAGAAAGCAGTAAAGGGGCAAGCCATTGCGGACTTTCTGGCACATCACCCTATGCTAGATCTCCCCGTGGTTAGAGATTTAGAGGTCGCTGTCACAAATTTAGATCGCCCAGAGTACGCCACACTATATCAAGCCACAGTCTCACTCCAGCCCTGGGTTTTATATTTTGACGGGTCAAGAATGGATACGCTAGCAGGAGCAGGAATTGCACTGGAGAATCCGGCTGGAGATCACTTTTCGTACTCATTCCAGTTGGAGTTTCAATGTACCAACAACCAAGCAGAATATGAGTCCTTAATCATAGGCCTAGAAGTACTGCTGGAAATGGGAATTAGAGATGTACAAATACTTGGCGATTCTCTCTTGGTTATCAATCAGTTGTGCAATGAGTTCAGATGCAATAGCTTCACATTGGTCCCTTATTGGAACAAGACATTAGAACTGTTGGACCAATTTGATAACGTACATCTTGAGCACATTCCTCGCGAGAGAAATTTTGCCGCGAACGAGTTGGCCCAGCTGGCAACAGGGGTAACATTGAGATATGGCGTGCGGGAGAGAATCCTTAAAGTCGAGCGTCGCACCCTTCCTTCTTGGATGGCGAGAAGAGATCCTCCAGACGATACGTTAGTCGCAACCCTGGAATCCATTGACGTGGATTGGCGCATCCCTTTGATCAATTATCTCAAGCATCCTGATCAGACCACAGATAGAAGGATTCGCTATCTTGCCCTCAACTACTTCCTCAGAGATGATGAACTTCGCAGACGAGAAGAAGATGGCATGGATTTCAGATGTGTTTATGGCCACGAAGCCAAACAACTCATGCGCCAAGTTCATTCTGGCACTTGTGGAGCTCACCAAGCAGGTCCAAAGATGCGATGGTTGCTCAGACGACATGGATATTTTTGGCCCAGTATCTTGAAGGATTGTATCGCGTTCGCTAAAGGTTGTTTGGACTGCCAAGCTCATGGGCAGGTCCAGCATGTTCCTAATATTCCAATGCAGCCCATTATACAGCCTTGGCCTGCAAGAGGATGGGTGCTGGATTTAATTGGGATGATTCACCCACATTCATCACTTCAACATAAGTTCATCATCGTTGCGACTGATTTCTTTACAAAGTGGGTTGAAGCAGAACCTTTGAAGGAAGCATCTGGTGGCACGTTGCGACAATTCCTATTCAGAAACATCATCTACAGATTTGGGATCCCAGAAGTTTTTGTTTCGGACTGGGGGGCAGCTTTCATGGGTGGTGAAGTTGATAAACTGGTAAGAGAATGGGGAATACAGTTCATCCATTCCAGTCCGTATTATGCTCAGTCTAACGGTCAAGTGGAGGCCAGCAATAAGATCATTATCAATTTGCTGAAGAAAATGTTGGAAGCTAATCCACGACAGTGGCATGAGACACTTTATGAAACTCTTTGGGCCTACCGCACCTCTAAGAGGAATCCCACAGCGACAACACCTTATGCTTTGATGTTTGGCCATGATGCAGTCCTGCCATTGGAAGTCAACGTCCAGTCATTATGAGTTCAAGAGCAACATCATCTCATTGGAGAAGACTACGTTCAGGCTATGTGGTAGGAACATGAAGACCTTAGCGAAAAGCGCTTGGAGGCTTTAGATAATTTGGTCATGGAAAAGCAACGAGTCGCTCGTGCCTATGACAAGCGGACGCGGGGAAGGAGTTACAGCGAAGGAGAGTTGGTTTGGAAAGCAGTTCTCCCCCTTGGCGAAAAATTAGATGGTCACGGCAAATGGACTCCAAGATGGGAAGGCCCATACATCATCTATAAAATCTTAGAGAAAGGAGCTTTTCATCTCAAGGACCTAGATGGAGATGTCCATCATAACCCTATCAATGGGAGATACTTGAAGAAATACTTTCCCAATGTTTGGGACTCGGAGGAGTCGTAGACAATTTATTCGCATGAGACATGGGGGACAATTCTAGTGTTCCTACACTCGCAAAGCCCATTTATGAAGGCCTGTTTTTAAGGCCTATAATCATTTCTTCGCTATGCCTAGCAACACTAGGGGGGCAACACTATACCATACTAAGCCTAAACCCGCCCACTGGGCAACTTTGTATATAAATATTCATGCTATTTTATTAAAAAAAAAAAATTATAGATACAACTCTTAGGGGACAATTCTAGTGTTCCTACACTCGCAAAGCCCATTTATGAAGGCCTGTATTTAAGGCCCATAATCATTTCTTCGCTATGCCTAGCAACACTAGGGGGGCAACACTATACCATACTAAGCCTAAACCCGCCCACTGGGCAACTTTGTATATAAATATTCATGCTATTTTATTAAAAAAAAATATTATAGATACAACTCTTAGAGGACAATTCTAAGTGTTCCTACACTCACGAAGCTACTAAGCCGAGTCAGCCGCTCCAAAAGGTTTTTCCAGCTTTGCCTTGCAGGAAAGGCTGAGCTCAAGGGAAGTGTAAGAGCCACCACCGTGACCGCCACCTCCATCGGAAGTAGTTTTCATTTTGCTAAAGATGTCCTCACCATGCACGGGAAACAGTGAAAGGGTTTCAATCTCCTGGTGATCTTCTCCTCTTTGTTCCATGAAAGTTTGTTCTACATTCATGTCAAAGAAAGTAAAACTAGTTCCCGCTCCAGCTGAGATTGAACAATCCCTAGCACTATTCTCCATGTTCATAGATCCATAACAGCCATAGTTCCCCATCTGCCTGTTAAAAGCAATCATCACACCAGCGGAAGAAGCAGAAGCAGGTGCAGAAGATCCAAAGTTAATATACTGATCCTCATGTTTCCAATTCGTAACATTATCAGCACCAACAGGCCCTGATCTTTGCATGGGCACATGAACATCTGAAGTGGACCTCTTCTTCTGCTTCTCCCGAGCCCTTTGGTTCACGAACCAATAATAGACGTCCTTGACCTCGATCTTGCCGTACCATTTCAGCTGGAGATAGATCCTCTGAATCTGCTCTATAGTTGGGGATCTTTCGCCCTTTTTGTAGAAAAGCTCCTTGAGGATTCTTATCTGATCTGTAGTAGGAATCCACCTAGTACTGCTCCTCCTGCGAAGCATGTTATCACTACTCCCGGCTGCTTTGTTACTTCCTCCATCCTTAGTTGGATGCCGGTTTTGTGGTTCCATTGGTGATGGATTGAGAGAATGCAAAAATTGAAGAGTGGTGATGATGAGTAATTAAGAAAGATTGCTGTTAGAAATATTCGAGTTGATGAAACGATTTTGGGATTGGAAATTTGGGTTTATAATGTGGAGGAAGATATAGGTATGCAAATATTCGCCCTTGGATGGACGGTCAAAGAGAAGAGTCAAACTAAGTGTCAGTAAAGCGTGATTAAAGTTGCCATAAATCTCGGAAAGAATGGATTAGCAGCATGTGAGGGAACCGAACGATTTTCGAGGAGGTAACTGTTCTTTTCACGAGATTATTTTTTCACGGTGGAATTTTCAACAGCTAATTAATGCAACTTGAGTTGGGGCCAGCAAGTGGATCCAAAAGATAAATATTTGCTCAAAACCCTCATCGCGAGGCTCGTTTTAACACAGAACATATTTTAAAAAGTTCATATTGTTTTCAATATACAACTATGGGGGCCTATATTTGAGGCCTTGCGAGACACAATTCTTGGCTTCTCACGGATATTGGAATATCAGGATAAAAAATATTATTGTATTCATAAAGTGGCTTTGCGGCCAAAAGCAGTACATTCATTACAAAGCCAAAGGTGGCTAGAATACAAAAACAGGAATCCTCAGATATCTTTTGAATCTTTCCTCAAGTGGAAGCAGCTATGGAATCCAATGTCGAGTTAAACAACGCCATTATACCAAGGAGAGGCAAACTTCAGGGAAGGAAAAAGAGAAGTAACGGAGCCTCCGCGCCCCATTTATATGGAAGCGGTAGAGGAATACAACATAGGCTTGGCCAACACCATTATCCATGAGAAAGGGAGACTCCAGTGAGAGAAAATGGAGCATCCAAGCCCCCTCAATTGGAAGCAGCTATGGAATCCAACGTTGGTTGAGCCGCGCCATTATCTCCGGGAAGGGCAGAGAGTGAATGAACCGAATATCAGCTTGAGTCTCTGCACCCCCTCTAGCCATGGTAACCACCATTAGTTGGACGTGAAGTATAGGAACAACCATTTTGTAGCTTGAACCCATTCCTTCAAAGAGCCCATCCCTTCTCATCCCTCTAAGATTCTTTCAAGAAGAGAAAGGGGGAGAAGGAGGTGAGAACCAAAGCCCTTTCCATCTGGAGGGCATAACATGGGCCGGGTCCAGAAGGAAGGAAACAGAGGAGGAAAGATGAACCACAAAGTGGCCTTCCTCCCTTTCTCCGTTTCGCTCCGCGTGTGGGATCCTAACAAAAATGATCTTGCATGATCGTGGATCCCACACTCGGAGCCCCCTCGTGTTTCTAAACCAATCTGAAGCCTGGCATTGTTATTGTAAAATTCCAGAAGGGTGAAACAAGGGGTTGCCTAAGATTACGCCATAAGGCCTAACCCAAGCTTAAGATTACGCCATAAAGCCTAAAAATTTAGAGGCTAAAGGTCATTTCATGAGGGGAAGATTTGTGAAGAAGGAGAAAAAGAAGCATGAACTGAAAGGACATTTCTTGAATATTTCAGAAAAGTTGTTGTGAGTATTCCCTTCCCAAAATACAACTATTTATAGGGACTTCAGGCAAATCCCCACCCTTGGATGAAGCTCAATTTCAAAACTGATGACAGTAAATCGAGATTAGTGATTCCAAATCTCGAGAAAAAAAGGGACTAGCAGCATGTGAGGAGACCGAACGGTTTTCAAGGAGGTAACTGTTCTTTTCACGAGATTATTTTCTTTACGATCGTTGTTTTTCAACGAGTGATTAATGCCTTAAATCTCGGAAAAGAAGAGATTAATATCATGTGGGAAACCGAACCGTTTTCGAGGGGGCCTACAGAGATTGACTCGCAAAGCTCAATTTCAAACAAAGTTCTTCCACGTGGCGTTTCGCCGCAATGGCACCAGCTTCGGCCTGAGTGGCCCGTTCTCTGATACGGGCCAGGTTACGGCCCAATTCTTCAGAAGCAGCCAAAGGTTCATCGAGTTGAGCTTCTTCTGCAACAATCACATTCTCAACAAAGGCTAAATGGGCTTGGAGGTTCTCGATTTGAAGTTTGAAGTCGGACCTTTGGATTTGTAGTTCCCGTAGGCGGATGGCTCGCTCATTTAAAATATCGCGGGAGAGGTCCATTTCTTGAGAGACACTATTCAAAACCTCTTGAGCGTCGTGAGTCTGGGTGTTCGTGGCCGATTGACGTCGGTGGGCCATATCAAGTTCATTCAGTAGAGAGTCGATAGCACTAAATTGCCATGAAGTCAAAGCTTTCTCCTGGCGGAGATACCTTAGAGCTTTTAAGACTCGCGGGAGGATGTTAGTCTCCAATACCCAAGGACCTAGATGTTCACGAAGCACCAACTTAGCCTCATCCACAGTAGAAGGAGGAGTTACCCCCAACACCCTCATCAATCTCTCGAATCTGGTAGGAAGAGGAGGCGGGGGAGACGCCACAGGATCACGAACCAGCACTGCAAATGGGTGGACAGCTTCCTCAATTTCTTCGTCTTCAACAAGTTGGTCTGCCCCTTCAGCCGCAGGAGAATCTGAAAACTCAACTCGCGGCTCACCATAGGCAAGTGGAGCAGATTCAAGCATAGAGCCCTCAGCTCCGACGGTTGTCTCATTTATTCGCAAGACTTGGGGGGCACCACCTCCGTCAGTATCATTTTCCATCTCTGGGGCGACTGTCCCGCCGATAGAACCCTCAACTTTTGCAGCCACCTCCTCGGTACAAATAGAATCCTGGTCAGATTCAGAAATGTCAGAGAGCGGGGTTGGATCAGAAAGGGAAATGGAAAACATTGGCCAACAGTGGCTTACCTCTCGAGTTGTCGGGTCAATATCTAGTATGTGGTCTCCAAGAGGAAGAGGCCTCACCTCATTCACCTCTTGGACCTCTAGTGCCGTGAGAATCTCTGTCGTCATCAGTTCCTCGTAAGCGGCAGAAGCCTCAGAGTGGCTTTCCACGCTTTCATGCTCCGAGGACTCATCATCGGAGATCGTTATTAAAATGGTAGGACCTTGCATATGCTCTTTAGATGTGGAAGACGGAAGAGGCGCCACGGGGTTAGTTGATGCTTGAACTAGCGAGAGAGTTGGCTTTTCTGCAGCAGTTGAGGATCTAGCCTCTCTCAGGCGAGAGGGATCAGTTGTCCTCTGACGAACCTATCAAAAGATACATAATGAAGATCCTGCACAGATTCTAAAATTTAAATAGAATAAGACGGGGCCGGAGTTTACCAATCGCATTCCCAGAGTTTCGTCATCTTCAAAACTCTCTTCGACGGATTGAGCTCGATCGCGTTTACAAGCAAAGATAGCAGTGGCCTGCACGACAAAAGAATCACAACTCAAAAAGGGGGAAAGCACCAAAAATGCAAGTTTGGGATCGTTCTTAACCAAATTAGCTCAGCATAATCTTCATCATGAGAAGATTCTCCCTCAGGAGTCCCCTCTGTTATTGCCTTTTGTTTCCCAGCCTGAACAGAGGCTGTCTTGCTCCGGGTAGTTTGCTGCAAAACACACTCAGGAATAAGAGCGGGAAAATCAAGACAAGGAAAAGGAATGGTGAAGAAAGACAAAAACTTATTGTTGCCCTAGGCTCATGGATTTGTATCCCTGCACACGATGAGCGAGAAGGTAGAGTAAGTCGCCGAGGTTGTGCTGTAGGGTTGGAGAAGCGCTCAAAAATCTTGCGGTCCTCCGGACCAGGACTACTCATTCCACAAAAGATCTGGACGAAGAGTTCGTCATATGGCAGGTCCCAACAGTTCACAGACACTTCTTTCCACCAATCAACATAATCATTGTCGACATCGTTGAGGGGATACAGCGCTCTGACCCAAGGGGGAATCACTATCAAAGTAAACTGACTCTGAAAGGAGGCAGACCCAGGTGGGGCTAATCTCCGCCAAGAGGTGTAGTAATTGGCAGAATCAACCAGAGGCCAAGGTACCAACTGGGCCAACCCAAATTGGCGAGCAAAGTGGTTAGGGGCATAGACGAATATCCGAGCAGGAGATGGCTCGATGAAAGGCCAAGAGGGCTCTTTCGCTATGATCGCATCCACTGGGCAGAAAGCCATCATCAAGGGGAGGAGGGAATCGCCTAGAAAGGACTATTTTTGGGTCCGGCATCTCTCCCAACAAATACAAGTAAATAAAACACTCGAAGTAGGGTGGAGCTCGATGCCTTATGTTGCCACAAAGCCAGTTCCCCAAAAGGGAATCGACTCGAGGTTCCTTTGGAATATCACCGCGACGGAAGCGAGGGAAATAAATCTGCAACCAAAAGGCAAGGATCTAGAATGGACCACTAATGTCGGTATCAAAGGGGCGCATTACAGCTCTATAAAGGGAGCGATATAACGAACCCAATACAGGTTGCCCAAGGCCAATGCAAATACCATTGTAGAGAGCAGTGGCCAGAGAATTCCAGCGCCCAGTAGGTTTGTTGGAAGAAGTGCAAAAGATAAATTTGCAAAGCCAGAATTCCAGGAATGCGATACCTCCTGTATGGTCACACTGGGTGCGGTAATAATCACGCCAGACAGGGTAGGATTTACTGTGATGCCCCCGACCATCCATATCCATTCTTAAAGGAAATTGAATACCATCAAACTGACCATGCACATAGGGGTCAAAATCAATGGGCAACCCCGTGATGGTAAGAACATCCAGCAGAGTTATGCTCATTTGCCCAAACTGGAAATCGAATGTATTGCTGGAAGTGTTCCAGAAGCAAAGAGCAGCGGCAAGCGGTGCTGGGCTAGTATTATAGGGAAGACAGAAGCATAGATCGATGGTTTGGGTTATACCCACCGCATCCCATCGGGCCAAATCTCTCACTCGGACCTCCTGATACCAAACCTTTTCCTCGAGAGTGATGGTAGGCCAGAAGCCCACTTTCCTCCTTGGTCCCCAACTGCTAAAATCACCAGGCACCTGCCGAAGAGCCACTATGAGATGGCGGATGGGAAGCCCATAATAGGCCATAACATCATCTGGCAAACGATCGCGAGGTGTGGGACCCAAACTCGCTTGACTATCACCTCCACCAAAGCTCATCAGTCGACTTCTCTCCTCTCTGGTCTGACTTCTACATCGAACACTCATGTTAGGCCGCCATGTGAATGTAGCTTTCTCAATGATTTCATCTGCCTGATCGATAACGAATGGTTTCTTGGATGTCATTTCTGGGTCACAAGGAACACTTCTCCATTACACCTTGATTTATAGCTCAAGTGTTTTTGGAGATTAATTTATTAGCTGGGCCAGTGAGTGGCCCTAGTTGATAATTAATGAATCACTATTCCATCTTGAGAATCGCATCTAAGGCAACAGTGAAGATATTCTACCTTTTCCTACCACCGCAGGGCCAACATAGTGGCCTGATATTTTTTTTTTTAATAAAACATGATTAAAACCAATGCGGTTTTAGATGCTAAAGTTGTAGCAAATATGGTGGTTCCACTTCGTCACATGTCATGATGACGATAGCCATGATTCAATCATCCTCTTCAGCATAAGATTCTCGAAGGATTAAATGGCAGCAAACAGTTTGCTATTCAACATCTTATTTTGCCAAGTACTATAGGCCTTGATCAAACTTGATCTAGCCAGCAAAAAGGCTCCAAACACCTACATTTGAGAAAATCAACAGAGAGCCAGCGATTAAGGCAGATACTTGCTGCTATACACATGGCGAAGCTACCACCAAAGAAGAGAAGGATCCTCATTCGCAATCAAAAGCAGTCTCATTCGCATGGGGGGCAGGCTAAAGTTCTGATATCCTACAACCTGCCTAAGTTTCACCAATTCACTGCATACCAGACATCAGATACGGGGGCAATATAGTTGGCAAAGAAAGCATCAGTTTATGACAAAGGCAATTCAGATTGTGGCATCCAAGCTTTATGGCCTATTTAGAGGCCTATATGGAATCAATCAAGTAATTTCAGTCAACCCAATACAAGTGGCTTCAGAGCAACGATATTATACGAGTGGTACTGATTCAAGACCTCTTCAATCAAGACGAAGACCTTTGACTTCAAGGTCTGGGGGGCAATGTTTGGACCCAAAGTGAGCATTTTGACCTGACAAGCTACGTCTTAGAGAAATCGAGCCAATATCAGTGGCTCAAGCTATATATTGTCGAGAAGTTCGAAATATATATTTAGAGGCTAAATAAAGCCTACTATGGAAGCGTAGAAATCAAAAGTCAACTTTAGCACATTTTCCTACTTCTGCTAGGAGAAACCGGCTAAACAAGGAAGGAGGGGCGACAGACTAACCATCCGAACTTCAAATGAGTTGAAACTTTCCAGATTCATTCTAGACATCCCAAGGATCATTTCTTATGAAGAGTGCTAGAGCTTGTTCGAAGTGGAAAACCTTCAAACAATCAGTCCAATTTTCTGCAGAAGCAAAACTGGAAAACTGGACCTGTAAGGAGTCCAGTAGCATTTTCGGCCAAACCACATGGAAATAAATTCTAAAATTTTACCACAATAATCTACATCCATGGTGGATCATTTCATATGAAGAAGTCGAAGGTTAAATATGAATTCTTAGTGGAGATAAAAATTAAAGGAATAAAGAAGTGTTAGTGCTCTCACCTAACAAAATCCACTAAGTGTCAGTGAATTTTGCCTAACAAATCCACTAAGTGTTAGTGAATTTTGCCTAACAAATCCACTAAGTGTTTGTGTGCTCAAACCTAACCCACTATGATTTGTTTAAAGGCCAAATAGTGTTGCTTGGAAGCCTATATCTAGAGGCTACAACAAGTATCATCTCACCAATTCACTCATCAAAACATCTATAAGATGATCTAAGTTCTCTCTACAGCAACCTCTTTAAGAGCAACTCCTCTCATTCTCTTATCGGTGATCACACTCCAAGTTCTAGTCTCCTTAGGAGCCAACTTTCAGTACCACCAAATCCTCTGTCAAAGTGCTTTGGTCCTAGTCTCCTCGGGAGCCGACTGTAGTACCACGACCACAACGGTTATGGAACCAGCCAAGCAAGGGTAACGCCCTCGCAAACCAGCCAAGCTAGAGTCACGCTTTAGCAAGTTCTCCTCACTTCCCAGTGGTTTTCGCTCTGCTCGATCAACAACATCAAGTATCGATTGTGATTTTGAAGAGGCTCAGCAAAAGTCCTCGCCGCGAGGCACAAAGAATCCAACGATGAGGTTAGTGCTCTTCTCGTCCACAATCGCTCAGAAGAAGTCAGGTCAAGGGACACCCCCGACGACCACACCCGAACGGTGCTGGCACGCCCACGCAAGAAAAGAGACTGTTGACCAGCTCAAGAAAAACTGGAGACAAACACCTATATGTGTCGGAACCCTAAAAAGTCATCTCTTATGACGTTGTTGGATTCAATTACTCGAATAGTGGCTACATATAACCCACTAAAGCGACACATAAGCTTCTTTAATGCTCATTTTCATTCGTAGTCATTAGAGGTAATACAAAGGAACTTATGTCCATTCTCACTAGGTGTTTTCACATGGAAACTGTTGGCTCTAATATCTTTTAAATAATAAAGTTCAAATTAAGATATGTCCAAGACATGAAATAAAAGAATCGACACTTTACTAATAATAGCCAACGATTACATCAACGTTTCTGACCAAAATCTAATCCAAAATAACTATAATCAGATCTAGACAAATAGTTGTTACTCAATCCTTGTGGTAATTCCAATCTAGTAGCGACCGGGTAAGGTAAGGAGAGATTTTGGTGGGGCAATGCTAACTTATAAATTGTTCTCTCAGATCAAACATTTCCTACACATTGTATTCAATTGGATAAGCCTAGTTGTGAAAGAGTTATGACTATTGTCATTTATTGATAATGTTTAAGGCAAAATGCCATTACATTTATTCTTGGAAAATAAAGACTATTAATCAAAATCTGCGGCATCAACATTATTTTCCTCGCCAGATTTAAAGTCTGCAATAGTGAAATTAATGTCATTCTCATCTTCATCTTCTTCTTCAATAGCGAGATAAGCCTCATGCTCTCTCATATCTTAATATATCTTGTATTGTACAGCTTGTTTTTCACTCGCCTTAGAGCAATTAAACCAATGTTCTAAAGATCTACATTTATAACATACCTCACCCTTTAATGAGATGCACCTTGTGCATTTAGACGTCCCTTAGGGACGTTGATGGCACCCGCCACGGCTGGGTGGTGCTGGCTTTACCTCTCCCACACTGGCCAAAGTTGCCACATGTCCGCACATCAATCTAGCAGTTTTCCTTCCCTTGTAAGGCCGTTGCATGGATCCACATGTCCATTTTGTGGTCCCTTAACTTTAGGGTTCCGCTCCTTGCGCACTCCTTTAGGTGTGTTATTATAATTCATCTTGTGAACGCTCTTAGTTTCAACTGGCCTTGAATTATAGTTTTTCACGAGTATATTGTCATGTTTTCTCAGCAACTAACATAGCAGTGATAAGCTGATGAAACCTTGTGATTCGTCTAGCATTGCGCTCAAACCTATATTGCTTTGCAACCATTAGTGCTAAAACAGGGAAGGTTGAGAGGTTTTTATCAATAAATTCCTATTCTGTGAGCTCTACTCCACAGAATCCCATTAGTAGTGAGGTGATTCTTGACGTTATTCACACATATGTGATAACCAATGTCATTCGAATCTAGTTTAGTGAAGTTGAGTTTTTGCAAGTTTTCATTAAACATTCAAAAACAAAGGAGAATAAATTAGTTTTGGAGTATAATACTTCATTACTTCCACAACAACTAATTAAGGATCTCTGAGCCTCTTTACTACCATGAAATTGATTTCCAAGAAGTTTGGATTAGACTGAAATAATGATGTTTGAATGGTCAATTTTCGATGCTCATGAACACTCGATCTTAATTTGTAGTTTAGCGTGAACTCTTCACGGTTCCGCTTTTATGAATTGAACCCACGTTACAAGAAATGTGGGATGTAGGAAGGGATTTTGAAAGTCCCCAAGTACAAGAAAACAAAAATTAAAAGAAAGTAGGAACTTTTATAAAAACTTACTTGGTGTTTTCTTGTTACCTTATCTTGCTTAGCGAGGCTGACTCATGCGCATGTTGATGCAGGCGTGCGAGGCTGACTTGTTTTTGCATAGGTGTGCAAGAGGTGCTTAGGTAGGCACGAGTGGAGGCGCAGGGAGGCGCACTAGGTAATTCTGATTCAGGGTTATGGCTCGTGCTGATAACGTGTTTAAGGAAAATAGAATTGGGAGAATAGCTATGTGTTTCATTGATAATAGGAGCCCCTATATATAGGGAGTACAAGTACATAATCTTGAAGTATAAGGAATCATATTCTAATTAGAAGTAGGAATCGAATCTAGGGCATTCTCTCATATTACAATTATAGAAAGTAATCCTAGTTTGACAAGGCACACTAAAGTCAAATATCCTTCATCATGTATGATTTTCACAATAATATTTACACTATTATGAAGTATGAAGAGAACGACAATATGTGATATGAGAGTAAGATATGAATACACTCGGTAATTTTGAAGCTGAATTGCAATTTTTGAAATGACACCATCCTTATACATACAAGGCCAGTAGGCGACTCTTGTAGGTAGACCTATTTCAAGCGAAGATATAACATGGTAAAACCCTTCAAAACTAGTGTAGTGCTAAGCAAGTAAAAGAATATCAAAAAAAAGAAACACATAATGCAACCTACATGATACATGCTCGAAAGAAAATGAAGAATACTAATAGTACTAGATTGATAGAAGACAAGCCCTCAGCCTTCCTTTTCTAAAGGGAATCAACTCTTTTCTTCTATGTCAAGTGTTAACCGAAGCACGCGACAAACCTCTCCCATGTGTGCTTTTCTCTCTAGGTTTTAGAGAGAGAACAAATCTAAGAACTACTTCCCCCTCCCCCTTCTCTCTTGCCCAGATCTTGATCCATCTGGATCTAGATCGACGACTTCAGAGTTGGGGGCGGATCTATTGTTAAGGCTTTATCACAGGTTCCTTCCATCTCCATTTTTCAAGCTTTTCAAATCTTTTCTCACCCTTGTGGTCCTGTGGTGATATTTTGTACCCTTTGTGGTGAATTCTTGGCTATGTCCAGATCAGGAGTACCTTGTTCCTCTAATTTTCTTTTCCTTTTTTCACATTGTCAATTGTTCTCACATGTTTCCAGATCTAAGATCACTCGACCTCCATGACATCTCTCTCTACCTTAAAGCTCCAAGACGATTCGTATGGCTGCGATTCTAAAGTGCAAGTCACTTACCTCGGCAAGTATGGGTGCTCACGCATGGGTGGACCACCCCCCATTCTCCATCGTTCTTGTTCTTGTTCTACATGCTGGTTCTCGGTTCCATCTATGCAGCCATGGTTCTTTCTTGAGATGTGTCTCTGTGGTGGACGAAATGATTTTGTTTTGTGGGATCTTCTCCCCTTGTATGTTGGGTTTCACATGGTCTGTGTTTTGGGATTCAATTGGCATCAGACAATATTTACAATACTCGAGGTTTTTTTGCTTCCGGCGGTTTTTCAACAGCAACTTACAGTTGACGACATAGCTAGGGTTTCTGTAATGTATTGGGCCTCTGTTCTAGTTTTTAGTTTTTTAAGGTTTAATTTCCTTATACTAGCTCTTTATTTGAGCATAAGTGGAAATTAAGTTTCCTTTTATTATTAGTTCGATTGGGGTTGAGCGTCGGGCTTTATGTTGTGGTTCTATTTTCAGCCCTTTAGGCTTGCTTCGGGGTAGTGTAAATGATTCCCCATTACCAAAAAAAAAAAGTGATAACCGATCTCTGTGGCTTTGTGCAGTAATAATGTTATAAAATGGCAAATTGGCAACTAATAATTTTTGTTTTTTTGTTTATGGTCATAAAGGCCCAATGGTTGGTTGGGTTGTAGTTTATTTGGGCTCTATAAGTTGGTTGGTAACGGCTAGGCTGGGTTGGATTGGGCCCTCCGGAGGGACGGTGGATGACGTTGGCTCCAACGTCATCTGAGTCTGAAGTGTGAACATATTTTTCGATAGCAAAGTCGAAATGGAGTATCTATACCAGTCTGCCAGTGATACCCATAACTGGAATGTGTAACCATTCTGTCTTTTGCATTTCTTTCCATATAAATACAGTTGACTACACACACGTACCAACAACAACAACCAAAGCTTATTAGAAAAAACAGCAACAACAAAAGCTTGCAATTTGATCACATCATACGTAGTTTGTACTTTGTACAATCTCGATCTCAAGAGCAACTAGCTTAATGGCAACTCCCTCTGAAGTGATCAACAACAGGCAGGTGATACTGAGAGACTATGTCACCAGCTTCCCCAAAGAATCCGACATGGAATTGCGCACGGCCACAACCACACTGAAGCTACCACAAGGTTCCACCGGGGTTCTCGTCAAGAATCTTTACTTGTCCTGCGATCCTTACATGAGAGACCGCATGACCAAACGTGAAACTGCCTCTCGTGTCAAAACTTTCCACCCCAGTTCCGTCAGTACTCTCTAGCTCTCCTTCTCTCTCTTAATTTTCATTTCATAATCGATCGTATCCAGCATTTTGATATTCAAATTATATATATATATATATATATATATATATATATACAGTCCTTCTTGGCTAAGGACCTCCTTAGTTTTTCTTAGGTACGGATTTCTGGTTTTAACCCACTTTCCGATCACATTTTCACATCTTAACCGTTCAGTTTTTAGGTCCTAATGTATAGATCACCTCTGAAAATTTTCAGCCAATTTGGTGATCGTTAAGGTATCCAAAACTATAATTTACCATTATAAATACGAACGGTTCCGGTTCGACAGATTCGGTCCATTCGTGTAAATTGCAGTTTTGGATGTCTTAACGATCACCAAATTGGCTGAAATTTTGTAGGGGGGATCTATACATTAGGCTCTAAAAACTGAACAGTTAAGATGTGAAAATATGATCGGAAAGTGGGTGAAAACACCAAATCCGCACCTAAGAAAAACTAAGGACATCCTTACCTGAGAAAAATCATATATATATATATATATATATGCATGTGCAGCCTATAACCGGATTTGGAGTGGCTAAAGTTTTGGAGTATGGGGATGCAAAGTTTGAGCAGGGTGACTTGATTTGGGGGATTACTAGCTGGAAAGAGTACGGTCCCATCACTGCAACACACTCTCTCTTTAAGATTCACCACGACCCCAATATTCCTCTCTCTTATTTTACCGGAATTCTCGGTATATGCCCTCCCTTCCCCTATTATTATTGTACCTATTTCAAATTTTCAATTCAGTTGTATCATTCAAAAATAAATCTTTTTACTTGTGTCACTGATTGCATGTATGGATAATTGTTGTATGTTTAGTTTTGAGAGTCAACTTTAATGGTCAGAATGCATGAGTCAAAATCTTCTCCTTTCCTTTTCTGATCAATGATGTTCCGTCTAAAACAAATTCTGCTCATTTGGATTTCCAGATGCCTACAAGTAACAACTAGTTGTTAACTTAATGAGCAATCCAAGGATCATTTCACAAAATGCATAAACACAACCCAACGATCAAAACAACATGAGCTAGAATATATCAAGTGAAGATGCATCACTTGGTTCATGTACCATAGCCATCTCTTCAAAAGCAGTATCAGCAACACAGCTATTCAAAACAATTAATCCAAGCTCCAAAAACCTCAAGCAACCACACGCCAAAAGTCTTCTACTCAACTATATGTTTAACTCCTCTCTATGGGGCAGGACTGAATGTTTTTGTCACACAGTGAATAGAGACTTCAAGCACCTATATATACAAGCTAGATAGGTCTTCCCATAAAAGAGTCATATGCAAGCTTAAGAGTTATCTGTAGAGATGCTATAGTTATCATATCAACTAATTAGATATTTATCATTATCAAAATGGATTCCTAACCACATGAGTGACATACCAAAACTCATTAGGTGTCTAGGTAGATAATTCATATATTTCCTATTTATTGTAATAAGCTTAATCAATTTGGTATTTACTTAATGTAGATAATATTAGGTCCAAATAATATTTTACAATCTCCCCCTTGGACCAATATTGTCTACATAACAACTGAACCAAAACTTATTCCAGAAAATAGCCAAAGTGTGCACTGAAATATATGGTTTCTCAAAGTCCATCCAGTTCTGTCAAAAATGCAGTAGCTAAAATAGAACCTGGAAATAAACATGCTTGTGTAAACATACTTGTTCCAAATCACTAATAATAACCTCTGCACTTCACATGAACTATAAAAATGATATGATGAATCAGGTGCCAATATATGTCATTCTATAGTCAACACTTGATCATAGTCCAACTAAAAATTTTGAATATCAAAACATAATGCAAACATAATTTACTTAAGCACCAGTGGATTACATGTTTGCCTCTTACTGAATATATGCATATCACCATCCACCTGATAAAAAACAAAACTGAAAATAATAGCAATCAATCATTTTCAAAATGAAACCAAGCTGTGAAACAATATATCTGAAATACCTCGAGCTTTATTCATTTATCAAAATGAGTACATATGTTTCTAGTATGAACTGCAAACTGAAATAAACTAAAACTTTCAAACTACGAAACTGAAAACATAATCTTTATAACTTTTGCTCTTTCTGAACTCAAGAATCTAAGCTAAGCAAAATTCCCATGTCTTCAACATGCTTCTTGAAAGCTGAAACTGGTAATGCCTTGGTAACAGGGTCTGCAGGCTGTGCATCTGTACTAATGGCAGCTATGTCAATCTCTCCATCTTTTACCCTTCTTCTCACACTATAGAACTTCAAGTCTATATGTTTTGAATTATTAGACCTTTTGCTATTCTTGTTGAAGAACACAGCAACTTCATTGTCACAATAAACTTTCAGCTTTCCATCAACAAGGTTACTTAAAATCTTTGTTTCCAAAAGAAAGTTTCTGATCCATAAGCCTTCACATACACCTTCATATATGGCAATTATTTCTACTTGCATGGTGGATGTGGCTATCAATGATTGTTTCATTGTTTTCCAACCCATTACACCACCTGCTAGGTAGATAATTCATATATTTCCTATTTATTGTAATAAGCTTAATCAATTTGGTATTTACTTAATGTAGATAATATTAGGTCCAAATAATATTTTACAATCTCCCCCTTGGACCAATATTGTCTACATAACAATTGAACCAAAACTTATTCCAGAAAGGAGAAACGGTCTATGTTTCAGCAGCATCTGGAGCAGTAGGTCAACTAGTTGGCCAGTTTGCCAAACTTATGGTTGCTATGTTGTCAAAAGTGCTGGAAGTAAAGAAAAGGTGATCCATTAGTCATTGATTTTTGTTTATCAATGCCAACTACAATATTAGTTTTCATATTACAGTTTTACTCTTTTCAGTCAACTTGTTTTCTTGCTTAAACACTATATATCATTTCTCTGAATTAGGTTGATTTCCTGAAGAACAAGTTTAGGTTTGACGAGGCTTTCAATTATAAAGAAGAACCGAACTCGGATGCAGCTTTGAAAAGGTTAACATTCTTTATAGATATTGATGTAGAACGGATGGCAGTCCGAAATGAAGAACAGATCGATCGTTCAAAAGGAGGCAAACCAAAGTTACTATTGCAACTTTGGCATTCGGTGTCCGATTTGTGATTGCTATAGCTTTCCGGAAAGGGAATTGCGCCAGGAGCAAAACTCTTCGCTATGCCATGACGTGGGGGTGTTTTCGGGCTTTTGGGGTCGTTTAGGGCCTCAAAACTGCATTTTTCTATTTTTCCAGAATTTTTGGTTTCCTAGTTTGTTTTGGATTTGTTTTATTTTCATCCGTGGACTTTGGGGATCCATTGTTAGTCACCCTAGGGTTTCTTTTCTCCTATATAAGCAACCTTAAACGGCTGCAGAACCTATCTTTTATCTAATTATCAATCAAATTGAGAATTTTCTCTTTTATCTCTAGTGGACTCCATGATCTTTGTTTTAGGTTTATTGCTTGTAAACGTAGGTGATCTTTCCCACTGCGTTAGATATACATACTGGACTTCCCACATTGTCGATGTTTTCTTACAACTAGTCCTCGTCTGATACGTACCATTTGCTTTACAAACCCGGTACTTTCCTGAAGGTATCGATATATACTTTGAGAATGCTGGGGGAAAGATGCTTGATGCAGTGCTACTAAACATGAGATTCCGTGGCCGAATTGCAGTTTGCGGGATGATCTCACAGTACAACCTTGAGAAGCCTGAAGGTGTACATAACTTAATGTCTCTGATCTCCAAAGAGGTCCGGATGCAAGGTTTTGTTGCTTTTAATTACTATCATCTGTATGGCAAGTTTCTTGAAATGGTCCTGCCTCACATAAAAAAAAGGGAAGGTTATGTACGTGGAAGATGTAGTTGAAGGCCTTGAGAGCGCTCCCTCGGCTCTGGTTGGACTCTTTGCAGGTCGCAATGTAGGAAAGCAAGTTGTTGTCTCCTGGGAATGATCAAATCCTATTCCTAACCTGTACGTGACCCTTGATTAATTTTCTGTACTATTAGAAGTTATCATATTGTGAAGGAGTGTGAGAGCTGTATCATTATCATAATTATAGATGTAAAAGTATACATCTCCACCTCGTATGTATATTTGGAAGTTTACTTCTACAGGTTTTGTGAGAGCTATGTTCACTCTGAATAATATAATGTGTCTGGCCTTTGCAATTGGGGAAGTGGTGACTCTTTTAGAAATGCAGTTTTAATGGGGGAAATCTAGTGATCATCCCGATTAATGATCAAGTATCTATAACTGGTGTTCCAGTATAAATAAGATTGCAGACAAGTGTGCAAATCTGGTGTGTCCTTATCCTAATAGTACTATAGCTGGCTGGCAAAAGTAACCGTTGCATGCTGGTTTGGCTTCATACATGGGTCATGATGAGAAAAGGTGTGGTAACAGATCGGTGTCCTTAACACGGTGGCTTAGCTAGCTGAATGGTCATAACAATCTCTATGTTTAACAGTTTTACTATACTCTGTAATTTAGAAACTTCAACTATTATGTGAAAAATCAAATGTCGCAAATTGCCGATCACACACGTGTTAGTGGAATAAAGAAAAGAGAGCACATAGTATCAGGTTAGAACTTAGAACTTGATCCAAAAAATAGTTAATTAGTGTCGTAAGCGACTACGTAATCTCTACTAGAGCGTGCGCGTTCTAATTGTTTGACCGTTCTAATTGTTTACCATAATTCGATCCCTGTGTCTCTTATTACTGTATATAAATAGACGAATTGAGCTAGGTTTTGAGAAACAAAGAGAAGAAAATAGCAATGGCGAGCGGTGTAGAGAGAGAGCAAGTAGTGAGGAACAAGCAGGTGTTATTCAAAGACTATGTCACCGGCTTCCCCAAAGAATCTAACATGCAATTGACCACTATTACAGCCACACTGAAGCTCCCACAAGGTTCCACTGGTGTTCTGGTCAAGAACCTCTACTTGTCCTGCGATCCTTATATTAAAATCCAGATGACCAAGCCTAGCTCTGATACTAATCCTTATATCAAAACCTTCACTCCTGGTTCGGTCAGTCACTGACTCTCTAGCTTCTATTCTGTTCCACATTTGTACAAAGAACATAGTGCATATTTACGTTTAAATTTGGGATTGATTACTCGCATGTGATATCTATTTGCAGCCTATGACTGGATTTGGAGTGGCTAAAGTCTAATCTGGGGATGAAAACTTTAAGCGAGGCGACTTGGTTTGGGGAATCACTGGTTGGGAAGAATATAGTCTCATAAATGCAACAGAATCTCTGTTCAAGATTCACAACACTGATGTGCCTCTCTCTTACTATACTGGAATTCTTGGTATGCCTGGACTGACTGCTTATGTAGGTTTTTATGAAGTTTGCTCACCTAAGAAAGGAGAGACGGTCTACATCTCAGCAGCATCTGGAGCAGTAGGTCAACTTGTTGGCCAATTTGCCAAACTCATAGGTTGCTATGTCGTTGGAAGTGCTGGAAGTAAAGAAAAGGTCTTTCATGACTCTTTGCTGTTTTGTGATCAATCAATCCACTGTCATTTTACGGTTTTCATTATTGCAATAGACTTCATCTAATGTTCTAAATGTTGTATATTTCCTTCTGTGAGTTAAGGTTGATTTGCTGAAGAACAAGTTTGGGTTTGACGAGGCTTTCAATTATAAAGAAGAACCTAACTTGGATGCAGCTCTAAAAAGGTCGGTATCATTTGTATTGGCAAATAGTGCTTACCTGAACTTCCCTTACCCCTGGTGTTCAATTAGAACTGATCCTTAAAATTTGATGCTTCGAACTGGTCCTTATAATTTGATGTTTCATCAAAACAAATGCCAGGTACTTTCCTGAAGGTATTGATATTTACTTTGAAAATGTTGGGGGAAAGATGCTGGATGCAGTGCTACCAAACATGAAGTTCCGCGGGCGAATTGCAGTTTGTGGGTTGATATCCCAATATAACCTTGAAAAGCCTGAAGGTGTACACAATCTAATGTTCCTTGTTTATAGAGAGGTCCGGATGCAAGGTTTTGTTGTTTCGAATTACTATCAACTTTACGAGAAGTTTCTTGAAACGGTTCTGCTTGACATAAAAAAAGGGAAGATTACATATGTCGAAGATGTAGTTGAAGGCCTTGAAAGTGCTCCATCGGCCCTGATTGGACTCTTTACAGGTCGCAATGTCGGAAAGCAGGTTGTTGTTGTTTCCCGAGAATGATCAAACTCCATTATTTCCTTACTTTGCCTGCATGAACCAGCTTAATATGGTGTATCATCAATAATTATCACATACTATATGGTAAAATTATCTATTGTAAAAGGGGTGCGAGAACTAGCTAGCTTTATCATTATTATACATGGATGTAAAAGTATACTTCACCTTATACTCCCTTTATTAATACATACATTAATAAGGCCTGGAAGCTGATTATTAATTCTAGAGAAGTCGATGCCTAGCTGGTGTTAATTTCTACGGTCTAAATTAGCTATTACTATCTTCATGCAAACATAGAAACCTTTACATTACTTTCAATACGCGGAACTAGATTCCATATCTATGAAAAGAATCTATCAAGGCCATGTTCTTCTCATGAAATCATATATATATATATATATATATATATCAATATGTGTTCGATCTCTTTCACCAGAGTATAAATAGCAACATGTAATGGTGATGTCTGTTGTTAAAATAAGAAATGGAAGAATAGTAAACATGTCCCGCAGGAAAATGCAGTGATTTTGGTGGTTCTGATCCATGTTCTACGGTGTTGTCCATTTAACTTTTGATCGAGAGTATTTAATTAAAGTGGAAACGCGTGGTAGCAGCTTCTAGCATTACGGATCGATGAAAACTGGCTCCATCTGAACTCCTCTCTTTTGATCTGATCCCATGCATATAGCTAGGCATTAGCTTCATTTCTTTCTCAGTTTGCACAAGAGAAAACTGAGAATTGATACATCACTCCTCATTAGCCTCAGCATTACAATTGTCACTTGCAATTGGGAAGTGGTGACTCTTTTAGAAATGCAGTTTTAATGAAGGAAATCTGATGATCATCCCGATTAATGATCAAGTATCGATAACTGGTGTTCCAGCAGCTTAGCAATCTGAATGGTCATAACAATCTTTATGTTTGATACAAAAAGTTTTACTATGACGGTTTTACTATAGCCTGTAATTTAGAAAACTACAACTATTAAGAGAACAATCAATGTAGCAAATTGCCGATCACACGTGTACGTGGAATAAAGGTAAGAGAACACCTAATTATCAGGTTAGAACTTGACCCAAAAAATAGTTATTAGTTTAGAAAATGTAAAACTTTACTAGAAAATTCAACAGGAACATGAAGGAGAGTGAAGATCAGCACCAGCTGTTGAAGATTAGGAGGATCCACTGAACTAGATCAAGAACAAACCAATTATCCAAATCTTGCTCACTTATTAGAAACTATTGAAGCACGTCTAACCAAAATTGGTTTAAAAGGCTAGCTACTCATTTTTGGTTAATAGGAGGAAGAAGAATTCAGAATAAAAGGCATGCATGCAAAAGGAAGTAAAGCTGAAATCTGGCCGGGGAGGGAGGTAGTTCTGTAGCAGTAGCCATCAGCAATTGATGGATGACATAAGCGACTACGTCATGTCTATGAGAGGCATGCATTCAAAAAGGATGGATGGCTGAGACCCGGGGAGGGAGGGAGGTAGCTAGTTTTGTAGTCATCGATCATGTCTACTAGACTACTTTCGTTAGTCTCGTAAGTACGTTCTAATTGTTTGACCGTTCTAATTGTTTGACCATTCTAATTGTTTACCATAATTCGATCTCTGTGTCTCTTTATATAAATATACGAATTGAACTAAGTTTTTAGAAATAGAGAGAAGAAAATAGCAATGGCGAGTGGTGTAGAAAGAGAGCGAGGAACAAGCAGGTGATATTCAAAGACTGTCACCGGCTTCCCCAAAGAATCTAACATGCAATTGATCACTAGTACAACCCCACACTGAAGCTCCCACAAGGTTCCACTGGTGTTCTGGTCAAGAATCTGTACTTGTCCTGCGATCCTTATACTAGAGCCCATATGACCAAGGCTAGCTCTGAAGTCTCATGTCCTCCACCCTCACCCACAACTGAACGAACTTCAGCCCAACAAACTAAACAGAAACCCTCCCAGATGACAAAAGTTAAGAGCTTTCGCGGTTGTAGAGCTGTACTATGAAATCTGCCAATCCAGGAATTGAGGGAGTGTTCTGCCTTGGCGTGACAATAAGCTGTGAATTTGCTTCTCTGAGGATGCAAAATAACAACCTCACTTATTCTACCATCACTCCTTCTACACACCAATCAGTTTGGTACCACCCGAGCCATAAACGACTCCCAAAACTTTTAGTTCCAAACTTTGTGTGTGCTAATGGAAAGCCTGCCTGTTTAATGGTTTGAATGTCCAAAGATACCAAAGCTCTAGCATCGACACTAAATGCACCATACATCCCTTTTGAAACAACCAACAACAATCCACCTCATTCATTCTTGTGTCCCACACACATTCCTCACCGACCAGTAATGACATCCGCCACGCCATTCCCATTTGATTATAAAAAAGGGAGATCCCACAACAGTAGCTGAAGCCAGATTTACAGTAGATAAATTAAAAGGCACAAAGTCTTGAAGCATTGATTGTACTTGGGAGAAGAGAACCTGAGTACTTAAATACTTATGAGGAAAAAAAAAATATTCTCTCGTCTGCCAGATTCGACAACACATAAAATTTTTGGTGCCTAAGAGGCTTCCACATCTATTATAGTTTTTTTTATAAGAAAAAAATAAAAAAATTCAACGACACATTGAAACAACAAAAATTACCTCACTCATTTGAAGAATTTGTACGACATATTTGAATAATTCAGTAAAAGTTTCTTGCTTCCAATCATCCGCAACAGTTCGAAAAGAAGTAAGCGACCAACATTCCTTAGCCATTGCACAAGACCAGAGAGCTTGTATTGTATTTTCAGTAAAGCCACGCCGTGAACAAATCAAAGACGAGAGAAGATGTCTATGATATAGAGTTGTAGCACAAAGGTTGTAAAGCATACAAAGCACGCCATATGAACACCCTAGCTCCATCCAAAATTTTCAATTTCCCCGAAACTTTCCAAACAGTCTAGCTGCACAAATGAACTAGAGGCATCGCAAGACAGTGGTTTTTAAAAGCTTTTGCAGCTCCTCAAATGTTAGTTGCCATTTGTAACTACTTTTTTATTTATTTTTTATTTTACATTTGTTAGCACTTGTGCGAGTGAAGTTATTCAGGTAGTGACTATTTCTGTCATGACCCTATGTGGATAGGTAATTATGGAATAAACAACAACAACAAAAATACAACCATTCCCTGTCAAAAAAAAAAAAAACAGAGAGAGAGAGAGAGAGAGAGAGAAAATGATGAAATAAGTACAGACAAACAGTTGATTTTTATTATGTTTCAAATTCCATAATTTATTCACCATAACCCCATTCAGTCCTATTTACACTGCAAATTCCACACACTTCAAGATATAATTTATTATTAGGAAAAATTTGCAGACTGCCAGAATTGACAGTTGAGGAGTTGCATAAAGCAAGATGAAATTCATAGCTTCAAACAGATGAGCGCTAGAATCGGGCACTACATCTTTGACCATAAACGGCTTAGGGTCGCTTGTATTGATCCATGCGGTTCATCTGTTGGTACATAAACATCATCTTCAAACTGCCAAAAATAAAGAAGAGAAGCAAAGCTTTCAGAAGCTGGTAAAACAGTCATTAAATTGTAACCAAAATAGAAGTATATCTTGCCGTCATATAAATCAACATATTAACACCACAGCAAACAGTCTTTGCTAGTAAACTTGGGCTTTCTGTTTCACCCAGATCTCCAATAAACTAAATTCCTAGGTTTAGAGATGGCCCCATTCCTGATCTTCAACCAATCCAGATTGGGGTTATCTTTACAATTATCATCGCTTATTAAATCATAATTATTGTCAAAGCATGCTATCCAGCTTCTTATCAAGACTTCGCTTTACAGGGATAAATGTGTGTGTGTGTGTTCTTTTTTTTTTCCTCTTTTTCCTCAGCATGAAGCAGCTAGTTAACAATTGTTCCCAAATCATCTTACAAGTTCATGCAAGGAGATAAACATATAATATAAAAACAAACCGAATAGAAAAATCAATCAGTTGGTTAATAATTGTTTGACATACTGAATGACTGGTTCCACAAACTTGGAGGATATACATGCAAAGAAAGAGCCTTACCTTCACTATAGCACCATCCTTGTTTGAGAGGTTAACAGGTAAGAAATGGATATTTGGCATTTTCAGTTGAACAGCTGCTATGTCGGGAAAACTGAGAACATGAACATCAATAGTTACTTTTATTCAGCAAAATGGAACATGTATAGAGGCAAGCATGCATGCTTTTGTTAGATTTGTTTGAGAGGAGAGACCTCTTGAGTACAGTCTTTGCCATGTCATAAAGAGTGCTTTGCACAGACGGGCTGTATATTCCTTCTTTTGGAGGACCATAGAAAGTGTCGGTCAGAACTTTTTTCACATTCAAGTATCTTTCTGTGAAGTACAGTGGCTTTTGAGGGATGCTAAAAATAGATTCATATGGATACCTGCATTCAATTGATCTCAGAAAATGATGGCTTTGAAAACAATTACTCAGAGGAAATCAAGAGTAACAGAAGGTCTTTAAGAAACCTACTTAAACACCCACTATATCGAGTTACTAGAAAGAAAAAAAATGCATACCTCCATGATGCAGTGATTTCTGTAGCCAGAATCCTCTCTCGCGTGTCAGGAAGAGCTGTGTATTTGTCCCTAATAAACCCCTCAAAACCTGACTGTTAACATATACCCAATTTAGAATTTTGACCCAACAAGTATAAGAAGCAGCAGTGAAACATATACATATACGCCAGTATAAAGTGAGGATCAGTTAAGCGAAACCATATCAAAACCTAAGAACTGCCCCCAAAATAATCAAAACCATATCGTTTACATTGGTAATAGTTGAGCTTGATAGTGCAGACTATTTTTTGATGACATCATTGTAGTCTCTTTCCACAAGGGCAGATTCAAAGAACACAAAGGCTTACTATTCCTTTAGACAGCAACTCATATGCACCTTAACTATTGAGGCAACATTACTGTTCAATGTAGAACTATACGGATTAAATCTCCTGTTAGCATATCCTTCCTTAATCAGTCCTACCCGTGTCATTTTAGGTCTCCCTGTAACCTCCTTGAAAGATGGGATTGAGAACACTGAGAGATGGGATTACAACGCTTGGTAGAAGTGTGAAAAAGATATTGTTCATTACAGGAGAGGATTCAAGTAGCAGCCATGAACAAGAAAAATAATTGCAAAGTTCCATGGAAGAAGCACCTTTTGTTTGGTTCAGTTATGGTAAAAATAAATAAAAATAAAAATAAAAAACCTTAAGGCAGTGATGGAGAAGATGGCTGTTGAAGATCATGGATCTAATTCTTCTGGGCATGTTAAAGGGTAAAGGGAAGACTAATAATATCCATATCCTTGCACATAATGATGTTCCTTTTGGTGAGTTTTTTTTAGGCCTGTTTGCTGGGATGTATAAATGTATAGGGTGAGTGATGAAATAGATGATAATGGTGTGGTGCGGTTTGTTACAAAGAGAGAATCGGCAAATGATCTTTTCTGTGGGAGTATGAACCTTCAATAAAACCCACTGATACCAAGTGTTGTGTTGTTGCTAAACTCTCGCAAACTTGCAGTTTGGACTTTAGTGAGTATACAATAGATAGCATCGATCTCTTTCTTAGAAGTAGTTCAGAGAGCTGAAGCACAGACTAGTACTGGTGGAACTGGAACAGAGAGGACATCACAGAGACTGAAAGACATACATCAATAACCTAACACTACTGCACTAAAGGGCATCTTAAACTGTTCATTAATTCTGCTCCGTTCATTGAATTGCCTCGTGAAGGGGTTTTGTGTAACCATTTTGAAACCCTGTGGGAGTTTGCTTAAATTTCAAAAATGCAGGGTGCTTTGTGAGAACGCGCTAAACCTCGGGGATATGATTACAATATATGATATACAAAGAAACGCACTATGTAATTGATTATAATATGAACTCACACCTTACCCTTTTTGCCTTTGACACATAAATATGAACTGTGGAATGGATGAAATTACCTTTGTTGTCTTCAATACAGCCAGTCCTTCAATACCAGAAGTCACCCTTAATGCACCAGACTTCTCTAAAATTACTTCTGTTGTGTGCCTCTCCGATCCTAATTTGAAACCTTTAAACAAAGAGCAAAAATTAAATAAAAACAGGTACTCCATTTCCAGGCTGGAGGTCAAGTATTTTGGAATATAAGCAAAAAAATATGGAAATATAAGGAATACTACTCAATCTTTATTTTTTTGGCGTTTACTCAAGTTTAGACAAGTAGAATGCTGGCATAATCAAATTTGTGGTTGAGCTCACAAGACATGGACAAGTTATCCAATATTTCATTTCTTGACCATCTTTTTTTTTTTTTTTTTAAGCTTTTGACTATGATGCAGGACAAATAGAAGAAAACTAAAGGAAGCCTTCCTTTGTAGATTCTAGGGCTTTATTTGCTGAACTGATTAGAACTGTATAGTTTGTGATGAGAACCAAGATGATAAACTACTAGCATATCACCCGGTTCTAGGAGTCATACCTAGGGCTAGGCTGCATCAGAAAAATCTAAAGAAAACATAATATGCACTTTATCAATGTCAAGTCCGAAAAACAGAGATTACAATAACTCACTCGGATAAGATGATACTAATAACTTTAGGTCTATAAAAAATAAAAAACAAAAATAAAAACTTGACAACAAATTGCAGCCAAGTAACTATGAACTATCACTGTTTAATTTCAAAGTTAAACTATTTTTTGAGGCAAAACAATATATATTTTCTTTAGTTTAATATGCTAATATCTGTAGAGCTACAAATACCTGGAGGCTTAGATCTCCATTTTCTTAAATTTTGTGCTAACTGTTAAAGACGTATATTTGAACACAGAAGAAACTCTTATGAATGCAAAACTGAATAAGCTTTCTAACAGGAAATGATGGAGAGATTCCAGTGTCCATAAAGGACAAAGGCCCCATTCAGAGTAATCGCAAAGACGTAAAAATAATTTTGCAGCACATAATAACAAAAGAGGGGGACCACCAATAGGGTAATAAGAATCATCTCAGGATGCACACCACTTATTGGTTGAAGACAAGGTTGCCTATTCATTCAAGAAAATGATGGGAAGCAACTTTCTGAATACCCACTTTTACATGATAAACAGAAAATGAATTGGATTATGTCAATGTAATTGTTAAGAAATTGAGGTTCCTTGAATTATCAATTCCAAAGTGTTTGGTTTAAAAGTCATAACACCAGGAAGTGATTAGATATGATATACAATTGTTCTCTTGTTTCCCCCACTTATATCCAAGAGAAAACTAACCATGTTCATGTGTTTCACCATCTATGGATACACGCTCCCATGGCTTCTCCACAATGTTTACAATGGCACAGGTGACCTGCAAAAATAAGAACAAGAATGAGACTTCTTTGACAGACTAATGCAAAATTCTGACTTCAAAGTATTCAACTAATCAATAAAATTAAACTAATAACACTATCCATTACATGAAGAATGACCTGCATACTGCATAAGCGTTATCAGCTATACAGGCATTCTGTAAAAGTCTCTCCTCAGTAAGTCGATAGAAAGAACAACTCCATAAGGAGCTGCTGCAACGCTTCGTAGGCAGAATACAAAGTGTGAGACTCTGTGCTAGGTCTGGGTGAGTGGGTGCCAACAGTTGAGACAATGAACCAAATTTAAAAGAAACAAAGACCAATAAATGAAAGATTAATTAAGAGCCATCAGAATGATGCCTTAAGGATTAAGCTACCAGATGAACATCCAATTAAATAACAGTAGAAAACAAATAAAAAAAAAACTAGATAAATAAACGTATTGAATAAACAGTTTGAGTTCATCTATTAGTAACAAGATAACAATCAGGTTTAAGGATAAACACAGACAACATAACCCATCAGGTGCACCTGTAAGGCTATAACAGTATAACCAAAGAAAGACTAGTTAAGAGTATAAAACAGAGGACCAAGAGACAGGAAACAAGTAAGATAAACAGATTCTAAGACATGTTGAATGAGGTGAAAAACAACAGAAGACAATTCACATGACTAGCATATAACCCGGTTAAAGGCAATGATCCTAACCAAGCTTTGACTCGGTAGTATACGATTGTCCTCCAACAAAGTAAGAGCCAACAATATAACCCAAAACAACATGAAAAAACAGATTAAATCGCCAACGATTTGTTACATCATTTGATTTCATACAACTGACTGTAACAGAAAAATTGGAAGTATTTACCTGCTGGTAAAGAGATGTGAAGTGTTTCGCAAGTAGAACTGCGAAATCTTCCACCGAAACTTGTTCCACACATTCCTTCGCCTTGGCATACACCTGTAACGCAAACCACATCAAATCCCAACCCAAATTCTTCACATGATCACCTCGTTTCCATTTTCGATCAAATTTTCACACTCAAACCAAATCCAAGACACAGAGAGAAGGCAGGGTCACTCACAGTGTTCTTCATGGTGTCAGTGGCGACGATATCGGAGTTGTCGCCGCGGCTATAAGCAGTGAGGCAGTCAGAGAGGAGGCTGATGCTGACGCACCATTCCACGATGACATGTCGTCCGTCGGGTTTGTTCCGCCAAACCCGGGCGACCCTGACCCGAGCCTTGCCGTGCCTCTGCTCCAACTTGAACCCCTCTGTTTGCTTCTCCATCATATATGATATGATGATGATCTGTCCTCTGATGCAGACTTTACACGCTATATAAGATTATAAGTGGCCAGTCACAAGTTTTATAAAAGCAGCACTAAATGACGAAAATGACAGTGTGTTCTATTAGAATAATATTCCTCCTTTCATTCTAGTTGGACAGGAGTCAGAGGTACCGTCACTGATCTCATCAAATACTAAAACTCTGCCATTGCCCACAGTTAAAGATTAAACCAGTGTACTCATTTCCCTGTTTCGTAAAGACTAAATTGAGTAATTTATCAACACGTAACATGTCTTTTAGTCTCTTAATACACATTAGCGTCAATACCCGTGCGATGACAAAAAAATTGATATAAATATAAATATATAAACAAAATACTGTTTATTCTGTATACCTATAGGAATTCGATGTTTTAGTTCATCACCTATTAATTTCTCTTAAAAATTCCATCAATTTTCTAATTTCATTTAATTGGTCGTTGACGTTAAAATCTCTGTTAACTTGCTGACATGACGTGACATTCTTTACATGTTGAAATGTCTATTATACCCTCACTTATTTTTTTTTTTTATATTTATTTTTTTTTCTCTCTATTTTTTTTCTTTTTTTCATTTTTTTCTTTTTTACGTATTCTTCTTCTAGCTCTCTCTCCATCTCAAATTCAAAATCCAATCACCGAGCCCAGTACCCTCATTCTCTTTATTCATCTCTCTCTTCTTCTTCTTCTTCTTCTTCTTCTCTGGTAAAGTCTCTGCCTTCCTTTCTCTTTTCTACAAGGCCATGTTCGCAATGGCGGATCCAGAACTTTATTTATTTGGGGACGTAAAAAAAAAATTTAACGATAAACTTAAAAATAATTTATTGTTTATTATAATAATTCAAAAGAATACTAAATCAAAAAATTTACAATACATCAAAATCATAACAAAAAAAACAATTTAAACCTGAGTTAATCACGTGATGATCATATATTATTTTGATTACTCTGAGGTCATATGCCTTTATGTCTCATTCTTTCATTGAATGTTTCAGTTTCTTTTTCATTTAATTACACCATGTCCCATAAAGAGCCTATTAAGCTGTTACACGTTTGACACTAATTTCATCTATATGAATGATCAATCGTATATATGTTATTAAAATAATAGGCTAAGAACTAAGTGGGTTTTACCCCCACTTGCCCATCCACCCCACCCCCCGGCGGTCCGCCAGTGATGTTCGGTGACAAGGACCGTTGTAATCGTCTTCTTGCTACCGGAGACGAGGCTTCTCAGAGCAAAGCAAGGACTACAACAACCCGGAAAAGAAGACGGGTCTTAGTTTTCTGAGGGACTCTAATGGGTTTCAATCAAAGCTGTCTAATTTTGGGTCTTAGGAGCTGGGTTTTCTGTAGAAAGAGTTTTCCGGTAAGAATCTGTTGACTTCTTTAGAGAAAGGTAAAGAAATCTTAGTACCCGAGAATTTGAGCCAAGATCACAAATGGGTTGAGAGGGTGGAGGTGATGGTGAGAAAACTAGTCAAGGGTTACCATACTACAATTGTGTCAGGCAGCGACCTCAACAACTAATTGTAGCAATCTCCTCCGGCAAGCTCTTTAGCATCCCAATTTCCTCCGATAAGCACGACCTGACCCCATTATTCATCAGAATAATCTCATTCAGGTTCGACATCTTACTTAGGCTCGAAGGAACGCAGCCGTGGAACTTGTTGTTGGCCAGAACAATGACGGAGACCGGCGTGTTGCTTAAATTATCCGGCAGAATGAACCTGAACCGATTGTGGTAAAAAAAATAGCATCCAAGTCCTTGTCAAACAGCTCCTTCAGCACTGTCCCATTGAACCCATTGAACCTCAGATCCAAGAATTTCAGCTCCGGTTGTTGAAGCACAACATGCGGGAACTTCCCGGCGAAGTGATTGTTACTGATATCAAGCTCGAAAAGAAGCTTCAGGTTCTGGAATTTGTGCGCCACAGTACCACTTTAGATCGAATCCAAGTTGAAAGCTTCGAAATTGCTGGAGAACCTGGCCGAGCCGCCGAAGATGTTCTCAAAGTCTTGGGCTTTCGGGGCTCCGAAGATCGGGTCGCGATCGTCGGCGAAGGACTCGTTGAAGGAATTGGAGGTGCGAGTTAATAAGGAGGGTCCGGTGGATCCGAGATCAAAAGCTGCGGGCTTTGAAGAAGAAGAAGAAGAAGACGAAGACATTAGGGCAGATCAGCCAGAGAGCTTGAAGCCGTAATTGGAGTTTAAGAGACTTGAGAAGTCGATCATGGCATCTGGGCTTTCTGGGTCTCTTGCTGGAAGAAGAATAGGTAAAAAAAAAAAGAGAGAAATAAAATTAGGGTCCTCCACCAAAACCCCAAAAATAAGGTAAAGTTATCCCACTTACCCTAATAAGAGATTTTTATTTCCATTAACTAAATTTAAAACGAAATAATTATTCTGCCCTCAATCTAATTAATGAATTACATATCATGCCACACTCTCACATCCCGATCTCTCTCTCTCTTCTCTATTCTCTCCTCTCTCCTCTTGCTCTCTCTCCAGACCAGTCCCTCTCTCCATATCGACGTCGGCGGCCTACTGCATCTCCTCCCTTCGCCTGAATCTATGTCGCCACCTCCTCTAGCGAGCTGCTTCAGAGCTCCGACGACAGAGATGGGCTCGGATTGCATATCATTGTCGGTGCAGTCTCTCTCACAGGGCTGCCTTCTCCTCCGGTAAGGATTTCTCGATAACCACGACTTCTTTGTCGACTTCGACCTCATTCTCCGACCACACTATCCGATCGAGATCTGAATTTTACAGAAACTGTTTTGTTGAAGCTTTGCGAAATGGAACCATGGAAGGGTTACTATCTCCAGCGTCTCTAACTCTCTCTGTCGAGCTTCAAGTCAGAAGAAATCGACGTCGAGCTTTGGTGCCTAATGGGAAGCAATAGACATCTATTGGAGGACAATAAACGTTTTGAATTTATATAATTTTTTCGTTTTTTTTTTTAATCAAAGTTTTATTTGTCTAATATTAAGAAGATTAATTTTCATTCGGGTGACCAAAAATTCTATTGCGGGCAACGGACATCTATTGAAGGGCAATAGACGTCTATTGGGGGGCAATAGAGGTCTATTGCCCCTCTATTAGGGGGGGAATATATGTCTATTAGGGTCAAAAAGACCTTTCCGGTGAGATTCCCAGCAAATCCAGGTGGGCGGCAGTCAGTGATCGGAATCCGGTGACAGAAATCCGGCGACCGAAATCCAGCTACTAGTGATCGGCTCCGACGAAGTCTCCTATGGTCTGTCTCTCTTTTATTTTTTTTCTCTCTCTCTATCTCTCTCTATCTCTCTCTAAGTAATAAAGGGGTGAGGGTAAAATGGTATTAAAAAAAATAAAAAACAAAAAAAAAAATTAATGGGGTATTAGGGAAGACCTCCTTTTAGTGTTTTGAATAAGAGTGAATTAAAAAAAACTTAATGGAGTAAGTGCGAAAAAAAAATCTTTAAAAATTAGGTAAATGGACAAAACCCCATAAATAAATATAAAAGAAAATAATAAGTGAGGGTATAATAGGCATTTCGGAATGTAAGGAATGCCATGTCAACAAGTTAACGGAGAATTGACGCCAAACACCAATTTGGTGAAATTGGAGAGTTTATGGAGTTTTTAGATGAAATTAGAAGGTGAGGGACTGAAATGTTCACTTCCTACTTATAGGGAGTAAACAGTATTTTGGTATATAAAAAATATATATGTATATATTTTTTTGTTCTGGTCTACAGTTTAGCGCCCTATCACATCCCACATTTGATATCAGCGAGATTTAGACTCATGACCTCCACGGTATTAATTAGGCTAGTTAACCACTAAGCCACGGCTTACCGATAAAAAATTGATGTATTTTGTTCTCAAATTTCAACCGCTAAAGAGAATAAAAACTTGATGTATTTTGGTCTCAAATTTCAGCCACTAAAGAGAATAAACGTTCAAAACTACCTGCAACAATTTTTGGATTGAAATTGTTTTCTGATTTTCTTTTATTTGGTTTTGGTATTTTACCATAATGACATTTTAGATATGTTTCATATGATTTTATTCAAATGACATATATGTCAATTTGCAATCTACTTGGCTGCAAGCAAGCTAGCAATTGTGTAGCTAGCCTAGGGCTAGAAGGATCACTAGGGTCAATTGACCATTCTCAATATTGGAAAATCTTTAGTTAGACTTGTTACTTCATTTTCAAACTTTTCCCTGAAAATCAGTTTAGTCCGTCACCCTTTAAATTAAACTAGATAGTCCTTATTCTCTCTAATTCTTACATGATATGTCCACAACATGTCCAAAATGACTATTATACCCTCACTTTCTCTTTTTTTTTTCCTATCTTTTTCTTTCTCTTTTTTTTATCTTTTTATTATATATATATATGAGATTTTTCTCATGTGCGAACGTCCGTACTAAAATTTCGGTACGGATTTCCGGTTTTCACCTACTTTTCGATCACATATTTTGATCTTAACCATTCAGTTTTTAGGTCCTAATGTATAGATCATCTCTGCAAAAATTTCAACCAATTTGGTGATCGTTAAGGCATCCAAAACTGCAATTTACACGAACGAACCGAATCTGTCAAACCGGAACCGTTAGTGTACATTGTTGAAATTTTGCAGAGGTAATCTATACATTAGGACCTAAAAACTGAACAGTTAAGATGTGAAACTTTGATCGAAAAATGGAGGAAAACAGGAAATCTGTACCCAAAAAAGGCTGCATATATATATATATATATATATATACATACCCAACCCCCGCCCCCCCCCCCCCCCCCCCCCCCCAAATTTTTTTCTCCGTTTGATATTCTTCACTTCTTTGGCGAAGTAGTAAGGTTCTTCGGTTGTGCCCCAAAGTGTTAGATACATTCGGCGCGCTTCTTTTTTAATCTGAGACTTGATTTCACAGGAGATTTGGTGAATTTCGATTGAAATTTGATAGGTTTTGGTATTGGTTTTAATTTTAAGTGAAAATTATGGTTTGATTCATCTGGAAACTGGCTAAAATGAATTTCAAAGCAGCCGTGGATGAATCAAAGATGGAGAGGGAAAAGGTCTGGGTCGAAAAGGGGCTAAGATCGGAGACAGAGTGATGGAGGGTCGGCTGCTATTACGGCATGGAGGAGTTGAAGTGGGTCGGGGACAACGAGGAAATCTTGGGTGGGTTTCGATCGGGAGAAATAGGTTCGTATTCGGCGGCACTAGAGGGGTGTAGGGGTCGGAAATGCAGTGGCAGAGAAAGGGGTGGTGGTGCTGGTGGAGTAGCCAAATAGGTTTTTCAATTTCTTTCTTTCTAGGTTTTCTTTCTCTGAATTTTTTGCTGTTGCAGACCAAGAGCTGAGCTGGTTGGAAATGGTATCGAACCTAAGCTGGTCGAAGCTGGAATTGGGGATGGTAAATTGGAGCGGAGACCTACAGGAGTTGTCGGAGCATTTTTGGGTCTTGTTGTGGAGGCCATGGCAGATAATCTCGAACCCAAGACTAGAGAGAGAGCTGAGAGGAAGAGAGAAGCAGAAAAAATAAATAAATAATGGGATAAAATGAAAAATGAAATTAAAAAAAGTGGAAATGAGAAGTATAATAGTCATTTTAGACCTATTGTGTAAGAATTAGAGAGAATGAAGATCAAAATGTTTAATTAAAAGGCGAGTGACCGAACTGTTTTCGGGAGCAAAGTACATGGAGTAACAAGTATTTAATCATTTTTACAACTTTGGCACAAAATTATTTTAATTAGTCTTAATTATTTTTAATTTTCATTGAACTGTATTGGAATGAAATAAAAACTTGCATTATCAACATGCTTACCTATTGATACATTTCCCTAAAAGGTTTTGTTAATATATCCATAATGCAATTTATAATTTTTTTGGGCTAAATGCTAGTTACTACCCTATGGTTTGGATCAAAAATCAATTCAGTCCCTAATCAACTTTCAATTTCATCAAAAATACCTCTACACTACTATTTCTCATCCAATAGGTCATTCTGTCACATATCCATTAAATGAAGCCGTTAAACTGCTGATGTAGCATGTCACTTCATTTCCAGTGGGACCCATATGCAAGAGAAAATTCCTAAATTAACCCTCGCCAACAACTTTGTTCCAGTCCGATGTCAACAATGGTGGCGGGGTTCTTAGTTAGCTGCCTCTTTTACTTCAAGATCGATGCTTGCCCACATTGAGACCACTGCTCTCGCCTCCACACCAAGCCCATTTTCAGCCCCACCCTTCTAATCTTCAACATGTACCAGTGCCTTGATATGCTCACCAACCTCGGCATCAACCGCCAGGGTCAGGCTCTCAAACCTAGAAAAATCCAAGATAACTTTGAAGTCCTCCCTCCAACTACCAATTCCAACTCACTACTCCTCGATTTTATCCGAAATTGTTAAACTTTTTGATGTGGTTTTTGAGTCCAAGATTTCTATGAGGATCTATTCGAGGAGTTATGGAAAGATCTAGAGCGTGAATATCTCTGATAATGGGCAGCACATAAGCTCAATCATGAGGTTTAATATGGCCTCCAAATCAAGATTCATTCTGGGTGAAATTTGGGTTAGAAGAGAGCCAGGGATAAATTTGGAATTATTCCTACCATGTGGGCCCTACTTGATCTGAGTTGGTATGCCACGTCAGTGATTTAACGGCTCAATTTCGAGGAGGTGCGACGGAATAACATATTGGATGAGAAATAGCACTACATGAGTGTTTTTGATGAAATTGAAAGTTCATGGATTGAATTGATTTTGGACCCAAACCACAAGATAGTTACTAGTATTTAGCCCTTTTTTTTCTCGTTAATGTGCTCAATTAAGATTATGTTATATAATTTTTTTTTAGCAAAAGATTGAGTTATTCTTAATGGATTATTAAAAATGAGTGTAATTTGTTAGTTGATACAATTTTATCCTCCTAAATGAGATTTTTAATTACTGCACCTAGCAGTGTGAGAAGGGGGCATGAGTTGTGACGCATCTAAGACGTTGTTGTGATAGTGGGGGAGGTAGTCACCCTCCCTCCCTCCCTCCCTCTCTGTTACAGACTGTTGCAACACCTCCTCTCTACTTCAAATGCTTTTCATTTGGGTTTAACTGTGAGGAATGCCCCAAATGGTTTAGTTCATAGTTTTCGTTTCTACTACTGCTCCTTTGCCAAGGAATCAGAGAAGAGTGGGTTGTGTTAGGAGGGGGAGATTTTATAAGCACTACGTGTAACGTTTGGTAACTCCTCCTTCAGTCGGTTTCTAACATAAACTATGGCTTTTTCCACTGAAAAGCATAAGCAAGGAGACCCCTCTTTTAGAAGGAAAAGTTACACGCTGCAACTGTAGCTCTCTTCACTGTAGATTAATGACTCTTTGATAATACCATCGATTTCCCTCCCTTTCTTGAACAATTTACGCATAGCTATGGAACCTTACTAAAGAAGAGAACCTGCTCTCCACTCACAGATACAAAACAAACTTCGACACTTCAATTGGAATGCACAGAGAGACGCTACATGATAAAGATTTACTCTTGAACTACATTGTATTATCAAACAATCAAGGCAAAATAATATTTCATATCCAAATTGGTCATTCTACAAACATAAAGCACAAGCCAATTTTGTGTTTACCAAACACTTTACCACTGTTTTTGCGCCGGCAGCACAAGTCAGTTCACCAATCACCCAGCTGCTTTGCTTTTCAACCACTTACTCTCAGAAATAAGTAAAAGCCAGCTTTTCTTAAAAACACAGTCACACCAAACACACCCCTAGCAGAACTTGGAAGCTTGTTCACTTATTATCCATCCCCAATATGGTTTATAATATATGACTGTAACAATGGCAATCTTTAACAACAAAGCAAGCCTCACACTTGACAAATTCGTCACACTAGGTGAGCCCGCGAGGTTACTAACCTTAACCTTCACAAGTTCTCACCAGCTTTTCTTAAAAGCACGGTCATACCAAACACATCCTTGGTGACACTTGGAAGCTTGTTGACTTATTATCTATCCCGAATCTGGTTTCTAGTATCTGTAGCAATGGCAATCTTTAACAACAAGCAAGTCTCACACCTCACAAGTTCGTCACACTAGGTGAGCCTGCGAGATTTCTAACCTCTGAAAATTGAAATAGTTGGACATAATCCAAATATTCCTCTTTGTAGGTGCCATCTATTCAAATGCTTTAGAAAATTAATGCAATTAACCCTGAAATGTATGCTCTATATATGCTGTTGGCTAAGGGATACAGAATGATCCAAAATTGCAGGGTTAGATATAATCAACGCTGTAATCCAAATTACAAAACTTGCATATGCACCGAATTTTTCCCTAAAATCCAAGTGATAACCCAAAATCTTTATTCAAAACAAAGGGACATTAGTTTCCATTTGAGATCTGAGTTTTGTGTACATCTGTTCCTATGAAGCTAAACTTGAATAAGAACTCTTCCTCTAAATATTGGCATTTATATCTTGAATGCAGCAGATACTATTGTGTGTCCCAATTAGGAAGGTTAGCAGTAGCTTCGTTTACCATCTTTACAAGGGTGGCCTGCAAACAAAATTAGCTAGTTATAAATGAGAGATAGTTTACCATTGTTATTCATAAAACTAAACCACATGAACAGCTGAAAAGACACTGTCAAGTGAATAAATTTTAAACCATGCAAACAGTTAAGAAATGTTGTCAAGTGTTTATAAATGACTAGAGTACATCTCCACATTTCTAACATTACTCCAACAAACGTAATCCAAATTTAGTAAGCAAAAAATTTCAGGATCTTTTGTTGGAAGGCATAAGCAATATAACCCCAAGCCTTATACATAATAAATAGTCGGTCTGTCTGACAATTTAGTTCGTCAATAAAATTTTAAAGCTCCCCCCAGCGCCGAGACAAAGCCATGGCCTGACCATAGCTTTACAGGGAAAGAGAAATTGGTTAAAGATACCAAGGACAACCACCGGTTTGATACCACAGTCTAGGTAGCCCATTATTCTTCCGTGGATAGTACATGTAGCTACTGTGAACATAGCCTTGGAACTCATCCCCCCACCCAGCAATGCCATTAGCAGTAAATACAGGCAACGTACCAATTCCCCGCCCACACACAAGAAAACCAAAATATACACAAAAATAAATAAATATAAAACCTATGCATAAACATTCAAGGGAAGAAATTTCTACCAAATTTCTTGTACCTCAGCTTCAATAAGAAAGCACATAGGTAGTATGAGCATTTAAAGCCTGAATACTAGGAGCACTAGGGAGCAATGATGTTTCGAAATGTCACAAATGAAAACAAGTAATGCAGAGACCTTTATTTGAAAGTCACCAAACATCAAAAATAGAAGATGCAAATGTAACCATAACCACATGTCTCTGACATACCACACTCTCAGGAACACCAGAAGGGGGTAAAGGAAGGTTTCTCGGCGGAGGTCCACGTAGATATGATCTCTTATCGAATCGCCACTCCCCAATTTTTCCATATGTGAGCTCACCCTAAAAAGTTGGCAAGTTCAGACAATACTAGTAAGTGGAATATGAGGTTATGTTTGAATGACAAGATAAAACTTTTTGGCTCAAGTCAAGCATCTTTAGTGACAAAAAAAGAAACAGAGAGGATGAAGAAGGTGGCTCTTAGTCATCAGTAACCCAAAAACATGTTCAGTCTTTATCACAATACTTAAAATCACAAAACCATATCAGAAACAGCCAAATAGGGGAAATGACAATGCATACCTTTAAGTTGTAGTCACATCCATAAGTATAGTGAATTATGAACTTTTTACCAATTTCCAAATCCCAAGGGGGCTGAAAATTGAAGACAATAGAATTTTATTCAATGAACTTGTACATATCATTGCAATATACTGAACGTTAATAACACAATATGAAAATCAAATTCAATATCAAGAGCTTCACAAGGTAAGACACCAAACCTGCAGCATGAAGTCCTTCCGAAGAACATGCTTCACACCATGCAAAGCAGATGCTACAGCATAAGCATACCTAGCTCATAGAAATCAGAAGCAGAAAGATACGTCAATGGTGATACAAATGCTAGAGGTGAACTGAACGGATATTTAAAGTCACAGAAACTTACATTTCTAGCACCCATCCAAAAGCTTTATCAGTCTCCGTGTCTTCTTTCATGCTCAAAGAAATATTCATCCATGTCGGAGCAATCTTTTCCAGCATATCCTGAAAGATTATATCTATTGATTCATCATTTCTAACACAAACAAAATATTCTACATACAAATCATTAAAAGTCACTGAGAAGTCCCTGTATAATGACAATGGCGACCGGTGAAGAGGACGATCACTGAAACTGGGAATACTAGTAATATCAAGATATAAAAGGAAAACACCACATCAACATAAAGCAACTTAAACATACAAAAGTGCCATCACATAAACTAGATAAAGCAAAAAGAACTACAACAGTGAAAAAGAAAAACTACCTTCTTGATAATTACTGGAGAATTTCCAATTGGATCAATATTTGTGACTGGGCCCTTCTCTTTAGGGTAAAACTTTCTTATGATCTTCTCATTTTGTGTAGGTTTAATGTAGAAAAAGGGGAAGGCAGCGGGATATCCTCCATGGGCCAAATTAGGAAGAGGATTTATAAATATATGATCAGGCTCTGCCATCAACACATATCTGGAACAACACGAGAACTAAAAGGTTTTAATGTCTAAGAAAAAGGTTTTAATGCTTAAGATTATCAAATATGCAGAAACTCACTCTTCCTCAATTGTAGCCTTCTCCAGCCATTGCACAAAAGCCCATGGTCTATTTAAGACAATATATCCCTGTATATACAAATTTACTACAGCATCAGAAAAAAGTAAAGGTATACACATAATATAAAAAGACAAATATAAATAAACAGAATGAAAATGATTATACAAACAAAATTAAATAAAAATTATTGAAAAAGTATCTAATTGCCATACCCTTAAACATATTTGACTGATAAATAAAGCAGTAGAGCCCAATCAACAACATCAGGCACGAGTCATACAGCAATAGGGGATAGTAGAGATATAACTTTGACTCCGGAAATAGCTTCCACCACTATTACATTTGTTCAATAGTTTCCCATGCCAATCAATACATAGCAAATCCATAAAATGCACATAACATCAGTCTAAATACTGCAAATCAAAAACTTGTTAATCTTGTCTAAAATGCATTGCTTTTCCTCCAGTCTTGACATCGCTCTTAGCCTTCTTCTTTTTTTAAACTTTGCTCTTTGTTAGGACTTTTCACCTTTTTCTGTCTTTTATTTTTATCAGTTCTAATAACTCCCAACTTCTGACCCGGTAGTATGACTAATACATGAAGACTTCATAGAGTGAAAACACACACAATTGATGCAATGAACATGAACATTGGGGAAAAAGAAATCCTAGCTAAAAAGTAGAAAAAGAAAGAAAGAATAAACGAATGAATGAAATATAGAGAGAAGGATGGATTATAAGTAACTCATAAGTGAGTAACCAAGAAGCCTAACCCGATCAAGACCGGCAGGCAGAGGATCAACCACCATAGTGGGAATCTCATCCATCAAGTTGTCAGGTCTTCCTGAATGCAAAATTCGAGTAAATCCTCCCATTTCTGATCCAGGCATGTCCTTCCTCTTCTTATACCAATAGTACATAATGCGACACTGCCATTTGCTATAAGGAGCATCCGTTGCTGTTAAGGCAACATGGAATGGTGCTTTGGAACCTTTGACTTTCACATTGTCAGGCATCTCGACAATGGGGTCAGCCAGTAACCGACTGTTCGTATTACCACCTACCCACTTCCCAACAGATCTATAGTGGAGTATCATCGTCAAAAGATTGTAAGTGGCAAAGAAAAACCCAAAAGCCAAGAGAACCAGAAGTAATGGTGAAGCACGCCCCATGTTCTTCCTCCCAATCATTGTTTATCAAAAGAAAATAAAATCACAGGTTTCCTATTCTGTAACAGCTGGAAGGAATATTTGATGACTTTTCATTCAGCTGTTCAAAACATAATGTAGCAGCCACATTCAACCCTTCCCTTATCTTGTACAACTTCCAGGAAAGTTCTTGGAGTCACCTACAATTTGCATGCTCCCATAAGTAAAAAATCTAATGACTTTAACCCAGATAAACTTGAGAACTGAAATAACTCATAATCTATCAAGCCCATTTCAGTTCATTCTTCGCTACGTGATAGAATTGCAATTAACACGACATATTCTAGCTTAGAACTTGAAGAGACCTCTTCAGGTTGCAACAAAGTATAAGCACTAACAAGCAATTCTGTATCTTTTGGAGATGTAATGTTTACGTTTTGGGTCCACTTCGAATCAAATTTTGAAACAAGTATAACAACAACACTCAAAGTGATTCCGTAAACACATATAACACACGTCAATTCCTCCTTTCAGATTCCAGAGCACAATTCAGCGGCCACATTGGTTACCAGAAGATCAAGAAAAGAATATTCATAATCACAGATCAAACTCTAAACTATATCAAAATTCATATTTCAACAAAAGTCAATCACTTAATCACACTCTTAATATGTCAAGGTAGAACGTAGGAATTTAGATATTCAAATGTGCATGGAATCTAAAAAACCAAACACAAAGTTCATACCTTTAAACGAGAAAAACCCAAGTGAGAAACCCAGAAAAGAACAAATGCAAAGACCGAGATTGAGGTGATGAGCAGAGAAAATGGGGTTTGGAGACGACCTTGACGGACGTGCGCGGAGGTTTCGGAGAGAGAGAGTGACAAGCAAACGGGTTTTCGGATCAGACAATAAAGAATGGAATTTGAATCATTTGACAAAGTGTGGTGTTGTGCTTCCAATTCTGTCTTATTCGGCTACGCACTGTGAGTCTCTGACTGACCTTTTCTAGGACGAAGCTACCGAACTCTAGAAGCCTAATCCATCTCTATTTTTCTTTTTCTTTTTCTTTTCCTTTTTCTTTTTTACACGTTCTTCTTTTCTTTTTTTTCTTTTTTCAGATAAGAAAGATTTCATTATTTTTTTCTGTCAATATTTCGTTAAAGCCATAAAGTGTGGGAGAGTGGAGACTGGAGACTTCAAAGATAAAGGCAAACGTAAAGCTAAGCCTGCTACCAAGACTAGAACAAAAATTTAAAAAGTAAAGAGGAAGCAGTCGCCATCCACCTCCACCGCGACTTCCACTGCCCAATTGAAAAAAAAAAAAAAACTTGGTCGGATAGAAGTGAGGGAAAATTTTTTGTTCTTTATAAATTTTAGTACTTCATGTTTTAAAAATATTATAACTGTATCTAAGGTTCTTGACTCCGACCGAACATTGGTACCTATAGTCGTTAGCTCAGTTATAGAGGTTGTCAGCTGGTAATTTTATAAGGGTATTTTCGTTCTTTCATGGGTTAATACATTATTTTTTCTCTAAATATTTCTTTTTCCTCTCTCTACAATAATTTATTTTACCTTGTTCTCTCTTATACTTTTAGGACCTTCACCAAACCAAAAAAAACTTTGGCCCAAAAAAAAGAAAAAAAACCAACAAAAACTTCATAGCAAAATTGCAAACCCAGATAAGGGAATGAATGAATAATGTAGAGAAATGAGAGAAGAAAAATGCTAGATAATCCAAATTTCTATACAAAATTTAGATCTCAAATGATGTGGCATGCGCCATGTCAGCATTTTACCTTAAAAATATATTGATGAGGTGGAATTTATTTATTTTTTATTATATTACATTTAGTCTAAACTGAAAATTAAAATCTAATCCATTATCATTTTCTGGGAATCTAATCCAATTAATCTCCGGACTTGATCCTTTTTTGCTATTGATATTCCAGATTTCTTGTTGGAGGTTCAGTTCATTCACCCATAACATGAGATAAGCAAAAGTTGCTTGTTTTCATTCAAGCTACTCTCTCTCTCTCTCTGAAGTTTTCTATTGCAAATCTCCACCATTAAAATGTATTAACCCCTGCATGTTTAACTTCTTCATTTTTCTCTGATCATCTTTTTTTCTTTGTTATTTTGTCCATCATGATTTTTTTTATTGATTGGAATTTAATTGCAGTATTGGTTTGACTTTAATATCAGATGATTCCCATACCTTCTTCTATATTTCCGATGAATGATGCGAGACATGAATCATATTCATGTATCCTTGTTGGTAAATAGTCAATATGTTGGTTATCTAAATAACATAATTAACAAAATATCAAAATCCACCTCATCAATTTTCTAAACAAAAGCTGATAACATAGCATATGCCACCTCATTTGGTATTAAAATTTTGTAATACTTTTTGGGATATGTAGCACCACTAGTGCGAGAATGGATAAAGACCTAATCCAGTAAATTTTTTAATGCAAAACTCGGTAAAAAGTCCAATCTTTTATATGTTTAAGATATCAGTCCCACTTCTTCTTCTTCTTCTCAGAAAAACATTCAATCTTCGCAGCTCTCTCTCTCTCTCTCTCTTAAACCCTTTGCAACATTTTCTCTATTTACGTTGAAGATTTATCACAGCCTCCACTTTCGTCACACTCTCAAACCCTTTGGTGTGCAGACACAACTTCTTCTCTGTCCAACCAGAAACTACTCTCAGGTATGTTCACAAATTACCTCATTCTCTCTATTCCTATTATGAAATTGAAAATTCTTCTATTTGATTTGGTTCATGGGTTTGTACAGATCGACGAAGAAACTAAGATTTATCTTTTTCTTAAATTCATTTGGAATTATTTATCTGGGTATTGATTTTTCTTAAATGGGAACGTAGGGGTGGATTCGATTTAAAACTGACGAGAAATTCAGTCATCCGGGAACCGACCGCTGCTGGTCGGTTTTCTAAATCTGCAACTGAAATCGAGCCGCTGCTGGCTGTTACCAACAGATCGGTATATCTAATTTTAGCTCGAGTTTTGGCTCAAATTCGAAGAATAGCCGGATCTAGAAATTAAGCTCTGCTACTAAGATCAACACCAATTACAGTCTCGATCACACTTTCCCCCTTCTGCAAACCCTAATTAAAATTAGAATCATGGAGCTCTTCCTCAAGGATACCTCAATCTCTATTGTCGTCATTTTGTACCCATCAATGGAGAAAAGATTCGATTTTCACTTTCTGGGTCTGATTAGGATGAGATGTAGCAAATCGGGTCAGAGGGAATTGAGTTGTGTTTTGGGGGCTGGATTGAAAATTTAGGTTATTAATCGAATTGAAGAAGAAGTTTGTTTGTATATATAACTCTGACTTTTTATGGTTCTTACTTCTTGCCACACGGGGATCAATGGGACCACACATGGGAGGACTACTGATAAAGATCTGTGAAGACGTTCTCTTCCTCTTATTACCAGCAACACAGTCGGTGCGAGCACAAGTCACGGTACCTTAGTGCCCATTCCTCTCTCCACTTGGTTAAGTCTCAGCCAACACCACCTGCTCCTGATGCCTAACCGTAGCACCCTCGCAACCACAAAGTCCCACCTCAGTTGGTCCCACCTCAGTTGGTTGAGAACCTTCCAGCCGCAACACACTCCACACCAACATGATGGCTGGTCACCTCGGTCTATCCACCGTGACCACCTCTTGAGACCTAGGCTCCTTCATCTTGCCTACAACTCTCTCCAAACCCTCTAACTGCCATAACACAACATCCTCCACCAAACGAGTTCTGTTACCAGCATTGTCCTGTTGTTGCTCCACCGCCGCCAGCAACACCTCAACGAAAACCTTCACTTTAATGGCTGCTTCACCTCAGTATCACCATGAGAAGCCTACTCCTCCCTAACATTGTCTGGAAGACTACATCTCCTCTCTTGACTACTCTGGCACATTCCCCAGGGCACCTTGTTCCAGACCAGCTTGCTCCCCTTCCTCCCCATCGGATAACTCGATACACAGAAGCTTGTATAAATCTTCTGAGGCAAATGTAAGTCCACTCGAGCACTAGTATTGAAGACCCTACGGTTTTTATGATAGACATCGGCCCACCTAGCTTTCCTCGACTCCACCATGAGCTCTTCAATAATGTCCTCTGCCCTAGCATTATCATAAGGCGCCGTGCTTTTACTCATACCCTCGGTAGACATATTTTTTGCAACAAAAAGCAAGGTTAAAACAATGCAGTATCAACATACACCACCAGTCAATGATAAACCTCACCAGGAAGCCTCCCCACATACTACCTCTCGTATATCGCCAGCTTACACAGGTGATAAAACCCCCTATTCTCCTAAGGGAACTTGCCCAACGCCTTATAGATGCATTTCCGCTCTAACAAGCTAAGGTCAGACAATTGCTACACTATAATAACACTTCTGAAGGAATTTCTGATGTAGTCCTCATCTCATCGATCCTCTCTTGGGTCATATTCGACCCCGGTTGATCTATCGACACATCAGGAGGGAGAACCAGTCGCCCACCAGGTGATCGTGGCACCTATTCCACCTTATACTCTCATGGATCGAGGCAACCGTAATCTACCTCTTCCTTCAAGGGCTTATCGGCATCGCCACCCCTAAGAGGTCCCTTCCCCGTCGCCTCACCTACTATGAGCACATCGCTCTCGAGCCATACTGCAAATAGTACGGTAGGATTAGTCAAAGTCAGTCAACACTCCTTATTGCCTTCTCCATGACAACTTTTTCAAAAAACCCAAAAGACAAATTCTTGGAGCCACAACGCCCAAACCAGTCTTCACCTAAACCAAAACACACAAAAAAGGGTCAATCACACAAAGGTTCAATTTTCTAGCTAAAACTGAAGCATACTTACCCAAAAATCACATTCTACGGTGGAAAACCAAAGCAAAAACACAAAACCTTGAAAAATCAAAATCTAGTCTGTACTTGTTTGTCTTTCTTGATGAAATTGTTGAAACGAACGGTGGTCGCGAACATCGGGAGGTTTCTTCAACCCTCATGAACACTCAAACAGAGAAAGATTTAAGCTTTTTGGAAAACAAAACTCCGGTCTTTTCCTATTTCTCTCTCTGCAAATTCCACTAGAATATCGAACCAGTATCCGTCTCCCTCTCTCTCATTCACTTATATAGGTTTAACGAGAGCACATGGACCGTTGGAAGTGAAAGGGCGATGGTGCCAGATCTTGCTAAGGTTCAGACATATCTGACATAACGGTGGTTATGCGCCGTCGCCTCGGTTCCACACAGGACGCCATTGTTACCCATTACGGAATCTAATATGCCAATTTCTCGTGCATGAAATACAAATCATAGCGAAACACATGTTGCCAGGGATATGCCAAAACAAGCATGCAACATTTCGCCAACAATTTCGATAGCTATATTGGTCCAGTCAAACTCGCCACCCCAGTCAAGACTCCTCTTTGCCGAGGACTTGGAGGACTGGGAGCAATCACTGTACAAAATTCACGTGCTAAGAATGCTCACCTTGAACTTCCAATATTTATACCATGACAAACTCCCCACCCAAGAGAACTCTTGACCAGGGACTTGTTTGTATACATACTTTCCAAGCATAAATATAAGAAGCACAAGGCTCACTAGCCACCCAGAACAATGCCAACAGCGCCCAAACATGGTTTCGATACCATGCATTTGTGGTATCAGGAAGCCCCAATCCTTCCACATTGGAAACAAGAGGAACTGCACTCCCTAAACTCTTTATAAATAGACATCTCCATCGCCATCATAAGCTAATTGTTTACTATCTCTTCCTAATTGTCAACATCTTATAAAGATACTGGCTTAGGCATCGAAGAGTTGAAGGTCGGCACACCCTATCTTTCCTCTTACCTTTATTTGTCTTACAGGTTGACAAGAGACCGAAGATGATAATAACACAACATCCCATGATTCTGCTGGTCCTTACCATCCCGATTTTACCATAGAAACAAAGTTGAATCAGGAAATTGCTGATTTTGGGGCAATTGAATTGAGGGTTGGTGGTGGATGACATATATACTAAAAAGAAGATGATGATTATGCCTCATCATTTGGCCCTAAAGCTCTAAGCCCATTTTGAGCCCGCCCGTCCCGGCCCTTGCTTTAGGGCCTGTCGGCCCGACCTTTTTTCAAATAGGGTAGGATAAAGGTCATGCAATTGAAATCCGGCCCGACCTTTTTGAGCCCGTAAGGGTCAAGCCCGACACATTTTAGCCCTAAATTTATAGCTTTATACTATATATCTGTTATCTGTCACTGATTGTCTGATTTTGTCTAAATTAATTTTGGCACATTTGCCTAGCAGGTCAGAAGCTCGAGTCTAACCCCAAAGTAAACTGTCATGAAAAACTCTAAAGACTATAGTCAAATCCAATACTTCATTTGCGGCAATCGTTCTCTTCTCAGACACAGGCGATGGATCTTTCCTTTGCCTCACCGTGTTCCGCTCATTCTCAGTCCCCAACATATCAGATCATCTCTATTAGAGGTATTAGCCTTTGCCTGGCCGTGTTCCTCTTCTTCTTATCTCTCTTGCACAATCTCATCACTCTCATGGGTTCATTTTCACAGGATGAATCTCCCAACCTGCTCAACATGCCTAGAACTAATTCATTAATATCATCTTCTGACTAGCCATCTAAGCGGCGGCAATTGAACCTCTTCTTTCATCTGGAGTTTCTCAAAGTGTTCTGCCCTAGGCAATTGGGACCTCCGCAAACTACCATCTCTCATAATCCTATTTCATTGCCACCCTTTCCAGGGAGAGAGTGCTCAATAGACCAAGAAGAAAGCACCGATCCTCAAACCCATCTCTTATTTGGTATCAATATAGAATCTTTGATTAGATAGTGCTTTGGAACTTTGAACAAATTGGTTTACATATTTCATTTTGTCGGATTATTCTGATCTGCATTCAACTTTGATTACTAATGTTTACATATTTTATTTATTGGATTAATCTGATCTCCATTCAACAACTTTGATTTACTTATGAAGAATCTCCCATCTGGACATTCTCACTTTTGGATCAACCTCTCATCTCTCAAGCATTTGCTGAAAAGGAAGAAGCATACTAGATTACAACTTTTTGTGAATTGATGAAAAGAGTTTTTGTAGCGTGCATTTTAATTTCAAGTAGAAGACTTGATCAGTGAGAATGTATTTGTAATTAATTCATGTTCTTAAGTTGTTAGGTATGATGATTGAAGTGCACTTTCAGTTTGAGTTTTTTTTTCCCCCTCTTAGTTTGAGTTTATGTAGGTATAACAACTTTGTGTTTTGTGTGAGTAAACAAAGGCCCAGTCCTAAGTGTCGTTGACTTGGTCAAAGCTCAGCAGGCCCTATCCTAAGCCTTAAAATTTAGGGTCGGGCTGGCCCTAGCCCGGCTCATGATGAGGCCTAACGATGATGATGAAACTGGAGTATGAATGGAGAAGACGATGATGGAACTGGAAAAAAGAAGAGGAGGAGGAAAGAAAGTGAAGGAAAAAACGATGGATGAGGGCTACTTGTTTTGTTTTAATTTTATGGTGTATGAAGTAATAAATATAGGGGCTAAACACTGGTTGAGAGACAGAGTTGTTGTGCAGAAGGTAAGGGGTTTGACTCATACGGTCAGTATGTATACGTGTAAACAATCGGTATGGCATACCGATGATATGAGGATTTGCATGTTTCGAGCTTGGAAGTGCAAAATTTTCCCCGCTAAGTACTAGTGGGAGCTTAAGTATAGGGTTCATTGGTTTGTCAATGAAGTGAAGTTGATAAAATGAGAATTACCATCGATATTAATGTACCACATAAGAAATGTATCAGTAAATCATGGCATGTTGATTAGTTAACCTAACTAACCCTATAAAGATGCGATCAAATTTCGTTAGATTACTCATTCTCATGGTCTCCAAAAAGGTCATGTAGGCAAAGGAAATTTTTGGGTTTGGAACTTGTCTTTCGAGGTTTATCTCGTTCCGCTCGAGAATCTTTAAGCTTCTTTGCCGATAGAACTAAAAATAAAGGGGATGGGTGTCCTGAAATAACCCGTAGTATAAGTTGTAACCCCTCTTAACACTGAATACCAACGGAGGCCCAATACTTCATCTATAAATAGTAAAGAGCACAATCCGTAGAGGTACCAAGTTACTGACCTAATTTCGTTTTAGTTGCTGGAGCTGGGAGCCGTCTTCTTTTCTACACTACTTGCCTTATGTTCCATTAGCTTCCTTTTATCTGATGCCTTTCAATCTTGATGATATGCAGTGATGGATATGGCTTCTGCCCTCCTTGAACTTTTAGCTTTTCACTTATCTTGTATTTTTTTTCTTAAAAGGGTCTATTTCCGAATTGCGCTTTCTGGATTTGGCTCAGTTTTAGGCCGATGATGTCAGATCTATATTTGCTACTCATGATGGGATCTACAGATCCTATTTGATTTTTGCTTTACCACCAAGATCTGAGGCCTCTTCTGTTTTTATCTTTTAACAATTTTGTTTGCCATTTTATGTTTCATATTAAGCTGGTTTTCAAAGTTTTTGATGCTATGATTATAAAGATGATTGTATGCTATGATTTGGCCATGGTTGTCATGAAGTTTATGGCAAAACATCAATTTTGCTCCCAGAATTTGGTCATTGTTGCTGCTTCTGATCTAAAATGACTTCCAAGTTTGTGTCCGGTTATTGTATGCAACCTATTTCAGTATCCTTAAAGCCATTTTTATTCTTTGATTTTATGGTTTCAAATAGCTGTGTAAATCTTGCGGCATGCGTTATCTACATCAATAATGTGTTGGAGGAGGGTTTTCATTTGGACATTGCTTTAAGAAAGGTGGAGGATGGTAGGGATGGAATAATATGTTGCAAGTTCCTCTGTTCTCATCTAGGGAACAAGAGAACAAATGAACTGTTGGTCTTCTACAGCCTTGAGGAAATCCGTTATTTTGAAGTTTGAAACACTGCCACAGATTTCTTACCCTAGTAAGAAGACTAGTGATTTACCGATTACCACTGACAAACCAAAATGAGTAAACCACAATTTAAACCCTAAATTTTGAATCAAAATTAGTTACTACATGTTTCTGACTAGCCCCTAGGTGAATCAGAATTGGACAGAACGAAGCATCACACATGAGCTTGTCAGATATTCGGGTCGGGCTATAACCCAGAGTCCCAAACCATATAAAGTAACGGAAATTGATGTACGAGATTGATACTTGTTCTCTCGTTGGTTATGTTTCTCTTCGACACTGGATCTAAAATTATTACCAGTTACTCAAAAAAAAAATTAAAAAAATTACCAGTTACTGACCTTGATAATGTGTTGAAAAATTTAGCAGGCTAGATATTTAGTATTTAGGCAGGTCACTCCTGATCATACCAGTCAGATTGCCGAAAAATATCAAATGGTATCCTCCACTCTTCTTTTACCGAGCTCAACATTCGTGGATAAGTCAAGAATGGTGATGATGGAGCTTTATGCTTTCTCATTCGAAACGATTGTTGGTCATTGTAGAACGATTGTTGCCGAAGGCGGAGGCACGTTACCACCAGTGGGGACACTTATATATCTTTCTTTACTCTGCAGCATTGATTCTTGACAAATCACATGAAACTTTTGTTGATGATGTGCAACCTACAGTTCAATCTTTCACATATTCCAAGTACAAGTCCAAGTCTGTGCACTTATAAAATTGGACAATATTCATACTTAGTTAATTGGGCTTGTTGCTTATATATGCAAGTTGTTAATCAGCTAGAAATATAGGATTTGAAAAAGCGAATTTATAGAACAACATATGATTCAATTATCAACTAATAGGGTTCTAATCTTGTTTTAATATGTTTATTAATTAGTTACTTACTTTTCTAACAAATTGAATTACTAAATTCGAAAATATTTATAGATTTTCTAATTTACTTTGACTTGACGCTTGTTTTTCTTTAGAAATTTATTTTTTGTTTTCTTATAACTGATTGTAAAAATTTTGCTTGTTGGGAAATGCATTATTGAAAATCTATCTTTTTATTTGCTAGAAAATGTACCAATTGAAACCTTGTTTCATTAATTGAAATTTTGTTTTGTAGTCGTTTAAGTTTTTTTTTCCGCCTCCAGGAACATAAAATCCTGCGTCCGCCACTGATTTGTTGTTGCTAATGTGTAACAGTTTAAGATTAGGCTTTGAAATAGATGCCCTCGGTCAAGTTTAAAGGATAGATTTTTCCAAAGTCCTAATTAGAGTAGAAGATGATCATTGACTCTATGGTTGACGTTTTGTAGTCTATCATGGTCATCAAATTTCTGGCCTCTTCTTTTAGACAACTCCAATTCAAGCATGTGTTTCTCAAAACAATTTTGTAGCTAATTGTTTAGCTATTTTATTTCATCAACAAGTCGAGGAAAAAATATGGCTTCATAAAATTTCTGTGCACACATGTACATCACACTACTAACAAAATAAGCAATCCATACAGATTTTATTCATACTGGCTACTAATATCCATGTGAACTATAATGTATATATGTATCTATATAGATCACAGAATGCATGTGTGATGAACATACTTGGGTTTACAACAAATAATATACACGAAATTTTGTGCCACTCAGCATCAGTTATGTGTGCCAAATATATATCCCATATAATTAAGATACACATATCCGTATGCATCATATTTGTTTATTTTGAAGACCCTATAATTAGGGGAATGAAATCCTCTGTCCCGAAATCCCCTATCCCCACTGTGTCACTGCTCTAATATGACGACACCTGTCCTTAACCTTAACAGAGTTTTAACACTGTTAATCTCCTTTTTAATAATCAGTTTTATCTTTTAATAAATAAAAAAAGAAATTGCTGATTACCAAGAAGACAAGAACATGTTGGACTCTACGTCTTCCTCGGGTCCTCCTCCCTGTCCATTAGTATTCTTCTTTTCTTCTTCTTTCTCTGCACGCCTAAACAAACCCAGCCTCCTCCCTGTCCATCAGTATTCTTCTTTTCTTCTTCTTTCTCTGCACGCCGAAACAAACCCAGCCTCTTTCTTCCATCATCCAACAACATTGCTGCAGACTTTTTAAATCTAATCTTGTTCTTCGTCTTATATATGGTTTTGGTTGCTATTTGAGTGAGTGACTGACTCTGTTTTTAAAGGTAATTACATGTCCTCTTTGCCATGATTTTGTTTTCTTTTTACTCTTTCTTAGTGACTGACTGCAATGCATATATACTCGCTGCATGACTTTCTCTTCTGTACTGATATTCATTTATTCTTATTTTGTTAAATGCAGCTCATGGACTTAGAAGATAATTGCAAAGAGGATGAAATTCAAACAAACTCACGTAGAAAGTTGGATTTTGAAAATGGAACTGACATGAACACTTGTGTGGAAGATGAAAGTCTGGAAGAAAAGGTGACAGAATTGGGACGTGTTAAAGGTAATGAAAGAGTAGATTCTGTTCATTCCAAAATTAGGACAGAGTTAATTCCAGCAATTGGAATGGAGTTTGATATAGAAAATGATGCATATAATTTTTACAATGCATATGCATATGGTGTTGGATTTTCTGTTAGAAGATTTAAATTTCATAAAGACAAAAGTGGCAAGTTTCTCGATAGGCTTTTTGTTTGCTCAGCTGAAGGCAAGCGTGATAGTGAAAGAGATAAACGATCTCTTAATGTCAAAGCTCATCGTGCTGAGACACGATTTGGTTGTTTAGCAAGGATGAAAATTAAGCTTTCGAAGGCTAGTGGCAGATATCGTGTTATTGAATTTGTTTCTGAGCATAATGGCCATGAGACTTCAAGTCCTTCAAAGAGCTATTTTTTTAGGTCTCATAGGAGTGTAAATACTGCACAAATAGCTGAGGCAGATATAGCTTATGATTCAGGAATTCCTCCTAAGGCTACGTTTGAATTTTTGAGCAGACAAGCCGGGGGACGTGAAAGTCTTGGATTTATTCCTGAAGATTATAACAATTATTTGCGGTCTAAGAGAACAAGGCAAATGATGGTTGGAGATACAGGTGGTGTGCTAGAGTATTTACAGAAAAAGCAATTGAGTGATCCAAATTTTTTTCATGCTATACAAGTGGATGAAGATGACTTGATTACCAATATATTTTGGGTCGATGCGAAAATGATGGTGGACTATGATTATTTTGGAGATGTGGTATGTTTTGATACTACCTATAGGAAAAATAAAGAAGGAAGACCTTTTGCAATGTTTGTGGGTGTCAACAATCACAAGCAAACGGTTGTATTTGGTGCTGCATTACTCTATGACGAGACAACAGAAACTTTTATGTGGTTGTTTGATACATTTAGCAAGGCTATGTCAGGAAAGAAGCCAAAAACTATTCTTACTGACCAAGATGCAGCAATGGCGAAAGCATTGGCTTCACAATGGCCAGAAGCATGTCATCGTTTATGTATTTGGCATATATATCAAAATGCAGCCAAACATCTCAGTAGTGTTTTTGAGAAGTTCAATGATTTTGCTCAAGACTTCAGCAGTTGCATATATGATTATGAGGATGAAGATGATTTTTTAAATGCTTGGAAGGTGATGCTTGAAAAGTATGATCTCATGGAGAATGATTGGTTAAAGAGATTATTTAATCTTAAGGAGAAATGGGCATTAGTTTATGGCCGAGAAACCTTTTCTGGAGATATTACTACAACCCAACGTAGTGAAAGCATGAATGGTTCTTTGAAGAAATATGTCAATTATCGATATCACTTACTGCAATTTTTTCATCATTTCGAAAGGTTGGTTGAAGATCGTCGTTACAAAGAGTTGGGGGCTGATTTTAAGGCAAGTCAAAGTTTCCCTGCAATTTCATTTCCAGTAAAAATATTAAGGCACGCAGCAAAAGTCTACACCCCAGCAGTTTTTAAAAAGTTTCAATATGAGCTATGTAAAGCTCATGATTGTGCATTGAGCTTTATTGATGAGGTTGGAACAGTGAGTAGTTATCATATCATTCCCCATGGGAAGTCTTGGCACCATAGAGTTACATTTAATTCAACAAGTGATATTGTTCAGTGCAGTTGTAAGAAGTTCCAGTTTGCAGGAATCTTGTGTGCTCATGCCTTGAAGGTTCTTTCGACAAGAAATATTATGAAAATTCCATCTCAATATATCTTGAAGAGGTGGACAAAATCTGTTAAGGAGGGTAAGAGGCCATATTTATCTTGCCAAAATACAAGTGAAATAGACCCAAAGGCAGAAATTGTAAGACGTTATCGAGATATTTGTCGATTGAATACTCAGATAGCAACAAGAGCTGCAGGGTCTAAAAGAGCCTATGAACTTGTTCTATCCAGATTGGACAACATACGAGAAGATGTGGATATATGCTTGAAAGAAGAAGCCAAGGAAAACTCTACTCAACTGATTTCTCCTACCACCGACAATGCATCAGAGCTTAGTGAGGCGGTGTGTGTTAATGATCAAGTTAAAGGGATTAAAGTTAAAGAGAAGCTTAAAGGTATTGGTTGTTCAACTAGGCCTAAAAATGCTCTAGAGAAGCTAACCATGGCAAAGAGGAGAAGACTTGAAAATAAAGACATGAACTCTTCATCTGTTACTTCCAAAACTGCATCTACAATGCAATGTCCTTCTATGACGCAAAGTGTTTCAGCAACACAACATGCTTCTTCTACACAACCTCTTCTACCTCTTTCTATGCAAAGGGTTTCTAATGTGCAACTTACCTTGCCTCTGTCACAACCTGTTCTGCCTTCAGCACCTTTATTGCAATTGGTATTGTAATTTTTATTCGTTATGACTTTGATTTTTCTTTTACTTTCAGTAATAATTCTCCCTCTTATATATATTTATTTATTTTAACATGTTAGGAACCTAATTGTGGTAAGATAACAATGGACATACCCATTAAAGAGAGAGAATTGGCTCAGCCTCCATTTATGCAGGTATTGATGATTTTCTTGTAAGGATTCTCTCCAATATTTTTGATGTTAACTCTTCCTAGTGGAAGTTTCATGATGTGATTAATGTATTTAGTACATTAGTGCAAGTTTCATGATCTGATTAATGCACTGTATGTTTGTCATCAATTCCATTTCACAGAAGCTTTTCAGTGGCAATAGTTTAGGCATGAATTTTCAAGCTAACAAGCCTCAACTAATGCCTTTTGCACCACAAGTTCATTTTCCACAGGTATTATCGCATTTGAGTAAAACTAAGAAGTTCTTACTTGTTTCTTGTATTATTGACGTATTCATATCTATCTTCTAGCAACAAAATTTGGGAATCTACAATACTATAAGCAATTATCAGAAATTGCTCCAGGTAACTATTACCCCTTTAGTAATTTAATTGAAATGTTGTGGTATTATTTTTGTTTAATAAAAATACATGTGGATGTTGTATGAGTGCAGAGACAATCCAAAGTAGCAGCAAGCATGGAGAATGGCCAAATGGTTGAGGCTGGGGAATGGTTGCAATTTCGCAAGCAGAATTGAAGCTTAGAGCATGTTGCACTGATTTTCTAGTTGAACAAGTGTTGTTTGTTCCCTTCTAATTTTGGGAATAACATTTCAGTACATTTGAACTGAATTTCCATCCATTTTGTGCAACTTAAATTTGAAAATTGAATGCTTTTATCTTCTTATGGGATTAAACATTATGAGATGAATGATTCAGGACTGAGAATTCAATTGCATTGACAGTATATAAGGTCATAATTTTGATTGCCTAAAAAAAAGACCAAATGACCAGATGGTTTGTCAAATGATTTGTAGAGACGATGAGTTCTCAGTATCTACCTTTCTTTGTAATGAGAAACTAAAAGAGTTAAAGAAGAGACCAGTTTGTCATCATTTGTAACCAGGGAACTAATCAACATAATAAGAAATAATGAACCAAAGCCGAAGTGTCACCTCCAGCATTCTTCATTACCCTTATGTGGAACACCTAATGTGCACTTCAGCATCCTAACAATTCCAATCATAACATGTAAGAACCATGATTCTTAATACATGAAAAATATGCCCAATAGCTCAGTACACAATTGAGCACAACAATTTCAATCCAATCTGTAATTATTTATCTACATCAAAACTTCTGAAATTTGAATGAATGCCTCCATTGCAACTACTAGTCCACTAAAATTCTACATTCTTTTTGTTTGCCACAGCACATCTATGTTGTCCATCCTCCTCTTCGTGGCACTTAATCACATTTTCAGTTTCCTCCCATCGCAATCGTATCCCTCTCCTTATCCTCCTTTGGTGAGGCCAAAAGAGACAGCGAATACAAATTAGAATGGGTGTCCAAAACAGTACAGACAAGAAAGTCATGCAGCTAGTATATATGCATTGCAGTCAGTCACTAAGAGAGAAGAAGCCTATATGCATTGCAACAAGTAAAAAGAAAACAAAATCATGGTAAAGAGGACATGCAATTACCTTTAAAAACAGAGTCAGTCACTCACTCAAATAGCAACCAAAACCATATATAAGACGAAGAACAAGATTAGATTTAAAAAGTCTGCAGCAATGTTGTTGGATGATGGAAGAAAGAGGCTGGGTTTGTTTCGACGTGTAGAGAAAGAAGAAGAAAAGAAGAATACTGATGGACAGGGAGGAGGCTGGGTTTGTTTCGGCGTGCAGAGAAAGAAGAAGAAAAGAAGAATACTGATGGACAGGGAGGAGGACCCGAGGAAGACGTAGAGTCCAACATGTTCTTGTCTTCTTGGTAATCAGCAATTTCTTTTTTTATTTATTAAAAGATAAAACTGATTATTAAAAAGGAGATTAACAGTGTTAAAACTCTGTTAAGGTTAAGGGCAGGTGTCATCATATTAGAGCAGTGACACAGTGGGGATAGGGGATTTCGGGACAGAGGATTTCATTCCATAATTAGGGTATTTTAAGTGATCGAAATGTGGCAATACTATCTTTTGTGATTTTTTTAATAGATCTTCAGTGGCTTATAGAAACGAGGATTTTGTACTTCACGTAATTCATCGGCTTTGTTGAGAATCCCAAACTGATGACAAGAGGTGCGGTGATAAGTAATTCGTTAATTATGGGAACCTCATCGAGGTTCGATGTGTACGGAATGAGTGAATGACTTTGGTTGGGGGAGGCCGGTGGCTGTTCGAAGCGGCTCCGATAACAAATTTGATGGGAAGTTGATAGTGCTTGCTGGGGCTGTTAGGGTTTCTTGTTAGTTAAGTCACTTTGGCTTAGTCTCATTTATTATAAGGTTTATTGTTAGTATGTTAATAAAGCCCTAGTCTTTAGGGTTTTAGATTAGTTTTGAATTATTCTTCAACTAATGCTCCACGTTATTAGGGCTTGTAAACATGGTTGTTATTTGTTATCATTCCTGTATTGCAAGGCTAGTATAAAGCCAACTATTATTCATTCAATAAAGATGAGGCTTTGAGCTCCATATTATGTTGATTATAGACTAGGGTTACAAGTTTCCAACAAGTGGTATCAGAGCTCCACCACAGAGCCTGACCAAGATTAGATTTCTGAGTGAGAGAGAAGAGAAAGAAGAGTAAGAAAAAGAGTAGGGAAAAAGAGTAGGTGAGGATGGCAACTAAGATCAGTTTTGAGCAGCTAGCGATCCCAAAATTTGATGGCCATTATGATCACTGGGCCATGTTGATGGAGAATTTCTTACGCTCCAATCAATATTGGGGATTGATTGAGAATAGGGTCACAGTAGCAGTAGAAGGAGCTGAGTTGACAGAAGGTCAACGCAAATCTATTAAGGATAAAAAACTAAAAGATCTCAAGGCGAAGAACTATCTCTTCCAGGCCATCGACCACACAATCATGGAAACAATCCTCAATAAAGACACAGCCAAGCATATCTGGGATTCCATGAAACAGAAATATCAAGGCTCAACTAGGGTTAAGCGTGCATAGCTTCAAGCCCTTAGGAAAGAGTTCGAAGTCTTGCAGATGAAGGAAGGAGAGAAAGTAGATGAATACTTTGCCAAGACTCTCACAATTGTTAACAAAATGAAAATCCATGGGGAAAGAATGGAGCAGGTGGTCATTATTGAGAAAATTCTGAGGTTTATGACCACAAAGTTTGACTACGTGGTATGCTAAGTGGAAGAATCCAATAATTTGTATACATTGACAGTAGATGAACTATAAAGCAGTCTACTAGTCCATGAGCAAAGGATGAATGGCCATAAGAGTGAAGAACAAGCTCTGAAAGTAAGCTATGAGGAGAGGATTGGAGTCCGAGGCAGAGACCGAGGCATGGTTGGAGGAAGAGCCAGAGGTCGAGGAAGGCAGCCATTCAACAAGGCAATAGTGGAGTGCTTCAAGTGTCATAAGCTAGGACACTTCCAATACGAGTGCCCTAGCTGGGAGAAAGGCACTAACTGTGCAGAACTTGATGAAGAGCAGGAGATGTTGTTAATAACATATGTGGAGCTCCACAACTTAAGAAGAGAGGAAGTTTGGTTCCACGACTCAGGCTGTAGCAACCACATTAGTGGCAACATGCAATGATTTTTCAACCTTGATGAGTCATTCCGGCATGTAGTGAAACTTGGCAACAACATGAAGATGGCAGTGATGGGGAAAGGATGCATCAGGTTACAGGTTGATGGGATAACTCAGGTGATTAGTGAGGTATTTTACATTCCTGAATTGAAAAATAATTTGCTTAGTATTGGCCAATTGCAAAAGAAAAATTTGGCCATTTTGATTCACCATGGCATCTGCAAAACCTATCACCCTATGAGAGGGTTGATCATGCAGACTACCATGTCTGCCAATCGTAAGTTCATCCTACTTGCATCAGTGCAAACTCAAGCTACAACATGCTTTAAGGCTACAGAAGAGGATGAGACTGAATTATGGCATCGGAGGCTTGGACACCTTAGCTACAAAGGCATGAGAACCTTGTCCTACAAGAAACTAGTGAAACGGCTGCCATCACTCAATGCTTCCACAAAGGTGTGCACTAGCTGCATGGTAGGCAAGCAGCACCGTGAAGCTATTCCAAAGAAAAGTTTGTGGAGAGCATCACAAAGATTACAGCTAGTTCATGCAGACATTTGCGGTCTAATTACACCTGAGTCCAACAGCCAAAAGAGGTACCTAATTACTATTATTGATGATTATAGCAGAAAAGTATGGTCTTTCTTCTTGAATGCCAAGTCAGAAGCTTTTGTCATGTTCAAAAAATTCAAGAGCTTAGTTGAGAAAGAAATAGGAAGCTTCATATGTTGTCTTCGTACCGATAGAGGAGGTGAGTTCACCTCACAAGAGTTACAACAGGTTCTGTAGCTCGAATGGGATTGGAAGACAACTCACTACAGCCTACACCCCACAACAAAATGGGGTGACAGAGAGAAGAAATCGTACCATTATGAATATGGTACGATGTATGTTAGCAGAGAAGCAAGTTCCAAGGGAATTCTGGCCGGAGGCAGTCAACTGGGCAGTCCATGTTCTCAACAGATGTCCTACAGTTGCAGTGAAGAATATGACCCCTGAGGAAGCATGGTGTGGGTACAAGCCTTCAGTAGCTCACCTAAGAGTGTTTGGATGTGTAGGCCATGTGCATGTTCCTGACAACAAGAGACAAAAGCTCGATGGCAAGAGCTACAAATGTGTCTTCTTAGGCTTAAGTGAGGAGTCAAAAGCCTATAGATTGTATGATCCAGTGCTGAAGAAAATAGTGATAAGTAGAGATGTGGTGTTCGAGGAAGATGAGAAGTGGAATTGGGATGCAGCTAATAGAGGTAGCAGGAGTGATGTACTAGAATAGGGAGATGAAGATGAGAAGGAGGGAAGTGAACAAGAAGAAGAAAGTGATGCAGGGGAGCAGAATATCGAAGAAGAAAACTTGATTGAAGAAGGAGGTGATGCCTCAGGAACTTCACCTAATGAGCCAGATTTACCACCTAGTCCAGTTCAAGGGAGGATGCGAAGAACACCTCCATGGATGGAGGGTTATGTGAGCGGAGAAGGTTTATCCAAGGGGGAAGAAAATCTAGTGATGTACACCTCATCAGCTGATCCTGTGTCCTTTAAAGATGCAATCAATAGTCTAAAATGGAGAGATGCTATGGATTGTGAAATCAAAGCCATCGAGAAGAATGGCACCTGGGAGTTATGTTCATTACCAGAAGGGGCAAAGAGAATAGGAGTAAAGTGGCTATATAAGACCAATTTGAATGAGAATGGGGAGGTTGACAAGTATAATGACCAGCTTGTAGCCAAGGGCTACACTCAGCAGCATGGGATTAACTATAACGAAGTGTTTGTCCCTGTAGCTCGATGGGATACTATTCAAATGATCTTAGCTCTTGCAGCGTACAAGGGATGGAGTGTGTACCAACTTGATGTGAATAGTGCATTTTTGCACGGTGAACTCAATAAGGCAGTGTACATTGATCAACCTCTGGGGTATGAAAAGAAAGGTGAAGAAGACAAGGTGTATAGGTTAATAAAGGCCCTATACGGACTCAAACAAGCTCTTCGAGCTTGGTACAGCAAAATAGAGTCTTACTTCACTACAGAAGGGTTTGAGCGTTGTCCTAGTGAGCAAACATTGTTCATTAAGACTGAAGAAGATGGGAAGCTTCTAGTGGTAAGTTTGTATGTTGATGATCTTATCTTCACAGGAAATTATGAGGCTATGTTTGGGAGATTTAAAGACTCCATGAAACAGTACTTCAATATGTCAGACCTTGGAAAAATGAGGTATTTCCTAGGTGTAGAGGTTATTCAAAACTCTGATGGGATATTCATTAACCAGAAGAAGTATGCTAACGAAGTGCTAGAGAGGTTTGGCATGGAACGTTGCAATCCCGTGAAGAACCTGATTGTGCCAGGCTTCAAGCTTGTGAAGGATGAAGGAGGTGCATGTGTTGATGCCGCAGCTTATAAGCAAATGGTGGGTAGCCTCATGTATCTAACGGCCACCAAGCCCGACTTAATGTATGTGGTAAGCTCAATTAGTCGTTTTATGGAAAGGCCTACTGACTTGCATCATCAAGTTGTGAAGAGAATTTTGAGATACTTAAAAGGTACAGTTGAGCTAGGGATCCTATACAAGAAAGGTGGAGATGGAAGCTTGCTGGCTTTCTCTGATAGTGATTACGTCGGAGACATTGACGATCAGAAGAGCATCTCAGGCTATATATTTCTATTGAGTTCCGATGTAATAGCTTGGCCCTCAAAGAAACAACCAGTTGTGACACTCTCTACTACGAAGGCTGAGTTCATTGCTGCAGCCTCCTATGCATGTCAGTGTGTGTGGATGCAGAGAATTCTTGAAAAGCTTGATCACAAACCAAGTAAGTGCACTACCATCTTTTGTGATAATAGCTCAACCATTAAGTTGTCAAAGAATCCAGTCATGCATGGTAAAAGTAAACACATTGATATAAGATTCCATTTTCTTCATGACTTATCGAAAGATGGAGTAGTTGAATTAGTGCATTGTGGTTCAAAAGATCAAGTTGCTGATGTGATGGCTAAGCCCTTGAAGCTGGATGTGTTCTTGAAGATGAGAGAACAACTTGGCATGTGTAAACTGACTGCAGATCACAGTTCAGTTTAAGGGAGGATTTGTTAGGGTTTCTTGTTAGTTAAGTCACTTTGACTTAGTCTCATTTATTATAGGGTTTATTGTTAGTCTGTTAATAAAGCCCTAGTCTTTAGGGTTTTAGATTAGGTTTGAATTATTCTTCAACTACTGCTCCACGTTATTAGGGTTTGTAAACATGGTTGTTATTTGTTATCATTCCTCTATTGCAAGGTTAGTATAAAGCTAACTATTATTCATTCAATAAAGATTCAGAGGCTTTGAGCTCCATATTGTGTTGAGAATAGACTAGGGTTACAAGTTTCCAATAGGGCTGCAGAAGAAAGTACTAGTTTTGTTCGGGATGCAGAGTTCAGAAATATATATGGATGAGGAGAAGAACATGATTTTCATGTTATTAAGACTGGGTTGTGTTTGTATTGTTCACGTCTTTGATTGGTAGTGAGTTGATGGGTTGTGCAGGTTCAATTGAATTCATGACTAGGTGTTATTGAATTCAATTGGTTGCTTTTATTTTTCTTGATAAGGAATGTCTCAGTCCTCTTCTCTTTTACCCATGACTTGAGAACCTCTCTGTTGTCTGAAAAGAACCTTTTTTTGTTGTTCTTCTTTTGCTTTCTGTGCAGCAGGCAAACTGTACAAAAATAAAAGATCTTGATGAATGATGCATCTTTCAGAAGCCTGTATCCCATTCTACTGGTCTATTAATGGAGAAGAAGATCAGAGGAAGATATTTGAACATTAGGAAATCTATATATCCAAACAGGGATTAGAATATGAGAAATGGTATTATGAGACCACAATCGTCCCAGAGCTTCAAACTCGAGCATTCTTGATGTATTGTAATGATATCTGAAACTCTAAAATAGAAAGAAATCTGAACATTTGTTCAAAGAAAAAAGTAAAAAGAAAAAACTCAAAAAAGAAAGGAAGAAGTAAATGAACAGTTTTTTCCTGGGTGATTCGACTAAAATACCCTCAACATTAACAGTATGTAACAAAATATTTAATGGTAATAACTAAAGTGAATGATATAGTTAAAATTGAATGACTAAAGTAATATATTTGAAAAGTCAGTGACCAAAGTGTCTATTAAACTTCAGTGACCATTTATAATATTCTCTCTTATGTATTTTTTCTTTTGTTTTTTTTCCTTCTTCCTCTTTCGGGCAAATGATAGTCTTAGAATCCCAGTCATGGTCTTAATGTCTTATGGACTCATTGTCATGGGGAGCTCAACAACAACGGCCTTTGTTTTTTTTGTTTTTTTTTTTTCAGGCCAAAAAATAAAAAAAACAACAGCCTTGATTCTAGTGTTTCCGCGAGACACCTACACAGCCATTCACACTGTTTCAAACGTTGACTAGATACTTCTCTTCCCTAATTTTGTTTCTAGTTTGCCACCTCACTGCTAACGTCAAATCACACACAGCCCACCCACCTCAGTGCTCACGTAATCAAGAAGCTTGGGATACAGAATCATCAAGCCATTTAACCACGGCCAATTAATTAACCCCAAACCCACACATCTCATTTCTTGTTGCCTACTCCTCCTCAGATGCTATAAATGGTCGGGTCGGGTCTGGCCTGTCTATTAAGGTAACAGCGAGATCGGAGAACTAATAATGGAGTCGATAAAAGTGGCGGCGCTTTGTGGGTCCATTCGTCAAGCCTCCTATAACCGCGGCCTCATTCGTTGTGGTTAGTAATACCCTATTACTCTCTCTCTCACTGCTTCCTTAGAGTTTTAACTATTTGGTTTGGTATTGACGACGTATATGTAACTGAACAGCGATTGAGATAAGCAAGGGGTCAATCGCCGGCGTAGAAATCGAGGACGTCGACATCACGGCGCTGCCGATGCTGAACACGGATCTGGAGGGCGGAGGGAGATTTCCACCGGTGGTTGAGGCGTTTCGTCAGAAGATTTTAGAGGCTGATAGCATTCTCTTTGCTTCTCCCGAGTACAATTACTCTGTCTCTGGTATCACTCTCTCACTTTCCCATTTCTGTTTTTTCTTTTTAATTCCTCGTTTTTATATTTCATTATTGTAAATTTAAGTGAAAGTATTGCAAGTTTTTATTTGTGTAGGAGAATCAAATGCTTCATTGCATCTTTTGGCCAAAAAAAAAAAAGGGAATTGGTTCATTGCATCTGGTCATCTTCAATCAAACATCTTGCATTAATTTTCTCTTCAAATCCGGTGTAATATAGGAAAGACATTTTCTAAGGAGCATTGCCAATGATTGTTATTATTTAATTTTAGCGCATGTGCTCCACCAAATTTTAGACTATCAAACTCTTGGGTGCAATCCCAATAGTGAAGGAGGGTTGACAATTAAATTAAAATTAAGCTTTTAGAAGATAAAATCTCCTGCAATCTGACATAAAGAAAAGAAATATTTAGACTACACAAAATTCTTCTTATTAATAAAAATGCAAAATTGTATAGCAAACAATCAAGTCTTCCAACAAACATAAAAAGTAATAGTTTTTTATTTATAGTGTTCAGTGTCTACAATTAATCGGAGATACAACAAAATCAAATACTATTATTAAGAGAAGAAGACTTGTCAGTTAAAATATTTTTTTTACACTAAAATAATCCTCAAATATAAGTAACTTAAAATTTGCAAGGATAATATTGTAAATTGTAAAAAGTAAGAACATAAAGAAAAATATGAAAATAAGCATTATTCATCTACTCTCTGAAGTTGTCACGCACTCCCTTCAATTGCTCAAAACTGGTATCATTATTTTAAGTTTTTATATTTTTATTTTATTCTATTTTATTTTCAAAATTATATACACCGGGTGATTTCCTATTAGTATTGATAATGATAACTTGTTCCCCTGAAACAACTGTATCTTAAGCTATTAGTAACTGTTTTTATTTTAATACAGTTGTAAATCTACGGCTGTTCGCTAATAATGTTGCACTCTTCATATAAGGTTCACTATTTCAATGTTCTAACCATTACATGTACCATATATGCAGCACCTCTGAAAAATGCTATTGACTGGGCATCTAGACCCCCCAATGTGTGGGCTGATAAAGCTGCTGCGATTATAAGTGCTTCAGGAGGTTCCGGTGGTTCAAGATCTCAATACCATCTTCGCCAAATCGGAGTTTTTCTCGATCTTCATTTCATCAACAAGCCTGAGCTTTTCATAAATGCATTCCATCCTTCGGAAAAATTCGACAAAAATGGCAATTTGATTGATGCAAAGACCAAGGAGAGTCTAAAACAAGTTCTACTATCATTGCAGACTTTTACTCTGAGACTCCAAGGAAGATCAAAGTTAAAGAATTAATGCATATGTGATTCTCGTGCAAAAAGAAACTGGGGCGATTCTTGGCAATAATAGTAAGAGTTATCTACTTATCTAGACTTCTTTTCATAGTCTGTTCACCAAACAGAGCATTGTTTTAGGCGTGAAAAATAAATAAGAATCTGTTCAAGGAAATCCAGATTATGTGTCTGATCCAAACTCTAGGTTACTTGACCTAGTGGTAATAAGGTTATAATACAAGGATTTAGAATCCTATTCAATGTAGAATTACTTTCCTTGTATATTCAGATTCTATGCATTGTAATCCTATATATAAAGAGGCCACTATTATCAATGAGAATACACAATAAATTCCTCTCAATTTCAGTTTCTTTACAACACGTTATCAGCACGAAACCCTAACCCTGAAATCTTAAAAATCCAAGACCCTTGAAAAAAAAGACTGTGCACGTTAGCCTTGCTGCTTGATCCCCTCTCACACAAATCCGCTCCACCTATTTTAAGCCCTTTCAGAGCCGCTAATCCCAGCAGCACACGCCAAGCCTGCCAGCATCTCTTCCAAAGGCAGCAAAAGAAAAAGGAAGAAAAGAGGGTGCGGTGCCCAGCAAAAGAAGAAGGAAAAGAAAGAAAGAAAAAGGGGCTGACGCGGCTCAGAAGAAGAAAGGAAGAGAAGAAGAAAAAAAAAAGGGGTGCGGGCCCAAAAAGAAGAAAGAGAAAGAAGAGAGAGAGAGAAGAAGAGAAAAAAAAAAGGGAGGAAGAGGCCTACAGTCCGCAAGAAGAAAAGAGAGAGAGAGAAGAAGGAAGAAGAAGAAAAAAGGGAGGCCTGCGGCCCACCACCAGAAGGAGAAGACAAAGCCAGCCCAGAAGGAAAAGCCCACAGACCTGACCTGGCCCGCTGACCCACCTGACCCACTGCCACTTCAGCAACCGACCCCACTGCCACGTCAGCATTATAATTCGGTCAACGCCGGTCAGCGATTTTTCCAGTGACTTTCCGGCCAAATTTTCCGGCGACCTATTTCGAGGTATTTTTTACTAAAAGTTCCAGTTTTTGAGTTTTTATTCATTTTCTCTTCTTTTTATCGGGGACTTGCAATCTCCCTTCTTCTACCCCCCATTTCTTCTTCATAGGGGAGACCTAAAAGCCGAACTATGGGGGTTCGTGCTCACTCCAAGCTTAGAGCTTGTAGAGTCCTACAAACTTAGAGTTTGTTGAGAAGTTATGATCGACCACAAACACATCATTGTTTTGATCTAATTCAACCTCTCTTGGAATCGAATTTCTTGGAAGTGACTACGCTCAGAAATTTTATATGTTTTCGTGGTAGCTTTTACGCTCCGAAACTAACCATAATTTCTTGTTCCCTTTCAGGATGAGTAACCTGAACAAATTGGACTTTGCTTCATTGGAAATAACTAGCTTTGGATATCACAGGTGGGTTTGTGATGTCCGCCAGCATCTCAAAGCCAATGGAATTTTGGATACGATTCTCGAGCCTAGCCAGGACGTGCTAATTGTTGAGCAAGCTCAAGCTTTGGAAGCAAATAGAGCAGCCTTAGAGGCAAATAAGGCGAAAGCCATCATCCTAATGACTCGTCATTTGGATAATTCGCTCCAGTACGAGTGTATGAATGAAGAAGACCCCAGAAGGCTGTAGGTCTCACTCGAAGAAAGATTTGGTAACGTCCGTGACTCCCTGCTTCCTGACCTAGAAGTGAGATGATATAGCCTACGCTTCTGTGATTTCAAGTCAGTTCTTGACTATAACTCGGAAGCACTTCGCATTAAATCCTTAATGGAATTCTGTGGTAAAGACTCTCTCTACCTTCCCCGTCTCTGCATTGATAGTTTCTTAGAACTATTGAATCGATGTTGTTGCAGAACGAATCACAAGGTTTCATGAGCTCATTGGAGCTATGAATGTCACTGAAAAGCATGACAACATCCTTGTAAAGAACTATAATTCGAGATCCGTGGGAACACAGCATATTTCGTAATCCAATTATAGTCGCGCCCCAAAGAAAGGGCGTCAAGAGCAAAACCCTAATCTTAGGGATACATTTGGACGTTCTGGTCTATATAATCGCTCTACTTGGGAAGGTGACCGCCAAAATAGGCGAACACGGAACCGAAGAGGTCAACATGGAAAGAGAGAGGAAGGTAATGCCTCTGGCCATGTTGGTGGCGCCACCAACACTAAGAGCCATCTAAATGATGCTTTCAAAGCACCTCAATCAATGGAGTATGAGTAAAGAGATGTATGTTCTCAATGTGGAGTATCCGGTCATTGGGCACACATTTGTGGAGCTCATGAAGAAATTGTCACCCCCTACAAAGCATATTGTGAAGCAAGAGAAGCTCACAATGTGGAATAAGAAGATCAAGATGATAATCTAGAGTGAAGGGTTAAAGACTACAAATCTGGCTGGGATCAATAGATCTCCAATTCTGTTTAAGTCTTTATTTTTCCAAGAGATGTAATAAGTAATCGCCATATTATTTTTGTAGTAAATGCCTATGGTTTAGTCTTTCTTCAAAGTAGGCTCACCCAAAGTAACTGTGATGTCTAAGAAGGTTATGAGATTAGTGGTAATTAAGCGAGCCTTGCTCTACCGACATCTCTCTACTTACCTGGTCATATTTATTTTGGAATTACCGAAAGAAGTTAGACGACTACCATTGTTTTGCATTAGCTAGCATTTGGGATTAGATTTTCTTTGGTTAAAGAGAAAATGATGTAGCTCCGTTGGCTTATGAATACAATTTCGAGTTCTTTTCATTATGACTTCATTTTGATTCAGAGCATATGACTTTGTGACTATGATGGTTGGACCAAAAGTATTAATTCAAGGACATGGAATACCCCAATTACCAAATGGCACATTGATTACTGTCACATAAACTTTACACTCCTACGACAAATAGCACCTATAAGTAGCCAACGATACCATGCGAAAATGCATGTAGAAAATAAAAATGAGTTCCTTTGCAATACCTCTAATGATTGCGAACAAATGCGCATCTTAGAGAAGTTTATATGTCTCTCTAGTGGACTCTATGTCACTATTCGAGCTATTAATCCAATAAAAGTTATGAGAGAATATCTCTTAGATTTAGACACATATTGGCTTTGTCACGACAGGATAGGTCATCCTTAATGATATGATGATCCGTCTACAAAAGACTTCACATGGACATCCTTTCTCTCGAGCGAAACGAAGCATGTTCAAACAGTTGTGGTTTGAAGTCTACCACAGATGAGCCTACAAGCATTTAAGATAGTGCTGCTTGTTTTGAACAAATGAGGTAAGGCTGCATCAAAAGCGATAACACCAAGCATAATCAACAACAATAAACTCTCATCAAGATCAAAGTGAACTAGGTTCAATCTGAGGACAGTGCGGCAGGCTTACTCACTAAGTCATTGCCTAAATTCCACTTTCGAGAAACATGTTGGTAGCATCATTTGCGGAAGTTATCTGAATCCCCATGATCGTAGTCATCAGGGGGAGATGCAGACATCATGGGGAGATGTCTACATGTATGGTCTCGAAACGTGAAGGGTGTGTTGTGCACTTTTTCCCCTTCGACCGAGGTTATTTTTGTCCCACTGAGTTTTTGTTACTCGGCAAGGTTTTTAATGAGGCAACGAGAGAAGCACCACGTTTGGGCGACACAAGGGGGAGAGTTCAAGGAAATCTAGGTTATGTGTCTGGCCCAAACTCTAGGTTACTTGACCTAGTAGTAATAGGGTTATAATAGAAGGATTTAGGTTCCTATTCAATGTAGAATTACTTCCTTGTATATTCAGATTCTATGCATTGTAATCTTCTATATAAAGAGGCCTCTATTATCAATTAGAATACACAGCAAATTCCTCTCAATTTCAGTTTCTCTACAACAGAATCAAAGTAATTAACTTGGAACTGAATAATTCAACATATTGTAATCTGATTGAGCAATATAGTTTTATTGATATGGATGTCGAAATTTCTTTTTGCAATAGGGAATTCTCTTCAAACCAAATATTGTAGAGAGGATATAATGAGAGTTGGAAAAAGAAAATTTGATGGAAATCTTGATATTAACAAATATTTCAAATATGCGATGGAAATCTTAGGGGTGGGCACGGGACGGGATGGGTCGGGATGGCTATGATCCCAAACCCAAACCCGATTCTAATAACAGGATGGGACGGGACGGGATCGCCTTTTTTGACAAATGATCCCATCCCATCCCATCTGTTTCGGTTTTGGGTTTATTCGGGATCATTCAGGATCATCGAGCCTGTTTTTAAATAATTAATCTTTAGCATCAATAATCATCTCAAGGTTTAACCAAATACCAAATTTAAATTATCCATACAGATCCATGCCTTATGGCATACTACATGTTTTCAACACTTGATAAATAAGTCCAGAAGATGCAAAGTTAAAGAAGCGAACTGATTAAACAAAGTCTAATGATAAGATGCATAATGCCATTATTAGAAGGAAGCAAAAGAAACAAGGAACAGCCAGCCATATAGCTTCATCTCTCTTCATTCTTCAGGGCTTCACGGTTCATACGTCAATCACAGACCCAACCTTTGTCTTTCCTTTTGGTTTTGGAGGCAGAGATGTGTTTCTGCCCAGAGCTCCACTTGAATATTCTACAATAAAATTGCAAAAAAGTAATAAGAAAACCCATGTCAGCTTACTTGAGTTTATTTAATTATCCATATAGGCATATATCGTTGCCAACAACAACCAACATATTAGGAACAGAAAGTAAAAGATTAGGAACAAATTTCAAATGCAAAAGTTTGTAACCAGTAGGAGCAAAAGACTAGGAACAAAATTACCTGATTCAACTTTTTCATAAAATTCATATTCCTCAATGCTAGGCTCATATTCCAGGCTGCCTATATCATCACCCCTTAACCATGACTGCATGCACATTAATGCCTCTACAGTTTTAGGAGTTAAGGAACTCCTAAATGCATCAATGACCCTGCCTCCGGTACTAAAAGCCGACTCGAAAGCTACTGTTGATATTTGAATTGCAAGCAGATCCTTTGCAATATTTGCCAAGATCGGGTACTTTGAACCATTGATCTTCCACCAACACAAGATGTCAAAGCACTCCTCATCATCTTTTGTGTATTCTAAGGGATCCGACAAGTATTGATCCACTTCATGTGCAACAACAGCCTCTTCACTTTCTTTCACAACCTTTCTCCAATCCTGCAAAAGTTTTCCCCTCCCAATCTTAACATTACCTTTGCTATCACTGCTTGTCACTAAATTGTTTGAAGATGTAGGGCTTCCATCCTTTTTAACATGCCTTCCGCCATCAACGTTAGGTGCATACTCATCATAGAGTGACATCAACACTTCTTTAAGCTACTTGCTCTTGTTTTGCACATCTATCTCATCCAAACCCTCCTCTTTCAATAGATAAGAGATATTCTTGAGCTTGAACCTAGGATCCATCACAAGGCCAATAAAGTGGTTAAGTTCATGAAAAGAACCATAATATTTCAGGAATTTTGTTCTCATGTGGGCTGCCATATCACACAATACTTTTTCTGTTTCTGAACCAGTTGCAAACTCAGGCATAACAAACATGGAATTGATGTTCTGCTCCATTGTCACGATATCAAGGAAGGTTGTGTGCACTGTAGGGTGCAATGATGCACTAACCCTCAAGGTAACATCATAAAACACCTTTAACAAATCCACAAAGACCTCTGCCTTGGCCCAATCATCATCAGTTGGTGGTCCTACTCTGCTTCTCTTACTCTTACTTGGAACCAGGTTCCATCCTCATCATGCTCCTCTTCAGGTTCAGTGAAATAACCCAAAAATTAGCATTTAGTTTCCTCATCATCCCCCAGCCTTGTAAATGCTTTCTTGAACTTTAGGGCTACTTCCAACATAAGATATGTGGAATTCCATCTTGTGGGAACATCCATACACACCAAGCCCTGACTTGTCAGCTTCTCCTTCTCCACAGCTTTTTTAAAGCTGTTCAATCTATTTGGAGAGGACCTCACATACTTGACAGAATTTCTTATAGCCAAAACACTCTTATTCAGCCTTTTTAAGCCACTCCCTACCACCAGATTTGTGATGTGAGCAGTGCACCTAACATGCAGATACTTATCACCCAACACAATATGGCAAGGATTCCAGTTATTCGTCTTAGACCTAATCCATTCCAAAGCTGAATTATTTGTAGCACCATTGTCAACCATGATTGTTAACACCTTCTCAATCTTCCAATCTAACAAACACGACTCTATAAGCCTGCCGATTGTTGGTCCTTGATGATTAGGAATAACACAAAAATTTAGGACCCTTTTGTGCATCTGCCAATCACTGTCAATAAAATGGGCAGTGAGCACCATATAATTGACATTTTGAATGCTAGTCCATGTGTCGGTAGTTTAGCTCCACAAAACTAAATGGGAGCTCATCTATGACAACCATTTCTACACAAGCTTCAAGGTAATCTTCTTCGTTATAACCTACGGTTGTGAGCTTGTTACCCTGAGTTTTATCACCTACAAGTACTTTCTGTTTTTTCTCCACATTAGGCGGATAATATATGCAGTACTTATTGATATGCCTAAGCATTCCAGAGGTACCATTGCTTGCACTATCGACTGAATAATCTCCCAACTGACCTCTAGGGCAGTAGATGCACTTAGCTCTATTTGTAACCACCATAGTATCATTCCCATCTTTGTCCTTAATAGTTTCTTTTTTCTCTTATAATTTAAAATGATCCCAAACATAGCTTCGTTGACGTTTAGCACCTTGGGAAGGAGTAAGATCAGAGTTACTTACATCTTCATCTTTGTGGTTCTCAATTGGATCATTGGGGGCTTGTAAATGTGTTACAGGAGGTGAGGTTGTTGTTGAAGAGCCAACACTAGTTTCTTGAGTTGGGCTATGACTTGAAATGTTCTGGTTAGTTTTACCCTGCATAACAATGATAATATGAAATTAAAGATCAGAGACTTGTATCCTTCACTATATCAACACATTCACTATATCAATGTTTCAGAGCTTTAATTACCTTCAATATCAAGTTTTCAACAACCAAAAACTATTATAAGCCGAATATGTAAAAGTCAAATAGAATGAGATTGCTAATAGAACATGCGAACAAGATTCAATCCTCACCATGTGAAATCGCGTTGCTCACTGAGAGTTGGAGACTCCTTATGCTTATGCGCAGTGAAATTTGAAAGTGGAAACTCAAAAAAGGATGGGCATGAGAGATTGAGAGATCTGGAGATTTGCATTTGCTGCCGCCTTTGGCAGGTTTGGAGAGTATGACTATATGAGAGTAAAGTCGAGAGTTTTAGATAGTTTGCCCTACTTTTTTTTTTTTTTTTTTGTCTGAAGTTAGTATTAGTATGTTAGATGCTTAGACAAAAACATATATACTAGAAATAACCTGTCACATATTGACACATATTAAAAATTTTAATTTTAATTATAAATATAAATATATCGGGACGAAACGGGATCAGCACGGGATTGAAATTGCAATCCCATTATAATCCCGTAGTATTCGGGACGGGACGGAATCATCCCGTTCACTTAAAAACATATATTGATCCCGTCCCAAATAGCCCGGGATGGGATGAGACGGGTTCAGCTTCGGGATTTCGGGATTGAATGCCCACTCCTAGGAAATCTAAAAATAAAAGATACATATTACACAATCGAGATGCTTATTTAAATAAAAAAACAAAATAAAATAAAAAAAACACTAGCAGAGCCTAAGCTACCATGAGAATTAATCACGGTCTCTAACCAACCGTGCACGACGGCGCCTCTCTCAGCGTGGTTGAAGATATGATGAGCCTTAGGGTGTTAGCTTGGAATTGTAGAGGTATTGTTGGCAGTACCGGCAACGAGTGTTAGTGGATCTCAGTCGACAAGAGAAACCTAGAGTTCTGTTTCTTTCAAAAATGTTTTACACACAGAAGCAACTTGAGATGTTGAGGATTAGGGCTGGGTTTGATAACTGTCTGGGAAAAGAACAGAGCGAGGAATCTCCGGGGGTTGCTTTCCTCTGGATGAATGATGTACCGGTGCATATTCAGCACTATTCAGCCCGGTATGTGGATGTTACGATTGGAGAGCCAGTATCCTTGGAGGAGTGGAGGTTGACGGGGATTTATGGATATGCTCGAACAGCTGATATCAATGCCACATGGGAACTGGTGCAAAGGCTGGCAAGGGAGTTTGCACTACCATAGTTGCTTGTAGGGGATTTTAATGAAATCCTGGTGAATTCTGAGGAGCTTGGGGGTGGGCGGTGTTCGCCGGTTTGCTCAGATGCAGGCTTTCAGAGAAGCCATGGTTGGCTCCCCGTTATTGGATATGGGTTTTTCTGGCAGTCCGTTCACGTGGGCTGATCATCAAACCAAGGAGAGACTTGACCGGAGTCTTTGGAATGTTGGCTTGCGGAATTTGTTTCCTAGTTTAACCACGACACACTTGCATCCTAGTACACCATAGTCCCCTTTTGGTTGAAGTCTGTGTTGCACCCATCCCCTAGCGGAGAAAGAAGAGAATATTTCGTTTTGAGCAGTACTGGTATAGCTTTGAATGCTTGGCAGAGGCCGACGCTTATGTTTCGAAAAGTGGAGATGTGACCTATGCGAACCAGATTAGATGAATTATCGGCAGCACCTTTTGACCCGGCTCAAAATGCAGAGAAACGGGAGCTTAATGCTAAGTTTCAAGCATTGCTCACGAAGGAGGAAACCATGTGGATTTAGCGATCCAAGGCACTGTGGTTGAAGGCTGGGGATAGAAACACGGCCTATTTTCATCGTCGAACTTGAAATAGGAGACACAGAAGTAATATAAAAGGCCTCCATAATTCGGAGGGTGTTTGGGTGATTGAGAACCCAGAGATTGCACGAATTGTTACCTCGTATTATAGCTCATTATTTGTACCAGAGGGTGTGAATGAATGGGCTAAGTAGATTATTTTGGACACAATTCAGGCCAAGGTAACACCGGCAATGAATCAGGTCTTGTTAGCTCCATATATGGATTGTTATTTCAGATGCATCCATCACAGGGCCGGCCCTGAGCTTTTTGATCCCTGGGGCGAAAAAAAATTTTGTGTGCCCACCAGCCTAAAATAATAGACAGGATTTTAGGAGCTATTACATAAAGAAATATTGGAGTGTCTTCTTGCATTTCTTGAAGCAAAATCATCAATTATCTTTTCATAGTCAACATTTACCAACATATTTCTTTCAATGGTTAAAATAATAATCCATTCAACCTATTTTAAGTCATGGTAGTTCACAGATAAAATTTTAATAATTTTAATTTCGAAAAACTTCTTCCAACTGATGCTACAGTCACCGGTACCAGTATGGCCAATAAAATCCTGTAGGCCACCATTTTTTTTTGATACAAATCTTGTAGGCCACCGTTACACTTGGAATCTTATCTATTTTCTTTGCAAACTCCATAATTTGAATGGATGTCCAAGGCCTATCTGTTTCATATGCCTCGTTCGTCAGCATCTCCTGCGAAATTTGTAACTCCATAAACAAACATTTCACATCAATATCAGAACACTCACCACTTCTCAAAGCTGTTTCAAGATTCAAACAAATAGCTTTTCAATTCTCAACATGATTGTCAATAGATTCATTTGTTTCTTTAACAAAATATTTATCTAAAGATCCCCTTTGAGATTGAATAATTTTTTCTTCTCTTTAAATTCTGTATTGAGAACTGAGAGTTGTTTATGAGGAAACATGATTAAAACTGGCTACAAAAAAAAAAAAAAAAACTCAAAGCAAGCCAAAATACTGAACTTTAAATAATAAACACTTAGCATAGAATAATAAACCTGGAAATCAAGGTCGGCCGCATTTTCCTTCTTCTTTTTTCTTTTCTAATTGATATTGACTTACAAATCCAGTTTCAGCTATTATTGAAAATTGAAAACCAACGAATCAGCAAGTTGTTAGAAATCACTTCGAATAATAATTGATAAAAACTGAAGCATAGAAATGATAGAATAATACCTGAAAATCTGAACTTGAAACTATTCTTTTCACTAGCTGCTGTGATGAACGAATGAAGTGAAGAAGAAAGAGTAGGAAGAGGAAAAGAAATGAAGAATATGGAGAGATGGAGAAGAACGGTGCAGGCTTATGACTAAGTGGAAAAATATGAGAGTATATAAACTATAAAGTATACTAAATTATTAAAAAGAACAAAGAAAGAGAAAGGAGCGTGGGGGGCAAAGAGACAAAGAGAAATGGGAGTGTATTGGATAGGTTATGTATTTTATTAGAGAAAAAGATATTCAATAATATAAAATATAATTAAAAAGAAAAAGAGAATAAAGAAAGAGGAAAAGTAGAAAAGATGGGGTAGTGTGGCATAGAGAAATGGGAGTGAGGAGTCTACAAGGCATAGTGCTTCGAACATTTACACTTTTTATATTTTATAATAAAAAATTTATTAGAGAAAACTGTAGCATAGAGAAATGGGAGAGAAATCCGATGCCCCCCTCAATCTTGGGCCCTGGGTTATCACCAACGCTGCCCATGGGCAGGGCTAGCCCTGATCCATCAAACGCTCCTGGCCTTGACGGAATGTCTCCTTTTTTTTTTTTTTTTCAGAAATACTGGAATGTGGTAGGTCCAGATGTGTGTACAGCAGTCAAGTCCTTTTTGTCCTCTGGGGTGTTACCTAGAGAGATTAACTTCACTCATGTGACTCTTATTCCTAAGGTACCAAATCCTAAAGATAGCTTTACGACCAATTGTTTTGTGTAATGTAATCTACAGGATTTGTTCGAATGTTGGCGAATAGGCTCAAAGGTATTTTGGACTCTATTGTTTCTCTGTTACAGAGTGCCTTTGTGCTTGGGTGGCTAGTATCAGATAACACCTTGGTAGCTAATGAGGTAGCCCATTTTTTACACAATAATAGAGGGGGTGATGAGGATCACTTCTCTCTCAAGTTGAATATTAGTAAGGCTTATGACTGATTGGAGTGAGATTTCATTACAGTGAGGTAGTGAGTGGGTGGAGTTGATTATGACAAGTCTGAGTACGGTGAGGTACTCTTTTTTAGTAAATGATGAAGCATGTGATTTTGCTAAACCTTAAAGCGATTAGGCAAGGAGACCCATTATCCCTTTATCTATTCATTATGTGTGCGGAAGGCTTTTCATCTCTTATTCAGTATTTTGTGAACAATCAGTGGATTAAAGGTATGACCCTTGGTCCTACTACTCCAACGTTGCATCATTTGTTATTTGCAGATGATAGTTTTCTTTTTGGCACGACAACTGAAAAGAAATGTCAGCAACATCGTAATATTCTGTACACTTAAGAGATTGCTTTTGGGCCGAAAGTTAATCTGCATATAAGTAGTGTTGCATTCAGTAGGCATTTGGAGATGAGTAGATAGATACAATTAGCAGCTATTCTGGGGGTGCAATTAGTGGACAAACATGATCGCTGTCTGGGTTTACCTACACATGTAAGCAGAAATTTTTTTTGAAGCTTTTAGCTACTTGAAGGAGAAACTTACGAAGAAAAATTTTTAGAATTTTTTAGAATTTTTTTCTTACCATTTATTGACGTTACAGATATATATATATAGTGGTTATTAATTGTTTGCCGTTGGATCTTCTTCTTAATTGAAATGGACCGTTGGGATCGCTTGACCGTTAGACACCTTTTTCGAAATGAGCCTACAACTCTGTTGCACGTGGCACAGAATTTCCCCATGCACAGCTGCTACACGACAAGCGACTGGCCTCACTCCACCTTCCTTTGCGGCGCCACGCATCAACCTTGTGTGAGCCAATTTCTGCCTTCAGCATGTCATGCTTCATGGGAAAGGTAATGACGTCAGCCATGTTATGCTTTAGGCTGAGCTGGTAGCCCCTCAAACCCAGTCAATAATTTAACTGTTGCCTTTTTTTGGCCTTATTCAAGAAAAGCCAACAATTGGCTAGGCAAAGCAAGACCGGTGGAAGCAAAAAATTCAATTACCCAGTCAACACATCAGTAAATCCCTGCTGGTGCCCAGTCAAAGAGCAACCGTTGCACTTGCTCTTAGCGCAACATCCTTTCAGCTAGGGAGACTTTGAGCCGGGGCTTGCAATGGAGAATTGGGCTTGGTACACAGGTTGATATTTGGAGACACAAATAGATTCCAGATTCTTATCCTCGATGCCCAGTTTCCCCTCCTAGTAACGGAGCTCCCAAGTTTTTCTTTGAACTCATTGATCCCATAACACGCACTTGGGATGTTCAGAAGTTGGAATAATTTTTTGCTTCGGCAGATATTAATCTCATCTTGTCCATTCCACTAAGCAAGAGAATAACGGCAAATTGTTTAATGTAGCATTTCCATAAGAAAGGTACTTTTACTAAAAATAGTGCTTATTTCGTAGCCAAAGACATTGCCTTAGGTGTAGTGCTGGCACACCCTCCATTGGTAGATCAGTGCTGCAAGCTGTGGGAGGCTATTTGGAATAGCAAGGTACCGGGGAAGGTGACAATGCATGCTTGGAAGAGCTGTTCAGGAATTCTACCTATTAGAGAAGGTTTGCAAAGGAAGGCGTACATGGGGGAGCTTGGTTGTTTGCTGTGCAATCATGATCATGAAGATAGCCTACATTTATTCTTTCGCTGCCCCTATACCCAGGAAACATGGGCTGCTACATCTATTTCTTTTGACGTGAATAATTGTACGTCATTCATAGAATGTTTGCTGCAGTTAATGAGAAATACAAGTAAAGAGGTGTTTGGCAGAATTCTTATGGTATAATGGTCTATCTGGAAGAATAGGAATAGTCAACTATGGTAAGAGAAGAAGGCAGCGACCCACTGAAGCTGCCATGCTTAGCCTGGGCTAGTTATAGGAGTTCACCAATGCAAATGGGCATGTGTGTGGTGCTATAGACTGGCAACAGCAGTCTTGGGTTTGACAAGTAGCTGGGTGGAGGAAGTGTAATTGTGATGCAGCTTCTTGCCAACTAGCAGAGGAGGCAGTAGGATTGTTGTTAGAGATGAGTTTGGCCAGTTTAATGTCTATTATGTCAAACCTCTGTTGCAACTGTCCTCTCCATTTCATGTCGAGCTGTGTGCTTTACTTGAGGTTATGAGGTTTGTTGAAACATTGAGATATGATCGGGTAGTCTTTGAAACGGATTTTTTTATTATTAGTTCAATCTCTGGCAGAACAGGATGTTGATTTGTCTAGTTTCGGTATTCTAATTGCGGAGGTGAAAGAGGTCATGTCCAGAAACATAGATTTTCGTTTGCTTCATGTACCTCGTGAGGCAAATAAGGTAGCTCATGTACTTGTGTTAATGTTTAAAATCGGTGACTCTAATTAACGTGAGAGAGAGTGTGTGTGTGACACGAGATGTATAGTGGTTTGTCTCCAGCCGTAGCGGGAGACTACGTCCACTTGAAAGCTTTAACTTTGGGTCTTGCGGCTCAAAGGGATTACAAAAGATGTAATGGGATGGAGATTAAGTGGGAGGAGGGGTCTCTTTTATAGGTAAGGGAACCTCTTCCATTTATAATTTCTTCAATGTGGGATGCAAAGATAACTATTATAGTGTAGAAAGCCATATTATGAAGACAATTTGGTAAGGCCGGAAATGTGGCTTCCCGGCGAGGTATTGATCACTTCCGACTACCGTGGCGTAGTCTGGACATTGGGCTACAAGATGCATGTCACTGTTGGGTCCCAACATGGCTTGTGGGCCCCCAAAGAGGGTATTACATATGCTTGGTGACATAGCAAATCCTCCATACTATTGGAGGTATGTACAAGTCCCCGAAGTCCCCAAGTAAGAGGAGCTTCTTGGTTGGGGAGTTATACACATGATGTCATCAAGCATAAGTAACGTCCGAGAGGCGCTAACCCCTACAAGTCCCTAAACTCCATAAGTAAGAAGGGACTCATTAACCTACACAACAAAGACAAAAGCACACATATGTAGATTACTTGTTGTATTGATATGCGTTGGCATATACGAATGTACGAGATACATGTTGATGTATACATGTGAATGGCATCGAATGGCATCGAGTATGATGAATTATGATGTATAAACTCGAGAACGCGTATGGTTGTGTGAACATATCATGAATAAGCATATGAATTGCATATGATGTGCGTGGTGCTCGTAAGAGAACGATCGAGGCCGAGTTGACGAGGTTACGCTCTGTGTAAGTTGCATGAGTGCCACGAAGGCAAGCATTTGTAATTCATGAACGATGAATACACGGACGCTTGTGTTTGTTTTGTTTTTGCTCGTATTAATGGAACGTGAAGAAAATTCAATTTGTGGCAATGGACAAATGGTAGAAGAATTCAATGTTCCATTAATATGTATTATGTCGAGGGGATTTGAGTGTAAAGCTTGAGAATGTTGGAAGGCAAGAGCGTGAAAACTCGGGGGTGCCGGGAAGGCGTGAAGGGGAAGCGTAAGGTTGCCAGGAAGGCATGAGCGGAAAGCTCGGGGTTATCGGGAAGGCGTGAGCCGAAAGCTCGGGGTTGCCGGGAAGGCGTGAGCGGAAAGCTCGTGATTGCTTGGAAGGCATGAGCGGAAAGCTCAGGGTTGCCAGGAAGGCACGAGCGGAAAGCTAGTGGTTGCCGGGAAGGCACGAGCGGAAAGCTCCAAGCACGAGCGGAAAGCTCCAAGCACGAGCGGAAAGCTAGTGGTTGCCCGGAAGGCATGAGCGGAAAGCTCGGGGGTCTCGTGAAGGTATGAGCATGCAAGTTCGGGGGTGCTGCTGTGGCAAGAGCGTGAAAGCTCAGGAATGCCACTGAGGCAAGAGCGTGAAAGCTCGGGGATGCCGCTGAGGCACGAGCCCAGAGCTCGGGGTTGCCATGAGGCAATAACAGGTAGGTTGAATGTGATGCTTTGAGGTGTGAGTGTAACCATTGCTAATTACACTAGGCTGTATGTACAAGTCCCTGAAGTCCCCAGTCAAGGAGGGTTTTTAGCGGGGTTGATACCAAAGCATAGCTTTGTGCCGTATTGCGAGTATATAATGCAAGTGAGTCGTCCATCAAGATTGGTTGGAGCAAACGCTTATGCCCTTTCGGATGGGCCCCTACTAGGCCCTCCAAGGAGTCCCCGACACTTGGCTATAGACCTCCGTATGGTTGGAAAATTGTTTGATGAGGGGAGCTACGTATAAGCAGTGAGTGTTACGTAGCGAACCTAGTCTTTGATACCCAAGCATTGGGGGTTAACTGCCGGATCAATAGCTGCCGTCGGCTGCGTTAACCAGTCCCTTTGCTCTTTTCCGGAGGATAAAAATTTGACTGCAATGCCGCGTTGCGGTCATTGTCATATGAGGCGTTGTCTTACCGCGTGGTGGTTGGTCGTAGACTATAGACTCGTGGAGTCTAGACCTGTTTAGGTCTCTTCCCCGTGAGGAATGTTTGACAAAATATGGTGCCCGAAGGCTAGACAACATATTTTCATATAGAGTATGTGTAAAGTTTGTAACTGAATGAACAATGACAGATAAGTATAGCAAGTAATAATATATGGATCTATGGCCGTGTGACATGCATATTAGATAATTGCAAGTGTGATGGGTGTCCATATAAAATTTTGGGAGTTGCTCTTGATGAAAGCTAATAAGTATAGCGAGTAATAATATATGGATCTATGGCCGTGTGACATGCATATTAGATAATTGCAAGTGTGATGGGTGTCCATATAAAATTTTGGGAGTAGCTCTTGATGAAAGCTATGAAGCATTGTAAACCGAAAGCTATGAAGCATTGTAAACCAAAAGCTTAACTAAAGCATGTTGGATATGTTTGAGCGAGTTAGGTTGCATGTGTTCGAGCAAGTTGGGTGTAGTTGAGCGGGTAGATGTTGTGCGAGCATGCGGGCGTGGCCCAAGCAAGTCGTGATCATGCTCGATACCCAAGCAAGTTGTAACCTAAGCAAGTCGTTTATCCAAGCATGTTCAATTACGTCATAAGTGTCACAAGTTTCTAAACATGGCATAGTTTGTGTGATGGTTACATGTTTATTTTGTAACATTTTTGTATTTTGTAAACATGCCTAAGGATCATGGAGACATTTGAAGCATGGCTTTGAGCATAGCATGTGTTCTACTTAAATTGATATATGGTATAAGCATGCTTTAAAGTCGTAGAAGCATTTAAATGCTTCTCAAATGTAATATATTGTAGGCATGCTTAGAAGTAGTAAAAGCATGTAAAGGCATGACAATAGCTCGAATTGCAAGAGCGTGTATTGAGATATAGTTACTTATCTTATGCCGATTTGGAGTGAGTTGGAGTTTGAAAGTGATATAAGTTCCCAAATCATATTGGAGTTGTCTAAGCATGACGCTCCATTGCTCCGGCGAAGCATCCTAGTAGAATGATGATGATTTCGTTAATTTTGGAGATGATGGATAACTATGCCTCCTTAACATAAGATAAAGTAAGCAATTAGTACTCTTTCCCTATAATTAAATTGATTGAATATGTGTCATAGATATTTAATGTATACATGTTTGAGAATGTCACGGTAGTGACCATAGTGATATTGTTGCTTCGTGTATATGCATGGCATCAACTGACATGTAAAGTCTACACTACTAGAATAATGTCATTAGACATCACCATTATTAAATTGGTCAGGATTGCACGTGATGTTAAAAATCATGTTAACATCAGTTTGTGAAGAAACCGATTTCTATTGTTATTATGGACATCAGTCACCAAAGAAACCGGTGAGAAAAGTTTCGTACGAAAAATTTACAAAAATGCGGAGGGACTAAGTTTAAAAGTTTGAGAAACGCGGGGTCTAAAATTTTAATTCCCCCCAACACTTAGTCACTTTATCTAAAAACTTTCGAACCCTAATCGATAGACTCTCACTCTAAGTCTCTGACTGCCTTCTTCGCTTCCCCGACCTGAGCTCCTTCTCCAACCTGAGCTCGTCCTCTGCGTTCAGCTCTTTCTCTCTCACTCGTCTCTGAAACCCTAGCGCTCTCCTCCCTCTCCTGCTCTCTTTCCACGGTTACTGTCTCTCCCTCATTGAACTACTACCTCCGTCCCCTCACTGTTACTATCGCCTCTGCCGGTGCTTCTCTTCCAAAGCCACCACGTCGTTGCTCCGAGATCCGAACCCCAACTAGTCCAACCTGCTTCCAAGGAGTTTATCCTCCTCTATTGGTGCAACTTCGAGCACCAAATGCCAGGATGGTTCTAAAGCTCGCCTCTCTCTCTCTCTCTCTCTCCCGCAGCCCCGCTCTCCGCTGTCTCTCTCTCTCTCTATGTCTCTCTCCGACACGGCAGCACGACGCCTTTTCTTTCTTCGACGGTGACGCCGTGGTGGACTGACGGTGCGCGGTGAGTCTGGGTTTCTGTTTCTCTTAATTTCTGCTTCTGGGTCTTCACTCTTTAATCGATTTATGGCTTCCTCTTAATTTTTGCTTCTGGGTATTCAATTTTGAATCTTCAAGTCTGGGTTTGGCTCGAACTCTACTAGGTGAAGCAGCTTCAATTTCAGTTTTCGACTCGATTTCGGAAACTTCAAGCTTGGTAAGTTGTTGCCATCTTTCTTGCTTCGATTTATGGGTTCGAATTTCATATGTTTCTTTTGCTATACGCTATACATATGATTGATATGAGATGAAAATTGGATATGTGATCTGTTTTGTCCTTATGGGTTTCTAGGTTCGAATTGCATCAGTCACTTTTTGCCTTTCTGTTTTGACTTTGGACTTGAAAATTTGAAATTGAGTTGCATTTGTAGACTTGTATCTATTTTGGTAAAGCATTGAATTGTTTGATGTATTGGTTTTGGATCCCATATCGTAGATTTTGAAGATTGTATCTTTAGTTATGTATCTGTTTTGTATCTCTTTTGCGACTGTTGCTGTGATTGTTGTGGTGAAAATTGTGTACCACTTGGAATTATTTCTAATACAAAAGAAGCTATTAGTAATTGGCTTGGGGAGATTTTGGTTCTCTTGGGGAGATTCGAGAGACAGTTTTACAGTTGACAGCACCACCCCCGTTGGTATGTATCTATTTTCTATTTTTTCTATTGAAGGCTTCAATGTCAAAAATTGTATTTTGTAACAGATGATATATTGCAAATGCATGCAATTTTTATTTCAAAGCCTGCAAGCACATGATCTCCTTATGGATATATGTTCCAATCTCTGGACTGCTGTGGTATCCAATTATTCATTTTCCAACATAAATTGTTAGTAAAGCAGGCAAATAATGACTTCTCTGATTTGGGGCTGAATCAAGAACTAAAGTTTTATATATGGGTTGTGCAAAATTCTTTACTTAAACTGAAGTTTTAAGTTTAGTAAAAAATTTTATTGAATCATTGTTCTTGTCAGTCATTCATTTTCTTGATATGATATATAACTACTAACCTGTATTGGTACCTGTAAGTAAAATAACTCTAGGGGCCCCTAGGCAGAACCAGCAATTTAAGTGAAAGCTTATTTTGAGAGTTACTTTCAGGTGCAAGAGCTGAAGACTAAGATGCAAAGTTTAGGAATGCCTTGGCCTGGTGATGAGGGTGAACAACGATGGGAACAAGCATGGTTGGCTATAAAAAAAGGTAAGAATGCTTGGCTGCATATGCCCATTTGAACTTGTTCTTAAATCCATTAATGCTAGGAATTTAACTGCACTTGATATTAGTATTAGAGCCTTGAATTATGTCTCAAACCAATCTTTTCATATCTATCTGCTTTCTCATTCCCAGTGTACTCTATTGAGCTGACTGGTATATTCTCTTTGTTTCTCTATTGATGCTTCAATACAATATGAATTTTTTTGTTTTTTTGTTTCTGTGGGACATGGCTAAAGCTTTCTAAGACCAGGGGCAGCAATTTCCCATGTTTTCATTACACTTTAAGAAAAGTAGATCTCACAAACATCATAACTTGTTATAAGAGCTCAAGCTGCCTATCAACTTAATGCAAATCAAATTGTTTTATCTTAAAGTTTTCTGATATATTGCGGTGTGCTCATCTCTTATAATCCAGGTCAGGGCTTCAAAGTGGAATGAGAGAGCATACTTCAACACAAGAAAAGTGAAATTAGACCATGATTATCTTTGCATGGCTGTCCTTGTTCAAGAAATAATAAATGCCGACTATGCATTCGTTATTCACACAACTAACCCATCTTCAGGAGACTCATCGGAGATATATGCCGAGTTATTCAGCAGTATATATGTAAGATAGAATGTATTAATATCAGAGACATTGATTTGGGTTGTTTTACCGTGATAGGTTGTCAAAGGTCTTGGAGAAACCTTAGTTGTAGCTTATCCTGGACGTGCCTTAAGTTTTATTAGCAAGAAAAATGCTCTAGACTCTCCTCAGGTAATGCACTATAGTGCCAAAAGTGGCATAAGAGTAACAAACCATGTAGGGATTGAATTGCATTGATAACTTCCACATGGATTATATACCTAAGTAGTCTATGAATTTACCTAAATTGGTCATTGGCTTTCACTGACCATGTAATTAGGGAACACCAAGTATCTCCACCATTCTTTGCACTTCCAAATAGATTATCTAATTTACCCGAGTAATTTATCAATCAAAAAATTTTCTATACTGCAGAATAAAACTTTGATCCAAAAATTTTCTATACAGCAGAATAAAACTTTGGTCATTGGCCAGACCATATAATTAGGCAACACAATATGTGTATGAATCCCTACCATTGTTTGCACTCTTGAGTATGTGGATATTTTTCAGGTGTTAGGTTACCCTTGCAAACCAGTTGGCCTCTTTATCAGACGGTCCATAATCTTCCGATCCGATTCCAATGGTGAAGATCTTGAAGGTTATGCTAGTGCAGGCCTTTATGACAAGTGAACTACTATACAAATGATCCAGGCAACATGCTTCTATCAATAAATGAATTCAATACATCGCCATAAACTTCCTTTATATTTTCTATTCACTTGATCTTATGTTGTTTTATGGTAATGATAGTGTGCCTATGGATGCGGAAGAGGAAGTCGTGCTTGACTACTCATCTGACCCACTCGTTACTGATGGGAACTTCCAAAAGACAATTTTGTCCAGCATTGCTCGCGCATGACTCTGCTACATGATTGGAGGACTATGCAATTAGTATTTTTAGTGATCTGTAAGGCAGAAATGGAGGAATGTATAGATTTGATAATGGAAGAATTAGAGAGTTTGTAAGAGTTAGTGAAAAAGTTTGTGAACCAGCTTTTATGATATGTAAAACGATAGCATATTCGGCAAACATTATAAGATTGTAATTACTACTCTTATCGCCTAAACCCGCAGCATCACGCGGACGTACTTTCTAGTATGATGTCTAGATATAAAATTGAAATTAGTTTTAACCATAAAAACTGATGTCTGTTAATACAGATACATCAGTTCCAAAATGAAAATCGATGTTACTGAAATATACATACATCGATTTTTTGTCGAAAGTGATATGTTAGTGAGTACCAGACATCAGTTCCAAAATGGAAATCGATATTACTAAAATATACAGACATCGATTTTTTGTCGAAAACGATATGTTACTGAGTACCAGACATCAGTTCCAAAATGGGAACCGATGTCTGTAACGGTATCAGTCATCGGTTCTTAAATCAATAACGATGTTAAAACGCAAACTTGTGTTATGTAATCTATATTTCTTGAAGCATTAAATACAATAAAATGTGGGTTTAACAATAGTAAAACATGTAAGTTTGTTATCATTTAAACCTATTTACATCGATTTATAATTAGGAACCGATGTCTACACGAATGCTAGACATCGACTAAAAACCGATGTCTGCATTTTCTAGATCTTTCTCATCACCCACAAAGACATCGGTCGGGTTTTTGTTTCTTATCGGTTTTTGGCCGATGTCTGGGGCCATAATTCTAGTAGTGCTAGAATTTCATGCGCATGTGCAGATGGAAGTTTGCATCATATTTGAATTAGGTGAAGCAAAAAGAATGAAAATTGATCTACTATGTGATCATGGCATATTGAGCTTATATAAGAGCATGGGTACATGGCAAATACTCGTTCAATGTGTGATTGTCTAATTGCTAGCTTTATAAACCAAGAAGGTCGTACACGTGTATAAGCTTAATTTCAATGCTTTGAACACGTAAATAAGTGAAACCCATGTGTGATAGTGTTGATTAATGATAAGCATATGCTTGCGGTGCAGGGTATGACAATTAGTAAACCCAAAATAATTGAAGTAGACCATCTAAGAGATGATTAATATGGTGCAGGGTATCAAATATGCTTGACATGACAATAGATGCAATTGTATTTTCAATACTTGTACTGTGAAGCCATGGTTGGTTGAGTAACAATGGAACAAGCTTAGGTAGTAGAAACTTAGACAATAACTGCCCAAAGTCACACGAAACGCGGCACGCTGCGGTACGGGAACGCGGTACGGGTACACGGTACGCTAGTCTTCAGGATATGCGGTACTCTAAGATATATTAGCTAATTTTAATTAAAATAAATTACTTATGATAAATAAAATTATAAAAAATAATAAAGAGATAACCATACCATAAATAAAAATCTCAAAAAAAATTATAAAATAAAATAAATTGTCACTACTACTCAAAAATTAATTGAGTTTTTCAATCCAACAAAGAAAAATAATGCTTAAAAGTAATTTTTTTTTTCGATGGCTGGAACCCAGTGGGAGACTTGGCCATCACGCCTGTCTAAGTTCTTATTTTGAAGTGCCTTGAGTCTCTTGCTCTTACAAATCTGGATATATAAGTTTGATGTGTTCCTAGCCGAATCGGTTGTGTATTGAGAATGGGTGGAACGGGTCTGCTTGAAGTATTCTTGGTACGCGATGATTCTTCCTCATCAACATAGTCTCCGTCTAACATTCTCCATCGCAAGTCCTCCAATTTCATTGGCGAATCATCTACTTCCGTTGATTCTGGATTAATGTCCCATCTCTTATAAGTTCCATTATTGTAGCCTTCGGAGAAACGTGAAAGCAAACGAATATTGGAATGAATAAAAACTAATTTATCAGCTCTTTCAGCATTCAGCCTATTTCTCTTGACATTGTGAATGTATGAATACGTACTCCAATTCCTTTCAGCAGATGAACTTGATACTGGTTGAGCTAGTACCTGTTTATTTGTGATATCGTGTGAAACAAAACATAAATATATCAAGTTAGTAATTAAACTAATTAATATACTTGGTAAAAGAAAAAGACGGCAAGATACAAAATATTGCTATATAAAAAATACATTGATAACTCAGTGAATAAATATGCTAGAGAATATGGATAAAGATTTTAACAAGCTGTGTAACAAACATGGATGCAATTAAGGCATTAACTGCAGAGGATGGAATATATGTTAATTATAACACAATTATTATGACAATTCATTGGAGTTCAATCATTCAACCTACGGCAAAGTTAACCAAAAAAAAAAAAATAATCCTATAGCAATACATTCAACCTATAGCAACGTTTGACAAAAATAATAATAATAAATAACAATAATCAATCATTCAACCTACGTCAACCTTAAAATATATATATATATATAACAATAATAAAGTATATTATAAATGAACAGAGATTAAAAGATTAATAATAACAAAAAATTACCTTTTGTGCAACTTCTGCTAATTCTGGAACTTGTGAACCATATGTTGACCACCAATCAATGGCATCCATAGTTACAGCATCTGTCTGGACAGCTTGTGTAGCAAAAATACCTTTTCGCTGATGAAAAATGGCATATTGTTGACGTAATAACTCTGCTTCTTCTCGATCTTCTGATATCTTATCAAATGCTTCCATGAGGCTTGTAATCACTTCTATATCTTGATTAGGGCTCCTGGTGCTTTTTTACTGAGATATTCTCTATCATAAAATCTTGGCATCAGGGCATATCCAACACAGTGGATAGGGTAATTCATTTTTTGCCACCTTTGGAGCACAATCTTTTCGACTTGTGGAAAATAATTAGAGTGCGGCCCAGAACTCATAACTTATCTTATTTCTCCAAGCATATTGTCCATCCTTTCATAAATTTCACCCATCTTTTTACCATCACCATCACAATATTTAATTAAAAAATATATTGGCTTTGTGATATTTACTATAGCCAACACATCATCCCAAAAGTTGTCTTCCAACACAGCTTGTGTTATATTCTCCCCAAGTTTTCTTTTCTTGGGGTCTAAAGTCTTCACCCAATCTTTCCATTTTTGATGAATTACCGTACTTGCTAGTGCTTCTTTGCAATCAATAAGTCGCTTCAACAAGATATAATGCGATGCAAATCTAGTTTTTGCAACTTTCAATAACTCCAATTTTGATTGACTTCTGAACATGGCCAAAGCATGTGAATGGTTCAAAAAGAACTTAACAATAGCTTTTCCAATATTATAAATTTGCTGAAACCACTCAAACTCTTTTGCCAAATCTTTAAAAATAAGATTCAAGGTATGAACAACACAGGGAGACCAAAATATATGTTTATGTACCTTTTCAATCTATCTCCCAACAGATTCACAGTTTTTTTGCATTGTCAGTGACTATCTGGAGGACATTTGATGACCCCACATCTTCAATCGCAGTAAGCATAAAGTCAGCAATCACTTCACCAGTTTTTTGTATCCCAGAAAAATCTTGAGCATAAAGAAATAACGCTCCTCTACTATTTGCAGCAATAATGTTGATAAGTGGCTCATGCTTCATGTTAGACCATCCATCTGATACAATTGAAACACCGTGAGTAAACCATGTATCTTTAACAAGAGTTAATTCTTTTTCTAGACTTCGTTTACACTCATCAAGCAAAGTAGTTCTTGCTTTTTCAGAAGATGGAGCCTTATAACCCTTGGGTCCATTATTTATAGCTGAAATCATCTCATGAAATTGGGGATTTCTTAACACATTAAACGGAATTCCATTAGCGCACAATCCTCTCATCACCTTCATATCAACACTATTTTTGTCCATAATCTTGAACATATCATCAAGAGCACTTGCGGTGGATTTTTGCGGTTGCTGCCTCAAGAGTGTTGAATTTTTCAAAGATGAAGAAACTCCTTTTTTTTTTAGCTTCCATAACCATTCAGCGAACCCTCTCATATTCCTCCCGATTGGCGAGTAATTCTCGACATCGACGAATCTCTGATTTTTTTCCAGGGGGAGTACCAAAAAAATGATAGTGAATGCGAGTATATGAACTACTAAACTTGCCATCACAATGTTTGCATGTCCAAGACTTTGCTCCACCCGGATTTTTGCCTTGCGCTCCACCTGTGATAACAACTTCATTGAGTAATGGCTTTACATCGGAATTCATTGGAATTTCTTGAGATTCTTGAGCTTGGTCTTGAGTGTTTCTACTTGATGATTGATTGTAGCACTTGATTGAATTTCTTCAACAGAATTATTGTCGTCATACTCACCAACATCTTCATAATTTTCTTCTAAAATTGGTACTTGAAGCATTGGTTTTCTTTTTCCAAAAGTCATTGTTGAGCTTAGCTAAAAGATGCTATTGTAATTTTACTGTTATGATAAACTAACGTGTGCATGCACCCATTTATAGAGTTCAAACTATACTATTTTGGAAAATAGGATTCCTTATTCTTCATCAAAAAATAAAATCTCTAGAAATCAGGATTCCTAATCCTAATCCTAATAGCATATGTTTTTGACGTAAATAACCCTTATAGATGTACTATGAAAACTACATTAATCTGAAAGGGTAAACAAGTAAAATTAGATATTAGAGGTAATTAGGAATTAGGATAGAAAATCTTTTAGATATTATATTCTTCTTTTTTTATCAGAAATTCGGAATAGTAATTACCTTAAGAAATCTTTTCACAAAAACGAAAAGCGGATAAACTAAAAAAAAAAAAAAATCTCAGCGTCATCGCCTCATCGAAGCCGTAGTATTGCAGAATGGAGTCTGATACTCTGATCAAGAACACCACCAATGAAGGTCTGATAACAATTTGATGCTTCCATAATTCTATGGTTTCCTTTGAAATCTGTTGGGGATTCTTTTCAACGAATAGATCTTTGAACTCTGTTGGGGATTTGATGCTTTCATAGATCTCATAGATCTAAAATCTAGATCGTCTGATCAAGAACACCGATGAACTGACTAATTCTTGATCACCGGTCTTGATTCTTGAAGACTTGACTGTGCACTCCGTCGCGACGGTGCAGTACGCCGCCCTCATGGCCTTCATGGTCTGAAACCGGATGTCCAAAGCCTCGATTGACTCTAGGCTTTGTGGATCGTTTCGGTGAGTGAAACCCAGAACAGCAGATTGAGCAGAACTGATGCGTTGAGACAATGGGATCGCTGGAGTTACCGATTTGGATCGCGATCGTACCGCTTTACGGGTCGGGCTATCGGGATCGCGGGTCACCGACAAACCCAGCGATCTTGGCAACTCTAACCCCCAGTTTGATAATATTGAAAGCCAAATAAGGTAAACACATGTTAACCTTATGACACTAGTTTATTATGCTCTCAAAAGTCATATGTTGCTAGTTGTAACTTGCAGGGATGCAGTATGTACTAGAATGAAGCTAACTGAGGTCTCTAGCATAGCATCATACATGCATGTGCCAAACCATTTGTTCGGTGGACACCTGGAATCAAAACAGATTAAGAGCGTACGTGTGCCCACATATAACTTTGGCATCTGGTAAGCGACACATGCGAACACAAGTATGAATGCACAGCAATTCGAAGAGCGCATATATATATATATATATATATATATCACTCGTGTGAGGTTGGAGTTTAAGGTCACCTTTCTGTCTTATATCCACATCTCGACAGTTCAGTTTTTAGGTACTAACGTACAGATCATCTCTGCAAAGTTTCAGTTAAATTGATGGTCGTTAAGGTATCTAACTCACTTAAATCAATGGACGAACTGAATCTGTCAACCCTAAACCGTACTACCTTTAAGGCAGTTATCAATGCTTTAACGACCATCAATTTAACTGAAACTTTGCAGAGATGATCTGTACGTTAGTACCTAAAAACTGAAAGGTCGAGATGTGGATATGAGCCGAAAAGTGATCCTAAACTCCAACCTCACACGTTAATTTCAGAGTGAGACCTCGCTTTGGATAGGTGAATGCCAGCGACTTCGAAAGAAAGAAACTGCATAGAGAAAAGGACTTAGCTTATCGTAAACCAGAGGTTGAAACATGGCAGCGAGGATAGTGCTGACTCTGATCGAAACATGGCCGAGGTTGAAATATATATAGTTGAGAATCGAAGATGGGCGTTCGAGCACGCAGATAGAGTTAAAAACTGCTGGGTGCAGAGAGTAATGAGGGGTGCCAAGAGATTGAACATGGCTGTCCAGAGTAGATGATAATCTGGGTATGCGATGGTGGTGGCCGATATTCAGCGGGGGGAGAGAGATGATCGAACTGAGGGTTAATGATCAGATAGCCGCTGGCTTGGTCTGAAATTGATTGGAAAACTGAGGATTGATGATTAGATAAAGCCCAAACTGCTCGTTCACTTCGATCATAACTTGTAACCAATGTGTGATCGTCGAGATGGGGGCTCGAGTTGCGTTGAGTTACAACTGAACGCTGAACGCCCAACACAGCAAGATGAAGCAAAGATCGACACAGCCTTGATATGTGCTTGGCACCGGGACTGGGTGTGCAATTGGCACTGGCAGTGCCACTAGGTTGGTTTTGGCGGTGGAGGTTGCATAGCAATTGGCGGCTAGAGGTAGCGGAGCTGTGGTCGGCGGGGCTTGATTAGATCAGCAGTAGGCTCGTTTACGTCGACAGCTAGCGGAGGATGGCTAGCTGTGGAGGTTGTCCAGCGGGAGATGGCTAGCGGTTGGCACGTAGCGGTGGTGCGTTTGGCGTGTTTGGGGCCCGTCTGCGAGCTGGCGGTGCCGGTGGTGCGCGCTAGGCGCTGGGATTGCTGCTGCCTCTAGTGGATGGGGTGTTAGCTGCAAGCGTTGGAGTCAAGAACTACTGGGTGACGAGAGATGCTGGGTCGCTGGCGGATGGCCTCGCTGGCAGTACGTTCGCTAGCAGCAGAAGGCCCGCTGGCGGTTGCGGGGCAGGTGCTGGCGGTGCAGAGCTGACGCTGGCTGTGCGAAGCCTGCGCTGATGCTGGCACTTGTCGCTGGCGTGCTGGCAATGGGCGCTGGTATGCCGGCGCTAGGCTGGGTTGGCGGTCTGGCGGAGACGTGCCGAAGAGGGAAGCTGGGTGGCCAGAGGCATGCTTTGGGTGTCCAGTGTAAATTTTCATCCTCAGTGGTTTTTTTTGATTGTTGACGTTTGACTAGCTTTGATTGCCGTTGACTAGCCCTTAGTTAGCGTTGACTTACCCTTAGTTGGCGTTGACCATCTTGATTGGCATTTGGCAGACTAGGAGCCAAAGATGGTCCGAGAAGATTGAGAGTGTTAATCAATGAGCAATTTTGATAACTCAAAGAAAAAGAAAATTCTTTGAGCTCTGTTAAGCGGACATAACATGCGACGAAGCCATTGCATCGGCTTCCCACAGACAGCATGTATTGGGACTTGCGGCCTAAAGGGATACAAGAGATGTAATGGGATGAAGTTTAAGTGGGAGGAGGGATCCTTTTTATAGGTAAGGGAACCCCTCCCATTTACATTTTCTTCAATGTGGGATGTAAAGATAACTATTGTAGTATAGAAAGCCATATTATGAAGACAACTTATGTAGAAAGGTGGCTTCTACGGGATGCATGTCCCAGTTGGGTCCCACCATGGCTTGTGGCCCTCCAAAGAGGGTGTTACATATGCTTGGTGACATAGCAAATCCTTCATATTATTAGAGGTATGTACAACTTGCGAAACGTGCTTTGTGTTCATGTGAGAGTCAAAGTTGGTTTGCTCTTGCTCCTGAAATTATAAGGGATGTCATTTTAAGTGATTGTAATCACTAATTGATTTAAAGAACACCATTTCAACAAAAGAAAAAAAATGGAGATGCTTATTTGATTAATTATCTATTGTATTTGAAAAGAGAATGTTGAACAAAAATGATTTATCCTAGGGTTGGCTGTTTTAGGATTTTGTAGTCACTCGATCCCAAGCAAACCCTTCAATCTCCAATCACCTTCTCTATGGTTTTGCAAACCCTAATTGTCCTTACATGGTGGCTTATTGCCCTCGACCTTAGCGTCTTCTTCTACGTTCTCATTGTATTATTTTCTCGTGAGGTCTCGACTCTTTCACTTTCTGTAGTGGTTTTAACCCAATCTTCTTTATTAACACTAGTGAATTGGCTCTAGTCATTCTAGTATTATGGTTTGGTTAGTTATAGTGACCTGTGTGGGCGGGTGCAATGGCACTGACAGGCTAATAGGTGCGCCACAATTCCACATCACTCGGGAGAGGGAATGTGATGTGCAGACTCGCATCCCTTTCACAAAACGTGTTTTAGGTGGAAGGCCAAATGCGGGCCGGGCCCAAGTGAACAATATCTTCTAAGATTTACTTCTTGTTGGGACTTGGGATCTATCCTTAATGAAAAAAAGTGAAGGAGAAAAATTGATAACATTAGCAATTAGTCCGTATCAAACATCAATTTTCATGGGATATCAACCATCAAACTGTATTCAGAAATTTGAAAGGGCCGGGAGGCTAGAATTTTCATGAGACATCACCACCAAAATGCATTGAAATTGACAGTGTTGGTTATTGTGGTGACAAATTATTGGTTAGATTGTGCTTGTGACTATGGTGTTCACTAGGATCGGTGAGTCATTGAGAGCGAACAGATCTGAAAGGGTTGGGCGGCCAAGTGCAATCTAAGGGTCGATCCTGGTGAATAGGTAAATTGAAAGACATGGATAGAGGGTCTGATGTATGCTCTAACGCTTAAGTTAGATGATTGACAATTTTGTTAGAGTAAAAAGAGTTGGAGCAAAACATATACCTGATTTGAGGGATGTGACTCTTACTTCTAGAAAATGAGCAGAAAGGGTGGTACTGTTCATTATTAGGGAAGTCCTACTATTAGAATAGGTTACAATACAGACGAGAGAGATATCTTAATTGGTGTATATGCGCACAATTGTCTCCGTGTGAAATTTTGAAAAATATTCCTAACATGACATGGGCAAGGCTAGTGATCCCTGATTTGGTACACTTAAAATCTCTATCTTTAGTTCAATTTGAAAAGATATGAGGTCGACACATTTGGTCTCACAATTCCTCGGTATACGATTAGCATAATAAGTTTTGCATTGCCAATCCTACTCTTTGGGTACAAGCTACAAACTGATAGCATTTTATTAAATCAAATCGACGCTTGTGGTGTGGTTTTCGATTAGTGTTTATTTATAATAAACCGATTAAAATCGAACCGAATCGAACCAAACTGATATAATATAATTAACATTTCTACTTGTTTAAGGAGATTGATTCCTAGTTCATTATTGCTCTAACTAGATTTTAATTCTTTTTGCTCACTAGACTTAATTTTAATTGTAGCTAATTTCATTTGTTTATTTATTTTTTATATTTCTTATAGCTTTAAACTTTAAAATAGGCAATTCAAAAAAAAAAAAAAAAAAAAAAAATAGGAACATTGGTCCAAATGGTACTTGAATTATGGCTCCTTATAAATTTTGGTACCTCAAATTTTGAAAATGTCAAAACGGTACCTAAGATTATGATCTCGACCGAAAATTGGTACCTAGAGCCATTAGTACCTTTACGAAAGCTAGCAGCTGGCATATTTAGATCATAAAATGGCCAATTTACCCTGTACTTATTTTTTCCTCAGTTCTTCTTTCTTAGTTCCTCGAGTTACTCTTCTCGTTTCGTCTCTATCTCTGACCCTTTTCTCCGGTGAAGATGGGTATGAAATTTGCTTAGGGTACCCATCTTCTTTGCTTCTCAGCTTACCGCTGTTTGATACACGACACACTCATCATTGCTCAAACAATATCACCCAAAGCAAAGTTCTGTGACTTATACACTTCTTTCTTCTTTGCACAATCGGGGTTTGCTTACTTTCTCCTTGCTAGCAAAACTAAACCTAGCTCCATAATCTTCACTGCTTTCCACTGGCAAAGATTTCCTACCACGTTTTGCTGCTATCGAATTGTTCAAACCCATATACTGTCTGTAACCAAGATCATCATAAGAATTCACTTCTCCTTGCTCTATTGTTAACCAAATAGCCACCCTCAAGTATAGGACCAAGTTATAGTGTAGAGATTATGAATATGAGATATCGTACTCAAGGGATTGGAAAATCCACTATAGCTAAGGAAAACCTAAAGAATGCTAGATGAATATGCAAATGTACAAATTACAAACAAGGGCTCACAAGTGAACCAAAGTTCATGGTGATTATATGCAAGATGGGGTAGTGGTTTGATTTTGGTTTTGGAGGTGATATAATTCAGAAACAACTAAATGAATACTTGAAATGTAAATTAGGCTAAGCTAACTTAGATGTAATGAAATGGATGAGAGTTAGGACTTAAGGTTTTCACCTCTAACATTTCTTGCAAACAATGATGTCTCCATAATGAATGATGCCATTTTAATTAGCCAATTTCTCTCCTTGCATCCCTCTCGAGTATGACAAGGGATATGCTCATTTGATGATATCAAGCAACCTCTCTCGGGTGTAGTACTTAACTACTTAAGTCATGCATTTCAATCCGGTTAGGTATCTAATGCATTTACCTAAGTGCATAATGTTTGGAGATGAAGAGATTATGCAAACCACCAAGCTTATCTCTAAGTGATTGTACTTCACAACACTAACATGCACATATGATATGCTATCATGCTTTAAACAACTAAGGTTAATCAAACCCTAATTGTTTCTCATGTCATGGCAAACATTCATACCCAATTTGATTCGGTTTAAGCATAAGCATTCAACTCTTGAACTAGCATGTTAAGGTGCTAAAGAAAAATGCATCAAACATAATATTTACATTAAAGTCATGCAAAATTGGCTAGGGCTTTCAACCCTAGGCCCAACAAATTAATTACTCACTCATAATCAAATAAATATGCTCCAACATATTTATGAATATCAAACTAAAAATTTGGGATAGAGAAGCGACTAGTTATGATCAAATTGAGGATGATATAGATGAACTCATGGAAGTTTTGTCATGGTGATGATGATTCCTCAAGTGATGCTAGACTCCTCTCCTTCTTCTTCAAACATTGATGATAGAATATGAGATGTAGAAATAATCAAGTGGTGAAATTGTGAAGCTTTATGTATATGAAATAGAATGGGTAGATGGAAAAGATTATGAATTTGGTGGTGGTGATAGTGGAGGTTATGAATAGATGGTGGTGGTGGAGGAGGTTTTGTGGGGGAGATGATAGTGGATTGTGTAGAGAATATAGAGAGAAAAAGATGTAATGAAGTGGTATATGGGGTGATGCCTTAAGAGTGTAATGGATGGATACTTATATAGAGAAGAGAGAGAGAAGTAAAATGATAAATGGAAGCAAAAGGGAGTAGCTCAACATTGGAGAAGTATGAATGTGGAGTATGAGAGTGGTAATAAATCCTAAAATTAAGGGAAATGGTTATGGAAGAGATGGAGTAAAAAGAGGGAAATAATGATGAGCTATGAGAGTGTAGGGTAGAAAAAGATGTCTTAGAAGAAGAAAGGAGCAGCTGCTCTCTTTATTGTGTATGGAAAAGATGAAAATGAAGAGTGTTGGAGTGGTTTTTGGTCATCAAAGTCAAGATGACAAGCATGGGAACTTTCTTTTCCTTTTCTCCTTCAATTAAATCTCCACTAAGATTTCAGATTTGGCCTTTGACTCATTCATACCAAATGTTCATTGATAACTGTAGATCATCCTGATAAAATTTCAAAAGTTAGTTTACCATGGTTTCGCCAGAATTGCTGTAGGAATCTGTACAGGTCCTCCTTTGTAGTTTTTTTTTGTCTTTTAGGCAGAAACTTGGACTGATCTTCTGAAGGCATTCCACTCTGAAATAGTTCTTCAACTATTCATAAGAAATGATATGTCTAGAATGGATTTGGAAAGTTTCAGTTAATTTGGAATTCGTATGATTAGGCTGCCGCCTCTCCTTCCTTGTTTAGCTCGCTTTCCCCTAGCTAGAGTAGGAAAATGTGCTAAAGTTGACTTTTCATTTTCATGTTTCTCCATCATTTCCTAACATGATAAAGAAAACATAATAAAAATTTATATAAATAAACACAAAGTTTAAGCAAAAGTACAAGATCAGGAAAATAATGGAATTGGATTAATCAACATTAAATTGGATTTTAGAACAAGTAATTTCCATATTTTATGGCAACAAATATGTATATGAATTATGATCCAATATCTACCTTCCCATAATGTTGGAACTTCTTCAACTTCTTAAACCCATTGACATCCCCCTTACGGTTTTTAACAAAACCCAATTTTCCAATCCCGTCTTTTTTAACGATTTGCCCCAATCCTGGGTTTCATTCTTCTGGCAAGACCCGAAAGCATCTCGACCCAGTTTGAAAAATTGGGCGTTAGTGATGTTATTCTACTACGATTGCCTGAGGTTCCTAAGAAGATCGCCTGAGGTTTCGAAAACCATCGCTATTTATAACAAAACAAACACAAACCTGAGGGAAAGAAATAAAGGAAAGAAATGGAAGAGAAACATGGTGTGCTTAATTTGCTGCAATTTATTGACTAGAATTTGTACATTCACACCTCTTAAAACTTTCATCAAACCCGTTCTCTACATTTACACTCACACAATCCACCACACCCATCAAACCTTTCTTCCTCAACACTCTTATCCTTTGAATAACCAACTCCATCACCTCTTTAAACCTCATTTTCATCCAAACCCTCATCCACAAACTCCTCAAGACCAAACTTTCCTCTTTGGGCTCACAAAAACCCAGTACTTCGACAGATTTCTCAACAAACCCACTACCTTTTCTCCTCTTAATCCTTTTCCCACATGGTTATCCCTACTCGAACACAAAGCAACAATCACAAAAAAAAGGAAGCAAAGTACGAAAGGTACCAAGAAACACAGAGCAATCGTCAATACAAAATTCGAAATAAAGTCCATAGCTTTTTCACAGAGAGAGAGAGAGAGAGAGACCCAAAAAATTGAAGAGCTTGATTTCAATGCTGGTGATGATGACGATAAGGCCCAGAAACAGAGAGAGTAAGGAGGATTGAAGGCGACAGGTCTAGAGATCGAGAGAGATATGCTTTAAAAAAAAAATTAAGGCTTGAAAGGACGAATTTACCCTTCAAAAATTGCCAGCTAGCAGATGCCGTAATAAAGCTAACGACCCTAGGTATCAAAGGTCTGTCAGGGTCAAAATCTCTGATACCGATTTGATATTTTCAAAACGTGAGGTACCAAAATTTATAAGGAACCATATTTCATGTATCAGTTGGACTAATTTCCCTTTAAAATAATAAGCTTTTGATGTGTGTTTTATTTAGTTTACATTAAAGTTGCATATGTTGATGGTGATAATTTTGCAAACAATACACCAAGTAAGGGCCACTAATAAAACTTATACATAATTTTCCAAACCAATTATTTTGGTATACGGACTCTCAAGCCCGACCTACTTTGTAGACACACAGTCACTAACGCCGTGTGAACCTCTGCCACGTCACCTTTTTTTAGGGGTAAAATAGTCTGTATGGATTTTCCCTCCAATTCCTTCCTTTTTGCTGCCTCCATGTTTCCCGCCAACAATCCTCTATAAGGCAACCAATTTGTTGAAAATAAGGGGAACCAATTTGTTGAAAATAAGGGGAAAGTGAAAAAATGAAGTAGTTTGCAGAAAATAAAGGTATCCATACCAGAAAACCGAAACCAACACAAAACCATCCAAATCAAAGTACAATTAAGATGGACAACATTGGTTCAAACTACATCAATACCATTATGGCAGCCAAATTGGTCAAATCAAAAACCCCCTGTTGCACAAAAGCTTTATAAAACCCAATGGCATTTGTAACATAACATAGGATAACAAATGCCACAATAACAGGGGGTATAAGCTGGTAATTATACCATAACTTGGTCCCTAAGAAGATACATTTAGGGCTTCCACAAGGCCCTTTGGAATTTGGGCTTTGAACCCTGAACAATTGTCGATGCAGATGCAGAAACAGATTTTGCAGCAAGTCTGGGTGATTTCCTAGAATTCTTTCTCCCTGCAATCCTCTTGAATCTCTTTCCCGAGGTACCAGGTATTGCTGTTGATCTCTCATTCCTTGGTTCAGTCTACAAAAGAGGGAATATACAAGCTAATGAGTTGCATCCAACATATACAAATATGCAAAGTCCCAATGAAGATAAAAAAGCACAGAAGTACATAACTGCAAATAGCTTACATGTGCAGTTGGATGCACCACAGTGCCATTGTTTTGAGAAAGCAGAGTATTCCCATCATCACGTCCTTGCTCAACATTCACATTCACATTGACATTATCATTCACCATGCTTTGCTGAACTGATGATGCTTGAGAAAACACATGTTCTGCATTATCATAATTTGATCCTTCATCTAGCACTTCAGTATCTTGTGGAGTGTTGTGTTGAGGTGGGTTTTCTTCAGCCATCTGTGGTTGAAATTTAGGAACTGCAACTTCCTCTATAATTTCAGGGTTCGCTTCTTGGTTCATACCCTGCATGGATCCATTAAAATCATAAAACTAGTGCTGGGTTCGGATCGGTCCGGTTTGAAAAATTTGAAAACCGGAACGGTGTTTGCAAACTGTTGAGACTGATGAGAGACCCGAAACAATCGGTCGGGGTTTGTCAGTTTTTCAGGCCAAGAAATCTGGCAGGAATGCAGAAACTGTAAAGCAAGTAGAAAATGCAGAAATGTAGCAAAACTTAAAGCAGAAAATGCAGAAATGCAGCAAAACTGTAAAGCAGAGAATGCAGAAAAACTGTAAAGCAGAAATGCAACAAACTTGTAAAACAGAAAATGCAAAAATGAAGAATGTTAGAAAAGTCCCACATGGAAGAAAGTTTTAAGGTTTATAGCCTTTATAAGACCCCATCCTCCCAATGAAGTAAATGGATGACTTAACATAGATGTGGGCTTTGTGGCTTTGGTTGGCTTTTCCTATTGGATTTCCCATAAAATACGCATATATATAAAAGTCAAAGATGGGCCTTGGGCTCAGTTTGATTAAACGTTATTTTATTTTATTTTTTGGTAACTCTCAAGTAGGTTATACCTGGCTTCTTCTTAAACAATTCCTCTGGTTATGCCCTCTCTTCCCACATCTCCCACACTTAGGGGGTGTATTCAATTCAGATTTTAGAAGATTTTGTTTGAGTTTTTATAATTCATAGATTTACTTAATCTACGGATTGTTTAAATTCTATGTGGACTCTGATTGATTCTAATAGATTGATTTACTAGTATTTGTTTAGATTTCACAAGTCCTTATGATGTTTTTGGTAGGTTAATTTTTTCTTCTTCTTCTTTAAAAGCAATGGATGATGTATGTATATATATGTGTGTGTGTGTGTGTCTTTATATATATATATATATATATGTGGCAATCTACCATTCTTTATGTTGTGTACAATGATATGTGAATAATAAGAGAAAACTAATCAGCCAAAATGTTACACAAAAAATAAAATAGTAAACTAATGACATAATTTATTTAATATCTAATTTACAAAAGAAACATGTGTATGTGTATCGTCTTAACAATACTATTGAAAGTGAGCTTCATTAGCTAGAAGGATTAAGGCTTCTAAAGCTATAGTGATAAAAAAAAATATTAGATGAAAGCAGAGGCAGAGGAGGATAGTGGGAAAATAGGTTTAAGACAAAATGGATGAGTGTCACCTATTGAGAGCTGTTTTTTTTTTGTTGGGTGAAGAGCTTCTCATTTTTTGAGTGAGAAAGAATCCATCAAAATCGCTTGGGAAGTGATTGGATTGTTTTTGAGTTTTGATATGTATAAAAAACACTATAAAATCCTCCAAAATCCAGCATTTAATGAAATCCTTAAAAATACGTATACTTTTGAATATCTGCAGATTTGAATAGGTAATTCTAAATCTTAATTGAATACATCAAGATTTTAAAAGATTGTTTAAAATCTCAATTGAATTTCCATAGATTTTCAAAATACAAAAAAATCTTGTAGACTCTTAAATGAATACACCCCCCTTAATATGAGAATAGTAGCTCTTCAGCAGCATCTCAGTCCCAGCAGGTGGTGATTCCTCACCTAAACATTATAAGTACAATGTAGTGATGACATAACATATATAAAGTCCCCATCAAAAATGAATTGAATACCTGGTTCTTTGCTTCTCTTGGTTTTAGGCCTCCTTGGTTGCCTTCTATACAGTGGAGGTGCAACTGGCCTCTCTATCCTTTCCCATTCAGCAACACCAGCTATATATGAGATTTAAAATCACCTTATATGCCTCAAGATATTTCTGTTGTGTATACCATTCAGCAACAAACTCATCAGGGCTCCATCCTTTGCTATATATAGCAGCAAGTGCATGGCCACAAGGGAGACCAGACAGATCCCATCTTCTCCATGTACAAGACCCTACATCCAACTGCACACAATGCTGACTAATAACTCCACTTTCACAGGCCACACCTCTTCCTTATATTTCAAATCGATTCTCACTTAACTCGAGTGCTTTATATTCATGGCTCCATCTTGCATTTTTCTTCATTATCTTCTCAACTCGAGGTCCCACTTTGCATCTCCATCTTCTTGTAGAGTTCCCTTTGATTGCTTAACCTTGTCATCAATGCAATCCTTATATCTTCCAAACAAGGCAGTATTGGCTCTTTCCTTGCCTGAAGCACACTCTTGTTGAAGGACTCGCAATGGTTGTTCAGAAGAATGTCACACTTGATTTCCTCCTTGAAATGTAACCTTGACCAATGTACTGCTGGCCTATCAATACACCACTTCCATGCATTGAATGATGCATTTGAAGATTTTCCATTGCCTTGTTAAACTGACTCATAGTATTTGACCTGGCCACAACCCACAGAAGCTGCTTCAATGCCAAACCAGTATGGCCATCTCCCTTAAAGTTGTTATGTAAGTGTCTTACACAATGCCTATGCTCTGAATGAGAGAACAAATCCCTGATCGCTTACTCTAATCCTTTTTGCTTGTCTGAAATAAAGGAATAGTGCACTGATGAATTAATGTGTAAGTCCTCTCTCAGAAATGTAAGAAACCATGTCTGTGAATCTCTTGTTTCCTGCTCCACAATGGTATAGGCTATAGGGTACATGGCATTGTTTCCATCAATGTTAACAGTCTTCAGATGACACCTATCAAGCCCTATTATGGGTCTACACCCAGCCCTCCATCCTTGCTTCAATGCTTCAAAATATATATAAATTCTCTTGAACCTTGTAATCTCACCATCGATCTCTGTTTGCATCCATATAGAAGTTCCAGGATTTCTCTTTTTCAGCTCGTGTACGTAACTCTCAAGTAGGTTATACTGATCTTCAATGGAGCCTTGAGCCATCCTTGCAGCCCTGTTCTTAGCCCTGTAGCACATCTGATAACCAATGTCCATGCCAAAGTCCCTATTTACTGTGTTCTGGATGCCTTCTCTTGACTAGTTTAAGTCCACAATGAATTGATCCATGTACTTATCTGCAATGAAGGGTGCATGGCAGTGATACACTCTCCCCTCAATAGAACTACACTTGTGCTCTGGCCTGTAAACTTTGATCATCAAAGAGGCTGTGCCATTGCTTGGACTGCTAACAAAATGCCAAAATGGACAGCCAGGTGAGGTCTTGCAGATGACCTTGACCTTATGCCTTTCATTTCTTACAAATTGTAGCTCCTTCCTTGTCAACATAGCATGCTTCCTAACTGCCTTCTTAAGCACAACAGAGTCTGGGAACACCATTCCAAGCTTGAATTTTGGAATCTTTCATGTCAATCTTTGAGTTAAACTCCTACTCTACAAACCTCTTCTTACCCTTCACCTTGAAAGGCCTAATATCCTCACCATCACTGTCAGAACTATGATAGCTTGGAAATCCATCAGATCTATTTGAAGCTACATCACTTATGCCACCATTAGAGCCCATCTCAACAAACTCATTCTCCTTACTTGGATCACCATCAACATTTGCTTGAAATTACAGTTCATCATCCTCATGAAACAGTTCATAATCACTGTCGACAAAATCCTCCTTGTTGCGATCTTCTGAGTCTGAGCTCTCAGAACTGTCCTCAGGTACAACATATGAACATCCTTCATTGCCTCTGGTAGGATACCTCCTTTGCACTCTTTTTTTTGGTCTTCCATCTTTTTCCTTTCCTGTATTGCTTGGCCTACAATCAACTTTCTGCTTACCTTTATCCTTGGCAGACTGAGAAGCTCAAACAGAAGATCTAGAACCTTGAGTGTCAGTAAGCTCCCTACTGTTAATCCCAACAATAGGCCTTCTCCTTGTTGACTGCCTTCTTTGTTGCTTAGGTGGCCCATGATCTGTATTGCTTGGCCCATGATATGTGTTGCTTGGAGGAGTTTGGGTATTGGTTGTCCCACTTCTTCCATCTACTTGGCCCAACCCTTGGCCTTCATCATTCTCTGCATCACCATCAGCCCTGTTTCCAACTGGGTCCAGGTCCTCTGCTTCAAGTGAAGACAAAGGGATATCTTCAATGAAATGCCCAAAGTATAGCAAGTGATCAACTTCTTCATCCATTGCATCTATCTCCTAATCATAAACAAACAGCCTGCTTAGAGAAAGACACACAATGTAGACATCCAAAACCCTATCTCTTGATGGAACAAATTGGAGCATATTAATAACATCACTATCAGTCACTAAGCGTAGGTACCCAGTGCCAGCCTCACTTCCTGGGATCCTATACTAATACATAATTGGACCCATCTGATACCCAAGATCGTTGGCCCAGTAGTTGAATCCGTAACACTGACTTTATCGTGGACAACACCGTCCACATACACGACCTCACCACCCCTCTACTGCTTACTAACTCCACCATTGCTGTAAAATCTACCCCCATGATGAATTCGGACAGTAAACAGATTTTCACCTGTCAAATTCAACCATCAATTTAATGTAAGCTGCTATACATAACAATACACACCAAACTTCAACATAAACTCATATCACTGTAAAGTGTCAAAACATAAGGGGAAACATAAGTGTCAGGGTTTTTCCCTTTTCCGTTTACTGTTGTCATTAAGAGACAGAGCTATTATTAAATGACTCCACTGTTTTCACCTAATTTGTAAGAAAAATTTAAACCCCAGATCTGCAGTTCATTTACTTCAACACTATTTCCCCGCCACCAACCCAGAAACAAAAATCACATGTATTTTCAAACTCCCAACCAGATCCAACAAATTTGACTGACAAAAAAGGAATGGTTTTTAAATGAGAGCACAAATGGACAAAAAAAAAACCCTAAAGTCAATCTTTGACTTGGACAAACAAACATCCAATAGTTTGGACCACTTTCAACAGAAAACCCATATATGGGAATGAAAGCATCGAAAGATAACAAAATCTATAAAAGACAATACTTTAATCATACTTCCATGTCTTGGTGGATCCCCATCAAACCGAAAATATCTGAAGTAGTTTGCCATAACTTTTCACCCTCTTTCTGATATAAAATCCCTATTGGATCCACTGACTTTATTCTGATTCCCTCTGCCCTCACTGTTTCAGAAGCTTGTATCCATCCGAAGGGAAGGGAGAGAGAAACGCTTTGATTCTCAGGGACCAAACCCTTAAATATGAAAGGGTTTTGGAGTGAAAACCCAATTCTACCCTCCATTCTAGAGTTAATGGTAGAGGTTCACACGGCGTTAGTGACGGCGTGTCTACAAAGTCGGTCGCACTCAGGAGTCCGTGTACCAAAATGATCGATTTGGAAAATTATGTATAAGTTTTATTAGTGACCCTTACTTGGTGTACTGTTTGTAAAATTTTCCCTTTATTTTTTTATATATTTTTATAATTTTTTAAGTGAAGAGTTCATAAATTAATATGACCCTTGATCATGCACAAAGGATAGTATAAGATAGACTACTCTAAATTGGCAATTTATGTCGTGAGTAGTTCATGCTAACAAAATGAACTTGCCTTGTAGGCAAATTATTCTATCCAACCCTACTATGCCAAGCACGTCATTGTGGTATGAGAGAGCAAGAAACTTCTACAAAGGCTTCTAGGGAAGTTTCTAGTAGCATAGACAAAAATCGAAATAAAGCACCTAGGCTAAAAATCCAATGTCCCAAAGCCTAAGACAATGTCCAAATGCCAAGTCCCAAGAAAAAACTAAGCTAGAAGGGTGATGAAATCCCTGCGTCTCCTGCCAACCCTTCGCCGCCGCCACTGCCAGGTTTTTCGGCTATTGTCCTTTCCACCACCACATCAATCCAGAATGCTACACATACCGCTGCCTCACTTTTGCAAACTCATCCGGCCAGATTCAGACCCAAGAGGTGATTTGGCTTATCAAAAAGGTGAAGAAGGCTTGCAATTGGGCCAACATCTAGGTAACCCAGATTGATCTGGACATCCATGTTGTAGCCAGCCGCTACCAAGCGATAACATTGTCTAACCTCACCTCAAAACCACAGGCCCACCGCCTCCTTAGAATACCTTTTCCAGCATATCACCTCCTTCTAAACCCAGCGCAACCACCATAACCACCAAACCAAGAACCAATTGCCACCCTGGAACGCCGCTCAATCCCAATAGTAGCAGAACCGAAAGCAAGACCAAGCTCCACTCGATCTAAAGCATCAGGTCAGCCCAGCCTCAATCAAATGAATCCATAGTCCGTACAGCACCCAGATGCGCCAGTGCTTGACTACCACTATCTTTGGCTACACCAGCGACTCCGGCGTCGTCTGTATCAAGGTCGTCTACCAGTGCAAAACCCAAACGCCGTTATGCAAGAGAGCAACCAAAAAACCAGTTCCGCCATCGAAATCCCAATTGCATTGCCTGGCCCAGAGATCGGTGTTCTTCCCTTGACCGCAAAGGCGGCCACGCCGGGGACGGAGCAGCCATAACAGAACTGCCATCTAAAGACTGCCTTGCCATCCCCCACTAAAGGCGGCGGCACTAGGGTTCGGAGAGAACATGCTCTCCCTCTCGGCTCTCATTTTTATGTGGTTAATCTTATTATGTAATTTTTATCTATCTATTCATCTATTGTTGATGTTGTTTGAATGATAGATATACAATTGCAATTAAAAAAAAAATTGCTGAAAGTAAAGGATCAAATCAATAATGTCAAAGCGGTTGAAATTAACCAAAATGGAACTAAACCGAACTGATACGCTCGATCAGTTAACTAAATTTGTGGGAAAATTTCGTTTAGTACTAAAAATCCAAATTGATAGAACTGAGTTCACCCTTCTACAAAAGTACAAAGTACACACACAATTTAGGACAAAAATATAAAATTAAGAACCAGCGCGCTAAAGCCGGCCCTAAATGAGGACTGTCCAAATTAATTGATTATACTAAAGAGATTATCGGACGCATTTGAAGGTGCATCGCCTATTGCCCCCTTATTTGTTTATTAAATATTTTATTTATTTATTTATTTATTTATTAAATATTAGATTTCCACTTGGCTGCTTTTACTCTCGAGCTCTATCCCCCACAGACCACCACTCTGTTACAGTCTCTCTCTCTCTCTCTCTCTCTCGATCAAGATTTAGCGTGAAATGGAGGCTTCGGTTGCAGCAAAATCGGTCATAAAAATCGCAGCAGTTTCTGGTTCTCTTCGTCAAGCTTCCTACAACCGCGGCCTCATTCGCTCTGGTTAGTACCACGTACATCTATCTATCTCTTCTTTATTTCAATTCAATGGCAGAGCTTATCTATGGTTATGATCGTGTGTTGTCCTGTGCACTGTAGCGATTGAGATAAGCAAGGCCATCGAGGGTGTCAAGATAGAGTACATAGACATCGCACCGTTGCCGCTGCTCAACACCGATCTGGAAGGCGAGGGGAGTTTTCCACCCGCCGTCGAAGCTTTTCGTCAGAAGATTCGGGAAGCCGATAGCATCCTCTTTGCTTCTCCCGAGTACAATTACTCCATCGCCGGTATATTTCAATAATATATATATATATATATATATTATGATATATAGCGAAAAAGATCAACCATTATGTGTTTTAAAGAAAAATTCCTTATTGTCGATGCGCTGTGGCCATATTTGAAATAGCTGACATCGTGAATGTCATGAATTTAAATCTGGTTGACATTATGAGATATAGGTGAGTTGGGAATAAAAAGTATTTAAATTATTAAATAGTCTTATATTATATAGACTAAAAGTACCAATGTAATAGTAATTGAGGTTAGCTCAAGTGATGAAGGATGGTATATAATTGGTTTGGATTAGGCTAGATTAGAGTTCGATTATGATCAAAAGTGTAATTAAAGTTGAAAGAAATAGAATAGAATACCAATATAAAAGCTACTAGCGTGTGAAGTTGGCCGATCAGGGGATTCGACTGTGATGGATGGGACCCAACCCAATTGAAATTCATATCCAATTGGTATACACTTGCCTGCATATGAAAAATAAGACCCTCGTATAAGAGCATAAGGTTCTCAGTGTCTCCAGTATTACTAGTTGATTTAGAGTCGGATGCGTAAGTTTAGATTATAGGTACTGACGTACTATAATCCTGAAAATAGAGGTTCAGTATTATTTGTGCTAAAATTATGGTCTACTTGCAAGATGGTTTATTGTTGTAGATTCTGCCACTTCCTAAACGTTTCTTTCACCCTGACTATACCAGCACCTCTAAAGAATGCGATTGACTGGGCATCCAGACCTCCAAATGTATGGGCTGATAAGGCTGCTGCAATTGTAAGTGCTGGAGGAGACTTTGGTGGTGGACGATCCCAATACCATCTTCGCCAAGTTGGAGTTTTCCTTGACCTTCATTTCATTAACAAACCTGAGTTTTTCTTGAATGCATTCCAGCCTCCAGCAAAATTCGACAGTGATGGCAATTTGATTGATGAACAGTCCAAGGAGAGGTTAAAAAAAGTTCTGCTATCCTTGCAGGCATTTACTTTGAGACTCAAAGGAAAGTGAATAGAGGCTTGTATCCTGTTTCAAACAGCTAACTTCTAAGTCATTCAGGAGGTTGCTGGATTGAACTTAGAACAAGGAGGATTAAGACAACTCTGAACTTTGTGTAATGGCTGCAACCTTGCATGTGCAAGGAAGATGCTGAAGTTATATGTGATTCTTAGACTAAATTGTGTGATTTAAGCGCTGCCATGCATCTGGCATTGCAAGAGTTTCTCTGTCTCTTAGGAGTGTCTTTGTTATGAAATTTAGACCTTAATATGTGTTCATGTTTCTCTTGGCATGGCGCACATCAGCACATGCTGATAAGATTTTTGTGCAATATATTTGGCTGCATATAGCATTGTTACTGAAAGTTTTTGCTGGTGGAATGTGATTATAAAATGGATTGTTGTCTTTAGGAACCCGCTATTCAGAACCAAATTCAAAAATTGTACGAGCTTCCTGAATACTTCTCCAAGTATAACGAGCAGACCCAAGAATAGCTTGCCAGATTTGAGCAATTGCGCTAAAGGAAATCCAGGTTATGAAAAAGTTGCCATCCTTGCTTGGCAAGCAAACCACCTTCTTTTTAGGAGTTGGATGACGGAGCTTGTAAAATGCCTGCCAGTGGATAATTGTATGATATTTTGGTCCCACACCAGAACACATTTTCTGCAAATCCATACAAAAGGACTTCGGAAGAATTTCACAATTCATATAAAATAGGTATTGTTATTTGGCAGGAGAGTTCGCTACCGCAACCCTATCATTTCAACTACATATACTCTTCCATGTCCGGTCTACAAGTACAACGTGAAGCAAGGTGTCTGATCTCATTGACAAGGTGCAGAAATATTGGAGAGTCTATTTGGAATTGCAAGGTCCTCGGGATGATTATACATTTTGCAAATCTAAGACTCATCACTTCACCTTTTTGTGGGTTCTTTAGGAGATTGCGTAGTGCTTTGCTTTGGAATGGTACTGCATTCCTACCTACTGAGGTAACACAATGACTGCTTTTCTTGTTCACCATGCTCGGGCTAGAGTTAGTAATTGTATAGCAGACACAGGTTAAAAAAGCAAGGGGCAGCCAGAGTTTGAGTACTTCAAGCTTAATGTTGATTTGGCAGTGGAGCAGGGGAGTAATTCGTGATCGCCTAGTTGACCATAGGACCACAATTAGCTGACTGTCTGGTCATCCTATTATGGGAGAGGGTCTTCTGTTTGAGAAGAGGGAAATGGTCATGCAGATTGAGGTAGAGACGGCCACATTTCATGCCCAGACTCAGTTATGAGCTAAAGATTAATGTTCCTATTCACTTGGCCAAGCCAGAGAAAGGGTACTGCTGGTGGAGCGTGAGTCTCTGAAACAAAAGAGAAGCGTTTGATGGACAGTGAAGTGGTGGCGGGGGACTATAGGCCGTTTTAAGGTTAGGAAGGCTTGTCTTGGTTAAGATACTGTTTAAAGTTCTATCAAAGCTACTGCTGTGTCTTTTGTTTCTCCTGACTAGATTCTCCCTGAGGTTTGCAATTGGAACCAAAAGAGCTACTTGTTCTTTTGGCAGAGGCATGATTACTATTAGTTAATTTTGTATTCAATATACTAACAAAGTATTTTCATGTTGGATTATGATAGACTAGAATGTTATGCTGTAGACCTGTTGTGCACCTTGGAAACCACATGTAGCATATTCGGGAACTTTCAGTTTGGGAAACACCCAATTTTGCAAATATTCAGCTGGTCATTAAGTCTTGTTACTCAGTAAATGCAATACTCATTTGAGTATGCAATTTTTGATATTTATTTTTTCATGATGACTGTAAATGCATTATATGCTTCTCAACTGAATTGAATTGTGAAATTTCTTTCGCTTATTATACCACATAGGGAATATGATTTTTATAACACAGGAATAATTTAGACTAGATCTAATTAGGAACACCAGCTTCATAGAGCGGTAGACTAGTGGGAGTTTGTCTATTACTGCATGGGGCTTATCTACTGCAAGATGTAACTAGTCTACGTTAGTTATGACAGAATAGAATTTCCCCTATTTCATAATAATAACATAATTCAACTTTCTCATCACCTTCTTATGCTTGTTCAGTAGGTAGACGATGATATGGAATGGGAATCAAGTGCAGATCCTGTTTCCCGCTGGCGGTGACACCGAAGGTTTCAGTCATGTCCAGGAAATCGTGCTTCATTCCTTCGGGGAGTTTCCAATCAAAATGGTATAACAACATTGCAAGTTGGAGCTCGACGTTGGCCAGACCAAATGATATGCCAGGGCAAATTCTCCTTCCAGCACCAAATGGGATATACTCAAAGTTTAATCCCCTGTAGTCAATAAAGTTGTCAAGAAATCTCAGGAGTAAAGCTCTCAGGTTCAGTCCAGTAACTTAGATCTCTAGCAATTGCCCATGCATTGATAATTACCTTGGTTTTTGACAGTTATTTCATATCCATCAATCTCACACCTCTGACCGCATTCCCTTGGAAGTAGCAAGGGATTAGAAGGTTGTAACCTTAGTGTCTATTTGATAACTAAGTTCAGATATTTCATTCCCCAATGCCTGTTTCATCTGCAATCCCTTTTCTATTAAACACTTCCCTCACTTCATTCTGTGCCATTTTCATTATTCTCGGATTTTTAATCATTTCTGACATTGCCCAATCAACAGTTGTAGATGATGTCTCACCCCCACCACCAAATATCTCCTATTAATAATTAGTTCTTAAGTTAATGAAGATAATTTTATATCAACGGCAAACAATTCAAATGAAAGGCTATATGAATATGTTGGTAAACTTATTTCAAGCAATCTTATTTAAAGATGAAATAATTCTTAAACCTCTGTTAGCTCATGTACAAGTGATGAATGGTGAATTTTGTGAGTCTTAAATTTCATGAGGAGTTTGGGAGAAGAATGGATGAATGCAAAATGCTCTCCAGTAGATCCTAAATCATGAAAACATTGTGTGTTGTCACTTAATCTCTGAAGTTTAGAATATGGGATATCAACTTCTTCAGAACTTAGGGATGCTTCATCTCTGCAATATTATCGCCTGGGATGTTTCCATTCAATAATCAGTAGTGATTTTTATTTTTATGTTTAACTGATGTATCCGATATTATTGCTGGCCTAGAATACTGTTGAAAAATTGGGAACTCGTCTCTTGCTTTGTACAATTTAATTTCCATTATGTTCCTGCAGATTGATGTGGAGACCTACTCACTTGTTTCTTGTGTTGGTCTTGCTGAACTTTTTCGGCTTGGTTGATCATCACTTCCTAGGTTTGGTGTTTTATGAATGATCGATTTTATGAAGTATAAATGGTCAGGTATCAAATCGTTACGACGTACGAGTTCATCATTACTTCCTAGTCTTGAAAGGTTTTATGTGCTGACTAGAAGTCTCTATATCTCATTACTAGAAGACTATTGTAGGCTAAGTTGGTGCTTTTGTGTAAAGGGAACAGATTGACTACAATGAGATAATCTCCCAAACTTTTTCGCTGTATTTGATATTGCAAGACAGATATGCCTCTGGAGATGTAGCAAGCACATTTTACCTGAAGTAGCATCAGGTATCGTAAACATCTAGCAAGGTAGGTCTAGCTTCTAGATTGAGAAGAAACAATGTTTGTATTTATGCCAGATACAGAAGCAAACAAAAGCAGCACTATGGTTGAAGCCTTGAAATACTTGGGGCTTACAAAACTAATGCAGTGTCTATTTGCAGTATTATAGAGTTGTATTTGTAAAAAGTTCATATACTTGCATGCATATTTGTTCGTAACAGATAATGTATAACATTGAGGTCATATTACTCATATATGTTGTTGAATTTACAATAATAATTATAATTTCTCTTGAGAAGCTCGTTGACAAAAAGCTGAGGCTCGGGTATCTCGCTATCTTTAAGGAGATTCAAGCCCTCTGCAGAATAATGCCAGTGCACCAGAAAATCTCTTGACTTGTCCTCTCTAGGATACAACAGCCCAACAAGAAGTTGTGTGGCTCACATCAATCTGTACAAATTGGAGAAACTCAAAGCTCCACCAAAAGAACACATTTCTTTGGTCAAAAAACACAAAAGACACTTTGGATGATTTTGAAAAGAAAGTTGATGGGTGAATAACAGTGTTTCGTAATAGTATTACATAAAAAGCAAGAATATATTTTAGCAAGCAACAAATGGTGCTATTTATAGGCTCTTAGACACTCCCTACAATTAATAGGGTAGTAACTAAAAGCATAGGTTACAAGAATTAAAACCCAAAATAAATCAAAATAAAACACCATCAATTACAAAATAAAATTCAAAATAAATTCTGAATTTAAACAAACAAATAAATTCTGAATTTAAACACAAAATAAATTCATTCAAATTTAATTAATAATAAAACACTAAAATGTAACAACATTCCCCCACTCATTTTAATATTTTAAAACAAAAAATAAACCAAAAGTTACCGGCCAAAGACGAACCATTATGCGTCATGAATGTGTGATCTGCATTGAAACTTCACTTATGCGTCATGAAGGTGTGTTTTTCATTGAACATTCACTTAGTGAAATAGAAATCCCTACTCCAAAGTTGATAGTGGTCTTAGACTTGAACTACAACTACTTAAGGGAAAATAAGAACTACTGCTCATACATAATAATTCATGTGTTAATATGAGTTTTATTAGCAAGCACATTACGACCTTGTACTTATCCCAATTTTCATGAGTGCATTTCAAGAATAAGCCCAATTCTCATTGACAGCGGCCCCACTCTCACACTCATACAGGTAAAATCCGTCAAAGATGCTCTTGTAACCATGACATCCCACTCATATGAGTTACATATTTTATTAAGAGTTTGAAATGAACTCAATCTTCATATACGTTATAAGATTAATGCACTAATATCATAGAGATGAGTAAGAAAATATAGTGCATCTTTCTTACGGCCACCTTATGATTTGTTTTTCCTATTTAACCCAGTTTTTAGGATCTCTAATCACCGGGTTTGGTGTCCTCATATATGGCTCATGACGATATGGGCTTCATTCCCATCCCCCTCAATGTACTCCAGACATTTTCTCTTGCCAAGCCCTTAGTTAAAGGATCTGCAAGATTATCACATGATTTAACATAATTCATATTAATACTTCCATCACTCAAATATGATCTCACAGTACTGTGCTTTCTTCTTATAGGTCTGGATTTACCGTTATAATAACGGTTATTTACTCTATCCATAGCTGCAATGCTATCACAATGAATCAATATAGGTGGTATAGGTTTTTCCCACAAGGGAATTTCATGCAATAAATCTCTAAAGCAATTTGCTTCTTCACTTGCTGAAGCTAGAGCAATAAGTTCAGCTTCCATGATTGAATCAGAGATTATTGTTTGCTTCTTTGATTTCCAACAAATAGCACATCCACCTAATATAAAAATATAACCGGTGGTAGAGAGAGAATCACCAGACAGAGTATTCCAATCGGCATCACAAAAGCCTTCAAGTACATAAGAATTATTTTTTATAAAATAATCCATAATTTTTAGTACCAAGCAAATATTTCATCGCACGCTCAATTGCATGCCAATGTTCTTTACCTAATTTACTCGTGAACCTGCTAAGTACTCCAACTGCATATTCAATGTCAGGTCTAGTGCAGTCAGTTGCATAGGACAAATTACTATTTACCTCAGTGAGGCCGAGTGACTTGTGGTTGAATCATCATTCTGAAATTGTGCGGGCTTGCCAACTCACAGCCTATTGGCAGAGCGAGGTTTAGATCTGATTTGAGCTTGTGTCTGACTGCTTTCAAGTGATTGTAGGCCGAGGAAGGAACCCTCTCAGCCGTTAGGTTCTAAAGCCTCTGTTACAAGGACTTTGGCTAGGCGTCAATCCTGACCGGGATCTTCCATCACGTTCACTTCTTGGGTAAACTCGAAGGTTCGGGTGACAAGTGAGAGATCTATTAGGTGAAGATAATTGCAAATCACGGTGAAGACGAAGGTGAAGTGGACTCGGTTGTCAAAGCGTTGTGAGATGATATGTGTGTGAACAGCGAATCGCAATGATCCAATCCAGACTGGCCGAAAGAGATCAATAGACCATGATTCTACGTTACGAACTACTCCTAAGTGCGAAAAGTAAAGTGCATATAAAATAAAATAAATAAGAAAGTAAAGTGCTTGAATGTAGAGTACTGAACTGAAGTAGAAAACTAGAAACGAAAACAAGATGTGGAAATTGAATCGAAGGTAAAGTACCTATGAGATAGCAAGAGAAAAGTTTGGGAGTAAAAGTTATATATTGATATGTTTGTGTGCTGCAGGACCTTTTACAATGAGTTACAAGGTGCTATATATACAAATCAAAAACCCTAGCTAACTTGTTCTCCAAGACGTGGAATTTAAGTAGGATTCCCCTTCCTTTTAGGATTTATTCGTTTTGTAAAACTCTGACTTGGCTGATATCTGAAATCTTCATAATTAAAAATAACAGATTGACTTGAACTCCTTCCTTGTGAGGATTCTTCATCCGATATTGTTGCCTAAACTTGGCCGAACTTTAATTTTCATTTCGACCCACATGAGTAACCAACCTTTTGAATCTGGACTAAACCAAACATATGGCCGCATGGTCCAACTCCCATATTTTTGGGTCGTCCATTCCTAAAACCTCAAATCAAGCTGGGTGATCAACCGACACTTTTTCCTCGGTCGTATGACTTCACAAACTATTTGTCTTGATTGGATGCCAACTCAGTTCCGTTTCTTCTAAACATGGTCGTACAAATAGAATATCTCAAAACCCACCTGGCCATGATACTCTGATTTGGTTGCGCAACTCAAACCCTCAAAACTCGGCATTGACATGTAAAACTTGAAAGACTTGTCCGATACGCCCCAAGTTTAAAAACTGGTCATGTTATCTTAGAGGAGGAAAACAACCTGGCCAAGACTTACTACCCGGTCGAAGCTACAACTCAGCCAAGACGTACTACTTGACCGAAGCTATTACTTAGCCAAGACGTACTACTGGGTGAAAGCTATTATTCAGCCAAGACTTATTACTCGGTCATGCTCTATGATAGTTAGAACCTCGGCTGAGACAACTGCGAATTAAGCCAAGAAACAGCTAAAGTTTGCCCGTTTTGATATTCAAGATACAAAGTCCGGCCGAATTGCTCACCCATGGCTCCTCATCTTGGACATGCACCCATGATTTTTGTATGGCTATACCTCAAGAAAACGTTTCTCAGCCGAGTCGTCCAGCTCAAAAATATTGACCGAGCCACCCAATTATTTGAAAACTTGTAACTTGGCCGAGTGGTCCAACTGTAGAAACTAAGCCGGCCATGATGTACAACACACAGCTTCTTGCATGGTAAAGAAACATGGTTGAGTTTCCTGAGACTAAGCTTCGGCCGAGGCATATGATTGTATAACATTATAATTATTTGTACTATTAAACAATCATGACTATATGCACTGGACAGTGACTGCATACAACCATAATTATAGAATATAATATAATTATTGTGTATAATTATAGTTATATAATATAATTGCATGTAAATGTGTGCAAATGGATAACCTGGTTGAGTGGTTATGTATTTATGCAAAGCTCTCTTTCTGATGCGAGTATGCTGAAACTAAAAACTTCACTCTCCCCAACTTCACTCAGGCTCTTCATATTCAAAACTCCTCAAACGCCACTCTGAGAAACTCGAGCATGATCTGGGCAGCGTCTATCAAAAACGGAAACAACCACAAATGGAAGCTATTTTTGATGCAGGCTAAAATCTTTTTCTCGACAGATCTGACGCCGGCCAACGAGGCCGGCTGCGGGCGGAAGAGAGAATTGAGTTGGGGCAAAATTCTGGTTCGAGTCTCAACAAGAAGTTTCTGGTTTCCCGGCGGAGCAAAGGAAATTGAGCTATCTTGTGGAGGTAAATCATCCCCAGCTCTTCCCCATTTCGTACCTATAATACTCTTCTGTTATTATGGAGCTGGAATTGCATCTTGTATATGCATCTTCTGCCTTTTAGTTGAAAACCGCACAAGTTAAAACCCATAATGCATTCCTCTGTCTTGATTTCTGTTTTGTCTTTGTGCGATCTGGGTTATGTATTTACTTGAAATCTAGCCCATGATTTCACCTTTAATTAAAAGATTGAAAATTCAAACTTTAATTAGGTACTGGACATCATGCTTTATTTGTCTTGGCTCTCTCTTTGTTGAATCTAGGCCTTTGTCCGTATTTGAGCACCTCTTGATTTTATTTAATCAAAGCTTTGAAACGTCAAACTATTGATTAAAGCATAAGTGTGTCGCCAAATTGAAAGGCATCCTTCTTTTGTTATTATATCAACTGCGCTAGGCCAGGGTCACTATGCTGCAACACATTGCGAACTCAATTGCATACCCAGAAACGTTCCTTGACAGTTCAACCACTCAATTTTCAGTCCAGAAAGTAGCTTGAGTTCTTCCTCTTTGGAACCATAATTGTTGTATTGATATGCGAGAGTAAAATTCATCAACAATCAATGGCTTTGCTGCACTACTTCTGCTTTCTCTTGAGTCCAAAAGAAAAACTTCCAAATGTTCAAATTTTGAATTTTGAACTGCAGACTTTGGTTTATGTGTCAAGCACAGATTGAATTCTGTCATGTACTGCTTTTGTGATTTCTTTGCAGGTTTGGATATACTCCATTGTTGCTAAATGAAGCTTTCCATGGCTGCTGATACGTCAGAAACCGAAACGGGGGCTAGAGGATAGCGAAGCAACAAAAGCGCAATTGGCTGAACTCTCAACCAAGTTTGAGACTACTTTTGGTGCTTCTGTGGACAAACTTCAAAGCTCTGTGATATGTCGGTTGGTGAAGAACAAAGAGCCGCAAAGAGAGTATATGCTAGGACCACATTACAGTTCGGGTATGCCACCAGCCATCAACGAGGTGCTAGAAAACTCATTGGTGGACGCATCTTGTTTGACCAGCAGAGCTAGCTGGTCTAGTTGGAACATAAGTTCCAAATAGTCAGGGAGTTAGCTGAAATTGACACCCGAGTGGAAGAAATGGGTGCCACGGATGGAGCACTTTTTCGGCCACTCATGGAAAGAGTTTGGTATTTACGATAACATCAAAATGTCTGAGAAAGAAATCTATATGGACCGGCCTCTTCTTGCAGCTGCCTTGTGTTTCTGGTCATCTGCTACTAACACCATGAACCTACCACTTGGGCCAATAAGTCCAACCTTGCTAGATATGGCCGCAATATTTGGTTTTCGGCCTAATGGAGAGGAGATATGTGCCTCAGCTGACCTTCCTTCCTCTTTCATGCAAGCCTGAAACCCAAAGTGAACAAAGACGACAAGAAAGCAAAACAAAAGGCCGAGGTCAAAGCAAGGAAGCTGCTTAACTATAGCACTTTCTACGCCGAACATGCAATTGACGAGGATGTGTCCTCGGTTGATAGGCACAACCTAAAACAACATGTGCATGCTGCTTTCCTCCTCTATTGGTTATGCAAATATGTATTTTGCACCAAGTCGAACAAGTGTTTGTTTGAGTTTGCTGGTATTGCGGAGGCCCTTAGCTTGGGTAAACCTTTAGCCCTTGGTCCATTTGTCCTTGCCTATCTTTACCGTACTTTGCGCAATGTAGTGACCAATAATATGACACTAGATGTTGGAGGGCCATTATGGATGTTTCGGGTATGGGTGCAAACTTACTTTCGTCAGCTTCGACCAAGTCATCCTTCTGATTCCACTGTGATTCTTGGCCGAGTGATCATCTCTCTTGGTCCTCATGCACATTCGGTAGCAGAGTGCTTTGCTTTCTTCCTTTCGAAAAAGAGCATGACCAAGGAAGAGTTTGCCATGTGCTATAGCCAGGATTATCCCTCTTGTCTTGCATTCGACATAACTAAGCCATGGGAAAAGTCTTTGGACTTGTCAGTACTTCTATCTTGGGGGAGCATTCTGATTCTCGAGACATAAACTATGGTCTCAAGGGTACACTGGGTCAACCAGGGGTTGAGGTTTACCTTCCAAACTTTGTTGTGCGTCAGTTTGGCTTCATACAAGGTTGTTTAGCCGTCTTTCTGATGTCACGGAATTGCTTTTCTTCATGGAGAGCTGGGTTTACAGACACTGCGCATTGTTCAGCCGTTACTCTTTATTATTGGACTCAGTTTGGCAAGTTTGAAAGATCTGGTCTGAGTGCCCGCGAACTTGATCATAGAGCAACCCTGACTTTCAAAGCTTGGTGGTTAACATTTATCAAGAAAAAACTTGGAGAGGACTTGCAGGCAACCGAGCGTGTTGCCTTGTATGGATTCCCGGGCTTGTTGCCAAAAAGGGTGAGTTATCTCAACTAGACAACTTCCCTTGATTTCAATTATATTTCTAACATTATGCCTGTTCTAGGCAAGAAGAAAGCAACGATTGCCAAGTTGAAATCCAAAGAATTGTCCAAAGAGGGTAAATCCCAACTCATTGTTCGACCATCACTAGCTTCTGTAATTGCTAAATTGTTGCTATCTTTCATAGCAAACATCAAAGAAGGTAAAGAAATCGTCTGACTTGGTGGAGAGTTCGGTCACAAATCCGGCCGACATTATGGTTACTGAAGACATATTTTTTGAGGATGATATAGATAATAGCCAAAATGCTGTAGCCAAAAATCAAATCATGTCTAGAGCTGAAAATGCGGCCAAAACTAGTGATGCTTCAACCAACAACACAAACTTGGCTGATAGCAAAGGTTCGCCCGATGAAGCGCAGTCGGAAAACTTTGAACATGAGGTAAGTTCTTGATTCAAAGTTGTGTGTTTTTCGTGTCTTGGTTATATGAATTGTGCTTGGCTGATGATTCTCTTTATCTTGGTAGAGAGAAGGCCGTATGGATCACTTTTTTCCTCCTCCTGAGAGCTCCATGGTTGAGATTGACATGGATGTAAGCCTTTTATATTCCCTTCTTGGATTTTATTTCTTGCTTGTCTATTATTGATCCTTCTTTTTGTAGGAATTGGGTGAGAATCAGCTTCCTAATATCGGCAAACAACTAGCAAACTCAGGCAACTTTGCCATGGATGTACTTGGCCGAGAAGCGTTGCTTGACCACCAAACACTTGTCCAGTCAAGATATTTCAATCCGGTTTGGCGTTTATCGCTCCCATACTCTAGCATCAACTTGAACCTTTATTGTTTGTACAGGTAGGGGAATCTTGAAATGGTTCAATCCTAGAGTTGGCTCTTCTCAACCCAACTGAACCAAATCCTCCTATGTTCGGAATGCTCACCTCTCCTTTTATTGAAGGGATGCCTCAAAGCGATCAACCTATCGTTTGCGGTCCATGGTCGGCTGAGCTTATGGTGAGTGCCTCAATAACTTTAGGTTTTGTCCAGCCTAACTGAATTAAATCAATCTCATTTTTTTTCCTTTCTAAGATCAAACAACAGGTGACCTTGGTTTGGATTTACTTCAATTTCTCGATACGCTAGACAACAACACGAGCCCAGTAGAGGAAAAACTTGAAATAAACGAAACCAAGAAGCCATTTGAGTCGATCAGACATTTTTTGGGTTATGATACGAGAGCAGTAACTGAGACTAGTTTCCTCGCCTTCAAGGAAGCGGTTGAAGTACTTATTTCAGCTAACCATTTATCTCAGGTAGAAGCTTATGAAGTTCATGCTTGTTTGGCTGTTGTGAATTTTAGTTTCTCTCCTTATTTAGAAGCCCAACAAGAGTTTGAAGTCGGCGAGAAGTTGAAAAGTGAGTATGAAGACATTCACCAGTCTACCGATCTTGGCCAACTCCATAAGTTGAAGACTTCTTTGGACAAGGGAAGGCAAAAAGTTCTTGATCTGAAGAAATAGTTGGCCAAAGCTAAAGAACAAGTCAAAGCCACTTCGACCACCATCTGAAACATTGTTCCCCAACAAGATCTTAGCAGGTATAGCTCGATTTTGTCATCGGTCAAGTCGTATAACAAAAGAAGAGATATCTTGAAGTGAAAGGTCGATCAAGGTATGCGAGACTTGGAAAATGTTAAGGAAGTTCTTCAGTGTTTTCTGCCTTCTGACATGTAGTCATAGTGGGATTTGATATTCAGCTCGACATATATTTTGTACATGGCCCTAGGATCATAACTCAGCCGGTTACCTTAATTTTGTAGAGTCTAACTTACCCTATTTGTAGGATTCATAGTCTAATTTTACGTATGTGACCGGTTGATTATCCGGCCGTTATTTTGTCAATTGATTCGGCTTCTTTTGACTTCATATATTTCGACCAACTAGGTCCTATTGCTTATCTTGCACCTTATTCTGAGCTTGGTTAAATCAACATCTTAAGCTCAGCTGCCACTCTTTTTCACCTCGGCCGAAATTACCTTAGCTCACTCGGTTGACTTGTTTAACTCAGCCCAAAGAATTATTTGACTTTGGATGATACAAATTTGGTTGATTCGGCTGACACTTCATATTTAACTTTGGCCGACAAAAATAAAAGTGAATTCCAACAATGTAAATCAAGGGATGTTGAAAGACCCTTAAACGTTGTTTATGCAAAAACATACAATATAACATAGGCAACCGAGTTTACAAGTCCGATACTTGGCCGATGTTCCATAGATGGTACACTACAATTCTTAAGGAATTACCCATTGATAGGCATTGCATGTAGCTCTCTATCTTGATCCCTTAATTGATATGCACCTTTTCCTAGCACTTGATCGATGATAAAGGGGCCTTCCCACCTTGGCCACCATCCGAAACGTCTATCTTTACTTTCGCTAGGCAAAACGGCTTTCCAAACTAAATTTTCCTCACTGAATGATTTAGACTTAACTCGCTTGTTGTATGCACGAGCCACAGCCTTTTTCTGTGCTTCCATTATGTTGTAAGCATCCATTCGCTCTTGGTCAAGTTGTTCGAGTTCCTGAATCATTGCCTGAGTATAATCGTCAGCCACCATTTCATTTTGGGCAGCGAATCTGAGTGATTTCAATTTCACCTTAACAAGTAAGATAGCATTGTGCCCATAAGTTAGAGCAAAAGGCGTTGTCCCTGTGGTTGTACTTTTGGACGTCCGTAAGGCCCACATTGTCTCGGAAAGTAGATTGTGCCAATCTCTGGAATTATCTTGAACCATCTTCTTGAGTATATTTATAATGCCTTTATTACTGGCTTCGGCCTGACCATTTGCTTGGACATAGTAAGGTGTCGAGTGAGTTAACTTATACCCAGACTATCTGTGAGCTCGTGCATTGCTTCGGCTATGAAAACCGAACCCCTGTCGACCGTTATGGTTTCAGGTATCCCAAACCTGTGTACAATGTTTTCCTCCACAAACTTGATCACTGTCTGAATCGAAATAGTAACATATGGTTTGGCCTCTACCCATTCAATGAAATAATCAGTGGCAACCAAAATCGATATGTGTTGCCTTGATGATGGTGGTCTAATACTCCCTATAATGTCCATGGCCCAACCTCGAAACGGCCATGGCTTAACAATTGGATAGAGGACATCGGCCGAGACTCTTTGAACAGGTGCATAAATTTGACATTTCTTGTAGCTCTTTGAGAATTCAATGCAATCCTTTAGAATTGTCGGTCTGTAGAAGCCATGCCTTCGAATTAACCACCTCATTTTGTTTTCGGCCTGGTGCACATCATAAACATCTCTCATGACTTCCAAAGTCTCTTGCCCCCCTATACAAAGAAGGAGTAGATCGTCGGAGCTTTTGCGTTATACTACTTCTTTGTATATGACGAAATGTCCAGCTAAGTACAGAGTCTTCCGGTCATGATTACCTTGAGGATTTTTGTGGAACTTGATGATGGTGAGTCTCCAATCATTCAGCTCGATGTCAATAACAAAAACATCCTCTGAGACTCCTCTTTCTTCTAAAGCTGGGAGGGTACACTTGGCAATCTTGATGACTCGAAAGTTGTCTCCTTTGGGGATCCGTAACCCTGAGGCTAATTGGGCCATCTCATTGGCCTCCATGTTCTGTCCCCTTAGGAGGTGGGCGAAAGAGAGTTTGTAGAACGTGTTGGCGAGCTGGTCAGCTAAAGCGTGATAAGATAAAAGTCCCCAACTCATGCATTTGAACTCCTTATTCATTTGGTTGATGACAAGTTGAGAATCTCCGAACACCAAAACTCGTCATTCCCCTAACTCTTGGAGAATCTCCAAGCCAACAATAAGAGCCTCATATTCTGCCTGATTGTTCGTGCATGTAAAGTCTAATTGGAAGCCGAACTGGAACTTTTGTCCTTCATGCGTTTCAACAACAACATCAGCTCCAACTGAAAACTCAGTACTAGATCCATCAAAATACATGGTCCAGTGGTTGTTGGTCATGGAACCCACATACACCATCCCAATATCAACCTCCTCAACTCCCTCAAACTCGGTCGAAGGGTGATGAGCTAGAAAATAGGCCAATTATTGGCCCTTGACTGACTTTTGAGACACATATTGAAACGTGAACTCAGACAATGCCATGGTCCATTTTCCAATTCGGCCTCGTATGATAGGTCAAGTTAGCATGTACTTTACTAAATCAGTTTTGGATATGACTTGGACGACCGATGGCAACATGTAGTGCCGAAGCCTGATTACTAAAAAGAATAATGCAAGACAAAGCCTCTCAATAGGTGTGTATCGAGTTTCCACATCAGTGAGGACTCGGCTCAGGTAATGTACAACACATTCCTTACCATTATCATTGTCTTGCACCAGGAGGCTTCCTATTGAGTTATCCGATGTCGATATGTATAACTTTAAAGGCCTTCCATGTACTGGGGGTACCAAGACGGGTGGGTTGGATAAGTATTACTTAAGTTGGTCAAATGCCGCTTGGTGCTCTGTTTTCCAAACAAACTCATCTTCGGCCTTAATTCTCAAAAGTGAAGAAAATGGCTGAATCTTGCCGGCCGAGTTAGAGATGAAACGTCTTAGAAAATTTACTTTCCTCAGGAATGATTGGACTTCCTTTTTTGTGCTCGGAGCAGGTGCATCCATAATCACCTTGGCTTTGTTTTTGTCGATTTCAGTTCCTTTTTTATGAACTATAAAACCAAGAAACATACCGGTTGATACTCCAAAAAGGCATTTGTCCAGATTCATTTTTAGTTTGTGAGCTCGCATCCGTACGAATGTCTGTCGAAGGTCAGCCAAATGATTTTGTTTCTTGGCCGACTTTACCACAATGTCATCAATGTATACTTTAACTATGTGGTCAATAAGGTCGTGAAAGATCATATTCATGGCTCTTTGATAGGTTGCTCAGGCGTTTTTGAGCCCAAAAGGCATAACGAGCCACTCAAATGTTCCTATTGCGCCTAGGCATCTGAACGCCGTTTTGTTAACATTGTCCTCGGCTATAAAGATTTGGTTTTATCCAGCATACCCGTCCATGAAAGAAAGAATTTCATGTTTGGCCGTACCATCCACGAGCAATTCGGCCACGGGCATTGGGTATTCATCCTTGGGTGTGGCCAAGTTTAGATTTCGAAAATCAACACATATGCGCATTTTGCCATTCTTTTTCCTTACTGGCACAATATTAGATAGCCATTCAACATACCTGGCCGTTCGAATAAAACGGGCCTTTAATAGACGTTCCATTTCTTCTTTAATTTCCGGCAAAAACCTCGGCGGCACATCACCAAGGACGTTGCTTGTAAGGTTTACAATTGGGATTTATAAGCAACCTATGTTCTGTTGGCGTGAGTCATACTTACCTTATTTATGTAGATATTCTGTAATATTCCATGATCTGTAATATTTTGTAATATCTATAGTATTATTAGGTTTACTACTTGCCTTAGGAGTAGTACTTGTCTTATTAGGCGCAATTGTAATTTGTATATAATTCTTTCTTGTAAGATGAATGAAATATCCGAGTTATTCAGTCAAAATTATCTCTTGTTTTTCGTTATATTTGACTTGGTATCAGAGCAGAGATTCGATCATGGACTCTGACTCATTGTTCTTTGATCCTTAACCCTTTTTCTTTGTGCTTGGATTTGTTCCTTGTCCTTTGATCCTTTCATCACCATTGCCTTCTTATATTTCCAAGTACTTTGTTGTTTTTTCATTCCACTGCGTATTCACCATGGTGAAAGATCAAGACGTTTCTCCCAGGTTCTCCTCAAATCTGACTTGTAACTACTGCAAGAATCCAGGCCACATCAAAGCAAATTGTTACAGGTTGGTTGGTTTTCCAGTAGGCTACTTTGATAGGCCCCGACCTCAGGACAAAAAACCCAAGGGAAAGGCTGTTGTTCATCTTATTCAAGACCAAGATTACTATGCGGTAACAAAACCAGATCACACCAACTTTGCTGGTAAGGACACCGCATCCGTAAGTCGCGGTGGTAATGGTAAGGTTGGAGTTGCTTTAAAAATTTCTAGCTTTACTGGTGACAATACTTGGATAATTGATTCTGGAGCATCTAACCATATGAACTATGATCATAGTTTCTTTCTTTTTCTCAATCCACCCTCTATTTCCTCTGTTGTCAATGACAATGGTGATTCTTTTCCTGTTTAGGAATAGAGTCTGTTCATCTCACCCCTTCTTTGACACTACATGATGTTCTTTATGTCCCTGATCTCTCTCATCATCTTATATCTGTGCCTCAGCTTAACAATCAATCTCGGTGTTCTGTCACGTTTTTTCTATTCTATGTGATTTTTCAGGACCTCCTCACTAGGGAAATAATCGGCAGGGGTTATCTGAGGGGTCGACTATTTCATCTGGATTGCCTGTTCGCAGGAATGAAGTCGGAGAAGGCAGTCCAAACAGCTTTGATTTCGACTGGGGTTACTAATCAAGTTGAAGAATTATGGCTATGGCATCGGAGATTGGGGCATCCTTCCTTTAGTGTCATGAAGAAATCTATACCATCCTTGTTCTGGGCATTGATGAGTCTAAGTTGCATTGTGAGTCATGTGTCTTAGCTAAAAGTCATCGTACTAGTTATCCTTTGAGTACTACTAGGGTTCGTTTCCTTTTGAGCTTATTCATTATGATATCTAGGGACCTTCCTGTGAGTCAACCATGTCTGGCAAACATTGGTTTGTTTTGCTTATTGATGATTATACCCGTCTTACTTGGGTCGCTTTATTGAAACACAAATATGAAGTCTTCTCTGCTTTCCAAGAATTTTTTGCTCTTGTTCAAAATCAATTTGGAGCCAATATTAAAGTCTTTCATTCTGATAATTGGGGGGGGGGGGGGGGGGGGGGGGGGGGGGGGAGTTTGTCAATTCTCAGTTTCACCAATTCTTTCATTCTCATGGGATCATTCATCAAACTACTTGCCCTCTGTCATGCACCGAATTTTAGAATAAGCATTCAAAATCTGAAACATGAAAATTACCACAATTAAAATAATCATCATGAAAATTTCTTTTCTTAACAACCTCACCACACGAAACAAAATCAAAACCAAATTTAGTCTCGGTTAATTATTACAACCAAAATCCAAAACGAACTGTAAACCTCTAAATGAGCATACACACCTCACAACCAAATGAAATAACAATAACTGCTGTAACACCTAAGAAGCTCAGTCACCTCCCTAATTATCCTAACCTGCAGGAATATCTGCTACACCATTTGAATAGTGTACTGGGATTGCAACAACACAAAACCCGATAAACTTATGAAAGGTCGTATAAGTAAAAGGAAAGAACTATTGTTTAATTTAGTCATAATTATTCCCACACAAATCAACACTCAACAATTCCCACATCCACAAGTACTAACAATCCCAATCAAACACCATTTCATTATATCAAGACAAACCCCAGCTCACATCTTTCTTCACAACACCTCAACACCGTATTTATAAAAAATACGGTACTTGACAGACTAGAACTCTAACTGAATCGCAGCCCGTCACCTGACCTAGATTATGGCATCCGACATATTTATCATTATCGTATTTCATCAATATGTATACTTATATACATATTTAGAACGTCCGATAATTTCACGTACTCAACCAATCGTATCACATCATCCACCCAGGATTAGAGCGTCCGATTACCCCACACCGGTCACTACATCGACCCTAAACCCATAAATGAGCACAACGTATAATATCACATACTGAAATCAACCCAACCAAGATACACCATATTATATGAAATTACACAATTGAAATATAATCAATTCATCAATTCAACTCAATCATATCATCACTCAACAATCCACTTATCAATATCTATTTTCCACGTAAATATATATATATATATATATATACGTAATCATCCACTCAGGAATGACCACTAATACCATCTATAGTTCACACAAGAAAATCGTGAAATTCATTTGTATAATTAAAATTCATTTTACTTACCTATGGATCGTGGTGATTCAAGTCCATGAAATTTAAAACAAATATTTAATCCGCAAATATTTTTCACACAATTACCAAAAATAAATAAATTTAAAACACTCGGTTCGTAATATGAACCACGTGAGTTTTACTCACCTCGATACTCCCGCTGCGTCTTCAATACAATTATAAATAACGTCGAAATAGTCCACTCAAATACAATCCATCAATCACCTAATCAAATGTGATTCGAATTTAGCCAATAATTCCAAAACATAATTGAACTACCATTTAACGGCCGGATTCTAATTTACAATGAAATCCGACGAGCGGATTCTCACGAATCGCTCCCCTGACTACGGTTTTGCACATATACGAAGATCCAATGGTCGGATCTTCACCCATGACAACACAAAGCCACTGGGACAGTTATATTATCATCATATCAAAATTACAAGTTCATCGGACGATCCTAATTTCACAGATCATAAATCTAACGATCGAAATCGATCGAAATTACAAAATTCATAACTAATTCATACCATATCCAAAAAATACGTAAAATACGCTGAAATGATCCTATTGAAACATAGAATCATAAAATGGACAGAAACCAAGTTTTAGACCTCCGGAGGTGGCCGGATTTAGGGACAGAGCTGCCGCCGACCATCACCAATGGTGTCGGGGCCTAGCTTGTCCCCTTCGTTTCATCATTCTGAGCAACTTTCATAACTAGCACAAGACCAAAAAATGACGGGAAGGGATCGAAAAGTACCAATTACAGTCGGCGGCCGAAAATTTCCAGAAACCGGCGAGATTGAAAACCGGCTTGAAAACTGCAACCTCACGTCTCGATCCCTTCTGGAAACTTGTTCAGAACTTCCTTGCGAACTCAACAAGCCAAGAATCACAAGAACCGATCGTGTATAGCTCGAGATATTTGGATCTAAAGTTGGTTTTTCGATCCGCACTGGGTCGAGCTCCGACGAACGTGAAAACGTTCGACCCAGGTCCTGTCCTTCTTGGTGCTTGTAGAGGAAGTTGAGGCGAGCTCAATGAGCCAAGAATCAAGTGAAATGGTGATCTGTAGCTCGAGATATCGAGATCGAACTGAAAACGAACCTTTTCGGTTCGGGCAGTGCCGCTGCCGCTGCCGGCCTTGTCGCGGCGCAACGCTGCCTCTGGCAGCTGCGCAAGGTCAAGGCGAAACTCCTGGAGGTGGTTGCAGCTCAAGAGGTGGCCGGAGGAGAGAATGGGAGCACGGTTTCTCCGTGCTTGTTTTCGGCCAAAAGGAAGAAGACGCGAGAGAGAGAGAAAGCTATAGTTCTTTCCAAAAACAGAAATGGAGGCCGGACCAAAAAGGAAATTTCCCAAAAAAAATCTAGGGTTTTTTCTATATAGAAAATCTTCTAAATTCAATAACTAATTCATAAAAAATCCGATCTTTGTGTTCCGTACGTGTACGGACTCGTATCGACGAGCTCTACAACTTTCATGAAGGAAGTTTCTCTAAATTTTGCACATAGGAAAAGTCGATTTCTCAAACCGAGCATTTCGAGCTTTTCGTTTAAAAAATTGTTTCGAACCTTTGATAATTCAAAAAGTGGAATATTATCGAACAATATTCGTGAAATCGCACAATAAACGTTCAACACAATTACTCGAATTTAAAAGAAAACTGCGGGTATTACACCCTCAAACCCCTAAACCAAACGGGGTGTCAAAAAGAAAGAATCGTCATGTTCTTGACATGGCCCAGTCTCTTCTATTTAGTGTTCATATGCCTAAGTATCTTTGGGGAGATGCAATTCTCACTGCTTGTCATCTTATCAATAGGCTACCTTCCTCTGTTCTCAATGGTCAAACCCCCTATGCTACCCTTTCAAATCATGTGTCTGTCCCTTCGTTTTCTAATCTCCCTGCACGTGTCTCTGGGTGTATTGTGTTTGTCCATGTTCCTAAGAATCAAAGGTCCAAACTCGATGCCAGGGCATTAAAGTGTGTTTTTGTGGGCTATGGTGTTAATCAGAAGGGCTACAAGTGTTTTCATCCTCCTACACAAAAAGTTTTTGTTACCATGGACGTCACCTTTTATGAGGATGTATGTTATTTTTCTCCCATCAATCCTTCACTTCAGGGGGAGAAACACACTTTTTTGGAAGAGAAGTACACTTTTTTGGAAGAGAAGTCTTGTGGGATTAAAATTCAGCCCATTGAAGCCAATGACACTCTTGTAGAAACAGAAAAGGCAATTGCCGAACAGAGCATTGTGAGTTCCGAAACAGAAAAAGCAATTGCTGAATTGTCTACCCTTCACCATGCAATTTCTGAACAGAGCATTGCGAGTTCCGAAACAGAAAAGGCAATTGCTGAATCATCTACCCTTCACCATGCAACTGTCGAACAGAGTATTGCGAGTTCCGAAACAGAAGAGACAATTGCCGAATCGTCTACCCTCCAAGAAGGCCAAGCTCCTCCACCCCTCTTAGATACAGATAACCCTTGTCAACCAATCCCTGAGGAGCTTCCCAATCTTGAGGTTAGTGGTGTTTCTATAACTCTGATATTGGTGATAGTGTGTATGTTTTGCCTCCTAGGTCCACCCGTGGTAAACTATCTCGTCAATATGAACCAAGTTTAGATGTTAAGTCTAACTATGCCATAGCTAACTTTATATCCATCCACCGATTATCCAAATCCCATGCTTCTTTTATGAATCAAATATCCTCTGTATGTGTTCCCAGTAAAGTGCAGGATGCTCTCAAGGATCCCAAATGGTCTCAAGCAATGAATGAAGAGATGGAGGCATTGGAGAAGAATAATACTTGGGAGTTGGTGCCACCTCCACAAGGAAAGAGAGTTGTTGGATGTAGATGGGTGTACACTATCAAACACAATGCAGATGGTTCAGTGAACAGGTACAAAGCAAGACTTGTTGTAAAGGGATATACTCAAACATATGGTGTGGATTATGAGGAGGCCTTTGCTCCAGTAGCAAAGATTAATACTGTTCGAGTGTTGATGTCTGTAGCAGCTAATCTAGATTGGCCTTTGCAACAGTTTGATGTGAAGAATGCCTTTTTACATGGCGAACTATCTGAAGACGTCTATATTGATCTACCACCAGGATATGAGGCAAGCACAGGAGGTAGATTTGTGTGTAAGTTAAATAAGTCCTTGTATGGACTCAAACAATCACCACGAACTTGGTTTGGAAGATTCTCTCAAGCTATGCGTCGTTTTGGATACAAGCAGAGCAACTCTGACCATACATTGTTTCTGAAACACTGTGAAGGTAAATTAACTGCCTTGATTATTTATGTTGATGATAGGATAATTACTGGTGATAATTCAGAGGAGGTTGAAAGATTAAAAGATCTGCTTGCATCAGAGTTTGAGACGAAAGATCTTGGTTCTCTTAAATATTTTTTAGGGATTGAGGTCTCGAGGGGGAGTTCAGGAATTTTGTTGTGCCAGAGAAAATATGTGCTTGATTTGTTGATAGAGATAGGAATGCTAGGATGTAGACCTGCTGATACTCCTATTGAACAAAATCATAAACTGGCTGAGTGCCCTAATCAAACTCTTATAGAGAAGGCTCGCTATCAGAGGTTAGTTGGCAGATTAATCTATCTCTCACATACTCAGCCAGACATTGCATATGCAGTTGTGTTGTGAGTCAATTCATGCATAATCCAAGTGAAACTCATATGGAAGCTGTGATCCATATTCTGAAGTATTTAAAGTCTGCACCTGGAAAAGGCTTGATGTTTTCAAAGCATAATCATCTTGATATTAGTGGTTATACAGATGCAGACTGGGCAGGTTGTGTTACGGATAGAAAATCTACTTCTGGTTACTTCACTTTTGTAGGTGGTAATCTTGTTACTTGGAGAAGTAAGAAACAAAAGTTCATGGCTAGGTCAACTGCTGAAGCAAAGTATAGAGGTATGGCTCATGGAGTTTGTGAATTACTTTGGTTGAGAAATTTACTTCGTGATTTGGGATTTAAACCCAAACAAGTCATGGATTTGTACTGTGATAATAAGGCAGCGACGGATATTGCTCACAACCCAGTTCAACATGATAGAACTAAGCATGTTGAGGTTGACAAACATTTCATTAAAGAGAAGCTCGATGCTAAGCTTATCTCTTTTCCTTTTGTCCACTCAGAAGAACAGTTAGTTGATGTTCTCACGAAGGTAGTATCGAGTAACGCATTTCATGACTCACTTGACAAGTTGGGCGTTCGTGATCTGTATGCGCCAACTTGAGGGGGAGTGTTGGCGTGGGTCATACTTACCTTATTTATGTAGATATTCTGTAATATTCCATGATCTGTAATATTCTATAATATCTGTAGTATTATTAGGTTTACGACTTGCCTTAGGAGTAGTACTTGTCTTATTAGGCGCAATTATAATTTGTATATAATTCTTTCTTGTAAGATGAATGAAACATCCGAGTTATTCAGGCAAAATTATCTCTTGTTTTTCGTTATATTTGACTTGTTCTACTATATTCCTATCTAAACCTGCCATTTCATGGTAACTCCATGCAAAACAATCTTGAAACTCAGTGATTAAAGTCTTCAGATCTTCCTTCATCTTAGGTGGTAGAAGCTTGCTGATCCGGACTATTTGAGGCTCCTCAGTGGTCCCTAAATTCAGTTCTTCTAATGGGTCTTGAGTTTCGGTAAGGTCGTTTCCATTTCTGCTGGTGCAGGGCGGATCTCATCTAGCTTTAATTCATCCTCTGATGCTCCCTCTGAGATAAATTCTAACAAATTCATGGCCGAATCACTCTGAAGAGAGTTTCTGCCCAATGAGCCAACAGTTTCCTCATTGTTGATTCAACTACGGCTGGCAGTGTCCCATTCTCTAGGCCACAATCCATGGATTATGGGATCAAACAGGTCTGCCAATGCTGGCTACTCCTAGTCCTCGTGGACTTTCTTGGCGCCTAGGGCCAGTGCTCTTCGAATTGTTATCCTTGTAATTCAGCCAGTGCCATCTTCCCTCTGAATTTTTGAGCATCCAATTTCTTCCTCGTAGTACTGGGCATCAATTGCATTGGCTGAAGCCTTTAATGGTTGAGAATCAGCTTCTACTACTTCCACAGTGACCCAATTCCAGAATACCAAAAGCTGATGCATGGACGAAGGGATGCACATACTCTGATGTATCCAGTCTCTCCCAAGGATAACATTATAACAAGGTTTGGAGTCTATGACAAAGAAACCGGTCATGAAGCTGTTGTTGCTTACTGTAACCTTGAAGGGTAGAATTCTTTTGGTTTGCTTCTTGCCACCTGAAAAATCTCGGATGGCGATCTCGGATGATACAATATCTTTGTCAGTCTTCTTCAATTTTTCAGCAACTGAAATAGGAATAACATTCACAGCAGCTCCACCATCTACCAACACTCTAGAGATCAGATATCCCTTAAAATGAGCCATGATATACAATGGCTTGATATGTCTGGACATAGCTGGTGTTAGCTTTAGAAAGTAGGCTTTGGCTAAGTCCTGTACTAGAGCCTGGCATTCAACTTCTTCTCGCACATACCCTTCCGTTCCATTCAATTGTCCCAGCTGAGCTTGAAACTTGGATGAAAGTACAAACACCATATTGATGGCTGTTTCTCCTTTATCTGTGGTCTGAGCTGACGGTACAACCTCGACTTCATTCCCATTCCACAAAACAAGAACTTGGTGTACTGAAGTTCGGGATACAAGTATTCTGGTGGATCCAATCACGACCCAGTATGACAGTGCATGAGTTGTCAGTGGGGATGACAAAGAAACAAGTTGTTGATCTTTTCTTTCCTACAGTTACCATCAATGGCAATGCCCCTTTGACCTCGGCCTCCTCCCCTGTATAGTCATAAATGGAAATATTTGTTGGAACAAAACCATACCTGGCAAGATGGAGTTGGCATATAGCAGAGCAAGGTAGGATGTTGACGGCTATCCCACATCTACTAAAACCCTCACAAATCGGTATCCACCTATGTCAGCATTAATGAGGATGGAGTCTTTGACTTGGGTCATGGACTTACTCGGCCGAGAGAAATATACTCTGGCCGAATCCCTTCCTCCCTGCACCTGGTCGTAGACGACGTTGGCTGATGCCCGAATGCTAATCATATTCACAGCAAATTCACCCATGTCCTGGGTCGTTGGAACAACGGCTTTTTTGGCCTTTATGGTTGAAGGTTGTACACCTATCTCGATCAAAGTATTCATGGTGGCGTCAGCTAGCAGATTAGAAGTTAGGACGTCACCAGAAACCTGACCGTCATCGTTGTAGTCAACATGTTCCTCATAATCTCCTATGTCATCATAATCCCCCATATGTTCATCCAGTAGGTCATCACCTTCCTCCAACAGGCCCTCATCACCCTAGCCGTCAGCTTCAAGATCCACATCATCCAAATACTGGTCTTGTTTATTTGTGTCAGCGTCCTCTAACCAATTAGCCAGGTCTTGGTTTGCTTGAGCTTGCTGAAGGGTTTCTTCTTCCCGAACATGGTGGTCGAAATGTTTCATCAATTCTCTTTCCTGAGTAGTCATCCCATACATCTCGACCAAAAATTGGATCATATGGATTTCTTCAAATACTTTAGGTCCCTATCCAAAACTGGGATTTCCTCATTACCCTTCTTTGGGCTCTATGCCTTCTTGGACTGCCTGGTAAGCAATTTTTAAACCAAGACTAGAATTTAAGTCCAACAAAAGAGTTGCTGACTTTGGGCATTCAGCAATCATGTGTAACGTATCCATTTCCTTATTTGTTGGTCCGTATAAAGCAAGAGCAGAATTTTTCCGGTGATACTCCTTCATTCTCCTAAGTCCCTTAGCTGAAAATGGCGGGTTTAGGTCCTTTTAAAGCTTTACCAAAGGTTCTTCATCACCATTTGACTCAGGAATTTCTTCTTCTTCTTCTTCTTGCCCTGATGCCGATGTACCTGATGAAAACGATGGTGAATGCGGAGCGTGGAGAATTTCCCATCTTTCTTTATCCATCTTCTCCATGCATTCTTTAAATATATGAGCAAACCTCTGTTCCTCCATTGTTAGGCCAAACAATTCTTCGGCCGAATGTACACTAAAGTATTTTTTCAAGTATTGCAAATCATCCTTCGACATGGGAAGAGAATTATAATCAACCTTTACTTCCTGACCTTCCCTCCGAGCTTGATACTTGGCTCTCACACCTTTTCTCACGTCAGGCGCCCAGAGTTCTTCGTGTTTGTTACAATCCATGAGGACCTCATTTAAAAGCTGGTTTTCATCCTTAGTTAACCCCTACAAATCGATGGCCGAATGCAAAAGGTGATAGTTTCGCATAGTTATGAATCCTTCAACCGTAAAGGGTGGATCTCAACCCCTATCCACTATAACCAATGGTTTTGGGCGAGGGGCCTCTTTGAAGTGAATCTTCAATACCCCCTTTTTTCTAGAATCAATTTGCATGTCTTCACTACCCCAAATTGTTCTATTCACAGGAGGATCGTCGCTCTTTCTTTCATATGCTTTAATTCTTCTTGGTGCCGTTTTATATCCGGACCGTCTAATAAGTCGTGGAGATGAAGTTCTAGTTGTCTCACTCAGTCGAGCTTTTTTAGCCTCGACTACCTGCCTTTACTATCTTTGCAATTGTGTTTTTGTCATGAGGCCGATCAGCTTATCCCTCGAAATACGGCTATACCAATGGTTGTCAGAAACCAAAGGACGCTTGAAAGTCCTTAGTGGCCGAGGCCTTCATGGTCATAGATATCACGGCTACAACCCTCACTCCTATGGTATCTCTTTTTGTCCCTCTCATTTCGGCTATAGTATTCTTCATCATAGAATGGCCGATCGAAGTTTAGGCGCCGTCAGACTGGTTCCCTTTCTAAAAATTTTCTATCCGGTTTATCAAGATGATGGAACACACCTTTCGAACTTCCCCTTAGACTGTACGAACCATACTTGTCCCGTGCATCTCGGGTCTATGGTCGCTTTGTTGTAAACTGAGATCTGAATCTCTGTTTGTCTGCATTAGCCTTACTTACTTCGGCCGAGATAATTCCTTTACCCCGAGGTTCTACTCTGGACTGCACCATTTCGGGTGTAACCCTTATTTTGGTTTCTTTCCTTTATGTTGATGCACTTTCGGATTTCTGAGCCGAATTAGAAGTTTTACCAACCTATTCTGGCCTCTAAAGTTTTAAAACCCCTTCAAGCATGACTTCTTCCTAGTGCCGAGTGCACAAAACTGCTACTTTTGGTGGCTCAAGCTTGATATTCCTAATAGTGAGTCATTCGGCCGTTAGCTAGGCTGATGTTTGGAGCTTACTAGTAGTCTTGGTAGCATCTGCCATTTTTCTTGGAGCATGCCCATCCTTGGGGACCCTGACATACACCGTATTCAATTGAGCTTCAGGAAATAGGTTGGCGTCAACTTTCATTGTTGGTTTACTTTCGGGGAACTTGAGAGTTCCTGCGTTAATGAGATCCTGTATCATATCACGAAAAATAACACAATTGTTAGTTGCATGCTTCCATGAATTATCATACTTGCAAAAAGTCTTCACCGTGATTTCCTCGGCCTTGGGGAGCATATGGCCGAAAGAAAGTTGAATCATTTTCTCGGCCAAGAGTTGATCAAAGATCAAATTGGCCTTAGCTATATTAAAAGTGTAAGTGCGTGCATTAGTTTTTGTGTTGTTCATGCTTTGGGTTAGTGGTAGCTTGGTTTCCTTTGGGCCAACCCTTTCCAAAGCTTTGCACACACGGGGCTGCTTAATCACCATTTCGACTGAATCCACTTCAACCGAGTCTTCATTTAATTCCATTCCAAATCTGTCGACCGCATTAATGGCCTGATTCTTGTAATATGTACCCTTTGATGATGGCCGCTTTTGAGCTTCTTCCCTTAAAATGGCATCATATCGATCAATTCTTGTCTCGAGCTCGAATAGATCATTAAAGGTAACACCTTCAAAATGTTCTCTGAATTTGAAACTCAAACCAGCTACTGCCATATCTACGAACTTAGATTCCGGCAGTCTTACCTGACATCGTGCTCTAGCTAATTTAAAGCGGCTCAAGTATTCCTATGCAGTCTCATGGCTCATCTGCGAAGTCTTGCCTAGGTCAGCCAGCCTAATCTCTTGTTGCGCTCGATAATATTGGTCATGGAAAGCTTGTTCCATTTTTGTCCAACTATTGACTGAGTTGGGTGGGAGATTGATGAACCAAGTGAAGGCTGGTCCCGTGAGGGAGTGGACTAATAAGCTTAGCTTATTGTCGTCAGAGCTAGCTTCTCCGCATTGGGCCGTGAATCAGCCAATGTGTTCTACAATGGATTGATATGCATCCCCAGATAACAACGTGAATGAGGGAATATGATATCCAGCAGGGTACGGGATGGTATCGATATATGCATGATACAGTTTAGCATAACTTGGTCTCTCTACCCGTCTCGGTAAGACTCCAATAAGATCTTCAACTAAGTTTTGAAACTCATTAAGCTGAACCAGTCGGTCTTGACCTCCTCCTTGATGATTGTTCTGCTGATGGTTTTGAACCACATTGTTGTTTACTGCGTTTGGCTGAGGGATAAATCCTTGGCCGAATCCCATTTCGGGTGGCATGCCATAAAGTGGATATGGCATCCTTGGCTGCTATTGCATATTCACCTGGTTTGCAGCAGCCATGTCAACTTGGTTGGGTTGGATTTGAGCCTGCATGTTATACTGGTGTCCCACGATTTCGTGCGCCCCATTATTCCCATTAGCCAACAATTGTTGGTAGATGAGGAGTAAGGTGTTAATCAGATTTCCCATTTGGGTCCTAGTATTATTGTTGATGCTTACTACCAAATCTCGACCCAAACCATCTACTGAGAGTCTTAACTTATGGACAGTCCTCCTAGACTCGTTGGCCATCATTCGAGCTATCTCATCTGCCGAAGGGTTGAAATTTGGGTAAATCCCCCATTGGTTCTATCCAAACTGTGATAAGTTTTGATGTGAAAGAACCATCTGTCCAGAAGACGTGCCACATGGTGTTACAGACATGGATTCGGTCTGAACGCTTGGTACAATCATTGCCATACTTGACACTCCCATGGTTAAGGTGCTAGTAGCCCCTAGGACGACCTGGGTTGTGGCCGTAGTTCCATGACCAGTCGTAACCATAGATGTGACCGGGGTTGAGGTATGTGGTGGTGTCACACTACCTGACGTTCCTGGTCCACTACTCATGGCTGAAGCTGTTCTTATATACTTTCACTTCGAACATATCGTTGCACTTAAGACAAGTATTTCCTTGGTATACTGAGTATGGATTAGAGTGCATCTAAAAATGACGCCTTAGTGTTTTTAGTCCTACTGGGCGTGCCAAAAGATGTTTTCCTCATAATCATCTCGGACTAAATGAGGGCCGAAGGACTTATGGTTGAATCGTCCTTCTGAAATTGCGCGAGCGTGCCAACTCGCGGCCCATTGGCCGAGCGAGGTTTAGACCCGAGGAAGGAACCCTTTCGGCCGTTAGGTTCTAAAGCCTCTGTTACAAGGACTTCAGCTAGGCGTCAATCCTGACCGGGATCTTCTATCACGTTCACTTCTTAAGTAAACTCGAAGGTTCGGGTGACAAGCGATAGATCTATTGGGTGAAGATACTCGGAAATCACGGTGAAGACGAAGGTGAAGTGGACTCGGTTGTCAAAGCGTTGTGAGATGATATGTGTGTGAACAGCGAATCGCAACGATCCAATCCAGACTGGCCGAAAGAGATCAATGAACCATGATTCTACATTACGAACTACTCCTAAGTGTGAAAAGTAAAGTGAATATAAAATAAAATAAATAAGAAAGGGTTAAATATTACTTACTCCCTGTACTTATAGAGTTTCATCGTTTCAGTCCCTGACCTTTGAATTTCACCTAAAAAGTCCCTCAACTCCCAATTTCCTCCCAATTTGTCTCTGTCGATAAAAACTCCATTATTTTTCCCTAAAAAGTCTATTATAACCCTCATTTACTTAAAAAAAAATTATCTTCCCTCGTTTTTTATTATTATTTTTTTTTTTACCTCTTCTTCTTCCGGCTTTCTCGTATCCTTCTATTCATCTCCTCATCAATATGAATCTAATCCATAGACCTTCAAGAGGTGAAATGAAAAAAAAAAACAGAGAGAGAGACAGAGATAGAGAAATAAATTAAAAGAATTAAAAAAAAATAAGTGAGGACATAATAGACATTTTTGACAACTTTAACAGAAAATTTAGACGGTAGGGACCAATTTGGAGGAAATTGAGAGTTCATGGACTTTTTAGATGAAATTCGAAGGTCAGGGATTGAAATGATGAAATCCTATAAGTATGAGAAGTAAACAGTATTTAATCAAATAAGAAAGTAAAGTGCTCGAATGTAAAGTACTGAACTGAAGTAGAGAAGTAGAAAACTAGAAACTAAAACAAGATGTGAAAATTGAATCGAAGGTAAAGTACCCATGAGATAGCGAGAGAAAAGTTTGAGAGTAAAAGTTGTATATTGATTTTTTTGTGTGGTGCAGGACCTTTTACAATGAGTTACAAGGTGCTATATATAAAAATAAAAAACTCTAGCTAACTTGTTCTCCAAGATGTGGAATTTAAGTAGGATTGCCCTTCTTTTTAGGATTTATTCGTTTCGTAAAACTTTGACTTGGCTGATATCCGAAATCTTCACAATTAAAAATCACAGATTGACTTGAACTCCTTCCTTGTAAGGATTCTTCATCCGATATTGTTGCCTAAACTTGGCCAAACATTAATTTTCATTTCGGCCCACATGAGTAACCAACCTTTTGAACCTGGACTAAACCAAACATATGGCCGCATGGTCTAACTCCCTGATTTTTGGGTCGTCCGTTCCTAAAACCTCAAATCAGGCTGGGTGACCGACCGACACTTTTTCCTGGGTCGTATGACTTCACAAACTATTTGTCTTGATTGGATGCCAACTCAATCCCGTTTCTTCTAAACATGATCGTACATGAGAGTAGCTAAATTCAAGTCCAAACAACTGCCAATTATGCTAGCATATTCCTTTTGATTAATCACATCATTTTCACTTTCAATAGGAAATAAGTGAATACTAGAATCAAAAGGAGTAGACACATGCTTGTGGCCAACATAATCATATTTCTTCAACATTTTCTCGACATAATGTGACTGATCAAGAAAAATACCACCACATGTTTTTGTTATTTTCATGCCCAAAATAAAATCAGCCTCACCAAGATATTTCATATCAAAATTGCTCTTAAGCATAGTTTTTGTCTCATCAATTACGTGCAAATTTTGAGCCAAAAATTAAGAGATCATCCACAAAGAGGCTAATAATAACATGTGAATTTTTCTCAGATTTATAATATATGCACTTGTCACATTCATTTGATTTATAACCATTTTTAATCATTCAGGAAGCAAATTTTTCATACCACTGTTTAGGAGTTTGCTTTAAACCATAAAGAGATTTAGATAACTTACATACCTTGTGCTCTTGACCAGGTTCTATAAAACCTTCTTGTTGGCCCATATAGATCTCTTCCTCTAAATCACCATTTAGAAAAGTTATTTTCACATCTATTTGATGAATAATCAAATCGTGAATTCCAACAATAGCAATCAATAATCTAATGGATGTAATCCTTGTAATCGGAGAAAAATTATCAAAAAAGTCTAGATCAGCTTCTTGCTTAAAGCCTTTAGCAACAAGTCTAGCTTTATATTTGTCTATACTTCCTTCTGGTTTGATCTTTTTTCCAAGGACCCATTTACACCCAATGGTTTTAAAACTTGTTGGTAAATCTACTAATTTCAAGTATTATTAGAAATTAAAGACTCTTTTTCATCATTCACATCCTCTTTCCAGAAAATTGCTTCTAGTGATGATAAAGCTTCATGTAAAGAAATAGGATTTTCCTCAACATTGTAAACATAATAGTCAGGGTCAAAATATTTTTCCACTCTATCTCTCTTACTTCTCCTAGGTTCAATTTCATAAGTTTCTTGTATATGTAAATTAGAAGAAGAAGAAGAACTAGGTTGGGTAAAAACATTTTCTCTAGATTCTGGACCCTCACTATTTTTTGATTTAAAAGGAAATTTTTCTTCATGAAAAATTGCATCACTAGATTCAATCACAACATGATTTTCAACATCAAGAAATCTATAGGCTGTACTATTTAAGGCATATCCAACAAAAACATAAGTAGTAGCTCTAGCACTCAATTTTAGTCTTTTTGGGTCAGTTAACTTCACAAAGGCTAGCCAATCCAAAACTCTAAGATAACCCAAATTTAGTTTATGCCCCTTCCACACCTCAAATGATGTAATTTTTGTATTTTTATGTGGCACTCTATTCAACACATAACAAGCAGTTAAAACTACTTCACCCCAAAGGTTAGAGGGAGCACATGAATCAATCAACATGGCATTTGTTAACTCAATCAAAGTTCTATTTTTTCTTTCTGCCACACCATTAGATGCAAGTGAATAGGGTGGAGTAACTTCATGAATCACTCTTAAAGATTGAACAAAAGAATTGAATTCAGAAGAATCATATTCTCTCCCTCTATCACTTCGGAGGCTTTTAATTTTTCTACCAAATTGATTTTCAACCTCAAGGAGGAACTCTTTAAATTTGGCAAAAGCATCACTTTTATTTTTCAACAAATAGACATAAGCATATTTAGAACAATCATCAATAATAGTGATAAAATACCTGTTACCTTCATGAGTTAAAATTCCCTCAAATCCACACAAGTCTATATGAATTAATTCCAATAGCTCGGTATGCCTTTCAACATTTTTGTGAGACCTTCTAGTAATTTTTGCTTTACTGCAACTCTCACATTTTTCAATATCTTTTTGCACTGAAGGAATTAAACCCAAGCTACTCATGATTCCCACATATCTACTATTTATATAACATAAACGTGCATGCCAAAAATTCTAAGAAGAGAGCATATAAACTGAAGTAGATGCTTTATTATTATTCTCAACATTCAATTTGAACATGCCATCACAAGCATAACCTTTGCCCACAAATACACCTTTTTTAGTGATTTCATATTGGTCAGATTTCATAATTTGTTTAAAACCTGCATTATTAAGAAGGTAACTAGACATCAAATTTTTCCTCATGGAGGGTGTATGCAACACATCTTTCAAAGTTATCACCATACCAGAAATAAATTTGAGCTCTATCTCACCAGTTCCAAGCATATGAATCTCCAAGTATAACTGTTTTGGGCTCCTTAAAAGGAGTGTATTTCCTGAACCAATTTTTATCATAGCAGATGTGCCTATTAGCACCACAATCTGCCCACCACCTTCAACACATTGAACCATATTTACATCAGTTATCATTGCCACATATGGTTCTTTAGTGACGTGAGCTTGAGGAATAGCCTCACGTTTCCGATAATTGCAATTTCGAGCAATTTGCCCACTTTTGCCACAAACATAACAACAAGTATATTGTTACTTATTTTCTAGAGGATATTGGTTCTTATTCACATAGCTTGGGTTGCCTTTATTCTGTTGGTGAGGTTTACCACCTTTTTTCATATTTTTCTTCTTTGGCTGCAAATGAAAGTTTTTATGAAAATGACCATTGGGCATATTATTATTGGAAGATACTAGATTTACCTTGCAGGTGTCATTGTTTGTGTCTTACATAAGAACATCTTGACCTCTTGCTTCCTCCTCAACGTGGATGAGAGTCGTCAAGGTCTCCAAGGGAATCTTCTTTTGTTTATGACGCATGGATTTTTGAAACTCTTTCCATGAAGGTGGAAGTTTATCAATAACACTAGCCACCACTAGATTTTCATCAATTTTGACACCTTCAGATGTAACTTCAGCTATAATCATTTGGAAGTCTTGGACTTGCTCCACAACCTACTTGCCATCCACAATTTGATAGCGGGAAAAACGGCTTGCAGCATATTTTTTCGCACCAGCTTCGACAGTGTCATATTTGCTCTAATGCTTTCCAAATTTTCTTGATAGAAGAGTATGTTGTATAATAATAATCATAAAAATGATCAACAAGACAGTTCAAGAGATAGTACCGACAATTATACTCATCTTTTTGAAATTTCTCAACTTTTTCTTCATGAACTAGAAGTTCATCATCCTTCATGCCTTCGGTACTCTTCTTAGATGGATTCTTCTCCATTAGGACATAGACAACTTTGAGAAGATTAAGGTAGAAGAAAACATTTTCCTTCCATCTCTTGAAATGTGCACCATTGAAGCGGAAATGCTTGTTGAGATCTTCCACATTGTCAAATGGCTTCTCTTGAGTATGCTCCATCTGATTGAATCTCCTTAAAATTTTTGGTGCTTTTTACAATAATAATGAAAATTTCTCTTAAGAAACTCGCTAACAAAAGGCTGAAGCGCTGGTATCTCTCTCTCTTTAAGGAGATTCAAGCCCTCTGCGGAACAATGTCAGTGCACCAAAAAATCTCTTGACTTGTCCCCTTCAGGATACAACAGCCCAACAACAAGTTGTGTGACTCACACCAATCTGCACAAATTGGAGGAACCCAAAGCTCCACCAAAAGCATACCTTTCTTTGGCCCAAAAAACACACAAGACACTTTGGGGGATTTTGGAAAGAAAGTTGATGGGTGAACAGCAGTGTTTCGTAATAGTATTACATAAAAAGTAGGATATATTTTAGCATGCAACAAATGGTGCTATTTATAGGCTCTTAGGACACTCCCTACAATTAATAGGGTAGTAACCAAATGCCACAGGTTGCAAGAATTAAAACCCAAAATAAATCAAAACAAAACACCATGAGTTACAAAATAAAATTCAAAATAAATTTTGAATTTAACAAACAAATAAATTCAAAATTTAAACACAAAATAAATTCACCCAAATTTAATTAGTAATAAAATATTAAGATGTAACAACAATATATATGGAGATCGAAAACTTGATTGACTTGTTAATTTATTAGAGCATGATATCAAGAGTGTTTTCGGTATTTTATTTCTGGGTTTTGATGGCCTTGGAGGCTCTCAATCTCTCGTTCTCTCCCCTTCTCTCAACCACCGTCTCCTCTTTCTCACCAATTTCTCCTTGATTTCTTCGCTATCCACCATGCCTCCATATCCATAGTACATATTGGTACTTCTCCATGACTAGCCGGTTCGACGACACACTCTCCGGCCAAGCCCACTCCATCTTGCATGAGCTTCGAGCGGTTAATGTGGTTTAGATTTAATAGACCCAGAAATTTGGCCTTATATGACTTGATTTAGAAAAGAGCATAGGTATAAGAAGAAGAAGATGTTGGAAAATTTGGTCGATGGATGCTTTGTGTACACCAGATTTCGATTCCCTACAAAATCACACAAAATATAATATATTAATAACAAATAATTATATCATAATAGATTAAAATAACAAGAATTATAGGACTTATCTCTTGGATTTGTAGACTTTCAAAAGACACATCATTTGAAAAGAGTTTAAGATTGAGGCATGCAAACACTGCCCTTAAGAGTAGATTTCTCTTCTCGGAGACAACGTCTCAGTGTAGTAGGTTAGTGGTGCCCTACCCTCCAGGGTACAATAACCGTTAATCCTTGTAAGTGTACACTCACAAACTTGGATCCTAGAAATGCTTGATTTTTTCTTTGGCATTATGGAAGAGCAAGAACAAGGAACACTCTTGAATATGTATGAATTCACTAAAGAAATGGCAACGGAGAGAACTATAGAAAATAATGAATTTCATTGTGTGTGTAAAACCAAGAAGTGACAGGTATATGTAGTAGATGAAAATGCTTAGAGATATGATGCAAATTTAATAATATAATTATTGGAATATCTAACTCCCGTAACCTTAATATGCTCTAATATTATGAGTATAATGAATTAGTGACATTTTAGAATAAATGTAGAGTAAATAGTTTTTCAATGAATTGAGAGTTACACTAAGTATTTTGAAATACACAATCAAAATTTCCAACAGAAGAATCATATATTGGGCTTGGGATTTCATTTTACTTTTGTCCAGAACTCAAGTTCCACAATCTATGACAATTAAAATACTAAATGGCAATCTACTTCATGAATACATCAGGATTGGGCTCCAAGATGGTGGGCTGTGCGCAATACATGGGATCAAGGAAAGGCGATTTGCTAAACAGAGGAACAGATTCCTGCAAAATTTAACGGAACTTGCAAACCTATTGAGTTGTAATCTGTATGTTAATGGAAACTCTGTTACTGTTGCGGGGACTTCACTTGGGCATGTAAGGTGGCAAGAAAGGCTGTGCAGAGGTGCTTTGTTGAAAATGTGAATCATGTAGCTATTGTTAGGTACTTAAAAATGTGGAAAGAGTATATTAAGAGCAACTACAACAGCTTCCCTATAATTTCTGTATTATAGGAAAACAATAGTAAAAACTTTAGCCTTTTTTTTCTTGTCCAACTCCAACAGATTCCCTATTTTATAACAATCTCTAAAATCTCCATATTCTTCCTTAAAATTTTAAATCGAGTTTGTTGTAAATGTAAGGAATTTGGTTTTCTCTTTCCTCACTTTCCCTAAAATAGGGATAGTTATAGAGAATATATTGGAACAAAAGAGGCTTATTTTTCCCTAAAGTAGAGAAAAATCAAAATATTGAAAATCTGTTGGAGTTTCTCTTAAAGTGGAGGGAAAACTTCAGGCTTTGCGTATAGTTATCGACTGGACTGGCGGATAATATTAGCCCCATTTACTGAAATCTAAAAAATAATAATATAAGAAGAAGAAGAAAGAAAGAAAGAAAGAAAGAAAAAATGAATTAACAAAAGAAAAAGGTAAATTGATAATTTTTATTTTTAGGTCACATACTTTCCACGTTAGTAAAGAGACGGAGCCGTCACAGATTTTAAACGGAGGTATCACCTCCATGTCATTATACTATTTTAAGGTATTACACTGATACATTTGAGAATTTGTGTATCAAATTAAGAGTTTGTGTATCAAATTAACCTGGACGTAATAATTTAGGAATGGTTGTTGATTTTTTCTCTTCCTAGTACTTAAAAAACTCCCTCCTACTACAAAAGTACAAAGTATATACACAATTTTCATGCAGCCGGACAAAAATATAAAATTAAGAAGCCGGCCCTAAATTAGGACTGTCCACTTAATTTGATTATACTAAAGAGAATATCTGACGCATTTGAAGGTGCATCGCCTATTGCCCTCTTTTTATTTATTTATTACATATCTGATTAAATATTTCTTTATTTATGCATTTATTAAATATTAGATTTCCACTTGGCTGCTTTTACTCTCGAGCTCTTTCCCTTTATTAATGGCTTCTTCCTCACAGTCACAGACCACCATAATTTCTCACTCTCTCTCTTTCAACACTCAACTCTCAAGTCTCAACCAAGATTTAGGGTGAAATGGAGGCTTCAATTGGAGCAAAATCGCTCGTAAAAATCGCAGCAGTTTCTGGTTCTCTTCGTCAAGGTTCCTACAACCGCGGCCTCATTCGCTCTGGTTAGTACCACGTACGACTATCTATCTCTTCTTTATTTCAGTTAAATGGCAGAGCTTATCTGTGGTTATGATCATGTGTTGGTGTGTGGACTGTAGCGATTGAGATAAGCAAGGCCATCGAGGGCGTCCGAATAGAGTACATAGACATCGCACCGTTGCCGCTTCTCAACACCGATCTGGAAGGCGATGAGAGTTTTCCACCTGCCGTCGAAGCTTTTCGTCAGAAGATCCGGGAAGCCGATAGCATCCTCTTTGCTTCTCCCGAGTACAATTACTCCATCGCCGGTATATTTCTTACTTTGTTTCCTTCACTTCAGTAATAATATTGATATCATTTAATAATATACATGAAAAGAGAGAAGTTTTATATACACATCCTCAATTATTTAATACACATTCTACATTTTTTTTGTCATCAAACTTCCGTCTATACCCATTCTTATAAATAAATAAATAAATAAAAATAAAAACAAAAAAGAATCCACAAAAATAGAATAAAAATTAAATGCTTTATATATCAACATACTAATTAAATTTTTTCTTATAGATTAAATTTTATCCTCATCTTTGTAATAAAAATCGAGGTGTGTTCAAGATCATTTGTGAACGTCAATTGCAAATAAAATAATTGTGGTCAACATGAAGAATTAGCAAGCGACTATATTGGTTGAAACATATTAAAAGAAGTTATAAAACCATCAAATATATGTTGGATACATGAATGTATCATGATTAATCACTTTCTTTGCAAAACAACCACCATGGCTCAATTTTATTGATTTTAATATTGACCATGACTAGATGGATCTGAAGATATTGACATGTATTGAATTTTTTTAAATCAAAGAGGCATCAAATTTTTCAACTTAAAGAACAAAAGGTTAAATCTTCTAGCAATATACGAACCTTCTTGATGCAAAAAAGAAGACAGGTAATTAGTAAATGTGCCGGAATTAATTAGCAATTAATTTTACAATAAAAAAAATTTATAGTAAAAGAATGTATTAAATAAAAATTTATGATACATAGCCGACGTAATTTCTTTTTTAAGTTTTTCCAATTTATTTATTTAATGAGGGGCATAGATGGAAGTTTGATTAAAAAATGAGACAAAAAATATAAAGAGTGTGCATTAAGTAACTAAGGGGGTATATTTAAAATTTCTCATAGCAAAAATGATCAACCAATTTATGGCTAATTTTTCATTTTCTGTTTAAAAAAATAAATAAATTCTTTATTGTCAGTGCACACAGTCCATATTTGAAATAGTTGATATCGTAAATGTCATATATTTAAATCTCACTGACATTACGAAATAGATAAGTTGAGAATAAAAAGTGTGAATTTATTAAATATTCTTATACTGTATGGACTAAAAATACCAATGTAATAGTCATTGAGGTTAGCCCAAGTGATGAGGAGGGTACATAATTAGTTAGGAATAGGCTAGATTAGAATTCGAGTATCATCAAAGTGTAATTAAAGAAGAAAGAAATAGAATAGAATACCATATAAAACTATAAAAGCTACTAGAGCGTGAAGTTGGCTAATCAGGGGAATTCGACTGTGATGGATGGGACCCAACCCAAATTGAAATTCATTGCCAATTGGTATACACAGATGTATGTTCCAGAATTTCAACTACACATTAGTTTTAGATTGTTGCTTTGGATTCTTTTATTCTATTTTTATTTTAATTGGTGTTACCCAGCCATCTTTCAAACAAAGAAAATTGGTGTTATCTATGTGTCACATATAGCATACTGTGGAAGAAAGCTGCAGAAAAGGGCCTTCTCTGCTATAGATCTCACTATTAGGCCTAAAGCGATAATAAACACAGTCCTCCTGTGCAAATCTTTTCTTTGATTTCTCCTGACATAGTTGGTAGTGTTGAAATATCGAGTGTTGTCCCAAATTAGATTAGACCTTGCCTGCGTATGAAAAATAAGACCTGGTATAAGAGCATACGGTTCTCAGTGTCTCCACTATTGCTAGTTGATTTGAGTCGGATGCATAAGTTTAGACTATAGGTACTGTAATCCTGAAAATAGAGGTTCAGTATTATTTTTGCTAAAATTATGGTCTACTGGCAAAATGGTTTATTGTTGTAGATTCTGCTACTTCCTAAACACTTCTTTCACCCTGACTATACCAGCACCTCTGAAGAATGCAATTGACTGGGCGTCCAGACCTCCAAATGTATGGGCTGATAAGGGTGCTGCAATTATAGGTGCCGGAGGAGACTTTGGTAGTGGACGAGCCCAATGCCATCTTCGTCAAGTTGGAGTTTTCCTTGACCTTCATTTCATTAACAAGCCTGAGTTTTTCTTGAATGCATTCCAGCCTCCAGAAAAATTCGACAGTGATGGCAACTTGATTGATGAAGAGTCCAAGGAGAGGTTAGAAAAAGTTCTGCTGTCCCTGCAGGCATTAACTTTGAGACTGAAAGGAAAGTGAATAGAGGCTTGTATCCAGTTTCAAACAGCTAACTTCTAAGTCATTTGGGAAGTTGCTGGATTTGAATTAGAACAAGGATTCTGAACTTTGTGTAATGGCTGCAACCTTGCATGTGCAAGGAAGAAGCTGAAGTTATATGTGATTCTTAGACTAAAAGAAGTCGTGTGATTCAGGCTCTGCCGTGCGTCTGGCATTGCAAGAGTTTTATGCTGCATGTACGTTGTGATTTGTTTCTACTTCCCTTGGCATCGGAGTGTCTTTGGTTTTGAAATTTAGACCTTAACATGTGTTCATGTTTCTCTTGGCATGGCGCACATGCTGATAAGATATTTATGCAATATATTTGAGTGCATATGGCGTCGTTACTGAATGTTTTTGCTGGTGGAATGTGATTATAAAATGGATTGTTGTCTTTCCCAACCTGCTATTGAGAACCAAATTCAAAATTGTACCAGCTTCCTGAATACTTCTCCAAGTATAATGAGCAGACCCAACAATAGCTTGCCAGATTTGAGCAATTTTGCTAAAAGGAAATCCAAGTTATGAAAAAGTTGCCATCCTTGCTTGGCAAGCAAAGCACCTTCTTTTTAGGAGTTGGGATGAGGGAGCTTGTAAAGTGCCTGCCAGTGGATAATTGTATGATATTTTGGTTCCCCACCAGAATTGGACATATTTTCTGCAAATCCATCAAAAAAATTTCACAATTCACATAAATTAGGTATTGCTATTTGGATATACTCTTCCACGTCCAATCTTCAAGTACAACGTGAAGCAAGGTGTCTGATCTCATTGACAAGATGCGCATATATTGGAGTCTATTTGGAATTGCATGGTCCTTGGTATGATTCAGTATACATTTTGCAAGCTTAAGACTCATGTTCACCTTTTTGTGGGTTCTTTAGGAGATTGCGTGGTGATTTGCTTTGGAATGGTAATGCATTCCTACCTACTGAGGTAGCGCAATGGCTGCTCTTCTCCGTGCACCATGGTCGGGCTAGAGTTGGTAGTTGTATAGCAGACACAGGTTGAAAAGGCATGGGGCAGCCAGAGTTTGAGTGCTTCAAGCTTAATATCGATTTGGCGGAGGAGCAGGGGAGTACTTTGTGAGAGCCTAGGCGACCATAGGACCACAATTAGCTGACTGTCTGGTCATCCAATTACGCGAGAGGGTCTTCTGTTTGAGAAGAGGAAAATGCTCATGCAGATTGAGGTCTAGACAGCAACGTTTCATGCCCAAACTCAGTTATGAACTAAAGATTAATGTTCTTATTTACTTGGCCAAGCCAGAGAAGGGGTACTGCTGGTGTAGCGTGAGTCTCTGAAACAAAAGAGAAGCGTTCAATGGACAATGAAGCAGTGGCGGGGACTATAGGCCATTTTAAGGTTAGGAAGGCTTATCTTGGTTACGGGCAACTCCAACAAGGGCTTTTCATACCAGATTTTGTAAAATTATAGGACTTTTCATCTCCAACAAGGCTTTTTAGGGGGAGTTGATCCTAGTATTATAGGACTTGGGCTCATCCCAAGTCTCAAATATGAGACCTTTTCATAACCAAGATCCGCTCACTGTAGATGGGGGCCACCAAGTGGGATGTGACAGCTCAATTCCGAACGAAACGCGCTGGGAAGGCACGTTGAAAGGGACGTGGGCGCAAGCAGAAGGAGAAGAAGGCCACGCGCTACAGTGCTTTGGAGAGAGAAAAGTCAACTGAGAATCTACTGTAGTGGGGCTCGCGGGCCACAAGCCGTCCCAAGTGACCATTGTAAACCCCAGCGGTCATATGTAATCAAAAACTCGGATATGTCCATTTTGAATGTAAATAGTGCCGATGTTGGGCTTGTATTTTTCTTTTTTTCCCTTCAAAAAGATATATTTTCAATCTGAGGGTTGAGATTTGAGAGGAAAAAAAAAATCAACGGCTCTTATTAAATCCAAGGTTATTAATTTCATTTTTAACAAAAAAATTTTAAAAAGTTACCTGAAAATGGAGGAAATAAAATACCCTTTGAACAGTGGATTTTAGGAAATTCTATAAATACCAACCAATTCTTTCCTAATTCCTCACATCAAACATCCTCCATCTCCTTCAAATTTTTTCAATTATTCACCTATATTCTTGTTCTTACATTTTTTTCTTTCTCTTGGAAAAAATGGGTCCAAGAAAGGATTCTTGGAGGCACAATGAAGAAGTTGTTCTTTGCCAAGCTTGGATCACTGTTGGTGGTGATGGTGCTGTCGGAACTGAGCAAAGGTATGATTTATTGTGGAACCGTATTGCAGAGGAGTACAATGCGCACAAACTGGCGGATTACGTAACTAGAACATCTTCTAGTTGTAAAGCTCGTTGGAAAAAAAAAAAGTCCAGCATATATGAAATGGCGGCAAGCTCTTAACAAGGTTGAGACTTTTTAACGACGAAGCGGCGAAAATATGGAGGACGAGGTAATTATATTGAAATATGTTAAGTAGTAATGATTTATTTATTTGTCATATAGTTGTGAAAAGTAAAATGTTGTTATATAGTTTATTAATCGATTTATACTAAGGTGTCTTTTTTTCTTAATATTTTATTTACTTAATATTGTACGTAGCTCATGAATGTTAAGTCGACGTACTACGACTCGATTGGTAAAGATTTCTACATTGCGCATTGTTGGGTTTACTTGAAAAATATGGAAATGAGGAGGGTGCGACTTCATCGAGGAAGGCACGTCCTCAAGGATAGAAAACTCAGAAGCTAGCTAAGAAAAAAGGCAATAAGTAGGATGCAGATGACCTACGACTTCAAATCCAAGTATCGTAGGAGACCACCACCTCCAAGATGATTGTTGGTTTTCCCTTATAGCCAGTATACTGCCCTATCCATCCGCTGGGACAATATTTTCACTGCTAGTGCATACAATCAAGGCTCCCGACCATCCCCGGGAATCCCCTTTCTGCAGATTTGTCGAGCAGCCATCGCAAATTTGCCTTTTGTTGGTCGGCAGAGGTAAGTCTCATGGTACACATTCGAAATTGCTTTCGTGAAGTGCTCTAAAATCTCAATTGTCATGGACTTTGCAATATCTAGGTAATCATCGTAGAAGTCAGTTGTGATGCCATACGCAAGTATCCTCATGGTGCATGTCAGCTTTTGTTCAGTGGATGAGCCGACTCTCCCACTAGCATTTCTTCTCTGAACAAATATGGATTGTAGTTGGCCACATACGTCGCATATCATCCTGTCAAAGACCGAAGGTTGCATTCAATATCGCCTGCGAAATATGTTTGGTTCATATCTGTACGGATTCGTGAAGTATTGAGCTTTAAGTAGAAGATCTATAAGCTCTTGATCCCTAGCCTTATAGTTATGACCTTCCGAAGGACCATTCCATTGTGAATCCTCATCTTCCAGAATTTGGATTTGCAAGGCAGTGACAGACATCATCATGGCTCTCCGACAGTTTCTCGTGATGACCTTTTCTTGATCTTTCTGCAATCATTTCGTCAAATGATTCATTGCAGAAACGGTTTGACAAAATTAAAAGGAAAATAATATGAAGATTTGTAGGATTCGGATGTGAGAACTGTTTGTGAATTTATGAGAGATTAGGATGACAATAACCTCATATTTATGGATGGTTTGAAATGATATCATCAGATAATATATGACATATGGCGGATAAAGACTCAACCATAATTTGGACAACCAATTAGAGATTGACACATGGCTCATGAAATCAAATCCAAATTTGGTTGTTTGTCACATATGCTGACACAACATATCAAAATATCTTCTAAATAATTTGATCGTTTGTTATATGAACCGACACAACAGAACAAAAAGAATTATTATGAATTTTAAAAAAAAAAATCATTAAATGATAAGAATAATTTTTACATATCATGATAACTTTATTTAATTAAATTAACATATTTTTAATATAATACTCATAAACATTATATTCATATAATATTTTAATAAAAAATAGTGAATATAGAACCCCCATATATCACATTATTGTTGGAGATGAGAACTAAGTCATATATGAATAGTGAATCAATGGGGTGCTAAAATGAGAATAGCACCTCTAAATAGAACATATTGTTGGAGCTGCCCTTAAGATACTATTTAAAAAGATCTATCAAAGCTACTGTTGTGTCTCTTTTGTTTCTCGTGACTAGATTTTCCCTGTAGTTTGCAATTGGAACAAAAAAAATTTCCTAGTTCACTATTGCACTAACTAGACTTTAATTCATTTTTCTATTTTTAATTTCTTTTGTAACTTAATTAATTTGACTTGTAGCTAATTTCATTTTTTATTTATTTTTCAAATTTCTTATAGCTTTGAATTTTAAAATAAGCTTTTGATATGTGTTATTCAGTTTATATTGCATACGGTGATGTTGTTTGAATTACTATATACACAATTCCTAACCAAACTAATACGCTCAATTAACGAAATTTGTGGTACAATTTATGTTAGAAAAAAATTCAACAACCATCCCCAAACTATTGTACTAAGGCTAATTTAATATCCAAACGTACCAATGTGATATGCAAAGTCTTATATTGACGTGGATGTGATATCTCAGTCCAAACTCCGTGATGGCTCCGTCTATTTGCAAGCACGTGGGCCTCATGTGATATTTTCATCAAGGGCAGAATAGTCTTTCACTACTAGCAAATTAAAAAAACAAAAAAAATAAAAAATAAAAAACAAAGCACGAAGCTCCATCTCTCTGTCTCTGTCTCTGTCTTTCTCTCTCTCTCACATACCGATCAACTTATTTCATTAAACCATGGCAACGGTGGTAATGATGCATATGAAAAACCCAAATGTGATCATTGGTTTCATCGAGTCGAATCGAAATAGCAGTACAGGCTTGATTTGGAGATGCCATTGACGAAAAGCTTGAAGATTAAATCTTGAGAAAGAACTGCTACGAAAAATTGGTATGAACAAAAGTTGAATCTTGAAAAAAAACTGCCACACATTGTAGACAAATCTTCAATTGTCCCTGGCAATTGTACAAATCTTCGACCTATTCATATTGAACTCGTATTGGGAGGGTTGAAATTGATGGGTCCAACTCATTCTTGGTTTGCTTTGCAGTTTCTCTTTTCTAGTTTTACAGTTTCTTTCTTGAACTTAAACCATTTCTGATAATCAGAGTTCAAAAAAACTGATCGGTCAGTTTTTCTTTTTGGGTTGTAAGGTATCTATGCACTTGATCAATTATGGGTCTTGCTTGGCTTTGTGGAATTTTACTACAGTGCCTTTGGATGATAAAATTACGAAATCCGTAGGAATTTTTAAATGATGGAATTTTTAACTCCATCAATCTAAAATTCAATTAATTGCAATTTCTATTGTTTGGTTGTGTCTATTTAGGATTTGAAATGTGTACTAAATTAAGAAAGTTTAAAACAAATAAAAAAATAAAATAGAAAAAGCCTTGTTTTGGAGATGAAAATTGAATACTGCAAATGAATTTGTAAATGACACATATTTTGGTGGAAATTGAAGTGAGGAATTTAAATAATGAATTCCTTCATTTTTTTTTCCATAGATAAATTTAAAATTTCCAATCTGATAATACCAAACAAGGGAATTAGCTTGTAGAAATTATGAAATTCTCACTCTCAATTAAATTCCATCATTATTTCCCTCATCCAAACAAACTCCTAAAGTGTGTGTCTTTTTGGTTGGTTCTGGTTTTTGGGTTTCTGGGTTTTGATGGCTTTGGAGGCTATCAATCTCTCGCTCTCTCCCCTTCTCTCGACCCCCCTCTCCTCTCCCTCACCAACTTGATTTCTTCGCTATCCACCATGCTTCCATATCCATAGTACCTATTTGTACTTCTCCACTACCAGCTGGTTTGATGACATACTCTCCGACCAAGTCCACTCCATCTTCCATGAGCTTCGAGTGGTTAGTGTGGTTTAGATTTAATAAACCTAGAAATTTTTCATTATATGACTTGATTTGGAAAAGAAAATAAGTATAAAAAGAAGAAGAATCATATACCTGGCTCAGGATTTCATTTAGTACTTCTGTCCAGAACTCAAGTTCCACTATATATGACAATAATAATACTAAATGGCAATCTGCATCATGAGTACATCATGAGTGGGCACCAAGATGGTGGGCTGTGCGCAATACATAGGATCAAGGAGAAGTGATTTGCTAAATAGAGGAATAGATTCCTGCAAAATTTAATGGACCTTGCAAACTTGTTGAGTTGTAATTTGTATGTTAATGGAACCTCTGTTACAATTGTGGGGACTTCACTTGGGCATGCGTTAATGTATGTATGAGATTCAGCTGTAACTAAACCTCAGTTAATGTTGGTCCACGAGGCGGACCGCTACTTGTAGAGATCTTGATGTTTCCGCCAACTGTCAAATAAAATACACAGGGCGTCATTGGGAGACCACGGTTGGCGGTCTTCTCTACTTCGATGCCTAAGTTACTCAATATATTTATGTTGACAGAATAATGTTTGATAAGTAGTAAATGCGTATTTAATGAAGAGAGAGGAGTGGACCTTTTATAGGTGAGGAAGAGACTGATCTCTTCCTTGCTTTCGATGTGGGATTGATATGCCTCTATTCCCAGCTTCTGATGCCACGACAAGATAATCATGGTGCGTCGCGTCAGTGGTGATCTTGGGCTGAGCCGAAGCTCGGCGATAGCCTGTCTGGCAGTGTTTCTGTACGTCACACCCTTGATAGTTGTTGGTACCGCTGGCGGTAGCATGAGCGTGGCTCATTATACGTAAAGACCTGAAATTTCATTAGATAAATTTTTGTAATTCAATAATTGTTTAGATATTTGAATTATGAATATTGAGACTATTTCATAAGTCATTGTGCGGGAAATTCGGTTTCGAATTTTCGAAACGAACATTATTTAAGGGACTGTGAAAATTGACTTTTTATACGTACAAAATTAGGGAACACTTCCTTCATGAAAGTTTTAGATCTCGTCGATACGAGTCCGTGCATATATGAAACGTAAAAATCAGAGTTCATATGAGGAATCTATTGAAGATTGAAAGTTGAGAATTTTCTATAAATATAAGAAAATTTCCCCATTTTTTCATAAATCCTAAATTTCCCTTTTTTCTATTTTCCACCCCAGTTTTCTCTCCCCCTTTGTCCAGCCATATCTTTCTCCTCAGGCCACCAATCGGCTTGATTCCAAAAGCAATTTTGCTCGCTTCGAAGTCATTTGAAACTTCCTAAAAGACATCGAAGTCAAAAAAGAACCGTGGGAGGCACTACAAGGTCAACAAAACTGCACAGCTCGAGCTGAAATCACTCGAGCTGCTCCTCCCTTCGCCGGCTGATTTCTTCCTCCTCCGGCCACCAATTGACGAGCCGCTTGGCCCTATCTCTTCGCATGAAACAAGCTTTCCATACATATATGTCTTGCATCCTATCATTCACCATAGACAACGAATCGAAGCAAAGAAGATCAGATCATCTTTTTGTCATTTCTTCAAATTCCGGCCAACTCCGGCCAAAGTAGGAGGAGAGACTAACTGGATTTTGTTCGTCTTGCCATGCTCTACAAACTCACCAAGTTTCACATCTCCATTTAACCTGAGGAATACGAATTTCAGATTTGATCGATTTTGGACTATTTCAGCCTCTTTCTTTTTGAGGTAAATTTCGACCCCTAGACTTGAAATTTGACTTTGTGCTAATTATGAAAGTTGAAATTGGAGTTGAGATGAAGAACTTTAATGTTTGGAGTTTTGGCAAATTTTGACTTTGGTATGGTGGCGCCGCCACCAATGTGGTGGTGGTTTTCGGTGACCTCCGGCCACCCCAACAACAGCTTCTGCTCATTTTTAGATTGTACATGTCGATACGATCATTTTGATATATAGCATGTAAATTTTCGATATCGTATGAATTAGTTATGAATTTTACGATTTCGATCGATTTCGATCGTTCGATTTATGATCTGTGAAGATTGGACCGTCTGTTAGACGTGTAGTTTTGATATGATGATCGTAGGACTATCCCGATGGCCTTGTGTGGTCAGGAGTGATGATTCGACCGTTGGATCTTCATATAAGTGCGTTTTTGAATTGTACGCTAAGTTAATTATCGTGTTTGATTAGGTGATTGACGGTTTTACTTTGGTGGACGATTTCGGGGTGAATTTGTTAAATTGAAGACGCAGCAGGAGTATCGAGACGAGTAAAACTCACGTGGTTCATATTACGAACCGAGTACATTTAATTAATTTATTTTTTCGTAATTGTGTGAAAATTATTTATTTATTAAATATTTGTTTTTAAAATCACATGGACTTGATCAACTACGGTCCATAAGAAAGTAAAATGAATTTTATTTATACAAAATGAATCTCATGATTTTCTTGTGTGAACTATGGATGGTATTAGTGGTCATCCCTAAGTGGATGATTACGTATATATATATATATATATTTACGTGAAATATATATATTGGTTGGTGTGTTGTTTGAGTGATGATATGATTGAGTTTGAATGATGATTTCGAGTTATATGTCGAATGCTTAAATTCAAGATAATATTGTGTATCTTGGATTGGTTGATTTGATTGTGTGAATTATTTAGGGTCGATGTAGTGACCGGTATGAGGTAAATCGGACGCTCTAATCCTAAGTGGATGATGGGTTACGATTGGTTAGGTAAATTGGATGCCACAACCCTTGTCGGGTAATGGGGCTAGATTGAGTAACAGTATCGGACGTTCTAAATATGTATATATGTATATATATATATTGATGAACTACGATAATGATAAATATGTCGGATGCCATAACCTATGCCAGGTGACGGGCTACGATTCAGTTAGAGCTCCAGCCTATCAAACAACGTATTTTAATAAATACGTTTTCGAGGTTTTGAGAAGAAAGATGTGAGTTTAGGTTTTGTGTTGAATTGTTGATTTTGTGATTGATTATGAGATTGTTGTTTCTTTGCGGATGTGGAAATTTTTGGATGTCGACTTGGGTGAAAATAAATATGAATTAATTAAACAACCGTTCTTTCTTTTTACTCATACGAGCTTTCAAAAGCTTACCGAGTTTTGTGTTGTTGCAATCCATGTACACTATTCAAATGGTGTAGCGGATATTCCTGCTGGTCAGGATAATCAGGGAGGCGACCGTGCTGTTTAGGAGTTGCAGCATTTATTCGATTTCATTTACGTGGTGAGGTTGTAATGCTCATTTAGAGCTTTACAATTTTATTTATGAGTTCTGTTATAATAATTAACCGAGACTAAATTCGAGATTTGAAATTAAATTTGTGTGGTGTGGTTGTTAAGAAAAAGAAATTTTCAGGATGATTATTTTTGAGTTGTGGTAATTCATGTTTCGGATTTTGAATTCTCATTCAAAAAATTCAAGGCGTGACAGTTTGGTATCAGAGCGTAAGGTTCATATTTGGTGATATGTCAATACTTTTTGAGTGATGGCCCGTCTGCAACGGATCCCCATCACGTGCTCTTCGATATTTGCAGTGTGATTGGGTATGTCGTAGTGTGGGGTCTAGTCATGGTGTAAATCCGTAGGACGGTAGAGTTGTCTTTTAGGTTCGTATTAGAATAAGTTTAGTTTCCATGAGTTGCAATCTTCGAGAAATGGGAACCTTCGGATTTAACTCTGTTGAATCGATAAGGATTGTTTTATGGAATTGAGGTTCTTTTGTATGTTGAAGTGTTTGGTTGAAGGCATGGTGTTGACGCATGCACGAATCTAATGTGGATACAAGTAGATAGTAATTTTGCCTTATTAAGTTGGAATTGCAGATGTTTTGGGATGGAATGTACGTATCCTATAGATATCTTGGTTGTAAAGAGGTGTCGTGGTGGAGCTTTAGTAATTGGCATGTGATATGTGTTTAAAGTGACTCCGAGGCAGTTATGCTGACCTTGTGTGAGATTGAATTCTTAGTATAGATTGAGAAGGTTGTGCGGTGATTCTATGTCCACTTGGCGATGAATTTTCAGAAGGAGGAATTATGAGTAATGCATGGGTTCCGTTCAGGTGGAGTTCAATCTTATGAAAGAGGTAGTACAACTTGATTGAGTTGTTGTTGAAGCAGTTGATACTACTCAACTATCTAGGCTGACTAAGGAGGTCACTAGGCTAGGAGCAGTTGGAAAGGGAATTGATCTCACTAACACAAGATGATAAGAGAGTGAGAGATTATGAGGCAGAATTCTCAAGACTATATCAGTTTAGGAGACAAATAGATCAAGAGTTTGGCCGTGAAGTTTCAGTTGGGCTGAATGCTTCGCTTTAGCATGATTTAACCAATTGATAGAACTCATTTGGGTTAGGTGTTAGCCATTGAATACAATTCTTGACTTATATGGAGCTTGTAGGTAGTACTGCAGTCAGGGAAGAGATTGTTGTGGTTTTCGAGCTTAGTGATGTAACTTGGGAAATACTTATGTTACCTCTAAGATGGGTAGTGAAGTTCATTATCGAGGTGATAGCAAGTGTGATACCTATATCAATAGCACCTTATCGGATGACACCAACTGAACTTAAGGAGTTAAATGTTCAAGATGAGAGTTACTTGAGTATGGAGTCCTCAGACCTAGTACTTCTCCATGGATTATACCATATAGTTGAAGAAGAAGAAGAATAAGAAAAAGAAGAAAAAGAAGATAGTTATGCTTCTTCTTTATGGTGAGATGTGATGAAGACGGGAATTTTGTGCTAAGTAACTAGGAATATAGTGACCGTGTCTTGGGAGGACTTTGTACAACTCTTTTGGGGTGTGTGCTTATATTCTAGTGGTGGAGAAGTTGGAGTTAATCTCATTACGTTAACTCGAAGGGTTATGAGTGTCAAAGACTAGGAGCTTAACTCACGCAACTGTATCAATTTGACTGGCTGATAGCTATTGAGGAGTTGGCTCATATGTTCTAATATGGACTGAATTATGAGATCAGGGAGAGAGTGGTCCATTTACAGCTGCCTTCCATGGCAGTGAACCTTGCTGGTGCTTGGATAATGGAGTAGGAAGTTCAAACTTCTTTTAAGGAGATGACAACAATTTGAGATTCCATGTAGTTATAGAGAGTGCAATAGTACGTCAGGTACTCAGTGTGGGTCCTGGAAAAAGGCAGATGATCATTAGCAGACGTCAACTGAGGTAGCTGCTGAATTTAGTTCGATCACACACGTTGGGCATTTAGCGCTCTCGTGATGTTTCTAAATGGGAGGTTTTGACTGTTATTCATCCTTGATTTTAGTGAAGCATTGCATTTCTTCACATTTGGTTTGTGTTTGGTTTGACTCATATGATTCTAGCCAGTTCCTCTGTGTGATTTGATTTTTGGTGTGCTTGAGAATGATTATTGGTGATACATCTTTATCGAAGTGTGGCAGCCATTGTGGTAGTGCCTTTATAGTAGGTTTTGTAGCAGTGCTTGTGTGGCAGCCCTTGTGGCAGTGCTTGTTTAATTTTCTAGCAGTATTTTGTGGCAGTCTGTGTGACAATGATTTTGTGTGCAATGCCATGTGATGATTTGTGTGTGGATTGCTAGACTTTATCATGATTGTGCCCTGAAATCGTAAAACACTTATTGTGTAGTAATGCATGATTCATTGCTAGTATGATAGGCTTCCTGTATGGTTTGACATATGGAAAGAGTGATATGACCTCGTGATAAGATGACTGTGAAAAGACATTATGTTGGTATATGAGCTGAGGTGATAATGTTATTTTCAACCTTAGGAGTGCTAGTGTTGTATTATCAATGCATGGGAACATATATTGTTCTGAGGATAGGAGTTTGAACTGTGGTATAGTCAGTGTGAGGTACTATAACTGCAGAGTTGAGACTCACGACTTAGGTTACCACCAAGTGGGCAATGAAGTGAGTCATGAGTGAGATACTAGGTGTTGTACAAGTATTGATTTATGAATCAAGATATGTCTTACGTAGTAGTGGAGACTAATCTAGGAAGCTACGAGGAATTACTAGAAGTACGAGCGCAACATTTTGTCCACAGATTGTTGGACGGGTTGAAAGATTAGATCAATTGTTGGAGATCATGTTGAAGGCAAGCGTTTGTCGCTTCAAACCTAAAGATAAGACTGAGGTTTGTTAGACCTGTTATGGTGGTGGTGAGAGGTGGAGATTCGATGTTTAGTTTTATCATGTCTCCTAGAATTTCATGCACTGGACATATTGATTTGCCTAGACTAAAGAAAAAGAAGTCTATGATGGATCCAGAGCAGGGGATCGAGGTTTTGTTGAAGTAAAAGTTGGTACAGTCATCGTTGGTTGTAGGTTTCTATTTTACACAAGATTACAATACAACGTTTAGCTAAGGATTTGACTAGTTTTAAAGTGACAGAGTCAACTACTGATTTGATTGAGATTGAGATCTAGATTGTAGGATCCGAGTAGTGATGATCTCAAGGAGGAGGTCATACAAGAAGCATATTGATCTCGATACAATGTACAATATAGAAAGTACCAAAATGTATATGGACCTATGAAGACAGTTTGGTAGAGTGTGATGAAGATGGATGTGGTTGAGTATGTATCCAAGTGCTTACTTGTCAGCAGGTGAAAGCAGAGCATCAGAGACCCGCAGGGATGTTGAAACCTTTACCAATTCCTGTATGGAAATGGGAAGTTATCTCCATGGACTTTTGTGACTGGATTGCCTAGGTCCAGGCAAGGTTATGACTCGATTTGGGTGATTATGGACCGATTGACGAAGTCTGCACACTTTCTTCCTGTGGGGAAAACTGGGGATGCGTTGTGTAAGTTGTACGTGAATGAGATAGTGTGGCTTTATGGTGTGCTAGTTACGATTGTTTCTGATCACTACCATCCGGGACAGGATCCGGACTACACAGAGTAGGCAGAAGAGTTATGCTGACTTGGAGGGGAGACTGGTAGAGTTTGAGGTGGGTGATCATGTGTTCTTGAGATTCTCGCCCATGAAGGGAGTGGTGAGATTCGGCAAGAAAAGGAAGCTAGCACCAAGGTATGTCAGACCTTTTGAAATTCTCGAGACAATCGAGGAACTGGCATGTCATCTTGCCTTGCCACCCAATATGTCTAGTGTACACAATGTCTTCCATGTATCTTTGCACATAAAGTATATCCATGATGAGCCACATGTGATCAATTTCGGTACTATTGAGGTGAATGCGGATGTGATCTTCGTGGTTCAACACATTAGTATCTTGGACAGATCTACGAAGATACTCAGTAGCAAGGAGGTTGACATGGTGAAGGTCTTGTAGAGTCATCATGACGAGGGTGATGCATCATGGGAGTTAGAGTTTGACATGAGGAAAAAGTATCCACAGCTTTTTGTCGACAAACATGCTTGAATTTCGGGATGAAATTCCTTTAAAGATGGTAGACTGTAAAGACCACAAATTTCATTAGATAAATTTTTGTAATTCAATAATTGTTCAGATATTTGAATTATGAATATTGAGACTATTTCATAAGTCATTGTGCTGAAAATTCGGTTTCGAATTTTCGAAACGAACATTATTTAGGGGGTCGTGAAAATTAACTTTTTATACGTACAAAATTTGGGAAAACTTCCTTCATGAAAGTTGTAGATCCTGTCGATACGAGTCCGTGCATACATGGAACGCAAAAATCGGGGTTCATATAAGGAAGTTATTGACGATTGAAAGTTAAGAATTTTCTATAAATATAAGAAAATTTCCCGATTTTTTCATAAATCCGAAATTTCCTTTTTTCTATTTTCCTCCCTAGTTTTCTCTCCCTCCCGTCACGATTTCTGGGCTCCCTTTTGTCCAGCCATATCTTCCTCCTCAGGCCACCAATCGACTTGATTCCAAAAACAATTTTGCTCGCTTTGAAGTCATTTAAAACTTCCTAGAAGACATCGAAGTCAAAAAAGAAACGTGGGAGGTGCTACAAGGCTAAGAAACTGTACAGCTCGAGCTGAAATCGCCCGAGCTGCTCCCCCCTTCGTCGGCTGATTTCTTCCTCCTCCGGCCACCAATAGAGGAGCCGCTTGTCCGTATCTCTTCGCCTTGAAACAAGCTTTCCATACATATATGCCTTGCATCCTATCATTCACCATAGACAACGAATCGAAGCAAAGAAGATCAGATCATTTTTTTGACATTTCTTCAAATTCCGGCCAAAGTAGGAGGAGAGACCAACTGGGCTTTGTTCGTCTGCCATGCTCTACAAACTCACTAAGTTTCACATCTCCATTTAACCCGAGGAATACAAATTTCAGATTTGATCGATTTTGGGCTATTTCGGCCTCTTTCTTTTTTAGGTAAATTTCGGTCCCTAGACTTGAAATTTGACTTTGTGCTAATTATGAAAGTTGAAATTGGAGTTTAGATGAAGAACTTTGATGTTGGGAGTTTTGGCAAATTTTGACTTTGGTATGGCGGCCACCCCAACAGCAGTTTCTGCTCATTTTTAGATTGTACATGTCGATACGATCATTTTGATATATAGCATGTGAATTTTGGATATTTTATGAATTAGTTATGAATTTTAAGATTTCGATTGATTTCAATCGTTCGATTTATGATCTGTGAAGATTGGACGGTCCGTTAGACATGTAGTTTTGATATGATGATCGTAGGACTGTCCCGACCTTGTGTGGTCAGGGGTGATGATCCGACCTTTGGATCTTCATATAAGTGCGTTTTTGAATTGTACGCTAAGTTAATTATCGTATTTGATTAAGTGATTGACGGTTTTAATTTGGTGGACGATTTCGGGGTGAATTTGTTAAATTGAAGATGCAGCAGGAGTATCGAGGTGAGTAAAACTCACGTGGTTCATATTACGAACTGAGTACTTTTAATTAATTTATTTTTTCGTAATTGTGTGAAAATTATTTATGGATTAATTATTTGTTTTTAAAATCATATGGACTTGATTAACTATGGTCCATAAGTAAGTAAAATGAATTTTATTTATACAAAATGAATCTCATGATTTTCTTGTGTGAACTATGGATGGTATTAGTGGTCATCCCTAAGTGGATGATTACGTGTATATATATATATATATATTTACGTGAAATATATATATTGGTTGGTGTATTGTAATTTGAGTGATGATATGATTGAGTTGGAATGATGATTTCGAGTTATATGTCGAATGCTTAAATTCATAATAATATTGTGTATCTTGCATTGGTTGATTTCATTGTGTGAATTATATTATTGTGCTCAATTATGGATTTAGGGTTGACGTAGTGATCGGTATGAGGAAAACCGGACGCTCTAATCTTAAGTGGATGATGGGTTACGATTGGTTGAGTAAATTGGATGCAACAACCCTTGTCGGGTAATGGGGCTAGATTGAGTAAGAGTATCGGACGTTCTAAATATGTATATATGTATATATATTGATGAACTACGATAATGATAAATATGTCGGATGCCATAACCTATGCCAGGTGACGAGCTACGATTCAGTTAGAGCTCCAACCTATCAAACACCGTATTTTTATAAATACGATTTCGGGGTTTTGAGAAGAAATATGTGAGTTTAGGTTTTGTGTTGAATTGTTGATTTGGTGATTGATTGTGAGATTGTTGTTTTTTTGCGGACGTGGAAATTGTTGAATGTCGACTTGGGTGAAAATAAATATGAATTAATTAAACAACCGTTCTTTCTTTTTACTTATACGAGCTTTCAAAAGTTTACCGGGTTTTGTGTTGTTGCAATCCCTATGCACTATTCAATGCGTGTAGCGGATATTCCTGCAGGTCAGGATAATCAGAGAGGCGACCGTGCTATTTAATAGTTGCAGCATTTATTTGATTTCATTTACGTGGTGAGGTTGTCATGGTTTAGCCAATAATCATTTAGAGCTTTACAATTTTATTTGTGAGTTCTGTTGTAATAATTAACCGAGACTAAATTCGGGATTTGAAATTAAATTTGTGTGGTGTGGCTGTTAATAAAAAGAAATTTCAGGATGATTATTTTTGAGTTGTGGTAATTCATGTTTCGGATTTTGAATTTTCTTTCAAAAAATTCGAGGCGTCACATTATAGCTAATTATGGTTTAGGCAAATGCTCATGTAAGTACAACATGTAAGGTGGCAAGAAAGGTTGAGGTGCTTTGTTGAAAATGTGAATCCTGCAACTCTTGTCAAGTACTTAAAAATGGGGAAAGAGGATATTGAAGCGGGAGAAAGTTTCAAGTTTGCTTATTTGAATTGTTGTACGTTATCGACAGGATTGTTGGATAATATTAGCCCCAATTAGTCAAATCTTACAAATAAGAAGAAGATTTTTTTTTTTTTTGAAACTAATGGGGTTTGGAACCCAGTCAAGCTGGGAGGCTCATCTCCACGCCTATGTTGTTATTAATAATATTTTGCCGCATCGGGGGAGGGAACGTAATACCTATACCTCGAGCAAGCATAGTTGCGTTACAAATATCCTCATAGAGAACATCCTGTAAGAAATTAGGAGCCTCAACTAAAGAAAGATCTGCAACATGATCTAGACTAGCAAAGTGAGCTAACATATTCGCTATACTATTTGTTTCACGATAAGCATGTCGAATTCTGATATAATCAAAAGCTTGCATATAGTCTCTACAATCATCAAGAATTCGACTAACCTCTGAGTTATCCTCCGCTTGGCTATCCATGGCAGCAACAAGGATGGAACAATCACTCTCTATTTCCACCTCCTTCCAACCCTGATGAATTGCTAAAAGCAATCCTGCTATGCAGGCCTCAACTTCACTATGAAGAGCTGAACTCAAATAAGGGATCATTCTGGACCATGTTCTTTGAAGTTGCCAGTATCATCACGGATTACAACCCCAATGCCTCCTCTCCCATCAGAGCTCCTATAAGCACCATCAATGTTTATTTTTAGTCTCCCCCTAGTGGAAACATCCATTTTGGAGCAACCCCTCTATTCTTCTTTGCTGGCACCTTTAGAGGATGAAGACGCTGATACTCAAAGAGCAAATTCATGGCCCAACTAACTGCATGCATGGGGTTGAACGTCCCCCCATCCCAAACTAATTTATTTCTTTCTGACCAAATAGTCCAAAGTAGCATAAAAAACACATCAACTTGTTGCTTGGTGAGCACGTCTAGCATATCAAGAACCCAATTCTTTATGGACGTAGTTGCATGGCTTCTAGCACGTAGCCCTAGAGAACTATATAACCAGAAACATGCAATAACATTGCAATCTTTAAAGACATGTACACTGCTTTCAGTCTCACATCGACAAAAATCACATACCTGGTCATCTAACTGAACCCTTCTACTCGGGCTAGCTTTCGTCGGAATACTGTTCTTGCACAGCCTCCAAATAAAATTCCTCACTTTTGGTTGAACCCTAGCTCGCCAAATTAACTTCCATAATCTCTTATCACCTTCTACATTGGACGTGAGGCCTGTGTAGGAAGAGAGGCAGTGCATCTCTTAATATGATACCCACTCTTCACATTGTAAACTCCATGCTTGTCAAAATACCATACTAGTCTGTTCGCGGGGCTTCTCAAACTAAGTGGAATCTTACGGATCAAGTCAACTTCTTCTTCAAAGAACAACTCCTCCAGCCAATTAAGCATCCAATCATTAGACTCCGAGCAAATCAAATTTGCAACCTGTAAGTCCTCCCAGCCTTCAACAGGCTTTGCATAGGGTCGAAATATGTATGGTCTGGGGATCCAAGGATCTGACCAGACAGAAACATTTATACCGGAGCCAATTTGGTACCTAATACCTCTTTCCAAGAGACCTTTACCTTTCATAAGACTCCGCCATGTATAAGAGTCCCCAGGGCTTACATTTGCATGCATAAAATCACTATTTGGGAAGTACTTAAGAAGAAGAATAAGAAAAGAAAGAAAAAATGAATCAACAAAAGAAAATGGTAAATTAGTCATTTATCATTTTTTTAAGCCCACATGCTTGGCACGTCAGCAAATAGGTGGAGCTGTCATAGATTTTGGATGGAGATATCAGGTCCATATCAATATAATATTTTGGGTATTATATTATCAGTTTAGATATCAAATCAATCTTGACATAATAGTTTGAGGACGATCGCTGAATTTTTCTCTTTCTAATACTTAAAAAGCTAAACTGATAGAATTAAGTACACTCCTACTTACACAAAAGTACAAAGTATACGGTATATACACAATTTTGGTGCAAACGGACAAAAATATAAAATTAAGAAGCCGGCCCTAAATTAGGACTGTCCATTTAATTTGATTATACTAAAGAGAATATGAGACGCATTTGAAGGTGCATCGCCTATTGCCCCCTTTTTATTTAATTATTGCATGTTTGATAAAATATTTATTTATTTATGTATTTGTTTATTAAATATTAGATTTCCACTTGGCTGCTTTTACTCTCGAGCTCTTTCCCTTTATTAATGGCTTCTTCCTCGCAGTCACAGACCACCATAATCTCTCTCTTTCAACTCTCAACTCTCAAGTCTCAACCAAGATTTAAGGTGAAATGGAGGCTTCAGTTGCAGCAAAATCGCGTGTAAAAATAGCAGCAGTTTCTGGTTCTCTTCGTCAAGGTTCCTACAATCGCGGCCTCATTCGCTCTGGTTAGTTCCTCGTACACCTGTCTATCTCTTCTTTATTTCAATTCAATGGCGGAGCTCTGTGGTTATGATCATGTGTTGGCGTGTGCACTGTAGCGATTGAGATCAGCAAGGCCATCGAGGGCGTCCAAATAGAGTACATAGACATCGCACCGTTGCCGCTGCTCAACACCGATCTGGAAGGCGAGGGGAGTTTTCCACCCGCCGTCGAAGCTTTTCGTCAGAAGATTCGGGAAGCCGATAGCATCCTTTTTGCTTCTCCCGAGTACAATTACTCCATCGCTGGTATATTTCTTACTTTGTTTCTTCGATTCAATAATAATTTTGGTCTTTTTTTTTAATGATATATAGAGCTAAAATTATCAAGCATTTTGTGGCTAATTTTTTAATGAGTGGTTCTAATTAGACTTCTAAATTTGGTATTTATACTTTCATTTTATTTAATTATCAATAGACTGTGTCAACTCATATGAAAAGATAAATAAGGACACAGAGAAAAAAAAAAACAAATACTCTTCTTATTAATGAGATATGACATTCACTTTTCTTTTGGAAAACCGCATTAATATAAAATTCAAACTTTTTTAAGAATTTCTTTATATTACTTATATAAGTTTATAATTTACCTAAAATAATCCAAAAAATTAATTAATTTCTAACTATGACCTTATCATTTAATACAAAATTAAATTCAAAATAATTTGATTTGGATTTTCCTTAAACAAGTAAATTTATTGAATATTTTAATGTAGCTATTACTAATTTATTTGGAAACCTAAGTCTTTTCTACCACCATCCATATTGCAAAAAAAAAAAAAACTACGATCCAGATTAAAAGAAAAATCTTTATAACTGCCTACTTGTTTGGCGCCTCCAAGAATCACTTTCTGGTTCCTCATTGAAAGTACACAAAAAATGTAGGCAGCTCCCCTCACAAAATTTTGATAGAGAGATTAAGCAAAGAAAAAAAACAACAAATTGTTGAAAATATAGATTTAATTAAGTTTTTTGGTAAAATTAAGGAGGTGTACTTAGTTTTTTAAGTATTCACAATAGTGAATTAGAGGTTTAATAAGTAGGAGAGGTCCAAATATCAAATTTGAAGGTCCAATTAGAATCACCATTTTTCAATTTGTGTTCTTTAAAAAAAAAGTTCCTTATTGTTGGTGTGATGTGGGCTGTTAGTTACTTCGACTAACCGACATTATGAAGATTATATGTTTAAATTTCACTGATATTATGGGATGAGTGGGTTGGAATAAAAATGTCATTTCTACTAAAAATATGTTGTGTAGACTAAATACGAATATAAGTCATTGACTATGATCAAGTGTCTCCACTATTGCTAGTTGATTTGACTCGGATGCAGAAGTTTAGATCATAGGTACTGTAATCCTGAAAATCGAGGTTCAGTATTATATTTGCTAAAATTACGTACGGTCTACTTGCAAGAGGGTTTATTGTTGTAGATCTGCTACTTCCTAAACATTTCTTTCACCCTGACTATACCAGCACCTCTAAAGAATGCGATTGACTGGGCATCCAGACCTCCAAATGTATGGCTTGATAAGGGTGCTGCAATTATAAGTGCCGGAGGATTCTTTGGTGGTGGAATATCCCAATACCATCTTCGCCAAGTTGGAGTTTTCCTTGACCTTCATTTCATTAACAAGCCTGAGTTTTACTTGAATGCATTCCAGCCTCCAGCAAAATTTGACAGTGATGGCAATTTGATTGATGAACAGTCCAAGGAGAGGCTAAAAGAAGTTCTGCTATCCTTGCAGGCATTTACTTTGAGACTGAAAGGAAAGTGAATAGAGGCTTGTGTCCTGTTTCAAACAGCTAACTTCTAAGTCATTCGGGAAGTTGCTGGATTTGAATTAGAACAAGAAGGATTCTGAACTTTGTGTAATGGCTATAGCCTTGCATGTGCAAGGAAGAAGCTGAAGTTATATGTGATTCTTAGACTAAAAGAAGATGTGTGATTCAGGCTCTGCCATGCGTCTGGCATTGCAAGAGTTTTTATGTTGCATGTTGTGATTTGTTTCTCCTTCCCTTGGCATGGGATCGGAGTGTCTTTGGTTTTGAACTTTAGACCTTAATATGTGTTCATGTTTCCGTTGGCATGGTGAACATGCTGATAAGATATTGTGCAATATAATTGAGTGCATATGGGTTCGTTACTGAATGTTTTTGCTGGTGGAATGTGATTATAAAATGGATTGTTGTCTTTCCCAACCTGCTATTGAGAACCAAATTCATAATTGTACCAGCTTCCTGAATGCTTTTCCAAGTATAACGAGCAAACCCAATAATAGCGTGCCAGATCTGAGCAATTGTGCTAAAAGGAAATCCAGGTAATGATAAAGTTGCCATCCTTGCTTGGCAAGCAAACTCCCTTGCTTTTAGATGACGGAGCTTGTAGAATGCCTGCCAGTGGATACCTTCAGCTTCTTTTCTTTGTAATTGCTTTCCTGGGTATGATATTTTATACTTGTATTAGGATTATATATAATTTTGGCATAACTGTTTATCTCTTTTAGCCAATTCTTGTGTTTTCATTTTAGCAAATTTAGTCTCCTGATGCTTATCGTACTGTACATATAATTGTACGTCCTAAAGAGGGACGACATATGGATCAAAATGGCTAAATGGGTAATGCACCGGACTCCCCCACGTGATTTAATAAGAAGTTGACTGAGAGTGCCATATTGTTAACCGAGATAAACACATGCATGAACCAAAAAGGTAATCATCCCTTGTATTTATCCCAATGATTTAAAAAGCGAGCCTTAGGCGCGGCTTAAGGCTTGGAAAGCAGGAGGCGCTGTGAAAAATGCCTTCGTTTTGCAGCCGAGGTGCAGAGACGTGGAAAGCGGTGCCGAAGGTGGCAAAGGCATGGAAAGTGTTGTACAAGGCGTCCTAGGCGTATGCCTGGGATTTTTTTTTTTTTTCCTTTAACACCAAAACAACGTCGTTTTGGTGTTTTGAGAGACCATATTCATTTAGGTCGTGTATGAGTACAAGCCAAGTAGACATCACTCAAAGCAAGCCTCCTCCCCGACTCCTTCACTCTCAAAGCCGCCGATCCTCATACCTTACTCAAAAATTTGATAAAATCATGAAGAGCCTATAAGTCTTTTCAAGAATTTGGTTTTAAAGGAGGCTGTTTGCAAACTTGAGGAAGAAGTAAGTCCGATTTGAAGAGAAAGAGTGTAAGGTATGAGTTTTCTGACTTTCTCTCAACTTTCGATGTTTCGTTTGGATCTTTGGATGGGCATATTTGATTTAATAATGATGGGCATATCTGATTTAATAATGTTTGTTTGTTTGGAACTTTGGATGGGCATATATTTTTTATTTAATGGTGATGGGCATATCTGATTTAAATTAATTATGGGCAACTAAACCATCTAGTTCTTTATTAGAGTTACTACATTCCAAAACTTTGATTATGGTAATAAACAATTAAACATGCACTTAGGAAATCATCTTGCTCTAGGGTTCACACATTTGCCAACAATTTGGCAATAAACAAGTTTTTCTTGAACAGAGAATCAAGTAGCGATCTCTTGTTGAAACTTGAAACCCAACAAGTCTGAGCAATTCTACTTTTGATGAACAATTGTATAATACCAGTCATTAATTATTCCGTAGTAATTGATTGTTAATTGACATGCTGCCCGAACTAGTCGTGCTTTGATTTTGGGTAGATTGCATGATCTTTTTTTATATATATACAACAGATTGCATAATCTTGTGAAATTACAATTGTATATTATATTTAATTGATAGAATGTTATGGTTAGTGCAGGTAACAATGAGTTCTAGTTCTATTACAAGTGGGATAACAAAGAAAGATCATGCTTGGAAATGGACTAAACCAATTCCGGGGGAGTTGAAGTACTTTTTGTGTGCATTTTGTGATCAAAAAAATACTTGTGGCATTTTCAGATTCAAGCAGCATTTAGTTGGCACTCATAAAGGAATCAAAGCTTGTCGAAAAGTCCCACCAAATGTGAAGGATTGGTGCACTTTAGCACTTGAAAAAAATGAAGAAGAGAAACAAGCAAGGATTGCGGTACGTAGGGAGATAGGGGGATTGGAGCCACTAGAAGAAGAAGATGCACATGTTCAAGAAGTGGAAAATGTGGCTGCAAGTGAGAGTGGCAGTGCCCAAACTCCACTTAGTGGTGGTTCTACAAGTCAACTGAAGTCTAGAGGACCCATGGATAGCTTTGCATCCTCAAAAGCTCGACAAGTTACATTGAATTCTTCATTCAAGAGAGAAGAAAGACATAATGTGTGTAGGGCGATTGGACGGTTGTTCTATACTAGTGCCATAGCATTCAATGTGGCAAATAATCCTTATTATTTTGTAGCATTGGAGCAAGTTTCCAAGTGTGGCCCCGGTTTTCAACCTCCAGCTAGTCATGAATTAAGGACTTGAATTTTGAAGGAAGAAGTTGTAGATGTTCAAAAAATGATGTTAGAGCACAAAAAAGATTGGAGCAATTATGGATGAACAATTATGTCGGACGGTTGGACAGATGGCAAAAGTAGGGTTATACTAAATTTTTTAGTAAATACCCCTAGAGGTACATGGTTTCTAAAATCTGTTGATGCATTAGATACAATTAAAAATGGGGAGTTGATGATCAATTATTTGGATAGTGTTATGGAGGAGGTAGGGGAAGAGAATGTGGTCCAAATAGTTACCGATAATGCTTCTAATTATAAATGATCGGGAAAGGAGCTTACGAAGCATAGAAGCAAATTATGGTGGACTCCATGTGTGGCTCATTGCATTGACTTGATGTTGGAGGATATAAGCAAGTTGAAAGTCTTTGAAACTACCATTCAAAGAGCTAAGCAAATTGTGAAGTTCATTTATGGGCACACACAAGTTCTTTCCATTATGAGAAAATTCACCGACAACAAGGAAATAATTCATCCGGCGGTTACAAGGTTTGCCACAGCTTTTCTCTCTCTTCAAAGTTTATATAAGCAAAAAGAAGCTCTTATTAGTATGTTTTCATCTAAAGATTGGAATGAATGTGGATGTTCAAAACATAAAGATGCTTATGATGTGAGAAAGTGGATACTTCATGATGGAAATTTTTGGAACCATGTTGCTTATTGCATAAAAAGTGTTCTACCACTTGTTTGTGTTTTGAGAGAGGTTGATTCGGAAGTGAGACCTGCTATGGGATTTATCTATGAACTGGTGGATGCCGCAAAAGAAAAGATAGCAAAGAATCTTGGAAATGTGGAAGTAAAGTATGGTCCAATTTGGAGGAGAATAGATAATAGATGGAGTCCACAACTTCATCAACCATTGCATGCAGCTGGTTATTACTTGAACCCTCAATTTCGGTATGAATAAAACTTTTCAAATATTGAGCATGTGAAGAAGGGTTTGGAAGAGTGCATAGATAGGATGCTAGTTGGTGAAGATCGTATTAAAGCGGAGATACAATTGGACTTATATGAGCGAAAGCTCGGTAAGTTTGGAAGTGAGATGGCCTTGTCTACTAGGAAGAAGCGATCACCCGGTTAGTTACTATTAGTTGCTTAACTTATAATTCTTTAAATGCCAATATGATTTTGATTTATTAATATACATTAGTTTTATGTTCTTAGTATTTTGGTGGGAAAAATATGGAATACAAACACCGGAGTTGATGAATTTTGCTACTCGGGTCCTTTCTCTTACTTGTAGTGCATCGCGGTGTGAGAGGAATTGGAGCACTTTCGAAATGGTAAGTTTTCTATCACCTCTAATTTGAATTGTTGCATTTTGTATGTTGATTGTAGATTCATACCAAAAAGAGGAATAAACTTGAGCATAAGAGTTTGCATGCTTTAGTCTATGTGAAATACAATATTTCTCTAAGAGATAGGACTATGAAAAGAAATGCCACAATGATCAATCTTATTGTTGTGGAAGAAATTGAATCCGATGATGAATGGATAACTGAAATAGAGGATCCTGTTCTTCCTGCCGATCCTAATTGGCTTGAGGATGGAATAGAATATTTAACATTGAATGATGAGGCGGTAACAAATGTGCCACTTGGTACATACCAAAGTACCCTAATGGTTAGAGAGCCTATTCCTCGTGAGGCTTCTCCTTCTCATGAGCCAACTCCTCCACATGAGCCTACTCCTCCCAATGAGCCTACTGTTTCTCTTGATGAGCCTATTCTTTTATACAAAAGAAAATCTAGTCAAGCACATAATTCTATAGGTAAAAGAAAGCTTCCAAGGAAATCAATGTGTCTCGAAGACATTGCGGATAATGATATTAGAACTAATCCATATGAAGACACTAATCCTCTCTTCGAGTACCATGGTGATGATACTGATGACGATAACAGTGATGGTGGTGATAGTTTGGACGGTGATCTCCTAGTTGATGAGGATGATGATTTCCAAGCATGAAGTAGATTTCAACAATTGTTCTTCATCTTTGGTCTTTCAACTTTAGATCTTTGATTTCATTTTTTGTTGGTGATTTTGTTGAATCATATGGTTCTAGTACTTTATTTATTATGAGTGAATAACAATTAATGATGTTTTTTTAGTTACTCTTAATGTAGTATATATAAGAGTAATAATTACATCAATATAGCTCTTTTATACGTAAGGCTTACGCCTTACGCCTCAAGGCAAACGCCTTCTGAGGCTCACCAAAAAAAGCATCGGCCTACGCCTCAGCGTTTTAAAACATTGATTTATCCCTAAAGTAAAACATTGAGTATGATCTAAATTTCAGTTATAACTATAGCAAAATTATAATAATAATAATAATAATAATAGTAATAATAATAATAATAATAATAATAATAATAATAATAATTAATTAATAAATAAATAAAAATCTGCAATGAGAAACTACAAATATGCAGACATGAGATGGATTTAGAAAGCACACCATTCAAAGATTATATGATGTATATTATGGAAAATGTTGGTAAGTATCACAGTAATCAATTGATCTAAATGTTCTTTTACATATTCCAACTGTTTTTTGTACCACACAGGACAATTGCAAGCGGCCAAATTCTTGTTTGGCTTTCCCTGTCTAACTGGATTGCTAATATCCAAATGGTGAAGGAGGCATTTGTCCATGTATGATAACATACAGGGGCGGATCTAGGCATTAGCTTGGGTGGGCTCAAGCCCCACCGGGCTTTTTGGGTCCAAAAAAAAATTAGGTATATAGGTATTTTTTTTTTTTACAACACTTCTACCATTTCAACTTTTCAAGCCCCACCACTCGCAATTGTCCCGAACGGCCGAACCTGCTTCTCTCCCTACTCCGAACCTGCTTCTCTCCTGACTCCCGAGTCTCCGGTCTTTCAAGCTCCACCCAGCCCCCACCGCCGAGCTCCACCTCCATACTTTGAAAGTTAGCCCTACGGCCCTACCCAGCTTGGAGGCTTCCCAATCCCGAGTTCCAAACACCTTGTGCAAGCGTGCTGAGCTCCGGCTCCGGCCTCCAGGTATCTCTCTCTCCGTCTTCTTCTCCTCCTCTTCTCCTCTTCTTCTTAATATGAGACTCTGAGTTTCTGAATTCTGATTTTTGGTGATATGTAAATTGGGTTAAGGCTTCAATAGAGAGTGTTAGATTGCTTGCTAATCAAGGAGCTCCTTTTAGAGGCCATGATGAATCTGAAAGTTCCTTGAATGCCGGATATTTTAGGGAAGTTATAAAATATTTTTTAAAATCTTTTTCAAGAATAAGTGTGGAGGTTGAGAGAGTTGTCTTGGGAAATGCTCCTGAAAATGCCAAGTATATTAGTCCAACAATTCAAAAGCAAAGTCTAAATATTCTTGGTAATAAAGTGAGGAGCAAGATACGTGAAGAAGTTGGGGATGATAAATATTGTATTCTTGTTGATGAAGCTTTAGACATATCTGGTAAGGAACAGATGGCCATTATTCTGAGATTTGTTGATTGTCAAGGTATGATACGAGAATGATTTTTTAAGATTGTGAGTGTTCCTAACGCTACCTCACAAACTCTTAAATATGAGATCACCAAAGTACTTACTATGTTCAATCTTCAAGTGAGAAATATGCGTGGTCAAAGGTATGATGGTGCTAGCAATATGAGAGGTATTTATAACGGGTTGCAATCATTGTTTCTTGAAGAGTGTCCTTATGCATATTTGTGCATTGTTTTACTCACCGCTTGCAATTGACATTGAATGCTACAGCTCAGGGGTGCATGATATTTGACAATTCTTTTCAACATTGAGTTTAATTGTGAATTTTGTTGATTCTTCTGCTAAGCGTTACTCTGCATTAAAAGCTGTAAGAACTGAAGAAATTGCAAACTTGGTAGCTTCCGGCGTGCTTCAAACAGGTCCTGGTGCTAATCAAAACTTTGCAACGAGCTGGTGCTACTCGTTGGAGCTCACATTTCCATTCTATTAAGAGTTTAATTGAACTGTTTAGTGCAACAAAAACCACTTTTGATGACATGATTGACCAAGCACCCAGAGAATTGCAAGGACAAGCTAAGACTATTCTTAAAGCTATGAGGTCTTTTGATTTTGTGTTCTGCTTGCTTCTAATGCACAAAGTAATGAAAATCACTAAAGTTCTTTGTCAGACATTGCAACGGAAATCACTTGACTTTGTACATGCTATGAACTTTGTTGGACTTACAAAGTCACTTCTTCAGGAGATGAAAGAAAATGGTTGGGATGATTTGGTAAGTGATGTGGAATCTTTTTGTGAAAAACATGATATTGATATGCCTGATATGAATGCTTGTTATAAGGATGGTACAGGTCGTCGTTGCCAATAAAGAGATTTCATTACAGTTGAGCATCATTACCATATGGATGTATTCAATGCTTTAGTTGATTTTCAGTTGAGTGAGTTGAATAGGAGATTCTCAGACCAAGCATCAGAACTCCTTATACTTAGTTCAACCTTGGATCCTCGTGATAACTTCAGGAATTTAAAAATTGAAGATATTTGCAATCTTGCAAAGAAGTTTTATCCTGAAGATTTTGAGGATGGTGAAATGTTTGCTCTAGAATTAGAGTGTGCATATTATGAAAAAGATATGCGTAGTGATCCAAAATTCCAGAATTTGGAATCCATTTCTGATCTGTGCCGGACCTTGGTTCAAACAAGGAAATCAGAATTTTTCCCTATACTTCATGCATTGATTTGTCTGATTTTGACTATTCCTGTTTCTATGGCAACCACTGAAAGAGTATTTTCAGCTATGAACATTGTTAAGAATAAACTTAGAAACAAGATGGAAGATGAGTTTCTTGGTGATTGTATGATCCTTCACATTGAGAAAGACTATGCTGAATCTATTAGCAATGACGAGGTGATTAAAGAGTTTGAAACTTCATGTACTCGTAGACTTAGATTTAGTTAGTTTATGTTGTATTATATTGCATTGCACGTTTATTATATTGACGAGTTTATTGTTTAATTTTGTATATGCATTTGAGGAGTAAGGCCCATTATGTCCCCTCCTGATTAGGTGTATCTTTTTTTTTCAATTTATAAAATTCTCTAGCACCGTCGAGATTCTCTACTATTTTTTTCCATTTGTTAAGAACTTCAAGCCCCACCGAACTTGAAATCCTGGATCCGCCACTGATAACATAGAAGACATCCTGCAGAATAATAATAATCTCATGCCAGTAAGGTACTCTTATTTGAATATAAAAAAGATGATGAGGTTTCAAGGACAAATTGGGCGAAGGAGGCTATGGATGTGTATACAAGGGAAAGCTCCGAAGTGGTGGTCTTGTAGCCATTCAGATGTTGGGAAAGTCCAAAGCTGATGGGCAAGAATTTATCAATGAAGTCCTTGCCATAGGAAGGATTCATCATGTTAACGTAGTGCAACTTCTTGGCTTCTGTGGTGACGGTTCAAAACGTGCTCTTGTTTATGATTTCATGCCTAATGGTTCTCTAGACAGATACAGCCAAATATAACAAGATTGAGAATGAATTTTATTGGATATTTATTACACCCATTCTGTGGTGTATATAAACAGATTACAATCGTACTACAACTATTGTATACTACTGTACTACACAACATATACAAGGTAAGTAGTTACAACAATATATTCCCTTGTAGTCTATTCCTAATAGGCAACGATGACTCACACTAACACTCCCCCTCAAGTTGGTGCATATACATCAACCATGCCCAACTTGCTTAATGAGTCATAAAACACCTTCCTGGAAACTCCTTTGGTAAGTACATCTGCAAGTTGCTCTTCAGTTGGAACAAAAGGAAAGCTAATGATTTTGGCATCTAGCTTCAACCTCCATATGCTTAGTACGATCATGTTGTACTGGATTCTGTGATATGTCAATAGCTGCCTTGTTGTCACAATACAACTGCATGGAATTTGTGAGTATGAAACCTAGATCACGTAACAGATTTCTCAGCCACAACAATTCACACACTCCATGAGCCATACCTCTATACTCGGCCTCAGCACTAGAACGCGCCACAACTTTCTGTTTCTTACTCTTCCATGTAACCAAATTACCTCCCACAAAAGTAAAGTAACCTGATGTCGACCTCCTGTCTGTGATATTTTCAGCCCAATCTGCATCTGTGAAGCCACAAACCTCAAGAATGTTGTTGTGCTTAGAAAATAGTATTCCCCTTCCTAGAGCTGACTTCAAGTACTTTAGAATTCGCATAACAGCATCCATGTGACTCTCACTCGGATTATGCATGAACTAACTCACCACGCTCACTGCATACGCAACATCTGGTCTGGTATGAGCCAAATAAATCAAGCGTCCAACTAACCTCTGATAGCGAGCTCGATCAGTAGATACCTGATCTGGATACTCAGCTAAACCATGATTCTGCTCAATAGGAGTGTCAATAGGTCTGCAATCTAACAAACCTGTCTCTGTCAGCAAGTCAAGAACATACTTCCTCTGGCACAGATAGATTCCTTCTCTCCCCCTGGCTACCTCAATTCCTAAGAAGTACTTAAGCTCACCCAAGTCCTTCATCTCAAACTCAGAAGCTAGCTGTCTCTGCAGTCTATCCATCTCAACAGTGTCATTACCCGTGATTACCATATCATCCACATAGATAATTAGAGCTGTTACCTTCCCCTGTTGATGTTTGAGAAACAAGGTATGGTCTGAGTTGCTCTGCTTGTAACCAACCTTCCGCATGAATTGTGAAAATCTTCCAAACCAAGCACGAGGTGACTGTTTGAGACCATACAGAGACTTTCTCAATTTGCATACAAACTCACCAGGAGAAGCAACTACATACCCTGGTGGGAGGCTCATGTATACTTCCTCGACTAACTCTCCATGAAGAAATGCATTCTTGACATCAAACTGTCGGAGTGGCCAGTTTAAACTAGCAGCGAACGAGAGCAGAACCCGAATAGTATTCATCTTGGCAACAGGAGCAAAAGTTTCATCATAGTCTATACCATACGTCTGAGTAAATCCCTTTGCTACAAGTCGTGCTTTGTATCGATTCACTGATCCATCTGCATTATGCTTCACGGTAAACACCCAACGACAGCCTACAGCCTTCTTGCCGTGTGGTGGAGGCACAAGTTGCCAAGTACTGTTCTTCTGCAACGCCTCCATCTCTTCATCCATAGCCTTCCTCCACTTTGGATCCCCCAATGCATCCTGCACTTTGTTAGGTACTGATACAGCAGATATTTGATTCACAAATGATGCATATGACTTAGACAACCTCCTAGTGGACATATAGTTGGCTACTGGATATGTTGATTTGGCAGTAAGAGTAGGTTCATATCTTTTGGCTGATTGACCTCGAGTGGTCCTATGTGGTAACACATATTGCTCAACATTAGACTCACTACTACTAGTATCAGTGGATGGACATACCTCAAATGGATGATCTTCAGTACCAGGAAGTTGTGGGTCAGGGGTAGAAGGGATGGCAGGAGGGGCAGTTGTGTCTTCAACCTCATTCTGAGTGATGGGAACTGGTGCTTTTGCTGCTGGAGGCGGCGAGCTAATAGTTTCAACCGGATCTGTCAAAATACCTCCTGGCTGTGTGGCTTCTCCCTCTCCCTCTGATTCCCCCTCTCCATGATATAGCTCTTCAAAATATGAATTCTCCCCCTGAAGAGCTGTATCTGAAGAGGAGAAATAACTCATGTCTTCAAAGAAAGTAACATCCATAGTGACATAATACTTTCTGGTGGGTGGATGATAGCACTTGTACCCCTTCTGATGACCTCCGTAGCCAACAAACACACACTTAAGGGCCCGGGCATCCAACTTAGACATCTGATTTTTTGGTATATGGACAAAGGCAACACAACCAAAAACACGAGCTGGAAGATTGTGAAAGGATGGTAAGGAGACATGAGAAGCGAGAACCTCAAATGGAATTTTGCCCTGAAGGACACTGGATGGAAGACGATTGATAAGATGAGAGGAAGCATGTATAGCATCGCCCCAAAGATACTTGGGCATATGAGCACTAAAAAGAAGGGCACGAGCCATATCAAGTAAATGACGGTTTTTCCTTTCGGACACTCCATTCTGTTATGGTGTTTGCGGACACGTGGTTTGGTGGACAATCCCATGAGTTTTAAAAAACTCTTGGAACACATGGTTAACATACTCCCCCCCCATTGTCAGAACGAAGGACTTTAATGGTGCCATGATATTGTGTCTGAACAAGATTACGAAAGGTTTGAAAAGCGGGGAAGACTTCATCTTTGGTTTTAAGAAGAGCAACCCATGACAATCTCGTACAATCATCAATAAACACCACAAAATATCGCATACCCGATACAGTAGGCTCTCTAGAAGGTCCCCAAACATCAGAATGAATCAACTCAAAAGGGATAACACTTTTATTAGAAATACTAGGAGAATAAGTGGCACGATGACTCTTGGCCAAAACACATGTTTCACAATGTAAAACTGACTCATCCACACCAATAAACAAAGTAGGCATGGTTTTCTTCATAAGACTAAAAGATGGATGCCCTAAACGGCGGTGCCACAACCAAATCTCACTTAGCTTATCAGAATTCGAAGTCAAAGCGACTCGGGACTGTGCTCCTGGTTTCTCTCCTGCATATGTCTGATCCAGATGGAACAACCGACCCCTCAGATACCCCCGACCGACTATCTCCCTGGTGAGAAGATCCTGAAAAATCACATACATAGGATAAAAGGTCACAGAGCATTTAGACTCAGTGTTCAATTGTGGGACAGATATCAAGTGATGAGATAAGTCAGGCACATATAACACATTATGAAGTTCTAAAGTGGGAGTAATACGCACTGACCCTGACCCTAACACAGGAAAAGCCTCACCATTGGCATTGGTTACATAGGACACTGATGAGGAAGACAATTCAGTAAAATATGATTTATCATAAGTCATATGATCGGAGGCACCAGAATCAATAATCCATGTATCAGAACCAACAAAGTTAGAAATCTGTAAAGCCATACCAATTTTACCTCGACCAGCTATAGAAGCTGTAGGAGTAGCTCCACCTGTTGTATAATGATCTTGGCCAGCCACTCCATAGAAATCTGGTTCTTGGACCAAGTGAACCGCAGCTGCTTTCCCCTTAAGACGATAACCTTGCTTTTTAGGTTTAAGATGTGGGTTCAACTTCCAACAAGTCTCCCGAACATGCCCAAGATCGTTGCAATAAGAGCATTGAGGATGAGGACGGTTTGAGAAGCCTTGCGGGAAGCCTTGCTGATGAAGTGGGGCTGAACTATGTTGCTGAAGGAAAGGTGCAGGTGACTTGGCCTGAATGAAAGGTGCAGGTGACTTGGCCTGAATGGCTAGGCTAGATACTTCAACCTGTGCAGATTTGACACTTTCCTGCTGAGACTCATCCTTGCGGATGTATGTAAAAGCTGTGTTCAAACTAGGAGGGTCTGTCATTCTGAGCAATTCTCCCTTGGCACTGCTATGCTTCTCATCAAGCCCTCTCAGGAAGACATGAACCCTTTCTAGCTCCTTCTCCTTCTGGTACCACACAAGATCTTCCAGATTCTTGATCTTGCAAGGACGCTTCTGATCAATTTCAGCCCATACATTCTTCAGTTTGGTGAAAAACACTGACACTGGTTGCCCATTCTGTTGCATTCCTGCAGCTTTGCACATCAGTTCATGAACCTGTATAAAATCAGACTCATTTGTATAGAGATCTCCCAACGTCTTCCATATTGCCTCAGCAGTTTCACATTCCTCTACCATTTGCAGCACATCATCAGTCATGGCTCTAAATAAAATAGACATTACTAACCCATCATCATCTTCCCACTTAGCATAGGCCTCGATGTCATCTTCACTAGGAACCTTGATTGTTCCTGTCACATGTCCCATCCTGTGTATCCCACGAAGATAAACGGACATAATCTTCTTCCATGTTCGGAAATTGGTACCAGTGAGTTTGGTACCACCAAAAGAACCACCTTCTGAGCTCTTAACAGAGACCTCAACTTTCTGAACCTCATTGGTCTTAGAACCCTGACCTTCACTTTGATCACCACCCATCACAACAATTCAGTAGCAAAAAACACAGAGTATGCAGCGGAAAAAGAGGATATTCCAACAATTGCAGCGATATATATATATATATATATATATATATATATATATTCTTCCTTTTTTTTTTTTTTTTTTTTTTTTGAAAACTGTTGAGATTGACTGAGTTGGTCAAGTTGACCGAGTTACCGAACTGAGTTGGTTCTGTGGTGTATAGGGACAGGGACGACCGGAAGCGGGAAGACGCCGGACTGAGTCGAGACAATCGTGGACGTCGACTGAAGGGATTCGACAATCTGATGTCGGAGGCAGACGAAAGCGGTGAGGGACGATCTGAGGTGCCGGTTGCAGCCTGGAGGACGGCGGGCCGATGACCACGATCTGGGCAGCAATGGTGTCTCCGGACGTGAAGGCGGCGAGGGTGGTCTGGGTTATGAAGCCTGGATGAGCGACTGGATGACGGCGGCGACTCAAGGTGATGCCTGGGTTATGAAGCCTGGATGAGCGACTGGAGGACGGCGGCGACTCAAGGTGATGCAGCCTGGAGGACTCGGCCTGAGATGGAGGATTGACTTGACAAAGGTCAATCTCTAAAAAGAGATGAAGACCAGTTTTGAATTAAGGGTAGAGAACGACAAAAAAAAAAACAACCCTAACAAAGGGGTTTGGTTTTGTGTCGATTACTCGAATTGAGAATGAATAAGAAACAAAGTCCTCTCGGATCTTTGCTCTGATACCAAGTCAAATATAACAAGATTGAGAATGAATTTTATTGGATATCTATTACACCCATTCTGTGGTGTATATAAACAGATTACAATCGTACTACAACTATTGTGTACTACTGTACTACACAACATATACAAGGTAAGTAGTTACAACAATATATTCCCTTGTAGTCTATTCCTAATAGGGAACGATGACTCACACTAACAGATACATATTTCCTCAACAAGGAGTGATTTCCTTAAGTCGTGAGAAAATATTTGGAGTTGCACTTGGAGTGTGGCTCATGGTATCGAATATCTACATCGAGGATGTGCCATGCAAATTTTGCACTTTGATATCAAGCCTCATAACATTCTCTTAGATGAGAATTTTTCTCCTAAGGTTTCTGATTTTGGATTAGCAAGGCTATGTCCATTAGATAATAGCATTGTGTCTTTGACCGCTGCAAGAGGAACCTTAGGATATCTAGCTCCAGGATTATTCTATAAGAATATTGGAGGTGTTTCATACAAAGCGGACGTATATAGTTTTGTAACGCTGTCAATGGAAATGGCTGGCGAAGGAAGAACTTGAATGCAACCATAGAGAAATCAAGCCAAATATATTTCCAACATGGGTGTCTAAACAATTGAGTGATGGAAAGGATATAGAAATAGAAGATGCCACAGAGGAGAAAAAGAAGACAGTAAAGATGTTCATGGCTGCATTGTGGTGCATTCAGCTGAAGCCTAGTGAACGTCCTTCAATGAGTAAAGTAGTAGAGATGCTTGAAGGGGAGACTGAGGGAATCCAAATGCCTCCAAAACCTTTCTTATATCCACAGCAAAATCCAGTGGAGGATCCTGGGGAAAATTCAAGTCCTACATCTGCATCCTCAAAAACAGAATCTGCAGAGATCACTTTGGTTGGAGACGCACATTAATCTATGAACCTTCAATAGTGTTAATCTGTATGTGGATGTGTAAGGAAAAGTGAGGGTCTCGAATCATACATTTATATTGCATCTTTTCTTTTTATATTTTTGTCTCTTTTGATAGATTAAGAGGTGAATTATATGTTTTCAGTGTATGAACAAGAAGTATGTTTTTAAGTTGAATTTTAGAAACAAAACATTATGCTTTTTATTTCATTGCTACTCATAGCTATGCTTGATATGCATGCACAAAGGATATCTGACCTCTATCTAATGACTTCATAGGTTCTGGAATTTTATTAGGAGGAGATGAATTATAGGGGAGTTTTAAAAGTAATAAAAATTAGCCTGTTAAACACAAAAATTGTGGCTGTTTATTGTATGAGAGACATATGCACATATCACTACAATTGGTTTCAATGAACTGGAAAAGAAAATGTGAGAACCAAATTCAACCAGTGTAATAAGAATAAACAATATAGAGAAAAAAATAAAAATAGGCATACAAGATTGGATTCTTATACTTACGGGAGTGTAGATCATTATTCATAGATCATCATGAGTTCTGTCATTGATTCCCTGCATAAGCACTGCTCCTTCTCGTTTCCTCAAAGTCTCAAATTCTCAAAGTCGGTTCTAAAGGCGCAGAAAATGAAGTGCAAATTGTCTGTAAAGTATGCCTATTCGGGCTTTATGCTGGGCCATATACTAGTGATTTTCCTGGTCTTGGGTTTGGGTTTTTTCTACCAGGGCTTGGGTTTATGGGCTACAACCTTTTATTTTATATTTTATTTTGTCATAATGGATAAGACTTAAGGAGTGTCCATCATCATTTTCTAGCAAGGCTTGGGCTATTTTTCATGACTCGAGTTTTATTTCATAACTATAAAACGATTTGTTTTGCTATGATAATGGTTCTTTCACTTTATTGAGAAATTATGTGTAATTTATCGCTCAACTATGAATGAACTATCTTCTACAGTAAATTTCAAATATTTTGATATTAAGATTTTGTTTTTTTTTTCTTTTTTTTTTTTTTGAGTTCATGTGAATTCCTGATAAAACGACCAGAACGGCACATACAAACGTACCATTCACTACTACAAATCTTGCTCGATGATGCAAAGAGCTTGCTAAAACTAAACTTAACCTAGGCTTACGCAAAATACTTTTGTTCAATCCCATCATGGTAGAGAAATCTATAGATATAAAATTACTTATATAATATTATATTATAGCAAGCAAGTCCGTAATAATCTAGGTTGTGCTAGATTGGCCGACCGATCCGGCCCGTTGGGATAGTACGACCATTTGGTTAAATTTGGCCCGCATGAATCTAAAATCCAAAAAAACTATTTTGACTTTCCCAAGTCATTTTGCTTGCTAGCTAGGTAGTTGAGGTGCAAGGTTGCTTTCAATGTAGACAGTCTGATTCGTTGTTGTTGTTCATTCGACTTTTAGAGTAGTATTCTCTATGCGTCCTCCTTGATGTGCGCATGAAGACATTCAAATGCAATATTGCAACTTTCACATTTCTACTCTTAATCATGTTTAGTGTTTACCAAAATAAAAGAAATGGAATGAAATGTTATCTTTATCTAGGGGTGAGCTTGCAAAATTGAAATGCGAAATAAATCTTGGCAAAAATCAACCAAATTAATTTTGTTCTGTTTCAATTTTTGTGTAAAAGTTAAACTTTCTTGTAAATCCTAAACCGAAACCAAACTACTTATAAAGAGACATCATTTTGATAGTCATAATTTGAGTAAACGACGTCACTTTGATAGTTTAACAAAAGAGAACCGAACCTAACTTTCTAAGAAAAGTTGAAAAATTGAACCAAAGTGAAGCTTAAAAAGATTGAAACATATAACTGAATTCAATTTTATCTTTTTAGTACTTTGAGGATAAAACGAAATGAAATATCGCAATATGCATGAAAACACCATATACTCAGCTCAGTGGTTAGAGCGCCAAGTACCTATGATCCAGGTTCTGGGTTCGAGTCGCCATAGGGTATGAGTGAAATCTTTTGATTCTCTTTTAAAAAAAAAAAAACAAGAAAAAAAAAACCAAATACTCAAGATGATACAAAGGTAACGAGGTAACTCAGTTACAGTTTTTATTTGTATTTTTTTTATCACTACTTAACAACTAATTTATAAAAAGTGATAATGCATTAAACCAAATGGTACTAGACAGCTCATTTGCGATTTTGTTTGTTAATTTGAGAAATATGGATATTATTACAAAGAAATATGTACCTTGAACAAGGAAGAATGTTAATGAATATGTAACTGGAAAGAAAATTAATGAATAATCTAGATCTGATTTGATTTCTTTTCTTCTTTCCAAGAAAATCGATCAGTTGATAAGAAAAGATTTGAATTGAGAGGATCGAACTTCGAAATGCTCAAATCGAAAGCATTAAAAGGCCTACAGAGCTCGTGTACAGTGTCCACAATACACTACCAAAACCAGATAAAGTGCACAGTGTCCACAATACAATACCAAAACCAGATAAAGTGTGCCAGATGATAGCTTCAACCTAATAATGCATGGCTGCTTTTGAACCCATCTCAGCTTTTTATTCAAGTTAACTAACTGACCCATATCTAGCTTTGATCCTACTCAATCTTGTTCCTTACAAAAGGTAGTTGATTGTTGAAAGGGAAAGAACAAGAGGGTACCCTGCAAGTTCTACGTAAGCCGCCTAATTAAGGTCTCTGAGATTGTCTGAGAAACTTAAATAGTTCATCGATGAGTAGGTTGGGTTGAAAGGTTGAGACAGATCGTTATGAGCAGTATTACTGTATTGGTGATATCGATGATGAAGAGAGAAAAGTGAGTAAAAGAAGAGGTGGGTTTCCAAAAATGGTGAAGCTTGTCATATCACTTTCTCTTGAAACTTTGCTTTCAGATTTCATTCCTTTGTCTCCAAATTCCAAGTCTTCTTGCCTAGCAAGGCTCACTCTCTCTCTCTCTCTCTCGAACTAAAACTTACTAGTTTCAGTATTTTCAAACTACATGGACTAAGTTCACAATTTGCAAACACAGGAGATCGAAAGATATTTGAGTATAGCCCTAACCACGTGGATAATTCATAGCTTCTACCCAGACGGCCATAATGTTCTCCATTTTTGGAAGTAAAGAGAGAATCTGATTCCCCATATCCTAAGACAAAACACAGATTTAAAACAACACTTGGACATGGAGTTGTAATTTTACGGAAGCTACGAAAATTAGAGTTCTGGAAGTGTACAAAATAAATAAAAATTTATTGGAAAATTGTTCGAGGACGCGAGGAGAAATCCCCACATAGTACAGGGACAGACTTGAATAAAATTCCCTCACAGTTTTCCAGTTTGACACGATCAAGAAAGAACAATATGGCCAACCATCTTATCGACAAATAGTAACGCAGTTGCTAGAATCAAACTCTAACCTGGACAAAAAAGCTAAAAACATAAGGTTGGACCAACGGCCAAAGTCCAGCCCAAAATAAAGCCCAGCAGCTCAAAGAATAGGAACCCAAACTCAAGACCCAGCAACATTACTGGCCCAGGCCCAGAAGGTAACGTCAAACCCGCCTGGAAGCCCGTACTGCTGCTTCGATGCAGTGTCGCCCAACTCCGCAGCCACAAATCTGCATGACCACACCATCTCGACCCATGCCGCCTCGAAGCCCCTCAACCCATGCCGCCACACTACTCGATTCGGCACCCACGACCCATGCTGCGGTCTTCAGCACCTTCTAACGCAGTCGACGAGACCTACCAGACCTGTGCAACATAGCCATCGCGCTGTAGTGACGGCCACCTCTCTTTGCTGCCACCACAACCTTGCAAACCTCGAGCCGAGCAACTATCCATGGGAGCTCGTGATAATACCATCAATCATCCCATCGGCCAGCACCCTGCAAACGTCGGTGAGGTTGGCAAAGCCAGCTCGGACATCAAGCGCCACTAGATGAGAAAACGATCTAGCAGTCGAAAGTTGGCTTTAGGGTTGTCTAGAGAGAGAGAGAGAGAGAGAGAGAGAGTTATAGACATATTAGAGGAATAAACATCCTCAATAAGTTAAATTAATTCTCATTTGAGTAATTAAGTCCTAAAAATTGTAATTGTGATAGTTAAATCCTAAAAAGTGGTAATTGTATGTAATGTCATATGTTAATATATTGTAGAATTTCTCTTTGAGAAAAAAAAATAGAAATTTTCTAGCTTTTTAGAGATTTTTTTTTTTAGCAAAAATGACAATTTTTAACCTCATCCTACTCCATCTACTCCATGTTACCAGTGAGAATTCTTACCTCCACAATGGGTCGGTTCTCTTTATAAAAATTGCTAAGGCTTTCGTAATCTTATGACGATTAAAGTTTCAGTTTTCAATTAAAGTTTATAGCCAATTTTAAGAAATTTTGGCTCATCTGTTAAAAGTAATCACTGCCTTTTTTAAAAATATTTTTTAATGAAAATGAAAATTATAAATTAACAACCCAGAAAGAGAGGTTTTTATTTTTATTTTTATTTTTTATCATAACCAGGACTCAAGTGACTTTTATATGAACAACACCCATGCATGGCAAAATTAGGAATAGGCTTGCATAGCGGACACTCAAAACGATTGAATTATTATTTTTATTGAAGTCACACATTAGTTTAGATATTTAGATTTGGAAATATGTTTTTTTTTTATATAGAAAAAGGGACTGGTATTGCTGTCCTCAAGTTTTGATTAATGAAACTATTGAATACAAAGGGGGGAGACATTGAGCCTAAACCCCTGATTACAATAACCATCTAGAGTATGTCCTGAAATGATATTAGGAATCTCTACAAAATACATGTATTCAAACAAGCACCAACTAGCAAAGAGTGCTTTACTGGCTACTCCATTTGCTTTGACATAGCGGTAACATAACGGAAAGATAACTCAATATATAACCTAATTACAACATAGCATAATTACAAATTGCACAGCTTTCCTACTATGTTGTTTACGGATGATATCTGACAACACTTAGCTTCACCTCCCACTATGTGACAAAGACCATTTGACGAAGTAAGAAACTCACCGCTTACCTAGAGCAGACAAGGCACTTTAAGTATACACATGGGCACATAGCCCGATTAGCCATACACAACAAGTGTCGGGACTTATTACTCGCAAAAAGCGTAATAAACTAAGTAACATAAATAAATAAGAGAAATTTTGAAAATTGACCATCTTTGAGTATTGAAATTGATTTATAACCTTCCTTTCTAAAAGGACAATTATCCTTATTAAATTTTGCTTAAATTTCCACAGTTCCATATTTTCTCATTCTTCACACTCACAGTAGGCTCCCTCAAAGCTTTTCTCACGCTGTTGTCCTTCTTATTCTCTTCACCAAATGAAAAGGTTTACTGCAATTCCAACGACAAAGACTTTCTCAACACAATTTAAGAATACATTCGAATAATATATTTTCGATTATGCTAATTATGGTCTAGGGTTTCCTTTTCAATAAAAAAGGAATTATGGTCTAGGATTTCTGTTGTTTTTGCGTCAAAGTTTTTTGATTAATTTGGCTGGCTTCTACTATAATTTTTTGATTTTATTAAGGGAAAATTACTGGTCACACCCTTACTTTGGGTGCGTTGACAGTTTAGTCCCTAACATCCTAATTTTAACAAACAACTCCTCAGACATTCAAATCTCACACAATTTGGTCCAAAATTACTATTTTACCTCTCTCTTCCTTATATATATATATATATATATATATATATATAGGATTTTTCTCAGGTAAGAATGTCCTTACTTAAGGTTTAGGTACGGATTTGGTGTTTTCACCCACTTTCCGATCACATTTTCACATCTTAACCGTTCAGTTTTTAGAGCCTAATGTATAGATCCTCCTGCAAAATTTCAGCCAATTTGGTGATCGTTAAGGCATCCAAAACTACAATTTACACGAACGGACCGAATCTGTCGAACCGGAACAGTTCGTATTTATAATGGTAAATTGCAATTTTGGATGCCTTAACGACCACCAAATTGGCTGAAAATTTGCAGAGGTGATCTATACATTAGGACCTAAAAAATGAACGGTTAAGATGTGAAAATGTGATCGGAAAGTGGGTGAAAACCGGAAATCCGTACATAAGAAAAACTAAGAACGTCCTTAGTGTAGCCGAACTGTGTATGTGTGTGTGTGTGTATATATATATATATATATATATATATATATCTTAATTATGTTTTCTGCTTCTCTCTCTCTCACACTCTCTCACAATGTGAACCAATGCCCTAACCCGACCGGCACTCCACCTTCAGGCCGCCTCTGGTTGATCGCCGTCGCTGACAGCTCTGTGGCCTTGGATCATCCATGCATCGAACGAGGATGGAGAATCAACAATCCAAAGCTTGAAATTTTCCGACGAAGTCTTCTGTAAATTTGGACGACTCCGACGACCGATTTAACTCCATGGGGTATGAATCTTTCTCCCCTCATCACGCTCTACCTACTTGTATAAATGGTTTCTGATTTCGAATGGGTTTTGATGAATTTGAGTTTTGGGTGAAGTCGTAATTCACTACGATTCCAGTTTCCGGCAACTGTCTGTGTGTGTTCAACTCGTTTTTCATCGGTCACTGTGGTTCTAGAACTCGAAAACGTGGCTGGTTGAGCTGAAATAGTTGGTCGGGCTAAGCTGAAGTTTCGGAATTCGTTAAGTTTGGAAACTAACTAGAAAACAGAAAGAGTCCACTGTCATGTTTTCACCAGAAAGCTATTGTGAAGGAGTTTGAGTTCCAATCTGCAAATCAAACATAACTAAGGTAAATTTGGAGTTCTGTTAAAGTTGATAATCTCTGAGATTGAGTACTTATGGTGATTGTGGTTGATGCATTGAGATTGAAGTCTTCCATATTTTGTGTTCAATTTATCAAGTTAAATTGATTTTGTTTGTGGTGGTTGAGTGTTGTAATTGAATTATGGGAGAAGTTTAGGTGAGTCGAACAAATCTGGTATTGATGTTTGGAATGAAATTGGTTTCTTGTATTATATGCTTGACGAAATTGATGTTAAAAGGATGGTTGTGTGGAAATGGTTTCTTGGTTAGCGCGGACTAGGGGGAGAGAGAGGGAGAGAAAGAGAGGGCTTTAGGCTGGAGTCGAATTTGATCAATGTTTGGGTTTGGTCTTTGCAGGGTCAATGCATATGAGGAGAGGATGAAGAGACACACAAACTAGGTGTCCTTAAACACTCATCCTAGTGTTTGCCCAATCGTGGTGCTCCTCTTGTTGCCTCGTAAAAAACCTTGTTGAGTGACAAAAATCCACTGGGACAAAAATAACCTCAGTCGAAGGAGAAAAAGAGTACAACTCACCCTTCACGTTTCAAGACCAAACATGTAAACATCTCCCCTAATAGGAGTTTGGATAACTTCTGCAAACGATGCTACCAACATGTTTCTCGAAATTGGGACTAGGCAATGACTTAGTGAACAAGTCTGCCACATCGTTCTCAAATCGAACCTAGTTTACTTTGATCTGGAGGAGAGTCTATTATTGTTAATTATGCTTGGTATTGTCGCTTTTGATGTAGCTTTGCTTCATTTGTTCAAAGCAAGCTACATTATCCTCATAAATGCTCATAGGCTCATCTGTGGTAGACTTCAAGCCACAATTGCTTCGAACATGCGTAATTATGGATGCAATCTATATACATTCATGAACCACTCCGTGAAGAGCAATAATCTCTGCATGGTTCGAAGATATAGCGACTTGGGTCTGTTCTATAGACCTCCAAGATATCGTGGTCTTACCCAAGGTGAACATATAAACAGATTGAGAATGACCATTGTGTGGGCCAAAGAGATACCTATCATCAACAAAACCTTTCAAAACACTAATGTCGTTTTGGGATGGGGGTAGAGGACGCATGCTGGTGTTGGCAGTGTCCTGGTATGTGGTGGGTCTGAATCTATCATTTCTCTATAGGGATAGAGCACGCCCATACCAATCATACATCTCAGGTATCGAAAGATGTCTTTTACACCAGTCTAATGGCGTCGCGTTAGCGTAGAGCTATACCTAGTTAACAAGTTCACTGCAAATGACATGTTTGATCTTGTGCATTGAGCTCAGTACAATAATGTGCTTATTGCCCTCAAGTAGGGCACTTCTGCCTCTAGCAGATCTTCATTATCATCCTTCAGATGAATAATGGATGAATAGGATCCTTTTTAGGATCAAGACTACGGACGATTATTGGGCATGCTTGAAGGCTTAAACTTGCCAAATTTCCTAAGCATCCATCAACACGGTGCTCAAGTTCCAAACCGAGATATAATCATGTTCTCCCAAGATCCTTCATCTCAAACTCGAATTTCAAGTGTTCAACGGTTTCCCTTAATTCAAAACATCAATCATGATGGAGTTTCTATCTTATGTCTCATGTACACTAGTGTAATTTTCAGAGAGCTCTATATTCTCATAAATAGGTTCTGACATTGAGGCATCCCCCAATGATAACCATAATCCACAACATCCTCATTAAATGGATTTTGAGTGTCAATGATCAATGGATTGAGTTGTGCCAAAGTATCATTCGAATCCACGAGCCTCCCACACATCCTAGCTGGGGCCATGACCTGTAATGCCAGAGTCCCACTCTCTATGGCGTTGGTGCCATGTCTACCTTCGTGTATGGTGGCGTTACGTCCTCTTGTAGGGACATCCATCCTGACAGGTATGTTTACAGCAGATATGTGTGATCTCGTCACTTTAACGGGGATCCAGATGAGACATAGTGGGGACAGGCCACGACAATTCCTGTCATTCTTACTAAACAGCTGTCTTCTTATCTCCCTCTAACAACGAGAAGGTTGTCTCATCAAAATGACAATCTGTAAATCTAGCGATAAAGAGATCGCCTAGCAAGGGTATTAATTGGTGGACGATTATTGGGGTCTCAAATCCAATGTATTTGCCCATTCGTCTGCGATAACCCAGCGTAGTGATGGCGTAATAGGCACATAAATGGCATACTCAAATTTGCATAAGTACGAGATGTTGGTACCCAGTCACTAGTTATAACGCAAAGATAGATTGAGTGGTCGTCGATCATTGACGAATTAGTATAGTTGCACGCGATATCGCATCACCCTAAGCGGGATATAGGGAGATTGGTGCGCATTACCAATGTTCGAATTACCATTGTATTCATTTTTACTAGATCATATTAGGTGTGTATATAGGGATATGATGTCCAACATTAGTCCCAAATGATATGCAATAATCATCGAAAGTTTTCGATGTAAACTCTCTGGCATTATCAATTCAAATTGACTGAATGGGATGATCCGGGGAATGAGCCCGTCACCATATAATCTATGCTAGGAGTGTAGTAAAAGCAGCTTACAAGCGAATAATAGCACAACACATGACCAGTGTGTTTGCACGTGAACTAACATCATGAAATATTTAAACAGTCCGCAAATTGGTTGAATCAGTCTGCAGAATTCCCTTGAATTCTATGTAAGAACCGAATGAGTATTTTAGTATCCTTTGTGTAGGACAGCTTCAGTCCCGATTTCTCTAAGGAATAGGCTTTGCAGAATGAGTGAGGGGCCTTAGAAGCAACTAATGAGGATTTTGGTTGGGCCTGAGCATCTGAAACTCTATTGCAAGCAAATTTGGTGACTACATCACCTACCATAGCATCATGACCATAGAAAATGTCATCCATATCAACCATGGGAGATGCCAACCATGGCATCATTAGAGTGGATAGGGGCGGCCCTAGGCCAGCGGTGGACGACGGCTGTGCTAGAGGTAGTGGGGTAATGGTCACAGTTAGTCCATGAATGAACTTTTGATTCTTGCTTCATTTTACTCGAAATAATGGATGTCCGTGTAAAGTATTTAATAGACGGATCATCATATCCTGACCAGGATGACCTATCTTGTTGTGACAAAGTCAATATGTGTCTAAATCTAAGAGAACTTCTCTCATAACTGTATTGGATTTAATAACTCAATAGTAGTGGCATAAAAACTACTAGAGGGACACATAAGTTTCTTTAAGATGCGTTTTTGTTCCCAATCATTAGAGGAAATGCAAACGAACACGTTTTCGTTCTCTACATGCATTTTTGCATGGAATTCAGCGACTCGAACAGCTGAATAGAGTTCGATTCGCCCTAGAAGCGTAGAGAGTTTCTATGATAGTAATCAAGGTGCCATTTGGAAAGCGAAATTTAGGCGATTCCATGTCCTTGAATTAAATTTAATGGCCCAGCCATCGTAGTCACAGAGGAATCTATAGGCAACATCTCTAAGAATGATTACCTATGGCAGTGAATGGTGTACGTAGTCACACTACCTGCAAGACGTTGAAGTTCTCTAGGATTCATTCCTCAAAAACTTAGAATGAAATGGAGTTATAATGAAAAGGACTCGAAATTTTATTCATAAGGCAACGGTATACATCATTGTTTATTTGACCAAAAGAAAATCTAATTTGAAATTAACTAATGCAAAGCAAAGGTAGTCATTTAACTTCTTTTGGTAACTCCAAAATTAATATGACCATGTGAATAGAGAGATGTCGGTTGAGCAAAGCTTGGTTAAGTACCACTTATCTCAAAACATTCCTAGACATAATACACGCTTTGAATGCCTAGTTGAAGGAAAAATTAACCAAAAGGATCCACTTATAATACTATGGCAATTGTCATATTACATCTTTTGGAAAAATAAAGACTTAAACAAAATAAGTGATCTATTCATCCCAGCCAAATTTGAAGTCTTCAACCCTTAGTTCGAGATCATCTTCTTGATCTTCTTGTTCCACATAGTAAGCTTCTCTTGCTCACTATATGCTTTTTAGGCGGTGATAATATCCTTACGAGCTCTATAAATGTGTGCCCAATAACTGGATGCTCCACATCGAGAACATACATCTTCGTGCTCAGACTTTCATGATTGAGGCGTTTTGAAAGCGTCACTAGAATGACACTCAGTATGTTGGTGGCGCCGCCAACATCGCCAGAGGTGTTGCCTCCCTCTCTCTTTCCATGTTGACCTCTTCGGTTCCATGTCCGCCTATTTTGGCGGTTACCTGCCTCATTAGAGCGAGAATATGGACCAGAACATCTAGAAGTATCCCTGGGATTAGGTTTTTGCTCTTGGCGCCCTCCCCTTAGGGCACAACTACAATTGGACTCTGGAATAGTCTCTATTCCCATAGGTCTCAAATTATAGTTCTTCACAAGGATGTTGTCATGCTTTTCAGCAACATTCATGGCTCCAATGAGCTCATGCAACCTTGTGATCTATCATGCAGTAACATTGATTCGATAGTTCTTAGCAACCATCAATGCAGAAATGGGGAAGGTAGAGAAAGTCCACTCAATCAACATCATATTTATGATATCTTTTTCATAGAACTCCATTAAGGATCTAATGCAAAGAGTTTTCGAGTCATAATCAAGAACTGTCTTGAAATCAAATAAGCGGAGATTATGTCATCTCACTTCTAAGTCAGGAAGTAGGGAGTCACGGACGTTGCCAAAGCATTCTTCGACTGAGACTTATAGCCTTCTGGGGATCTTCTTCATTCAGATACTCGTACTAGAGTGAATCATCCATATAACAAGTCCTTAGGATGACGGCTTCCACCTTATTTGCCTCCAAGGCTGCCTATTTGCTTCCAATCTTGAGCTTGCTCAACAGTTAGCAAGTCCGGGCTAGGCTCAAGAATCATATCCAAGATTCCTTAGGCCTTGGGATGCTAGCGGACATCACCAACCTACTTGTGATATCCAAAGCCATTTTTTTCCAATTGAGCAAAGTCCAGTTTGTTCAGGTTACTCATCCTAAAAAAACAAGAAAAACGGTTAGTTTCATAGAAAAAAGGCTACCACGAAAACAATAAAAATTTATGAAAGTAGTCACTCCCAATAAATTAAGAATTTCTAAGCTTAATCGCTCCCATGAAATTAGGAATTTTTAAGCCTAATCACTCCCAATAAATTCGATTCCAAGAGGTATATGATTAGATTGAAACAATGATGTAAGTGGTCGATCATCAATTCTTTACAAACTCTAAATTTGAAGATCTTAACAAGCTCCTAGCTTGGAGATAGCACGAACCCCCACAGTTCGGCTTAGGTCTCCCCATGAAAGGAAAAGGGGGGGTAGAAGAAGGGAGGTTGTAAGTCCCTGAAAATAGAAAAATAATTGAAAGTACTGAAACCGAGAATTTTTAATAAAAAAATGCTTCAAAATAGGATCACTAGAAAATGGCCAAAAACAATCATCGGAGGTTGCCAGTGGTGGGCGGCACTGGTCACTGGTCGGATGTGTGCTGGGGTTGAGCGGGGGCTAAGCAGGAACTGTGCAAGGCATGTGCGGGGCTGCTGCAAGGGTTGTCGCTGGTGAGGCTAATATGTAGGCACAGGGGTGTGCGGGGCTATGCGAGGGTGCTGCAAGGGCTATTGTTGGCAAGGCTAATCTATGGGCACAGAGGTATGCAGGGATGTGTGGAGGGTGTGCAGGGCCTTTGTGGAGGCTAGGCAAGGCCTGTGCAAAGGCTGTCCGAGGGCCGTATGGAGGCTGTGCTGGGCCCGTGCGAAGGCTGACGAAGCGAGGCTAACTAATCTAAAGTGAGGTTAACCAATCTGGTTTAGGTTTTCCAATGGCCGATTTGGGGCATTTCCGACCGGTTCTGTTGGTCCGCAGCAGTTCTGGACTTCTGAGATCGAGGGCTTTGAGGTTTTGGGCGGAGGTAGCTAGGGTTTGAGGTTTACAATTTTAGGGTTTTGATAGAAGCATATTTATGCAATATTAATAACGTTAATCTCTATACGTTCTTTGTTAGTTTAGTGTATTTTCTAGCTATTTACTTTATTTATTTGTTTTGTAGGTATTTGAGCAAAGAAAATGAAAAGAAGCAAAAGAGGGCTTGAAAGGCAAAATCGGCAAATCTGCTTGTGCAGATTAGTCAAGTTCGACAGATCACTGAGACCATCTCACGATGAACCAGATGATAGTCTTTATATGGATAAAAAGTCTTGGATGTACAGTTTCCATATCTTTTTACAGCTCATCAATATCATTTTTTTAGAGAAAGTTATGGTCGATTTAGTACAAGAAGGTTAAGTTGCGCTTGAATATGAGGTTGGACAAATCACACCGGGAAGGCATAGGCCGAGTTTGGCTTTATATTCCAATTTAATATGGACAAATGGTTGGAATGAGTCATCAAGTTCAAGATCCAATAGGAAAGCTTCACCTAAGCATGCTAACCTTAATTCTGTTAGGTTTTGGATTTCATACAAAACAAGAAAGATGGAGGCAAACTCTAAGCATATAAAAGGGGATCCATATGCAGCAACGGCTCTCTGTCTTCCTCCCCTTCATTAGTTTGTCTTTTCTTTCTATGTTTAACTAGTTTTTTTAGTTAGTGGGCTGCTTGAAGCCTCTAGACATGAACTACAAGATGATTTGACTTTTGATTTTATTTTCTTTTAATTCAAGATGAGACTTTTGTTTACCATTTCTCATTGATGAATGCTTGCTTGTATGCTTTGAGTGCACGCTTAGTATGTATGTTAGGGTTCTAATGCTTTGATTGTTGATGCCTGGATCAATAGTTGGATTCCTTTCCACAAACTTTCTAGAGAAGTAACTGTTAGTTTTCACTATCAAGTAAACTAAGTCCTCGGTTTAGCAAGACGGTAAGTTTATTGCGATGCCTAGTGATGTCTCAAACTCATTTAGACCTTAATGGTCTCTTCTTGTTAAATCTAATAACCGTACCTTTAGGTTGCATTGCTTGGGAATAGTCTAGGTATAGAGCACTTCTTGCCTAGAGTACGAAGTAAGAAATGGTAATAGGTTGTGTTCAAGCATACCGAACCATCCAGAGCATCTTCATCTAGATTAATTGAATTAGGATTGAAAAAATTGTCTTCTGTAAGATTGTCCAGGGTTGATGCATCTTCCTTAGCTAGCTTTATTTTCATTGTTTTCAAACCATCTTACAACCAGTTTTTGTTATTTTCAGCTTTTGTACTCTATATTTTCATATTTATTTTAAATAGTAACCGACATCCAAAAATTCCAAATTTTTGTGAGCTGTACTCTCTATATGTATAGTATAGCTCTGTAAATTTTCGTATTTTTTTTTTGACTATTTTAGTTTAGGTTTGTAATTAGACTTTTGCCTGCTGTTCACTAGGAACAGTGATCACTTTTGTGACATTGTTTTGAGTAGTTAGAACATTAGTCTTCTGCGAGAAAGACTCTTGTTTACCCTTACTATAATTGACAATCTTAAATGTGAATAATGAAAATCAATAACTTTTAATTTAGCTATCCAGTTTCAGAGTTAGAACTTAGTGCAGATAACGTGTTTTAGGAAATTGAAATTGGAAGAAAATAAGTTGTGTCTTTCATTGATAAAAGAGACGTCTTTATATAGAGGATTACAACCAAAGAATATGAGTCTGACATGAAAACTATATCATACATTGAATAAGATATTTTTGAGAATATCTGTAAGACTAACCCTATTATAATTTGGACAAGTCACTAGAGTTTGGGCCAGACACACAAACTAGGTGTCCTTAAACAAAAGTAATTATCTCACATCCCCACTCTTCTTCTTCCTCTTCTTTTTTTCTCGATGAATTCTTCTTCATCTTCTCCATTACACTATTCTACATCTTTTATTTTTTTATTTCTTTTTTACACAAGAACATTCTAACACTTGTCCTCATCTTCTTCTCTCCATTACTTAAATCAATTGATATACAATATTTTGGAGTTTGTAAAAGTAAAATGAAGAAAAATTGGACTACTCATTTCATTAGATAGTCCTTCTATATGGGGTGAGGATTACAATGGTAATAGTAATTACAACAATGACAATAATGGATGATTAAGTTGTAACCTCTAATTCCTTCTTTGTTAGTTACTTTGACGAAGGCACATAACGTATTTTTCCTTTAACACTCAAAGATGAAATAATGCATGAATTGTTGCCTCACAAAAACCTTGCCAAGTAACAAAAAAAAAACTGTGGGAAGAATTCACCTTGGTCGAAGGAAAAGAGCACAAAGCACCTGTTATATTTGATGATGACATGTGTGTTAGACCCCCCCCCCCCCCCCCCCCCCCGAAGCCTACACCTCCCCCTGATCCTTACATTAGTCAAGGGAGTTTGAAAAGTCTTTGCACTCCTATGTTTTTCACATGTTTCTCAAATATGGCCTTAGGCAATGATTTGGTAAACAAATCTACCACATTCTCCTTAGACCTTACTTGATTCACTTAAATCTTGAGGAGAGCTTGTTGTTCCTGATTGTAGAAAAACTTTGGCGATATGTGTTTTGTATTATCACTCTTGATATAATATAGCTTCATCTGTTCGATGCAAGATGCATTATCTTCATAAATACAACTAGGCTCTTTAGTGGTAGAGCTCAAACCACTAGCCCCTCGAATATGTGCAATGATAGCTCTTAACCATATATATTCACAAACCACCTCAAGTAAAGCAATGATCTTAGAGTGGTTCGAGGAGGTATCCACAAGGGTTTGTTTGGTTGATCTCCAAGATATCACCGTGTTGCCAATAGTAAATACATAACCAGTTTAGGAATGACTTTTATGTGGGTCAGAGAGGTACCCAGCATCTGTAAAACCAACCAACACATTATTTGGGGTTTCAGCATAGCGGGTAGTGCTTTCGCCATCAACATTTCCTTTAGGGATTGCAGTTCCATCTGCGGTCCCTCTTGTCTCTCTGTAGGGAAAGAATAGTCCCAAGTCAATGGCTTCTTTTAGATATCAGAAAATGTTCTTGATGCCATTCCAGTGAAACTGTGTTGGCGCTGAGCCAAATCTAGCTAACAAGTTTACTGAGAATCTAATGTCTGGTCGAGTGCACTAGACTAAGTACAATAATGCGCCTATTACACTTAGATAGGGAATTTCAGCTCCCAACACCACTTCGTCATCTTCCTTTGGACGAAATGAGTCTTTCATTGCATCCAAACTTCGACCGATCATAGGAGTGCTAGTAGGATTAAATCACCTGAGCATCTTTTGGACATACGCAGACTAGTGCATTAGTATTCCACAAACTCGGTGTTCTAGTTCAAGGCCTAGACATAATCGAGTTTTCATTAGATCCTTCATCTCAAATTCGGATTTCAAGTAGCTCTTCTCTTATTTCATCAAGAATACCTATTATGTTCATATCATCGACATATACAGCTACAATTGCATATCCGGAACTTATTTTCTTTATGAATACACAGGGGCATAATTCATCGTTCATATATCCCTTCCTAATCTAGTAGTCACTTAGACTGGTATACCACATCCATCCGGATTCTTTCAATCCGTAAAGTGAGCATTTCAACCTAATTGTAAATGCACTCCGTGGTTTAGAGTCACTTGACTTGGGTAATGTAAGGCCATCAGACACTTTTATATATGTCTCTAAATCAAGATCCCCACAGAGATATGCAGTAACAACATCCATGACCTGCATTTCCAGTCCTTCAAAAACTACCAAGCTAATTAAGTAGCAGAATGTTAGAACATCTATTATGGGAGAGTATGCCTCCTCGTAGTCAATTCCATGGCGTTATGAGAAACCTTGCACCATAAGGGGAGCCTTGTAGCTCAGGAATTTATTTTTTTCATTACGCTTTCCGATAAAGTCTCATTTATGTCCTATAGGCTTTACACTTGGTAGGGTTAGCACTACCGAACCAAATATCTATCTCTTTGCTAGAGAATCTATTTCTGCATGGATTACTTCTTTCCATTTAGGCCAATCTGCTCTTTGTTGACATTCTGCAATAGAGCGTGGTTCGATATCATCATGCTCTATGATTTCTTGAGCAACAGTGTATGCAAATACATTATCAATGTGTATGGAAGATCTTTCCATCAACTCATACACATTCTCATAATCCATGGATATTTCAATTCACTTTCACATTGTGAAGTGCGGGGATCAAAATGAGACGGAGTGGGGACAAACCACGACAATTCCTGTCGTTCCCTTGAAAAATCTTTTTTCCCATCTCCCCCTAACGACGGGAAGACTATCTCATCAAAGTGACAATCCGCTAATCTAGCGGTAAAGAGATGGCCTGTCAAGGGTTCCAAATAGTAGATAGTAGTTGGAGATTCATATCCAACATATATACCTAATAGTCTCTGATGACCCATTTTAGTGCGCTGTGTGGGCGCAATAGGCACATATACTGCACAACCAAATATGCATAAGTGTGAAATGTTAAGCTCATATCCAGTTACCAACTGGTACGCAAAAAATGGTTGGTTAGCAGTGGGTCTGAAATGAATAAGTAAATGCGCGTGCAATATTGCATAACCTCAGGTAGATATAGGCAGGTTGGTGCGCATAACCAGCGCCCTAGCCACCATTGTAGTCTTTTGATGGTGGATTCTGCGAGACTATTTTGTGTATGCACATGGGGTACAAGATGCTCTACATCGATCCCAATAGACATGCAATAATCATCAAATGCTTTTGATGTAAACTCTCCAACGTTATCAAACCTTATAGACTTGATAGGGTGATCAGGGTGGTGAGCCCTTAAACGTATAATCTGTGCTAGGAGTTTTGTAAATACAGCATTTCTTATGGACAATAATGCAACATGTGACCAGCGTATCGAAGCATCCACCAGAATAAAGTACTTGAATCTCCCGCATTCTAGATGGATAGGTCCACAGATATCTCCTTGTATCCTTTGTAAGAATGGAATGTTTTGTTTTGTATTTTTAGCATAGGAAGGTCTCAATCCTGTTTTTATTAAAGAGCAGGTTTTGCAAAATGAGTGATGTGCCTTTAAAATAGTCAATGAGGCATAATGAGAGGGAGGTAGTGCTTCTGGTACTTCAGAAGGCAATGGTTGCATTTGAGCAGTACTAGGATAGTCACCTTGCAGTGTGGCGGAATTTTGTCTCATTTTATTTTTCACTCAAAAGAGGGATGTCCATATGAGTTTTTTAAAATACAGATTATCATGTCACGACCAGGGTTCCCAAGGTGGTCATGCCAAAGCCTGTATATGAGTCAGTGTCCCACATTTCATTGTCGGTGACAACATGGATTCAATGATCCGAATAGTAATGAGGTACAGTCCATTAGATTGACTCATTAGTTTCTCTAAAATGCGTTTCCATCCACATTCATTAGAGGTAATATAAATGTATTTGGTTTTATTCTCATAGTGGGTTTCTATATGATAAACGTTGGCATGAAAGTATTTGAAACTTAACAAGGTTCGATTAGCTTTTGGTGTATATAGAGCATTATGACTTTAAACATTGTGCCATTAGCAGCAAAAATTTGGCAATTGCTCTCCCTTTTATTGCTTGTGATGTTCCAATCATCGTAGTTATAGAAGAATTATAGGTTATTAATTCAATGAATAATTGCCTATTCCTTAATATGGTGTGGGTTGTCCCACTATCAACTAAGCACTCAAGTTCTCCTCGGTTCATTCCTACAAGTAAATGGAGGTATTATTAAAAAATTTGAGAAAATATATCTCATATTCTTCAAAGTATTTCTATTTAGGTAGAATGATAACCTTTTCATTCTAATAATTTTGCTTGATTTTTCTAGATGTATTGCTTTACATCGTTATAGTGCTACTTCGAACCATGTATATATGTGTAGTAAATAAAATTGAATAAATTCAATGCTTTAGAATAAAATCTGCAATTTACTAATAAGCCAACGAGAATCAAACCAAGGTCATGTTCAGAAATCTATTTCATCAAACCATTATTTAAATAAACTTTAAGACCAATTGTCCACGCAATAGGTCTAATTAAAAAATGAGGCATTATGCCTTTACAACTGCCTTTGGAAAATAAAATAAATAAATAAAGCATATCAATCAAAATCTGGAGCATCCATTAACTGAGCAAGTTTCTTATTGCCATTGAAGTCTGCAATTGTGAGATTGATGTCTGTGTCATGGCCTCCTTCTTCCATATGATGAGCCTCTTGTTCTTTAGACTCCTTATACCTCTTATAAGTGGCTGCTATTCTGTTGTTTTCATGGCAGTTCTTGTACCAATGCCCAATAATTCCACAGCTATAGCATAGTTCATTGCCAACTCTTTCCTTTTTGACTGACGAGTTCTTAGGTGCCTTTTGCACCTTGTTTCCATGACCACTAGGGCCAGTACCACCATCTCTGGGCTATACATTGGGAGGGCCTCCACGGCCCATACCACGACCCCTATGTCCCTTTCCACATGGTGCATTGTTTCCACGTGCATAGGGATCAGCACGTACCATTGCATTGGGGTTCTTTCTACCTTTCATCTTTCCATAATTTGCCTCAAGAATTTTCTTTGTCCCAACGAGCCTGACATTGTTGTTCAAAAGAACCTCATTATGCCTCTCAGGCACTTGCAGTAGGTTGATCAGCTTATTGAAGTTTGTGATTATTTTGTTGTCATACTCCAGCCTATACTGGTTCGCTAGTATAAGTGCTGAAGTAGGAAAAGTGGAAAGAGTCTTCTAGATCATATCATCTTCTGTGGGTTCCTTTCCATAGAAATTGAGATGTGCCTTTAGGTGCACCATGTCCGTGTTGAAGTCATTGATCCTTTTGTAGTCAACCAAACGGATTCCATTCCACTAAACGGTCAGCTCTGGGAGCAAAGTATCATAAATGTTTCCAAAACGTCCCTTAAGGGTATCCTACAGTTCTTTGGGTGTCTTTAACTGAAGGTACTCCCAGTGTAGGCTAGGATCAATATGTCGCCTTAGAAACATTAAGACACTCGCTTTCACCTTGTTACACGGTCCACTGTTTTTGGGGTTGGTGGGAGTGTTGATGGTGACAATGTAGTCTTTTGCCACAAAGGTAGCTTCCACATCAGAAACCCAATGATGGTACTCAAGTCCTTCTAACTCCAAAATGTCAAATTCAAGTCGAGTTGAATCAGCCTATATAAACAAGAGAGAAGATATATAGATTACGCAGTTCCAAGGATATGAATTAGATTTCAAGACCAAGATTCATAATGGTCACAATTTTTCAATGCTATGTGAAAATACTTTATCACGGTAATTATGTATTTATAATGCGCATGAATTTTCATTATCATAGCAAAACTCAATTTATATATAACATACTAAATAAAACAATTATAGAAGGTAGTAACAATTATAATATAAAGGCATGCATAGGAATAATTATATAAGCGTAAATAAAAATCACGAAACATGCTCAAAATTTCATAATAAAAACATAAACAATAAAATATAAAGCATGCTTAAAGATAGTAAACATAAATAAAATTCACGTGCTTTGGATTCCACGATTATATATAACATATATAATAATAAGATTTATGAAAAGTGGAATATAAACAAGGCTGCCAAATATATATATATATATAATAGATAAATAAAATAAAAAAACATACTTGAAGAGAAAAATTTTCTTGGTGAGGCAGAGGCCGTTTGCACGCAAAGTAGGGATGCGGTGCTGATGTCGGTGTTGGTGCCGATGCTGCGCACGTGGGTCAAGGTGATGTGCGGGGTTTTTTTTTTCTTGGCGGGGTTAATAGTGTGCGCGCATGCAGCGAGGCAACTAGCAGGCTGGTATTGGGCAGAAGCCGTGCAAGGCTAGGCAGCTGCTAGGCGAGGTGCAGCAAAAGGGCAGCAGCACGCTGGGGGAATAGAGGGTGTGGTGGACTGCTGGGGTCGGTAGGCTGTGCGTTGCTGTGCTGCATGATAGTGATGCAAGTGCAGGGGCGCTGGTGCAAAGAGGTTGCAGACTAGAAAAGCAGGGCAGTGCGCAGGTGTGGGCGATGTGCGTTCTGCTTGGGCGCAAGCCAGATGTGCGTTGGACGCTGGGCTGCAAGGTTGAAGGTGGGGTGCTGCTGTGTGTTGGCACAGGGTAGGCAGAGGTGAGGGTTGGCGACAGAAAAAATTTCTTTTATTTTCTAGGACTTTTTTTTTAGGTTTCTCTTTTTTCTTCTTCTTGGTTATTGGCTCTGAGCGTGCTAATAACCTGTAAAAGTAAAATGGGGAAAAATCGGTCTACTCATTTCATTAGACACTCCCTTTATATAGGGTGAGGATTACAATAGTAATAGCAATTACAATAATAACAATAATGGATGATTGAGCTGTAACAACTAATTTCCTAATTTCCTCTTCGTCAGTTACTTTGACGACTGACGAAGGTACATAACGTGTTTTTCCTTTAATTGAGTTTTAGTACCAACACAATTCCAATCCCTTCCTAAGAAAAATTTTAAATTATTTTATTTATTGTATTGTTATTCATGTGCTATGCACCACATGAACTAGAACTTTCATTGCAAAAGAACCGCGATACTAATCCTTTGCTGCTTAATAAAATCAGAAAATTATAGTAGAAACAACCCAAATCAAAAATCTTTGACACAAAAACAACAGTAATACCAGACCATAATTTTTTTTTTTATTGAAAAGGAAACCCTAGACCGTAATTAGTATAATCGAAAATATATGATTCGAATGTATTCTTAAATTGTGTTGAGGAGATCTTTTTCTTCAGAATTACAGTAAACCTTTTCATTTGTTGAGGAGAATAAGAAGAACAACGACGTGAGAAAAGCTTTGAGCGAGCCTATTGTGAGTGGGAAGAATAAGAAAATATGATACTGTGGAAATTTAAGCAAAATTTAATAAGGATAATTGTGACTTTTTATCATTCTAAATGGTTATTTTTCAACCTTCTAGAAAAAAAATGTTATAAATCAATTTCAATACTCAAAAAAGGTCATTTTTCAAAATTTCTCAATAAATAACAACTATAAATAAAAGAAAACTTGAGGCAAGGCCCACTAGGTGAACCCAACCCCAAATCTAGCCCAGATCGGGCCCATTGGCAGAATCCCAGCCCAATAACTCAAACCAGAAGGTGGGTCGTTTTCAGCCAACTCGACCCAAAGCAGCTGTTGCGTCACCCTGCCACCAATCCTACCTCCCCTCCACTGGTGCCGGGCCTCCGTTGCCTCACAGTCGTCGTCCGTCCATCGGAGTGCCGCGCCATCCATCATGCTCCCACCAGACACCAACTGGAGAAGAGAAGCTCTTATTCCAGCGTCCAAGCATCGCTGTCACACTGTCCACCAAAACGTCGATCCTACCAACCAGCCTTCGATCTACTCCAGCCAACCATCGAGCCTAATTTGCCGGCCATGGACAGCCACCAAAAGCCGCTCTGATCCACTCCCTCTCCGATCTCACTCTGATCCCGAACCACCACCATGACACAGCCATGCCCTTCGACTGAAAAAGAAAGAACCCACCATCTCCTGATCTTAGATCTCCAGCTTGAGACAGGCCTAAGAAACAGGACACCCGTCCAGCCACACCGGTCGTGCGCCGGCTAGGCCAGAAGCCATCATTAGCGCTGAGGCACAGCCGGACAAGAACGGAGCCAGACGACGACGTTCTTTAAGTTTCTAGCGCGTGGAGAGCGTTTTTCTCATGTTGGTTTACCGAGAGAGGTTAGATTTGGAAGCATGTTAACCAAAGAAAAAGAGAAAAAGAGAAGAAAAGAAAATTTTAAAGTATGCCCCTTGATCAATTCCCATAAATCGTGGCTACCAACTATGTTTACTTGTAAGTTGGTATTTAATTTAAACTAATTAAAAGGTCATCATCCATTGATCTTTGGTTTGGAAAAATAACATGCATCCAACGGTTCCAACCTGAGTGATGATCCAATATATAGTTTTCTTATAGTCTCATCATTTTGTAACTCAATATTATATGAAAAAATCTATGCCGCAACCTCAGCAAAAGCATAATCATTGCTTGCTGTTGAAGTTTGACGAGCATAAGAGCCCTATGAAGGCCGATGTGCTCAGCACTATGTGCGGCCTTCTACCATCATAAGTCTCCCCCTACTAAACTCTCCATTTCAAACCCTATGTACTACTGAAATTCAAAGGGTTTATCATTTTTTATGTTCCATTTTATCACAAGAATGAATTCATTGATAGATGAATAGCGAGAAAAGAGGATAATGACATCGTTGAAATATTTTGAGGATAAAAGTAAAAGAAAAAAAATCCAAATAAAGAAAATAATACCACACATAAGTTATATAAGCTATATCAATTACGACTTGTGTCACGTCAATATGTTGAACCAACCAAGAAGGTTCCATTTCCAAACAAGCATTAAACGCCCCGCTGGTTGAGTGCATAATTTTCCATAGCTTTACTTAACTTTTCCATCCGAATGAATAGTTTGAAACTTTCACCATTTTGGCATGATTGGAACCGTGATGATGGGACACAAAAAATCAGAGCAAGAAAATTGAATAATGGCATGGTGTGATTTACGTTCTAATTTAATCTTTGACAAAACTGCTCATAAGAAGAAAAACAAATCTGAAGCAGCTTTTCCTCCAAATACCAGCATGCTAATCCGTTTTTTCACCTTCAGAAATGAATAGCTTGCCTTTGCCTGCTGCCTAGTGCTGTCCCTAAACACAAAACTTAATGAGAAATGGTCCATGAGCTATCTAGCTTGGCTTAAACTCGTGTTTCCAACTTTCCATCGAGGCATAATATGCCAATATAGAGATGGAGGAGACAAAAGGCTATTTAGGCAGTGACAGCAGCCACCCCAAAAGGAGACCACTCTAGAACATGGCACACATCAAACCAATTACATTACACTCTAGAACATGGCACACATCAAACCAATTACATTCTTAAATTTTGGTGCTGTCAACGGGCTGTGCGATCTCTATCATCATCAATTTCCTTTATTTATCAATTCTTGTTGACATTGTATAGCACCTGTATACAGGTAGTCCTCCAAATCTTTCTTTTGTTTACTTTTCTTCATATGTTTTCTTTGGTCGTCTTTCAAGTTCTGGTTAAGGTTTTTTTATTTATTATTATTATTTTTTTTTTTTAAGGTTCTTCTTATGGATTATGGAATATGGATTATGAATTAAGGAAATTATGTAGCTGAATTTCTTAATACATGATTAATCTTTATTTCCTTTGAATTTTTTTTTTTTGAACTACTTATAAACATACAAAATTTAAAGGGCTATATACTGGTTATTACCTTATGGTTTAAGTTCAAAATCAATTCAGTCCATGGACTTCTAATTTCATCAAAAACATTCCTACGCTTTCAATTTTGATCTAATAGATCCAATTCGTTAATATTCTGTTATGGGTTCAAGTTATAGTTGGATTATTCGTTAAAAAACTATTTATTTTTTATAGTAGGACTCACTCCTAAATTGACTATGCAGGCCACCTCGACGCCACATTATAAAACATAGACCATATATGAGCCACGTTAACAAGTTAAATAACTCAATTGTCTGAAAATTAACAAATTTGACCTATTAGATCAAAATTGAAAATGCAGGGGTGTTTTTGATAAAATTAGAAGTTCATGGATTGAATTGATTTTGAACCCAAACTACATGGTAGTAATCTGTATTTAGCCCAAATTTAAATTACTAAAAAATTATAGAGTATGGAATGTAAATAGAGCGTGTGAATTACACTTCCCTTTTAAAGTTACTTCACTTATCTATATTGAACATGTTTTTCATCTTGAAAAACATAAGAACCTAATTATCCAACAAAGAGAATATTAGCTGAAATATTTATTTGCGCTGAGATATTCAAACACTAAACGAAGTTTATCACTATGAAAAACAAGTTGGGTACCTAGCTTTAACATCGGTGCCAACTCTTTACCTAGTTTACTAGATCAGCCTAATGGCCATGTTCTATATCAAGTTGTACATGTATGTGTCAGGTCTCAACTAAATACCGAAGTTTAGAAAGACGTCGACGTTGATGGTGGGGAAGGGATCAGGAATGGGACGTATTAGTACTGTTTCAGTTTGTGTTCTATATGCAAATTGCGATTGCAAGTTGTGTTTTGATTGGTGTTTTACCATGCCAATCACAAGGCTTTTGTTTGATCCAATTGCTCGGAGGAATCACTATAGCGAGCGGTTTTTGATGTTTCAAAAATTAGTTCATTCTTATTTGTTAGCAAGCGGGCAAGTGGGTTTGAGATTCTAAACAATTTAAGTTACTAAAAAGAAAAATGAAATTAATAAAAAATAATAAAACATAGAATGTGAATTATAAAACGCGGAGTATAAATTTTATTTTCTTTTATATATTTTTTCTTGATTCAATAATTTACTGTTTCCCATGATAAATGAAATTTTAAGTTTTGGTGATATAAGTAAGAAAATAGTTGGTTTTTTGAACACTAACCAAATACCAGTTTTTTTTTTTTTTTGTTGGTGATCCTCATCCTACCCACTCCACTTCTCTCCTATGTTTAGTGATATTTGGACTCAATTACCTCCACGATATTAATTAGGCCAACTATCCAATAAGTCACGATTCACTAACAATAATTTAGGTAAACTGATTCAGTTGAGGAACATACTCAACCAATCCAACTATTCTCTTTATATATAGATAAAAAAGAATACACACCTATATATGTGGGTAGTGCTTTTATGCCTATGAATACAAGAAGTAATCCCCTCATGTATCTATTTTTTACTCGTATGGTTAATTACCGTCACATATATACAAATAATAATTCTCTTGATTAACAAATTCCTTAAATCTTTCACATCGGGATCATGTGCATGGTTAGAGTATTCTTTCCTCCTCAACGTAACTACTAACCAGTTATAAAGATTTGGTGACATTTTTATTCTTGTGCTTTAAACTTTTAACCGATTTTGTCCATGTACTTTACCTCTTTTCACCTATTCAGTAATTGATCAAAGAATTGCTATAGAAAAAAAAAAGTGATTTTAAATTGAGTTGTTTTGATTTCCACCTTCTATTTTTTTTTTGTCTAATTGCTTTTCACTATTGGATTTACATCCAGATGATTGAGCATATATTTTTTTTATAGTTACTGATTAGGTGAACACCACCATTAGTTGCTTGTTATTAAATCTAGCTAGTCTCATTTACTTTTAATATTTAAGTTCGGTGGTTGTTATTTTTATTTTTATGCTAGTTACAGTTTTAAAGGTAAATATTAAAAACAATAGATATTGATTTTTTTTTTTTGTGAGGCAAAAATTCAAAGATGACAGCCGTTTGACCTGTAGACAAATATTTTTCCTTTTGACAAATTTTTCATAATATTTACCTATCAAAATTCTTAACCAAATTTGGCAAAAAAATATTCATAACAGGCAGAAATTGGAAACCAAATAATATGCATGCACATCGAATGGAATGTTCTGTTATGGTTGAATGTATTTGTCTATTTGAAATAGAAAATTGAGATTCGGTTTGCTTAGCTTTTGTAGCATCATCATCAAGTACTAATTAGTGACCTGTCTGAAAAACGGACAAGTGTCGCCTTCATATCCAATAGGCATCAAACTTTTTTGGATAGGGGTGGGGTTTGACCTCTCCTGAATCAAACCAAACCAGGGTGCACGATTTATGCTTTTTCATTTATTTATTTCAAAGCCCCTTTAGGACATTTATTTTCAATTTTACCCTCTTCTCTTATTCATTTTGTATTTTTGTTCCCTTATTCTTTCATATTTTGCGTTTTTGTTCCCGTATTCTTTCATATTTTGCCTAATATCATCATCATATCTAGATCACTTCATATTCGTTCCCTTAAAATTGAATGCTTGAGTTACCTTTTTGTAGTGCAAAACTAAAGAGAGAGAGCTTCTACTAATTCACATTACTTGGGGCATTAAATTATTTTTAAAAAAAATAACGTTAAGTATGTTATAAATGATCGATACGTTATTTATTACATCATCAATCTCTTTAATTATAACGACCCCAATATGGTCAAGACACGATCTATGTTGTCGTCTGCACATGTATTTACCCTTGATGTAATAAAGGGAAGTTGACAAGGATTGACCAAAGTCGGCCATTCTCAATCTATTTAGTTCTATGTCGATCATCAATCTAAAGCTTGATTTGCTGTTATGAGATCATGATCACCTTAAAGTGTATAGTAATTATCTCAGACTTTGATCGGTTTGGTTATTTGCTAGCTACTTATAGATAATGTGAGATGTTATTTACTTTTGAGATGTGATATTTATTGTATGTACGTAATAATGGTCATTGCTGAGGTCTGAGCCTGCTAATAATGGAGAAGACATAGCAGATGAAACACAAAACGCTGGTCTATCGATCATTTTTCTCAAGTTAGTGTTAGAGGAATTTACCTCAAGGATGCGGAGTATTTTCCAAATATAGTTATTTAATTTGCATTATTGCAGCTGATTACTATGTTAGATACATGGACCAAATTATTGATTAGATAAAATAATATTCTAAATATTATAAAGTATATCAAATATTCAATTACGATTTAAGTTTGATTTCCACACTTAATTAAAAATAACTTAGAGATTAATTATGAAATAATTTGACGTCATTTTGTGTTAGAAAATTAAAGTACTAAGAATAAACAGAGAAGAGCATTATTAATCTAAAAAATGAATAACATCTCGCGTTATTTATGTGTCTCAATCAGATTAGATCGTAAACAGAAGAAAAAAATTCCATAATTGTAATTGTATGAGAAAGAAAGGACATAATTGCAAAAGCAGCTGTACTGACTGCTAATGCAAAAAAACTTAACATGGTAAACAAATAAAAACAAAAAGTAAACTAAAATTAGCAGTTTGGCATTTTGGGTTTAGTCTGATTGAGACACTAAAAATGGCAAACACTTCACCACCATCATTATGTTGTTTCTCCCCAACTGTTTGGTCTGTTAGTGCTTCCCGGAGGCTCAGAGCCAAAACCGGAATCAAAGACAAATGTGTTGATTCGTTGTTCAAACCCAACCAAGCAAGAAGGAAAAAAAAAAAAAAAAAGGAAAAGAAAAGAAAGGAAAAAAATCACCAGAAACAAAGAAAAAGCCCGTCATCGGTCCCAACCAAGCCTTTTTGCTTTCCCCATCAATCAACAGTTCAATTTTTTTCTGGGTTTTTGCAATTTTTAATTTTCCAGAATCTGAAACACCAAACGGAACTTTAAACCCACAAAGAAACAAAACCCAGATTTGCTGGTTTGTTTTGCATTGTTCAGGCTTCTGGGTTTGTCCCAGGAATGGTCACTTCTGTCTGGTTTTGAAGCATATGCATTGTGTGCGAAAGAGATACATTAGAGAAGGGAAAGAAGAGAAATGAGAAGCTTTTGATGGATGAAGGTGGAGGGCGAAGAGGAATGTGAGAGGAAGGTGAAGAGAGATAATGAGCAAAGAGTTGAGATTCATTGTGAAGGCCTGGGAAGCAACAGTGCGTAAAACACATATTGGAGGAAAGAAAAGGGCCAATCCTTTATTCACAACAATGTCTGTAGTCCCTGCAGATGATGAGCCAGGTGAAACCTATCATACCGAGAAGGTCCTCGCCAATGGTGACTTCTACACAGGCCAATGGGCCAACAGCTATGCTCATGGGCAAGGCAAGTACCTGTGGGCAGATGGGTGCATGTATGTTGGAGAATGGCAGAAGGGTAAGACAGCAGGGAAGGGAAAGTTCAGCTGGCCTTCTGGTGCCACTTATGAAGGAGACTTCAAAAATGGGTTTATGGATGGTAAAGGGACTTATACAGGTTCTTTTGGAGAAACATATCGAGGTTCATGGGTGATGAATCTGAGATATGGGCAGGGGACTAAGAGCTTCGTCAATGGGGATCATTACGAGGGTGAATGGCGCCGAGGATTGCAGGACGGCCAGGGGCGGTATCAGTGGAAGAATGGGAACCATTACATTGGTCAATGGAGGAATGGGATGATTCATGGGAGTGGGACTATGATTTGGAGCAATGGGAATAGGTATGATGGGTCTTGGGAAGAAGGGTTGCCCAAAGGAAATGGCACGTTTAGGTGGGCTGATGGGAGTTTCTATGTGGGTGTTTGGAGTAAGGAGAGTAAAGATCAGATGGGGACTTATTATCCAGCTGGTTCTTCTGGTGGTCATGTGGATTGGGATCCTCAGGAGGTGTTTGCAGTGGACTTGAATGATTGTAAGGTATGTCCAGTGGAGACTATTTCGATTTTCCCTTCACAGAAGATGCTGAATTGGCCTGGAATGGAAGGGGAGTTTATGAACAAGCCGCCTATTTATAAGAATGGAAGCGAAGGGAATGTGAGGCCTAGGAGATCGTCTGATGCGAGGTCGAGTAATTTTAGCAGAGGATCCAATTGTGATAGCACTTTGGATGGAAATGTTGGGCTTGAAGGTTCGTTTGCTAGCAACAGGTTTGGAGTTCAGCCAATGAAGAAACAAGGGGTCACAATATCGAAAGGACATAAGAATTATGAGCTTATGCTTAATCTGCAGTTGGGGATCAGGTATTCTTATTTGTGCTTGTTTTCTGCTCTTTAGTTTTTTTTTCATTCCATTTATTTTTTGCTTGCTTTGGCACTCTGTGATTTTGATTCTGCCTTCTTCACGAGTTAAAGGAGAAGTCTTATTCCCTTCTGTGCCATATATATTAACACAATACATGAATGGCAAATGGTATTCTTCATATGGTTAGAAAGTAGATACATCACTAACAGGAGACATATTGTTCAGATGGTTATTTCATATCAATTATTATTCTGTTAACCAAGGTACAAAAGCTTGTTAGTTGCTTGCTACCATTCACTCATCCTTAATGTTTTATTCACTCTTTTATAATGACCTCCAGCTTAGCCTACCACTCCCCTATTCAAGTTCATCTTTCAGATTTTTACATCATGTACTTTGCTTCAGTTATTCTAAAAGCTTCTTGGAACTCTCTTGGTATTAGAAAAATCTTAGAAGGCTTGTCCAAACTTCTCTGAACATGGTGAAATTACGAGCTACATCGTTTCTTTCACCAACTGCTGAATTTGTTTGGTCCATGTATAACTGCTGAAACTATTCTACTCCTTTGGTCAGTTAAAGAAAATGGAAAATAGCTATATCATATTGAAAGGGATTCCTTGCAGTACCCAGGGAAGTAGTCACCCTTGCTTCTGCAGGGGTGGCCATGGTTCTAGCTAGGTCAGCCTGCTGCTCTGCTAGCAAAAATTTTCATGGAAGGAATTTAAATAGATTTCTGGTATATATTGAAAATTTTGACTCCTCCCTCTTATGAAGAGAAAAGTGTTCCACTACAAATATGAAGTACTTTCCTGTTTGAATTTTTACAATTGTATATCCATGAGTGAACTCTTCAATGCATGTAATTGGTTTCATGTGCCATAGCACAGGCATTCTGTTGGAAGGCCAGCTCCAACTACATCCCTTGATCTGAAGACTTCAGCATTTGATCCCAGGGAAAAAGTGTGGACGAAATTTCCCCCGGAAGGATCCAAGTATACTCCACCTCACCAGTCGAGTGACTTCAAATGGAAGGATTATTGCCCTGTGGTTTTCAGGTAATAAAGGTTTCTTTTACAAAAGATTATCCTTCACTAGCTAAGCATTTTACTACCTGTCATCAATAGGGTTGTCATTAGTACTTAGTAATGTAGTAAGTAGTTTTGAGACAATTGTCTTGAATTGCCATCTATTTGGGCACAAAGATGTTGAAGGTTCACTCATAGTCCCTTGTTTTTGTTAAAATTAGTCTTGTTAAATGGTAAATATGTGTCCCTCTTGTACGAAAACATATCCTTCTTTTACCAAATTCTAAAAGAATAATTTTACATTCCGCACACTCCATCACCTTCTGCTCATAATGGGTTACTGATTCGTCCTATTTATCTTCAGGACTCTAAGGAAACTGTTTAAGGTAGATCCAGCAGATTACATGATATCACTATGTGGAAATGACGCCCTTCGAGAACTCTCATCTCCTGGAAAGAGCGGAAGCTTCTTTTACTTGACCAATGATGACCGTTACATGATAAAGACCATGAAGAAAGCAGAAGTAAAAGTAAGGGTTATTTAAATTTTTCTTACATATGTGTGCGTGTGCCCAGGCACATGTGTGCGTGTGTAGTCTATAGCTGCAGTTCTCTCTTCAGTACTATCTAATCCTATTTGTGGCATTTGCCCCCTCACTCATACCTGCTCTCATATAGCTCAATATGTTGTGATATTGGTCATGGGCATGCCTCAATTAAGACTCTGGCTGAGTCCTGATATCATCCTTGTATTTTCTGTGCTCAATATGTGATGATCTTAACTGGCCAACACCATTACAGGTTCTTCTGAGAATGCTCCCAGCTTACTATAATCATGTTCGAGCCTTTGAGAATACTCTGGTCACAAAGTTTTTTGGTCTTCATTGCGTAAAATTAACAGGGCCTACCCAAAAGAAGGTAACATTCTGGCCCACTGGAGGCTTCGTTAAATTCTAAACTTGTTCTGATTTGTGAGCTTTTTAATTTTCCAGGTGCGGTTTGTCATAATGGGGAATCTATTTTGCTCTGAATACGGCATTCATAGAAGGTTTGATTTGAAAGGCTCTTCCCTTGGCCGTACAACCAACAAACCCGCGGCAGAAATTGATGCAACAACAACTCTTAAAGATCTTGATCTTAATTATATATTTAGGTTACAGAAGGTTTGGTTTCAAGAGTTCTGCAGGTATATTTTTCAGTTTCATCTCTCTGTCTCTCTCTATTGTTCTTTTTCGGTTGGGACCTGGAATTATGTTCTTGGTATGTTCTCCATGATTCTTTTGGTCCATTGTATGAACTCCAAATTATTTCGAAGTTCGCATGATAAAATGTTATCATCCTGTATGAATACCTACAGTGAATCACCACATAACTCATTTAAGTTATGCATGTTATGTAACCCCTCTCATTTCTCTCATAGTATTACACTGAATGGAGGTGGAATTTGAAGAGGAAAAAAGTAGTTCCTCAGTTAATATGGTTAGCTGTGTATTATACTTTGTCCTTATGGTATGCACAATCATACAGAATGAGCAAGAGCTCCTTGGTCTTAACATAGCGCAGAAGCTCATTCATCAGAATTTAGTACCTTTGGTTATTGTTGGAACTCAGAAGTAAATAATGTCCTCATATATAATGTTTAAGTTGTACAATATATAATATGTATCATGTAAACACTCAGGTCCCTAATCAGAACTTCTTCCACCATAAAAAGCTAATAATTCTTGTTCCTTTCCTGTTTCACATGTACTCATGCCTATAGATGCTGTCAGTTTAGCTTAAAAACTCAATTCAGTACTATTCTTTTTCTGTTCCTAAGTTGATTATGGTAGTAATTTTAAGTTCTGTATCTCGTTCTGCACCAAGCATGTCCATAGTGAAAAGAAACTATCTGTCCTTTACTGATACACTTACATGTAACTGAATATGTGAGTGTCTTTATGTATACTAGAAATTTGATTTGGAAAATTTTGTTCTAGTCTCTGTTTTAAAATTAAAATGTACCTTCGTGCAGGCAAGTGGACAGAGATTGCGACTTCCTTGAACAGGAAAGAATAATGGACTACAGTCTTTTGATTGGTCTTCACTTCCGAGAAGCTTCATGCAACGATCCCCTCGCAACTCCAGACCGTTCTGGAGTGCGAACTCCCACTGGTTATTTCTAGTCATTTCTCAATTATTGACTTGTCTCATAAACTCAATGAGAACCTTTCTGAACCCAAGATTTGTGCTCCATACTTGCAGGAAATGGTGACCCTGACAACGAAGGAGCCCCTCGCATTTCTAAAGGTGAGATGGATCGGCTTCTTTCTGACCCAAACAGGTAAAAATGAATACATTATGCTAAACTTTTTCTTTTGAAGAAGGTCTTAACTTATACCTGATGGATTAATTAATTTTTTGAATTATTTTAGGTGGGCTTCTATTAGATTAGGTATTAATATGCCAGCATGGGCTGAAAAGACTGTGAGAAAAACTGATTGTGAGGCACAGTTGGTTGGAGAACCAACAGGAGAGTTGTATGATGTCATCCTGTTTTTTGGTATAATTGACATACTACAGGATTATGATATCAGCAAAAAGCTGGAGCATGCATACAAGTCATTCCAATATGACCCAACTATAATCTCTGCTGTTGATCCAAAGCAATACTCTAGACGCTTTCGTGCTTTCCTTTTCAGAGTTTTTGTAGAAGACACATGACGACGGTACAGTCTGACCCAAAATTTTAACTTCAAGTGTAGGCAGTCATCTATGTATAGTCGGGTCTTTAGTGGAAATGACAATGCTTACTAGCAGTATCATCAATGTGGTCATTGATATGACCATTCGAGATCAAATAGAGGCTGCCAGGGGAACATGATTTTGCATATTTGTTGTTGCATTTCTCCCCAGTATCATAATCTCTAATTTATAGTCACAGATATATGATATGTTCAGTAGTAGATTAAAGGTGTAACCAGAGTTGCTCGAGCCTTTTGGAATTGTAAATGGAAAGCCCAATAGGCGTGGACCTGCAGTGGAATGTGATTCTTTGTGTATAGAAATTTGTTATCCCCAGTTGAGGTGTCTGGGATTTCAACTTTGAATGAAAATGTACAGGGGATGAAGTGGTAACAAACTTGAGTTGTTCATGCCTAAACAATGAGAAGGACCCTTCTTGATTTTCAGTTGTTGCTGCTTTTAAATTGTTTTGGGACGTTGTTCTTGTGATTATAGTTTTGGTATGTTCCAACTTCTGCAGAGTGCATCAACTCTTTTATTCCGATGACAGAGTGCATCATCTCTGTTTCACTATTTGTCGCATAAGAAAAGAACAGAGGCCCAAAGAATTTTTTTTAATATTTATTTATTTTATTTCTTTTTTGTGACTTCGTGTTGTTTCGAATATCATCAGTTTGGGGTTAAAGCCCCAAATCTTGCCCTGAATCACCGTTAGCATATGAAAATTCTACAACATTTGACTTTCAAATGTTGTAATAGAGTTATATACAAAAGTTACCATAAATATTTTATTAAAAAGGGGAATTTCAAACGAATCTGGAAATTTTCATTTTCAATAAATTCATCGAATATCTGAAATCTCATCGGAATTAATTCAAAATTCAAAAGTTTTGCTAATTGAATTAATCTAACGTCTTAAGAAAAAACAAGGACGATATAGCGGTCGGGTTAACATGAATTCAAACCTGAATTCTCGAAATTTCAAAAATTCCAATCAATCCTAAAACTTAGCGTAAACTTACTAAATTGTATCCAAACGCTCGTAATGACAAACTCTATCTAATAGGTCAAATTAGGAAGCCAGAAGAAGCAGCACGCGCCACTGCCAATGGTGACGCGTGGGCATAACTCCGACCATAAATTGGGATTCGAGACTTACACAAAATATTCCAACAACCCCAACCACTTTCTTAACTACAACAAAGTCATAATCGAAATAAATCGGCCGGAAATTACCTACAAAGCTACAGAATTTTGATTTCTTCTAGTCATTGATTCTCCTCCCTCCGATCAAATCGAGTTATGCCATTTGGACGGTTTGCTCTACGGTGGATGGGATTCAACACGTGGGTGGCCTCGCCACCGAATGTGGTCGAAAACAGGAGTTTAGTCCATGTCAGCCGACACGGGTCTGCAGTGGCTTCAAGGCTTCGTACCTTCTTTCCCAGCTTGAATTGTGGCAAGTGAATGGCAGAGACGTTGTCGGCGTGAAGAGGCGGTTTTAACTCGACCAGTTGGCGGTAATCAGTGATTGGATGGCCGGGAACCCGCCGGGTCACCGACTTAGGTTGAGTCGCGCCGCGGGTTTGAGAGAAAACTGATATTAGGGTTTGGGTAATTTTTTGGGAAATTGAAGATTTGCTATTTATACTAAGTTTTCCGAGAAGGTAATTTTGCCATTTAGACTATAAGTTTTTTACGTACAAACCCCAATTTAAGCGTAACATGTGTTCACAAATTTGGTTTAACGTCCTCTACAACTTTCATGAAAGAAGTTTTCTTAAAAAGTATACGGAATAAAAGTCAACTTTTTGGAAGCCCCTAAAGTACCGAAACAAAGACAAAAGGAAAAATAATTATTGGTTGTCTAAATGACTAATAAACCGGTAAATTGAGGTACGTGGTGTAACACTAAAGCAGTCAGCACCAAACCAACGATTGCTCCCACCAGAAGAAGATTTTTCAATCAGAGTAAGGCGCTCCACCAGCTAGCAGTAGCAAAACAGGCTAAACAACCACCACCCCCATCACTAACGATTACCACCACTTGAGGGAATGAATCCCCAACTAGATCAAAACTCGAATATGTTACACCACAGCCATCAAAGAGAATAACACAAATAGAGAGGATGAGTAGAACAAGGCATGCTTTGGTCTCCATTGACAAAGAAATAAAGAGTGTATAAGAGACGACATGCCGCGAAGGAAGACGCTCTCAAACCCTAGCAGAGCACTAGGTCAGATGATTTGAGATCTTATATATATTAAAGAGAAAAAGAAGATGAATGAAAAAAAAAAAGTTCATTTGAAATATTAAAAAGTGTAAATACACATAATATATATATATATATATATATTAATCACTATTGGGTGAGAATGAACATCTCAATACCATCATCCGGATTTGAGAAATCAAATATTAAGGATACACATTTTGTTCCCTGATTTGCCCCAGATTTCTTCCCATTTGGGTCGAATAATCAATGAGTCGACCAGTACTATACTTAATAGAGATTTTTGTCATCCCTAATTATATGATTGTGTATACATGATGAAAGCTGATATCTCATGGGCAAAAATTCACATAATGCCTCCCCATTCCACACGTGACATCAAGAAGTATCACTTGAGTAATTTCAGCAATTCTCTAATTCAACACTATACCGACAGTGACAGACTTTGGAACAAAAAAGTGAAAAATGAAACTAGAGCTTGGATTCACTCTAAAAAAGTTAAGCCTTGAGATACAACAACATAGCAATACCAGATTTGGGAAGCCATCTTCCCAATCTGATACTATCTAGAAACTTACCAAACTATAGTGGATATGAATCATATGATCATGAAGGTAAGGCTCAAGTAGACATAGATGGACTAGTTAGGAAAAATTAATCAAAAACATTGTTAGTACCACTAAATAGCTCCTCCCACCACTATTGCTGAGACCATGACACTATTGGCCTAACCACCGAAGAAAGACATCCCAAACTCCTAGCCAGACCTCACATATTAGATACGTAAGTAAGATTCCTAGATACCCTGCTTTAGAACTTCGTCGTCAGCATTGTGCTAACCTCGAGATGAGAATAGTAAAAACTACATCCCATAGACAATCAAACTTTTTTGTGTCACATAACAACCAAACTTGGTAACTTTTGCGCTGAAATTTCGTCTACATCCGACTCGATCACTTGCATGATAAGAAAAGACGATCGAAATCCTTTGTGAGTGGGACCAGTGTGGTACTGGTCAAAGAGACTCCGATAGTCAAGTCAATAAGAGTGTTTAGGGTATATGATATTAATTTATGAATTCCTGTATTAATCTGAAAAACTTACCCTGGGGCGGAATATGATGGATATATATATATATATATATATATAATAATCGTGTATGAAACCCTAGTTGGTTTCAGATCATAATGGGCTTCCTTAGAGCCCAAGAAAGGTTTATGAGTCCTTTTGAAGTTTAGCTACAATAGAGGTGTAGGCGAGATTGCCTTCCTTATATGGTTGGACAGACTTAGCGTGTAAGTCACCATATGCTCAGACTCATATTGGAATCTTCTAGTCTAGATAGCATGGGCTTCCTTAGAGCCCAAGAAAGGTTTCCAAATCCTTTTGAAGTTTAGCTGCAGTAGAGGTGTAGGTGAGATTGCCTTCCTTATTTGGTTGGACAGACTTAGCATGTAAGTCACCACATGCTCAAACTCGTATTGGAATCTTCTAGTCTAGATTAGACGAACTTGAGTGGGATTATTTCGCATTGAGTGTTAGGCCTTAGCACTGGGCTTAAGTTATTCGGTACATGAGGTGACGTTCGTCATTAGACTTGGTCCATATCCATTGCGGATTGGGCTTGAGCTGGAGCTCATGTCTTGTGGAGACGTTCTAGATAGCTTTTCAGGTTTATTCACACCTGACTTGGTTCTAGATTTGATGTGAGGTTGGCATTCCCTTTAAGGGTAGTTTGGTCCTTTCGGAGCCTAGAGACGGTCGTCCTCTAGCTGTGTTATTTTTGGGCTTCACTGAAAAAACTTTATCACTTAGAAGTTTGCTAGGGTCTTCTTAAAAAAGGACTAATTGGTGGTGTTGTTGGGGTTTTTTGACGGCGTATCAGGTTCCCTCTTGAACTCTTAGTGGTTCTTTATTACAGGTATAAAGGGCCTTTCCCTCTCTCTCCCCGTCTTTCCTATGGGTGTTTTTACTTGTGGTATTTGGGTTTTTAGGCCTATTTCAGGTCCAAGTTTAATCCATTTGGATCTCACTTATTGAGATTATTCATGCCTCTAGTATCACTGGCACCAAGCACAAGTAACACATTCTTAGAGGGCTCACAAGATATGGTGGGACTCGACTATGGCATCCATAGCATGTATCCCATAGACCGAAACCCGAGCAACCTCATCATGGTCGAAGCCTATCAAGACCTCTCCTGGAGGCTACCCTCCCGACCTCACCAATATGCTTCATGACAAGTATTTGTACTATAATAGGCCTTTTGGATCCCATATTAGAAAACATGTAAAGGAAGGAGCTTCATTTCCCTATACAAGGGGACTCCTTCCCTCTTAGTTAGCATTCCACTACATCTCATTATAATTGTATCTACTTGCGGGCCAAACCCATATAGTGAAAGATTAAAGTGAACGTAGCCTTCCTAAATCAGGAGGTGAACCACTATACATCGTGTGTCCTCACACACTTACTACTTTACCGCGTTTCTATCTAAACCCCTCCCAATCAAGTAGAAATAGAGATTGGTTTGTTCGATTTGTGCCATACTAGTGTGTCTTGATAGTCTGATTGATTTTTTGGTTGGATCTTTGGGTTTTGGTGGAGGATTTAGAAATGACAAGAACATTGAATTAGAATATGAGGTGGCTTTAGTTTGTAGACTGGCTGATTAGTTTCATTAGCCACAAGTCATTTCATATTGATATAGAATATACCATTTGTCTAATAATGCCTAACCCATTGCTTATTCGGAAGTCATGCTTGATGCCTATAGAAATTTTTCTGGGTATTAATTTCCTCCTCTCTTTTCTAGCTAGCACCAAATGCTTATTCCTTTACTGCACCAAACATGGCACAAAATTGGTGTACATTAAGGTCACTCACATGAGTCCTAACAATATTAGGAACTAAGGAGGTGTACATTACTCCTATTTAACAAATGACCCCTAAGAGTATTGATAGTACAGAGCGCAAAACTATAAGTTTATCATAGAGTGGTAGACATTGCAAACAATTTGTAATCTAATAGTTTTAAACTTCAAAATTTTTATACTACGGAGTATCGTAAAATTTTTCAAACAGTTGTGATGTATTTTTTTTTGGCGTTCAATATAATTTTGGGTGATAGCCCAGATTGTGCATTGTTTGAATTAGAGTTCTCGTTAACGGTTTTGGATTGCCAAAAAAAAAAAAAAAATCTACGTTTAATTTCTAAAAATAAAAATAATACCAATTGTGCAGGACTTACAGAGTCATGAAGATTGTTTTAATGGAAATGGAAGAGACACATATATTGCATCCATTGGGCTCAATTGTCCTCCCTTGTAGCTTACTAGCATCTGTTGCCAATGGTGATGATTGATTTATGAACATGAGGTCTGCTATTTTGAAAACCTCTTGATCTGGTTTTCTCTCGTTTTCGGTGAGAGTCAGTGGTGTCTTCCCCCGCCCACCATGGGCGCTTTTGCCTGGGCTTTGGCCTAGATCTAAGGCATCTTGCCTTCAATTTCCCTTTCGGCTATTTTGTTTCTAGTTTGGTCTTTGTTTCGATGCTTCTCTATCGACCACTGATCTCCTCTGTCCAGACCTATCTTTTTCCCCAATCTCTTTTACTTTCCTTTCTTTGGGTGCCACTTTTAGTGGTTGTTAGTCTATGGCTACTGCCGCTGTGCGATCTCTAAGTGGGGCTTGCCCGCTGGTGCACATGAGTCACAACCCGAGAATGCAATATTGGACTGTTCCATCTTTTGATGGCTGTCTTGTCGATCCGTTTGTGGATCTGGTTACTCTTTCTCTTGCTATGGTGTTTACTGTTTCTTTGGCGGTGGAAGATGCTCTCCATTGTACAGACGATTTGAGATTTGATGCTTCTTATTGTGTATAGGGAATCAAGATCTTCAGGTGTTTGCGATTGAGATCGCAATTGACATCTCCCAAGCCTTACGACTCTGGTTTGATGGTGATCTGAATAGTTGTGCGAACTTTATGTGTGGCTACGCCGCTATTGTGGTGGCGTCTTTCCTTTTGGCTCGGTTGTTGCTTGGGTGGTTTAGGCTCTCCTAGTTTGGGCCTTGTTCGGTTATTTTCTGGTTTTGACTCTTTACCCGATCTTCTTTGGTGTTTAGTTTGAATTCTGTTTGTGTCTGTGGTTCTAATCCAGTTGTTTAATGTAAGTAAGTTTTTTTTTTTTTTTGGAATTAAGTTTAATGTAAGTTTGATCGTTTGTTCCCAAAAAAAAAAGTTTGTAGTTCTCTCACACATATAATATAGTATTTCTACTATTTTAATAATTCATATGTTCATTAAGTGACTGAGAAAATGATGCAGTGACAATATTTTTGTTCTTTTCGGCGGTTACCGTCCCAGCCCCAAATTCGAGTCCAAGTCCCGCACTTGAGACTTGAGAGAGCTAAAAACCCATTGGAGGGAGAACCCGTTAGGGTTTTGCACCCGCAGATAGAATTTCTTCATCCTACCCATGATGCTTTCCCGCTGCAAATTGAAGAACCTCAGATTGGGTTATTCAATTTTTGCTTGTGCATCTTCTTCGATTCCAAAACTATTTGTTATTGAAGGTGATCCAAAACCTCCACATTGTTCTCATCAAACTCATTTATTTTGCAGCCTCGTGAGTTCACAAGTCTCGGCAGATAATCAAGCCCAGAAATTCACACTCAGTTACCTGATAAACTCATGTGGGTTGTCACCGCAAGGTGCAATTCTATCATCCAAGCGGATCAAGTTGCGATCCGCAGAGAAAGCAGACTCTGTTTTGGCCCTTTTGAGAAACCATGGATTCTCCAACTCCCAAATCTCAATGGTTGTCAGGGCATGCCCACAAGTCCTTCAACTCGATGCTGAGAAAACCCTTTTGCCCAAGCTCGAGGTTTTTACATCTCTTGGAGTTGCAAAGGAGGACCTCGCAAAAGCTATAACTCGTGCTCCCACTCTTCTTGTAACCAGTCTGGGGAATCCGATCGTGCCCAATGTTGATTTCCTCATCCGGACTCTTTCCTCTGAGAAACGAGTTGTCTCTGTTTTCAACAGATGCTCGCGGATTTTCCATCAAAATCAAAGCAAAGATGTTGTGCCGAACATGGAGGTTTTGAGAGAATTAGGTATGCCCCAATCATGCATTTCTCTGTTTCTAGCTCATTTTACTCAGGTGTTGCTTCAAGACCAGGAGAAATTTGGTGCATTAGTTCGTGGGGTTAAGGAAATTGGATTTAGTTTTGATAATTCAACATCTGCGGTGGCACTAGGCCAATTGGGTACTAAAAATAGTAAGTCCATAATGAATCGAAGTCGCCAAGTTTATATGACGAAATGGGGTTGGTCTGAGGATGATGTTCGCTCTGCCTTGAAGAAGTTCCCTCAGTGTATGTTCAAGTCGGAGAAGAAAATAATGCAAACGATGGATTTTCTGGTGAACAAGATGGGATTGCCTTCAGGAATAGTTGTCAAATTCCCACAGGTTATGGCATTCAGTTTGGAGAAGCGAGTAGTCCCAAGGTGCATAGTTGTGAAAGTGTTGTTGTTGAAAGGACTGATAAAAGAGCAGCTCAGTTTGGCTACTGTATTGTGCTGTTTGGAGAAGGATTTCGTGGACAGGTATGCCATCAGATATCTAAACAAAGTACCTCAATTGCAGAATGTGTATCGAGGGAAACTCGGTATCCAGGATGTATGATCTTGATATATGTTGATACTGCATCACTCCCAAAGTTGGCACATGCATCAGCTTGCTTATGTAAGTTTGTCCGAAATCCTAGAAACATGTTAAATAGATTGTCCAGGCAGATGATAGAATCAAACAGATGAACATTTGTTACTCACAGTTAAGGATTTCTGGTATTAGTGTCATTTAGTTCCTATTGTTCACTCTAATTATTTTATACCAATATGAGTTCTAATTGCACTGTCTCTCTTAGCTTGAATTGTGATTTCTCTTGTGTAGGGATTCAATTTCTATGTAAAAAGCTTTCTTCTTTCCTCTTTAATACACACACAGTGTGTGTGTGTGTTCTGATTATGTTGGTCTGATGTGAAGGCAGATGAAAACCAAGAGCATAATGAGCATAACGTTAGCCTCACACACACACACACTTCAAAAATGTGAAATACATGGTCTATGACTGTTCATTGTTCCAGGTGTTACCATTGTAAGTCAATGGAAACTAAAAATGTTTGCTTTCCTTTTTCAGTTTCTAAGGAGCCAAACTGAATTTAGTTTCTGTTTAAACCTCTTAGTCTGTATTTGCTTGAAACATGTTTGGATAGAATATACATTTCTTCATGCTTCTGGTTTCAACCTAGTTTATTTTGGAGAGTGAAAATCCTAGTATTGTCTGTGTCAGACTCAAAATATCAATGTCCTTTATGCCTGTTCTGCCCACAACCAGCTAGCATACTTCCATGTTTTGTGTCATAACAAATTCGGGTTGTCCTTATAAGATGTAACTAAAGAATCCAAGAACAAAAAGTTTTAGTCTGTTTTGCTTTCTATAGTTATTATGATACGACAGTTTTGAGCTATTGATAATTTTTATAAACTTGTAATAACTTCCAGCTAATAGATAACTTCTGCACTGCAGATGTGCTATATATATTGAACATCCACTCTATACTACGTACACCCTCTGCTGGAGTGTAAAATATTGTTTACTCCATTTCATACCCTCCAATCATGTCAATTTTATTTAAGTACTTGTAATTAACCGCAGGCAATTGACGGATATGAAATATAGAGGAGATGCGATAATTTTGTAAATGCAATTTTGGCAAGTGTATTATGGTAAAAGTTAAATAAATAGCTGAAGGACCTATCTGGTTGTCAGTCAATTATGTGGTATTCATGATTTGGTCTTTCTCTGTTCCTTGATTTTTAGTTTTGCTGGTGTTGGTACACCTTTATACGTTTATATCCTCACTGTTAAATCCCTGTCTCTATGTTGTCCTACATCTTCAGTTTATATTTTATATTCTTTATACGTTTTAATTTTATGTGTGTTTGATGGTACAGCATGGGCTGAAATATATAGAAGATATTCAATCTAGGGGTAAATTGTTATCTATAATTGTGTGCAGCTTATGGTTCATAACTTTGATTGTGGCCTGAAGAATTGTCTTAAATGGAAATGGCAGAGACATATATTGCTTATAGTGGGTTCAATTGTCCTCCCTAGTAGCATACCTACTTACTTCTGTTGCCAGTGGCGATGATTGATTTTTGGAAATGCGGTCTGCAGTTCTCACACATGCACACATTATTTTTCTTTTTGGCTGTTACCTGGATTGATACATATTTTGCAACATCTATATCATTATATCATTATGATTAAGGGAGAAGGAATTTGATGAGAAAATTTTACTGTCAATTCTGTCTACTGGGCCTAAAAGTTGGATATATACATTAGTAACTTATTATTGTACGTTTCAACCATAAAACTTAGTATTGTACGTTTCTGTAAGTTGGAAGTATTCATGCAGGCAAGTGTAACTTCGATTAATATGGATTTCTTATTCAATTCTTTCAGGTAGATTTTTATTGCTAGGCAAGCATGGGCTGAAAGGAAAGTGAGATGAATCGCCTGTGAGGCTTGGTGGAGAAAGTGTTCAAGCCGCGATTCTCTTTTGTAAAGATGTGAGGCTCAGTTCGTTCTAACTTGAAGTGGGGGCAGTCGTTCATGCATGACTAAGGCTATAGCTTTTGTCCGCGCTTTTTTTGTTTTTCTCCCTGGTGTCATAAACTCCTTTAATTTCTAGACAGAGATGCATGATAGGCTCTAGTTATGTGATATATTTATTACCGTAGTTACTCTGAATATTCTAAATTTGAAAACAAAATGTTCGGGGTGAATTGTAGCATGTCCCATACTAGTCACAAAAAATAATGTAAAAGTCCAAAGTTTTTTGCTTTGGTTACTAAAAATTGTTCGAAATGAATGCTCGGTTTGCATTTATTTTGTCAAAGTAAAAGTGGCTTCAACACCAAATTCTGTAAAACGAAGGAACAGATAGTTCTACTCCCCGGAGCAGCCGAGGAGCGACTTATCATGCAATAACACCCAAGCACACAATCCACAAACCCCAACACCAAATAGCACAGCAAAACCAGCGATAGTCATAAAATGGATCCTCAATCTACACTCATTACACTTTTCTTTGCGACGCAATTGAAACAGAATCAACCTAATTGTTATAACAAAAAAGTAAACAATAAGAAAAACTCACAACTGTATAGAGTCATCTTAAGTAGCTCCATCAGCAGTATTGGATTTCAATTTGCAGGTTTTGATGATTACAGATTCACAGCATACTTCACACAAAGATTTGGAATTTGGAAAAGGCACCAGAGTTTTTGGTTAGCATGCGTAGTCTTTGACGTCTGGCTAACATACCATATTTGGAATCTGGCTAAGGCACCAGACTTTTGGGACAAGTACAACATTGTATAATATAGTTTCACTGTATGTGTTATATCTATAACGTAGTTTCAATGTAAATTCAACGATATCAATAGTATACCCACAGCAGTGGGCAGCACCACACGAACTTTTTGCCTAGTGTGTGTGTGTATATATACGGAGAGGATCGAGAGCGGACGTCCGCAATCCAGAAAAAGTGCGGACGTTGCTCCTCCAGCCTCGATCGAGCGTTGGCAGTGTGCCGGAGGGACACCAGGGGTCTGCGGAGCCGGTATGCGGTCCGGTGGAGTCGCCGGCTACTGTTCTGCAGCGCTGCATAGAACCTGCAACTGCAGGTGAGGTGGCTGCCCAGAAACCGGCAACCCTGACCTCCTCCGACCTCGATCGCCGCCCAGAAGAGGTCTAGGACACCTCCGACCAGCCCCGCGCTGCCACTTCCGCCTGGAACAGTTTGCTGCGTCGACGTCCGCTTCAGATCCTTCCCGTATATATATATATATATATATATATATATATATATATATATATATATATACAGATCCTATCCAGAGCGAGGTTAGGGGTTAATGTCACTTTTCAGTTGCATATCCACATCTCCACCGTTCAGTTTTTAGGTACTAATGTATAGATCATCTCTGTAAAATTTCAATCTAAGTGATGGTCGTTAAGGCATTGATAACTGCCTTAAATCTAGTATGGTTCATATTGGACAGATTCAGTTCGTCCACTGGTTTAAGCAAATTAGATACCTTAAAGGATCATCAATTTGGCTGAAATTTTACAGAGATGATCTATACATAAACCCTAACCTCGTTTTGAAATTTCAAAATAAGGCATCGCTTTTGATAGGATCTGATATACAGATAATTAAGGAGGGAGGCCAACAGATGTACACGCAGCAAAAGTGTCCATGTGCCATGTTTCTTGATTTGGGCCATAATTTATTCACTGATATCACTTTTCTTTGGTACGTGTCATTCCAAGAGGCCGCGAATAGGCCTACTTATTCGCGCTTGGAAGGTATATGCTGCTGTACACTTGGCGAAGCCGTCACCAAGGAAGGAGAAGGCTACTCGTTCTTAATCCAAAGTTGCCTCCTTCGCATGGGCCCCCATGTTTCATCAGCCCCTAGCTCAACTTGCTTCGTACATCAAAACGTGGGGGAGGGGAGTATATTTCAAATTTTTTGTGGCATGACAAAAATATTTTTGACAAAGTCTTAATTGTTTCAGGGAATCAGAAATTGAGAGAAATTCGCTGTATATTCTCATTGATAATATGGACCTCTTTATATAGAGGATTACAATGCATAGAATCTCAATCATACAAGGAAAGTAATTCTGCATTGAATAGGATTCTAAATCCTTCTATAACCCTATTACCACTAGGTCAAGTAACCTAGAGTTTGGGTTAGACACATAATCTGGATTTCCTTGAATACTCCCCCTTGTGTCGCCCAAACATGGTGCTTCTCTCGTTGCCTCATTAAAAACATTGCCGAGTAACAAAAACCCAGTAGGACAAAAATAACCTCGATCGAAGGGGAAAAAGAGCACAACATACCCTTCATGTTTTGAGACCATACATGTAGACATCTCCCTCTGATGTCTGCATCTCCCCCTGATGACTACTATCATGGGAGTTCAGATAGTTTCCGCAAGCCAATTCTTGCCACATGTTTCTCAAACGTGGATTTAGACAATGACTTAGTAAACAAGTCTACCACATTGTCCTCAAAACGAACCTGGGTCACTTTGATCTTGAGGAGCTTCTATTGTTGCTGATTATAGAAGAATTTGGGCGATATATGCTTGGTGTTGTCTCATTTGATGTAGCCTTGCTTCATTTGTTCAATGCAAGCAGCATTATCCTTATAAATGCTCGTTGGCTCATCTGTGGTAGACTTCAAACCACAATTACTTCGAACATGCGTAACTATGGATCGTAACCATATACATTCACAGACTGCTTCGTAAAGAGCAATAATCTCTGCATGATTCGAAGAGGTAGCGACTAAGGTATATTTTGTAGACCTCCAAGATATCGAGGTGTTTCCCATGGTGAATACATAGCTAGTTTGGGAACGACCTTTGTGTGGGTCAGAGAGATACCCAGCATCAGCAAAACCTTCCAAAACACCTATATTGTTTTGGGATGGGGAGAGGGAATGCAATCCACCATGTGTGGTGTTCCGGTTATTTGATGGGTCCGAATCCATCACATCTCTATAGGGATAGAACAAGCCCATATCGATCGTACCACTTAGGTATCGAAAGATATCTTTAACACCAGTCCAATGGCTTCGTGTTAGCACAGAGCTATATCTAGCTAACAAGTTCACAGCGAAGGAGATGTCAGGTCTCGTGCATTGTGCTATGTACAATAATGCACCTATTGCACTTAGATATGGCACTTCTGCCTCTAGCACTTCTTCGTCGTCATCTTTTGGACGGAATAGATCTTTCTTTGGATCAAGACTACGGACGACCATTAGGGTGCTTGAATGCTTAATCTTATCAGTATTAAAATGCCTAAGCATCTTTTGGGTATAAGCTGATTGATGAATCAGGATACCATCTTCAAGGTGTTGAAGTTCCAAACCAAGGCAAAACCGTGTTTTCCCAAGATCTTTCATCTCAAAATCGGATTTCAAGTGTTCAGCGGTTTTCCTTAACTCTTTAAGGGTGCCAATTATATTCATGTCATTGACATAGATCGCTACTATTGCAAATCCAGAACTTGTCCTTTTCATGAACACATATGAGCATAGTTCATTATTAACATATCCCTTCCCAACCAAGTAGTCACTTAGACGGTTATACCACATCCGTCTGGATTGTTTTAATCCATATAATGAGTGTTTTAATCTTATAGCCAACGCGCTCTGTGATTTAGAGCCACTTGATTTGGGTAACTGAATTTCATCTGGAACTTTCATGTATATTTCTGTATCTAGATCCCCATATAGATACGCTGTAACCATGTCCATAAGCTGTAAGTTCAGTTTTTTGGAAACTACCAAACTGATAAGGTAGAGGAATGTTATGACGTCCATTACGGGAGAATAGGTCTCCTCGTAGTCGATTCCAGGGCGTTGTGAGAAAACTTGCGCCACAAGGCGAACTTTGTACCTTACAATCTCGTTTTTCTCATTACGCTTTCTAACGAATATCCATTTATGACCAACTGGTTTGGTGTTAGGCGGTATTGGTACAATTTTGCCAAATACCTTTCTTTTCGTTAGAGAATCAAGTTATGCCTGGATCGCATCTTTCCATTTTGTCCAATCAGCTCTACGTTGGCATTCATCAACGGAGCGTGGTTCGATTTCATCGGTCTCAATAATCTCACGCGCTACTGAATATACAAATACATCATTAATGATGATGGAGCTTCTTTTCCATGTCCCATTTACACTAGTGTAATTCACAGAGATCTCTACGTTCTCAGGGATATGTTCTGACATTGATGCGTCCCCCAATGATGTCTCTTGGACATAACCATAATCCGAACATTCTCATGGGACGGATTTTGAGTATCGATGATCAAAGGATTTGTTTGTGCCTCATATGCTCTTTTTCTAGGGCGAGTATCCTTCTTACCAATTGGTCTGCCGCGCTTCCTTGCGGGACCTGCGGCCATAGATGCCACATCATTGCCATGCTGGGCTATGGCGCCATCTCCTGGTGTCACAGGAGTGGCGTTATGTCCATTGTTAGGGACATCAATCCTTGCAGGCACGTTTGTAGCAGGTATGTGTGATTTTGTCACTTTAGCAACATCAGAAAACGCATTGGACAGAGTATCTGCTACGTTCTGGATTGTGCGGTACGGGGATCGAGATGAGACATAGTGGAGACAGACCACGACAATTACTGTCATTCCTGTTGAACATCTGTGTTCTTATCTCCCCCTAACGACGGGAAGACTGTCTCATCAAAGTGACAATCCACAAATCTAGAGGTAAAGAGATTGCTTGTCAAGGGTTCAAGATAGCGAACGATGGTTGGAGATTCATATCCAACATAAATGCCTATTCGTCGTTGAGGACCCATCTCAGTAGACTGTGGCGGCGTAATAGGCACATAAATAGCACACCCAAAAATACGTAAGTGCGAGATATCAGGCTCGTACCCAGTCACTAGCTGTAATGCAGAATAAGATTGAGTTGCAGTAGGTCATGGACGAATGAGCGTCGCTGCGTGTAATATTGCATATCCCCAAGCAAAAATAGGAAGACTGGTGCACATAACCAATGTCCGAGCTATCATTTGTAGTCGATTGGTAGCAGCTTCTGCGAGACCATTTTGGGTATGAACATGGGGAACTGGATGCTCAACATCAATCCCCAATAACATGCAATAGTCATCGAATGTTTTCGATGTAAACTCCCCAGCATTATCAAGTTGAATTGACTTAATTGGATGGTCAGGGTAGTGAGCCCGTAGATGGATAATCTGGGCAAAGAGTTTAGCATAAGCAACATTGCGAGTGGACAACAGCGCGACATGTGACCAGCGTGTCGACGCATCAACCAACACCATAAAGTATTTAAAAGGTCCGCATGATTGTTGAATTGGTCCACAGATATCCCCTTGGATTCTCTATAAGAACGGAATAAGTATTTTGGGATTCTTTTCGTAGGACGGTCTCGTTCCTAATTTCCCGAATGAACAGACTTTGCAGAATGAGCGAGGGGCCTTAGAAGCAACCAATGAGGATTTTGGTTGGGTAGGAGCGTCTGTAACGCTATTAGAAGCAAAATATGTGACTACATCTCCCATTATGGCGTTAGAGCCATGGAAATTGGTGTGTATGGGGTCATGGCCACTAGGAGGAATAACCATGGCGTCATGCTCATGGTTGACGCCATTTGTGGCGTCATCACGAGGGACAAGAGTGGCCTTGCGGTGGCCCAAGATAGCAGCAGCACCTGAGGCTGCAGTTTTTGCTGTCTTGCTAAGTCCGGGAATCAATGTTTGATTCTTGCTTCTTCTCATTCTGAAGAATGGATGTCCGTGTGAAGTTTTTAGTATATGGAGCATGATATCACGACCAGGATGTCCTAATCGGTCATGCCAAAGCCGATATGTGTCTGAATCCAAGAGATCTTCTCTTATGACATTATTGGATTCAATTGGTCGAATTGTAGTGACATAAAGTCCACTAGATTGACATGTAAGCTTCTCTAAAATGCGCTTTCTACCGCAATCATTAGAGGTAATGCAATGAAATTCTATTCGGTTCTCATTATGCGTTTCCGTATGAAATCCGTTGGCTCTTATATCTTTAAAGCTCAATAAGGTTCGATTTGTCTTAGGAGCGTAGAGAGCTTCAGTGACTTTAATCAAGGTGCCATTTGGCAAAAGGAATTGAGCCATTCCATGTCCTTGAACTAAACCTGATGGCCCAGCCATTGTAGTCACAGTGGAATATGTAGGCAACATCTTTAAGAATAATTGCCTATGTCGTAGAATGGTGTGTGTAGTCGCACTATCCGCGAGACATCGTAGTTCATCTATTCCTAAAAGAAAAGCTCATAATTAAAAAGGAGTCGTAAAGAAAAGAACTCAACTTTTATTAATAAGCCAAACGGAATTACATCATCGTTTATTTAATCAAAGAAAATCTAATCCAAAGAGAAACTAGCTAATGCAAACAATGGCAGTCATCTAACTTCTTTTGGTAATTTCAATGCAAACGTGACCAGGTGAGTAGAGAGATGTCGGTGGAGAAAGGCTCGCTTAAGTATCGCTTATCTCAAAACCTTCCTAGACATCACATTTACATGGAGTACGCCTACTTTGAAGAAAGATTAAACCATTGGCATCTACTACAAATAATATGGCAATTGCCTACATCTCTTGGAAAATAAAAAGACTTAATCAAAATCGCCAATTTCTGGGTCTTGATCTTTGTAGTCTTCCACCCTTAGATCGAGATCGCCATCTTGATCTTCTTGTTCCATGTAGTTGGCCTCCCTTGCTTCACGATTCATTTTGTATGAGTTTGCAACGTTCTGGGATCCACATCGAAGACAAATATCTTTACGGTCAGGCTCCCTTGATCGAGGTGCATTTGATGCAGGAGTTGGACGGCAATTGTTCTTGGTGGTGTCACCACCATGGCCGGAGGCTCCGCCTCTCTCTCTCTTCACATGTTGACCTCCACGGTTCCGTGCGTGCCTATCTTGGTGATTTCCTTCCTTTTTAGGGCGAGAATATGGACCAGAACGTCCAGAATTGTCCCTACTCTTAGGGTTTCGCTCCTTGCGTCCTCCCTTGGGGGTGCGACTATAATTAGACTCTGGAATAGACTTAGTTCCCACAGGCCTAGTATTATAGTTCTTCACAAGGATATTATCGTGTATCTCAGCTACGTTCATGGCGCCAATGAGCTCATGAAACCTTGTGATACGTCCTACATTCACATCAATCTGATAATTCTTCGAAATCATCAGGGCAGAGATGGGGAAGGTAGAGAGAGTCTTCTCGATCAACATCATATCAGTTATGGTTTGTCCATAGAACTCCATCAAGGACGTGATACGAAGGGCTTCCCAATTATAATCAAGTACGGACTTGAAGTCACAGAAGCGGAGGCTATGCTGTCTCACTTCTAAATCAGGAAGCAGTGAGTCACGAACGTTGCCAAATCGCTGCTCAAATTCCACCCATAGTTTTCTGGGGTCTTCCTCATTGAGGTATTCACTTTGGAGAGCATCATTCATGTGCCTTGTCATGAGAATTATGGCCTTGGCTTTATTTGCTTCGAAAGCACGAATTTGCTCTACAGAGAGCACGTTCTGACTAGGCTCTTGGATGGTTTCCAGAAGTCCATCAGCCTTAAGATGTTGGTGCACATCTCGGACCCACCTATGGTATCCTGCGCGAGTTGTCTCTAGTGGAACAAAGTTCAACTTATTCAGGTAACTCATCCTGAAAAACAACATAAGATTAGGGTTAGTTTCGGAGCATAAAAGGCTACCATGAAAACAATAAGAATTTCTGAGCGTAGTCGCTTCCAAGAAATTAGGGATTTCTGAGCGTAGTCGCTTCCACGAAAATCCGATTCCAAGAGGGGTTTTGGATTATATCGAAACAATGATGTATGTGGTCGATCGTTTTTCTTCTTAACAAACTCTAAGTTTGGAGGACTCTACAAGCTCCAAGGTTGGAGTGAGCACGAACCCCCACAGTTCGGCTATAGGTCTCCCCTATGAAGAAGAAATTGGGGGGGGGGGGGGGGGGCGGGGTAGAAGAAGGGATGTTAGAAGTCCCCGAGAAAAGAAGAAGAAATTGAAAAACTTCAAAAAAGGGAACTTTTAGTAATGTTTACCTTGAAAAATAGCCCGAAATCTTGACCGGAAAAGTTGTTGAAGATGGCAGGAAAAAGGTCGCCGGAGGTCACCTGAAAAGTGGTCGGAAACTGGTGGCCGGAGGTGGTAGCCAGGGCTAGGCAGGGCGGTGCAGGGCAGTTGCGGAGGCTTGCAGGGGCTGCTGCAGGGTTTGTGCAGGGCTGCTGCAGGGCTCGTGCAGGAGTGCTCGCCAGGTGTGGGCGCAGGTGTCGGCAGGTGTGCGCGAGGGCTTGCAGGGGCTGCGCGCAGGTGTTGGTAGGTGTGTGGAAGGCTGTCGGCAGGTGTGCGGAGCTCTCGGCAGGTGCACGCAGGGCTCTCGATAGATGTGGGCAAGGGCTTGCAGGGGCTGCGCGCAGGTGTCGAAAGGTGTGCGGAGCTCTCAGCAGGTGCGCGCAGGGCTCTCGGCAGATCTGCGGAGGGTAGGCACAAGGCAGGCACAGGGCTTGGCAGGATAGAGGCCGGTTCAGTTTTTTCGATGGCCGGTTCAGGTCGATTCCGACCGGTTCAGGTGGTTCCGCCACCGGTTCTGGGCCCCGTAGGACTAGGGCTATGATATGTGGGGCGGTGGTTGCCGGATTTTGAAGGTTACGAAATTAGGGTTTTCAGGGTTAGGGCTTCATGCTGATAACGTGTTTCAGGGAATCAGAAATTGAGAGAAATTCGCTGTGTATTCTCCTTGATAATAGGAGCCTCTTTATATAGAGGATTACAATGCATAGAATCTCAATCATACAAGGAAAGTAATTCTACATTGAATATGATTCTAAATCTTTCTATAACCCTATTACCACTAGGTCAAGTAACCTAGAGTTTGGGTCAGACACATAATCTGGACTTCCTTGAACATTAATATATTTTTTGAATATATTTTTGATGGCACATATGGGGTGTATATTTCAAAGTCTTAATATATTTTTTTATGACAAAAATATTCCTAGAAGTGTCTTAATATCACCTGGGCCAATACTTGTGGACTTAAAAAAAAAAAAATTTGAGTTAAAATTTTTAAGAAAATCTAAATGCCAATTACAGTGGCATTTGAAGAACTTTTGAACGCTGGTGGACATCTCCGACTGTTGACTCCAGTTACATGAACCCTGAATTGGATACAAAACAAGAATGCCATAGAGAAGTGTGCGCTCGTGGAGTAAAGCTACTAGGAAAATTTCAAAATTTCTCCTCACAGTAGTCTTTGGCACAACACCTTACCTAGTGGTCATGGGCTCATAGCTGAAGCACTATTGGAGGATAAATATCTAGCTAAGCCAGCAAGTGGCTATAGTATATGCCAATTACAGTAGCTATAGGTGCAGGGGAGAAAAGCATACTTGATTCAAGTTCCAGGTTCATCGTTTCTTTGTCAAAGGATCTGCATGTGAAGTGGTCAAGAGGTGAATTTTGGCTTTATGTGCTTAATATGTGGCACACCGCACACCTGGTGGTTATATGTCGGCTAGCCGAGTTAGTGGCTAAAAGCTTAAATCCAAGCCATCATGCTCTTTGTTATTAAACAAAGATATTCCAGGAGCAAAGAAAAATATAGGCTTGATGAAGATTTATTACTGCCAGCCCGTGGCATAAAGGAGAGAGAATATACTGCTGTGAAGTCAATATGGATATGGTATGTCAGATGCATGAATTGGCGTTTTTCTATGAAACAACAACCAGTCTTGTGATCATGATGCTGGATTACCAATTGTTGAAAAAAAAGCTAGCAGTATCCTTTCTTGGCCAAATCATGTGGCCACAACCTTTTGGACACTCGCTGCATGCTTTGTGCAGTGGCATCAAATGCATAGCTACAGCATGTTATTGTCCACTAAGAACAAAAGAGGTTTATTAAAACCATATTCGTGGTTACTTGGCCTAATTATTGAGGATGTACGGAGGCACGACTACGGTCTCATGCATGCTTCAAACTGTTCAGAAGATTTTAAAAGCACTTGAAACCAGTCACTGTGATTCTTGGGGGGCAACTCATTCAGAAGGCAGTATGTAGAGGCTCTATTGTTGGACACTGAAGACTATTGCTGCAAAGGAAATGAAAGCCTGGTTATGTCTTCATGTGACCACTAAGTGCTCTCTTATTATTATAATACACTGGAGCGAAGCATTGACAAAATCTTGGTAATAAGAGCGCTAGCATCTTATGCACATGTGAGGCCTCACGACTCATAGTGAATGTGCACAAGCATTAAGATTGAATCACAGGCCTAAATGACAATTATAGAGCCTTTATGAGTATTTGCATAGTTCATAATGGGGATAACTTAGAAGAGTACAAAGGTGCAGAACTTGAAGAAGAATCTCTTCTTAAGTTTAATGGTACTGCTGAGAATGGACTACCTTCCAGATTTTTGCGATCGTTCATGGAAGTTAGCAGCAAGATTTTGGAAAGGAAAATTAGTTTACAAGTGGTTGCTAATGATATATGAAAGGTTTCTAAAGGCTGCAGGCCTGGATGCAGAAAGGTTTCGATCAACAAAGTAATGGACAACTTGTGAGGAGTCCATGGGGTTCATTGCTACAAAACAGTGTTACCGGCCTGGATTGTGGGGCGATAAGGTATGGATACGTGGTATGCTAGTATTCATGGTTCGTGGTACGCTAGATATATACATATATTGTTTAAAAATAAATAATTTTATCAATAAATTTATGCATCATCTAATATAAATAATCCTATCTGATAATAATTATAAACAACTTATAATTAAAAATGATAGATTTAAAAAAGCTGTTAAAGGAAAAACTTATTATGTGTATTCGTTAAAGTAACTGACGAAAAGAGAATTAAAGAATTTACGATTACAGCTCAATTATCATTTACTATCATTATTGTAATTGATATTTCCATTGTAATTCTCCCTATATAAAAGAACTATCAAATCAAATGAGTAGACTGATTTCCATTTATTTTTACATATTATCAGTACGCTCAATAGCTAAGAAAAAAACCCTACATAAAAATTAAAAGAAATTTTTCTTTTTCTTTTTGCCGCCAACCCCCACCGTTGCCTACCCCGTGCCTTCGTCCGACACTTGCAATCGCTGCCTCCAGCTCAGCCCACCTGCTAGCTCGCCCAGCGCACTACTGCGCAGATCCCGCCTCCACCCGTCGCTACTGCACCTCGCTGACTGTCCCAGCGCCCTCGCGCCTGCATCACCACCCTGCAGCACAGCAACTCACAGCCCACCGACCCCAGCAGTCCACCGCACCCCAGTAGCCTACCGACCCTCTGTTCCCTAGCGCGCCGCTACCCTTTTTGATGCACCTCACTTAGCTGCTGCCTAGCCTTGCACGACTCCTACCCAACACCAGCCTACTCGCTACAAGCCTCTATGGTCCCTGCAAACTTGCAAGCAACACCCCCCCCCTGGTGCACACAGCCTCTGCCTCACCGAGAAATTTTTTCTCTTCAAGTATTTTTTTTTATATATTTATTTATTTTTTGGCTGCCTTGTTTTATATTCCACTTTTTCACAAATCTTATTATTATATATGTTATAATCATAGAATCTAAAGCATGTGACCTTTATTTTTACTATCTTTAAATATGATTTTGTTCAAGGAAATCCAGATTATGCGTCTGGCCCAAACTTTAGGTTACTTGACCTAGTGGTAATAGGGTTATAGAAGGATTTAGAATCCTATTCAATGTAGAATTACTTTCCTTGTATGATTCAGATTCTATGTATTGTAATCATCTATATAAAGAGACCCCTATTATCAATGAGAATACATATTGAATTTCTCTCAATTTTTGATTCCCTAAAACACGTTATCAGCACAAGCTCTAACCCTAGCCCTAAAAACCAAAACCCTAAATCTCCACAGCCCCTGCAGCATCTTCGTGGCCTCGCGACATCCCCGCAGCATCCTCGTGGCCTCGCGACATCCCCGCAGCAGTCACATCCCCGCAGCGGCCCCACAATAGTCCTCGCGACATCTCTGCAGCATCCTCGCGACATCCTTGCAGCGACCCTGCAGTATCCCTGCACTGCCAAGCCAACAACTTTTCCAGCCAAGATTTCTGGCATCTTTTCGAGGTAAACTTTTCTAAAATTTCTAGTTTTTGAAGTTTTTCAATTTCTTCTTCTTTTCTCGAGGACTTCCAACATCCCTTCTTCTATCCCTATTTCTTTTCATCTGGGAGACCAAAAGCCGAACTGTGGGGGTTCATGCTCACTCCAAGCTTGGAGCTTGTAGAGTCCTCCAAACTTAGAGTTTGTTGAGAAGAAAAATGATTGACTACATGCATCATTGTTTCGATCTAACACAATTCTTCTTGGAATCAGATTTCTTAGAAGCAACTACGCTCAGAAATCCCTAAATTTCTTGGAAGCGACTACGCTCAGAAATTTTGCATGTTTTCGTGGTAGCCTTTTTTTACGTTACGCTCCGAAACTAACCCTAATTTCTTGTTGTCCTTCAGGATGGGTAACCTGAACAAATTGGACTTTGCTCAATTGGGAACAACTGGCTCTAGATATCACAGGTGGGTTCGTGATGTCTGCCAGCATCTCAAGGCCGATGGAATCCGGGAGACGATTCTCGAGCCTAGCCAGGACGTGCTAACTGTTGAGCAACCTCAAGCTTTGGAAGCAAATAGAGTAGCCTTAGAGGCAAATAAGGCAAAAGCCATCATCCTAATGACTCGTCATCTGGATGATTCGCTCCAGTACAAGTGTATGAATGAAGAAGACCGCAGAAGCCTGTGGGTCTCACTCGAAGAAAGATTTGACAACGTCCGTGACTCCCTACTTCCTGACCTAGAAGTGAGATGGCATAGCCTCCGCTTCTGTGATTTCAAGTCAGTTCTTGAGTACAACTCGGAAGAACTTCGCATTAAATCCTTAATGGAATTCTGTGGTGAAGAGATCACAAATGTGATGTTGATTGAGAAAACTCTCTCTACCTTCCCCGTCTCTGCATTGATGGTTTCTAAGAACTATCGAATCGATGTTGTTGTAGAATGAATCACAGGGTTTCATGAGCTCATTGGAGCTATGAATATCGCTGAAAAGTATGACAACATCCTTGTAAAGAACTATAATTCGAGATCCATGGGAATATAACAAATTTCGGAACCCAATTATAGTCGCGCCCCAAAGAAAGGGCGTCAAGAGCGAAACCCTAATCTTAGGGATACATTTGGACGTTCTGGTCCATATAATCGCTCTACTTGGGAAGGTGATCGCCAAAATAGGCGAACACGGAACCGAAGAGGTCAACGTGGAAAGAGAGAGGGAGGCAATGCCTCTGGCCATGTTGGTGGCGCCACCAACACTAAGAGCCATCTAAATGATGCTTTCAAAGCACCTCAATCAATATGGTCTGAGCACAGAGATGTATGTTCTCGATGTGGAGTATCCGGTCATTGGGCACATATTTGTAGAGCTCATGAAGAAATTGTCACCGCCTACAAAGCATATTGTGAAGCAAGAGAAATTCACAACGTGGAACAAGAAGATCAAGATGATGATCTAGAGTGAAGAGTTAAAGACTACAAATCTGGCTGGCAGCAATAGATTGCCAATTCTGTTTAAGTCTTTATTTTTTCAAGAGATGTAATAGGCAATCGCCATATTATTTTTGTAGTAAATGCTTATGGTTTCATCTTTCTTCAAAGTAGGCTCACCCAAAGTAACTGTGATGTCTAGGAATGTTCTGAGATTAATGGTACTTAAGCGAGCCTTGCTCCACCGACATCTCTCTACTTGCCTAGTCACATTTATTTTGGAATTATCGAAAGAAGTTAGACGACTACTATTGTTTTGCATTAGCTATCATTTTGGTTTAGATTTTCTTTGGTCAAAGAGACAATGATGTAACTCCGTTGGCTTATGAATACAATTTCGAGTTCTTTTCATTATGGCTCCATTTTAATTCAGAGCATATGACTTTGTGGGGGATGGCTGGGCCATCAGTATTAATTCAAGGACATGGAATAGCCCAAGTTCCCCTTGCCAAATGACACCTTGATTACTGTCACATAAATTCTCTACACTCCTAGGGCAAATCGCACCTATGAGTAGCCAACGGATACCATGCGAAAATGCATGTAGAGAATGGAAATGAGTTCCTTTACAATACCTCTAATGATTGCGAACAAATGTGCATATTAGAGAAGTTTATGTGTCTCTCTAGTGGACTCTATATCACTCTTCGAGCTATTAATCCAATAAAAGTTATAAGAGAAGATCTTTTGGATTTAGACACATATTGGCTTTGTCATAACAGGATAGGTCATCTTAGTTGTGATATAATGATCTGTTTACAAAAGACTTCACATGAACATCCTTTCTCTCGAGCGAAACGAAGTATGAATCAAAAGTTGATTCTTGGACTTAGGAAGACCGCAACAACCGCAGCCTCTGGCGCTGCAGCTGTCTTGGGCCGCCATAGGGCCGCCAACATCCCTTGTGGTAACGCTATAAATGGCGCCAACCATGAGCATGACGCCATGGTTTTTCCTCCCAATGGCCATGAAGCCATACATACTAATTCCCATGGCTGCAACGTCATGATGGGAGATGTAGTCACATATTTTGCTTCTAATAGCTCTACAGACGCTCATGCCCAATAAAAATCCTTATTGGTTGCTTCTAAGGCCTCTCGCTCATTTTGCAAAGCCTATTCCTTCGGGAAATTAGGACTGAGACCGTCCTATGCAAAAGATATGAAATACTCATTATGTGCTTACATCGAATCCGTGATGATTCTGTGGACTAATTCAACCAACTTGCGGACGTTTAAATATCTCATGATGTTGGTTGACACACAAACATGCTGGTCATGGGTTGTGCCATTGTCCACTTGTAACTGCTGCTTCTGCTACACTCCTAGCAAATACCATATGACAACGGGCTCACTCCCCGAATCATCCTATTCCGTCAATTGGACTTGACGATGCTAGAAAGTTTACATCGAAGACTTTCGATGGATATTGCAATGAGATTGATGTTGGACATCACATTCTCATGAACACACCCAAATGGTTTCGCGGAAACAACTACGATGGTAGTCAAGACATTGGAAATGCACTCTAATTTCCTTATATCCTCTTGGGATGATGCAATATCGCATGCAGCTATGTTAATTCGTCTACGACCCACCGCCACTCAACCTACCTTTGCGTTACAGCTAGTGACTGGGTACAAGTATCGTACTTACGCATATTTGAGTGTACCTTTATGTGCCAATTGCGCCGTCATAGCGCTTTATGATGGGTCCTCACAGACGAATGGGCAACTACGTTAGATTTGAGACTCCAACAATCGTCCGCCACTTCATGCCCTTGCTAGGTAATCTCCTTACCGCTGAGACAGTCTTCCCGGTTGTCACTCTGCTGAGACAGTCTTCCCGACGTTAGGGGGAGATAAGAACATGAATGTTCAACTGGAACGACAGGAATTGTCATAGTCTGTCCCCACTATGTCTCATCTCGATCCCTACTAAAAGTGACGAGATCATACATCTGCTGCAAATATGCCTGCAAGAAAGTACGTCCCAATAAGAGAACGTAGCACCATCCTACACGGAGGTAGGCATGGTGCCAATGCCAAAGAGAGTGGTGGCACTCTAGCATTACAGGCCATGGCCCCAGCTAGGATGCGTGGGAGGCCCGTGGGTTCGAAGGATACTTTGGCACAACTCAGTCCTTGGATAATCAAGACTCAAAATCCGTCTCATGAGTATCTTTTGGATTATGGTTATCATTGGGGGACGCCTCAACGTTAGAAACTATTCATGAGAATATAGAGCTCTATGAAAATTACACTAGTGTACATGAGATGTGGGATAGAAACTCCATCATAATTGATGATGTAGTTTCGCATTTCGTTGCACATGAGTTTGTTGAGTCCGATGATATCGAACCACTCTCCGTTGAAGCATGAATACCAACGTAGAGAGATTTGGCCTAAATGGAAAGATGCGATCTAGGTTAAGTTGGATTCTCTAACGAAGAGGAAGGTTTCTTGAGCTCGTGATGCCAACACCTCCTATCATAAAACATGTTGACTAATGGGTCTTCGTTAGATAGCGTGATGAGAAAAGAGATGGTAATCTCGCCTTATGGTGCAAGGCTTCTCACAAAAACGCCCTAGAATCGACTACGATGAGACATATTCTCTCGTAATGGATGTCATTGCATTCCACTACCCTGTCAATTTGGTAGTTTCCGAATAACTGATCATGCAGCTTACAAATGTGGTCACTATGTATTTATACGAGGATCTAGATATATAATATACATGAAGGTTCATAGTGAACTTCATCTACCCAAGTCAAGTGGCTCTAGACCACGGAGCGTGTTTACAATAATGTTGAAACGCTCACTAAAGTGACTACTTGATTGGGAAGGGATATGCCCACGTGTTGCCATAACAAGTTTCGGATTCTATCGCGGTTCATGTTGGACATGACCTTCATTGGAAGCTCTTAAAGAGTTAAGGGAAACCACTGAACTCTTGAAATCCGATTTTGAGATGAAAGATTTTGGGAGAACACGATTATGTCTCGGTTTGGAACTTGAGCATCGTATCGATGGATGCTTAGGCATTTTGACAAGGTCAAGCCTTCAAGCACCCCCATAGTCGTCTATAGTCTTAATCCTAAAAAAGATCTTCTTCATCCGTAGGATGATGGCGAAGATATGCTAGAGGCAAAAGTGCCCCACTTAAGTGCAATATGTTATGAACTTAGCTCAATGCACAAGACCGAACATCTCATATGTTGTGAACTTGTTAGCTAAGATATAGCTCTGGCCCAACGCGACACCATTGGATTGGTGTAAAAGATATCTTTCGATACTTGAGATGTACCATCGATATGGGCTTGTTCTATCCCTACGGAGAGATGATGGATTCGGACCCATCACACACCAGAAACGCCTCCAACGCTGGCCTGTGTTTCTTATTCCCACCCCAAAACAACATGTGTTTTGGAAGGTTTTGCTGATATTGGGTATCTCTCTGACCCACACAAAGGCCATTCCCAAACTGGTTAAGTGTTCACCATAGGTAAAGACCGTGATATCTTGGAGGTCTACAGAACAAACCCTAGTCGCTATATCTTCGAACAAGCAGAGATTATTGCTCTTCACGAAGTGGTTCGTGAATGTATATGGATTGGATCCATAATTACGCATGTTCGAACAGTTGTGGTTTGAAGTCTACCATAGATGAGCCTACAAGCATTTAGGATAATGCTGCTTGTTTTGAACAAATGAGGCAAGGCTACATCAAAGGTGACAACACCAAGCATAATCAGCAACAACAAACTCTCCTCAAGATCAAAGTGAACTAGGTTAAATCTGAGGACAGTGCGGCAGGCTTGCTCACTAAGTCATTGCCTAAATTCCACTTCCGAGAAACATGTTGGTAGCATTGTTTGCGGAAGTTATCCGAATCCCCATGATCGTAGTCATCAGGGGGAAATGCAGACATCAGGGGGAGATGTCTACATGTATGGTCTCGAAACGTGAAGGGTGTGTTATGCTATTTTTCCCCTTCGACCGAGGTTATTTTTGTCCCACTGGGTTTTTGTTACTCGGCAAGATTTTTAATGAGGCAATGAGAGAAGCACCACGTTTGGGCGACACAAGGGGGAGTGTTCAAGGAAATCCAGATAATGCGTCTGGCCCAAACTCTAAGTTACTTGACCTAGTGGTAATAGGGTTATAGAAGGATTTAGAATCGTATTCAATGTAGAATTACTTTCCTTGTATGATTGAGATTCTATGCATTGTAATCCTCTATATAAAGAGGCCCCTATTATCAATGATAATACACAGCTAATTTCTCTCAATTTTTGATTCTCTAAAATGGATTTATATTTTATTGTTGATGTTTTTATTATAAAAATTTGAACACGTTTTGTGATTTTTATTTACACTTATAATTATTTCTACGCATGCATTTATATTATAATTGTTTTATTTACCATGTTATATATAAATTGTGTGTTGCCCAGATAATGACAATTCAGATGCATTATAAATACATAACTACTGTGATAAAGTATTTTCACATAGCATCGAAAAAAAATGTGACAATTAAGAATCTTGGTCTTGAAATCTAATTCATATCTTTGGAAAATAATTTACGTGGATGTCTTTATGACTGCATAATTTATATATCTTATCTCTTGTCTATGTAGATGACTGATTCAACTAGACCTGAATTTTTGGACTCAGAAGGACTTGAGTACCATCGTTGGGTTTCTGATGTTGAAACTGTCTTTGTGGCGAAAGACTACACTGCCACCATCGTAACTCCCACCGACCACAATGAGAATGGATCGTCTAACAAGGTACAAGCAAGTGCCATAATGTTTCTAAGGTGACATATTGATCCTAACCTACGCTGTTAGTACCTTCAGTTAAAGATATCCAAAGAACTGTGGGATGCACTTAAGGGACGATTTGAGAACATTCATAACACTTTGCTCCTAGAACTGATCGTTCAGTGGAATAAAATCTGTTTGCTTGACTACAAAAGGGTCAATGACTTCAACAAGGCATGCGCCTAAAGGCACGTCTTAATTTCTGTAGAAGGGAACTCACGGAAAATGATATGATCGAGAAGACTCTTTCCACTTTTCTTACTTCAGTACTTACACTAGTAAACCAATATAGGTTGGAGTATGATAACAAAAGAATCACAACCTACAGTAAGCTAATCAACGTACTGCAAGTGGCTGAGAGACATAATGAGGTTCTTTTGAGCAACGATATCAGGCCCTTTGGGACAAAGAAAATTCTTGAGACTAATTATGGCAAGGTAAAAGGTGGAAAGAACCCCAATGCAAAAGGGGTTGGACGTGCTGATCCCTACCCACGTGGCAACAATGCACCACATGGAAAGGGACATGGGGGTCGTGGTATGGGTCGTGAAAGCCTTCCCAATGTATGGCGCAGAGATGGTGGTGCTGGCCCTAGTGGTCATGGAAACAAGGTGCAAAAGGCATCTAAGAACCATTCAGTCAAAAAGGAAAGAGTTGGTAATGAACCATGCTATAGGTGTGGAGTTATTCGCCATTGGTACAAGAACTGCCAAGCAAGCAACAGAGTATCAGCCACTTATAAGAGGTATAAGGAGCCTAAAGAATAAGAGGCTTACTATATGGAAGAAGAAAGCCATGACCCAGATGTCAACCTCACAATTGCAGACTTCAATGACAACAAGGAACTTGCTCAGTCAATGAATGCTCTAGATTTTGACTGATCTGCTTTATTTATTTATTTTATTTTCCAAAGACAGTTGTGAAGTCATAATGCCTCATTTTTTTAATTAGATTATTACTTGGTCTTCAAGTTTATTGAAATAATGTTTTGATGAATTAGATTTCTGAACAAGATGTTGATTACGTTAGCTTATTAATAAATTTCAGATTTTATTCTGAATCATTGAATTTATTCGATTTTATTTACTACACATATTTACTTGGTTTGAAATAGCACTATATAGATGTAAAGCAATACATGTAGACAAAATGAAGAAAAATTATTAGAATGAAAAGATTATCATTCTACCTAAATCGAAATACTCTAAAGAATATGATATATATTTTTTCGATTCATTTAATAATACCTCCCATTTACTTGTAAGAATGAATCGAGGAGAACTTGAGTGCTTAGATGATAGTGGAACTACCCACATCATATTAAGGAATAGGAAATTATTCATTAAATTAATAGCCTATAATTCCTCTGTGACTACGATGATTGGATCATCACAAGTAATAAAAGGGCGAGGAACTGCCAAATTTTTGTTGCCTAACAGCACAATGTTTAAAGTCACAGATGCTCTGTATGCACCAAGAGCTAATCGAACCTTGTTCAGTTTCAAAAATATTCGTGCCAACGATTATCATGTAGAAACCCATTGTGAGAATAGAACCGAACTCCTTTATATTACCTCTAATGAATGTGAAAGGAAACACATTTTAGAGAAATTAATGAGTCAATCTAGTGGATTGTACCTCACTACTATTCGGATAATTGATCCTATGTTTTCACCAACAATGAAATGTGGGACATTGACTCATACAGCTTTTGGCATGACAGCCTAGGGCACCCTGGTCGTGACATGATAATCCGCATTTGAAAGGACTCACACGAACATCCCTTCTTTTGAGTGAAAAATAAAATGGGACAAAATCCGCCACATTGTAAGGTGTCGGTCCTAATACTGCTCAAAAGCAGCCATTGGCTTATGAAGTACCAGAAGCATTACCTCCCTCCCATTATGCCTCATTGACTATTTCAAACGCACATCACTCGTTTTTCAAAGCCTACTCTTTAGTAAAACCAGGATCGAGAACTTCCTATACTAAAGATACAAAACAAAACATTCCATTCTTACAAAGGATACAAGGAGAAATCTGTGGACCTATCCATCCAGAATGCAGACCATTCAAAAACTTTATGTTGGATGCTTCGACATGCTGGTAACATGTCACATTATTGTTCCCAAGAAATGCTGCATTTGCAAAACTCCTAGCACAAATTATACGTTTAAGGGCTTACCACCTTGATCACCCCATCAAGTCTATAAGGCTTGATAACGCTGGAGAGTTTACATCAAAAGTATTTGATGATTATTGCATGTCTATTGGGATCAATGTAGAGCATCATGTACCTCATCTGCATACACAAAATGGTCTCGCAGAAGCCACCATCAAAAGACTACAGATGGTGGCTAAGGCGCCGGTTATGCCCACCAACCTGCCTATACCTTCCTGCGGTTATGCAATATTGCATGCAGCTTTACTTATTCGTTTTAGATCCACCCTTTTTTTTTGCGTACAAGTTGGTAATTGGATATGAGCCTGATATTTCACATTTATCTATATTTAGTTGCACAATATATATGCCTATTGCGCCTCCATAGCGCACCAAAATGGGTCCTTAGAGACAATTAGGTATTTATATTGGATACGAATCTCCAACTATTATCCACTATTTTGAACCCTTGACAAGCGATCTCTTTACCGCTAGATTAGCAGATTATCACTTTGATGAGACAGTCTTCTGGTCGTTAGAGGGAGATAGGAAAAATGATTTTTCAAGGGAACAACAGGAATTGTCGTGGTTTGTCCCCACTCTGTCTCATTTTGATCCCCGCACTTCATAATGTGAAAGTGAAGTAAAAAGAATCATCGATCTTAAGAGCGTAGTAGATTCAACTCCTAATGTGTTTACTGATATCGCAAAAGTGATGAGATCATATATACCAGCTGCAAATGTGCCTGCAAGGTTAGAAGTCCCTAACAATGGGCATGACGCCACAGAAAGAGGTGCTACAACCATACTTAGTGGAGGTGTGGTTGAGACCATGGCTTCGTAAAGGAAGAGGGGGAGGCTACTTGGTTCGACTGAACTCACCCAAGGAAGAAGAGGGCGAGTAAGGTACAAACCAATCCCTTAATCATCAATGTACAGAATCTCTCTCATGATTCCAGAGAACAAAGAAATCTTAATGGATTATGAGAGTGTGTATGAGTTGATGGAAAGATCTTCCATACACATTGATGTGCATACACTGTTGCTCAAGAAATCATAGAACATGATGATATTGAATCACGCTCTGTTACAGAATGTCAACAAAGAGCATATTGGCCTAAATGGAAAGAAGCAATCTAGGCAAAACTAGATTCTCTGGCAAAGAGACAGGTATTTGGTCAGGTAATGCTAACCCCACCAAGTGTAAAGCTTGTTAGACATAAATGGGTATTTGTCAGAAAGTGTAATGGGACAAATGAAGTCCTGAGGTACAAGGCTCACCTTGTGGTGCAAGGTTTCTCACAACACCCTGGAAGTGACTATGAGGAGATATACTCTTCCGTAATGGACGTTATAACATTCCGCTACTTAGTAAGCTTGGTAGTTTCTGAATTACTGGAAATGCAGCTCATGGATATGGTTACTGCATATCTTAACCGGCACAAAATTAGTGCTCAATTTAAAACTCTATCAATGTAGTAAGAATAAGTAGGGATCGTTCTCAACCGGGGATTAGAGCCTAATTAATTCCTGAAAAATAAACATTAGACAAAAAAAAAACTTTATAGTATAAACAATATTTACGATTTACACATAGAATGAGATTTAAGATTTTATCCAATTTAACAACTAACTAAATATATACATGTGTGACACATCAAAACCAGAATCAACTAGAGAATAATAAATGGAACGAATTTAGATAGAATTAACTACTACTAACACTTTGGCAAGGTTTCAATCATCAAATCATGAAATCAAATATGTTGTAGCATAGAATCAATCAAGAATAAAGATGAATGCATACAAAGTTCTTTCTACTTCTCTTAGTTAAATTAACTAGATGAACGCACCATAGTCAACCCTATTAATCATACAATTACTAGTGGTAGCTAATCACTAACAAAAAACACTTTAAACACATAAGGAATCATGGAAATTTGATCAATTCAAGTCAAGAACATAAGTTAGGATGCTAATCAAGCATGCAAGACTCATTGTTAATTTACCTAAGTAATTATAGGTTTCCACTTTAATTATTAAAGCCTAGAACACCTTAATATGGATTCAATTACATGTTTATCAACCTAAGTATGCATCCAAAGATCAATTAACACATAAAAGATGAGATTGAAGCTTGAAATTAACAATCATTCTTAACACTTTTGAAATCGCAAATTTTCAATTAGAAAACCTAAAACCTAAAACATGCTGCATAGTATTCGAAAATCACATAACTGAAATCAATCTTTCATCCACCATATAAGAAAACCAAGTCGCAATTTTATATAAAACCCGAAATAGTTTACAATCCAAAACCGAAAACAAATAAAGGTGTTCATGGTTACACTTTTTGGTCTTCAATGATGCAAGAAGCTTCAAAAGGTGGTGGAATGGATGAGGATCATGACAATGATGCTTGAATGCAGAGGAGGATGCTTCACGGCCTTGAACTTTGGATTTCTTGAGATTGTCAAAACTTGGAAGAGAAAGGGGAATGTTTGTGGCTTCTGATTCTGAATTTTGTGGTGTGTAGAAGAGCTTCACAAACCTCCTTTTTATAGTGAATGGCAAGGGCTAGAGTTCTCTTGAATTTCTCTTTTAATTGCATCACTTGGCCAATAAGAAAATTGCATAAGAATTGGAGAGCAAGTAACCTTGTATTTATCGAAATCTTCCATGTATGTAGACCTAATTTCGGCCTCCTTGGAATTAGGAATCATAATTCAATACTTACTCCTCTATTTCTTCTGCAAATTCCATAGAAATCACAAAATATCCCAAAATAATCTTTGCCGAAATGTTCTAGCATTCCTTGTAATTCTCACAGCAAAAAGCAATTAGAATGGGCCAAGAATTCCTCCAAGAGGTCAAGAAGGATCTAGAGCATCGTGTGCAAATCACATGCTTCAAACTTCGGGCCAAACTCTCCCAAAATGGGTCATTTCGAAATCCATTTCAATATTGCTGAAATTCCTTCATTATTCTAGAACAATCTTGAGTCATCTTCAAGACATAGCATCTCCTAGCCTTACCAAGTTTCCTAGCAGCATCATGACTTCTATTGTGATAAGGTTTCCTAGTCCAACTGGGACTCTGTCATTTCTTCATTTCCGATTATCATTTTTTCGAGCTCACTCCTAGTTGTATTAGGATTCCTACTCTGACTGGGATTCATTTTCCTGGTCGAACTGGAAAAACTTTATTTCTTCATTTCTTCGTCATTTCTGCGCCTCGTTTCCTCCTTGCCTTTATTTCTGACTCAAAACTACCTAAAAACATAAAAGAAGTTAGAAATGATAATGTTAAGGAAATAACTAAGCAAAATGTAGTAAATATTAGTCTCAACATAAATCTATGGGGATCTTGATTCATATATATATATATATATATATGAAAGTGCCTGATGGCCTTACATTTCCCAAATCAAATGACTCTAAACCACAGAGTGTGTTTGCAATTGGGTTGAAACGCTCACTTTACGAATTGAAACCATCCAGGCTGATATGATATACTCGCCTAAGTGAGTACTTGATTGGGAAATGACATAAGAACGATGAATTATGCCCATGTGTATTCATAAAGCAAACAAGTTTTGGATTCGCAATTGTAACTGTATATGTAGATGATATGAACATAATAGGTACTCTTGATGAAATAAGAGAAACCGCGAGCTACTTGAAATCTGAATTTAAGGTGAAGAATCTTGGGAAAACTCAATTATGTCTAGCCTTGAACTAGAACATCGAGTTTGTGGAACACTAATCCACCAGTCTACGTATGTCCAAAAGATGTTCAGACGATTTAACATGGACAAAGCGCATCCTGCTAGCACTCCTATGATCCGTTGAAGTTTGGATGCAAAGAAAGATCCATTTCGTCTAAAAGAAGTTGACGATGAGGTGTTAGGAGTTGAAATTCCCTATCTAAGTGCAATAGGCATATTATTGTACTTAGCCCAATGCACTCGACCAGACATTGCATTCTCAGTGAACTTGTTAGCTAGATTTAGCTCAACGCCAACGCAGGGTCACTGGAATGGTATCAAAAACATTTTTCGATACCTATAAGCAACCATTGACTTGGACAGTGTTTTCCTACAGAGAGGCAAGAGGGACCGTAGATGGAACTGCAATCCCCAAAGGACATGTTGATGGCAAAAGTGCCAATCACTACATCGAAACCTCAAATAATGTTTGGTTAGTTTCGCTGATGCTGGGTACCTTTCTGACCCACATACAAGTCGTTCCCAAACTGGTTATGCATTTACCATTGGCAACATGATGATATCTTAGAGATCAACCAAGTAAACTCTTGTGACTATCTCCTCGAACCATTCTTAGATCATTGCTTTACATGAGGCAGTTCGTGAGTGTATATGGTTAAGAGCTATCATTACACATATTTGAGGGACTAATGGTTTGAGTTCTACCACTGAAGAGCCTCCTTGCATTTATAAAGATAATGTAGCTTGCATCAAACATATGAATCTAGGTTATATCAAGGGTGATAATACAAAACACATATCGTGAAATTTTTTCTACAATCAGCAATAACAAGCTCTCCTCAAGATTCAAGTGAATCAAACAAGGTCTGAGGAGAATGTGGTAGTCTGTTCACCAAATCATTGCCTAAGGCCATATTTGAGAAACATGTGAAAACATAGGAATGCGAAGACTTTCCAAGCTCCCTTAACTAATGTAAGGATCAGAAGGAAGTGTAGGCGTTAGGGGGTTTCTAACACACACATGTTATCATCAAATGTAATAGGTGTATTGTGCTCTTTTCTTTTCGACCAAAGTGTTTTTTTTTTCTTTCCCACAGGGTTTTTGTTTTTACTTGGCAAGGTTTTTAGTGCGGCAATAGTTCATGCACATTTCATCTTTGACTTGGCACAATGGGGAGTGTTAAAGGAAAAACTCATTATGTGTTTTCGTAAAAGTAACTGATGAATAGGGAATTAAGGAATTAATGATTACATCTCAATCATCATTTACTATCATTATTGTAATTGATATTTTCATTGTAATTCTCTCCTTATATAAAGGGACTATCAAATGAAATGAGTAGACCAATTCTCATTTACTTTTACAAAAGCCAATTTTTTGAAAACAAAAACAAGGACTTAAATAATATCTTCCCACAATACCCAGTCTTCTATTCATATATAATCACTAAAAATTTGTCAAAGATTCTTTCTTTCACACGACCACAACCTTTCCTCCATGATTTTGAGACCCTGAGCCCTAAGCCGCCATCAATGAAGTATAGAAAGAAAATAAGTCTCCATGAGAGCAGTGTAGGGAGAGACTAATTAAGGACGATGAGAGAAGTACATAGAGAGACTAAGGACAATAAGAGAAGTATAAAGAAACAATAATATATTGGGAACGTTTCTACCAGCGATCTGAATAGCGAACGTATTGGGTTCTGGGTCATGTGTTCCAGATCGCGGTTCAGAAGCAAAGTGAGCAAACCAAGTACCTCTGCTACAAAAGAAGGATGGAAGCCCGATGAGGCTAAAAGCTATCAGTAGCTGTCAAAGCCAAAGGTGGTTTTGGAAACTCACTATGATCAAGCTACTTCGGCTATTCAAGGCTAAAGCCTTGGCCTTTTTATTGTGTTGAAACATATTGGGGCTGGACATGCCTTGTAGTAAGCCTTCTATATGTAATAGAAAAATTTACATTATCAATACAAGCTGATGATCATTCATTCAAGGCGATTCAAGTCCCAGGTATTTATTTTTATATGATCATCAGTTATTCAGTGTGCTACTATTAAAATTGTCCAGCAACATTCGTCAAGGTGACTTGATGACATTCAAGCTTCATGGCAATTTAGAGGCCTATATGGGATCAGTCAAATGATTTCAAGCATGTACTTATTAATTAAGCCAATGCAAGTGGCTTTAAAGTGACGCTATTGCAAGAACAGTGGTAAATCAAGAACTCTTTAGTCAAGACTATGACCTATGACTTTGAGGTCTGAGGGGCAATGATTGAACCCAAATTAACATTTTTCCTAACAAGGCGTGACTCAAAGAAAATATGGCTAAAATTTGTGGCCCAAGCTATTTGACAAATTCAGAATATATTATTTAAAAATTAACATTTTTCCTAACAAAGCGTGACTCAAAGAAAATCAGGCCAATATCTGTGGCCCAAGCTATATATTTTAGACAAATTTAGAATATATTGTTTAGAGGCTAAATAAAGTCTACTCAGGGACCAAGAAATCTTAGAGCAAATCTGGATATTCCTTGATTTATTATTAATTATCAAATACTTGATAATTAAAGAGTTGATTTGCTTGCAAAGATTGTGAGAGGGGGTGGGGACAATTTGACGTGCAGCCAAAGTTGTGGTTATTAACAATATCATCATATATTAGAGTTGATCAATTAAGGAAGGATTCAATCATCCTTCATTATCCTTTAGTACCAATATATGTGCAAGCAATCAAGGTTTCCCATGCGATTAAGGATTCATTGACGTGAACCACTGCAAGTGGCCTAGTGGTTCTTGCCTAATTTGGTGTGCTCCCCAACATATGTTTGAACCCCGAAGCTGTCAAAGTGGCCAAACACTGTGCTGCAATGCACAGTTTGAGCGTTTCACATACGCCGAAAAGGTTTATCTTGGGTCTAGGAAGCCTTTGTTCTCCTTGACAAAGTCCAAAAAAAGAAAAAAGGATTCATGGATGTGGAGTTTAATCAGGAATATACATCCTTGATTGCATTAAACAAGGATATATATTATTGATTACGGTGTGGCAACTAAAGAAGGCTAATATCCGTGGATTATTATGCTTGAAGATATATATGAATATGATATATAATTATATATGCATATATCCAATAGTTGGTCATTGAGGCAATTACGTTGCCTAGAGGAAGATTACATCCAAAGCAATTGGCAATCTCTTATTGCCTACGATAGTTATAAAAACTAATAAATGTTTTGATTTGATTCAAGGTCAATAACTGTGGCCTAAAATATAGTATATCATTTTAGGGTGTTTCACTCATATTTCGAAGGTGAATCTGCAACGAGTAGCCTATGTATAGAGGATAAGAAGGAATGAACAACACACATGCAACTCTTCAATCAACTAATTTCACAGATTACCCAAAGTCTGTAGGGAGCAACCTACCCTCAACATTAGTTGAACTAGTGAAGCCAGGGTCACGCCCTAGCAACCCAACGAAGCTAAAGTCATGCTTTAGCAAACCTTGTGCTTTCTCCTACTTGCAATTGATCTGCTTAGCCTACAACGCTAAGTATAGATTCGGTTACTCAAGACATCACACCAAAATTCTTTATTTGTAAGGCATAGAAAAGAACCTTGTGACGAGGTTGGTGCTCTACTTGTCCACAGAGTTTGAGAAGAAGTCAGGTCAAGGGAGACCCCGACGACTATACCCTCGGTGTTGCCATGCTTGGTTATCAGCAAAAGAATCTGTTTGCTAGCCCAGACTAGGCCGAAGCCAAACAAGTCCATCCTAGGCCTCGTCGCACAGAATCTTTGGCTCAGAGAAGGAAACCTAGGAGAACCCGGCGAAGGGTTCGGGGCAGGGATCAGGGATGCGGAGTTGGCAGGAGAAGTGGCTGCAATCATATGGTTCTCAACTTTTCAAGAGAGGAGAAGTGGCTGCTATCAATGTTCAAATAGCAGAGATGGTTTGCCTTGGAAGAGAAGTTCGAACGTATCGTGAAGCGAAGGTGGAGTGGACAGAGACATCTGACTGCAATGACGTTTTGGAGAGCACCATACTGATAGGTTTGTTTGATTGATCCACAGATATGATAAATCAGAGACCACAAAAATAGATGAATGTGGATGTGAGTTTTGAGGAAGGCCGATACATCGCTAAATTAGGTCTTTTAATAAACAAAAATGTGAATATGATTCTGGGACCGAGCTATTATTTGGAGTTGTCATAATGGACGGTGATGCTTTCCTATATTGTAGGTTATTGAGTAATATAATAATAACAATGGAAGTCTAGAAAAACAAGAACAAGAAGAAGAAAAAAGCGAAGAAGGATTTTAATATCCACTATGTGCCATTCAATCGCTCTCTCATGGTTTTGGAATTTAGTACATAAGTTCAGTGCTTTTTTCACAGTGAATGTGTTGTAGGCTTGTAGCTTTAGATGAATATGATGTTGGATTTGATTTTGTTGTAAATATACGTAGCGGTGATGTTACCATGTCTAAATTTTATTAGTTTTATTACCTTTCAATAAACTTTTATTGGCTCTCAATAAAAAGTTTATTATTCCCCAATAAAACTCAATAATTTTTTATTGTCTTCCAATAAAAAGTTTATAGCCCTCTAATAAGACTCAATAAACTTTTATTACCCGTAATAAAAAATTTATAGCCTCCAAATAAAACTTAATGAAATTTTATTGCCCCCAAATAAAAACTTTTATTACCCCTCAATAAAACCGAATAAACTTTTATTGCCTCATAATAAAAGGTTTTCAATTGATGTAATCTCTACATCTTCTTCCTGAATCAAAATTTTATTTTTCTAATTTTAGAGAGATTAGTCCTCCTTCCCCTCAACAAATTTTTTTTGAGCCCCAATAAAATCCAATAAAAGTTTATTGGGTTTTATAAATCCAATAAACTTTTATTGGATTTTATTCTGGGACAATAAAAGTCTCCGAGGACCTCTGTGGTGACCTATGAGATCTCTCAAAGACTATGAGATCTCCCAAGACCTCTTTGGGGATCTCTGGCGAGGTTTCCGGCCACTTCCCACAACCAATGCTTGGATTCCGATGACAAGAGTTCGGTGATCGGAGTCCAGCGATCGACGATGGTTTCGGCAACGTCTAATGACTTCTCTGGCTCTTCCAGTCTCTCTCTATGTGGCAAAGGGATATAGGGCAAAATAGTCATAAAAAAAAAAGAAACAAAAAAAAAAACTTAATTGGGTATTAGGAGACAAAATGAGTAATTTGTTGAGTAAGGGGATAATCTTATAACTTGTTGGAGCAAGGGGGATTAATGTAGCTAAAATTTGTGTAATGATCCCCCTAGAAATACATCTGCATCAGTTCACTCTACTTTAGCTAGTTTTAAATTTATATTATTTGTTAAATAAATAAATAGATATTTAAATTCATTTATAACAAAATAACTTAAGAAAATATTTTAAGTTTACAAAAAATAATAGATAGCATCAACTCGCTTTTTATATTTATGAGCGAGATAGCTAAAAGTTAAAATGGTGAGCCAGTTAGGAGTCTAGTGCAGCTGTTAAAACTGATAAAAAGCTAAACATACTCTTTAAAATAGATAAGGAGACAAGATAGAAAGTCTGCTAAAAATGCTCCACTGTTAACAAAATAAATCTTATATATAAAGGAACATATTAATTGACCTTAGAGAGAAACCAAAAGTACTTCAAATGCTAGCTTTACTATTGATAAATTAAAAGAAATGTGTTGTACTAGAGATCATTCCTCATGATTAGCAAACATGTTGTAAATGTACATCGTTTTAAAGCTGAAATTGCAATATAAGACACATAGATCTTGAGCAATTGTTGTTGCATCATAAGACTCATTTGTAGAGTTTTAAAGAAAAAGATAGAGTGTTCTGATAACGTGTTATAAATTAATGATTTACGTTGTAGAGAGTTAAAAAGTAGAGAGAAGTATGAGAGAAATTAGAGAACTCTATTATTCAATCTCAGGGCTTTACTTTATATAGAGGTATGATTTAGTATATAAATATCGAGATATTATATGTAAATTTCTAATTAAGTAATTAATGACGTGGACGGCGGCATAAAAATTAATATTTACAGTAATATATATTGTTCCTACCTAAAAAGATGAGTTGGGTATCGAGCACTTTGGGTAGAAATAGAGTACTTAACCAACACTCTTAGGCAGGTTTACGACATACAAAACATGTCTTACACGACCACTCTCTAACCTAGGCAGGTTTACAAAAACGTAAACTTTTGAATATTAACTTGCTTGGTCGGTTTTAGTTTCGATTAGCTTATTAATAGCCCAACACAAATTATGAGCTTCCACCATCCATTCAAGAAACGTAAAACAAAACCTAGCCGTCTGCTAGAGTTTTTATTTTAGGGCTTCTCCACACCTTTCAATCTTCTGAGACGACTGAAGATATGGTGGCTCCATTGTCGACGGCCTTAGCATTGACTCAAGATGTGGTGGTGGACTTTGGGGAGGTGGGTACGTCGGCGATGGTTAGTTCCTTCTTCTATTTGGTGAGACGGCTGGTGACCCGCCAGCAAACCTAATGATGATAAAGGTTTATCAGGAACGATGGCAGCAGTATGGGCACTGAGAGACAGCCTCTCGATCTCAGCCCATGGTAAGAAAAGGGATTAATGCAATCGAATCCTTCATGGCGGTCCATGGTATTATAGCGGAATGATGTTACTTTTGGTACGATGGTTTGGGTGAGGTTGAGGAGGTCCCACCGCTTCATTGCCGGGACTTCCACGGGTAAGTTGCTCGATAACAAGGGAGCATAAATTTGCTGAAGAGTTGGTGGTGGAGGTGGATTTGCAATACAATAAGGTCAAGGGGTTGCTGCAAGGCTTGGGCTCCAGCAGTGATCATTCTTGATCAAGAAGAAGGCGTAGGTTAGGAGTAATTAAACTGCTAGTGATGGACTGGGGAAATTGGTTGGTACCAGGAAAGTGATGCAATTGTGAAGCAAGGTGGTGTAAGGTGATACGGTGGTTGGGTTAGACCATGCGGTCTCTATTAGTGGAGCCTATGGCAGAGATATGATGAAGTCGAATCCGGTGATGCTTTTGCAACAGCCGCAGTGTGGTTGGCAAAGGCCATCCCAGGTTGGGTTTCCGAAGCTCCTCTAGTGATTCATGTATTGGAGTGAGGCGCCCGTTGTGCAACAGCTCGAATAGCAACGATAGCATCATCATCGCTTCACTTGAACTGTCATTTCTGGAAAGCATCATCCATCCAAAACCAATTTTTTCTCAACATGCATCTCTGCATCGATCTTGATAATCGTGTTCTTTGTTATGGCTCTCCCTGCCCTTTTTTTTGGGGACAAGTTTAGCTTTGGTTGCTCCAGGGTTTTCTTTGTAATTTTCATTTTCTCCTAAAAAAAAACAAAAGAAATCCCTGTGTCTTGATAATCATGTTCTTTTTAACCAATCATAAAAAATTCACCTGAGGTAGAATCATATATGTTTACCAATGCTGCATTTTTTTTTTTTTGAGAAGATCGGTTTACGCAAAATATGAACATTGTGATCCTTTGGTTTTAATCTTATTTTACCCAAAAAAGGTCCATCACCCAACTGCCAGCTATCAAATTTATGAGCATGTAAATTTTGGAATTCAACCCTAGAAATTATAGATTTGTGCGATTCAGTTGGTTTCTTACATGGCCACGGCCATTATGAACCCCATGATAATTTCCCTGTACAACTTTCCTTTAATATTTAAAATATATTCTTTCATCTCAAAAACAAAAAAATGTTACAGATTAACTTTTGCATATAGAGCCTACTTAACAAATTAGTCTTTTAACTAGTCACCAACCTTAGGTCATGAAAGATCGAAATATCATAAAGTAAAGCTGCTTTGCAGGTGAGTTGTGGCCTCTAAAATTGCTGATATTGTGGAGGTTGGATGTTCAAATCTCATTAACATCATGAGATGAGTAGTGGATAAAACATTCCATTTCTCCTCAAAAAAAAAAAAAAAAAAAAAAAAAAAAAAAAAAAAAAAAACAGAAGGAAGAAGTGAAAAAGTGAAGCTGGTTGCGCCCGCGCACACATATATATCAAACAGAACTAACTAACACACACACACTCACACACATATATATCAAACAGAACTAACACACACACACACACACACACATCAAACAAAACTAATGACGGCTATCCTATGGTGATGATCCGGAACTTGTGGCAAGGGAGACACGGCGAGAAATACAAGCATAGCCATGATCAAGACAGGAACGAATAGAAGGATCAAAGGAGGCGGCGGCAGTGGTGGCAAAAGCAGCGGTAGCACAACAAGAAACACTGTCAAAAGTAATAAAACCATGACAGATATGATTCTAAAGCTGCACCTCAACATTCACATCAATCCACGAACATATATTCACTGCAATTGCAAGATCTCTTTTGCGCAACCCTTGAATTAATTCATTCCATACGTATAGATATCTGTACCGTGTAGCTGATCAAGTGACTTGTGAGTCAAGAAGAGAGTGTTTTTTACATATGAACAGAATTTATATTAGGAATAAGATGAACGATAAGAAGAGGAAATGAGATCGAAATCAAGGAAACTGATATATATAGAGGTTTGGTGGAGACTGCTGATTAGAGGACGTTTGCTTTTCTCTCCATGTCCCGGTTCACCCAACGAAAACGTAATTTACTGTTAAATAAATAAATAATGACTATTTATCGGGTTCATTGTGCGTGGTCATGTTATTTGCAAAGAACATCTTTTGTTTTTCTTTTTAATATTATCTGTTCTTTTCCTATGTTACTGTCCTTTTAAACAGTTCTTCCAAGTTGTTTTGTTTCCCGCATACATAGGGTCCACCAAAGTTAATAAGAATAATATAAATGGTGAAGGTATTGTGTTTATCAATAAGTTCTGTTCCACCTTTTGTGTAATTTTGATGAAGCACGTGATTTTAGTCAATTTTAATAAAAAATTTTGAAAAGAAAAAAACGTCTTCACATTAATAAAAATAATTTAAATATTAAAAATTAATATTTAAATAGGCTTCTTAATGATGAAATTATGGGTCATCATAGGCCAAACTAGGGTCGGTCCTACCCTAAATTTTAGGGTTTAAGGTTGGGCCTAGTCAAATTCAACAAAATTTACGGTCAGGTAGGGTTGGACTTAAATATGTTATAGAAAAAAGAGAAATTTATTTAAAAAATATAAAAAATAAAAAATTATTATGGCTTAATCAGGCGAGTCTGGGCTTGACCCTAACAGGCTCAAACGGACCGGGTCAGGTTTTATTTGCATGACTCCTACCCTACCCTATTTGAGAAAGGGTTGGGCCAGCCCGCCCTAATGCAAGGGTTGGGTCAGGCTTCGGCCCTATGGGCCGGACGGGTTTTGTGCCCAAGGGCCAAATGATGACTCTTAGATGAAATTAATCTTAAATTACTATTTTAGATATATCGGGATTCTCAAGCAAAATCTTGGTTGAGATTCCAATTACATATTTGCATAATATTCTTTAGTATCTATTTCTGATTTTTATTTAATGAGGTTTAATTAGATTCCTAGGTTTAGTCTATAATAAATTGTTCTTTTTGTTTTCTAGTTGTATTAGGTTTATGCTATGTGCCCTATAATTCAAGTTATCAATAAAAAAACCAAATATTAGAGAAGTTTCTCTATGTTTCTTACAGCTGTGCACATAATTGCTAGTGGATTTTAGCTCATCTCATATGGCTTTCGACGCTTACGGAGCCTTTTGCTATAGTGTTCACGCTTCCCGCATCATTTGGTATCAGAGCGAGTATTGCCCACTCCTTAGCAGACGACGATCTAAGGGAGAAGTTCACTATCACCAACCTCAATGACGCTGGTCGTAGAGTATCTATCAAATAAAGCTTCATTGAAGAGGAACATGCCAAGGGATTTGCCCTGGGACAACCTCATCAATCAAAAAAAAAATAGAGAGAGAGAGAGAGAAAAAGAAGAAGAAACATGGAATGTTGGATATTCACAATGCCGGATTATGATGAATTTTGAACTACATGTATCATCAAAGACAAGGTATACTCAATAATAATTGACAGTGGTCTACGAGAGAACTTTGTAGCAAACAAAGTTGTGGATTATTTTCAATTGCTAACTGTGAAGCTGAGTGATCCACACTGGATTCCATTTGGAGATGATGAATATGCACAAGTAACAAAGGTTTGTAAAGTTCCTATACATGGACGACACTAATATGCTTTTTGGAAGACCATGGCATGAAAGCGTCAAAGGTGGTTATTGCAAAGACAACACATATTTATTTAGATGGGAGTCGCACAAAATTAAAATCAAGCCTGGAAGGAAGAACATCAAGAATGACCATCCAAAGATGTGTGAAAAGGAACCTGAAGAAGCCACTTTGAAGATTGAAGAGAAACTCATTAAAGACAAGGAAGTTGATTCATTCATCACATCGATACCCATGTCATGCATGCCTAATTGTGTTGAAGATCAATCCAAGAAGAAGTCAATGCCCATTCCTTTTCAAGTGGAGGAGTTCAAGTTTCAAAATGCTTATTCTAAACTTGTCTATGGTATTGGATTCATGGTGATACCTTTTAATTTTGAGAATATTGAAGTTGATGGCTTATCATGTTTTATTCCTACTAATGATTGAGCTACATTCAAGAGGAACTCGAGGTTGAGTTTTTTCAAGTGGAGGAGACTAATGTAGGACGAGATTTTGGTCAATTTCAACAAAGAATCTCGAAAAAAAAAAAAGCATCTTCACATTAAGAAGAATAATTTGAATATTGGAAATTGGTATTCAAATAGACTTCTATTAATGATGAAACTAATCATAAATTACTCTTTTGGATATATCGGAATTCTGGAGCAAAATCTTGGTTGGGATTCTAGTTACATATTTGCGTAATATTCTTTAGTATCTAGGATTCTATTTTTGACTTTTATTTAATGCGGTTTAATTAGGTTTCCTAGTTTTAGTCTATAATAAATTGTTGTTTTGTTTTCTAGTTGTATTAGGTTTATGCTATGTACCCTATATAAAGCACCTCTTAGATTATAATTTTAATTCAAGATATCAATAAAAAAACCAAATATTAGAGAAGTTTCTCTATGCTTCTTGCGGTTATGCTCATAATTGCTAGTGGATTTTAACTCATCTCATATGACGTTCGACGTTTGACGGAGCCTCTTACTATCGTGTTCACGCTTTCTGTATCAAATTTACTATATACTATTTACGGGTTAACTGTTCATCGGTTTAGTAACAGTGCTGGCTCGAGCAGATCCGGAATTGTGAAATGATGATTTTGCCCTTCCTATCAGCCTCAAGTATAAAAACCTTCCTCAGCCTATGTCCGGTCTTCTTTTGCTTCTTTCACGCTCCTCTCTCTTTGTCTCTGAAATTTGAACTCTCTCAAATATCGAATCTCTTGATCAAGATTGATTCAGACACATCACTTTCATCTTTCAATTAATATTGAGCTGACAACCTTTTGATCAAATCGCTTATTGATATACTATCTTTCCGCCATTGATCATTACTCAATCATTACATAAATAACGAATGGGAAAAAGAAGCCATCGGCTCCTTCTCTGTTAGGGTTTGTAGGATTTGGGCTATTCTCCTCCATTCTTCTCTTACAATGTGTTTACAAAACTTGAATCAAGTTGAGAAGGAGTTTGAGAGAGAAGGAATAGGAGAAGATGGAAAAGGGATGAACACTAGTTATTCCTATCAAGAAGGTTACTAATATTCGAACTGGAGTAAAAATCAATAGGTGCTTTTATATTATTGAAGAAATATATAAGGGTATTTTTTTTGTTTAAAAAACAGAAAAGGAAAAAGACAATGTTACAAACTTGTAAAATAATATAAATGTATTTTGGGATTATTGTAAAAAAATGAGTGTGAGTATGAAAAATCACTACCTACTCCCACACTACCAACTTAAATACATGATTAAGGAGAAATGAGAGCGACTCTCCTGGCCCTATTTGCATTCCCAATATTGACTAGTAAATGGCCCCAGAGAATGGTCAAAAAGGTGTTTCCCTATCTTGTATCATCTCTTGCACTCTCTTTGGCTCGATTTGCAGAGCCAATGTGGATACGAACATCGACTTAGGTAAGATATCGAAAGGATGACATGTATTAAGGAGATTTTGATAGGGGTTAGGCTCTCTGATTTGGCTTTGTTGCCTCTATTCACCCTTTACCAGTTGCACTAAAATGGCCCAAAGCTTATTCGAAAAAGGAAGTTCCAATAACAAACTAAACTCTCCAAGGCTTCATGTTCTTTAACGGGCATTCACCGTAGTAACCTAGCTTGAAATCGATAATCGGCGTCACATATTTTTTGTTATCTTCCGCACCACATTCACTCTTAGAAGCTTCAGAAATGTTAGCGTGGCTTGGGATGGTGTCACAACTCTAGGATGACGAGACTAGAAGTTGGGTATAATTTCGAGAATTTCTTTAAGTTAGCACTGTTAATGGTAGTACTGTAAAAAGCATTAGTTATATTTTCTTCTAGTATATGAAAAGTATACTGCAAAGATGAGTGTAATAAGAAAATCCAATCACAATAGAGTTTCTTGTTTTTTTTTTTTTTTGCGATTCTTTCCCCTCTTTTCCTCCTCCTTCTTCTTCTTTTCTTCCTGAAATTCTAGCATGGTATCAGAGCCCATGGAGGCCTGACCATTGCTCATCCTTCTTCTTTCTGCTGCAATGTTAGTTGTGCTATGATGGAAATCTGCAATATATTAGAAAGCTCTAAACAAAACCCTAGAAATTGTACAATTCCTGGTTTAAACACCAAATCACTTAGTTTGTTCTTGATTTTCTGTAAAATTACCTCTCAAAACATCAAAATCTCTTCATTTGTTATTTAGTTCTTCAAGATACTCATCAAGAATCTTCAAAGTTTCAAGCTTCATCAATAATGGCGTATTTTCAAAGCTGTAATGCTGCCTTTGTGAGGCTCGATGAAACCAACTCTCCCACTTGATTCTTTCAGAGGTATCATTATCTTAAAGGCCATGGTCTACTCAAATTCGTTGATGGATCTCACCCTTGTCCATCTCAGTTCCACATTGCAAATGATGGTTCACCTACTTCTGAAAATTCAGTGGCTTATGAGCATTGCCTTGAGCAGGACAGTATGATCACAAATACTCTTTCAGCAGAAGCACTTGCCCTGGTCATTGGATGCAAAACATCAATGGAGGTATGCCTTACTTTGAAGCAAAGATATGCTTTTGTGTCTAAAGTACATATTATGCAATTGAAGGCAACTCAGCAAAATATTGAAAAAGGCTCAGAATCTATAGAAAAATACTTATTGTGTTTTAAATCTATAAGAGATCGATTGACAGCAGCGAGTGTTTCTATGTCTGATCAGATGCAAGGTTTCTAATTCTTTTTGGTCTACTTGGGGAATATGGTCACACATGACAAATTATTAGAGGGAAACATGATATAAGTCATATAACCATGGATGAAGTTAGGTCTTTATTACTCTCTGCTGAATTTGAGATTCAGTTGGTGCACAAGGCATTGCCTTTATCCTCTTTTACTGTTATGGCTGCTCAAAATAGTATGACATTACCACAAGAAATTCAATGGAATGGGTCTCGTGGTGTTGCTTCACCTTATAATGTTTAGTGTTTACTAAGATAACTAGTCCAAATGCTCCCTTTATTGGATATCAATCTGTATTCAACACTAATGCAATGATGAATAATGGTATCTTGAGCAATGGTACTTATGTCTCTGAATGTTGATCTATTGGATATCAGTCTGCACCATACAGTAGTACCACACAACAAAATGTTTATGGATGTTTCTCTCAACTAACTGTTTTCATTGCTAAAAATGGTAGAGGAACCACTCAAAATAGTGGAAGTATGCAGGTTTCTTATGGTGGTGCAATATCACAGCTACACAATAGGTGTTCCTCTTAAAATTCTATTTTCAGTCAATTCAGTTGAGCCAAATGCTTTCTTAATGATCCATATTCAAATGCTACTGAAAACCCACCATTGGGTGATGGGCAATTCTTAGAAACTAATAATCTTTCAAATCCAGCCAATTCAGTTGAGCCAAATTCTGCAGGTTTTGATATGCTTGATGAGTACCTTACATACTTCGATGTGGATGATGACATCTGTCAGTACATTGATTTTGAAACCTGTGGAGTGCTGAGGAATGAAAATAATTTTCCTAGTGAACCTCAGATTGAGCAGAAGTCTGTTATGGGTGAAATTGAGCCACTATATTGCGAAGAACATAAGTACCCGATTGACATACCAGAGCAATATGAGATGGATGCAATGTTAGTCAAAGTTGATTATATAACTTTAGAATATCATGACAATCTGAAGTTCTTAACCTATCAGAATATTATGAGATGAAATCAAAAGTAGTCAAAGATGAATACTATGTTGAACAAAGCTATAATATGAATCCTGAAAATGTGAGCAAGATATTGGAACCGACAAGCAATTTTGGTTTTGGAACTTCATCTAGTGAACTAGCAGAAGGCAGAGACAAGATCTTTTAAGACACCACTAGGGAACCTTCCTGCGATGTGATAACTGGTGAGAATGATCAAAGTGCTCAAAATGAGATGATGGAAACAGAATTGATGCAACCAGAAATTTAGATTACAAGAGAACAGCATAGTCTAAGAAACTTAGAAGCTGACATGGAAAATTTGAAAAATGTTACATTTTCGCAAAAAGAATCCCTGGGCAGCCTTGATGTGCTCTGTGGGGCCAAGAAACCTCAAGAACTTGTTTGTTCATATGGAGAAGATAATCATAATGATGAAGAGCCGATTGAGTTACAGGACATGATTGCACCAGATACCATGAAAAGTGAAAACATAAAAACCACAGTGACCAAAGGATCTTCAGAAGACAACCAGCATGGGGATTTATCATTCAATGTGCTGGTGCTATTCTTTGTTTCTGTCTTTCTTTTTCTCTTGTTTGCATTAATCAAATTTGCCACAGCTGATGATAATTTCACTTTGATGTTGTCACGTCTCGAATTTTGAATAATAAATTCAAATCCGAAACATGAATAACAACTAAAACAAATAACATCCTGATTTTTATTTTCATAACAACACACCTCACACCACCCAATATTACATAACCAAATCCTCAAGTTATTCATTACAAGACACCCTCACCAATTAAAATAATAGAGCTTCAAGAGCATAACAAACCTCACAACTAAAAAGTGAATAAAATAAATGCTGCAACCCCTAAACAGCTTGATTACCGTCCTGATTCTCCGAACCTGTAAGATTATCCGCTACACCATTTGAATAATATACCAAGATTGTAACAACACAAAACCCGATAAACTTTCTGAAAGCTCGTATGAGTAAACAAGAAATGAACGGTTAATTTATTAAATCATAATTCTTTTAACTCAAGTAACAACCCACAATCTCAACATTCACAAAGAACACATCAAACCAACTCACAGAAACAATAAGGAATACATTCCCATTATCCCCTAACCATAAATATCACCACTTTGGTCCTACAATATCACCACTTTGGTCTCATCCCACAACACGTTAGAGCTCTAACTACATCGTTACCTGTCACCTCGACTAAGGTTCAAATAAACGATATACATCTCGGTTATTGTTTAACCGTCGAACTTCAGACTTTCCCCCTCGTCCTCAGAGCATTATATCTCAGTTATTGTGTAACCGTCGAACTTTGGACTTTTCCCCTGTCCTCAGAGCATTATATCTCGGTTATTGTTTAACCGCCCAACTTCGGACTTTTCCCTTGTCCTCAGAGCACTATATCTTGGTTATTATTTAACCATCAAATATTAGACAATTTGGCCTTCGAAACACTACATCATTATAGATAATATAGTACAATTACATTTCAATTTGTATTATAACTAAAATCATCACAATTCCACACTCTTCAATGTAAATATATATATATATACACACACACACACACACACACACATAATCACCCACTAAAAAATAACCACTAATAACATCTATAGTTCACACAAGAAAATCATGAAATTCATTTGTATAATTAAAAATCATTTACTTACCTACGGACCGTAGTTGATCAAGTCTATGTGATTTAAAAACAAATATTTATTCCATAAATATTTTCACACAATTATAATAAAAGAAATTAATTAAAAGTACTCGGTTCGTAATATGAACCACGTGAGGTTTACTCACCTTGATATTCTCGTTACGTCTTCAAATTAACACAATCATACCAAACCGGCTCTCCCAAGTAAAACTGTCAATCACCTAATCAAATGCGACTTGAATTTAGCCAATAATTCCAAAACATGCTTAAACGACTATCCAACGGTCGGATCCTAAGTTATACGAAAATTCAACGGACGGATTTTCACGAATCGCCTCCCGAATCACGGTTTTGCAACTATATGAAGATCTAACGGTAGGATCTTTACCCACGACCACAAAAACCCACTGGGACAGTCATAAGATCAACATATCAAAACTACAAGTCCATCGGACGGTCCTAACTTCACAGATCGCAAATCGAAAGGTCGAAATCGAACGAAATGTAAAAATTCATAACTAAATCATACGATATCCAAAAAATAAATATAATATATTGAAATGATCGTATTGGAATTTAGAATATAAAAATGCACAGAAACTGTATTTTTGAACCCCGAAGGTGGCCGGAAAGGGCCGTAGGAATTAGTGACAAAACAGCCGCCGACCACCGCCAAAAGCGTTGGGGTCGGGCTGCTCTTCTTCATCGCATTAAGCTTATCAAAAAACTCTAAAGACATGCTATCAGAAAATGACAAGAAGGTATCAAAAATTACCTTACAAGCTTCGGTTTGGTCGGAATTTTTCCAGAAACCGGTGAAGCTCCGTTCAATGTGAAAACGTCCACCTCTTGAGTGATCCTTTTTGAGGTTTGATCAGCACCTTGATGCGAGTTTAACTAGCCCAGAAACTCGAAGATTGGTGGTTGGAAATACGAGATATCATGATTGACCTCAAATCGAGCTCGAATTTTTTTTCGGTTCCATCGTCGCGTAGCCGCTCTTTGGGGAGCAAAGGAGACCACCAGTCCACTCATTGGGAGGAGGTGAGCTGGCTGGGCTTTGTTTCATGTCAAAAGCTCACCTGAGGAGGGAGAACTCGATCGGTGAAGGATGATGGCTTTCCAACTCCGCTGCACTATGTTCTTCGACTTGCAGCGCCCACCACGATGGTTATTTCCCATCGATGTCTGCTTGAAAGTTTTAAATGAGCTCAAGGTGAGCAATATTGCTTTTGGAATCAAGTCCATTGGAGGTCGGATGAGAGAGGTATCATCCAGTGAAGGGATAGCAGCTCGGGAGGGTTCTAGCTCGAGCTGTGCGGTTTCTCGGCCTGTTAGCGCCTCCCATGGTTCTTTTTTCACTTCTATGTCTTCTAGGAAGTTTTAAAGGACTTCAAGGTGAACGAAAATTCTTTTAAAATCAAGTCGATCGGAGATCTGTGGAGGGAGATATGGCCGGCAAAGTAGAGCCCAGAAATGGGGGTGGCGGATGCGTAGAGAGAGAGAGTGAACAGTTTTGGTTTCCAAAAATAGAGGCTGGGTAAAAATGGCAACTTTCCAAAAATGCTAGGGTTTTATGCTTACATACCCGAAATGGAAGTGTTTCTAAATGCGATAGCTCCATCATACGAACTTCGATCTTGTGTTCCGCATATGCCCAAACTCATATTGACGAGTTCTACGACTTTCATGAAGAAAATTTTCTCAAATTCTGAACTTATAAAATATCAATTTTCACGACTCCCTAAATAACGTTAGTTTTTGAAAATAAAATCGTTCGAATTAATTCCACAACTTCTCCAATCTTCGTACTTGCTCCCACGACCGCGAAATCATTTCTAAAAATCTACGGAATTTAATTTGGATTTTTTTTGGTATTACAGGTGTCCAAACACCATGCCATTGAAGACAAAGTTATTTGGATAATTGGTGCTAGCCGTGGAATCGGGGAGATTCTTGATAAGCAACTTGCAAAATTGGGAGCCAAGCTCATTATTTCCGCCTATAATAGTGTAGCTGAATTGGAGCGAGTCAAAAAGCAACTTATTGGTAAACATGCACCTGATGGTGTGAAAATTTCTGGTGAAGATTGTCTCAAGAATGTTGTAGAGAAAGCAGAGTCATTCCTTTTGAATGTTGGTGTTGATTACATGATCCATTCCAACATTATGCTTGGTACTCGAGCACATGGTTGAGAAGGGATGTTAAGGGTAGTATAGTAAAAAGCATTAGTTATATTTTTTTCTAGTATATGAAGAGTATACTACAAAAATGAGTGTAATAAGAAAATCCAATCACAATATAGTTCCTCTTTCCCACCCCCCCTCTTATTCTGCATAGTGTTGTTGGTTGTCTCTAGTATTTGACTTTTACTAAACCAGATTTGGCTTAGTGTCAATACAGTTTGCGCATTCATGTAGGCTTCCACTGAAGCACACTATGCAGTTGTGAAAAGGATACTCCAATGTCTTCTTAGGACACCAAAGTATGCCTTGACTTATAGACCTGCATAATTTAAGCTGCGAGTTTTCTCGGATGCAGACTGGGCTGGGGATCCTAATGATAGGAGGTCAACTACTTACTTGGGTAACTATCCCATCTCATGGTGTTCAAAGAAACAACATTCTCTATCAAGGTCCTCTACTGAAGCAGAATACCAAGCTATGGCTGATACAGCTTCTGAGATTTTTGGATCATGCATCTACTCCAAGACATTGTTGTGGACTTGCCTCATGCTCCTGTACTTCATTGTGATAATGTATCTGCTTTGGCCCATGCTTCTAATCCTATCCATAAGTCCAAGTGCAAGCAAATTGAAACAAATGTTCACTTTACCAGGGAAAAAGTAGTCAAAGGGGGGCTTAATTTACAATTTGTTCCTTCGTTTGACCAGTTTGCTGACATCTTTACTAAGGGCCTCAACACAGCACAATTCAGGTATCTCTATTGAAACCTAGTGCTTGGTAATCCAAGCACTAGTTTGTGGGGGGATGTTAAAGTAATAGAGAATGGAGAGGTTCAAGATGAGTGTGCTGTGCAGATCAAGTCTAATGTGACGAGTGATGAGTTTGATATGACTAATGCTAATGTGCCAAAGACTAATATGCCAAAGGCTATGGATAGTGAGGCTAGTGTGTGCAGTGGTGTACCTGAAGCTATGTCTACTACTCATGCACCCAAGGTTGAACCTAGTGTGGTTAATATCAGTGCTAGTGGGCCTAATGAGGCTAATATTTGTGCCTGTTGTGCGTGGAAACCAAGTTATCTCGGCTAGGAATGGCAAAAATCCCCAGGGAGGTGAAGCTTCATTGGGTACCCGCCCCTAATGGGGGGAGGATTCGGGGACAAATGGGTAATGAAGATGGCGATCCCAATCCTTGCTATCTAAGATTGGGGGTGAAGCGGAGATGGTATTGTGATCCCCATTTCGAAACACCCCCCCCCCCCCCCCCCCCCCCCCAATAATATATACATATATTAATTTATATATATATTAATTTATATCTATATTAATTTATTTTTTATAATATAAATCATAAATATATATTTACTACTTTATTTTAGTGGTTACCGTTAATGTTCATGACCGAGGGGTCTAATTAACGTAAAGAATGAGAAAGAGAGATAGAGAGACACAAGAAGTATAGTGGTTCGTCTCCTGTCTTAATTGGAGACTACGTCCACTTGAATATTGTAATATGTGTGTTTGGGCCTTGCGGCCCAAAGAGGATTACAAAGTGTGTAATGGGATGTTGAGTAAGTGGGAAGGAGTCTCCTTTTATAGGGGAGGGAGACTCGTTCCTTTACATGTTTTCCAATGTGAGATAAGAAACCACTATTCTAGTCTAGAAGGCCATATTGTGGAGGCATGTTGGCAAGGCCGAGAATGTGGCTTCCTGGTGAGGTATTGGCCGCTTCCGACTACCGTGGTGTAGCTTGAACATCGGGCTACAGGATGCATTTGGTGGTTGGGTCCCACCACGGCTTGTGGGCCCCCCCTAAGAGGGTGTTACTTATGCTTAGTGATGTAGCAAATCCTCCATATTGTTGGAGGTATGTACAGCTACACTTGTACTTTAATGGTATTTTGACTTTTGCACTTACTGAATTATGATTTATGAATTAATTATGTTTTAATTTTATTTGTTGTAGATTTTGATTTTAACAAAGGCAATATGAGAAAAAATTATTTTATTTATTAAATTCTTACTGGGAATTTGTGGTGGGTTTGGAGGCTTAGTCCTAGTAGGGATGGGGACGGGGACGGGGACGATGACGAGGAATCTCCACTATATTTTTATTGAGGATTATGGCGGGGATGGAGTTGGAGAATGACCCCAAGAATGAAAATGGTATTGTAATCTCTATCCCCATCCCCAACCCGCCCCATTGCCATCTCTAATTCTCTAATCTCAGCAACAACTCACACTTAAAGCATGCCTCTCTTCTCCATTTGACGATTTGAATCTCTCGCATGAAGTTTTAATCCTGACCGTAGCATGATGGTCACGTGACATGATCCGCTTTGGCATGTGGAAGAATCCAATTCAATTTGTTGTAACGGCCTCTACTCCCTTTCTAGTATAAAATAGCTACTCTTTCTTTGTTACAGTGACGTCTCAACAATTTTGTAAAATTACCAATTATCAATATCAATTGCTTCTCTCTCTGTGCTTCTCCTTCCTCCTCAGATTAGTGTGTGATTCTCTGCCATTTTTACTTTGTCCTTAAGCTTTTTACTATCATGACCATGAATTTTAGCGACGATCGAGAGCTTGCTCGGGTCTAAGACGTCTTGAGGCCTAAAATCCACTTTTTTCTAATGTTGTTCCTTGTTTACGTTTGGTACTGTCTGAGGAAGATGCATTGGCTCGACAAAGGATTTTTTTGGTTATCAACAACAGGTGTAATTCGGAGGAAGAATAAAGATTCGTAATGATTGCATACATACTCACTGGTCTGGACCATATAAAAGTACCTTTTTACCAAACTCAAGATTTTGACTCCAATAAATCACACATTATCGGGAGTTTGGTTTGGTCCAAAGTCATCATTGACAAATAGATGCGCAACACCTTTTTTTTTGTTATATCAGAAGCGATTGAGTCTTGACCTATCTTAATTTGCACTGAATTCTCAAACCTCCATCATCACTGACGCTCATCTAAAAGACTGGGTATACAAAATTAAATTTTCCCAATGGTTCTAGTTCATCTTCATCCTCTTTCTTCAAATTTGTCGAATGGTACTAGATCTAGAATTAACTAGAAGGGGCAAATAGAGTTGGCGAGTGAAGAAAAAGTGATCGGAGTCAGCAAGGGGAGAAGGGGTGATCGAACGCAGCAAATAAAGGGCTTTTATTTTTATTTTTTATTATATATATATATATATATAGAATTTTAGTTATTTTTATTTTTTTTGGTTTAATAATTGTTGGATATGAAATTGAATTAACATCCCTTTTTTTGCAAGCCACACCTCCTCACCCTAAGCCCTCCTGCTCCTCCTCCTCCTTCTTACCTTTAGCACGCACGTCTATTGTAAAATACTCATACAAGAACGAAAAGCGGCCATGTAGTTTTCTCACACAGGCACACATTATTTTTCTTTTTGGCTGTTACCTAAATTGATACTTATTATGCAACATCTAAATCATTTCTGTCATTATGATTAGGCGAAAAGGAATTTGATGAGGAAATTTTTCTGTCAATTCTATCTACAGGGCCTAAAAGTTAGATATATACATTAGTAACTTGGTATTGTACGTTTTAACCAAAAAACCTAGTATTGTACTTTTCTCTTTCTATGTTGAAGTATTCATGCAGGCAAGTGTAACTTCGATTAATATGGATTTCTTATTCAATTCTTTCAATTCTATTGCTATGCAAGCATGGGCTGAAAGGAAAATGAGATGACTCGCCTGGGCTTGGTGCAGAAAGCGTTCACGCCGCCTCTCTTTTGTAAAGATGTGAGGTTCAGTTAGTTCTAACTTGAAGTGGGGGCAGTCGTTCATGCATGGTTGGGGCTATAGCTTTTGTATATAAATGTCCGTGCTTTATTTGTTTTTCTCCCTGGTGTCATAAACTCTTCTAATGTCTAGACAGAGATGTATGATAGGCTCTAGTTATGTGCTTTTTCTGTTTTTGTTTTTGTTTTTCTCCTTGGTGTCATAAACTCTTCTAATTTCTAGACAGATGTATGAGAGGCTCCAGTTATATGATATATTCGTTACCGTAGTTACTCTGAATATTCTAAATTTGAAAAAAAAAATGTTGGGAGATGTTTTTATTCACTTATAGTATGTTCCATGCTAGTCACAAGAAATAAAATGTAAAAGTCCCAAGCACACGCAATCCACAAACCTCAACGCCAAATAGCACAGCAAAACCAGCAATCGTCGTAAAATGGATCCTCAATCTACATACTCATTAGACTTTTCTTTGCGACGCAATTGAAACAGAATCAACCTAATTGTGATAACAAAAAAGTAAAAAAAATATGAAGAACTCACAACTGTAGAGGTCAGATGTATAAGGTCAGACCTGTTGGTGGTGCCCATAAAGAAAATACTTTTCTTGGTAGACACTCCATCTTGTTTTGTAATGTTCGAAACCCTATCAACACCTACACTGCTACCTCTTTGAGTAGCAATTGAATCAGGCACATCAAAGAAGAGGACCACGAGCCCTGTCAAAGACATCCCACATCTCCAAAACCACATTGTGAGCAATTCAAGTCCCACGACACTGATATGAAGTTTCCCCAACACTCATTGGCAATAGCCTTGGCCACAAGAGTTTACCGCATCCATGAGGGCTGTAGAAAAGGACCCCCTTTGAGGGTGTCGTTCCAAAATTTCTAAATTCTCAGGGTGCTCTACAGCATACAACACATCTCTTGAAAGTTTCCCCTTAACAATTTCAAGACCTACAATAATAGGGTCCCAAGTAACACTGATATCTTCAACTCTGGAAGTTGTTTCTGACTTATGAGACTATTAGGTTGGGAACTTGGGATGATTATAAGGCCACGTTTCGGTTTTCCACTTTATCTCATGATGTTTATTGGACCAAGTAAATGGAGGCCAGTGAATGGGAGCTAGATTACACATAATTCACAAAATCAACCCCATGCTTATTAGCATTAAATTCATTGAAAGCAATACAGCCCAAAAGAAAATATAAAATCTAACCGAATAGCTGACAGAAGACAACATTCATATCCAAGTCAACAACTCAAACAGAATAAAACTAAAGAACCAAAGTGTAACTTGCCTGTCTGGTAAGAAGCCGCTACATCCATTGTCCCAACTTGAGGAACCAGCTCCTTTCTAGTTCATAGAATCACATAGCCTCAAATTGTTCATACCATCTCCCAAAGTTTAAATCTCTGGCATGAGATGAACTACAAAAGCGCAACTACTCATCTGTCATATTGGCATTCAGTACCAAAATAGCTATTACACTCAATTAATACAATTAATAAGATGGTTCATCATAAACCATGAAAACTTGGAGCTGTGTATATTACAAGCAACCCAGCTCTTCCAACATGATACTCTATAATCTAAATGAAAACAGGAAATGAAACTAATCAATTCCTTCTGAGGCCTAAAATTGGCATTTTTTTAAAACTGCATTACTAGTTGTTACATGGGCACTCAGATCCATTTATCCAGAATTGGATTATATTTATTTGATACACTGTTGTCAATATGAATATTGAGAAAAGAACACAATTTCTTCTCTCTCTTTTTATTTTATTTATTTTATGGAATACATAAACACAAGTTTCTGGTTCTAGAAAGTGGAGTTAAACCATAGCAAAAGAATCTCAATGTTTGCAGCAACATGTATACATGCATGCATCAAACACAATCATAGAATTGAAACAAAAGAAAAACTCTCAGTCAAATACATTCTTCAAAAAAGAAAGAAACTATGATCCTTAAAACAATATATAATCATGGAAATCAACAAGTACTAACTTTGTGCACTAATTAAAATGACATGGAAGAATAAAAAGAAGAAAAAAGGACAGGTTAGGAGGACTCATCTTCAGTCGCCTTCAATATCTGCCAAAAGTATCATCATCAGTCTGGCTTTTCCTCCCGGTTTGGTACGTGAAGAAGGATTGATATTGTTCTCATCCTCCTCAAGTGACGTCAAGAAATTAAGCAAATTCTCGGCTGCGTCAAAACCAGAGTACTCAGGAATAGGCGACCATATCTCGAATTCTGCGGAGGTCACACTTTGGGTATCTAGAAAATGATCAATATTCAGAACATTGGCCAAGAACAGCACCTGACCCATTATTGAGAACATGGTCATCAGGATCAACACAAATAAAATCAAACATCTCATCTATCATTGAGGATTCTGTGGGTATGCTATTGAACCAATCATCAAAACCCTTACTTTCTTCGAAAATCTCGAGACCCTTATCAAGAAAATCATTCAAGAAATTATCAATATCATCATAATGCCCGACAACATTCCTCTTGAGACTCTTATGGGTTGATTTTTCTAAATATCTTAGACTTCTGAAATTGGGTTCACGCCATTTGATCTCTTCTCTGCTTTTCCTGCTCTGTGCCTTCACCATGGTGATGATCTCAGATGATCAAAGATTCTTTCTTTCTTGGATTGAGAGGAAAAGATTGAAATGATCGATTGGGAAACTAAATCGCTAGGGAGGAAGAAGAAGCAAAGTCAGAAATTGAGAATCAGAGAAGAAGTTGGTTAATTTACAGAGACAGCGGTTTCCTTGGGGATAGAAGCCACAACTTTCAAAAATTTTTGTTACATAGCCCTTGTCCATTCCCCTGAAGAAACACGCACTATCTAGAAGTACGTCCTTCTGTAAAGGATCTAGTCCACCAAAGCTTGTTCTAAGGACACCTTGAATTTCTATCTGTGGGATTTCCTTTATTTTCTCTAGCTCAACCTGCCACTCAAATATACTTTTGTTATCAAGAAAAGCCTCCCAAAACTTTAAGTGCTAAAGGCAGACCTTGAGCATATTCTATGGCACGCCCATACTCTCTTGTGGGTTAGCGTGTTCTAAAGGCATACTGCATAAAGAGCTCCATAGCTTCATCATATCACTTAAAATTTTGGGGCTATATCTCGCATTTAGTCCACTTAGTGATTGTATATCTCTAGTTGTGACAATGATTCTACTTCCACCACCAAATGAACATCGCTTCCCTAGTAAGGCTTCAATTTGGGCAAAATTTTCCACATCATCAAGTACAAGCAAAACCTTTTTCTTACTGAGCCTTTCCATTACCACCTTGAAACCTGTATTCAAAATGCCTACGCAACGCGCTTTTTTATCCAAGATCCTAGATATGTAGTGCACCGTTATTCTTGAAACCATCCTTGAAATTTTCGAGAAAGCAATAATGTTCAAATTCACAAGAAAGTTCATCATAAACTGCTCTAGCGATGGTTGTTTTACCTATGCCAGGCATTCCGTATATTCCAACCACCGGGACATCATCCATCCCAAGACATAATAGTGAATGCATTTCTGCTAGGTGGGAAGCCATTCCAACAAAACCATTGGCTTTACTAGACGAAATGTGAATTAATTTTTTAGAAATATATTCAACAATTTTCTCAATAACCTTGGCATCATCCCTGTGATATTAGGAGGAAAAAAGATTAAGAACACACCCGGATATCATATAACATATAACTAAACAGCCCCCTTCCAATGAGGGATACCTATTTTTGGCCAACTTGAGGGATAGGCTCCCAGCCCTTGGATCAGGTTTAATGAGCTTGGACGGCTGAGATCGTAAACAGTGATAAACAGTGATTTAACCCTTATCTAACCCCAATTCCTGAACTCGGGTCCGTTCTCAAGCCTCCCAATTTCTTCTCTTCATCTCTCTCTTTCTCTCTCTCTCTCTCTCTCTCGCTCAGAGAATGTGTAAATCGAGCATGAACTTCTCTAGAAATCAGGTTGGTTTTGTATTTGTAGTGAGTATTTGATTTGTTGAGGGAAATAGTCCACTCTTGCCTTAGATTTCAATTCAATTGTAGAAATTTACAAGGAAATAGTCCATTAATCCAGAGCAATCCCACCGCCATTGATTGGAAGAGATGTTGTCGGGCAACGTCATCCAAAACTACAAGTCGTTCGGCGTCCTCTCCAACCCTAACGTGCTCAACGTCCGCTCTCACATCGTCGAAAGCGACTCTCTCCAAGCCCCTCCCGATCAGGCTGAGGCCGCCGAGCTTGACCCCAATGACGACGGTAGCGATCACGAAGAAGACGGTTAGTTTACCTCACTGTAATTTGTTTTGAAGAAGAAGACAGTTAGATGAAGCTACTGCCTAACGTCCTCGACAGGCCTCTCAGCAAAGGAAAACAAGAGGTCCTCTCTCTCTCTAGCTCATTGACTTTTGTTTCGTTATGCATCAAAATACTAATCCCTGAACTTAATGGGTGTGATTTTGATGGATCTCTGTGTGTTGGGTACTCGATTTAAGGGGAAAGATCGAAACTTTGTACTCAATTAACCTTAATTTGAGTGATGAGGATCTGGGTTTTTTTGCTTTTATTGAATTTTTGGGTGATTGAGATTTTGGATGTTTACTGATTTTGGGATTTTGACGGTTGTTTTAGGTCAGTTTGAGTGCATTTGCGTTCTTGTTTTCAGATCTTGTGCAATACAGCCAAACAGAGGTTGACAACATTGCCTAGCTAGAACCAAGGTGATTCACGTTCTTGGTATTCCGATTCGTTTGTGTGCTCATGTACATTCAGAATTGGTTAGTTTAGGGGTTCTATTAGATTGAAGAATGAAGTGCTCATGTGAAAGAATTATATGAATTGAAATAGAGATAAGGTATGGCTTCTAGTTCTTGAATTGAAACATATTTCAATGGAAATCCCTTTACTTCATTTTGGCAGTAACTAAGAAATAAAAGGCAGACGTCCATTTTTTGGGTGGTATAAGATGTAATCTATCTATAAATTGCTCCTATCTAAATGAATGTTACATTGGGTTATTTTGTAAACAAAATTCTAGGTTGAAGGAGATTGCACATAATCGTTAATGCACTTCTGCATCTTCTTGAACTATGATCTAGCAATGTCATCTTCATGTTTTGGAGTCTAGAACCGAAATAGTCCATAATAAATTTTGCATTACAGGTTGCAGGGAACGAAGCATTTCAGGCCGGGAGGCATACTGAAGCTGTTGAACATTATACTACTGCTTTGTCATGTAATGCAGAATTTCGTCCTTTCACAGCTGTTTGTTTTTGCAATCATGCTGCTGCATACAAAGCGCTGGGTCAGATTATTGATGCTATTGCAGATTGCAGCCTAGCTATAGCTCTTGAGGATGAAGAAGCCCTGTTGAATGTGTGCTGAAGAGGATGAAGTTTAATTGTTGGATGTGTGTTGAAGAGGATGAAGAAGCCAGCCAAACACCCCTTACCATTGATGTTGTCACTAGCAGTTTTCCTATTTGTTACAATTCATGTTTCTTTATTATGCAATTCTAGTCTCTTGTTGCTCTCAAGATGGCTATTAATGCTGATTATCAAATGATACTCTGTAATGTTCTGAACTAGTGTATGTATTTTTAAAAACTTACTAGAAATGTATATGTGATTGTTTCTATCTGTCAATTGTATTGCATTTCTGAAACTTATGAGAATGTATTTACAAACATGTGCAAGCAGGCAAGCATATATAACATATGAAGGGATATATAACAGGTGTTACAATTGTCTCATTTTGGCATTGGAAAAAAATGCGTCAAAAGTAATAGTATTGACTACAACATACTGTAATGTACAACTAGTCAACAAACATCTACTAGCTTATGTATACAAAACTCATCATCAATGCTAGACTTGTGACCTTGCATCAGTGAGAAATGCAATTACACAATAGACAAACATGATAGAACCAAAAACAGGTGTTACTCTACTATTCCAGACCTAGCTTCAACATTGATGCTAAGAACCAAAAAGCAAACGTTAGCAGCAGCTAAGCAAGCACAACATGTCTCCTCTGTCTCTCCAAAATTACTACAGAAAAGAAAACACTTCTTCATCAAGCACAACAACAGCTAATCATCCTGACCACACCATGTACATTGGAAAAAGGAAGGTATTAATTCTTTCAGAAAAAAATTTCAGACTGTATAGAGAGGTATAGAGAGGTATTAATATTACCTGTGATGAATAACTAGCAGTATCAATGTCATCTTCACTAAAATTTTCATTTGTATCAACATCAGCAGATCTAAAAGGGCAAATGAAGGTATATATTTAGTGACAACAGTCGCCAAACATTAACAACAAAACATGAAATATGTAAAATATGTATTCTTACTGATTGAGCAGTGGACAATTGCGTTTGTCATGCGTCTGCCCATCTTTGCCACATCCATGACAATGTCTACCGGCACTGTTGCGTTTTCCATTTTCCTTCTCTTTTCCTCTCTTAATTCTTTTAGCCCTTCCTTTTGTCTTAACTTCATCTGGTTCTCGAAAATCAAACTGATGATTTGAACTTGTTTTTGCACAAGGCTCCACACCTTCACTGCTATTATTGGCAAGTAGTGGCCTAATCTTCTCAATCAAAGAATCCATTGTTTCACGAAACAATTGACTTGCTTCTTCACTTAAGACAACGCTATCAATTACATGTGAATATTGCTGGAATAGTAGACCACGTTTTTCAAGTAAGGACTTCCTAACAGTTATCTCCATATCAATCTTGTCCATCACAACCTCAGATCTTGCAGATTTTGTCCATCTCTTCAGAATGTATTGATCTGGCAATTTATGAACTTGATGTAACTTGTGTAAGTATGCTAGAACATGTCTACATGGGACTCCTGCACTCTCAAACAATTTACAGCTACATGAGGCAAAATCTTTTGATTTGTCATACATAATGACTCGGGCTCTTCCATCCTCATGATCCTGATGCATAACCTTAAGTATACAATCAGTTTCATCCTCCTTTGTGACCTCAAGATTGTAACTGTAGCTCTCCTACAACTGATCTTGAAATATGTAATAGTACTTCCCTGTATAAATAGTAGCCATTTGCTTTTCCATCTTAATGGGGCACTTAAATCTTGGCTTCTCATTGATGTCAATGTGATCTGAAATCAACTCCTCATGCCGTTTGTGTAAAAGACCCCGACTAAACTAAACCATGAAGTCCACTAGAGAATTTTTATGAGAAACATAATCCTTAAAAAAGGAATGCGCACTTTCTGCTCGTTGACTACTTGATATACCAGCTGAGAAAATGTGGTTCATATAAGCCGGCACCCATCTAAACCGAATTTCATAAATTGATTGCAGCCACTTATGTCCACTTAATCCACTTTTTGCAAGAACTGATTTCCATTTGAAGTCAAACTCCTCTGCATTCTCAGATGAGTAAATGCAATTTCTGAATTCATCATAGTGATCTCTAAATTTGATTGCATCAAGCTTCTCAGAAAACTTTCTCAAGATATGCCAGCTACAATATCTGTGAAATGTGTTTGGGAGGACTTCAGAAATAGCTTTTTCCATGGTTGGATCTTGATCAGTAATGATCATTTTAGGAGGACCCCCTGGCATAGCATTCAAAAATTCTTTCAACAACCACACAAATGATGTTGTAGTCTCGTCACTTAAGAATGCAGCTCCAAACATAATTGTCTGACCATGGTTATTTATCCCCATCAATGGTGCAAAAATCAAACTATACCGATTGGTTTGGTATGTTGTGTCAAAGATAATCACATCACCATAAAACTTATACGATTGTCTCGAAATTGCATCAGCCCAAAAAAAATGAGTAATCCTATTTTCAACATCTACCTTTATTGTGAAAAAGAACCCAGAATTTTTTTCTTGCTCTAGCAGAAAGTATTCATGCAACATTTCTCCATCATGCCCTTTTGTCTCTCTACGCTTATCCCTTTCAAGATTGTACAAATCTTGTTGTGTACAACCAATGTACTAAAATCCTCCTGCTTGCACTCCAAGAATGTCAAATTGCTGGTGTGTGGGTATGTTTACCATGGATAGTTGTTCCCATAATGATCTCTGAGCTTTAGTAAGTCGATGATTGGACTTCAGCAAGTGGAGTCTTTTTGGACTTGTCATAGGATGAGTGTGTGCGTCATCAAATATATTGACTACAAATCCACCAGACTTGTCTCTCACAACTATCATTCTCGCCTTACAATCCTCCCTTACTACACCACGAATCCTTTTCTCATCACCAGTCAATTCAATCGGACTATTTCCTTGTCTATTGCAAAAAAACTCTTTCCTTATAAACTCATTAGTTGCTCTGCTCCTTTTACTGGAACCAAGTCGTACAACAAACCCAGCTGCAGATGCATATTTGGGATAAAAAACATGTGCCTCTTCCCATGTTTTAAATTGCTGACCCTTGAAGGGTTTAAGCTCATTCCTTACTTGAGGATAGAAAGCTGAAGTAGAGACATTTTCTTCTGACGGAGTGATAGCTTGAATAGGTTCAGTTTCCATTTCCGCAGGTACAATAATCCCATTAGTCTCCATTTCTACAGGTGCAACCATCTTATTATATGTCATATCTACAACTCTTTTATCAATTACAGAATGCCACAACACATATAGCGAAACTAAAAGTTTTCGTTAAACTAATGAATGCAAAGCCAATTTTAAATGAATGAATGCAAAGCCATTTTCAAATGAATGCAAAGCCGTTTTCAAATTGATGAATGCAAAGTCATGAAACTAAACACATGCAGCAGGACTAAAAATTTCTAGCACAGAACTTGTTTCGAGCATAAGCTCATAGCACAGAACTTCAGCGATTAAAACATACAAAAGCCAAAGAGTTTCACGTCCTCCATATTAATCAAATCAAATTCCCATATAAACTCAAAAAGTTTAATTCTTTTCAAATAGACAATCAAAGATAAAGAGTGAATTGATGACAAAAATTAGAACAACAAAATAACAAATGTGGATAAACCCATAAAATTGAGCATCAAACAAGCATCAGAACAGAGGTCCTTGTACATAATTGAAAAGAAATACCATAGCAGAAGAAGAGCCATATCGGATTTGTCTTAGACAGTAAACATCAGGATACCACAAGCCTTTGTTTCTTCGACACTCTCTATCTCTTTCTTGAGCGGACTGTTTGATCGTTCTCTCACTCCGCTTCCCGATCTTCTCTGAGCGCCAAATCTAAAGAATTGAAGATCCGTTTTCGCGCCCGAGTTCAGGAATTGGGGTTAGATAAGGGTTAAATCACTATTTATCATTGTTTACGATCTCAGCCGTCCAAGCTCATTAAACCTGATCCAAGGGCTGAGAGTCTATCCCTCAAGTTGGCCAAAAATAGGTATCCCTCATTGGAAGGGGGCTGTATAACTAAATGTGGTTTTAGTTACTACTCGAGAGATTCTACATATACGATGCATACAAGTCGATTGAATGTATTATTGTCGAGCCCAGTGTCTAGAGTTTGTTGTAGTTCACCCTTCACAGGACTGATCCAAATAATGATAACATAAATAAATTTAGCTAAACAGTGAACTAAAACAAAATATAAAACTCAATTAAGTTTAGCTATATGGAGAAGTCTTACTTATAATTTCGCGAATTCCAGCCAGTTAAATTGGTGACCCCACTTACAGCAGACTTCCAACTCTGCATCTCTTCTATGTCCACATTAGGATCATGTTCATGTTTAGCAAACGCTTGGGCAAAACTTCCCTTCAGTTTACGAATATCGGATGGATCTAGTTCGTAGAAAATGGGTACCACTATCTGCTTCTTTGTATGCATGCATTCCACAATTTTAACCAATTCTTTCAAGCACCATCTAGAAGAAGCATAGTTTTCAGAAAACACAAGAATGGAAAGCCTCGAGTCCATGATAGCTTCCAAGAGCTCTGAAAGGTCGTTGGCTTTTCTAAGTTCTTCAGAATCCATGAAGGTTTTGATTGCTTTCTGATCCAGAGCTTTGTACAGATGACCGACAAAGATCTTGCGAGTATCGTCGCCTCTAAAATTGAGGAAAACATCATAGCTCCAACGACCGCCAGATGCAGAAGAAGCGACCAATATTACTTAACCTAACAAATGAAATGAAGCATTCGATTATCCTAATAAAACAAGATGAATGGCGATCTATTCAATGTTTCCATATTTTCACTTCTTCACCACTCTTACAGTTCCACTATTCGCTAATGATTATAATAGCTTGTAAAAGAAAGTGAAAGAAATCCAATGAGAGAGAGATTGGACGCAAAGAATAAAGTGTATATTATTGAGTAAAGAACCCTCCCTTATATAGAGATGAGATTAGGGTGTAAATTACAATAATATCGATAGTTGGCTAATTACAAGAATGCCTACTGTTAGAACATTTTAATATTTTATTTATTATTAAAATTAAATTTGGTGAAATTTTTTTTTTGAGTAAAATTAATGATGAATAATTGAATATCACTAATGCAAATGGTTACAATCAAAGATTAGTGCATACACAATGATTGTTGGAGGATCACACTGCCAAGCAGTGTTCAAAGAGTCCTCATAAGCTATAACAGCTAATCTGTGAGCAACCCAATTGGTTGTTCTTGGAGCATAAGCAAGCTGCAGCCCTAATAGTCTTCAAACTTTCTTGGATATCAAAAATCAAGTTTTTGTGTTCAAAAAGATCTATTTCATTAGCTAAAATTTCTTGTACTGCTACCATACAATCACTCTCCACATCAACATTTGTAATCTGCATTCTTTCGAGCATATCAACTCCATGCTTGATAGCTAATAGCTCCACCTGTTTTGCTGATGCTACATGACTTATGTGTTTTGAGAAACCAGCAATAAAGGGCTAAAGTTACTACCCTGTGGTTTGGGTTCAAAATCAATTTAGTCTCTAGACTTATAATTTCATCAAGGGTTAAATACTATTTAGACCTTGAGCTTTTCACCATAAAACACTTCAATCCTTGACCTTCTAATTTCACACGTTTAGTTCCTGTACTTCCAAATTTCAGACCAATAGGTCCTTGCCGTCCAAAAGTCGCAGTGAAATGTCTATTATGCCTTCAGTTCTTTTTTTTTATAATAAATTTATTCCTTTCTCTCTTTTTTTAATTCTTTTTTCTTTATTTTATTTATTCTTTTTTTTTTCAAACAGAAAGAAAGAAAGAAAAAAACAGAAAAAAAATTAAAAAAAAACAGAAAGAAAGAAAGGGGGAAAAAATCATTTTCCAAAAATAAATAAATAAATAAATTAATTAAAAAAATGAACTGAGGGCATAAAAGACATTTCGCCGTGAATTTTAGACAGCAAGGACCTATTGGTCTGAAATTTTGAAGTACAGGGACTAAACGTGTGAAATTAGAAGGTCAGGGACTGAAGTGTTTTTCGAGCAAAAGTATAAGGAGTAAACAGTATTTAACCCTTTCATCAAAAACATCACTACACTATCATTTCTCATCTAATAGGTCATTCTATCAAGATTCTGTTAAATAGACCCGTTAAACTGATGACGTGGATGCCAACTCAACTAACAAGGAAGGGAAAAATCCAAAAATAATCATGGCCCTCCTCTAACCCATAATTCACCCAAAACCCCAATTTTTTTTTTAATATTTTCCTACCTAAACTTACACATCACAAAAACCAAATTCTATTTTTAAAATCTACTCTATCTTGGAGTCTTACCATCAAACATAAAGAACCTCTTTTAGTAAGAACTTTGCAAAAAATATTAAAAACCAAATAAAAAATAAAAATCTTTTGAAGCTAGGGAACACGTCATATTTCCAAAAGATTTAGTAGCTCAAATGTTTACAATTCCTTAGCTGTAATCATCTTTAAAAAAAAAAAAAAGTTAGAGCTAGCAATCGAGTAACACAAAACAAGGTTGCACAAAAAATGTTAGGGCTTGTTATTGAAACCTTGTAGTTCCTTCTATTTTCCCCCTTGCTTGGAACTCTGCCTGGTCTTCTGAGATGATCTGGAAGGTATTGGAGCTTGGCCCTTTGATGCTTTAGTTGTTGCCAGAGGCCTTGTGCTCGTTGAGGTAGATGTGGCTGCAACTTTGGCAGACTTAAAAGTTGTAGTATTTGCTCCTTGTCTCCTTTATGCCTTCAATGCAGCCATGTTGTTCTACACTCACATAAATAATGACAAAAAAATATATGCCTTAAACCACTTATTCATCAACAGATACATGCCAAAATCTAAGCTTTTGGACAACTTCTTCATCAACACATAAATACCAAAAATAGAACATGGCCCTTAATATCAAGCTTATTCATCAACAAATACATATAAAAGCAGGGCACATGTTATCAAAATCAGAAATCAGAAACAATATTATCTGAAACTTATGATCAAAATAAGAAACATGTGATCTAACTTATAATCTGAAACTTTTGATCAAAATCAGAAACTTATAATCTAAACTTATAGTTTAACTTCAAACATGTAAACAAAATCACATAACTTATAATCTAAACTTATGATCAATATCAGAAACTTGTACTCTAAAATCAAAAAGATATAATCAAAATCAGAAAGTTATAATCTAAAACTTACATGTAAAACTACTGTTTTTTGTTCTATTCTATCGGAAATAGGTGTTACAGGAAAGGTTAAACCTATTGTTTTCTTTTCCACTGCAGTGTGCTTTTTAAAGCATGAATCTAGTACATATAACTTCTTTAAACCCCAATTTTGTTATGAAATGAGGGTTTTCAGTTTAGTCTGAACTCTTTAAATACCAATTGAAACCATAAACACTAGATATCTCATCAAAAACAAAAACCATCCAGGTTTTAAATTTAGAAAATTTCAAGCCCAGGTTTGAAACCGTAAACACCAACCCAGGTTTAAAATTCGGAAGATTTCAAACCTTAACTGCTAAATCCCTTTTTTCCCAATTTTGAAACCCTAAATCCAATACCCTTTAATCCCATTTAGAAGATTCGAAACCCTTTAATCCCAATTTAGAAGATTAAAAATCATAATCCAAAATTACACCAAAATTACAACAGCCAAACTCACCGTAATGAGGGATTTCATCTCCACCCTTCTCTTTTCTGGGTATACAAACATCGAGCTCGTTGGCGGCCATGTCAGCATCTTCTCTAGATGAAGACAAAGTTTGCGCCTTCAATCATTCTTCTCGTTTTTTTGGGTGTCGCCCAACTTCAAAGCAAAAGCGTTAGATTTTCTTGATTTCTTGAAATATTTTTTATTTGGGATTGTGTTAGGGAGGAAGGTTGCGTAATAGGGGTTTTGGATGAATTCTGATTAGAAGAGGGCCAGGGTTATTTTCAAAATTTTCCCTTCCTTGGTATCTGAGTTGGCATCCACATCATCAATTTAATGGCTCTATTTGATGAAAGTTTGATGGAATGACTTATTAGATGAGAAATAATAGTGTAGTGGTGTTTTTGATGAAAGTTGAAGTCTAGGGACTGAATTGATTTAGGATCCAAACCATAGGTAGTAACTAGTATTTAGCCCATGCTTAATAGCTAATAGCTCCACCTGTTTTGCTGAAGCTACATGACTTATGTGTTTTGAGAAACCAGCAATAAACTTACCATTAGCATCTCGTAGGACTCCTCCAACTCCACCAGAAATTTGAGATGGCAAAAAAGCACCATCAATATTGAGCTTCAGGTTGTTTGGTGTAGGTGATTTCCAATGCTTAAGCTTCTAAGATGGTTTTGTACTTGGCTTGCTAGCATGAGTAGCTCTTTATTCGTCATACCAGGTCATGCACTTTAGAAGAATGGTTTATGCTGGTACTGATGTATCTGACTATAGCTTGGCATTTCGATTTATCGAAGTAGCCCACAATACCATCATCAATTTTTCAAAGAGTCCAGCTTGAAGATTATGTGCTTTCTCAAGTAGCCATTCTTTAAATTGGAATGAAGGGGAGATTTGTACTTGAGTGAAGAAGGGAGGTGCTACAAGCATGGTGGAGGCAATAGGGCATCCACAAAAGACATGGTTGACATCTTTAAATGGATGTGTGTATAGAAGACAATTGGTGTCTCCTTGATAGCCCTTAGTGAGCAGTTTACCTCTAGTTGGTAACAGATTATTACATGCCCTCCAAACACAACTCTTGAATTTTCCTGAAACTGAAGCTTTCCATAGTGTTATGCCCCGTACCTAAACTTACCAATTTATTAGTCATTTGGACGGTAAACGACAGTCATCTTTACCTTTTACCTTTGTTTCAAACTTTTTAGGGGGTTTTAAGAGTTGATTTTTTGTTTGGGTTAGTTTTTGAGGAAACTTCGTTCTCGAAATTTATAGAGCACGATAAATCGAGTTCGGGGACATGTGGCACGTTAAAATCGGAACTGTAACGAAAACGTTACAAAGGTTAAAACTCGGTGGCAACCTTGTAATTTTTAGGAGACTTCTTGAGTATAATTGGATGCTTCCTGGGAAACTACTATTTTTGGGGGCTTTTATTTTGGGAAAGTAGAGAGAGCCCAGAATCGGCAGTTTCGCAATTGAATTTCTTAGCCTCGCCAGCGTCGATTTCTGTCACCTCCGATCCGGCTGTGAAACCGGTCTCATCTGGACCATTTGGCCTTCCTCTTCCTCTTGGTGATGGCAGCGTTTGACATTTGCAGCGGTGGAAGGTGCAGCGAGCTCAAATTCTGGCTTAGCTGTTTTTCAATTTTTCAACCGTTTCCAACCACACCACCGCTTAGGCTTTGAAACCCCCTTCTCCACTGTCCTAACCCACCAACTTTATTGCTCCAATTCGACTGGAGGAGTGAGAATCGATGTATTGAAGAAATCGGGCCAAAATCAGGACGAAAGCTATTGAGGTAAGTTCTGACCCCAGGACTTAAAATTAATCATTGTCATAGTTGAGAAAGTTGTTGGGAATGTTGTAAGGATTATGTTGATGTAATTTGGTGATCCAATTCAGGGTTAGACCGGAAGCACGTAGCGCGTGTGGGAGCGCGTCCAACCACTTCAACCCTTCTGTTTTGGTCCGTTAAATAAAGTGTATCGTTACGGACATGTGGATATGCATTTTGTATAGATTGGTATCCGTTTTGGAATTTATCGGAATATCCGAAGTTTCAGAATTTCGGGTTCCGATTCGGGAAGATCCAACCGTTGGATCGATCCGATTTTCTGATGCATTGTTATAATTATTTAGATGAAGGTTGTGCCCATTCTGACATGATTTTGAGCTTTTGATGAATTATCGGTTCCAGGGATTCGATTTTATTATCATCAATTTTATTCTGATTATCTAGAAATAGTTAATTATAATTTCATTTTGTCAGGAGGACGTGTAGACCCTGTTCTAGAAGGAAATCATTGGACGGCCGTTGTAGTCTCAAATCAGTGAGTGGACATTTGTTTTAAAATAAATTATGCATGCAGTATTACTTTTGAGGAATTATTTATTATGAGATTTATTGATGATTTTATGGCTTATTGAGATATTGAGTATGAATATTTTATCGAGAATTCATGATTTATGTATTCAATAATTTATTGACGATTTATGGGGTCGATTACGTTGAAATTGAATTTCACTTTCCGAAAGCTTTTATTTAATTGTCGAGTTATTGGAACTTCGAGCTATTATGATTTCTTTCGGAAAGTTGTTGAACTATTGAGATTTTATAATGATTTCTATCGAATATATTGAGTATCAAGTTTTTCAGAGAATATTGGAGATCTAAAAGTTACGATTATGATATTTAAATATTTGAGTATGATCTATTTATCAAGATTTCTTGAGTTCAAATACTATATGAGAAATTTTACGAGTTCAGTATATTCGAGGAGGTAATTATGTTAGCGCATGCATGCATTACCTGGTCGGCAGTACCATCCAGGTAATAGTCTGGTCGACGGTACCCTCCAGACAATATTCTGGTCGGTGGTACCCTCCAGAATATATTCTGGTCGGTAGTACCCTCCAGAATATATTCTGGTCGGCAGTACCCTCCGATGCGTCATCTGATCGGCAGTACCCTCTAGCTATCTATGAATAGTCGACAGTACCCTTTAGCTATCACCTCTTCATCCAGTTGGCAATACCCTCTGATGCGTCCTTGGTCGGTAGTACTCTCCAGGTGGCATGAGATGATTAGTCAGCAGTTCCCTCTAGTCATCGCCTATTTGGAGAAATGATTTATTTTATCGAGATTTTGAGATATCATTATATATTTGAGATATACGAAATTTATGAAAGGATTTCGAGATATTTGATTATATGAGTATTTTAACAAGAGTTTTGAGATGAGATTTATAGTGCGATTTGAGTTATCATTTTATTTTTGAGATGATTTATAGTATGTTTCGAGATTTTAGTATCCGAGACTAGTCAAGAATATTTTCACAAGATTTTACTGCATGCATGGTAATAAAAATTGGGAAAGCATTTCAATTATCTTGAGTTGTTTTCTTTGAAATTATTTATTTTGTCCGCTCACTCTATCGGTTTTCAAATGCTCTGCCCTGGGCTTTTCAATTTCTCGTGCCCAATCTACAGAGTATTTGAGGTCAAGCTTGCATAGGAGTCAAGGCATAGTGACCACCGCTTCCATCTTCTTTGTAGGTTTTATGTTAACCTACTTGTTCTTTATTCCTGTTCATTTGTCTAGATTTACTTTGACGACCATCTTTCAATTCTTTTAGTAGAAAGATAATTTGATATTCAAACTTGAGTTTTGGAAATGTTTTATATTACTTGTTGGGAAGTTGTTTATGAATTGTAGAGAGCAAGTAGCCTCTAGGAGTTAAGGATGGATTTAGTGTTGTAATGTTTTTACATGTTTTGGGTAGTCAACATTTCAAGGAAGTTTCACTAAATATTTTGTAGAATTTCTTCTAAGGTGGGGCTCAGCAGGGCCACTTCGGATTTCAAGGTGAAATTTGAGGCAGGTCCTATCACATAGAGCCTCCCGTAGGCCTTTAAATGGTTTACCATTGGAAGTGGAAGACAAAGAATTTCCAAGAACTGCATCCCTAGCTATCCAATAAGCTATTTTGACAGAGAAAAAAAACATTCTTTTTTAGTTTCCAAGTGAGGTTGTTGGGACAGTTGTGATGGCTAATGTTGAGCCATAATATTTTCTCAACAATACAGGGATTGAAAAGCTATCGTAACGCAGGAGTAAATGAAGTTTTAGTTTCAGAACAGAACAAATCACTAACTCATTGAAACTCACAGTTATTTGGTCTTGAGAGCATGTAGTGTGGTATGTCAAGTATCCAATTATCCCTCCAAATATCAATATTAGTACCATTATCAATTCTCCATTGTACACCAGCTGCTAAGACATTCCTTGCACTAGGAATGCTGGGCCAAGACAAAGAAGGTGATTCTACAATATCTGCATCCCAAAAGGTATTGTAAGGGTAGTATCTAGTTTTAAAAACCTGAGTTGCCTATGAGTTTGGTTGAGTAACCAACCTCCATCCTTGCTTTGCCAACATTGCAAGGTTGTAAGCATGCAGGTTTATAAAACCCATTCCTTCTTCTTGTTTGGTTAAGCATAATCTATCCCATTATCGCAGTGTATCTTTTTTTTTCCTGCTATATCACCCAAAAAAAAAATTGAGCACACAATTGATGTAGTGTTGTAGTATAAATGTATAAATACTATGCATGTCTATATCATCTAAACAAATACGTAAAGTATTTGGCTATGTACTTGAGTGTATAATCATAGGTACTTAAGTGTATGAAGACTTATGTAACATGCTTTACCAAAAAGCAACAAGCATGATAGAAAATCATCATCAAGATGGTTATCATTTTGGTTTTCTCTTTGAGCTTTCACACTTCAAATGTATTCCTATAAATACCCCTTTGTATGAGATGAATACACTCACTTGAAATCTCCATTCTCTCTGAAATATTACTCTCTTTTTCTGTGTGTCAATTCCTCTTGTTCTTAAACACGTTATCAACACGAAGTTGCTCTAAAATTAGAATCGAAAATTGACGAAAGAATAGTTCATCATCGATGGAAGTCATTTTTCCAAACCTACAAAAAATCCCCAAACCCTAGCTCATATCAAAGCTCTTGATTCCAGAAGCCCGGAACGGGTCTCAGAATTGCCGGAACTGGCCGGAAACTACCTGAACCGGCTGCCGAAAGCAGAAAACCAGAATCGGACCGCTGCCGAGGTGTTGCCGAGTGCTGCCGAGGATCTGTCGGCAGCAGCAGCTGCCGAGGATCTGCCGAGGAGCTGCCGAGAGCTGCGCAGCTGTTGCCGAGACCCATGCGCAGCAGCTGCTGAGACGCTGCGCAGCAGCTGCAGAGCCATCTGCCGAACTGCTGCGCAGCAGTTGCCGAGAAGCTGCCGACACATCTGTCGACAGATTTGCGCGGAGACTTTCCGACAACTTTTCCAGCGACTTTTCGACACTTTTCCAGCGACTTTTCCGGTGACTTTTCGGACGATTTTTCTCAACTTTTTCCAACGATCCTTTCGATCACCTCCGATAATTTTTCCGGTCAAAATTTCCGGCAATACTATTTCAAGGTATTCTTTACTAAAAGTTCCCGTTTTTGAGTTTTTATTGATTTTCTCTCCTTTTTCCTTTTTCTCGGGAACTTACAATCAAAAGCTGAATTATAGAAATTCACGCCAAATGAACTAAGAGCGTTCGTAATCAATGAACTAAGAGTGTTCAAATGATTCTTGGAAATTGATTTCTTGGTAGCATAGCTCGGAAATCTTATTATTTTTCGTGGAAGTTTTAACTCCGAAACTAATATTTTTTTCTTATCTTCAAGGATGTCGAATGAACCTAGACTCAAATTTCAAATCCTTGACTCAACAGGTTCGGATTACCATATCTGGAAAACCGACGTTGAGAACCATCTCACATCGAAGGGGATATTGCCCATCATCCATGCACCAGACCCGGCCCTTGTGTTCCCTCGAACATCCAAGAGGCATGCACAAGCAATCATCTTGATGCAACGTCATATAGACAAAGCACTCAGACTAGAGTACATGTCCATCAAAGATGCAAAGGATTTATGGGAGGCGCTACAAGAGCGCTTTAACAATATCCAAGATTCTCTCCTCCCTGACTTGAAGATTCAGTGGAACGATGTACGCTTCTCAGACTTCAAGTCTATTGCTGAGTACAATTCAGAATCTCTTCGTCTCAAGTCTATATTGAGGTTTTATCAAAAACCCCTCACAGAAGAAGAGCTAATTGAGAAAACTCTCTCCACCTTCCCCGTTGCAGCAATCTTGCTATCAAATCAGTATCGCACTGAAGTAAATGCCGGACGAATTACGAGGTTCAATGAGCTCATAAATATTTTGTCGGTAGCCGAAAAGCACGACAACATTCTCGTAAAGAATTATAATTCAAGACCCATTGGAACTAAGAGCGTTCGTGAGGCAAATTATAATGCAAATTATAATGAAGAGCACGAGGATGCCACAGACTTTGATTAGAATAATCCTCTTTCTATTTTTCAAGAATGGCAAATGTGCCTTAGTCAATAAATGACAATTGTATTAAACTCCTTCTTATGTGGCGTACCCAATGAAGTATGATGTCTAGGAAAGCAATTGAGATCAGGGTATTTAAGCGAGCCTCGCTCCACCACATCTCTCTACTTTCCTGGTCATATTTCATTGGAATTACCAAACGGATTGAGTGATAACAATTTGTCTAAAGTTTGATATTTGGAATAGACTTATGAATAACTTTGATGTAATCATTGTCTATTTTCCCTATTAATAAAGTATCGCATTCAATGTCATGGACATGTGTTAATATTCCGAACTTTATTCCTTTTCAGTATGTTTTCCGGAGAATTGGAATGTCTTCTTGATAGTGGCACCACACATACTATATTGCGACATAGGCAATTATTTTTATGGATGACACCTAGGCGATCCTCAGTAACTACGATGGCAGGACCATCACAATTGATTCCTGGTCGAGGACCAGCTCAATTTTTGTTACCAAATGGCACAAATGTTAATGTCGCCGAAGCTCTATATGCTCCAAGGGCCGGAAGGACCCTATTAAGCTTTAAAGACATAAGAGCCAATGATTTTCATGTGGAAACACATTGTGAGAATGGAAAAGAGTTCCTTTGCATCACCTCTAAAAACTACGGAAATACACGAGTTTTAGAGAAACTTATGTGTCGCTCTAGTGGATTGTATGCAACCACTATTAGAGTCATTGAATCCAACAATGTCATGAATGACAATTTATGGGATCCTGATACATACAAGCTTTGGCACGACCGTTTGGGACATGCAGGTCGTGACATGATGCTCCGTATATTAAAAACTTCACACGAACATCCATTCTTCAAAACGAAAAGAAGTACGAACCAAACATTGGTCCAAAGAGTTACTTCTAAAGCATATCATTCGTTTTGCAAATCTTGCTCTTTAGCAAAGGTAGGATCAAGACCATCCTATGCAAAGGACACTAAAGAAAATATACCATTCTTACAAAGAATACAAGGTGATATTTATGGACCTATCCAACCAACTTGCGGACCACTTAGATATTTTATGGTGTTGGTTGATGCATCGACACGTTGGTCACATGTCATGCTCTTATCCACAAGAAATGCTGCATTTGCTAAACTCCTAGCACAAATCATTAAGTTAAGGGCTCACCACCCTGATCATCCTATTAAGTCAATTCGTCTTGACAATGCTGGAGAATTTACATCAAGAACCTTTGATGATTATTGCATGTCCATTGGGATTGAGGTCGAACACCCTGTCCCTCATGTACACACCCAAAATAGACTCGCAGAAGCTGCCATTAAATACTTCAAATGGTTGTCAGAGCATTGGTTATGCGCATCAATCTCCCTATTTCTGCTTGGGGCTATGCAATATTACATGCAGCTGTGCTTATTCGTCTGAGACCCACTGCCACCCAACCCTTTTCTGCGTCCCAAATGGTGACTGGGTATAAGCCTAATGTCTCACACTTACGCATATTTGGGTGTGCAGTCTATATGCCAATTGCGCCGCCACAGCGCACCAAAATGGGTCCTCAAAGACGCTTAGGCCTTTATGTTGGATATGATATTCCAAGCATTATCCGCTACATAGAACCCTTGACAGGTGATCTATTTACCGCTAGATTTGCGGATTGTCACTTTGATGAGACAGTCTTCTCGTCATTAGGGGGAGACAAGAACATTAATGTTCAACAGAAAAGACAAGAATTATTGTGGTCTGTCCCCACTTTGTCTCATCCTGATCCCCAAACCACACAGTCTGAAATAGAAGTGCGGAGGATTCTCGATCTTCAGAACGTAGCAGAATGAATGCCTGATGCGTTATCTGATATCGCTAAAGTGATAAGATCACACATACCTGCTGCAAACGTACCTGCAAGGATTGATGTTCCTAAAACTAAAGGACATGACATCCCCTCTATGGGTGATGCAGTGGCTAGACCCATGGCTCCTGCCAGAAAGCGCGGGAGGCCTATAGGTTCGATGGATTCTCGCCCAAGAAAGAAAACGAGCTTGACACAAAATAATCCATTAATCATCGATACAAATAATCCATCTCATGAAATGATTCTGGATTATGGTTTTGTCCAAGAGACATCATTGGAGGACGCTCCAATAGTAGAACCAATTCCAGAGAATAGAGAGATCTCCATCAATTACACTAGTATACATGTAATTATGGACATAAATTCTATGGCTATTGATGATGCGTTTGCATATCATATTGCAAAAGGAATTATAGAATACGATGATATCGATCCTCGCTCCGTTGAAGAATGTCAACGAAGAGCAGATTGGTCCAAATGGAAAAATGCGATCTAGACTGAATTGGATTCACTAACAAAGAGACTGGTATTTGGGTCTATAACACTGACACCACCAAATATAAAACCTGTTGGCCATAAATGGGTCTTTGTTAGAAAGCGTAATGAGAAAAAAGAGGTTGTTAGATACGAAGCCCGCCTTGTGGCGTAAGGTTTCTCACAACGCCCTGGAATCGACTACGGGGAGACATATTCTCCGTAATGGACGTTATAACATTCCGCTACCTTATCAGTTTGGTAGTTTCTGAAAAACTTGACATGCAGCTCATGGATGTGGTTACAGCATATCTCTATGGGGATCTAGATTCAGAGATATATATGAAGGTTCCAGATGGACTTCAATTACCCAAATCAAGTGGCTCTAAACCACGGAGCGCGTTTTCAATAAAATTAAGACGCTCACTATATGGATTGAAACAATCCGGACGGATGTGGTATAACCGTCTAAGTGACTACTTGATTGGGAAAGAATATATTAACAATGAAATATGCCCTTGCGTGTTCATTAAGAGAACAAGATCCGGATTTACAATTATAGCAGTTTATGTAGATAACATGAACCTAATTGGAACTCTAGATGAGTTAAAAGAAACTGCTACATATTTGAAATCTGAATTTGAGATGAAAGATCTCGGAAGAACACGGTTTTGTCTCGGAATAGAACTCGAGCACCGTAATGATGGGATTATGATCCATCAGTCAGCATATATTCAAAAGTTACTGCGCTTTAATGAAGATAAAGCAAAGCCTGTGAGTACTCCCATGATCAACCGTAGTCTTGAGCCCATGAAAGATCCATTTCGTCCAAGGGATGAGGACGAAGATTTATTAGAAGCTGAAATACCATACCTAAGTGCGATAGGCGCATTATTGTATTTAGCTCAATTGATAAGACCGGATATCTCATTTGCAGTAAACTTGTTAGTTCGACATAGTTCTGCGCCAACACGCCGCCATTAGATTGGTATAAAGACAATCCTTCGATACCTAAAAGGTACGATCGATATGAACTTGTTCTATCCCTACAAAGAGAAAAGAAATGTGAACGCCGACAACACTATCCATAGTGACCGACGTTCTCCTTCTGCCCTCCATCAAAATGATAATGATGTTCTGACGGGTTTTGCTGATGCAGGGTATCTCTCTGACCCTCATAAAAGTCGCTCTCAAACAGGTTATGTCTTTACCATGGGAAGCACCGCGATATCTTGGAGATCTACAAAACAGACTCTTGTTGCTACTTCCTCAAATCATGCAGAGATTATTGTACTACACGTGCGTGAATGCATATGGCTAAGGTCTATAAATAGACACATTCGAGGAACTTATGGTTTGAAATTTACCACAAATGAACCTACATGCATTTACGAGGATAATGCAGCTTATATTGAGCAAATGAAATTAGGTTTCATCAAAGGCGACAATATCAAGCATATATCGCCGAAATTCTTCTACAATCAGCAACAACAAACACTTTTAAATATTGAAGTAAATCAAATCCGATCAGAAGATAATGTAGCTGACTTATTTACTAAGTCACTACCAAAATCCCCTTTGGAGAAACATGTAAGGACCATCGGATTGAGGAGGATATCCGAACTCCCACGATCTTCAAGGAGAGTCTAAATCAGGGGGTGTATCCAGGAACATACTTCACACTCAACGCGCGTTGTGCTCTTTTTCCCTCTCGACCAAGGTTGTTTTTTCCCATAGGGTTTTATTACTTGGCAAGATTTTTAACGAGGCAACTTCGAAGCGCACCACCAACACAATACTATTGAACATGAAATATCCAAGGGGGAGTGTTGTAGTATAAATGTATAAATACTATGCATGTCTATATCATGTAAACAAATACGTAAAGTATTTGGATAGGTACTTGAGTGTATAATCATAGGTACTTAAGTGTATGAAGACTTCTATAACATGCTTTACCAAAGAGCAACAAGCATGGTAGAAAATCATCATCAAGATGGTTATCATTTTGGTTTTCTCTTTGAGCTTTCACACTTCAAATGTATTCCTATAAATACCCCTTTGCATGAGATGGATACACTCACTTGAAATCTCCATTCTCTCTGAAATATTACTCTCTCTTTCTGTGTGTCAATTCCTCTTCTTCTTAAACATGTAGATTATCACATAAATTTTGGGAAGCATATAGCAGTTTATTGCATAAAGAGGCATTGCTTGAGCCACTACTTTGATGAATAATTCCTTACCTGCAACATTTAATATTTTGGACTTCCAACCAAGAAGTTTTTTGGTCATCCGATCCTCTCTTTGATATAGGCAAAAATTTCAGTTTTGGATCTACCAATTCTAAGTGGGAGTCCAAGGTACCTGTCATGTTCTCTCTCCAACTTTACTTGAATAATGTCTGCTAAGTATTCCTGTGTGGTCTAGGACCATTGTTGCTGAAAACCACACAACTCTTCTAGAAATTATCCTTCTGGCCAGATGCTTTTTCATATAAATTGAGAAATACATTCCTCTTTTTTTGCAGCTCCAAATATAATGCTATCATATGCAAAATACAAATGATGCAGAGTAGGTGCAGTGGGACACATATTCAAACTTGTGATTTGTTGTATTTCTACTACATGGGAGATTAATGATGATAAGCCTTCAGCACAAAGGATAAACACATAAGAAGAGAGAGAGGGTCTCGCTATCTAATACCGCTAGTTGGAATACACCATTAATTAAAATTGAGTACTTGACTGATGTAATACACTGCATGACAATATTAATCCAAACAACAGAGAAACCCAGTTTGTGTAGCATAGCTTGCAAAAAACACCATTCCAGTCTATCATACCCTTTTCTCATGTCAAGTTTCAAAGAAAAAAGCCTTCTTCCTGTGATTCCGATTTATGCACGAAGTGTGAAGCCTCCATGGCCACCAAAGTGTTATCTGAAATTAATCTTCCTAGAACATAAGCACTTTTCAGTGGAGATATGATATATGTAAGCGAACCTATGAGTCTATTGGCTTGAGCCCATGACTTTTGAACTGATTCTAAAAAGAACAATGCCAAGACCAATAGGTCTAAGTTGTTGTGCTTCCTTAACATCATTAACTTGTGGAATCAAAGTTAAGGGAGTTAGGTTTGCATCCTGCTCAACATGACTAGTTTCAAGCACATGTTTAACTGCTAAGCACAGATCACTACCAACAGTATCCCAATTATTCTGAAAGAAAGAAGGAGACATACCATCAAGCCTCGGGCTCTTTGAGGGATGGATCTGGAACATAGCTTTCTTGACTTCCTCATCAGTGTAGGGTTGCAATAGCTACTCATTCATAGTAGTGGTAACTTTTGGTTGAACTATGGCCAAGACTTGGTGCAGTGCCTCCTCACACACAGCTTCTGTTTTGAAGATTTGAGAAAAATATTGGACCAAAGTAGCCTGCATTTGCTCTGGTTCAGTCTTCCATTGACCTGAACTATTGTTTAAACCCTTGATAGTGTTTTTTACACGCCTATTGGAAGCTTTCCTATGAAAGAAAGCAGCATTCCTTTCACCTTCTTTCAGCCACAATGCTTTAAACCTTTGCCTTCAGTATGTTTCTTGATGTGAAAGAAGAATGCTATACTGAATATGTAACTGTCTTCGTTCTTCATAATGGGTTGGAGAATGGGGCTGCTTCATTAACACATTCATCTTGTGTTGTAATAACTTCATCTCAATTTTGGCTTGACTGAAGCTCTCATTACGCCATTGCAGTAAGCATTGGTCTATCTTATTAATTTTTCAGGCCACTACTTGGAATAGGGAGCCTATGGCAGTAGCAGACCAGCCATCTGAAATGATTTCCTTGAAATCCACACTAGAGTGCCACATTTCTTCAAAAAACCTTATCTGGGTATTGTGCTTCCAGTCTCTACAAGCCTTAACCTCCACCAAAATGGGACAATGGTTAGATTCTGATGGTGGCAAAGTAGGGATCATAATTTGACCCGCGGGCCTATGCGCCAGCAAAAGCCAGCCCGGCCCATTAAAAAAGGCTCGGTTCGGCCCGAAGAGAAGCCTGTTTTGGCCCAGCCCGCTAAGCCCAGGCCTAGGCCAAAGCTCGACCCATTTAAGACCGAATAAGGCCCTTAAAAGCTCAGCCCGAAAAGCCCTGTGAAAATTTATATAATGTAATATATATTATGATTAAATACTGTTTAGTCCCTGAACTTTTGCCCAAAAAACATTTCAGTCCCTAGTCTTCTAGTTTCACACGTTTAGTCCTTGTACTCTCAAATTTTGGACCAATATGTCCCTTCCGTCGAAGTTGCCATGGCTGCTTGGTCGGAGTAATGGAAGAACCGTCAGTTGTGGCGGCAGCCTTAACAGATGAGCCGTGGTTTCGGAGGGGAGCAAACTCGTAGGCGGAGTCAGAAGGATTATGATGTGGTCGTGATCGTGAATTGTTGAATGTGGAGAAACGAATTGTATAGGAAAAGGAGCGAAGGGATTTAGAGCTTGATTGAATTTGAGGAGAAGAGAATTGAAGTTACCTGAAGAGAAGTGAATTGTTGACCATCGCTCCACTCTTCGGCTCTCTCTCTCTATTTGTTCAAATGCAAATTTGAACTAAAATTGGGAGTGCGTTTTGCTCTGATTTTGGTGACTTATATTGCTTATGTTATTGATCTTAGGAAGTGATTTTCTGAGCAAGAGGATGAGTTGTAATTTTTAGATTCAAATCGTGTCTTACTGCTTCCTATTTCTTGGAGCTGGAATGATGTCTGTACTGGAAATTTGGGAGTTCATTCTTTTAGTTAATGTTCTTATTAGAGTGTTTAAGCTTTTAGTGATTGTAAGTGTGATTCTGTTTTGGTTTTGATGCTCTAAAATGTTTATGGTATGATTTGCAGCTTAAGGCCGGGTTGAGGATCGAGACGGGTCTAAGGTCCGATCAGGTGGATGAAGGATTGGTGCAGAACATAAGACCTAGCCGGAGTTAAAGTGCTGATGCCGGTGAAGTAGTCCTCGACCAGAAATTTCATGGAGACGGAAGAAGGGATACAAAAACAAAAAAACTAAACAAATACAAAAACAAAAGAAAAAGAAAAGAAAAAGCAAGAAGAAGAATAAATTAAAAAGAAAAAAATTGAAACGAGGGTATAATAGACATTTTGGAGCAGAATGAATGTCACGTCAGCAATTTAACGGTGGTTTTGGACGGATAGTAACGGAATGGACCTATTGGTCCAAAACTTAAGAGAACAATGACTAAACGTGTGAAATTAAAATGTCAGGGATTGAAGTATTTTTTGGGCAAAAATTCATGGACTAAACAATATTTAATCATATATATTAATATATGCTAGTTATTTTTAAAGTTTGAGAGCATGTATTTCAACCATTAGTTAATACATAACATCTTTAACCACAAGGGTAAAATCTTTATATGGTACATGAACTATCACGAAATACACTTTTTGGTACCTACAAATTTTTATGGAGTCTAATGGTACCTGTATTATCCCTCGGTTAGCCATTTTAGTACTTCTGTCAATTATTTCGTTAAAGTATGGGTAAAATCGTAAAAACACCTATTTTTCATATTTCTTTTACAAATTTTTGATTAAACTAAATTAAAACAAATTAGACTAGGTTAAAAGAAAAACCTAGAATTGAATTTAGTGAATATCTAGATTTACCTACCATCTCTATTGATTAATCTTATTAATTGTTCGAGCAAAAAATTATCTCTAAATTAATATACATATATATATATATATATTAAATTTTCCTAAAATAAAAAAAACTAAACAAAAATAAAAGCACTTAAATTAATTGACCCAAGTATCCTGATAACAGTGAAGACTAAATTGTGTATTATTCATTTTTTTTAAGAGTCAAAATATTTTTTAATTATAGATATTCAATATATTAAATTTTATAATTCTAAATATGAATAAAAAGACTATTTTACCCTTGCTATTTTGCTTACATGAGTGTTACATGACCGCCACGTATGCATTTTTAACGGAATAATGGACGGAGATACTATAAGAGCTAACAGATGGATAGTACAGGTACCACGGGACTCCCTAAAAATTTGTAAGTACCAAAAAGTGCATTTCGTGATAATTCGGGTACTATATGAGGATTTTACCCTTAACCACAATTGTGGAAAAACATACCACACATATATAAATATATAATGATCCCTTTAAAGGGTTTTCAGTTTCTTCTTTAATTCGCTGGGTGTTTCAAAATTAATAATGGCTCATGCAACAAACCAACAAAACCCCGAGAAAATTCAAGAAGCTGCCTTTCTATACTTCATCCTAACTTCTGTTAATTCTTTAAATTGAAAAACCCATGTCCACATTCACATATAATAAAATTATAAATTAGAATGTAAAAATTTTCTTAAAACATGATTAAAAACTTAGGTCTAGCCCGGCCCTGCCCGGTGGGCCTTAGGCCTAGGGCTAGGCCTAGAGCTCAACCCAACCCGGCCCATAAAATTGCATAATCATGTTAAAGCCCGACTTGGCCAGGCCCTCGCCCTTTAGTTTTGGGTAGGGCTGGGCCGGCCCGACACATTGAGATAAAGCAAAGCCTGTGAGTACTCCCATGATCAACCGTAGTCTTGAGCCCATGAAAGATCCATTTCGTCCAAGGGATGAGGACGAAGATTTATTAGAAGCTGAAATACCATAGCTAAGTGCGATAGGCGCATTATTGTATTTAGCTCAATTGATAAGACCGGATATCTCATTTGCAGTAAACTTGTTAGTTCGACATAGTTCTGCGCCAACACGCCGCCATTAGATTGGTATAAAGACAATCCTTCGATACCTAAAAGGTACGATCGATATGGACTTGTTCTATCCCTACAAAGAGAAAAGAAATGTGAACGCCGACAACACTATCCATAGTGACCGACGTTCTCCTTCTGCCCTCCATCAAAATGATAATGATGTTCTGATGAGTTTTGCTGATGCAGGGTATCTCTCTGACCCTCATAAAGGTCGCTCTCAAACAGGTTATGTCTTTACCATGGGAAGCACCGCGATATCTTGGAGATCTACAAAACAGACTCTTGTTGCTACTTCCTCAAATCATGCAGAGATTATTGTACTACACGTGCGTGAATGCATATGGCTAAGGTCTATAAATAGACACATTCGAGGAACTTATGGTTTGAAATTTACCACAAATGAACCTACGTGCATTTACGAGGATAATGCAGCTTGTATTGAGCAAATGAAATTAGGTTTCATCAAAGGCGACAATATCAAGCATATATCGCCGAAATTCTTCTACAATCAGCAACAACAAACACTTTTAAATATTGAAGTAAATCAAATCCGATCAGAAGATAATGTAGCTGACTTATTTACTAAGTCACTACCAAAATCCCCTTTGGAGAAACATGTAAGGACCATCGGATTGAGGAGGATATCCGAACTCCCACGATCTTCAAGGAGAGTCTAAATCAGGGGGTGTATCCAGGAACATACTTCACACTCAACGCGCGTTGTGCTCTTTTTCCCTCTCGACCAAGGTTGTTTTTTCCCATAGGGTTTTATTACTTGGCAAGATTTTTAACGAGGCAACTTCGAAGCGCACCACCAACACAATACTATTGAACATGAAATATCCAAGGGGGAGTGTTGTAGTATAAATGTATAAATACTATGCATGTCTATATCATGTAAACAAATACGTAAAGTATTTGGATAGGTACTTGAGTGTATAATCATAGGTACTTAAGTGTATGAAGACTTCTATAACATGCTTTACCAAAGAGCAACAAGCATGGTAGAAAATCATCATCAAGATGGTTATCATTTTGGTTTTCTCTTTGAGCTTTCACACTTCAAATGTATTCCTATAAATACCCCTTTGCATGAGATGGATACACTCACTTGAAATCTCCATTCTCTCTGAAATATTACTCTCTCTTTCTGTGTGTCAATTCCTCTTCTTCTTAAACATGTAGATTATCACATAAATTTTGGGAAGCATATAGCAGTTTATTGCATAAAGAGGCATTGCTTGAGCCACTACTTTGATGAATAATTCCTTACCTAGGAGGGCCCAAGTGTATATTCTCCCAATAAACTTCATATCTATAAAGCCAGAATTAGTCATATCTAGGAGGGCCTCCGCATTTATTATCTATACACATCACTTCGTTGAAATCACCTGCTATTAACCATGGTAGAGAACAATTCTCAGCAGCCAAAGATAAAATCAATTGCCATGTTTGGTCGCTAGTTTCTAGAGGTAAAGCTGTAAATGCCTGTAAACCTCCATGCATTGGCAAACCCTCGCTCCCCAACTTTAACATTAATATGGTGAGTCGAGGATGTACGCATATGTGGTGGAAAATCGTTCTTCCATAATAGTGCAACCCCTTGAGATTCACTTTCACAAGGGAAGCAAAGATTATCATTGAAACCTAATGGGTTTGGATGGCGTCATTGATATTTGAATTTGCTAGGGTTTCAGATAAGAAGACAAGATTTGGTTTCTTTGCATAGACTATGTCGACCAAAGCTCTTTGGGTCTCCTGATTGATGATACCACGACAATTCCATAGAAGGACATTGCACTGCATGTTGGTGCGGTAGATTGCCTAAGATTGGCATTTGAGTAATGTAGACGGTGTAGCTTAGTTTTTTTTTTTTTTTTTTTTTTGTGACGGGTAAGAATATCACAAACTTAAAAAAATAAAGGATGAATTTAGTTGTGTGTTTAAATTTACAATTTATGTTGAATTTTATTTTTAAATCATGGTGGGTTATTTTGATTTATTTTGGGTCCTTTATTTCTTGTAACCTATGGCATTTGGTTATTACCCTATTTATTATAGGGAGTGTCCTACGAGCCTATAAATACCACCATTTGTTGCATGCATCAAATGATCCAATTTTACCCAATTATTCACGCATCAACTTTCCCTAATAAAAACTCCAAAGTGTCTTGTGTTCTTTTTTGGCCAAATTTGGTGGAGCTTTGAGTTCCTCCCATTTGTGTAGACTGATGTGAGTCGTACAACTTGTTGTTGGGCTGTTCTATCCTAGAGGGGACAAGTCAAGATATTTCTGGTGCACAAGAGGACTTGAATCTCCTTAAAGAGATCGAGATATCTGTGCCTCAGCCTATTGTCAACGAGTTCCTCAAATATTCATCAACACCTACTAAAGAATAACTATTTACAACACTCTCCCTTGTGTATTCTTTGTCATTAGTCTTCTCTGCTCTGTGCTTTGGTGTTGTCTTGTCAAAAACTTTACTAGGTAATAAAAACCTTGCGGGAAAAAAAATAATCTTGGTCGAAGGAGGAACATGTAAGGGTGGTAATCGAAACCTCAAATTTCTATGAAGTAGTCTTATCTGGACCATAAGCTGTGAGTCCGTGGGAGATAGATGCATAAGAGTTGCTACACCAAAACCTTGCCCGATAAATCTTGTGGGACAAACCCGTGTTCGAAGGGAAAAGATGAGCAAATGCATACATGTCGATAGAATAAATGCATCTTCAAGATGTAGTATGAGTTGGGTGACCATGTCAAATGTGCGCCTCATTAAAACCTTGCCAGGTAACAAAACCTAGTGGGACAAAATAAACATGGACAAAGGACAAAAAGAGTACACCATGATCAAATAAGCATGCTTCGGGATACTCCCCCTAAAAACTACATACTAGGTAAAACTAATATACCTTGACCATGCTTCGTGAAGAGCTGGACTCTCAGCATGATTTAAAGATGTAGCAACAAAGGTTTGTTTCATATACCTCCAAGATATTGTTGCATTCCTAATAGTAAAGACATAACTAGTTTGGGAACAAGCCCTGTGTGAATTTACATAGATAACCCATGTCAGCATATCTAACAAGCAAACATCATTTGAGGATCCAAAAGGTTTGAACCATTCCTTGATGCGTAGGGATAGAATAAGCTCATATCCATCAACCATTTAGACTAGTGGAAAATTGTCTTTTATGCCATTTTCACAGGTGGTCTGTTAACACAAAGCTATGTCTAGCTAATAACAATATATCAAATGAAATGTCCGATCTAGGGCATTGAGCAAAGTACAATAATGAAATACCCCATAAATTTGTTATTAATTTCTTAGAATCTCTTGGAATTAATAAAGTTTTCGTTTGTACAATTTCGTGGTTCGAGGGTGGAGCGGAAGCGTTTCGGACGAATAATTACTGGAAACGTTTTATTTTCGAGGGGTCAATGGGTTGACTTTTTATTCATTGAGTTTCTCCAAAAACTTCATTCATGAAACTTGTAGAGTGCGTCGATACGAGTTTATGGATATGTAGAACGCGGAACTCAGAGTTCGTGTAAGAAAGTTATGGCCGACGGAAAAAGTTTCCTTTTTCGGAAATTTTCTTAAAAATTGGATTTTTTTTCCAATTTTTCCCATAATTTTTCCTATTTCTAGTTTTGGAAATTTTCTCCCGTTTTTCTCTCTCTCGACTGAAACCCTAACTCTCTCTATTTTTAGATTGACCCAACTCGAACCCGGCCGACCCGACTCAATGGTATCTTCGCCGTCCGACGACGCCACCTGCACAGACTTGTTTGCCTCTTCCTCGCCATCATCCCTACCAGCATCCTTTCCATGAATTCTTGCTGAAAACTGGAGATCGAAACCAAGGGTTAGGAGGCGGGGGACTCGGTCGGATTTTCCTATTCCAACAGCGGCTGGGCTCCATTCTTACAAAGTTATGAAGCTTTCCTTCTCCTTATCACAGCTATACAAGCCTTGAAGATCGATTCGAAGTGTGGAGTGTGAAATCACGGTTTGAAGTTCAACTGTGGAGATTTTTCGAGCTTGTTCTAGCTAGATGTAGGCTGAATCGGCCTTAGCTAGATTTATGATGTGCTCTACAAGTTGGTAGGAGCTGATCCTTCAGTTTTTAGTGTCGGTCTGGCAGCGCTTGGAGCCTACATGCAGCCGCCTGTGGCGGCTTGCCCGGCCATGTTTGGGGCAGTTTCTTACTTCATTATCATCTACTCGTCGATACGAGTATTTTGATATATGATTTGTAAATTTTCGAGACCGTTTGATTTGTTAGGCTTTTCCGTAATTTTGGTTTTTTTGGTTTGCAATCTGTGAGGATCCAATCGTTGGTGTAACGCCCAAAGCTACACCTCACTAGCTTAAGCTCGTTACAATGTTGCAAGTCCCTAAAACATAAACTGAACGCTCGATTTACATCCTAAAGAGCCACTAGACATTTTGTTTAAAAAAAAACTGTGTAAAAATACAGCGGAAGCTACAAATATATTTTAGGTGGAAAGCCTTGAATCACCAAGTTCAATTTGTTCGTCTAGACTAGAAATGGCTGCTCACTTAGGAGGTACAAAGTTTGACCCAAGAATAGTTTCACACAAGCTCCGAGACACAAAGTTTGAGAAATAGAAATCAGAATAAAGCCCAGAAGACGGTTTACCAAACTTGTTCCTCACACCCAGCTCCGGCCGCCATTGTCCCGACACCAGTGCACAGTACTGCATCCACACTGTTGTAGGGGTGAGCTTTCGTCCTCGCTGCTCTACAGGAACTCTACCACGACTAGGTTTGAAACCAGTAAATATATATATATATATATATATATTTGAGATCCCAGTATGAAAACATGCTTAAACCAAAGACTTCAAGGAACGACAAAATTTATAAGATTTTATAACTTAAAAACCGATGCATGATTCTGTAATAAAAACGGCGCAAATCCAAGTATTATTTGATGACCGGTCCCATAGACCCATTACATGACCTTACCTCAAATTAGTTTATCACTAGGTAAGCGTAGCGGAGGTGTCCACTACCTAGCTACACACACGTACCGAGTCCGTGATTGCGGATACTCAGACGACCGGCATTGCTAACCCTCAGAAGGTTTAGGGAATCGAATGCAAGGAAGTCAGTGCCCCTTTCACTCTCAAGCCATCACATTTCTCACGATTTGGTTAGTATGCATTGCATTTTAACATAACCAAACCATACCACTTAACATGCATTGCTTCAATAAAATATAAGAAACCACTAACCGAGGAGAGTCCTGAATCCCTACCTGGATTCATGCTTTCTCACACGTACTTTGAGAGTAACGAACTTTTATTCTCCGAGTAAACTGGAGTCCTGAGTTCCGACATTTCGATAGTTAATATCTTTTGAACAATTATATGAAATCTCGACAACTTTTCCTGGTTTGACCAAGAGTTGACATGTTTGACCATTGTTTGACCAACCGTAATAGGTTCGATAATTAACCCAAATTACCAAACATTTTACTTGAAATTACGATATCGTTCACTTATGACTATGTCGAAGTAAATCAAGCAACAACTTAATTTCAAACATATTAGGTGTACCCAAAATTTACTGATTCCACCCAATATGCTATTTTCCTTTCTTTACTTACTTCCAAATCACACGAGGTGTGTCCAAAACTACTAAGGGCACCCAACCCTAACTTTTCTCCTTAACTGAAATATAATCTCTTCCATTTTCAAAACGCATTCATTGTAAGCAACCCTTTCCAAACTCATTCACCATTACAATTGACATAGCCCACAGTAGACATCAACTCAAATAATTCTAGACAACATAACCAATTCGATAACAGAGCCTTCAACTTCATCATATCAAACCAAGCTCAGTAGCATAATTTCTGATCACCAACACAAGAATCTAGTTCGAGATTATACCTTCGAAATAGGAAATCCCTTGAACCAACCCAAACTCAGCTTCCTGAGCTCACTGTCGAAACTGGGTTGGTGATGAACTTCGACATGATCTACCTAGCCAGCTGCTAAATACCTTGTCTACAGTTGCATTCGAGGCCAGGGAAAGCCAAGGAAAGCACAGAAAGTTGCAGGCATCGAGGAACCATGACGGACCAGAGACGAAACCAGAATGCAAACCATCAAAACTCAATCCAATTTGAAAATTAATTACATAAACTTGTAGAGAATGACGAGGATGTGAGGTTTCATACCCCAAGCAGCCCAGATGTTGGAAGGAGTCGCCGAAAATTGCAGAACTCGCCGGAGAAGTCTCGGAGCTTCCAGCCATCGATTCTCCGTTCATAGTCGATGCATGGACGATTAGAGGGTACAGGGAGGTATACGACGCCTAGACGAAGCTATTGGTGGCCTCGCGCCATCGTGGCATGGCCGGACGTGGAAGTTCCGGTAGGGTCACTTGCCGGGTCGCTGCGTCCGGGTCAGAGCTCCCAGCTCTCTCTCTCTCTCTCTCTCTCTCTCGTGTTTTCTTATTCAATCTCTGTCCTTGATTTGATCAAGGGCTTTATATACCTCATCCTAAATTGTAATCAAGGGCCAAGATGAAGCGGTGGAAAGATCAACGGCCAGGATTGCACCGCAGAAAATCCTATTTCTTTAATTTATTTTTTAAAAATTCCACAACTTCGGTAAATAGCTATAAATAGCTTAGGTATCCGGAAACTTCCCAGAAAATTTTCACGAACTTGTCGTGACATGTACTTTATTATCCAACTCTTAAATTGAGGATTGCACTTTATGAAAATTTATAAAAATTTCCTCGAGAATCTTGACATTTATCGGGATCGTTGAATAGTTTCACGTACGATCTCCATTAAGCTCGATACGTTTTTCCGGGGCTCACAATTGGATCATTGGATAATTTTGTGAAATTAATCCTAGAAGTGGTCCAAAGACCTTGGTAGGTCTTGGAGGAAGTTTCTTCTTGTTGGACGTAGTCTTTGGTTTTTAGTTCACAAGTTTCAAACTTTAAATGATTGTGTACGTTGTATCGTATTGAGTGTGACTTGCTGTGACTAGGTGTGACAGGTTGTTGAGAGGATTTTGATGGTTAGACCTTTATCTCGTGTTGATGGTTAGATTTTTATCTCGTGTAGCGTATGAAGACGCAGTAAGATTTATAAGTGAGTAAATCTAACGAGGTCCATTTATGAATGAAGTTGCTTTATTATTTGAAATTATTTGTTAAATGGTGAAATCGTTTCTTGAAATAAATAATTGTTTTAAATTATATGGACTTGATCGTCTATGGTTTATAGGTAAGAAAATGAAGTTTTATTATAAAAATGATTTTTTCATGGATTTTGTGTTTGTGAACTATAGTTGGTATTGGTGGCATCCATGTGTAGATGACTACGTGTATATATATATATATATGTACATGTATATATATATATATATATATTTATATACAGGGCCCTTCTAGTGAGGGATCTATTTTTTTGGTTTTTTATAGGGATAGACATTATACCAACTTTTCGATCATATTTTCACATTTTAACCGTTCAATTTTTAGGTCCTAATGTATGGATCACTTTTGTAAATTTTCAGCCAATTTGATGATCATTAAGGCATCCAAAACTGCAATTTACCATTATAAACACGAACGGTTCCGGTTACAGATTCGGTCAGTTCATGTAAGTTGCAGTTTTCGATGCCTTAACAATCACCAATTTGGCTGAAAATTTGCAGAAGTGATCTATACATTAGGACCTAAAAACTGAATGGTTAAGATGTGAAAATATGATCTAAAAGTTGGTCTAATGCCTATCCCTATAAAAACCCAAAAAAAGGATCCCTTAGTGGAAGCCCTCTATTTATACATATATATATATATATATATATATATATATATATATACACACAGTCATTCTTGGCTAAGGACTTCCTTAGTTTTTCTTAGGTACGGATTTCCGGTTTTAACCCACTTTCCGATCACATTTTCACATCTGAACCGTTCAGTTTTTAGGTCCTACTGTATAGATCACCTCTGAAAATTTTCAGTCAATTTGGTGATCGTTAAGGTATCCAAAACTGTAATTTACCATTATAAATACGAACGGTTCCGGTTCGACAGATTCGGTCCGTTCGTGTAAATTACAGTTTTGGATGTCTTAGCGATCACCAAATTGGCTGAAATTTTGCTGGGGGGATCTATACATTAGGCTCTAAAAACTGAACGGTTAAGATGTGAAAATATGATCGGAAAGTGGGTGAAAACACCAAATCCGCACCTAAAAAAAACTAAGGACATCCTTACATGAGAAAAATCCTATATATATCAATATATATTTATATATATATTGGGAAATTACTGGTCACTCCCTGTACTTTTATCTAAAAAACAGTTCAGTCCTTCGCCTTTTAAATTAAACAGTTTAGTCCTTATTCTCTCTAATTTTCACACAATATGTCTAAAATGTCTATTTTACCCTTACTTCCTTTTTTTCTCTTTTTTTTTAATTCCTCTCTTTCTCTCCATCTTATATATATATATATGTGTGTATATATATATATGTAACTTTGCTCAGGTGCGGATATCCGCACCTAAGAAAAAGGTGCGGATTTCCAGTTTTGACCCACTTTCCGATCACAATTTCACATCTTAGCCGTTCAGTTTTTAGATCCTAATGTATAGACCATCTCTACAAAATTTCAGCCAATTTGATGATCGTTAAGGTATCCAAAACTGTAATTTACACGAAAGAACCGAATCTGTCGAACAGGAACCGTTCGTGTTAATTGTTGTAAATTGCAGTTTTGAATGCCTTAACGATCATCAATTTGGCTGAAATTTTGTAGAGATGATCTATACATTATGACCTAAAAATTAAACGACTAAGATGTGAAAATATGATCGGAAAGTGGGTCAAAACCGGAAATCCGCACCTAAGTAAAAAGTGCGGATGTCCACACCAGAGAAGCGTTGTATATATATGTATGTATATATATCTATATATATATATATATGTAAATATATAAATATTATAAATATGTGTGTGTGTGTGTGTGTATATATATTATATATAAATATATATTAGGAAAATAATGGAAAATGTCACATTAGAATGTGAAATGATAAAAAAGTCACCTAGTTTCCCACTTGATAAAAAGGTCAATAATGAATTGTCAATAATATTAATTTAGTCCTTATGAATAATAAGGTGATGTTAAAAAAGGTCAGTTTTCAATTTTTTTGATTCCCCTTCTACCCTTGGTATTAATATACCCGTTTCCTAATTCTCAATTTCAAAACCAGATCATAGCTATATTTAAAAAAAAAAAAAAAAAAAAAAAACCAGATCACAGCTCTCTCTCTCTGAGATCCACCGAAATCCGCATCACCGTCCGCCATCATTGACGAATCGGCGTCTGAGAACGACGAGCTGCAGCTCTCTTAGTTCTTGTTGATGGTGATGTAAGACGTTAACATCGTATGGAACACCTTGGGCTTGTTCTACGAGTCCGCTGAGAACGTCACCATCACTGGAGCATGACGGCCTTCCAGAGGTCTAGCATATCTCTGTTCATGTTCTTTTCCCGAATCAAAAAACCGAAATTTCGATCAATCCAATAAGCACCAGCGAGCTTCTCAGCATGGAGCTCTCGAGCTCTAGTTCCCTGTCAATGAATTTGAATTTTCACAACATGCCCTTCTTCATTTCGTTTCTATTTTTGTATGCTACGTTTTCATTTTTGAATTTTTGTTTTCTTTGCAGTCGAATTGAAGAAGCAAATCTTTCGTATGGAATCAATGCTTAATTATAGACCTATGAGTATGCACGCAAGGTGTTCGATAGAATGCCCGAGAGAAATTTGAGCTTGCTACAAGTGACCTCATTTCGCTTCATTGTGCTTTGTTAAATGAAACAATTAAGATTCTCAATACTAAATGTTTACAACACGTAAAGGCTGGTATATTTAGCTTCCATCTTGGTCCTTGTTTAAGGAACATATTTGGTTCTTTGTTCTTTGTTCTTTTTTTTTTTTGGATTTTGGTTTTGTTTTCTTTAGCATAGAATAATTATGAGTCCTCATGTGTAGGAGCATTTCTTGTAAAAACGGGTAGCAATCGACTGTTAGACGATTGTTTTGTGAACTTTGTTTTTATTGCCTTCAATTATACTTTTTTGCACCATGCCTTTAGTTTATGAGATCAATTACTTGAGGTATAAAAAGAGAACCAAGTAAAACATGTTAATGTTATTGTCCAAGTCACTATTAATCCCATGTCACTAAGTAAATGACCATGTCACTAACCAAGTAACTGTCAGTAGCCAAGTCACAAGTTAATAGCCAAGTCACTGTTAATCACATGTCACTAACTAAGTAACTGACCATGTCACTAACCAAGTAACTATTAGTAGCCAAGTCACTGTTAATCACATGTCACTAACTAAGTAACTGACCATGTCACTAACCAAGTAACTGTTAGTAGCCAAGTCACTGTTAATCACATGTCACTAACTAAGTAACTGACCATGTCACTAACTAAGTAATTGACCATGTCACTAACCAAGTAACTGTCAGTAGCCAAGTCACAAGTTGATAGCCAAGTCATTGTTAATCACATGTCACTAACTAAGTAACTGACCATGTCACTAACTAAGTAACTGTCAGTAGCCAACTCACAAGTTGATAGCTAAGTCACTGTTAATCACATGTTACTAACTAAGTAACTGACCATGTCACTAACCAAGTAACTGTCAGTAGCCAACTCACAAGTTGATAGCCAAGTCACTGTTAATCACATGTTACTAACTAAGTAACTGACCATGTCACTGACCATGCCTTGAACAAGTTTTCCCTTGATTGAATCCCTCCTTGAACTCATTTCTCATTGAAAGATCCCACCGTAACCGAATCTCTCCTTGAACTAATCCTTCCTTGAGGGAATCTGCTGCAACCTAATCTCTCCTTGAGCTAATTCTTCCTTGAGGGAATCCGCCGTAAAAAAGTTTAGCTTCACACTAGTATTATATTGAGTTACTTGTTGGCTATATATAATAGTTTGGTGATTGTTTCACACAAACATTGGTTCAATATTAGATTGTCACATTTCTATGTGTCCATAATGTGGTAAATGTGACCATAGAAAACACCAGACGAGAAAAATAAATTGAGGTCAACTATGTAATTCAAAAATTGCAATTACAAAACAAACACACACCACTCCATTCAACTTTTATCTATGGATCATAATTTCCAATAAAACTTGCATCATTGTACAAATCATTCAACAAAGCTTCAAGCATAAAAAAGTGAGATTGCACGAGACGAATATAATCTAGATGCCCAAGAAGAGTAAAAAGACATCTATGCAGCTTGTAGTTACAAACTTTAATCTTGTAATCGTCATCTGCAAAAACTGAGCACAGATTAATTGAAACCTGAATTGTACCATCTACAAGTTAATGATCTTCTATAGAAACAAAATACAGAATCCCCTATTCCCAAGGGGTAAATGTGAAGACCCGAAATTTCAGTTAAATATTTCGTAATTCAATATTTCTCAAATTATATGAATTATGAGTTGTGAGTGTGATTCGAATATCGTTATTTGAGAAATTTGGTTTCGAATGATTTTAGTATCGAAATTTAACGTTATTTAGGGTTATTAAAATTGACTTATTTATACGTAAGGAATTTGAGGAAACTTCCTTCATGAAAGTCGTAGAGCTCGTCGATACGAGTTCGTGCATATGCGGAACGCAAGAATCAGAGTTCGTACGAAGAAGTTATAGCATTTAGAAAAGTTTCCAATTTGGGTATATATATAAATGGAAAGTTTCCGAAAATGGGGTTTCCATTTTCAGTCGGTGCACTGTTCATCGTCTTCATTTTTCTCTCCCGTGCGCGCGTCCAAGCTCCAAAACAGAGCAAATTTTCGCCGGCCTCTTTCTCACAGCTCCGGCCACCGTTTGAGGTGAAACGAAGCCCAGATCGACTCTACTCCTTCCTGTGAGTCGACTGGTGGTCACGGTTTCCCCTCTCATGGTGGCTACACGGTGGTGGAACTCAAAACTCAATCCGAGCCCTAAAACTAACCAGCGGCGATTTCTCCTAGCTCCGGCCACGAAAACTTGAGTTCTTTATCTTGTTGAACTCGTATTAAGGAGTAGAACACGCAGCAAAAAGACCCAGACCAGAAGTGAAGCTTTGACGTCGAACGGAGCAACTATCGGAAAATTTCAATTTTCCGACAAACCGGACTGTTTTTAGGTATTTTCAACCACTTCTACTCGTTTTCTCACTTCGTGTTAGTTATGAAAGTTTCTCAAAATGATGAAACGAAGAGGAAAAGCTCAACCCTGACACCATTGGTGGTGGTCGGCGACGGCTCTACCCTAAACTCCGGCTGCCCTTTCCGGCCACCTCCGGGGGTACCATGAGTAGTTTCTGCTTATTTGTAGATTCTACATGTCGATCCGATCATTTTGATATATAGCATGTGAATTTTGGATATCGTATGAATTAGTTATGAATTTTACGATTTCGATTGATTTCGATCGCTCGATTTGTGATCTATGAAGTTTGGACCGTCCGATAGAATTTTAGTTTTGATATAATGATCGTAGGACTGATATTCATATAAGTGTGTTTTTGAAATTATATGCTAAGTTAATTATCGTTTTGATTAGGTGTTTGACGGATTTGTTAGCGGACGACTGTGAATCGTATTTTGGGTTGTAAGAAGACGCAGCGGGAGTTTAGAGGTGAGTAAATCTCACTTGGTTCATTTACGAACCGAATTTCCTTAATTGCCCAATTTATTTGTTATGTGTGAGAAAATGGTTTTAAGAAATGTGTTTTAAGGTATATTAAAAATGAATTTCTTGATTTTGCATCGTGTGAACTATAGTTGGTATTAGTGATCATTCATGTGTGGATAGTTACGTATATATATATTTACGTGATTATATATTGAATGGTGTGACATTGAGGTGTGGAATTGTGATAATATGTTGTTGATAATTGTTGATAGTATGATTTTATTATGTTGTTAATATTTGATAAATGTTGGTGATAAGCATGTTGATTTTGTAAGTTGAATAGAAGGTAGAGAAACGTAGGATTCCGAGGATCAAATGGACCAAGGATCTTTGGTTAATGATAACCGGAGTGTATGTGTTCTGAGGACAGGGAGGTCCAAAGTTCGACCATTGAATAATAACGGGGATATATTGTTCTGAGGACATGAAATGGTCCAAAGTTCGCGGGTTACTAAGTAACCTGGAGGTGCCGTTACTTGACTTTGGGCCAAGGTGTCAGAGGTAACGAGGCAGTTAGAGCTCTAACGTGGGGCCAAAGTGGGGATAGTTGTGATTGGGTGCCAAAGTGGCGATAGTTGTGATTACCCAGAGTGGCGAGAGTTGTGATTTGGTGATTGTGGAAATGTGTTCCATGTTGTTTCATGTGTGTTGGATTGATGTTGCTTGTGGTTGTTGAGATTGTTGGATGTTTACTTGAGATAAACAAGTTGTGGTCTAATAAATCAACCGTTCATTCTTATTTACTCACACGAGCTTTCAGAAAGCTTACCGGGTTTTGTGTTGTTGCAATCCCGGTACACTATTCAAATGGTGTAGCGGATAATCCTGTAGGTCAGGATAATCAGGGTGGTGAGCGAGCTGCGTAGGGCAGCAGGGTTCAGACCAGTACTTGGTCTATTTTGGTGTGTTTTGTAGACTCTTTTGAGCATAACTTTGTATTTATGTTAGTATTGTAATAATTGACTCGAGAGAGAGTTTGCTACGAGGTTTGTATTATGGTTTGTGAGATGTTGATTTTGAGAAAAAAAAATGCAGGACGTTATTTGTTTAGTTGTATTCATGTTTCGGATTTGAATTTATTATTCGAAATTCGGGGCGTGACAGTAAATCAATTTGTGCAAGAATAACATGGGTATCAACTAGTCAAGGAAAAGGAGCTTGTTTGCCACCAGTACTCATACTAAATCAATTTAGTTTCATTGGTAAGCTATTTCAAAACTCTAATAACATAAAGTTTTCAAAAATAGATCTTACTGGATCTGAAAGTAGTTAAGCTAAAAGCCCAGCATTACAATAAATGTGAAAATAAAACTTGCTCCATTTCTAGATCAATCATAAGGTGTTAAGGAAAAAAAAATAGAGAGAGAGAGTTCATTCGTTTATTTATGTAGCCATCATATGATACAAAACAAAAAAAAGCCAAAATTGCTTACATGTAATACAAACATCATATGAAATCTAATTGTATTTTATGTATAACCCATTCGCAAAAATGGTGGCATGGTACGGGAGCATTCTTCATTGTCTCTTGCTGCATCTAGCATCATTCTTTAAATATTTTTGAAGGTGTTACATCTCCAAGTATGGCTATTTCCAGATAAAATTTAAAACAAGTATAAACACGAAAATTGTAGTCTCAATCTGATAAACCACTCTACGTGCTCTATCAATTGGAACATTAATAATTCATTACTTCAGCATTCCACTACTGCTATTCAGCTCAGTTTATGTCAATTTCACATTCTCCTGACATTGAATTCAAAATTCCTCTTCCATTTTTTTCTAATTACATTTCTTCAACCTAGATCTATATGATTTGCAACAACAACAAACCAAAACTAGATACCGCAATCACCAAAAACAATTGCATATAACTAATGACAACAAAACCGAAAATACACATGCACATACGAAATTTGTACCTCCAAACACAAAGAGAGGCTGAGATGTGTGGAAATGAACACCGCGAAGAGGTCCGTCCCATAGCTGGATCACACCACTGTGCAGACTCACAAGGATCCACGGCATCTTAGTATGGAAGCTCAGTCCCTTCACTCTTATTACTCTTCATATCGAACTTTGTCAACATCTTCACCACCGCGATCACTATCAAACAATCAACTCAAATCAAAATTCACCACTGCCTGAACAAAATTCACAAACGAAATCGCATCCACTCTAACTAACTTGATACCACAAATCAATCGACCAGTGCGAGATCCGACTGGAGGATCCGAACCCAAGCTACCTCCATCGAGACCATGTTCAACTCATCGAGCTACTTCGTCCTTAAGATTGAGGACGGCACCAGTAAGCACGTCTTCATCTGCCTCGGGTTTGCCGAGTGTAACGAGACGTTCTATTTCAACGTCACACTCTTTGATCATGACAAGTACATCAAGAGACGAAGAGGAGTCATACGACGTCGGATCGACCTGAACGATCTGGAATTATCCAATTACCGGCGAGTCGGCACCGTTTCAAGAACTCGTACACCGATCCTAACGAGGGGTCATTCTTCGCCATTCACTCTCTTTCAAGGTATGTGTCTATGTGGAGAAGAAGAAGGACAAGAAGGAGAAGAAGATAGAGAGAGAGCAGTTGATAAAGGTTCAAACGGGCTTGAGGGAGAGAGAGATCTTCCTGTGGCAGTTTTTGTAATTAAATATAACTCTAGTGGTAGGTTGTGAAGAGATGACCTTAATTAGCATGAGGACATTTGTGTATCCTGAATTATAATAAAATACTTCAAAATGACCTCTTTTATCATTAGCCCATATATGATATATATATATATATATATAAAAGATGAAGTGAGGAGTAAATATATATAAGTATATATATATATATATGTATATGTATAAGTGTGTGTGTGTGTGTGTGTGTGTAAGATGAAGTGAGGGCTAAATATAAATATATATATATATATATATATATATATAAGATGAAGTGAGGGGTAAATATATATAAATGAAGTGAGGAGTAAATATAAATATATATACAGTCCTTCTTGGCTAAGGACTTCCTTAGTTTTTCTTAGGTACGGATTTCCGGTTTTAACCCACTTTCCGATCACATTTTTACATCTTAACCGTTCAGTTTTTAGGTCATAATATATAGATCACCTCTGAAAATTTTCAGCCAATTTGGTGATCGTTAAGGTATCCAAAACTATAATTTACCATTATAAATACGAACGGTTCCGGTTCGACAGATTCGGTCTGTTCGCGTAAATTGTAGTTTTGGATGTCTTAACGATCACCAAATTGGCTGAAATTTTGCAGGGGGGATCTATACATTAGGCTCTAAAAACTGAATGGTTAAGATGTGAAAATATGATCGGAAAGTGGGTGAAAACACCAAATCCGCACCTAAGAAAAACTAAGGACATTCTTACCTGAGAAAAATCCAATATATATATATATATATATAACATGAAGTGAGGGGTAAAATAGTAATTTTGGATCATATTGTGTGAAATTTGAATGTTTGAGGAGTAACTTGTTAAAATTAGGATAGCAAGAACTAAACTGTTAATGCCTTAAAAGTATAGGAAGTGACCAGTAATTTTCCCTATATATATATATATATTTACGTGAAACATTTATATATCTTGGTGGAATTGTGTGTTCAGTTTACTATTGTTGTCTAATGTGATGTTGGGGAAAACATATGAAATTGGCATGAAAAGATGATTTTGTATGCTTTGAGTTTTGAAAGAAGTAGGGTTGATTTCGGTGATGGTTTTGAGTTGAGAAAACAATAGTTGGAAAATGATTTCACCATTGTTTTGAGGTTGTTGAAGATGAGGAAACAATATTATGTGACAACCAGTGTGGTGTGTGAGATGATCTACGTGATAATTTTGTGTAAATGATGTGGGTTGTTGTTGTTGAGTGATTAGTGTTATGAATGGATGATTGTGTATTGTTTCTAGTTTATTTCTATTATTGATTTACTTATTTTCTTTCATAATCTCCTGAACTAAATTATATGTAGGAATTACTGTTTTTTTTGAATTAATTGGTTTTAATGTAATCTCCTGAACTAAACGACATGCAGGGAATACTATGACTTCTATTGATTTGATTTTAATGTTATCTCCTGAACTATATGATATTGTAGGGATTACAATGATTTTGGTTTGTGTGCTTTTGGTGATCTTCTAAACTAATTTTCTATGCAGGGATTACAGACTTTATTTAGTTTAATTTGTGAGTGTAGTTGTGGTTGAGACTCGTAGTGAGTTGAGAAATGTTTTATCATGTTGTTGTGGTGATAAATGCTTCTTGTCGAGAGGAAAGAAGAGTGATCTCTTGGATTTGTTGTTCAGATTTCGGATGATTTGGTTTGTCATGGTGGTAACTTATGTTTTCCTTAAAAAGAAAAGGATTTTGATTTTGGAAATAATCATTGTGTTGATTTGTTTTTCCTTGAGTCAAAAATGTGTTTTTGTGGTTGTTTGAGTTTAATCACACGAGCTTGCAAAAGCTTATCGGGTTTGTTGTTTCAACTCGGTGTACTATTCCATAGTGTTAGGGTTATTGGGGAGGTCAGAGTAACGAGTAATCGTTGTAGAAGCTCAGGCTTTGTTGCCATTGTGACTTGGACGTAGATGTGTACTTTTGGTTTTAGTCTTCCGTTGTGTAGTGAATGTGGTGGGTGTGTTTACGTATTGAATTGTTGTTCAATTTAATTTGTAAACTCTCAGTAATGTAATATGTGACTCTAAAGAATGAACTGGTTTGTTTTGTTGCTTAGTTGAAATGAAAATTTTTCTAAGTGTTTTCTTGTACTTGTTAAGTTATCGCGTTTCGGATTTGAAATTCGGGGCCTGAAAAATAATGTGCTTATTGCACTTAGATATGGAAATTCTATGCCAATATCTATTCGTTATCATTTGTAAAATGAAACATGTCTCTTTTAGGATCTAGATTTCGGACTAACTTATCTGGATGCAATTTAATTGATGGACTAAAATTCCATCTACATGGTGATCGGGCTCCAAGCTGAGATAACAATTTGTGCCCTAGGCTCTTTCATCTCAATTTAAACTTCATGTGATTGGCGGTTTCCTTGATCTCTTCAGCAGTACCAAACAGATTCATGTCATCGATATAAATTACCACAATTGCAAACTTGAAACTTGTTTTCTTAATAAACATGCATGGGCGGGGTAAAGCTATGGTATGTTAATATTTCTCATACATCAACTATCTTTACCACTTTAAGGACTCATGTTACCACTTTGAGGACTAATATTACTATTTTGAGGACTCATATGGTAAACTAAGAAAATTTATCACTTTAAGGACTCATGTTACCACTTTGAGGACTAATATTACTATTTTGAGAACTCATGTGGTAACTAAGAAAATTTACCACTTTAAGGACTCATATTAGCACGTTGAGGACTAATATTACTATTTTGAGGACTCATTTTACAACTTTTAAGGCAATTGTATGCATGTCATGTGTTAACATATTGTAGAATTTTCCACATGGGTGTAGTTCATTATTCACATATCTCCCGATCAAATATTCACTTATATGATTATACCACATCTACTTGGATTGCTTCAGTTTATAAAGCAAACAACTCAAATGAATGGAGAGCGTGTTTCGTGGTCTAGAACTATTTGCATCGGGTATTTAATTCCTTCAAGAACCTTCATATATATATATATATATATATCAGTAATATGATCCCCATAGAGATAAATTGTGACTACATTCATAAGTTGCATATATTAGTAATATGATCCCCATAGAGATAAATTGTGACCACATTCATAAGATGCATATTCAGTTTTTTTCAAAAACTATCAAACTAATAAGGTAGCGGAACGTTATGAATGATGTTTTCAACATAAATTAGCTTAGAATATGCAGCCTAGAATGATGTTACTAAACGGTTTAACACATAAAAGTCATTATGCATGAAAATATAATGAACTTAGCTAGACAAACTCGATACGGATGTTGTTCTAATTGCTTATATATTAATTCATAAGAATGAGGCTCAACTCATTCAATTGCTACTCTAGAATGCACACTAACATGTATGATCAAATATACAATCATAACAATATAACCTAGCTTGCTCACTAATGTTGTGCACCACTAATAGACATACAAGATTAATCGATAAATAAACAATGAATCAATAAACATTCAAAATCCAAGAAACATATTGAATAAACGTCAATATCAAAAATTACATCATGCCTAGTAACTAAGAGAAATCTAGCTACTCATATTATTGTTCAACACAAAAATGAAGTCATAAGTTTGAAAGACAGAAAAATCGAAGATTAAGGAAAAATTGAATTGACAATCGATCAATCGTTCCTGATGCTCTTGAAAATTCTGCTTCGTCTTTCTAAAGACAGCGGTGTTGTTGATAAGTTCTCTTTTTTTTTTTTTTTTTTTTTTTTTTTTGCTCTTTTGCTGCTATTTTGTTTAGTTTTTACCATTTACATTGAGAGAATAGAATTGGTAGTCTATCACAAAAATTTTGATGTAGGCTGTGGAAAGGAATTCATAGGGTGGCAATATATAGCCACACCCTCTACAAAAAACGTAAACTACTACTGAATATTGACTTTTTGGGGGGTGCTTCTACATATAACTATGTGAAGACCCAGATTTTCATACAATAAATTCATGTAATTCAATAATTGTTATATTAATTGAATTATGAAATTTGAGATTATTTGGATTGTCGTGGGTTGAGAAAATTGATGTCGAATGATTTTATTTTCGAAAACGAACGTCATTTAGGGGGTCGTGAAAATTGACTTTTTATACATTCAAAATTTAGGAAAACTTCATTCATGAAAGTTGTAGAGATCGTCGATACGAGTCCGTGCATATGTGGAACATATTATTCGATATTCGTATGAATAAGTTATGAATATTTGAAAATTGAACTTTTTCTATAAATAGTGGAAAAATTCTGAGTTTGTCATTAAGGACAAAAAAATCCATTTTTTGCGCAAAAGCCCTCCCCCCTCTCTCTCTCTCGCGCGCGACTGTGCCTCATACCCGGCCGACCCGGCTTCGACCCGATCCTACTGGAAGTCGACCTTCCCGACCGCGCCGTCGCCGGACCCGGCACCCAGCCGCTTTGCCTCCTCACGCTCGGTCGATCCCCGCCGTCGCCTCACCCAGCCGCCGCCCCTAGGCTTGGATCGGAACCACTTTTCGAAGCTCAAACCCAACCCGGCCGGAAAACCACTTTGCCGGCGTTGCATGGGCCGATCCTCCCCATTTTCGTGACGTGCTCTTCCTCTTGATCATCCCCATATGTGGCTTGCATCACGATTTTGAGTGTAGAGTGGTAGATCAAGAGTTGAAGATTTCGACGTCCCTGATTCGATATGGAAACTGATCAGAGGGCTGAAATTAATCCAACTTCAAAGCTCGATTTAGGACGATCTCGGCCTCATCTCCGAAAAAGTCAGGTATTAAAGTTGTTCACAATTTCATTTTGAAGAAGTTTGTAGTTGACGACTTTTGCATTAGAGGTGGTTGACCGGCGTTTAGCGCCGCGTGTGGCGGCGCGTCGGACCAAATTTTGAGTTTATATTATCTGGACGATGATCTATGCATCCATACGAGCGTTTTGATATATAACTTGGTCATGTTAGAAAAAGTTGATAAATAGTCAATTTTTGTTTTGACGTTACTATTTACGGTTTTACAATTTACCTTCGGTTTGAGATTTACGGAGATCAAACCATCGGTTTTACTTCAAATTTTAATATGATGTTCATATGACTGTCCCGATGACTTTTTGTGGTCACGGGCGAAGATCTGACCGTTGGATCTTCGTATAATTGTAAAAAAGTGTTTCGGGAGGAGATTAGTGAAGATCCGTCAATCGGATTTTCATATAATTTTGATAGGATGTTTACAAGGGTGATCCGTTAGAATATAAATATTGGATCATCGTTTAAATTCGATCCGACCGTTGGATTGTCTTTATTTTAGAATCCGACCGTTGGATTATCGTTAATTTGAAATCCGACCGTTGGATCATCATTTAGGTTTATTTCGTGCTTCATTGCTAAGTAAAGACCGTACTTGATTAGGTACTTGACGGCTTGAGTTGGCGAGCATTTGGATTATTGTGTGTTATATTTATTGAAGACGCAGCGGGAATTTCGAGATGAGTAAATCTCACGTGGTTCATATTACGAACCGAGTACTTAAATTATTTATTTTTGTAATTGTGTGGAAAATATTTATGGATTAAAGATTTATTTTTAAAATCATATGGACTTGATCAACTACTGTCCATAGGTAAGTAAAATGAATTTAATTATACAAATGAATTTCACTATTTTCTTGTGTGAACTATAGATGGTATTAGTGGTCATTCCTGAGTGAATGATTACATATATATATATATAATTACGTGGAATATATATATATTGATTGGCGTGATTTGAATGACAATATGATTGAGTTAGAATGATGAATTGGATTATATTCAAATGCTTTAATTTCATGATAATATCATATATGTTGGTTGAGTTGATTTAATGATGTGAAAACATAGGGTTGCACATATTGTGAATTTAGGGTCAACGTAGTGACCAGTATGGGGTAATCGGACGCTCTAATCCAAGGTGGATGATGGGATACGATTAGTTGAGTATGTACAATTATCGGACGTTCTAAATATGTATATAAGCATACATATTGATGAAATACGATAAAGATTAATATGTCGGATGCCATAACCTAGGCCAGGTGACTGGCTACGATTCAGTTAGAGCTCTAGTCTGTCGAATACCGTATTTTTATAAATACGATGATGGGGTATTGTGCAGAAAGATGTGAGTTAGGGTTTGGTGTTGAGTTGTTGATTGATTGTGATTGTTGGTTTTTGTGGTTGTAGAATCGTTGCATGTTGACTTAGGTAGAAATAAATATGATTAAATTAAGTAACCGTTCTTTCTTTTACTCATACGAGCTTTCATAAGCTTACCGGGTTTTGTATTGTTGCAATCCCGGTACACTATTCAAATGGTGTAGCGGATATTCCTGCAGGTCAGGATAACCAGGGAGGTGACCGAACTGCTTAGGTGTTACGGCAGTTATTTTTATTTCAGTGAGTTGTGAGGTGTGTATGCTCATTTAGAGCTTTATCAATTATTGTGTATTTGAGTTGTAATAATTAATCGAGACTAAATTCGATTTCGATTTTATTTCGTGTGGTGAGGTTGTTAAGAAAAGAAATTTTCAGGATGATTAGTTTGAGTTTGTGATAATTTTCGTGTTTCGGATTTTGAATTTTATTCTAAAATGCGGAGCGTGACAGTTTGATATCAGAGCGTAAGGTACATATTTGGTGATATGTCAATATTTACCGAGTGATGGCCCGTCTGCAGCGGATCCCCATCGTGTGCTCTTCAGTATTGACAATGTCATTGGGTATGTGAGAGCGTTAGGTTGGCTAGGAACGTTAGCATGTCTTAAGAACGTTAGGCGTTGTCTTGTATGCTTAGTACTTGGTTAATATGGACTTGCATTTGATTGATGCATTGTTTAAGTGTTATGCATGTATTAATCAAGTATATCATACTTATTAGGTAATGAAGATTGAGGAAAACGAAGCCAGAGGTCGAGGTAGAGGCAGACCTCTTGGCAGGGGTAGAGGCCGAGGAAGGGGTAGAGCCCCTCTGGTAGAAGAAGCATCCGAGACCGAGGTAGAGGCACCATATGAGGATCAGCCTATTCCTCCCGTGGCCGTGGTTGATAATCTTGCCCACTTGCTGATGCTAGCAAGGGAAATTACTCGCTCGGGAGCAACCAAGTTTGGAGGAGGCACTGATTACATGGTGGCGGATCGATGGATAGAGGATTTGCAGACTTATTTTGATCTACTGGATTAAACTGAGACCGACAAGAGGAAGCTAGCCTCTTTCATGCTGAAGGATGAGGCTAGGGTGTGGTGGAATGTCATACAGAGGAGCATAGAGGTATCTACTTTGACATGGGACGGCTTCGAGAGGCTGTTCAGGGAGAAGTACTTTCCACCAGCAGTGAAGGAGAGGTTGGAACGAGAGTGTCTTGCACTTGTACAGGGGAAGATGACCGTAATTGAGTATGATGCGGAGTTCTCCAGACTGTACAAGTATGTGAGGCAAATGGAAGATGAAGACTTGGCCCAGAAGTTTCAGAGAGGGTTGAGTCCTTCGATTGAGCGTGATGTGGCCATCTTGGAGCTGAAGACCAAGAGAGAGATCTTGGCTAAGGCACAGATCATTGAGCAGCAGAACCTGATTCGTAGAGAGAATGAGTCTGCTGAGAGAGATTTCCAGGGCAAGGGAAAGGCCATAGCAGGAAGCAGTAGAGCTAGAAACTTCACGGGTGGGTTCTGGAAGAGGCAGAGAACTCAGTTCCAGCATAGGCTCCAGCTAGGGCAGCAATAGCTCCTCCTATTCAGACTATGCCTATTAGGCAGATAGCACCAGCAGCCCCGGTAAAGTGCTTTAACTGTGGTGGCCGGGTCACATCTCTCATGCGTGCACGAAACCTCGGAGTAGGATATGCTACAGCTGTGGACAGACAGGGCATCAGGCCAGGGAGTGTCCCCAAAATCAGGGTAGAGTACAGGGTAACCAGCAGAGGCAGCTACCACCTCCACCTGCTAGAGTCTTTACCATCGGTCAGGCAGGCACGGGAGTGGAAGGTACCTTATCTGTTCATCACTATCTTGCTAGAGTACTGTTTGATACGGGAGCCTCACACTCTTTCATATCTAGTTCGGTTGTGGATGTATTAGGTTTGATTGCTATGCCTCTGACTAGATCATTATGTGTTACATCACCTCTCGGTGTGTCTCTTGAGCTTAGCATGTTTTGTGATGATTGCCCTATGAGGATTGGTCCAGAGAGTTCTCTGCAGCTTTGATTGTGATTCCGAATCACACGTATGATGTGATTTTAGTTATGGATTGGTTGAGCCCGAATCATGCCGTTATTGATAAGCTTTAGGATGATTGTGTCCTTCCATGTTCCGGGACAACCGGTATTTCATTACAGTTGTCTGAAGTCTGACATCACCATGAGGGCAGGGATTTTGGCTCATATTGAATCAGGGAGTAGTACTTCGAAGATTACAAGGATTCATGTAGTTTCAGAGTATGCTGACGTGTTTCGGGAGATCCCAGGGTTACCCCCGAAAAGGGTAATGGACTTCTTCATTGATGTGATACCAAGTACTTCACCTGTGTCGAAAGCACCCTATCGAATGGCTCCAGCTAAGCTTCAGGAGTTGAAGGTTCAAATTGAGGGCTTACTTGCACAAGGGTTCATTCAGGCTAGTGTGTCTCCTTGGGGTGCACCAGTGTTGTTCATGAAGAAGAAGGATAATTCACTTCGGTTATGTGTGGATTATCGACAGCTGAACAAAGTGACCATCAAGAACAGGTACCCTTTACCTAGGATTGATGATTTGTTCGATCAGCTCAGGGAGGCTACTATGTTCTTAAAGATTGATTTGAGATCTGGATATCACCAGTTAAGGGTGAAGGATGAAGATATTCCAAAGATAACGTTCAGGACCGGGTATGGACATTTTGAGTTTCTTGTCATGCCTTTTGGTCTCACGAATGCACCTGCAGGATTTACGGACTTGATGAACCGCACATTCAGTCCCTACTTGGATCAGTTCGTGGTGGTGTTCGTTGATGACATCTTGATTTATTCAAGGTCGTCAGGTAAGCACGAGAAGCATCTGCGGATCGTGCTACAGACGTTGAGAGAGCAGAAACTATTTGCCAAGTTTGAGAAGTGCAATTTCTGGCAGAGTGAAGTCAAGTTCCTTGGTCATGTGGTCTCAAAGGATGGAGTTTCTGTGGATCCTTCTAAGGTTGAAGCAGTGATGAGTTGGAGTCGCCCTACTATAGTTACAGAAATCCGTAGCTTCCTTGGATTGGCAGGGTATTACAGGCGTTTCATTGAAGGGTTTTCTGGTATTGCTTCGGCTTTGACCAAATTGACCAAGAAAGACACTCAGTTTGTATGGTCGGATGAGTATAAGAAGGCTTTCAATGAGCTGAAGACTAGATTGACTACATCTCCGGTGTTGACTATTCCTACTAGTGGTGGTGGATTAGTCATTTACAGCGATGCATCTCATCAGGGTTTGGGGTGCGTGTTGATGCAGAATGGTAGCGTTGTTGCTTATGGTTCTAGATAGTTGAAGGTACATGAGCGGAATTACCCCACTCATGATCTAGAGCTAGCAGCAGTGGTGTTTGCCTTGAAGATTTGGAGACACTATCTTTATGGGGAGAAATTTGAACTCTTTTATGATCATAAGAGTTTGAAGTATTTATTCCCCCAGAAGGAATTGAACATGAGGCAGAGAAGATGGATGAAGCTCATTAAGGATTATGATTTCACCTTGGAATATCATCCTAGAAAGGCGAATGTAGTGGCGGATGCTTTGAGTAGGAAACCTCGAGTGATCATGGCAGCTATTATGGTGCGAGAGTGGCGCATGTTAGAGGCTACATCAGAGTTTGACCTTATGCCCGCAGGAGCAAGACAGGGAATCTTTCTCGGTAGTATCACTTTACAGCCCACCTTGATCTCCAGGATCATTCAGGGTCAGACACTTGATGAGTTTACTCAGGCGAGGATGGCTGAGATGACTGCTGACCCGGATGTGGAGGGTCCTTCTGAGTGGATGATTGGGACAGATTGAGGGTTGAGATTTCGAGGGAGATTGTATGTACCGAGTGTTGATAACCTCAAAGAGGAGATCATGCGGGAAGCACATAGGTCTCGATACACTATACATCCAGGAGGTACTAAAATGTATATGGATCTACGAAGGCAGTTTTGCTGGTATGGTATGAAGAGGGATGTGGCAGAACATGTGTCGAAGTGTCTTACCTATCAACAGGTGAAGGAAGAGCATCAGAGACCCACAGGAATGTTGAATCCCTTACCGATTCCTGTTTGGAAGTGGGAAGATATCTCCATGGACTTTGTGACTGGATTGCCTAGGTCCAGACAAAGTTATGACTCGATTTGGATGATTGTTGACCTGTTGACTAAGTCAGCACACTTTCTTCCGGTGGCAAAAACTTACTCAGGGGATGCGTTGTGTAAGTTGTATGTGAAGGAAATAGTGAGGCTTCATGGAGTGCCAGTGACGATTGTCTCTGATCGTGACGCTCGTTTCACTTCAGAATTCTGGCGTCGGTTTCATAAGGCATTTGGTACATCTCTGGCTATGAGCACTGCATTTCACCCACATATAGATGGGCAAACCGAGAGAGTGAATCAGGTGATGGAGGATATGCTTAGAGCTTGTGTTCTGGATTTCAAGGGAAGTTGGACGGATCATCTACCATTGGTAGAGTTTGCCTACAACAATAGCTATCACTCCAGTATCGGTATGGCTCCATATGAGGCTCTTTATGGTAGGCCATGTAGGACTCCTATCTGTTGGGCGGAAGCAGGGGATAAAGGGTTCATCGGTCCTGAGATTGTACAGGAGACTACAGAGACGGTTACCACTATTCGGGACAGAATCCGAACCGCTCAGAGTAGACAGAAGAGTTATGCAGACTTGAAGAGAAGACCTTTGGAGTTTGATATAGGCGATCATGTGTTCTTGAAAGACTCACCTATGAAAGGTGTGGTGAGATTTGACAAGAAGGGGAAAGTCGCACCGAGGTATGTTGGACCCTTTGAGATTCTGGAAAGGGTTGGTAACTTGGCATATCGTCTTGCTTTACATGTTTGCATGTCGAGTGTGCACAATGTCTTCCATGTGTCTATGCTCAGGAAGTATGTTCGAGACGGGTCGCACTTGATTGATTATGGTGCGATCGAAGTGAACACAGATGCGACATTTGTAGTTGAACCTGCTCGTATCATGGATAGGTCTATGAAAAAACTTCGTAGGAAGGAGGTTGACCTTGTGAAGGTGTTGTGGAGTCATCATGATGAGGGTGATGCGTCATGGAAGTGGAGTCTGACATGAGGAAGAGGTATCCTCAGCTTTTTGTGGACGAGCATGCTTGAATTTCGGGATGAAATTCTTTTAAGGGGGGTAGACTGTGAAGACCCAGATTTTCATACAATAAATTTATGTAATTCAATAATTGTTATATTAATTGAATTATGATATTTGGGATTATTTAGATTGTCGTGGGTTGAGAAAATAGATGTCGAATGATTTTATTTTCGAAAACGAACGTTATTTAGAAGGTCGTGAAAATCGACTTTTTATACGTTCAAAATTTGGGAAAATGTCCTTAATGAAAGTTGTAGAGCTCGTCGATACGAGTCCGTGCATATGTGGAACGTATTATTCGGAGTTCGTATGAATACGTTATGAATATTTGAAAATCGGAATTTTTCTATAAATAGTGGAAAAATTCTGAGTTTGTCATTAAGGACGAAAAAATCCATTTTTTGCACAAAAGCCCTCCCCCCTTTCTCTCTCTCTCGCGCGCGACTGTGCCTCATACCCGGCCGACCCGGCTTCCTCATGTCATCGGATTTTGAATTTTATTCTAAAATGCGCGACTGTGTCGCTTGTATGTTTATAATTTACCTTCGGTTTGAGATTTACTGAGATCAAACCATCGGTTTTACTTCAAAATTTAATATGATCATCATATGACTGTCACAATGACTTTGTGTGGTCACGGGCGAAAATCCGACCGTTGGATCTTGGTATAATTGTAAAAGAGTGTTTCGGGAGGAGATTAGTGAAGATCCGTCCATCGGATTTTCGTATAATTTTGATAGGATGTTTCCAAGGGTGATCCGTTAGGATCTAACCGTTGGATCATCGTTTAAATTCAATCTGACCGTTGGATTGTCTTTATTTTAGAATCCGACCGTTGGATCATCGTTATTTTGAAATCCGACCTTTGGATCATCATTTAGGTTTATTTCGTACTTGGTTGCTAAGTAAAGACCGTACTTGATTAGGTACTTGACGGCTTGAGTTGACAAGCATTTGGATTATTGTGAGTTATATTTATTGAAGACGCAGCGGGAATTTCGAGGTGAGTAAATGTCACGTGGTTCATATTACGAACCGAGTACTTAAATTATTTATTTTTGTAATTGTGTGGAAAATATTTATGGATTAAAGATTTGTTTTTAAAATCATATGGACTTGATCAACTACGGTCCATAGGTAAGTAAAATGAATTTAATTATACAAATGAATTTCACTATTTTCTTGTGTGAACTATAGATGGTATTAGTGGTCATTCCTGAGTGGATGATTATGTATATATATAATTACGTGGAATATATATATATTGATTGGCGTGATTTGAATGACGATATGATTGAGTTAGAATGATGAATTGGATTATATTCAAATGCTTTAATTTCATGATAATATCATATATGTTGGTTGAGTTGATTTAATGATGTGAAAACATACGGTTACACATATTGTGGATTTAGGGTCAACGAAGTGACCAGTATGGGGTAATCGGACGCTCTAATCCAAGGTGGATGATGGGATACGATTGGTTGAGTAAGTACAATTATCGGACTTTCTAAATATGTATATAAGTATACATATTAATGAAATACGATAAAGATAAATATGTCGGATGCTATAACCTAGGCCAGGTGACGGGCTACGATTCAGTTAGAGCTCTAGTCTGTCGAATACCGTATTTTTATAAATACGATGATGGGGTATTGTGGAGAAAGATGTGACTTAGGGTTTGGTGTTGAGTTGTTGATTGATTATGATTGTTGGTTTTTGTGGTTGTAGAATCGTTGCATGTTGACTTAGGTAGAAATAAATGTGATTAAATTAAGCAACCGTTCTTTCTTTTACTCATACGAGCTTTCATAAGCTTACCGGGTTTTGTATTGTTGCAATCCCGGTACACTATTCAAATGGTGTAGCGGATATTCCTGCAGGTCAGGATAACCAGGGAGGTGACCGAGCTGCTTAGGTGTTACAGTAGTTATTTTTATTTCAGTGAGTTGTGAGGTGTGTATGCTCATTTAGAGCTTTACCAATTATTGTGTATTTGAGTTGTAATAATTAATCGAGAATAAATTCGGTTTCGATTTTATTTCTTGTGGTGAGATTGTTAAGAAAAGAAATTTTCAGGATGATTATTTTGAGTTTGTGGTAATTTTCATGTTTCAGATTTTGAATTTTATTCTAAAATTTGGGGCGTGACAAACTAGCAAAACACTTAGTGCAACCAGAAAATTATTTATATTTAATAAAAATAATTAAATATCTAGTTAAACCCAACAAGTTTCCAAAGTACATACCCCATTTTTAACAAAACTATGCACCCAACACAAACAATCCAGAATTCCCAGTGTTCTTCTTCCTTCTTTAGTGATTTGTTTATCACATTTTGAGTTTCTTGTTCTTCGTCATTTTCTGACTTGCGGATGACCCATAGAACCGGGAGTCCATTGTCAACCAATGTACCAAACCATGTAGTATCTCTTGCATCTGACCACTCTTCATCACCACCATGCTCCCAAATGATACATAAACCACAAAATAATCTGCTTTTGATCCAGCCACCGAAGTTAATCATCCCCAGACTTGTCAAACAACTCGCAATGAACTTCACTATCACCAGCATCACTCTTCGAGACAGGAAAAAGAAATTGTTTAGGATTAGCTCTTCCCTCTACTCACTCCATGATACTGGTATTGTTTTGAATATTGAATAAAATTGTATGATCTTGCTCAATAAGGATAGGGACCTTGAATTCTAATCTCTAGAAATTAAGAAGATTTCCAAAGGATTAATTTCTGTTTACCTACCTAAACTTTCACTCATTCTTCATGTTAGTCCCTGAACTTCCAATTTCATCCACAATACCCCTGAACTCCTAATTTCCATCATCCGTGTCAAATTTCTTGAGCTCAGTCCAAATTGGACATTAAATCTGACGTTCGAAGCCCACTGTAAGGGTTTAAAAGGTAATTTCAAGACAACAACAAAAGTAAGAACAAAAAAAAAATATCTTCTTCTTCCTTCAATCCCACTCCGACGTCCTCTCTCTCATGTCAGACCTAATGTCACCTTAATTTCCATTTCACCTCCCTCCAAAACTCCCTCACCCAAAAACTCCAAACCCTAGAGTCCTAATCCTCAAACTCTTCTACCTCTACCACAAAGTGCTAAATTCCAAAATCAAAAATCACACTACCAGAAACATGCCTCTACCGCCACTCGATGGACACCGCCATCTGCATCGTCAAGATCTTCAGGAACACTTTGGCACTTCACCACCACCTGCTTCACCACACAGACCCATGTCAAATTCTCACCCAATACAATCACAATCCATGTGCAAATTTACTTTCCCAACCCATTCAAACTAGGTTAAGCGTTAATCAAACATACCATTGATCAAAAAATCAAAGCAGCGCCACCAATCCATCTGGTCGATTGTGATGGAGAGAGACTACTCATCAAAGAACTTGCCAATTTTCTAACGAGATCGTTCACTCCAAGTGGTGATCGTCGAGATGGGATGCAAAAGGAGCCGGGAGCTAAGGGGATCCTCTTAACGAGGTTTTCTAGGTTCTTGAGCATGTAGCTTTAAAATTATGGTATTCATATTCTTTCTCTGTGTAATATGAAGCTTGTTCAAGTACAAAGGGGATTTGGGTATAGGGTGAATCATAGTAATGGGAGGAGAAGTGCAGAAGAAGAAGAAGAAGAAGTAGAAGAAGAAGAGGTGGCCAAGGTGGGTTTAGGTAGGGAGTTTGATATATAGGAGCATTCTAATGCGACGTTTTAAGTGTTATTTCCTCATATTTACTTAGTTATTTCCTTAAATAAATCTTTCTTGTGTAGGAAAGTTTCTATTTTTAGGTCTCATGGAGCAAATGAAGCTGAAATCAGCTTAAAGGAGAAAGATAAGCTAGAGACCGTTGAAAATGGCTAAAGTAGGACACAAGGGCTGTCAAAATGAGCTAAAATGAAGAAATGAAGTTTTCCTGGTCCAGCCAGGAAATCCTTATTCAACCAGGAAATCCTGTTCAAAAGAGGAAACTTTGTCAAAGCAAGACTACTGAGTCAACTAGGAAGTATTATCGGAAAAATGAAGAAAAATGGCAAAATGTGAGGAGTCCTAAAGGCACTAGGAGACCACATGGCTTGAAGAAGACTCAAGAGAGCCCAGAATCCTTCTAGATTAAATGATAAAATTCGGCAAAAGGAAAAAGCCCAATTGATTTTGGGTTTTTGGGATGTGAAAGAGATATTTTAGGGGAATATATATTTTTCCGTGAAAAATGGAAGGAAATCATGGAGTTAAAGTCAAAAATCAAGAGAGGATCAAGGATAATGACGCCATGGAGAGATTTAAGGAGAAAAAGTCCAAACCAAGTCCAGATTTATTCTTATTTTCACTCAAGAATATTTTGGCCGAAAATTAAGAGAAAACTCAAATTAAATCCTTGGGAAATTCGGCAATGATATATTTTGAAAAGATTATGGACTTATTTTTTTGTCTTTTGATTGGTTGGATGACTCAACAGGGCTTATGTGGCATTATTTGATTGGTTGAAGCTGTGTGGCATGATTTAATAATTTTGAGGAAATTAAAAGAAGATTCATAAAGAGTTGGAGACTAAGTTCACGTCCCCTATATATACTCCAACCCATTGAGACATTTTGGAGACACCTCTCCTCCATCAAAAAAATTCTCCCCATTCTCTTTTTTCAAGTCTCTGTGTTTTCAAGCAAGGAGAGGAAGAAGAAGAAGAAGCCGTGAAGCTCCTAGCCGCCATCATCCACCTTGAAGCAGTGAGAATTTGAAGCTTGCTTTCAAGATTCAAGTCCAACATCTCAAGCTCTCCATCACCATCTCCATTCACGGTGTAATTCAATCTTTTTTCTTGTAATCTCTTTTGATTTCTTTGTTTGAATTCATATGAACTTGATTCTAGTTAACCTAACATTTAGGGCAAAGTTTAAGCCCAATTCTATGTTTGAATAAAATTTCAATTCTTATGATTGTGATTCTATGTTGCTTTGGACAAAAGTTGAAATCAATTAAAGAGGATTGCAAATAAATGAACTTTTTCATACTAGGTTGTGCACTTTGGTTAACATCTTTTCTTTGTTCTTTATGCATTGAATGTGGTTTTGATTAGCCAACTTTCCAGACTATGATTGCATGTTCAATAGGATTGATTTAGGTGCTTTCATTTAAATCAAATATTCAAGGAAAGTAAAAAATGAGAATCGTTTGCTTATTAACGTTTCACATGGTCAACTTCTTTCTCATGACATAAATAATCAATCACAAGAATTGTAATAGGATTTCATTCATATGATTATGGTTTTGATCTTTGTTCCTTGCGTTCCACCCTTGTACATGTGTTTTTACATTTCTTTATTTTCGTTATTTTAAGTTTTTATTTTATAATCCTAAAACCCCCCTTATTTGTGTTTACTTGTATATATTTCTTTTCTTTGTTTTATTTTTGTAAATAATAATACTTTATTTGTTTATGCAATTACAGGTGTACCCTCAATCTCCTACTTGAACGATCTCTACTTATTCTATACTGACAACTACATTTTGCAGGGTTAAATTGCGCGCTTACTTTTAGCGTGTCAGGGTTAATCATGGTTTTGGGAGTGTGAATTTGGAGGGGCGGCCAAGGTGGGTTCGGGTAAGGGTTAATCATGGGTTGGGAGTGTGAATTTGGAGAGGTGAAGGAATTTAGTGGGGGAGCTTGGCTTTAGATTAAATAAATTGGAATATAGAGCAGAGTAAGAAGAAAAAAAGAAGAACAGAAAACAACAAAGAAAGGAGGCATGGCTGAGGAATGGCCTGATATGATTTTTTTGTCTTGAAATGACCATTTTAGTTCTTACAATGGACCCCGAAAGTCAGATTTAACGTCTAATTTGGATGGAGCTCAAGAAACTAGACAGGACTGATGAAAATTGGGAGTTGTAGATGAAATTGGAAGTTTAGGAATTAACATGAAGAATGAGTGAAAGTTCAAATAGGTAAATAGGAATTACTCATTTTCCAAAATATACCATAGAATTAAACAAGATAAAAAAAATTGATGGATAATCATGATTATGGCCTTATATGGCCTTTGGGTATGAACTGGTTGTACCAGGGCTGGTCCTTAAAAAGGCATGAGGCAAAGAATTAGAACGTCTCCTTATATGAATTTTAACTATTTTTTATTAAATTGTTATACAAAATATTTTTTTTTGGTTAAATTTAATGATTACAAAAATAATAACAACAAAAAGAAATATATAAAATTTATTTTTTTAGATTTATAAATTCTGGGACCTAAAATGGCTAAACATTCCTAGTTTGAGACGAGTTCGAAAAGGGCCTCAGTGGGATTCAAACCACAACTCCAGTGGTTTCAACAATGGTTAAAATACTGTTATGCTAATGCAAACTACATGTTATTTATGTGCAAATTTTGTATGTATTTTATAATTATACTGGAGCTCAGATCTCTCGAGGCTCGCCGGAAGCTGGTGGCCTATGGTGGCTGCCTCAGTTGGCAACCCTCAAGGCCGGCTCTGGGTTTGTATACCCAATTATGGATATTAGCTATAACTACCAAAAGTCTATTGGATGCTGCAATTGTTAGACATCCAAACCCATCTCATAACAAGTATTCAATTTGCTAGGTGCATGTAATTTGTGTTAGCTTTTGGGAATGTTTACTGGGTCTAATTAAATATTTTGAATATAAACATGTCTGCCAGGGATTTTGTTACAAAACCGAGCCATCTGCTAGGGCTTTTTTTTTTTTACTGGATCTTTCAACACCTTTCAATCTTCTGAGATGAATCAAGATGTGGTGGCTCGATGATCGACGGTCTTAGCATTGACTGAAGATGTGGTGGTGGACTTTGGATAGGTGGGTACGGCGACGATGGCTAGTTCCTTCCTTCTATTTCGTGAGATGGCTGGTGACCAGCAAACCTAATGATGAGAAGGTTTTATCAGAGAAGATACTGTTAAATTCATGATGCAACACAACATACATCAACAACCAAGATCAATACATATAACAACATATCAAGAACAAATAAACCAGCTGCACAACATCCACATTAATTCTGCACAATAGCTTTCCTAGTGGCACTAGGACTCCACCTGGACCAATGATGATCTGGATCCCTGCAAAAACAGCTTGGCCTAGGTTCGACATGTTGAGTAACTGAAACAAGGATTGAATAGCAGTAAGAACTTGAGCAAGAAGTCTTCTGTATGTCAATACTAAAAGCTTCATAATGGGGCTGAACTATATGCTAAAAAAAACGGTGTTGAATACAGAGACTTTGCTTCCTATTTATATTGGCCAAAACCACAAGTTGGACTCGCCCCATAAGGAGTCAAATACTGCTTCATGTTTATCTAGATAGGAGACTTAGAATTTATCACAAATACTTGATGTAATACAGGTTGATTACTAATGAGTTTCCTACTTCTATAAAGAGATATACATCTCAATAGATAACCAGAATTAGAGTTGTATTAGTGTACTTCTTGTTATTCTTATAGGATTAAATAGACCGGGTTTATCTCAATGTAAATCAGATGATGTTAAGTCTACATATTCTAATAGATGGCAGCGGTTTGATCTCAAACCATGGTAAGGAGCAGTTCGAGGAGTGATAAAATAATCTGGGGTTCATATCTAAAACCAGTTAGCAATTGATGGAGTGACTCAAACCCTTATAAACTTATAGGCAATGTCTCATTTTTTCCATGTGGGATGTATATATTCTCAACACGCTCCCGCACGTGTAACCCATATAAGGTTCACATTTAAAAACAATTGGCAATGAATGGAGTAGTCTAAACCCTTATAAATTCATAGGTAATGCCTAATTTTTCTTATGTGGGATATATATATATTCTCAACAAGGAGATCCCACAGCTTCATTGCTGGGACTTCCATAGGTGGGTTGCTCGATAACTAGAGAGTATAAATTTCCTGAAGGGTTGGTGGTGGAGGTGGATTTGCAAAGGTGAAGGGGTTGCTGCAACGCTTGTGCTCCAGCAGGTTGCGATCAATTCTTGATCAAGAAGAAGGCGCAGCCGAGAAGTAAACTGCTATGGACTGGGGAAATTGGCTGGTACCAGGAAAGTGACGCAACTGTCAAGCAAGGTGGTGTAAGGTGATACGGTGGTGGGGTTAGACGGCGTCGTATTCGGTGATGCTTTTACAACAGCCGCAGTGTGGTTTGCAAAGGCCATCCCAGGCTGGGCTTCCGAAGCTCCTCTTCTCCTCCAAATGTCATTGGGGTGAGGCGTTGTGCTACAGCTCGAACGGCGACGATAACATCACCATCCCTTCACTTGAAAAATAATTTCTGGAAAACATTATCCATCCAAAACCAAATTTTTCTCCACATGCATCTCTGTATCTTGATAATCGTGTTATTTGCAACCAGGCATAAATGAGGTAGACACATATATGTTTACCAATAATAAAATGCTGTGTTTTTTTTCGGAGAAGATTGATTTACACAAATTATGAACATTGTGATCCGCTGGTTTTAATCTTATTTTACCCAAAGAAGCTCGTAATCATCACTCATCACCCAACAAGCAGCTATCAAATTTATGAATTTTGGAATTCAATCCTAGAGATTATAGATTTGTGCAATTCAATTGGTTTCTTACATGGCCACGGCCATTATAAACCCCATGATAATTTCCCTATACAGTTTTCTTTATTATTTAAAATATAATTCTTTCATCTAAAAAAAAAATTACAAATTAACTTTTGCGTTTAGAGCCTACTTGTAACAAATTAGTCAAATAACTAGTCACCAACCTGAGGACTTATGAAAGATCGGAATATCATAAAGTAACGCTGCTTCACTGGTGAGTTGTGGCCTCTGGACTAGCCGATGTTATGGAGGTCGGATGTTCAAATTTTACTGATGGAGGTCGGACGTTCAAATCTCATTAATATCATGAGATAAATAGTGCGGGGATAAAATATTGCCTTTTCTCCTCAAAAAAATAAAAAAGTGAAGCTGGTTCATGTATGTGTATCAAACATAACTAACAACGGCTGCCATATGGTGATGATCTGGAACTTGTGGCAAGCGAGACATGGCGAGAAATACAAGCACCGCCATGAGCAAGACCGGAACAAATAGAAGAATCAAAGGAGGCGGCGGCAGTGGTGGCAAAAGTAGCGGTAGCACCACAAGAAACACTGTCAAAACTAATAAAACCATGACAGATATGATTCTAAAGCTGCACCTCAACATTCACATCAATCCACGAACATCTATTCAGGGCAATTGCAAGATCTCTTTTGAGCAACCCATGAATTCATTCCATACATATAGATATCTGTACCGTGCAGATGAGTGACTTGTGAGTCAAGAAGAGGAGGTGTTTTTACATATGAAAAGAAAATGTATTACGAATAAGATGAACGATAAGAAGAGGAAATGAAGAATTGAAAAGGAAATGAGATCGAAATCAAGGAAAATGATATAAATAGAAGTTTGGTGGAGACTGCTGTTAGAAATTAGGACTTTTGCTTTTCTCTCCATGTCCCGGTTCACCCAACCAAAACGTATTTTACTTCTAAATCAATAAATAATGACTATTTACCGGGTTCATTGTGTTTGGTCATGTTACATGCACAGAACTTCTTTTGTTTTTGTTTTTAATATTGTCTGTACTTCTTTTTCTTTTGTTACTATCCGTTGAAACAGTTCTTCCAAGTAGTTTTGTTTAACACATACATATCGCTCCGTTAACGTTTCTGAAATACAACAAAATAGTATTAAGATTGAAGTATACATTAGCGTTCACCAAAGTTAATAAGAATAATAAAAATGGTGCAGGTATTGTACTTATCAATCAGTTCTGTTCCACATTTTGTGTAATTATATAGAAAGGCCGGTATATCTATATATATATATATATATATATATATATATCTATCTAGGAACAATCTGATGGAGAGCTTAGGATTTGCCGCTTCATAATGAACAGAAGTTTACTATGAATTTAAAATTAATTATAATTTATCTATAAACTATAATAAAATAACTTCTGTATTCCAAACAGAATGAACCTCTCTGTTCTTTTAATTATATATATTGAGGATATATATTAAGAACGTTATAATGTATCTTCATAACGTGTCATAGATGCTGCAAATAGGCTTATACACAGATTCTGTATGTAATTAAAAACCATATAACAGCGGCCAACTAGTACACCTATTGATTTTAGATTACTTATACTATCTTTCCGCCATTCATCATTACTCATTACATTTATAACGAATGGGAAAAAGAAGCCACCGGCTCCTCCTCTGTTAGGGTTTCTAGGATTTGGCTTATTCTCCTCCATTCTTATCTTACAGTGTTTACTTGAATCAAGTTGAGAAGGGGTTTGAGAGAGAAGGAATAGAAGATGGAAAAGGGATGAACACTAGGTATTCCTATCAAGAAGTTTACTAGTATTCGAATTGGAGTAGAAATTAATAGGTACTTTTGTATTATTGAAGATATAAGGGTCTTTTTTTGGTTAATTAAAAAAAAAAAAGACATTGTGTTACAAACTTACAAAATAATATAAAGGTGTTTTTGGATTATTGTAAACAAAATGAGAGTGAGTATGAAAAGTTGATTCCCTTAGGACTCGGAGTCACCACCTACTCCCTCACTTCCAACTTAAATACATGATTAAGGAGAAATGAGAGCGACGCTCCGAGCCCTATTTTCATTCCCAATGCTGGTTAGGAAATGACCCCGGAGAATGGTCAAAGAGGTGTTTCCCTGTTTTGTATCATCTCTTGCACTCTCTTTGGCTCAATTTGCAGAGCCAAGGTGGATACGAACATCCACTTAGGTAAGATATCGAAAGGATGACATGTATTAGGGCGATTTTGATAGAGGTTGGCTCTGTCGCCCCTATTCACCCTTTACCAATTGCACAACGATGGCCCAAAGCTTATACAAGGAAGTTCCAATAACAAACTAAACCCTCTAAGGCTTCATGTTCTTTAATGGGTATTCACCGTAATAATCTAGCTTGAAATCGATAATTGGCGTCATATATTTTTGTTATCTTCCGCACCACATCCACTATTATAAGCCTCAGAATTGTTGGTGTGGCTTGGGATGGTGTCACAACTCTAGGATGACGAGACTACAAGTTGAGTACAATTTCCAGAATTTGTTTAAGTTAGCATGACGATCGCGAGCTTGTTCGGGTCTAAAACGTCTTGAGGTCTAAAATTCACCTACCTTTCTCTAATGTTGGTCGCATGCTTACTTTTGGCAGTGTGTGAGGAAGATGCATGCATTGGCTCGACAAAGGATTTTTTGGTTATCAACAACAGGTGTAATTCGGAGGAAGAATAAAGATTCGTAATGATTGCTTAGGACATGGCTGGGGTTGCTCACTGGACCATATAAAGCACCTTTTTACAAAACTCAAGATTTTGACTCCAATAAATCACACATTGTCGGGAGCTTGGTTTGCTCCAAAGTCATCATTGACAAATAGATGCACAACGTTTTTCTTTTTTTTTTGTTATACCAGAAACGATTCAATTCTTGACCTATCTTAATTTTAACTGAATTATCAAACCTCTGTCATCACTTGCGCTAATCCTAAACAAAATTAAATTTGCCCAATGGTTCTAGTTCATCTTCATCCCCTTTCTTCAAATTTGTCCAATGGTACTAGATCAACAATTTACTAGAGTGGCAAATAGAGTTGGCGAGTGAAAAGTGATTGGAGTCAGCATCAAGATAGTTTTGAAAGTTCAAGAACCAAAATTTATATTGAATTATAGTTCTGTTATCATTTCATAAATTTTTATCTATTTTAAATTAATTTTACCCGAAACTATATTGACGGTTGATAAACAAATGAGCTGAAATCATGCATTTTGCAGGTATGATACCACAACAATCAATCAGAAGAAAGTGCATATATCTCCAGTTTTCCATGATTTATTGATGTCAATTGCTTTTAGGAGTATTACACGGCTTGTTCAATTTTTTTTTTCAAGTCATTGGATCCTTTTCCTCATACCTCTCCCTTCCGAAGAGCATTCAATCACGTTTTCATTCATGTGGAATCCGTGTTCTTCTATTTTATTTGTATTTGTCCTCTTTTGAAACGTGACTTGCATATTTCTTCAAACAATGATTCTCCTTTCGATTCTTCTTGAAATGTGAGCTATATTATAGAGGTTTTCTCACGATCTAAAAGCTCCCCTATCTAAAAGTTAACACGACCAATATCTTGTATCCGCATTTCCAGAGTAGAAAGAGAAAAATATCATATGCATAGAGCTTAAAGCAAGTTCACCAATTGAGTCCTATCATCCATTATTCATTATTTTTTTGTGTTTATTTCCACTCTCTAGGTCACCGACACAGTTTCCAAACTAATCTCGGTCATCGAGTCAATTTGCAAGTCACAAAAGTGATCCAGAAAGTGATTTTAATGAGTCAGTTTAGAAGTTGTGCCCGTGCCTTAAGAGGATGAAAATAACACTAAAAACAGTGAATAGTAAGTGACCCAACTGGTGAATGCTCTTATAATTTAAATGATTGCTCTTATAATTTAAATGATTTTAAATTACCCACATCCCAACCACTTCAACAAAATTTCAACAAATAATAGATGAGATCCGCATGCATCATACGAGACAAAACAAACCTATCAAGGAACCCTGAGATTACATCATTTGATATTTTTTTAGTGAAGTATTACAGAGACATTAATATCATTGATTTTGACTAAAGCCAATAGAAATGATCACAAAATGTTCCACTTCCCCGCCAGTGCCTGGCAAATCATTGTGATACAGTACGCAGCACTCAATGGATAACTACAAACTGCAAAAATAAACATAAATGTTACATGGAACAATCCCAGGACTCGGTAAAATTAAAATGGTGCTTCTGAATGTATCCAGAAAAAAATCCTAAGCAATTTGATTGGCATGATTCATAAATGAGGTTAAAGTTCACGATATTTTAAAATAATAATGAAAAAAGGCCATGGAAATCCAACATGATTCAACATACACCCATCAAATTCAATGCCAAAACCTGAAAACATTCACCCCAAGTTCATGATCTTTTCTCAAAGTGCAAGAATTAAGCTATTCTCCCCAGTACCCACATATATGAGTCTTCTATTTTTCTATCTACAAACTCTACTTTATGGCATTAACCATCCAACAGAGCAACATTTCTGAACCACCAGAAAGCAGAAGGAACTTATATACTGATCTTGGTAGCCCCAAAAAAAATAAATAAAGCCTTGATCTTATCCTAACTACTAACCAAGAACAATTTGGTCAACCAGTTCAAGTGTAACTAATCATAATAACTTTAATGCAGTATAGATACCATGAAGATGAAAATTCCGATGTATTTATAACTGAAGCCACAAATAGTACACCAACTAAGTCTCCACATAAGTCAAAATCAAAACTGATGAAGTTAATATCTACACACACACACATGTAAATGTGCATACATATATATCAGTGGTTTTATTTTTCAATTAGGAGATTAATATCACAAAATCAAAAGCCCTATAGATTTAATTTCATGTTGGCTTGAAGAATAAAGACGACCTCAAAACAAATGACCTTGAGAAGGGAACTCTTCTTGGTGGCAAACAAAATGTCTCCAGCTCAAGACCCTATGAATCACTCCATGCTTGCGATAGAGCTGCACAACCTAAATGACTGTCCTAACAACCACTGCCGCAGCTCATTATAGAAATCAGCAATTACACTTTCTAGCAACAGAAATTCTCCCAGACAAAGATCCAGAAAAAGAAGACGGGCTGGGTAAATGTAACAACAACGAAACAATTGCTAGGTAGCCTAGTTGTAGTTAAGGGGCTAGATTTGGCTGAGTTTTGCTGGAGACATAAAATAAGGGGTATTATGGGAAATCTTGCTGGGTGTACTGTGTACATAGAGATTTCTAAGGAATTTAAATTTTGCTGGGAATAAAAAATTGCTGGGTGCATTACGTTTTTTGTTAGGTGTATTTAGGAGCGCCCACTTACAAAACAAAAGGTAAAAAGAATTGCCAACACACAGACCAACTTAATGAAGCACATTCGTACATTAATCTAAGGCAGTTACTGGTACCAGCTTGGTCATCAACATTTTGACAAAATGACCCTATTTGGATGTGTGATTTGAATCCCAAAAACACAGTTAATATTCTATAGTTTAACAGCTTGATTGAACTGTTAACAATAAATAGATATACAGAAGACGTAACCAGAAGTAATGCATGGTTTCAAATAATACTTCTATCCAATCAATTCAAATAGATGGACCATAAAGAAAATGCAAGGCCTAATAATGTCTAGGTCTATCTATATTGCTTTGAATCCTAATGTTCTCACAGGTTTTCTTAACTAACAATATTTTTTAATCATTCACCAAATTGGACCCCTTAAGATAATTTTGAATCCCAACAGTAGGTCTGTTAACTTTTCAGTAGTAAAAGCAGGGGAAATCTGCCTCAAAAACATAAAAACTTATGCTGATGAAAAGCAAAGATATGCAGGTAAATAGAGTGCTCCACCCAACTTACAAAGAAAATCCAAAGCAGAAAAGAACACAATTGGCAATCAACTTACTTGATACAAAATCATCAGTATAGTCCGTCTCAACTTTGCCATGAGCCATTGCACCAACCTGAAAATGCAGTGTTATAACAGAATTCCATTTTTACCATATTATATGTAAAGATGAGGCCAAGTAGTACAAACCATACCACAAAAACAAGGTCCGTATTGTTTTCAGCAGCAGCAACATATTTTTGAATGCTAACTAATTTCTCTGAACTGTACGAGAGTCCTGAAATGCAAAAATACATCATGACATTCATAATAGATGTGACATGAATGCTTCCAAAGTATAATATACTGACCTACTTTCCGGGAGTTAACAGGTAAATACTGTGTCACAGGGTTCTTGATCATACGCATAAGTTTCTCACGCTTACCAACGGCAGATATACTCAGTTTCTGTAGCAGCTGCACTGCAAGTTGAATGGCAGGATCAAACAAACCATAAAAACAGGGTTTTCAAGAAGAAGCAAAGAACATGTTAGAAGTCAGTTAAACTAAGGCATGGCCACATGCATGGTGGTCAATGTTGGCTGCTCACTACAGGCATTTACATTCAACAAGCTTTTCTTGTTTTACCATTTTGAGCTAAATATAGTTATGCATTTTTATTTTTATTTTTTGAGGTAATTGCATGTTAATGCTTTCACATATGCATACATCAAGTTGAACTAGTTTTACCTCAGTGATCTTTGTTGTAACGTGTCTATATAAGGCAACTATATGTGTGTGTGTGTGTGATATCAGAAATAAGATAAAAGAGGATAATAATCTTCTGCTCACATTTTATCAGAACAGAAACAATTTATAAAGCACAGTGTAAGACAAGGAAATAAGATGGACTTACACATGACACCAGAGAACCGCTTAAACGTCCTTGGGATACGAACATAAGGTTTAATCTCAATAAGTTTACCATCTTCGGTCTTCACATACACACATCGCAGCCTCCCAGCTTTATTAATCGGGCTATCTAAAATCATGAGGAGAGCCTGCAGATCACAAAATGCCATTGTAACATAAGAACCAAAGAAACCGTAAGCAATACTGTACCAATTGAATTTCAACAGCTGTTTTATAAATCTTCTTGATTCTAATTTGTTCTATATATCATAGTCCACCTCAAATTAACCGTCTTTCCAGATTAATCATCATAGTACTATGGAAATGAACTCTTTGCTCATTGACTAAGAATAGATATAACCATATGTAGATTATATAAAATGATAAACCAACAAAAGCCCCAGTCTGCTAACCTGATGAAGGATATCAGGCCTATAATGAGCAGGGTTTTTGCCCTTCTTCTTCAAGAAATTTGCGTGATCATCAGAATTCAAAAGCTGTTCAGTCTGTTAAGCATAGAACAAATTTAAGACGAAAATTTAATGAAAAGGAAAAACAAACATTTGGGAAATTTAAGACCCAACTCCTCTACCCAAATATCCAAAAGAACAATTAAACAATACAATAGCAACAAGATTGAACCTTTCCAACTTTGCCGATTTCCAAAGAAGCTTTCTCAAGGATAAAGATGACCCCAGGTCCGCTTTTCGGGTTCTGGTCAGTACTTGGGCCAATTGGAATGCCCTCAAGTTCAAATTTCTCGCCCTCTTTTCCTTGTGTTTCATTTTCGTCACCCATAGCTGGTTTACTGGGTTCCTCTACTTGTTCTGCTGCTTCTTCTTCGTCTCTGTCATACTTCTCTTCCCTCGTCTTTCGCTTCTTTCCCTTCACTGCGTATGGCCTCACCATTTTTGTGGCTCACAGATTGACGGTGACAGAGAGACACAAGGTTGAGAAGCTGGGTGGTTCGGCGGAAGAAGAAGACAGAAATACAGAAAGAACCCAAATCCTGAAGAGAGATAAGAGAATATAAGGTTTAGGGTTTAAGGACCATTTCGGGCTTATTGTGGGACAGTACTTATCTATGCACCTTGACGAATAATAAGTGCACCCAATCGCCAATGTCCACAGTCCCACCTCTCTTTTTTTCTTTTTCTTTTGTTTTTTTTCCTTCTATTTCATAAGAGAATTACAAGTTAAAACCCTTCGTAAATTGAAAATCCTTCTATATACCCGCAATGCAAATTACTCAGCACCTATTAGATAATATTAACCCTTGATAATGGACATTTGCCGGTAGAATGATTGCCACGTCAGCAATTTAACTGAATTTTTAGACAGAAAGTAACGGAATAGACCTATTGGTTCAAAAATTGAGAGTATAATGACTAAACGTGTAAAATTAGAATAACAGAGATTGAAGTGTTTTTTAAGCAAAAATCTAAGGACTAAACAGTATTTAATCCTATTATTTATGTGATTATCTACATAAATATTCATTAATGTTTTACTTATGATGTAAATTATACCTCAAATACTCATTGTTGTTGTTTATTTTTTGTTTTATGATCCTATTAAAGATATGGTGAAATGGAGCTTCTATTCATACCTTAAAAACTGATATTTGAACCTCCTAACACTTAAAAAATCCTTTTTTACCCTTAATTAAAAAAGAGTAACTCTATTCAAACCTCTAATTTTAGCATTTAGACATCCGCTTATAACGCCTTCTTCTTATACTCTTTTGTTCTGCTTTGGTTTTTCTTTACATCTCCCTGTTATCAACATCCCCGCCACCAGACCACCCAACTTTACCACCACAATGATGCCCAACAAGTTTACCACCACTGGTTTCCATTGGCCTTAACCGACGGTCAAGATTTGTGCAATTGAACCCGAATTCTTATGGGTCGTTGTGGCTTCGATCACTTCGTTCACTTTTCTAAAAACAATTTTATTGGGTAAGTTTTACCATTGGAAGTTGATCATCGTGCGAAACAACCTTTCTCTGCTAGCGATGCAATTCTCTGGTAAAACAATTATTGCTTAACGTTATCAAAGAAGGAATAAGCAAATTTTTAAACTTGCTCTTCATATATAGTTTATAGACGATGGGAACTTATCAATGTATTGCTTTTGATGTAATGAATATTTTGGTGGGAGTATATTTAAACACGTTGAAGTATTATGTCAAGTATTCAAAGTTCTTGAACATTGGATTTGAGATACAGAGTAATGGAACAATACTAACTTGCTTACACTGAAAGACCTATTCTACACAGAGTATAAATCAATCTTTGCTGATAGAGATAACTAATCACTCCTTCTGGTATGACTTTGCTTTAAAGCCTCATTGATGTCAAACACTATGCAAGTGATAAATGCAGTGAGCAAGTGATAAATGCAGTGAGCAAGTGATAAATGCAGTGAGCAAGCAATGCTTATAACGAACAACCAAAGAGAGTTTTGTAAAAACAGTTCATGAAGACTAAGCAACACAAATAAATTTCTCAATCAAAAACATTGGAAATGCAGTTTCAAAACCTTTTATAGAAGAAAAAGACTCCCCCTCAATCCGATCACATTGATCAGAGATTGAGATAAACATAGAAAGGTTTTTCAAACAAATCTTGAGACTTAATCAATCCTAACTAATAGCATGTAATTGTTATCTCTAAGAATAGTTATGTGATATGCATTCAACACAGTTCTAAATGCAGATAAGATTTTCAAAAACTCTTTCTAAAAATACTGATAAGATTGCTTAACTGTTTAAATCCACAATTTAAGCAACAATCACATGCAGTATGATATGATATGCGTATACCTTTGATTGAAATGAGTGAGTTGTTCAGACCCTTGATTGATGTTATCTTGAATCCACCAGTCTTCAATTCAGCTACAGCTACAGCTTTGCATGATCTTCAATCTCCTAGAGCGACTGGGAAAGTTGGAGAAAATTTACCTAATGCTTTTGTCCCGTAGACTCCTCATGTTCTTAGGAGAATTCATGTTGAATGAGAACTTGCCAATATACTTACATATGGTCGTATTTCTTCCAACTATTGGGAATATGTTAGAAATCTTATGTAAAAATCTAAGTGCATGCTCTGCGAGATCAGTGTGCCTCAAGTTAATGAAATTAGGTTTTTATTTGGAAAATTGGGAATTCAATGTTGCCATCATACGTATTATTATTTTCTTTTCATTTGGGTTGTGGAGGTCTACACTACCCCTAACGAAGAAGGTGCGGTGTACCGTGTATGTGTTTAAGTCTGTGGGCAATGCAAATAGCGCAGACACGCAACGAGCCTTTCAACACCAATCTCATTTTCTAAGTTTGGTTCTTGGGTCGGGACAAACAAGCTCAAACCATAAGTGATTCATCAATTTATTTATTTTTCAAGCGTGGAATAGATTTTCAGCTACGCAAATTGGTGATTCTTTGTAGGCGTTGACATATATCGAGAAATACGAAGAATCAAGCCAAATTTCAAACATATTTTTTTCTTTATTAAAAGAAAAAAGAAAATGTAGTTCCAATCTAATCGAATATTGTCACACAATGTACACAAGCGCAGATTGCTTATTTGGGCAAATGAAATGTATAAAATTGACCACGAGAAATATATTTACATGCCAGTTATAACCATCGCGAATTCACAATCTCTCATCATGTAAGATATAATGGCAAACATTTGATCTTTTTTCATGGTTTTTCTCATATGTTTGATGAGATGAACACGAACTCTAACCAATTTCTTTATTTCAGTTTCAATTAGTTTGTCTTACCATTCATCCAAGCATCGTTGAGCTTTAAATTACCCAATATTTCATCAATTAGCTTCGATCTCTACCTCAGAAACACCATGAAGGTTTCAACAATAATAAGGGAACCCAAAGTGGAAAGGGAAATCAAGGCGAGGGCAACTTAATTATATTTGGGTGGCAAACTTTGAATCACAAAAGTTAAATTTATATTATAATTAAAAAAGATGAGTGAAATTTACACTCTCCATTTTACAATTCAAATTTTATCTTTTATTTTTTAGTAACTTAAATTTTATCTTTAGTGACTTAAATTTTATTATTTTATAAGAATTTCAACTAACAAAAGGGAACAATGAGTGTAGATTATAAAAAAGAAAAATTAAAGATTGAGTGTAGATTATAAATTGAGAACTGCGAATTTCACTTCTCATAAAAAAATTTGAAATTAAGAAAAAAAAATTGCTAAAATATTTACTTTGCAATACAGTGATGGGTCCTTGTCTTGCATTAGACTAGGAAACTCAAGCTCTAATTATGTATCGTTAAGCCTCTTGCTTGTGCTCTCTTTTTTTTTCCTGGGCTCTTCTTCTTTTTATTTTGTGGGCCTTCTTCTCTTCTGCATTTTTTTTGTCTGGGCCTTGTTCTTGTAATTGAGCCTTCGAGCGAAACGGGCTTAACTTCAATTTGGGTCGTGGCGGCTAAAGGACGACGACCCATTGCTGTAGTGAATATACCGCCCAAGTGGTTGGACAATAATTTAATTTGGAGAAAAATGCACCATCAGTGCCTCAACTCTTGTGCACCGGCCAAGTTGATACCCGGACTCTCAATTGTATCAATGTGATACCTGAACCCATATTTTGCTATCAAGGAGGTACTTCCGTCAAATTTCTCAAACGGGAACGTTAAAAAAGTCATGTGCCAATCACATGGGCTGAAAAAAAAGGCAAATACGTCTTTTTGCCCAAATGCAGCCCAGTTTTTTTTTTTTTTTTTTTTTACACAATTTTCTCTTTCCTCTTCTTCTTCTTCTTCTTCTTTTTCTTCCTCCTCCTCCCTTGTTTAGTCGTTCAGTCCAATGAAGAAGGTAAAGAACAAGTCTTTATGTGGTGAACTGTGTGCTTTATAATTCAATAGCAGCGATCCCATATTAGATTGAGGCTCTTCCATTTGTATCCCTTCCGATGTCATGCGAAAAGACACAGACCAGAAACGAAATTTTGCAGCCACTATCACAAGACAATCCTTTGGCCTTGTCACTATCCCTACTTTTATTAAACACCGAAGACGTGAACATCGACGAAAGCCTCTGCTTCCCCATCATCGCCGCCGCCGCCGTAAGCGATGAATTGGGCTTTTTGGGCCGCGGCTCCTTCCCCACCTTCTTCGTCCTCTTGGGCCTCATATCGCCGTCTGATTCATCCTACAACATCGGCAGCCCGCGGCGGGTCCAGTCCTCTTCCTTGCCATCGTCTCAGTACCCTAGGCCATCATCGTCCTCGATGAAGTCCCCGAACTTCTCTCGGCGCTTGGCGATGATCGCGTTGTACTTGTCCTCGTCGACCGTGTCGTAGATCGGCTTCTCCATCTTGATCTGGAATCGGTCGTCGGCTTTTTCGGAGCAATGGCCGCCCTGTCGGCCGGTACAGGCTGCCAGTACTTCGCCGCCTCCGCCCCACCAGAGCCTCGAGTTCACCGTCAAGTTGCTGTAAGTGATATTTGGGCAAGCATTGATTAATGGGTTTTTGATCTAGCTCCTAAGGAAAGAAAGCATAACGCTTGAGTTTATGTTTAACAGATGGTGTTTTGATTTTGAATGATGTCAAATGCCAATTGATTGGATAATATATTGTTTTCCAGATTTGGTTTTGGTTTGTTATCGAATTTCAATTTTGGTCAAGACTTGCAAGTAGAATTGCTACAATTTAATTTGAAGCTCTGAGATTTTTGGGATAGTGGAGCACCTGCATCTGTTTGCGTCTGGTTTACAATGGCAATGCATTCATACCATCTGCATTATGGGCCCTTTTCTTTATCTTCTTCAACCTCACTTTCCCTCATTAATTTGCTTCGTACCCTGTTGAAGGTCTGTGTACAATTTGTTGGGTTTTGGTTATGAATGGAGAACTGGGTTTTGGAAATTTGTTGTTTTGGTTGTGATTAGAGAACGGGGTTTTGGTTTAATGGAGCATTGCTTTAGTAAAGTTTGGAACTTTGGATTGAGCTGAAATCGAAATCGCATTGAACATTTTGTATGCTTAAACTTAGAGCTGAGGTAGTGGAGGTCGGAGAGGCAGGCGGTTCTGGAAAATGACGACGGAGGGAATGGTGGTCATCCCCTATGGAAAATGGCAGGAAATCAAGGTCTAGTTGAGTCTGGGGTCATTTAAGTCATTTCATGGCATTTTTGGGGTCCACATGTTTGCCACGTCAGACATCTGACGGAGCCGTCAGTGAAATGTGACGGAAGTACCTCGTTGATAGTAAAATATGGGTTCAGGTATCACATTGATACAATTGAGAGTCCGGATATCAACTTGACCGGTGCACAAGAATTGAGGCACTGATGGTGCATTTTTTCTCTTTAATTTGTGTAATCCCATATAAACAATACTTTCCAAATCCGTATTTCCAATGTGGGAAAGCCATGTCACATCATACTTTGAAATTTCAATCTTATTTGTCCTGCCCAAACTGCGACATCTCATCTCTTCTCTCAGAGTCCGACTGTAACTATCAATGCCCGTCGTTTGGAGTTGCACGTGTGCCTTCGTCTTCGCCTTCCTCTGATATTGAACTTTGGCTGCAACTAGACTACACTCCAATATTGAACTTTTGCTCTTCTGCTTTAGTTTAGTGTTTGTTTCCCTTGGTGTCTACAGGTCATTCTCTTCTTTCATGATAAGAAATATAATATATTGGATACCTGTAGAAAATTGATACGTTTTGTGAAAACAAGAATGGTAAGCATATGTATAATTCAGGATTCGTCAAACATCCCTGAGATCAAGAATATATAGCATGTACTGGTAATGTTCCGACCTCTTTTTTTTTTTTTTTTTTTTTTTTTTTGCTGCATGAAGTGCAAATGAGCTGCCTTCTGTATTTGGTATGATTTCAAACTATTTTGAGCTGTTAGTATTTTACTAGTAAAACTACCCTGGTGTGTTTAGCCTAAAAGGTACAAATCAAGTTCCTATGTTCTGTTTGGTTGGGAAAGAGAGCTTCGGTCATGGACGGAATTCCGCAGAACTTAACTTGGATGACTGTTGAGTTGCTTGATTGAATGATGACCCCCCTGCAGGCTTCTGAAAGCGGCATTTTTTTCTGTTTTTTTTTTTTTTTTTTTTTTCAGTTGTCGTCAAGTAACAAGTCTATTGATGATATTACTACAAACTTACATAGATTAGATTTCAGATTGTTTTTGAGGGACTCCTGGAAGGGAGTATTTCCCTCTTCCTGTTTCAATTTTGCCTTTTCTTCTGTTTATGGTTCTTTCATTGGGATTTTCCTATACATAATTGTGCTGTGGTTTCCTTCTCAATGATTGGTTTTAAAAACAAAGGTCATGATTTGTTTGGGATGGCTTTTTGAAATAACTCTACTTGCAGGCATAAGACAAGGACACATATTGGGTAGTGGGTGAAAGATATCTCAGCTAAACTTAAGCAAGGTAGTGAAACTGATCACCATGCTGAAGTTACTGTAAGTCTACCACTTCACTCACTTATCCATTGTACATAACACTGTTCTAAGTTATGAAGAGTTCAGTTCTATATATTCTGTCTATATAAATTATAAAGCTATCATCTTTATTGTTTACCCTCCACAATCTCACCCCAGAATCTACCACTTGGCCAAGGCACAAAATCTCTTTGGTTGAGTATTCCTATGTTATCAGTGCATATTGTCAATTTAAGTTTCTTCATCTGATCAGCAGAACATGGGTTTCACCTTCTCAGATCATCAAAATTCATGTCTAAAACTGCAGGTTGTCAAAAAGATTGCTGATGCTAAGCTTGCAAACAAATTCCAGGCAGCTCTTAAAGACTATCAGAAGACTCAGAGGCTTGCTGCTGAAAGAGAGACGTCATATGCTCCTTTTGTTCCTAAACAAGTTCTCCCTTCCAGGTAACCCACATCTTACCAAACGAAACATTCCTCTTAAAATTCAACAGGAATGTTGCAAATCAGGCTGAAGAAAATCTGGCATCCAATCAGCAGGTTAATGTTGTTCCAATTCCCAATGGCAATGACAATGAAGCTGAAACTGGTGGCAGTACTGTAAGAATCAACATGGACTTGTCACACATTAACGTATAGTAAATTGATAATTAGCTTAATGTCAAAACTAGTTCAACATGGACACAAACTGTAAACCTATTTGTGACTTAATGAAAGAGTGTATCAATTCATTAAGGTTAATGATCCTATTCTTAGTCTGCAAGAAAGACTACAATGAGGTGTTACATTAAGAATCTAACTAGGAAACCTAATCCAATAAAGAATGCTTTAATGGGAAGCTTCTTGAGGTTTAAGTCTCCTATATATATGGATGAATTGGTCCTTGTTGCCACCACGACCTATTGCATAAGTTCTGTCCATTGAGAAGCAAGTTAGTAAGCAACAAAAGACTACATTCTTGTGATCGTGTGTTGCAGCTGCAGAAGATGGAATCCATGACAGTAATTGTTGAAGGTAAGTTTTAGATTTTTAGTTCTTTTGTGATTGTTGTCAAGTTGATGTGCATATGTTGTGAGCATGATCTTGTATGGTTTTACAATTGGTATCAGAGCTTAGGCTCACAAATATGAATTTAATTTTGCTTGACATGAAAATCGTTTTAAGGGTTTTGCAAAACAAACAAACAAACAAACAAAAAAAGAATCTTTGCTTTATGGGTTAACCTGTTAACAACTCTAGGCCTAATCACAGCAGGAGCAAGCTCCAGACCTGAACCCGACCAAAAACCTCAGGTGACCGTTGTATCACAACGGTTAGTTTTGATCAAGATGAAGTTCTGGGACTGGATTTGGAAGCACGCGAGATGTTTCCATCTCTAGAGGGGATTCAAAACCCCGATTGCTGTGAATTAAGAAGCTAATAGAGTCGATTGCTGCTTCTAGATGTCAAGTACATGCTTCTGTTGTGAGTTTTAGCAGCAAATTAGGGGAAAAGCAAAATCAGGTTTTTCTGTGAAATTGTTTTCGATTCAAAGCATGATTTTAAGTTTTTGATTGTGCTCAAGAACCCTAGTTGCATTCCCGGCGTGCGTTAGGCCAGAGTAGATGGTGACCGGATGAAATTTACTATTTTTTTATTGTTCTGTAGTTTCTTGGAATCGAAACAATTGTCTGTGCTTGAATGTGTATGTTTTGATATGCATGTTGAATTGATTGATGATATGGTATTGTATCTGTGATTGTGTAAAATTATATGAAGAACAAAAATCTCCTAGAAATTGTTTACACATTGTTAAAGTTGACAGATACAAGAGCTTATTTTCTTACAAGGATGAATCTGGATAGAATATAAAGTAAAAGAGCTCATATGTTTTGTGGTTTTCTGTTGGCATAAGTGATTATGATGCACAAAGCTTCCTTCATCGATGTTGGCAGAAAACATATGGTATAACAAAACTGAAATTATGTTTTGTGTTTTAAAACTATGCTTCAGTTTTATCTTCCAAAGAAGTGGTCAAGCATGGTTTTAGAATACAAAACAACAGTATGCATGCTTGATGAAAATAAATCCGGATCTGTCTAAAGATGTGGAAAAATTTTCTTTGGATAACTTGTTTTCATTGAATGTAGCATATTGATAAAGAACTCCAGGATGTTATGCTTCTGCTCAAAAGTGTTGCTTAACATTGTGTTTGGTTATGGACTGATATGATTGCAAGTATGGATGATTAGGTTTTCTGTATGAACTTTCCTTGAACTGTTCTTGTTTGGTTGCTTAAAGCTTAATATAACACATAAAACTTAAAGTTATTTTCTTTACAAATTGAGAACTCACTTGAATTTTATTCTTGCTCCTTAGGTAACTCCTACATGAATTTGAACAGTGTCTTAATGCTAATTGGAACCAACTATAGAGCTTGGGTAGACTCTGTAGAGAATTATATGGGAATGCATAAGAACATAGACTATTGCTTTATTGAGGATAAGCCTGCAGAGTTGAATAAAAGAGCACCAAGAAAGAAATTGATCTTTACAAGAAGTGGCATAGATCCAATAGGATGACTAAAATCTTATCCGTACCTCTATATCCAAAACTGTCAGGGAAAGTATAGAAGAGCCTGAGCTAGCATCAGATTTTCTGGAACTCATAGGTGCTAAGTTTAAAGAAAGTGAACAGGCAGAAGCAACTAGACTAACTAAGGAGTTTCATGATTTGTAGTACATGGGTTCAGGGGGAGTTAGAGAGCATATTATGGAGATGATCAATATATATGGCAGACTCAGGGAGCTCATGATGGGGGTTAGGGATGAGCAGGTAGTGCATTATGCACTGCATTCCCTACCTAATAGTTTTAGTCATCTTAGAACCAGTTACAATTCTCAAAAGGGAAACTGGACTCTAAATGAACTGATATCTATCTGTGTGGATGAGGAAGCTAGGATCACGGAAGAAAAGGAGACTGCTACAGCCATAAATCTCATAGAGAAGCCCAGGAAGAAAAAGCCCCAGAACAAGCTCAAGCCTACCAAAGCCATAACTAAGAGTTCAACAGCTGCAGTGGCCAAGGAAAACACGCCATTTAGGTTCAAGTGCTACTTTTGCAAAAGAGTAGGACACATGAAAAAGGACTGCACTGGCTATAAGAATTGGTTAGCAAAAAAGGGTAAGATATTTTCTAATTCAATCTTTTCCTTAGAAATTAATCTTATAAATGTTGAACCACAGTCTTGGTGGATAGATACAGGCTCACCTATTCATATTACTAATTCTTTGCAGGGATTCATAAGGAGGAGAAACCCAAAAAGTGATAAAGTGAACCTGTGTGTGGGCAATGACATGAGAGTGGCAGTCAAGGCTATGGCACCTTAAAACTCGATCTAGGATTAGGAAAATTTTTAGTTTTGGACAGTGTTTTCTATGTACCTTCCATGAGAAGGAATTTGGTTTCAGTTTCTCTTTTAGTAAAATCTGGTCGTAGACTTGTTATTGATAGTAATGGAATTCTTATTTCTAAAAATTCTGGTCAAATTGGTTCTGGTGTTATCCCAAATGATTATTTACAGTTTAATTGTTCAATGGCTCAACAAGAAACTTTACTTGTTAAAGATAACACAAACAGTACTAACACTTTAACATGTGTTAAATAACCAAACTAAATGAAAAGTCTGCATTTTTATGACATAGAAGACTCGGCCATGTTTCAAAAGAGAGACTGAAAATATTGGTGAAAAACAAAATCCTAAATGAACTTGATTTTTCTGATCTAATAGATTGTGTGGAATGTTTTAAGGGAAAATAACCAACACAAGAAAGAAAACTGCATACAGAAGCCAAAATTTGTTAGAACTCATACACACAACGAATAGAATTTTTGACGAATAAGATCAAGAATCATTATTAATTCTGATATATGTGGCCCATTTAAACATCAAACTATCTGTGGGATGTGTATTTTATCACATTCATTGATGACTTTTCTAGACACAGTTATATTTATCTACTTTCAGAAAAGGCACAAGCATTGAAAGCCTTTCAAATCTTTAAGTCTGAGGTAGAAAATCAAAATAGTCAGGTCAGATAGAAGGGGAGAGTTCTATGGAAAGTACACTGAATCCGATCAACAAAAGAGTCCATTTGCCTTGTTTTTGCAAGACAATGGAATTAAAGCTCAATACACAACACCATATAATCCACAACAGAATGGTGTTGCAGAGAGAGAATATGACTCTTTTGAACATGGTTAGATGTAGATGTGTACAACTGGATTACCAAAATTGCTATGGGGTGATGTTTTAAAAACTACAAATTATATTTGCAGCAGGACACCTAGTAAAGCTATAGAAAAGACTGCTTTTGAGCTTTGGTGTGGCAGGAAACCTAGTCTTCATCATTGCCATGTTTGGGCATGTCATGCAGAAGCTAGGATTTATAATCCAAGCTTGAACAAACTTGATCCCAAAACTGTTAGTTGCTATTTTATTGGATATCCGGATAAGTCAAAGTGCTACAAGTTATATTCTGCTCATCATCCACCTAGGATTTTTGAAACTCATCAAGTAAAACTCCTAAGTGAAAAAGTTCACAATACAAATTTTGAGGATTTAACCTTAGATTTTGAGAAAATTGTGTCAGATGAGAATATGAGTGTATCATTACCTTTAGAACAAGAACCATTAGCAATAGAAACTGTTACAAAAAATCAAGATGTAACTAATCAAGTATCTGATCAAGTAACTGATCATGTACCTGTACCTGATTAAGTCACTGATCAAGTAACTGATCAAGTACCTGATCAAGTACCTGAACCTCAAAATCCTCCAGTAGCTCAACCTAATCTTGACAATCCTCAGCCTAAAAGATCACAGAGAGCAAGAAAACCAACTTATGGGGGGGGGGGGGGGGAGAAGAGAGTGACTATATTGTTTATATGCAAGAACCAGAAATTGAAATGGACTGTTCAGAGTACAATGATCCAACTACATTTAATCAGGCCATTCAAAGTAGTGAATTTCATCAGTGGCAGCTGACAATGGAAGTAGAAATTGAATCCATGAGCCAAAATGCAGTTTGAGAATTAGTTATACCTAACCCAAATCAAAAGCCTATAGGTTGTAAATGGGTTTTCAAAACCAAAAGAGATGCAAATGGCAATGTAGATAGACATATAGCAAGATTAGTTGCCAAAGTTTTACACAGAAGGAGGGCATTGACTTCACTGAGACTTTTTCTCCAGTTTCTACAAAAGACTCGTTTAGGATAATCATGGCTTTAGTGGCTCATTTTGATATGGAGCTGCATCAGATGGATGTTAAGACAGCTTTCTTGAATGGTGAACTAGATGAGGTGATTTATATAAGGCAGCCAGAAGGGTTTGTACAAGCTGGAAATGAAAATTTAGTGTGTAAGTTAAGAAAATCAATTTATGGCCTAAAACAAGCTTCTAGACAGTGGTACAAGAAATTTGATTATGTAATTTCTACTTTTGGATTTACAGAAAATTTGGTGGATGAGTGTGTTTATTTGAAGACAGTTGGGAACAATTTTAGTTTTCTGGTACTCTATGTGGATGATATACTCTTGGCTAGCAGTAACCTAAAATTGCTTAAAGATACCAAGAGCTTTCTATCAAAGAATTTTGACAAGAAAGACTTAGGAGAAGCATCTTATGTATTAGGTATCGAGATTAAAAGAGATAGAGCACAGAGACTATTTGGTTTGTCTCAATAGAATTATGTTACTAAAATTTTAAAGAGATTTGGTATGGAAAAATGTGCAGTTGGAGAAGTTTCCATGTCCAAAGAAGATAAATTAACGAAGAAGCAAAGTCCTAGAAGTGATACTGAGAAAGAGAATATGGAGTCAAAACCTTATGCCAGACTTGTAGGAAGTCTCATGTATGCACAAGTCTGCACTAGGCTAGACTTGTCTTTTGCAGTAGAGATTTTATCAAGATTTCAATCCAATCTAGGCCATGAGCATTGGGTAGTTGGGAAGAAAGTTTTAAGGTGCCTGCAGAGAACCAAGAATTACATGCTAGTGTATAGGCAAGTGGAGGATCTAAAACTTGTTGGATTCTTAGATTCTGATTTTGCAGGGAATTATCCAGACTCCAAGAAGTCAACTTGTGGATATGTATTCATGCTTGCAGGAGATGCAGTTGCTTGGAAAACCATGAAGCAAACTTTGGTTTCCACCTCCACCATGCAAGCTGAATTTATTGCAGTATATGAGACTGTGTGTGAAGGACTTTGAATCAGGAATTTTCTCATGCAGACCAAAGTATTGAGTCACATTGTGGCTGACACACTTGTGATTTATTGTGACAATGAGGCTGCAATTTTCTTTAGCAAGAACAGTAAAAGATCAAATAATTCCAAGCATACTGATTTAAAGTATTACAGTGTTAGAGAAAGGGTAAAATATGGTGAAATAGCTATTTTGAGCATTGACACGAATTCACAGCTAGTAGACCCTTTCACCAAGGCCTTTTCTGTAGCAGCATTCCAGAAACATACAGCAAGCATCGGAGTTTAGCTAATCTAGATGCTTAAGTTCAGTAGAGAATGAGTCTAGTTGGAGCAATTTAAATTTCTAAAGGTTTCTGAGTTCTTGTATTTCCTTGAGTTGTGGATTTCCAGTTTATCTATCACAACTTGGTTGTAAAGACTGTTTAAAGTTATCAATAAATTCTTTGAGGTATTTCCAGTTATAGTTTTGCTGCAGCTTTGTTGTTTTATTTTAGAAAATTATCATTTTGTTTTAATGTCATACTTGCTATCAGATGGCTTAAATCATGTAAAGCATGATGTTATGATTTAAGTAATATTTTAAGCCATCAGTGTTCAGTGAATTTGCTTGAGTTTCTGGTTTAAGAAACATAAAGTTGGACCTGGTATATGCCTTCTTGTTGATACACATTAGCATATATCGTATCACTTCAGGTTTAACATATGTGGATTGCAGAAACTTGTGTTTGTGGTATTGAAACTCTGCATTTTTGTTAAAATGTATACTGTTTCTTGCTCTGCATAAGTAAATGTGATCTGATCATGTTGGAAAGGATTTCTGGTTTAATTTTGTTGTCTGGCGCGCACTAAAGTAAGTTGAGTAGTTTCTGACATTCTCTGGTGCAAATTATCAAGCTTAATATGTGTCAGTCCAAGGGGGAGATTGTAAGAGTCAACATGGACTTGTCACACATTAACGTATAAATTGATAATTAGCTTAATGTCAAAGCTAGTTCAACATGGACACAAACTGTAAACCAATATTGTGACCTTAATGAAAGAGAGTATCAATTCATTAAGGTTAATGATCCTATTCTTAGTCTGCAAGAAAGACTACAATGAAGTGTTACATTAAGAATCTAACTAGGAAACCTAATCCAATAAATAATGCTTTAATGGGAAGGTTCTTGAGGTTTAAGTCTCCTATATATATAGATGAATTGGTTCCTGTTGCCACCACGACCTCTTGCATAAGTTTTGTCCATTGAGAAGCAAGTTGGTAAGCAATAGAAGACTACAGTCTTGTGATCGTGTGTTGCAACTGCAGAAGATGGAATCCATGCCAGTAATTGCTGAAGGTAAGTTTTAGTTCTTTTGTGATTGTTGTCAAGTTGATGTGCATATGTTGTGAGCATGATCTTGTACTGAAGCAGAAGAATACCTGGTATTAAAGCAGCTGGGAGATGCTTTTCAGACTCCCATTGGAAATCAGCATGATTCCAAGGCTCGAAAACTGATCCTGGTAATCTTTCAACCTCAGTTGAAGGTCAACCTGATAGAAGCCATTCGTCTGATATGACTGAATGTTGAACTGGACAACCTAAACACAGAAACTGGAGGAATGTTCTTGTTATTGAATTCAACTACAACTCTTGGCTTTATAAACCTTTACAATAAAGAAGATAAAAACAAATTGCACCCCACGTTTTTCTCTAACTAAACGTGGATCATGATCTAGACTGAATCAAACCTATAAGCACTTCCCTAACAAATCGGGATTATTAACAACATGCACAAAACCAGTAACTAACAAACTTGACAGCTACGTAACAACTTTCCAACATTTCCTCCCTTAAACTAGTTGCACTTGTGCAATCAGTTTATGTCTGGCATAGAACACATTCCCAGCAGTCCTCGCAGCTTCTCAAACACCTCAAGCTTTAATGGCTTCGTCATAATGTCTGCAATTTGATCCCGAGAATTGCAGTGAGCTAGCTTCAAAGTCTCGTCTTTAGTCAGGTCACGAATAAAGTGGAAGCGAAAATCAATATGTTTGCTTCTTCCATGAAGCACAGGATTCCTTGTAAGCTTTATGGTTGAACAATTATCACAGTACACAGTGGTGCTTTCATGTTGAGTATGACCTAGTTTCTCAAGAACTCTCCGCATCCAAACCACTTGACATGCACAGAAGGCAGCTGCAATATATTCAGCTTCGGTTGTGGACAAAGTAACCACTGGTTGCTTTTTAGAGGACCATGAGACTGCACCCGTGCTTAGCATAAAAACATATCCGGATGTACTTCTCCGGCCATCCAAGTCACCTGCATAATCGCTGTCCGTGTATGCCTCAAGCTTCTCACTTCCATTCCTTTTATACAGAATCCCCAAATCAGTTGTACCATTGAGATACCTAAGCACCCTTTTGACCACATGCATATGTAGCTCAGTTGGACAGCTCATGAATCTACTAATTAAGCTTAACACATACATTAGATCAGGTCGAGTTGCTGCCAAGTACATCAAACCCCCAACAATCTGTTTATACAGTGTAGCATCCACCTTCACACCATCTTCGTCTTCCATCAGCTTACACCCAGGAACAATAGGATTCTTTGAAGAATTACTCTCCCTCATGCCAAATCTTTCTAACAATTCCCTCGCATATTTTCTTTGACAAATGTAAATCCCCTCATCACTCTGAATTACTTCCACCCCAAGAAAATAATGCATTTTACCAAGATCTATCATATCAAACTCTCTTTCCATAGACTCCTTAAACTCTTTGAACATCTTCTCATCACTACCAGTATATATTAAATCATCAACGTAAAGGGTAACTATGAGAATATTACCTCCTTCTCTTTGCTTCACGAACAAGGTATGTTCATAAGGGCATTTCTCGAATCCTTCTCCAATGAAGTAGGCTTCGATGCGGCTGTACCAAGCTCGCGGAGCCTGCTTGAGGCCGTACAAGGCTTTCTTCAACCTATACACCTTCGACTCATCACCTTTCCTCCCATAGCCTTGCGGTTGATCAACAAAGACTGCTTCGTTCAGCTCCCCGTGCAAGAATGCACTTTTAACGTCTAATTGATACACACACCATCCTTTTTTAGCAGCAAGAGCAATTACCATGCAGATAGTATCCCACCTAGCCACTGGTGCGAAAACTTCAGTGTAATCGATTCCGTATTGCTGAGAATATCCCTTTGCCACAAGTCTGGCTTTATACTTCTCCACCTCTCCATTTTGATTCAGCTTTGTTTTAAAAATCCATTTCACTCCAATGGTCTTAGCTCCGGTTGGTAAATCTGTAAGCTCCCAGGTGCTATTCTTTTCTATTGCCTTTATTTCATTATCCATTGTAGTCCTCCATTTGTCACTTTGGATAGCTTCTTCGAAAGTGGCTGGATCGGAACCTGAAGTAAACAACACAAAGTCTTGACTCACTTCTTCTTCTGACAACCCTTCTCCGCTCTCGTAATCTTCCATCCACACAGGTGGTCTGCGAGTCCTCCCTTCTTCTTGAGCTTCTTCTGAAGTTTGACTTGAATCCGAACCATTTGCTACCTCACCTTCTGTATTGTCATTTGAATCATCTTCGTCTTCACCTTGAGTGAGTTCATTCCTTTCTTCTTCAGTTTCTCCCCAGTCTAACACATCTAGCTTCATCTCTTCTGAAATTTTTCCCCAATCCCAGCACTCATCTTCTTCGAAAATCACATCCTTGCTGATCACAATACGATTGGTTGCTGGATCAAAGAGCCGGTATGCTTTGGATTCGTCACTCATTCCCAACATCACACACCGAAAACTTTTGTCATCAAGTTTCTTTCTCTTAGCTTCTGGTACGTGCACATGAGCAACACAACCGAAGACTTTGAAGTAATGAACTGATGGTTTGACGCTGCTTCATGCTTCCTCAGGTGTCAATTCCTTTACTGCCAAGGTAGGGCTTCGGTTGAGAATGTGAATGGTCCAGTTTACCGCTTCGGGCCAGAAATACTTTGGGACATGCTTCTCTGACAACATACATCGAACCATATTCATAATGGTCCGATTCTTTCTCTCAGCCACCCCGTTTTGTTGAGGGGTGAAAGCTGCAGTCAATTGCCTCTTTATTCCATGTGAGCTACAGAATGAATTGAATTCTTGAGAGGTGAACTCTCCTCCCCTATCTGTTCGAAGACACTGAATTGGAGCCCTTGTTTCTTTCTCAACCATACTTTTAAACATCTTAAATGAAGCAAAAGCTTGAGACTTCTCAGATAAGAACGACACCCAAATCTTTCGACTGTAATCATCTATAAAAGTAATCAGGTACCTTTTTCCACTGCTTGATGAAGGCGTGATTGGTCCACAAATGTCAGAGTGCACCAATTGGAGTCTGTGTGTGGCTCTCCACAAGCTTTTCTTCGAAATGGATTCCCTGTGCTGCTTGCCTATGATACAGTCCTTGCACAGCTTGCTCGGTGTTTTCATTTCAGGCAGCCCTCTCACCATCTTCTTATAGTGAAGGGTTCTCAGTCCCTTAAAGTTAAGGTGGCCGTAACGACAATGCCAAAGGTGTGTTTCATCTTCTGTTGTAGTCTTGAAACACGTTGGGACTTTTGGCATCGTAGTTGCAAGAATTACGAACATTCTGTTTGCTGACATCTTCGTTTGTATGAACAGACCCTTCTTTGCATGATAGCATTGACACACTCCATCTTGAATTAACACAGCAACTCCTTTCTCTGACAGTTGTCTGATGCTAATCAAATTGGTCTTTAGCTCGGGAACATAGTACACATTGGTAATTACTTGTGTAACTCCATCAACATGCAATCTGACGTTACCTTTCCCAACTACCGCCATTTTGAAGTTGTTCCCAAGCTTGACAGTTTGTCTATACTGCTCGTCGATGTCTGCGAACCATTGTTTGTTTCCTGTCATGTGATTGCTACATCCCGAGTCAAGGAACCAAACCTCCTCCCTTTTGGCATCGTTGAGCTCAACATAAGTCATTAAAAGCATCTCCTCTGTCTCATCTAATTCAGCATAGTGTGCACTCTTCTCCCAATCGGGACATTCATATTGAAAATGCCCCAATTTATGACACTTGTAGCACTCAACTAGTGCCTTGTTGAGCTGTCCTCTTCCTCGACCCCTTCCTCTGCCTCTAAAGATTCCTCTTCCTCGACCTCTTACACCATATCTGTTGTCATCTCTTCCTCCTGCTTTCTCATCCCAAGTCACCTTCAACACTTGCTCTTCTCCTCCAGTATGAGCTCGCATTCTCTGCTCATGAACAAGCAGACTACTCTGAAGTTCATCGATCGACATTGTGTTGAGGTTATTAGATTCCTCTATGGCAGCCACAACATAATCGAATTTCCCCGTCATGGACCTTAGTATCTTCTCCACAATCACCAACTGCTCCATTCGTTCCCCATGCGCCTTCATTTTGTTGGCAATGGCTAAGGTCCGAGAGAAGTAAGCATCTACTGTCTCTCCATCTTTCATCCCAAGGACCTCGAACTCCCTCCTAAGAGCTTGCAGTTGAGCTCTTTTCACCTTCGTGGACCCTTGATACTTCTGCCTCATCGAGTCCCATATATCTTTGGCCGTGTCTCGATTTAGAATCGTCTCCATAATACCTCTCTCAATAGCCTGGAACAGATAGTTTTTCACTTTGAGGTCTTTCAACTTTGCCTCCTCGATAGACTTGCGCTGCACTTCTGTTGGTTGGACTCCATCAGCCACTATTGGTATTCCATCCTCCACCAATCCCCAATACTCTTTTGATCTCAACAGATTCTCCATCAACATAGACCAATGGTCATAATGACCATCGAATCTTGGTATAGATGGGGAAACAAAATTGATGTTCTCTGCTGCCATTGTTGACTCTCTCAACCCTAAGTGTTTCCCTCTGACCCTCTACTTCTCTATGTTTCACTCCTATTCAGTCTTGTACTCTTCCAGAGAAAGTTGCAATTTCTCGTCTACTCAAACCCCAAATCAGGCCCTGTGGAGGGCTCTGATACCACAATTGTTGAACTGGACAACCTAAACACAGAAACTGGAGGAATGTTCTTGTTATTGAATTCAACTACAACTCTTGGCTTTATAAGCCTTTACAATAAAGAAGATAAAAACAAATTGCACCCCACGTTTTTCTCTAACTAAACGTGGATCATGATCTAGACTAAATCAAACCTATAAGCACTTCCCTAACAAATCGGGATTATTAACAACACGCACAAAACCAGTAACTAACAAACTTGACAGCTACGTAACAACTTTCCAACACTGAAGAGGTCAGAACAAACTTGCATTTTGATTTCTGCTATGAAATTTTTAATTTGAAGCACAACAAGTACACTGGAAATGTTAACCGACACTTTCTTGTTTTTGATCGAACAGCTACTAGATGATCCAGATAATCTGAATTCATTCCTTTATCCATCTGCGCCACCTCAACTGCATCAGCTACATCAGTCACCAGTGTATACCACCAATGTCCATAATGATGACTGCCGTAAGAGGAAATATCCGTTTGAGGATAATGATTCTTCTCTTACAAAGAAGAACCATATTCCAACCAATGATGATGATGAACTAGTTAGCAACACCACATCTAATTCTGAAAATCAAGCTGCTGATGTGATTCCATAAGTGACAATAAGCGTGCTCTTATAACTCTTTTATTTGAACATCTAAACATGCACCAGTACAAGAAGTGTATCCAAACTTAACTCCTTCTTTCAGTGATTGTTAATTCCGGGATATTCTCAACCAGGAGCAAATCTGGGATCAGAATTTGATTCATATCTTTAGCAGGCTCAGGTGATTCTCTATATCTCTTTCGGTTTTGTTATTGTGATGTGTTCAGCGGATTAAGGGTTTAGTATGTGTGGTGTGTATGTGCGTCCTCAATGAAAAGATTTTCGATTACTGATTATTGTATAATATAATAGAGAGTCATGCTTATTAACCATGACATCGCCTCAATTTACGCAGGGTGACTTTGTTAATTATTTGTCGCTTGAAGAATAAATTAGATAAGAAGGATTCTCCGGTAAGTGACAAAGGGGAACCAGATAGTGCGGTTGTGTAATTGGGAAAATCAAGCTGCTGATCAAATGTACACGTGCGAACCGTAGATTTCCTATTAGAGCAAATGAAACGTATAAAATTAGCCACAAGAAATATATCTATGGTTAAAGACATTGTGAATTCGCAATCTCTCACTATAGATGGCAAGAATTTGGTCTTTTTTCACGGTTTTTCTCATATCTTCCATGAAATGAACACGAACTCTAACCAATTTCATCATCTCAACTTCAATATGTTTGTCTTGCCATTCATCCAAGCATCCTTGAACTTTATTAGAAACCTCAACTTATAAATTACCTAATATTTCATCAATTGTCTTTGATCTCTACCTAAGAAATACCATGAAGGCTTCAACGATAATAAGGGAACCCAAAGTGAAAAGGGAAAAAGCAAGGCGAGCTCAACTGTATTATATTTGGGTGGCAAAGTTTGAATGATAAAAGTTAAATTTATATTATAATTAAAAAATAGTAAAATTTATACTTCCCATTTTACAATTCAGATTTCATATTTCATTTTTTAGTAATTTAGATTTTATCTTTAGCAACTCTTTTTTTTTTGTTAGAATGAGTGTAGTTTATAAAGCGAGGAATGTGAAATTTACTTTCCACAAAAAAAAATTGAAATTAAGTAAAAAACAATTTGCTAGAATATTCACTCTGCAATGTAGCGATGGGTCATTGTCTTGCATTAGCCTAGAAAACTCAAACCCTATTCATGTATTGTTCGTGGTTTCTTTTTCCTTGTTTTTATTTTTGGTTGGCCTCATTATTTATTTTTATTTTTTTGGCCTCTTTTTTTCCCCCTCTTTTTCTTTTTCTTTTTTTGGGCCTTTTTTTTTCTGGGCTCTTCTTCTTTTTATTTTGTGGCCCTGTTTTCTCTTATGTTTTTTTTTCTGGTGAGCCGTGTTCTTGTAATTGGGCCGTCTAGCGCAACAGGCTTAACTGCAACTTGTACAGCAAGATGATGACTCATCGCAGCAGTGAATATTCTGCCCAAGTGGATTGGGCAATAATTTGAGTTGTGTAATCCCATATAAACAATACTTTCCAAACCCGTATTTCTGACATGGGAAAGCCATGTCACATCATACTTTGAAATTTTCAATCTTACTTGTCCTACCCAAACTGTGACATCTCATCTCTTCTCTCAGAGTCTGACTGTAACTCTCAATGCCCATCGTGTGGAGATGCACGTGCGCCTTCATCTTTGTCTTCCTCTGAAAATTAAACCAGGCTGAATGATTCTTCTTTTTGCGAACCCTCGACGAGGTATTCCCAGATTTCTAGTAGCGGCTTCGATGCCTTAATTAGCTTATTCCCAGATTTCTTTCTGCCTTGAGGAAGAACATAGAAGCCTGAACAGTTGTGAAACACCCACATGGGGTCTAAGATCTCCCCTTAATTTAACACCAATCTCTCAATGAGGTAAGGATTTTATCCGTACCTGTCATCTTCTTTGAATTTGTGCAGCTGCTCTTAGTGTGGGTTTTAATATCTCGAAAAGACTCTAGTACTTTGAAATTCCTATGCCTCTTAGGCCTTCTCCAACCCCTCTTCCTAAAGGGCTAAAACAACCCAAAATCTTAAGGGCCGGCCAAAAGGTCAAATTGGAGGCCAAAAGGTGGGATTAAAGGGTCAAATATGACACTTTGAGTAGCACTTTGCCCCTTTAAAAAAATGGATCAGATTGGTGGTGACCCACGGGCTGTAGTGGATGCTGACGAGAGCATGACGTCAGCTAGCCGTTGGATTTTTTTTTTTTAAGCCGTTGGCTATGTAGCCTTTGGTTTGAAATTTTTTTATTTTTTTTTAGGTTAGAGCCGTTGGAATTTTTATTTTATTTTAAATTTTTACACTATAAATACATATGACTTCAACATTCTTTTTCACATCTTCCTTCTACTTCCTCATATATATCTTTCTATTCTAAATCTTTTATTTTCTCCCTATTCTTAATCTCTCATTTATTTTACTTTTATCGAAAATGGCTAGTTCGTCGAAAAGAAGTATGAATCAGTCACTGTTGGAAGATGAAGCACTCACCGTTGCTTTCGTGAAAATATCCCAAAATTCCGTCATTGGTACAAGTCAATCGGAAGATGGTCTTTGGGTCCAAGTCCAACAAAAATTCATGGAGATCCAAAATACTATTTTGGTACAAAGGACGTGGGAGAGTTGTAAATCTCGGTGGCAAAAACACATTTTTCCTCAAATGAACAAATGACACTCTTGCATCAAACATGCCGAGAGGAAGAACCAAAGTGGAGGCAATCTTCAAGATCAAGTGGGTAGTTTTTCAAAGAAAAATTTATTTTAAAATACAATGTGATTTTATAAATTTTGTATCATATTGTTAGGTAGATTATATTTAATTTTGCTCATAATTTACAACATACATTTTATAGCAACGCCAAGCCGAAGAGTATTTTAGGGACGACAATAGAGGAAAACATTTTAATTTTCTCAATTGTTACAAATTGGCCAAATAATGTAATTGGGTGACTTTTGAAGATACACCACAAGTTATTTACAACACACCAATATCATAACAAAATTCTTCATTCGAATTGGATGATGATGTTGAACCTATCATCACAAGTTGCACCCATTCTCCACCAAAAACTTCTCCAACTGAAAATCCTTGGCCAATTGGGCGAAATGCAGCAAGAAGAAGACTTGCCAACAGAAAAGAAGCCGACAGTAACGTTGGAGAAGAAATAGTGGCACACCTAAATCAACTAAGAGAAGATCTCCAGAAATCAAAGGAGGAAAAGGCAAGAAGAGATCAACTCAATGGAAGAGAGAAGAGAACGTGATAGGGAAGAAGCTATATTAGCAATGCAAACCATCAATTTTACTCCTTTGATTAAAGAGTATTACGACGGAAAGAAAAGGGAGATAATGAAGAAAATTCGGCGCCGTGAGTTGTTTCCGTCATCCAGTTCAACATCGAATGAGTACCGCCGGAAATGCCATTCAATGACTTGGATGAGTAGTTAATTGTAATACCCGCAATTTTCATTTTAAATTCGAGTAATTGTATTGAACGATTATTGTGCGATTTCGCGAATGTTGTTCGATAATATTTCACTTTTGAATTATCGAAGGTTCGAAACGATTATTTTTAACGAAAAGCTCGAAATGCTCGGTTTGAGAAATCGACTTTTTCTACGTGTAAAATATGGAGAAACTTCCTTCATGAAAGTTGTAGAGCTCGTCGATACGAGTCCGTACACGTGCGGAACACAAAGATCAGATTTTTTCTGAATTAGTTATTGAATTTAGAATATTTTCCGAAACTTGTATATATAGAAAAAAAACCCTAGATTTTTTTTGGAAACCCTATTTTTTTCACTGGCCTCCCTTTCCTTTTTTGGAAACACTGTTCATTCTCTCTCTCTCTTGCGTTTACTCTCTCGGCCGAAAGCCAAAAACAGAGCACGACTTCACCGTGCTCCCATCCTCTCATCCGACCACCTCTCGAGCTGCAACCACCTCCACGAGTTTCTCCTCAGCCTTGCGCAGCTGCCAGAGGCAGCCTTGCGCCTCGACACGGCCGGCAGCGGCGGTGGCGGCACGGCCCAAACCGAAAAGGCTCGTTTTCGATTTGATCTCAATATCTCGAGGTATAGATCACCATTTCACTTGATTCTTGTCTCATTGAACTCGCCTCAACTTCCTCTACAAGCACCAAGAAGGATCGGAACTGGGTAGAACGTTTTCACGTTCGTCGGAGCTCGACCCCGTGCGGATCGAAAAACCAACTTTCGATCAAAATATCTCAAGCTATACACGATCGTTTCTTGTGATTCTTGGCTTGTTGAGTTCGCAGGGAATTTCTGAACAAGTTTCCAGAAGGGATCGAGGCGTGAGGTTGCAGTTTTTACGTCGGTTTCAAGCTCGCCGGTTTCTGGAAAAATTCCGGCCGCCTACTGTAATTGGTACTTTTCGATCCCTTCCCGTCATTTTTGGTCTTGTGCTAGTTATGAAAGTTGCTCAGAATGATGAAACAAAGGGGACAAGCTCGGCCCCGACACCATTGGTGGTGGTCGGCGGTGGCTCTGTTCCTAATTCCGGCGGCCCTTTCCGGCAACCTCCGGAGGTCTAAAATTTGGTTTCTGTCCATTTTATGATGCTATGTTTCAATACGATCATTTTGGCGTATTATACGTATTTTTCAGATATCGTATGAATTAGTTATGAATTTTGTGATTTCGATCGATTTCGATCGTTAGATTTATGATCTGTGAAATTAAGATCGTCAGATGAACTTATAATTTTGAGATGATGATCATATGATTGTCCAGAGGCTTTGTGTGGTCATGGGCGAAGATCCAACCGTTGGATCTTCGTATATGTGCAAAACGGTAATTAGGGGAGCGATTCGTGAGAATCCGCTCGTCGGATTTTATTGTAACTTAGAATCCGGCCGTTAAATGGTAGTTCAATTATGTTTTGAAATTATTGGCTAAATTCGAATCACATTTGATTAGGTGATTGACGGATTGTATTTGAGTGGGCTATTTCGGCGTTAATTGTATTTGTATTGAAGACGCAGCGAGAATTTCGAGGTGAGTAAAACTCACGTGGTTCATATTACGAACCGAGCGTTTTAAATTTAATTATTTTTGATAATTATGTGAAAAATATTTGCGGATTAAATATTTGTTTTAAAATTTCATGGACTTGAATCATCACGGTCCATAGGTAAGTAAAAATGAATTTTTAATCATACAAATGAATTTCACAATTTTCTTGTGTGAACTATAGTTGGTATTAGTGGTCATTCCTGAGTGGATGGTTATGTATATATATATTTATGTCGAAAATATATATTGATGAGTGGATTGTTGAGAGATGATATGATTGAGTTGAAGATGAATTGATTATATTTCAATTGTGTAATTTCATAATAATATGGTGTATCTTGGTTTCAGTATGTGATATTATATGTTGTGCTCATTTATGGGTTTAGGGTCGACGTAGTGACCGATGGGGTAATCGGACGCTCTAATCCTGGGTGGATGATGGGATACGATTGGTTGAGTATGTGAAATTGTCAGACGCTCTAATCCTGGGTAGATGATGGGATACGATTGGTTGAGTATGTGAAATTGTCGGACGTTCTAAATATGTATATAAATATACATATTGATGAAATACGATAATGATAAATATGTCGGATGCCATAACCTAGGCCAGGTGACGGGGTACGATTCAGTTAGAGCTCTAGTCTATCATGTACCGTATTTTTATAAATACGATGTTGAGGTTTGTGGAGAAAGATGTGAGTTTGGGTTGTCTTGATTTATTGATTTGGTATTTGATTGAGATTGTTAGTACTTCGTGGTTGTGGGAATGGTTGAGTATTGACTTGAGTAGATTTGAATTAAACAACAGTCTTTTCTTTTACTCATACGAGCTTTCATAAGCTTACCGGGTTTTGTGTTGTTGCAATCCCGATACACTATTCAAATGGTGTAGCGGATATTCCTACAAGTCAGGATAACCAGGGAGGTGACCGAGCTGCTTAGGTGTTACAGTAGTTATTGTTATTTCATTAGTTGTGAGGTGTGTATGCTCATTTAGAGCTTTACAGTTCGTTTTGGATTTGGGTTGTAATAATTAACCGAGACTAAATTCGGTTTTGATTTTGTTTCGTGTGGTGAGGTTGTTAAGAAAAGAAATTTTCAGGATGATTATTTTATTTGTGGTAATTTTCATGTTTCGGATTTTGAATGTTTATTCTAAAATTCGGGGCGTGACATTAATGTTGCCTAAATAAATTGTTATAATCTATTAAATTTTCCTTGTGACTTTTATTTTTTATGAATAAATTTTGTTTGTAACTATAAGTCAATTGACTTTAATAAATAAGCGCGCGCGCGCGCACACACACACACACACATATATATATAACATGTCGAAAATGTTAAAATATATTTTAGGGCTATAATTTAGCTTTGACGGGTTAGAGATGGTTGATGCCAGATCAATGAATAGTACAGAATTTAGGACTAAAATTTAGCCCCAGGGCTATTTTTAGCCCTTTGGGTTGGAGATGGCCTTAGAGTCTCAAATCGTATTCCTAGTCAAATAGGTTATTTAAATTCTTCGAAGTTGTTCAAGCTGTTGTGGAGTAAGTTGTTCAGGTGGAATTCTTGGCTTCTAATTTGGTGCTTTTCCATGTTAATAAATTGTTTGCATTTAACATGCTTCTCTATTATGGAATTTGTAAAATGTATTGTGCCTTTTATCATCTTACTATTTATGAAAGAATTGATGCATTAAATTTTACTATACTAGAAGCAAAACTCAGAAACTATGTTGTAATTCTGAGAAAGTTTGACCTTTTATTGTGTGTGTAGAATGAAATGGGGCTTTAATGTATTGAAGGGTACACAAATCTCCCTTGTATCACAGAACAAGAAATTGTTTGTTAATGTGCGTCTCCTTATCTGATTTCTCTTAAATAAACTAGTGAATTCATTTCTATATAGTTTCTCTTCGAACTGATTGTTTTTATTGTTGCCAAAGATAAACTTCATACATTTCCTCAAGGTTGTATTTTAAACATTTCCGTAAGAAACTTAAGCTGCTCACGGGCTCACGGGCTCACAGCTTAAGTTTCTTACGAATCAAATGAAAGGTAAAGCATTTGTCCATACAATTACAACCATGTGATAGTACTCTAGCTTTTGGCTGTGATCCTCAGTTTAGATTATTTTTATGAGCATTGCTATTATCATTCATCATTATCTATTTCGCTGGCAAGTTGAGCTATGTTTTTAAGGTATGTCCTTGTTTCAGTTTCTTTTTTTGCTATAGTATTCGATTTTCTCCCAATTCGAGTTATGATTTTGTTGATTTTTCAATTGCTTTCAATTAACCAAAGCAATATAATTTGTTTTTGCCTGCAGGTCTTTCAAGTTACGAACTCATAAGTTCATAAGTTCAGGGGATGCTCTGATTTTGTTGCAGTCCTTTGTTGGCTCCAGAATTGACAGCAGGTTTCTTTCTTTCTCATTTTCTTACTCCTTTTTCACATCACTATGATAGGAAATCATTTAAGTTGCATAGTAAACTGGACAATTTCATTTGACATGCTAGGCAACTTAGTATTGGCTTAGATATGGGTTGCTTGTTTTTGTGGCTTTATTTGACATATTTACATGCTTCAATGGGAGGTTTTGACAAGTCTTATTTTTGCGGCTAAAGGTTGAGTTATGCAAGCTGGCGGAGAAAAGATCTGCTTTACTCGGGTTACTTGTGACTTGAACCAAGGGGTTTGATGATGAAGGAATAGATGAATTTCAAAACTTTTTAATTAGTGCGGAATTAGTTTAACAATTAAACTACTAACTAAACATAAAATCCATTCCTTTAACCCATGATCATGGCTTATTATGATATGTATATAAACATAGCATGCATTGTAAGTAAGAACAAAGAAGTAGTTTATGTTCTACTCACCCTTGGAGCGTGATTTTAATCCAATCCAAGTGAACCACCAAAGTTCCTCTCCTTGATCTCTCCTTGTGTGTGTTTCTTCCACCTTGAAGCACCTTGAATTAAGAACCCCTTCTTGTACTTGTGTTCTTCTCCTTGATGTAACAAGTAAAGCCACAAAAGTATATGGCCTCTAAGGATCTTCACCAAGTGAATCGAGAGATGAAGAAAGATGAAAGAAAAGAAGAAATTATGCAAGTGTTCTTCTTTCCTTTAATTTTGTAATGGACCAAGGGAGAACTCTCTCTCTCTCTCAAATCTGAAAATAATAGTGTGGAGACACACATATCATTTTTGTCCATGCTTTCACTTTATATAATAGGAAATAAATCCAATTACTAAAAGAAAAATATTGACTTTCATAAAGCCAATATATTGGCTGGTCCATATATTCTATTGAGCACTAAAAATGTGTCTTGGGCTTTCATTTAAATCTCATTTAGTGAAGTCCAAGTCCACACCAAAAAACCCGACAATCATTTAGGCCCAATAGGTTCGGTTTTACCCTAAACTCCTAATTATGTTCAAATAATAAATCTAATTAATTAATTGGTCATAACCAACTCTTGTTTAATCTTCTTCATATACAATTTCAAGGATCCACTTATATGGTGTGCGATCTCTTAGGTTCTAATTAACAAGGCAGTGAAGTTTGTAGAAACCATTCTATTTTGTTTACGAATCAAAAACTCCATTTTTGATTCTCCCTTGTTATTAGGATTATAAATGTTTATTAATCCTCGTAGACTTCACAAGTCATGAGTGACGTCTTGCAACATATCATGACTACCTTAGTTAATATAGAATGACAAAAAACCTATTCAATTGGAATTACAATACAATACGGTCCTTCTCTAACACTGTGTTCTAAATCACATCATCAGGATATGGAATTAATATGTCAATCCCCTAATGTGATTTTCATTCTTATGTGATTCTTAGAATGTGATTAGAAACTCCTTTTTAATCTCTTCAATGCTTTGGCCAAAGACTCATTGAATCACATCTTTGAACATACACCTTATTTACTTAAGGATAGAGATTCTTTATTGTACACTCACATGTCTCCATGACCGAATTGATTATACCAATGAATGCATCTATTATATCCATTACGGGACATAATATTATTGCATCATCAAGAGATGATCCTTTCACTCATAAGACAAATATGGTGTCTCAGGTCAAATGACTAATTTGTATTATTGAAATTTAGAGTTCAAGTTTGACATGTACGTAAGACTCCATACAAGAACTCTAATGATCGCGTTTAGTGTACTCTTTAAGTTAAGATCACCCACATACTTGTATTAGTGTCTCTACACAAATGACAAGAGACATATCGTTCTCCATATTGAGCATACATAGTATGTGCTAGTCTTTCCGGATTATCAATGTCTAGGATAATGTTACATCCCGTATCTTAATTTACCGGTCTACTAGTCATTTGGACGGTAAACGACAATTATTTTTACTTTTAACTCCGTTTTGACTATTTAGGGGGTCTAAAAGTTGACATTTTGTTCGGATCAAAATTGGAGAAAACTTTCTTCATGAAAGTTGTAGAGGACGTTAAACTGAATTCGTAGACAAGTGGCACGCTAAAATCGGAGTTTGTATGCAAAAGTTATGGTATTTTCATGTTAGGGGTATTTTGGTCTTTTCACCTTACTCTATCTAAATAAAATCAGATTTTTCTTCATCTTCCACATCCCCCACGGCAGAAACCAGAAAGGAAAAAGAGAAGGAAAAAGAGAGAGAGAGAAGGAGAGAGAAAGAAAGAGAGAGAAAGAAAGAAAGAAAGATCGGGGCCGATTGCGGCGGTTTCTAGCAGCAAAAATGGTATCAATCTCTTCCTCTCTTCATGGGCTTTCTACTTATACAAGTTTTATTACGTAATTTCATTTATACAATGAATCGGAGAAGAGAAGATTTGGAAATTTTTGACTATTTTCGGTTTTTCGACTAAACCATCGGGAATTTAAAGAAATTCCAAGGTATAAAGTTGTTCTCTACCTCATGAGCTTTCTTTTGAGTATGATATTGCATATAAATTTGGAGAATTTTGGAGATTGAAATCTGGTCACTATTCATAAATCGGGATTTACTGTTTTCTTAATTGTTGAGGTAGTTCTACTTGATTTCTGAATTTGGTGTCGTTGAGAAAAATGCTAGGGAGGTTGAGATGCAGCTTCTGTTAAAATTTGGTGACCATCGGAGGAGTTGACCGTCGCATAAACAGTGTCGCCGCGTGAATAGTGGCGGTGGATGAACAGTAATCTAATTCTGTTTTAAGCTAGTTAAATCACATAATTGATGAAGAGATTGTATATGTGATTTTAGTGAAGATCGGAGAAGTTTTGAATCGATTATGAATTTTTAAAGTTTAGAGTTTCGATTATCGATTTATGAAAATCCGACCATTAGATTTCGTTCCAATTCATTTTGAAATTCGTAAATCGAGGAACCGATATTGTTGGCAAAGCGTGGATAGGATTTGATGCGATGTGAAGGCGTTAGGTTTAAAGAGGATGTTTGGGATTTTGATTTTTCTTATTATAGGATTAATTAATTGGTTATGCACGTCATTTTTATACAGGACGTGAAGAGCCTCCATTAGTGGAACATATCGAGCAACTACAGGATTAGCCGTACACTGTGAGTGGACTTTCGTTTTTACATAATGATCCATGCGTTTATTTATTGATCTAATGTTTTATATAATTATTACCTTCCATTCTGAGTATATCATTTCATCTCGAAATTTAATTTCGATTTACCTCGTGCTTCTGCTTATAATTAGAGATTTATTCGATTTATTTGATCTTGAATTTCGGACGTGAATTTGTTATGTTTTGATTTTAATTTCTGATTTGGTTTTTAGGGATATGATCTAATTTACGGAGATTATAATTTATCTTGATTATTACTTGAAATTATGATTTATGGTGATTTTCGATGGCACTATATTTATTTATCATCTCCTGCGTGATTGCTAGTGCATTTGATGAGATTTTCGGATATTTATGATTTTGGCTCTCAGAGTTAGGGGACTTTATGGACTCATGGATTTACTGGTTTTCGGATTTCTTGTGTCATACTTTGGGGTGATTATTTATCATGCTAGCATTGAGTCAGCCCTTGCGAGCCACAATGGGCCCTAGTGAGGGTAGCCTAGCTGGGGATGCATAGGGAGCTGCCTATGGCAGGGTCCCTGAAGCCCAGTACCCTATCGCTACATATAGTGGCATAGAGGTATATAACGGGAGTATGAGAGTATTGCCCTTGGAGGCCGTCACCCGAGCCTAGCCTGGGAGGCTCATTTGTATGGCTACTGATATTTCCCCTACTCTTCTTTCTTATTTCGGGCTAGCGGGGTCTAGTCTGATGATATGATACTCAGCGGGATTGATTTACAGTTTCTAGTTTCATGATTTTAAGAAATAATTTTATAAATGTTGCATGCATCAAGAGTTTATATATTTAACATTATGGGAAAGTATAAACCGTTATTTTATTTCTTTCGTTGTAATTATTTATTTTTGTCCACTCACGCTAACTCTTTTTAAAATGCTTTCCCCTGGGCCCTTCGGTTTCCAATGCCCAGTTCGCAGAGTAACGGGTCGGTCTAGACATCGAGACTAGCATCATCACAGTCATTTTCCAACAGTCAGTCGTCTTTCACTAGTAGGTTATCCATTAACCTACCTTTGTACTATATATATATATATATATATTTTTGTTATCTGTAGATTGCTCTGATTACCTGAGAGTTGTTATCTAAACTATAGTATGTTTACTTAAGGTCTGTGATCAGACTAATAGACTTTATTGTAATTTTATGGGTTGTTATTGAGTACCGAGTAATCGAGATCCTATTTACCTTCTATGGTTGATTGTGGGGTTGTGTGGAATTAAGGGAGCAGTGTGGCTCCAGGAGTATAAGGATGGATTATTTTTAGGAGCATAATTGAGATGTGCAGGTTTTAGGGTTGCCTACTTATAGGGGAGGTTCTGTCAGATTTTCAGCAGAGTCTTCTTTATAAGTGGGTTCGGGGCGGGTCTTGTCAGATAATCCTATGACTAGGAACCTTTTACGATAAGAGTGTGACAGAGTAAAGGTCTCACATATCTAACTCTTTAGATTACTTTCTCTTTAATTCATATTCCTTAGACCTTATTCAATCAAATATTAAATATAAGCAATGAACAATAAACTTGCCCTTTTTTGATTAATAATAATTACAATAATAATTACATCAAAATGATTGTTTTAGGACACAACTCCTTCAGATGAAATGTGTAATTGGTTTTGCTGCTACTTGTAATGTTTCTAGTTGCTATTTTGTAATTGAAATTGATCAGAATGATAATTTTAATGAAGTGTCTCTTTTAAGTTTAGTTTCGTTATACATATGATGTGAAATTGGAATAAAAATGCCTAGGAGTCCATGATTTTTTTTGTTTGTTTTTATTTTTATTTTTAAAAACCTCAATTACAGTGTGTGGCACGCCTTAAATAAGAATCTAGTTACTCCTTGACGGTGTACATTGTATGTCTTAATAAGAGGTCTTTTACGGCGTGTAGTATGTGTCATAAATGACATGTGGATTGACAACGCACTTTTACACATCGTAAAAGAGATATGTCTTTTACAATTCGGGTTTTTCGAGCGTGCTTTGTATGCTATAAATATACAACACACAATGTGGGCTATAAAATAACTTTTATGTTGTAGTAATTGCTAGTTCAACGGGTCCTACCGCTAACAATGGGTCAAACAAAGGTCATCCGTTACATAAAACCCTCGCAACGATTGAGAAGCAGTACCTCAAATAAAAATCGAGGGCTAAAACCCTCGCAATAATTGGGTAGCAGTACCTGATGACAGATTGCTACCCGATCAAGTTACCTCTCGGGTAGGAACTTGGGGGAGTCCAATTGGGTAGCGGTACCTGATGACAGATTGCTACCTGATCAAGTTACCACTCGGGTAAGAACTTGGGGGACTCCATTGGGATACATAGATGCCACGCCCCGAATTTTAGAATAAAAATTCAAAATCCGAAACATGAATTACTACAACTTAAAATAACCATCCTGAAAATTTCTTCTTTCTTAACAACTTCACCACACAATTTAATTTCTTCTCGGTTAAGTATTACAACTCACTCACAAAATAAATTGCAAAGCTCTAAATGAGCATAACAAACCTCACAACTCAAATGAAATAAAAACGAATGCTGCAACACCTAAACAGCACGGTCACCTCCCTGGTTATCCTGACTTGCAGGAATATCCGCTACACCATTTGAATAGTGTACCGGGTTTGTAACAACACAAAACCCGGTAAGCTTTTGAAAGCTCGTATGAGTAAAAAGAAAGAACGGTTGTTTAATTAAATCATATTTATTTTCACCCAAGTCAACACTCAACAATTTCCACGTCCACAAGAAACCAACAATCTCAACAATCACCAAATCACAAATCAACACAAAACCCTAATTCACATCTTTCTTCTCAAAACCCCGACATCGTATTTATACAAATACGGTATATGACAGACTAGAGCTGTAACTGAATCGTAGCCCGTCACCTGGCCTAGGTTATGACATCCGACATATTTATCTTTATCGTATTTTATCAATATGTATACTTATATACATATTTAGAACGTCCGATAATCGTACATACTCAACCAATCGTATCCCATCATCCACCTAGGATCAGAGCGTCCGATTCACCCATACCGGTCACTACGTTGACCCTAAATTCATAATGAGTACAACAATACGTTTTCACACAATGAAATCAACTCATCCAACATACATAATATTATTATGAAATTTAAGCATTTGAAATATAATTCAAATAATCATTCCAACTCAATCATATCATCACTCAATAACACACCAATCAATATATATATTCAACGTAAATATATATACACGTAATCATCCACTCAGGAATGACCACTAATACCATCTATAGTTCACACAAGAAAATTGTGAAATTCATTTGTATAATTAAAATTCATTTTACTTACCTATGTACCGTAGTTGATCAAATCCATATGATTTTAAAAACAAATATTTAATCCATAAATATTTTCCACACAATTACAAAAATAAATAATTTAAAGTACTCGGTTTGTAATATGAACCACGTGAGTTTTACTCACCTTGAAAATAGCGCTACGTCTTCACTTAGATACAAATCACAATAATCTAAATACTCGTCAACTCAAACCGTCAAGTACCTAATCAAGTATGGTCTTTATTTAGCAAATGAAGCACGAAATAGACTTAAATGATGATCCAACGGTAGGATTCTAAAATAAAGACGATCCAACTGTTGGATCCAATTTAAACGATGATCCAACGGTTAGTTCCCTACGGATCGCCCTCGGAAACATCCTATCAAAATTATACTAAAATCTGACGGACGGATCTTCATATATCGCCTCCCGAATCACTGTTTTACAATTATACGAAGATCCAACGGTCGGATCTTCGTCTGTGACCACACAAAGTCATTGAGACAGTCATATAATCATCGTATTAAAATTTGAAGTAAAGCCGATTGTCTGATCACCGTAAATCGTAAACTAAAGATAAACTGTAAAACCATAAATAGTAACGTCAAAACTTAAATTGACTATTTATCAACTTTTTCTAACATGACCATGTTATATATCAAAACGCTCGTATGGATACATAGATCATCCTCCAGATAATATAAACTCAAAATTTGGTCAGACGGTGGTCAACGCCGGTCAACCACCCCAGATGCAAAAGTTGTCAACTACAAACTTCTTCAAAATGAAATTGTGAACAACTTTAATACCTGACTTTTTTTTAGATAAGGTCCAGATCGTCCCAGATCGGGCTTTGAAGTTGGATTAATCTCGGTCACTCGATCAAATTCCAGATCAAATCGGGGACGTCGAAACCTTCAACTATTATACAACTCTGCACTCAAAATCGTGATGCAAGCCACATATGTGGATGATCAGGAGGAAGAGCACGTCACGAAAATAGAGAGGATCGGCCGAAATGATGCCGGAAGGGAGGTGATCCGGTTGGGTCACCCTTTGGTGACTGGAGTTGCTTCGATCTGGGCCTAGGAGTAGCGGCGGGGCGAGGCGAGGGCGGGGAGCGACTGGGCGAGAAGAGGCAAGGGTCGGGTCGTGGCCGACGGTGGCGTGATGATGCTGTTGGCGTCGGGTCGGGTCGCCCGGGAGGGGGGGTGCTGAGGCTCGCGTGAGAGAGAGAGGAAAGGGGGACTGAAGTGTAAAATTTTGATTTTTTCGTCCTCAATGAAAAAATATGATCTTTCATAATATTTATAGAAAATTATATTTTTCAAATATTCATAACTTATTCATATGAATTCCGAATATTACATTCCATATATGCACGAATTCGTATCAACGAGCTCTACAACTTTCATATAGGAAGTTTTCCCAAATTTTGAACGCATAAAAAGTCGATTTTCACAACCCCCTAAATAATGTTCGTTTTCAAAAATAAAATAATTCGAAACCAACTTTCTCAAACCACGACATATCAATTAATCCCAAAAATCATAATTAAATTAATATAACAATTATTGAATTACATAAATTTATTATATGAAAATTTGGATCTTCACAGTCTACCCTCCTTAAAAGAATTTCGTCCCGAAATTCAAGCATACTCGTTAACAAAAAGCTGAGGATACCTCTTCCTCATGTCAGACTCCAATTCCCATGACGCATCACCCTCATCATGATGACTCCATAACACCTTCACAAGATCAACCTCCTTTCTACGAAGCTTCTTCGTAGACCTATCCAAGATACGAACAGGTTCAACTACAAATGTCACACAATGTTTACTTCGATCGTACCATGATCAATCACGTGAGACTTATCTCGAACATACTTCCTGAGCATAGACACATGGAAGACATTGTGCACACCCGACATGCTAACGGGTAAAGCAAGTCGATATGCCAAGTTTCCAACCCTTTCCAGAATCTCAAAGGGTCCAACATACCTCGGTGCGAGTTTTCCCTTCTTGCCAAATCTCACCACACCTTTCATAGGTGAGACCATCAAGAACACATGATCGTCTATCTCAAACTCTAAAGGTCTCATCCTCAAGTCAGCATAACTCTTCTGTCTACTCTGAGCGGTTCAGATTATGTCCCGAATAGTAGTGACTTTCTCTGTAGTCTCCTGTACAATCTCAGGACCGATGAACCCTTTATCCCCTGCTTCCACCCAATAGATAGGAGTCCTACATGGCCTACCATAAAGAGCCTCATATGGAGCCATACCGATACTGGAGTGATAGCTGTTGTTGTAGGCAAACTCTACCAATGGCAGATGATCCTCCCAACTTCCCTTAAAATCCAAAACATAAGCTCTAAGCATATCCTCCATCACCTGATGCACTCTTTCAGTCTGCCCATCTGTCTATGGGTGAAATGCAGTGCTCATAGCAAGAGATGTACCAAATACCTTATGGAACCTACGCTAGAATTCTGAAGTGAAACGAGCCTCACGATCAGAGACAATAGTCACAGGCACACCATGAAGCCTTATTATTTCATTCACATACAACTTACACAATGCATCACCAGAATACGTTTTTGCCACCGGAAGAAAGTGTGCTGACCTAGTCAATCAGTCAACAATCACCCAAATCGAGTCATAACTTTGTCTGGACCTAGGCAATCCAGTCACAAAGTCCATGGAGATATCTTACAATTTCAAAACAGGAATCGGCAAAGGATTCAACATTCCTGCGGGTCTCTGATGCTCTACCTTCACTTGTTGACATGTAAGAAACTTCGACACATGTTTTGCTATATCCCTTTTCATTCCATACCACCAAACCTGCCTTTGTAGATCCATATACATTTTAGTACCTCCTGGATGTATAGTGTATCGAGACCTATGTGCTTCCCGCATGATCTTCTCTCTGAGGTTATCAACACTCGGTACATACAATCTCCCTCGAAATCTCAACCCTCCATTTGCCCCAGTCATCCACTCGGAAGGACCCTCCACATCCGAATCAGCGGTCATCTTAGCAATCCTCGCCTGAGCAAACTCTTCAAGTGTCTGACCCTGAATGATCCCGGCGATCAAGGCGGGCTGTAAGGTGATACTACCGAGAAAGATTCCATGTCCTACTCCTGCGGGCATAAGGTCAAACTCTGATACACTCGAGGTTTCCTACTCAAAGCATCCGCCACTACATTCGCTTTCCCGGGATGGTACTCCAAGGTGAAATCATAGTCCTTGATGAGCTCCATCCAACTTTTCTGCCTCATGTTCAATTCTTTCTGGGAGAATAGATACTTCAAACTCTTATGATCAGAAAAGAGTTCAAATTTCTCACCATAAAGATAGTGTCTCCAAATCTTCAAGGCAAACACCACTGCTGCTAGCTCTAGATCAAGAGTGGGGCAATTCCGCTCATGTACCTTCAACTGTCTAGAACCGTAAGCAACAACGCTACCATTCTGCATCAACACACACCCCAAATCCTGATGAGATGCATCGCTGTAAATGACTAATCCACCACCACTAGTAGGAATAGTCAACACCGGAGCTATAGTCAATCTAGTCTTCAGCTCATTGAAAGCCTTCTCACACTCATCCGACCACACGAACTGAGTGTCCTTTCTTGTCAATTTGGTCAAAGCCGAAGCAATATCAGAAAACTCTTCGATGAAACGCCTGTAATACCCTGCCAAACCAAGGAAGCTACGGATTTCTGTAACCGTAGTAGGGCGACTCCAACTCATCACTGCTTCAACCTTCGAAGGATCCACAGAAACTGCATCCTTCGAGACCACATGACCAAGGAACTTGACTTCACTCTGCCAGAAATCGCACTTCTCGAACTTGGAAAATAATTTCTTCTCTCTCAACGTCTGTAGCACGATCCGCAGATGCTTCTCATGCTCATCTGACGACCTTGAATAAATCAAGATGTCGTCAATGAACACTACCACAAATTGATCTAAGCAGGGACTGAACGTGCGGTTCATTAAGTCCATAAATGCTGCCGGTGCATTCGTGAGACCAAAAGGCATGATAAGGAACTCAAAATGTCCATACCTGGTCCTGAACACCGTCTTTGGAATATCTTCATCCTTCACCCTTAACTGGTGATATCCAGATCTCAAATCAATCTTTAAGAACACAGTAGCCTCCCTAAGCTGATCGAACAAGTCATCAATCCTAGGTAAAAGGTACATGTTCTTGATGGTCACCTTGTTCAGCTGTTGATAATCCACACATAACCATAGTGAATTATCCTTCTTCTTCACGAACAACACTGGTGCCCCCAAGGAGACACACTAGCCTGAATGAACCCTTGTGCAAGTAAGCCTTCAATCTGAACCTTCAACTCCTAAAGTTCAGCTAGAGCCATTCGATAGGGTGCCTTCGATACAGGTGAAGTGCCTGGTATCACATCAATGGAGAAGTCCATTACCCTTTTCGGAGGTAACCCAGGAATCTCCTGAAACACGTCAGCATACTCTGAAACTACATGAATCCCTATAATCTTTGAAGTACTACTCCCTGATTCAATATGGGCCAAAATCTCTGCCCTCATGGTGATGTCAGACTTCAGACGATGGTAATGAAACACCGGTTGTCCCGGAACATGGAAGGACACAATCATCCTAAAGCAATCAATCACAACATGGTTCGGGCTCAACCAATCCATACCCAAAATCACATCATATGTGTGATCCAGAATCACAATCAAAGATGTAGAGAACTCTCTGCCACCAATCCCAATAGGGCAATCATCACAAAACATGCTAAGCTTAAGAGACACACCGAGAGGTGATGTAACACATAATGATCTAGTAAGAGACATAGCAATCAAATCCAACACGCCCACAACCGCACTAGATATGAAGGAGTGTGAGGCTCCTGTATCAAACAGTACTCTAGCAAGATAGTGATAAACAAATAAAGTACCTTCCACTCCCGTGCCTGCCTAACCAATGGCAAAGACTCAAGCAGGTGCAGGCGGTAGCTGCCTGCTGATTTCCCTACACTCTACCCTGATTTCGGGGACACTCCCTGGCCTAGTGCCCTGTCTATCCACAGTTGTAGCATATCCTACCCCGTAATTTCGTGCATGCACGAGAGATGTGGCCCGACTCTCCACAGTTAAAGCACTTCACTGGAGCTACTGGTGCTATCTGCCTAATAGGCATAGCCTGAATGGGAGGAGCTACTGCTGCCCTAGCTGGGGCCTGAAGCTGGAACTGAGTTCTCTGTTTCTTCCAAAAACCGCCCCTGAAGTCTCTGGACCTACTGCTTCCTGCTATGGCCTTTCCCTTGCCCTGGAAGTCTCTCTCAGCAGACTCTTTCTCTCTACGAATCAAGTTCTGCTGCTCAATGATCTGTGCCTTAGCCAAGATCTCTCTCTTGGTCTTCAGCTCTAGGATTGCCACATCACTCTCAATCGAAGGACTCAACCCTCGTTGAACCTTCTTAGCCAAGTCTTCGTCATCCATCTGCTTCACATACTTGTACATCCTAGAAAACTCAGCATCGTACTCGATCACGGTCATATTCCCCTGTACAAGTGCGAGGAATTCCTGTTCCAACCTTTCCTTCACAGCTGCCGGAAAGTACATATCCCTGAACAACCTCTCGAAGCCATCCAATGTTAAGGTAGACACCTAAATACTCCTTTGTGTGACGTTCCACCACACCCTAGCCTCATCCTTCAGCATGAAAGCGTCTAGCTTCCTCTTATCAATCTCACTGCAATCAAACAGATCAAAATAGGTCTGCAAATCCTCGATCCAACTATCCGCAACCATATGATCAGGGCCTCCTCCAAACTTGGTTGCTCCCAAGCTGGTAATTTCCTTCGCCAATACTAACAAGCGAGCAGGATCATCAACCATGTCCACGGGCGGAATATACTGATCATCATAAGGTCCCTCTACCTCCGCCTCATATGCATTATAGACCGGGTGGGCCCTACCCCTACCTCAGCCTCTACCCCTACCACGAGGTCTATCTCTACCTCGACCTCTAGCTTCATTTCCCTCAATCTCTATGACCTAATAAGCAGGGTATACTTGATTAATACACGCATAACACTTAAACACGGCATAAGTCAAATGCAAGTCCATATTAACCAAGTAACAAAGCATACAAGACAACGCCTAAAGTTCTTAAGACATGCTAACGTTCCTAGCCAACCTAACGCTCTCACATACACAATGACATTGTCAATACCGAAGAGCACACGATGGGGATCCGCTGCAGATGGGCCATCACTCGGAAAGTATTGACATATCACCAAATATGTACCTTTCGCTCTGATACCAAACTGTTACGCCCTGAATTTTAGAAAAAAAAATTCAAAATCTGAAACATGAATTACCACAACCTAAAATAACCATCCTAAAAATTTTTTCTTTCTTAACAACCTCACCACAAAATTTAATTTCAAAAACCGAATTTTGTCTCGGTTAATTATTACAACTCACTTACAAAATAAATTACAAAGCTCTAAATGAGCATAACAAACCTCACAACTCAAATGAAATAAAAACGAATGCTGCAACACCTAAATAGCACGGTCACCTCTCTGGTTATCCTGACCTGCAGGAATATCCGCTACACCATTTGAATAGTGTATCGGGATTGCAACAACACAAAACCCGGTAAGCTTTTGAAAGCTCGTATGAGTAAAAGGAAAGAACGGTTGTTTAATTAAATCATATTTATTTTCACCCAAGTCAACACTCAACAATTTCCATGTCCACAAGAAACCAACAATCTCAACAATCACCAAATCAAAAATCAACACAAAGCCCTAATTAACATATTTCTTCTCAAAACCCCGACATCGTATTTATACAAATACGGTATATGACAGATTAGAGCTTTAACTGAATCGTAGCCCGTCACCTGGCCTAGGTTATGGCATCCGACATATTTATCTTTATCGTATTTCATAAATATGTATACTTATATACATATTTAGAACGTCTGATAATCGTACATATTCAACCAATCGTATCCCATCATCCACCTATGATTAGAGCATCCGATTCACCCATACTGGTCACTACGTTGACTCTAAATCCATAATGAGTACAACAATATGTTTTCACACAATGAAATCAACTCATCCAACATACATAATATTATTATGAAATTTAAGTATTTGTAATATAATTCAAATCATCATTCAAACTCAATCATATCATCACTCAATAACACACCAATCAATATATATATTTCACGTAAATATATATATACTCAATCATATCATCCACTTAGGAATGACCACTAATACCATCTATAGTTCATACAAGAAAATCGTGAAATTCATTTGTATAATTAAAATTCATTTTATTTACCTATGGACCGTAGTTGATCAAGTCCATATGATTTTAAAAACAAATATTTAATGAATAGATATTTTCCACACAATTACAAAAATAAATAATTTAAAGTACTCGGTTCGTAATATGAACCACGTGAGTTTTACTCACCTCGAAACTCTCGCTGCGTCTTCACTTAGATACAAATCACAATAATCCAAATGCTCGTCAACTCAAACCGTCAAGTACATAATCAAGTATGGTATTTACTTAGCAAACGAAGCACGAAATAAATTTAAATGATGATCCAACAGTCGGATTCTAAAATAAAGACGATCGAAAGGTCGGATTGAATTTAAACAATGATCCAACAGTTTGATCCTTACGGATCGCCCTTGGAAACATCCTATCAAAATTATACGAAAATCCGACGGACGGATCTTCACAAATCCCCTCCCGAATCACTGTTTTGCAATTATACGAAGATCCAACGGTCGGATCTTCACCTGTGACCACACAAAGTCATTGGGACAGTCATATGATCATCATATTAAAATTTAAAGTAAAACCGATGGTCTAATCTCGATAAATCGTAACTGAAGATAAACTGTAAAACCGTAAATAGTAACGTCAAAACTTAAATTGACTATTTATCAACTTTTTCTAAAATGACCATGTTATATATTAAAACGCTCGTATGGATGCATAGATCGTCGTCCAGATAATATAGACTCAAAATTTGGTCAGACGAGCCGCCACGTGCAACGATGCGGTCAATGCCGGTTTACCACCTCAGATGCAAAAGTTGTCAACTACAAACTTCTTCAAAATGAAATTGTGAACAACTTTAATACCTGATTTTTTCTGAGATAAGGTCTAGATCGTCCTAGATCGGGTTTTAAAGTTGGATTAATCTCGGCCACTAGATCAGATTCCAGATCAATTTAGGGACGTCGAAATCTTCAACTCTTGATCTATAACTCTACACTCAAAATCGTGATGCAAACCACATATGGGGATGATCAGGAGGAAGACCACGTCACAAAAATGGTGAGGATCAGCCGAGATGATGCCGGAAAGGAAGAGATCCGGCCGGGTCACCATTTGGTGCCTGGAGTTGCTTCGATTCGGGCCTAGGAGTAGCGGCGGGGCGAGGCGAGGGCAGGGAGCGACTGGTCGAAGAGTGGCGAGGGCGAGGAGGGCCGGGTCGTGGCCGACGGTGGCGCGTGGCGCCAGGTCAGGTCAGGACTGGGTTGGAGGGGTTGGGGGGGGGGGGGGGGTGGGGGCTGTAGCTCGCGCGAAAGAGAGAGGAAAAAGGCACTGAAGTGCAAAATTTTGATTTTTTCTTCCTTGATGAAAAAATCTGATTTTTCATGATATTTATAGAAAAATTCCACTTTTCAAATAGTCATAACTTATTCATACGAATTCCGAATATTACGTTCCATATATGCATGAACTCGTATCGACGAGCTCTACAACTTTCATGAAGGAAGTTTTCCCAAATTTTGAACGTATAAAAAGTTGATTTTCACAACCCCTTATATAACGTTCGTTTTCGAAAATAAAATCATTCGAAACCAACTTTCTCAAAACACGACATACCAATTAATCTCAAATATCATAATTCAATTAATATAACAATTATTGAATTACATAAATTTATTATATGAAAATTTGGGTCTTCACAATAGAAAACGAATAGTTTATGTACTATCCTACACAGGCAATCAAGTCCCTACTCAAGAAATTTCTTGAACGGGAACTTGTGGGACTTAAGTTACAACATCCCAAGGTTTGCATGGCTCAACACCAGATCACATGGCTCGCTGCCTTGAGGTAGAGGTAGTGGTACCATGACTTGGGCATTATGACCTGACATTAGGGTAACCGATTCAAGCAATGCCTACTGCTATATCCATGGAGGGACTCCTGAACTTAGAGGACATGCCCTGAAGGGATGGACATCCATCCCACATCGAATGCAAGAGAAAGCTCATTTCCCTTAAGGGGTATTTAAGAGGGCCAACAACCTTCATTAATGGGTAATTACTCTCTCTTTTTTTTCATTTTTTTTTAAAGAGGATCAAAGGGTTTCACTCCTACCCCCATGGTGACTCGAACCCATGACTTCGTACATAGGTAGTGGGTGCTCTAACTACTGAGCTAACACCAGTTACCCTAATGTCAGGTCATAATGCCCAAGTCATGGTACCACTACCTCTACCTCAAGGCAGCGAACCATGTGATCTGGTGTTGAGCCATGCAAACCTTGGGATGTTGTAACTTAAGTCCCACAAGTTCCCGTTCAAGAGATTTCTTAATTACTCCTAATTAGGTATTGTTATTCTGTCAAATTACATACATAGCCTCGACTTTGGCATTGCAGTGGCTAGGACCGATCAGCTCAGTCTTTCCCTTTGATGTCATTTGTATTTCCTTTGACAAGTAGCGATACATTCAATCCCATCAATCACTCACTCAATCTAGCTTATGCTATAAATCGGCCTCTGGTTGTTGACAGAAACACAATGGATTAGCCAATTTTGTCGCACTAATTATTTTTGCCATCAAACCTCTTGTGCTTGTACCTCACAATAGAATGGCTTCGCAAAATGGAAAAATCTGCTCTTATTGGAAGAGGATTGTGCATCTCTCGTTGCAATGAATTTCAAGGGGGAATATTGGGGCGAAACTCGATCTCAAATCTATAGCATACCTTATCAATGGAACTCCTTCTAGTGTTATTGACTTTGATACTCCTCGACAGAAGCTGAATAGGTTGGTATGTACTCTTACATTACCAAACTTGGAGCCATGAGTATTTGGATATGTAGTCTATGTCCATATTGCTAAACATCAGCCAGATGAACCTGACCCATGTGCTAAGAAGTGTATTTTCGTTGGAAATGCTGAATTTCAAAAAGCATATAGGTGTTATTATCCACAGACAAAAACTTTTCATATTTCCTTGGATGTCTCTTTTCGGGAAGATGAAACATTTATTCTTGGATCTAGATTACATTTATACCAACCAACCTTATTCCTCTTTCATATGCTAGTAGAGATACTCATTAGCCAAGCAATTCCCTTTAACTAGTACCGATATCAATGGGAAACATTTACAGTATCAATGATCACAAGGAATGTCATTGTTGGGTTTTGTTATTGGGCCTTTCACTAATACTGAGGTCAAAGAATTGTTGTAGTAAGAGATTTATCAATTTATCAATTTATTTTTCAAGCGTGGTATAGATTGATTTGGCTACACAAATCAGTGATTCTTTGTAAGCGTTGACACATATTGGGAAATACGAAAAATCAGGCCAAACCTCATAAATCGACCGGTTGAAAACTTTCTTTATTAAAAGAAAATGCAGTTAAAATCTAATGGAATCTTGTCAAACAATGTACACGTGCGAACCGTAGATTGCCTATTAGAGCAAGTGAAATGTATAAAATTGGCCACAAGAACTATATCTTTTTTTGATCAATAATAAACTTCATTAATAATGAACTGGATACAATGAGTTTTGGCAACATCTCATACACAGAAATGGCCATTGGACTTCACACTGGAACTCCAAAAAGACTAACTAACAGAGCCAAAAAATGCCCCGACTCAACTACAGACTTAGAACTTGCACTACAATTAAAAGGCAAAGACAGTATGCGTAGGAACAGTGAATCATTGACACACAACTTTGTCAACACTACCTCGCCACCCAGAGTTCTCTTAACCTGCCTTTGATCGACCAAGTCTACACTCATTGTGACTTTGAACCTAACCAAAGTGAAAAGCTGGACCGTCAGACCTGAGACTAAATTAAACCCAAGACCATTGCCGCCTAAATGTCAACAACGTCAATCCACACCTGCTCCAAATCGCCATCACCTCCACCCAAAATCAACAGGAACAATCCCACTAGAAGGCCAAGGATAATTGTCTATGCCAATATACCACCGCTAGGCATTTTCGCCACCACTGCTGACCCAACTTCAGAACAGGATCGACCTCTAGACCATCGAAAAGAAGATTGCCTATGCCAAAATTGCAGTGCCCCCGAAACGATAGCTAATACTTAAAACAAAACGTTAAAAGTGCCTTATTGCTAAGAAACAAAACAAAAAAACCAAACCCTAAAAACTAGTAATAACTGTCCACCACCAATAGCCCAACAAAACATTAAACCTGGCTCAACTCGGCATCCATGCTGCGGGCCGCCATACCCACCGCCCAACCTATTGCCATCGACCCTTCTCCAACACCTAAATAATTTAAAAGAAAAAACAACTAAATAATTTAAAATAAAAAATAACATATCTTGTGCCTAGGGAAAACCCCAAGCCCAAGACCCAATCCGGCAAGGAGAGGCCCACAGCCAAGCTAGGGCAAGGAGAGCACAAACTGTGAATCCAGCCCAAACCAACCGCTGCACAGGCATCACCGCTCCACCATCCCACCTCCAATATCGTCGCGCCGCTATAGCCCTACAACCTGAGCACCTAAACTCATGATGCAGAACCTCACCAGAGCCTGGACAATCGCCATCGCTCTCCCCAAACCCACCATCAAGGGTGAACGATCCTGCTGCACGATCTGAAACCACCGCCCACAATTGTTCATCTCCGTCTGCCACGCATCCCAACCCCATGCGGCCACCCCCTTGAGCCAAAAGCCAGATGGATCCCTTCAGCCCAGCCTCTGATCACTGGACCAAGTCCTTGAGATATCATCCCGTCTGGCAGCACTCAAAGCACGCCGGCGAGGCCAAAAGCCTGCGCCTACGGCGCCGCATAGCCAGACAAGAAACAGAGAAGACAATGACAAACTTTTTCACAAGAAATATATCTACAATTGAAACCATTGTGAATTAGTGATCTCTCATCATCTCAGTCTTATGGCAAAATTTGGTCATTCTTCACAGTTTTTATCGTATATTTGATGAGATGAACAAGAACTCTAACCAATTTCATCATTTCAACTTCAAGCAATTTCTCTCGCCATTCATTTAAGCATCCTTGAACTTTTTCTAAAACCTCAAACTATAAACTACCCAGTATTCAATTAAAAAAGAAGAAGAAAAAAAAAAACTACCCAGTATTTTATCTCTTAGCACCAATCTCTACCTCAAAAACACCATGAAGGCTTCAACGGTAATAAGGGAACACATAATCAAAAGAGAAAGCAAGCCAAGTTCAACTTTATTATACTTGGGTGGCAAAGTTTGAATCACAAAATAAATTTATATTATAATTAAAAAACGAGAGTGAAATTTTTACAGTTCAAACTTCATGTTTCATTTTCGAAAGGCTCCATGTTTCCTTTTCGAAAGGCTCCATGTTTCCTTTTCTAATAACCACTATGCCAATAAACTCATCAGACGATAGAGCCCAGACGACAGAATGATTGTTTTCTGTTGTCTGATTTTTTTTAATGACAGAATGATAAAAAACTGTTGTCTGAGTACTATGATATACAATGGTAAGTTAGTTTTGAGAATAGGGGTCATGTTTAGACAACAGAAAACTGTTGTCTAGTAAATGGGGATTGTTGAAGTATTGATTGTATTCCAACTTATATTTTTTTGGCACAACTAGTGAAACTATTCCTCCCCGATAAATTTAACAATCTGAAAACTCAAACCAAACTTCTCTCTTTTGTACAGCGTCCTCAACCCAATTTTCTCCCCTCTCCCTCGCACAAAACTGAAAACCCAGTGCCCACAACCCAAATTTCTTGCCAAATCCGAACTCTCCTCCAATCAAACCTGAAAACCCAGAAAAAACTCAGCCCCCCATCCCCATCTTGCTTGGACAAATACAGAAGAACCTCATCCCCCATCTCTGTGAAACACAGAACCCATCTCAATTACTTTTTTAAACCATAGATCCAAACCAGCCAAACCATCTCAATCCCTCTCATGCTTTGTGTTGGTGTTGCAATTGAGAATATTTCATCGGTCTCAATCCCTATTGTTTGGTAAGCCCTTTGATTCACTGTTAATCAATTTAGGGTTTTTGTTAGATTGGGTTTTAGGGTTTTAATTGGAAATTTCCTATCAAATTTGATTTTTGTTTGGTGGGTTATGTTCGAATTGGGATACGGGATTATCTTTTGTCTGGGTTATGTTCGAATTTCCTTTCAAAGGTATGATATTTGTCTCTAAAATTAGAGAAGGAGCTGAACCAACTTTCCGAGGGGTTTGGATTCGAATTGCAGGAGTTTATGGGTTTTCGTGGATTTGAGAAGGAGATGATGGGTTAGTTAGCGTTTTCTTTCCGTTTACCTATCTAAACTTTGTTTTGCTTAATTATCTCTGTTAAGGTTTGATACATGTGGTATATTTGAAATATGTGCATCTTATTTGTAGGAGAGTTGAGAAACGAAAGGCTACTCTCCAGTTGATAAGTGTAGCAAAGGAAAGGCCGAGCAGATGAAGAAAGCCAAGAAACACCCAAACAAGCAAAACTTCTATATATCTTGTCTTTTTCAAATTCTGGTGCCACTCTAAGAAAGACCCCACAGTTTGGTGGGTTGATGACAATACAACAACAACTGCAAAGCTGATACTGGCATGTTAATTGCTGTGAAGACGAATAACTGAGAAGGTTTACAGGGTCACAAGGAATGGTTGGTGAGTTTTAGTGTCTGCTTACATACAAAGTTTCAATCTGTCTTCCTGATTCATTTCGTTATCCTGAACCTAGCCTCTGTTCAAATCAATTGAGTATGGCACACATATGAGAATCTAATACACACATTGATGTTCAATTTCTGAGGAAATTCAATTGGTTAATTACCAGTTGTCCAAGGAGACATTGTTTGGATTCATGGAACAATCTTAATGGATCTCCGTCCCTAAGAGTTGTTATAGATAATCAATTTTAAATGTAATGTTTTCACAGAAATTTATTAGTGCCCCTTGAACTATAGACATAAATTAATTTACTACCTAGGACTTGCCCTACAATATTGTAGAGCTGTTTTTTTGCTAAGCTGTATTTGGGTTTTGTTTCAATTTTCAAGATGAGTAACATTTTGCCCATCGATCACTTCATTGATTGAAAATCCTCTACTTTCATTTCCAGTTCTGCCTATCTAAATATTAATGGTGTATTTGCAATCAGATTAGTTTATTGCGTTTTGGTTTGAATAAGAAAATTACAGAATGCCTAGCTAAAAAGTATATATTGAGGAGGACGCAATTAGACCATATCTAATAAATATAATATAACGTTTTAGCTGCAAAGCTAATCCTCTTTGCTAGCTTGCACATTAACATATATATATATATATATATATATATATATTGTCCTTTTCTTGCCAATTCAATTCTGATTTAGCTGAAGTTATAGTTGGAAAACATAACTCATGGAGTGATAGTTGAAAACTGTGCTTATAATTCTTTATGATCAACATCTAAAGTGGCTTTGTTAGTAAGTACTACTATTAGGTTGTTTATTTGGTCAGTACACCAAATTTATAGTTGAAAGCCCTATATCATTTAAGAATATGAATATGCTCTTTATCTTCAACAGTTTGAATTTATGAGTATTGTCTGCTTACTTGAGTAGTATAGTTTTTCCTAGTTATGACATTCTTTCCCACTAATTAAGTTTCTTGTTTCATTTATATCCACTTCTCCTAATTGTTTCAGGGATCTAAAGGAGGTTCAGTGAAGTAAACTATTCATAGTGGACCTGAAATCAAGCACTTGGATTTAATGGAAGTTCAGTTCTTCATTTATCCCTGCAAAATATTGTTATCTAATTGTCTAGACTTATGCCTTGTTATAATAAGTTGGTTACTTGGAGGAAAAAATGATGCAGTGAAGTCTTTGACCAAGGTAGTAGATACACAAAGAGGACATGAGTAATGAATCTGGTATATTTTCTATTAGTTGTACAACTTGATGTATCATGCATTTTGCTTCTCATTGTATCATAAAAGTAGTATTTACATAGTGAGCTAAGTCCAAAGGAAGTCATGTCATAGAAAGTAATTGTAGTGCCTAATATCAGACCATTAATTACTATCAATGTTAGCAACTCTCTAGATGCTAAGGGTATGTAACTATTTGTTCCTTTTGTCACTGAACTAATGCTAGTTAGTGTTGTCACAGAAAATGGCCTTCATTTAATAGACATGGAACTTGGGAGTACTGGGACCAGTTGTTCTACAAGGATTAGATCAAGGAAACAGAGATCTATCAGGACAAAAATGGTCATACAAGGTCTATAAAGTTTAGAGCAAGTAAGTTTATGTACCTTTTCTCTTACTTGCACTGGAAATAAAGCAATCTTACATTTTCTAATGCATTGCTTTTCTAAGTATGGCACACTTTGTGTGCTCAATACCACGTCGTAAACTCTGTATATTTTTCTTCTGCTATTTTTTGTTCTTTGTTTAGTGTATTGTTTTTCACATGTAATTATATGAGTCCAGTTATTAGAACACTTGTATCTTTCCTTTGAGAGCTTTTGGGACCAAGAGAGTATAACAACATAACTTGTGGTTGCAGCTATGAAGACAAACAAGATGTCTGAGGTCAAGTTACATACATGTATGTTTTCAAGGTTGTTTGAAACTGTAGGTGTGATACTTTCATATGCATTGCTGGTAGAAGAGTAAGGGGAGCAAGGGTAGAAGCTCGAGAGCTTAAGAAAAATGATGAAGTGTGGTTGGTCGGGAGAGCAATTTAGAGCACCAGATGATCTAGTATTTTCATATTATGTGGATTTAACTTTTAGAGTTATAGTTTGCTTGATTAATGTAATAAGATCTGGATACTTGTACATTTTCAAATGAAATTAATTATAATGATAATTTGATTGAAGTGTTTCTCTTACCATTACAATTAAAAATTTTAAACCAGATTTCTTAATATGGTGTTGTGCAACTGCACTTGCTAAGACATACGAACCAAATACAGCTGACGTCTAAACCAACATCAAACAACAGAATTCAAGCAAAGGTCTTTTGTTAACAGTCTTATACATCGACATATAACTGTGGTTTCTAATTGAATCACACAACAGAAAGACCCAAGAAAGCTCAAGCCTCTATATATTCAAACGACATATTTATATCATTTTAATTAGAAAGCCACAATAGAACATAAAAAATATATGTTGTCCACAATTGATTCAGACAACAGAAAAAATCCAAGATAGTTCAAATCTCCATATATTCACACAATAGATTTCTGTCGTCTTAGTGAAATACAAACAATAGAGTTTTATGAAAAGATGTTGTGCAAAAACCTTTATAACAATATATAATTGTCGTTTTGTTACATTTACAACAACAGAAAGTCATAATTCCTCATATTTGGAAATAATCAGACAACAGATTGTTGGCCTGCCTCTGTTGTTTGAGTGAAATATAGATCACGGGTAATATCTGTCGTCTGAAGGCCTAAGAGATATCAGGCTACTAGACAACAGAAATTTTTTGAATCAGACAACAGTCCTCAGCTGTTGTCTGATGAGTTTATTGACATAGTGAACTTTAATTTAATCCTTAGTGACTTAAATTTTACTATTTTATAAGAATTTCAACCAAAAAATAAAAAAAATGAAAAAAATGAATGAAACTATAAAATGAGGAGTGCAAAATTTGTCACCTTCCGTAAAAATTTAAAATTAAGTAAAAAAAAATCCGCTAGAATATTCGCTCTGTAGTGCAGCGATGGGTCATTGTCTTGCATTAGACTAGGAAACTCAAGCCCTATATAAGTATCGTTAGGCCTCGTGCATTTTTTTTCTGGCCTCTTTTCTTTTTCTTTTATTTTTCGGCCTCTTTTTTTTTTTTTCCTGGCCTCTTTTTTTTTTCTTTTCTGGGCTCTTGTCTTTTTCTTTTGTGGGCCTTGTCTTCTCTTCTGCCTTTTTTTGGTGGGCCTTGTTCTTGTAATTGGGTCGTCGAGCCAAACGAGCTTAACTTCAACTTGGGCCGTGGAGGCTAAAGCAAGACGATGACCCATCACAGCAGTGAATATTTGGCCCATGTGGGTTGGGCAGAAGTTTAAGTTGTGTAATCCTATATAAACACTACTTTCCTAATCCATCTTTCTGATATGGGAAGGCCATGTCACGTCACTTCAATCTTACTTGTCCTACCCAAACTGCGACATCTCATCTCTTCTCTCAGAGTCCGACCGTAACTCCCAATGTCCATCGTGTGGAGTCGCACGTGCGTCGTCGTCTTCGTCTTCCTCTGAAAATCAAACAAGGCTGAATGATTCTTCTTTCTGCGAACACACGACGAGGTATTCCCAGATTTCTAATAGTGTCAATCTTCGATGCCTTAATTAGCTTATTACCATCTCTCTCTCTCTCTCTGTGCCTTGAGGAAGAACAGAAAAGCTTGAACAATTGTGAAACACCCACTTGGGGAATAGGGTCTAGCCTTGATTTACCACCAAACTCTCCGATTCCTGTCATCTTCTTTGAAGTTGTTGCTTTGATTTCATTGGATTATGAATTCATTGTTCCAATGACTGTACACCAAAGTATGAGTAATCCTTTAAAATCTATTTTCCTTGTTCGATATATGGCTCTAGTCCGTTAGGGATGGCAATAAAACCCACGGGTACGGGTACCCTCGGGTAATTTTTCCTTTTGGGTATCTGTTAACGAGTAATACCCATAGTTTATGGGTATGAGTATAGGTATGGGTAAGGGTAATTACAAATTACCCGTAAAAAAATGGGTGGGGTATGGGTATACCCATGGGTACCCAAATTTTACCCAGATACCCATATAAAATTGTAAACCACACCCAATTTTTTTTTTTAATTAAGAACTATTATTTTTTAACCAACATATATGGGGCACTTTTATAATTTTCTTATTCTAAAAAAAAAATATCTATACGGGGTATTTCTCTTTCCCACCCAGAATACACATTCAAGTCTTCAACGAGACGAGCCGCCATGATTGGAAGTGGTGTGCAACCAAAACTGTAAGACCCAAAATGAAATGATCGAGATTTTTGGTATTAATTCTTGTTTGGCGTAAATTTAATAAAGTCTCAATTGTTACGTAATGTAGTTTCGATATATTGGCGTAAATGGGTTTTGATCAGTGAGGATCAGGTCGTCCGATTGACTTGTAAATTTGATATATTGATCATAGAAGTGTTCTGATGATTATGTGTGGTCTCGGATGATGATCTGACTGTTGAATCATCGTATAATTGTGAAAAGCTAGTTCAAAATGCGATTTATGAGGATCCGACCATTGGATCTTCGTATAATTTTGAGAGGATGATCTTAAGGGCGATTCGTGATGATCCGACTGTTGGATCATCATATAATTTTAAGAGGATGATCTTAAGGGTAATTGTGAGGATCCGACCGTTGGAACATCGTAAAATTGTGAAAAGATGATTCAAAAGGCGATCCATGAGGATTCGATCGTTGGTTATTCGTATAATTTTGAGATGGTGATCTTTAAGGCGATTCGTTAGGATCCGACCGTCGGATCATCGTATAATTATGAAAAGACTATTCAAAAGGTGATCCGTGAGGATCCGACCGTTGGATCATTGTATAATTGTGAAAAGATGATTCAAAAGGCGATCTGTGAGGATTGTGAAAAGATGATTCAAAAGGCGATCTGTGAGGATTCGACCGTTGGATCATCGTATAATTGTGAAAAGATGATTGAAAAGGCGATATGTGAGGATCCGACTGTTGGATCTTGGTATAATTTTGAGATGGTGATCTTAAGGGCGATCCGTGAGGATCCGACCGTTAGATCATCGTATAATTGTGAAAAGACAATTCAAAAGGCGATCTGTGAGGATGGTTCATTTACGAACCGAATTTCAAATACTCAAGCGACTATTTGAAAATATCCCCAGATGGGGAATGGGGCGCTTAAATAGTGAGTATTAAAAAAAAATCTTAGCCTTTATTAGGCTAAAGGCCTTCAATTTTAAAAAATAAAAATAAAAAAATAAAATAGAAAAAACCTACCCATATTGAAAATGGGTAAATAGGTGGGTATGAGTTTGCCCGTTTAGAAATGAGTTGGGTAAATACTCATACTCGCGAATTATTTGATGGATATTACCTACAAATTATTATTGGGTGAGTATTACCCAACGGGTATTACCCAATGGGTAGGAATGCCAGCTTGCTGTCCGTAATTCAATTAGTTGACTGGGATGCAACATATATAGATAAGGAGAAGACTGCCAAAACGGATGAAGTGCAAATGAGCTGCCTTCTGTATTCTGTACGATTTTGAGAGCAAAACTACCCTGGTGTGTTTAGCCCAAAAGGCTTAGCTAGAGAAATAGTTAGTCTCCGATGAGGGTTGGGGAAAGCGAATGTGAGATCAGCAACCCCCTTCTCTAGAGTCTCAAGAGCTGGTAACCAAGCAGTTTGATCAACTTACCTATAAACCAAATCCAAGGCTATAAGATGTGTATGTCCTGAACAAAAGAGGCCTGTACAGTGTTGAGAATGTATCAGTTTTTCTACATGCAGAAATGGGTATGTATCAATGCTTCCTAATACTTCCTAAATTTCCTAAGCAAGAATCGTTTTAAGGTCACTGTAAAATAAGCTGATCTTATATAGTGTTAATTTTACTACACAGATTTTGGATTGGATAAGCACTAAACAATCTCAGCATACAACAAAAGCACCATATTCTATTTTTATTTCTTTTTGGTCGAGCAGCACCTAATGAATTAGTTATGGTTTTAATACTTCCTCTAATTACAAAACAAGGAAAAGAATCATATTATAACCTACAAGTACTTACATATAGATCAGATGGGCCTGCTGATATTCGGAGTCTCTAAACAGGGAAGCCCCCAGCATTATGTCACTCGCCAATGGCTATATCTGCTGCAAACTCTTCATCAACACCATACTTGATCACTGCAATGGAAAAGACATGCAGTCGGACATTTCTGTGAGCATCTGAGAAATCAAAATTTCCATCATCCTCATTGTCTAATGTGCTAGAAGTACTAAGCAAAGAATATCCTAATTTGGGTGGGAACGTGTTGGAAGAACAGGGGAACAGTATATAACTATATATAAATATATACACATCACATATAGCAGGGGACTCACCCCCAGCTTGCTCTGACTATCACAAGCCTCGTCGCTGTTAAGTTACAATATGTTTGCTTGTAACCTTGAAGTTGCCATCAGTTCATGGGGTATTTATTAACATCAAAGTTCTTTCCCAATACAACTAGAAGTCCTTCCTCTCCTTTTAAGGTGCCAGGACATCTTGTGATGGGTAACCCCAGATTGGTGCTGTCCATATGTGATCCAAATTATACCTCTGTGCAAAATCCAACTATTACTAACTGCTATTAAATCAAAAGCTTAGAAAACCAACAAATCTCAACCACGGCCCTATAAAAACAATATATCTGTTAGTGCACACTAGGGACACGTGATAACCAGATTTTATGTGCAGAGAAATGATCATTTCTAGAACCAAGTTTAAAAGAGCTAATGTTCAAGATTTTCTGTTAATACAACTAGAAGGATGCTGATCAAATTTTTAAAATTTTGTTTTGTACACAGTAGGGAATGCTAATGAAATTCTCCTAAAGGAAATAAGCACTGTTATTTGATCTGAAACAACCACACCAGTCACCATAACATTACTAAAGGTACTTGCTCATCTTTCTTCAGGTGCCAGTAGTGTAACCAGAGATGCTATCCATATATGCTGATTAGTTGATGCACTACCATTGTGCTAATTCCGAATGTTACTAACCACTATGATTTAAAATCTTGGAAAAACCAACAAATCTCAACCATGTCATATACATTTCAACAAGTGAATTCACCACAAGCATATTACTCTTCATTCCAGACTCCCCAATGTGACCCAGTTGGGGAAGTGTCCTTGGCTATGGATTTGGGTTCGTTTTGGTTAGTGGGAGCTGTGAAACTTGAGGTGGCTGAGACCAGAGGACTCAGCTAAAACATTGCAGCCATGGTTGATGGGTCTGTTTCCTATTTGGGTTCCAACCAACTATCAACTAACTCAACTGCAATGCTTCTAGTTGTTCAAACCAACTATCAACTAACTTAGCTGCAATGCTTATAATCAAATAGCTTTTTTCTCTATGGGGCCTCTGTTTTATGAATTAGAGGGGAGTGGGAAGAGAGTTGAGGTGGAGGTCCAGCACTACTATCATTCAGCATAAAATGACGTGTAACCTTAAAGTGGCTCCAATGAACTACTACTATTAGTACAGCATGATACAAAGATAGATGAAATTGAGCTTGAGAGCGAATGGCAAAGAAGCTGCAGAGAAGGTAGGAGAAAAGGTGCATGAGAAACTATAGTTGCCATTTGGTGAGATGTGCTAGTTGCTAGTACATCTTCTGGAGATATATAAGCTAGCAGTGGGGGAGAACTAAAATTATATTGAGCTCAATTTGGATTACTAACAGATGTTGTGCCAATATTTCCTTTCTTCCAACTTACTATATCATTTATTTTTTCACTATACTATTGTACATAGCTTGCCAAAAGTATAGAACGTTTGAAGGGTCAGAAAAGGAGACTTGGGCGCCGTCCAGCTTACCTAAACACCTCTTGGATGCTAGAGGCTCTAGTTAGAACACTAGGCTTTTTTTCTCTTGGATGCTGTATTGCACAGTATGTTTGCTTTGCTCTCTGAAACGTAAACATCCACAGTGATCGGCCTGACCACACTCTGTTCCAACATTAATTTGCTCATCAACTCCAGAGTTGTTGCACTGCTCAGCTAGTAAGAAAGCAATTTAGTTAAGGCTCCTTGCTGGAGGAGATCCTTGCTGGAGGAGATGTACGTAGATCTAGGGGATGCCTGGGTAGCTGAAACCGGCTAAAGCCACCGACTATTCCATGGAAGTGGCTCGATGACCTGGCATAGCTGGACTGCAAGCTACATAAGTTGGCCCAGCATATATACTACCTTGTTTCCTAGCTCATTTATGCTTCATCCCCAAGTTGCTTGACAGATATCAGTCGACGTTCTATAGTACGTTTCAATGGTTAAGATATAAATAGAGGTTAAAAATCTTCCTTTACATTCACCATGTCTTTAATTTATTATGAATTACACTTCAGAATGTCAGCTCATAGTGGACAAATGAACCTCTAATTTGAATGCCATTGACTCTCTGTAATTCCTGTTAGTGAAATTTGAGCTTGACAGATATAGACAACCCTAATTGGTTTCATTTCAACAGGGGAACAAATATACTGTAGCAACACATCTGTTGCTGAAAAACATTATGAAACATATGCAGCAAAAAGAGATGGATGTATAAATGTGAATCACAATGTAGCAGTAGATGTTTTAATTTAAGGCTACCCGTTCAAGGAAATGACTAGGAAAAGAAAAAACCTTGATATCCAGATTTTCTTAGCAAATTGAGACAGTGATACCACAAAGAGATGACATGGATACGTACGATGAACCAGATTTTATGTGCAGACAAATTATCATTTCTTGAACTCAGTTTAAATGAGCTAATTTTTCAAGATTTTCTGTTAATATGACTAGTAGGATGCCGATCTAATTTTAGAAAAATGTCTAGTACACACTACAGGATGCTAGTGAAATTTAACTTCAAAATGTAACAAGCACTATTCTTCGATGTAAAACAAACTCACTAGTCACCGTACAGCAGCAGCACCATGGTGATAGTAAATTGCTACTTCCTTGGAGAAACAAAACAAGGAAATGAAAAACACACATGACCTTATTCGTAGCATCATATTACAAGTATTTACATCTCATTTTCAGAACTCAACTAAGCGTCATTAACTGCAAAATACTACCTTGTTAGAAAGAGCCTTGAATATTGCTGTGATTGTATTTGGAGGTGTTCTGCAGCAGCCCTCAAAAAAGGGAAACCTGCCACTTCTCTATGACTATGTCTGCAAACTCTTCATCAACCCGCCCACTCAATGGCTGAATTGAAAGCACATGCAGTCAATAACATTTTCATCTTCCATGGAATAGTTCATCATATACAAGCAAGATCGGTTTCATATTTTGACAAACAAATAGTACAAGATCCACCATTTGGTAATATAACATTATATCTGACAAAAGAACATTACTTTGTGAATTATACCATGAATGAAATGATCTAAAATTGGATGCTATAGTACGCAGTCGGAAGTAACCTGGGTTTACAAGCGATAAACCCTAAAAGACATAGTTCTTGATCCACTAGAGAAAGAGGGAAAAATCTCTAAGTTTTATTAAATTTCATATGATAAACTGTTTCTAATACAAAACATAATGGTGCTTATGTAGGCGTCTAAGACCTAAAATCATAATCTAACAAGGAATCCTAAACAATCCAAATTTAAAAGGAAACTAAAAACCTAAAATAAAAAGAATCCTAAAATGATATAAAACTAGCCTAAAAGTATTAAATCCCCAATCAGATAATTAAAATGATATATTTTGGCCTCAATCTGATAGGGCTCACTAAAGTGAATCATGAAGATCTCGTCTTTCCCATTCTGTAAAGGTATCATGCTTCCCAAATAAACATTCTGGCCAAAAGTTGATCAAATCTGATTGTGAATCAAAACCTGTCTTTTTGCACGAGTAACCCGAAAAGTACAAAACTAAATCTTCTTGTATATTTCAGCGGCTAGTAACCTCATTACACATGAGTTACTTATTTTTTAATCACTCTTTTTGATTCTATGCCGCTTCTTTACTTTTATGGTTTTCTGGTTGAGCCAGACCCATTCTCGTCCTACATCATATAGCTGAAAGAGTAGGGCAAGCACTGTGCATTCATATAGAAGGAAACTTACCACCCATTGCTTGCTCTGACCAACAAATGGTCTCACCATTTGTTGGTCTATATCACTAAAGGTTTGGTTGTTACTTGCAAATTTGATAGGCAAGGAACATTAATTATATAATAATGCAAAGGGACTAAGTTACAAATGCTAATTTATTTGAATTAACCTAAGAAAATGAGCTATTCGTCCAGTGTTCTGTTCATTTCATTAAACTGGTTTCTGATTGTAGAATTATGATCAATTAAAACCTAAACACAAAGCCTAATATGTATACACTGTTAATCTGAAACTGAATAGTTTTAATACTTCCTCCAAATTACGAAACAATGAAAAAGGAAAGGTATTTATTCTAAGAGGATTACACATATACACTTACTCATTGATCAGTTTTTATGAAAACAAATACTCGTTGGAGAGAGCCTGATCTTGCAGTAGCCTCTGAAGAGAATCATGCCACTTGCTTATGACTGAAAACCCTCATCAACCGCCACATATGATCGCTGCAATGGAATACATGCAATTAGAGTTTTTCAAGGACACATTAGAAATCAAAATTCCCTAAGTTAATATAAGTATATATTAAGCAGAAGAGTTCTTCTATTTCTTTCAGTGACACTAGGCTTTCTGAATGGTAATCTAAATTGGTGGTAGCTACTGATGGGGGTGTATTCAATTCAGATTTTAAAAGATTTTGTTTGAGTTTTTATAATCCATGGATTTACTTAATCTACGGATTGTTTAAATTCTATATGGACTCTGATTTTCACACGGACATCCATTTTTCATAACACAAAGAAGTAAAAACAAAAAGTCAGTTCAAAGAGAAACACATGCACATCACGATGCCAAACCTATGCAAGTCCAGCCATTTAAGGCAGGCCACCTACCCTCTGCAGCCCAAAGGTGGCTTTGACACCACAAGTGCCCCTTTGACCCATTTTTCTACTTCGAAAGTCAATGGTGACTTCATGGCCCAACCAAAATCCTCATTGGTTGCTTCTACAGCCCATCCTTAGTTCTGCAAAGCCTACTCTTTAGCAAAATTAGGATCTAGACTATCCCATGCAAAGGACACTAAAGAAAATATTCCATTTTTACAAAGAATCCAAGGTGATATCTATAGACCTATTCAACCACCTTGCGGACCAATTAGATATTTTATGGTGTTAGTTGATGCATCGAAATGATGGTAACGCGTCACGCTATTGTCCACAAGGAACGCTGCATTTGCTGAACTCCTAGCACAAATTATTAAGTTAAGGGCTCACCACCTTGATCATCCTATTAAGTCAATACGTCTTAACAATGCTGGGGAGTTTACATAAAAAACTTTTGATGATTATTGCATGTCTATTGGGATTTTGAACGTCCAGTTGCTCATGTTCACACCCAAAATGGTCTCACAAAAGCTGTCACTAAATGACTTCAAATGGTTGTTAGAGCATTTGTTATGCTCACCAATCTTCCTATTTACACTTGGGGCTATGCAATATTGCATGCAGATGTGCTTATTCATCTGAGACACATTGCCACTCAGCCATTCTCTGTTTCCCACTTGGTTACAAGATATGAGCATGATGTCTCACACTTATGCATATTTAGGTGTGTAGTTTATGTGCCACATCTCACTAAAATGGGTCCGCAACGACGATTGGGTATTTATATTGGATATGACTCTCTAACTATTATCCGCCACTTAGAATCCTTGACAGACAATCTCTTTACCATTAGATTTGTGGACTGTCACTTTGATGAGAAAATCTTCCCATCGTTAGGGAAAAATAAGAACTAGAATGTTCAACAAGAATGACAAGATTTGTTGTGATCTATCCCCACTGTGTCTCATATTGATCCCCAAACTGCATAGTCTGAAATTGAAGTGCAAAGAATTCTCTATCTTCATAAGGTAGCAAATTCGATGCCTGATGCATTTTCTGATATTGCTAAAGTGATGAGATCACACATACCTGCTGCAAAAGTGTCTGCAAAGATTGATGTCTTTAAGATTAGAGGACATGACACCACCTTAAGAGAGACTGGGCATGGCATCAATGTCTCCCCTAGTGGGGATGTTGTGGCTCAAGCCAGGCTCCCTGTAAGGAAGTGTGGGAGGCCCAAAGGTTCAATGGATTCTCGCCTAAGAAAAATAGTGAGTTTGGCATAAAATGATCTATTAATCATCGATATAAATAATCAGTCTCATGAGGATATTCTGAATTATGGTTATATCCAAGAGACATCATTGGGGGACGCTCCAATGTCAGAACCAATTCAAAAAAATAGAGAGATCTCGATGAATTATACTAGTATACATGAGACGATGAATAGAAACTCTAATACTATTAATGATGCCTTTGCATATATATTGAGTTGCAAAAGAAATTATAGAGTATGATGATGTCGAACCTCGCTTTGATGAAGAATATCAACGTAGAGCAGATTGGCCTAAATGGAGAGCAAAGATCTAGGCTGAATTAGATTCACCAGCAAAAAGGACAAGTATTTGGGCCTATGATGTTGACACCCCCAAGTGTAAAACTTGTTGGCCATAAATGAGTCTTTGTTAGAAAGCGTAATGAGAAAAATGAGATTGTTAGATATAAAGCCGTCAAGGTTTCTCACAACGCCCTGCAATCGACTATAATGAGACATATTATCCCATAATCGACGTAATAACATTCGGTTACCTTGTCAGTTTGGTATTTTCGGAAAAACTTGACATGCAGTTTATGGATGTGGTTACAACATATCTATATGGGAATCTAGATTTATATATATATATATATGAAGGTTTCAGATGGACTTCGATAACCCGAATCAAGTGAATCTAAACCACGGAGTACGTTTTCTATGAGATTAAAACGCTCACTATATGGATTAAAACAATCCAGACAAATGTGGTATAACCGTCTAAGTGACTATTTGATTGGAAATGGATATGTCAATAATGAAATATTCCCATGCATGTTCATCAAAAAGACAAATTCCGGATTTGCAATTGTAGCAATTCTAACAGTTTATGTTGATGACATTAACCTAATTAAAACTCGAGAGAAGTTAAAGGAAATTCTAAGTACTTGAAAATCCGAATTTGAGATGAAAAATCTTGGGAAAACACGATTTTATCTCGAACTAGAACTCGAGCACCATAGTGATGGGATTTTGATCCATTAGTCAGGGTATACTCAGTAATTACTAACGCGCTTTAATGAAGATAAAGCGAAGCCTGTGAGTACTTCCATGGTTGACCGTATTCTTAAGCCCGAAAAAGATTCGTTTCATCTAAAGAATAAGGACGAAGAGTTATTAGAGGTCGAAGTGCACTATCTAAGTGCAATAGACGCATTATTGTACTTAGCTCAATGCACGAGATCGGATATCTCATTCACAGTGAACTTATTAGCTCTACATAGCTCTGCACCAACACGCCACTATTGGACTGGTGTAAAGACAATCTTTCGATACTTAAAAGGTACGATTGATATGGGCTTGTTTTATCCCTATAGAGAGAAGGAATGATAGAAGAAAGGGATCAGACCCCATTAGGCATGGCGCCACTGTTCATACTGCCATGGCTGGCAACATTGCCGTTGCCGGCGCCACAGTGGCCACCAAGTATGGATGGCCTCACCCCTCCCTTACATCAAAATGATGCTAATGTTTTGATAGGTTTTGCTGATGCAGGGTATCTCTTTGACCCTCACAGAGGTCGATCCCAAACGGATTATGTCTTTTCTATATGAAGCACTGCGATATCTTGGAGGTCTACAAACAAACCCTTGTTGCCACTTCCTCAAATCATGCCGAGATTATTTCTCTACATGCAGCTGTGCATGAATGCATATGGCTAAGGTCTGTAATTACACATATTCGAGGAAGTTGTGGTTTGAAGTCTACCACGGATGAACCTACATGCATTTATGAGGATAATGTAGCATGTATTGAACAAATAAAGTTAGGTTTCATCAAGGCGGACAACACCAAGCATATATCGCCTAAGTTCTTTTAAAATCAACAACAGCAAGCACTTCTAAATATGGAAGTGAATCAAATCCGATCAGAGGATAATGTAGCGGACTTACTTACTAAGTCGTTACCTAAATCCAGGGGCGGAACTAAAGTAAGGCCTGAGAGGGTTTGGACAGCCCCCCCCTCCCCCAACATGTATCCATTTCTTCAATAGCTCAACTACTTCTCATAGAATTGTATAACATTTGACCTTAATTCAATCACTTGAACCACCACCACCCCCCAAACCAATTGCAGCAACACAACTAATGAAAAACTGAACAAAATAATTTAGAATTAATAGTACTTAATGTATACTAGTTACCCAATTTATAATAAATAATATTAAAATGTTGCTTAGATTTAGAATATTTTGTCATTAATTATCATTGATGTCTATCTTGTTGAATTGTTTTATTATTAGCAAACTTACTAAGGTGCATCCGAGTTGTTAAATTTAACATTATTATTCTCTGTACTCAAGTTTTATACCTCGACACCCCCCCCCCCCCCCCCCCCCAAGTTTCAAATCCTGGTTCCGCCTCTGCCTAAATCCACATTCGAGAAACATGTGAAGAGCATCGGATTGAGAAAGTTATCTGAACTCCCATGATTGTAACTGGAGATGCCGACATCAAGGGAAAGAATGATGTCTACATGTTTGATCTCGAAGAGTGAATGACGTGTTGTACTCTTTTCTCCTCCTCGAGGTTGCTTTTGTTCCACATGGTTTTTATTACTTGAATAAGGTTTTTTAACCGAGGCAAAGATCAAAGCGTCATCACTTAGTTTGAGTAGCACAAGGGGGAGTGTTGAAGAATATTGACTATTGGTGTGCTGGTCAAATTAGGTTAGTTCTATTGTTGTAATAGGAGAGAAAATTTTAAATTCTCAAATCAAGTTAGATTAGGAATCCTTGTATTTCAAGTAGTTGTACTATATAATCCCTATATATAGGGCGTCTATTATCAATGAATAGACACAATTATTCTCTCTGCAATCTTCTCTTGCATCCTATTTCCTTAAACAATATTATAATTTAAAAAAAAAACTGAAATTTACCCTCTCCAACTTACAATTCAAATTCCAATTTTTTTTTAAAGGCTTCATGTTTATTTTGTTAATAACTTTAATTTTATCCTTAGCGCCTTAAGTTTTACTATTTGGAAAAAAAAAAGAAGATAAAACACCACGTCTAAATTAGTTATAACTAGCTACACTGTGATTTTCATTTTAGTTCAATCACTTCACTCCTCTATATAAATGAGGAGTGTGGATTTCTTACTCTCCTTAAAAAAGTTGAAATTAAGTAAAAAAAAATAGAGCATTATGCACGTGTGGTACACATGCTAGGTAGGGCTGGTCAATCGGAGGAAGCTTTAAACCTCATAGATGACATGCCTGATGAACCAGATACTAGAATTTGGAGTTCATTGCTTAGTTCCAGTAGGAATTATAATGATTTGGGAATGGGGAAGAAAATTGCTGAAAAGTTAATAGAATATTTTTCATTTGATTTTAAAGAATGGCAGGCAACCAATCTTAATTAGCGGTAAAGCAAAACACATACGGTTTCCAGCAACCAGCAACCAACAGAAATAAACAGACGAACACATACTATCGTACAAGCCCTTCAAGCATTATTTCCGAAACGAAACCTAACATTTTGACTATTACATGACATAGACACATTCTTTATTTTCACGGTTGGTTTACATGCATGGTACAAGTAGTTTTACCGTTTACATATTCATAAATTCATTAATGCATGCTGATAGGTTTATTTCAGGGGCCTAATTATTTATTTCGGCGTACTATTACAACAGAAGGAGACGTTCTTTATTTTAGGGTAGTTTGCCCGGCACAAGTAGCTCATTATCAATGCATATTGAGGATGGCTTGTGCATGGTCTTGCACCACCTTCCAAGCCTCGACTATGTGCTTTTCTTCTGTTAGAGTAGCACCAATGGCGCACCGCAGCAGAAAGATACATCCAACCACTGCATGGGTCATGTATGCTTTTCCTGATGCGTTGATGGCATCTAGCAGCTTGCAGTTGACCTCATTTATCATACCGATCTCACCCTCCTCATCCCTACTGATCAATGCCGATGGTGAAATTCTAAAGCAGACCAAGGAAATTCTAGATCAGATGGGCCTGCTGATATTCGGAGTCTCTAAACAGGGAAGCCCCCAGCATTATGTCACTCGCCAATGGCTATATCTGCTGCAAACTCTTCATCAACACCATACTTGATCACTGCAATGGAAAAGACATGCAGTCGGACATTTCTGTGAGCATCTGAGAAATCAAAATTTCCATCATCCTCATTGTCTAATGTGCTAGAAGTACTAAGCAAAGAATATCCTAATTTGGGTGGGAACGTGTTGGAAGAACAGGGGAACAGTATATAACTATATATAAATATATACACATCACATATAGCAGGGGACTCACCCCCAGCTTGCTCTGACTATCACAAGCCTCGTCGCTGTTAAGTTACAATATGTTTGCTTGTAACCTTGAAGTTGCCATCAGTTCATGGGGTATTTATTAACATCAAAGTTCTTTCCCAATACAACTAGAAGTCCTTCCTCTCCTTTTAAGGTGCCAGGACATCTTGTGATGGGTAACCCCAGATTGGTGCTGTCCATATGTGATCCAAATTATACCTCTGTGCAAAATCCAACTATTACTAACTGCTATTAAATCAAAAGCTTAGAAAACCAACAAATCTCAACCACGGCCCTATAAAAACAATATATCTGTTAGTGCACACTAGGGACACGTGATAACCAGATTTTATGTGCAGAGAAATGATCATTTCTAGAACCAAGTTTAAAAGAGCTAATGTTCAAGATTTTCTGTTAATACAACTAGAAGGATGCTGATCAAATTTTTAAAATTTTGTTTTGTACACAGTAGGGAATGCTAATGAAATTCTCCTAAAGGAAATAAGCACTGTTATTTGATCTGAAACAACCACACCAGTCACCATAACATTACTAAAGGTACTTGCTCATCTTTCTTCAGGTGCCAGTAGTGTAACCAGAGATGCTATCCATATATGCTGATTAGTTGATGCACTACCATTGTGCTAATTCCGAATGTTACTAACCACTATGATTTAAAATCTTGGAAAAACCAACAAATCTCAACCATGTCATATACATTTCAACAAGTGAATTCACCACAAGCATATTACTCTTCATTCCAGACTCCCCAATGTGACCCAGTTGGGGAAGTGTCCTTGGCTATGGATTTGGGTTCGTTTTGGTTAGTGGGAGCTGTGAAACTTGAGGTGGCTGAGACCAGAGGACTCAGCTAAAACATTGCAGCCATGGTTGATGGGTCTGTTTCCTATTTGGGTTCCAACCAACTATCAACTAACTCAACTGCAATGCTTCTAGTTGTTCAAACCAACTATCAACTAACTTAGCTGCAATGCTTATAATCAAATAGCTTTTTTCTCTATGGGGCCTCTGTTTTATGAATTAGAGGGGAGTGGGAAGAGAGTTGAGGTGGAGGTCCAGCACTACTATCATTCAGCATAAAATGACGTGTAACCTTAAAGTGGCTCCAATGAACTACTACTATTAGTACAGCATGATACAAAGATAGATGAAATTGAGCTTGAGAGCGAATGGCAAAGAAGCTGCAGAGAAGGTAGGAGAAAAGGTGCATGAGAAACTATAGTTGCCATTTGGTGAGATGTGCTAGTTGCTAGTACATCTTCTGGAGATATATAAGCTAGCAGTGGGGGAGAACTAAAATTATATTGAGCTCAATTTGGATTACTAACAGATGTTGTGCCAATATTTCCTTTCTTCCAACTTACTATATCATTTATTTTTTCACTATACTATTGTACATAGCTTGCCAAAAGTATAGAACGTTTGAAGGGTCAGAAAAGGAGACTTGGGCGCCGTCCAGCTTACCTAAACACCTCTTGGATGCTAGAGGCTCTAGTTAGAACACTAGGCTTTTTTTCTCTTGGATGCTGTATTGCACAGTATGTTTGCTTTGCTCTCTGAAACGTAAACATCCACAGTGATCGGCCTGACCACACTCTGTTCCAACATTAATTTGCTCATCAACTCCAGAGTTGTTGCACTGCTCAGCTAGTAAGAAAGCAATTTAGTTAAGGCTCCTTGCTGGAGGAGATCCTTGCTGGAGGAGATGTACGTAGATCTAGGGGATGCCTGGGTAGCTGAAACCGGCTAAAGCCACCGACTATTCCATGGAAGTGGCTCGATGACCTGGCATAGCTGGACTGCAAGCTACATAAGTTGGCCCAGCATATATACTACCTTGTTTCCTAGCTCATTTATGCTTCATCCCCAAGTTGCTTGACAGATATCAGTCGACGTTCTATAGTACGTTTCAATGGTTAAGATATAAATAGAGGTTAAAAATCTTCCTTTACATTCACCATGTCTTTAATTTATTATGAATTACACTTCAGAATGTCAGCTCATAGTGGACAAATGAACCTCTAATTTGAATGCCATTGACTCTCTGTAATTCCTGTTAGTGAAATTTGAGCTTGACAGATATAGACAACCCTAATTGGTTTCATTTCAACAGGGGAACAAATATACTGTAGCAACACATCTGTTGCTGAAAAACATTATGAAACATATGCAGCAAAAAGAGATGGATGTATAAATGTGAATCACAATGTAGCAGTAGATGTTTTAATTTAAGGCTACCCGTTCAAGGAAATGACTAGGAAAAGAAAAAACCTTGATATCCAGATTTTCTTAGCAAATTGAGACAGTGATACCACAAAGAGATGACATGGATACGTACGATGAACCAGATTTTATGTGCAGACAAATTATCATTTCTTGAACTCAGTTTAAATGAGCTAATTTTTCAAGATTTTCTGTTAATATGACTAGTAGGATGCCGATCTAATTTTAGAAAAATGTCTAGTACACACTACAGGATGCTAGTGAAATTTAACTTCAAAATGTAACAAGCACTATTCTTCGATGTAAAACAAACTCACTAGTCACCGTACAGCAGCAGCACCATGGTGATAGTAAATTGCTACTTCCTTGGAGAAACAAAACAAGGAAATGAAAAACACACATGACCTTATTCGTAGCATCATATTACAAGTATTTACATCTCATTTTCAGAACTCAACTAAGCGTCATTAACTGCAAAATACTACCTTGTTAGAAAGAGCCTTGAATATTGCTGTGATTGTATTTGGAGGTGTTCTGCAGCAGCCCTCAAAAAAGGGAAACCTGCCACTTCTCTATGACTATGTCTGCAAACTCTTCATCAACCCGCCCACTCAATGGCTGAATTGAAAGCACATGCAGTCAATAACATTTTCATCTTCCATGGAATAGTTCATCATATACAAGCAAGATCGGTTTCATATTTTGACAAACAAATAGTACAAGATCCACCATTTGGTAATATAACATTATATCTGACAAAAGAACATTACTTTGTGAATTATACCATGAATGAAATGATCTAAAATTGGATGCTATAGTACGCAGTCGGAAGTAACCTGGGTTTACAAGCGATAAACCCTAAAAGACATAGTTCTTGATCCACTAGAGAAAGAGGGAAAAATCTCTAAGTTTTATTAAATTTCATATGATAAACTGTTTCTAATACAAAACATAATGGTGCTTATGTAGGCGTCTAAGACCTAAAATCATAATCTAACAAGGAATCCTAAACAATCCAAATTTAAAAGGAAACTAAAAACCTAAAATAAAAAGAATCCTAAAATGATATAAAACTAGCCTAAAAGTATTAAATCCCCAATCAGATAATTAAAATGATATATTTTGGCCTCAATCTGATAGGGCTCACTAAAGTGAATCATGAAGATCTCGTCTTTCCCATTCTGTAAAGGTATCATGCTTCCCAAATAAACATTCTGGCCAAAAGTTGATCAAATCTGATTGTGAATCAAAACCTGTCTTTTTGCACGAGTAACCCGAAAAGTACAAAACTAAATCTTCTTGTATATTTCAGCGGCTAGTAACCTCATTACACATGAGTTACTTATTTTTTAATCACTCTTTTTGATTCTATGCCGCTTCTTTACTTTTATGGTTTTCTGGTTGAGCCAGACCCATTCTCGTCCTACATCATATAGCTGAAAGAGTAGGGCAAGCACTGTGCATTCATATAGAAGGAAACTTACCACCCATTGCTTGCTCTGACCAACAAATGGTCTCACCATTTGTTGGTCTATATCACTAAAGGTTTGGTTGTTACTTGCAAATTTGATAGGCAAGGAACATTAATTATATAATAATGCAAAGGGACTAAGTTACAAATGCTAATTTATTTGAATTAACCTAAGAAAATGAGCTATTCGTCCAGTGTTCTGTTCATTTCATTAAACTGGTTTCTGATTGTAGAATTATGATCAATTAAAACCTAAACACAAAGCCTAATATGTATACACTGTTAATCTGAAACTGAATAGTTTTAATACTTCCTCCAAATTACGAAACAATGAAAAAGGAAAGGTATTTATTCTAAGAGGATTACACATATACACTTACTCATTGATCAGTTTTTATGAAAACAAATACTCGTTGGAGAGAGCCTGATCTTGCAGTAGCCTCTGAAGAGAATCATGCCACTTGCTTATGACTGAAAACCCTCATCAACCGCCACATATGATCGCTGCAATGGAATACATGCAATTAGAGTTTTTCAAGGACACATTAGAAATCAAAATTCCCTAAGTTAATATAAGTATATATTAAGCAGAAGAGTTCTTCTATTTCTTTCAGTGACACTAGGCTTTCTGAATGGTAATCTAAATTGGTGGTAGCTACTGATGGGGGTGTATTCAATTCAGATTTTAAAAGATTTTGTTTGAGTTTTTATAATCCATGGATTTACTTAATCTACGGATTGTTTAAATTCTATATGGACTCTGATTTTCACACGGACATCCATTTTTCATAACACAAAGAAGTAAAAACAAAAAGTCAGTTCAAAGAGAAACACATGCACATCACGATGCCAAACCTATGCAAGTCCAGCCATTTAAGGCAGGCCACCTACCCTCTGCAGCCCAAAGGTGGCTTTGACACCACAAGTGCCCCTTTGACCCATTTTTCTACTTCGAAAGTCAATGGTGACTTCATGGCCCAACCAAAATCCTCATTGGTTGCTTCTACAGCCCATCCTTAGTTCTGCAAAGCCTACTCTTTAGCAAAATTAGGATCTAGACTATCCCATGCAAAGGACACTAAAGAAAATATTCCATTTTTACAAAGAATCCAAGGTGATATCTATAGACCTATTCAACCACCTTGCGGACCAATTAGATATTTTATGGTGTTAGTTGATGCATCGAAATGATGGTAACGCGTCACGCTATTGTCCACAAGGAACGCTGCATTTGCTGAACTCCTAGCACAAATTATTAAGTTAAGGGCTCACCACCTTGATCATCCTATTAAGTCAATACGTCTTAACAATGCTGGGGAGTTTACATAAAAAACTTTTGATGATTATTGCATGTCTATTGGGATTTTGAACGTCCAGTTGCTCATGTTCACACCCAAAATGGTCTCACAAAAGCTGTCACTAAATGACTTCAAATGGTTGTTAGAGCATTTGTTATGCTCACCAATCTTCCTATTTACACTTGGGGCTATGCAATATTGCATGCAGATGTGCTTATTCATCTGAGACACATTGCCACTCAGCCATTCTCTGTTTCCCACTTGGTTACAAGATATGAGCATGATGTCTCACACTTATGCATATTTAGGTGTGTAGTTTATGTGCCACATCTCACTAAAATGGGTCCGCAACGACGATTGGGTATTTATATTGGATATGACTCTCTAACTATTATCCGCCACTTAGAATCCTTGACAGACAATCTCTTTACCATTAGATTTGTGGACTGTCACTTTGATGAGAAAATCTTCCCATCGTTAGGGAAAAATAAGAACTAGAATGTTCAACAAGAATGACAAGATTTGTTGTGATCTATCCCCACTGTGTCTCATATTGATCCCCAAACTGCATAGTCTGAAATTGAAGTGCAAAGAATTCTCTATCTTCATAAGGTAGCAAATTCGATGCCTGATGCATTTTCTGATATTGCTAAAGTGATGAGATCACACATACCTGCTGCAAAAGTGTCTGCAAAGATTGATGTCTTTAAGATTAGAGGACATGACACCACCTTAAGAGAGACTGGGCATGGCATCAATGTCTCCCCTAGTGGGGATGTTGTGGCTCAAGCCAGGCTCCCTGTAAGGAAGTGTGGGAGGCCCAAAGGTTCAATGGATTCTCGCCTAAGAAAAATAGTGAGTTTGGCATAAAATGATCTATTAATCATCGATATAAATAATCAGTCTCATGAGGATATTCTGAATTATGGTTATATCCAAGAGACATCATTGGGGGACGCTCCAATGTCAGAACCAATTCAAAAAAATAGAGAGATCTCGATGAATTATACTAGTATACATGAGACGATGAATAGAAACTCTAATACTATTAATGATGCCTTTGCATATATATTGAGTTGCAAAAGAAATTATAGAGTATGATGATGTCGAACCTCGCTTTGATGAAGAATATCAACGTAGAGCAGATTGGCCTAAATGGAGAGCAAAGATCTAGGCTGAATTAGATTCACCAGCAAAAAGGACAAGTATTTGGGCCTATGATGTTGACACCCCCAAGTGTAAAACTTGTTGGCCATAAATGAGTCTTTGTTAGAAAGCGTAATGAGAAAAATGAGATTGTTAGATATAAAGCCGTCAAGGTTTCTCACAACGCCCTGCAATCGACTATAATGAGACATATTATCCCATAATCGACGTAATAACATTCGGTTACCTTGTCAGTTTGGTATTTTCGGAAAAACTTGACATGCAGTTTATGGATGTGGTTACAACATATCTATATGGGAATCTAGATTTATATATATATATATATATGAAGGTTTCAGATGGACTTCGATAACCCGAATCAAGTGAATCTAAACCACGGAGTACGTTTTCTATGAGATTAAAACGCTCACTATATGGATTAAAACAATCCAGACAAATGTGGTATAACCGTCTAAGTGACTATTTGATTGGAAATGGATATGTCAATAATGAAATATTCCCATGCATGTTCATCAAAAAGACAAATTCCGGATTTGCAATTGTAGCAATTCTAACAGTTTATGTTGATGACATTAACCTAATTAAAACTCGAGAGAAGTTAAAGGAAATTCTAAGTACTTGAAAATCCGAATTTGAGATGAAAAATCTTGGGAAAACACGATTTTATCTCGAACTAGAACTCGAGCACCATAGTGATGGGATTTTGATCCATTAGTCAGGGTATACTCAGTAATTACTAACGCGCTTTAATGAAGATAAAGCGAAGCCTGTGAGTACTTCCATGGTTGACCGTATTCTTAAGCCCGAAAAAGATTCGTTTCATCTAAAGAATAAGGACGAAGAGTTATTAGAGGTCGAAGTGCACTATCTAAGTGCAATAGACGCATTATTGTACTTAGCTCAATGCACGAGATCGGATATCTCATTCACAGTGAACTTATTAGCTCTACATAGCTCTGCACCAACACGCCACTATTGGACTGGTGTAAAGACAATCTTTCGATACTTAAAAGGTACGATTGATATGGGCTTGTTTTATCCCTATAGAGAGAAGGAATGATAGAAGAAAGGGATCAGACCCCATTAGGCATGGCGCCACTGTTCATACTGCCATGGCTGGCAACATTGCCGTTGCCGGCGCCACAGTGGCCACCAAGTATGGATGGCCTCACCCCTCCCTTACATCAAAATGATGCTAATGTTTTGATAGGTTTTGCTGATGCAGGGTATCTCTTTGACCCTCACAGAGGTCGATCCCAAACGGATTATGTCTTTTCTATATGAAGCACTGCGATATCTTGGAGGTCTACAAACAAACCCTTGTTGCCACTTCCTCAAATCATGCCGAGATTATTTCTCTACATGCAGCTGTGCATGAATGCATATGGCTAAGGTCTGTAATTACACATATTCGAGGAAGTTGTGGTTTGAAGTCTACCACGGATGAACCTACATGCATTTATGAGGATAATGTAGCATGTATTGAACAAATAAAGTTAGGTTTCATCAAGGCGGACAACACCAAGCATATATCGCCTAAGTTCTTTTAAAATCAACAACAGCAAGCACTTCTAAATATGGAAGTGAATCAAATCCGATCAGAGGATAATGTAGCGGACTTACTTACTAAGTCGTTACCTAAATCCAGGGGCGGAACTAAAGTAAGGCCTGAGAGGGTTTGGACAGCCCCCCCCTCCCCCAACATGTATCCATTTCTTCAATAGCTCAACTACTTCTCATAGAATTGTATAACATTTGACCTTAATTCAATCACTTGAACCACCACCACCCCCCAAACCAATTGCAGCAACACAACTAATGAAAAACTGAACAAAATAATTTAGAATTAATAGTACTTAATGTATACTAGTTACCCAATTTATAATAAATAATATTAAAATGTTGCTTAGATTTAGAATATTTTGTCATTAATTATCATTGATGTCTATCTTGTTGAATTGTTTTATTATTAGCAAACTTACTAAGGTGCATCCGAGTTGTTAAATTTAACATTATTATTCTCTGTACTCAAGTTTTATACCTCGACACCCCCCCCCCCCCCCCCCCCCCCAAGTTTCAAATCCTGGTTCCGCCTCTGCCTAAATCCACATTCGAGAAACATGTGAAGAGCATCGGATTGAGAAAGTTATCTGAACTCCCATGATTGTAACTGGAGATGCCGACATCAAGGGAAAGAATGATGTCTACATGTTTGATCTCGAAGAGTGAATGACGTGTTGTACTCTTTTCTCCTCCTCGAGGTTGCTTTTGTTCCACATGGTTTTTATTACTTGAATAAGGTTTTTTAACCGAGGCAAAGATCAAAGCGTCATCACTTAGTTTGAGTAGCACAAGGGGGAGTGTTGAAGAATATTGACTATTGGTGTGCTGGTCAAATTAGGTTAGTTCTATTGTTGTAATAGGAGAGAAAATTTTAAATTCTCAAATCAAGTTAGATTAGGAATCCTTGTATTTCAAGTAGTTGTACTATATAATCCCTATATATAGGGCGTCTATTATCAATGAATAGACACAATTATTCTCTCTGCAATCTTCTCTTGCATCCTATTTCCTTAAACAATATTATAATTTAAAAAAAAAACTGAAATTTACCCTCTCCAACTTACAATTCAAATTCCAATTTTTTTTTAAAGGCTTCATGTTTATTTTGTTAATAACTTTAATTTTATCCTTAGCGCCTTAAGTTTTACTATTTGGAAAAAAAAAAGAAGATAAAACACCACGTCTAAATTAGTTATAACTAGCTACACTGTGATTTTCATTTTAGTTCAATCACTTCACTCCTCTATATAAATGAGGAGTGTGGATTTCTTACTCTCCTTAAAAAAGTTGAAATTAAGTAAAAAAAAATAGAGCATTATGCACGTGTGGTACACATGCTAGGTAGGGCTGGTCAATCGGAGGAAGCTTTAAACCTCATAGATGACATGCCTGATGAACCAGATACTAGAATTTGGAGTTCATTGCTTAGTTCCAGTAGGAATTATAATGATTTGGGAATGGGGAAGAAAATTGCTGAAAAGTTAATAGAATATTTTTCATTTGATTTTAAAGAATGGCAGGCAACCAATCTTAATTAGCGGTAAAGCAAAACACATACGGTTTCCAGCAACCAGCAACCAACAGAAATAAACAGACGAACACATACTATCGTACAAGCCCTTCAAGCATTATTTCCGAAACGAAACCTAACATTTTGACTATTACATGACATAGACACATTCTTTATTTTCACGGTTGGTTTACATGCATGGTACAAGTAGTTTTACCGTTTACATATTCATAAATTCATTAATGCATGCTGATAGGTTTATTTCAGGGGCCTAATTATTTATTTCGGCGTACTATTACAACAGAAGGAGACGTTCTTTATTTTAGGGTAGTTTGCCCGGCACAAGTAGCTCATTATCAATGCATATTGAGGATGGCTTGTGCATGGTCTTGCACCACCTTCCAAGCCTCGACTATGTGCTTTTCTTCTGTTAGAGTAGCACCAATGGCGCACCGCAGCAGAAAGATACATCCAACCACTGCATGGGTCATGTATGCTTTTCCTGATGCGTTGATGGCATCTAGCAGCTTGCAGTTGACCTCATTTATCATACCGATCTCACCCTCCTCATCCCTACTGATCAATGCCGATGGTGAAATTCTAAAGCAGACCAAGGAAAAGTCTCTAGGCACCACAATCTCAAACCTCTTGTCCATTCTCACAAGCCCTTCAAAAGTCTTGGCCATTTTGACATGGCTACGAATAAAGTTTCGAAGGTTGGCCACGCCGTAGCTTCTTAGCACAAGCCATACTCTCAATGCTCGGAACCTCCGGCTCAGTGCTATTTGCCAGTCTTTGTAGTCCACAACTTGCTTTGAGTTACTGGCTGTGTTCCTTAAAAACTCTGGATTCGTTGACAATGAAAGTACCAATGCACTCGGATTCTTAACCCAAAGGCAGCAGCAATCCATTCCAGTGAATAACCACTTATGGGGGTTAAAAGTAAAAGAGTTTGCGCCCTCTATGCCATCAATGAAATGTCGAAACTCTGGACAAATGCATGCGCTTCCAGCATATGCACCATCCACATGAACCCACAGGCCGTATTCTTTTGCTACATGACATAGTGCCTCCAATGGATCAATAGCAGTGGTTGCGGTTGTGCCTATTGTGGCACATAAAAATAGTGGCACTAGCCCTTCTTCTAGGTCTGAAATTATTGTCAATCTTAGCATCTCAGGTGATAGTGCAAATTCAGTTGACTTTGTAGTCTTGATGGCCCGGAAGTTCTCCACGTTGATTCCAAGAATTTGGGAAGCTTTCTGAAGTGCGCTATGTGTTTGGTCAGAACCATACACAACAAGATTTCCCAAATTCTCGCTACCAATTCGGTTTAGCATTTGGTCCCTGGCAGCTGCCATTGTGCAAACCATGGCCTCGCAAGTACTCCCATGTAACACACCGCCTCCGTTGCCAGAGAAATGGAAGGACTTGGGAAGCTGAAGCATGTCTGCCAACCAATCCATGACTATGTTTTCGAGCTCGGTTGCTGCTGGTGATGAAACCCAGTTGAACCCCACTACATTAAGTCCAGTAGTGAGCATTTCACCGAGAAACCCAGCAGTGCTAGCAGTTGAAGAGAAGTATGCAAAGAAATTTGGACTTTGCCAATGTGTTAGGCCAGGAACAATGTGATCCTGAACATCTTTAAGGATGGTTGATATGGGCTCAGGGTCATATGGGGCAGAATTTGGTAGGCATTTTCTCAAATAACCAGGTTGCACTTGGCTTAGAACTGGGTATTTCTCTATGTTTTGGTAATAATCTGCGATGAAGTCTACGACCATGTGGCCGTATTTCCTCAATTCTTCAGGGTCTAGGGATTTGGTGATGTGGGCAGAGGTGGTTTCATGTGAATCATGGTGGAATGGGAGGCTACCCATTTGGATCGCTTAACTAAACACAACTAAAAAAGATTGAAGGCGAAGGATGGGAAGACAGGAACTGGTTAAAATATTGATGACTTGAGTTTCAGTGGAGCATATAGTGTAGTGTTGGTTACTTTATATAGAGATATAGCGCGGTATGATTTGAAACCCATCGAATTTGGGTGGACAGCTTATTGGTGTCCCAACTCCCACGACGTTCAAATCTCTTCATTAAGAAAAAAAGAAGTGGGGCTATTATCATTTATCACCGATATATCAGTTGCTCACATAACCTACATTTAAGTCTGAGCAACTGACATTCAATGTCACTTCTTAAAGTTCTGAGTTTGCTCAAATAAATTATTAGATAGATCTTTAAATTGTAATATTCCAAACGAACCTTTAAATTGTAAAATGAAAAACTGGAACCAACAAAAACAACATGAATTTCATAATAAACAAAAGAAAATCCTAGACACGAAATTTTTGAACCATGAAAATTTTGTTCTTGGACAAAAACTTATCTGGTACGATGTCGATCTGAAGGTCTATACAAGGAGTAACAATCACACAAGCATTTATCAAATACTCCCTTAATGCCATGCATATAAGAACCCAATGAAAAGCGAGACAAAGAATGACACTTACCTGAAGCCAGTGGAGGAAGAAGGGAGGAGCCCATGTCGATCTGCAGGTATACGTTGGTATGGTCTTTAATTTTAATATTTTCAGTTTTTAATTTTATAATTTGAAAGGTTTAGTAAGTAATTTTAGGGAAAAGCTTGAACCGTAAGAGTTTAAACTTCATTCTTCTGTACTCTTCTGAATGGGTTTGTTTGTGTCACTTTTCTTGGTTCTGAGATCAATATCTTTTTGTATTGTAGAAAATTATAATTGCGTGGCCGACACCAGACTATAGTGGCAAACCAACATTGCTTCTATCTACTTCGCATGAGAATTAGGGCCATTGGACTGATGTCATTCAATGCATCATGGGTCTTGATCTTCTTTATGGTCTGTTGTGGTTGTAGATGGAAATATACGATTCATGAAGTTTCCCTGTTTTTCAGGAGATTGCTCTAATTATTTGCTCAATAATCGGGTTTCTAGCTTGATTGCAGATGGTCATTGGAATTATGACCTTATTTCTCACTCTTTTTGAAGTACGGAGGCGGAGGCCATCCTTTCTATTCCTTTGCCCCATCAACCAGTCCAGGATAGGCTTTGTTGGCACTACACCAAACATGGCCACTATACTGTGAAGAGTGGGTACAGATTGGTTCTTCAAAAGAGAGACTGGTCTACAGGTGGTGAGGGCAGTTCAGATTCACACGGAAATGTGTTATGGAAGTATGTTTGGAGCCTCAAAGTTCCTACTGCAGCTTGAGTATTCACTTGGAGAGCCTTGTCTAATATTCTGCCGACGGCCTACAATCTCCATAGAAGGCACCTGCTCCTTTCTCCAATATGCTCTAGATGCAGTAAAACTCTTGAGACAATTCTTCATGCTTTGTGGTCTTGTCCAAAGGCAAAGGCGGTTTGGATTATTTTCCCATTTCGTACGGTCATTGGAGAAAGACAACAAGGAACTTTGAATGATCTGTTTCAATATGCTACTTCTATTTTCCCTAAGTCAGAGATGGCTCTAGTGGTGTGGTTATGTCGTCGAATATGCAAGCAAGAAATGAGGAAATCTTTCAACACAAGTATGTCAGTGCTCAGCTTCTGTTATCCCAGGTTCTTACATCTTTTTCAGATTTTCTCTCTACTAATATTGTTCCTGCTCGAAGTCTGAATGGAATGGTTCCTAGCTCTTGTTGGGTTAGACCACAGTATCCTTTCTTAAAATTAAATGTGGACGGGGCTTTATCTGATGCCACATGGCTGAGGGGTATGGGTGCAATCTTGAGGGATGAAAATGGTGAATTATTGCTTGCTCTGTCTAAGGGAATGGCTGGACGATTCAGTGCAAAGGCTGCTGAATTATATGCAGCTGCGCTGGGTCTACAAGTTCTCTCTCAAGCTGGGTTTCAAATTATTCTGGAATTAGATGCTTTATCGGTGGTCTCTGACACCAATAAAGAGGAAGTTGATCTATCTGTTGAAGGGGTTTTAATTGAGGAGGTGAAGGCATTGTTTCACCTCTTCTCTTCAGTTGTTTGTACATATTGCCCTAGAAAATGTAATCAGGCAGCGCACTTGTTAGCTAGGAACGCGCTTTTGTTTCCTGCATTTCAAGTTTGGGTAGAAGAAGGGCCGCAATGGCTTTCCGATATACTTACTACTGATATACGTATCTAATTGGTTTAATATATTTTTCCCTTCTCAAAAAAAAAAAAAAAAAAGGCGTTGGAGAAGCAATAAATGAAACTCTCTGCATTCAAGATGATTGCAAAAGACTAACAGTAGGATCATAAAAACCAATTTATGGTCTGAAGTGTCAATTAAGACCAAAATTTTAGCATCTGATTTGTTTGATAGAAATTCTTTGACAGGTCATAGGAAAATAGGAGAGGGTGATAAATTGCTTATTTGTCCCTCTATTTCGCAGGTATGGTTTTGATCATTTTCCGAGACCACAAATGCATTACCAAGAGATGGTTCTAATGCTATTAGTTACCCACTGATAAAGTTATGTGATGAAATTTTGACCCACATACGTTAGTTAGGTTCCTCTTTTTCTTTTCTGGCCTTCCTTTTTTTCTCTAGGCCTCAGGGCTTTTTTTTTTTTTTTTTTTTGGGCCAGCTCTTTAATTTGGGCCGGGTAAAGTTTTTTTTCTCTTTTTTTGTGGGCCGCAGGGCCTGTTTCTTTTTTTTTCTGGGCGTCAGGCCTGCTTTTTTTTTCTCGGGCTGCCTCTTTTCTTTTCTGGGTCGGATTACCCTATTTTCTGGGCCGGGTCAACCCCCCGCCCTTTTTTCTTTCTTTTCCCTTCTTTTTTTTTTTTTTTTCTCTCTTTCTTCTTCTTCCTCCGTCTTCTGGTAGATCGAGGAAGCGCTGTGGGTGCAGGCGTCAGGGTGTGCTGCGCTGGTGTCGGGGCTGTGCGTGCGCGAGGCTGAAATGGTGCTACGACTAGGCTGCAGATCGGGTCTCTGGAATCTGGAGGCGTGCGCGTGCTGCTGGAGGCTGGATGCTTCAGCGTGTGCTGCTGGGTTGGGCTCCGGTGAAGGGAGCAGGTGAGGCTCCGGTGAGGCTTGGGGGCAGCGATTGCAGGCGGGTGGGCTGCTGTGCAAGGCTTCGCCGGTGAAGGGCTGGCGTTGCAGGTGGGTTGTGGTGGGCTGGATCGAGTGGAGGCCGCCGGGGAAGATGGATGCCTGTCTGGACGGGAAGAAGAAAAAGAAATTTTTTTTTTTTTGTTGGTGGCGGCAGAACTAGGGTTTTGGTTTTTTTTTTTTCTTTTTTTCTTTGGTTATTGAATGTAAGCGTGCTGATAACGTGTAAAAGTAAAATGACAATTGAAATTGATATACTCATTTCATTTCATAGTCCATTTATATAGGGATAGAATTACAACGGAAACATCGATTACATTAATGATATTAAATGCTGATTGATCTGTAATTGTGCTGATTAATGATAATCACTGATTCCTTGATTTTCCGTCAGTTGTTTTGACGAAGGCACACAATATGTTTTTCTTTTAACAAAATTTCATTATTAGAATGAATTATATAATGATGTTGCGAATGTTGTTTAATAATGTTGTGGTCATATCTCTGAGATAGATATTGGGCTTTTGGAAAGACTTCTCTTTAACAGTAAAGCTGTTATTGTATTCCACCTGATGATCCTTTAGATAGTTTTCTTCTATAGCTTATTTTTAGTTTCTGATTAAAATTGAAATGTTGCATTGCGGGGAAAGTCATGGCCTTTTGTTGAGTGGAAGTTTTATATAACATTTCCTTTATTTCGTGGGCATCAATATATGCAGAATTGACCACCTAATCGCAGGTATATATTGCAATAAAATAAAGCCACAATTTCTAAAAGAATTATTTGTTACCTTTCCTTTTCGCTGGACAGCACACAGAGAATAATTCTCTTTGCTAATTTAAAAGGCAATAGAAAAGATTGAATGCTTACATGAACATCTTTCGTAGGTATGTAATATATATATATATATATATTATTACTAAGAGAATATGCTTTGTTAATTAAAGTTTGCGTGAAAAGACAATAAAATTCTTATACCTTATATTAATTTTAGATAATTTTTAATAATTGAGTGGTAGTATGATAAATAGCAAAATTAAAAATTATGTAAAAAATAAAATAAATAATTTTCAGATAGTTAACTACCTATGTCTCAATAACCACTCACAATTTCAGATAACTTCCCACTTTTTTTTTTCAAATATCTTCTATTTTTTCTTAATATAATAATTATAAATATTTTACACATGCAGAGCATCTGAGCAGAAAACTAGTATATATATAATGAAGGTGGTTCATCTAATTATATATTTTACGCTGCATTCTTTAACCGAAAAAAAAAGTGAAAAGACTAAAATCGTGGAAGCTAGAGTTACTCAAGAATATAAAAATCTATGTGTGCTAGCTACATTTATATTAGAAATAAGGGTTTTTGTCCATTTACCCCATTTCTAGGGTTTTTTTTCCCACTTACGCCATTAAGTTTTTTTAATTCCTCATTACCCAAAATACTCTAACAAGGTCTTCCCTAATACCCCATTAAGTTTTTTGTTTTTTTAGGCTATTTTACCCTGACCTTTTTTCTTTGGCTCCAGTTTTTCTTGAGCTGGTCAACAGTCTCTTTTCTTACGCGAGCATGCCAACACCGTTCAGGTGTGGTCGTCGGTGGTGTCCCTTGACCTGACTTCTTTCGAGCGATTGAGGATGAAGAGAGCACTAACCTCTTCGCGAGATTCTTTGTGCTTCGTGGTGAGAGCTTTGCTGTAGTTTCTTCAATATCACAAATCGATACTCGACGTTGTAGATCGAGCAGAGCAAAAATCACCAAGTGGGGAGAACTATCTAAAGCGTGACTTTAGTTTGGTAGGTTTGCCAGGGCGTTACCCTTGCTTGGCTGCTTTTGTAACCGTTGTAGTCGCGGCACTACAGTCGGCTCCTAAGGAGACTAGGGCCGAAGCACATTGACAAAGGATTTAGTGGCACTGACAGTCAGCACTCGAGGATACTGGTATTGGAGTGTGGTCACCGATAAGAGAGAAGGTTGGTTGGTTCGGAGAAGCTTGAATAATCATAAAGATTAATTGATGAATTGGTTGTCCTTTCTTTTTTCGTGCTAGCCTCGAATTTAGGTTATTCTGTGAATTCTCAATCCTCAGAAAAGTGTAGAATATTCTATTCTGGACCAAGGGTATCTAATCTGTAGAAGCATTATCTTGGGAATCTTGATGAATATCACAGATTAATTGTTAATTTATCAGGATATAGTTAAAATAAGAGCAAAGTTGACCCTTTATTGGATGTGGGCAGGTGGGATATAGTATTTAAACATATCCCCGCGAGCGCATCGCATTAATGGCGTACTAATATAGTCATGATGTTATATTCTTGTTTCTCTGCAAAAGTGAGCAGATCGCATAGCACGTCTAGCATCTTTCTTACACCGCGAGCGCAGCTGTACTGCACCCTCTGACCCCCGCATAGGTAGGGAATCTAATGATTGCTCAAAGTGGTCTCCTGATCGTGGACTCCAACTATACCTTCGCGGGTACTCAGCCTGAATTCCCTCGCAGAGCCTGTCGAGTTACTTTCTATCTGGGCCATTACCTCGGCCCAGACTGTCGGCCATTCTTAGTATCCAGCCAAAAGTACTTTTGGGCTCAATCACCTTTGTTACATAAAGAGAGAGAGAGAGAGAGAGAGAGAGAGAGAGAGAGAGAGAGAGAGAGAGAGAGAGAGAGAGAGAGAGAGAAACCATAAGAGACTTCACCTGAATCCGGTCATCGATCGTCAGAATTCAGTCACCGGCCACCGGATTCCTGTCATCAACTGCTGGATTCCGATCACTGGTTATTGGAGATCTCATAGGTCGCCGGAAAGGTTTATTGCCCCCAGCAAACGACTGTTGCCCCCTAATATATGTCTATTGCCTCTTAATAGAACTTTTGGTTGCCAGAATGAGAATAATCTCTATAAATTTAGACAAACTTTGATTACAAAAAAAGAAAAAACCGAAAAGATTACATCGATTCAAAACGTCTATTACTTCCCAATAGACATCTATTATCCTCAATAGACCTTTAACAAACTTCTATTGCTCCCGATAAAACGTTTTTTTTTTTCTTTTTCTCTTTTTCTTTTAACTCATCTAGAGTTCCAATTAGGTTCATGTCATCGACATAAACTGCTACAATTGCAAATCCGGATCTTGTCTTTTTAATGAACACGCAAGGACATATTTCATTGTTAACATATCCATTCCCAATCAAGTAGTCACTTAGACGGTTATACCACATCCTTTCGGATTGTTTCAATCCATATAATGAGCGTCTTAATTTTATTGAAAACGTGCTCCATGGTTTAGAGCAACTTGATTTGGGTAATTGAAGTCCATCTGGAACCTTCATATATATCTCTGATTCTAGATCCCCATAGAGATATGATGTAACCACATCCATGAGCTGCATGTCAAGTTTTTCGGAAACTACCAAACTGACAAGGTAGCGGAACGTTATAACGTCCATTAAGGGAGAATATGTCTCCTCGTAGTCGATTACAGGGTGTTGTGAGAAACCTTGTGCCACAAGGCGGGCTTTGTATCTAACAACCTCATTTTTCTCATTACGCTTTCTAACAAAGACCCATTTATGGCCAATAGGTTTTATATTTGGTGGTGTCAGTGTTATAGACCCAAATACCTGTCTCTTTGTTAGTGAATCTAATTCAGTCTGGATCGCATTTTTTCATTTGGACTAATATGCTCTTCGTTGACATTCTTCAACGGAGCGAGGTTCGATATCATCGTATCCTATAATTCCTTTTGCAATATGATATGCAAATACATCATCAATAGCCATAGAATTTCTGTCCATAATTACATGTATACTAGTGTAATTCATGGAGATCTCTCTATTCTCTGCAATTGGTTCTACCATTGGAGCGTCCTCCAATGAGGTCTCTTGGACATAACCATAATCTGAAATTTTTTCATGAGATTGATTATTTGTGTCGATGATTAATGGATTATTTTGTGTAAAGCTCACTTTCTTTCTTGGGCGAGAATCCATCGAACCTATGGGCCTCCCGCGCTTCCTGGCAGGAGCCATGGGTCTAGCCACTGCATCACCCATAGAGGGGATGTCATTTCCTTTAGTTTTAGGGACATCAATCCTTACAGGTACATTTGCAGCAGGTATGTGTGATCTTGTCACTTTAGCGATATCAGAAATGCATCAGGCATTGATTCTGCTACGTTCTGAAGATCGAGAATCCTCCGCACATCTATTTCAGACTGTGTGGTTTCGGGGATTCAGATGAGACAAAGTGGGGACAGACCACGACAAGTCCTGTCTTTTCTGTTGAACATTAGTGTTCATGTCTCCCCTAATGACGGGAAGACTGTCTCATCAAAGTGACAATCCTTAAATCTAGCGGTAAATAGATCACCTGTCAAGGGTTCTATGTAGCGGATAATGCTTGGAGTATCATATCCAACATAAAGGCCTAAGCGTCTTTGAGGATCCATTTTGGTGCTGTGGCGGCGCAATTGGCACATAGACTGCACACCCAATATGCGTAAGTGTGAGACATCAGGCTCATACCCAGTTACAATCTGGGACGCAGAAAAGGGTTGGGTGGCAGTGAGTCTCAGACGAATAAGCACAGCTGCATGTAATATTGCATAGCTCCAAGCAGAAATAGGGAGATTGGTGCGCATAACCAATGCCTTGGCAAAAATTTGAAGTTTTTTAATGGCAGCTTCTGCGAGTCCATTTTGGGTGTGTACATGAGGGACAGGGTGTTCGACCTCAATCCCAATGGACATGCAATAATCATCAAAGGTTCTTGATGTAAATTCTCCAGCATTGTCAAGACGAATTGACTTAATAGGATGATCAGGGTGGTGAGCCCTTAACTTAATGATTTGTGCTAGGAGTTTAGCAAATGCAGCATTTCTTGTGGATAAAAGCATGACATGTGACCAACGTGTCGATGCATCAACCAACACCATAAAATATCTAAATGGTCCGCAAGTTGGTTGGATAGGTCCACAAATATCACCTTGTATTCTTTGTAAGAATGATATATTTTCTTTAGTGTCGTTTGCATAGGATGGTCTTGATCTTACCTTTGCTAAAGAGCAAGCTTTGTAAAACGAATGATATGCTTTAGAAGTAACTCTTTGGACCAATGTTTGGTTCGTACTTCTTTTCGTTTTGAAGAATGGATGTCCGTGTGAAGTTTTTAATATACGGAGCATCATGTCACTACCTGGATGTCCCAAACGGTCGTGCCAAAGCTTGTATGTGTCAGGATCTCATAAATTGTCATTCATGGCATGGTTGGATTCAATGACTCGAATAGTGGTAGCATACAGTCCACTAGAGCGACACATAAGTTTCTCTAAAACTCGTGTATTTCCGTAGTTTTTAGAGGTGATGCAAATGAACTCTTGTCCATTCTCACAATGTGTTTCCACATGAAAATCATTGGCTCTTATGTCTTTAAAGCTTAATATGGTCCTTCCAGCCTTTGGAGCATATAGAGTTTCGGCGACATTAACATTTGTGCCATTTGGTAACAAAAATTGAGCTGGTCGTCGACCATGAATCAATTGTGATGGTCCTGCCATCGTAGTTACTGAGGATCGACCAGGTGTCATCCATAAAAATAATTGCATATGTCGCAATATAATATGTGTGGTGCCACTATCAAGAAGGCATTCCAATTCTCCGCAAAACATACTGAAAATGAATAAAGTTCGGAATATTAACACATGTCCATGACATTGAATGCGATACTTTATTAATAGGGAAGATAGTCAATGATTACATCAAAGTTATTCATAATTCTATTCCAAATATCAAACTTTAGACAAATTGTTATCACTCAATCCGTTTGGTAATTCCAATGAAATATGAGCAGGAAAGTAGAGAGATGTTGGTGGAGCGAGGCTCGCTTAAATACCCCGATCTCAATTGCTTTCCTATGCATCATACTTCATTGGGTACGCCACATAAGAAGGAGTTTAATACAATTGTTATTTATTGTCTAAGACACATTTGCCATTCTTGGAAAATAGAAAGAGGATTATTCTAATCAAAGTTTGTGGCATCCTCATGCTCTTCATTTACAGCTTTGAAGTCCTCAACGGTGAGATTGACATCTTCACTATTTTCATCTTCCGCAAGGTTAGCCTCTTGCTCTCTTGCTTCCCTGTACTCCTTGTAGCGTGCAGCTAATTGGGTACTTGCATGGCATTGTTTAAATCAATGCTTGATTGATCCACATCTATGACACATGTCATTGTGGTTCCCTCCCTTCATTTGAGGTGCAGGTTGTGCAGGTTGTGATATTCCCTAGGAGGGTTGCTGCTACTACCACAGCGCATGGTGCGACCTCCACAGCTCATGGTGCTATTTCCACGGCCGGTGTTGCCATATCTCCCTCTTCCACGTGTGGAGTTGCCATCACGTGTGCCCGCTCTAAAGTTGCGGTTTCCTTCTTTATTGGGGCGGTTATATGGACTTGTTCGTTCTTCATGTCCCCTATTATTAGGGTACACATGTCCCCTATTGCTAGGGTACCGCTCCTTGTGCCCTCTCTTGGGTGCATTATAATTTGTCTCACGAACGCTCTTGGTTCCAATGGGTGTTGAATTATAATTCTTTATGAGAATGTTGTCGTGCTTTTCGACTACCAACAAAATATTTATGAGCTCATTGAATCTCGTAATTCGTCCAACATTTACTTCAGTGCGATACTGCTTTGATAGCAAGATTGCTGCAACCGGGAAGATGGAGAGAGTTTTCTCAATTAGCTCTTCTTCTGTGAGGGGTTTTTGACAGAACCTCAACAAGGATTTGAGACGAAGAGCTTCTGAATTGTACTCAGCAATGGATTTGGAGTCGGAGAAGCGTACATCGTTCCACTGAACCTTCAAGTCAGGGAGGAGAGAATCTTGGATACTGTTAAAGCGCTCTTGTAGCGCCTCCCATAAATCCTTTGCATCTTTGATGGACATGTACTCTAGTCTGAGTGCTTTGTCCATATGACGTCGCATCAAGATGATTGCTTGTGCATGCCTCTTGGGTGTTCGAGGGAATACAAGGGCCGGGTCTGGTGCATGGATGATGGGCAATATCCCCTTCGATGTGAGATGGTTCTCAACGTCGATTTTTCAGCTATGGTAATCCGAACCTGTTGAGTCAAGGATTTGAAAATCGAGTCTAGGTTCATTAGACATCCTTGAAGATAAGAAGAAAATATTAGTTTCAGAGTTTAAACTTCCACGAAAAATAATAAGATTTCCGAGCTATACTACCAAGAAATCAATTTCCAAGAATCATTATGAACACTCTTAGTTCATTGATTACGAACGCTCTTAGTTCGTTTGGCGTGAATGTCTATAATTCCGCTTTTGATTGTAAGTTCCCGAGAAAAAGGAAAAAGGAGAGAAAATAAATAAAAACTCAAAAAAGGGAAATTTTAGTAAAGAATACCTTGAAATAGTGTTGCCGGAAATTTTTTTTTGACCGGAAAAATTATCGGAGGTGATCAGAAGGATCGTTGGAAAAAGTAGAAAAAAATCGTCCGAAAAGTCGCCGGAAAAGTCGCCGGAAAAGTCGCCGGAAAAGTTGTCGGAAAGTCGCCCCGCAAATCTGTCAACAGATGTGTCGGCAGCTGCGCAGATGGCTCGGTAGCTACTGAGCGGGCGTCTCGGCAGTGGTCCGGTTCGGGTTTCCTGCTTCCAGCAGCCGGTTCAAGCAGTTTCCGACCTGTTCCGGCGATTCTGAGACCGGTTCCGGGCTTCTGGAATCAAGGGCTTTGATATGAGCTAGGGTTTGGGGATTTTTTGTAGGTTTGGAAAAATGACTTCGATCGATGATGAACTCTTCTTTCGTCAATTTTTTATTCTAATTCTAGAGCAACTTCGTGCTGATAACGTGTTTAAGAACAAGAGAAATTGACACACAGAAAGAGAGAGTAATATTTCAGAGAGAATGGAGATTTCAATTGTGTTTATTCATCTCATACAAAGGGGTATTTATAGGAATACATTTGAAGTGTGAAAGCTCAAAGAGAAAACCAAAATGATAACTATCTTGATGATGATTTTCTGTCATGCTTGTTGCCCTTTGGCAAAGCATGTTACATAAGTTTTCATACACTCAAGTACCTATGATTATACACTCAAGTACCTATCCAAATACTTTACGTATTTGTTACATGATATAGACATATATAGTATTTATACATTTATACTACAACAGACGTTTTAATAAAAACGCCATTTCAAAACTCAACTAAGCATCGTTAACTGCAAAAATACTAGCTTGTTAGAAAGAACCTTAGATACTGCCGTGATATATGGTATTTGAAGGTGCTCTGCAGCAACCTTAAAACAGGAAACCCGCCACTTCTTATGATTATGTCTGCAAACTCTTCATCAACCAGTCTACTCAATGGCTGCAATTGAAAGCGCATGCAGTCAAGACTTCTACAGAAACATGTTAATGCAACATTTTCATCTTCCATGGAACAGTTCATCATATACAAGCAAGATCGGTTTCATATTTTTACCAATAAATGGTACAAGATTCACCATCTGGTAATATAAACATTATATCTGACAAAAGAACATTACTTTGTGAATTATAAAATGAATGAAATGATCTAAAACCAGATGTTATAGCTGAAAGAGTAGGGCAAGCACAGTGCATTCATATAGAAGGAGACTTACAACCCATTGCTTGCTCTGACCAACACATGGTCTCACCTATAACACTATTGGTTTGGTTGTTACCTGCAATTTTGATAGGCAAGGAGCATTAATTATCAATACTATTATTAAGAGAAGTGGTTTTGTTAGCCAAAATCAAAAATTTTGGCAGATTTAACCCTGAAATATTAAAAAACTTTCAGAAAATATTAAATCACAAGGGTAAATATGATAATCATAAAATATACTTTTATTAAGAAATTAAAAAGAAATGATCTCATAACCTCCACTTTTGTCTCCCACTGTTTTCTCTCTGCAATAACTGTTGTGTTTCATCTATTTTTTCCATTTTCTTAAAAAAAAAAAAATTATACATGCAGAGCATGTATGAAGAGAACTAGTTATATAATAATGCTAAAGGGCTAAGTTACAAATGCTAATTTATTCCAATTAGCCTAAGAAAATGAGCTATTCATCCAGTGTTCTGTTCAATATTTCATTAAACTGGTTTCTTATTGTAGAATTATAATCAATTAAAACCTATATACAAGGCCTAATATGTATACACTGTTAATCTGAAACTGAATAGTTCTAATACTTCCTCTAAGTTACAAAACAGTGAAAAAGGAAAGGTATCTATTCTAAGAGGATTACACATATACACTTACTCATTGATCAGTTTTCATGAAAACAAATACTTGTTGGAGAGAGCTTGATCCTGCAGTAGCCTCTGAAGAGACTCATGCCACTTGCTTGTGATTGAAGACCCTCATGAACCGCCATATATGATCGCTGCAATGGAATACATGCAGTCAGAGTTTTTCAAGGACACATTAGAAATCAAAATTCCCTCAGTTAATATAGATATTGAGTAGAAGTAGTTTCATCAGTTTCTTCCAGTGCCACTCAACCTTCTGAATGGTAATTCAGATTTGTGGTAGCTTCTAAATATGTGTTGCTGAATTGATGCAAATAATTAATGCTTGCTTGCATGAATCTACAACAGAGGCAAACTCCAAGAAGGTGTAACTACTCACAGTACTAATTTCATCCTTAGAAACAATGAAAGCCAATTCCTTCTTCCTCAAGAAGTTCAGCACATCTGCCACATCATCTTGAAGCAAGATACTTTGTCAAAGCCAGGCTAGAACTTCTAATACCAAAAGATTGTTGCATACGAGTTTGAAAAATTATTGGTCATATTTATGAATTTTCAAGTTGTAACCTGTAGAGAAAAATTTAATATGCTTGAACAAACCTTAATAAGCAATGCTATTCTGAAATATGCTCGGCATACAACACTAGCACTATATATGCTTATAGCTCCAGCATCATGACACATCCTATGGCTACCTTTGCCACAAACTCTTGATCAACCATCCCATTAGATCACTGCTATCAGTGCAATGGAAAAAACTTACAGTCAGACTTTTTTAAGAACCGATGAGAAATCTAAATTGCCATCATCTTCTGTTTTAATGTGCTCAAACTTCCAAGCATTCATTTGAATCGTATCTTATTCTGGCAGAAGGCTTTGGAGGAAAAGAATGAATAGAATATCATTTATATGAAGTAGGGGACTCACCGTCCCTTGCTTGCTCTGACCATCAGAAGAGTCTTGCCATTAACAAGGTTATATCAGTGTATGTTTTCTGGTAACCTTCCACCTACATAGGCGAAGGAACATTATACGAAAAGGTTTAAGAGCTAATCATGCACGTTCAATTTAAACTACTTGACTAGAGATCATACCTTTTAAATAGATAAAATCTACCAGTGAAGAAATCTAGGCGGCATTCAGTTGATTTCAATAGCAACAACTTGCTTGCATGAATCTACAACATCAGCAAACTCCAAGAAGCAATAATTACTCAAAGCATCAACCCCTTCATTAGAAACAAAGAAAACCTTCTTCCCTCAAGAAGGTCAACACATGCCTGCCGCATCCCCTTAATGCGGAATTTAGCCAAGTCAGACTAGAACTTTTAGCTGATACCATAGTGATGTATATGATTCTTTCAGATTAATGGCCAAAGCGATAGGAAGATTCTTCTTAAACTGATGGTTTTACCTTCCATTTTCTTAACCCGGTGACCATATGGACGAAGCAACATTGTGTCTCTTAAACATGATATGTTCCGATTAATTATAAACAATGACAGGCACTTGAGCATAAACGTACTAGAAAAGTGCACAGGCACAAGTATAACCAAGGGAAATAGCACATACCTTTGCTTTTATCTTATTTTCAGTCGTCTCAAATTCAATTAGATCAACATGTACTTGACTTGGCCGAATCTGTAACCTATCCAAGTGCAAAGTATAGAGTTCCCACTGCAAACGGAAACAACAATCAAAACTTATTACATCAATCACCCAGAAACATAGTATTAAGTAACAAAGTGAAACCAAATATTAATACTGGATCACATCAACCAATAACTAACTTGATTTGCAGAGCGTAGCTGACTGCCACCAATATTCTCCTACAACAGTGGGATCACTGGAAATCAACAATGAAGAAAAATAGATATAATTGAATACCATTATTCTTCATCATCATGTGGCCAATCTTTGCAGCACCATGACTTTGTTGATTCCATCTGTCCATAATAGCAGGAAGCAACTAATGAAAGGCCTTTAGGTTTCTGATCAGTATTATTTTGTGCTTGTTATTTTCTTTCATGAAAAACTTTGTTAAATTCTTAGACTGGTTCAAATTAATTAGACGTATTCTTGCATTTCCAAATTTGAATAAAATACAGTTTTTCACGCATCCCACATATTGGCTTCTAAGAAGCAGCCTCATTATAGATTCCCAGACAAACAGCGATGTCTCTCTTATCACCAGAATCAAATAATGCAGCATATTATTCACTGCTTGCAAGTATACCAGTTATATCATAAATTCTTAGGTTTGAAAATTTAAATTGTGAGAAAGATTAACATGAGAATGTTTGGCCTTTAGTTCACGAATGAAAACAAATGGCACAGAAAAGAAGGGAAGGAAAAACCAAATGTCTAGAAATGTCAACCCTAGCATGCTTACTATTACAATTTTTAGAACAAAGAGAAAACTATAAATTGGAATATCTTGAAGGAAGGAATAATCATAAAAATCTTGATTCTAACAATTTGAAACTTGAAGTTAAAAGGGCAGCTTCATTTCAAGTTTAAAAGAACACATCTCAGTGAAATTTGCTTCCGCTAATGCACCTCAAAATAGACCAAAGTAAATTGTATGCACATGATATTACATGGTAATGCATGGGAGTGACAAGCTAGGAGTCAGATTCTAATGTAGGAACAGTCCAGATAGACTGCCCCATTCTGATTTGAATGCTGATTACCACAATGCATTACACAGGGTGAAACCGTGAAACAACAGTCAGGATTCAATCAAAGTGGATTCCATGTAATTAAGATAATGCCATTGAGATACTTGAGACCCTCAATATATAGGTCTTTTAAAGTTTATATAGAGGAACCTATGAAAATGAGAGTTATCCTTTCAATTTTCCAATTGAGGTTTCTAAATGTAGGATTACTCTGAAACTGATTCGTTTTTATGCTTTCTCTAAGTTACAAAAATTGGAAAAGGAAATGACACAATTCTAAGAGGTAATGCATATATACACTTACAAGTTTATCAGTTCTAATGAATAGAAAAATTAGTTGGAGAGAGCCTGATCTTGCAGTAGACCCTAAAAGGCCTCATGTCACTTGCTTAAATTCCAAAATCTCTTGTCAATCACCCCACTTCATCGCTGCAATGGCATACAAGAAGTCAGACTTTTTCAAGAACACATTAGAAATCAACAGCAACATTGGCTTTAGTGCATGGAAACTTTAATCCGAAACCGAGGATGTTTGCTGATATTACCAAGTACTTTTGCTCCTCTTTCTTAAGGCACAAGTAAACCTTTTAACCTGGTGAGTTCAGAACTTCAGATTAATGTTATGCTGATTAATTGATGGAATTACTGAAAATTCAAATTTAGTAACTGCTAGCTAATTCCTAAAACCAAAACCTTTAACCTCATTCCAATAAACATCAAATCTGCATTATTTTAGAATAGAGAAGAAAGCCAAATCTTAAAATAGCAGCAAGATTGTTTTGGCTTCAAACCTCTGTCTCTAGAGTAACATATCTAAATGCATGGCATTATTGCTAGAACTCTGGAGTGGCTGGTGAGGTAGGATCAAGATTCGCGAGAGTCGACTCCGAATTGGGAAGACGATCAAGATTTGCTTGCCTATCGGAAGTCTGGAAGATTTGATCCAGTGGATTTCCCCACATATCCGAGGTGGATGCAGATGCAGAGTAATAGGAGGAGGGAATAGAAAGGTCATCGTCATTGATGATTAATTTATTTATTTATTTTTCAAGCATGGTATAAGTTGTTTCGGCTACACAAATCAGGGATTTTTTGTAGGGGTTTGACACATATTGGTAAATATGAATATCAAGCTAAACCACATAAACCAACGAGTTGAAAAATTTTCTTTCTTAAAAGAAAGTGCAATTCATAGCTAATTGAATCTTGTCACACAATGTACACGTGCTAACTATAGATTGCCTGTTATGGCAAGTGAAATGTATAAAATTGACCACAAGAAATATATCTACAGTTATAACTAGTGCGAATTCACGATCCCTCATCATGTAGATGTAATGGCAAAAATATGGTCTTTTCTAACGATTTTTCTCATATCTTTGATGACATGAACAAGAACTCTAACCAATATCATCATCTCAACATCGATCAGTTTGTCTCGCCATTCATTCAAGCATCCTTGAACTCAGAAACCTCAACTTATAAATTACCTAGTATTTCATCTCTTAGCACCGATCTCTACCTCAGAAACACCATGAAGGCTTTAGCAATAGGAGTAAATATTGTTTAGTCCTTGAGCTTTTGATCATAAAACACTTGAGTTTCTGACATTCTAATATCACATGTTTAGTCCTTGTACTTCAAAATTTCAGACCAATAGGTCCTTGTCGTTTAAAAGTCAGGCGAAATGTCTATTATGCCATCAGTTCTTTTTTTTAATTAATTAATTTTTTTTTTTTTGGAAAAGGATTTTTTTTTTTCCCTTTTTTTTTCCTTTCTTTCTTTCTGTTTGAAAAAAACAAGAATAAATAAAATAAAGAAAAAAGAATTAAAAAAAAAAAGAAAAAGGAATAAATTTATTATAAAAAAAAAAAAAAGAACTGAAGGTATAATAGACATTTCACCGCGACTTTTAGACGTTAAGGACCTATTGGTCTGAAATTTTGAAGCACAGAGACTATACGTGTGAAATTGGAAGGTCAGGGACTGAAGTGTTTTATGGTCAAAAGCTCAATGACTAAACAGTATTTAGTCCTTAGCAATAATAAGAAACACAGAGTCAAAAGAGAAAGCAAGCCGAGTTCAACTTTATTATATTTGGGTGGCAAATTTTGAATGACAAAATGAATTTATATTATAATTAAAAAAGGAAGTGAAATTTACCCACTTCATTTTACGGTTCAAACTTCTTTGTTTTTTTTTTTTTTTAGTAACTTTAATTTTATCCTTAGCTACCTTAAGTTTTACTATTTTGTAAGAATTCAACCAAAAAATTAAAAAAAAAAATGAATGAAACAATAAAATAAGGAGTGTGGATTTCTCACCCTCCGTAAAAAATTTAAAACTAAGTAATATTAATTTGCTAGAATATTCACTCTGCAGTGCAGCGATGACCCAATGAGTCATTGTTTTGCACTCCTACATTAGCCTAAGAAACTCAACCCCTATTTATGTATCGTCAAGCCTCGTGCTCTTGTCTGTTTTTTTTTTTTTTTTTCTCAGTCTCTTTCAGTCCTCTGATTTTTTGGCCTTTTCCTTTTTCTTTTTTCTTTTTAGGCCTTTTTCCTTTTCTTTTTTATGGCCTCCTTTTTTTTCCCCCTTCCTGCTAGGCTCTTCTTCGTTTTCTTTTGTGGGCTTTGTTTACCTTATGTTTATTTTTGTGTGGGTCTTGTCCTTGTCAAGCAAAACGGGCTTAACTTCAACTCGGGTCGCGGAGGCTAAAGCAAGACGACGACCCATAGCTACGGTAAATATTCGACACAAGTTCCAAATCTATCTTTCCGATCGAGAAATTTTTCTGTGCTACAGTCAAACCACGTCAGCAGCTGACATGGTTTGACTTACCAATGATAATTTGACACATAATCTTGTATTTAGTTTAATTGAAAATATGTTGTTTCATTATTCTGGGAAAAGACCTTTTCAGATTCCCCTTCATCTTCTTACCCAATCTCCCCTGAAAGATACGACCGTCTAGAGTGGATGACGGCACAATGCCATCTTCGTCGAGATTAGCCATGTTGGAACCTGCTCTCTCGACGCTTCGAATAGTCTCTCTCAAGACGGAACTTGCTCTTACTAGGGACGTATTTGTAGAGCGCATATGTGGGGATGTCGTAGAAGACGAATTGATCATGGAAAATGTTGAGGATGATGACGATGAAGCCGGCTATGCAATTGAAGGTGAAGTCGTAGGTCCAAAAGCAGTGAGAGGAGGTGAAGAGGAAGCGGAGAGTGGAAGACTAGAGAATGGGTAGGAGAGTGTGGGACTGCCTATGGCTAGGGATGGGGATGGGAGAATGATGACATGATGGCGAAGTTTGTGTTCATTGATGAGATAAACAAAATAATCAAATTCGATTTAATCAATAAGATTCGATTCCGTAAACTTACCTCTTATCTTTTCCTCTTAACCCAGAAATCTCACCATCTCAGTAATACATTCTATGAATTTATTAAACAATTTAATGCCCAAACTTGAAATTAAATCCATAAAATCGCCCAGACTACTTGATCAAAAGAACTGCATAAAAATATCAATTAATGGTTTACATTTGGGAATGCTTTGCATGTTCACAGCACCCTGCATAATTACAGTACTAGAAGTTGTAAAAGAGGACAATATTGAGATGGTGGGGATCGTATAGAAGGGCAGATCTAAGAGGTAGGAAGCCAATACTAAAAGACCTAAAAAGGTCTTTTCCCATATAACAAAACAATTGTATATTAATTAAATAAAATATGATTAGGTCGGATTCGAATTACTAGGCTGAATGATTCTTCTTTCTGCGAACCCACGACGAGGTATTCCTAGATTTCTAGTAGTGGCTTCGATGCCTTAATTAGCTTATTCCCAGATTTCTCTCTCTCTCTCTCTCTCTCTCTCTCTCTGCCTTGACGAAGAACAGAGATGCATGAACAGTTGTGAAACAGCCACATGTGGAATAGGATTACAGCCTTAATTTAACAACAAACTCTTCGATGAGGTAAGCATTTTATCCCATACTTGTCATCTTCTTTGAATTTGTTGCGAGCATGTTCTTTGATTTCATTGAATTATGAATTCATTGTTCCATAGAATGTACACCACAAAATGAGTAATCCTTCAAAATGTATTTTCCTTGTACGATATATCGCTCTAGTCCGTAATTCAATTAGTTGACTGGGATACAACTTATAGAGGAGAAGACTGCCAAAACGGATGAGCAGCCTTCTGTATTTTGGTACGATTTTGAACTATATTGAGAGTAGAACTACCCTGGTGTGCTTAGCCCAAAAGGCTTAGCTAGAGAAATAGTTAGACTACCAACAGCGCTGGGGAAAGCTAATGTGAGATCATCAACCCCTTCTTTAGACTCTCAATTGCCGGTAATGCAAGCAGTTTGATCAACTTCCCCATAAACCGACTCCACTGCTGTCACATGTTTATGTCCACTCAATGTTGTCGTCGAGAATTGCATCTTTAGCGAAGGCTTAGACACCTTCTAATTGCTAATTATAAATGAAGCTCCTATGTTCGGTTTTGTTGGTAAGCAGAGCTCCAGTCATGGACTGAATTGAGCACAACATAACTTGGATGATTGTTGAGTTGCTTGAATGAATGATGCCCCTACAGGCTTCTGAAAGTACCATTTTTTTTCTACTTTTCTAGTTGGTCATCAAGTAACAAGTCTATGGATGATATTACTACAAAATTACATAGATTAGATTTTGCTGTAGTAAATGTATTATAATATAAATGTTTATATCATATAATAGGTACTTGAGTGTATAAATGTAGATATGAAAACTTGTGTGGCATAAAGCATATAGAGAGGCAACAAGCGGGACAATTACCATCATTGAAGCAACCACACATGGTTGCTTCATGATGATCATAGTTACCAAATTAGTTTTCTCTTAGAGCATTCACACTACATTGTATTCTTATAAATACTCTCTTATGTGAGAAGAAATATACACATTACTCTCGACTCTTTGCATCTAAATTCTCTCCCTCTCTCAAGTTATTTTATGTTCATTCTACAACACGTTATCAGCACGAGTCATAACCCGAGTCTGCTTACACGCCCCGAAGTATATTGTTTGAGACCTCTATTCAAAATCTTTTCTTCAAATACGTTGTTCATATATGTCTCTTCTATCTGACCTCCAAATTTCAGTCTTGCTTGGGTCGTTTTGAGACTTGTACACCATTCAAAGCGAGAGTTGTTCAGCACGCTCGTTCCTGGGTAGATCAGTCTGGTTGCACGCAGAGAAACATGTTTCTCGGGACCTCTAATGAAAATAATTTCTTCATCAAAGTTGTTCATCTCTGTCTATTCTATCTAACCTCCAAATTTCAGCCATGTTGGAGTCGTTTTGAGACTTGTACACCATTTGAAGTGGGATCTGTTCAGAAGCAAATTTGTTCCGAATTTCAACAAGTTTTAAAGATTAAAGTTCCCCTTTTTTTAGTTTTTACTCCTTTCTCCTCTTTTTTTTTTTCTCGGGAACTTACAATCAAAAAGTGGAATTATAGGAATTCACGCTAAACGAACTAAGATCGTTTGTAATCAATGAACTAAGAGTGTTCATAATATTCGGACTAAAAGCGTCCACAAGCATCAATTTATGATCATATTAAATATCGTTGTTTCGATCTAATCTAAATAGGACTGGGACTTTAGACCCGAAAAACCTAGGAACCGGTTCGAACCTAACCGAACCGATCGGTTCAGGTCGGTTTTTCTTCTTAGTTTAATTATTTTGTTCCAGTTCGATTCTTGTTTGAGAGCAACCGGTTTAGTTTCTGTTCTCATGTTTAATTTCCCTGTTTACCCGAACCGAGGCGGTTTTTAATATATTATATAATTTTTCTTTGTTTGCCTGTTTGGTGTCAGTAAAAGTAGGCTCCCTATATTAGTATATTGTTAGCCTTTGATGTGCCCACGTGCTGCACCCCATCATCTCCTTCTTTTTGTCTGCCTCACATATCCACTTTCTTCTTTAATCTCTACTCACATGGACCTTTTCCTTCCATCTCTGCCACCCTTTCTTCTTTAACAGTTCAAACTCATCCTTCCACTCTACCAAGCTCACAGATGACGAAGAATACCCAAATTCACAAGCAAAACATGCTCCATTCTCTACCAGATTTGGCAGTCGACACTATCTCATTAGTTTCTCTTATGCACCAAATAACCAAAATCCAATTCCAATTTGCTTTCCATTTATTAGCTTTAAATTTTCGTCTCTGTTTCTCTGCAATAACAACCACCAAGAATGGCAGCAGTGATTTTGTCTTCGATGATGTTCGCAATTTCAAACTCCTGCTCCTCTTCATCTCTCAAAGTAAGGACTTTGAGGAACTCAGCTTTTTCTTCGTCCTTATTCTATCTCAACTCGTTTTCCTTGCAATCCGAATCTCAATTCTTACATCATTTTTCAGATATTAAATCGTCAAATCTTCACTGACTTTGCATGTTGAAATAATTTGAAGCTATTATTGAAGGGGCTTGAACCCATGTTCTCTTATTCTTCGTAGCTATTGGTCTCAAGTCTTTTCTTCTTCTTCGAAGCTACTGACTTGAGATCGATCAAGATCTGGATTCACCGATTCAGACAAGCAATAGGATCGAAGAACCGAGGAAATGGATATCGGTTCGGGTTTTGCTCGGTTCTAGAGACTGATATCCTTCAAACCGACCCGAAGTTTAGTACATCGGTTCGGTGTCGGTTCCGGCTGACGGCAGTCGAGAACCTGATATGTCGCAGCCCTAAATCTAAATATTCTTGAAAATTAATTTCTTTATTAGCATAGCTCGAAAATCTTATTATTTTAGTTTTCGTGGAAGTTTTAACTCTGAAACTAATATATATTCTCTTCTTATTTTCAGGATGTCGAATGAACCAAGACTCGACTTTCAAATGCTTGACTCAATAGGCTCAGAATGCCATAGCTGGATAACCGACGTTGAGAACCATCTCACTTCAACAGGGATAATGCCCATAATCCAGGCACCTCAAGAGGGTCTTCTGTTCTAACGAACACCTACAAAGCATGCACTAGCACTCATCTCGATGCGACACCATATGAACAAAGCACTCATATTAGAGTACATGTCAATCAAAGATGCAAGAAACCTATGGGTAGCGCTAGAAGCGCGCTTTGGCAATATCCAAGATTCCCTGCTCCCTGACTTGTCTGACTTGAAGGTTCAATGGAACAATATACACTTCTCCAACTTTAAGTCTGTCACTGAATATAATTCAGAAGCTCTTCGTCTCAAAGCTATGTTGAGATTCTGTGAACAACCTCTCACAGAACAAGAACTAATTGAGAAGACTCTCTCCACCTTCCCTATCGCAAAAATTTTCTTATCAAAGCAATATCGCACTAAAGTCAATGCTGAATGAATTACGAGGTTTAATGAGCTCATTAATGTTATGTCAGTAGCTGAAAAGCACAACAACATCCTTGTAAAGAATTATAATTCAAAACTCATGGGAACCAAGAGCGTTTGTGAGGTAAATTATAATGCACTCAAAAGAGGGCGCAAGGAGCAGTACCCTAATAACAGGGGACATGAAGGGCGAATGAGTCCATATAACCACCCCAATAAGGAAGAAAACCGCAACTTTAGAGCGAGCACACGTAATGACAACTTCACACGTGGGAGAGGTGGATATGGCAACACCGGCAGTCGAGGTAACACCATGGGCCGTGGAGGTCGCACCATTAGCCGTGGTAGTAGCAGCAAACCTCATAGGGAATATCCACAACGTGCACGACCTGCACCTCAAATGAAGGGAGGTAACCACAATGACATGTGTCATCGATGTGGATCAATTGAGCACTAGTTCACGTAATGCCATGCAAGTACCTAACTAGCTGCAAGCTACAAGGAGTATAGGCAATTGAGAGAGCAAGAAATCTACCTTGCAGAAGATGAAGATGGTGAAGATGTCAATCTCACGATTGAGGACTTCAAAGCTGAAAATAAAGTGCACGAGGATGCCGCAGACTTTGATTAGAATAATCCTTTCTTTTTTTCAAGAATGGCAAATGTGCTTTAGTCAATGAATAACAATTGTACTAACTCTTTCTCATGTGGCATATCAAATGAAGTATGATGTCTAGGAAAGTAATTGAGATAGTGGTACTTAAGCAGGTCTCGCTCCACCAACATCTCTCTCTACTTTCTTGGTCATATTTCATTGGAGTTACCAAACAGATTGAGTAACTACAATTTGTCTAAGTTTGATTTTATTTTGGAATAGACTTTGGAAACTTTGATGTAATCATTGGCTATTTTCCTTGTTGTTAAAGTGTCGCATTATTATTCAATGTCATGGACATGTGTTAAATTCCAAACTTTATTATTTTTCAATATGTTTCCCGGAGAGTTGGAATGTCTCATTGATAGTGGCACCACACATACTATATTACAACATAGGCAACTATTTTTATGGATGATGCCTAGTCGATCTTCAGTGACTACGATGGCAGAACCATAACAACTAATTCATGGTCGAGGACCAGCTCAATTTATGTTGCCAAATGGCACAAATACTAATGTCACTGAAGCTCTATATGCTCCAAGGGCTGGAAGAACCCTATTGAGTTTTAAAGATATAAGAGCCAATGATTTTCATTTGGAAACACATTGTGAGAATTGACAAGAGTTCCTTTGCATCACCTCTAATAACTACGGAAATACACGAGTATTAGAGAAACTTATGTGTCGCTCTAGTGGATTATATGCAACCACTATTAGAGTCATTGAATCCAACCATGTCATGCATGAAAATTTATGGGATTCTGACACATATAGGCTATGGCACGACCGTTTGGGACATCCAGGTCGTGATATGATGATCCGTATATTAAAGACTTCACACAGACATCCATTCTTCAAAACAAAAAGAAGCATGAACCAAAGATTGGTCCAAGGAGTTACTTCTAAAGCCTATCATTCATTTTGCAAAGCTTGCTCTTTAGTAAAGGTGGGATCGAGACCATCCTATGCAAAAGACACTAAAGAAAATATATCATTCTTGCAAAGAATCCAAGGTGATATTTATGGACCTATCCAACCAACATGCGGACCATTTAGATATTTGATGGTGTTGGTTGATGCATCGACACGTTGGTCACATGTCATGCTCTTATCCATAAGAAATGCTGCATTTACTAAACTCCTAGCGTAAATTATTAAGTTAAGGGCTCACCACCCTGATCATCCTATTAAGTCAATTCGTCTTGACAATGCTGGAGAGTTTACATCAAAAACTTTTGATGATTATTGCATATCAATTGGGATCGAGGTTGAACGCCCTGTCCCTCATGTACACACTCAAAATGATTTCACAGAAGCTGCCATTAAAAGACTTCAAATGGTTGCTAGATCATTGGTTATGAGCACTAATCTCCCTATTTTTGCTTGGGGCTATGCAATATTACATGCAGCTGTGCTTATTTGTCTAAGGCCCACTTCCATTTTCTGCGTCCCAGATGGTAACTAGATATGAGTCTGATGTCTCATACTTACGCATATTTGGCTGTGCAGTCTATGTGCCAATTGCGTCGCCACAGCGTACCAAAATGGGTCTTCAAAGACGATTAGGCATTTATGTTGGATATGACTCTCCAACTATTATCCGCTACTTAGAACCCTTGACAGGTAGTCTATTTACCGCTAGATTTGCGGATTGTCACTTTGATGAGACAGTCTTCCCGTTGTTAGAGGGAGACATGAACACTAATGTTCAACAGAAACGACAGGAATTGTCATAGTCTATCCCCACTTTGTCTCCTCTTGATCCCCGAACCGCACAGTCCAAAATTGAAGTGCGGAGAATTCTCGATCTTCATAACGTTGAAGAATTGATGCCTGTTGTGTTTTCTAATATCGCTAAAGTGACGAGATCATACATACCTGCTACAAACGTACCTGTAAGGATTGATGTCCCTAAAACTAGAGGACATGACATCTTCTCAAGAGTACATGAGAATGGCACCAACGTCCCTCATATAGGTGACGTAGTGGCTAGGCCCACGGCTCCTACCAGGAAGTATGGGAGGCCCATAGGTTCGATGGATTCTCACCCAAGAAAGAAAGCGAGTTTGACACAAAATAATACATTAATCATCGATAAAAATAATCCATCTCATGAGAATATTCCGGATTATGGTAATGTCCAAGAGACATCATTGGGGGACGCTCCAATGAAAGAACCAATTCCAGATAATAGAGAGATCTCCATGAATTACACTAGTGTACATGTGATGATGGATAGAAATTCTATGGTTATTGATCATACATTTGCATATAATATTGCAAAAGGAATTATAGAATACGATGATATCGAACCTTGCTCCATTGAAAAATGTCAACAAATAACAGATTGCCTAAATGGGAAGATGTGATCCAGACTGAATTGGATTCACTAACAAAGAGACACGTATTTGGGTCTATAATATTGACACCCCCAAATATAAAGTCTGTTGGCTATAAATGGGTCTTTGTTAGAAAGCGTAATGAGAAAAATGAGGTTGTTAGATACAAAGCTCGCCTTGTGGCACAAGGTTTCTCACAACGCCCTAGAATCGATTACGAAGAGATATATCCTCCCGTAGTAGATGTTATAACATTCCGCTACCTTGTCAGTTTGATCGTTCCCGAAAAACTTGACATACAGTTTATGGATGTGGTTACAGCATATCTCTATGAGGATCTAGATTCATATATATATATATATATATATATATAGGATTTTTCTCAGGTAAGGATGTCCTTAGCTTTTCTTAGGTGCGGATTTGGTGTTTTCACCCACTTTCCGATCATATTTTCACATCTTAACCGTTCAGTTTTTAGAGCCTAATGTATAGATCCCCCCTGCAAAATTTCAGCCAATTTGGTGATCGTTAAGACATCCAAAACTGCAATTTACACGAACGGACCGAATCTGTCGAACCGGAACCGTTCGTATTTATAATGGTAAATTACAGTTTCAGATGCCTTAACGATCACCAAATTGGCTGAAAATTTTCAGAGGTGATCTATACATTAGAACCTAAAAACTGAACGGTTAAGATGTGAAAATGTGATCGGAAAGTGGGTTAAAACCGGAAATCCGTACCTAAGAAAAACTAAGGAGGTCCTTAGCCAAGAAGGACTGTATATATATATATATATATATATGAAGGTTCCAGATTGACTTCAATTACCCAAATCAAGTGGTTCTAAACTACGGAGCGCGTTTTCAATAAGATTAAGACGCTCACTATATGGATCGAAATAATCCGGACGGATGTGGTATAACTGTCTAAGTGACTATTTGATTGGAAAGAGATATGTTAACAATGAAATATCCCATGTGTGTTCAGTAAAAGGGCAAGTTCCGGATTTGCAATTGTAGCAGTTTTATGTCGATGACATGAACCTAATTGGAACTCTACATGAGTTAAAGGAAACTGCTAAATACTTGAAATCCGAATTTGAGATGAAAGATCTTGGGAAAACACGGTTTTGTCTCGGAATAAAAGTTGAGCACCGTAGTGATGGGATTATGATCCATCAGTCAGCGTATACTCAAAAAATACTAAGGCGCTTTAATGAAGATAAGGCAAAGTCTGTAAGTACTCCCATAATCAGCCGTAGTCTTGAGCCCAGAAAAGATCCGTTTAGTCCAAGGGATGAGGATGAAGATTTATTAGAGGCTGAAATGCCCTATCTAAGTGCAATAGGCGTATTATTATACTTAGCTCAGTGCACAAGACCGGACATCTCATTCGCAGTGAACTTGTTAGCTCGATATAGTTCAGCACCAATACACCGTCATTGGGTTGGTATAAAGACAATCTTTCGATACTTGAAAGGTACAATTGATATGGGATTGCTTTATCCCTACAGAGAGAAAAGAAAAGACGGAAGTATGGGATCGGACCCCACAAGGCAAAACGCCACCTTCCGTAATATAGACGTCGGCACCACCATCCATGGTGGCCGACGTTCTCCCCATCCCCTCCATCAAAATGATGGTGATGTTTTGATGGGTTTTGCTGATGCAGTGTATCTCTCTGACTCTCACAAAGGTCGCTCCCAAACAGGTTATGTTTTTACCATGGGAAGCACCGCGATATCTTGGAGATCTACAAAACAGACCCTTATTGCTACTTCCTCAAATCTGCAAAGATTATTGCTCTACATGAAGTTGTGCGTGAATGTATATGACTAAGGTCTGTAAATGGCCACATTCAAGGAACTTGTGGTTTGAAATCTACCACTTATATTGAGCAAATGAAATTAGGTTTCATCAAGGGCGACAATACCAAGCATATATCGCCTAAATTCTTTTACAGTTAGCAACAACAAACACTTCTAAATATTGAAGTAAATCAAATCCAATCAGAGGATAATGTAGCGGACTTATTTACTAAGTTGTTACCAAAATCCCCCTTTGAAAAACAGGTGAAGAGCATCAGATTAAGAAAGTTATCTGAACTCCCATGATCTTCAGGGGGAGTATCCAGAAACATACTCCACACTCAACACGCGTTGTGCTCTTTTTCTCCTTCGACCAAGATTGTTTTTTTTCCACAGAGTTTTTATTACTTGACAAGGTTTTTAACGAGGCAACTTAAAAGCGCACGGCCTAGACAATACTATTGACATGAAATATCTAAGGGGGAGTGTTGTAGTATAAATGTATTATAGTATAAATGTCTATATCATGTAACAGGTACTTGGGTATATAAATGTAGGTATGAAGACTTGTGTGGCATAAAGCATGTAGAGAGGCAACAAGCATGACAATTATCATCATTGAAGCAACCATGTGGAGTTGCTTCATGATGATCATAGTTACCAAATTTGTTTTCTCTTAGAGCATTCACACTACATTGTATTCCTATAAATACATTCTTATGTGAGAAGAAATATATGCATTACTTTCCACTCTTTACATCTAAATTATCTCCCTCTCACAAGTTATTTTATGTTCATTCTACAACAGATTTCAAATTATTTTGGGGATCAAATGAGGAACTCCTTACATTAACCAGCTTGCTGTTTTTTACTTTCGGTCTTCATTTCATCATGAATTTGGGTGTTTCTCCATGTAATTCAATTTTGTTTCGATCTTTATGCTTGTTTATTTGAAGAGGAAGTCTAGTTGGTCAAATGCAGATTGTTCCCCAGTTAACAATAAAAGATTAAAAACACATTTTATAGACGGCACTTCTGATATAAAGTCACTCGGCGTTGTGAGGGGTTAGGAGCTTGTCCAATCTGCTGCTCGATCTCAGGGGACTGACGCTACTTATGAAAAAACGAAGTGGAGCAAACGATTGTAATAGATCAATTGAAAGGATTGGGATACGTAACTGGTACCAGCTTTGTTTGATTATGAGATTGGTTTGGGATTCCCTGGAGTTATGCTACGATGTTGAGAAGGGGCTGTTATGACTGCTCCTTGCCACAGTAATGTCTAATAGAAGAGATAGTTCCAATTCAGGAAAACAACCCCACTACTTTACACGTTAGATTTCAACAATTCTCATCGACTCGTTGTTACAAAATTGGCATCAATAATAAGCATAAGAAGAAGCTTTATACTGAATAAGACTTTTATTCACTGAGACTCTAGAATATTCCCAACAAAATTATCTCCAATTTTTTGGCCAATGTTCCTGAATGTTCCAAGTTTCAAATGGATAACAAAACGCCCCGCCACCAAAGGCTGAACTTGTAAGAGCGGGTAAAGATAAATGAGATTTCCTTAAAACGACAAAGAAAATGTAAAAATTAACGCGTGTTTGGTCGTTACTCGTCAATGGTGGGATCCCACTCATGATGCGTGTCATTCCATACAGCTGAACTTGCTTCCGAAGCTCAGGAGATTCAGCTCAAAGAGCACTTAGACATTATATATACCTCCTCACTCCTTCCTCTGCACTTCAGAGCAAAAACAACACTAATCAAAATCAGCTATATTCAAAGTGAAAGAGATGAGCTGCGGCGGCTTCACAGTTCCGAAGGGATACCGATTCCATCTCTCTGACGAGGAGCTGCTTAGTCACTACTTGGAGGAGAAGAATCAGTGCAAGGACTCCCAGATCACGACCATCATCCCTGAAATCGATATGTGCAAGCACGAGCCTCGCGAGTTGCCAGGTAAACCATCTCCGGAACCAGAACACCATCAATTTCAGCTATTAATGATCATGATAAGTAAAGTCATGTGTATTGTGTTGCATTTTTGCAGAACTGGCGTTCACAAGGGCGGAAAGTCTGGGCAGGAAATTTTTCTTTTTCCTCTTTTTTGGTTTGCGAGGGAAGTGTCTTGGGACAATCAAGGAAAGTGGTACTTCTTCACTCCGCGTGATTACAAGTACAATAACAGCACTCGCTCCAACAGGACTAAAGGGGAAGGGTTCTGGAAGATCACAGGCAAGGACCGCGCAATCAAGGCCCCCGGCTCCAAAGCTGTGATTGGGAGAAAGAGGACCTTGACCTTCTACAAACGTGGAGTGCCGAAATCCCAGAAGACCAGCTGGGTTATTCATGAGTATTATCTCATCCAGGCACATTCTGATAGGGGACTTTGTTGTCTGCTGCTTGAAGTACAAGTCAGACAACTCTGATTATGATAAGGATGCCCCATTCTGCGATCGAGGTAGCAGTAGCTGCAGTATGGCCTCCAATGTTGAAAATCAAGCTGAAGAAAACTGGGCATCGGAAGAGCTGGTAAATGTTGTTCCAATTCCCAGTGGAAATGATGATGAAACTGGTGGTGGTATGATTACAGAAGAAGAGGAATACCTGACTTTAGAGGAGCTGGAAGATATTCTTCAGATTCCCATTGGCAATCCGCATGAATTGGAAGGCACGCAAACTGATCCTTGTCGTTTAGATAAGAATGATCTTTCAACCTCTGTTGAAGGGCAACCTGATAGAAGCAATTCGTCTGATCTGATTGAGGAGGTCAGAACAAACTTGCATTTTGATTTCTTCTATGACAATTTTCAACGAGCACTAAAAGTATATTGAAAATGTTACCTCACAGTTTCTTGTTTGTGATCAAAACAGCTACTAGATAACCCAGAAAATCTGGATTCACTCTTTCATCCGCCGGCGCCACCTCAACTGCATCAGTCACCGATGCATACCACCAATGTCCATAATGATGAATGTCGTAAGAGGACATATCCATTTGAGGATAATGACCCTTCTCTTATGAAGAAGAATAATATTTCAACCAATGATGATGACGAATTAGTTAGCAGCACCGCATCTAGTTCTGAAAATCAAGCTGCAAATATGATTCCAGAGGTGAGAATAAGTATGCTCTTTTAACAGCTTTTTATTTGAACTTCTAAATATGCTGCAACAAAAGAAGGGAATCCAAACTTAACTCTTTCTGCATTTGTTAATTCAGGGATATTCTCAACTAGAAGCAAATCTAGGATCAGACTTTGATTCATTTCTGCCAAAGGATTACGATTATACATTACCATCAATAAACGGAGGACCGAGAGATTTTTCCCATGACAATAATTTCATTGAAAGGGATGATTTACTATCTTTATATGAACGTATTGACTCTTCTCTCGCACAATTCCCACATACAGTTATTGATGGAGATAGAGGAGTAACCAGTGACAGAAACACCAAAGTAGTACATGGATCGGTAAACGATTATTCTGCATTAGCCATTGGAGCAGCGCTCCAGTGTAGCTGATCAACCTTTATTTATAGGAGAATATCAAAGGAGGCCTCAGTAATAATGTGTCTCTAACTTACATTATTATAGTCGGTGATATTCTCCTACAAATGATTCAAAGATCTCCAAGTTATATGAAATGCTCAGCTGTGTTGATTGGCATACAACCGCAGCTTTTCTGCATTTCTTGTACTGCAGGCTTTGGAAACTTCTTAATCGTTTCGGCATTCAATTACAACTCAGGACAGCTGCAACTAGTCTATACCTGTTTTTCTTTTCTTTTTCTTTTGGGAGTGGAGGAGGCATTGCTGGGGTCACAGCATCCCCCAGTGAACTTTTGGTTGAAAGTGAGACCGGCGAATGCATATGGTTAATGCCATCCGGAAGTCTATCCTTCTCTGATTGTGACGAGTCCAGGCAAATAAAGGTGTCTCTTCCCATAAGCAGTTCATTGGAGGTGGAGCTTCCTCTGTCAACATTACTACCTATATTCATTCCTCAGATCATCTTGTCAATATAAGTACCAATATTCCTTCCTCTGATCAAACATCGTGTCAACCGAAGTACCGATATTGGTTCCTCATATCCATAGTTTTCAAATGTCCTAAAATCAAAGGACTAACTATCCACATCCATTTTTTCAGATCCCCAATAGTGAATCCCCACGATCACCAATTGTTGTTCCTAAAACAAGTAGTCGGCAATTAGTATGTCCATAAGATCAAAAGGACATACGCAAAACATCAATATCATCCAATATCCAGTCATTGAGTCAAGCATGGGAGGATCCTCCTAGAAGAATCCAACTGTAGAGCAGCATCACAAGCCAAGGTGAGATAAACAGTCTGATAACATTACAGAATTTCTTTCTTGCATTAAATAAAATATTATACTGAAGAGGCTATTTGCTACATGCTTAACTAAATCTGGTTCCTGTATATAGGCAGTGAAGCTGCAGAGGCATTATACTGCTGTTTATCTGCCCCGGAAGAAACTGAAAGTCCTGGAAGCAGACAACAGTTCAAAGCTGGCAGCAATATAAAAGATTCTTTTTCCAGGATGCATCTCCTCTAAATCCGTAAAGCATATCTTTCGGACCGAAGTCATAGTTCTAGCCTAAAAGGCCACTATGGGCAACGCAACTTTTGCATAGTCGCTAATCAGGAGGCGGTGTTACAAAAGAACCTGCTGCTACATGGTTGCTGGAGTCTCAAAGACATATTAGTAATAATCAGACAGCAGTATTCTGTCTGGTTACAATCATTTCCAAGATGTATGAATACAATTAGAGGTCATAGAGAGGCCTTCAGACTAGGTCTGAACACCTCATGCCTAAAACCAAATATTGTATCACTCATCATATCGCTCTTGTTTGTATTACACTATTACCCTAATATTCTTGTAGATTCTGTTCATTAATCATTATGAAGCTTTAATGTCTAATGGAATTCTGTGTATATTATTCCTTGTTTCTGTTTGAACTCACAATATATGCCTTTAACTCTTAGAAGGAGGAAACTAAACATCATGAACATTATAAACTAGTTGGATATATGCATTTAGCAGATACCGAGCAGTCAAGCACAAATAGTGACATATATATTGAAATTGAAAACTGTAAAATGATGTCCAAGACTGCACAGTGTTGGAGGATCTTACAAATAGATCAATGGTCAAAATCACAGAAGAACGTTTCCTTACCTGTAAAAGGATTGGAATGGAAATAAGCATTCAATAGAAGAAACCCCAAAGCTGACTTCCACAATAAACCCTGCAAATTTGTGTCAATAAATCACCATTTCTCAAAAACCCAGAAACAAAAATCTCTACTAAAACCCAGAAACAATGAGCAATAAGAAAACCTGATTTCAGTACCTCAAAGGCAGGAGCTTGCGAGTCAAATCAATCAGAATAATCTGACAGTGCCCAACAAAAATCCAAAAAAAAAAAAAAAAATTCAATCTTTGTTGTATTGTGAAAACGAAAATGAAGAAGAAACCAAGACAGAAGCCCTATTCACAGAAATTGAAACCCTTTTTTCAGTTTCATCTCTCACTCGGTCTCTGGGTCTCTCTCGCGCGCGCACAGTGCTCTGTTACCCAATTTGGGTTTTTCGCTAGTTTTCGTGAAATCTTGGGTTAAACCCAAGTCTCCACGCCCATTAATTTTCCCATTTCCTTTTTCTGGCCGAGTTTTCCAAATATTGGGTTATTGCATACATAATAGGAGTAAAGGAATTTTCGAAATAATGTGCAGATTTTGTCTACACACGGTCGTGTCACGTGGTTCACCAATTATTAATAACTCATTATTTATATATTGTGTATCAAGTATACTGTTATCCTAGTGTTGGTGCGGAAAAAATCTATAACCCACTTCTTCTGATCGGAGCAGAAATGAAAATTTTACAGTTGAGAAATTGATTAGCAACCTATTATGTTTGATTTTGTGTTTGGTAAGTCGGGCTTCAAATTGGATGGGGTACCTGTAAAAGACACTTCGATGACTAAGTCAATAATGGTTTGAGTTGCAGTGAGTGTAGATGGGGTTGATTGCTTACCTCAAATGTCTACTCCACCAAGTATTTATATGTGAGCTCAAGCGAATATTCTGACTAGTGCATGCCGCAAGTCATATGTGAGTGGAACAATGACACCACTCTTTGGACAACGTAGGAAAGTGTTTCCACTTACTTCGGGCTCAGATGAGCTAATAACTCGTTGATTGATTCTGCCTCATTCAAATCCACTTTCAGAGAATTCTTCTGCGAATGGATTGTGCCTCCAATAGATTGTATCTCAAAGGGATTGTACCTCACTCGGATCTTTGCTTGAGCAAATCTCTCCTCACTCAAATTCTCTTTGAATGGTTCCGTCCTATCAAGATCCTCCTCCACAAGTTATTCCCTCCTCGACTAGATATTTACGCATTGACGTGATATTTTCACCTCGACTAAATATTCTCGCCTCGACTGAATATTTTCACCTCGACTAGATATCTCCACTTTAACAAAATATCTCCTCCTAAACAAGAAATCTTCATATTGAGTTACTAAAATTATTCTCAAAAATTTTCGCCCCCACCCACACCTAAAATTTGAAAATTAAAAACATGTCTCATAAGATCTCATATTTGAACAACTGGGCTTCTATACAAAATGTAACATTTATCATAATTTTGCGAAACATAACACAGAGAAGAAAATGTGAAAATAAGGAATGGTTGCTACAACTTGTTTTTTGCTGGGTTTCTAGTTTTGTACCATTGTAGGAAGTTTTTGGAAAAACCTTTGCTAAATACGTACGGCAAGAGAAAGCTAGAGCTGTACTTAGCCCGTAGGACAAGAAAGAAATTTCTCTAAAAGATTAATGGTATAATTGTCTTTTGATGACAAAAATTAAGCTTACTGACAAATACATTTCTGTCTTTTATCTTTTGGGGACACCGAAGGAGATTGGAAAAAATAAATAAATTTTTCTCCCCCAAAAGATATAATATGTTATTTTTAATTAAAAAAATAAAAGAAAAGAAAATAAATAGAGCTCCAGCCTTTTTCAACCTGTATATAAAACCTCTCTAGTTTCGGACTCGAGACTTGTTTTCGGCTTTGCCTCTGTGCTTTGGGTGAGTTTTCTGCTTGTGCTCATCAAACTTCTCTCGTTAGAATTATATATTCGCAAGTTCACCTCTATTAGATTCCATTAAACTCGAGCCTCGAGAAACCAAATTTCCTATAGAAATCTTGGGCAATCTTCATCAATGGGATTTTCACCATTCTTCCCAAACCCTCTGTTTCCTCCTGTCAAAAACCCTAACAAGCGTCGTACTTCACCGCCACCAAGTAAGAAGCAAAAGGTAGCTGATGATGAGATCGACACAGATCAAGAAGGCATTGAGCAACTCCGCGACGTCGTTTCGGTCAGTGGAGTCAATCTTGTGGAAGAGCAAGAGCGCATGCTCTTGCTTTCGGGGCCCAAGAAGCAGCAAGCATCTAGAAAACTTGTGTTTCAAGAAAAACAAGAAGGGCTGATTTTGCAGAAGATTCCCCTGCAGAAAAAGTTGGCGGGAATCATGGGAAGGTGTGGTTTGAAAATTGGTGTTGACAAAGATGTGGAGAGATGCTTGTCAATGTGTGTGGAGGAGAGAATGAGGGGAATCATATGCAATTTGATTAGACAGTCGAAGCAGCGGGTTGATTGCGAAATATCGAGACATCACACTGTTTCTACATCTGATGTGAAGCAAGAAATTATGATTCTCAACAAGAAAGCTAGGGAAGAGTTGCAGGAAAAGGCTCAGAAGCTTAATGAAGCTAAGGTTAGCACTAACGGATTTGAGGGTGTTAAGAATAAACATGACGATGGACATGGCATAATGAGGAGAAGTACAGCAGCAGCAAATGTTGCTGCCCTTGCTGCTCTTGGAGGACATGACATATTGGCGAAATGGCAACTTAAGGCGGATCAGCTGGCCCAGGAGAAGCGTCGAGGTAAAGATGTAAACCACAAGGGTACATCATCAACTGTTGGAAGAACAATGAATGGCAATGTAGAAGCGGAGAAAAGGGTTGGTGTAGAAGCTTTGGTGTCTACAGCTGGGAGTGTTGTTGGAAAGTTTGGGAGGAATTGCCAAGTTATGATGATGCCTCAAACAAAGGTGGCTAGTACTCGTAGTATATCTGTCAAGGATGTGATTGCTGTTCTCAAAAAGGAACCTCAGATGTCCAATTCTACTCTGATCTATATGCTAATTAATGAACACTGCTAGGCGGTGAATGATCTGAAAGTGCTAAACACTAGTGTGTGTTTGAAGGATTCCTAGAGCTAGGGTCTTTAAACTGTTAATATCAGCTCCTCGATCATCATTACCTGCAGAATGGCGGTTTGGAGTTCCTAGGATCAATTTCTTTAAGCAAGAAATATGTCGCAGCTACTGAGCACGCATATGAGCTAGGCTTTTTTATCATTAGGTAGATTGAGAACAAGATTTAATAGTTTCTGTGCAAACATTAGTAGGATGAAAGGTGAAGTTGTTGTGTATTTCGAATACTTTTTCTTCAAACTATTGTTATTGTTTCCTTTCCTTTCCTTTCTTCAAACTATTGTTATTGCTTCCTTTCCTTTCCTTTCAGTTTACCATCCTATCAATTTATATTGGAAAGCTGCAAAACATATCAACTTTGAAAACCTAGACATACACCTACAAGCCTATGTGTGTAGGGGCAAGCAATATCTACTTTTCTAATTAATTGCTATTCATATCTTCAGTTGTACGGTTTTACCACATCTCAAGGAGAGAAAGAAGTAATTTTGGTTGAGGGGGGATTCAGACCTAAAAAAGAAGAGAACAGAGACATGATTCATACTAATGAACAAATTTTGGTGAACATGTTTGTACTTGATAGGACTCTTGTTTGGAATAGGTACATATTGGTATGGCCTTAGAGTAGTCGTTACATTTTGTCTTAATTTGTTCATTCAATTTGAGAGACACCAGAAATCACATCAGTTTATGAAGGCAAAACAAAGTGAACCACTTGCTAGCTTCGGCTACTATCTATTCTTTCAGCACACGGTCCCCTGATCCTCACAATGAATGAGAGAATAGTGATACAAACTATCAAGCTACGAGTTATCAATGCCAGAGCCAACTGTCAGGAAGTCACCATAAGTCCCACTTTCCGAGCTGACATCTGAGAAAGAAGAAATCTCAAATTGAGAGACACCAAAAGTCCCATACATCAGCTGCGATTGATAGACACAACATAACGGGCAAACAATAAGGGTGAAATGCATGTTGTGTCTGACTAAACATAGAATAACATGTATATGGAATTATTTCCAAGTAATTTTCTTGCTGCTCCAATCTGGTATTCCCCCTGTTGGGAACTCTTCTTAGTATTTGTTTTTGCATATTGGACAACTTACATTACTGGAATGAAATTTCAATTATCTGGTTCTTAATTCTTAAGATTACCCAAGGTGCAAGTAGTTTCATATTTTAACTTCAATTCATAGAAAAAGTCTCTTTTCCATGAATGGTTCAAAACAGCCACTGAAAAGAGAAGAGCTAGCTCCTCATATTCATTCCCAGAGAAGAGGGGCTGGGAGTAGAAACTATTCAAACATGTAGCACAAGTTGGTTTTTGTTTTGAATCAGGACACAACATAGAGATTCTACATAAGCTTAGAAGGTCCCATGCTAAAACCATTGGAACAAAAAAAAAAAAAAAAAAAGGCACACGAGAAATGAAGAGATAACAAGAATCACTGCATATTTCATTATCATTTGAAAAAAGAATAAGAGATCGAAAGTCAGAAACAAAGAGATCCAATGGTTCATTCATCTAAAATATAGAGTTATACACACACTCAATTGTATCTTGCCATAATACCCTTGACCAAATCCAATATACCAAAATAGTCATAAAAAAAGAGAAGACTCTTTACCCTGAAGCCCATCCCGATGGTCTGTTGCTACCTGCAAGATTGTTACATGGACTGCCACCAATCACCAGATCAAACCCGCCAAAGGAACTGATATAATGCTCCATTCAACTCTTGCACATCAGCAAGGTGATACAAGTTCCCTCTCGGGTTTGTCTGCTCCCGCCAACACCTCACAACATTTCTACTCACCTCTGAAATCTCCACTGACACAACATTCTTCATTGGAATACCAAGCTGATAAAGAGCTATTTCTGCACCACCAATCCCAGAGAAGAGAGAGAGGACATTGATGCCATTGGGAAATCAATCTTTCAAAACTGACAGGTGAAAAGCCACTGTATCAATCTGAAGAAGTCAAACCCATAAGTAAAATGTAATAGCAGACCACGTGCGATAAAAGTGAAAATCTACTATAATAGAAATTGTTCGAATACAAAGTTCATGAGATAGAAACAGCAAAATATACAAATCTACTCGAAACTGTCATGCTTCAGCAGACAAAAAGTGAAAACTGAAGCAAATATAACTGAAACTGTAGGAAATATAAATGCAAACGAATCCATGAGCGAATTTATTAGCAGAGAATATCTAAATGCCAATGAACCATAAGCAAATGTAATTTCAAAATGCTGGGACAACTGATAGAAAGGTTGAAACATAAAGTTCAATTATAGATAAGTTGAAATACAGATCATGCTTGTGAACAGAACAAAAAACCAAAGCAAATGGAACTGTCTGAAATATTCAGGATCATTTGGTACATGAACTGAACAAAATGGAAGAAAGAAATGTTCAATGCAAATGCAAGTAGAAAGAACTTTACCTGGAATGAATTTCCCAGTGACTTGTATCTATCTGTCCTGCTTATTCCCCTTGTGTGGTCTCTTGGGAACCCAAAAGCATTTCTACTTCATCAGGCTCAAGTGGGGCCACCTTTTTCTTTTCTATCCAAACAAGATTCCACTTGCGGCATTCATAAAGAACATAGCGACGGACACTTTCATGGGGGATTTCATCTTTGTCATAGTCTTTAAGAGCCTTCATGATCCTCTCTGTAATTGTTGCACTAGCAATGCAAGTCTGTAAGTAATTTAGCTTTGTCCGATCATCCCAAGTAGGTCACCACCTCCTTGTCATGGGAAATGCATCAAATATAGTTTGTGGTGGAAGGGAACGAGAGGAAATCTGTTTTTGACTGGAAGATTGTGAACATAGCCCCATTTTCTTGCAGCAGCACAAAAATACTTCGAATCAACAAATTCAGGCTTCACATCATACAAAAAGCAGGATATTGTGCTTCAAACTCCTTTAGGAGTCAATGCCACATTCTCATAGTAAAGATAAGGAGGTCATGTGGCTGCCTCTGGAAGACTTCTGTGGATTTGACAGAGATCAGCTGGACTCCCAAACCAATTCATTGGATTCGGGAGATGAATTGTACCAGCATCTTCCCCTATGATCTGGTTTCCATGTCCCATAATCCTTTTCCTTTTCAGCAATGAAGATTCACAAAGTTTCCTTTTATTCTTCCCAGGATACTCACTCCGCAGATGTGTATGCTGTAAAAGTTGAACCAGCAGTCAAAATCTTTCAGACATGGAATGTGTAGATAAACTGATTCTTAGTCCAGAAATTAACCTTGAATATCAGCAAGAAGGACAAACAATACCATCTCTTCAAGGGGAAGATGACCACCTTCTGCCTTTGAAATTTGAGCAGCTGAGATGAAATCAGTCAAATCAACAAGTGATGAGTCAATACCTGCATTGTTTGAATGAGAGAAAACAGGAGTAAGTAAAAAGAGAGAGGTAACAACATATATAGAACTGAAAAAGAGACCGAGGATGGATGGCATCACCAACTAACTGAACTAGCAGAAAGTGGTTTATTGTCCAAGTCAAAGAAACTAGTAAACCTGGTTTGATTTCCTACTAAATAGCAGATAATATTAGGAAGGAGTTTTGCGGCCCCAAAATCACCGGCCTTTTTATGCTATGAAAAACATTGTAGCCTAGTTCCACTAGATTCTCCTACTAAACAGTTCCAGTTATATGATTGTGATCCTGATTCCTGACTACCCACAAAGGAACCAATATATTTTTTGGATGCGTTGAAGATGAAATTAGAGTGTTAGACCTAAACAAAATTGTTCTAGTTATACGTCTGGAGTATGGTTTGGAGCTAAAGACATGCATATACCTAAAGCAAGTAAATAGCAGTTTAGAGAATATCAATACAATCGTCAAAAAAAATTAAAGCATAGAGATAAATCTGTAATTGAGAATCCTCAAAGAAATAAAGTTATACCGCATCTTTCTATTGCCATTGAAGCCTCCAATTCATTGTACCCCTTTTTAACCAAGGACATGAGTTTTGTCTCTGCCTCAGATGTAGGATCGATGGTTACATGCAAAATTAGTTGATTAATTTTTTGTGAAGTCCACATATGTAACATGCAATTGAAGTGTCATTGCCATGAACCAATAATCCCATGTAAATTGATCTACTAGCGTATAGAATGATGAGGAAGTTCCACTGATATTGCAAAACAATATAATATCATGTGGCGTGGAGGACAGAGATTCTTATCAAAAAGGGCCAATGGCACCTACAGTATTCAAGACATTCACTACATCATCAGAGCTATCGAGATCTTAAAAACCATCTAGAAAAGTTCCCATCATAATCTGAAGAAAAGAGATCCGAGTCAATTAATTGTTGTTCTTGAGGAGAGCACTGTTCTGGAGGAGAATGCAGCTCTGGAAAAGAATGTTGCTCTGGAGGACTACTTTGAAGAGCCTGAAAAATAATAGCAAGAAAGCAGAAGAATGTAAAATCTTCTTTAAGTCATCAACAACTTATATTCTTCAAGTATGGGAAGATGACACCCGGAATACCTGGGACCAACTCATCCTGCAAAAACAATAAATATGTGCATTATACTACCATGAAATGATAGATGAATCTGAACAATTGGTTAACAATATAACATGATAGCAATTGATTATGCACTCACAAGACAATGTACATTAAACACCATTACTTAATTTAGAAATTTTCACCGGGAATTTTGATGCCAGTTTAATGTTTTTATGTTCCTCTTATCCTCATCAATTTCATTTTGAATTTACAAGGATAGGTAAGAAAGATGGAAGATGGGCACAATGCTGGACACTAAAGCCAAAGGAAGAGTAGTGCTTCCATGTAGTGGAAATGAAAACATATGGATTATAAGATTTTTAGAGAAGACAATATCAATATGTGCATGACAAACAACTAAAGCGAAACAATTAGTGATACGATATGAAAATTACGCTTAAATGATGTAGAAATATGTGACGCACCAGAGACACCTGTAATAAAAAAAAAGACTAGCTAAAGTAGAAGCTAAGGAGCAACAGGCTGACTAAAACAATCATGCGTGATTATTATTCCTGGATACGCATTACTATGCAATACAGCTTTGACAATGAATGAATACAAAATACATGGTTATACTCCCCAGATTAATTATCTACTGACCTAGTCCAATATATCATAGGCAAACACAAAAATGTGAATACTTAAATTCATGAACGCGCATTACATGCTAGTTAAGTTTGACAGAAGCTAAACTATAATTATGTAACAACACATCAGACACAACCAAGCTCACTTTCTGAAGTTATCTTCATCAAAGAAAGCATTGGCAAATGAAGTCCAGTTAATACTCACGTTATATAAAAGGAAGGTTTCAAGAATTGAATCTGCATCTTCAAGTCCTGGATATTCCATCAAACCAGTGTGTTAAATAGGGACAGGGTTAAACTGAAGCATTCGAAGTAAATACTAGCACTGGAATGAAATGGTTCAGTGCTCATACCATGTTCTTGGATGGCTTTGGCAACCATATTATGAGAAAATCCCATGCTGACAAAACGATCAGAAACTTTGGTTTGGGAAGGTCCTGATGATGAGCTAGGCTGTAGGGAGATAAAAAGGAATTGCATGTTGAGAATACTATATATATGATTATATAACCATCTAAGTGTCATACTTGCTTATACATGTATACTTTTGTGCATTAACCGTGTATGTTTGCAAGTTCATTGAGGTCATGAAAAGTAACTAGACAAAAGAGGATGATAGTGTGCTCAGGGAAACCAAATTAGTCAAACACAATTAGCTGAACAGCAACAAGGCACTGTACAAACAATGATGGGGAAAAGAAAGTAATCATTATGAATTCCATAGGGTGCTACAGTTTGGTTAGGTAGAATAGAATGCAATACTTCTAGTTCAACTTGGGATCCAACCTTCCCATACCTTAATTCCACTCATGCAGTCTCAGCTAAACTTTGAACCATAGCATGAGATTATAGGATGCCAGCGTGAATTTTGAAATCTTTCAGCTAAAACTGAAAAGGTGGATAACTAAATTTTCTGGAAGCAAAAGCACCAAAACCATAGATATACATCTTTGATATTTGAGATATTCAATCACTACTTTTCAGGGAAAATAATTAAAAGAAAAAAGCCAATAATCTATAGATAAGAAACTTTGTTAGGACACCTAATGAGCCAAAGTCATGTCCAATTCTGTTACTTGTACCTTGGAATGCTCAAATATCTATAAAAAACGGCAGAAACCTGAATATCATCCATATGCATTTTTACTAGTTAATTAGATGCAGAGTTTTCAAGAATATCCACTGAAGAAACACTTTTGCACAGTTGATAACGTACAAAGCAAGCCAGTATTTCATCTGCCTCAATGAACTTATCACATTATAGATTCATTTCATCAATCTCCAAAGAAATATAAACCTGTACATCAGATATAATGTTCACCTCCACAGAGCCTGGATTGGCTGAAGAAGATAAAGTGAAGTTTTCAATCTCAAGCTCATCTTCAGTATCCCAGTCAACATCATCACCATCTACCCGAGATGTATTTCCATCCTTAACAGGATATATAAGCACAAATGAGAAATAAAGAAGTACATGAACTTGCAAATACTATAATATTTACAAACACAAAGCTCAAGAATTTAGTCCAATAAGGGTTCACTCAAGCATTATAACCAGAGTGAACCAGCAATACAATTAACAAATATAGCTAGGCAGATCTTACACTAAAGAGCCAAAGAAACGCTACCTCCAGTCCACATTCAGAAGAAAAGGTAATTTAAATTTAAAGGATACCAAAGCCAACAAGGGCCAAACAATGCCTATTATGAAATCTCCCTGCAAGCACTGCCTACCCACCTTCACCCTAAAAGTCCTGGTTTTCATTACATTCAATCAACCTCAAAAATTGCCAACACACTACAATTTCACAAAATGGGGTCATTAAGCATGTCTTTGCCATAACTCCACAAACAATCATTTATTTTAGTTTCTTATTACTATTAGAATATCCTTTAATAACAACAATATAGTAAATTTCAAATCGAAGAGTGAGCACGTAAATATTAACCAGCGACTAAAAGAAACAAATGAATACAAGAACAACCAAAAACATGTACCATTTCTCTATAGTCTATACGCATGTTCAGCTCAGTGCAAAGGTTTCCAAGCTGTCCAAGTTCAACACAAAATGAATAAGTACCATAAAAAAGACAAAATTTAACTGTAAAAAGCAAGAAATAATTTAATTCCTTGACTTAAATAAAATACTTTCTGAAACCAGGATTACAGAATTTTTTTGCAACTATGTAAAAGATATTCTTGAAGATTTAAGGTCTAGTAAAAGTTGTTGAGCCATGAAAAAATGACTAAACTGTGCTATTTTGGCTGTGGCATACACATTTTATCATATGGAGATTGATGATGCAAACTTACATGGGTGCAAGATGCCAGAATGAATATCAACCCAGCTACAGATCTATATATCCCTAGCTAGCAGTGTCGCTGTAGAGACTTTTCAATAATTATCAGTGTTAATAAAGGAACGATAAATAAAAACACATTATATTACACGTACGAGTACATATAACATAACAATTCCTCAATTAGAAAACTGTAGTAGAGAGTAGAGACAAAGTAGCATAAAATTCATAATGAGTCAGTTCATCGATTGCAGAGATACCGTCACAGGAAAACATACTTGGTGTCTATGGTTCACGGCAAACCAGTAAGATATAAATTTTTATTCTTATTGTATCTTGAATCAATCTAAAATACGTGCAACATTTTGTTTAGAAAATATACTGTCACCATGACCGTTGTATCTTGCAAGTTTATAAATGCTGAGTTCCTATATTATCTGGAAGCTACCATACTTAAGGGAGTTTACTTTTACAAACAGTACACAATTATATGCATGAATAATCCATGAAGTTTATCAGCTATGTCCAGATACTGTGTAAGGTAAAGGAAAACAGTAATATACCAAATTGCTTCCAGCAGACAAGCTCTGGCAGATTGCCAAATTTCCTTTTATATTTTGGTATTTGTCAAGTTATGAACTCCATGACTGGAACCGAACATGAAGTTAGTACAGTTGGGTTCATGAGTACTTGAAATGCATTCATAAATGACTCTACTTTCTACCCCAGACAGTAAACAAGTTGGACTAACATCACAAGTAACCCAATTGGGAAACAAGATAGTGTATCCTTACGTAGAATGATACGAATAAAGTGACTATAATTTTATCATTTCTTGAAATGATAATGTATGAAATCCAAGAGTAACTATTCTTTCTATTTTCCCGGAGCCTGCTATTTTAGATGAACCAGATACACACATTTTATCCAGAAAAACCCAATGCCATTGGTTATTTAGATCCACACGACAAGCAGTTGGTGCAATCAATGCATTCTTATGGACTCTAGAATCGATGGCTAATGGCAACATAAGATGGCACACCTCTTGTAACAGAAAATTTCAAAAAATGTGTCCAATGGTACAAGGATGGACTTCCAAAGGAAATTTAGCATCCGTACATTTTGTTGGTTTACTGTAAAAAGGCCTGGTCATCATTTTCTTTGGGGGGGGGGGGGGGGGGGGGGGGGGGCGCACCATAATTTCATACAAATTGCTAAGAATCCAATGCAAGGTTACTTAAAATTCTCTGTAACAGCACAAAATTCTACATGAGTACACAGTATAAAAGTATAATATTAATGGTGCAAGCCTACAAGCGTGCTGATAGCTTATAGACTATAATCATTATGAGAAGCTTTATATGCCTTTCCTATCAAACTAACAACAGAGAGGCAATTCAGTTTATTACAAAACTACTTCAATAATATCGGTTATGCAAGTAAGATTATAGTGTCATTTGGAAATAATTTGGGGAGTCCACTAATATTAGGCAAAATATAAAAACTAGAGTGATCGAGACTTACTGTAAAAGATGAAGGCAAGAAAGCTCCAGAAAGTAATTTCTACAGAAATTCAAATGAGAGAAGAGGAGGCATTATTCATGATATGCAACTCATTTCCAGCCATGGGATCAGAAAGTCCTTAATTGTGGTCTTTCAAAGTGGCCAGTAGTGGATCACTGGATCCCCTATATTTCTGCCAGTCCTACAATTCTTCAAGCGTGCAAGTTCTGCTACCAGTGCCACTGGTTTCCCCTGCAACTGAAATGTCAAAACAAATCAATATATCCTCATAAGGAGACATCCTACTGCTTGATTGAGTGGTTGTTTGGTTCAACTCTTGCAGTTCTTGCTCATATACCAGACGGACTCCACACTCCTTCACCTTCAGACCCGGCCCTCTGGTTTCAAATAAGAACTCAAGTTGACTGCAACTGTTATGCCACCACTCTGTACCGAAGTATTTATCACGAGATACATAGAATAGCCACAGGTGATCTGATTCAACCTGGCAAAATTCTTCACTAAAGCGAAATGCAGGCTGTCTACCATATACTTCCAATTCTCTTCCATCGAGCTTCAGGCAACATACAAGATGATGTGTTGCATTAAAAGTCTTGAATTCATCTATATAAAGCTCATCCACCGGATGGTGCTCATGGAGTACAAAAACAGCACACAAAGCAAATCCCAAAAACCGACTGTTATTCCAATCTGCAGGTAGAGGTACACTTAATAAACACCCACCACTCTGATGGCTGAACCACTTGGGAATATTACTTCCAGGAATTACAATTTGAAAAGTTTCCCTCTTATCAGAGATTCCCTGTGCAAGAAGAGATAGGATGTTAGCTGATTAATGTTTATAAGCGTATGAGCAGAAACGCGCACACACGCACACACACTCTTAGAGAGGGAGTACCTGATACATTAATGTCTTCAGCATTTCAAGTGCTATGTTATTGCATCCTTGATTGCCATTTAGATTGAAGCAATTAATGAAATTGAAATATGATTTGTTTAATCTGTTCAAATTTGATGCATCAAACAAGTATTTCAGTGAAGTACAACCATCTGCCCTTAAATCTAGTCTACTATTTGATGGAAGGTCTGACAACTCTTGAAGTCTCTTGCAATTCTCCAAGTTAAAGTTCTCAAGCTTAGAAAGCAATCGAATGCCTGAAGGAACGCGAACAAAATTGTTTCCACTTAGATTCAAGGTCACCAAAGAGGGAAAGTAACCAAATTCGTTGGCAAATGCTCCTTCACCAAGATTGCAATTACTCAGGTTCAGATACGTTAAATTACACAGACCAGAAATAGGCAAGCGGAAACTCGTTGGCACTGCATTCACATTTTGTGAAGGCAAGAACTTATTTAAAGATCGCCAAACTACTTTGCATCCATGAAAGATTGAACCTCTCACATATTTTCTGCGATCATGGGTAGATGACATTTCTATTGCAGACCCACTATTCATATCAGTTTCAAAACAGTCCATCTCCCCCACATTTACCCGATGTTTGCCGAGTTTCAAGCATCCAGAAAGATTAAGATTTTCAACAGACTTCAATTTATTGATGGTGCTTGGAAGACAAACAAGATTTTTGCAGTTGCTTAGATTCAATGTCACAAGGCCAGTCAGCCGTTCAATTGAAACAGGCAGCTCCTCAATGGCAGTCTCATCAAGACAAAGCACCAACATACGTTCCATATTTCCAATAAACTCAGGAATCTTCTTAACTTTGGAGCAGTTAGAAAGAATTAATGTTTCGAGAGATTCCATTTCAATTCTACTCGGCAGACTCTGGAGACTTTTGCAGTCTTTAAGATTCAGGACAATAAGCTTTTTGAGAAATCCAAGGGATTGATGGATTCTTACCAAATGAGAACATCCTTCAAGATCTAAAGTCTCAAGATTCTGAACACCAGCAAGGTCTGGGGTCTCCACAATGTTTTGAGAATGGCAGAGTTTGATGAACTTCAACTTGTCAAAATTCTGCTCATAAAATCAAAACAGTGAGCCACCACACAGAACAGACAATTTGCTTCATAGAGATAAACAAGTAGTCTATTAACTAATAGCCATACCTTTGTTCCCTTCCAAAGCTGTTTAATGTTGCTGTTGCACAAGTTAAGTTCAATAAGTTCATCTGCTTCAAAATTTTTTGGAAGAGATCTTAAGGGATACCCAATCCATTCGAGGAGTCTTAAGGAATTAGAAAGACAAGTGAGGCCTTTGGGAAGCTTCACATTACGAATATGGAGAAGACCAAGTTGAGACAAATTGGAAAAGGCTTCTGGCTTCCAATGAGCCACTTGTAATTTAGTCAACTCCATTACCATGCCTTGGATTGAATCTGTTCCCTGATAATGAAAAACAAGAATAATAACTCAAGTGCAGAACACAAAGAATACCAAGACCTAAGCAGATTACAAGTAAATCTGCCTTATTTCTCTTTTTACCCAATAATTGAAGTGCAGAACGCAAATAATAATATGCTTAGCTTCTTTTTTTCATTATCAAAGTCTTACCTTATTTTTCTTCAGCACATTGTTGATGTCTTCATGAGACCATAATCTACTACGTTTGCCTGGCTCTTTCGGAGACTGTTCACGAACAATTTCCCAGCCCAATTCTTGTAGCAAATCATGCATCCACAGTTCGTCGTTGGAGATAGTTATGAGAGATCTATCAGCAAGTACATCTAAACCAATGACAGGGTCTAGCTGGCAATAGTCTAGTATTTGTGTCACACGGTCCTTATCCTTCCCCTTGTAAAAGCAAGCAATATGCAGGAATATTTCTCTGTCTTTTTCATCCAGTCCATCAAAACTAATCCGAAGCACGTCAATAATGCGTTTATTTGGTGTCTTCTTTAGCCTACCTATTGCACTTGCCCATTTATCAGTGCTTCTACCAAATAGAAAAGAACCTAAAACCACGAGAGCCAACGGAAGCCCCTGAGCATACTTTAAAATCTTGTAGCACAGATGCAAATAATCTTCTGGTGGGGGACATTTCTTAAAAGCCTTCAAACTCAAAAGTTGAAGTGCTTCATCACGGTTTAACCCGTTAGCCTCGTATGTAGCATCAACATCTTGTGCCTTTAACAACTGAACATCTGTGGTGGTTATGATAACTCTACTCCCTGGACCAAACCAGCTGTGGCTTCCAGCCAATTTCTCTAATTGTGTCAACTGATCCACATCATCAATAACAAGAAGCACCTTTATTCTACACAACCGCCTTTCTATCATAGCAGCTCCTGTGTATTCATCCTCTATATTTTCAATTTTTTCCAGAAGGATTCTGGAAAGAAGCTTTTCTTGTAGAGAAATTAGGCCATTTTTTTTAGACATTTCTCTAACATTGGAAAGAAAACAGCTTCGGTCAAAATCCTGACAAATTTCATCATGGATAGCTCGAGCAAGTGTTGTCTTACCTATGCCCCGCATGCCATGGATCCCTATAAAACGCACCCCACCAAGCTGCGGACATATGCAATTGCTTAATAAATCATGAATGCGGAAATCCATTCCTACGAAGCCCTTGTCAACACTTGAAGATGTATACACAGACTTCTTTAGTACATGATTAACAATTTCCTGAATTACATCTGCGTAATATCTGCGGAATTTATATAAAATTGTGAGCTAGAAACTTAGTAATGACGGGCAAAAACAATATTAGCAATTGGGAACATTAAGTAAATGGAAAATGGTAAGCCAGTGAGTCTCTCAAATTTACTGGATGTTCATTACTCTCCATTCGTATCCATCCCTCAATTTAAATCATAAAGAATAGTTGACTTTAAAAAAAGAAGAGATTATCCTGCTCTCAAAAGGATGGGATTTAATATCTATATCTACTTCAGCAGGGAAACATATTAAGGTAGGAGTAGTATGGAGGAAGGAGACTTACGGATTATTGTTGAAATTCCAGCCAGAAAGATTGGCGACCTGTGTCAAAGCAGCTCTCCAAGCATTTAGATTTGGGATCTTCTTCCCATAAACTTCTTCATGTTCCCTTACATCCACCTCTACTTGGGATTTGCTTTTGAGCTCAAACTTTCCCCTTTGGTGCCGCACGTCAGAAGGATCCACGCCGTAGTAGAAGACGGGGAGGACTTGTTGGCCCATCTCTTTCATGCATTGAATAATCTTGACGAGTTCATCCAAGCACCATGACGAAGAAGCATAGTTCTTTGAGAGAATGACAACCGCATATCTAGACTCCTCAATTGCAGCTAAAAGTTCAGGCCTGATGGATTTTCCTTTCTCAAGCTCTGCGTCATCCATAAAGGTCAGAATTCCTTTCTGTTTTAGTGCATAATACAGGCGACCGGTAAAAGTATGGCGGGTATCTGCCCCACTGAAACTCAGAAACACATCGTATTTCCATTGACGACCAGAAGAGGTTGACGCCATCTCTGTTAGCCCGAACTTCTAGAATCAGAGAGAGAGAGAGAGAGTACAAAGGAATTGCAGAGAAAAATGTAGAGCGAAAGTAAAGTTTCAATCGATGATATTTTTCTACAGAATTGGCAGGCTCAGATAGCTGGGTCGTCAACAGAAATAAGGAAATAAGACCAGCTATTCGTAGTCAACACACGAAAGCATCTCTTTCTTTTTCTTTTTCTTTTTCTTTTTTGATGCCAGGAAAGCATTTCTCCCATGACAATCTCCTTCGACGAAATTGAATCGGAGTTGCCTCGATGTCAACAGTGGCAGGCCCTGCCAAAAATATTGATCAATTTTTCTGACATTTACTAAATTCAAATACAAACACATATTGAATAACAAAAAAAAAAAAGGAATACTATTTTTTCTTTATTTTTGATGCCATATATTAAGCATGCTTTAATATTCTCCTTTAAATGCACTCATTTAATTAACATTTTATAGAATTCAATAAGATACACAAGGCAATTTATTAAGGTAATTATTATGATTATCTTTTTATATGGAATAATTAGTGTTAAGACTTCAATTTTGAGGTCCGGCCCCCATAAAGTTCCTCATTGCTCAGATGATTAAAATGTACTACACGCATATGCTCTAATCAAAAGATTTTCTACCAGTACTTGTGACAGACCGTGTTTTATGCAAGTCATATAAGAATCTAAGAGTTACTAAACTAAACAACCAAGGAAAGCCTTCAAGTGATGCTGTCTCTCTATTTTGGACCATTGATTTCGGAATCTATTTAAAATAAATTTCCTCTTCCGACCGATCAAAAATCAATTCATTTGTAAAATAAGAATAGAAATGAGTAAAATCATACATCTATTCACTTGGAATTCAACCAAGTACTGGGGCCACCATATTTCATATTTGTGTTGGGAGTATCACCCTTGTATTCAGTAACCCTCAAAGAGAACACATCCATAAGATGCATGCATGAGCAAGTTTTCAGGACTTGCATGATATGTAAAAGTTCAGGCAGACTCCACCAGTTGATGCATTTATTTGCGCCTTCAAGAGCAGAACGGTCCACAAAACAGGTAGCTATGACAACCCTGCATGATGTCTAGTGAAGCAACAGTTTGGCATGCTTCCTGAACCGGACCATCCATCCATTGATTCAGTATAGCTTCAGAAAGAGGAGTAATACGATGCTACAGAACGGCCGCATCAAGGGGTCCAACCAAATTGAATTGAGCATTGTTGCAGCAGAACTAACATCTTCCATTGCGATAAATATGAAACCTGATGAAGGTCATTGCAAATGATATTTTATAGCTGCCTTGATCATCTTTTAATTTAAATCAATATTGAGCATTGTTGCAGCAGAACTAACATCTTCCATTGCGATAAATATGAAACCTGATGAAGGTCATTGCAAATGATATTTTATAGCTGCCTTGATCATCTTTTAATTTAAATCAATATTGAATCTGCAGCAGAACTAACCATTCCGAAATTATCTTCATCAAAGAAAGCATTAATTGGCAAATGAAGTCCAGTTAATCCTCACATTCTATAAGAGGAGGGTTTCAAGAATTGAATCTGCATCTTCAAGTCCTGGATATTCCATCAAACCAGGGTGTTAAATAGGGACAGGGTTAAACTGAAGCATTCCAAGTAAAAACTTGCACTGGAATGAAACCATTCAGTGCTCATACCATGTTCTTGGATGGCTTTGGCAACCATATTATGAGAAAATCCCATGCGGACAAAATGATCAGAAACCTTGGTTTGGGAAGGTCCTGATGATGAGCTAGCCTGTAGGAAGATTTAAAGAAATTGCATGTTGAGAATACTATATATATGATTATATAGCCATCAAAGTGTCATACTTGCTTATACATGTATACTTTTGTGCACACACATTAATTATGTATGTTTGCAAGTTCATTGAAGTCAGGAAAAGTAACTAGACAAAAGAGGACGATAGTGTGCTCAGGGAAACCAAATTGGTCAAACACAATTAGCTGAACAGCAACAAGGCACTGTACAAGTAATGATGGGAAAAAGAAAGTAAATCATTATGTGATGAGATTATAGGATGCCAGCACGAATTTTGAAATCTTTCATCTAAAACCGAAAAGGTGGATAACTAACTTTTCTGGAAGCAAAAGCACCAAAACAATAGATACATCTTTGATATTTGAGATATTTAATCACTGCTTTTCGGGGAAAAAGAATTAAAAAGAGAAGAAGCCAATAATCTACAGACAAGAAACTTCATTAGGACACCTAATGAGCCATGGTCACGTCCAATCCTGTTGTACCTTGGAATGGTTAAATCTGTATAAAAAACTGAAGAAACCTGAAAATCATCCATACGCATTTTTCCTAGTTAATTAGATGCAGTGTTTTCAAGAATATCCAGTGAAGAAACAACTTGCAGAGTTAATAACATACAAAGCAAGCCAGTATTTCATCTGCCCCAATGAACTTATAACATTATAGATTCATTTCATCAATCTCCAAAGAAATATAAACCTGTACATCAGATATAATGTTTACCTCCACAGAGCCTGGATTGGCTGAAGAAGATAAAGTGAAGTTTTCAATCTCAAGCTCATCTTCAGTATCCCAGTCAACATCATCACCATCTACCCGAGATGTATTTCCATCCTTAACAGGATATATAACACATAAATGAGAAATAAAGAAGTACATGAACTTGCAAATACTATAATTTTTACAAACACAAAGCTCAAGAATTTAGTCCAATGAGGGTTCACTCAAGCATTATATATAACCAGAGTGAACCAGCGATACAATTAACAAATATAGCTAGGCAGACCTTATACCAAAGAGCCAAAGAAACGCTACCTCCAGTCCATATTCACAAGAAAAGGTTTAAATTTAAAAGATACCAAAGCCAACAAGGGCCACAACAATGCCTATTATGAAATCTCCCTGCAACCACTGCCTACCCACCTTCACCCTAAAAGTCCTGGTTTTCATTACATTTAATCGACCTCGAAAATTGCCAACACACTACAATTTTACAAAACGTTGTCATTAAGCATGTCATTGCCGCAACTCCACAAACTAGTCATTTATTTTACTTTCTTATTACTATCAAATAATCCTTATTGTTGTAAATTTCAAATTGAAGAGTGAGCACCTACATATTAACCAGGGACTAAAAGAAATGAATGAATACAAAAATTCAAACAAAAAACATGTACCTTATGTATGTTCAGCGCAGTGCAGAAGTTTCCAAGCTATCCAAGTTAAACACAAAATGAATAAGTACCATAATAAAGAAAAACTTTAACTGTTAAAAGGAAGAAATAATTTAATTCCTTGACTTGCATAAAATACTTTCTGAAACCCGAATTACAGTATTTTCTTGCAACTATGTAAGAGATATTCTTGAAGATTCAAGGTGGAGTAAAGTTGTTAAGCGGTGAAAAAATGACTAAACTGTGCTATTTTGGCTGTGGCATACAGATTTTATCATATGGAGATTAATGATACAAACTTACATGGGTGCAAGATTAATCTGATGCCAGAATGAAAATCAAACCAGCTACAGATCTACCCCTAGCTTGCAGTGTTGCTGCGGAGATTTTTCAATAATTATCAGTGTTAATAAAGGAACAATAAATAACTATAAACACATTACATTAAACGTACGAGTACATATAACATAACAATTCCTCAATTAGAAAACTGTACTAAAGGCAGAGTAGCATAAAATTCAAAATGAGTTGGTCATCACAGGATAACATACTTGGTGTCTATGGTTCACAGCAAACCAGTAAGATTGTCTAAATATAAATTTCTATTCTTATTGTATCCTGAATCACTCTAAAATACGTGCAACATATTAGGATAAATGCATACCTCATCACACAGAATGATACGAATAAAGCAGTCTAAACATATTGAACTTCATATTCACGCCATGGCTTATTAAGATGCAGAAGAATAACAATTTTATTGAAAGTTGGAAAAACAGGAAAAACAACACTGACCACAAAAAGTGGAAAAACAAAACTACCCACTTTTCTTTTTAATTAGAAAACCTGTTTTTTCTTTTTGCTGTAATTCATTGTTTATTTACTATTTTACATTTCTTTAAGAGAAAATGAAAGGCCAAATGGCACACACGGAATGCGTATCAAGAGGCTAGTATGTAATAAAACAAACATTCTAATGGGTGTAGATTGTGTACCTGCCCGGGACAAACACAAACGAACCTTCTATAGAACCTGACAAAGATGGCAGCGGCGAACAACTCTCATATACAAATTCTGTCTCACCTGGACGCAAGAGAGGGTACTGCAACCACATAAAGAAGATAAGAATTCTGAAAGCAATATATTCTCTTCTTTTGCATGGTTTGGCACTATCAGTACTAGAAGGCTGAGATCTTCAATACTTTTTTTATTCTTTTTCGAGAAGAAACATGAATTTTTTTACAGCAGTCCACAACTAAACAAAGAGAGATAGTACAAAAATACAATATCCATCGCCAAAACAAGAGAGAGCATAGTTATACTGCAGCTTTCCGATCTAAGATAATACTTGATAGAGGATGTCCTTGAAATCTGATCAAATGGATGGCCAAAGTGCTGCCCAAACGCCAACCTTCAGCCAATCTGGTGAAAGCAGTTGTGTGTTTTAGCTATGGGCATACAAAGCGCTAGGATTTTCTAACCCTAGGATTCCATGAAAATTAATACTTTATCTTTCCACCACCCAAGGGCGATTTACCAATGTTCTCCTGGTCAGTTGAAACATTAACATTGTTATTGAAGTGGGAATTCATATCTAAGACAATTGTTTTGACCTAATTACTGAACATGATGTTGAGTTATACCTGACGCCATCGCTTCCGATCTCGCGCCCAACCCAGAAGCGAGGTACGATCTACACCAAAGTTCGAATCCAACCGAAACCCGGCACGGGCCGCACAAAACGCCGTAGTCTGGAGTGAAAACTAGCCGCCTCCTCGTCATGAACCTCCAGCCCCAAGCTGCCTCGATCCGAATAGGTACAGCTACCACCATCAAAACCTCAAGCAAAGACCCCATAGGGCTAGACCATGTGCCGCTCGTCCGGCAGCATCCCAACGACGTCAGAGAGACGCCGGAGAGCCACCGGACGAGGCTGGAGATGCTTTCGCCACCGCGAAGCTTTAGGGTTCTCAGAGAGAGTTCTCGCTATTGGTTGTTTTATTCAGCAGCTTCCATCTTTTCACATCTCTTATTAAATTTTCAAATACTAAATTTACTCACTAAACTTTCTCAAGTAACCCCACTCATATAATTTTAAAAAAACTTACATCTTGTTGTAAATATTATTATCTATATAGATATCCACGTAAATACTCATTAGTCATGTTCTTTGATATAAACTCTACCTCTATATAAAGGAGGCTAATGAGATTGAATGAGAACACTTCTACTTTCTCCCAACTATTTTCTCTCCATCTTCTTCCTACTTTATAACACGTTATCAGCACACTTTATTTTTTTTTCTTTGTTTCTAAACTCAATGATGATCCAAAAGTCATACGGTGCAACTTGTTGCTTTTCACCGGTGTTCTTGATCTATGAGTTTCTTTTGCTTATTTTTAATTTAGATGATGCTGAGTGATTGTTCTATTGCTATAATCGGCAGAATGATTTTTTTTGTTTTTGTTCCGACATGTTCATTATCCTTTTTTTTCTTTCGCACTGGTTAATGATCACGATTAGGACTTGGGATGTTTGATACCATTAGGATTCTGTTATTGACCTCCATAATGTCTCTAACTCTTATTATTTGGTTACATAAGGATGCATCAGTTTGCTTTTGCCTACATTCGTTCTCTAATTTTTTTTACTGGGCTATTCAATATGAAACAAAGTCTCTTACTTTTGGTTCCATTCTAATTGGATAATTATGGCATGAGTTTAGTTCCACATATAGAAGGAATCGCAGCCTTTATATGGCCACAGCCCTTACTGGTCACCCAATCTCATTCCTTGATAAATGCCGAGTATATTTTCTGGGTTACTTGTTTACACAACTTTTCTTTCTTTAGCTGATCGGTTCATATATATATATATACAAATTTAGCTTCTCAAAGTTTTCTCGAAGGAAATAGAGAGGACTAGCTCAGATCTTTAGTCTATTTCCAATTACAACAATGCATCGCTAGCAAGATGAGGAAGACCCCGCTGAATCAAGGATCAGTAACTCCCAAAGGCGGATCAATATGTTTTTGATATCCAGGTTATACAATCTTACAATTATGTGCATAAATATGCTCAAAAGGTAAGACCATATAATATGATTTTATTGCTCAGGGATTGCGACATGAAGTCTCTTAAATTTATACAATTATGAGGGCCAGAAGATCCTCAAAACTATGCAATCAAGTATATGAACTCAAATATTTCTTAATCCCCAATTATAAGAGGGCCTGAAGTTCCTCCGATTATTTTTTGATGTTAGGGTTTCCTTCCTCCTTATGACTATTTGTGAATTTGGATTTTCAAATTACCTCTATAAGATGTAGTTTGAAGTTGCACACTTGGTCAATGCCAAAAGCCTTTTGGCTTTACATTTTTTTTTACAAAGAGAATCTGTCTAGAAGACAATATTATGTTCTTGTGCAATTAGAGGAGAGAAACAAGATTATCATATTTATGAAGTTAACCAGACCAGAAGTTCTGCGTATTTTCTTCATTCATGGAACCAGAAGTTTCCATTGTAAAATTAATCCATAATTTGTCTTTTATTCCTTGCAATTTTCCTATTTTGTTATGTACTTTCATTACAGTACTTATCTTTTAATTTTTTTTGTTATTCATATGGGCCAACAGCCCTATATCTCGAACATATGAATTTCGAATGTAATATTTTTGAACCAGAAGTTCAAATTTTCACAGTAGAACCTGAAGTTCTAACAGTAAAACTCAAACCTGAAGCTTTGAGTATAAAATAGAAATTAGTTAAAAGTGAACTTGAAGATTCACTTTAGTCACCTCGAGCCTGAAGTATCGAGCACCAAATTTATTTGAACCCAAAGTTCAAATCACGAAATTTGAGAACTTGTAGTTCATAGAAAAATATTCAAACCTGAAGCTTTGATTACACATAATTCATTCATAGTTTATTTGACTTTATGTCAACTCGAACTAGAAGTTTCGAGTAAATTTTCATATGTCGATTGATACATTCTTCTTTATGCTTGCTTAAAGCATTCCACCTTAGAACCTGAAGTTCTAATTGTGCAGACTCGAGCCTTAAGTTTCGAGTGGATACATGGACAATTTATCAAATAGCTTTAATCTCGGTCAACCTCAAACCTGAAGTTTTGAGGGAATTATATTGACACCAATTTAAAAGTAAGCAGATATTTAACCGTTGGTTTATGATGAATGAGTATGAGTATGAGTATACCCCAAAATTTATGATCGTGAATTTTGTAATTAAAAGAGATCAGAACCTACAGTTTCTAGATCCTTAATTACATGAGGACTTGAAGTCCCTCAATGATCATTACTCACTAGATGACAATCTAAAGTCTCTCACTTATAAAGTATGATCATGAAGCTAATCATCTCAGATCTTACATATTTGATTGATGGCTCCAGAGGAGGACACATTATTGTCTCTTTGTATTCTATGCCTCCAATATTACCAGAGATGTATAATATCTTCGTCTCATGGATCTAATTGTATAGTAAGAAAGCCGATTGACATGGCTACACCATGAAATGCCACTAGAAGTGGATCATGGCAAGAGAGAAATCAGGAGTGAATGTAAATACTGCCCTAATATCTACACATGTGAGGAAATTAAAAATTGAGCGTGTGTCACCTATGGTACATTACATGGTGGATATTTCTCAAGCCATTTTCAAAATTGCACTAGTCAAATTAAATTGCATTGACTAATAAGAGCATTGAGATTCATCTCACATGCCTGATGTCTTTTGCTTAGAATAAGCAAATTGAAAGCACTATTGTGTTACTCCACTGATTTATTGTAACCTCTTGAGTTTCCATTGAAACTAAATGTTTCTTAATCTGATTATCTTAGAACGTCATGTTCCTCAAGAAGTTGTTACAAAAATGAAAAAAAAATCGAAATCTCAATTTTCTTGGATCTTCGATTATATGAGGGCCTGAAGTTCTTCCTCTTTATGACTATAGATATATACATGACAGAGAACTTGAGGTTCTCCACGTGATAAAGTTACTCTTTTATTATGGATTGTAGTCTTCAACTCAAAATTTTGAGTATATTATTCTGGCTAGCAGTTCAAAATGAATTTGGTCTATTCCAATTGTCTGTCAATATTTCACAATTGATGTTTACTCAAGCTAAGGTAACACTCATATCAAGAGTTGTAGATCTTGATTTATGGCTTCGAGTGAGCTACTATCATGTTACCGAATTTGAATATTGTTGCATTAATTGCCTCCTATATGGTTGGAGAAGACTTTATGCCATCAGATATATACTGTATCGAATTTTCTATAGTAAATTAAGACATATAATGTCATGAACCAGAAGTTCATTGAACCAAATATACTATTTTGGCTTGACAGGTTACGTCATCTTTGTCTACCATGTTGCATGGAATCACTTACAAATTTTGATGATCACTAACCTTACTCACAAGCAAATTATTTATTTACCGCATATTTGCAAATTGTCACTTTAATGAGACAATCCTCCTGCTATGAGGGGGAGAAAGATTGTTCCTGAAGAACGACATAAATTGGTGTGTGATATTTATCCACCGTCTCATTTTGTTTTTGGGAAATATTTAAGCTAGTGATTTGATTATTGATAGTGACAAAATTATATGCTAAATGCAAAAGCATCTGCTTGGGTTAAAGTCCCTGAGACCAACCATATTAATACAAACAATGTAGATTCCATTTGATTTGTGGGATGCAAGTGTATCCAATTGACATGGTTCTCCTGAAGAGAATGTCATTAAACAATATCACAGCTCCTAATATGGCTACACATACAAAGGGTGTAAGTACGCCATTAGAAAATGATGTCTTGGTGATACAATAATAAATCAACATGGTTTCAATATGGTTGATGCTAATGAATAAAGCATGTTTTGACCAAAATCTTGGTTTGGGCTCGCCACCAACCAATGAGCATCTTCACTCCAAAGAAAGTGATAGATTTTTGAACTCATCTTTTGAGCATGGTCAAAATAAGACAGTCTTCCCGCCGTTAGGGAGAGGAAAGACTACTGTCATTTGAATAACGGCGTGAATTTGTGGGGATTGTATCCACCAGGTCTAAAGTTTTAAACTCCCAAAACAGGAAAGATTATACAAGCCCTATAATGCTCTACATGAGATTATAAGTAAAAAGATCCACATTCGCTATATGACTCATCTATGAGAGATGGTTGTCTTAGAAGCGACAATGTATGTCCCAGAAGTGGCATGAGTACCCAATATCAATAAGTTTATTATAGCTAATGCATGCATATAAGAATGTGTGGGATCTATGATTGATGATCATCGATGATAATTTACATATGGTAGCTACCAAAAATCACTAAGGGCTGTATTGATGTTATACCACGTTTCATTATAAATGTTGACAAAGTATATTATTAGCCAAATTGGAAAGAGGCAATTCCAATGAAATTGAATATTCGAAACGTGATGAAATACTTGGATCTTTAACCCTACATGGTACAAAAGGGTATTTATCAAAAGTGAAGATAAATCACTATGACACAATGTCTATTTATAGAGACATGAGATTATGAATGTCTTCCCTTATACGAATGACAATTTTTTATAAGTATAGTGTTACATATAGCTGTTATATTGACGAGAGATTTATGGCACGTTGTCATCATATATCATGAAGATCTTAAAGATACATTGCTAAAAGCAAAATCTCAAAAGTAAAGTGTTATTATAAGCCTATTGCTTATCAAATCCTTGAAGGATTCAAATGCAAGTCCATGAATGGTTGAAAGAGCCTGAAGCTCACTTATGGAATCAAAGAGTCTAAAGCTAGCTCATATATACTCATTCCGTTATAGTTAACGTGACCTAAATTGCCTCAATGAGTACTATGATAAGACTATGAAATCAAATTCGAAGTATGATTATAATGTTGCAACATATTCTAACTTTCGCAAAGTTATGAATTATCTAGAGCTCTTGAAGAGCTTATATGAGACATATTAATACACAAAGATATTGATGTGTATGGCTAGGTATGCCATGATGATTTTTCAATGTTTTAAACTATACAAAGTTAAATGTGTCAATTTCTTTATATTGTTTAACTATTACTTTGTGTATGAATTTGAGCATATGAGATTGTTTCTAATCTTATCATATGAGGTAAGGCTTATTGAAAATCGTCTAGTTTTGTTGCTATTACTTAAACTTTGCAGGTATGAAAATTTGTGATGAGTCCCTATATGCAAAGCACATGTGGTCTCACTTCGGTGATAGACACATCAAACTACTATACATGGTACATGTAGCTTATCGCATACATAAATGAGGCTTGCAACAATCAGGGGGAGATTCTCATCAGGGGGAGCATCCAGAAGCATGCTACCTAAGACATATGCGCGTTTTGCTCTTTTTGTCCTTCGACCAGGGTTATTTTTGTCCCATTGGGTTTTTGTTACCTGGCAAGATTTTTAACGAGCCAACAATAAGCGCGTCCAAATCATTCATTAGTGAACATCCAAGGGGGAATGTTGTAAATATTATTATTTATATGGATGTCCACGTAAATATTCATTAGTCATGTTCTTTGATGTAAACCCTACCTCTACATAAAGGAGGCTAATGAGATTGAATGAGAACACTTCTACTTTCTCCCAACTATATTCTCTCCATCTTCTTCCTACTTTATAACACATCTTTAAAATAAAAAACTTAACTATTTCAATGATATAATTACTCTATAAAATCTTAATTAAATGTTCATTCCTTAATCAGACAACATAAATCTCTTATCCAATAAAAAAATCTAACACAAGATATTGGGTTTCAAAAATTAATTTCTAATTAACGAGAAAATGTTTTAGCATGAACTATTCCTTTTTTTTTTGTTGTTTTTTAACTATTCTTTTCTGTTTTAGCTATGCAAAAAAAAATTATGAATTAAAAAAAAAATAATCATATATACTTAATGTTTAACTTTTTTCTCTAATTTTTGTACCTCATGATTAAATATTTCATAGTTTTTTAATTCTTACTTTTTTTATAGCAAATATAATGGATAGATTTAGATTTAGGTCATAATAGAATTTCTTTTGTTCTCTCTCATCAATATGCGTTCAACAAATGCTAGAAATTTTTATGTCACATGATCTATTAGTTTTAATTCTTATTAAATATATATAAATGTTTTAATGAATATGTAGTGAAATTGGAAAATGAAAATAGATAAGGAAAATAATAAAGAATGCAACCTAATATTATTGAATTGGAAACTCTAGAGAAAATAAACATAATATTATTTTGGTATAATTATTGTCCAGTCATTTTATTGGAGGTTATTAATATGATTTAATAATTCATAATAGAGTGAGGTCAGGTGAACAAATTTGGAGGTCTCAATAGAAACACTCACAATCTATTATTTTTATTTTATTATTAACCGTTGAACTTTATCCATCTTATTTTTCTGGCCGTCACATTAGAAATTAAATAATTATATATATAATTACTTTTTATTTTCTGTACCAATCAATCTAAGTCCTCTATGTTGAATTGAATCAAGGGAGAGTGAATTTTGACCCTCCATTGTGTAGCTGCCATTTGGAGCCCACCACGTGTCCCACCGAGACAATATGGCTTTCATCCTCCGTTTCTTAGTTAAAATAACTCAAGTTTTGACTCGATAGCCATTTTAACTCTACAATTCTATGGGTTGAAGAAGCTGAAAAATAGATAGGGTAGCCATTTTGGCTTTTGACTAAAGGGTTGGAGTTACCCTTACAAAATGAAAAATAAAAATGTTGATATGAGTAATTCTATCTTGAATTTGATTTTCCAGATTTGAGCTAGAAAAACAAAGATAAATTAAAAGATGTGTAGGTAGACTGGCTCATTAAAAAAAAAAAAAAGATGTGTAGGTAGAATTTTTGGGGTGTCCATTCTTGTAAAGGAATTCAATACATGAAAAAAATCAAATTCATTTACAAAGATAAGGAAATCAGTACACAAAGATTCAAAATAAATGAAGGCAATGGAGGAAAAAAAAATTCACAGCAACCTAATGTGCTGGCTGCTAAAAAAAATTCTAAGCCCATTTTGCCAAGAGAGACATACAGCCAGTCACTAGAAGAAGTGAGATATATGACCCTAATTGAATCCTCATATTTCCTTGCATTATAGGGCTCATGAAATCTGCTGCTAGTAGGTCAACAAGAGCCATGTAAATTAAAATTCCAGCTGCAGCTGAATTTAAAGTCCCTTGAACAATTAGAGCAGTTGGGCTAGTCTCACTGTAAACATTTGATATTCTTATACCAATTCACTGCAATCCCAATAGGGGTTGTACGGGAGAAAAATGCCGCCATTATGGCTTCAGACAAAGACTTGAACTGCGCCTGCAAGCATCATCAGAAGTTCTATGCTGGTAAGTGTCACAACACAGACGGACATGTTTCAATGTGGTACAAAAAATTTGAACACATTCTCTAACTTTCAGCACCATACACGTTGTACCAGGGAAAAATTAAAATGACCATGGTTTTCTTGTTAAAAAACAAACCACTCCGGCCTGCTTGGTCCATACATTGTACAACAGGCTGTAGCTAGTGTGATTATTATACCTGAGAGATGCAGCCACCAAGACTAATGCCCTCAAAGAACTGATGGAAAGACAAAGCCACCAGGAGAGGCTTTATCGTATCTGTGTCGTGGGTTGCACCCACCGATATTCCAATTATAACTGAATGGACTAGAATTCCCAGCTCCAACACCTAGAACATGCCTCAAACAATTTCACAAGAATATGAGGGGAACTTAATTATCATGTGTCCAAAACAATATTAGGGAAATATTGCCAAGTATTTAACACAACAAAAAAATAAACCTTACTTGTGCAATGACCCTGTGCCTGAATAATTCTGATAATGATCTCAATTCTTGAGTCATGAGCATTACCACCCTATGTGGCATCAGTACCAGCTCTGCTCTCTTCATCCATTCTCACCTGGGTTGACTTCAAGCTTGACTTTTTGTGGTACCCAGTTGCCATTGCATCAACCATCAATGTTCCGATGGCAGACATCATGCAAAGAAAGCCTGTGAAAGGGAATCTGCCCCATGGATTTTCTTCTAGGCAGGGTGAAGTCAAGGTCGCAAAGGCCTCAGGTAGTATGTGAATGAAGGCAGTCGCTAGAATCACCCCGGCGGCAAAGGCCTTGACAATGAAGAAGATATCGTTCTCCGGTCTTAGTGTGGGTATCTTCTTGCCTAGCAGTGGCAAACCCACCCCCAAAGCACCAAAAACAAGAATTGAAGCAATGGAGCCTAGCTTGTACTTTAGTGCTTCATCGTTGTGTTTGTGTGTGTCCTCAAATTCACAAGCATGGCCGGTCCTGCGATTTGTGTGACCTGCATATATAAATTGATACAAGTGTCCAAATACTTTTTTTGGGTAACTAATAATACATCAGACCAAAAAAAAAAGGGGTCACTAATAATACTTTATTCATATTCCTTTATTCTAACGGCTTTAAATGAAGAAAAGTTCAATGGACAAAATTTTCTAGCCCATCAACTGGATTTCAGAACTTGGTTGGGTGAAGGAAACAACACGAAAGGTGCCCATAACCACTGGACCATTCTCTTCACAATTGTATTTTCAAAACACAAAAGATATAAAAACTTTTGAGTAAGTGGACAAATCAGAAGCCTCCTGGGAACCGGTGGCCTGAGGCCACTGCCTCACATAGCAAACCTCAGGCCGGCCCTAATCACAGTACACTCACCAAATATTATGGTGGGGAATAGAAGAATTAGAATTAATGCCACTATCTTCAACATGTTCAAAGATGAAGCTCGAAGAATAAACATGATTTGAGAGAGGAGACGGAAAAGAGTAGCTCATAGTAAAAGCTTTCAGGCTTTTGGGTCTTTGAGAAGTTGGGGAGGTTATTCCTCTTATTTATGGGAAGAGGTAAATGTGCAGGAGAATCAAATACACATCATTAATTGCGCCAAAACAAACGCAGAATTGGAACTTTTGGGTCAGTCATAATTTTTTCAAAATATCCAAAATGACCGGTTATGAGGTCATCTGAAGAAGCATTTTGAAATAGGCTTTCTTCTGAACAGAGCTTAGAGAAGGTCACACATGCATTCAAGCAAGCATGTTGAAAGTGAAAATGTTGTCATGCAAACACGTACAGTAGACAAGGGAGTTTAGCTTAGATTGCATCTAGTCAAATAAAAAATGTCGATTTATGTCCTCATAACTAATTGTCTAGGGTTTAGGGTTATTGTGTGGAGATAAGCACACATCTTGTGTCAGCTTATTGTAGCATAAGCATATTAATTGTTTAATCCATTCAGGATCTGACTAGCTAAAATAGGAGTACTTAGAAACTCAATTAATATAAAAAGAGTACTTAATGACTCAAGTGAAGTACTTAAGAACTCTCTCTCTCTCTCTATTTTTTTTTTTTGAAAGACTTGCGAAATCATTTAATATAGAAGCTTACTTCAAACAATGGACATTTTAAAATCCCAATATAAAGAATATGATGAATAAGTAGTAGATTGAGCAAGTCATTTTCATCACAACTGCATTGAAGCCCACAAACTGCGATATTTGGCACCACACGATGAGAGAATTTTTTTTTTTTTTTTTTGAAGATACACATAATGACATAATTAGTTATTTTTTATTTTGTAGAGTTGCTAGCATGGTTAAAACTTAAAATTTGACGATACTTGATAAGTTTTTTTTTTTTTTTTGAATAACATTAATACAAGGCTGAATGATTCAAATTTGAAGTTTCATGACCCTCACATCTGACATGAATATGTAAATAATACAGATACAAAAAGTTGGACAGAGATTGACTTGAATATGGACGTAGTCTAATAACTAATTAAAGTGTGCCTAGTCTAGGCGTCTAAGGAGGTACTCAACTTGAACATCCTTTGTGAGAGGCATTACCCATTCTCCATAGAGACGAGAAACTAGAGACGGATCAACCTTGTATTTTCCATTTACAGTTCCATTTTGTTTTACACCGTTAGTGTTGTTGTCAAGGCTCACTTCTTGCCCAAAGATCACTGCTTTCTTCTCAACTCTGTTCTTCACCTGCTCTTCCACATTCGTAAATGTCAACAACTTCATCAGACCTTCTCTGTCCTGAGCGCGAATTGCAGGCTCATAATCTTGAGGGGCATCCCTGAATTTGACCTCAGCAACATAGTATCCATAATGAACCCTTCTAGAGATTGCCTGCAAACAACCAAGATCACTGGAGGCAGTTGCTGCATAGTTGCCATTATCACCCGGCACAGCAAACAGAGGAAGCAATTGTTTCAAATATACATCCAATATCTTTTGGTTAAGATTAATCGAAGCTGCAGCAGGATGCAATACTGGTGGATCAGCAGGAGGCGGCAGCAATGAAGGTGGTAAGTTTTCTGGGAAAAAGGGTAGTTCTTCGGGGATTTCATATCTACCGGCCTGAGATTGAAGGGCCTCAGTGCTCTTGACAATGAAGTTAAACAAAGAAGGTGAAGACGAAATTTTGTGGTGGTAGGTGGGAGAGTTGAGAGGGAAGCCGGCTCTCTCAATCAGCCTAAACACGATGGTATCTTCTTGGCTGATCAATGCCTGCCTCACCTTCTCAAGCGTCAGCGACTCATTCTTGGTCGTCGAGTTGGGTTTTGGTGCTTCTGCCATTTTAATAATGCGTCTGCTGCAACTTGGAATTGACGTATCTGAGATCGTTGAACGTGAACAGGCGGCAGAGAGAGAGAGCAGTTAATTTGTTTCTGATGGAGGAGGCAAAAAAAGGAGGAGAAGATTGTGACCTTTATAAATTTTGAACGGACAACGATGAGGAGCAGATTGTGGCAAGCAACAGCGTTAATGGAAAATAGGAAGGTGCCCAATACTGGGCCTCTCTCTCTCTCTCTCTCTCTCTCTCTATAAGGAAGGCAGAAAGGGAAGCAGGGGAGGGGAAGCGAAGGTTGCTTAATAGGGCTAATAGAGGTAGCGTGCGAATCTTATATTTTGCCTTTTGCCTGAGCCGCGTGGCGCGGCGCGATCAACTTCTCTTTCTTTTGTTTCTTAGCGGGTGAGTAAGTGGGGTCACACGGGTACGCGGATTACCCACCGACGATACTTGGTAAGTTGTACAAATGAACCTTCATAATGAAGCTTAATGTTTATGGAGACGTAATTGCATATCCAAAGTCACGAAAAAACATAGAGATTGCTATTTATAAATTACTTTTTTTTTTTTTTTTTTTGTAGTTGTATGAAAAGCTGGTAGAACCATTGAGTTTTCTGGAACGTGTCTCACACGCCTTTTCCAAAACTCTTAGCCGTTACCTAACTCTTGCTCTGATTGACCCTCGTTGACTCCCTTCTTTCCGTCGTTCTCTGGTTCATATGATCGTTCTGGTGGCTTCGCCGGCCTTTTTCTTCTCCGCCCTTCCACAGGGAAGCGGTGGAGATAAGAATTCGACGTCGATTCAACGCAAAAGGGTGAAGAATGGAGGTGATATTAGTACGGATTTGGAGGCTCTCTGTGTGGAAGATCCAGATTCCTCTGTGCAGGCTCCTCCTGCTTTGCTTCCTCAGATGACGTACGCTAGCTGTAATGTCCCAATCATCAGTTTGAGCCCGTCACAGTGCCACGTGTCTCTAAGACATAAACCAAATGTTCTGTTTACATCCTAAAAACCCGCAAGGCATTTTTGTTAAATAGCTTTCATAAAACGCGTAGCGGAAACGTTAAAATATTTTTTGAGGTGAAAACTTTTTAAAATCATTTATCAAACTAGTCCGTCTGGAGCAATTCTAAATCACCAGTAAATTAAACAAGAGACACATTTCCGATACAAGATGGAACAAAGACTAATCAAGTTCCGGAATTAATGACTCTCAAGAGATAGAGTTCGATACTAGACATGGAACTTGACCTCCGTTACTACTAACCACTCAAGCTATCTCTGGGCACCTTGCTCCGTCAGTCAATCCTATTACCAGTGCACAGTACCTGCATCCACACTGTTGTAGTAATGAGTTTTCGTCTTCGCTGCTCATTGGGAAAACATCTCGACTAGGTTTGAGAACTATATAATAATACTTTGTGGCCACAGTATAAAATCACACTTAAACCATTTCATTTAAAGAACGAAAAACTTAAAAATATTTTTCAACTTGAAAACCGATGCATGATACTTAATGAATACGACGTCAAATCCAAGTATTACCTGATGGCCGGTCCCATAGACCCACTACACGACATTACCTCAAATTAATTTTTAACTAAGTAAGCGTAGCGAGAGCGTTCGCTACCTAGCTACACACACGAATCGGGTCGTCATTATGATCGTGCACCGTCCGACCGGTGTAGCACCCTCCCGAGGTTTAGGGAATCGAACCCAAGGAAGTCAGTGTCACTTTCGCTCTCAAGCAATCACATCTCTCATGGTTTGGTTAGTACGCATTGCATTTTAATATAACCAAACCACAGACTTAACATGCATCATTTAATAAAAACCGTAATATAATAAAACCACTAATCGAGGAGAGTCTCGAATCCTCTACCTGAATTCCGATGCTTTCCTGCACGTACTTCGAGAGTCACGAGTCTTCAATTCCTCGGGTAGCTAGAGTCCTAGATTCCGACAATAATAATATAAGTGACCTTCCTTAAGGAAATAAAGACGCAAAGTTCGTCGATTTGGTCGCTCGACCAGTTTTCCTAGTTTAATCAGGAATTGACCAGCATTTGACCAATCACAACTATTTCGATAATTATCTCTATTATCGAACGTATTACGTGAAACTGAAATATTGGCCAACTACGCACTATAACGAAAAATTTCCAATGCCGACTTAATTTCAATTTGTATTAGGTGTACCCAAATTACTAAGGGCACCCAAAAACCTTATTTTCTTCTTACTGTTACTTCGTTGCCTATTTCAACACCAATTTACTTGTTTCCATTCCAGTAAGTACAACAGTACATCAACTATGCTTCTCAAAACCATAACAACTCAATTTCTCAATTCTGCATGTTATAACTAGTTATCCAAGATTGAAACCAAGTCCAAATCCTCAATCTCATAACACGAATCACAGTAAGCATCAACATGGACAACCAGAATTTCAAACACTCTCATGATCCTCAAAATTTCCAAACATAACCCAACTGACCTTAATACTAAATGAAGGTCAAGCAGTATTTCAATTTACCTTTGATTTTAAACACAAACTCCGAGCAGAAGCATCCTAACCAGAAATCAAAAACTTGGCTACTCTTCCACTACCCAAATCGTGAGATTAACTGGACCAAGCACCAATTAGTGTTCTAGGATGAGAACCATCATCAAAAACAAGCCCAAACATTCCAGAGTTCGCCGTCGTGCACACCAACGCCAACGAGGCCCAAGGCACCCAAAACATCAATAAACCCAACCAAAATCGAAAACTAATTATACACAGACGCAGAAATCGTCGAGAGGATTTCGTTTCGTACCTCAGACAACCCAGACGGTGGCCGGAGTCACCGAAAAGTCAGAATTGCTGGATGAGCTTCGCACCTTTTGAGCTTCGAATCTCCCTTCACGAACCATGCATGGATGATCCATCACTATAGGCATGTCGGCGATGAAGATACCAGAAGAATGCTGGTGGTCCGGTGTGGAGAGGTGGCCGGACGGAGGAGTTTTGTCCGGGTCGTGGCTTCGGGTCGTCGAGGAGCAAAAACGGGTCGAGAGTTCTCAAATCATTTCTGGAATGATCTGGGACGCTGATTCGATCTAAGGGCTATTTATAGCCTCAGTTTCATTCCAGACAAACGGTGCTGATCAAGTGGTGGTATATTTAACGGCCAAGATCGCACCATGATAATTTCTTTTTTATTTAAATGAATTTCCATATTTCTCAAGCTTCGGAAATTCATAATAAATACTTCCGGTGTCCCAAAAATTCTCCAAAAATTACCACGAACTCATCGTGTCGTGTACTTTATTATAAAATTCTTAAATCAAGAATTTCACCTGATGGAAATTTTTTTTAAAATAATCTCGAGTACCTTTAATAATTACCGAGATTGTAAATTACTTTCTTAACGATCTCAACTTAGCTCGACAATTTTTCCGGGGCTCACTCTAGCACACTGAAAAATCTGGTGGATCGCTACAGGCAAACCATGATGGAGGAGTTTGAGTTTACTGATGATGACTGTTCCTACTCTTATGGTAGACACGACCAAAACGTTTCCTTCTCCGAAAAAGTTAATAATAAGCTTGATTTTGATTGGCGATGTACTGTGATTGTTAAACTCATGGGAAAACATAATTCCACCAACACTTTTGACTTTATGCTGAGAGGCTTAAGAAGGAAATGGTAAGTTAAAGGTGGTTGGCAGCTAATTGATCTGCCTAATGATTTCTTCATTGTCAAATTCAACTTAGAAGAGGATATGAACTATGCTTTGTGTGGGGGACCTTGGATTTTGGCTGGCCAGACCTTGATTGTGAGGAAATGGCGACCTGATTTTGATCCTTTGAATGAGTTCATTGGAAAAATGGCCTTATGGGTCAGAATTTTTGGTTTGCCTGTCAAGTACTTCAAGGAGTTTACTGTTGCTAAAATTAGGAAAATCTTGGGTGATGTTGTGAAGGCTGACAAACTTACTATTGGACAATCTAGGGGAGAATTTGCTCGCGTCTATATTGAAATTGATTTATGCAAGCCACTGCGTCCATATGTTGAAGTTGAATCTATTGCATACAATGTTGTGTATGAAGGCATCTCTCTCATTTGCTTTGAGTGTGGCTGCTTTGTTCATGCTAAGGACAAATGTCCCACACTCAAAGTTCCTGCAAATGACAATATTGACCAACAAGCTGCTAGCCTGCCTCATTCTAATAGTTTTGATAGAGTTGTCCTTGCTGATGTGAACATGACAAGTGTGCAAAATATGCTTGACTCTCCTCCTTCAGGTGATGTGATTAAAGAAGATATGGGGCCTTGGATGCTTATGAGCTATAGAAACAAGAAAAAAGGCAATGACACTGGTACAACAAAAAAATATGGGAACTCCGGTTCTAGATTTTCTGTTTTGCAAGATGAAAGTGGCATGGAATCTGATATGCCTGAGAAGACTGTGAATGATAATCCTGTTGAGACTACTGTCCCTATTGTCAATCTTTGGAAGAGTTTTCAAGAGAAGAAGAAAGTTGCCTCTATGTTCACAAAAGCTAAAATTGCTGCTGACACTGCTGCAAATTCAAAGAGCTATAAACAACCTGGTAATCTCTCTCCTACTAAAGTTACTTCTGTACTCTCGAAGAACTCTAAGATGAAGAGTAAAAGCCTATCTAGAATCCCTATGAAAGATGTTTCTAACATTGGAAGTTGCAGTGGATCCAAAGTGGATTTGCACTACCAAAGAAAAACTAAGGGAGCCAACTCTGCCACCAAGCACCAGACTAATGTTTTTAAAAAACTTTCTTTTGAAAATATGGGGTCTGATGCTTTTGGTGATGGAATCTCTGCCATTTTTGGCCATGCCCACCTAAAGAGTCTGTTTCAAATGATGATATGCAACTATCCAATAATCATGACTCTGCAAACTTTGAGGAAAAAACATTTGTTGCTAATAGTTTGTTGACAATTAATGATGGCCTGCCTTTCCCTGATGGGGAGAGCATGGTTGATGCCTAATTGGGGTCTCCACCGTCTCTTTCTTTGCATCTCAATGTTTAAAATTTTGTTTTGGAATGCCAGAGGTACTAGAAGTGAGAGCTTTCGATCTGCTATTGTAGATTTAGTTCTATTACATTCTGTTGATATTTTACCTATTTGTGAACCTCGTGTTCAATTCAGTAGGGCTAAGGATACTCTCAAATCACTTGGATTCTCTGATTCTCGAATTGTGGAAGCTGAGGGCTTTTCTGGTGGTATTTGGCTCCTGTGGAACAGCCTTAAAGTCCAAGTGGATTTCATTGATAAAAACTTTCAGTCTGTTTCTGTAAAGGTAACTCTCCATGGTAGTCCTACTCAGATGCTCTCTAGGATCTATGTTAGTCCTACTAACTCTGTTAGAGCTGAATTATGGCCTCATTTGGATAATCTCATTGCTGATGTCAATCTTCCTTTTACTTTTATTGGTGATTTTAATGAGTTGATTTCAGTTGCTGATAAAAGTTGTGGTCCTTTTTCTGAAAGATTTAGGGGGTTTAGAGATTGGGTTAACATAAATTCTTTGATTGATATGGGGTTTCAAGGTTCTTGTTTTACCTAGAGCAATAATAGAGTTAAGGAGAGATTGGACAGGGGTTTTTGTAATTGCTCTTGGAGGTCTTCCTTTGCTGAGGCTTTTATTCAACATCTCCCTAAGACTAGATTGGATCATTGCCCTATCTTGATACAGCTCTACTCTAATAATTCTGTCAACAGGGAGGCCACTGCTTTTAAGTTCCAGGCCATGTGGCTTTCTCATGTTAATTACCAGGAGTTCGTCTCACTACTTGGATTGCTTTAACCGGTGATTTTTCTACCAAAATTAAAGCTCTTTCTGTGGCCCTTGCTCAATGGAACAAAGAAGTTTTTGGTCACTTATTTCATAGGAAAAAGAGGATTTTTTGCTAGAATAGGTGGTATTAAGAAGGCTAGAGATAGACATGAGAATCCTTTCTTAATCAATTTGGAAGCTGATCTCATTTAGGAATATGAGACCATCAGAGATCAAGAAAACTTATTCTGGAGACAGAAATCCAGGGATAAATGGTTACATGGAGGTGACAGGAATACCAGGTTCTTCTATCTAGATATTCTTGTTAAAAGAAGGAGAAACAAGATTGAAGGCTTATTTGACAAAGATAATCGCTGGTTCACTGACTCTGCAAGCATGAAGAATATTTCTGTGGATTTTTTTGTTGATCTTTTTTTCTCTAAAAAATTATGAGGACATTAGATTTACCATCCCTTGGCTTTTCCCTGCTATTAGTTAGATGGATTTAGACAATATTTGTAAGCCAATCACTCTGTTAGAGGTCAAAAACTCGTTATTTGCTATTGGAGGCCTCAAGGCTCCGAGCTATGATGGCTTCCCTACCATTTTCTTTCAGAATCACTGGCAAACTTACTCTGGTGAAATTTTCAAAGTTGTTCATGAAGCCTTCAGTTCTTGCAAAATTCCTTCAAGCCTAAATCATACTATCATTGCTCTTATCCCAAAAATTGATGGCCCCCAGCATATGTCCAACTTCAGACCCATCAGTTTGTGTACAACCATTTATAAGGTCATCTTCAAGATAATTGTTGCTAGAATTCGGCCTTTGATGCAGCACTTAATCAGTCCTAATCAAGTAAGTTATGTTCCTGGTAGGCATTTCTGATAATATCATGATTGCTTAAGGAATGCTTTTTAAATTTAAAAGATCTTCTGGACACTTGGGGTTTTTTGCTTGGAAGGTTGATCTTTCTAAGGCTTATGATAGACTGAGATAAGAATTTATTGAGATGGTTTTATATGAAGCCCAATTTCCCTAGTCTCTTGTTAAGCTCACTATGCATTGTATTACATCAACTAGCTTTCAAATATGCTTTAATGGTGAGCTGACTACTTCTTTTAAAGCTCAAAGAGGCATTAGGCAAGGTGATCCCGCGGCTCCTATCTCCTTACATCTTTGTTCTGTGAATGGAAAAACTTTCTCACCTCATTCAAGCTAATGTTGACATTGGGAACTGGAAACCTGTGAGAGCATCCCAATCGGGTCCTAAGATCTCCCATCTTTTCTTTGCTGATGACTTCATGTTATTTACTGAGGCCTCTTCTCTTCAGGCATGCAAGATTAAAAAATGCCTTGATCTTTTTTGTTCTCTTTCTGGACAAGCTGTGAGTTATGAAAAATCCCTTATCTACTGCTCCCCTAACACTTGCAAAAGGACTACTGCTGATGTTAGTAAAATCTGTGGTTCTCCGTTGACCAATGATCTTGGTAAATATTTAGGCATGCCCCTCATCCATTCTAGAGTCAATAAGCATACTTATGCTTGTATCTTTGACAAGATTCAGTGCAGGCTCTCTAGTTGGAAAAGTAATTTTCTGAGTATGGCTGGAAGGCTCACCCTGGTGCAATCTGTGACTTCTGCTATTCCTAATTATGCCATGCAGGCCGCCAAATTGCCTGTGAGTTTGTGTGACAAAATTGATAAACTCAATAGAGATTTTATGTGGGGTGACACTGATGAGAAAAAGAAGGTGCATCTAGTCAATTGGGATACTCTTTGTAAACCTAAGCAGCTGGGTGGACTTGGGGTTAAGAAAACAGCTGAGATGAATCAGGCTATGCTTGCTAAAGCCAGTTGGAGGATTTTTCAAAATGACACTGGTCTTTGGGCCTTAATGTATTTTGCAAAATATCTGCAGAACTCCAGTATTATTGATTCAAGTTATAAACCTCCTCCTGATTGCTCCAGCACTTGGAAAAGCATTTCTCATGGTGCTGTGCTCTTTAGGAATTGTTTAAAATGGCGTGTTAGTAATGGTAGATTAATCAAGTTTTGGCTTAATCATTGGCTTATCCCCACACCCCTAATCAGCTTGGCTCTCCCTACTGCTGACATTAATATCAATGCAACCATCAATGATTTTTGGACTGATGATGGCTAGAACTTGGATCTTCTCTCCTTCATGGTCCCAGGTGACATTGTCAATCAAATCAATTTTTTTTTTTTAAAACTAAAAAACCCCACCCCATTCCTCCCTTGGTGGGGCTCTAACTCCTGACCTCTTATATATAAGACCAAAGGCTTACCACCCCACCAAACACACACACCCAGTTGTCAATCAAATCATTAATATTCCCACTGGTTTTGATAATTGTGGTTGTGACTCTTTGATTTGGGGAGCTACATCTAATGGTTGTTTCACTGTCAAGTTTGCCTATACTTCTAACTTTGATTTTTTCAGCCTTCAACATCCTCAATGGACAGTTGTTTGGAAGAGCAATGTCCCTCCTAAGCTGAAAACTTTTCTCTGGGCTGCCCTCCATAGAAAGCTTCTAACTAATGTTCAAAGAGCTAAACGAGGTTTCACTTCCACCTCCTTATGCCCTATTTGCAAGACTGTTGATGAAACTCTCCTCCACTTGTTCAGGGATTGTCCTAGGTCTCTTGCTATTTGGAATGCTTTTCTCAAGCCTGGTACTATCCTTAACAATTTCTCTCTAGACTGGAATGGATGGGTGGCTGCCCAATTGCACTGTCAGATTGTGATCAAGAACAATATTAGATGGTGCAATCTCTTTATCTTTATTTGCTGGTTCATCTGGAAATGGAGAAATAAAGGGTTTTTGAGCCAAGTTTTATCATGCATGTTTGTCCTGAAAAAGTAATTTGGAGTTATGCTGAAGAATGGACTAGTGCTAATTTCAAGCTAACAACTGATACAGTCCACAAGTATTTTGTGTTTGCCTGGAAGAAACCTATTGCAAATTTTTATAAGTTAAATATTGATGGGACTAGATCTTCATCAACTGGCAAAATTGGTGCTGGGGGTGTTATCAGGGATCATCTTGGTAATTGGATCACTGGTTTCCAAGTTAACTTGGGAATCGGATAGATCCTTGATGCTGAAACTTGGGGCTTACTCTATGGTCTTAAACTTGCCTTGAGCGAGTCCCCATATCTCTCACCTTGAAATTGAGTCTGACTCTGCCATTTTAGTGCAACTAATGCAAAATGCTGAATTCTCTCTCCACCCTCTTAGTTCTCTCCTCAAGGGCTGCTCAAATCCTATAGATGCTATGGGGAATGCTCATCTCTCTCACATTTTCAGAGAGTGAAATATGAAGGCTGACTCTTTGGCTAAGAACAACATCAATCATGAGCTTGGTACAATCACTTTTGAGTACCCTCCTGTTCATGCTGCTCAGGCCTATCTTGATGACATCTCTGCTATCTCTAGAGCAAGGAGATGTTCCTGCTCTAACTCTTAGCTTTTCTGTTGTTTTTGCTTGGGTCTTTTAGGCCCCACTTATAACCAAAAGAAAGAAAAAAGAATGATACGAATAAAGTGACTATAATATGATAATGCATGAAATCCAAGTAGTATTATCGTATGAGTTAAGGTTCACTGGTCCTCGACTCGATGATGAAATGACACAACACCAGCCTGAAATAAGCTCATAGCCACCCTATTATGAAGCGGAGCCGTATCTTGAAAACAAACTCAAGAATCCGAAACAGGACAGAGCATACATTCCCAGTGCTTTAAAATCCATGAGGCCAGAAATTGAAAAAATAGACATTTATGTTGTATACAAATCCTTCAGAAAACTTATTCATACTCTTTAACCATAAATTATCAAAAATTTTGGATTTCAATTCCCTCTTTAGCCTCATTCTCTCCGATTTCAGAGTGAAAAAAACCACTGGTCTCACCTTATTACAAGACACAGTGTATTACGTTAAAGAAACTTGGAATCAGTATCAAATGAAACTCTAACCCGCTGAAACGGTGATAGAAAACACGAATGAGAACATAAAGCAATTACATCCAAGTTATAACGGCAAAGCAATTGAAAGAAAATTCACCTACTGAAAGCTGGAAATGCAGAGAACCACTCTGATCGTGAATATCGGAGGTAATTTAGTTGTTCACCGCCGTAAACGGTTTTCTGGTACAGAGAATGAGCGTTGGACAAAGAAACAGAAAATGAGGAAAGCAGCAAAATTCAGAGAGAGAATATCACACACCCACACACACACTCTCTTTCTCTATCTCTCTTTCTCTCCGGCGTGGTGTAGATATAGAGAGAGAAACTGAGTGACGTCAGTCGTGTGTGACGTCAGTCATGTGTGCTAGTGAAAAGTGAGAGAGAGAATTGGTGGACTGATTTGTCTAACACAAAACAGAACGCGCTTTATTTAAAAAAAAAAAGCAGAACTCGCTTTGAGCAAGTCCATCCGTTGGGTCACCAGGTATGTGTTATTTTGCCCTCTGAGTCACGAATACAGTGTATTTCATGCCCTAAGTCACGGGCAAAGTGTATTTCATGACCCAGAGAATGAAAATATACACTAAAAAACAATGAATAGTAGGTGACCCCGTGACCCAATGGGCAAACTTACACTTAAGAGGTAAGACTTCCACTAGCCTTGGAGCTCCCTATTGACCAAAAAAAAAAGAAGCCTTGGAGCTCCCTAATTCACCAGTCTGCGTATGTCCAAAAGATGTTTAGGCGATTTAACAAAAGCGCATCCTGCTAGCACTCCTATGATTGGTCTAAGTTTGGATGCAAAGAAAAATCCATTTCGTCCAAAGGAAGATGATGAAGAGGTGTTGGGAGCTGAAATTCATTTTCTAAGTGCAATAGGCGCATTATTATACTTAGCCCAATGCACTTGACCAAACATTGCATTCTCAGTGAACTTGTTAGCTAGATTTAGTTTAGTGTCAACGTAGCGTCACTGGAATGATATCAAGAACATTTTTCGATACCTAAAATGAACCATTAACTTGGGATTGTTCTTTCCCTACAGAGAGACAAGAGGGGCCGCAAATGGAACTACAATCCCTAAAGCAAATGTTGATGGCAAAAACGCCACTCTGTAACACTGAAACCCTAAATAATGTTTTGGTTGGTTTTGCTGATGCTGGATACCTCTCTCTGACCCACATAAAGGTTGTTCCCAAACTGGTTATATATTTACCATTGGCAACACGGCGATATCTTGGAGATCAACCAAGCAAACCCTTGTGGCTACCTCCCCGAACCACTCTGAGATCATTGCTCTACATGAGGCAGTTCGTGAGTGTATGTGTTTAAGAGCTACTATTACATATATTCAAGAGGCTAGTTGTTTGAGTTCTACCACCGAAGAGCCTACTTGCATTTATGAAGATAATGCAGCTTGCATCGAATAGATGAAGCTAGTTATATCAAGGGTGATAATACAAAACACATATCGCCAATGCTTTTCTACAATCATCAACAACAGGTTCTCCTCAAGATTTAGGTGAATCAAGTAAGGTCTGATGAGAATGTGGCAGATTTGTTCACCAAATCATTGCCTAAGGCCATATTTGAAAAACATGTAAAAAACATAAGAATGCGAAGACTTTCCAAGGGCTCTTGACTAATGTAAGGATTAGGGGGAGATGTAGACGTCAGGGGGAGTCTAACACACACGTCATCATCAAATGTAATAGGTGCGTTATGCTCTTTTCCTTCGACCAAGATGTTTTTTTTTTTTCCCACAAGATTTTTGTTTTTACTTGGCAAAGTTTTTAGTAAGGCAACAATTCATACACCATTTCGTTTTTGACTTGGCACAATGGGGAGTGTTAAAGAAAAAACACATTATGTGCCTTCGTCAAAGTAACTAACGAAGAGGGAATTAATGAATTAGCGATTACAGCTCAATCATTATTTACTGTCATTATTGTAATTGATATTTTGTTGTAATTCTCTCCCTATATAAAAAGACTATGAAATGAAATGAGTAGACCAATTTCCTATCGTTCTTTTACATCCACAAGTTTTTACACGATTTTTGGACAATCATATTTTATAATATTTCATAATCTTCCTACAAATGTTCCATTATTTTTGGGCCTTCACATGAATATTTAGTCTCATAAAAGACATGAAAATCAAGACCTTAAAGGACTGACATGGTTTCTGATAATGTGGAGGATGTTCTCTTTCATGCTCTCTTAACTAAATATGGAATCAAGAACGAGAAACAGGTATAAAGCCATAATTACATACATTTCAAATAGATGGAAGTGCATTAGACAACTAATCACTATGCAAGTTGATACTACATGGCTGTTGCAAAACTCTTGCTACTGATTAGAAAACTTGCATTACAGTACTTACCATAATGCTTGGAGCAAACAAGAGCTGCTAAGGAAATGAAGCCATTAATGGAGCAAGATGTACGCAGCTGCACAGTATATCACAACAAATATCAGATTTATGGTAAACATGTTCTAACCAAATTTACAGTAAACATACAATAGAAGCACATTAACTAAAACACACACTAGTTGCAGCAGTTCTGAACTGATATGCTTTAAGAAGGGGCTATTTTTCAGTAACAGGATAAGTGTATCAACTACAGGGGCTAAACCATGTTCAAAGGAACTGTATATATAACACGTTAACTAAGGGGTTGTTGACGGGTTGGTAGCCCATTAACACGTTAAGTTATCGGGCGGAAATAAATGAGTTTTTTAGTGGGCGGTTAAGTGGCCGTTAACAGATCATGGGCGGAATTGCCAGGCCTAATGAAGATCAAGATGAACAACACAAATAACTAAATATAGTTTTGTCACCAATACGCAAGAAGAAACAAAACAACAATCCAAGAGCCTCCCTAACCAAAACCTAATAAATCATGACACAAAACTGTGAAAGCCGAAAAAGGAAGAGAATAATTCCAGCTAGCAATATTCTGTGTACGTAGAAAGAGAGATTTTGCATTAGGTTAAGTGCTTTTGTAAAAAATTATATATGAACTTTCAAAAAGTTGGGAGCCAAAGTCAAAAGAGAGCTGGGAATTACTTATGCAAACAGCAAGTCAGATGGAATGTAAAAACATCACCACAAGTAGAACTACTAACCTCTTATTAAGTCAACATGAATCGCAGAAATCCGCTTGAAAATTCAGTTCAAGTCCCTTGCAAAATCCCTTTCGGTTATCTTATGCACCTCCTCATGGAGACAACCCTCTCTGCTTCCACTGTGCTCAATACTTTTTTGGCAATCATGGCTGGCCTAACTGATAACTGCGCAAAACATAAATCTTCAATGTTAGATATGTAATCTGCAAAATGGCCCACTTGGAGATTAAAAATACAAGATTTTGAATGTTTAAATGACAGTTTATCAGAGATGATGGTAATGAGCTAAGTTAAAAATTCAAAACATATCACTAAACGCACGTAGAGAGAAAAACAAAAACACAGAAAGAGACATACAGTGAGAGAGAGAGAGAGGAGAGTGATTGATCCAATCGACAAAAACCAAAAGATTTGGTTAAATATAACAAAGCACCAGTTTTTTCTAGAAATAGAATAATGAGGACCCACTAGACTCCGTCGAGTGGACGGTCCTGACCACTCGTGAAGTTGTGAAGCACGTCTGGAAACCCAACGGAAACTCTGCAACAAATCTTTACACACACATGGAAAAAGTTTAGATTCCTCACTTTTTCATCTTAACTTGCTAGAGGGGTTAGACGCAACAGACAAAGATGAAACGTACGTACCCGTATGACATGTCGGGTACTCGGGTTTACTTGAACTTCAAGACCATAAATACACCACACTCTTCTCCTCTGCTCCTCAGGGCTCACTATTGAGAGAAAGGAGATATCACAACAACAGTGTGAGCAGAGATTCCGGATCCCACCGAAGAGGAGCTTGTGAACCACTATTTGAAGAAGAAGCTTCAACCACATCATCCCTGAAATCAACCTCTGTAAATACGAGCTGACTGACCTCCCTGGTAACTAAAGACTCGACCTTTCTCGATTTTAATTACTACCCATTTCTGAATATGATGCATTATGGACAGGGTAGGTTCTGATTTTCGTGTATTTCTGTTTTATGTGTTTTAGGCAGCTACGTTGGGGACTGATACAGAGGCTCAGGACATGGAGTGGTTCTTCTTCACCAGAAAGTATTACAAGTACAACAAAAGCTCTAGCTCGAATCGGAGCATGAAGAAGGGACACTGGAAAATCACAGGCAAAGAGCGTGGGAACAAGAGGACATTGACTTTTTACCAGGGTCATGTGCCGAAATCGAAGAAGACCAGCTGGGTCATTCATGAGTACTATCTTCCTGGAAATGGAGTTATTTCGTATCTGAAGGAGGCCCAGGTCAGTCTCTTTCAGTTATTTGTGATTGTGCTGTGTTTAGTGGATTGAGGATTTAGCATGTCATAGACTTTAGTGGATTGACGTGTGTCCTCAATAATGATTTTCAATTCTTGGTTGTAGAATACTATAATATTCATACTTATTAACCATGACCTCACCTCAAATTTACGCAGGGCGACTTTGTTATCTGTCACCTGATGATTAAATCAGATAAGAAGGATTCTTCGCTCAGTAACGAAGGAGAACCCGGTAGCGCGGGTGTGTCGAATTGTGAAAATCAAGCTACAGGTGAAATGGATCAAGAGGTAAGAACGAACATGTTCTCTGTCTTGATATGTAGCACGAGAAGTATAGCAAATTATGGTCTTGCTTGCTTATAGTTTTGAATCCTGATTTTATACTCAGGCACAGGGAAGAGAGGAGTTGCTATTCCATCAACCTCAGCCTCTGGATGACAGCTGCTCTTCAGCACTGCGGTCACTGGCATCCCAAGAGCTGGAAGCTGTTCTGCAAACCAATAGCACTCATGATGATTGTAGTGAGTTGCAATCACCATTTGGAGATGATGATTCTTGTCTTCTAGACGGGAATGAAGTTTCAACCTGTGATGAATATGAGACTGTATGATGTGTTTCCACAGGTGAGAATGAACATGCTTTTTGTTGTTAAACATTTTGGCTATAAATCCCAGATTCTATAGCAAAACATAAGTAGCAAGACCGAATAGAAACAGAAATTGCTGATTCTTATGTTACAAGAATATCTTTCAACCACTGATGATATAATGAGCCTGCTGACTACAGTACGTCTAAGTTAGAAATGAAGTTGTAGATGATATATGAAATCACATCCTCCTTGAACATCTTATACCAACTCAATATGCACCTAAAAGTACGAAACTACGAACTGATGCTTGCTTTCTTGTGATTGTTAATTCAGCTATGTGATCCGCCGGAAGAAAATCTGGATTCACTCTTACGTCCACCTCAGCAACAAGATTACCGCCCCTCCATACTGCTGTCACCACTATACATAAAGCTGGGAAATGTTCCACATCCACTTCAGCCGTAGGATTACCAGCTCTCAATATTGCAGTCACCAATATACACAAAGTTGGGAAATGTTTCAGATGCCAATCTCTATTGATAGGTCTTTGAAGGAATTGAAGATGAAGCTTTTCAAAGATGAGATATCAATGCTTGGTGATTCTTGATGGCATCTCTATTGATAGGCCTTTGAAGGAATTGAAGATGAAGCTTTTCAAAGATATGATATCAATGCTTGGTGACTCTTTTTTTTGGTTAATCAATGCTTGGTGACACTCTTGATACACTGTCTTTACCCATTTCTTCTATCAAGTCATGCATCCAAATTTTATCTCTTTCTGTTCCATCCACCCGAGTCTTATTTCTGTCAATTCTTATTAAGGCCTTTTCTTGGAGTTGTTTAATACCGGGAAATAGGTTATGTATCAGCTTTGTTTGATTATGAGATTGGTTTGGGATCCCCTGGAGTTATGCTACGATGTTGAGAAGGGGCTGTTATGAATTGCCCACTGCAACATTTCCAGTTAAATTTTCGACGAAAGGTCATCCAACGTGACTTCTCCTTGCCACAGTAATGTCTCCACAGTAATTTCTAATAGAAAAGATAGTTCCAATTCAAGAAAACAACCCCACTATTTTACACGTTACATTTGTACAGAAAATCCGAAATTGGCATCAACAATAAGGATCGGAAGATTCATACTGAATAAAACTTTTATCCACTAAGATGAGACTCTAGAATATTCCCAAAAAAAATTTCTCCCAATTTTTTTTGGCCAATGTTCCTGAATGTTCCCAGTCTCAAATGGATAAACAAAGGGCCATGCCACCAAAGGCTGAACTTCTAAGAGCGGGTAAAGGATAAATGAGATTCCCTTAAAAGGACAAAGAAAATGTAAAATTCAACGCGTGTTTGGTCGTTACTCGTTACTGGTGGGATCCCACTCATGACGCATGTCATTCCATACAGTTGAACTTGCTTCCGAAGCTCAGGACTTTCAGCTCAAATAGCACTTGACATTATATATACCTCCTCACTCTTTCCTCTGCACTTCAGAGCAAAAACAACACTAATCAAAATCAGCTATATTCAAAGTGAAAGAGATGAGCTACGGCGGCTTCACCGTTCCGAAGGGATACCGATTCCACCCCTCCGACGAGGAGCTGCTTAGTCACTACTTGGAGGAGAAGAATCAGTGCAAGGACTCCCAGACCACGACCATCATCCCTGAAATCGACGTGTGCAAGCACGAGCCTCACGAGTTACCAGGTAAACCATCTTCGGAACCAGAACACCATCAATAGCAACTATTAATGATCTGGACTCACAGTCATTCACAGTCATGTGTATTGTGTTGCATTTTTGCAGAATTGGCGTTCACAAGGGCGGAAAGTCTGGGCAGGAAATTTTTCTTTTTCTTCTTTTTTTGGATTGCAAGGGAAGTGTCTTGGGACAGTGAGGGAAAGTGGTACTTCTTCACTCGGCGTGATTACAAGTACAATAACAGCACTCGCTCCAACAGGACTACAGGGGAAGGGTTTTGGAAGATCACAGGCAAGGACCGCGCAATCAAGGCCCGCGACTCCAAAGCTGTGATTGGGAGAAAGAGGACCTTGACCTTCTACAAACGTGGAGTGCCAAAATCCCACAAGACCAGCTGGGTTATTCATGAGTATTATCTCATCCAGGGACATTCTGATCCTCCTAAGCAGATAGGGGACTTTGTTGTCTGCTGCTTGAAGTACAAGTCAGACAACTCTCATCATGACAAGGATGCCCCATTTTGCGATCGAGGTAGCAGTAGCTGCAGTATGGCCTCCAATGTTGAAAATCAAGCTGAAGAAAACTGGGTATCAAAAGAGCTGGTAAATGTTGATCCAATTCCCAGTGGACATGATGATGAAACTGGTGGTGGTATGATTACAGAAGAAGAGGAATACCTGACTTTAGAGGAGCTGGAAGATGCTCTTCAGATTCCCATTGGCAATCCGCATGAATTCGAAGGCACGCAAACCGATCCTTGTCGTTTAGATAAGAATGATCTTTCAACCTCTGTTGAAGGCCGACCTGATAGAAGCAATTCGTCTGATATGATTGAAGAGGTCAGAACAAATTTGCATTTTGATTTCTTCTATGACAATTTCAATAAGGAGCACTAAAAGTATATATTGAAAATGTTACCTCACAGTTTCTTGTTTGTGATCAAAACAGCTGCTAGATAACCCAGAAAATCTGGATTCACTCTTTCATCCACCTGCGCCACCTCAACTGCATCAGCTACATCAGTCACCGATGCATACTACCAATGTCCATAATGAAGAATGTCGTAAGAGGACATATCCATTTGAGGATAATGACCCTTCTCTTACGAAGAAGAATAATATCTCAACCAATGATGACGACGAATTAGTTAGCCACATCACATCTAGTTCTGAAAATCAAGCCGCAAATATGATTCCAGAGGTGAGAATAAGCATGCTCTTTTAACAACTTTTTATTTGAACTTCTAAATATGCTGCAACAAAAGAAGTGAATCCAAACTTAACACTTTCTGCATTTGTTAATTCAGGGATATTCTCAACTAGGAGCAAATCTGGGATCAGAAGTTGATTCATTTCTGCCAAAGGATTACGATTATACATTACCATCAATAAACGGAGGACCGAGAGATTTTTCCCATGACAATAATTTCATTGAGTGGGATGATTTACTATTTTCATACGAAGGTAATGACTCTTCTCTCGCACAGTTCCTACATACAGTTATTGATGGAGGTAGAGGAGTAACCAGTGACAGAAACACCGAAGTAGTACATGGATCGGTAAACGATTATTCTGCGTTAGCCATTGAAGCAACGCTCCAGCGTAGCTGATCAACCTTTATTTATAGGAGAATATCAAAGGAGGCCTCAGTAATAATGTGTCTCTAACTTACATTATTACAGTCGGTGATATTCTCCTACAAATGATTCAAAGATCTCCAAGTTATATGAAATGCTCAGCTGTGTTGATTGGCATACAATCACACCTTTTCTGCATTTCTTGTATTGGAGGCTTTGGAAAACTTCATAATCGTTTTGGCATTCAATTACAACTCAGGACAGCTGCAACTAGTCTATACCTGTTTTTTCTTTTCTTTTTCTTTTGGGACTGGGGGAGGTGTTGCTGGTGTCACAGCATCCCCCAGTGAACTTTCGGTTGAAAGTGAGACTGGCGAATGCATATGGTTGAAATGCCATCCGGAAGTCTACCCTTCTTTGATTGTGACGAGTCCAGGCAAATAAAGGTGTCTCTTCTCATAAGCAGTTCCTTGGAGGTTGAGTTTCCTCTGTCAACATTACTACCTATATTCATTCCTCAGATCATCTTGTCAATATAAGTACCAATATTCCTTCCTCTGATCAAACATCGTGTCAACCAAGTACCGATATTTGTCCCTCATATCCATGGTTTTCACATGTCCTAAAATCAAAGGACATAACTATCCACATCCCTTTCTTCAGATCCCCAATAGTGAATCTCCAGGATCACCAATAGTTGTTCATTAAACAAATAGTCGGCAATTAGTATGTCCTTAAGATCAAAGGACATACGCAAAACATCAATATCATCCAATATCCAGTCATTGAGTCAAACAGGGGAGGTGCTCCTAGAAGAATCTGACTGCAGAGCAGCATCACAAGCCAAGGTGAGATAAACATTCTGATAACACTAAAGAATATCTTTCTTGCATTAAATAAAATATTACGCTGAAGAGGCTATTTGCTACAGCCTTAACTAAATCTGGTTTCTGTTTATATGTAGTGAAGCTGCAGAGGCATTATACTGCTGTTTATCTGCTCCAGAAGAAACTGAAAGTCCTGGAAGCAGACAACAGTTCAAAGCTGGCAGCCAACAGTTCTAGCCTAAGAGGCCACTATGGGCAACACAACTTCTGTATAGTCGCTATCAGGAAGCAGTTTTACAAAAGAAACCTGCTGCTAAATGGTTGCTGGAGTCTTAAAGATATATTAGTAATAATCAGACAGCAGTATTCTGTCTGGTTACAATCATTTCCAAGATGTATGAATACAATTAAAGGTCATAGAGAGGCCTTCAGACTAAGTCTGAACATCTCACGCCTAAAACCAAATATTGTATCACTCATCATATCGCTCTTGTTTGTATTACACTATTACCCTAACATTCTTGTAGATGATGTTCATTAGGAAGCTTTAATGTTTAATGGAATTTTGTGTATATTAGTCCCTGTTTCTGTTTGAACTCACAATATATACATGCCTTTAATTCTTAGGAAAGAGGAAACTAAACATCATGAACATTATAAACTAGTTGGTTATATGCATTTAGCATCTACCAAGCACAAATAGTGACATAGATATTGAAATTGAAAACTGCCGCAGTGTTGGAGGATCATACAAATAAATCAATGATCAAAATCATAGAAGAATATTTCCTGACCTGTGTAAAAGGATCAAAATTAAAATGGAAACAAGCATTCAATATAAGAAACCCCAAAGCTGACTTCCACAAAAAACCCAGCAAATTGAGTCAATAAGTCACCATTTCTCAAAAACCCAGAAACAAGAATCTGTGCTAAAAACTTCTTAACAATGAGCAATAAGCAAAACTGATTTCAGTACCTGAAAGGTGGGAGCTTGTGAGAGAATCAAATTGTAGAGCAAATGGGTATACGCTTTCTTCTTGTGCAGAATCAAATCGATCAGAATATATCTGACAGTGCCCAACAAAAATCCAAAAAAAAAAAAAAAATAGTTTCAATCTTTGTTAAATTGTGAAAACGAAAATGAAGACGAAACCAAGATAGAAGCTTACTATGGGCTCGTACTTGGCCTATTCACAGAAATTGAAACCCTTTTTCCAGCTTCGTCTCTCTATTTTTCTCACTCGATCTCTGTGTACCTCTCTCGCGCGCACAGTTCTCTGTTACAGTGTTACCCAATTTGGGTTTTTCGCTAGTTTCTTGAAATCTTGGGTTAAACCCAAGTCTTAAATAATGGGCCTATTCCCATTTCCTTTTTCAGGCCTAGTCTACCAAATATTGGGTTATTATTATTTTTTTTTTTTTTGAGAATGAAAATATTGGATTATTGCATATATAGGAGTGAGGAGTTTTCGTAATAATGAGCAGATCTTGTCTAACAGTCATGTTACGGCTTCATTAACTATTAATAATTCATTATTTGTACATTGTGTATTAAGTATATTGTTATCCAAATGTTGGTGCGGAAAAATTCTATAAAAGATTTCCTCATTCACTTCCTCTGATTGGGGGTTGAGAAATTGGTCAGCAACCTACGCTGTTTGATTTTGTTTCTGGCAAGTTGGGCTTGAAAATGGAGGGATACCTGGAAAAGGCATTTTAATGACCAAGTCAATAATGGTTTGAGTTGTAGTGAGTGTAGATGAAGTTGATCTTCGAGGTTTATTCCATTAAATATTTATATGCGAGGCCGAACGAAAATCCCAACAGTGCACGTAGTGGTGTGTTTTTTGTTTTTTTTGTTTTTTTTTTTTTTTTTGTTTTTTTTTTTTTTAAGAATAAGAAACCTTTATTGAGAAATCAAATTACATAATATGAGAATGACTGGTGGTGGACATGAATTCCTCACTCTCCTCCCTAAAACCTAAACCAGTTACGGGTACGTCATCATAAATGATCTCCATGAGCCGAAAGGGACCAACCCCTAACCACCTATATCGCCTAACCTCTCGGGCTATAGAGAATCCCGAGAAACTTGATACCACCTCATGACCAACTACTAGAAAAACCAACGCAATTTTCCATACCGTGTCTCAAAAATACCAGATCACATGCAAGGATCACTCATTATCACATTGACCATAAGATAACACTAACAATAAGCCGATTTTTCGTTAGGAATGATACCACATTCATGACACCTCAATTTGACCCAACCCCAGCTCAAAGGAGTAGGGACATGCTAATGACTAAGAAAACCTAACCAAAAACACAATTGTAAACAAAATGAAAGAACAGCCACCGCAATCCTCTTCCTTCTTCCCAGTAGGCCCGCCGGCAGACCACCACCACAAGGCAACCCCTTCGACCTCACCTTGTCAAAGAAACCCAAACCACACATCAAGCCACGTCAAAACTCCTAATTGTTGTCGGCCAGTTCCAGGGTTAAACCCATATCTCCACCAACCCAAACTACCGAGAATCAAATTGAAGAACATAGTGCCTTGCCACCTTGGAGTGATAGAACTCCAAAAGTATGTGTCCTTCAACTAAAGAGCCTGAAACCACCACTGGAATCTCCGCCGAACGTCCCAACGCAGAGAAGTACCCAACGCCATACAATATATGGCACACCGCACCTGCGTCGCTGTCGATCGCCCAAAACCCATCAACCACGCTTGCGCCGCTGCCTGAGAAGATTAAAAATTGTCCAAAGAGCAGATCGTCTGATAGAACGGAAGACTGAGAGGTCCAAGACCTCAAGAACCCATCCAGTAACACCTGCCACTCATCGATGAGGCATCAAACCACGATCAACGCAAACCTAAGACTCTTGCTGTTTCCAAACCTAAGACTCTTGTTGTTTTCTCGAAGCAAATATATGTTTAGGTATTTTTTGATTTAATTTACGTAGTGGTGTGCTTGGTCTGCAAGTCATGTGTGAGTGGACCTGTAATGCCACTTTTTGGACAACGTGTAAAAGTATTTCTACTTGCTTCGGACTCGGATGAGCTAATAACTCGCTAACTGGTTATGCCTCATTCAGATCCTGTAGGTATAGGTTTTGACCAACTTGGTATATTGACATTCCCATACAAAACGATGAAGTATCTTCCAAGCTGATCCAAGAGAATCTCAGGTAATTGCATCCATGCATACATGGTAGATTAGTAGTTGGTCTAGGAAAGTATCTTTGGGGTTTAATATTCTTTATTTAAAGATATTTTTCTGGTGGACAAATTGTGTAATTGATTTCCTAAATATTTTAGGATTTGGTGTCTTTAATTGTTTATCTTTAACACAAAATATTGTTTCCTTGTAGAAGTGGTATTAGGGTAGAAATCTGTTTGTTTGTGTTGGGGGACAGCACCTATTCATATATATTGAAAAAGAGGGATGATCATAGGTGTAGGAAAAAAAACAAGAATCAGTTTGGAGGTCTTACATGCTTGAGATTGATTTTATCATATGAGTCAAATGCATTTGTTCCATGCTTAAGTGTCTTGGTCTTGTTTTTCATATGCATAAATTCTCTTGAGATTAGTAGAGAAACTGTGAAGAAAGGAGAGTGATATTTGGTGATCGTTCAAGTGAAGAAGAAGTTCAAGACGGAAGACAAACTTCGTATTAGTTTTGTCTAATCATTGTAGCCTAGCTAGTGCTATTCAAGTTTGTAAAGAACATATCCTTCATCATAAGTTAATTCTTATTTTGGGTTCACAAGAGTAAGAGCCCCGCAATGTTTTTAATCTCATATTTGAGGGTTTCACTGCTTAACTAAAATTTGGTGTTCTGTTTGTTAATTTGGCATTCTACTGCCCAGTAAGGATTGATCCGTGCATTGCAATCCCCATTTTCTAGAAAACACATTCTGTCCTTGTATTTTCACTTGGTATCAGAGTAGGTTCTAAAGCTTTTTAGTTGATCTGTGGTCAAGGATGGAACGCGAATATAACATAGCCTCCAGTTTGATAAATTGCCCCCCTTTGTTTGACGGTGAAGATTACTCATAATGGAAGATCATGATGGGGGTATTCCTCTACTCTCAGGATGAAAATATGTGGAATATAGTTGAGAGCGGATGGGAATACCCCACTAAGGCTAAAGACTCAAAGAAAGTAGGAGGGACATCTGCAAGAGTTCTTAAGCCTAGGAAGGAATGGACAAAAGAGGAGGTTCGGAATATAAGTTGTGATTTCTAGGCATGGAATTTCTTATACACAGCTTTATCCAAGAAGGAGAGGGTGAGAATCAGCCATTGTGACACGGCTAAACAAGCAAGGGATCTTCTTCAGGTCACTTATGAAGGAAATAAAAAGGTTATAGGTCAGAAGCTTCAGAGTCTTGTTTTGGAGTTTGAAAACATGCAAATGGGGGAGGATGAATCAATAGATGATTTTCATGCTCGTCTTATGAATGTGACAAGTCAGTGTCACAGTCTCCGTGATCATTTTGAAGAGCATCAGATTGTCAAGAAAATACATAGGTCTCTTTCATCAAAGTTTCAATCCAAACAGACAGTTATGGAGGAGACTCAAGACCTGGACAGCTATTCTCTTGACGAACTTATAGGTAATCTCAAAACCTTTGAGATGAGGATCAAGCCCGAGAAAAAGGTGAAAAATATTGCTTTCTCTTCTGTTAAAAAGAAAGATAATGTTGACGATGATTATGTGGATTTATCATTGTTGACAAAAGAGTTCAAAATTTTCTGAAAAACAAAAACTCCTTTGGAAACTCTTCGAAAAATTTTCCTAACAAACCTAAATGCTTTAGGTGTGGTGGAATTGGACATCTTGTTGCCGATTGCGGCAATGAGAAGTATAATTCACATGGTAACAAGGCTTTGAAGACCACATGGAGTGATAGTGATGAAGGGTCTCAATATGATGGTGAAGAGGTAAATCTTGCTCTTACTTCTTCTGACTTGGAAGATGATACTCTTGATGAAGAAACAAATGAAAAGTGTAAGTAATTGTATAATGCTTCAAAAATTGTTCTTCGAAAAAATTACAAACTTGAAAAAGAAGTTGAACCATTGAGAGTGGAAAAAGAAAAGATTGAGAAAAAATTTGAAACTTCTTTAAAAGAATGGGATGAAGAACGTACTGACCTTGTTTGTAAGACTAAAGTTTTGCAGGGTGATGTCAAGTCTAAGGATTGGGACTAGGAACATGGTGATCTTATTAACAGAATTAAAGTTTTGCAGGTTGAAGTCAAGGCTCAGTCCACTCTAAATGTTTCACAAACCCTTAAAAATGAGAAATTGCAGGATGAGCTACTCAAAGTCGAGGAAAGCTTCAACAAGTTCTTTATAGGGTCTGAAAAGGTCTCCAAGATGATGGGCTTTGGTAAAACTCATGGCAACAAAGAAGAGTTAAGTTATGAAGGTGAGTCTTACAAGCCCTTAACCTTTGTTAAAGGTGTGGAATGTGAAAATTCATTGGATTAGTCACAAGCCTCAAATAACAATGATTGTGGTCCCAAGTTGCCCAAAAGATTAGAGGCAAATTTAGCCCTTCAAACCCAACAAAAAAGTGCTCAGGTAAGTTTTGACAGTCACAAGTCCATGCGTCAGCCCAGGTACGTTCATAACTCTAAAATTTTTATTCCCACTTGTCATTATTGCGGAAAATTGGGACACATACGTCCTAGGTGTAATATACTTCGCATGGTCACTCAAAATCAGAGAAAAGAATAAAAAATTAGCCCAACTGCATCGCTGCAAGCTAAGTTGAAAGAGCATCTGAAGTTGATTAGCAGGATTGCATAGCATATTGCAATCCCCAAAGAGCAGAAGTTGAAGTAGAAACAAATCTAGAATAAAAAAGTTCAAATAATCTTTTTTCTGCTCATACGGATAATCTTGGTAATATGCTTGAGCTTGCTTTTGTTCATACTGAACACAAATTAGCTAATTCATTTACTAGGCCGTTAGACAGAACTCAATTTGAATAACTAAGAAGCACCGTTGGTGGATGCTCTTCGTATTGATTCGCTTGATCCATTTTGCATGCATTCATGTTGTATGTCTTCATGATAGTATAGATGCATTTTCTTTACGTTTCTGCATTGTTAGGTTTAGTTTCTAAAAATTCAGGATTGAAATGGTGATTTGTATTCCCGTGTGTCTGGCAGATTATTTTGAACTTAGATTGATAAGGGCCGTACTCTTTTCCATAAATTTGTGTGCAATGAGGTACCTAGCATATTTTGAATTCGCTTTTGCGTCACTCTGTAATTGGGAGCTTGAACAACATATTCTCTATCACCTTGAATCCTCACATGCACACATACTCTAAGTGGTGGTAAGTCATATTTATTGGTTGGCCTGTTCTCAATACTCTTATACGGAATATTTCCTTATTTTTACTGCTCCTTTATATATATAAAAAAGAGCTAAATACAGATTACTACTTTGTGGTTTGGGTCCAAAATCAATTCAGTTTTTGGACTTCTAATTTCATCAAAAACACCCCTGCACTTTCAATTTTGATCTAATAGGTCCAATTTGTTAGTTTTCTGACAATTGAGTTATTTAACTTGCTAATGTGGCTCATATATGACCTATGATTTATGATGTGGTGTCTGTAGGGCACCTCTAGTGAATTTAAGAGTGAGTCCTACTATTATAAATTAATAGTTTTTCAACAAATAATCAAACTATAACTTAAACCCATAATAAAATATTAACGAATTGGACCTATTAGATCAAAATTGAAAGTGCATTGGTGTTTTTGATGAAATTAGAAGTATAGGGACTGAATTGATTTTGGACCTAAACCACATTGTACTAACCAATATTTAGCCCTAAAAAAAAAGAATGATTTATGGAGCATGGTCAGACTATTCCCAAAGTAAATAGGTCTCGTCGTGACGAACAATATGAGAATTGGGAAGAAACGGGAATGGTTTGGTCACCCCGGTGGATTGTGAGACTATTGACTCAAGCAGATGTGCTTTTTGGGATGTCCTTGTTACATCTAGTACCCTAAAGTCATCTAACTTGGGAGCTGCTAGCATAATACTCGTTACATGTGTCGTAGTCTTCTTGAGCAAAAATGTTACTTTGTGTGAAAGGCCAAAAGAAAAATTCAAAATCATGCCCACACGGTGTTATAAGGGGGAATATAGTTTACTGCTTAAATTTCTTTCGTATGTGAGCCTTGCTTTTCAGGTTTCTACAAATATTACACACCCCTTGAGATATGTTCACTCTTCACAACAAGAGGTCTAGAATACTCGATCACCCTCTATCTTACCTTGTGAACGTTGAAATCAATTCACTCGTGTGAACTTACTTTGTTGCACTCTTGTTTATGGTTAATGGTATTACTCTTGTTGGAAAAGCCATGCGAATTAAATCTGTTCTTAGTATTTGGATACAACCCACTCATTGTGCGTTTGCATTTCATTCTTGCATCTCTCATCACATGATCACACTTAGGGGGAGTATTAATACTTGGACTATCTTCCTCTGATTGATTCAACTTGGGCTTGTATCTACTATGCACCATCTATTTGTGATCCTTCTTCTACATCGCTTCCACTACATAAGTTAACTTTGCCATTCCTATTCAAAAATTGGGAGAAATTAGATGTGTGGCTGTGATAACATTATTCTATCTTATGCATTTTACCAATGAGTGATAAGTGTTTCAGGAAAAAGTATGGATTATGATTCTCTCCTCCTGTACTTGTTGAGGGGGAGTTTGCGTTGATTAGATGTGTTTTGTATAGGAATGCCAAATGGGGAGATTGTAGGTATAAGTTTTGACCAACTTGGTATATTGGCATTCCCATACAAAATGGTGAAGTATCTTCCAAGCTAATCCAAGAGAATCTCAGGTAATTGCATCCATGCATACATGGTAGATTAATGGTTGGTCTAGAAAAGTATCTTTGGGGTTTAATATTCTTTATTTAAAGATAATTTACTGGTGGACAAATTGTGTAATTGATTTCCTAAATATTTTAGGATTTAGTGTCTTTAATTGTTTATCTTTAACACAAAAGATTTGTTTCCTTGTAGAAGTGGTATTAAGGTAGAAATATGTTTGTTTGTGTTGGGGGACGGCACCTATTCATATATATTGAAAAAGAGGGACGATCATAGGTGTAGAAAAAAACAAGAATCAGTTTGGATGTCTTGCATGCTTGAGATTGATTTTGTTCCATGCTTAAGTGCCTTGGTCTTGTTTTTCATATGCATAAATTCTCTTGAGATTAGTAGAGAAGCTGTGAAGAAAGGAGAGCGATATTTAGCATTCATTCAAGTGAAGAAGGAGTTCAAGAAGGAAGACAAACTTCGTATTAGTTTTGTCTAATCATTGTAGCCGAGCTAGTGCTATTCAAGTTTGTAAAGAACATATCCTTCATCATAAGTTAATTCTTATTTTGGGTTCTCAAGAGTAAGAGCCTCGCAGTGTTTTTAATCTCATATTTGAGGTTTTCATTGCGTAACCAAAATCTGGTTTTTTGTTTGTTAATTTTGGCTTCTGCTGTCCAGTAAGGATTAATCCGTGCATTACAATCCCCGTTTTTCAGAAAACACATTTTGTCCTTGTATTTTCAGATCCACCTCGAGAGAATTCTAGTTCAAAGAGATTGTGCCTCAAATAGATTGTATCTTAAAGATATTGTATCTCACTTGGGATCTTTCCTTGAGAAAATCTCTCCTCACTTAAATCCTCCTTAAAGGGTTCTGTCCTATCAAGATTCTCCTCGATAATTTATTTGGTCATCGACTAGATACTTCCGCCTCAATTGGATATTTCCTCTTCAACTAGATATTCTCGCCTCAACTAGATATTTCCACCTCAACCAGATATCTCCACCTTAACAGAATATCTCCTCTTAGACGAGAAAACTTCAAATTGAGTTCTAAAACTATTCTAAAAAATTTTCTCCCCACACCTAAAAATCAAACACATATCTTATAATTTCATATTTAAACAATTGAACGTCTATGCAATTCAAGTAACATTTATAACAAGTTTGGGAAACATAACACAGAGCAAAAATGGTCAAAATAAGGAATGGTTGCTGCAACTTGCTGTCAAACTCTTAAGCCGAGAAAGGAAGGGAATAATTCCAGCTAGCAATATTCCGTGTATGTCAAAAATGAGTGACTGCATTATTTAGGAAGAAGTTTTGCCTCTCTCCAATTGTAATTATAGATTGATTCAATCGACAAAAAGAAAAAGATTTGGTTAAATAAATGAAAGCACCGATTAGAAATAGAATAATGAGGACCCACTTAGACTCCTTCGAGTGGAAGGTCCTCACTACTTGTGAAGTTGTGAAGCACGTCTGGAAACCCCATTGGAAACACTGCAACGAATCTTTACACTTTTTCATCTAAACTTGCCAGAGGGGTTAGTCGCAACAGACAAAGATGACACGTACTCGGTATGACATGTCGGGTTTACTTGAACTTCAACACCATAAATACACCTTCACTCTTCTCCCCTGCTTCTCAGAGCTCACCATTGAGAGAAAGGATCGAGATATCACAACGGCAACATTTTCTCACAAATACGAGCCGACTGACCTCCCTGGTAACGAAAGACTCGACCTTTCTCAATTTTAGTTACTGCCCATTTATGAATATGATGCATTAAGAGCAGGGTAGGTTCTGATTTTCGTGTATTTCTGTTTTGGGTTTTTGGGCAGCAATGTCGGGGACTGATACAGGGGTTCATGACACGGAGTGGTGGTTCTTCACCAGAAAGTATTACAAGTACAACAAAAGCTCTCGCTTGAATCTGAGCACGAAGAAGGGGTACTGGAAAATCACAGGCAAGGAGCGTGGGATTAAGGCTCGAGGATCCAAAGCTGAAATTGGGAACAAGAGGACATTGAATTTTTACCAGGATCGTGTGCCGAAATCGAACAAGACCAGCTGGGTCATTCTTGAGTACTATCTTCCTGGAAATGCTGTTATTTCGTATCCGAAGCAGGCCCAGGTCGGTCTCTGATTCTCTTTATCAGTTTTTTTTTGTGATCTTGCTGTGTTTAGTGGATTGATGTGTGTCCTCAATAATGATTTTGAATACTTGGTTGTTGCATAGTATAATTGAGATTCATACTTATTAACCATGACCTCGCCTCAAATTTACGCAGGGCGACTTTGTTATCTGTCGCTTGAAGATTAAATCAGATGAGAAGGATTCTTCGGTCAGTAATGAAGGAGAACCCTGTAGCGCTGGTGTGTCGAATTGCGAAAATCAAGCTGCTGATGAAATGAATCAAGAGGTAAGAACGAGCATGTTCTTTGTCTTGATATGGAGCACGAGAAGTATAACAAATTAAGGTCTTGCTTGCTTATAGTTTTGAATCCTGATTTTATACTCGGGCACAGGGAAGAGAGTTGCTATTACATCAACCTCAGCCTCTGGATGACTGCTGGCCCTCAGCACTGCGGTCACCGGCATCCCAAGAGCTGGAAGCTGTTCTGCAAACCAATAGCACTAATGATGATTGTATTAAGTTGCAATCACCATTTGAAGATGGTGATCCTTGTCTTCTAGACGGGAATGAAGTTTCAACCTGTGATGAAGATGAGACGGTGTGTGATGTGTTTCCACAGGTGAGAATGGACATGCTTTTTGTTGTTAAACATTTTGGCTATAAATCCCAAATACTATAGCAAAACTTAAGTCGCAAGAGCGTATAGAAACAGAAATTGCTGATTCTTATGTTACAAGAATATCTTTCAACCACTGATGGTATAATGAGCCTGCTAACTACATTACATCTAAGTTAGAAATGAAGTTGTAGAGGATATGTGAAATCGCATCCTCTTTGAACATCTTCTTATACTCACTCAATATGCACATAGAAGTATGAAACTATGAACTGATGCTTGCTTTTTTGTGGTTATTAATTCAGCTATGTGATCCGCCAGAAGAAAATCTGGACTCACTCTTACGTCCACCTCAGCCACCAGATCACCGCCCATCCATACTGCAGTCACCAATATACACAAAGTTGGGAAATGTTTCATATGTCAATCTCTATTTTGGTGAATGCAATAATTGGCAATCTGCATTTAAGAAAAAAGTTTCAACCAATGAAGTTGACATACCAGTTAGACATATCTTGTCTAATTTTGAAGATCAAGCTACAGATTATAGGATTCTGAAGGTGAGAATGGTATGTTATATTGCTATATGAATTTTATCTCAAAACAATTATGTTCAAGCACTAAACTCAATGCTTGTTTATTTTTTATTCTTAATCCAGGTGCATCATCCTCAAACCAAAGAAAATCTGGAATCAGCGGTTTATTCATTCCAGCCACAAGATTCTACTCTGCAGTCAATGATGTACACCATATATGGAGATGCTTTACATAATATTGAATGCAATGATTTGCAATCTTCGAACTATAACTCTTCTGTCCCAAAGTTTTTGAATGCAAGTTCTGCTGACCAGGATTATTACTTTTCTGATCAAACAACACAGACTCCTTCCATAGACTCCAACCTGCCAACGTCACTGAGAAGGGTCTACCATGGGGATAGTGGAGTAAGCAGGTATGATACAAACACTGAAGTAGCCCATGGAAGTGTACAATATTTGTCTGCATTAGCTATTGGAAATACCCTCCAATGTAGCTAATGAACTACAAGAGTATGATATTATCCTGCAGCTAATGGATAGGCCTTTGAAGGAATTGAAGATGAAGCTTTTCAAAGATGGGATATCAATGCTTGTACTAACTGCTCCCGGAAGAAGTGGGAAAACTACACTGGCAACAAAGTTTTTTCAAGATGGTGAAGTCAGATATAAATTAAAGAACAATATCTTCTTTGTAACGGTTTCCAAGAAGCCCAACTTAGACCTTCTTGTACAAGAGAACGCAAAGGTTCCCAGACACCCGATTTCCAAAATGAAGTAACTGCAGTTAATTGGCTACACGATTTTCTAGACCAAATGGGACAAAATCCTTTACTGTTTGTTTTGGATGATGTTTGGTCTGAATCCGAATCCCTTCTTGAGAAGTTTGATGAATGGAAAATGTCAAGTTGCAAGATTCCAATCTGCCTCTTCTAATTCAGGCAAGTGTAACAATATGCCTTCAATGGCTTGTGTTCCCTGTTATAACAAATAAGTCAATTCCAGGAATAAGTAATTTTCATGTTAAATGAAATGACAGTGCTATCCAAGCTTGGAGATTCAATTTGTTTAAAATCTTACCGTATTCTTGTGAATACGTGAAAAATGTCGTTGCGAAGCCACAACTTATCGCTTCCACTAGGCTCTTCATAAGATTCTTGTCGAACAATTTCACATCCCATTTCTTGTATGAAATCATGCATACCTATTTCATTGCCTGATTAAATAGTTAAGAGCGATTTCTCAACAAGAACATCTATTGCAATGGGAGTGCAAACGTCAGAACTGTATTGTAGTTCAATAATAAACTTGGCTTGACATTGCAACGAAAAACATGCGATGTCCAGAAAAATTTTCTTCTTCATCTCATCAAGTCCATCATAACTTACTTTTAGCAAATCAAAAATTGTTATGTTGGGAGCATTCCGTAGTTTTTCCAATATATGCAGAATTCCATGCATCTGGACTTCTTTTATACAAGAAAGACCCCAAAGTTTTAAGGGCCAAGGGAAGACCTCTGGCATAGATAACAAAACGCTCAGAGAGCTCTATGTATTCTTCTTCCGGCTCATATTTCCTAAAGGGTTTCAAACTAAACAGCTGAAGTGCTTTATTTGAGTTTAATCGCCTCACCTATATGGTTTTTCTATACCATGTGTGACTAGTACATGTCGATTTCTGGTTCTCCTTAAACCAAACCACTGTCTCCCACCAAGTTTTCCAGTTGCTCAGATTGATCGACATCATCAAGAAATAGAAGAACCACTTTATTATATAAACATCTCTTTGTGATTCCACTATAAACATCCCATACTGGAACATTTTGTTCCTTCAAGATTTAGGAAAGAGTTTGTTTTTATAGATGAATTAGACCATGGGTTGCAAAGACCTCTCTAACATTTGCTAGAAAGATGCAAACTTCAAATAGATTAGAGATATTCTCATATACTAGTCCAGCTAGTGTTGTCTAAACCAGCCCAGCCATCCCCTATATCCCTATAAAGCGAACATCATTTGCTTCTTTATCTAAAAGAATATCTATTTCCTCCAGTTAAAACTAAGAGAACAAGAAGCTTTAGAGAACAAGAAGCTTTAGAGAACAAGAAGCTTTTGAGGATGAATTCTCACACACATTGATTCAATATACAAAGGGATATTTTATACTCCTGGACTAACAAGGAAAGTAATCAAATCACAATTACAATCCTGATTCTAATGCTTAACGCCATTACTTTACCCTTTTGATGCTTAAGAAAGAGAGTATGATCCGAATTGCTTTGTTTGTAACCAAATCGCTTCATTGCCTGAGTAAAACGCCCAAGCCATGCACGGGGGGATTGCTTCAAACCAAAGAGTGACTTCTTCAACCTACACACAACATCCGTTTAATCAGCAGTCTCATACCCAGGAGGTAGACTCATATACAGTTCTTCAGCCAAATTTCCATGTAGAAAAGCATTTTTCACATCAAGTTACTTGAGAGGCCAATCTAGATTAGCCGCTAAAGAGAGAAGCATTCTGATAGTATTGATGTTGGCTACGGGTGCAAATGTCTCATCATAGACTATACCATACGTCTGTGTAAACCCTTTTGCTACCAATCTCGCCTTATATCTACTAACTGAGCCATCTGAATCATGTTTAATTGTGTATACCCATTTACATCCAACTGGCCTTTTCCCTTTAGGTAACACCATCAATTCCAGAGTGTTATTCTTCTGTAGAGCTTCCATCTCTTCTTCCATCGCTTTTGACCACTTTGGATCTCTTAGAGCATCCTGCACTTTGTTAGGAATAGATACAGAGGAAATATGATGCACAAATGACTCATATGACTTGGATAACCTATGTATAGATATATAATTGGCAACCGGATACCTAGACTTAGCTTTAAGACTAGGTTCATATTTCTTTGGTGGTTTACCACGAGTAGAACGAGGAGGTAAAATAGACAAATTGGGTTTAGGTATTACCTCACGTTGACCTTCAGGATCTTGGAGAGTTTGGCTCGAGGGAAGAGATGAAGAAGAGAGAGAGAAGTTTCCAGCAATCTTGCATCTTCACCCATTTCTATTTCGTTTTCTTCTCTATCTCTTTCTTCTGTTTCTTTTTCTTCAATTGCTACGTTCCTTTCTCTTTCTTCTTTCTCTTCTCTTTCTTTTTCTTCTTTTCCTCCAGTCACGTCACTTTCTTTGTCTTCTCCTTTTTTTGCCCCTTTTCCTTCAGTTGCGTCACCTTCTTTGTCTTCTCTGTCTTTTTCTCCTTTTTCTTCAGCTCCGTCACCTTCAGTTGCTTCTCTTTCTTTTTCTCCTGTCTCTTTTCCATCTTTGTCCTTTAATATGCCACTGCCACTTACCATCTCTTCAAAATAACCATATTGCTTCCCCTGCAGAGAAGGATGAGTGGGAGAAAAATAACAGGTGTGCTAAAAAAATGTGACATCCATCGTCACATAGAATTTTTTAGTAGGAGGATGAAAACACTTATACCCCTTTTGATGGGTCCCAAACCTAACAAAAACACACTTCAAGGCACGAGGTTCTAACTTCGAGCATTGGTTCTTAGGAATATGAACAAAGACTATGCACCCAATGACTTGAGCAGGAAGATTATGGAAAGAAGGAAGAGATACATGGGACGAGAGGACCTCAAGTGGAATATGATTTTAGAGAATACTAGACAACATCCTATTGATAAGATGAGAGGCAGTGAGAATTGCTTCTCTCCATAAATACTTGGGCATATTTGCACTAAAGAATCAAACGAGCAACTTCAAGAAAGTGGCGATTCTTACACTCAGAAACACCATTATGTTCTGGGGTTTGAGGACATGTGGTTTGATTATGATACTATGTGTACAAAGATATTCCTGGAACTCGCTCATATATTCCCCCCAATTGTCAGACCGAAAGAGTTTGATCTGACCATTGTACTGTGTATGAATCATATTTTGAAAATTTTTAAAAGATGGAAACACAGTATCCTTGGACTTCAGTAAAGCAATCCAAGATACACGAGTACAGTCGTCAATAAAAGACACAAAATAGTGCATACCAGAAGGAGTAGGATCTCGTGAGGGTCCCTATAAATTAGAATGAATCAATTCAAAAGGTATAAGATTTTTATTTGAAATACTCAAAGGGTAGCTAACTCAATGGCTTTTGGCCAGAAAGCAAGTTTCACACTTAAAAGATGACTTTGAAATGCCCAAAAACAAAGAGGGCATAGACTTTCTCATATTACTAAAGGAAGGATGACCAAGATGACAATGCCACAACCACACTTCATTTAATTGCTGCTTAGAACTCGAAATCAAAGCTACTAGGGCCTTCTTCCCTGGTGTTATCCCCACATACATCTGATGCAGATGAAACAATCTTCCCCTCAAATCTCCTTGGCCAATTATCTCCCTTGACTAAAGGTCCTGAAAAACCACATACATGGGGAAAAAGGTCACAGAGCACTGAGATTCAGTGTTTAATTGAGGAACAGAGATTAAATGATGTGACAAATCAGGAACATATAACACATTCCTAAGCTCTATGGGAAAAGCTTCACCATTAGCATTAGTAACTTTGGACACTAGAGAGATTGAGAAAGAGGTAAAAGAATGATTTATTGTAAGTCATATGTTCAAATGCCCTAGAATCAATAATCTAAGTGTCTTCCCTAACAAAGTCATACACAAATAAAGCCTTACCAAACTTACCTCTTCTAACAAAAGAGACTGAAGCATTACCCGACTTTTTATCCTTTTCCTCCATACCCTGGTAATCCAGGTTCTGAATTAAATTTGCAGCATTGGTACGGCCTCGTTGGTTAGCTCCCGATTTATTCCAGGTATTTTGTTGATTTGGATACCCATTCAATCGATGACACTTAGTCCTCCAATGCCCATAATTCTTGCAAAAAGTATAGTACGGCCATGTTCCTCCTTGAGAACTTAGTTGTGGTCAAAGTTGTTGAGGTGGTAGTGTATATTTTGACTGTGAAGGCTTGGTTTGGACAGTGAGACTTGATAACTCCGAATGGATTGCTTTGGTGCTATCAAGTTGAGTCTTATCTTTGCGTATATATGCAAAGGCATCCTTAAGAGTAGGTGTAATTCCACGTCTGAGCAACTCACCCTTTTGCACTAGCATGCTTGTCGTCGAGACCATGAAGGAAGATATGCAGCCTCATTAGATCATTCTCTTCATTGTGTAACTTGATGTCAGCATTCTTCATCTTGTTGGGACGCCTTTGATCAATTTCCACCCATAAGCCTTTGAGGGCAGGATAGTATACTGCCACAGGCTGCCCATCCTCAGTCATCTTGAATGCCTTGGTATAGAGCTCATGTATTTGGGCAAAATCTGAGTCATTTAGATACAATTGCTTCAGAGTATTCTAAATTTCTGCTGCAGTTTCACACACAATGATTAATTGTACTACCTCATCCGTCATGGCCTTCTAGAGCACAGACATCACTGTACCATTATGAGTTTCCCACTTTGCATATCCTACATCTTCTTCATCCGGTGTCTTAATCAATCCATTCACATATCCTATCTTGTCCAGACCGCAAAGATGAGAAGTCATCATCTTCTTCCAAGTATGATGATTTGTGCCATTCATCTTGGCACCACCAAATCCCCCTCCTGAAGATTCTTGATTCACAAATACCTCCACCTTCTGCATATCAGAAGTCACAATCTACTTGGAACTTTCTTCTCCACCATGATACTTGAACTGCAACAATCTCCTCCCTTTACACTGTGGAAACAACGAACAATAAACCAAGACCAAAAATCCGAGATCGGATTCTTGGCTCTGATACCAAGTTAAAACTAAGAGAACAAGAAGCTTTAGAGAACAAGAAGCTTTTGAGGATGAATTCTCACACACATTGATTCAATATACAAAGGCATATTTATACAACTCTAATTCTGGACTAACAAGGAAAGTAATCAAATCACAATTACAATCTTGATTCTATACAACTAGAATAATCCTATTCCTAACAGTAATCCTAAAATATCTGGGACTCACAACACCTCCAGCTTAGTTTCCATTCCAGCTAACTTCTCTGAGGAACCAAATATTATGGGACTAGGATGCACTTTGCACGACAGTGCTTGCACAATCTTTTTGACAAGCTTTGTTGCATACCTAAAAACAAGAAAACAAATAATCTTATAATTCCCATGGGAATATATGATTATTTAATCACTTCTAAGAAACGAAGCATTAAAAGAGCGTTTTGTAGCACTATCAAGTGCTGAAACTTCAGAGATATGAGTCATTCTATTAATTCAATATATAGGGCCAAGGTAATTCACTTCCTCTGGAAGAACATCTACTGCCGCTATGGTGTCCCCCACACAATCATCACAGACAATGACACGCAGTTCAACAATAGGGAGCTCATTTCCTTCATCTCCAACTTGGGCACCAGGATGAGTTTTGCATCTGTCGCTCACCCCCAAACCAATGGCCAAGTCGAGGCAGCAAACAAGATAATCAAAAAGCTGCTAAAAAAGAAACTCGACGACGCCAAAGGTTTATAGGCGGAAAAACTGCCTGAAGTCCTGTGGGCCGTCAGGACTACCCCAACTTCCGCCACAGGTGAAACACCAATCTGCATGATGTTCGGAACAGAAGCTGTCCTACCTATTGAGATCACTCAACCCACCGCTAGAGTCGAAGGCTACTGCCCTGAGATCAACGGCGAAGGGGTCAGACTAGACAAGGACCTCCTAGAGGAAAAACGACACAAGGCCCATTTGCAAAATTTACAAAACAAACAACGGGTGTCGCATTTCTACAACGCCAGGGTCAAGGCCCGGAACCTCCAACTGGGGGATTGGGTAATGAAGGAGGTCATCCCACCGCCGATGGTACTCAGCCCAACGTGGGAAGGTCCATACAAAATTACGGAAGTCGTTAGCCCCGGCACCTTCTACTTAATGGAGAAGCACGGCGTCACAACGACCCACCTTTGGAATACCGAGCACCTCCGATATTACTACAAATAGCCATGCCGCTACCCAAGAGCATCTTGACTTAGCTAAATTTTTGTTCAATATTTAGCTAAGGGAAGCTACCCAATGGGTACAACCCCACTTTTATAAACGTTGATCCGTTAGTCACCAATGAAACGAGGAATTATTCAAACCATTGTTGCCAAACCCATGCACAAGAATTAACTGGTGACGCCAACAAAATTCGGCAGACCACGTCTGCTACCTCGTGCACTTGGAATAATTTTAATTCCTTTAATGTTTCGATTAGTTAACACACAAGTCAAGGCTCTAACAGTAGGGCGGCATACAACGAACACAATTCAATGACGAGTACCACAACAAGAATCTCGAAATCAAATAACCAGTTGAATTTATTAGGGATCGGGACTCCCCGCCCAAAAGTGTTTCCGAAAATTACAAAAGCCTCAGCGGTAAAAAAAAAAAAAAGAAATAAAGAGATCTCAGCAGCACTACAGTGGGTGATCGTCAAGGGTTTTGGGAAGCTGTAGTGCCATCCTCGCCTGCCGCTAGCGGTTGTTGCTCTGACATATGGCTCTCCTGATCGGACCCATGAGCGGTCGGACTAGGAGTCACGATGGTTCCATCTGGTCGAGTGTGTGCAGCCAGAAAGCCGGCACGCGAAACCTCAGACTGCGTAGGAGGTGGAGTCCGCTGAGAGTCGCCCACCAGATGTTCACCGCTCTCCCCACTTCCTGAACGAACACCCTCAGCGGGAGTAGGAGCCACCCCACTAGTAGAAGGCGCTGTCTACACTGCCAGTCTGGCGGGCTGGGATGCCTTCACCTAGTCTATAGCACCCTTCTGCCTCATCAAGTCTAGGTTAGCGGCAGCGCCAGACTTTACCGCCTCCGCCATGGCATATTTGTACTCGGCGGACTGTTTAAACGCCTCCACAGCGGCGGCCTCCGCGAGACTCTTATCTGCTTCCAGCCTGGCAACTGCGTCCGCCAACCTATTCACCTCGGCAGACCTGGCGGCAGAATCCCGCTGATGGATCTCAATCTTCTTGATCTTGGCCGCCAGTTGATCCTTCAACAGAACCATGTCCTGCTGCAGATTAGCGACATCGTTATTCAGCTCGAGGTCACGCTCGACGGCGACAGACAGCTTGCCACGGACATCTAACAGATCACACTCGGCCTTGGACAGGCGCCGCTCAGTCTCCGCCAGTCTCTCTTTGGCTCCCGCCGGCTCCCCCTACAGACAGTCAATCTCTTTCTTCAGCTGTCGTTCAGTACGGGGCTGACTCGACGCCGCCAGACACAACTGGTGCAACCCAACAGACAGGTGCCCAAAGTCAGAGCTGAAGGGCGACTGATCAAGGGCGGTGGAGCGAACTACCTCTTCGAGGCAGCCGAACCCTAGCCTCTCACACTGGGGATACAGATACTCCTGCTCAATGTCGGTAAGAAACTCAGTAAAGGCGGCAAACGAGTCCAGAGCCTCCCCCCCGGCAGAGACGGTCTTATTCGGAACAGACTGCTTCGATTTCTTCTGTTGACAGGCCCCCATGGTCTCCACCCCTTCCGCCTCGTCATTCTTACGCCGCTTCTTTTGCAACGCTTGCGCAGCACCAGCAGCGACAGACCTTGAGGCTGCCTGCGGCTCCAACCCCGTAACAGTAACTGGTGCCTTCGTTGCCACTGTTTTCTCCCTCTGGGACCCATGCCATGTGGCGACCACTCTCTCCCTCACCTGCACAGCGGATGCAGGAGCCGACCTCCCGCCAGAAATGCCGCGATCAACCGCAGCCCCGGCCTGAACGGCTGGCAAACCATCGGCGCCAAGATGGGAATGGTGAGGCATTAGCAACACCACTGGCACCTCGGACTGGCTGAGCGCTAGTGTCTTTGGGTTGACCGTAGTCTTCTGGGCCGCCAGCCCTTGAGCATACATGTCCTCCAAAAAATTGTTCATCTCTGCACGGTCCATTGCCTTTGCAAAAGCGTCTTGGCTCCTTCTATTTCCCGGCGGAGATTCTACAAAAACAAATAACAAGTTAGCCCACCATAAACTGGACTAAGAAAACAAATCACTGAAAGTTACTTACCAAGGGAGCGAGTCAACTCTTAAGTGACCAACAATTCCCAACCGGTGAGAAGCCTGAGGTCAAGCAGGTTGCGGTTTTGCCAACACCTTCTAATCCTCGCCACACGACACTCTTCCTCGCGAGTCCGGTTGTAACACAAGCCCGCTAAAAAAAAAAAGGTGAGGTGATTAGAATTATAACAAGCAAAGCCAAAATCTGGAGTGGTGGAGGTCGACGACAACCTCTGATGGGCTGAAACTCCGGCTTAATCCAAAAGGTCAGCGACCCCTCATTCGGCCCCGCCTGGTATTCCCACCCGTTGGTGGCAACATAGAAGGTCCCCCGCTAGTGCGACATGGAATCCTTCAAGTTCTCGATTAACTTAGGCGCCCCTTGCCACCGACTTAAATTCGCTTGACTGCTACAACCTCGGCGCCTCACATACACCAACCCAAAGAAATGCAATACCTCCGCCACGGTTGGACCCTCACAACTGGACATGCGCCATAATGAGTACAGCGCCATCAGCAACCGCCACATATTAGGATAAATCTGCCCAAAGGCGAGGCCAAACTCGCAAACGAAAATCTGGAGGTTGGGGAGCAACGGAAGGGGCACACCTTGGCGGAAAATGGCCTCATGAACAGCAGCGTGCCACACGGGCAAGATTGATGCTCTCTCATTAGCGGCTGGTGGACGCAACTTCACCACTCCAGGTAGGCGATACGCCCGCTTTAGAAGACTGACGGCGGCCTCGGTCATACCGCCTCCAGCCTCATCAACCGCGGTTCCATCAGACAGGAACCAGGCGGATTTCACTTCCTCTCCCCCGACGTCCTCCCCATCAGTGGAGCCACTAGCTGCACTATTGCTCGCTAGCCTCTCCTCACGCCGCTCGAATCGGCCATCATCCTCCATGGGCCTAGAACCCTCCGGTCACCCACCTCAAGCCATGGCCACTTCCCCAGGTATGGTTTGTAAAGGTTTGATGTCTAGCGGTTCCGACAGTGAGGTTCCTGCAGGGGCAAATAGACGCAACGAATCAATAAATATCCAATCCGCCTCGCTGAACGACACGTCAGACACGGAATCCTCACTGCTCGAAATCTCTACGACGCTAGCCATTACAAACCCTAAAACCCAAACCAGTTAGTCCACAAAAGATCTAGGCTACCCCTATGGCAATTTTCATCCAGGAATGTCAAGAACAGTTACCCAGATTTGACCAAAACAAGAACACCAACCCACACTAACCTAGATTCGACCATCTAGCAGAAATCCCTAAACCTCATCTCTGTCAAAAATACAAGAAGAGAAACCCCCCCTCGAAATACATATTGCACCCTCAGAACACACCAGCGAGACACAAAAAAACTACTCAAGTAGAAGAGCAAAACAAAAAAAACAAAAAACTGAAAAGGCTCAGAGTCACTAACCTACTGGTGTGAGAAGTTAGGAGCGTTCGCACTCTACGCCTTCACTTCCAGGGATCCCTTGTGCACCGAAACACCGATCTCTCGCTCGAATGGCAAAAGTCACTTCTCAAATGCCAGATAACAGAGCTTGAGGACGACGACGAAGTTTGAAGAAGAGATAATGGTGACAACCTCAAAATTTTCCCCCCTTTTAATGTCAACATCAGTCAAATCCAGGCCGTCCCCCAGAAAGCGATCTCACTCTCCAGCAGCCCACGTGTCCCACGATCTCATTCAGTTTTTGAAATAACTGAGGCGTCGCCTCGGAGATTGAGTGGATAATTACTCACATTAATGAAGAAGAGACGGGCGTGCTCCGAACTCACAATCCCAAACGTTAGACCGACGCATGACGACCACGTGGCAGAAGCCATCAAAGGGGGCGAGTATATCAATCATCCAGGTTCAGTGCCCCTACACCATAGGGAACCCGTTCCCTACTCATCTGGCAAATCGAGTATCCGCTATGCGCAACAGCGCTAGAGGAACTTTTCGCTCCTTATCTGGCAACCGAGTATCCGCTATGCGCCACACCGCTAGCGAAACTTCTCGCTCCTTATCTGGCAACTGAGTATCCGCTACGCGCAACACCGCTAGCGGAACTTCTCGCTCCGCATTTGGCAAATCGAGTATCCGCTACGCGCAACACCGCTAGCAGAACTTCTCGCTTCTCATCTGGCAATCGAGTATCCGCTACGCGCAACACCGCTAGCGGAACTTCTCTCTCCGCATCTGGCAAATCTAATATCCGCTACACGCAACACCTCTAGCAGAACTTCTCACTTCTCATCTGGCAATCGAGTATCCGCTACGCGCAACACCGCTAGCGGAACTTCTCGCTCCTCATCTTACAAGCGAAACTCCGCTAAAAGAAGTGGAACTCTCCCCACTTACCTTGCAAGCAAGACTGCGAGACATTTGCTAGCGGTATTATGTTGGCGGAAACATTACTCCCCGCTGCTCTATAGCCCCTTATCCTAGGCAGAGGTATTCCCGCCTCATCCAACGCTTCAGGGTACGCCTCACTTGCAACGACCGCCACCCGGTGTTGCAGCAAAACCATGATCCTCCCGGTCAAACACGGGGGCACGTCAACAATCTTCGACGACCCTGATCAGGCACGTTGACCCCCGCCGCTTGGGTATCAAAGCTTGGGCTCGTTATCCAACACCCTCTGTTCAATGAAAATCCCCTAAACCAACAATACATAGACCAAATGGAGGTCTATCTTAGCCGGGGAGTGGGGGACTCCCTGGTTGGCCTAGCAGGGGCCCACCCGAAAGGGTATAAAGCATTTGTTCAATCAGTCCATGGTTGACAACTCACTGATGCTAATTATGCTTTGCAAGTCTAGCGGGAGTAACGCTTCAAACCGCTAGGAAACTCCCCAACCAAGATGACCCTCCTTGAATGGAGACTTGGGGGACTTGTACTTACATGAGCATTTACCGAGCATAATTAGCTGCAATGAGCCACGCTCATACCATCGCCATAAATACCAGCCCCCGCCATAGGAGTCACCTATGGGAACACAGCCAAGTAGGCTACTGCCTAAGCCCCGGCTTACTCCCAGATCACCATTGACGTGCCGCCACGCTCCGCGCTAGCACAGCATCAGAAGCTTCAGAAACTGGGAACTGAAGCATGTCAGTCCCACATCAAAAACATGGAGAATACCAGCTCCCTCCCCACCTATAAAAGGTTAACTTCTCTCTCCTCATTAATTATGCACTTTTACTACTTGCCTACTGTTACCTTGTTAGCACAAATACATTGACTAACTTAAGCATCGGAGAAGAGAAGACCGCCCGACACGGTCTCCCTCTGATACCCTCTTTGTATCTCACTTGATAGGGAGCGGGAATACAGATAATATCAAATAGCGGTCCGCTCACTGGGCCTGCATTGATCATAATTTAGCCACCGCTAAATATAAAGCATTAACACAACAATTGAGATGTGGTACCTCAAATAAAAGTCAACGACCAAAACCCTTGCAACAATTGGGTACGGTATCTCATGACAGATTGCTACCTGATCAAGTTACCTCTCGGGTGTTGGATAATAATTCATATATATATTTGTTGCCCTAAAACATGGAAATTACTTGTTCTAAAGTCCAATTTATTGTTGATTTATCTAATTCCATTATTTTCTTAATCTTATGCTTTTGCTTAAGCTTTTTGTTTATTTATATAAATATTTAGTATGTTTTCTTTATCATACTAGGAAATGATGGAAGCATGAAAATGAAAAGTCAACTTTAGCACATTTTCCTACTTCATATAGGAGAAACCAAGCTAAACAAGGAAAGAGGGGCGGCAGACTAACAAAACAAAATCCAAATAAGCTAAAACTTTCCATATCCATTCTAGACATCTTAAGGATCATTTCTTATGAATAGTGCAAAAGCTAGATTGGAGTGGAAGATCTTCAAACAATCAGTCTAATTTCTAAAAGACAAAACTGGAAAACCCGACCTGTAAGGAGTCCAGCAGCATTTCCGGCCCAACCACATGGAAGTAAGCTCTAAATTTTATCAAAATAATTTACACTCATGGTGGATAATTTGATATGAGGAAGTCGAATGATCATTATGAATTCTTGGTGGAGATATAATTGAAGGAATAAAGGAGCAGAAAGTGACCCAAAACTATCTCCATCACTTATCATTTTCATGTCTCTCACTCATAATAACGAGAACTTAGATGCTCTTCTCTTTTCCTTTAGCCATGTTTTTCTACTCTCTTTAATCATTACTTCCAGTCATACTCATACTCCACCTCCATACTTCCACTATCATATTCCATCTAATTTATTCTACTTTCATTATTACTTCCACTATCATATTCCACCACAGTTGTCCCTACTTTTATCATTACTTCCACTCCATCTCATTTATTATACTTTTATCATTACTTCCACTATCATACTCATATTTATCTTCTCTATATAAGCATCATTTCATTATACTCTTGTGACACCACTCATATACCACTTCATTAGATCTTTCTCTCTCTCTATATTCTCTACAATCCACTATCATCTCCTTCACAAAGAATCCATCACCACCACCATCAATCCATAACATCTATTACCACCACCACCACCACCACCAAAGTCATCATCTTTCCCACCTATCCATTCTATTTCATATACGATATCCCCTACTCATAATCCCTACACTATAACTTGGCCCTTATACTTGAGGGTGGCTATTTGTCTAACAAGTTTTTGGCGCCGTTGCGGGGGATTGGAGTAAAATCCGATTCCTAGCTTGGTTTGCCTTAGGGTAGCTAGAAATTTTACTTTTGTTTTGTGTTTCAACTTATGTTTTATATTTTCTTTGTTTTGTTTGTTTTTGTGGTAGTTACCTTATTTTTGAAATTGTGTAAGTACTTTGGGTAAGTAAATTAGTAAATTGTGGTAAGAAAAAGACAAATTGTGAGCATGTTGAAAACAAAAAAGAATTAATCTTTCCTAGTAACTATTTGCTTATTACTTATTGTAATTTCTTTTTTGTTGCAAAATTAAATATTTGATAGTTAGATTTATTTCTTTTGGATTAGAAGTCGATAGAAATTTGTCAAATAAATAAATAAATAAATAAATAAATAAAATATAAAAAAATAATTAGAGTAAATTAGATTAGGAATTTTATTTTTGTAACGTCGAGCTTACTGGCTCAACATAAGTAGGTTTACTCAATTAATGCGATGTCTAGGCAAGGATCTAAAAGAGAAAGGTAACCGAAAGGTTGAAAAGCGAGCATTGCTCCACCAAAATCTTTTCCCTCCTTACCTGGTCGCATTGAAAGAAATTACCGAACTGTTGTGTGATAGGCAACACCCAAAGATCGGATTCCTCTTGTCTTTACTTAGTGAAAAGAAAAAAAAAAGTCACAATTTTTAAATTTTTGTATATACCTTGCATTTTATTTTAATTATAGTTACTCATATCCTTCACTTTGTGTGTTCTTTAGGTGTGTATGAATCTTGTGCTCAATCAAGTGAAGAGCATCCATCTCCTCCAAGCACACCAAGTGACGACCAAGTCCATATCATTCAAGAGGATAGTAGTGAAGAAGAACCTCGTCCTATCGATCTACCCACTTTACTTCAATACGTTGATCGAAGAGCAAAGGAGTTGATAAGACAACCAAGGGAGGATCGTCCTAAACTAAAGATGGGTGATGAACCAATGCCGTTGAAGGACTATACTGTTCCTACTTTCACAAATCATCCAAGTTGCATTGTCTTGCCACCATGTGCTCATGCCTTTTCCATTATGCCAAGCACCTTGCAACTTCTATCGGCTTGTGATCGTGGCTTCACCGGCGATCCTTTTAGGCACATTAAGTTTTCTCAACAGTCCAACTCAATGGTATTGATGAAGACAGTCTTAGGCTAAGGCTTTTCCCCTTCTCATTGAAGGATAAAGCCAAAGATTGGTTGTACAAGATTCCGGCGGCAAGTATCAAATCATGGGATGACATGAAAGCCACATTCCTGAAGAAGTACTTTCGACCATCAAAGAGTAATGCATTAAGGAACTCACTCATGACTTTCCAAGAGTTTCCATCGGAGTTGTTCCATGAGTCTTGGGAGAGATTCAAATACATAGCAAAATTGCCCTAATCATGGTGTCAAGAAGTGGTTGCTAGTGAGCACTTTCTACAATGGGTCAATTCAAAATACAAAGAGAAAAATTGACAATGCTTGTCAAGGGAGCTTCATGGAGAAGAATGAGATTGAAGCGGAAAGTGTTCTTGACTCATTAGCCGAGTCATCCCAACTCTATGATAATCAAAGTGATGAAGACCGATGAAAGAAGCCAATGTCATTTTGAAGGAGCAACAAAGAAGAGGAGGTATGTATGGGATGGATCCACCAAATACTCAAATGCAACATGAATAAGAAGGTAGACTTGATTCTTAATGCTCAAGGAAACCGGGAGCAACTCCAACCTATGTCAAGCAAGATGGTTGAGCAAGTGTGCTTAATTTGTGAGAGTGATCAACATGAGACAATGCTTTGTCTAAGATGAGGTGTACTTCAAGTTCATATGGAGCAATGCAACCAAGTTGGTTTCCAACCAAGGCCAAGAAATGATCCGTATAGTAACACCTATAATCTCGGATGAAGGAACCACCCTAACTTTGGGTGGGGAGGCAATCAAATCCGAGAACAAGGGTTGGAAAATCGTGATCAAGGCCAAGGTTTTCAAAGGCCTAATGGTGGCTTGCAAGGTGCAAGCTCCTCCAGCTACAATAATCAAGGAGCCAACAATCAATTCCAAAGGGCGCCTTATCAACGTCCACCTCAAGCACAACCTATAGTGCCACCTCAAGAGTCATTGAAGACGCCTAGTGTTGAAGACATGTTGATGAGTTTCTTTGTAGAGAACAAGGGTACTCAAGTAAAGCAAGATAAGAAGATCAATGTCCTTCACCAAAGCATGAGAAAGGTTGACATACAAATGGGACAACTAGCCCAAGAGTTGATCCAAAGGAAGCAAAGTGTGTTTCCAAGTCAAGTGGAGAACAACCCAAGGCATGAAGCCAAGTCCATTACTACTTTAAGAAGTAGGATGAAATTTGAGAATAATGTATACATGCCTACCAATGAGGAGGTTGTGACTTCTAAAGAGCCGCCCGGTTTTTGAAAAGAGAGAAAAGGGCAAGGCAAGAGAGTTGTCACATGAAGAAGTCATATTGGGGTTTAATAATGGTGAAGAGGTTTTGAATGAGAAGACGAATGCCTTTGACAAACCTTTGGGTTTAGAGTAGCTTTAGAAGAAGAAGAAGTGCAAGAGGAAGCCTTGAAGAACAAACTTAATACCAAGGCTAGAACTCATGACAAAGAAGGCTCCACTTCAACCGAAAAACCATTCAAGAGAGGTATCGCTTTTAATCCTCCTATGAAGATAGTTCAAGAGAAAGAATTTTCCCTTCCTTATCATCAATTTCAAAGACAAGAAGCATTAAGGCAAAAGAATGAGCAGGTGAAGAAGGAGTTTCTTGACTTATTTAGAAAGGTGGAGATTAACATCCCTCTTTTGGATGCAATCAAAACAATTCCTACATATGCTAAGTTTCTCAAGGAGCTATGTACCCACAAGAGGAAGTTTGAGAAGGATGAGAAAGTGTGTCTAAGTGAAGAAGTTAGTGCGGTTTTGCAAAGAAAACTTCCACCAAAGTTGAAAGATCCGGGTTTATTCATCGTTCCATGCAAGATAGGTAGAACCTTCTTTGATAAAGCTTTGACGGATTTGGGTGCTAGTATCAACTTAATGCTTTATAGCGTCTATGAATCCCTTGGAATTGTGAAACCTAGCCCATTGCTATCTCTTTGCAAATGGCGGATAGGAGTATTGTTTACCCAAGATGGGTTGTGGAAGATGTTCTTGTCAAGGTAGAAAACTTGATCCTACCGGCGGATTTCATCATTTTAGACATAGAAGAGGCTCCTCTTGATGAAAAAGAGTTGCCTATCATTCTTGAGAGAGCATTTATGGCAACCGCTGGTACTAAGATTGATGTCAATGAGGGCTTGATGACCATGACCATTCATGATACCACAATTGCTTTTAGAATCTTTGATGCAATGGGTAAGCCATCAAACGCCTATGATTGTTTTTGGATTGATGTTTTGGATGGTATTGAGAAGATGGTGGAGAAAACTTTCATTGAAAATGCATCCCAAGATCCATTGGAGATATGTTTGCATCATAATGGTATGGAATTCATTGAAGAGGCAACCAAAGAAGCAGAGCTTACGCTTGAAGCCTTAAGGCCTTGCATTCCGCATTTGCAACCGAAGATGGAGATACCTCTTACTAACTCTACCCCTTTACTTCCATCAATTAAGTGTCCTCCTACTCTTGATATGAAACCACTTTCTTCTCATTTAAAGTATGCTTTCATTGGTGCAAACCAGAAGTTGCCAGTAATTAACTCTTCACAATTGAGTGGTTTGCAAGAACAAAAGCTACTTAGGGTGTTGGATGATCACAAAGAGGCCATTGGTTGGACTATAGCTGATATCAAAGGCATAAGTCCAAGTATATGCATGCATAAGATCCTTCTTGAAGATGATATGAAGCCTATGAGGGATCCACAAAGGAGGCTCAATCCTCCAATGCAAGAAGTAGTAAGGAAGGAAGTAATGAAGTTACTTGATGTTGGTGTCATCTATCCCATTTTTGATTTAAAGTGGGTGTCACCGGTTCAAGTGGTTCCCAAAAAGAGTGGCATGACGGTTGTGGCTAATGATAAGGAAGAGCTTGACCCTCAAAGAGTAGCAAATGGGTGGAGAGTGTGCATCGACTACAGGAAGTTCAACAATGCCACAAGAAAAGATCACTTTCCATTGCCATTCATTGATCAAATGCTAGAGAGACTTGTCGGCCATGAGTATTATTGCTTTCTTGATGGATATAGTGGCTACAATCAAATCCCCATTGCTCCGGAAGACCAAGACAAGACCACCTTCACTTGTCCATATGACACCTTTGCCTATAGAAGAATGCCATTCGGTTTGTGCAATGCACCGACAACTTTTCAAAGGTGCATGATTTCCATTTTTAGTGATATGGTGGAGAGATTCATTGAAGTGTTCATGGATGACTTTAGTGTCTTTGGGAATTCATTTGATCAATGCCTACACCATTTGGCACTTTTGCTTCAAAGATGTGAAGATTGCAACCTAGTCTTGAATTGGGAGAAATGCCACTTCATGGTGAATGAGGGAATTGTTCTTGGGCATGTGGTGAGTGCAAGAGGAATGGAAGTTGACAAGGCCAAGGTGTAGCTCATTTCCAAGTTACCACCTCCACATAATGTCAAAGCAATTAGAATCTTTCTTGGACATGCTGGTTTCTATAGAAGGTACATGAAAAATTTCTCCAAGATCTCTAAGCCCCTTTGTGATTTGCTAGCCAAGGATGCTCATTTTGCGTTTGATGAAAATTGTTGGAAAGCATTTGAGACAATAAAGGTGATGCTCACTCAAGCTCCTATCATGATTGCGCCGGATTGGTCTCTTCCTTTTGAGTTAATGTGTGATGCTTCGGATTATGCTATGGGAGCAGCCTTGGCTCAAAAGAAGGAGAAGGTACTTCATGCTATTTACTATGCAAGTCGTACCTTGAATGATGCACAAATAAACTACACTACAACGGAGAAAGAACTTCTTGCAATTATCTTTGAAATTGAGAAGTTTAGAAGCTATTTGCTTGGTACCAAAGTTGTTGTGCACACGGATCATAGTGCCTTGAAGTATCTTTTGTCAAAGAAGGATGTTAAGCCAAGATTGATAAGATGAATTTTCTTGTTACAAGAGTTTGATATTGAGATCAAAGACAAACCGGAGAAAGAAAACCAAGTGGCTGATCATTTGTCAAGATTGGTTAAAGGAGGTGATGACTCCTCCATTCCTGTGAAGGACACTTTCCTGGATGAGCAATTGTTCAACATCAATGTCAAAGAACTCCCATGGTTCGCTAATTTGGTGAACTACCATGCAAGTGAAGGGAAATACATTCCAAGTGAGCTTGATTATCAAGGAAGGAAGTGATTCCTCAAGGAAGCTTGCCATTATGTGTGGGATGACCCATATTTGTTCAAGTTTGGCAAGGATCAAATATTGAGAAGATGCATAGCTCAAGAGGAGATTCCTAGTATCCTTTCCCATTGTCATACACTTGCTTGCTGAGATCATTTTGGAGGGAAGAAGACAGCAGTCAAGGTACTAAGTTGCGGTTTTTATTAGCCTACTCTTTTCAAAGATGCATATGCCTATGTTAGTAATTGTGATAAATGCCAAAGAAGTGGTAACATTGCTTTAAGGAATCAAATGACCCTCACCAACATCATGGAAGTAGAAATTTTTGATTGTTGGGGTATTGACTTCATGGGACCATTCCCAAGCTCTTATGGCAATCAATACATCCTTGTTGGGGTTGATTATGTGTCTAAGTGGGTAGAAGCAATTGCAAGTGCCAAGAATGATCACAATGTTGTGCTAAAATTCCTCAAGGAGAACATTTTCCAAAGATATGGCACCCCAAGAGCCATCATAAGTGATGGAGGATCCCACTTTATCAACAAGTATTTTGAGGCTCTATGCAAGAAGTATGGCATCAAGCACAAGGTTGGCACTCCTTATCATCCACAAACAAGTGGTCAAGTAGAAATCTCAAATTGGGAGATCAAGAGCATTCTAGAAAAAGTTGTGGGAATTACAAGAAACGATTGAGGCACCAAACTTGGAGATGCACTATGGGCTTACTGGACTGCCTACAAGACTCCACTTGGTATGTCACCTTACCGGTTAGTATATGGTAAAGCATGTCACTTGCCGGTGGAATTAGAGCACAAATCAAGTTGGGCAATCAGAAAGCTCAATTTCGATCTAGACAAAGCGGGAGAGAAGAGGAAGCTTGGTTTATGTGAGCTTGATGAAATCCGGATGGAGGCTTATAAAAATCCTAAGATGTATAAGGAGAGAAGCAAGCTTTATCATGACCAGAAGTTGGTCAAGAAGGAATTTCATAAGGGACAACTTGTTCTTCTATACAATTGTCACGCCCTAAATTTTAGAATAACAATTTAAAATCCGAAACATGAAACTACTACAAACTCTAAATAATCATCCTGAGAAATTTTTCTTTTCTTAACATACTCACCACACGAAATAAAATCAAACCGAGTTTAGTCTCGGTTAATTATTACAACACAAATCCAAAATGCAGTGTAAAGCTCTAAATGAGCATACACACACCTCACAACTAAATAAATAACAAAACTGCTGTAACACCTAAGCAGCTCGGTCACCTCCCTGGTTATCCTGACCTGCAGGAATATCCGCTACACCATTGAATAGTGTACCGGGATTGCAACAACACAAAACCCGGTAAACTTATGAAAGCTTGTATGAGTAAAAGAATGAACTGTTACTTAATTTAATCTCATTCATTCCCACACACAGCAACACTCAATTATTTCCACATATACAAATAATAACAATCTCAATCAACACCAATTCAATATAACAAAACCACCCCACTCACTACTTTCCCCACAACTCTCTTCATCGTAATTATAAAAATACGGTACTTGACAGACTAGAGCTCTAACTGAATCGTAGCCCGTCACCTGGCCTAGGTTATGGCATCCGACATATTTATCAATTATTGTATTTCATCAATATGTATACCTATATACATATTTAGAACGTCCAATAATTCCACATACTCAACCAATCGTATCCCATCATCCACACTAGGATTAGAGCGTCCGATTACCCACTCCGGTCATTACGTTGACCCTAAACCCATAAATGAACCCAACATATAATATCACATACTGAAATCATCCCAACCAAGATACATCATATTATTATGGAATTACACAATTGTAATATAATCAACTCATCAATTCAACTCAATCATATCATCAATCAAACAATCCACACATCAATATATATTTTCCACATAAATATATATATACGTAATCATCCACTCAGGAATGACCACTAATACCATCTATAGTTCACACAAGAAAATTATGAAATTCATTTGTATAGTTAAAATTTATTTTACTTACCTATGGACCGTGGTGATTCAAGTCCATGAAATTTTAAAACAAATATTTAATCTGCAAATATTTTTCACACAATTACCAAAAATAAATAAATTAAAATGCTCGGTTCGTAATATGAACCACGTGAGTTTTATTCAACTCGAAACTCCTGCTGCGTCTTCAATATATATATAACTCACAATAATCCAAATGCTCGTCAACTCAAGCCGTCAAGTACCTAATCAAGCACGGTCTTTACTTAGCAACGAAGCATGAAATAAACCTAAATGATGATCAAACGGTCGGATTTCTAAAATAAAGATAATCCAACGGTCGGATTCCAAAATAAAGACAATCCGACGGTCGGATTGAATTTAAATCATAACCCAACGGTTAGATCCTCACGGATTGCCCATGGAAACATCCTATCAAAATTATACGAAAATCCGATGGACGGATCTTCGTTAATCGCCTCCCGAATCACTATTTTATATTTATACGAAGATCCAAAAGTCGGATATTCGCCCGTGACCACAAAAAGTCATCGGGACAGTCATATGAACATCATATTAAAATTTGAAGTAAAACCGATGGTCTGATCTTCGTAAATCTCAAACCGAAGGTAAATTGTAAAACCGTAAATAGTAACGTCAAAACAGAAATTGACTATTTATCAACTTTTTCTAACATGACCAAGTTATATCTCAAAACGCTCGTATGGATGCATAGATCATCGTCCAGATAATAAAAACGCAAAATTCGGTCCGACGCGCCGCCAGACGCGGCGGTCAGACGGTGGTCAACGCGGCGGTCAACGCCGGTCAACCACCTCCGATGCAAAAGTCGTCAACTACAAACTTCTTCAAAATGAAATTCTGAACAACTTTAATACCTGACTTTTTCGGAGAAGAGGTCTGGATCGTCCTAGATCGGGCTTTGAAGTTGGATTAATCTCGGCCCTCTGATCAGTCTCCAGATCGAATTAGGGACGTCGAAATCTTCAACTCTTGATCTGCCACTCTACACTAAAAATCGTGATGCAAGCCATATATGGGGATGATCAGAAGGAAGAGCACGTCACGAAAATGGGGAGGATCGGCCCGTGCACCGCCGGAAAAATGGTTTTCCGGCCGGGTCGGGTTTGGGCTTCGGATAGGGGCTTCGATCCAGGCCTAGGAGCGGCGGCTGGGTGTGGCGACGGCGGGGATCGACCGGCCGTGAGGCGGCGAAGCGGATGGGGGCCGGGTCCGGCGGCGGCGCGGCCGGGAAGACCGACTTTCAGTCGGGTAGGGTCGGCGGGTCTGCAGGCACAGTGACCAGGCCGAGAGAGAGAGGCGGGGGCTGATGTGCAAAAATAGGATTTTTTCGTCCTTCACAACAAACTCAGATTTTTCCACTATTTATAGAAAATTTCGATTTTCAAATATTCATAACTTATTCATACGAACTCCGAATAATGCGTTCCATATATGCACGGACTCGTATCGACGAGCTCTACCACTTTCATGAAGGAAGTTTTCCCAAAATTTGAACGTATAAAAAGTCGATTTTCACGACCCCTTAAATAACGTTCGTTTTCAAAAATAAAATCATTCGGAACCAATTTTCTCAACCCACGACAATCCAAATAATCCCAAATATCACAATTCAATTAATATAACAATTATTGAATTACATAAATTTATTGTATGAAAATCTGAGTCTTCACAGTCTACCCTCCTTAAAAGAATTTCGTCCCGAAATTCAAGCATGTTCGTCCACAAAAAGCTGAGGATATCTCTTCCTCATGTCAGACTCCAATTCCCATGATGCATCACCCTCATCATGATGACTCCACAACACCTTCACAAGATCAACCTCTTTCCTACGAAGTTTCTTTGTAGACCTATCCAAGATACGAACAGGTTCAACTACAAACGTCACATCCGGGTTCACTTCGATCGTACCGTGGTCAATCACGTGAGACTCGTCTCGAACATACTTCCTGAGCAGAGACACATGGAAGACGTTGTGCACACCCGACATGCTAACAGGTAAAGCAAGACGATATGCCAAGTTACCAACCCTTTCTAGAATCTCAAGGGGTCCAACATACCTCGGTGCGAGTTTCCCCTTCTTGCCAAATCTCACCACGCCTTTCATTGGTGAGACTTTCAAGAACACATGATCACCTGTCTCAAACTCCAACGGTCTCCTCTTCATGTCAGCATAACTCTTCTGTCTACTCTGAGCGGTTCGGATTCTGTCCCGAATAGTAGTAACCTTCTCTGTAGTCTCCTGTACAATCTCAGGTCCGATGAGCCCTTTATCCCCTGCTTCCGGCCAACAGATAGGAGTCCTACATGGCCTACCATAAAGAGCCTCATATGGAGCCATACCGATACTAGAGTGATAGCTGTTGTTGTAGGCAAACTCTACCAATGGCAGATGATCCGCCCAACTACCCTTAAAATCCAGAACACAAGCTCTAAGCATGTCCTCCATCACCTGATTCACTCTCTCGGTCTGTCCATCTGTTTGTGGGTGAAATGCAGTGCTCATAGCAAGAGACGTACCAAATGCCTTATGGAACCTACGCTAGAATTCTGAAGTGAAACGAGCATCGCGATCAGATACAATCGTCACTGGCACTTCATGAAGCCTCACTATCTCGTTCACATATAACTTACACAATGCATCACCTGAGTACGTTTTTGCCACCGGAAGGAAGTGTGTTGATTTAGTCAACCGGTCAACAATTACCCAAATCGAGTCATAACTTTGCCTGGATCTGGGCAATCCAGTCACAAAGTCCATAGAGATATCTTCCCATTTCCAAACAGGAATCGATAAGGGGTTCAGCATTCCTGCTGGTCGTTGATGCTCTGCCTTCACCTGTTGACAGATAAGACACTTCGACACGTGTTCTGCCACATCCCTCTTCATACCATACCACCAAAACTGCATTCTTAGATCCATATACATTTTAGTACCTCCCGGATGTATAGTATATCGAGACCTATGTGCTTCCCGCATGATCTCCTCTCTGAGGTTATCAACACTCGGTACATACAATCTCCCTCGAAATCTCAACCCTCCATCAGCCCCAATCATCCACTCGGAAGGGCCCTCCACATCCGGGTAAACAGTCATCTCAGAAATCCTCGCCTGAGCAAACTCATCAAGTCTCTGACCCTGAATGATCCTGGAGATCAAGGTGGGCTGTAAGGTGATACTACCGAGAAAGATTCCCTGTCCTGCTCCTGCGGGCATAAGGTCGAACTCAGATGCAGCTTCTAGCATGCGCCACTCCCGCACCATAATCGATGCCATGATTACCCGCGGTTTCCTACTCAAAGCATCCGCCACTACATTCGCCTTTCCGGGATGATACTCCAAGGTGAAATCATAGTCCTTAATGAGCTCCATCCATCTCCTCTGCCTCATGTTCAATTCCTTCTGGGAGAATAGATACTTCAAACTCTTGTGATCAGAAAAGAGTTCAAATTTCTCACCATAAAGATAGTGCCTCCAAATTTTCAAGGCAAACACCACAACTGCTAGCTCTAGATCATGAGTAGGGTAATTCCGCTCATGTACCTTCAACTGTCTAGAACCATAAGCAACGACACTACCATTCTGCATCAACACACACCCCAAACCCTGATGAGATGCATCGCTATAAATGACTAATCCACCACCACTAGTAGGAATAGTCAACACCGGAGCTGTAGTCAATCTAGTCTTCAGCTCAATGAAAGCCTTCTCACACTCATCCGACCATACGAACTGAGTGTCCTTCCTGGTCAATTTGGTCAAAGCCGAAACAATACCAGAAAACCCTTCAATGAAGCGCCTGTAATAACCGGCCAATCCAAGGAAGCTACGGATTTCTGTAACCGTAGTAGGGCGACTCCAACTCATCACTGCTTCAACCTTCGAAGGATCTACAGAAACTCCATCCTTCGAGACCACATGACCAAGGAACTTGACTTCACTCTGCCAGAAGTCGCACTTCTCGAACTTGGCAAATAGTTTCTGCTCTCTCAATGTCTGCAGCACTATCCGCAGATGCCTCTCATGCTCAGCTGACGACCTTGAATAAATCAAGATGTCGTCAACGAACACTACCACAAACTGATCCAAGTAAGGACTGAATTTACGGTTCATCAAGTCCATAAATGCTGCGGGGGCGTTCGTGAGACCAAAAGGCATGACAAGAAACTCAAAATGTCCATACCTGGTCCTGAACGCAGTCTTTGGAATATCTTCCTCCTTCACCCTCAACTGGTGATATCCAGACCTCAAGTCAATCTTCGAGAACACAGTAGCTTCTCTAAGCTGATCGAACAAGTCATCAATCCTAGGTAAAGGGTACCTATTCTTGATGGTCACCTTGTTCAACTGTCGATAATCCACACATAGACGAAGTGAACTATCCTTCTTCTTCACAAACAACACTGGTGCACCCCAAGGAGACACACTTGCCCGAATGAACCCTTGTGCAAGTAAGCCCTCAATCTGAACCTTCAACTCCTGAAGTTCAGCTGGAGCCATTCGATAGGGTGTTTTCGACACACGTGAAGTACCTGGTATCACATCAATGGAAAAGTCCATTACCCTTTTCGGAGGTAACCCAGGGATCTCCTGAAACACGTCTTCATACTCTGAAACTACAGGAATCCCTGTAATCTTTGAAGTACTAGTCCCTGATTCAATGTGGGCCAAAATCCCTATCCTCATGGTGATGTCAGACTTCAGACAACGGTAATGAAACACCGGTTGTCCCGGAACATGGAAGGACACAATCATCCTAAAGCAATCAATAACAGCATGGTTCAGGCTCAACCAATCCATACCCAAAATCACATCATACGTGTGATCCGGAATCACAATCAAAGATGCAGAGAACTCTCTGCCACCAATCCCAATAGGGCAATCATCACAAAGCTTGCTAAGCTCAAGAGACACACCTAGAGGTGATGTAACACACAATGATCTAGTCAGAGGCATAGCAATCAAACCCAAAACATCCACAACCGAACCAGATATGAAAGAGTGTGAGGCTCCCGTATCAAACAGTACTCTAGCAAGAAAGTGATAAACAGATAAGGTACCTTCCACTCCCGTGCCTGCCTGACCGATGGCAAAGACTCTAGCATGAGCAGGTGGTAACTGCCTCTGGTGATTACCCTGCACTCTACCCTGAATCCGAGGACACTCTCTAGCCTGATGCCCTGCTTGTCCACAGCTGTAGCATAACCTACCCCATGGCTTCGTGCACGCACGAGAGATGTGGCCCGGCTCACCACAGTTAAAGCACTTCACTGGAGCTGCTGGTGCTATCTGCCTGATAGGCATAGCCTGAACAGGAGGAGCTACTGCTGTCCTAGCTGGAGCCTGATGCTGGAACTGAGTTCTCTGTCTCTTCCAAAACCCACCCCTGAAGTCTCTAGCTCTACTGCTCCCTGCTATGGCCTTTCCCTTGCCCTGGAAGTCTCTCTCAGCAGACTCCTTCTCTCTACGAATCAGGTTCTGCTGCTCAATGATCTGTGCCTTAGCCAAGATCTCTCTCTTGGTCTTCAGCTCCAAGATAGCTACATCACGCTCAATCGAAGGATTCAACCCTTTCTGGAACTTCTTGGCCAAGTCCTCATCCTCCATCTGCCTCACATACTTGTACAATCTGGAGAACTCCGCATCATACTCAATTACTGTCATCTTCCCCTGTACAAGTGCAAGGAACTCTCGCTCCAACCTCTCCTTCACTGCTGGTGGAAAGTACTTCTCCCTGAACAGCCTCTCAAAGCCGTTCCATGTCAAGGTAGACACCTCAATGCTCCTCTGAGTGACGTTCCACCACACCCTAGCCTCATCATTCAGCATGAAAGCGGCTAGCTTCCTCTTGTCGGTCTCAGTGCAATCAAGCAGATCGAAATAGGTCTGCAAATTCTCTATCCAACGATCCGCCACCATATAGTCAGTGCCTCCTCCAAACTTGGTTGCTCCCAAGCGAGTAATTTCCCTTGCTAGCATCAGCAAGCGAGCAGGATTATCAACCACAGCCACAGGAGGAATAGGCTGATCCTCATAAGGTGCATCTTCCTCCGACTCGAATACTTCTTCGACTGGAGGGGCCCTACCCCTTCCTCGGCCTCTACCCCTGCCACGAGGTCTACCTCTACCCCGACCTCTGGCCTCGTTTCCCTCAATCTCCATTACCTAATAAGCATGATATACTTGATTAATACACGCATAACACTTAAACAAAGCATAAGTCAACTGCAAGTCCATATTAACCAAGTACTGATCATACATAACAATGCTTAAATTTCCTAAAAGTACTAACGTTCCTAGCCAACCTAACGCACTCACATACCCAATGACATTGTCAATACCGAAGAGCACACGATGGGGATCCGCTGCAGACGGGCCATCACTCGGTAAGTATTGACATATCACCAAATATGTACCTTACGCTCTGATACCAAACTGTCACGCCCCGAATTTTAGAATAACAATTCAAAATCCGAAACATGAAACTACTACAAACTCTAAATAATCATCCTGAGAAAATTTTCTTTTCTTAACATACTCACCACACGAAATAAAATCAAACCGAGTTTAGTCTCGGTTAATTATTACAACACAAATCCAAAATGCAGTGTAAAGCTCTAAATGAGCATACACACACCTCACAACTAAATAAATAACAAAACTGCTGTAACACCTAAGCAGCTCGGTCACCTCCCTGGTTATCCTGACCTGGAGGAATATCCGCTACACCATTGAATAGTGTACCGGGATTGCAACAACACAAAACCCGGTAAGCTTATGAAAGCTTGTATGAGTAAAAGAATGAACTGTTACTTAATTTAATCTCATTTATTCCCACACACAGCAACACTCAATTATTTCCACATATACAAATAATAACAATCTCAATCAACACCAATTCAATATAACAAAACCACCCCACTCACTACTTTCCCCACAACTCTCTTCATCGTATTTATAAAAATACGGTACTTGACAGACTAGAGCTCTAACTGAATCGTAGCCCGTCACCTGGCCTAGGTTATGGCATCCGACATATTTATCAATTATTGTATTTCATCAATATGTATACCTATATACATATTTAGAACGTCCAATAATTCCACATACTCAACCAATCGAATCCCATCATCCACACTAGGATTAGAGCGTCCGATTACCCACTCCGGTCATTACGTTGACCCTAAACCCATAAATGAACCCAACATATAATATCACATACTGAAATCATCCCAACCAAGATACATCATATTATTATGGAATTACACAATTGTAATATAATCAACTCATCAATTCAACTCAATCATATCATCAATCAAACAATCCACACATCAATATATATTTTCCACATAAATATATATATACGTAATCATCCACTCAGGAATGACCACTAATACCATCTATAGTTCACACAAGAAAATTATGAAATTCATTTGTATAGTTAAAATTTATTTTACTTACCTATGGACCGTGGTCATTCAAGTCCATGAAATTTTAAAACAAATATTTAATCCGCAAATATTTTTCACACAATTACCAAAAATAAATAAATTAAAATGCTCGGTTCGTAATATGAACCACGTGAGTTTTACTCACCTCGAAACTCCTGCTGCGTCTTCAATATATATATAACTCACAATAATCCAAATGCTCGTCAACTCAAGCCGTCAAGTACCTAATCAAGTACGGTCTTTACTTAGCAACGAAGCATGAAATAAACCTAAATGATGATCCAACGGTCGGATTCCAAAATAAAGACAATCCGACGGTCGGATTGAATTTAAATCATAACCCAACGGTTAGATCCTCACGGATTGCCCATGGAAACATCCTATCAAAATTATACGAAAATCCGATGGACGGATCTTCGTTAATTGCCTCCCGAATCACTATTTTATAATTATACGAAGATCCAAAAGTCGGATCTTCGCCCGTGACCACACAAAGTCATCGGGACAGTTATATGAACATCATATTAAAATTTGAAGTAAAACCGATGGTCTGATCTTCGTAAATCTCAAACCGAAGGTAAATTGTAAAACCATAAATAGTAACGTCAAAACAGAAATTGACTATTTATCAACTTTTTCTAACATGACCAAGTTATATCTCAAAACGCTCGTATGGATGCATAGATCATCGTCCAGATAATAAAAACTCAAAATTCGTCCGACGCACCGCCACACGCGGCGGTCAACGCCGGTGAACCACCTCCGATGCAAAAGTCGTCAACTACAAACTTCTTCAAAATGAAATTCTGAACAACTTTAATACCTGACTTTTTCGGAGAAGAGGTCTGGATCGTCCTAAATCGGGCTTTGAAGTTGGATTAATCTCGGCCCTCTGATCAGTCTCCAGATCGAATCAGGGACGTCGAAATCTTCCACTCTTGATCTACCACTCTACACTAAAAATCGTGATGCAAGCCATATATGGGGATGATCAGAAGGAAGAGCACGTCACGAAAATGGGGAGGATCGGCCCGTGCACCGCCTGAAAAATGGTTTTCCGGCCGGGTCGGGTTTGGGCTTCGGATAGGGGCTTCGATCCAGGCCTAGGAGCGACGGCGGGGATCGACCGGGCGTGAGGCGGCGAAGCGGATGGGGGCCGGGTCCGGCGGCGGCGCGGCCGGGAAGACCGACTTCCAGTCGGGTCGGGTCGGCGGATCTGCAGGCACAGTGACCAGGCCGAGAGAGAGAGGCGGGGGCTGATGTGCAAAAATAGGATTTTTTCGTCCTTCACAACAAACTCAGATTTTTCCACTATTTATAGAAAAATTTCAATTTTCAAATATTCATAACTTATTCATACGAACTCCGAATAATGCGTTCCATATATGCACGGACTCGTATCGACTTTCATGAAGGACGTTTTCCCAAATTTTGAACGTATAAAAATTCGATTTTCACGACCCCCTAAATAACGTTCGTTTTCGAAAATAAAATCATTCGGAACCAATTTTCTCAACCCACGACAATCCAAATAATCCCAAATATCACAATTCAATTAATATAACAATTATTGAATTACATAAATTTATTGTACGAAAATCTGGGTCTTCACAACAATTCAAGACTTAGACTATTTCCCGGAAAGCTTAGATCAAGGTGGAGTGGCCCCTTTGAAGTTGTGCAAGTCTTTTCCCATGGTGCTATTGAGATCATGATCTAAAGGATGAAAGCACCTTCAAAGTTAATGGTCATCGGTTGAAGCCATATTTGTTAACAAGCTTGGGAAATGAAGAAGAGTGTAATACCCGTAATTTTCATTTTAAATTCGAGTAATTGTGTTGAGTGATTTTTATACGATTTAACGATTATTGTTCGATAATAATTCACTTTTACATTAATCGAAGTTTCGAAATGATTATTTTTAACGAAAAGCTCGAAATGCTCGGTTTGAGAAATCGACTTTTTCTACGTACAAAATTTGGAGAAACTTCCTTCATGAAAGTTGTAGAGCTCGTCGATACGAGTCCGTACACGTGCGGAACACGAATATTGGATTTTTTCTGAATTAGTTATCGAATTAAGAAGTTTTCCGAAACTTGTATAAACAGGAAAAAACCCTAGCTAATTTTTCAGAACACTACTATTTTGGTCCGGCCTCCTTACATTTTCAGAATTCATTGTTCATCGTCCCCTACCTCCATCCCTCGACCAAAATCGACCGAAAAAGAGAGCAAAGTTCACCTTAATCGTTCTCCCTCCACATGCCACCTCTCGACCTCAAACCAAGTCTCAGGCGTTCATCTCGAGCTTCTCTACTTTCTGGACGGCGTCGCTTCCACCGGCAAGGCCTCCACCGCCGGCGAAACAACTCGAAACAACCGGACCCGAAAACGAACCAAAACTAGCTCATTGCGTTTTCGACCACCAAATCAAGTGAAACTCGTTCCTCCACATTGACTCAACCTCCTGAAGCTTCCAGAGCCAGTTTTACAAGGCGGCGCGGCCTGTAGTGGAGCGGCACGACCCGAACCGAAAACCACCCTTTTCGGTTCGATCTTGATATCTCGAGCTATACACCACCATTTCACTTGATTCTTGGCTCATTGAGCTCGCCTCAACTTCCTCTACAAGCACTAAGAAGGACCGGATCTGGGTCGAACGTTTTCACGTTCGTCGGAGCTCGACCCGAACGGATCGAAACAACCAAGCTTTCGATCGAGATATCTCGAGCTATACACGATCGTTTCTTGTGATTCTTGGCTTGTTGAGTTCGCAAGGAAGTTCTGAACAAGTTTCCAGAAGGGATCGGGGCCTGAGGTTGCAGTTTTCACGTCGGTTTTCAACCTCGCCGGTTTCTGGAATTTTTCCGGCCGCCGACTGTAATTGGTACTTTTCGATCCCTTCCCGTCATTTTTTGGTCTTGTGCTAGTTATGAAAGTTGCTCAGAATGATGAAACGAAGGGGACAAGCTCGGCCCCAACACCATTGGCGGTGGTCGGTGGCGGCTCTGTCCCTAAGTCCGGCGGCCCTTTCCGGCAATCTCCGGAGATCTAAAATTTGGTTTCTGTCCATTTTATGATTCTATGTTTCGATACGATCATTTCGGCGTATTATACGTATTTTTCGGATATCGTATGAATTAGTTATGAATTTTGTGATTTCGATCGTTAGATTTTTGATCTGTGAAATTAGGACCGTCGGATGAACATGTAAATTTGTTATGATGATCATATGACTGTCCCAGAGGCTTTGTGTGGTCATGGGCGAAGATTCGTCGCTTGGATCTTCGTATATGTGCAAAACGGTAATTAGGGGAGCGATTCGTGAGAAACCGCTCGTCGGATTTTAATGTAAATTAGAATCCGGCCGTTAAATGGTAGTTAACTTATGTGTTGAAATTGTTGGCTAAATTCGAATCATATTTGGTTAGGTGATTGACGGATTTTATTTGAGTGGGCTATTTCGGCGTTAATTATAATTATAATTATATTGAAGACGCAGTGGGAATTTCGAGGTGAGTAAAACTCACATGGTTCATATTACGAACCGAGCGTTTAAATTTATTTATTTTTAGTAATTGTGTGAAAAATATTTGCGGATTAAATATTTGTTTTAAAATTTCATGGATTTGAATCACCACGGTCCATAGGTAAATAAAATGAATTTTTAATTATACAAATGAATTTCATGATTTTCTTGTGTGAACTATAGATGGTATTAGTGGTTATTTCTGAGTGGATGATTACGTATATATATATTTACGTGGAAAATATATATTGTTGAGTGAAGATATGATTGACTGAATTGATGAATTGATTATATTTCAATTGTGTAATTCCATCATAATATGGTGTATCTTGGTTGGGTTGATTTCAGTATGTGATTTTATATATTGTGCGTATTTATGGGTTTAGGGTCGAAGTAGTGACCGGTGTGGGGTAATCGGACGCTCTAATCCTGGGTGGATGATGGGATACGATTGGTTGAGTATGTGAAATTATTGGACGTTCGAAATATGTATATAGGTATACATATTGATGAAATACGATAATGATAAATATGTCGGATGCCATAACCTAGGCCAGGTGACGGGCTACGATTCAGTTAGAGCTCTAGTCTGTCAAGTACCGTATTTTGATAAATACGATGTTGAGGGTTGTGAAGAAAGATGTGAGTTGGGGTTTGTCTTGATATCTTGAATTAGTGTTGATTGAGATTGTTAGTACTTGTGTTTGGAAATTATTTAGTGTTGTTGTGTGTGGGAATAATTATGAATTGAATTAAGTAATAGTTCTTTCCTTTTACTCATACGAGCTTTCAAAAGCTTACCGGGTTTTGTGTTGTTGCAATCCCGGTACACTATTCAAATGGTGTAACGGATATTCCTGCAGGTCAGGATAGCCAGGGAGGTGACCGAGCTGCTTAGGTGTTACAGCAGTTTGTTATTTCATTTAGTTATGAGGTGTGTATGCTCATTTAGAGCTTTACAGTTCATTTTGAATTATTATTCTAAAATTCGGGGAGTGACAAAGAGGTCCTTTATTTCATGGATGCTCCTCTCGTTCCTCTTCATTAATTCGGGGAGTAAACAGACCGGCATGACGTCCTTAAAGGAAAGCCCTACTTGGAGGCAGCCATGCATATGATGCAAGTGAAGGATGATGAGTTCCCTTGAAGCCACCTTTTTTGTAATAACCGCAATTTTCATTTTAAATTCGTGTAATTGTGTTGAACGATTATTGTACGATTTCACGAATGTTGTTCGATAATATTTCACTTTTTGAATTATCGAAGGTACGAAACGATTATTTTTAAGGAAAAGCTCGAAATGCTCGATTTGAGAAATTGACTTTTTACACGTGAAAAATTTGGGAAAACTTCCTTCATGAAAGTTGTAGAGCTCGTCGATACGAGTCCGTGCGTATGCGGAACAGATTGTCTGGATTTTTTTTGAATTAGTTATAGAATTTAGAAAATATTTCTATTTTGGTATAAATAAAAAAAACCCTAGACTATTTTCAGAGCTTTCCAATTTGGTCCGGCCTCCTTCCATTTTTGGAAGGCATTGTTCATCATATTCTTCCTCCGTTTCCTTCATCCGAAAACGACCGAGAGAGAGAGAGAGAGAGAGAGAGAGAGCAAAGTTCTCCAAAATCGTTCTCCCTCCACAGACCACCTCTCGACCTCAAACCAAGTCCCAGGCCTTCGTCTCGAGCTGCTCTACCTCCAGGACAGCGTCGCTTCCACCGGCACGGCCTCCAGCTTGGCGAAATCGTCCGAAACAGTCAGACCCGAAAACAAACCAAACCAAGCTCCTTGTGTTTTCGACCTCCAAACCAAGTGAAACTCTTCCCTCTACATCGACTCAACCTCCTGAAGCTCTTAGAAGGAGTTTTACAAGGCGGCGCAGCCTGTGGTGGTGACTGGAAGCCAGCCCGATCGGATCGAACGGAACTTTCGATCCAAATATCTCGAGTTATACACGATCGTTTCTTGTGATTCTTGGCCAAGTGAGTTCTGAACAAGTTTCCAGAAGGGATCGAGGCGTGAGGTTGCAGTTTTACGTCGGTTTCAAGCTCGCCGGTTTCTGGAAAATTTCCGGCCGCCGACTGTAATTGGTACTTTTCGATCCCTTCCTGTCATTTTTTGGTCTTGTGCTAGTTATGAAAGTTGCTCAGAATGATGAAACTAAGGGGAAAAGCTTGGCCCCGACACCATTGGTGGTGGTCGGCGATGACTCTGTCCCTAACTCCGGCGGCCCTTTCTGGCCACCTCCGGAGGTCTAAAATTTAGTTTTTGTCCATTTTATGATTCTACGTTTCAATATGGTCATTTCGGTGTATTATACGCATTTTTCAGATATCGTATGAATTAGTTATGAATTTTATGATTTCGATCGTTAGATTTATGATATGTGAAATTAAGACCGTCCGATGAACATGTAATTTTGATATGATGATCATATGACTGTCCCAGTAGCTTTGTGTGGTCATGTGCGAAGATCCGACTATTGGATCTTCGTATAAGTGTAAAATGGTGATTATGGGAGCGATTCGTGAGAATCTGCCGGTCGGATTTTCTGATAATTAGAATCCGGCTGTTAAATGGTAGTTCAGTTATGTTTTGGAATTATTGGCTAAATTCGAATCACATTTGATTAGGTGATTGACGGTTTTTATTTGGGTGAGCTATTTCGATGTGATTTATAGTTTATTTAAAGACGCAGCGGGAGTATCGAGGTGAGTAAAACTCACGTAGTTCATATTACGAACCGAGCGCTTTAAATTTATTTATTTTTGGTAATTGTGTGAAAAATATTTGGGGATTAAATATTTGTTTTTAAAATTACATGGACTTGATCACTACAGTCCACAGGTAAGTAAAATGAATTTTAAATTATACAAATGAATTTCACGATTTTCTTGTGTCAACTGTAGATGGTATTAGTGGTCATTCCTGAGTGGATGATTACGTATATATATATTTACGTGGAAAATATATATTGATGGGTGGATGTGTGAGTGATGATATGATTGAGTTGAATTTATGATTTGAATTATATTTGAAATGCTTAATTTCATAATGATATTGTGTAACTTGGATGAGCTGATTTCATTGTATGGATTTATGGTCAACGTAGTGACCGATGTGGGGTAATCAGACGCTCTAATCCTGGGTGGATGATGGGATACGATTGGTTGAGTATGTGCAATTATCGGACGTTCTAAATATGTATATAAGTATACATATTGATGAAATACGATAATGATAAATATGTCGGATGCCATAACCTAGGCCAGGTGACGGGCTACGATTCAGTTAGAGCTCTAGTCTGTCAAGTACCGTATTTTTATAAATACGATGTCAAGATTTTGTGAAGAAAGATGTGAGTTGGGATTTGTCTTGATTTATTGAATTGGTGTTTGATTGAGATTGTTAGCACTTCGTGGTTGTGGAAATTGTTGAGTGTTGATTTGAGTGGAATTATTTATGATTAAATTAAACAACAGTCCTTTCTTTTACTCATAATAGATTTCATAAGCTTGCCGATTGTTGTGTTGTTGCAATCCCGGTACACTATTCAAATGGTGTAGCGGATATTCCTGCAGGTCAGGATAACCAGGGAAGTGACCGAGCTGCTTAGGTGTTACAGCAGTTATTGTTATTTCATTTAGTTGTGAGGTGTGTATGCTCATTTAGAGCTTTACAGTTTATTTTGTATTTGAGTTGTAATAATTAACCGAGACTAAATTCGGTTTTTATTTTACTTCGTGTGGTGAGGTTGTTAAGAAAAGAAATCAGGATGATTATTTTGAGTTGTGGTAATTTTCATGTTTCGGATTTTGAATTTTTATTCTAACATTCGGGGCGTGACATTTTTGAAATAGCATCGCCAAATTTGAGAGCATTGGATTGCAAGGCTTTCACGCCTTGTTGTGGGTGATTGTTTGTGACTTTTGGAGCACTTGTGATCTACAAGGGGGAGCAAATTCTAAACCTTCTTTTGCATTAAATTTCTTATTTCTTACTTAGTTGTTAGTTTGTTTGTATTATTTGTGTGTGATTTGTGTGTTAGCCCTTCCCCTCCATACTTAGACTTTTTCATTGAAATTGCTTTCAAAAAAATACTTTGTAACATTGGGGAGAATGTTAAGTTCAAGTGTGGGGAGAATATGTGTTAATGTTTTGTAGTCATTAAAAAAAAATTTTCATTCAGCTAAGCCAAGTCAGCAGCTCCGGAGAAGTTGAGGATGAGCTTAAGGGAAATGCGAGAGCCACCGTTGTAGCCCCCCAGCTACCGGAGTAGTTGCCATAGCCGCTACCTCCCTCGGAAGTAGTCTTCATGTTGCCAAAGATGTCCTCACCATGCGTGGGAAACAGTGGAAGGGTTTCAATCTCCTGGTGATCTTCTCCTCGTTGTTCTATGAAAGTTTGTTCTTCATTCATGTCAAGGAAAGTAGTACTAGTAATGAAGGATGAGGTGGAATATGGGTCAACACTGCAACCGACCCGTGACCCAAAATTGAGATCAATGAATCTACCAATAAGCCCTGATCTTTGCATGGACACATGAACATCCGAAGTGAACCTCTTCTTCTGCTTCTCCCAAGCCTTGAAGTTCTGGAACCAATAAAAGACGTTCTTGCCCTCAATCTTTCTGTACTGTTTCAGCTGGAGACAGATCCTCTGAATCTGCTCTGCAGTTGGGGACTTAACTCCCTTGTTATAGTAAAGCTCCTTGAGGATTCTTATCTAATTTGCAGTATGAGCCCACCTAGTACCGCTCCGCCTGCAAAGCATGTTAGCATTACTCCCGGCTGCTTTGTGGTTTCCTCCATCCTCAGTTGGTTGCTGGGTTTGTGGTTCCATTGGTGATGGGTTGAGAAAATGCAAGAATTGAAGAAAGGTGATGATGAGCAATTAAGAAAGGAACAGGGCATGTAAATCTCCACCCTTGGATGGACAGTCGAAAGAGAATCTTGAATAAATTACCCTAAATCTCAAAAAAGAAATGATCAGTAGCGCGTGGGGGAACCGAACGGTTTTCGAGGAGGTAACTTTTCTATTTTCAATATTATCTTCAAATTACCCTAAATCTCAGAAAAGACAAGTCATGTGGAGTGTGCAAGGGAATGTCTCGGATCAATGTCCTCAACTCATGGATAGAGGCAACTATGAAGCTGTCAATACCTTAGGCTTTCAACAAGGCCAACACCCTAGGGTATCAAGGAGGTCGAGGAGGCCCAAGGGAAGCTACCAAGCAACATGGTGCCTAACCCAAGGAATGAGCAACCCAAGATGTGCGAACAAGGAGAAGAGTCCAGGCTGAAGGACTATAAACATTAAGTGTTGCATGGGAGGCAACCCTTTTCAACTGTAGCTATGGAGGAACCATCAATGCAGATTTACTTTCTTGAACTCTTCCTTCTCTTTTATTTTCATAATAAAATAAAAATATAAAAATATATATATATATATATATAAATAAATAATAATAATAATAATAATAGAGAGTATTATGGTCTTCAAAGGGGAGATTTTCTAAACTCTTGCATTTAGTTTGTGTTTACTTATTTTGTTTTAGTAATTATGTAAAGTTGTTTAGTTTTACTCCATCCACGCTTGAGTTTTTCGTTGAACGGCTTTTAAGAGCATCATTTTAACATTGAGGATAATGTTAGATTTAAGTGTGGGGGGTATATGTGTTAGTGTTTATTATTATAAAAAAAATTATAAAAAAAAATTAGTTTTTCTATTACTTTTTGTGTTTATTTTAGGTTCCTTCCAACACCAGTGATGAACTTGAGCTAAATATTTATGTCGGCTCGAAAGCATGTTTGAATCTAATGAGCTTTATTTAAAAAAATAAATGATTATGGATCAAGCGTTTGATTTCAATTATATCAATATTTGTCATATCAATATATTGAGCTAGAGAAGCATAGTGAGACTTGTGGGAGCTATTACATGCCATATAGTGAGATTTGAGCTTAATTGAAGTGCATGCATAGTTCTAAGCACTAATTTTTTCATGAGTGGACATCTCATTTTTAAGTGTATACATCTTAAAAATGATTTAGGCAACTAGGAATCTACCATGGCCAAATGAGTATGTCCCAAAAGATATCCGTAGATTGCTATTTTGAGCCTTTGTGTAATTAGTCTTTCAATTATTCACACCATAAATGTCTACCCTTAACTTAAACACTTGCCTTACCTTTTCAAGTTTTCTTAATGAGCAATACGAGATTATTTATGTCATGATGCTAAAAGAAACGAGTTTGGGCGTGCTCAAAAAAGAATAAGTGTGGGGGTGCTCTTTGTTTTGCAATTCTACTTTATATTAGTGAGAGAAGAAAAGAAAAAAAATAGTTAAAAAAAACATCTCGAAAGAATGTTATTTTAATTCAATAATTAGTTTTTGTTTAAGTTTGGGTGAGTGGTGAGAAATTGGAAATTTTGAGCATCTTTAGTTCTTAAGTTTTTAATCTCAAAAGGATTGTTGCTTATTAAGTTGCTTGAAAATTATTTTTTCCATCCATTTCATTTCTTTAACCCTTCATCTAAGTCTCATTACAATCAACAAAAGTCCTTTTTCATCCAAGATGTGATTTTGTTGATAAGTGGAGATAAGATTGAAGAGCAAGCATATGGCGGTATTGCATGAGATTGTTTTGAATATAGAATAGTTAACCCATGAACATTTGTGTGAAAAATAGAGTGAATATCTTGTGAGTTTATGATTAACATGGTTTGACATGCATTCTCAATTTTGGTACGTTGAAATGACAAATTAGAGACATGTTACGCATTTCAAAACGCAAGCATTTGATCCATGATCCATGAAGTTTTAAAGACCTAACTTGATTTTCATGCCCAATCTATATTGTGGTTTTTGAGGAAATTGTTCGAAGGATTAGGTGGTTGTTGTAGTGTCGGATTTGGGTTTGTTTGCTTGAGAACAAGAAAAGTTCAAGTTTAGGGGTATTTGTTGGATCATAATTCATATACATATTTGTTGCTCTAAAACATGGAAATTACTTGTTCTAAAGTCCAATTTAATGTTGATTTACCCAATTCCATTATTTTCTTAATCTTATACTTTTGCTTAAGCTTTATGTTTATTTATATAAATATTTAGTATGTTTTCTTTATCATACTAGGAAATGATGGAAACATGAAAATGAAAAGTCAACTTTAGCACATTTTCCCACTTCGGCTAGGAGAAACCGAGCTAAACAAGGAAGGAGGGGCGGCAGACTAACCAAACAAAATCAAAATGAGTTAAAACTTTCCAGATCCATTCTAGACATCTTAAGTATCATTTCTTATGAATAGTGCAAGTGCTAGATTGAAGTGGAAGACCTTTAAACAATCAGTCCAAATTGCTGAAAGACAAAACTGGAAAACCCGACCTGTACGGAGTCCAGCATCATTTCCGGCCCAACCACATGGAAGTAAGCTCTAAAATTTTACCAGGATAATCTACACTCATGGTGGATCATTTGATATGAAGAAGTAGAAGGCCCATTATGAATTCTTAGTGGAGATATAATTGAAGGAATAAAGGAGCAGAAAGTGACCCAAAACCATCTCCATCACTTATCATTTTCAGTTCTCCCACTCACAATAAAGATAACTTAGATGCTATTCTCTTTTCCTTTAGCCATGTTTTTCAACTCTCTTTAATCATTACTTTCACTCATACTCTACCTCCATATTTCCATCTCATTTATATTCTACTTTCATCATTATTTCCACTATCATACTCCTATTTATCTTCTCTATATAAGCACCATTTCATTACACTCTTGTGACACCACCCATATACCACTTCATTAGATCTTTTTCTCTCTCTATATTCTCTATAATCCACTATCATCTCCTCCACAAAACCTCCATCACCACCACCATCAATCCACAACATTTATTACCACCACCACCACCAAAGTCATCATCTTTCCCATCTACCCATTCTATTTCATATACATAAAGCTTCACCATGACAAAACTTCCATGAGTTCCTCTACATCATCCTCAATTTGATCATCACTTGTCACTTCTCTATCCCTATTTTTTAGTTTGATGTTCATAAATATGTTGGAGCTTATTTATTTGATTATGAGTGAGTAGTTAGTTTGTTGGGGCTAGGGTTGAAAGCCTTAGCCAATCTTATATGACTTTGATGTAAATATTATGTTTCATGCACTTTTCTTTAGCACATTAACATGCTAGTTCAAGAGTTGAATGTTTATGCTTAAACTTAATCAATTTGGGTGTGAATATTTGTCATGATATGAGAAATAATTAAGGCTTGATTAACCTTGGTTGTTTGAAGCATGATAACATATCATATGTGCATGTTAGGTTGTGAACTACAATCACTTAGAGATAAGCTAGGTTGGTTTGCATAATTTCTTCATCTCCAAGCTTTATGCACTTAGGTATATGCATTAGATACCTAACCGAATTAAAATGCATGACTCAAGTAGTTGAGTACTACACCCGAGAGGGGTTACTTGATATCATCAAAGGAGCATGTCCCTTGTCATACCCGAGGGGGATACAAGGAGAGAAATTAGTTAATTAAAATGACATCATTCATTATAGAAGCATCATTGTTTGCAAGAAAGGCTAGAGGTGAAAACCGTAAGTCCTAACTCTCATCCATTTTATTACATCTAATTTAGCTTAGGTTATTTTATATTTCAAGTATTCATTTAGCTATTTCCGAATCAAATCATCTCTAAAACTAAAATCAAAACACTACCCATCTTGCATATAATCACCATGAACTTTGGTTCATTTGTGAGTCCTTGTTTGTAATTTGTATATTTGCATATTTATCTAGCATCCTTTAGGTTTTCCTTAGCTAGAGTGAGTTTTCCAATCCCTTGGGTACGATATCCCCTACTCATAATCCCTACACTATAACTTGGCCCTTATACTTGAGGGTGACTATTTGTCTAACATCGGATAGGAATTTGGAGGGACTCCATCTGGGTACATGGAAATTGATTAATGTACAGACTTGTATACATCAGTAACAATAGGCGCAAGCATAGCACACAAAATCATAAACTAGGACATAAGGTCTGAAAAAAATATTTAAGTCGGATCGGGTTATGTGAAACTTCTTAATTTTTTGGGTCGAGGGATTAAACGAACTTCACTTAACTTTACATCAAGCTCATTTGAAAGGAATCAGATCCCTCCACACCATATTACACCAATTCTTTTTTTCGAGGGTTCTTAGCTCGCTTAATTAATTATCTAGTTATTTTCATGCAAATGACTCAACAATATATCTTTAAATATAGATCGCTTAGGGAGGAGATCGACCGATATACATATTGGTGGAGAAAACTATCGATCATAGATTCATAACCATAATCAAGACTGAAACAACTGCTTGTGATTTATTCCTTTTACACAGACAAAACTCTCATACAAGTTTTCCACACACAACTATAATATCGCCATGCAAATCAAGTCCATCATGGTTTCAGTACCAATAAGGACTTGGTGCCAAATTCGCCATCAACCACCAAATTATGGACGAATGCCTAGTCCTCCGATACAGAAACACCACTGCATCCGCCACGTGTTTCTCCATCAGTGGCCCATCGCTGCTTCCCGAATAAACCGCTGCCATCATCTCCTTCAGCTCCTCCACCCCAATCTTAACAGTCTCGCTCACCATCGCGTCCCAACCACACCCAGTGAAACGCAGTTTATGCACACCCCACGCGCCGCCAGCTGCAAGCTTGCTGACCTAACCAGCCCCAGCACTGCGTGCTTCGACATAGTGTAATCTGTTGCGCTCTCCGACCCACAGTTCGCCACAAAGGCACAAAGCTCGCCGGCGTGCACAATATGCTGCCTCTGACTCCCTTATCCACCCTCGCACGCACCGCGTGCTTCACACATGCCACCATCCCGCGGGCGTTCACCGCCATCACCTTATCGAACCATGACAGGTCCAGCACCAGCACCGTCTGCACCGATGCAGCAGTTATCCCCGCGTCGCTGTACATCACGTCGAGTTGGCCGTACAGTTCGACGGTGGAGTCGACTAGCGATTCGACCTGGTCCTCATCGGTGACTTCGCAGTGGACGTAGGTGCAGCAGTGGGAACCGATGGAAGTGGCCACTTCTCGGCCCTTGGCGTCTTGGACATCAGCGATCACGATACGCGAGCACCATTATCGGCGAAGTGGCAGGCAATGACTACCCCGATTCCACTGGTGCGCCGGTGACGATGGTCACCTTGCCGCGAAGCTTCTGCGTTGGTACTGGTATGGCCTCAGTCCTAGTGGTGAGCTATAGCAGTACTAGTACTAGAACTTCACATATTTGCGGAAGAGTTTTATATAGAGAGTAGAATTATGACAATTACACCTCTGCCCCTTGCAATTTAGAAATAGACTGTTTTTTAGTTATCAAAATGGGAGGAGATCACCTATCCTATTAAAATTTCATTCCTTTTTTCCTTGAATAAACTTATTAAACTCAACTTTTTAAGTAATTATTGGAGCGTTGAAGCAAGCATTTGAATTTTGAAGTCAGGTATGTAATGTAGGCGTAGTATGTCTTAAAGTTAGGACAAGTTAGTTTGGTAGAGTTGAAAGTGCAGCATCCGTGGTTGTTATTTCATATTAAATTTATAAATTCAAAGTTTTATATTCACTTTTTCTTTCCTTTTATTATCTTTCGAAATAACAACAATACACTCCATCAAGGATTTGAATTCCGAAGCCGTAATGTAGGAATGTAGTATCTAGTAAAGTTATAAATTCATAGGTGACCACAAGTTGTATATTATCTATGATTTTTCATATTGGAAAAACTAAAAAATATAAAATATAAAAATATAAATTAAATTAAATTAAAAAAAGGGTCCTTGACCCAAAGCACCAAAATTGAACAAAATTATCTCACTTACCCCAACAACAGATTTTTAATCTCAGCTACCCAATTTAACATAAAAAGACAATTTTACCCTCAGCCTAATTAATAAATTACAAATTATGTCACTCTCTCTCTCTCTCTCTTCCCCTCCCTGTATGTGCATATCACCGGTCCCAGCGAGAGGCGTAATGATGACGAACCGAGCCAGGTGTCGTTTCTCACGCACCGTCCAAGGTCGCACCATGGCCTCTGACAGCTACAACACCAACTACAATCGCTCTGAGTTCAACTCCGACAATCGCCGATTTGAGGGTGTTGGCCTTCTTCGAGCTCAGAATTGTAGGTCTAATCGGGCCCTGCTGATCGAAGACTTCAAAGCGACGTCGTCGCCAGAGTGAATTGGAGTTTTGAATCTGAATCGGAATAGAAGGATTCAAGGTCGAGAAAGGGGAAGAAGGGTTCGGGTTCTCAGCCGGTGCTCTCTCTCTCTCTCTCTTCGAGTTCGATGCTCTTCCTCTGCCAACATTGTCATTTTTGCTCCAAAACAGCAAATGCGGGTCTTTCGCCGTTCTTGCCCAGGAATAGCAACTGGGCAAAAGAGAAGAGGTGGGTGCCCAGATCATTTTCTGGGTGTCCAAATCAAATTTTTTTTTAAGTAATGGGATAGAAGGAAAGAAATTTTTTTTTTTGAATTTCTATTAGGGGGGCTAGACGTTTTAAAATTGATATAATCTCTTCATTTTTCTTCTTTAATCAAAGTTTTATTTGTCTGATTATAGGAATATTAGTTCCAATTCTGACTTCTGAAAGTTCTATTGGGGGGCACTAGACGTCTATTAGGAGGCAATAGACGTCTATTAGAGGGCAAGAGAAGTTTATTACCCCTCTATTAGGAGGTAATAGACGTCTATTAGGGGGCAATAGAAGTTTATTACCCCTCTATTAGGGGGCAATAGACATCTGTTAAGGTTTAGGGGGCAATAGATGTTTTCAGAAAATTTCGATGGGCAGAGGTAGGTGACCGGTTTCCGGTGAATGTTGGCCAGATTCCGACTCCGGCGAAATCTCCTATGGTTTCTCTCTCTTCCATTTTCTCTCTAAGTTTGGCGTGAGGGTAAAATGGTATTAAAAATAAAACAAAGCAAAAATCTTGATGGGGTATCAGGGAATACCTCCTTAGAGTGTTTTGGGTAGGATGGAATCAAAAAAATTTAATTGGGTAAGTGGGAAAAAAATCCCAAGAAATAAGGTAGATGGATAAAAACCCAAAAAAAAAAAACCCCTAAAATGCTAGGGACCCTAGGGTTGAAAGTGCATCAGTCGAGTTGGAATGACGCCTCTAGAATCTTCTCCTTTTATGAGTTTATCATGGAGTTATGGGTTTTTCCTAGGGACCCTAGGGTTTTTGCCTACTCATTTCTTTTTTGTTCCTTTGGCGTTGTTGATGGTGGCAGACTTACTTATCATTAATAGAAACAAGTACAATAACTGGATGATTGGATGGTAGCAACAAAATCAAACACTACATGAGTTAATGGTTAAAGACATTTTTTTTAACTCATGTAACCTTTTACTTTCTGATGACGATTGAAGATTTATCCTTATTAACTGATGGACTTTAAGAAGAGTTTACTATCGATCTCAATATGAACTTCAGTAGCACTATTGTTACGTTCCGTATCTCAATTTACCGGTTTACTAATCATTTGGACAGTAAATGACAATTACTTTTACTTTTAATTTCGTTTTGACACTTTTGGGGGGACCCTAAAAGTGACTTTTTGTTCGGGTCAAAATTTGAGAAAACTTTCTTCATGGAAGTTGTAGAGTACGTTAAACCGAGTTCGTAGACATGTGACATGTAAAAAATCGGAGTTCGTATTAGAAAGTTATGGGTATTGTCATGTGAGGGGCATTTTGGTCTTTTCACCCTACCTACTTTATTAAATCCTTTTTCTTCCCTTTCCCCCTTCACGGCAGAAGCAAGAAGAGAAAGGAAGGAGAGAGAAAGAGAGAAAAAAATTCCGGCACCGATTCTGGTCATTTCCGACAGCAAAAATGGTATCAATCTCTTCCTCTTTTCATGAGCTTTCTTTGGAGTATAGTATTGCATGTATATTGGAGAATTTTAGAGGTTAAAATATCGGGATTTTACAGTTTTCTTAATTGTTGAGATAGTTCTAATTGTTTTCTCAATTTGGTGTAGTTGAAAAAAATGCTAAGGATGTTGAGATGAAGCTGTTACCAAAATTTGGTGACCATCGGAGGAGTTGACCGCCGCATGAACAGTGTGCCACGTGAATAGTGACTTAAATTCTGTTTTTAGCTGGTAAGCACATATTTATTGTAGAGCTCATATGTAAAGTTTGGTGAAGATTAGAGGAGTTTTGAACCGATTATGAATTTCTAAAATTTAGAATTTCGATTATCGATTTACGAGAATCCAACCTTTGGATTTCTCTCAAATCTGCCCAAGAACTTGTAAATTAATGAAATGTTGTTAGTGAGAAAGATTGGGTTGAATTAGAGAAGGAAATGGAGATGTTAACTTTAGAGGATTGATTTTGGTATCGTATTTACTTGCCGAATTGTTATTCATGGAATATAATTGTATACAGGACGAGCGATATGCCGAGCTACTGCTCGACAAAGAAATCCGTATGCATTGTCGCCTAAATAGTACTGTGAGTGGACTTTTATTTTAAATAATGATGCATGCGATTATTTTCCTGAAATGATGATTGATTTATTTAATTATTTATCATTTTAATTATCGAGCATAATATTTTGCTTTGGATTATAATTTTGACATTGATTTATCTTTCATAGAAATTTCGAGTATGAAATTGCTATGCTCGAATTTGAATTTATGAATTGTTTTCGGGGAATATAAATTGATTTTCGGAGGTTTATTATGCTTTATCTCGATTATAATTTGAGAAATGAATTTATGGTTTGAGGATTAGGTTTGAATTATCGAGCATATTAATCGAATTTAAATATTTAGTGTTATATAGATTGGGCTTTTGCATTAAAGTTGCTATGCTTGATTTTGAATTTGTGATTTAAGTAATTATTGACGAACATATTTTTTCCGAGGTGAATTCCGGAAATTAATACTATATATTTATTAGTCAACGTGGAGTTTTCTAGATTAATATCAGAAATGAGATTTTCGAGGAAAATATTTATGTTTATTATTTCTCACATGTTTGTGTATGAATTTGAGAACATTTAGACGTGCGGGACCACGTCATTGGAATATACTAATTTTTTTTTCGTGAGAAATTGGGGAAGCTTTATGGATTTACGAGTTTTTGGATTATTTTCCTTCACCATACTTGAATCTGTTATTGTGTCTCCTTCTCACTTACTTTGTGTTTGTGGGTGAAGTCGAGGTGATTTATTCTCCTCCTCATGTGAGTAGTAGAGGTTGTTATTTCTCCTCATCACAAAATTTATATGTCAGGGAATCGATGGTAAAACTTGAGGGGCTCTGATATACTCGTATAGTGATAATCGTTCTTCCCCGTATGATATTATTATTTGACTAGCATGGCTAGCCCGATTTCTTCTAACCAGCGAGGCTGGTATGTTTTCACGAGTTTTTCATGTGGCGAGAAATATATTTTATAAATGTGGCATGTATCAAGATTTTGGAAATAATTTATTTGTGGGAAAGTATCAAAGCGTATTGGATTTAAATTATCTTGATTATTTATTTTTATCCACTTACTCTAACGTGTTTTTAAATTACTTTCTCCTGAGCCCTTTGGTTTCAAACGCCCAGTTTACAGGCGAGATTAGTTGAGGTCGGGCGTACATGGAGTTGAGGCATAGCTAGCACTACTTCCGCATTGTAGGATCTATCGATCCTATATCCTCTTTTCGTTGTTTTAGGATTGCTCTGATAACCTATGAAATTTTCCTTAATGTGAAAATGGAGTCGTTGGTATTTGGGAGTAGGATGGCTCCAGAAGCATAAGGACGGCATGCTTAGAAGTGTGGTTTGATTTCTTTGCAGATTAGGGTTGTTCATTTTTGGGGAAAGTTCTGTTGAACTTTCTAGAAAAGTGGATCCCGCAGGGCCACCTGGAATTTCAGGAGGAAATTCTGGGTTGGGTCCTGTCAACTATGAATCAACTGTTATTTGAAAAAGTCACATGAGTTTCAGAGTTTCACAACTAAAACCAATTTTCAATGACAACCAATGGTATCTAAACTAAGCCAACACACTACTCTGTCTTTAAAATTTAGGAAAATTTGGCAAATAGTACACCAAGTAAATGTCACTAATAATTTCATACATAAAGTTCCAAAACGAGCATTTTAATACACGGGCTCTCAAACCCGACCATTATTTGGGTAAAAAAAATAAGGTAAAGAAAAACATATATCCTGTCTCTCCATCCCTCCCTCCCTCTGTCCCTCCCTCCACCCACATACCCAAACCCAGAAAGCTCGACCCGGTTGACCACCGCATCTCCTCCACCTTCTAAATCCACACCCACCAAACTCAACCCCACTTCTAATCCCACCAAAACCCTAATCATAATTTCTAATTCTAGCCCCATCGCCACCACTAATCACCACCACAACCTCTACACCGATCACCACCTCGAATCAAATATCCAGAATATTCTCCGTCGCATACATGCTCGTCGGACTCGTTGTCTTCTTGATCATCGTCTTCTACACCCAAAAGTCTGACACCTACGTCCGGATCAGCGTGGGGCCGAGCCTATTTGTGGTGTTGCTGCTCATCATCTTGGTGTTGCACTTGGTCTACATCCAGGACTGGGTCGAGTTGTACACCAGGTTTAACGTCACAGTTGCAGCCTTTGCACTTTCGGGTCTAGCTGATGCACTGGTGAGTTGCCTAAGAAGTATATGTGAGCCATTGTAGTAGGCACTGCTGACTCAGGTAAAAACAAAGCTGATTTTCTTGGGTTTAGTTATTTTGCTTTCAATCTGTAAGTGCTAGATTTGTTTCGGTAACTTGGTTGTGATCCAATTTGTTATCAAGTATAATCGAAAGTGATCGCTATGAATTGCTTAATGAAGCAGTGATGACGGCGGTCTGGGCGACGAAGTGGCATAGGCTGGGGCCATCGGAGTGGTTTGGAAGACATAAGCTGGAGTGAGAGAAGCTTCTGGAGCCAAGACTCCTTATTTGTGTGAAGCTGTTTCGGGGTTTTTGATCATTGCCTTGGAGCTCCCAAGAGCATTTGGGTTTTGAAAGATTTGGGGATTTTGGTGACTCTGGTTTTAATGCAACGAAAGGTTGGAGAAATTTGATGAACAACAGGATTAAATGATGTGGAAGAAAAGGGAAAAAAATAAGAAGAAGAAGAAGAAACCTCTATTTGGATAGCAAACTCTGGGTTTTGATGTGAGAGAGAGAAAGAGAAAGAGATTTCGCAGCTTCTGGGCTACTTCCACTTACTTTTATTCGTAACCATTTGATGTTTGCATAATTGCAATGACACTTACCAAAATATGATGGGGTCTATCAGTTTATGGGCATATTTCTTTAATCAAACCCACAAGCTTGATTTGCTGCAGACCACAAATACATGAGAGAGAGGAGAGAGAGAGTTCACAGCATTTGGTTTTGATGTGAGAGAGAGAGAGAGAGAGGAGAGAAAGATGTTGGTGCCCAGAGTAACAGAGAGATAGAGCTGGGCGCCTGGAGTAAGAGTCAGAAGAGACCAAATTACCTCTCAAATTAACAGCCTCATTGACGTCATGTCTACATAATGGGTCGGGTTCGAGAGTCCATGTACTAAAATGCTTGGTTTGAAACTTTATGTATGAAAATTATTAATAGCCTTTACTTTGTGTACTGTTTACAAAATTTTCCATTAAAATTTCGTCTCTCAAACTGGGTGATTTTGCCTTTTGAAGAAAAAAATACAAAAAACCGGGCGGTTTTGAGGCCGCCATAATCAGTTAGTGAGTCGGGAGTGTTGTGCACACATCATTTAGCAATTTGCAAATTTCGTAGTGTGAATCTACATGTTTCAAGACCTAGTACCTGCTCAAGGGTTACCACGACATGAAAACAAAATCTCATGTGCAATGCCAAACCACCATTTTCGAAACCTAGCAAGGCCAAAAAGTTGGCTATCATATTCAATAGGCTTTCTTTTTTTATATTCCTTTCCTCAAATTTATACTCTCTCAAAAGAAACGCAGTACTATGGCCTTAAGCAAGACCATAAGGGAATAGCGAACTATAGCAGTCCTGAAGTTTTTTGAATATCCAGAATAAACACTACTATCTGACTACCAGGGATTTCATAAAGTAACATCCAGCATTTTACAGTACAAACGAGTCCAGTTATCTTCTAATTGAATAAATATCAAGCAATGCTTAAACCAAGGAAGCTTATTATTTGAAAAGTGTCAAACGTCTACATTGAACAGACCCACTACATTGAACAGACCCATTAATCTTGTATCGTTAAGATAAAAAACAAAACCAAAACACAAATCTACGATCATGACTAGCTTAATTTTTTATTACAATAATAAAGGAAAGATCAGATAATTGCCACTCATTTGCTTATTTAGTTGATTCAGCTGACTCTGCAGTCTTGACCTTTTTGGGCCACTGAGATACATATGGTTTGAGCTGCATGCAACAATGGAAAAAGTGATTTACAACCACATGTATGTACTTGTACGATTCAGGAGTAGTTAACTGATTTCAGAGTCGAATGTTTCTTTTAAAAAAATAGTTGGAGTGTAGGTTTTAGCAGTGCTGCAGATTGCATCAAGGTCTCGTTTATAGATAACAGAATGCGCACACCAAATATGATTCAGAAAAAAAGGAAAGAAATATACCCATCTTGAAGTCAGTTAAATCAGGGACTACATAGTTGGGTAGTTTGTCCTGCACCATAATATTTTTGAGCAATTTAGGGAACACGTCAAGTGGTAAACATTTATCCTTGGAAAAGCAAATGAGAGCATTGTCAAAATGGAAAGGTAGCAAACCTTTTCAGGTGTGGAAACCAGTGGGCTTGCAGTTCTTTCCCTTGTAAAAGTTCCTTGAGGCTCGTTTGGGGGAAAGAATGTCAAGGGATGCCGTTCGCTTTCCATGAAGTACCCTTCCTAGCCCTATTAGCCTAGTGGCATTTTCTCCGGCTTTTCCTCAAAATATATCATAGTTGACAAATATGATTAAATCAAATTTATATATAAAAATCTCAGAATTTGAAAGAAAATTCTAAGGAAAGTAAATCTTTTCTATCCAAGCGGCTAGTAGCCTCATCAAATACAACTTGACTTACAACTTCACCCCTCAAAATACTGATTCACTCCTAGTAATCTATAAAAAAATTCTGACGCTAAAGAAAAGAATCTTGTATGACCGCTAATTGTTTTACTGAAACTAGAGTAACAGCAAGCATGCGATGGCTCAATTACAGATGTATAGGTTAAACCTAGGAGCCAAAGACACAAATGGGAAACGATATGATGATTGGTAGTACTAACAACAGAAACATTGTGGCCGTGGTCGATAGCAATCGGCACGAGCCATTGACAAATGCAATTAGATGAAGCGAAGGGAAACATTGAATATTGCAAGAAAATTCTATTCACAATTAAAAAGAGAAAAGGGGTAATTGACCAAAAAAAAACAGAGAAAAGGGGTAGGGTGTTCTCTTAAGTTGGGTGATGAGGTGATTCAGTGTGAAAGGGACTATAGTTAGAATTGTGTTCCTGGAGTAATATTAGGACAGGTATTTAAAAAAAAATTGTATTTATATAGTTTCTGTTGAAGACAAATCGCAGGGGGATGTGACTTGTGTGAAATACGTAGCAACCCTGGAATCCATCCCCATCCTATTTGGTGCTCTGTATGAGCAGATATGCCAAAACACAAATCCCATCGAAAATATTAAGCCCCATCAGAGCTTGAAAGTTGAAAGATAAACAGTGGCTCTTTACTAATAGCTTTGTCAGGCTGTCATGTTGAGCACTTATTAATCGGAGAGTCTGCTATCAACCTATGTGGTGTTCACCTTTCGACAGTTTACAACGCGTGCATTGTAGCACGAAGTCAGTGAAAGAAACACGAGGTTAGTGAAAAAAAAAAAAAAAAACACGACTACCTCAACAAGAAGCAGAGCTTCTCTTCTCCTTCACCAAGTAACTACTCCCTCGGCCTCCAAACACCTCCACACCTTCGCACTCGATTTTCACTACGAAGATGAACTACGATAACGTTAAGCAAGCTCCTCGCCTCTGCAAACTGAAACCCTTATCCAAGGCCCCAAAGATCTAAAAAATTTCCATGGAGATCCAAGAAATCCCAAGAAATCTGAATCGACGGCGCAAGGAGCACCAACAACCCGCTCGACCCGAAGCCGACGCAGCACCCTGACCCTCCAAGAAATCTGAATCGACGGCGCAAGGAGCACCAACAACCCGCTCGACCCGAAGCCGACGCAGCACCCTGACCCGGTAGTGGAACCAATAGTCCTCTTCGAGTGTACCATCATGCATGTAGACCTTGTACGGAATAGGAATTTTCATACCTTAATTGTAGCCACCGGCGATTGAACCGCGTTGAAACAGCCTGTAAACCAAGAGTTTTCGAGCTCTATTTGTCATCTCCCACGTCGATGACCAAACCAAGTCTATTTTCCTCTTCACGCCATTGAGACCAAGGTTTTAAATATCGATATCTTTGTATATATCAGTACTTTGAAAAAAGGATATATCGGAAATATCAGGGATACAGGGTAACAAAATGTCGTTTTTGAAAAAAGTCAATTTATTAAAAATTTAGAACTATATATAAATACATATGAATGTCAACTTCATATACATCCAAAAAGAGACTCTAGACGGTTGAAAAGCCGTTCGCTATTCTACGAAAATGCAATAATCAGACCAAGACATATGACCCATATAGTGCGAATTGTAGTGATGAACATGATAGTTATAGATTTCTTTAGAGCTGTCGACTATTTCTCCTATAAGGGGATAATAAGGATGAACCCAACTGAATGACTGATCATATACTTCTTCATATTGATTATATCCATAAGCATCATAACCAAATTGATTGCTGCCTTCATGAGATTCATTTGAGATCCCACTACGCTTTGTGCCTAAACTGATAGATTCATGTCATCCATATCTGGTTCCTTGACTTCCTTTTGCAATGTCATTTGGCCACATTTGAATAATTGAACCTTTATGGCTTTATCTTCTTTCTATTATTCAACTATAGAGTTACAAACATAGTCACAGACTACACAGTACCAAATCTCTCCTCAACACAAATTTGCATTTAGACTTTTAGAGAATTACTTCTCACCCAAAATCGCCTTGAGGGTATTTCTCCAATTCTCCTCACCTAGATTCGCCTTGAGGGGATTTCTCCTCACTCAGATTTGCCTTTAGGATATCTCTTTTCACACAGATTTTCATTTAGAGAATTACTTAGTTTTTTTTTTTTTTTTTACCTCAAATTTTTTAGATATTTCTTCACTTTATCAGGGATATATCTCAAATATCTAATATATCGGGGATATTTGTTGATGTCGGAGAAATTTCACAGAAACGGTAAAAGATAAAATATTTACCCCCCTAGATATATTGGTCCGTCGAAAAAAGGAGATATCGGAAATATCATAGATATCTAAAACCTTAATTGAGACAATTTAGAATGCTCATGGATTCGTTGCAATGTGTACTTTACAGTGGGCATCCAAAAAATTCCATGAAATGCTCATGGACTCGTTGCAATGCGTACTTAACAGTGGAGCTCACAAATTGAAGATTCACTTCAATAAAGATTACAAAACAAAAAAAAAATCCTTTATTGGCCTTAACATGCATAAAATATAGTTGACTAACCGGATCGAAGTTTAAACGTATATGAAATTGGCTGAATTTTGGAATACAAGACTAAAATAATGTAATTCTCACATCCAACGATCGGTATCATAAGATTTACATTCGATGACGATATTTCCCTTTGAAGGTTGTAGAATCTTAATTGGTTGACCAAGGGGATCAAAACCGAAACTAAAACAAAATTGGATGAATTTATAACTATAAGCCTAATATATAAATATCTATTATTTATATCAAAGAAGTACACCTTCCATAAGCAACAAGGTGGAGGAAATAGAAATTATCAATATCGACTGTTGGATGTTATCATGATAAGAAGATATGGTTATAATTAAAATTTCAGCTATTTTCGTCATCGTTTGGCTCTCGACCTATTAGGTCAATCCTAAATCCTAAAAATAAAACTAATATGCTCGTAACGGGTCCTTCGCAATTTATTTTTTCAATCTGCTAGCTCTCACACTCTCGTAGATATGGGCTATATAAACTTATGTAAAAATTTCTGGAATTTCATATCCTCCTAGTATACCTCCCCTTTAGAGAAGTATAAGTATATAAAAAGTCGACCACTTTGTTTGATGTAAAAATGACGGCAGATTAGTAATGCCAAATTTTTCGATTCCATTTCAGAATTTTTGGATCACCAATTCCTTATATGTCTAGTAATGTAGTATAACTTATTTATTTGGGGTATTAAAAACTTACCCTCCAACACCATGACGATGGAGGAAATTGAATTTGTGAAAATCCACGGTTGGATGTTATCACCGTAACAATATATGGTTATGGTCAAAATTTCAGCTATTATCATCATCATCGTTTGAGTCTCAATCTATTAGGTCAACCCTAATTCCTAAATACCACATAACACTAAGAATTAATTTCAGTTTATCCCCCTGAGGTTTGGGGTGTTATCATGCCACCCCCTCTATTCTCAATTTTGAATTTTTACCCCTCAAACCCAATTTCAATCAGCGGTGTCCAATTTCTCCTATTTCGTCCAAATTGGACGTTAACTCTGACCTTTGAGGGCTAAAATGGTCATTTCAAGACAAAAAAAAATCTTTTAAAAAAAAAATCGTCTTCAACCTATACACCACAAGTTATAGTTTATAAAAATAAAAAGATACTCTAGGTGGTTAAAAGTCGCTCGCTGGTCTACAATATTTGTGATATATCTCTGATAAAGTGAAAAATTTTAGGATATATCCCCAATAAAGTGAAGAAATATCTGTAAAAAATGAAGAATTTTATGATATATCCCCAATAAATTGAAGAAATGTCTGTACAAAATCATTTTTTATAGATATTTACAGATAAAGTGTAAAATCGTAAAGAAATATGTGTAAAATTATTTTTTTACAGATATTTATAGATAAAGTGTAAAATGGTTTTTTACATATATTTTTTCACTTTATTGAGGATATATCCTAAAATTCTTTATATATCCTAAATTTTTTTTTATGAACCTATTATAACTTGTAGTGTATAGGTTGAAGACAAAAAAAAAAATAAAAAATTTTATGTTTTTTTTTGTCTTGAAATGACCATTTTAACCCTCAAAGACGGAATAGGAGAAATTGGACACGGTTGATTGAAATTGGAAAGTTTGAGGGTAAAAGTTCAAAATTGAGAATAAATGGGGTGACATGATAACACTCCCAAACCTCAGGGGGGTAAACTGAAATTAATCCTAACACTAATATGTTCATATTTGATCATTCGCAATTTATTTTTTCAATCTGTCAGTTCTCACACTCTCGTGGGTAGGGGGTCTAGTTACTTATGTAAAAATTTCTAGATTTTTATCTCCTCGTGCTATAGCTCCATTTAGGGAAGTTTACGTCTACAAAGGGTTGACCACTTTGACCACTGTCGAATTGACGTCGGATCGGCCTCATTTTTTTACACAATACATACTTATATGCTATAAATAGATGGTTAGTGTCAAATTTATGGATTTCTATTTTAGAATTTTTAGATCGCACCAATTCCTTATATGCCTAGTAATATAACTTGTTTATTAGGGGTATTAAAAACTTAAACTCTCCAACACAATCACAATGGAGGAAAAAGAAGTTACGAAAATCCACCGTTCGATGTTATCACCATAACAATATATGGTTATGGTCAAAATTTCAGCTATTATCGTCGTTGTTTGTGTCTCTAAAATTTAAATATTTGAAATTACATTACGTGATATAATGAATTCGTGAAAGTTTTCAGAAAATTTTTCAGACGGCTGACCTATTAATAATTAATGTATGAAGTTTTGAATTATAGAAATTAGTTTTTAAAAAATTAAAAAGATAATTGAACTCGGAACATATTTTTCGAAACTTTGTTGAATGAGAATGTCCAATTTGAAAACTCGATAATCAAGTATGCGTTGCTGTAACACCCTGATCCGGATTAATAGAAAATAATCCGTATTTAGAGTAAATTGGGATCACTCTAAACGTAATCAATCTTTTACAACTGCCAATTTGAACAAAAACTAATCTTACCATCGCATACGCATAAACTGAAATAAACACCTTCTATTACCGCAATCGAGTAACGTCATAGCTCTATTAAGAAGACAGAGCAAAGAGAGAGTCGCTGTTACAGAGGGATCTATTGATTTTCAAAGTTCTATTAGCAGACATCAAACTTTGAGAGCAGAGGAAAAGATTTTGATGCTCCTTCCTCAACCTATGATAATAATCAGAGGTGGCGGTGATGATGGTTCCTGATTCACGAGAGTGAAAGAGAGATTAGGAGTATTAGTTTTTGGGCGGCGACAGTGAGTGGGGGGAGATGAGACTGTGCATGTGTTCATGTAGCGAGAAGAAGCTTCTCCCCCCTTCCTCAGTTGGTCCACACTTATATATACTTAATTTCAATAGTCAAGATTAAGCGGTGATAGTCAACGATTCAGATTCAACAACTTAATTTCCCTTTATTTCAAATAAATTTTAATAATAAATAGCTTGGTATCCGAAAATTTTCACTTAAATTTCCACAGACTCGTCTTGATAGGAACTTTAATACCAATTTACCAGGTCCTCAAATTGGATATTATCACTCGTGAAAATTTCAGAAAATTTTGTCCTAGGCACCCTTAATAATTACCGAGATAATAAAATTAATCTCAAAAATTTCATCGTCACTAATTATATAGTTTGTGTCACAAAATTTGCAAGATATTACAGTTGCGCCAACTCCGTAGTAAATTTCTTGACATTTTTTTGGCCGAGCTCTTTCTTATGAATTTTGGAAATTTGAAAATACATGATTTTTTTTTTTGGCTTTTTTTTTAGAAAAGAACTAAATGAATTCATTTAAATCCTATGGAGATTACATGGTGCAATCAGAGCCGTTGATTTCAGTCACCGACTGATCTGGGCTGTGTATCATTAATTACATTTAGAGTATAAATATTGAGACGGTGTAGAAGAAACCAGACTGGCCGACCCGATTCTGTTTGGACTCAAAATGAGCATTTTGGCCTGACAAGGCACATCTTGGATAAATCGAGCCAATATCAGTGGCTCAAACTATATATTGTCGACAAGTTCGAAATATATATTTAGAGGCTAAATAAAGCCTACTATGGAAGCGTGGAAATGAAAAGTCAACTTTAGCACATTTTCCTACTTCGGCTAGGAGAAACCGAGCTAAACAAGGAAGGAGGGGCGGCAGACTAACCATCCGAACTTCAAATGAGTTGAAACTTTCCAGATTCATTCTAGACATCCCAAGGATCATTTCTTATGAAGAGTGCTAGAGCTTGTTCGAAGTGAAAAACCTTCAAACAATCAGTCCAATTTTCTGCAGAAGCAAAACTGGAAAACTGGACCTGTAAGGAGTCCAGTAGCATTTTTGGCCCAACTACATGGAAATAAATTCTGAAATTTTACCACAATAATCTACATCCATGGTGGATCATTTCATATGAAGAAGTCGAAGGTTAAATATGAATTCTTAGTGGAGATAAAAATTAAAGGAATAAAGAAGTGTTAGTGCTCTCACCTAACAAAATCCACTAAGTGTTAGTGAATTTTGCCTAACAAATCCACTAAGTGTTTGTGTGCTCAAACCTAACCCACTATGATTTGTTTAAAGGCCAAATAGTGTTGTTTGGAAGCTTATATATAGAGGCTACAACAAGTATCATCTCATCAATTCACTCATCAAAACATCTATAAGATGATCTAAGTTCTCTCTAGAGCAACCTCTCTAAGAGCAATTCTTCTCCTTCTCTTTCTCTTATCGGTGATCACACTCTAAGTTCTAGTCTCCTTAGGAGCCAACTTTCAGTACCACCAAACCCTCTGTCAAAGTGCTTTGGTCCTAGTCTCCTTGGGAGCCGACTGTAGTACCACGACCACAACGGTTACGGAACCAGCCAAGCAAGGGTAACGCCCTCGCAAACCAGCCAAGCTAGAGTCACGCTTTAGCAAGTTCTCCTCACTTCCCAGTGGTTTTCGCTCTGCTCGATCTACAACATCGAGTATCGATTGTGATTTTGAAAAGGCTCAGCAAAAGTCCTCGCCACGAGGCACAAAGAACCCCACGACGAGGTTGGTGCTCTCCTCGTCCACAATCGCTCAGAAGAAGTCATGTCAAGGGACACCCCCGACGACCGCACCCGAACGGTGCTGGCACGCCTACGCAAGAAAAGAGACTGTTGACCAGCTCAAGAAAAACTGGAGCCAAACATTTTGGCACGCCCAGTGGGACTTACTGCGAGCTGTAAACCACACCACTATTAAGAAGATAAGTGTCTTATTGAATTCAGCTACTTATTGAATTCAGACTTCCAGAAGCCATAGGGAAGTCAAGCATAAACCCTTATCAAAAGGTTTACGTTAACTGCCCGAAACATAAGACCTCCAGTTACAGACCGCACTCGCGTGCAGACTATCGTGGTCTTTCCGAAGAACAGGTAATCCAAAGATTTTTTTTCCACCCTCCATCGACAGAGATGTCAACTGAACGAGGAGGAAATAGACATCCTACTACTGAAGGCGAGCAAGTTCCTGCTGCCCAGCCTACTCAAGCTGGCGATACATCTAGCATCACCCAGGAAGCCGCGAGCGCAGTTACAACTATTGACTTTGTGCCTATTCTCGTTCCAGAAAATGCGACCATAGAAGAGCGACTTAATATCCTTCAACAGAATTCTGCCGTATACCATGAGAAGATGGAAAAAGCCTTTGCGGAGGACCGTCGACGGCTTGATGAGTTCACGATCTCGATCAAGAGGCTTGAGCTAGGGGCACAACAAACACAAGGGCAATTGGATGGCATGAACCAAAAAATGCAGAAGAACCATGAAAAGCTGTTGGTCGCAAGCAAACACATTGCTTTGGAAGTCGCGACGATTCGCAAAGAAGGATCCAACGTCGTAACCCAGGTGGCCATGCAGAAGGCTGACCTCGATCAGGCCAGAGAGGTTCTACATAAAACACTGGGAGATCCTAGTGCCATTCTAGGCTCTCTAGGTCAGTCCCCCATATCTGCTAAGTACATACCACCAAATGCTCGCGGCGGCAATACATCCACATGCGCTACTGCCGCATCAGTCAGAGGTAAAGAGACTACTCTGGCAACGGGTGGGAAGAACAACGCCGCGTCATCAGTCACGCAAGGGACCAGGACTTTGAAAATCAATGATGGGGCCTTTGTTGATCATAGCCCGTTTCCCCAATATGACAGTGACGAAGTTGAATACGTGCACCACGATCCATCTCCAGCAAGCCATTATGGTATCGATCGGGTTGAAAGTCCAGCGAAGGTTACCGTAACCACAAAGGGTCAGCCAGCAGTGGGTTTTGCGTCGCAGACGTCAATCCGACATAAAATGACCCACGGAGGTGGCGTGTCTTTGGTTAATCAAGCTTCACAGGCACCACCGTTGATCTGGTCAGTTGAAGATACAGTGGTTCACCCGCCTCCTCCTGATCCAAGATATGTAAGGAGAGAGGAGGTAGAAGCAATGATCAGGGCCGCGAACCAGAGGCCTAACTTGGAGGAGGCCTACCAGGGGCCCTTCCCACCGCATATTACACAGACACCTTATCCTAGGGGATATAAGAACATTACGTTCTCTACTTTCTCGGGAGAGGAAGCCGAAAATGCTGCAGCCCATTTGGTTAGGTTTCGAGTACAGTGTGGCCAGTACCAGAATGATGACAATCTGAAATGTAATATCTTCGCTACTTCTCTATCGGGGTCTGCCTTCACCTGGTTCACTAAGCTGCAACCGGGATCAGTTTTGAATTGGCCCGCGATGGAAAAGCTGTTCAAGGAAACCTTCGGGACTATCGAGCCGGAAGTAGATCTGGCTTCACTCACTCAGATGGCTCAGCAGCCAACTGAATCTGCTGTCATGTACCTTCAGCGCTTTCAGATCCAGAAAGGAAAGTTGAACGTGATTCTGCCGGAGAAAGAACTTGTGAAGTTGGCTATCAAAGGCTTAGAGCCCCGCCAACGCAAAAAACAGCATGGAAGCATGTTCAATTCCATGGGGGAACTGATCACAGAAGTAGGAAGTTTCGAGCACTTGCTCAGGGAAATGGACGCTATGAAAAACGCCTCAAAAGGGACATACATCCCAGGGAAACGCCGAATAGTGGCTGCGCTCAGCCATCAATCCAGTCCCTTTGATCCTTACTACAAGAGTGAGGAATCTAGTACAGCAGAGGCTGACGAGTCTGAAGAAGACGAGATTGCTGCGCTGGAACTCACCGGAAAAAAGGCTTCAACACTAAAGCAACTGAAGCTGTGCAAAGAACCGGTGAAGCTCAAGTCGGTGGTTTTCACCAAACCAGAGTTCGCAAGTTATACTTACGACGCGAACAAAGCGCATGAAATCTTGGATGAAATGATCGCCACGAAGATGGTGAAAACCGACTTTGGCCCATTTCCCAAACCAGAGCAGCTAAGGGGGAAGAAATACTGCAAACTCCATAATATGTGGAATCATAATACAGCCGATTGTGTTAAGCTAAAGGATCAGATCCAAATCTGGTCAAATAATGGTAGTTTGCAAGTAGAGGTGCCAACAACAGCAGCAGCGTTGGTGGACCTAGATCCCTTCCCAGATACCGGCATCAACATGGTGGATGTGGCATGGGGTGAAAAAGATCAGCAGAATCAAAGTCCAGACTATGCGGTTAAGGATTTGATAAGGGCTGGAGACAAAGCCGTGAAGCGGGAATCCAAGACTCGTTTACCCATTGTCCTATGCTCGCGGTTCAAGGAAGAATGTGACACTCAAGCCCTGCATGAGGAAACATCCCAGACTGTCCAGTTTGGATCTCTGCCGCCAATACGGTTAGTATCATCCTCTAGAAACTTCCAACCATGCAGCCCAAGAGTACACAGTGGTTTAGAAACTCCTTCTCCAAAGGACTCAAACTTATTCAAAAAGTTGAAGACTGCGAGGGAAGAAGGGCAAGCAGATAAGCGGCAAGGGGTTTTTACCAGACCTTACATTCCGCCAGTATCAACATCCTCCATCAAAGAAGGGAGATGGTATACCCAAAAGAATGGCAAGGCGGTGGAGATGAGCTCTTCAAAGAAGAGAAAACTCCAACGAAGGTTTGGAGAAGCAAAGCGAACTTTGGAAGCACTAGATCAAGGACTAATCAAACCATCGCAATTACTGAAACCTCCAGAAGAGTATCAAAGACAATTGGAGGTACTGGCCTCCGAGAGATTCGTTTCCCCGCAAGTTCAGAAACCGTAGCCCAAAGTATTACGCCAAGGGCAAAAGCCATGTGCCCCCAAGATCAGCGCTCAGGAGAAATCCCTAGTTCCAGCGAGGCAAGAACCGCCGCCAGCTCGTAAAGACAATGTTTGGCGGAGAATATCTCGCGAAGGAAGCAATAGCGAGCCTTCCATCTTTGACAAGCTGGGGGGCAAAGACAATCGGTCCGCGATTGTGCAGAAAGTTCAAAACTTGGTGGTCACTCTCCCAGAGGAAGTGCCAGGGACGAAACAAATTTCAGAGTCACTGAACCAGATTCCTATAGTACAGGAGCACAAACAAGCCAAAGCGGTGGTCCCAGCAGAGAAATCCTTGGTTGCTTTCATGGTTAAACAGTTTAACGCCGATATCCCAGCAGATGAACCCAAGCTCAATCTTGATGATGACATGGACGAAACAGAAATGGTGGATATCTCTTGCAATATGGTTTATGTGCTCCCTGCTAAGTATGCCTTACCAGTCGCTGCGCAGGAATGCATAGAAGCTTATGCAATTGGAGAACAGCAGTTGCAGATCACTTCAGCCGCAACAACGCCGGTGAAAGAAGCAGTGTCCCTTGAGACTGAAGATGCTAACAACAAGAGTTTCTTCATGAGCTTCACAAGACCCACACCCGCCATGGTGCAACACATGCGACCTTTGTATATCACAGCAGAAATTAATAGGACTAAGGTCATCAAGATAATGGTTGATACCGGTGCGGCTGTAAATGTCATTACTACAAGGACCATGCAGCTTTTGGGAATCAAGAAGGAGAAGATCCAGTCTACCTCTCTCACATTGAAGAACTTCGCGGGCACAGTAACTAAGACGTTAGGTTTACTGTTCCTAAAAATCAAGGTGGGTCCCTCAGAAAGCGTTTATGCATTCTTTGTTATGGATTGTTACGCGGCCTACAGTGCCATCCTGGGAAGAGATTGGATTCACCGAAGCTATTGTGTTCCATCAACACTCCACCAAGAGCTGATTATGTGGAATAGGGTGACAAATAAGGCTGAGATAATTAAAGCAGACCCCCGCCCTTTTTCTGTTTCCGCGAATTACGTAGATGCCAAGTACTACTTGGAGCTAATTACTCCATTGCAAGTCGATAGCATCGACAATAAGGGCCGCCCCACAGGGGTGACGGCTTCTCAGTTGGCACAGTGGGGACTCATGCTTGCAAAAGAAGACCTAGCGAGGCCCGGCCATGTTGTGCCCCGCACAATGGGTAATTAATGGATTACGACCTTCCAGAGGAAGGGATAGAGGCCTTCCATTCCTTGTACGAGAGGCTATCCTCATACTTGGTGGAAAAAGTGGCCTATGATCGAGTTGCGACCTTAGAAATTGTTTATGAAGAGTTCATGGACCAAGAAGAGGAGGAAGAAGAGATTCAGTTTGCTCCAGCGGCATTGGATGACACACCTCCGAAGGTTAGGGACCCTACTAAAAAGGTCAATCTGGGAACAATTGATGAGCCTATAGAAGTGGTTATCAGCACTTACTTAGAGCCTAGCGAGAAACAGAGGCTCATCGACTTATTGCTAGAATTCAAGGACTGCTTCGCGGAAAAATACGAGGACATGCCAGGCCTATCACCAGACTTGGTATGCCACCAACTACCAACGCTACCTGATAAGAGGCCTTTGAAGCAAGAGCCGCGAAGAATGAACCCAGAGACCCAAGTATTGGTCAAAGAGGAAGTTGAAAAGATGCACAAGTCGGGCATTATCAGGGTAGCCAAGTACAATCAGTGGCTGTCCAATATAGTGCCTGTTCGTAAGAAGAATGGCAAGATGAGGGTCTGCGTGGATTACAGAGACCTTAATTTAGCTACACCTAAAGACGTCTACCCCATGCCGGTGGCGGACATGTTGGTAGATGTAGTTGCAGGGCACGAACTGTTGTCTTTCATGGATGGCACAGCGGGATATCACCAGATACCGGTTGCGGAGGAAGATAGACACAAGACCGCATTCCGCTGCCCTGGGTTTACGGGAGTTTTTGAATATGTGGTCATGCCTTTTGGACTGAAGAATGCCGGAGCAACATATCAGAGAGCCATGAACCTGATCTTCCACGACATACTTGGGAAGATCTTAGAGGTTTACATTGATGACGTCGTCGTGAAGTCTAAGAAGAATGGAGATCACTTCACGGATCTCAGAAAAGTTTTCGAGCGCATGCGGCTACACAAGCTCAAAATGAATCCCGCCAAGTGCGTTTTTGGAGTTCAGGCAGGCGATTTCCTGGGATTCATTGTCCATCAAAGGGGAATTGAGGTCCCTGAGGATAAGGCAAACGTGGTCATCAACGCATCTTCCCGGCGAACGAAGAAAGAATTACAACGATTACTGGGTAAGATCAACTTTTTGCGACGTTTCATTTCTAACTCTGCGGGCAAAATCCAGCCCTTTTCCTCACTGCTGAAGTTGTAAGGACAGAACGAGTTTGTGTGGGAACCTAAACATCAAGAGGCTTTTGACAAAATCAAGGCCTATTTGGCGAGCCTGCCAGTGCTTGTTCCTCCCAGAGCTGGATTTCCATTAAAGTTGTATGTTTCAGCAGTTGAGGCTTCCATTGGCAGCCTCCTCGCTCAAGATGATGAAGAGGGTGTCGAACATGCCATCTTTTACCTCAGTAGGACACTCACAGATTGCGAAACAAGGTACACTCCAATGGAAAAGCTGTGTCTTACATTATACTTCTCAGCATGCAAGTTGCGGCATTACATGTTGTCCTTTACTACTTGCATCATTGCTCAAACCGATCTAGTCAAGTATATGTTATCGCGACCTATCTTGAGAGGCCGTATTGGCAAGTAGGTGCTCGCCTTATCAGAATTCTCATTACAGTATGTCCCACAGAAAGCAGTAAAGGGGCAAGCCATTGCAGACTTTCTGGCACATCACCCTATGCTAGATCTCCCTGCGGTTAGAGATTTAGAGGTCGCTGTCACAAATTTAGATCGCCCAGAGTATGCCACACTGTATCAAGCCACAGTCTCACTCCAGCCCTGGGTTTTATATTTTGACGGGTCAAGAACGGATACGCTAGCAGGAGCAGGAATTGCACTGGAGAATCCGGCTGGAGATCACTTTTAGTACTCATTCCAGTTGGAGTTTCAATGTACCAACAACCAAGCAGAATATGAGTCCTTAATCATAGGCCTAGAAGTACTGCTGGAAATGGGAATTAGAGATGTACAAATACTTGGCGATTCTCTCTTGGTTATCAATCAGTTGTGCAATGAGTTCAGATGCAATAGCTTCACATTGGTCCCTTATTGGAACAGGACATTAGAACTGTTGGACCAATTTGATAACGTACATCTTGAGCACATTCCTCGCCGCGAACGAGTTGGCCCCACTGGCAACAGGGGTAACATTGAGATATGGCGTGCGGGAGAGAATCCTTAAAGTCGAGCGTCGCACCCTTCCTTCTTGGATGGCGAGAAGAGATCCTCTAGACGATACGTCAGTCGCAACACTGGAATCCATTGACGTGGATTGGCGCATCCCTTTGATCAATTATCTCAAGCATCCTGATCAGACCACAGATAGAAGGATTCGCTATCTTGCCCTCAACTACTTCCTCAGAGGTGATGAACTTCGCAGACGAGGAGAAGATGACATGGATTTCAGATGTGTTTATGGCCACGAAGCCAAACAACTCATGAGCCAAGTTCATTCTGGCATTTGTGGAGCTCACCAAGCAGGTCCAAAGATGCGATGGTTGCTCAGACGACATGGATATTTTTGGCCCAGTATCTTGAAGGATTGTATCGCGTTCGCTAAAGGTTGTTTGGACTGCCAAGCTCATGGGCCGGTCCAGCATGTTCCTAATATTCCAATGCAGCCCATTATACAGCCTTGGCCTGCAAGAGGATGGGCGCTGGATTTAATTGGGATGATTCACCCACATTCATCACTTCAACATAAGTTCATCATCGTTGCGACTGATTTCTTTACAAAGTGGGTTGGAGCAGAACCTTTGAAGGAAGCATCTGGTGGCACGTTGTGACAATTCCTATTCAGAAACATCATCTGCAGATTTGGGATCCCAGAAGTTTTTGTTTCGGACAGGGGGGCAGCTTTCATGGGTGGTGAAGTTGATAAACTGGCAAGAGAATGGGGAATACAGTTCATCCATTCCAGTCCGTATTATGCTCAATCTAACGGTCAAGCGGAGGCTAGCAATAAGATCATTATCAATTTACTGAAGAAAATGTTGGAAGCTAATCCACGACAGTGGCATGAGACACTTTATGAAACTCTTTGGGCCTACCGCACCTCTAAGAGGAATCCCACCGCGACAACACCTTATGCTTTGATGTTTGGCCATGATGCAGTCCTGCCATTGGAAGTCAACGTCCAGTCATTACGAGTTCAAGAGCAACATCATCTCATTGGAGAAGACTACGTTCAGGCTATGTGGCAGGAACATGAAGACCTTAGCAAAAAGCGCTTGGAGGCTTTAGATAATTTGGTTATGGAAAAGCAACGAGTCGCTCGTGCCTATGACAAGCGGACGCGGGGAAGGAGTTACAGCGAAGGAGAGTTGGTTTGGAAAGCAGTTCTCCCCCTTGGCGAAAAATTAGATGGTCGCGGCAAATGGACTCCAAGATGGGAAGGCCCGTACATCATCTATAAAATCTTAGAGAAAGGAGCTTTTCATCTTAAGGACCTAGATGGAGATGTCCATCATAACCCTATCAATGGGAGATACTTGAAGAAATACTTTCCCAATGTTTGGGACTCGGAGGAGTCGTAGACAATTTATTCGCATGAGACATGGGGGACAATTCTAGTGTTCCTACACTCGCAAAGCCCATTTATGAAGGCCTGTTTTTTAAGGCCCATAATCATTTCTTCGCTATGCCTAGCAACACTAGGGGGGCAACACTATACCATACCAAGCCTAAACCCGCTCACTGGGCAACTTTGTATATAAATATTCATGCTATTTTATTAAAAAATTAAAAAAAAATTTATAGATACAACTCTTAGGGGACAATTCTAAGTGTTCCTACACTCACGAAGCTACTAAGCCGAGTCAGCGGCTCCGAAAGGTTTTTCCAGCTTTACCTTGCAGGAAAGGCTGAGCTCAAGGGAAGTGTAAGAGCCACCACCGTGACCGCCACCTCCATCGGAAGTAGTTTTCATTTTGCTAAAGATGTCCTCACCATGCACGGGAAACAGTGAAAGGGTTTCAATCTCCTGGTGATCTTCTCCTCTTTGTTCCATGAAATTTTGTTCTACATTCATGTCAAAGAAAGTAGAACTAGTTCCCGCTCCAACTGAGATTGAACAATCCCTAGCACTATTCTCCATGTTCATAGATCCATAACAGCCATAGTTCCCCATCTGCCTGTTAAAAGCAATCATCACACCAGCGGAAGAACAGAAGCAGGTGCAGAAGATCCAAAGTTAATATACTGATCCTCATGTTTCCAATTCGTAACATTATCAGCACCAACAAGCCCTGATCTTTGCATGGGCACATGAACATCCGAAGTGGACCTCGTCTTCTGCTTCTCCCGAGCCCTTTGGTTCACGAACCAATAATAGACGTTCTTGACCTCGATCTTGCCGTACCACTTTAGCTGGAGATAGATCCTCAGAATCTGCTCTATAGTTGGGGATCTTTCGCCCTTGTTGTAGAAAATCTCCTTGAGGATTCTTATCTGATCTGTAGTAGGAATCCACCTAGTACTGCTCTTCCTGCGAAGCATGTTAGCACTACTCCCGGCTGCTTTGTTACTTCCTCCATCCTTAGTTGGATGCCGGTTTTGTGGTTCCATTGGTGATGGATTGAGAGAATGCAAAAATTGAAGAGTGGTGATGATGAGTAATTAAGAAAGATTGCTGCTAGAAATATTCGAGTTGATGAAACGATTTTGGGATTGGAAATTTGGGTTTATAATGTGGAGGAAGATATAGGTATGCAAATATCCGCCCTTGGATGGACGGTCAAAGAGAAGAGTCAAACTAAGTGTCAGTAAAGCGTGATTAAAGTTGCCATAAATCTCGGAAAGAATGGATTAGCAGCATGTGAGGGAACCGAACAGTTTTCGAGGAGGCAACTGTTCTTTTCACGGGATTATTTTTTCACGGTGGAATTTTCAACAGCTAATTAATGCAACTTGAGTTGGGGCCAGCAAGTGGATCCAAAAGATAAATATTTTCTCAAAACCCTCATCGCGAGGCTCGTTTTAACGCAGAACATATTTTAAAAGTTCATATTGTTTTCAATATACAACTATGGGGGCCTATATTTGAGGCATTGCGAGACACAATTCTTGGCTTCTCACGGATATTGGAATATCAGGATAAAAAGTATTATTGTATTCATAAAGTGGCTTTGCGGCCAAAAGCAGTACATTCATTACAAAGCCAAAGGTGGCTAAAATACAAAAACAGGAATCCTTGGATATCTTTTGAATCTTTCCTCAAGTGGAAGCAGCTATGGAATCCAATGTCGAGTTAAACAACGCCATTATACCAAGGAGAGGCAAACTTCAGGAAAGGAAAAAGAGAAATAACGGAGCCTCCGCGCCCCATTTACATGGAAGCGGTAGAGGAATACAACATAGGCTTGGCCAACACCATTGTCCATGAGAAAGGGAGACTCCAGTGAGAGAAAATGGAGCATCCAAGCCCCCTCAATTGGAAGCAGCTATGGAATCCAACGTCGGTTGAGCCGCGCCATTATCTCCGGGAAGGGCAGAGAGTGAATGAACCGAATATCAGCTTGAGTCTCTGCACCCCCTCTAGCCATGGTAACCACCATTAGTTGGACGTGAAGTATAGGAACAGCCATTCTGTAGCTTGAACCCATTCCTTCAAAGAGCCCATCCCTTCTCATCCCTCTAAGATTCTTTCAAGAAGAGAAAGGGGGAGAAGGAGGTGAGAACCAAAGCCCTTTCCATCTGGAGGGCACAACATGGGCCGGGTCCAGAAGGAAGGAAACAGAGGAGGAAAGATGAACCACAAAGTGGCCTTCCTCCCTTTCTCCGTTTCGCTCCGCGTGTGAGATCCTAACAAAAATGATCTCGCATGATCGTGGATCCCACACTCGGAGCCCCCTCGCGTTTCTAATCCAATCTGAAGCCTGGCATTGTTATTGCAAAATTCCAGAAGGGCGAAACAAGGGGTTGCCTAAGATTACGCCATAAGGCCTAACCCAGGCTTAAGATTACGCCATAAAGCCTAAAAATTTAGAGGCTAAAGGTCATTTCATGAGGGGAAGATTTGTGAAGAAGGAGAAAAAGAAGCATGAACTGAAAGGACATTTCTTGAATATTTCAGAAAAGTTGTTGTGAGTATTCCTTCCCCAAATACAACTATTTATAGGGACTTCAGGCAAATCCCCACCCTTGGATGAAGCTCAATTTCAAAACTGATGACAGTAAATCGAGATTAGTGATTCCAAATCTCGAGAAAAAAAGGGACTAGCAGCATGTGAGGAGACCGAACGGTTTTCGAGGAGGTAACTGTTCTTTTCACGAGATTATTTTCTTTACGATCGTTGTTTTTCAACGAGTGATTAATGTCTTAAATCTCGGAAAAGAAGAGATTAATAGCATGTGGAAAATCGAACGGTTTTCGAGGGGGCCTACAGAGATTGACTCGCAAAGCTCAATTTCAAACAAAGTTCTTCCACGTGGCGTTTAGCCGCAATGGCACCAGCTTCGGCCTGAGTGGCCCGTTCTCTGATACGGGCCAGGTTATGGCCCATTTCTTCATAAGCAGCCAAAGGTTCATCGAGTTGAGCTTCTTCTGCAACAATCGCATTCTCAACAAAGGCTAAATGGGCTTGGAGGTTCTCGATTTGAAGTTGGAAGTCGGACCTTTAGATTTGTAGTTCCCGTAGGCGGATGGCTCGCTCATTTAAAATATCGCGGGAGAGGTCCATTTCTTGAGAGACACTATTCAAAGCCTCTTGAGCGTCGTGAGCCTGGGTGTTCATGGCCGATTGACGTCGGCAGGCCATATCAAGTTCATTCAGCAGAGAGTCGATAGCACTAAATTGCCATGAAGTCAAAGCTTTCTCCTGGCGGGGATACCTTAGAGCTTCTAAGACTCGCGGGAGGATGTCAGTCTCCAATACCCAAGGACCTAGATGTTCACGAAGCACCAACTTAGCCTCATCCACAGTAGAAGGAGGAGTTACCTCCAACACCCTCATCAATCTCTCGAATCTGGTAGGAGGAGGAGGCGGGGGAGGCTCCACAGGATCACGAACCACCACTGCAAATGGGTGGACAGCTTCCTCAATTTCTTCATCTTCAACAGGTTGGTCTGTCCCTTCAGCTGCAGGAGAATCTGGAAACTCAACTCGCGGCTCACCATAGGTAAGCGGAGCAGATTCAAGCATAGAGCCCTCAGCTCCGACGGTTGTCTCATTTATTCGCAAGACTTGGGGGGCACCACCTCCATCAGTATCATTTTCCATCTCTGGGGCGACTGTCCCGCCGATAGAACCCTCAACTTTTGCAGCCACCTCCTCGGTACAAATAGAATCCTGGTCAGATTCAGAAATGTCAGAGAGCGGGGTTGGATCAAAAAGGGAAATGGAAAACATTGGCCAACAGTGGCTTACCTCTCGAGTTTTCGGGTCAATATCTGGTATGTGGTCTCCAAGAGGAAGAGGCCTCACCTCATTCACCTCTTGGACCTCTAGTGCCGTGAGAATCTCTGTCGTCATCAGTTCCTCGTAAGCGGCAGAAGCCTCAGAGTGGCTTTCCACGCTTTCATGCTCCGAGGACTCATCATCGGAGATCGTTATTAAAATGGTAGGACCTTGCAGATGCTCTTTAGATGTGGAAGACGGAAGAGGCGCCACGGGGTTAGTTGATGCTTGAACTAGCGAGAGAGTTGGCTCTTCTGCAGCGGCTGAGGATCTAGCCCCGCTCAGGTGAGAGGGATCAGTGGTCCTCTGACGAACCTGTCAAAAGATACATAATGAAGATCCTGCACAGATTCTAAAATTTAAATAGAATAAGACGGGGCCGGAGTTTACCAATTGCATTCCCAGAGTTTCGTCATCTTCAAAACTCTCTTCGACGAATTGAGCTCGATCGCGTTTGCAAGCAAAGATAGCAGTGGCCTGCACGACAAAAGAATCACAACTCAAAAAGGGGGAAAGCACCAAAAATGCAAGTTTGGGATCGTTCTTAACCAAATTACCTCAGCAGAATCTTCATCATGAGAAGATTCTCCCTCAGGAGTCCCCTCTGCTATCGCCTTTTGTTTCCCGGCCTGAACAGAGGCTGTCTTGCTCCGGGTAGTTTGCTGCAAAACACACTCAGGAATAAGAGCGGGAAAATCAAGACAAGGAAAAGGAATGGTGAAGAAAGACAAAAACTTATTGTTGCCCTAAGCTCATGGATTTGTATCCCTGCACGCGATGAGCGAGAAGATAGAGTAAGTCGTCGAGGTTGTGCTGTAGGGTTGGAGAAGCGCTCAAAAATCTTGCGGTCCTCCGGACCAGGACTACTCATTCCACGAAAGATCTGGACGAAGAGTTCGTCATCTGGCAGGTCCCAACAGTTCACAGACACTTCTTTCCACCAATCAACATAATCATTGCCGACATCGTTGAGGGGATACAGCGCTCTGACCCAAGGGGGAATCACTATCAAAGTAAACTGACTCTAAAAGGAGGCAGACCCAAGTGGGGCTAATCTCCGCCAAGAGGTGTAGTAATTGGCAGAATCAACCAGAGGCCAGGGTACCAACTGGGCCAACCCAAATTGGCAAGCAAAGTGGTTAGGAGCATAGAGCTCATAACTTACGCGGTCGGTGGTAAGACGAATATCCGAGCAGGAGATGGCTCGACGAAAGGCCAAGAGGGCTCTTTGGCTATGATCGCGTCCACTGGGCAGAAATCCATCATCAAGGGGAGGAGGGAATCGCCTAGACAGGACTATTTTTGGGTCCGGCATCTCTCCCAACAAGTATAAGTAAATAAAACACTCGGAGTAGGGTGGAGCTCGATACCTTATGTTGCCACAAAGCCAGTTCCCCAAAAGGGAATCGACTGGAGGTTCCTTTGGAATATCACCGCGACAGAAGAGAGGGAAATAAATCTGCAACCAAAAGGCAAGGATCCAGAATGGACCACTAATGTCGGTATCAAAGGGGCGCATTACAGCTCTATAAAGGGAGCGATATAACGAACCCAATACAGGTTGCCCAAGGCCAATGCAAATACCACTATAGAGAGCAGTGGCCAGAGAATTCCAGCGCCCAGTAGGTTTGTTGGAAGAAGTGCAAAAGATAAATTTGCAAAGCCAGAATTCCAGGAATGCGATACCTCCTGTATGGTCACACTGGGTGCGGTAATAATCACGCCAGACAGGGTAGGATTTACTGTGATGCCCCCGACCAGCCATATCCATTCTCAAAGGAAATTGAATACCATCAAACTGACCATGCACATAGGGGTCAAAATCAATGGGCAACCCCATGATGGTAAGAACATCCAGCAGAGTTATGCTCATCTACCCAAACCGGAAATCGAATGTATTGTTGGAAGTGTTCCAGAAGCAAAGAGCAGCGGCAAGCGGTGCAGGGCTAGTATTATGGGGAAGACAGAAGCATAGATCGATGGTTTGGGTGATACCCACCGCATCCCATCGGGCCAAATCTCTCACTCGGACCTCCTGATACCAAACCTTTTCCTCGAGAGTGATGGTAGGCCAGAAGCCCACTTTCCTTCTTGGTCCCCAACTGCTAAAATCACCAGGCACCTGCCGAAGAGCCACTATGGGACTGCGGATGGGAAGCCCATAATAGGCCATAGCATCATCTGGCAAACGATCGCGAGGTGTGGGACCCAAACCCGCTTGACTATCACCTCCACCAAAGCTCATCAGTCGACTTCTCTCCTCTCTGGTCTGACTTCTACATCGAACACTCATGTTAGTCCGCCATGTGAATGTGGCTTTCTCAGTGATTTCATCTGCCTGATCGATAAAGAATGGTTTCTTGGATGTCATTTCTGGGTCACAAGGAACACTTCTCCATTACACCTTGATTTATAGCTCAAGTGTTTTTGGAGATTAATTTATTAGCTGGGCCAGTGAGTGGCCCTAGTTGATAATTAATGAATCACTATTCCATCTTGAGAATTGCATCTAAAGCGACAGTGAAGATATTCCACATTTTCCTACCACCGCAGGGCCAGCATAGTGGCCTGATATTTTTTTTTTTTTTTAATAAAACATGATTAAAACCAATGCGGTTTTAGATGCTAAAGTTGTAGCAAATATGGTGGTTTCATTTCGTCACATGTCATGATGACGATAGCCATGATTCAATCATCCTCTTCAGCATAAGATTCGCGAAGGATTAAATGGCAGCAAACAGTTTGCTATTCAACATCTTATTTTGCCAAGTACTATAGGCCTTGATCAAACTTGATCTAGCCAGCAAAAAGGCTCCAAACACCTACATTTGAGAAAATCAACAGAGAGCCAACGATCAAGGCAGATACTTGCTGCTATACACATGGCGAAGCTACCACCAAAGAAGAGAAGGATCCTTATTCGCAATCAAAAGCAGTCTCCTTCGCATGGGGGGCACGCTAAAGTTCTGATATCCTACAACCTGCCTAAGTTTCGCCAATCCACTGCATACCAGACATCAGATACGGGGGCAATAAAGTTGGCAAAGAAAACATCAGTTTATGACAACGGCAATTCAGATTGTGGCATCCAAGCTTTATGGCCTATTTAGAGGCCTATATGGAATCAATCAAGTAATTTCAGTCAAGCCAATACAAGTGGCTTCAGAGCAACGACATTATACGAGTGGTATTGATTCAAGACCTCTTCAATCAAGACGAAGACCTTTGACTTCGAGGTCTGGGGGGCAATGTTTGGACCCAAAATGAGCATTTTGGCCTGACAAGGCACATCTTGGAGAAATTGAGCCAATATCAGTGGCTCAAACTATATATTGTCGACAAGTTCGAAATATATATTTAGAGGCTAAATAAAGCCTACTATGGAAGCGTGGAAATGAAAAGTCAACTTTAGCACATTTTCCTACTTCGGCTAGGAGAAACCGAGCTAAACAAGGAAGGAGGGGCGGCAGACTAACCATCCGAACTTCAAATGAGTTGAAACTTTCCAGATTCATTCTAGACATCCCAAGGATCATTTCTTATGAAGAGTGCTAGAGCTTGTTCGAAGTGGAAAACCTTCAAACAATCAGTCCAATTTTCTGCAGAAGCAAAACTGGAAAACTGGACCTGTAAGGAGTCCAGTAGCATTTTCGGCCCAACCACATGGAAATAAATTCTGAAATTTTACCACAATAATCTACATCCATGGTGGATCATTTCATATGAAGAAGTCGAAGGTTAAATATGAATTCTTAGTGGAGATAAAAATTAAAGGAATAAAGAAGTGTTAGTGCTCTCACCTAAGAAAATCCACTAAGTGTTAGTGAATTTTGCCTAACAAATCCACTAAGTGTTTGTGTGCTCAAACCTAACCCACTATGATTTGTTTAAAGGCCAAATAGTATTGTTTGGAAGCTTATATATAGAGGCTACAACAAGTATCATCTCACCAATTCACTCATCAAAACATCTATAAGATGATCTAAGTTCTCTCTAGAGCAACCTCTCTAAGAAGCAATTCCTCTCCTTCTCTTTCTCTTTTCGGTGATCACACTGTAAGTTCTAGTCTCCTTAGGAGCCAACTTTCAGTACCACCAAACCCTCTATCAAAGTGCTTTGGTCCTAGTCTCCTTGGGAGCCGACTGTAGTACCACGACCCCAACGGTTATGGAACCAGCCAAGCAAGGGTAACGCCCTCGCAAACCAGCCAAGCTAGAGTCACGCTTTAGCAAGTTCTCCTCACTTCCCAGTGGTTTTCGCTCTGCTCGATCTACAACATCGAGTATCGATTGTGATTTTGAAAAGGCTCAGCAAAAGTCCTCGCCACGAGGCACAAAGAACCCCACGACGAGATTGGTGCTCTCCTCGTCCACAATCGCTCAGAAGAAGTCAGGTCAAGGGACACCCCCAACGACCGCACCCGAACGGTGCTGGCACGCCTACGCAAGAAAAGAGACTGTTGACCAGCTCAAGAAAAACTGGAGCCAAACAGATTCCTCCTCTCGATTCCCGCGACCTCTGTTCGGCGGACTAGTGACGTTGGAATCGTCCCGAAGGTGTGAAGCAGGGCTTTGTCCCCTTTGGTTCAAATGGGCGAGCTGTGACGGCAGCCTGAAGCTCGAAAGTTTCCACTGTGCATGGCGGTTCCTAGTGAATTTTCCGATTCGACCTCCGATTCGACCACGACTGCTGGCGAGGCTGTATGGGTTGCTACGTTTCAATGAGGTGAGGGGTCATATGGTGTCTGTATTTTGGATCCTCAACTTTGGACAGAGAATCAAAACCTAGAAACTTTAGACCTGCCGACGGGTTTTCTACAATTTCCGACAAACTTGGTCGCAATCGGCGAAGACCTAGGTAAGAAGTTTGATGTGCTCTTCAAGTTCTATACGATTATGTGTTCATTTACGAGTTTCGGTTAACTGTTGAAGGAATTGGTAGTTGGGGTCCGTCCGCCACTAGTCAGGGAGAGATGAGTACATAACTACATGGTGAGGCAGAGGCCAACACGTCTTGGCACCGAGTCAAACCCTCCATTCCCAAAATGCATATCAGCCATTAAAACCTACCAATCAAAATTCTCCAGATCAATGACTTTCCATGTTCTAGCATATACCTGGACAATCTTGAAAGTCCCATCAAAGCGGAAGCGAATAGGGAGATTTGGGCCGTTCTTGAGGCTTACTCATGAATAAACAGCCTATGAGTACTTTCTTAGTGACTGATGGATTATATCGATCTCACTATGAACTTCAGTAGCACTATGAATCAAATTCTATATGAAAAAGTCATTAGCGTTTCAAAGTGTCACAACTAAAACCAATTGTCAATGATAACCAATGGTATCTAAACTGAGCCAACACACTATTCTGTCTTTAAAATTTCGTCTCTCAAAACTGGGTGGTTTTGCCTTTCAAAAAAAAAAAAACTGGGTGGTTTTGAGGCCGCCATATTCAGTTAGCGAGTCAGGAGTATTGTGCACACATATGATTTAGCAATTTGCAAATTTCGTAGTGCGAATCTACATCTTCAGCCAATATACTGATTTCAAGTGCCTGCTCAAGGATTACCACGACATGAAAACAAAATCTCATGTGCAATGCCAAACCACCATTTTCGAAACCTAGCAAGGCCAAAAAGTTGGCTATCATATTCAATAGGCTTTCTTTTTTTATATTCCTTTCCTCAAATTTATACTCTCTCAAAAGAAACGCAGTACCATGGCTTCAAGCAAGACCAGAAGGGAATAGTGAACTATAGCAGTCCTGAAGTTTTTTGAATATCCAGACCAAACACTACTATCTGACTACCAGGGGCTTCGTAAAGAAACATCAAGCATTTTACAGTACAAATGAGTCCAGTTATCTTCTAATTGAATAAATATCATGCAATGCTTAAACCAAGGAAGCTTATTACTTGAAAAGTGTCAAGGCTCACACTTCCAAGCAAGAAAGTCTACATTGAACAGACCCACTAATCTTGTACCGTTGAGATAAAAAAACAAAACCCAAACAAAATTTATGAACATGACTAGCTTAATTTTCTATTGCAACAATAAAAGAAAGATCAGATAATTGCCACTCATTTGTTATTTACTTGATTCAGCTGACTCTGCAGTCTTGATCTCTTTGGGGCACTGAGATACATATGGTTTGAGCTGCATGCAACAATGGAAAAAGTGATTTACAACTACATGCATGTACTTGCACGATTCAGGAGTAATTAACTGATTCAGAGTCGAATATTTCTTTTAACGAATAGTTGGAGAGTGGGTTTTAGCAGTGCTGCAGATTGCATCAAGGTCTAATTTATAGATAACAGAATGCACACACCAAATATGATTCCAAAAAAAAGGAAAGAAATATACCCACCTTGAAGTCAGTTAAATCAGGGACTACATAGTTGGGTAGTTTGTCCTGCACCACAACATATCCACCTGCAAAATTTTGAGCAATTTAGGAAACATGTTAAAGTGGTAAACATTAATCCTTGGAAAAGTAAATGACAGCATTGTCAAAATGGAAAGAGAGCAAACCTTTTCGGGTGTGGAAACCAGTGGGCTTGCAGTTCTTCCCCTTGTAAAAGTTCCTTGGGGCTCGTTTGGGGGAAAGAATGTCAAGGGATGCCGTTCGCTTTCGACGAAATGCCCTTCCTAGCCCCATTATTAGCCCTAGTGGCATTTTCTCCGGCTTTTCCTCAAAATAAATTAAACTACATCATAGTTAACAAATATGATTAAGGCAGATTTATATATAAAAAGATTCATTCTTTCAAATTCTGGGATTTTTTATATATAAATTTGCAATAAACAGCAACAGAAAGACTGATACTGCAACATAAAGAAAGTAGAGCTGGCATACCTGGAGAAATATTGGAAGCAACGGTTGAAGTAGATGAAGACTGATATGACAATAGGTCCTCCCTGCAAGGTCGAAACCATAAACCATCAGATGAACATACTTTTCGATAAAAGCATCTAGAATACAACCCATCACATACTCTTTCCAGAAAACATGAAAAAAAAAAAAAAAAAACACAGCAGCAGCAACTCACTGAAATATGGATTGAGATCGTGGAGGTGAGAAATGTTGACTGAGCTCGCACCAGTGAGAGCGAGAGTAAAGGCGAGAGAGGTTGAGTGAGATGAAGAGAGGCAGAGAGGCTGAGAAGGTGAGACAGAGAGGAAAAGAGGTGAGAGCAGAAATGTCGAAGAGAGCGGCGGTTTTGGAGCGTAGTGAGAAAAGGGATAGGGTTCTCTCTTAAGTTGAGGTGATCCAGTGTGAAAGGGACTCTAGTTAGAATTGTGTTCCTCTAGTAATATTAGGACAGATATTTTTTTTAAAAAAAAATTGTATTTATATATTTTCGGTCTAAGACAGATCGCAGGGGGATGTGACCTGTGTGAAATACGTGGCAACCCTGCACTCCATCCCCATCCAACTTGGTGCAGATATGCCAAAACTCAAATCTCATCGAGAATATTAAGCCCCGTCAGAACAAGTCCACCCATTGAACTTGACCGGTTAAGACTATACACTGCTTTTTTGCTTTGTATTATAACTATCGAGGTTGGCAGGTCAGACACTATTCATAAATGTCAAAAATGATCAATTTCTTAGTCAAGAAATTGACAAGGAAGTGACAATTCTTGACATTTTATGAACAGTGTCTGACCTGCCAACCTCGATAGTTGTAATACAAGGCAAAAAAACAGTGAATAGTCTTGACCGGTCAAGCTCAACGGGTGAACTTGCTCTCAAAGCTTGAAAGTTGAAAGATAAACAGTGGCTCTTTACTGATAGTTTTGTCAGGCTTTCCAGTTGAGCACTCATTTACTTCTATAATCAGTATTGTACATGCAGAAAAGTTACTATTGCAGTGAACTGTAAATAGGTGAAACTAGAACAAGAAGATCGAGTAGTAGAGCATTTTTAACAGTTCTAGTCTTTCTACTTAGTTTTGTTGGGATGCATAGGCTCATGGAAGAATTTGCTCTTACAAAATCGCCGGGTGGTAAATGCCTAAATGGTATCCAAGAGCTTAGACATGTCAATGGGTGGGATTTTGATCCAAAGCCAAATCTTGCTTGTTGGAGATGGATTTTGTTGTGAAATCTGATAATGTGAAACCGCTAAGTGGGTACACATGAATTTGAAGTATGCCGAATCCCATAAAGGCTATGGAAAGTTCTGCCTGAAAAGAGGCAACAAAGAAGAAAACTATGGAAAGAGCGGAATACGGACCCTAAGAGGAAGTCGGCAAAAGAAATAGCCGAAAATGTTGAAATGGAAGAGTAGGATATAGACAGGAAGGTACGAAAAGATTAAAGGCAAAAAAACAACAAACGTAGGGTAGGATTGAAAAGTGCTTATACGCTTTTGAAATTCACAATGGATGTCCCATTTCAACAAATTTTTCATGCAAAGCCACTGTTTGAAATTCACAATGAATAAATAATTGAATAGAATATGTCCAATTTCAAAATATTTCCATGCAAAGCTAGGGCTGGGCACGGGCTGAGCTCAACTATAATTTCACTAAGTCCGGACTCAGCCCGTTTTTCATTGGGCCCGAACTCGGTCCGTTTTGACAAAAACAAGGATCGGCCTGGAACCGACCCGTTTCATTTCAGGCCGGGCTTGAGGGCTTTCTGGCCCAAAAACCTGTATTTGACCATTTTCTTATGCCTATATATATATATATATATCCATATTTCATTCATATATAGCTGCAAATTTCAAGCTGTTGAAGATTTGAATCAAAGCACAATATCAAGATACAAAGTTCAAGTTGCAAATTCAAATTCAAAGTGTCCAAATACAAATACAAATATCCAATGAAATATAAAGTCCTAATTCATATGCAGCAATTTAGCAAGCCATTTTTCCAGTCTCCTATCCAGCAGCAATGCAGTCATCCATCAATTGGCTTCCACAGTTTTCCCTACGATAGCCATCATAAATAGATTTAGATAACAAAGAACCATTCAAGCTGTAACTTTACCATTAATAGCACTACACAGAGAACCTACTTCAAAAACAAAGAACCATTCAAGAGCCAAAACTTTACTCAACTAGGAGTACACACAGTCTGCAACCTCTTAACAATCATAACCATCAATTACCTACAGCAAATATTGTCACGCCCCGAATTTTAGAATAAAAATTAAAAATCTGAAACATGAATTACTACAACATAAATAACCATCCTGAAAATTTCTTTTCCTTAACAACCTCACCACACAATTTAATTCCAAAAACTGAATTTAGTCTCGGTTAATTATTACAACTCACTCACCAAATAAAATGTAAAGCTCTAAATGAGCATAACAAATCTCACCACTCAAATGAAAAGCAAATAAATATGGCAACTCCTAAACTGCACGGTCACCTCCCTGGTTATCCTGACCTGCAGGAATATCCGCTACACCATTTGAATAATACTGGGATTGCAATAACACAAAACCCGGTAAGCTTTTGAAAGCTCGTATGAGTAAAAAGAAAGAACTGTTATTTAATTTAAATCATAATTATTTTCACTCAAATCAACACTCCACAATCTCCACATCCGCGAAGTACCAACAATCTCAATCAATCATCAAATCACAAATCAACACAAAATCCTAATTCACATTTTTCTTCTCAAAACCCCAACATCGTATTTATACAAATACGGTATATGAGAGACTAGAGCTCTAACTGAATCGTAACCCGTCATCTGGCCTAGGTTATGGCATCCGACATATTTATCTTTATCGTATTTCATCAATATGTATACTTATATACATATTTATAACGTCCGATAATTGTACATACTCAACCAACCATATCCCATCATCCACCTAGGATTAGAGCATCCAATTCTCCTATACCGGTCAGTACGTTGATCATAAATCCATAATGAGTATAACAATATGTTTTTACACAATGAAATCAACTCATCCAACATACATAATATTATTATCAAATTTAAGCATTTGAAATATAATCCAAATCATCATTCCAACTCAATCATATCATCACTCAAAATCACACCAATCAATATATATATATTCCACGTAAATATATATATATATATATATATACGTAATCATTCACTCAGGAATGACCACTAATACCATCTATAGTTCACACAAGAAAATTTTGTATAATTAAAATTCATTTTACCTACCTATGGACCGTAGTTGATCAAGTCCATATGATTTTAAAAACAAATATTTAATAAATAAATATTTTTCACACAATTACAAAAATAAATAATTTAAGGCACTTGGTTCGTAAAATGAACCATGTGAGTTTTACTCACCTCGAAACTCCCGCTGCGTCTTCACTTAAATATAAATCACAATAATCCAAATGCTCTTCAACTCAAGCCGTCAAGTATCTAATCAAGTATGGTCTTTACTTAGAAAATGAAGTACGAAATAAACTTAAATGATGATCCAACGGTCGGATTTTAAAATAGAGACGATCCAACAGTTGGATTCTAAAATAAAGACGATCCAACGGTCGGATCGAATTTAAATGATGATCCAACTTTTAGATCCTCACGGATCGCCCTTGGAAACATCCTATCAAACATATACGAAAATCCGACGGACGAATCTTCACTAATCGCCTCCCGAATCACTGTTTTACAATTATACGAAGATCCAACGGTCGGATCTTCGCCTGTGACCACACAAAGTCATCGGGACAGTCATATGAACATCATATTAAAATTTGAAGTAAAACCGACGTTCTGATATCCGTAAATCGTAAACTGAAAGTAAACTGTAAAACTGTAAATACTAACGTCAAAACTTAAATTGACTATTTATCAACTTTTTCTAACATGGCCATGTTATATATCAAAACTCTCGTATGGATGCATAGATCATCATCCAAATAATATAAACTCAAAATTTGGTCCGACGCCCCGCTACATGCGGCTGTCAGAAGGCGGTCAACCACCTCAGATGCAAAAGTCATCAACTACAAACTTCTTCAAAATGAAATTGTGAACAACTTTAATACCTGACTTTTTCCGAGATAAGGTCTAGATCGTCCTAGATCGGGCTTTGAAATTGGATTAATCTCGACCCACTGATCAGTTTCCAGATTGAATCAGGGACGTCGAAACCTTCAACTCTTGATCTACCACTGTACACTCAAAATAGTGATGCAAGCCACATATGGGGATGATTAGGAGGAAGAGCACGTCGAGAAAATGATGACGATCGGCCCGTGCACTGCCGAAAAATTAGATTTCCGGCCGGGTCGGGTTGGAGCTTTGGAAAGAGGCTTCGATCCAAGCCTAGGACCAGCGGTTGGCCGAGGCGAGGGCGGGGAGTGACCGAGAGAGGAGCGGCGAAGCCGAGGGGTGCATGGGTCCAGCTGCGGCGTGGCGGGGAAGGCTGACTTCCAACCGGGTCCGGTCGAAGCCGGGTCGGCCGGAGTAGAGACTGCACTCGCGAGAGAGAGAGAGAGAGAGGGGAGGGGGGGATTGAGTGCAAAAATCAATTTTTTCGTCCTTAATGAAAAATCTGATTTTTCATACTATTTATAGAAAAATTTCAATTTTCAAATATTCATAACTTATTCATACGAACTCCGAATATTACGTTCCGCATATGCACGAACTCGTATCGACGAGCTCTACAACTTTCATGAATGAACTTTTCCCAAATTTTGAACGTATAAAAAGTCGATTTTTACGACCCCCTAATAACGTTCGTTTTCGAAAATAAAATTATTCGAAACCAATTTTCTCAAACCACGACATTCCAATTAATCCCAAATATCACAATTCAATTAATATAACAATTATTGAATTACATAAATTTATAATATGAAAATTTGGGTCTTCACAGTCTACCCTCCTTAAAAGAATTTCGTCCCGAAATTCAAGCATGCTCGTCCACAAAAAGCTGAGGATACCTCTTCCTCAAGTCAGACTCCAATTCCCATGATGCATTCCCCTCATCATGATGAATCGACAACACCTTCACAAGATCAACCTCCTTCCTACGAAGCTTCTTCGTAGATTTATCCAAGATAGGAACAGGTTCAACTATAAATGTCACATCAGTGTTTACTTCGATCGTACCAAGATCAATCACGTGAGACTCATCTCAGACATACTTCTTGAGCATAGACACATGGAAGACATTGTGCAGACTCGACATGCTAACAGGTAAAGCAAGTCGATATGCCAAGTTCCCAACCATTTCCAGAATCTCAAAGGGTCCAACATACCTCGGTGCGAGTTTTCCCTTCTTGCCAAATCTCACCACACCTTTCATAGGTGAGACCTTCAAGAACACATGATCGCCTGTCTCAAACTCTAAAGGTCTCCTCCTCAAGTCAGCATAACTCTTCTGTCTACTCTGAGCGGTTCGGATTCTGTCCCGAATAGTAGTGACCTTCTCTGTAGTCTCATGTACAATCTCAGGACCGATGAACCCTTTATCCCCTACTTCCGCCCAACAGATAGGAGTCCTACATGGCCTACCATAAAGAGCCTCATATGGTGTCATACCGATACTGGAGTGACAGCTGTTATTGTAGGCAAAATCTACCAATGGCAGATGATCCGCGCAACTTCCTTTAAAATGAAGAACACAAGCTCTAAGCATATCCTCCATTACCTGATTCACTCACTCGGTCTGCCCATCTGTCTCTGGGTGAAATGCAGTGCTCATAGCAAGAGATGTATCAAATGCCTTATGGAACCTACGCCAGAATTCTGAAGTGAAACTAGCATCACGATTAGAGACGATCGTCACAGGCACTCCATGAAGCCTCACTATTTCCTTCGCATACAACTTACATAACGCATCACCTGAGTAAGTTTTTGCCACCGGAAGAAAGTGTGCTGACTTTGTCAACCGGTCAACAATCTCCCAAATCAAGTCATAACTTTGCCTGGACCTAAGCAATCCAATCACAAAGTCCATGGAGATATCTTCCCATTTCCAAACAGGAATCGACAAGGGATTCAACATTCATGCGGGTCTCTGATGCTCTGCCTTCATCGGAAGGACCCTCCATATCCGGATCAGCGGTCATCTCTGCAATCCTCGGCTGAGCAAACTCATCAAGTGTCTGACCCTGAGTGATCCTGGAGATTAAGGTGGGCTGTAAGGTGATACTACCGAGAAAGATTTCATGTCCTGCTCCTGCGGGCATAAGGTCAAACTCTGATGCAGCTTCTAACATGCACCATTCTCGTACCATAATCGATGTCATGATTACCCGAGATTTCCTACTCAAAGCATCCGCCACTACATTCGCCTTTTCGGGATGGTACTTCAAGGTGAAATTATAGTCCTTAATGAGCTCCATCCATCTTCTCTGCGTCTTGTTCAATTCCTTCTGGTAGAATAGATACTTCAAACTCTTATGATCAGAAAAGAGTTCAAATTTCTCACCATAAAGATAGTGTCTCCAAATCTTCAAGGCAAACACCACTGCTGCTAGCTCTAGATCATGAGTGGGGTAATTCCGCTCATGTACCTTCAATTGTCTAGAACCATAAGCAACGACTCTACCATTCTGCATCAACACACAGCCCAAACTCTGATGAGATGCATCCCTGTAAATGACTAACCCACCACCACTAGTAGGAATAGTCAACACCGGAGCTGTAGTCAATCTAGTCTTCAGCTCATTGAAAGCCTTCTCACACTCATCAGACCACACGAACTGAGTATCATTCCTTGTCATTTGGTCAAAGCTGAAGCAATACCAGAAAACCCTTCAATGAAACGCCTGTAATACCCTGCCAAACCAAGGAAGCTATGGATTTCTGTAACCGTAGTAGGGCGACTCCAACTCATCACTGCTTCAACCTTCGAATGATCCACAGAAACTCCATCATTCGAGACCACATGACTAAGGAACTTGACTTCACTCTGCCAGAAATCGCACTTCTCAAACTTGGAAAATAATTTCTTCTCTCTCAACGTCTGTAGCACGATCCGCAGATGCTTCTCATGCTCATCTGACGACCTTGAATAAATCAAGATGTCGTCAACGAATACTACCACAAACTGATCCAAGTAGGGACTGAACGTGTGGTTCATCAAGTCCATAAATGCTGCCGGTGCATTCGTGAGACCAAAAGGCATGACAAGGAACTCAAAATGTCCATACCTGGTCCTGAACGCCGTCTTTGGAATATCTTCATCCTTCACCCATAACTGGTGATATCCAGATCTCAAATCAATCTTTGAGAACACAGTAGCCTCCTTAAGTTGATCGAACAAGTCATCAATCCTAGGCAAATGGTACCTGTTCTTGATGGTCACCTTGTTCAGCTGTCGATAATCCACACATAACCGAAGTGAATTATCCTTCTTCTTCACGAACAACACTGGTGCGCCCCAAGGAGATACACTAGCCTGAATGAACCCTTGTGCAAGTAAGCCCTCAATCTGAACCTTCAGCTCCTGAAGTTCAGCTGGAGCTATTCGATAGGGTGTTTTCGATACAAGTGAAGTACCTGGTATCACATCAATGGAGAAGTCCATTACCCTTTTCGGAGGTAACCCATGGATCTCCTGAAACACGTCAATATACTCTGAAACTACAGGAATCCCTATAATCTTTGAAGTACTACTCCCTGATTCAACATGGGCCAAAATCCCTACCCTCATGGCGATGTTAGACTTCAGATAACGGTAATGAAACACCGGTTGTCCGGAAACATGGAAGGACACAATCATCCTAAAGCAATCAATAACAACATGGTTCGGGCTCAACCAATCCATACCCAAAATCACATCATACGTGTGATCCGGAATCACAATCAAAGATGTAGAGAACTCTCTGCCACCAATCCCAATAGAGCAATCATCACAAAACATGCTAAGCTCAAGAGACACACTGATAGGTGATGTAACACATAATGATCTAGTCATAGGCATAGCAATCAAACCCAATACATCCACAACTGAACTAGATATAAAGGAGTGTGAGGCTCCTGTATCAAACAGTACTCTAGCAAGATAGTGATAAACAGATAAGGTACCTTCCACTCCCGTGCCTGCCTGATCGATGGCAAAGACTCTAGCAGGTGTAGGCGGTAGCTGTGTCTATTGGTTACCCTACACTCTACCCTGATTTTGGGGACACTCCCTGGCCCGATGCCCTGTCTGTCCGCAGCTGTAGCATATCCTACCCCGTGGTTTCGTGCACGCACGAGAGATGTCGCCCAGCTCGCCACAGTTAAAGCACTTCACTAGAGCTACTGGTTCTATCTGCTTAATAGGCATAACCTGAATGGGAGGAGCTACTGCTGCCCTAGCTGGAGCCTGATGCTGGAACTGAGTTCTCTGTTTCTTCCAGAAACCACTCCTGAAGTCTCTGGACCTACTGCTTCCTGCTATGGCCTTTCCCTTACCCTGAGAGTCTCTCTTAGCAGACTCCTTCTCTCTCAGCAGACTCCTTCTCTCTGCGAATCAGGTTCTGCAGCTCAATGATCTGTGCCTTAGCCAAGATCTCTCTCTTGGTCTTCAGCTCTAAGATGGCCACATCATGCTCAATCGAAGGGCTCAACCCTCTCTGAAACTTCTTGGCCAAGTCTTCATCATCCATCTGTTTCACATACTTGTACAGCCTGGAGAACTCCGCATCATACTCGATCACGGTCATCTTCCCCTATACAAGTGCGAGGAATTCTCGTTCCAACCTTTCCTTCACAGCTGTCAGAAAGTACTTCTCCCTGAACAGCCTCTCGAAGCCATCCCATGTCAAGGTAGACACCTCCATACTCCTTTGTGTGACGTTCCACCATACCCTAGCCTCATCCTTCAGCATGAAAGCGGCTAGCTTCCTCTTATCAATCTCACTGCAATCAAACAGATCAAAATCTAGGTCTGCAGGTCCTCAATCCATCTATCCGCAACCATATGATCAGTGCCACCTCTAAACTTGGTTGCTCCCAAGCGGGTAATTTCCTTCACCAGTACTAATAAGCGAGCAGGATCTTCAAATCATGCCCACGGGCGGAATATGTTGATCCTCATAAGGTGCCTCTACCTCTGCCTCATATGCATCATCGACCGGAGGGGCCCTACCCTTACCTTGGCCTCTTCCCCTACCACGAGGTCTGCCTCTACCTCGACCTCTAGCTTCGTTCCCCTCAATTTCCATTACCTAATAAGCAGGGTATACTTGATTAATACACGCATAACACTTAAACATGGCATAAGTCAAATGCAAGTCCATATTAACCAAGTAACTAAGCATACAAGACAACACCTAAAGTTCTTATGACATGCTAACATTCCTAGCCAACCTAACGCTCTCACATACCCAATGACATTGTCAATACGGAAGAGCACACAATGGGGATCCGCTGCAGACGGGCCATCATTCGGAAAGTATTGACATATCACCAAACATGTACCTTACACTCTGATACCAAACTGTCACGCCCCGAATTTTAGAATAAAAATTCAAAATGCGAAACATGAATTACTACAACATAAAATAACCATCATGAAAATTTCTTTTCCTTAACAACCTCATCACACAATTTAATTCCAAAAACCGAATTTAGTCTCGGTTAATTATTACAAATCACTCATCAAATAAAATGTAAAGCTCTAAATGAGCATAACAAATCTCACCACTCGAATGAATTCAAATAAATGCTGCAACTCCTAAACTGCACGGTCACCTCCCTGGTTATCCTGACCTGCAGGAATCTCCGCTACACCATTTGAATAGTGTACCGGGATTGCAACAACACAAAACCCGGTAAGCTTTTGAAAGCTCGTACAAGTAAAAAGAAAAAACGGTTATTTAATTTAAATAATAATTATTTTCACCCAAATCAACACTCCACAATCTCCACATCCACGAAGTACCAACAATCTCAATCAATCATCAAATCACAAATCAACACAAAATCCTAATTCACATTTTTCTTCTCAAAACCCCAACATCGTATTTATACAAATACGGTATATGAGAGACTAGAGCTCTAACTGAATCGTAACCCGTCATCTGGCCTAGGTTATGGCATCCGACATATTTATCTTTATCGTATTTCATCAATATGTATACTTATATACATATTTATAACGTCCGATAATTGTACATACTCAACCAACCATATCCCATCATCCACCTAGGATTAGAGCATCCAATTCTCCTATACCGGTCAGTACGTTGATCATAAATCCATAATGAGTATAACAATATGTTTTTACACAATGAAATCAACTCATCCAACATACATAATATTATTATCAAATTTAAGCATTTGAAATATAATCCAAATCATCATTCCAACTCAATCATATCATCACTCAAAATCACACCAATCAATATATATATATTCCACGTAAATATATATATATATATATATATATACGTAATCATTCACTCAGGAATGACCACTAATACCATCTATAGTTCACACAAGAAAATTTTGTATAATTAAAATTCATTTTACCTACCTATGGACCGTAGTTGATCAAGTCCATATGATTTTAAAAACAAATATTTAATAAATAAATATTTTTCACACAATTACAAAAATAAATAATTTAAGGCACTTGGTTCGTAAAATGAACCATGTGAGTTTTACTCACCTCGAAACTCCCGCTGCGTCTTCACTTAAATATAAATCACAATAATCCAAATGCTCTTCAACTCAAGCCGTCAAGTATCTAATCAAGTATGGTCTTTACTTAGAAAATGAAGTACGAAATAAACTTAAATGATGATCCAACGGTCGGATTTTAAAATAGAGACGATCCAACAGTTGGATTCTAAAATAAAGACGATCCAACGGTCGGATCGAATTTAAATGATGATCCAACTTTTAGATCCTCACGGATCGCCCTTGGAAACATCCTATCAAACATATACGAAAATCCGACGGACGGATCTTCACTAATCGCCTCCCGAATCACTGTTTTACAATTATACGAAGATCCAACTGTCGGATCTTCGCCCGTGACCACACAAAGTCATCTGGACAGTCATATGAACATCATATTAAAATTTGAAGTAAACTGTAAAACCGTAAATAGTAACGTCAAAACTTAAATTGACTATTTATCAACTTTTTCTAACATGACCATGTTATATATCAAAACGCTCGTATGGATGCATAGATCATCGTCTAGATAATATAAACTCAAAATTTGGTCCGACGTGCCGCCACCTGTGGCGGTCAGACGGTGGTCAACACCGGTCAACCACCTCAGACGCAAAAGTAGTCAACTACAAACTTTTTTCAAAATGAAATTGTGAACAACTTTAATAGCTGACTTTTTCCGAGATAAGTTCTAGATCGTCCTAGATCGGTCTTTGAAGTTGGATTAATCTCGGCCCTCTGATCAGTTTCCAAATTGAATCAGGGACGTCGAAACCTTCAACTTTTGATCTACCACTCTACACTCAAAATCGTGATGCAAGCCACATATGGGGATGATCAGGAGGAAGAGCATGACACGAAAATGATGACGATCGGCCCGTGCACCGCGGGAAAATTGGATTTCCGGCCGGGTCGGGTTGGAGCTTCGAAAAAAGGCTTCGATCTAAACCTAGGAGTAGCGGCTGGCTGAGGCAAGGGCGGGGAGCGACCGGGCGAGGAGCGGCGAAGCCGAGGGGTGCCGGGTCCTGCCGCGGCGTGGCCTGGAAGGCTGACTTCCAGCCGGGTCAGGTCGAAGCTGGGTCGGCCGGAGTGGAGGCTACACTCGCGCGAGAGAGAGAGAGAGAGGGGAGGGGGGACTAATGTGCAAAAATCAATTTTTTTCGTCCTTAATGAAAAATCTGATTTTTCATACTATTTATAGAAAAATTCTAATTTTCAAATATTTATAGCTTATTCATACGACCTCCGAATATTACGTTCCGCATATGCGCGAACTCGTATCGAAGAGCTCTACAATTTTCATGAAGGAAGTTTTCCCAAATTGTGAACGTAAAAAAAAGTCGATTTTCATGACCCCCTAAATAACGTTCATTTTCGAAAATAAAATCATTCGAAACCAACTTTCTCAAACCACGACATTCCAATTAATCCCAAATATCATAATTCAATTAATATAATTATTATTGAATTACATAAATTTATTATATGAAAATTTAGGTCTTCACAAATACTCTTTTAGAATTATGTATTAAGCTGCTAAAAGAAAGTTCAGCGACTTTGGATGGAAATAAAATAAGCTTACTATATCCACGCCATACTCACATTGTGCTTTAAGAAGATTACTTCAACTTCTCCTCTCACCAGCCCTCTTTCATAACTTTGAAAACCCTTGCTCTATGTACTTGCAGCTTCCACACGAAGTGCGATAAAAATCTACAACAACTAAAGAATTGTTTTTTTTTTTTTTTTTTTTCTCTGGCACATTCAACTGGACACAGATCATCATCTTCATCAGACAATTCTTCTTGATTTTCATCAGCCACTCTGATCTTCTTTATAGCACGAAATCCATAACTAAACGTTGAAACTTTCCAACGTGTAATTCTGATGCTAGGGCATAATCCAACATGTGTTCTCTCAGGAAATGAGATAGGAATTTCATATGGACTTTTTATGATTGGTTTTGATCCAAAATTAAATGAGGCCTCGGCCTTGCTATAAAGAACATTCTGTCTATGCATGAGAGCAAATGCCTTAGATATGTTTATCAAAGTTGGCAGTTTTTATACTAATAAATGCAGCATTCTCATCTACAAATCAGGAACGATGAATCTGCATGTAACCTCCAAGAAGTAACAACTAGCAAATGCAGCCAACTAAAAGTTCAAATGATCATATATACTTTGCTAATAGTAAATAACTGAGTACTGCCACATATAAGACATATATTTTAATACCAATGAGCAAGGGAAAACAATTGCTTGGAGACCAAACTAACCATAATGCCTTAAAGTCATTATGACTGGTCTGGGAGGACGATCAGATGCTGGAGCTGTTGGTGCAATTGGAGCTGCTGGGTTTGGTTCAACTGGAGCTGTTGATGATGAAACAATAGCCTTCTCATCAGTAGCCATGCTGCATCACATAGTTCAAGCTACATTAAAATCCATTTCCAGAAACCACAACTCACAACCATTGAAGCATATTTGCAATCACTAATCGACCTCATTTTCTCAGCAAACACTCAAAATTAAAGAAGCAATGAACTCAACAAAAACTCAAATCCCAGTTTAGCTACAAACCAAATAAGCACAAAAAGAGATCAAATTTATCAATAAACTGAGGAACCCATGAAGCTAAAACGCGTGGCAGACCTGAAGAACAACGATCTCCTATTATCTGGCTTCAAGTTGGCAGATTAAGTGAAGAGAGAAGGACAGAGCAGTCCTGGGCGGTGTCTCGATTTGTGAGGGAGAGAGGAGGCGTCGTGCACGTGAAGTGGAGAGAGAGAGAGAGAGTGGGATAGAGCTGGGCGCCGTCTCGGGCGCCGCCTCACTCAGTGCGTCGATCTATGAGGCAGAAAGAAGGAGGCGTCGACCGCGTTGTGCAGGTGTAGTGAAGAAAGAAAGAGAAGGATCAGTGTCTTGATCCTGGGCGGTGTCTCGATCGGAGCCCGTTTGGTGTCTCGGCCTCACAGCTATGTCGGAGGAGAATGAGCTTAGTTTTGACTTTGGAGATGAAGGCGCCTCTTGTGCAATCAGATCGGGTAGAAAATTAGAAATCGAAGCTAAAGATTAGGTTTAGGTTTTTGACAGAAGAGTAGAATCTTGTGTGTTCAATCCTATGATAAGGATTTTACTCTCTATATTAGGACCAATAATACATGGTCATCTGTCTTTTGATGTCTAATACGAGCCTGACGGGTTTTTTCTATTTTCAAACACAAGGCCCCGCCCGAACTGTTTGTTTGAAAGTCAAGGCTCGGCCCAAACCTTTTCGACAAAAAAAAAAAATTAGGCCTGACCCTTACGGGTCAGGCTTTGACGGGCCGATCCGGGTTTACCGGTTTTCGGGCTTAAATGCCCAGCCTATGCAAAGCCACTGTTCCATACCAGAAAATTTCTTTTCGCTCCTGATTACTTCGAGTAATAGGTGTCCAAAACTAATCTCAAATTTGATCTCTTTCATCATGCAAGTTTAACTCAATCTAGAATTGGAATGAATTCTCTACCCCTATTGTGTTGTAAATTTCTCTGCTCTATGTACAATAAGGTATATCAAATAATATATGAAATGGAAGTGTCCAAAAGAATATAAATATATATGTATGTATGTACAAATATAAAGAATGAGCAAGCGATCTTTTCAGAACTAGCCGAATAATTTGTTAATTGCATTTTGTATTGTCCTTACAAGCAGTGAAGACAACAAAAATCGAAGGATCTCGTATTCCAAAAAGAATTCCCAACAGTATCTCTTGCGATTTATATCCTTTCTGCAATGTGTTTAGTCAATGGATAGGAGCAAAATTGCCAGAGAAGATTATCCTATGGTTTCTAGTGAAACAGAATAAGGGAGACATGATATGTGCTCTGACCTCACCTAATCTACATTTGTTAGGTATCAACCTTTCTCGTGTTGTTGGCCCAAATAACCGCTCTTCCATCAAAATTTGTATAAGACTACCTCGGTTATGTGTACACTTCTAATATGAATCTTGGAATGAAGAAAACGGGGAACAACATGAAGAGATGCCAATTCTAGCAACATCCATGGCATTATAGGCTCATTTTGGAACATCGCCTTTAGGAAACTACAAAACAATAAGAACATGAAACATTTTAATAGTCTGGTAGAGATTACACGAAGTGGCTCCTTGAAAAAGAAATAAGGATAACAAAAAACAAGACTCCGGCACAAGAACTATAATGCAAAATCTCGGTAAGCATGTGGTAAAATATAAAAATGTCCTATAAGGCTATCCTGGGATAGTGCCACCAATAACGGGACCGTATTATTCTAAAGATTGGAAGGGTACTGATTCTCAAGATGGTTCACACAACATATAGGGTTTTACATTCCTTTATAGTTCATAGGCTTGGACATAACTTTATTTAACTGCAGTAAGCTTGGCAACTTATGGTAGATACTCTACTAATTTAAGGTAAAAGCAAAACATGGTGGGGTAGAAAACAAGACATAGTATAAAACAAGAAGAGTCCAATGAGTCTTCAAAATTTGTTCCTAATATGGAGTTTTGCAACTATTCTTTTGAAATCTTTCATGAGAATACTGGTTGTGCACTTTAGATATATAATCATTTAAACTTCAGTCTACCCAAATTTCACACGTTAAACATAACCAAGTAGTCACACACACAGAGACATATATATTAGAGAGAGAGAGAGAGAGAGAGAGAGAGAGATGCATAAAGGGCTAGTTCTGAAGGAAATATCATTGTTTGCATAAAGTTGCATACAAACCTACAAAAAATAATCAGTACTAGTGAGAAGTCCAATTGAAAAAGCATAGTCAACAGAAGAAAGTCCATCAATGATCTACAATAAGATGTATCAAACTTCTAGATTACAGATACAACATGATTTTTTTTTCCTTCATAGTGCCATGCAGAAAATAATGGATTTCTATAGTACAACAGATAAAGGACTAAGGTTAAAACAATAAAGCACCAAACATACTCTAGAAATGTTCCTTGGATTATTGATGAGTGTAGATCTCCACTTAGCTGCATCAGGACAAAAATAACAAAAGAAAGAAAGAGGTTTGGTTATGTACAGGAATACAACTATAGCACCAATATAGTAAAAACTAAATAAATAAACAAAATAGTATATTCGAACCTTTAGCATGTAATACAGACTGCAATATGACAGAAGCTGAGATCCCATAGCATCTTTTGTAACTAGGCAATGAATGTAAGCGCTAGTATAATTCTTGCACACCTACAGTTGAAGAAATAGGATGAAGCAGTTATACATGCATCAATATGCATTAATATTTCAAGTCAGTGCTAGTCAATTTATACTAACCATACCAGCACATGTATGATCGATAGGGTGGGTATCCTCAGCCAAAGTTTTGTGCTTCAGCTTCAGAACTCCCTGCAAAAGGCATTTAAGCATCACAAGAGTTATGCAACCACATGTAAACAAAAAATTGGTGTGCTTTTGCATTTGTATGAGATACCATATAAAGAAACCCAATGAGAGAACGCTTGGATTGACTATCATATGCATATATGATGCTACAGTTATAATAAGCTAAAATATAGAACTATGTGCAGTCTCCGATGTAACGGTTCCTGATTAGTTAATTATTTTAAGTACTCACTCGAGTAGAAGTGCATATCTAAGTACATACATATTTCTGATTAGTTACTTATGTTAACTAGTTACTAGAGTTGAACTACATACCTACCTACATACATACATGCATTAATTAATGTTGGATCATAATTCATATACATATTTATGACCTAAAACATGGAAATTACTTGTTTTAAAGTCTAATTTAATGTTGATTAATCCAATTCCATTATTTTCCTAATCTTATACTTTTGCTTAAACTTTTTGTTTATTTATATAAATATTTATTATGTTTTCTTTATCATACTAAGAAATGATGGAGAAGTCTGGAAATGAAAATTCAACTTTAGCATATTTCCTACTCCGGCTAGGAAAAACCGAGCTAAACAAGGAATGAGGAGCGGAAGCCTAACTAAACGAACTCCAAATGAGCTAAAACTTTCCAGATCCATTCTAGACATTTTAAAGATCATTTCTTATGAATAGTTCAAGAGTGATTTTGGAGTGGAAAGCCTTTAAAAGATCAGTCCAAGTTTCTGCCTAAAAGACAGATAAATGCCTCAAATGAGGACCTGTACGGGTTCCTATAGCAATTTCGGCAAAACCATGGTGCCATAAATTTTGAATTTTTACCAGAATAATCTACACTTATCAATGAACATTTGGTATGCAGAAGTCAAAGACAAAATCTGAAATCTTGGTGGAGATTTAATTGAAGATAGAAAGGAGAAGAAAACTGTCATCTTGACTTTGGTGACCCAAAACCACTCCAACACTCTTCATTTTCATGTTTTCACATGCACAATAAAGAGAGCAGCTGCTCATCTCTTCTTCTAAAGCATATTTTTTCTACTCTATATTCTTATAGCTCATCATTATTTCCCTCTTTTTCTCTATTTCCCCATAACTCTTTCCCTTAATTTTAGGATCTATTACCACTCTCATACTCCACCTCCATGCTTCTTCAATGCTTGAGCTACTCTCTTTTGCTTCCATTTATCATTTTACTTCTCTCTCTCTTCTCTATATAAGCATCCATTCATTATACTCTAGAGGCATCACTCATTCCACCCCGTTACATCTTATTTCTCTCTTCATCTCCTTCATAAAACCTCCATATCCACCTCCCAAAATCCAAACTCATAACATTCATACTCCTCAACCTCCATCACCACCACCATTACTCCATCACTACCACTCAAAGTTGGCCAAAGGAGCATCATATCTTCATCACCATTCCATTCATCATCACCATCAAAAAGCTTATCATCCATCCATTCCACCATCAAGGAGGATTCAAGGGGCATTGAAGGAGGAAAACAAATGAGGAGCTAGCCATTGATTTGTCAAGCTTCAACTAGTTCATTCTTTCCTTAACTCTTTGATTTACCTTGATGTACGTTATAGATTTGGTGCAAATTTGTATGATTATGAGTGAGTAGTTACTTTGTTAGGGCTAGGGTTGAAAGCCCTAGCCAAACTTGTATGAATTGTTGTTTTAATTTACATTTGATATTATTTGTGATTTTCATCTTCATATGCTAATTCAAGAAGTGAATGCATTCATTCAAACTTAACCAATTTGAATGTGTTGTGTTTGTCATCTCATGAAAAAATGTTTAGGGAGTAGTTAACCTTAAGCATTGATAGCACGATAGCATCCTCTATGTACGAGAATGTGAAGGTTGTGAGTTAAAATCACCTAGATATAGGATTGATTTGCTTGCATGATTATCTAAACTCAAAGCTTTATGCATTTAGGAACAATAAATTGAGACTTAATTGGTAATAGGAATTGTTCTTAGGTAGTTAATTCTAGACTTATCCGGTTGGAATTGATAACATTAAAGGAGTTTAAGCCTTTGTAGTCTTATCCGGGTGCAAAGAGGGTAATTGGGCAATTATAATAACATCACTTGTATTTGAACTTCAATACTTGCAAGAGTGGTTAGTGGTAGACAATCCAACCCCTAACGTCACTCATTATATTACTAGTTTAGTTTATAGTTGTTTAGTTTACATTTGAGCATTTAATTTAATTTGGTTCACCACTCTATCCAACAAACAGTTTTACTACCACCACAATGCATGTACTTACCATGAGCTTAAATTTCCTTGTGAATTTAGGTTTGTGATTGTAGCTCTCCTTAGGTTAACACCCTAGCTAGTGAAAGGAATCCAATCCTCATGGGTTCTTAAATTCCTATACTATTATTTGTATTCCTTATACTGGAAGGTGAATATTTGGCTAACAATTAATGAAGAAAAGATGTTAAGGTGTTGATCACATTTTAGAAGTAGATACCTCAGGTATAAGAGCTGTGCCAAAGCAAGCAATACGTGTTGGATAAACACAGTTTTACATGTCAGCACCTAAAGCACTGCAAACTACAATGTCCAATGGATAACGAACGCCCTGAAAAGAAGTGCAAGAAAATATCATGATGTGGGCAAAATAGAAGGGAGTAACAACTCTTTAAGAACATCAATTGAAATGACATGTCACTAGCACCATAACATATTGCGGCTTGTCCTCAGGCACTGCAGTAGTGCACTGAGCAACAATGCGCCAAAATGAATCCTTACTGCCACCCGCAAGACCGCCTATGGCATAGCAGCAATACAAGTAAAATATTAAGTTTACATGATCAGTAACAAGGCCACTATGTAAAACTGAAGTGCATGCAATGTCACATCTTGAATTATGATAATACAAAAGGCAATTTAATTGACAACTGGATTTAGGATAGAAAGCAGTATAGAAATGCATGTTACAGATTGATAAAACATTAACTACGAACGAGATCGAAGAAAAAATCATAAAAACAACTTTCGATTTTCCAATTGAAAGTTAATTCCCAAATCCCTTGATTATTATTAGGACAAGGGTAAATAGTTTCTTAGTCTGCAGAGTGTATGAAGCTAGAAAGTAAATAAAGGCATAATGAGAAGAGTTTGTTTCAACCTGTGAGAAAGAAACAGAGAACATGCCATTTTTCCAAACTTGACAACCATTGATAGCATTATCTCAACTAATGATACTATCCTTAAGTATGCAAATGTGTATGGTACTTTTGTAGCATGGATGCACTTGATAACATATTATGCTTCAATTTCTATATCAGATGTGTTGCTACTATTATTACAAAGATGTAATAAACATACCCAGACAAATTCCGTTCTACTAAGACTGACGCATAAATCCCTGATCCCATAAGACATAAGTTATGGCATAACATACACAATGTGTTGAAGAAGTCATATTAGTATCAGAAATAGAAGAATAATTATAAATTAAAAAAAATGCATAAAAAGATCAAAACAACGCTTTGAGTTGGTTCTACGAACTGCCGACCGGTTCTGTAGGGAATTTTAAGGAGCTTGCGGATAAGTTCGTAGCTCGATTCATCTTACGTATTGATGGGATACATACCCCCAATGAAAATGAAACTTTAAAGTCTTTCGTTAACCGATGGCAAGCGGCTACCGCCAAGTGCCTGGACCTTAACAAGGAACTGGCTGAGCTGGCTTTTAGGAGGGGCCTAAGGCACGGTGAGTTTCTCTACAGGATTAACCATTACCCCCCGGGCTAGTTACGACGAGCTGATGGCTACGGCCATCAGGCACGCTCAAGCTGAATTCAAAACGTATGGGGATAATGTCAGACCAGAGCTGAGGGTCTCCGCCCCGGCCCCGGTGGTCAGGGATGAGCCAAGAAAAAGGGAGTGGGTCCATAATCGGTATAAATCACCCCATAGCTCAAGCAAGAGAAGCAAAGAGTCATCGTCTAGGTCTTGCGGTAATGCGACCCCTCAGCCTCGCCGGGAAGAAAAGGCACCGCAGAACCCACGAACACCACCGCCTCCCTGGTATGAGCTATTTACTATCCTCAACGCTTTGTATGAAATCATATGGAACGAGAACAGTGATAAGATATCCGGACCACCACCAAGGAAGTTCCTGAAAAGCAAACTTACCCAGCAGGATACCGGAAGGTTCTGTACGTACCATGAAGATGCCAGACATAATACCAACCTCTGCATGGCTTTGAAAAATACGATCGAAAGGAGGCCCAAAGGAGGGAAAGCTTCAGCAGTAGCTATCTGCTAAAGAGATAGGAGTTATCGACGTATACGACAAGATATTCACAATCCATGGTGGAGGCCCAAAGGAGTTACCTCCCCAGAAGAAGAAGCGAAATTTCCTGTTTCGGCCACCCGGATGTGTTCAATTTCCACAAGGCCCTGCAATAAGATTGCGACACTAGGTGGAAATCCGTCATATTCCTGCAGGAGGAAGAAGTTGATCTAAAGATGCCCCATGATGATCCCTTCCTGATCACGCTCCAAATGGACCACTACATGATGTCCTGGGAACTCGTGGATACCGCAGCCTCGGTCAAAGTATTATTTCGTGATGCATACCAAGCTTTGAACAGAGGAAGGGTCAAGCTGTCACAAGATAAAGAGCCCCTCATTAGCTTTTCAGGAGACATCATCCAGCCACTCGGATCAGATTACCTATCAATCACAATAGGAGAAAGTCCAAACTGCTCAACCATCAAAACAGAATTCATTGTCGTCAGCTGTGCCTCGTCTTATAACGCTATCTTAGGTCGACCGGCACTCTGGCGTTTGAAGACATTCATCGCAGGCTACATGCTCATGATGAAAGTGCTAACCCAGGTAGGAATAGCGACCATACGCGCTGATCAGCCCGCAGCCAGGCAGTGCTATTCTTTGACGGTATCTCGGGGTAAGGGCAAGTCAGAAATGTTGGTCGTGGCCACTGACCCACTCACAAACAGGTACGAAGATCCCATAGATGATACTGGCTATGACAAAGAAAGGCCTTGTGTCGTAGAAGACATCGAAGAGATCGTGCTATCCGAGTAGTTCCCGGACATGATTGTCAAGATAGGAACCAAGTTGGCTCTGGCTATCAGGTAAGACCTAATCTCGTTCCTCAGCTCTAATGCATCTGCTTTCACTTGGTCATACGAAGACATGCCCGGTATACCAACTGACATAGCCATGCACAACTTGAGCATTATTCCTTACTCGGCACTGGTAAGATAGAAGCGTAGAGCCTTCACACACGATAAGTACCGGGCTATCCAGGTTGAAGTAAAGAAATTGATGGCCATCAATTTTGTCAGACAAGTGACATATCCCTGGTGGTTGGCAAATGTGGTCATGGTACCAAAGAAATCTCCGGGATCATGGCGCATGTGCGTGGACTATACAAATCTCAACCGGGCATACCGTAAGGATAGCTTCCTGATCCCACGAATTGACCAACTGATCAATTCTATTGTTGGGTACCGGTTATTCAGTTTCATGGATGCGTTCAGTGGGTACAACCAAATTCGAATGAACCCGAACGATGAGGAGCACACTGCTTTCACCACAGACAAGGGTCTTTATTGCTACTAGGTCATGCCCTTCGGATTGAAGAATGCAGGTGCTACTTATCAGCGACTTGTCAACTCCATGTTTGTAGCTATCATCGGGACCATTATGGAGGTATACGTGGATGATATGTTGGTCAAAAGTCTAACAGCCAGGGACCACGTAACCAACCTATCCATTGTCTTCTCCATCATATTACGCAACGACATGCGGCTAAATCCACAGAAGTACCTTTTCGGTGTCGAAGTCAGGAAGTTCCTCGGGTACATCATTAGCTATAGGGGAATAGAGGCGAACCTGGAGAAGGTGCAGGCTATTCTAGACATGATATCCCCTACTTACCGGAACGATGTCCAGTCCCTTACAGGTAAGTCCTTAAAAGAAAACCAAGGCATGCAATAGAAAGGGTAAACATATACTTTTAGAACTTATAAGTCTCAAAGAAAATATACCAACCCTGCTGGTTAAGACCGGATTAGTCCCACTAGTTAAATAAGAATAAAGTATGAGAATTAAGTCATCACCATACGAATCAGAGAGCCGATTAGGCTCGGGTCGGAGTGTCCCACACTTTTGAGCATCCCATCCTCTGCTCAACTCACCCGCAAACACAAAATAAGCGGGGAGGAGTACTAATAGGCTAGCTAGCAATAAAATATATCGACTCCAGGTATAGTGGTTTAAAACCACAAAACGAAAATCAGAAAGGTTCCTCAAATATTTCACAATTTTTTTTTTACCAATGGCGTGACCCCGCACACCAACATCTATTTTTCCTATTAAAATAAACGGTCAAAACAAATATTTTAGGGCTTAGGGTAGGGCCGACCGGGCTTTGACTTAGTCAACAAAACTTAGGGCCATGCCGAGCCGGGCCTAGCCTTCAAAACATAAGCCCTTACTCGCCCTTAAGGCCCATTCCGCTAGGGTTGAAAGAGCCGGGCCGGGCCTTTGTATAAAACACAAAGTTTAGTACAACATACACTCAAACAAAAGAAGGGGGAAAAAAAAAGAAAAAAACTGAAACTGAAACTGAACAAGTCATCACACTCAACAACTTAGAACCTGAAATACATCTAACGATTCTCACTGCTATTTGAAATAGAAATTTCACTGAGGCTACAAAAACCTTGTTCATCAATTCACAAAAAGTTGTAATCTAGTAGGCTTCTTCCTTTTCAGCAAAGTCTTGACATATGAGAGACTGATCTAAAACTGAGACTCTATCCAAATGGGGATTCTTCATAAGTAACATCTCTTGCAACTGGACCTATGTAAACCAAAGTTGTTGAATGGAGCTCATAGTAATCCAATAAAATAAAATATGTGAACCAATTTTATTTAAGTTCTTGCAAATATCTTATAGAACATGCCTAATATGATGGTATTGTTCCTATCTCTATATGTTACTCACACATCAGCAGAGAGAAAATTACCACATGAAGTGGACTATTAGACATGATTGAGATCGTAATTGACTAATTGCTTAATAAGTGCGAGTTTATCTTTCACTTCCAACCGATCTAATGACAATACCTATTTAACTCATGAGCTAAGTAATTGAAGTCTCCTGTAATAGGAAGCCATATAAGGTGAGACTTATCTTTCTATCTTCTCTGTAGTAGAAAAGAAAAGAGTTCCTATTCATAGATTTCCTTTGCTTCCATTAAATAAGTATATGATTGTATCAAGTCCTTGATTCTAATTTCATCAAACCAACAAATTCTGTAATTCTAGCTATTGTATTTCATGATTAATATGATGCTTGAGCATAAGCTCCATTGGATAGAACATGATCAGAATAAAAAAGACTTTAGTAGAAGCCACACACACCTTTAGTAGTAATAACCAGAAGAAGCCTTTCTATACCCTCCTCTCAAATTCACACAGCCACTTGTCTTGGCTGCAGCCCTAGCTTCTTGGCCAGCTGCTTCTTCCAATCCGGCTCCAGTTTGTTATCTGTCTCAAAGCTCTTCTCCAGTAGATGCACCCAATAATTGAAATTTCAAAAATCAGAATCAATATTCCGATCTGATCTGATCTGACCTGACTGCAAGTCAAACACAAAAGGAAGACAAATCGAACAAAGTTCGCTATGAGCATCTTTGATCTAGAATAAGTGTGAGATTTCGTGAGAGAGATGGAGAGAGATCCAAACCTAGAACAAACAAAAACCAGGAACGAAGTCCTCACCCTGGGTATCGGAGATCGAGACGGAGGAGCCGTCAACCAAGCCTCGTAGATCGAGATGAAGGAGCCATCCACCAAGCCCTCGTCGACCGAGACGGAGCTGTTCACTGTATGATTAACTCACTGGGTCATTGGGAATCAAAGGTGGTGGTGGTGGTACCGGCGGAGGAATGGAGGAGTATAGGTTTGCCATTTGAAGGAAGAGAGGGTTTTGAGAGAGAGGCGGATGTGGTCTTTGTTTTTTAGTTTTTGTCTGAAGACCTGGATTACTCGATAGCTCTAGGTTTTTCCATATTGGAGACTTGAGTTGGACTTGGATAGTTGGTTATTTGGAGTTGGGCTTCATAACTTTGGGCCTTAAACGGACAGACTCAATGTAAAAGACTCGTTTCCTAATATGGCAGATTGAAATAATTCAATACAAGTTCTTTACTTCCATATACACATAACACATGTAATAGAAAATAGCAAAAATAAAATATAAATTTTAGGGCTGGGTTAAGGCCGGGCTTTAAGGGCCGGGCCAGGCCTAGCCCTTACAAGCTCAATCGGGCAGGGCCGTAGCGTAGGGTCGGGCTTAATTTTTATGACCCATACCCTACCCTATTTGAAAAAGGGTCGGGCCGGCCCGCCTTAATGGAAGGGTCGGGCCGGGCTTCGCCCCTATGGGCCAGTCGGGCTTAGGGTGGGCTTCGGGCCCAAGGGCCATATGATGAGGCCTAATCCCATTCTTCCGCCTTCTATTAGAAGCTTTACGATGGAAATAGTTAGTATTCCGATCTCCATCCTTCAACCAAGCAACTTTAGCTCGTTGAGCCCGGTACGATTCCTCCTTAGTCAAGAGATGCTCAAGTTGTTCAATGAGGCGACCTTTCTCATCATTCAATTCATCCGAAATTGGAAGCCCCATGTAAAATTTGTTCCAACCTCTCCCGGAGTCTCTGAATGCACAACTTACGATCACTAAAAGTGTTCATGTGCTAGGCAGTCAAAGCCTTACTGGTCTTCTCAATTTTCTTCACAACCTGGAACATAGGCTGTCCAGATAACTCATTCTCCCATTCATGTTGAACAATAGCATCACATCCTCACTCCTGCAACCAGAAACTTTCAAAGCATAACCTCCTAAATTTTTGTTTTCAACCAAAGGCACTGCACTTACCCTTAAAAGAACAGGAATATATTAGAGCGACTTGGCAACAAGTGAATAAGCTTAGATCACCCAAACATGTCTAACCAAGATGGTGTGCCAACTACACGGTCAAGCCGGACCTTAGTCACCGAGTCAGTCCATGTATGTATATTACCAGTAAACCCTAAATTAACAATAGCATCACATCCTCACTCCTGCAACCAGAAACTTTCAAAGCATGACCTCCTGAATTTTTGTTTTCAACCAAAGGCACTGCACTTACCCTTAAAAGAATAGGAATATATTAGAGCGACTTGGCAACAAGTAAATAAGCTTAGATCACCCAAACATGTCTAACTAAGATGGTGTGCCAACTGCACGGTCAAGCCGGACCTTAGTCACCGAGTCAGTCCATGTATGTATATTACCAGTAAACCCTAAATTTACCAAATTTGCATATCCCAAAGCTTCACAAAAACCTTGCATCTGGGCTTAAGGATGAACCCTACCTCCTGCCTTCTCACCTGAATGAAAGATCTCATTAAAATCTCCAATGGTGACCCACGGCAGAGAGTCTTGATCAGCCAAATCCTTCAACAATTGCCAAGAAAGATGTCGATCTCTTCTTCTAGGGTGCCCATAAAAACCGGTCAATCTCCATTTTGGGTCACCTGGACCACCACCAATTTCTACAAAGATAAAACGAGGAGAAGAGCCATGAACCGGGACTTTCAGACCCTTCGTCCAGAATAATTCGAGTCCGCCTGACTGCCCAGTACTCAAAACATGTTCTTCATGCGCAAATCCTAGCGTGCGGTGCAGTTTTTCAAATTCTAGATCAAACTGAATTTTTGTTTAACACAAGAATAGAATAGAAGGCCGGTTCTGAGCAATGTGGTTTCTCAAGGCATGAACCGTGGAAGGATTGCAGATACCCCTGCAATTCCAAGACAAAATCTTCATCAAAGAAGAATAGATGCAGGATGCAAAAAAACCTAAAAATTAGGTCTCGTACCCAAACCCTAGTAGAGCTAGGTCAGAGAAGTTTTGCAAAACTTTTGAGATTTTAAATTGACACCATAGGTTGTTTAGTGTTCAAATTCTTGATAAATATTGAGTTAGATCCTATTTTTAATGAGTAATATGTGGTATAGTAAAGAACTCTCTATTGCATAATACAAATCATGTCATAATTGGCTCCCACTCGATTATCGAAGATAAACTTGGTACCTACAACTCATTGAGGATCCAAATTTATCAATATACGGAATGAAATTCATTTTCATATATTTAACAAGAATTTGAAGGGAGCGTTTATGATCATAATTGACAAGAGTGTTGCGATAGGTCATTCCCTATTATTTGTTTTATTTTTATTTTTTATTTAGTATCTCTTTTGTAAGTAATTAAAAGTGCTTACACTCAAGAAAATCGATGCGTTTTGTTTGTTCAAATTCTCGGTAATTCTGAGTTTTCACTTTTGAGAATGCTATATGCAGCAACAAAATCTCATTCATATCACACAATCCATGCCAATAACCTACTGGAACTCAATTTTCGACATCAAAATTTGTTTGCATAGGTTAATTTTGTTTTCATAAATTTAACAAAATCTTTACAAAAACAACAAAAAAAAATTGAGGGCAGCATGCACTTGTCCTGATAGGTCATGCTCCTATTTTTTTTCCTCCATATATTTCCTTTCACTGGTTTTTTTTTTTTTTTTTTTTCTGTTCAGGATTCATTGTATTTCTATTTTGCTCAAGATAGTAAGTAAAAATTTCTGTTCCGTTTGGTCATTTCTATCACGTCAATTTCCTTAACCACGGTTCTTATATATGATCTTTTAAATTGGAAAGAAATAGGTGCACCAAGTTCTTTAGAAGCTATGGATATAAACCCGAGACGAGCAAAGCGGATAAATTTTACTAGTAGGCAAGGTTTTATATAAGATTGAAAACATAGCTACTTTTACAATTCTCTTCATTCAAAAATCCTCTCAGACTTGCAAACGTACGTTTTTGATCTTCCAATTCGATCATTTCACTTTTTGTGTTCATTTGTGGAACTAGCTTTGACTTGTAGGGTCTGGTAAGGAAACTATTATGATACAGGCAAGTTGAGGGGCGAACAATCAAGTTAAGAGTACGTAGATCAATGCTGTTAATGAACTAATGACAGGGGAAATTATCTTCAGGTTGCCTTTGCCACATAAAATTTGCAGTATGAATCCACTGGGGATTCACCAAAAATTTTCCTTCTTTAACTGCCCAACACGATTTCTGTGTTCGGGCATTGGCTGCAACCACATGTGTGACCAATGGATCAACTTGTGTTGAACAAGTAGCGCCTAACTCCTCCGCCATCTTCCACAAAGGATGAGTATCAGCCTGGACATTTGAGGGGAAGAGATGGCTGAAAACAATTCTACAGCCCTTCAAGACTTCCTTCTTTAGGATTTTCAACACGAGCCTCACATCTCTGTCAATAAGATCCCACCCTTGTAACTCAACTTCATTAAAGAATATGGTGTGAATATGCTTAAGAAGTTGGAGTACATTTGCAAGATAAGCTCCTCCAAACCGATCACACTCATCGGTCTTCAACTCAGAAAAAGGCTTACCATTACTGAGGCCAAACTTTTGACAACTAGACCTAAAGAAATGGTATCTTGGCATTTCTATTACATTGTCCTGGTTGTCAGTTGTCCATACATCTTTCGTATCATCAAGGATCACAACAGCAGTATCTCGGGCGAGGAGCACATCTAGACCCTTTCGATCTGTTTCTGTGCTATCACTACGCGATATGACTCTACCACCAAAGATTTGATTTCCAGGGTCAAGCAGCTTAGCCATTTCGAGAGCATAGGCTCGATTACCCATTGTGTATATGGACAGCTCAAACATTTGACAGGCTTGCACTAAAAATGTCCTGATATAAGGCCTCAACTTGGTCATCAATTGCATACTGGGAGTGTCCACAATGTGAACATATTGCAGAGAATGATCAGCTTGGGTCTGGGTCTTCAAATATTCTTCGTCTGGTGACATATTATCAAGGAAAGTGGTATTCAGCAGGGTGTGGTCTAGATCAAGAACCAAATGAAGTTTCTTATGGTTTAACAGTAAGTTTTTAGTTTTTTCGTTGCGTAATCGATCGATTACATCATCATTAAGCCCTGATCCCTTGGGTATGTACCCAAGTCTCACACCACAAGACCTGGAAATTTCATCAGAAGCAAATCTTGCCTCTTCTGAAACTCCCAGATTAGCTTCTATCTTAGGCCTCTTTGTCCTCTCATATATGAATCCCAAGTCACTGTAATCACAATCTAACCCTCTTCCCCTCTTGAGATACCCAGCAAGGTTATCGATATTATGCAAAATCGGAGAGACAGTAGCCACACTCATCATGATGATCAAGAAATTGAATTTATTTATGGAATCTTTCAAGAGTTTAACCAAGAACAACGAAAGATCGATACAGAAAATAGTGATAAATGGAAATTAAGGTTTCACTATTATACACAGTGAATGTGAATGAAAACAAGGAAGAAAAGCCCTTGTTTGTTTAGCCTTGTGCCGTCGTCGTCTCTGATCTTCTTCGTTCGGTTCTGCGCAGCTTGAGATCGTCGTCAATTGGATTCCGATGAAGAGAGCAGATCGAACCGAGAAATTTGGGGTTTTTCTTTTGGTTTGTTTCTGGTCAAAGAGAAATTAGAAATGCAGAGCAGGGTGAAATGAAAAGGAAAGAGCTGATCGAGTTTATATAGGCAAGCTTTCTAAATCCTTATCATAATGGGATTAGGAAACCGTTTAGCTTTCTTTTTGCTTTTATTTTTTTTTTCTTTTTTGAGAAAATGTCTTCTTTTTTTTTTTTTCCTATGAACACGAAGGGCATTTTTTTTTTTGGGTGTAAATGAGGCATAATATCCACAAAATTGGTGCAAATTACATGTAGGTGAGAAGTGCTCATCAAGCATGGTTGGGAAAGTTATGTGGAACTTCATCAAAATTTTAATATTTAACCTCTAATTAGTTGTTCAAGCAATACCCTCCTATTCTATGGGCGTTTTCCGCTTGCCTTTGTATCTTTGCCACGATCTTTCAGGATTATCAGCTCGGTTTTGGTGGGGTCGTATGAGAGGTAAGAAAGGGTTGCACTGGTTGAAATGGATTTCTCTTTGTCGAAATAAGAACAAGGGAGGTTTGGGATTTCAGGACTTTGTTGATTTTAACCAGCGATTGCTTGGCAAGCAATGTTGGCGCTTGTTTTCTTCACCAGATTTATTGGTCTCTCAGATTTACAAATGCATATATTTTCCCCATTCTTCCTTTTTAAATGCAAGGGTTGGGCGGTCTTGTTCACTGATTTGGAGATCACTATTATGGGGAAGAACACTGCTGCTCTCTGGTTTGAGGTGGAGGGTTGGTGATGGAACATCCATTATGATTTATTCTGATGCCTGGGTGCCCATTCCTTTCTCTTTTCGTATTTCATCTCCTCCAAATGTACTCTTGAATGGCCATGTTTCTGACTTAATTTCAAATGGTACTTGGCACTTTGAACTTATTTCAGGATCATTTTGGAGACGGAGGTGACGGCGATTTGTTCCATTCCACTGCCTATTACCCCTTGTCCAGATAAATTAATTTGGCACTATACTAACACAGGGGTTTATACTTTATACTGTGAAGAGTGGCTACCAGCTTGCTTAGAATTTGGGGCTACGAAGTGGAGGTCATGAGGGGGGTTCTTCTAATCAGGTGGATATGATTTGGCAAGTTATGTAGAAATTGAAAATTCCAGAAGGAGCAAAAGTCTTTCTTTGGAGGGTGCTTCATCAAATCTTGCCAACAGCTTTCTCTCTTCACCGTCGTCATCTTCTTAGTTCTTCCATCTGCTCCAGGTGCCAGGGAGAAGAAGAGAGTATTTTACATGCCCTTTGGTCTTGTCCAAAAGCTAAAGAGGTTTGGAAACTTACTCCTTTTAAGAGTGTACTGGGCAGTACGCGGATTGGATCCTTCACGGACTAGTTTAGACTTGCAACTTCAACTCTTACTCTGGTTGAACTGGGGTTGGTGGTTCTAATTTGTAGAAGCATTTGGCAGGCTAGGAATGATGCAATTTTCACTTATAAACGGTTCAGCCCTCACTTTCTATATGCCCAGGCTTTAAAGTTGCAGCAAGATTTCCAAGAGCAACACTTGCAATCTTGCTGTTCTGTTAGAAGACATACTGCTCAGGTTAGTTGGAAACGGCCTCCTTTTCCTTTTCTAAAACTGAATGTGGATGGTGCATTGAATTATGAGCTTGGTTTGCGGGGATTGGGAGCAGTCCTCCGTAATGAGAATGGTGATCTAATGCTAGCAGTTTCAAAGGTACGGAGTTATATGCGGCAGTGTTGGGCCTTCAAACTATTATCTAGGCAGGTTTTCAATCGACAGATATTATTTTGGAAATGGATGCTTTGGGAGTAATCAATGCTTTGAATGCTACTGATGTTGATTTGTCGATTGAAGGTGCATTGGTTGAAGAAATGTGAAATCTTTTCCATTTCTTCTCTTCAGTAATTTATACATATAGTCTTAGGAAATGTAATCAGACAGCGCATAGTTTAGCCAAAAAAGCGCTTTTGTTTCCTGCATTTCAAGTTCGGGTTAAGGAATGGCCACAATGACTCTCCAATGTATTTATTTCTGATGTAAATATCTAGATGGCTTATTAATGCAATTCACTTTCTCCAAAAAAAAAACCTCTAATTAATCGTTGAATTTAGGAAGGACAATCTAGTAATATTTGTCTCTCTATAAATATGGTTGTTTGGAGCCGGGGATCTTAGCATTCAAGAACTTGGCCTTTGCCTATGATGGTTGCAAAACCACGCACACAATCTCTATAGCTACACCTAATCACCCCACCACAGCCAATCTTACCTGTATGGCCATATATATCTGGTGCCATCTACATTTAACTTAAACCATCGATCTCATTTCATATTTATTGCACACAATTCAACCCGTCTTGAAGGTTTAATAGTAGCATATTGGTTGGCCTTGTTCCATTCCCAAGCATAGTTCAGACTAAGCTAGAGTCACGAAGTGAATTTGGAGACTGAAATGAGGGCTCAAAATATTGGCTATTTCTCCACTTTCAAATGAACCAACCCACTATTTTACACGTTAGATTTCAACAATTCTCATTGACCCGTTGTTGCCTAAACTGGCATCAACAGTAAGCCTTGGAGGACTTATGCTGAATAAAACTTTTATCCACTAAGCTGAGACTCTAGAATATTCCAACAAAAATTTCTAATGTTCCTGAATGTTCCCAGTCTTGAATGGAAAAACAAAGGGCCACGCCACCAAAGGCCCCTTCCAAGAGCGGGTAAAGATAAATGAGATTCCCTTAAAAGGACAAAGAAAATGTAAAATTTAACGCGTGTTTGGTCGTTACTCGTCACTGGTGGGATCCCACGCATGATGCAAGTCATTCCATACAGGATTTTTCAGTTGAAAGCAGTTGGATATTATATGGACAACCTCACTCTTTTCTCTGACCTTAGAGCAAAAACAACACTGATCAAAATCAGCTATTCCAAGTGAAAGAGATGAGCTGCGGCGGTTTCACAGTTCCGAAGGGGTACCGATTCCATCCCTCTGACGAGGAGCTGCAGAAAGCGGACTTTGTTGTCTGCTGCTTGAAGTACGAGTCAGACAACTCTGATCATGATAAGGATGCTCCATTCTGCGATCGAGGTAGCAGTAGCTGCAGTATGACCTCCAATGTTGAAAATAAAGCTGAAGAAAATTGGGCATCGAAAGAGCTGGTTATTGTTGTTCCAATTCCCAGTGGAAATGATGATGAAGCTGAAACTGGTGGTGGTATGATTACAGAAGAAGAGGAATACCTGGCTTTAAAGGAGCTGAGAGATGCTCTTCAGATTCCCATTAGCAATCCCCATGAATTTGAAGGCACGCAAACTGATCCTTGTCCTATAGATAAGAATAATCTTTCAACCGCTGTTGAAGGCCAACCTGATAGAAGCAATTCATCTGTTATGATTGAAGAGGTCAGAACAAACTTGCATTTTGATTTCTTCTATGAAATTTTCAATATGGAGCACAATAGTATATTGAAAATGTTACCTCACACTTTCTTGTTTGTGATGAAACAGATACTAGATGACCCAGAAAATCTGGATTCACTCTTACATCCGCCTGCACCACCGCAACTACATCAGTCACCAATGCATACCACCAATGTCCATAATGATGAATGTCGTAAGAGAACATATCCATTTGAGGATAATGATCCTTCTCTTATGAAGAAGAATAATATTTCAACTAATGATGATGACGAATTAGTTAGCAACACCGCATCTAGTTCTGAAAATCAAGTTGCAAAGATGATTCCAGAGGTGAGAATAAGCATGCTCTTCTAACAACTTTTTATCTGAACTTCTGAATATGCTGCAACAAAAGAAGTGAATCCAAACTCAACTCTTTCTGCATTTGTTAATTCAGGGATATTCTCAAATAGGAGCAAATCTGGGATAAGACCTTGATTCATTTTTGCCAAAGGATTACGATTATACATTACCATCAATAAACGGAGGACCGAGAGATTTTTCCCATGACAATAATTTCATTGAGTGGGATGATTTACTATCTTCATACGAAGGTATTGACTCTTCTCTCTCATAGTTCCCACATACAGTTATTGATGGAGGTAGAGGAGTAAACAGTGACAGAAACACCGAAGTAGTACATGGATCGGTAAACGATTATTCTGCATTAGCCATTGGAGCAACGCTCCAGTGTAGCTGATCAACCTTTATTTATAGGAGAATATCAAAGGAGGCCTCAGTAATAATATGTCTCTTACATTGTTAGTCGGTGGTATTCTCCTACAAATGATTCAAAGATCTCCAAGTTATATGAAATGCTCAGCTGTGTTGATTGGCATACAATCGCACCTTTTCTGCATTTCTTGTATTGGAGGCTTTGGAAACTTCTTAATCGTTTTGGCATTCAATTACAACTCACTGAACTCAGGACAGCTGCAACTAGTCTATACGTGTTTTTCTTTTCTTTTTCGTTCGGGACTGGGGGAGGCATTGCTGGTGTCACACCATCCCCCAGTGAACTTTTGGTTGAAAGTGAGACCGGAGAATGCATATGGTTCAAATGCCATCCGGAAGTCTACCCTTCTCTGATTGTGACGAGTCCAGGCAAATAAAGGTGTCCTTCTCATAAGCAGTTCTTGGAGGTGGAGCTTCCTCTGTCAACATTACTACCTATATTCATTCCTCAGATCATCTTGTCAATATAAGTACCAATATTCCTTCCTCTGATCAAACATCGTGTCAACTGAAGTACCGATATTTGTTCCTCATATCCATAGTTTTCAAATGTCCTAAAATAAAAGGACATAACTATCAACATCCCTTTCTTCAGATCCCCAATAGTGAATCCCCAGGATCACCAATAGTTGTTCCTCAAACAAAAAGTCGGCAATTAGTATGTCCTTAAGATCAAAGGACATACGCAAAACATCAATATCATCCAATATCCAGTCATTGAGTCAAACATGGGAGGTGCGCCTAGAAGAATCCAACTGCAGAGCAGCATCACAAGCCAAGGTGAGATAAACAGTCTGATAACATTAAAGAATTTCTTTCTTGCATTAAATAAAAAATTATACTGAAGAGGCTGTTTGCTACATCATTAACTAAATCTGGTTTCTGTATACAAGCAGTGAAGCTGCAGAGGCATTATACTGCTGTTTATCTGCCCCAGAAGAAACTGAAAGTCCTGGAAGCAGACAACAGTTCAAAGCTGGCAGCAATATAAAGGATTCTTTTTCCAGGATGCATCTCCTTTAAATCCGTGGAGCATATCTTTCGGACCGAAGTCATAGTTCTTGCCTAAAAGGCCACTATGGGCAATGCAACTTTTGCATAGTCGCTAATCAGATAGCAGTGTTACAAAAGAACCTGCTGCTATATGGTTGCTGGAGTCTCAAAGACATATTAGTAATAATAAAACGGCAGTATTCTGTCTGGTTATAATCATTTCCAAGATGTATGAATACAATTAAAGGTGATAGAGAGGCTTTTAGACTATAAGTCTGAACACCTCATGCCTAAAACCAAATATTGTATCACTCATCATATCGCTCTTGTTTGTATTACACTATTACCCTAATATCCTTGTAGATGCTGTTCATTATGAAGCTTTAATGTTTAATGGAATTTTGTGTATATTATTCCCTGTTACTGTTTGAACTCACAATATATACTTGCCTTTAATTCTTCGGAAGGATGAGACTAAACATCATGAACATTATAAACTAGTTGGATATATGCATTTAGCAGACACCAAGCACAAATAGCGACATAGACATTTAAATTGAAAACTGAAAAATACTTGATCATCTAACCTTTGAGTGCCACATTGTTGCAACAATCAAAATCACAGAAGAACATTTCCCCACCTGTAAAAGGATTAGAATGGAAACCAGCATTCAATAGAAGAAACCCCAAAGCTGACTTCCACAATAAACCGTGCAAATTGTGTCAATAAATCACCATTTCTCAAAAAACCAGAAACAAAAATCTGTACTAAAACCCAGAAACAGTGAGCAATAAGCAAAACTGATTTCAGTACCTCAAAGGCGGGAGCTTGTTAGAGAATCAAATTATAGAGCAAATGGTATAAGCTTTCTTCTTGTGCAGAATTAAATCGATCAGAATAATCTGACAGTACCCAAAAGAAAATCCAAAAAAAAAAAAAAACGAAAGTGAAGAGGAAACCAAGATAGAAGATTACTATGGCCTCGTACTTAGCCTATTCACAGAAATTGAAACCCATTTTTCATCTTCATCCCTCTAACTCTGTGTGTCTCTCTCGCGCGCGCACAGTTCTCTGTCACCCAATTTGGGTTTTTCGCTAGTTTCTTGAAATCTTGGGTTAAACCCAAGTCTCTAGGCCCATTATTTTCCCCAGGTCCTTTTTCCAGCCGAAGTTTACCAAATATTGGAGTAAGAAATTGAAGATCTTGTCTAACACGATCACGTGATATGATATTGTCACGCCTCGAATTTTAAAATAAAAATTCAAAATTCAGAACATGAATTACTATAACTTAAAATAATCATCCTGAAAATTTCTTTTCCTTAACAATATCATCACACAATTTAATTTCAAAACCGAATTTAGTCTTGGTTAATTATTACAACTCACTCACAAAATAAACTGTAAAACTTTAAATGAGCATACAAACCTCACAACTCAAATGAAATAAAAATAAATGCTGCAACACCTAAGCAGTTCGGTCACCTCCCAGATTATCCTGACCTGCAGGAATATCCGCTACACCATTTGAATAGTGTACCAGGATTACAACAACAAGAAACCCGGTAAGCTTATGAAAGTTCGTATGAGTAAAAAAAAGAACGGTTGTTTAATTAAAACATATTTATTTTCAACCAAGTCAGCACTCAACAATTTCCACGTCTACAAGAAACCAACAATCTCAACAATCACCAAATAACAAATCAATACAAAACCCTAATTCACATCTTTTTTCTCAAAACCCCGACATCGTATTTATACAAATACGGTATATGACAGACTAGAGCTCTAACTGAAGCGTAACCCGTCACCTAGCCTAGGTTATGGCATCCGACATATTTATCTTTATCGTATTCATCAATATGTATACTTATATACATATTTAGAACGTCCGATAATTATACATACTAAACCAATCGTATCCCATCATCCACATAGGATTAGAGAGTCCGATTCTCCCATACCGGTCACTATGTTGACCCTAAATCTATAATAAGTACAATAATATGTTTTCACATAATGAAATCAACTCATCCAACATACATAGTATTTTTATGAAATTTAAACATTTGAAATATAATCCAAACCATCATTCCAACTCAATCATATCATCACTCAATAACACACAAATCAATATATATATATTCCACGTAAATATATATATATACGTAATCATCCACTCAAGAATGACCACTAATATCATCTATAGTTCACACAAGAAAATTGTGAAATTCATTTTACTTACCTATGGACCATAGTTGATCAAGTCCATATGATTTTAAAAACAAATATTTAATCCATAAATATTTTTCACAAAATTACAAAAATAAATAATTTAAAATACTCGGTTCGTAATATGAACCACGTGAGTTTTACTCACCTCGAAATTCCCGCTGCGTCTTCAATTAAAATATAAATCACACCCAAATAGCTCACCCAAGGATAACCCGTCAATCACATAATCAAATGTGATTTGAATTTAGCCAATAATTCCAAAACATAACTAAACTACCATTTAACGGCCAGATTCTAATTTATAAGAAAATCCGACGGACGGATTCTCACGAATCTCCTCCCTAATCACCGTTTTGCACTTATACGAAAATCCAACGGTCAGATCTTCACCCATGACCACACAAAGCCACTGGGACAGTCATATGATTATCATATCAAAACTACAAGTCCATCGAACGGTCCTAATTTCACAGATCATAAATCTAACGATCGAAATCGATTAAAATTTCAAAATTCATAACTAAATCATACGATATCCAAAAAATACATATAATATGCCGAAATGATCGTATTGAAACGTAGAATCATTAAATGTACAGAAACTATATTTTAGACCTCCGGAGGTGACCGGAAAGGGCCTCCGGAGTTTGGGGCAGAGCCACCGCCGACCACCACTAATGGTGTCGAGACTTCGCTTCTCCCCTTCGTTTCATCATTCTGAGCAACTTTTATAACTAGCACAAGACCAGAAAATAAAGGGAAGAGATCGAAATTTACCAAACACAGTCGGCGCTCGGAAAATACCTAGAAACCGGCGAACTTGATTTTCGGCCTAAAAACTGCAACCTCACGCCACGATCTCTTCTGGAAACTTGTTCAGAACTTCACGGCGAACTTACTAGGCCAAGAATCATAAGAAACGGAGGTCTACAGCTCGAGATATTCGGATCGTATATTCTGTTCGATCCGATCGGGGCTGGCTTCGAGCCGCTACCATAGGCCACGCCGCCGTGTAAAAATGCCTCTGGGAGCTTCATGAGGTCGAGTCGATGTAGAGGGAGGAGTTTCATATGATTTGGTGGCCGAAAACACAAGGAGCTTGTTTTGGTTCGTTTTCGGGCTCGACTATTTCGAGCGATTTTGCTGGACCTGGAGGACGTGACTGTAGAAGCGACACCGTCCAATAGGTAGAGCAGCTCGAGACGAAGCCAAGGGAGCTGGTGCGACGCCGTTTGGTGGCCGGTGGAGCAGGCTATCGATCGGAGAAGTTCTTGGCTGGGTTTCGGACGAAGGAGGAAGATGATGAACAGTGAATTCCAAAAATAGAAGGGAGGCCGGACCAAAATGGAAACCTTATGAAAATAACTAGGGTTTTTTCTATTTATACCCAAAATAGAAATATTTTCTAAATTCCATAACTAATTCAAAACAAATTCGCTCAATGTGTTCCACATATGTACGGACTCGTATCTACGAGCTCTACAACTTTCATGAACGACGTTTTCCCAAATTTTGCACGTATAAAATGTTGATTTCTTGAATCGAGCAATTCGAGCTTTTCATTAAAACAATCGTTTCGAACCTTCGATAATTCAAAAAATTGAAATATTATCGAGCAATATTTGTGAAATCGTGCAATAATCGTTCAACACAATTACACAAAATTAAAATGAAAATTGCGGTTATTACAATCTATCCCCCTTAAAGGTATTTCGTCCAGAAATTCAAGTATCTAATTCCCCAAAGAGCTATGATACCTCACTCTCATTTCAGATTCTAACTCTCATGACGCATCACCCTCGTCATGACGACTCCATAACACCTTCACAAGATCAATCTCCTTTCTACGAAGCTTCTTCGTAGATCTATCCAAGATACGAACAGGTTCAACTACAAATGTCACATCTGTGTTCACTTCGATCGTACCATGATCAATCACGTGAGACTCGTCTCGGACATACTTCCTGAGCATAGACACATGAAAGACATTGTGCACACCCGACATGCTAACAGGTAAAGCAAGACTATATGCCAAGTTCTCAACCCTTTCCAGAATCTCAAAGGTTCCAACATACCCAATACATCCACAACCAAACTAGATATGAAGGAGTGTGAGGCTCCTGTATCAAACAGTACTCTAGCAAGATAGTGATAAATAGATAAGGTACATTCCACTCCCGTGCCTGCCTGACCAATGGCAATGACTCTAAAGGGTGCAGGCAGTAGCTGCCTCTACTGGTTACCCTGCACTCTACCCTGATTCCGGGGACACTCCCTGGCCTAATGCCCTGTCTATCCACAATTGTAGCATATCCTACCCCGTGGTTTCGTGCACGCACGAGAGATGTGGCCCAGCTAGCCACAGTTAAAGTACTTCACTGGAGTTACTGGTGATATCTACCTAATACGCATACCTGAATGGGAGGAGCTACTGCTGCCCTAGCTGGGGCCTGATGCTGGAACTGAGTTATCTGTTTCTTCCAGAAACCACCCCTGAAGTCTTTGGACCTACTGTTTCCTGCTATGGCCTTTCCCTTGCCCTAGGAGTCCCTCTCAGTAGACTCCTTCTCTCTACTAATCAGGTTCTGCTGCTCAATGATCTGTGCCTTAGCCAAGATCTCTCTCTTCGTCTTCAGCTCTAAGATGGTCACATCACGCTCAATCGAATGGCTCAACCTTCTCTGAAACTTCTTGGCCAAATCTTCGTCATCCATCTGCTTCATATACTTGTACAGCCTAGAGAACTCCGCATCGTACTCGATCGCGGTCATCTTCCCCTGTACAAGTGAGAGGAATTCTCGTTCCAACCTTTCTTTCACAGCTGCTGGAAAGTAGTTCTCCCTGAACAGCCTCTCGAAGCCATCCCATGTCAAGGTAGACACCTCAATACTCCTCTGTGTGACGTTCTACCACACCTTAGCCTCATCCTTCAGCATGAAAGCGGCTAGCTTCCTCTTATCAATCTCACTGCAATCAAACAGATCAAAATAGGTCTGCAAGTCCTCAATCCATCTATCCGCAACCATATGATCAGTGCCACCTCCAAACTTGGTTGCTCCCAAGCAGATAATTTCCTTCGCTAGTATTAACAAGCGAGCAGGATCTTCAATCATGCACACGGGTGGAATATGCTGATCCTCATAAAGTGCCTCTACCTCCGCCTCATATGCATCATCGACCGGAGGGGCCCTACCCCTACCACGAGGTCTGCCTCTACCTCGACCTCTAGCTTCGTTCCCCTCAATCTTCATTACCTAATAAGCAGGGTATACTTGATTAATACATGCATAACACTTAAACATGGTATAAGTCAAATGCAAGTCTATATTAACCAAGTAACTAAGCATACAAGACAATGCCTAAAGTTCTTATGACATGCTAACGTTCCTAGCCAACCTAACGTTCTCACATACCCAATGACATTGTCAATACTGAAGAGCACACGATGGGGATCCGCTGCAGACGGGCCATCACTCAGAAAGTATTGACATATCACCAAATATGTACCTTACGCTCTGATACCAAACTATCATGCCCCGAATTTTAATAAAATTCAAAATCCGGAACATGAATTACTACAACTTAAAATAACCATCCTGAAAATTTCTTTTCCTTAACAACCTCACCACACAATTTAATTTCAAAACCGAATTTAGTCTCGTTTAATTATTACAACTCACTCACAAAATAAACTGTAAAGCTCTAAATGAGCATACAAACCTCACAACTCAAATGAAATAAAAATAAATGCTGCAACACCTAAGCAGCTCGGCCTCTTCTCTGGTTATCCTGACCTGCAAGAATATCCGCTACGCCATTTGAATAGTGTACCGGGTTTGCAACAACACAAAACCCGGTAAGCTTATGAAAGCTCGTATGAGTAAAAGAAAGAACGGTTGTTTAATCAAATCATATTTATTTTCACCCAAGTCAGCACTCAACAATTTCCACGTCCACAAGAAACTAACAATCTCAATAATCACCAAATCACAAATCAACACAAAACCCTAATTCACATCTTTCTTCTCAAAACCCCGATATCGTATTTATACAAATACAGTATATGACAGACTAGAACTCGAACTGAATCGTAGCCCGTCACCTGGCCTAGGTTATGGCATCCGACATATTTATCTTTATCGTATTTCATCAATATGTATACGTATATACATATTAAGAACGTCCGATAATTGTACATACTCAACCAATCGTACTACTCAACAAATCGTATCCCATCATCCACCTAGGATTAGAGCGTCCGATTCCCCCATACCGGTCACTACGTTGACCCTAAATCCATAATGAGCACAACAATATGTTTTCACACAATGAAATCAACTTATCCAACATACATAGTGTTATTATGAAATTTAAGCATCTGAAATATAATCCAAATCATCATTCCAACTCAATCATATCATCACTTAATAACACACCAATTAATATATATATTCCACGTAAATATATATATACGTAATCATCCACTCAGGAATGACCATTAATACCATCTATAGTTCACACAAGAAAATCGTGAAATTCATTTGTATAATTAAAATTCATTTTATTTACATATGGACCGTAGTTGATCAAGTCCATATGATTTTAAAAACAAATATTTAATCCATAAATATTTTTCACACAATTACAAAAATAAATAATTTAAAGTACTCGGTTCATAATATGAACCACGTGAGTTTAACTCACCTCGAAATTCCCGCTGCGTCTTCAATTAAAATATAAATCACACCCAAACAGCTCACCCAAGTATAACCTGTCAATCACCTAATCAAATGTGATTTGAATTTAGCCAATAATTCCAAACCATTACTAGACTACCATTTAACGGCCGGATTCTAATTTATAAGAAAATCCGACGGACGGATTCTCACGAATCGCCTCCCTAATCACCGTGTTGCACTTATATGAAGATCCAATGGTCGGATCTTCACCCATGACCACACAAAGCCACTGAGACAGTCATATGATTATCATATCAAAACTACAAGTCCATCGGACGGTCCTAATTTCACAGATCATAATTCTAACGATCGAAATCGATCGAAATCTCAAAATTCATAACTAAATCATACGATATCTGAAAAATGTGTATAATATGCTGAAATGATAGTATTGAAACATAGAATCATAAAATGTATAGAAACTATATTTTAGACCTCCAGAGGTGGCCGAAAAGGGCCGCCGGAGTTTGGGGCAGAGCCGCTGCCGACCACCACTAATGGTGTTGGGGCTGAGCTTCTCCCCTTCGTTTCATCATTATGAGCAACTTTCATAACTAACACAAGACCCGAAAATAACGGGAAGAGGTCGAAATTTACCAAACACAGTCGGCGGCCGGAAAATACTCAGAAACCGGCAAGCTTGATTTTCGACTTAAAAACTGCAACCTCACATCTCGATCTCTTCTGGAAACTTGTTCAGAACTTTATGGCGAACTCACCAGGCCAAGAATCATAAGAAACGGAGGTCTACAGCTCGAGATATTTGGATTGAAAGTTCCGTTCGATTCGATCGGGGCTGGCTTTCAGCAGCCACCACAGGCCACGCCGCCGTGTAAAACTGCCTCTGGGAGCTTCAGGAGGTCGAGTCGATGTAGAGGGAGGAGTTTCACGTGATTTGGTGGCCGAAAACACGAGGAGCTCATTTTGGTTCGTTTTAGGGCTCGACTGTTTCGGGCGATTTTGCCGGACCTGGAGCCCGTGACGGTGGAAGCGACGCCGTCCAACAGGTAGAGCAGCTATGTCAGAACTCATCTCGAAAATCCTTTCAAATTTTCAAGATGGACTCTGCGGGGCCCACCTTTAAGAAAAATTCGACAGAACTTCCCTTAAAGGTGGACAACCCAACCTGTGAGAAAAACGACAAAAACACATATTTCTAAATTCAAGATCTCACCACAAGTAGTCATCCTATATTTCACAACCACCACAGTCATTAAGCAAAATCCAAGCGTAAGGCAGTAAAATTTATACAATACAGCCTCTAAGGGTTATCAGAGCAATCTACGATAAAATCAAATATATTACATGGGGTAGGTTAATATTAACCTACGAAGGGCAAGTGGCAGAACTGGTGCTAAGCCTCGATCTCACGCCGAACAGCAACACTGCGAACTGGGCAAAGGAAACCGAAAAACCCAAGGGAAAGTAAGCGATAAAACGTTAGTTGTGAGTGGATAAAAATATTTAATTAAGAAAGAAGTGTTTCTCACTTTCTCACATTTATTGTTTAGAACGTTCTTATGCATGCAATAGGGAACTAAAGGTTTTTAAATCACTTTCATGACTAAGCCAGCCCCTCTGGCTTAAGGGAAGTTCGACCGACCCTGTTAGTCGGACGAATAAATAAATAAGTAAATAATTTAAAAGGCATGAGGAAAAACGTCATCACCATACAATAAAATAAAGTGAGCCGCTAAGGCTCGGGTCGGAGTGTCCCACACTCAAGAGCATCCCATGCTCGGCTCTACTCACCCATTAACACAAAGTAAGTAGGGAGGAGTACCAATAGGCTAGCTAGCAATAAAGTATATCGACCCAGGTATGGTGGGTAAGAACCATATGAAAATCGAGAATTTGTGAGATTTCCTCGAAGTCTCACAAGAAAGGAATTTAGTCCAATGACGTGACCCCGCACGCCAACATGATTCAAAATTATGAATCAATATATTAAAATCACGTAAGTTTATAATCTCGAAGAAATCTTCCCTTTCCGAAGATTTTTCGAGAAATCCGAATCTATTAATAAATAATGATACTTCCATTTTCAGAAATAATCTTATCGAAGATTATTTCTAATAAAAAGTTCGAAATGGAACATAACCACTTCTAATCGGCAATTTGAACCATAACTAATTTCATAATCAACATCGAATAATTTGCTCATTAAATAACAAATACTTTAAATAATTTCGTAACTTAGAAAATTTAATTGCATGCATGACTTTAAAATCAAACGTCCACTCACCGTATACGGCTAAGCTTGCCGTCGATCCGAACCCTCTTCGTAGGAATCCTCCTCACGTCCTGTACAATATAACGTTCATAAACCAATAAGTACAGGACGGTTAAAAATTAAATCCACCAAAACCAAACCATATCCCAATTGTTATTATTTACTTAAAAATCTCCAATTTCACTTTTCTAACTTCATTCTTTACTTTGAGCTTCCGATTAAGGAATTCCGATACATGGATTATTCGTGAATTAATCAATGAATTTCCCACCATAACGAAAACCATATCTACACTTCACAAAATTTATCCGAGGTCACCAATATGAAAACTACATTATACCATCGATTTAATAACCAAATTACGACAATCAGAAACGTGCCCTACACCACCTCACGCGCCGCCCACAGTGGCGGCGAGTGGCGGTTACTCGCCGGAATCAACCTCTTCCTATGGCCACCAAATTTCATCCACAACATCAATTCTACTCACTGATCATTTCATTCAACTACAACACATCCAAATAACAATCAAAACCAGTCGAAATCAATGAATGAACATAAACCCAGAAATTGTCCAAGAACCCTAGAATTTCAATTCAACAATTCGACTTCTACACAGCAAATCGAGACACAAGGCCATAGGGGAAATGATCAGTGAAGAAAACCGAACCTTCGACACCGGTTTGGTGGCCGGAGACGACCGAAATCGCCGGAAATCACCGAAAAACCCAATCTGCTACAGTGAACTTAAATCCGAGCTCCTCCGGTCGAGATACCATGAAATGCGACCATGGGCATGACGAGGAGGAAGAGGCGAACCTAGGAACGTTCGGGTTTCGTCGTGGGGCGGCCGGAATCGAAGGAACTCAGAGGAAGGGGTTTCGGCCGAACTGGAGGAGGAAGAAATTGGGGGAGAGGAGAGAGAAAAGGCCGGGTAAGTTTCCAATTTTGGAAACTTACCACAGTAACTTCCTATTTAAAGAATTTACTATGAACAGTAACCGAGAATAGTAAATTTAGTTTTTCGCTTATAACTTTCGCATACTAACTCCGATTTTTACGAACCACGTATGCATGTTCTCGGTTTAACATCCTCTACGACTTCCATGAAGAACATTTTCTCAAATTATGACCCGAACAAAAAGTCAACTTTTAGGGTCACTAAAATCATATAACGGAGTAAAAATTAAGTGTAACTAACATCTACCGTCAAATTAATAAAAATCGAAAATTCTGGGTTCGGGACGTAACAAGCTATCGATTGGAGAAGTTCTTGGCTGGGTTTCGGAAGAAGGAGGAAGATGATGAACAGTGAATTCCGAAAATAAAAGGGAGGCCGGACAAAAATGGAAACCTTCTGAAAATAACTAGGGTTTTTTCTATTTATACCCAAAATTCTAAATTCCATAACTAATTCAAAACAAATTCGCTCAATGTGTTACACATATGTACGGACTTGTATCGACGAGCTCTACAACTTTCATGAAGGAAGTTTTCCGAAATTTTGCACATATAAAAAGTCGATTTCTTGAATTGAGCAATTCGAGCTTTTCATTAAATCAATCGTTTCGAACCTTCGATAATTCAAAAAATGAAATATTATCGAGTAACATTCGTAAAATCGTACAATAATCGTTCAACACAATTACACGAAATTAAAATGGAAATTGCGGTTATTACAGATATGGTTCGTTAATTTTTAATAACTCATTTTTTAATGTTGGTGCGGAAAAATTTGTAGAAATTTTCACACCCACTTGTTATTAGAGAGGGAACAAAAAAATTGCGATTTTTGTGTTTGACACGTCGGGTTTGAAAATGGAGAGGATACTTACAAAAGGCACTATGATGACTGAGTCAATAATTGTTAGAGTTGTAATGAGTGTAGATGGGGTTGAGTGCTTACCTCGAATATTTACTCCTTCAAGTATTCATATGCGAGCTCGAGCGAATATCTCAATTAGTGCACGTAGTAGTGTGCTTGGTCCGCAAGTCCTGCATGAGTGGACTTGTGACGTTTTTCTTTGGACAACGTGTGAAAGTGTTTCCGCTTGCTTCGAACTCAGATGAACTAATAATCCGCTAGCTACTTATATCTCATTCCGATCCGCCTCAAGAGAATTCTTGATCCAAGAGATTGTGCCTCAAATAGATTGTATCTTGAAGGGATTATATCTCAATCATATCTTTTCTTAGGAAAATATATCTGTTAGTATAGATTTTATTGTATATTGGCATTCCTAATACAAAACCTAGAGTCTTAGGTCTAAGTTAGAAGTGTGTCAATCATTAGAGTGAAGACCTAGTCAAATGAAAAGAAAAAGACTCAATGCACTCAATGCTTCAGTTGACTCCTCAAGGTACTTCATAGGTAATTGCATATGCATCTCATACGTTTTGTGTCTTTATGCATGCTAGGATTGATGCATGTGCTGCAATCCCGGTTAGGTCAGAATATGTGAGTTGGTCTATGTTCGATTTCTTTAGTTAGGAGATCTTTTGTGCGTTATTGCTGTCAATCATTAAGTTGTAAAAGGATATTTATTCTACATGATCTATTCAGTTAAGTCTATCTTTTTCATTAGAGATAAAATCATGTTTATTTGTAGAATATCTTTTTAGGATATGTCCCTTCCATATAAGGAGTCAATTAGGTTTTGGTGTCTTTATTGTCCAAAGTTTTAGGGGGAGTCTAGACATTATAAACAACAATAAAATGCGTTCATTGTGCTTGCCTTTCACGGGAAAAAGATTGTGTTCATCCATTGTGATTTAGAAAAAGGCTTCAATCATCTTTGAATAGTGATGTGCTTCAAATTGTATTAGTAATCTACTTGTTCCATGTTAAAGTAGATTGGTGAGTCAAACACTTTTTCATTTATCAATCATATATTGCATATCAAGTACTCTCGAGGTCAGTTGGAGTTGTTGATGTGCAAAGAAGGTTGAAGGTTGAGGTCAGTACTTGTCAATCATACCAGTGAGAGCAGTTCATCAGTGGAGAAGATTTACGAAGACGTGATCATACAACCTTCTAGAATATGTCTAGTAAGTATAGCCGAGGTCAGTGCTATTGGTTGTTTGTAAGAGAACTCGTATATTTCCATTAAGTGAATTGGTTTTCACTAGGGCTTTAGAGAGTTAAGGCCCCGCAGTTGTTTTCCTCATTTTGAGGTTTACTGCGCAAACAATTCTGGTGTCTCTTGATCACACAGCGATTGTGTTTACCTTTCTTTTATGCACTTTATCTACACTGCTATATTCAGGGATTCATATCTTTGTTTCAATCCTTTAAAGTTTCTTGCTGGAGTTTTTTGAATTAAGGAAAAGTTGTGGTTTATGTAGGGAAAACCTATTTACCCCCATCTAAGTTTTTTAGTTTCATCCTAATATTTTCTAAGGCTGACATTTTCAACCGAGACAAACCAACCAACTGAATCCGAGCCGAACCAAAGAAGTTGGTAATCGACACTGTCGGTAACCGAACTCTTGCTACGGTACAACCGTACCAACTCTACATACACGGTACGATAATGGTATAAATTTTCATATATACATGGTATACCGTACCGTACCGAACTCATGTATAATTAATTAATTAATTACTCATATTTTTTTAATTTTTTATTCTTCTCTCTTCTTCTTTCCGCATTCTCTCTGCTTCTTGTCTCCTCTTTCTTCTTTCTTTTTACTTTTTTATTCTTCTTTCTTTAATCTTCTTCTCTCCACTTTCTTCTTTGAGTTATTTCCTCGTTCTTCTTTGTGGACTTTCTCCTCTTTCTTCTTCTTGTTCTCTCATCTTTCTTCTTTCTGGACTCTCTCTTCTTCTTCTTTGTTGAGCCTCTCAAACTGTTCAAAGAAACGCCCTCTCTCTCTCTCTGGCTCGGTGATTCTTCAAGCTTGAAGCATGAAGCTTGGTGATTCTTCAAGCTTGAAGCATGAAGTTTGGTGATTCTTCAAACTTGATTATGGGTTTTGGATTAAGTGATTCTTCAAGCTCGGTGATTCACTCTTGTTAAAAACTCGGTTGGAGGCCAACCAACCGATACCAACCGAGCCTCTCGGTATACCGATATGTTGGTATACCGACTTTTGTGGAAGGTAATGGGAGAATATTTTGTGTACCAAACTAGTCTGGTACGGTAGCTGGTTTTGGGCCTGCAGCTCTGGTACCGAACCGAACCCGGCCCTAATATTTTCACTCTCCTCACTCAAATCCTCCTTGAAGGGTTTTGTCCTATTGAGATCATCCTCGATAAGTTATTTGCTCATCAACTAGATACTTCCGCCTCAATTAGATATTTCCTCCTCAACCATATATTCTCACCTCAACCAGATATCTTCACCTCAATCAGATATCTCTATCTTAATAAGATATCTCTTTCTAAACAAGAAATCTTCTTATTGAGTTCTAAAATTATTCTAAATTTTTTTTCACCCCACACCTAACAATCAAAAACTATCTTGTAAGATCTCATATTTGAACAATTTGAAGTCTATGCAATTCAAGAAGTCTGTGATGAAGATTTGGAAAACATAACACAAAGAAAGAAAAGATCAAAATAAAGAATAGTTGCTACAACTTGCTGTCAAACTCTGAAGCCCAGAAACTAACAGAATAATTCCAGCTAGCAACATTCGGTGTATGTCAAAAAAGGACTTGGCTGCCGTGCAGATCTGCATGGTATGCAGATTGCTTAACAACCGTTCATTGCACTCTGCTCCTCATCCTGCGGTTCAAAATGCTTCCCATCCTCAACTTGTCAATCACGTGCTGGCACTGTTCTCCTCACATAGCAGATCTGCATTGCAGCAGAATTTTCCGGGAGCTTATTCCATGCACTGTCAGTATAGTTGTACTGACAAAACTAACAGCACGTGTAAACCACGGGCCGTTATCTAACGAAGTTACCATGTCAAAATTACTGCCCCTCTGTCAAAACAAACTGAAACTGCTATACTATCCTCTTGAGTCTTGATCGATGTCGACCAGCGACCAGATCGATCTCCATTACAACCACACCATGGAGCTAGTGTTGGGAAGAGGCCGGGATGATTGGGTTGTGAGGTATAGATGAAGCAGGTGACTAGAATTCAAAATTATAATTGAATAGCAAGGAAGTACAACCACAATCAAGATTACTTCCGGCATGGTTTTTGGCATAAGAAAGCGTGGCCATTACCGAAGTTCAGCACCATCGCCAATGGGGACCAACTCACCAGAAAACTAGGCCGAAGAACCGGCGGAGCTGCCAAAGCTTTCGGCAACCGATTCTCCCTCCACACTCGACCAATCGACAACCATGATCTCACGCAAGTCGGCGATGGAAAGATGAGTCTGATGCGACTGGTTTTTTGCCGCGACGTTTCTTGACCGGAGCCGTCGCAGCTTCGCTGGTCAAGAAAACGGGTAGAGAGAGCCAACCTTCTGGGCCCTTGGGTCCTTAAATATTTTATTCCTTAAATAATTTTCCATAATTCAGAAACTTTAAAAAATCACAATAAATAGTTTAGGTGTTCGAAAAATTCTTAAACAATTCTCACGGACTCCTTCCATCGCATACCTTATTATCAAATCCATAAATTAGAGATTTCACATCAAGAAAAATTTATAAAATATCCCGAGGTCCCTAAACAATCACTGAAACCATAGACTCAATTTTCAATAATTTCACTTTAATTCCTTAAATTTTTCTGAGTAGTAATATTTGATACTACGGAGGGTGCACATGTAATTGACAATAGGGTCAAAAACTAGAAAGAAATGGAGATGAAAAAAGAGAGAGAAAATAATAGGGTCAGAGAATGCATATGGTTGACATTACATTAGTAGTAATATATCTATGTATTCCACTTTAGTTTCTTAAATTTTTCAGCGTAGTAATAAATTTTTCATTAAATTTATTGACTTTCAATTTCATTCAAAAAATAAAATTGAATAATCACCAAATTCATTTTCGTAATAACTTCGGTTCATTCAACCAAAGTTACTTTTACAACCATATATTTATCAATTAGGTTTTTCAAAGAGCAACTTCATCAGAGATAAGAAACTAGGACATTTTGTCATAGTTTCGACTTCAATCCCCTTAGTCAATTAAAGTAATATATATAACATTTTGGTTGACTGATAACATAACGACCGTAAACGTTTTCAATTTTTTCACATGACATATAATTATGTCATGAATACGTGTAAATGATCGAAAACAAAGTTTTCAATTTTTATTTCTCATATTGTAAGAAAAATTAATATGCCTACTAATGTTATATAACTTATAAATTACATATGAAATGATGTGGACCTTTCAAAAGCAACAACAAGGTGGAAAATGAATTTGGAGACACATGACATCGACCAAAACGTTCAATCCTATATTCACTTATACTTGCCTAAGGAGAACCACATCACGAGAAAAAATTTAAGAAGAAAATTTTTAAATGCAAGCTCCAGAAAAAATAAAGTATGTAAGATGAAGTTGTTTGAGATTTATTTGTAAATATTATGAATGCTCAGGAGATTTTTCTTGAATTTTTCTTCAGGTGAAATCTACAATTTAAAGGTTTGATAATAAACTGCACAAAGCGACAAGGTCGCAAGATTTTTTAGAGAAATTTTTTGGATATTCAATCTATTTATTACGATTTTTCAAAATTTTAGAATTATAGAAATTAATTTTTTTGAATAGAAATTAATTTAAGAAAAAAAGAAAATTGGTGCAATGCAATCTGAGTGGTCCATATATCCAGAAAATTGGTCCAACGTAATCGACCATGCTCTCGACCTGACGACCAGAGATTACGACCCGGTTGGAATTTCGCCGCCTGGCCACTTCACTGCGGCGCACCGATGCCGTTCTGTTTGTCCTTTCATGTCCGACCTTTTCCTGGAATCACACACATTCGTGGATCTTGGAGAGAGAACTGAATCTCGAAAACTTCGGGCTTTCCGAAGGGTTTTCGGCATATCCGGCGACTATTGAGGGAGCATGAGATGAGGAACTTTGTCGACTCATCAAGCTCTACTCATTGGTATAACTGGTTTTCAATTTCATTGAGTTTTGATCGAATTGATATTTTGGATGGTTTCAAATACACGGAGGGTACTGTTCCGGCATTGTTCTGGATATCAGATTTCTCCCATCTGTGGGTTTTGTTCTAATAATCTTACCCATCTTTTGAGCAACTTGTGTAAGATCACAATCTCTGCCTTCTACGGTAAGGTATCGGATTTGGTTATTTGGTTTCCGGCGAGCACGAGGGTTTTGGCGGAGGAATATCAACGCCCTTTAGCTGTTTGGTGGTCTATGAGCAATGAGGCTGCTGAGGTCTGAGGTTAATCATTGTTGGAGAACGGAGCTCTGTTGGTTATGACCAAGCTATTTACCCAAGCAACACATTTTTACCAACCTAACTGGACTAACAGATCATAACATGCAATTAATGGCTAGATTAAATCTGAATCAAAATCAAGGGCTCAGATGTGTCAGTGTTAGTGCACTGACGCAGAATCTGTTTCCGAATTTTCCGTAAAAATGAGTGACTGCATTATCTAGGGAGAAGTTTTGCCTCCCTCCAATCGTATTTATAGATTGATTCAATCGACAAGAAGAAAAAATTTGGTTAAATAACTAAAAGCACTGATTAGAAATAGAATAATGAGGACCCACTTAGACTCCTTCGAGTGGAAGGTCTTGACTACTTGTGAAGGTGTGAAGCACGTCTTCTGGAAACCCCATTGGAAACTCTGCAACAAATCTTTACACGGACATGGAAAAAGTTTAGATTCCTCGCTTTTTCATCTAAACTTGCCAGAGGGGTTAGTCGCAACAGACAAAGATGACACGTACTCGGTATGACATGTCGGGTCTACCTGAACTTCAACACCATAAATACACCTTCACTCTTCTCCTCTGCTACTCAGAGCTTACCATTGAGAGAGAGAGGAGATATCACGACGACAATGTGAGCAGAGACATAACGACGCCGCTTTCAGTGCCGGTAGCCGGTAGGCTACAAGTTCCATCCCACCGAAAAGGAGCTTGTGTACCACTATTTGAAGAAGAAGCTTCAACCACATCATCCCTGAGATCGACGTCTGTAAATACGTGCCGACTGACCTCCCTGGTAACTAAAGACTCGACCTTTCTCAATTTTAATTACTACCCATTTCTGAATGTGATGCATTATGAACAGGGTCGGTTCTGATTTTCGCGTTTTGCGTGTTGGGTTTGGGCAGCGTTGTTGCCTTTTGGGGACTGAGACAAAGGCTCATGACATGGGAGTTATTTCATATCCGAAGCAGGCCCAGGTCAGTCTCTGATTCTCTTTATCAATTTTTTGTGATTGTGCTGTGTTTAGTGGATTGAGGATAGTCAAGGAGAGAGAGCTTGTGCGACCTTGTTAGAGAGAGAGAGAGAGAGGAGAGACGGCGACTCCAGTAGTGTTTAGTTTCTGATGCTTTTGAGTTTTGACGACGAAAAAAGAAGAAGAAGAAGAAAGCTCCTAATCGCCGACTGCCTAGCGCCCAGTCAGACCCGTCCAGGCCGTCTAGGAATCGCCTAAACAGATTAGGCGGCCGATTTTCAGCCTAACACCTAGCTTGATTGACTAGGCTAAAATTTGAACGGCTTAGAGGCGCCTAGCACCTAAACTGATTTAGAACTCTGGGAGAGAATTAAGTCGTACTTTCATTGATAATAGGGGCATCTTTATATAGAGAATTACAAGACATAGAATTAGAGTTGTACAAGGAAAGATAATAGTACAATTAATCGGATATCTATGAATATCTCCGAGAATATCTCTAATTTAAAACTCTATTCCAACTAGGTCAAGTAACCTAGAGTCTGGGCCAGACACATATTCTGGATTTACTTGAACAGTCCCCCTTGCGTCGTCCAAACGTGGTGCTCCTCTTGTTGCCTCATTAAAAACCTTGCCGAGTAATAAAAACCATGTGGGACAAAAATAACCTCAGTCGAAGGGGAAAAAGAGCACAACACACCCTTCATGTTTCGAGACCATACATGTAGACATCTCTTCCTGATGACTATGATCAGTAGTTCAGGAAATTTACGCAGGGTGACTTTGTTGTCTGTCACTTGAAGAATAAATCAGATAAGAAGGATGCTTCGGTCAGTAATGAAGTAGAACCCGGTAGCGTGAGTGTGTCTAATTGCGAAAATCAAGCTGCTGATGAAATGAATCAAGAGGTAAGAACGAACATGTTCTTTGTCTTGATATGGAGCATGAGTAGTATAATGAAATTAAGGTCTTGCTTATAATTTTGAATCTGATTTTATACTCAGGCACAAGGAAGAGAGGAGTTGCTATTCCATCAACCTCAGCCTCTAGATGACTGCTGCTCCTCAGCACTGCAGTCACCGGCATCCCAAGAGCTGGAAGCTGTTCTGCAAACCAATGGCACCAATGATGATTGTAATGTGTTGCAATCACCATTTGGAGATAGTGATTCTTGTCTTCTAGACGGGAAGGAAGTTTCAACCTGTGATGAAGATGACACTATGTATGATGTGTTTCCACAGGTGAGAATGAACATGCCTTTTGTTGTTAAACATTTCGGCTATAAATCCCAAGAACTGTAGCAATACATAAGTCGCAAGACCGAATAGAAACAACAATTGCTGATTCTTATGTTACAAAGAATATCTTTCGACAATGGATGATATAATGAGCCTGCTAAGTACATTACGTCTAAGAAAATCTGGATTCACTCTTTCATTCATTTCAGTCACCAATATACACAAAGCTGGGAAATGTTCCACATCCGCTTCAGCCGCCTGATTACCAGCGCTCAATATTGTAGTCTCCAATATGCACAATGTTGGGAAATGTTTCAGATGCCAATCTCTATTTTGATGAATTGAATGATTGGCAATCTGCATTTAAGAAAAAAAGTTTCAATCAATGAAGGTGACATACCGATTAGACATATCTTGTCTAATTTTGAAAATCAAGCTACAGATTATAGGATTCTAGAGGTGAGAACGGTATGCTATATTGCTATATGAATTTTATCTCTACTAAGTATGTTCGAGCACCAAACTCAATGCTTGTTTATTTTTTATTCTTAAGCCAAGTGTCCCCTCATCTTTAAACCAAAGAAAATCTGGACTCAGTAGTTTATCCATTCCAACCACAAGATTCTACTCTCCAGTCAATAATGTACACAATATAGGGAGATGCTCTACATAATATTGAATGCAATGAGTAATATTGAATGCAATGAGTTGCAATCTTCATTTGGGAATTATGACAATGAGATACTCTACATAATATTACTCTTCTGATCAAATAACACAGACTCCTTCTATAGACTCCAACCTGCCAACGCCATTGGGAAAGGTCTACCATGGGGATAATGGAGTAAGCAGCTATGATATAAACACTGAAGTAGCCCATAGAAATGTACAATATTCGTGTGCATTAGCTATTAGAAATACCCACCAATGTAGCTACCATGGGGATAGTGGAGTAAGTAGCTATAATACAAACACTGAAGTATCCCATGGAAGTGTACAATATTCATCTGCATTAGCTATTGGAAATACCCTTCAATGTAGCTAATGAACTACAAGAGGTCTGATATTATCCCGCAATGATACGACAATCTTCCACGTAACATGAACTTTTTTAGTGGTATTGATTGTGTGCTCTCCACACTCAGATTGTTCGGTACAATGGTCCCGGACCTCAGACATGAGAAATGTCACTAAATTAATAGCTACTTGGGTTACCATTGAAGTAGTAGTTACATTTACCGAAATGTACGTAATAGTTGGTTGGTTGATGGAATTTTATTTACAAATGTGTATGATTGTTGTTGTGTACAGCCTTATAAGTAATTTATCAAGCTTAATGGAATCTTGAGTATCATTTTCTCCCGTTTTTCATTTGAGGGCTCCATAGTAAGGACAATAATTCACTATAAGACCGAGTTTGGGGATTTTGGGTATTTCATGAGTGTAGAGGTTGGTTGGGGTTAGACTCATTTGGTAGATGGATGTCATTAATAGTGACATACCCCGAACCATTAATGTTTGTAGGAATGTGTGTCGTGGTGTTGAGGCCACAACATGTCATTCCAATGCTTTGTAATCGGGTTATTTATTACTAATGGAAGTTTTCTTTCTTCTAAAAAAAATAAAATAAAATAAAAATAAATAAATAGAAGAAAACAATCTAAAGGACATGGAAACCTCTTACTAGCCATATGCTCAAGGAAGCTTAAACAATACATAAAACTGAGAGAAAGAATCGTTCCTCAAAACATCCTAAATGCCCATCCTATAGAAGAATAAAAACCCAACATACCCCCAGTACACCCATTTTTTAGAAAGTCCACGCACCATTATTCTAATAAAAACTTAGAAACTTCAAAACGGACATAAAATAGTTTCAACTAAGGCTCTGGTTTTTGCGACCCAAACAAAAATTAAACTAAACTATTAGTAAAAAGTGACAAGTCACCTTCCACGCCAACCTTTACAGCAGGAGACTCCTCCATCTGCACAGCGTCGCTCTTATTAGCAGTTTCAACATCAGATGATTCAAGAATTGAATCATTCTTCAGAATTTCTTCATGACACTTCCAATTTCAAGCCTTTTTCAATTCACTCGTAGCTCATCAGCAACTTTGATTCTATTCTTGCTTCCCTTGGGACACCCAAGGTTTTTCTTTTTTGGTGATACCATTAGCTTTCCATTCTTATGCTGCTGAATCGGAGAGACATTCTCTTCCACCTGAAGCACCGATTCAGGCAGTGCTAAGTACCTCTTCCCAAAACGATCCAAATTGTTCACGACTTTTCTTTTCTTCCCAACTGGCGCCATTTTCAGTGAAGAAAATTCAATCCTTGCAACAGCTTTTCCAACTTCCTCCAAAGCTAGAATCATTGCCAAAGGCATATCTGAGCTTACCTCGTCCAGGATAGCTGTAAGCGGTGCAAGGATAGCACATCCCTTCAAGAAACCTGTTGCTTTGATGCCCGCCAGTACCTGCTCGATAAAATGAGACTCCCCTCCCTTTAAAGCTAAAACTCCACCGATAGTTCCCGAATCACTCCCAAGAGACACTAAAGCACTGTGCTACATTCTGTACGGTCACCCATCTCCAGATCCCTACCAGAGCCATCAGAGTTTTGAACTCTAACCTTTGCCCCTAAGGACAAAGAAAGACCAGCCAAGGCCACCACTGGTAGCTTAGCTAAGATCTCCTCCTTCTCCTTAATCAATATCTTGTCACAGCCTAAAGCATCATGTTTGATCAAGCCGCAATCATGGCAGAAGCCATCTCCTTTTCATAGATGAAACGTAACTCTAGTTTCACAGTGGAAGAGAACTCAAACAATTTCCATATCCGAATCTAACAATGAACATCGAACTTCAATTTGGTTCTTTGTTCTTCATCTTTCCTTTTTAGTGCAGTATGATCAAAGAGAATAACTCACTCTAGAGAAGATCCCACAAGTGAAAGAACCACCTTAATCCTCAGAGTGAAGGGTAATCCTTTCACGACAACCCAAATCTCCATAAGAATCAGAAGCACTTCATCCACCGAACCAAAGCCATCGTAGCTATCCGTCACAAGCATGGTGTTTCAATAGAACAATGGTCCCCCATGCAGAATTATGTTGCACACAGACTCACTTTCAAACTGAAATATGAAGCGATCTCCTGCATCCTAAATAGATAATCCTGATATGATGTGCCAGATGGTAAAGATGGTGCCTTTAAAGCCCGGAAGCTTTGCTTTTGGTGCAAGTAGTCGACCGACCATATACCAATGATCGTCTTTAAAAGCAGTGGCTGTTGCCACCTCCAGAGAGACTAGGGTCAAATCCGATAGATAGAATGCAACAACTAGACTAGTCATTGTGTTTGGCATGGAATTGAGGTTGAAATTTTCGTGAGAAATGATGAGATTTGGGAATTTTTGTCGAAGTAGAGCTACATCGAGAAACCCTAGCAGAGACGACTAGGTCTAGTATCTTACCAAAAATATGAAGATGATAATACTAATTCTTTATATTTGACTTTGTTATTTGAAACTAATTTTAGTTTAACACTTTGAATTTTTCACCAACAATCATATTTTTGTAAATAATAAAATTAATTTTTCCAACGCCTTTATATTTTCATAAATAATAAAAATTGAAAATGATGTGACATTTTTATAAATATTAAAAAATTTAATATTTTAATGACCTTATTGAGAAAATAAAATTATATGAATGACTTTGAAACAAAGTCACCCAAATATCAGTTTTTATGTGAAAATATTTACATTTTAAATGCCATATTTTTACATATTTTATCACAATTATATACTAGATAAATCACACTGGAAATATAAACTAGGGCCAGTTACAGATAAGACCATTTTTGAATTTTTTTTAGCCATTGACCACCAACTATTTTTTTCTTTCATAATGCCACTAGATTAAAAATTGTGTTAAATTTTAGATATAAATATCAACATATTTATGTAAATGCCACTAGAGTAAAAAAACAATTATTCTCCCTCTCTCCTCTCTGGCGAGGTCTCTAGCGACCACAAAGTCTGCTGTCACTAACACTAAAAGCTACTGTCACTAGCAACAAAAACTACTTTAGTGAGATTTTTAGAGACATCCAGCAAGGTCACAAAAGCTACTGTCACCAGCAATAACTATCCTCATCAATAAAAACTACTGTCACAAACATCAAAAGCTACTTTCAGCAGTAACAAAACTTACTCTCACCAATACCAAAAGTTACTCTCATCAACGCCCAAAGCAATAACTAAGTAGAACAAAAGCTATTGTCACTAACACCAAAAAGCTATTCTGGTGAGATTTCCGGCGACAAAAGTGCTGTCACAAAAACAAAAGTTACTATCCCCACCAACAAAAGCTACTGTCACAAACACCAAAAGCCACTTTCACTAGTTACAAAACTTACTCTCACCAACACCAAAACTTATTCTCATCAACGCCAAAAGCAATAACCAAGCAAAACAAAAACTACTACCAAGCAGAACAAAAGTTTTTCCTAGAGACTGAGAAAGCTATTCTCAAAGACTAATAAAGCTATGAAAATGTTTAAGATACAACTAAAATAAAAATGTTATTGCAATTGAGAAAAGAAAACATAATCAATTATATAAAAAGTATGCAGGATTTACAAATGATATAACTATTTAAAAAGCTACTTTCATAGTTATAAAAAGTCACTATCAGAGTTGTGAAAATCTATTACAATAGTTGTATAAAGCTATTGTTAATGTTGTAATGATACTATCATCTTTAAGATGGCCACTATTGATGTTTCTTGTTGTCAAGCTCTACTACACAACACTACCCATAGACATTATTTTGCCACCTTCAGCAGCAGACTTCATTTCAACATTTTTTGGTTAGCTGGATAATCTCTTGGTCATTGGATGCTTCACTACCCAAATTCACATGTTTTTCGGAATCTGCTACTACAAACGCAAAGGGGAAGAATTCTGCAAGAACAAAGATACAACAAATCGTGTATCAATTAGATAATCAGAAATAATCTAAAAGTTACTAACAAAGATACAAAAAGCTACTATGACATACTATTGGACCAGTAATAAAAAGCTACTTACATAAAAAGCTACTAACACAAATCTCAAATAAAAAATGCTAGAGATATGAAATCAAACAAAAAGAAAACTGAATTTCATACAAAATCATGATTTTTCAATTTGATAAGCTATTGATAGAAGACAAATTGAAGTCAATCAAAATGCAACCAAAAAAGCTATTAACATCAGCTTTTAAAAGATACTAACATAGGCATAAAAAGTTACTATCACTGCGTTGCAAAGCCATTAAAACAGTTGTAGAAACCTACTGATTTGTAATCAATCAAAATGTAAATTGAAAAGCTACTGACATCAGCTTAAAACAATACTAACATTGTCATAGAAAGCTACAACCATTGTGTTGAAAAGCAACTATAGCAATTATAGAGAGAGAGAGGTTTGTTCAACACGTGAATAATCATTGAAGGCTTTTCCCACCCAAAATAGAGAGCGAGCAATTCTTACTAAGCACACTTGACTCATCTCACTCGACATCAATACTTCGACCAAAGATAGTATTGATATCTTAAAGTGCCAAAGTACATCAATAATACTATCAAATGAAACGTGTATATTGTATTTTCTAATCTTGTCATATATATAGAACACACGCTGTAGAAGCGAAAACTGAAAACCACTAGCATCACTGTTACCTATCTTTTTTCCATATCTATTCAGTTCTTTTCTATATTATCTAATTAACCAAGTAATAAAAAGTCTCTTCTCTTGGTTTGAGAGTTAGGGTTACTAGTCTCTACTATTGAGATTTGGCGATGTTCGTTGTGACGTTGTACTGGTTCTTCTTCCTCTTTGTCAAAGTTTAGGGGTGGGTCTCAGACTTGTTTTGTACAATAGAGGATGTGATGGGTAGTTTTGCAAGAAAACTGTGAGGCCCCAAAAAATTTAATTTGATTTTTGGAGATAATTTTTCTTCAATAAGATTTCTCCCAAGGTGATTTAAGTAAAGAAATTGATTTCGGAAATTGTTAGGGTCTCAAGACCACCTTTTGGGACAACAATTTAAGTTTGGACTTCCATTTGGGCTGAAAGATTACCAGATCTTATTGAAATAAGGATGTTGAAGTTCTTGAAAGAAAGATGAACTTGTTTAAAGAAAACTGAATTGGGAGAGAACAAGACTCTAAAAAACGCTAGGCGCTAGTCGGGCGGTGACCCGCGGATTAGCGCCTAGGGGGGGATTACGTGTTTTTTTTATATTTTTTAATTTTTAATTATTTTATGGCATAAAATTAATAAATAATGAATTATTAATCCCCTAATAGCATGCATGACTTATCCTAAATCTTATCAGATTAATTGATAATGCATAACTTATTCTAAAACTTGATAATGATAGTTGCCCATCACTACACGTTTACAACACTTATTTCTCAAAGGAAAAAGAACAAAAAAAAAAACCACCACAAACGGCTTAATAGTTCACGAGGACCCATCTTCCTCATCTATCTTCTTTCTCATCTCCTGCATCTCTATTTTCTCTCATCTTCTACATGACTGCACCTCTCTCTCTCTCTCTTTTTTTTCAAATTAAGAGAGATGGACTTATGATTTAATTAGAATCTGGATCTGATTGAGGAGATACAGATGACAAGTCAGTCGTTAGTCACGGCGTCACCGTCGAGGAGAGTAAAAGCCTTAGGTTGTTGGAGGTGACTTTAACGAGAATTTTAGGGCTTGTGAGAAAGAAGGGGGACCCCAACACAACTTATGACAAATGGAGGACTTTGGGGAGTGTGTGGAAGCTTGTTGTTGGGTTGATTTGAATTTTGTTGGGCCTCAGTTTACATGGAAGGGAAAGAGGGGTGGAGAGAATATTAAGGTCAGACTTGATTGTTTCTTGGCCACTAAAAATTGGATTGACCACTTGCCGGAGTCAAAGGTCTTTCATCTTGACCCTTCAAGGTCCGAAACTCCCTATTCTTCTTTAGGCACATACTAGTAGTCCAAAGAAGAAGAGAAAAGTCAAAGAGGAGATAGATGACATCAGGTCAAAACTTGCGGCCTGCTTTGGTAGCTCTCTTTCAGCCCCCACTGATGTAGAGCATCTAGCGCTTGAGGCAAGGTTGAATGAACAGCTTCTCCATGAGCATGACTGTTGGAGACAACGTTCTAGGGTTATGTGGCTTACCAATGGCAACTTGAATACAAAGTTTTTTCATCAACGTGCTTGCAATAGAAAAAAGAAGAATATGGTGAAAGGGTTGTTTACTAGTGATGGAGTTTGGTGTACAGAAGATGCTGACTTGGAAAAAGTGGTGTTTGACTACTTTGGTACGTTGTTTACAACCTCCAACCCTACAAATATTGCTGATGTTGCTAGCCTCTTCCCTCAGGTTGTCTCTTATGACATGAATTCTAAGCTGACTAGGACTTTTGACGAAGAGGAAATATACTTGGCTTTGAAACAAGTGAACCCTTCTCAAGCCCTAGGGCCGGACGGGTTTTCACCAGGTTTTTATCAAAAATTTTGGAACGTGGAAGGGTACGTTGTTTTATAGGGTCTGAGCAGTTGCTTAGGCGAGTTAACAATACTCATGTGACATTGATCCCAAAAGTCAAGGAACTTGAACATATGAACCAACTCAGGCCGATTAGTTTGTGTAATGTCATCTATAAGTTGGGGTCCAAGGTGCTTGCTGACTAACTCAAGCCTCTTATCCAGGATATTATTGCTCCGAATCAAAGTGCTTTTGTACCAGGTAGAAAAATTTCGGATAACTCGCTGCTTGCTTTTGAGATTTCTCACTTTTTGAAGTGTCATATTAGAGGGTCTCAAGGTTTTGGAGAGTTGAAGATTGACATGAGCAAGTCATATGATGAAGTTGAATGGGGTTTTTTGGAGGCAATGATGCGTAGTATGAGTTTTGATGGGGTTTGGATCAACTGGACATGGGTTGTGGGCGTACCGTATCATACTCTTTCATTCTCAATGGTGAACCAAGGGGTTGTCCGCGTCCAACTAGGGGTTTGAGGTAAGGGGACTCCATCTCTCCATACCTCTTTCTCCTATGTGCAAAAGGATTATCTAGAATGCTATGATTGGCACAAGATCAAAATGTTCTGCATGGTATCTCGATTGCGGTGGGTGCTCATTCTATTAATCATCTTTCCTTTGCGGATGATTCATTCATATTTATGAAGGCTGATAGAGTGGAGTGTGAAAAGTTGAGAGATATTCTCCTCTTGTACGAAAGGGCTTCTAGGCAATAGGTGAGTTTTGAAAAAAGTTGTGTTTCTTTTTCTAAGAATGTCTAGATTCATTTTCAAGAAGAATTAGCGGATGTTCTTCGGGTGAAAAGGGTAGAAAAGCATGACAAGTATTTGAGACTTCTTACAGAGGTGAGTTATTCTAAGACCGAAGATTTTCAATTCACCATGGAAAAAACAAGAAACAAGCTAAAAGGATGGAAGGAGAGAACCCTTAGTGTGGCGGGTAAAGAGGTATTGATAAAAGCGGTTGCTCAAGCGGTGCCAACATATGTGATGAGCTGTTTTGAATTACCTAAACATCTTTGTCATGAAATGCATAGGCGTATGGCTGAGTTCTGGTGGGGTGATTCGGATAAGGGAAAGAAGATACATTGGCTAGCGTGGGATAGAATGTGCTCTCCCAAGGAGGAAGGTGGTTTGGGTTTCAGAAACATGGTAACCTTTAATCAAGCACTTTTGGTGAAACAAGGGTAGAGACTAATTAAATTTCCCAATTCTCTTTTGGCTGGAACGTTAAAGGCCAAGTACTTTGCTTGTACAGACTTTATGCCTGAAGAGGTGAACTCAGGAAATTCATATAATGGAGAAGTTAGATGCGTGGTAAGGAGCTATTAATGAAGGGAATAAGGTTACAAGTGGGCACTGGGAGTACGATTTCGGCCTGGCTTGATTTTTGGATTCTAAGGCCGCATACATTTCGACCTTATTCACCGATCGATGATGAAGGGCTTAGGCAATTTGAAAGTGGCTAACTTGATCGACCCAGATACGAATGATTGGATGGTTAACTTATTCGAGGAATTGTTCTCGCTAGAGAAGGTGGATTTAATATGTAGAATTCCCCTAAGTGTGAAGAACTCGGTGGATATATAGATGGGTATGGCATTTTGATAAGTGTGGGATATATAGTGTTAAGAATGGGTACCATGTGGCTCGTTGGGTTGATTCCCAGGTTTCCCATGCTACCTCCTCATCAGGTAATAATGACATGAAGGAGCTGTGAAAGAGGGTCTGGAAAGCTAGAGTGCAGCCAAAAGTCCGGTCATTTATCTGGACGTTGATCGAAGGCATTGTTCCCACCAAACATACATTGAGTAAGAAGGTCCAGATGCAAGATGAGGTTTGTGTCTTCTTGTAATTGTGTGTGAGAGAGAGATTGCTCTTCATATTTTCAAGAATTGTAACGTGATTGCAAGCTCTTGGTTGCACTGCCAATGAGATTACAAGCCAGAAATCACCATGCAACTTCTTTGAGAGATTGAGTTTTGGAGGTTATGGATACAATACCAAAACAGTATATGGATGAATTCTTTATGGCATTGTGGACCATTTGGCACGAAAGGAACAGTATAGTTTGGAAAGGCAGGGTCTTCAATCCAATGTTTGCGACTTCTTGGTCAACTAAGCTGCTTGAAGAATATCAAAGACTTCATCCATTGAAAGTGTCAAGTGAGGGGAATAGAGTTTAAGCCACGAGGTGGGAATGTCCTTCAAGTGGAAGGCTCAAGATTAACGTAGACGGTGCCTACAAAATGGGAACGAGTCAGGGTGGGGTGTTGTAGTAAGAGATGATTCTGGTGCCTTCAAGGCTACATGGTCCAGGCATTTGCCTCACATGTCGTCCATAGTGAATCTGAGGCATATAGGGCGGGCTTGCTACTGGCCATACTCCAAGGGTGGAAGGAGGTCATGTTGGAGAGTGATTCTTCTTTGTTGGTTGCTACTTTGAACCATCAAGGATAAAATAACTCTGAAGTTAGTAAGATTATTGATGATTGCAAAGATTACTTACATGTTTTTGAGTTTATTTGTATCCGATATATTTATCGAGAAGCAAATAGTGTAGCTGATAGATTATCTTACTGTGCTAGTTTAGATCATACTAATGATCTTAGTGTAGATGCGGCTCCTGGCTCCCTACAGGATGTCCTCTACGAGGATATGTGTAATTCTACTATGAGGCTTGAGGTACAGGTATTATGTTCCCCTCGATGCGGCAAAATATAATAAATAATAATATTGGCATGGGGATGAGCCTCCCAGCTTGACTGGGTTCCAAATCCCTTATTCAAAAAAAAAAAAAAATTAAAATTAATAACCAAATAATTGCAAAAGCTCATAGTTGTTAGTGTACACAAACAAACCCATATAAGTTATTTTCTCGATTTTTTAAGTTGACCCACCATAGTTTAGACTAGCGAGATAGCCCGCGCGATGCTACGGATATATCATGGACATTATTGAATTCAATAATATTGAATTTACAAACATTAGGTACACTATATAAGTGCGTTGTACATATACATCAGACATTGTTCTATATGATCCAAAATCTTGTACTTTAGCTAGATTTGAAAATTATATATATCACATCAATTCAAATCTAGTACGTCAGCCAGATTTCAAAATATGCTAACCAAGTAGGTGATATGAAGGTCTGATTTATCTAGTCGGGGAACACACATTACCTAATACAATGGCAAACTCAATCTGAGGCCAAAATAGATGGCTGCTACACAATAGAATGTATGCAATCACACCTATGCTCTAGAACCAATATGCTTCTCATTGTGATACCATTTCAAGGGTACTTGTATTCTATTGAAAATAGAAAAATGAGGGGAAATGTTCTCAAATGCATTAAGATAACTATAGTATCATAAAAATCTTAAGAGAAAAAGAAGAAGAGAAGAAAGCCAACCTCATCTTCAAATGAATCACTTTCCTCGACTTCTTCATAAAGTTCAAAACCATCACTTCCTCCTCATTACCACGATCAATGGCCAGACCATCATTTTTGCTTGTGTTGACCTCGCCTTGTCATGGTTATTACTTACAATTTAAACAGACAATCAAAACAGAGAACTTTCCTGATGCAAAGTGGCACATTTTTCTTCAAATCATGAAAACTTTATAATGTCTGAATTTATTTTCTGGCTTAAAAAATATTTTAGAAATAAAAGCTCACATGATTTTGAATTAGTCAGGATCTTCAAGAAATAAAAAGAAAAATATTCAAATAACAAAGCCAAAACAGTGTATAACTATAAGTAATGCATTTAATATGAAATCATGTGTGCATGTGTTAAGCTTGATAGAGTTTTGCATTTACACTTGAAAGAAGATGAGGAGCAAGCATTTTGTGAAGCCTACATATTTGCTCTTTTTGTTAATATCCTTAAGCTCTTCCTGCAATTCCTCTAGATTTGCAAACTGCATGAAAAGGGTGTGTGTATTGTGTGCCCATAAGACCATTGGCAGCATTCTTGAGGCAACTATCCATCTCTTCCTACCACATACAAAGGGAACAAAGTTAACATTAAGTACCATGGTACGTGGGAGAAAATGTAAACGAAAAAAAATGCAAATTTTAGATGTAACACAGTCTGCATTCTTATATGAGCTAATGCTGTTGCTTGAACAAAGGCAAGCCATTTTGGTTGAGAATATTTGGAGGTCCCAATAGAAACATTCTAAAAAAAATTGGTTACATGTTGATGTATGAAAAAAAGAAAATTGAAATTACAATTGATATAGACGTAAAAGCTAATAAAGTAATATGAGGTTTCCATTTAAAACTAATTGACAATGGATGAAGTGGTCCAAAGCTTTATAAGCCCATAGGCAAGGTTCCCATTTTTTCATGTGGGATCTATACTCTCAACATGTCTTTGCACGTGTGGTGAAAATTTCAAGTCATATGTGTGGCCATGAGGCATGCACACGTGGAATAACCCAAACAGATTTTTTGGGGTACTTCACATCTAAAACCAATTGGCAATGGATGAAGTGGTTCAAACTCTTATAAACTCATAGGCAAAGTTCCTATTTTCCCATGTGGAACTATAATCTCAGCATTAGCATTTTCAGAAAGAAAAAAAAATAGCAGTACACTAGGTAGTGCACTTTTATTTTACCACACTTCTCAGATTACAGCTCTATGACGATGATCGACATGCATACTGTTATATATTTTGCAGGACAATGCAAACACAATAATTGAAAGAAAAGCCGATCAATCAACTATCGTCTAGCATCATAAGGCCTTAACACTCGGGCTTGATTTTGCATGCCCTAGTCGTACTCAATACTGGTTGTAATGGAACCACCATCACCTTCACTCTCGCCTTCACCCTTAACATCGACAACGTAAGCGTTTGAAGGTGATGCAAGAAAGTAGTCAGTCTCTTTAGGAGAAGAATCAGGCTTTCCACCCCCTTAATGCTTTGGCAAGGTTTGCAATCTTTCTAGCTCCCTTGCTACTGCCCTCATAGTTGGCCTTTCTCTCCCTTTCATGCTTAGACATCTTTTGAACAGATCTGCAACTTTTTCAACAGTCTCAAAATGTCTGTCCTCAACTACTTCTTCATCAAGTATGTGCTTCAATAGACCATCTTCCATTGCACAAACAAAGACGTTTGCTAGGCTTCGCTTCGCTTCTGCTTGTCTAAAGAAAGTGCCCTTCTGCTTGTTAGTAGCTCCACAAGTACATCACCAACCTATAGATGTCACTCTTTTCTGTGAGTGTGTTTGACTGAAGATATTTAGGGTCTAAATATCCCATTGTTCCTTGCACTAAAGTTGACAGTTGTTCTTGATCTTCAGGAACCAATTTTGAAGCTCCAAAGTCTAATACTTTGGCAATGAATTTCTCCTCCAGTAGTATATTAGTTGCTTTCACATCTCTGTGCACGATTTGCATTGATGTGGAGTAGTGCAAGTACGTAAGTGATTCTGCTGTCTCTGCTGCAATCTTCAATCGCAATCCTAATGAAAGTGGACCTTTTCCATTTCTTATATGAACATGGTCATAAAGAGTGCCATTGCGAACGCACTCATAAACTAGTAAAGGCATTTCTGTCTCTAAACAGCAACCTAAAAGCTTCACCACATTTCTATGGTTTATGTGAGAGAGCACAACCACCACATTAACAAACTGATCAGTTGATACGTGCAAAAGCATTCGCCAATTTAAACCCTGAAAAGATGTCAAATGTTAGTATAGAGTAAGCAAGGATCGTTCAAGCCGGGGATTGAGAGTACTCACATGTAATCACAAAAAAAAAATTTTCAAGTATACAATGAAAAAAAAAAGTATATGTATACAACAAATTCGAAATATATAGAGAAATACAAGTTAGAATTAATTTAGGAATCCTACACCTACTAGAATACATTTTACAAGTCATAGTCAAATTAGAAATCCAAGTCAACATAGGAATACTAGTCATACACTAATTAGAATACAAATACAAGTAGGAAACAAAATCCTTAAAGAACACCACCAAAAATCTCTAAAAAACACCAAACATGTTCCTAAAATACACCAAACTAATTCCTAAGAAACACTATTCACGAAAATACTATTCATGAAAATACTATTCACAAAAATTAAATATATTTTCAGATTATACTAAGTATTATTTATGTTTATATGCAACCTGGAAAACCTAAAACCGATTTTATTATTTACAAGAACAAGAAAACGCAAGAACAGGGGGGGGGGTTTGAAGATTGAAAGTTAAATTTTCAGAAAACAATAAAGGAAGAAAACGTTTTATAAACATAGGTGGGAAAAGAAGAGTTTTTGAAGAATAATTTATCAAGAACCAATCATGATCAATTCATTCATGTATCTCTTAATCTTTCTTAGTTACCATGGAAAGCTATCAACCAATTAAGACACAAAGATCAAAGCAACCATTGTCCCTTTTAACTTTCTTTCTTAAGTCAATTGGATTAGCAAAGCACCAAAATAATCTATTTTGAAAAGTTGATATCACACATCACTACTAAAAAAACCATGATTTAAGGACATTGAAACCGTGTCCTTAAATATATACAAGGACTCTTTAAAAAAGAGTCCTCTATCCGGGAGTCATCATAAGTCCCAAACAAGGACACTGGAAATGTGTCCTCTTATCTATACAAGGACACAGTTTGTGTGTCCTAAAAACTTTAGTCTCGGTGTCCTTATATCCATAAAAGGACACCTAAATTGCATCCTCATATTATCTAATATGTGTCCTCTTTTCTATACATGGACACACAGATTGTGTCCTAAAAGCTCTGAAAATGGAGTCCTTAAATCCATAAGAGGACACAGAAAATAAACTCTCATATGTCATCTTTTCTATTCTAGAACACACAAATTGTGTCCTCAAAGATTTGAAAATGGAGTCCATAAATCAATAAGAGGACATAAAAAATACATTCTCATATGTCCTCTTTTCTGTACTAGGACAAATAGGAACGCATTTTGTGCCCTATTTTCTGTACATTCCCATCAAATTTGCATACATATGACATATCAACAAGTCCTTGTAATATGAGAACTGATATAGAAAACATCCAATACAAGTAATCTACAAACACCATAAGTCCATCTCATTAAAGGAGATTAAAGATCCAAAATCTCCTACTCTACTGTTTTGACCAATTTAATTCAAAGTTGCTGCTACATTAAGTAGGCTTCAAATATATATAACTAATCTGATTCATACCAAAATATGCTAACTATTTTAGTTCATCTGCACCAAAATCCATCAACCTGTTCTGCCCACTCTACTCGATAAACATCTCCATGGCACTACATCATGAAAAGCTTAGTAAGAAACCAAGAACACAGTAAACTATTGATCTAACTACTAAGGAAACAACAGCAGTACATAACATCAAGTAAATAAGCTCATCAAAGAATTTGAACTGAAATTGAAAGACTTCAAGTCCTGACAGAGAATATCCATAAATACAACTGAGAGGTTTGAAGCTATATAAGAGACATTGATATTCAATGACTGTTTTATTTTCAGGTTGAATCAAACCTAACTACTCTCAAATCATGGAATAATTCAATTCAATAGATTTATAGATTTTCACACCTGAAGCAATCCCATTCTGTCTTGTATTGGTGTCTGAGACCCTCCCAATCTCAAAAACAGCTGACCCAAATATAAGAGCTTATGCAATTGACATTCTTTCCTGAACTTTATTTGTGGGTCCATCACGAGAAGCTTAGTCAGTAGTAATGGAAAAGGCAACCAAGATCAGACCACATACAACAGATTCATCTAACCAAGAATCAGCTTAAGGTACACTGAAATTGTTTGTTCAATTCACAGAAGTTTTGTTGGTAACCCCTGTTCCAAAAAGATATTGGAATTGAAATTAACACGGAATACAGAAACTGAAATAAACCCAAAAGTGATCATATCAAAAGCAATCCCTAGGAAAGTGAAAAGTGAACACACCGAAAAGAGTCGAAGAGGTGTTGAACATAACTCATACTTACCAAGACCGATTGATGATGCTACACCAAGAGCCAGCCACCATAGTCCAAATTGGAGATAACAGATAAGCTCCTGCATGAGCTGCACAGAGATTGAATTATTAAATGACTAATTTATAGTCCAGAAATGCGTACAAGCCATCTGATCAAATACCACATTCAATAATGGTACAAAGTCCTACAATTCAATAGAGAAACAATCTTATCTAATAAGCAATCTATAATATGTTTTCCTATCTAACAATCTAAAAGCAAATGTGAAAAAAGAGACTTGTAAGCTTGAAAGTTAATACCTTTTCATGGGGTCCGCCAATTATCATAGTAGCAATTCCTATACCTCCTGCTAGCATAATAAACAGCACAAATGAACCACCAGTCGCCATAAATCAGGAAAACGAAAGCAGGCAATGTATACCTTACTGCAGCCTATACAATCATCAATGATGACTAGCGGCTTTCCTTCAGACCCAACCTTTTTTGATTCTGAAAGAGGTAATTCAAAACTCTGAAAAGGAAATAAAAAAAAGGGTTAACTAAATACAAATTGAGATTATTGATACGATACAATTTCTGAAAGTGGTAATGTGATAACTTGACGGAGCCTACCTATATAATCATTAATGATGACTGGTGGCTTTCCTTCAAACCAAACCCCTTTTTAATTTTAAAACAAGAAAATCCAAAATTCAGAGTACTGATAATCTGTCTTCGCTACCTCTATGGAGGCAGATGGGAAGTAATCCTGCTGAATAGCATAAAGAAGCCCTTCCTCAAATACTTTAAGTTCCACTTAAGTTTTCACAGGTACACCATTGCCAAAGTCCACCTTCTAGAACCAGTATAAACCAAATTTAAGGTTTAGCAAGATCTAGAAAATATAATGTATAAAAACCCAAAGTATTGATACTTAAACTTATTTCCACAGTACCACACTGTCACGTCCCGAATTTTAGAATAACAATTCAAAATCCGAAACATGAAAATATTACAAACTCAAAATAATCATCCTGAAAATTTCTTTTCATAACATCCTCACCATACGAAATAAAATCAAACCGAATTTAGTCTCGGTTAATTATTACAACTCAAATCCAAAATGAAATGTAAAGCTCTAAATGAGCATACACACCTCAAAACTAAATGAAATAACAAAAACTGCTGTAACACCTAAGCAGCTCGGTCACCTCCCTGATTATCCTGACCTGCAGGAATATCCGCTACACCATTTGAATAGTGTACCGGGATTGCAACAACACAAAACCTGGTAAGCTTATGAAAGCTCGTATGAGTAAAAGAAAGAACTGTTACTTAATTTAATCTCATTTATTCCCACACACAGCAACACCCAATAATTTCCACATATGCAAGTACTAACAATCTCAATCACACACCAATTCAATATATCAAGACAATCCATCTCACAACTTTCTTCACAACTCTCATCATCGTATTTATAAAAATACGGTACTTGACAGACTAGAGCTCTAACTGAATCGTAGCCCGTCATCTGGCCTAGGTTATGGCATCCGACATATTTATCATTATCGTATTTCATCAGTATGTATACCTATATACATATTTAGAACGTCTAATAATTCCACATACTCAACCAATCGTATCCCATCATCCACCCAGGATTAGAGAGTCCGATTACCCACACCGGTCACTACGTCGACCCTAAACCCATAAATGAGCACAACATATAAAATCACATACTGAAATCAACCCAACCATGATACACCATATTATTATGGAATTACACAATTGAAATATAATCAATTCATCAATTCAGTCAATCATATCTTTTCACTCAACAATATATATTTTTCACGTAAATATATATATATACGTAATCATCCACTCAGGAATGACCACTAATACCATCTATAGTTCACACAAGAAAATCATGAAATTCATTTGTATAATTAAAATTCATTTTACTTACCTACGGACCGTGATGATTCAGGTCCATGAAATTTTAAAACAAATATTTAATCCGCAAATATTTTTCACACAATTACTAAAAATAAATAAATTTAAACGCTCGGTTCGTAATATGAACCATGTGAGTTTTACTCACCTCGAAATTCCCGCTGCGTCTTCAATATAATTATAATTATAATTAACGCCGAAATAGCCCACTCAAATAAAATCCGTCAATCACCTAATCAAATATGATTCGAATTTAGCCAACAATTTCAACACATAAGTTAACTACCATTTAACGGCCGGATTCTAATTTACATTAAAATCCGACGAGCGATTTCTCACGAATCGCTCCCCTAATTACCGTTTTGCACATATACGAAGATCCAACGGTCGGATCTTCACCCATGACCACACAAAGCCTCTGGGACAGTCATATGATCATCGTAACAAATTTACAAGTTCATCCGACGGTCCTAATTTCACAGATCAAAAATCTAACGATCGAAATCGATCGAAATCACAAAATTCATAACTAATCATACGATATCTGAAAAATGCTTATAATACGCCGAAATGATCGTATCGAAAAATTCCAGAAATCGGCGAGTTTGAAAACCGACGTGAAAACTACAACCTCAAGCCCCGATCCCTTCTGGAAACTTGTTCAGAACTTCCTTGCAAACTCAACAAGCCAAGAATCACAAGAAACGATCGTGTATAGCTCGAGATATCTTGATCGAAAGCTTGGTTGTTTCGATCCGTTCGGGTCGAGCTCCGACGAATGTGAAAACGTTCGACCCAGTTCCGGCCCTTCTTGGTGCTTGTAGAGGAAGTTGAGGCGAGCTCAATGAGCCAAGAATCAAGTGAAATGGTGGTGTGTAGTTCGAGATATCGAGATCGAACCGAAAAGGGTGGTTTTTGGTTCGGGCCGAGCCGCCGCCGCTACAGGCCGCGCCGCCTTGTAAAACCACCTCTGGGAGCTTCAGGAGGTTGAGTCGATGTAGAGGGATGAGTTTCACTTGGTTTGGTGGTCGAAAACGCAAGAAACTAGTTTTGGTTCGTTTTCGGGTCCGATTGTTTCGGGCTGTTTCGCCGGTGGTGGAGGCCTTGCCGGTGGAAGCGACGCCGTCCAGGAGGTAGAGCAGCTCGAGACGAACGCCTGGGACTTGGTTTGAGGTCGAGAGGTGGTCTGTGGAGGGAGAACAATTAAGGTGAACTTTGCTCTCTTTTTCGGTCGATTTTGGTCGAGGGACTGAGGTAGGGGACGATGAACAGTGTTTTTTGAAAATGTAAGGAGGCTGGACCAAATAGAAGGGTTCTGAAAAATTAGCTAGGGTTTTTTCCTATTTATACAAGTTTCGAAAAAACTTCTTAAATCGATAACTATATTCAGAAAAAATCCGATCTTCGTGTTCCGCACGTGTACAGACTCGTATCGACGAACTCTACAACTTTCATGAAGGAAGTTTCTCCAAATTTTGTACGTAGAAAAAAGTCGATTACTCAAATCGAGCATTTCGAGCTTTTCGTTAAAAATAATTGTTTCGAAACTTCAATTAATGTAAAAGTGAATTATTATCGAACAATAATCGTTAAATCGTTTAATAATCACTCAACACAATTACTCGAATTTAAAATGAAAATCGCGGGTATTACAATCCACCCCTCTTAAAGGAATTTCGTCCCGAAATTCAAGTACCCAATTCCCCAAAAAGCTGTGGATACCTCGTCCTCATGTTAGATTCCAACTCCCATGATGCATCACCCTCATCATGATGACTCCACAACACCTTCACGAGATCAACCTCTTTCCTACGAAGTTTCTTTGTAGACCTATCCAAGATACGAACAGGTTCAACTACAAACGTTACATCCGTGTTTACTTCGATCGTATCGTGATCAATCACGTGAGACTCGTCTCGAACATACTTCCTGAGCATAGACACATGGAAGACATTGTGCACACCCGACATGCTAACAGGTAAAGCAAGACGATATGCCAAGTTACCAACCCTTTCTAGAATCTCAAAGGGTCCAACATCCCTCGGTGCGAGTTTCCTCTTCTTGCCAAATCTCACCACACCTTTCATAGGTGAGGCTTTCAAGAACACATGATCGCCTGTCTCAAACTCCAAAGGTCTCCTCTTCAAGTCAGCATAACTCTTCTGTCTACTCTGAGCGGTTCGGATTCTGTCCCGAATAGTAGTGACCTTCTCTGTTGTCTCCTGTACAATCTCAGGACCGATGAGCCCTTTATCCTCTGCTTCCGTCCAACAGATAGGTGTCCTACATGACCTACCATAAAGAGCCTCATATGGAGCCATACCGATACTAGAGTGATAGCTGTTGTTGTAGGCAAACTCTACCAATGGCAGATGATCCGCCCAACTACCCTTAAAATCAAGAACACAAGCTCTAAGCATGTCCTCCATCTCCTGATTCACTCTCTCGGTCTGTCCATCTGTTTGTGGGTGAAACGCAGTGCTCATAGCAAGAGACTTACCAAATGCCTTATGGAACCTACGCTAGAATTCTGAAGTGAAACGAGCATCACAATCAGATACAATCGTCACAGGCACTCCATGAAGCCTCACTATCTCGTTCACGCACAACTTACACAACGCATCCCCTGAGTACGTTTTTGCCACCGGAAGGAAGTGTGCTGATTTAGTCAACCGGTCAACAATCACCCAAATCGAGTCATAACTTTGCCTGGAACTCGGCAATCCAGTCACAAAGTCCATAGAGATATCTTCCCATTTCCAAACATGAATCGATAAGGGGTTCAGCATTCCTGCTGGTCTCTGATGCTCTGCCTTCACCTGTTGACAGGTAAGACACTTCGACACATGTCCCGCCACATCCCTCTTCATACCATACCACCAAAACTGCCTTCGTAGATCCATATACATTTTAGTACTTCCTGGATGTATAGTATATCAAGACCTATGTGCTTCCCGCATGATCTCCTCTCTGAGGTTATCAATACTCAGTACATACAATCTCCCTCGAAATCTCAACCCTCCATCAGCCCCAATCATCCACTCGGAAGGACCCTCCACATCCGGGTCAACAGTCATCTCAGCAATCCTCGCCTGAGCAAACTCATCAAGTCTCTGAGCCTGAATGATCCTGGAAATCAAGGTGGGCTGTAAGGTGATACTACCGAGAAAGATTCCCTGTCCTGCTCCTGCGGGCATAAGGTCAAACTCAGATGCAGCTTCTAACATGCGCCACTCTCGCACCATAATTGATGCCATGATTACCCGCGGTTTCCTACTCAAAGCATCCGCCACCACATTCGCCTTTCCGGGATGATACTCCAAGGTGAAATCATAGTCCTTAATGAGCTCCATCCATCTTCTCTGCCTCATGTTCAATTCCTTCTGGGAGAATAGATACTTCAAACTCTTGTGATCGGAAAAGAGTTCAAATTTCTCACCATAAAGATAGTGCCTCCAATTTGGTCAATTTGGTCAAAGTCGAAGCAATACCAGAAAACTCTTCAATGAAGCGCCTGTAATACCCGGCCAGTCCAAGGAAGCTACGGATTTCTGTAACCGTAGTAGGGCGACTCCAACTCATCACTGCTTCAACCTTCGAAGGATCCACAGAAACTCCATCCTTCGAGACCACATGACCAAGGAACTTGACTTCACTCTGCCAGAAGTCGCACTTCTCGAACTTGGCAAATAGTTTCTGCTCTCTCAACGTCTGCAGCACTATCCGCAGATGTTTCTCGTGCTCCACTAACGACCTTGAATAAATCAAGATATCGTCCACGAACACTACCACAAACTGATCCAAGTAAGGACTGAACGTACGGTTCATCAAGTCCATAAATGCTACGGGGGCATTCGTGAGACCAAAAGGCATGACAAGAAACTCAAAATGTCCATACCTGGTCCTGAACGCTGTCTTTGGAATATCTTCCTCCTTCACCCTCAACTGGTGATATCCAGACCTCAAGTCAATCTTCGAGAACACAGTAGCTTCGCTAAGCTGATCGAACAAGTCATCAATCCTAGGTAAAGGGTACCTATTCTTGATGGTCACCTTGTTCAACTGTCGATAATCCACACATAGACGAAGTGAACTATCCTTCTTCTTCACAAACAACACTGGTGCGCCCCAAGGAGACACACTTGCCTGAATGAACCCTTGTACAAGTAAGCCCTCAATCTGAACCTTCAACTCCTGAAGTTCAGCTGGAGCCATTCGATAGGGTGCTTTTGACACAGGTGAAGTACCTGGTATCACATCAATGGAGAAGTCAATTACCCTTTTCGGAGGTAACCCAGGGATCTCCTGAAACACGTCTTCATACTCTGAAACTACATGAATCCCTGTAATCTTTGAAGTACTACTCCCTGATTCAATGTGGGCCAAAATCCCTATCCTCATGGTGATGTCAGACTTCAGACAACGGTAATGAAACACCGGTTGTCCCGGAACATGGAAGGACACAATCATCCTAAAGCAATCAATAACAGCATGGTTCGGACTGAACCAATCCATACCCAAAATCACATCATACGTGTGATCCGGAATCACAATCAAAGACGCAGAGAACTCTCTGCCACCAATCCCAATAAGGCAATCAACACAAAGCATGCTAAGCTCAAGAGACACACCGAGAGGTGATGTAACACACAATGATCTAGTCAGAGGCATAGCAACCAAACCCAAAACATCCACAACCGAACTAGATATGAAAGAGTGTAAGGCTCCCGTATCAAACAATACTCTAGCAAGAAAGTGATAAACAGATAAGGTACCTTCCACTCCCGTGCCTGCCTGACCAATGGCAAAGACTCTAGCATGAGCAGGTGGTAGCTGCCTCTGCTGGTTACCCTGCATTCTATCCTAATTTTGAGGACACTCCCTAGCCTGATGCCCTGCCTGTCCACAGCTGTAGCATATCCTACCCCGTGGTTTCGTGCACGCACGAGAGATGTGGCCCGGCTCGCCACAGTTAAAGCACTTCACCGGAGCTGCTGGTGCTATCTGCCTAATAGGCATAGCCTGAACAGGAGGAGCTACTGCTGCCCTGGCTGGAGCCTGATGCTGAAACTGAGTTCTCTGTCTCTTCCAGAACCCTCCCCTGAAGTCTCTAGCTCTACTGCTTCCTGCTATGGCCTTTCCCTTGCCCTGGAAGTCTCTCTCAGCAGACTCCTTCTCTCTATGAATCAGGTTCTGCTGCTCAATGATCTGTGCCTTAGCCAAGATCTCTCTCTTGGTCTTCAGCTCCAAGATGGCTACATCACGCTCAATCGAAGGACTCAACCCTCTCTGAAACCTCTTGGCCAAGTCCTCAGCCTCCATCTGCCTCACATACTTGTACAGTCTGGAGAACTCCGCATCATACTCAATTACGGTCATCTTCCCCTGTACAAGTGCAAGGAACTCTCGCTCCAACCTCTCCTTCACTGCTGGTGGAAAGTACTTCTCCCTGAACAGCCTCTCAAAGCCGTCCCATGTCAAGGTAGACACCTCAATGCTCCTTTGAGTGACGTTCCACCACACCCTAGCCTCATCCTTCAGCATGAAAGCGGCTAGCTTCCTCTTGTCGGTCTCAGTGCAATCAAGCAGATCGAAATAGGTCTGCAAATCCTCTATCCAACGATCCGCCACCATATAATCAGTGCCTCCTCCAAACTTGGTTGCTCCCAAGCGAGTAATTTCCCTTGCTAGCATCAGTAAGCGAGCAGGATTATCAACCGCAGCCACAGGAGGAATAGGCTGATCCTCATAAGGTGCATCTTCCTCCGACTCGAATACTTCTTCGACTGGAGGGGCCCTACCCCTTCCTCGGCCTCTACCCCTGCCACGAGGTCTACCTCTACCCCGACCTCTAGCTTCGTTTCCCTCAATCTCCATTACCTAATTAGCATGATATACATAATTAATACACGCATAACACTTAAACAAAGCATAAGTCAAATGCAAGTCCATATTAACCAAGTACTGATCATACATAACGATGCCTAAATTTCTTAAAAGTACTAACGTTCCTGGCCAACCTAACGCACTCACATACCCAATGACATTGTCAATACCGAAGAGCACACGATGGGGATCCGCTGCAGACGGGCCATCACTCGGTAAGTATTGACATATCACCAAATATGTACCTTACGCTCTGATACCAAACTCTCACGCCCCGAATTTTAGAATAACAATTCAAAATCCGAAACATGAAAATACTACAAACTCAAAATAATCATCCTGAAAATTTCTTTTCATAACATCCTCACCACACGAAATAAAATCAAACCGAATTTAGTCTCGGTTAATTATTACAACTCAAATCCAAAATGAAATGTAAAACTCTAAATGAGCATACACACCTCAAAACTAAATGAAATAACAAAAACTGTTGTAACACCTAAGCAGCTCGGTCACCTCCCTGATTATCCTGATCTGTAGGAATATCCGCTACACCATTTGAATAGTGTACCGGGATTGCAACAACACAAAACCTGGTAAGCTTATGAAAGCTCGTATGAGTAAAAGGAACTGTTACTTAATTTAATCTCATTTATTCCCACACACAGCAACACCCAATAATTTCCACATATGCAAGTACTAACAATCTCAATCACACACCAATTCAATATATCAAGACAATCCATCTCACAACTTTCTTCACAACTCTCATCATCGTATTTATAAAAATACAATACTTGACAGACTAGAGCTCTAACTGAATCGTAGCCCGTCACTTGGCCTAGGTTATGGCATCCGACATATTTATCATTATCGTATTTCATCAATATGTATACTTATATACATATTTAGAATGTCCAATAATTCCACATACTCAACCAATCGTATCCCATCATCCACCCAGGATTAGAGCGTCCGATTACCCACACCGGTCACTACGTCGACCCTAAACCCATAAATGAGCACAACATATAAAATCACATACTGAAATCAACCTAACCATGATACACCATATTATTATGGAATTACACAATTGAAATATAATCAATTCATCAATTCAGTCAATCATATCTTCACTCAACAATATATATTTTCGACGTAAATATATATATACGTAATCATCCACTGAGAAATGACCACTAATACCATCTATACTTCACACAAGAAAATCATGAAATTCATTTGTATAATTAAAATTTATTTTACTTACCTAAGGACCGTGGTGATTCAAGTCCATGAAATTTTAAAACAAATATTTAATCCGCAAATATTTTTCACACAATTACTAAAAATAAATAAATTGAAACGCTCGGTTCGTAATATGAACCATGTGAGTTTTACTCACCTCGAAATTCCCGCTGCGTCTTCAATATAATTATAATTATAATTAACGCCGAAATAGCCCACTCAAATAAAATCCGTCAATCACCTAATCAAATATGATTCGAATTTAGCCAACAATTTCAACACATAAGTTAACTACCATTTAACGGCCGGATTCTAATTTACATTAAAATCCGACGAGCGGTTTCTCACGAATCGCTCCCCTAATTACCGTTTTGCACATATACGAAGATCCAACGGTCGGATCTTCACCCATGACCACACAAAGCCTCTGGGACAGTCATATGATCATCATAACAAATTTACAAGTTCATCCGACGGTCCTAATTTCACAGATCAAAAATCTAACGATCGAAATCACAAAATTCATAACTAATTCATACGATATCCGAAAAATACGTATAATACGCCGAAATGATCGTATCGAAACATAGAATCATAAAATGGACAGAAACCAAATTTTAGACCTCCGGAGGTGGCCAGAAAGGGCCGCCGGAGTTAGGGACAGAGCCGCCACCTACCACCGCCAATGGTGTCGGGGCCGAGCTTGTCCCCTTCGTTTCATCATTCTGAGCAACTTTCATAACTTGCACAAGACCAAAAAATGATGGGAATGGATCGAAAAGTACCAATTACAGTCGGCGGCCGGAAAAATTCCAGAAACCGGCGAGTTTGAAAACCGACATGAAAACTGCAACCTCAGGCCCCGATCCCTTCTGGAAACTTGTTCAAAACTTCCTTGCAAACTCAACAAGCCAAGAATCACAAGAAACGATCGTGTATAGCTCGAGATATCTTGATCGAAAGCTTGGTTGTTTCGATCCATTCGGGTCGAGTTCCGACGAACATGAAAACGTTCGACCCAGTTCCGGCCCTTCTTGGTGCTTGTAGAGGAAGTTGAGGCGAGCTCAATGAGCCAAGAATCAAGTGAAATGGTGGTGTGTAGCTCGAGATATCGAGATCGAACCGAAAAAGGTGGTTTTCGGTTAGGGCTGAGCCGCCGCCGCTACAGGCCGCGCCGCCTTGGAAAACCGCCTCTGGGAGCTTCAGGAGGTTGAGTCGATGTAGAGGGATGAGTTTCACTTGGTTTGGTGGTCGAAAACGCAAGAAACTAGTTTTGGTTCGTTTTCGGGTCCGATTGTTTCGGGCTGTTTCGCCGGCGGTTGAGGCCTTGCCGGTGGAAGCGACGCCGTCCAGGAGGTAGAGCAGCTCGAGACGAACGCCTGGGACTTGGTTTGAGGTCGAGAGGTGGTCTGTGGAGGGAGAACAATTAAGGTGAACTTTGCTCTCTTTTTCGGTCGATTTTGGTCGAGGGACTGAGGTTGGGGACGATGAACAGTGTTTTCTGAAAATGTAAGGAGGCCGGACCAAATAAAAGGGTTCTGAAAAATTGGCTAGGGTTTTTTCCTATTTATACAAGTTTCGGAAAAACTTCTTAAATCGATAACTAATTCAGAAAAAAATCCGATCTTCGTGTTCCGCACTTGTACGGACTCGTATCGACGAACTTTACAACTTTAATGAATGAAGTTTCTCCAAATTTTGTACGTAGAAAAAAGTCGATTACTCAAATCGAACATTTCGTTAAAAATAATTGTTTCGAAACTTCGATTAATGTAAAAGTGAATTATTATCGAACAATAATCGTTAAATCGTATAATAATCACTCAACACAATTACTCGAATTTAAAATGAAAATCGCGGGTATTACACGTGGCGGCATATGGAAAACAATCATGCTCGACAGCATCATGAAGTCCTCCCTTAGAATCAAACAGTATTTAAATCCTAAGTCTCACACACATTCAGCTTTGTGATTATGATACCATCAATTTGCCAGAAATACCACCTTACTTTTAAATTGATTAGTAATCAAATCTTCAAGAACGCTTGGCTCAATAGTCATACACAATTCTGATGCTAATCATTCTATAATCGTTCACCGCATGTTAACTCAAAGAACCAGCAGGTAAATTACAGTAAGACAAGGATTCTCAATAGCCATAACTAATGACGTAAGGAAAACCATTACAAAATCCATATAAATATAGGGCATTAAGATAAGCAACAATTCCGTCTCTACCTACCATACCAACTCATAGATTGAATTAAACAGCAAAAGCATTGTAAAAGTTAAAAAGAACCAGAAAGTAATATACAATTAACATAAAGATTGCTTCACTACTAGAAATTTGGCCAAAGGGCTCTGATACAACCACTGGATACAGCAACACCACATACGATAGCATAAAACCACCAACAATAGCTAGATAAGATGACATGAAATCACCAACACCACAGCTTACAATAGCTGGAAGTCACCGAGTACAGAACATTCAACCCAACAACAGCAAAACAAAACAAAAACAAAACAAAAAGAAATTTGGGATCGAATAACCTCTAATCGTGTAACCTCACCTTGTATTGAACTTCTTGCCAGAATTTTGTCCACCCAGAGTACATCTCACACCGAGTAACCTCACTACAAGTTGAATCGACTCAAATAGTCACCGCCACCTCCACCAAATCGAAACAGATCGAATCTGTTTTCAGCTTCAGTTTCTTTCTATTTTTCTATTACAACTAAAAGCTGAAAAGAGAGTGGATGAAAAAATTTTCTCTAAGTGGTGAGGTTTTTGATTGAAGTGAGAAGTCGAAAATGGGGAAGGAGGGAAGTCGGAAAATGGAGAAGGAGGGAAGTGAAATTTCGGGAGGGGGAAGTGAAATTTCGGGAGGGAATTGAAAACGCCAAGCACTGCAGCTCCGCCTTTTTTATTTCAATTGGATTTCAATTTTGGAGCCCGATATTAGGACACAACATAAATGGTTGAGGGTGTCAGTAAAAACTGTCCACCCACTTCAAATTTCAATTTGAAGCTGTGTGTCCTTAAAAACCTTCAAGGACTACACATAAATTATGTGTCCTTGTTTGGTGTCCTTGTATGTGTTTTTTCTAGTAGTGCATTGAAAGCAATTGCGTTGAAAAATCCCGTTTTCAAATCATTAAGTTCAAGAAAGAATTGATAAACATGTAAATCCAAGCACTCAAAGCAAGTCAAAACTTATCATCACATGCATAACCTAATTTCGACTCAAAGCATGCCTTTACTACTTCTTCGAATTAGAGTTTACAAAGCATAAACCTAATCACTAGCAATTTACATGCAAGTCTTCCCATGTTTGCAACCACAAGAACGTTCCATGTAATGAAGCACAAAATCAGATTAACAATCCATATATTCGGCAACTAATCAAGATCAAGAATACATAAACACATCAAGCATTGAAAAGAACATCAAAATTGCATTCAAAAATCAGATTGCATACTCAAAAGTTTCGGTTTACACATAGGGAATCCAAAGTAGAAAATCTATCTAAAAATTACACTAAAACCGTGAACATATGTATGGTAGAGCATATGAACAACCCTTGATTACGTCCCAAAGATCCAAAGCAGTTCCTTAGCACAACAACAAGTGAAGATCACGTGAGAAACGAATTTGTGGAGAAAAGATGTGGTTAACCTTTGAACGTCATATACACTACGTACATATAAGGAGACGTCCAAAGTACTCCCAATTCATTCCTACTTGAGTTATCTTAAGTTTTGTTGATGTAGGACTTTACACAAGACAGATTTCCGGCAGACTTGACCTCTGAGCACTAAATCGGCCATAACTTCTTCTAGAAAATAGAAATTGATAAACCGTAAAAATTCCTGAAAACTAGACATCTGTAGCGATCCAACAAATAAAGATCATAATTTTCGGAGCTCTGAGATCGTTTCTACACTCCGTTGAAGTTGATTGATCTGCAGAGACAGATTTCCGTATCTGTAATGGATTTGACTTTCAAAGCACAACTCATGTCCATTTAGGATTTCCTTGCTATCACATGTCTTCCACGCCTTTCTAGTTACTTCATGAATATTCCATGTCTTCTCCTAGCTTCCACAGATCTCCTAGTATGATCAAAATTCCATATGCAATCAGGTTTCCTAGTCAAATATGAACTTCTCTTCCGAGATGCTTCTACACTCTTCCGAAACCTTCTTGAGTAATCCTTATGCAACAGGGACTCCTTGTCATACTAGGTTTCCTTATTTGAGTAGAATTAGGTTTCCTTGTCAAAGTAGAACTCTTAGTCCAAATCTGCTTTAGACTCCTACTCCAACTGGGATTCCTTCTCCTAGTCAAACTGGAAAACTTCCATTTCTTCATTTCTCTTCATTTCTGGGCTATTTATGCATTCCTTAGTCATTTTTGGACTTTGAGACTCAATTTTACCTATAAAACACTAACTAAGTTAAATTCATCAAGATAAAGGAAATAACTTAGCAAAATATAGGGAGTTAAACATTATAAACGTCGCATTTATGCTTCTATTAAATACCCCCACACTTAGCTTTTGCTAGTACCTTAGCAAAATTAACAAAACAAAAACCAAAAACCAAAAGACTAAAACAAAGAATACTAACGTAAATACTAAGTATAGAAACGAAAAACATAAAGACTCACAAACCCAAAAAGCAAAATGAAAACTAAGTTAAATACCAAAACAAAAACGTCACAAGTAAAGACACAAACAAGACTTCTATGCCCTTCAACATATTGTCTCAGAAATCTCATACTTTCAAGTCACCAATATTAGCATTCAACCAAGCATCACATCTTCAAGATATTCAAGAGTTAATTACAAAATATAATCCACATATAAGCATGTAAGACTTGGGGTAAACAATGGTGATGGTTTCTTAACACATTTCATACAAGTCATGATTCACACCTCACATGGATATATCACTCTTTCTTCTCTCATATTCAAGTCTCATGCTTAAAAGCTTATTCACTCAAGTATATGTGAAAGATAGACAAGTGTATCACACATGTAAGAAACAAAAGCACATATATTTTTTTCAAAGATCTCATGAAGGATATCAATTACATGCACAAATGAATCCAAGCCATAAGTTCAACAGTCATAACTCATCTCCACAAATCAAAGGTTGTCCTATCTTAAGAATCAGAGAGGTCTTATAATTAAGGTTGTAATGAGGCTGTACATACTACTAGATAATTCACTAGGTTTAGTAGTCAACTGCTGCCCGTAGGTCAGACCCAGGTACCAGACCATGGGTCGGGTTCACATCCCACTAGGATGGTTCACGTTAGGGATGGCACCCCGGGGACAGAGGGGTCCGGACCCGATCAGCACAATTCATCTAAATATACACCAGAAGGCTGATATAGCTATAAGAGGACAACATGCGTCCCACATCGAAGATAGGGGAAACCCTTTTCCCCTGTTCTAGTATTAAAGCATCAGCACAACCACCTTATACGGGTAATAACTCTTGCATCCACTATTTATACAGTTCATTATATATATTGGTATCTTACTCAGGCATCAGAGGGGTATAAACCGTCTGGTACGGTTTATCCCTCTAACACTGTGCTGTTGCTACAGGATCGAGAAGTTAGATCGGTATCCCTTATGATATAGCATTCTGAGTGAGGTACCCTGAAAAGCCACCAGAAACATTGGCGCGCCAGGTGGGGGCACCGAACCATGACTGAGCCGGAAGATACTACAGGAGGGGGCAGAAGTGTCACCCGAGCATTAGTACTCTCTTCGGATACTTCATCAGCAGGGACACCAAGAGTCGGAGGAGAGGCGCATGATCTCAGATCCTTGGACCAGCAGAACACAGATCCACTGGTCATCCAGGACCAAGTGGCCCCGGTATCAGAGCTGGAGTCTATGCGATCTGAGATCGCAGCCTTCTGAGAACAAGCCAGGGTCGATCAGGAACAACAAAGAATCAATAGGGAAACAAACCTCCTTTCGCAACAGAGACTATAAGAGCTAGAAGATGAAAACACTGTGCTGGCCCGAGAACTGGACAGAAGGCACCAGCATAATGAAGCGCTCACCCAAGCCCTAGTTAGGGCATCCCAGGAAGCAACATATATAAATGCTTCCCCGGTAACGGGAGGCACCAGGCTCGCTCCAACCCCGTCTATGGGAAGCGATCGGCGGGTGATCTAGGTACCAGTAAACTTGTTCCTGGAAAGCCTGAGGCATTTGCCACCACTACCATTACCACAGTCAGCTCAAAGTGACCCACCGGTAACTGATCCAAACACGACGTTACTCTTACAAATAAGCAACTCCTTAAATGCCCTGTAGGCAAGGGCAGAGGCCGTAGAGAATAGGCCACCCTTGACCACTTACGAGGACCATCTGGGTCCTTTCACCCAACAGGTTAGAGGTGCCATTCGAACAAACATATCAAAGCCATTGAAGATTGACTATACGGGAGTTGGGGACCCATACCAGCACCTACAGGCTTTCCGCTCACAAACTAGCGCCAAAGGATACACGGATGAGGCGTGTTGTAATATGTTCCAGGAGACATTGTCAGGGGAAGCTTTGAGTAGGTTCTAAGAGTTTGTAGCTCGATTCATCTTACGTACTGATAGGATACATACCCCAAAGAGACCGCTAAAGATTCAACAGGGGGAAAATGAAACTTTGAAATCTTTCGTTAACCGATGGCAGGCGGCTAACGCCAAGTGTCGGTACCTTAACAAGGAATTGGCTGAGCTGGCTTTTAGGAAGGGCCTAAGGCACGGGGAATTTCTCTACGGGATTGACCATCACCCTCCGCCTGGTTACTACGAGCTGATGGCTACGGTCATCAGGCACGCTCAAGCCGAATTCGAAACGTATGGAGATAACGCCAGACTAGAGCTAACGATCTCCATCCCGGCCCCGGTGGTCAGGGATGAGCCACGAAAAAGGGAGTGGATCCATAATCAGGATCGATCACCCCATAACTCAAACAAGAGAAGCAAAGAGTCATCGTCCAGGTCTAGCGGTTATGTAACCCCTCAGCCTCACCGGGAAGAGAGGGCACCGCAGAACCCGCGAACACCACCACCACCCCGGTATAAGATATTTACTATCCTCAACGCTTCGTATGAGATTATATGGAACGAGAACAAAGATGAGATACCTGGACCACCACAAAGGAAGTTCCCGAAGAGGAAACTGACCCAACAGGATATCGGAAGGTTTTGTATGTACCATGAAGATGCCGGGCATAATACCAACCTCTGTATGGCTTTGAAGAATATGATCGAATCACTAATTCAGAAGGGAAATCTTCAGCGATACCTACCTGCTAAAGAGATAGGAGCTATCGATGTATACATCCAGATATTCATGATCCATGGTGGAGGCCCAAAGGATTTACCTCCCCGGAGGAAGAAGCGCAATTCCAGTTTCATGATGATCCCTTCTTGATCACACTCCAAATGGACCACTACATAGTATGCCTGGTACTCGTGGATACCGGTGCCTCAGTTAGAGTATTATTTCGCGATGCATACAAAGCTTTGAACAGAGGAAGGGCCAAGCTACAACAAGATAACGAGCGCCTCATTAGCTTTTCAGGAGATATTGTCCAGCCACTCGGATCAGATTACCTATCGATCACGATAGGAGAAAGTCCAAACTGTTCAACCATCAAAACAGAGTTCATTGTCGTCGACTGTGCCTCGTCCTATAATGCTATCTTGGATCAACCGACACTCTGGCGTTTGAAGACATTCATCACAGGCCACATGCTCATGATGAAAGTGCCAACTCCAGTGGGAATAGTGACCATACAGTGTGATCAGGCTGCAGCAAGGCAATGCTATTCTTTGACGGTATCTCAGGGTAAGTGCAAGTCAGAAATGTTGCCCGTGGCCACCGACCCTCTTACAGACAGGTACGAAGATCCCAGAGGTGATACTGACTCTGACGAATAAAGGCCTGGTTCCGTAGAAGACATCAAAGAGCTTGTGCTATCCGAGCAGTTCCCGGACAAGATTGTCAAGATATGTACCAAGTTGGATCCGGCTATCAAGGAAGACCTAATCTCGTTATTCCGCTCTAACGCATCTGCTTTCGCCTGGCCATACGAACACAGTGTATATACCAACTGACATAGCCATGCACAACCTAAGGATTGTTCCTTACTAGGCATCGGTAAGACAGAAGCGTAGAGCCTTCACACACGATAAGTAACGGGCTATCTAGGTTAAAGTAAAGAAATTGATGGCCATCAATTTTGTCAAGGAAGTGACATATCCCTAATGGTTGGTCAACGTGGTCATGGTACCAAAGAAATCTCCGGGATCGTGGCGCATGTGCGTGGACTATACAAATCCCAACCGGGCATGCCCCAAGGATAGCTTCCCACTCCCGCGAATTGACCAACTGATCGGTTCTACTGTTGGGTACCTGTTACTCAATTTCATGGATGGGTTCAGTGGGTGCAACCAAATTCAAATGAACGTGGACGATGAGGAGCACACTGCTTTCATTATAGACAAGGGTCTTTATTACTACCAGGTCATTCCCTTTAGATTGAAGAATGCAGGTGCTACTTATCAGCGACTTGTCAACTCCATGTTTGTAGATGTCATCGGGACCATCATGGAGGTATACGTGGATGATATGCTGGTCAAAAGTCTAACAACAGGGGACCACGTAACTAATCTATCCATTGTCTTCTTCATCATATAGCAACAGCATGCGGCTAAATCCACAAAAGTGCATTTTCGGTGTCGAAGTAGGGAAGTTCCTCGGGTACATCATCAGGCACAGGGGAATAGAGGCCAACCCGGAGAAGGTGCAGGCTATTTTAGACATGATATCCCCAACTTACCGGAACTATGTCCAGTCCCTTACAGGTAAGGTGGCCGCCATGTCAAGGTTCATTTCAAGACTCACGGACAAGTGCACTCCTTTCTTCAAGTTACTGAAAACCCAACACGTCAAGGTAATAGCTTGGTCAGTAGAGCACGAGGCTGCTTTTCTCAACCTCAAGGCATATTTGGCAGCGGTACCTCTGCTTTACAAACCCATACCCGGAGAAATGTTATACATATATCTAGCTGCATCTTCGACCGTTGTAAGCTCTGCTCTGATCAGGCGGGACTCCGAGTGCCAGTACCCGGTGTACTACATCAGAAAAGGTTACACTGGTGCTGAATCCAGGTATCCAGACATTGAAAAGATAGCATTGGCCCTCCTGGTATCAGCCTGGAAGCTAAGACACTACTTTAAGGCACACTTAATTACTGTTTTCACTAATCACCCGTTGAGGCAGGTTTTGCAGAAGCCAGAGACATCAGGAAGATTAGTTAAATGGGCCATCAAATTGGGAGAGTTCGACATCAAGTACCAACCCCAGACAGCTATTAAAGCCCAAGTAGCTGAACTGATTCCTCCTCATGATCCACCCCTAGGATCATCTTAACCACCTACCTCGGACCTACCTCAACCAAGCACTTGGCTATTGTATGTCGATGATGCATCTAACAAAAAGACAAGTGGCGCCGGTATCTTGCTAATCAGCCCGGACGATCAAGTCTACGAGTACACCCTCAAGTTTTCCTTTAAGGCATCCTACAATGCCGCAGAATATGAGGCACTCATAGTAGGTCTACAGATCACCTGGGAACTAGGCATCTAAGACCTTAGTATCTTCAGCAATTCCCAATTAGTTGTGAAACAAGTCAACGGTAACTTTGAGACAAAGGAGCCCCACATGTCTTCTTACCAGGCCCTAGCCCGAGCACTGCTTCAGAGGTTTACCTCTTACATTATCACCTAAATATCGAGAGCAGAGAATGATAAGGCAGACGTGCTTGCTAAGATTGCGGCAACTTCTCCAAGTTCTACCTACGGGGCTACCAAGGTCAAAATACTAGAAAATCCGAGCACTTCTAAAACGGTGTCAGGCATATTCATGGTGGACCAGACCACCTCCTGGATAGACCCAATCTTGAAGTACATGGTTGACGGTCTAGCCCCGAACAATAAGGTTGAAGCCAAGAGACTCCAGTTGAGGTCAGCTCGATACACGATCATAAATGGAAAATTATACAGGATGGGCCATTGCTTCCCAAACCTCAAGTGTGTGACACCAGAGGACGGTCATAAGATAATGAAGGACACAAACTTCGGTGTATGCGACAACTATGCAGGGGCCGGGTCTCTTGCACACAAGACCCTAAGGGCAGGATACTTCTGGCCAACCATGTCGGCCTTGGCCCAAACAATATCAAGCTCTTGCCACAAGTGCCCAATGTATGCGAACATCCCAAGAGCACCACCGCCTATTGCTCTCTCTATACTCCTTGCACCTTGGCCTTTCTGCCAGTGGGGCCTGGACCTGATCGGGAAGCTTCCCATAACAGTAGGGCAATTCAAATATGCCATTGTAGCAATTAACTACCAAACAAAGTGGGTAGAAGTAGAACCCCTTGTCTCTATCACCAAAGAGAAAGTAAAAAACTTCCTATGGAAGAACATCTACTACAGATTCGGAGTCCCGGACACCATAGTCACGGACAATGACGAACTCCTGGCTTACACCGAGAACTTGGGCACTAGGATCCTTTATGCATCCCCGGCTCACCCCCAGACCAATGGTCAGGTCGAGGCTGTTAACAAGATAGTCAAGAAGATGCTAAAGAAGAAACTCGATGAGGCCAAGGGTCTTTAGGCTTCTAAACTCTAGGAGGTATTGTGGGCTATCCGGACCACGGCCACAGAAGCTACCGGGGAGACCCCATTCTGTATGGCTTTTGGGTCTGAGGCGGTCATCCCCATTGAAACGCAAATCCAGAGTCCCAGGATCGAATACTTCGATGCGGGTACTAACACAGCGGGCCTACAGCGCGATGCTGATTTGCTCGAAGAAATAAGGGATGTGGCGCACATGCATAATTTGGCGAACAAGAGGAGAATAGCTCGGTATTACGATGCCAAGGTACAGTCCTGGACACTGAAGTTGGGGAACTGGGTCACGAAACAGGTTTACCAAGAACCCCGGGGATTTGAGGCTTCATGGACAGGCCCCTACGAGATAGTCTAGGCGGTTAGTCCTGCGACCTTCTACATCCGGACATGGACTGGATAGTATCACGGCACCCGTGGAATACACATCGCCTTCGTTACTATTACAAGTAGTTCCGAAGCATCTTGTCCTAGCTTTTGCTTTTTGACTATACAGCTATGGCCAGCTACCCATCGGGTACTCATTCTGTATTAACCACCATGTGGTACTTGAATGGAAAAATATTCAGACCATTTCTTGCATTTTTACCCTAGTCATTGGGCAATCCCGGACAAATAGCTGTTGCCAAATTACTCTATTCCAGTAATAAGTAATACAAGGACAAACGCTTAAACTAAGGCATAAAATCAGAGAAATTGTAATTCCTTTCAAATTCCCATTCAAGTCACAAAATTACTATTCACAAAAAACTTGGACTACCAGGCAAATGAATTAAAGCCATTGTTCAAGGCAAGGATAATTTCTACTGAAAAAAAGACTGCTTATATAAACACTACTTCCTAAACACTACTGTTACTGAGCGGTACTCTGGGATCCACCAGCACCCGATATGGCTACAGCATCTTGTTCCTTCTTCTTCTTCTCAAGAAGTCCTCACCTAAATTTAGCTTCATCGAGGTACCTGGCTGCCACCCACTCTTTAAACTTCATGATCACGGCCTTATCTTGAGCGACAAGTAGCATATCACGGAACTCTTGGGAGTCTTTGTACTCGGCCATGGCCTCTTGCCTCTCCACGGGAAGGCGCTCCTCCAGATGCTCTGCCCTCGCCTTCCACGATTTGGCAGATTCAGCAACTTCTTTCTTAGTGTCCCGGGCACACTTCACCTCATCCATCACCTCAGACAACTCACCTTCAAGCTTCGCAATCCGTTGCTTTGCTACCTCCAGCTCGGTCACTATCAGAGTTAAGGACCCGATCTTCTTCTTCAAGGAGTCCCGCTCCTTCTCTAGCTTGGCCTTCTCCCCGGAAAGATACTTCACTTGCCCTGAAAGACTGCTAACCTCCTACTTCAAGTACTTATCTTCCTCACTAGTATCGATCGCGTACACCTTGAAAAGTGTATGCAAACACCCCGTTCGCACACGAATAGTACGTATAGCTGGAAAATAAGGTTAAAGTAGGTCCCGTACCCGCATCTTGTGAGGTATTGTCCTTCGTCCGTACCCGATCAAGATCTATTCCTTCAAATCGGCGAGCATGGAGCGCACGAACTTCTCATCAGTGACCCCGTACTCGCTCAACAATTGCTTGATGGGCTTCTTGGGGACTATTGGAATGGTCGGAGACAAGAGCTTGAGCGACGGTAACGCTTCCGATGCCGAAGGATTTTTCTTTTGCCTCTTAGGCTCTGTCCCCTTAACGTCTTCCTTGTTCCCGCTTCAATGGCGGTGCTTATGGATCCTCTTCTCGCCAGGCAGCAAAAACTCCTCGCTTCCGGCTGACCCGGCAGACAGAGAGGATCTAGAGCCATACACCGGCACCTTTCCTCTTTAAGTATCGGCAATAGTGATAATGTCCCCAGCAAGAGGTTGGTCGCTCTAGGTAACTGGGGCCTTAGGATCAGGATGCCCGTACCCGTCTTTATCGATCTCAAGAAGCATTTCATCAAGCGAGCGTCCCGTAGTCTTCGACGAGAGATTGACATCAATGTGTAGGGCATCTTCTCCTTGGCTCATGAGCATGTCCATTAGCGCGTTGTCGCTCATCTTGTCGTCTTCCTTGCCTTTCCGGGGTTTCCTCTTCGACACTTTTACTAAAAGCAACTTGAAGAATCAATCCCCAAGTACAAAAAAAAAAACATATATAATAACACAAATACGAATATATGTGCAGGAAATTAGCCACACCGGGGAGCCTCCCTAGGCCTAGCCTATCTAGTACGTAGTACCGGATGAACCTATAGGAGCTTCTCTCTTCTTCATTCCATACAGCGTATACCTGAGCTATTCTCTCGACCTCAGATAGTGAGTAAGACTGATCCCTGATGGCCTGAAATTTACCCGTTAGGTACCATTTCTTATTCCTAATCTGCTAATGTCCCCCAGCAAGAAACACTATTCCTCCACCTCTTGCTCATTGAGGTAGGCATATCGGTAACAAGGGGCTCGTAGTCCCGGATGGCAAACGTCACGGTACCTAGACAAGATTTTTTCCATGAGTAGAGGACCTGGTACACGACTCAGAATTCATTAATGGTGGGCCACCCATGTTAGCAAAAGTCCCACATGGCCATCATACTCAAAATTTGTTGCCAGGCGTTTAGGGTCAACTGTCCCAGTGACAGGTTCAGCATCCGCAGGAGATACTGTAGGCACCGGGGTAGTGGTAGTGATAGCCCTTGGTGGAGCTGGTTCTCGTGCAGAGCCACCCATCCCAGAGGAGGATTCGCAGCCATCTCTCCAGCCTTTAGAGGCCTAAGCTCTACCTCGTCCGGTATTCCCCACTTCAATCTCATAGCGATGATCTCCTTCATGGTCATACTTCTCACGGGCTGGTCGCATACGATCCCATCCACTAACGCATACCTAGGTTTAGGGATGCCCTCGAGAATAGCCACCCGTGACTACTTGCTCTCATCCTCGTCGGTATCCTCGCTATTTTCCGAGAACACCCTAGTCGATGATCCAGTATTCTGAGCTAGGTATGCTAACCCCATACGAGTACTACTACGAGCTAGGTATCGGTTAATATCCACTTTTGCTTGTCTCGCAGAAGATTATATGACTATCCCGCATCCCCAGCCTTGGTTTATGATTCCATCCTAGAACTATGTCAACCTCAGCCTCAAATTCGCTATCTAGAATCAGAAACACGAAGGTTAGCCTGACCAGATCTATGACTTAGTTAAAGCACGGATCACTCCCCACTTCCAAAACCCAGAAAATCAAACAAATAAAACTCAGAAATTCAAGCAAAACCCAGGAAGCCACAGAAAGATGTAAAACCCATCACACTCGAATTCCTAAGCGAAAACCCAATGTTTTCTCCAGATACTACATATACGCAACCTACATTAACATTATTCCTATTCCTCTTTTTTTCCATTACACAAATAAAAAACGCGCAGAAGGCAAATTCACAATAGAACACATCAATGGCAGAACCAAAAGAATAAGAAGACAAACGAAGATCGGAGCTCTGACCTTTTCTTCAGCAAACGATCGATTAACCAAGAGGCAAGAACACCACTTCTTCCCTACAAATCCACAGGGTACTCTCCTTTTCGAAGGGTTTTCGCGAAAGTGAAGCGAACCAGTCCATTTCCCCCTTAAATTCAATCTCCAATAAATCACGTCCGTTGAAGACGAAGGGCCTTTAACCGTAGGATTGTTACACTTGTCCCACGCGCCCCTTTGGGCCTCGAAACCGTTAGTCGATGGGACGGGCATTTATTGCGCAACACTGTAAATCCCACGTGGCTGACATGCACGAGGAACCCTATCGGGTACCAGCGGCCAAGAATACCCTATCAGGTACGACACATAAAACAAACTCTCAATACCTCTTATAGCCCCATTGGGTACCGGAGGCCCATGCCTTCTCTTGAACCCCATAGGGTACCAGAGGCCCATGCTTTCCCTTATACCCTATCGGGTACCGGAGGCCCATGCCTTCTCTTGAACCCCATAGGGTATTGGAGGCCCATGCCTTTCCTTATACCCCATCGGGTGCCGGGGGCACATGCCTTCCCTTACTACCACCCCATCGGGTACCAGAGGACCAATACCTCTTATAGCCTCATTGGGTACCGGAGGCCCATGCCTTCCCTTACTACCACCCCATCGGGTACCGGAGGCCCATGCCTTCTCTTGAACCCCATAGGGTACCGGAGGCCCATGCCTTCCTTATACCCCATAGGGTGCCGGAGGCCCATGGCTTCCCTTACTACCACCTCATCGGGTACCAGAGGACCAATATCTCTTATAGCCCCATCGGGTACTGGAGCCGATGCCTTCTCTTGAACCCCATAGGGTACCGGAGGCCCATGTCTTCTCTTGCACCTCATCGGGTACCAGAGGCACATGCATTCCTTCAACCCCATCGGGTATCAGAGGGCTAAATCGGGAACGCTGTAGATTAGCTACCTGCAGTGTAACCCACCTAAGACATCCCTTACATGTGCACTTGGGGGACTCCCTACAGGCACATTTGTGCTAAACCTTGTGACCAGAAATATCAAAGTCCCCACCCAAGAAACATCTTGAACGGGAACTTTGGGGACTTGTACATACTACTAGATAATTCACTAGGTTTAGCAGTCAACTGGGGCTCGTAGGTCAGACCCAGGTACCAGACCACGGCACCCCTGGCAAAGAGGGGTCCAGACCAAATCAGCACAGTTCATCTAAATATACACTAGAAGGCTAATATAGCTGTAAGAGGACAACATGCGTCCCGCATCGAAGGTAGGGGAAACCCCTTTCCCTAGTTCTAGTAGTAAAGCATCGGCACAAATACCTTTTACGGGTAATAACTCCTTCATCCACTATTTATACAATTTATTATATATATTGGTATCTTACTCAGGCATCGGAGGGGTATAAACATTCCGGTACGGTTTATCCCTCTAACGCTGTGCTCTTGCTACATGATGGAGGAGTTGGATCGGTATTCCTTATGGTATAGCATTCTGAGTGAGGTACCCCGGGAAAGCCACCAGAAACAGAGGTTAAGGTTTAAGGTTTAAAGAAACGAAGGGATAGGAAAATCACAAAGTATCCTATCAACCTAGTAGAGCACTTGTTGATGTAGAGAGGCTATCTTCTTCAAGATCCACCAAACTTGTAACGTCATGTCCTCCAAGGGCTTATAAAAGGGCAAAGTGCCATCATGTTGGGCAAACTTCAATTTAACATTCTTTTGAACAAGTGTGAATTGGACAAAGACCAAATTTCTTCAACAATGGACCTTCACTTCAAAGTAAACTCCAAATCCACTAAGTATAGGGGACTAAAATCCATATAACTTAAACAATATGCACATTTTTCTTTTTATTGCTATAATTTTCTTCTTTTCTTTCTTTTTCGATTTCAATTTTTTTTTTCACACGGCATATACATAAATTTTTTTCTATGGACAAGTCTATCCCTACACTTGAATTTCTTCATGTCTTCAAAAGTCTTTCTTGACGCCAAAACTCCAAGTAAAGTCTCAAAAATATGCTCCACTAAGTCTTTAGAACAGAGGGTAAGGATATAACTATACTATGGTTAAGGGTTAAGGAATTTTGAGGGTGATGAAAGAAAATGATTAACGTAGGCTCAAAAGGGCTAAACTAGGGGGTCCCACGACGGGCACAAATATGGACACATGCTTTATTTTGGCTATGGTAGTAAAATCCTAAGTTGCCTTTATCCTTTCCAGAATCAAGGCCATGTATTGATAAAAGTCTCAATAAGCACAAAAGTGAATTCTAGTATTCTCTAGTCCATTAAATTAATCTATGTCATATCAAGATAAAAGAATAATGAGATCAACAAAATCATCGCCAAGAAAATAAGAGTATAATTATTTTTTCATTAATCACTCAACAAAGAAAGGGCACATGGCTCAAATTCTCACAAGGGTTATTATGAATCATAACTTATCTTCCACATGTTCATATTCTGTACCAAAGTTACACATACATCATATCTACTACACATTCATATGCTTTTCATAAATCATAATTAACCAAAGAATATCATCAAACATTATCCGAATCTTGTGATCGTCTTTTAGCTTTAATTTCAGAGATATAATCTCATCCTAGACAGTTGAAATGGCATCCTAAGACTCAATCACAAAACAAACACAAAAACAAATTTTTTTTTTTTTTTGTAAATGACGAAAATATTTATAGTATTAGAAGTGACGATTTTTAAAATTTTTTTAATTAATTTTTTTTAAGACCACAAAACAAGCTATCTAAAAACAAACAAAGGAAATGTTAAACTCTTCCCCCACACTTAAATCATGCATTGTCCTCAATGTATAAAAAAGTATAAAGCATGCAATGAACAATTGAAGGCAAGAGAATTATTTAACGCAAATAAACCAAAAAGCAAAGGAAAAAAAAATCGAAAATTAAAGAGAGGGAAGAGTTCAAGAAACCAAATTTGCGTTGATGGCTCCTCCACAGCTATGATTGAAATGGGTTGCCTCCCATGCAGCGCTTAATGTTTATAGTCTTTCAGCAGAGACTTGTACCTCCATTTAGTCCTTTGGTTGTGGCGCCACTTAGAGGGGTACTTTCTCCACATTTTGCTCCACAAACGTATACACATACCAAAAATGTCACACATATGGATATATACAAAAACCACCGAAATTTTGTGTATAAATTTTTGCAATTTTTACAATTTTTCCTTAAGTAGTTGACTTCAATAAGACATTGTGAATCAAAGTTTGGACATGCGGCCCAAGTATAGTGGCCTACACACAAACTTCCTTTCAAATCTTTTGGGCAACTTTACTGAAATGGCCAGGTGGGGGAGGGCGAACAAGAGAGGTAGAATCCATTTTGGCATGAGCTACTCCCACATAGTAGTTTAGGCTCATTTGAAAGCACTTCTGGAATAAAAAACCTGTCATGAACGTTGTTATCTTTCTAGACACCATTCTACATATGTTATACTTACTTAGATGAGAAAAGTCACAAATGTGAAGACAGTTCAACGAGTGTTAATAAAAGCCGCCCTCAACCTTAAGGGACCTGAACTAGGTGCCAATAAGGGGTTTAGGCCAATATTAACAAAAGAGACTTCACCTATCCCGTTATGATTCACAATTTCTTACCAAACTTAACTTCTAAAGATGGCGTGATTTACATGGGGATTTTTCAATCCTCGGCAATGGCGCTAAAAATTGATATCGACAAAAGCATTCGCCAATTTAAACCCTGAAAAGATGTCAAACGTTAGAATAGAGTAAGCAGGGATCGTTCAAGCCGGGGATTGAGGGTACTCATATGTAATCACAAAAAAAAAAAAATTTACAAGTATACAATGAAAAAAAATAATAAGTATATATATACAACAAATTCGAAATATATAGAGAAATACAAGTTAGAATTAATTTAGGAATCCTACTCCTACTAGAATACATTTTACAAGTCATAGTCAAATTAGAAATCCAAGTCAACATAGGAATACTAGACATACACTAATTAGGAATACAAATACAAGTAGGAAACAAAATACCTAAAGAACACCAAACCTGTTCCTAAAATACACCAAATATTCCTAAAAAACACTATTCACAAAAATTAAATATATTTTCAGATTATACTAAGTATTATTTATGCTTATATGCAACCTAGAAAACCTAAACCGATTTTATTATTTACAAGAACAAGAAAACGCAAGAACAAGGGGGGTTTTGAAGATTGAAAGTTATTTTCAGAAAACAATAAAGGAAGAAAACGTTTTATAAACATAGTGGGAAAAGAAAATTTTTCGAAGAACAATTTATCAACAACCAATCAAGATCCATTCATTCATGCATCCTTTAATCTTTCTTAGTTACCATTCAAATCTATCAACCAAGACACAAAGATCGAAGCAATCATTGTTCCTTTTAACTTTCTTTCTTAAATCAATTGAATTAGCAAAGCACCAAAACAATATATTTTGAAAAGTCGATATCACACATTGAAAGCAATTGCGTTGAAAAATCCCGTTTTCAAATCATTAAGTTCAAGAAAGAATTGATAAACATGTAAATCCAAGCACTCAAAGCAAGTCAAAACTTATCATCACATGCATAACCTGATTTCGACTCAAAGCAAGCCTTTACTACTTCTTCAAATTAGAGTTTACAAAGCATAAACCTAATTACTAGCAATTTACATGCAAGTCTTCCCATGTTTGCAACCACAAGAACATTTCATGTAATGAAGCACAAAATCAGATTAACAATCCATATATTTGGCAACTAATCAAGATCAAGAACACATAAACACATCAAGCATTGAAAATAAGATCAAAATTGTATTCAAAAATTAGATTGCATACTCAAAAGTTTCGGTTTACACATAGAGAATCCAAAGCAGAAAATCTATCTAACAATTACATTGAAACCGTGAACATATATATAGTAGAGCATATGAACAACCCTTGATTATGTCCCAAAGATCCAAAGCAGTTCCTTAGCACAACAACAAGTGAAGATCACGCCAATGGAGGAAGGTGGCACAGCAAAGCTCCTTGAGAGTTGTGAAAACCTGAAAACTAGAGAGGAAACAAGTGAGAAAAAAATTTGTGGAGAAAAGATGTGGTTAACCTTTGGCATCATATACACTAGGTATATATAGGGAGATGTCCAAAGTACTACCAATTCGTTCCTACTTGAGTTCTCCTAAGTTTTGTTGATGTAGGACTTTGTTTGACACAAGACAGATTTCTAGCAGACTTGATCTCTGAGCACTAAATTGACCATAATGTCTTGTAGTAAATAGATATTGAGAAACTGTAATAATTTCTGGAAACTAGACATCTGTAGCTTTCCAACAATATAAAGATCATAATTTTCGGAGCTCTGAGCTGGTTTCTACGCTCCTTTCAAATTGACTGATCTGCAGAGGCATGTAATGGATTTGACTTTCAAAGCACAACTCATGTCCATTTAGGATTTCCTTGCCATTACATGCCTCTCACATGTCTTCCACGCCTTTCTAGTTACTTCATGAATATTCCATGGCTTCTCCTAGCTTCCACAGGTCTCCTAGTATGATCAGAACTCCATATGCAATCAGGTTTCCTAACAAATACGAACTTCTTTTCCAAGATGCTTCTATACTCTTCCGGAACCTTCTTGAGTAATCCTTATCCAACAGGGACTCATTATCATACTAGGTTTCCTTATCTGAGTAGAATTGAGTTTTCTTGTCTAAGTAGAACTCTTAGTCCAAATCTGCTTCAGACTCCTACTCCAACTGAGATTCCTTCTCCCAGTCAAACTGGGAGAACTTCTATTTCTTCATTTCTCTTCATTTCTGCGCCATTTATGCCTTCCTTAGTCATTTTTGGACTTTGAGACTCAATTTTACCTATAAAACACTAACTAAGTTAAATTCATCAAGATAAATGAAATAACTTAGCAAAATATAGGGAGTTAAACATTATAAACGTCGCATTTATGCTCCTATAATCAGTCTTGGACTTGGCCATGATTTTGGACTTCTTTATGGCTACCAGTTTATTATCTGGAAGTGCTCCTTTGTAAACTGTTCTGTAACCTCCTTCACCAAGGAATCCATCTCTGTGGTAAATGTTTGTGGCCTGCTTGAGATCTGCCGTGGTAAAGATCCTGGCTACTGTTTCGACAGATCCTTTGTGACTTGCCAGTTTTTCTCGTAACTTCTTGCCACCATTTTCTTTGAAGTACTTTTCTTTCAGTTGTTCGAACTTCCTTCTCTTCATTCCACAATATAACCAACAAATTCCAACCAGTAAGACAAACATGCTTATACTTATACATGCACATATACAGTTGAAAAGTCACGATCAAATTTGATTTAGTGTTGAGCGTCCGCAATTAAACGAACTTCAGGCTCAATGCAGAGGAGCCAAATCCTCTTGTTTTAGTCTACTTTTAATGTTTTTTGAATATCACATTTGAATAACTAATACATGTTTCACTGGTATGCTTATATATATATATAATATATGTCACTGGTACTTTAATTTCAGAGCGAGGCATTGCTCCCAATAAATATTATATATATATATATATAACTAATACATGTAACTGGTATGCTTATAGACACACACATATATATATATATATATATATATAAATGGTCATATATAGCTGAGGATGCATACTAATATACAGTAAATAGCTGAAAGCTAGCTAGAGCATACCTAATGAAACTTTCAAGACAGTGCTCTTTCCTTTGCCTCCTTCCATGCAAGTGGTCTTGTTTTGATTTAATCAGGTAGCCACTATCACATGCACAAGAGTGAGTTCCGGGTAAATTTATGCACTTTCCTTTGTTGCATGGTATCGACTTCGGAACTAGCAGGCACTCATGGCAATCTATAGAGACTTTTAACAGTCCATAAAAATCTGGGAGTATTCAATTAATTTTAAAAAAATCTTTATAAATTTCACCAAAATCTAGAAGTATTCAATTAGGACTTTTAAAAATGAATAAAAGTTTAGGGGTATTCAAAATATCATTTATATATACGGAATTAGAAAATCATGGAAAATCATGGACTTTATAGTGTTCAGTATAAATACCAAATTCCAATATTTTTCCAACCACTAGAGCAAAGATTTTGAGCGTGGAAAAGTCTATCAAACTTCTTCTTTCTGCGCGCAAAGAGGTTGATCCTCCATCATCTCTCTTTCATGATTTTTTTTTCTCTAATATTTTGTGGTATCAACCTCTAATACCTAATATGTTCATTATTGTTGTTGAATTTGGTTTTTTTGTTTTTCAATTGTGATGCTTGTAACCCTAATAACCCAAATATTATCATCTACTCCTAAAATCCAAATTTATCTTCTATACGTATATGCCTAATTCTTTTACGGTTCTATCATAGTCCTGCATCTTGAGCTATTGCTGTTATTGCTATTGTCGTCGTAATGGTTTGCTGCGTCTGTTTCTTCTTCTTATTTATTTTTCTCTCTAGGTTTTCTGTTTCTTTTGTATTTGTTGCCATCCTATATGGACCTAGTTCTCTTTGTTTTGCTATTGTCTTGCCCTTGTGGCTCTTAAGTTTGGGTAGATAAGCCAAATGGTGGCTTTTTTTTTTTTTTTTCTTGCCAGACCTTCTTTCCTATAACTAAAATAGTATGTGTGATTTTACGCTCCTCATTCATGAACAATTAATGGAACTTGTGGGACTAAAGTATGCAGAAATCTCTATGCTCCTCACTATTCAGTTATTCCTCAAGTCCAAGTACACTAGACATAAAGGATTCCATTAGTTTGTGTCTCCACATCTCTCTTTTCGACTCAACAACTATGTGAGCTATTAGTAATTCGACACCAGTTACATGGTTCTTAGCTCGACACCAGTTACATGGTTCTTAATTACTCATGAGAATAGTAGCTTGACACAGAGGATAATTTACTTGATTCAAATAATTTTAGGATTTGCTTTTTATTTTTTGCTGAACTTTTTATATTTCTTTTTTTTTTTCCCTTACTATTTGGATTTCGATGTTCTTGTGGACATTTATGATGTGACTCTGCAGTTGCAATCAATGATGATCAAACTTTTGGTCACAGACGAGATTGATAGGGTTATATAGCTAAGGGAATTATAATTACCTCCCATGGAGACAAATCGTGACCGGGTTTTGGGGTTATGGGAGAGTTTGATTTATGTAATTTATCATCTTATCATGAGTACTGTTTATAGTCATATTGTATGGCATGATATAAAAAACAAACTAGTGTGGATCAAAATGTAATTGAATAAATTATGAAACAAAGAGAAATTATCAGAAAGAAGCTGTCGGTGTAATAATCAATATGAAACACAGGCTCATGGTGTACCCGCCTTTGGAGCTTTCTTCTGGATCTGGGACCTTGCTTTGGTAACCTTGATACACTGCTACACTGTTACACCCCACTGCGAAGAAGTTAGTTCTTGTGAGAAATGGTGTATGTATTGAATATTGGCTTTATTTGATTGGTGGGCAAAATCCAATTTGAATGCCCATGGTGATCAAGTGAGCAAGGCATCCCTAGGTTAGGATAAGATATATATATATATATATATATATATATATGTATAAGTTTGCTCAGGTGCGGATATCCGCACCTAAGAAAAAAGGTACCAATTTCCAGTTTTTACCCACTTTTTGATCATATTTTCATATCTTAACCGTTCCGTTTTTAGGTCCTAATGTATAGATCACCTCTGCAAAATTTCAGCTAAATTGGTGATCGTTAAGGCATCCAAAACTGCAATTTACACGAACGAACCGAATCTGTCGAACCGAAACCGTTCGTGTACATTGTTGTAAATTGCAGTTTTGGATGCCTTAACGATCACTAATTTGGCTGAAATTTTACAGAACTGATCTATACATTAGGATCTAAAAACCGAACGGTTAGGATGTGAAAATATGATCGAAAAATGGGTCAAAACTGAAAATCCGTACCTAAGAAAAACTGCGGACGTCCGCAGTGGAGAAGAGCTGTATATATATAGGCAATACACATATATGCCTACTGCCACCAGTATTGCAGAGAGAGTTAACTAGGTTATTGTATTGAGATTTTGAATAAAGAGTTTATTCTCAAACTCTAATTGTATTCTCTCCAATTGATTATAGTGAAATTTATCGCCGGCTCCTAAAGTGGACGTAGCTCAATCACATTGATTGAGTGAACCATTATAAATTTTTGTGTTCTTGTGTTTGCTTTCTTTTTCGTTGTTTGGTTGCACATTTAGTTCCATATCAATATTGTGTTTGTTACGCTTCCGCACAACAAACTGGTATCAGAGTTCTGGTTCTGAATTGGGAGTTGATTCATTGATTGGAAACCATGCTTGACGAGAAAAAGAAAGGGATTGAGTCTTCAGGTTCTTCACGTTGGTCGACTTCCAGGCCATCACTTAGTAATGTCAAATTTGAAAGTTGAAAAGTTTAATGGTACCAACAATTTTGGCATGTGGCAGTGTGAGATGATGGATGTCTTGTGGCAACAAGAATTGGATATAGCTCTGGAAGATAAACCTGCAGATATAAATGATGTGGAGTGGGTGAGAATTAACAAGTGGGTTTGTGGTTCTATTAGAATGTGCCTTGTTAAAGATCATAAATTATTTATCATGAAAGAAACTTCTGTAAAAGAGTTGTGGAAGAAATCAGAAGACCAAAATATGATCAAGAGTGCTAAAAATCGGTTTCACTTGAAGATGAGGCTTTTTTGATTTAATTATCGACAGGGTGTTTCTGTTTCTGAACACATCAGTGATTTCAATAAGATACTTGCAGATTTGGCTAATTTGGATGTGCAAATTAGTGATGAGGATAAAGCTTTGTGTTTGCTAAATTCTCTTCCTGAAGAGTATGAGCATTTGATTACAACTTTGTTGCATGGAAAAAATGATGTGAAATTTGATGATGTGTAATTCATTGATAAGTAATGAGTTCCGAAAGAAAGAGAAGCAACTTCAGAATGTTTTAGGTGAAGCACTTGCAGTAAGAGGCAGACCTAATGAGAGAAAACCTATTGGAAAAAGAGGTAAATCTTGTTCCAAGTCAAGAAGTAAATTTCCTGCAAAAGATGAGTTTGCCTTTTGTCCCAACAAAGCTAGGTTATTGGAAGAAAGATTTTCCTAAGTTGAATAATAGAGACAAGAAAGATTCTGAAGTGAATGTTGTAAGAGATGATGAAGATGACGACTTTGATTTTGCTTTGAGTTGATTATCAGCTTTTGAAGATTTTGAAGAAGATGAGATTGAGTTTACTTTGGCTAGTTCATCAGCAATTGGTTATTCTGATAAGTGGATTATGGATTCAGGTTGTTCACATTATATGTGTCGAATAGGGAATGGTTCTCTACTTTTGAGGAGTTGAATGGAGGAGTAGTTTTGATAGGAGACAACAATCCTTGCAGAACAAGAGTGTCACGCCCCGAATTTTAGAATAAAAGTTTAAAATCCAAAACAAGAATTACTAGAACTTAAAATAACCATCCTGAAAATTTCTTTTTCTTAACAACCTCACCACACAATTTAATTTCAAAAACCGAATTTAGTCTCGGTTAATTATTACAACTCACTTACAAAATAAATTGTAAAGCTCTAAATGAGCATAACAAACCTCACAACTTAAATGAAAGCAAAATAAATGCTGCAACACCTAGACAGCACGGTCACCTCCCTGGTTATTCTGACCTGCAAGAATATCCGCTACACCATTTGAATAGTATACCGGGATTGCAACAGCACAAAACCCGGTACGCTTTTGAAAGCTCGTGTGAGTAAAAAGAAAGAATGGTTGTTTAATTAAATCAAATTTATTTTCACCCAAGTCAACACTCAACAATTTTCACGTCCACAAGAAACCAATAATCTTAAATCAATCACCAAATCACAAATCAACACAAAACCCTAATCCACATCTTTCTTCTCAAAACTCAGAAATCGTATTTAGAAAAATACGGTATTGACAAACTAGAGCTCTAACTAAATCGTAACCCGTCACCTGGCCTAGGTTATGGCATCCGACATATTTATCTTTATCGTATTTCATCAATATGTATACTTATATACATATTTAGAACGTCTGATACTCGTACTTACTCAACCAATCGTATCCCATCATCCACCTAGGATTAGAGCGTCCGATTCTCCCATACCGGTCACTACGTTGACCATAAATCCATAATGAGCACAACAATATGTTTTCACAAAATGAAATCAACTCAACCAAGATGCATAATATTATTATGAAATTTAAGCATTTGAAATATAATCTAAATCATCATTTCAACTCAATCATATCATCACTCAACAACACACCAACCAATATATATATTCCACGTAAATATATATATATATATATATATATATATACGTAATCATCCACTCAGGAATGACCACTAATACCATCTATAGTTCACACAAGAAAATAGTGAAATTCATTTGTATAATTAAAATTCATTTTACTTACCTATGGACCGTATTGATCAAGTCTATGTGATTTTAAAAACAAATATTTAATCCATAACTATTTTTCACACAATTACGAAAATAAATAAATTAAAGCATTTGGTTCGTAATATGAACCACGTGAGTTTTACTCACCTCGAAACTCCCGCTGCGTCTTCAATTAAAATACAATTCCACACCGAAACAGCTCACCCAAGTACAACCTGTCAATCACCTAATCAAATGTGACTTGAATTTAGCCAATAATTTCAAAACGTACTTAAACTAACATTCTACGGTCAGATTTTAAATTATAAGAAAATCTGACGGACAGATTCTCACGAATCGCCTCCCTAATCACCGTTTTGCAATTATACTAAGATCGAACGGTCGGATCTTGGCTCATGACCTCACAAAGCCACTGGGACAGTCATATGATCATCATATCAAAACTACAAGTCCATCACACGGTCCTAAATTCATAGATCACAAATCTAACGATCGAAATCGAACGAAATCTAAAAATTCATAACTAAATCATACGATATTCAAAAAATGCGTATAATATGCCAAAATGTTCGTATTAAAACGTAGAATCTTAAAATATACAGAAACTATATTTTAGACCCCAACCACCAATGGTGTCGGGGCCGAGCTTCTCCCCTTCGTTTCATCATTTCGAGCAACTTTCATAACTAGCACAACACCAGAAAATAACGGGAAGAGGTCGAAATGTACCAAAAACAGTCGGGGTGGCCGGAAAATACCCAAAAACCGGCGAGCTCCTAGTTCAACGTAAAAACTTCAACTTCACGCCTCGATCTCTTCTGGAAACATGTTCAGAAATTCATGGCGAACTCATCAGGCCAAGAATCACAGGAAAAGGTGGTCTGTAACTCGGGATATGCGGATCGAAGGGTTGTTTTTCGATCTAAAAAAATAGAACTTCGACGAACGTGAAAACGTTATACCCAGGTCCGGTCCTTCTTGGTGCTTGTTCAGAAACTTGATACGAGTCTAATGAGCAAAGAATCAAGAGGAATGATGATCTGTAGCTCGCGATATCGAGATCGAACCAAAATCGAGTTTTAACGGTTCGGGGCTCACCGCCGCCGCTGCCGGCCGTATCGTGGTGCAAGGCTACCTCTGGCAGCTGCGCAATGTCGAGACTAAGTCAATGGAAGTGGTCTGAGGCCGTGAGGTGGACGGAGGAGGGAGAGCTTGGCCGGCGTCTCCTTGCTCTGTTTTTCCGCTGTGTTCGACCGAGAGAGAGAGTGCGAGAGAGAGAGAGAGGGAGCCGGTTGCGGCTTCCGAAAATAGAAACCCTATTTTCAGAAATTTTCCCAAAATATATATACCGAAATGGAAATTTCTTGTAAATGCCATAATTAATTCATAAAAAATCCGATCTTTGTGTTCCATATATACACGGACTCGTATTGTCGAGCTCTACAACTTTCATGAAGGAAGTTTTCCCAAATTCTATACGTATAAAAAGTCAATTTCTCAAATCGAATATTTCGAGCTTTTTGTTAAAACTTAGAGTTTCGGAACTTCGATAATTCTAAAAATGAGATACTTTGAGTCTAAAATTCATGCAAAGTATATTAATAATTCCACACAATCACACGAACTAAAAACCAAATTTACGGTTATTACAAATAGGGATTGGTACAATTCGTTTGAAAATGCATGATGGAGTAGTCAAATAATTAACTAATGTCCTGTATGTTCCAAATTTGAAGAAAAATCTTATCTCTTTGGAAACTTTAGAATCAAAAGGGCACACAATTACATTGAAAAGTGGAGTTGCTAAAGTTTTCTCTGGTTCATTTGTGATGATGAGAGGTGAAAGATTCAGAAATTTGTATTTTTCTACAAGGGACCACAGTGACAGGTGAAATAGCAATATCTGAGACTAGAGATGATGATGCAGACAATACAAAATTATGACATATGTGTCTTGGACATGCTGGTGAGAAAGTAATGCAGGGATTAGTGAAGCAAGGTCTATTGAAAGGTGCAAAGACCGGAAAATTAGAATTTTGTGAACATTGTCTTTGGGAAACATACTAGAGTTAAATTTGGCAACGCAGTTCATCAGACTAAAGGTACTCTAGATTGTGTTCACACTGATGTATGGGGACCTATCAAAACTGCATCTTTGGGAGGTAAGCATTATTATGTCTCTTTTGTTGATGATTTCTCTAGAAGAGTATGGGTGTACACTACGAAGCATAAAGATGAAGTCTTAGATATATTTGTGAAGTGGAAGAAGATGATTGAAACTCAAACCGGTCGAAAAATTAGGAGGCTCATGTCAGATAATGGTGGTGAATATAAATCTGATCCGTTCTTGAAACTATGTCAAGATAAGGGTATTTTGAGACACTTCACAGTTAGAGAGACACCACAACAGAATGGGCTGGCAGACGGCATGGACTTTATTGGAGAAAGTTCGGTGTATGTTGTGAAAGACTGGATTAGGCAAAGAATTTTGGGCTGAGGCAGTTGTGTATGCAGGCCATCTCATTAATAGGTTACCTACTGCTGCACTTGAGGGAGAAACTCCCATGGAGGTATGGTCTAGTAAACCTGCTACTGATTATCATTATTTACATGTCAGGGAAAACAAGCTTGATCCAAGGGCCAAGAAAGCTATATTCTTGGGATTTAATAAGGGTGTTAAGGGATTTAGGATTTGGTGTCCAGATGTGAAGAAAGTTGGTGTAAGCAGAGATGTGACTTTTGATGAGGCTATTATGGTTGATCAGAACAAGAAGAAAAATTCTCAAGAGCAGAGAATGACCGTAGAGAGTTTGCAGCAGGTGGAGTTAAATAAAAAAATTGTTGAAACTCCAATTGTTCCAGTGAGTCCTATTGTTGATTCAGATGATTCAAATATTAAGGACATGAGTGTTGAAGTTGAGGCTCCAACCCAAGAGCCTACACAGCAAGATGGACCAATTGCAACTACAAAGGGAAAAAGGAATGCTCAAAAGCCAGCTTGGCTTAATGATATGATGACTTATGCACTTCTAGTTACTGAAGAAGAAATTCCTACTACCTATGAAGAAGCTGTCATACATGCAGATTGTGTAGCGTTGGAAAAAGCTATGGGTGAGGAGATGAAGTCTCTTCACAAGAATAAAACATGGAGTTGGTTCAGTTACCGCATGGGAAGAGAGCAGTTGGTTGCGCGTGAGTGTTTACTAAATAGGAAGGATCACGTGTCACGCCCCGAATTTTATAATAACAATTAAAAATCCGAAACATGAAAATACTACAACCTCAAAATAATCATCCTGAAAATTTCTTTTCATAACACCCTCACCACACGAAATAAAATCAAACCGAATTTAGTCTCGGTTAATTATTACAACTCAAATCCAAAATGTAATGTAAAGCTCTAAATGAGCATACACACCACACAACTAAATGAAATAACAAAACTGCTGTAACACCTAAGCAGCTCGATCACCTCCCTAGTTATCCTGACCTGCAGGAATATCCGCTACACTATTTGAATAGTATACCGGGATTGCAACAACACAAAACCCGGTAAGCTTATGAAAACTCGTATAAGTAAAAGGAAAGAACTATTGCTTAATTCAATTCATAATTATTCCCACACACAACTACACTAAACAATTTCCACATCCACAAGTACTAACAATCTCAATCAACACCAATTCAATATATCAAGACAAACCCCAACTCACATCTTTCTTCACAACCCTCAACAGTATTTATAAAAATACGGTACTTGACAGACTAGAGCTCTAACTGAATCGTAGCCCGTCACCTGGCCTAGGTTATGGCATCCGACATATTTATCAATTATCGTATTTCATCAATATGTATACCTATATACATATTTAGAACGTCCAATAATTCCACATACTCAACCAATCGTATCCCATCATCCACCCAGGATTAGAGCGTCCGATTACCCCACACCGGTCACTACGTCGACCCTCATCCCATAAATGAGCACAACATATAATATCTCATACTGAAATCAACCCAACCAATATACACCATATTATTATGGAATTACACAATTGTAATATAATCAATTCATCAATTCAACTCAATCATATCATTACTCAACCATCCACTCAGCAATATATATTTTTCCACGTAAATATATATATACGTAATCACCCACTCAGGAATGACCACTAATACCATCTATAGTTCACACAAGAAAATCATGAAATTCATTTGTATAATTAAAAATTCATTTTACTTACCTATGGACCGTGGTGATTCAAGTCCATGAAATTTTTAAAACAAATATTTAATCCACAAATATTTTCACACAATTACTAAAAATAAATAAAATAAAATACTCGGTTCGTAACATGAACCATGTGAGTTTTACTCACCTCGAAATTCCCGCTGCGTCTTCAATATAATTATAATTATAATTAACGCCGAAATAGCCCACTCAAATAAAATCCGTCAATCACCTAATCAAATATGATTCCAATTTAGCCAACAATTTCAACACATAAATTAACTACCATTTAACGGCCGGATTCCAATTTACATTAAAATCCGACGAGCGGTTTCTCACGAATCGCTCCCCTGATTACCGTTTTGCACATATACGAAGATCCAACGGTCAGATCTTCACACATGACCACACAAAGCCTCTGGGACAGTCATATGATCATCATAACAAATTTACAAGTTCATCCGACGGTCATAATTTCACAGCTCAAAAATCTAACGATCGAAATCGATCGAAATCACAAAATTCATAACTAATTCATACGATATCCGAAAAATACGTATAATACGCCAAAATGATCGTATCGAAACATAGAATCATAAAATGCACAGAAACCAAATTTTAGACCTCCAGAGGTGGCCGGAAAGGGCCGCCGGAGTTAGGAACAGAGCCGCCACCGACCACCGCCAATGGTGTCGGAGCCGAGCTTGTCCCCTTCGTTTCATCATTCTGAGTAACTTTCATAACTAGCACAAGACCTAAAAATGACTGGAAGGGATCGAAAATACCTATTTACAGTCGACGGCCGGAAAAATTCCAGAAACCGACGAGCTTGAAAACCGAAGTGAAAACTGCAACCTCAGGCCCCGATCCCTTCTGGAAACTTGTTCAGAACTTCCTTGCGAACTCAACAAGCCAAGAATCACAAGAAACGATAGTGTATAGCTCGAGATATCTTGATCGAAAGTTTCGGTGTTTCGATCTGTTCGGGTCGAGCTCCGACGAACTTGAAAACGTTCGACCCAGTTCCGGTCCTTCTTGGTGCTTGTAGAGGAAGTTGAGGCGAGCTCAATGAGCCAAGAATAAAGTGAAATGGTGGTGTGTAGCTCGAGATATCAAGCTCGAACCGAAAATGGTGGTTTTTGGTTCGGACCGTGCCGCCGCCGTTACAGGCCGCGCCGCCTTGTAAAACTGCCTCTGGGAGCTAGAGCAGCTCGAGACGAACGCCTGGGACTTGGTTTGAGGTCGAGAGGTGGTCTGTGGAGGGAGAACAATTAAGGAGAACTCTGCTCTCTATTTCGGTCGAGAGAGAGGGATGCGACGCGAGCTGAGAGAGAGAAGCTCAGTGTTTTCCAGAAAAAGAAAGAAGGAGAGAAAGAGAGGGAGGCCGGTGGAAAATTAGGGTTTCCCAAAAAAATTTCTATATATACGAGTTTCGGAAAACTTCTAAATTCGATAACTAAATCAGAAAAAATCCGATCTTTGTGTTCCGTATATGTACGGACTCGTATCGACGAGCTCTACAACTTTCATAAAGGAAGTTTCTCCAAATTTTGTACGTAGAAAAAGTCGATTTCTCAAACCGAGCATTTCGAGCTTTTCGTTAAAAATAAACGTTTCGAAACTTCGATTAATGTAAAATTGAATTATTATCAAACAATAATCGTTAAATCGTATAATAATCACTCAACACAATTACTCGAATTTAAAATGGAAATTGCGGGTATTACATCACGGTACAAGGCTAGATTGGTAGCTAAAGGCTATGCACAAAAAGAAGGAATTGACTACAATAGGTATTTTCTCCTGTTGTTCAGCATTCTTCTATTCGTATTTTATTGGCCTTAGTTGCACAATTTGATCTTGAGTTAGCACAACTTGATGTAAAAACTGCTTTCTTGCATGGTGAATTAAAAGAAGAGATATATATGACTCAGTCGGAAGGATTTAAAGTTGCTGGTAAAGAAAATTGGGTTTGCAAACTGCATAAATCATTGTATGGTTTGAAACAATCTCCAAGGCAGTGATACAAGCGGTTTGATAAATTTATGTTCGCTCAGAAGTACACTCGGAGTCTTTATGATCTATGTGTTTATATGTTGATGATATGTTAATTGCATCTAAGAGCAAGGTGGAGATAAATAAATAGAAATCATAATTGAGTGGTGAATTTGAGATGAAGGACTTTTGGAGAAGCTAAAAAGATTTTGGGCATGGAAATTGAAAGAGATAAATCAAGAGGTAGAGTTTGTTTGTCAAAGAAGCAATATTTGAAGAAGGTACTACATCGGTTTGACATGAATGATAAATCTAAACCTGTAAGTACACCTCTTGCCTCTCACTTTAAGCATAAATCTACTATGTCTCCCAGCATAGATGATGATATGCAATATATGGCCAAAGTTCCTTATGCTAGTGCTGTTGGTAGCTTGATGTATTGTATGGTGTATACTAGACCAGATATTCACAGGCCTTAAGTGTGGTCAGCAGATATATGCATAACCCAGGTAAAGGTCATTGGCAAGCAGTGAAGTGGATTCTGCGGTATATTCTTGGTACTGTGGATGTTAGATTGGTTTTTCAGCAGGATAAGACGAGTCAGTGTGTTGTTGGATATGTGGACTCTAATTTCGCAGGTGATTTGGATAAGTGTCGATCTACTACAGCTTATGTGTTTACTCTTGCTAGTGGACCGGTGAGTACAGAAGTTGAACATTTGGCAGTAACAGAGGGTGCAAAAGAAGCAGTTTGGCTTCGTGGTTTGCTTGAAGACTTGGGAATTATTCAAGAATATGTGGATATTTTTTGATATAGTCAAAGTACTATTCATTTAGTAGAGAACCAAGTTACTCATGCTCGTACTAAACATATCAATGTCAAATTTCACAAGATTCGTCAGATGGTGGAGGATGGTGATGTTCAACTCCTCAAAATTGGAACTATAGATAATCCTGCTGATATGTTGACAAAGTCAGTTCCATTGAGCAAGTTCAAGCAAATGCTTGAACTTGATTGGTTTTTGTAGAATTTGAAATTCCCTACGGGGATGTCGGAGCGGCGATTGGTTTTGAAGTTCTACTTTAGAGAATTTACATCAAGTAAAGCAAAGGTGGAGATTATTAAATATTGGCTTTATTTGATTGGTGGGCAGAATCTAATTTGAATGGCCCATGGTGATCACGTGGGCAAGACACCCCTAGGTTAATTAGGACAGGATATATATATACACACACATATATATATGTATATCTAGATTAATTAGGCAATACACATATATGCCTACTGCCGCCAGTATTGCAGAGAGAGAAAGTTAACTAGGTTATTGGTGTATTGAGATTTTGGATAGAGAGTTTATTCTCAAACTCTAATTGTACTCTCTCCAATTGATTGTAGTGGAATTTCTCGCCGGCTCCGAAAGTGGACGTAGCTCAATCACATTGATTGAGTGAACCACTATAAATTCTTGTGTTCTTGTGTTTGCTTTTTTTTTTCGTTGTTTGGTTGCTCATCTAGTTCCGTATCAATATTGTGTTTGTTACGCTTCTGCACAACAATATGGAGGTGGCAGCTCGAGCGTGCTGTTGCTAGACATATTGTACATGTACCATCCGCCTTCGTCATATCACACTCTGGCGACGGCTTGTATTACTTGCAACTCACGCTCACCATGGGAAAAGTCCGTAATACGTATGGGAAAGGTGAATGTACTGTTGGAGAACTTTGGTGACGGGGTGTGGTGTACTGGTCACAAGTGATGTTGAACTCTGGTCGGAGAAAACAGTCGGCACCGATGCCTGGGTAATTAGGCTTGGCTTGAGGAGGCCGTGCCTGAGCTGCTGCCACTAGTAGAACAACCAAATAAGAGAGATGACTGATTTGCAACCTCCGAGCTGGTAATAAGGCCATTGCACACATTACCACTACTATAATTTCCCGCTAGACAGTGTGTATTGTATTCGACAAGAAAAAAAAGTATGCCTACGTTATATTTTATAGGGCTTCCATCCAAGGGGTTAAAGTGAAAACTAATTCGTCCTATTTGCTTGTTTGTCTCTTCCAATAATGTTGTTCCTGTCTCCATATATTGAGGTCTTTTTCTATATTATCTCCGATTAGTAGAACAATGAAACATAGTTGGTAATGCTCTGCTAGTCAAAGTTATAATAGTCGATTGGCCCGGGCAAAGTTCTTTTCTAATTTTGTTGCTAAAATAAGTCTTTTTCACTTTTTTGATTCCAACCGCACACGCCAGATACATAACTTTACCTGGCGCTTCATAAGTGAACACTTTATATTAAACGAAGAGTCTTCGGGAGAAGAAAGAAATATGTCATGTCCATAATAATAGGTTTTTGTTTGAGAAGTTTACACAAACAGCCAAGGGGAAGGTTGTTGCAAGCTTAACAGGCCCAGCTGATTACAGGAAAGGTTGTTGCAATTGGTCCCATTTCCTTTGCCATTTCTACCTTATTTGATAATTTGAACCTACGTACGGGGGTGCGTACGTTAAACTAATTGTTGAGGAAAAATCCGTTTCCGGTTAATATGGTGTGGTGCCTCTCTCTCTCTGTCTCTCTACTAATCCAAAGTCGCAATGTAGTCCTACTATTGAATCGAAGTCATTCATTTTGTTTTACCAGACCTTGATGAGATAAATTGATGAAACCACCAAGACCGAGTTAATTTAGAAAGATCAAATTTCATTTTACCTCCCTAATCTTTACACCTTAAATTATTTGTGTCATCATTTGTACCCTTGCATTTTAATTTCATCATGCGTGCCCCTGTACTTGTCGATTTCAATCCATCTTGTTTAACCCTTGGTTTTTTTGTCAGCTATTATGTGATGTATTTTGAAATTGTAGTCATATACGATATAATCTTGCATGCCTCATTAGTGAATCGTCATCATACAAGGGATCTCGTTAGTGCCACATTTTCAATTTACAAAATACTTGGCAAAAAAATGAATTATTGGACATGATTGATTAAATTGAAGATCACAGGATACATGTGATTAAATTAAAAGTGTAGGATCACAACTGATTTAATATGTAAATATTAGGGAGGTAAAATAAAATTAGCTCTAATTTAAATATCATAAATCACTAATTAATATAGGCACCAGTAGGCTTTTGGAAACTATTATTCAATATGCACAAGGACAAACTACATTGCATCTTTAAACATCGACAACATTAGTTCGAAAATAACCCAAGGAAGCAATCTCACGAGAGTGAAATATCAACAAACGCTATCTAGGTACCAAGGGCACTGCACTACGCTAGTACTGGGGATTCACTCCAGGTTTCTGCTGCACATTCCTAGCATTTGGTGTGGTCCGAGTACCACCCACTCTAGGATTACTAATGCTTAATTTCCACCAGTACTCACATTTGGAGACTACAGTTCTTAAGTCCTTGGCCATGAGAACAAAGCCTTCTACTTTCGTATGGCACTTCACATTGTCGGCAGAGCTAGGGACCTCCGTTAAATTCACGTTTTTTTGTGATGCCCAGTGCAGCAGTTGTTCGCCATAGAAGTAGCCTTTCTCAAGGGTGCCAATTGATGGGGATGCAGGAGGACCCAATTTTGCGTTTTCATGGGCATGACTATCAGTACTGGTAGTTATGTAGGTCAGTATAGTGCCTTCTGTAATGAATAGCATGCTATCCAGCGGTTCTCCCATGTGAAAAACCATGGTGCCCTCAGCATACATCTCTGGCTTTAGATAGTCGCAGATCATTTTCAACACTTTCTCATCCATTCTTTCCAGTTTAGGTACCTATTGATATTGCACAGGGTAATTAGCTATTTTATATTGGATAGATAACTAGCGAGTAAATAATTATAATGAAGCTAGAATCACTAATCATGTATGGGCTAACGCCCTAAAAAAGAATCATTAACAATTCCTTATTACTTGTGAATATGTTGGGAGACTTTTGGGGCATGCATGATCCACATATATGTGGATTTCCAGATACTTTTTACCTAAATATGTTTGCGAATGACAACTAAGAAAAAGTCATGGTTCACATAAATAGGGTTGTTACAACTTACAACAGACTAAATTGGGTTCTCATTTGACTATAAAAATCTGGTCAGGAATAGTTATAAATTAGCAAAGACTCAGTTACTTGTACGAGATTATATGACCATCTCAACGTCTTTCCAAACTCGACCATCTTTTTAGACCGCCATTATTTGAAGAATAATGCATGCAAAAGAAAAAAAGAAGTGTGAGACAATAAGAGAGAGATGTTGGGAACAAACTTTCTTTAGTATGTCCATGCAGAGAACTCGCTTTAGGTACTTTTTGGTGTACCAGGGAAGAATATTGAAAAGGTTCTCCAGATCTGAATCTTTGTTTTCTTCCAATTTTTGCGTTATGTTTCTCTTGATTTCTTTCTTCATATCATCGGGTAGTTCATTCCTGTCCATCCATCTTTCTATATCTTTCTCTTTCAAAAGCATCTTGTTTCTTATAACCTCCCATCTTTGAGCTTCCATGGACATAAATGTCTGTTTCACCATAAACTATTAGTAAGGTCGATTAGCACCTAAATTTCTAGCTTAGCTACATGGTATATCACATATATACTACACAAACTGGAAGATTTATGTGGTAGATATATTTAATGGAAACACTCACCTGAACATTTCCAATCAGATATAGAAACAGTAGCAAGCCAATGACACAAATAAATACTGCAAAGCAACTTTCCCACACATAGGTACTTGTTTCGAGACTTGTGCCAAAATTGCTGCAAAAAATCAATGGCCGGCAGAAGTAAGATTGTAAGTAAGAAAATTAAGTTTGTGATTAATTATATACGTCTATGATTTTGTGTGCATAAGCATGTAACATTCTCTTCTCATCATGTCCCCCATCTGCAGCAAGAAGCATGCTGAGACTTCAATTCTTTTGAGAACGTTTGGTGTATTTCTTCTCAGCGTATACGTTTAGCAAAGGAAACTAACTAGCTAGATGAGTGAAGTTTGCTATATAGTAGACGTCTTTTTTTGACAAAAATTGTGAGAGAAACATATGATAAAATAGAAAACATCCATAAAACTTGAAAATAATATATGAATTATGCAAACCTCAGATTCCGCAATCCCCACCAAAATGAGTAGGACAACTTTGTTGCAAAATGTAAATGGCCCCTGTTCCCATTCTTGAGAGAATTAAGAAATATTCCAAAATCAAAAAGCGCTGTTGCATTGCCTTCAACATTGATGTGGCAAAACTGAATGAAAAAAAGTGACATTTCTAGTGGTAGTATTGTGACCATCACAGTAGAAAGTACTCATACATCCTTCGACATTTGTACTATTCTTTATACAAGCATGATGCCAGCATGACGTCTCACCTTGAATAGAAAGGAAGTACCAAAAAGCTCCAAAGATCTGAGAGACAACAATAGATAATTAACAATCTAACCATTAATGATTGTGGAAAACTTATTTAAATCTGTAAAAACACAAGCTAATTAAACTTACATGACTGGCTAGTATATATAGAAAAAAGTTGAACGGAGCCTTAACCCAAATTCCTGTAGTTTGTCTAAGTTCCTTAGATGATAAGTAAATTCGATAAATCCTTGGCAAATATTGACCCAGAAGAAAGACATTGAGAATCTTCTTGTGTTCCAAATATCCACGGCCTCTCATTTTGAAGATACCAAAGACCACTAGAAACTGGTCAAAATAAAGATTACAGGGTTGGAAGTCCATAAGTTACAGATAGCTAGACCTAACAAGAAAAGCTACCTGATGTCCTGATACGTTATTAACTTGGACAATATTAACTTGAATTAAAAGCTGTATCACATCTATTACTTACTTGTGGCATGGGAAGAACAGCCAAAATATCAGTTAGCGTGGAGCGCCATGCTAGCTTCCCAGCAACTAATTTAGCAAATGGAATTATCTCACCCATTCATATCTTCGAATATGACCAATCCAATTCCAATTCCGACTTTCCTTTTATGTGTACTTTGTAGGCTGCCATAGTTGCTTCGCAAATTTGATATACAATATGCACTATGAAAATGATATCACTGAGGGATCGCAAAATGAGAGCTATAGTCCTCAACTCTTTGTCTATTCCAAGACACTTTTCATCTTCATTGATGATTGGAATGTAAAAGAACAAGGGGTCTAATGAGACAGCAATCACACATGCGATTAGGAATAGCTTGTTCCACAATGAAACGGAAAGAAGTGCAATTTTCATTTTTTTCTTGGTTGAAAGTGCATCTACAGTTTTCGATGAACCATCTCGCACTTGCTCCTCAACACTTTCGAAATCATAGTTCGTACCTCGTGTTGTGCTGATAAAGACTTGTTAGTTATATATAGTATGATGAGAAACCGAAAATCAAATCGAATTGGAGCTTAAGGAAAGACAAATTAATTAATTGTTGTGCACTTTTCTAAATAAATGAACTCCAAAACTAATGTAGTCTGAATAGTTCATTTGCTTTATTATTTTCCACCAATGTCGAACAGTTTAATGACAGTTAAGAACAATTGAATAAATAACTAATTGAACATTTACCCTTATTAAACTGAGCAAAGAAATTTAAAATAATAAAATACATACTTGCATGCTAAGTTTTTGAACGCCTTGACTATGTTTATGATAAGTACGGTTATATTCATCTTATAAAGTCAATGAGTGTCTTTTCATTGAGATGAATACCATCAATCTTCTTCTCCAACTTTTCCTTTCTATCTTTTCTATTCATTGTTTATCAGCACATATTCATAGAAGTCAGATAATTAATATACTCAAAAAACATGTCAATTTCTCTCTATATCCCTATTTATTTTCATTTGCATTAAATTTATTTTACTTATTTCCCGTTTATCAATTTCTTCTTCTTCTTTTTATTCATGAAAAGATATTCTTTAATTCCTAAATACTCTGGGAGCATACCATGGTAAGTTTCTTTTAATACATTTATTTTAGGACAAATTACTAGTCACACCCTCATCTTTTTAGAATTCCACAGTTCAGTCCCTCGTATCGTAATTTTAACAAATAACTCCTCACACATTTAAATTTCACACAATTTGATCCAAAATGACAATTTTACCCCTCACTTTTTTCTTTTTTTTTAATTCTTCTCTCTCTCTCTCTCTCTCTCTCTCTCTCTCTCTCTCTCTCTCTCTCTCTCTCTCTCTCTCTCTCTCTCTCTCTCTCTCTCTGTTTTTTTTCCTACTTCTCCCCAAGCAACTGAATCAACGATACCATCTCTTCAACTGGATCAACCTCTCTAACACTCCTCAACAAACCCGAACCCCCTCCCAAGTCTTTAACACCAACACCACTAGAATCCACTCCTCCGAATTTTCGAAGATACCTTGAGCTTTCATTCTTCTTCAACTTCATCTTAGGATTAAACAATGGCACCAAATTCCTATGACCTAATGATTTCACAAGAAAACCAATATCACCACCACCACTCCGTACATCAACAAATTCATCCAAATCAGCTAAAAACCTAGAACTCGAATTCCCCTCACCTTTACGGGCCGTGTGGCCTGACTTACCAGATTCGACCTCCAATTCCTCCATAAACCGATACAAAGCCCAAGGCGAGAACGGACCGGGTCGGGTGGAGGCCCGCTGCTTCTCGGAGCGGTACCGTTTGTGGAGCTTCTTGATCTTGTTGTGGCACTGCACGGCTGTCTTAGAGGGGGAGACGAGGGGGAATTGGGCGGCGAGGGTGGCAGCGACGTCATCCCAGCCGTTGGCTTTGAGATTGGTGCGGCCGAGGGAGGACCACTTGTCCTTGAAGACGGAGATGAGGGCTTGGGCCTCGTCGTCGGTCCAGCACAGCTGCGGGTAGTGGGTGAGGACACTGGGGGTGTAGGTTAGGAGAAGAGAAGGGAGGCGTAGGTTAGGAGAAGAATGAGGGTTGTGATGGTGCTGGTGGGTGGTCGTTGACATTGGTTCAGGGAAGAGAGAGAGAGAAGGTGGGGAATGCTAGAGTGCGCAGGTGGTGTTAGAGAGAGACAGAGTGAGAGAGAAGTAGAAAAAATAACCAAAAAAAAAGAGAGAAGAATTAAAAAAAAAAAAAGCAAGTGAGGGGTAAAATGGTAATTTTAGATCAAATTGTGTGAAATTTGAATGTATGAGGAGTTACTTGTTAAAATTATGATACGAGGGACCGAACTGTCAAATCCCAAAAAGATGAGGGTGTGACCGGTAATTTACCCTTTACTTTATTCCATAATTGCAATTTTAAAAAATAAAACAGAAGAGTACAACGTAATTGCTATCTATATTTGGCTCAAAAGGAAAATTGGTAACTACATTCAACCCATGTACTTTTTCTAAGAAATCAATAATGTACTCAAAATTTGCCTTGGTAAATGATTTTTTTCTTCGGTTACATTGCGATTGAATCAATTTGAACAGTCACTGCAAAATCCTTAAAATGATAGGACAAAATACCAAAAAAGTAGGGAAACAAGCAAACTAACCTCATCATATAGGTATCATCGTTCTCAACGGGGACACGCTGCTTATACATAACTAGAGCGTTTTTGATGCTAGATATGATAGGTTTGGATCTCTGAACAGTAGTCCTGAAAAATTGTTGGAAATATGGAAACTGCAGGTGATTAGTAAAAGGCCAAATTAAGTACCCCTTCAATAATGTAATTTATCATTTAGGAATATTTATGAAGTTTGAGCTAGGATGGAGATCAATGAGAGGGGAAGAGTTTGGAAACAGCACGTACGTTCGGGATTTTATGAACTGGTAAGTAGGATATACTGAACCAATCAACAACCTAGAAATGAAGTAGATATACAGCAATTAAATTTTAACTTACGTATGCTTGAAAGGCTGAAAAGCTGAATTTTGAAACGAAAACTGAAATGGCTCGCAAGTACCAATATAGGCAGTTCTTCTCTTTGGCTGAAATTTATGAAGAGCCAGAAGCTGGGCAAGGCAGACACATAGAGGAAAACCAAATAAAGGTACAAGACAGGAAATTGGCCCAAGCAAACAATTCTGTACCAATAAGCAATCAGGTGATAGAATATTTACTTGAATTATTATAACAAGACATGTTAGTGATTTGGTGGTGTCGTGATTGATGGAAGAAGACCTCGTTCAAATTTGTCCAGAAGTTGCCTTTCACTCTTTATTCTTTTATTATTATTTACTTAGACCCTCAAATGTAAATCGCCACCACTGCTACGCGATCTCGTGAAGTTGATGGTCCCGAAAAGCAGTGCGTCCGATGAAGATGTCGTAGTCTGTGATCGGCTGCTCCGTCGCGAATCACTCCTTCCTCGTCTTCGTCGTCTTCAGCCCCCAATCAAATGACAGGTTACCATTTGACTCGCTCCAAAAAGCGCGGCTAAGCTCGAGCGACTCGCCGTTGCGCTCCACCAAGGTCTTGAACTCGTCCTCTAGCCGAAACATGGTCTGCTGCATCAGGTCCTCGGCGCGTACAACTGCCTCTTCCAGTAGTTATGGTGGGAGTAGGGGTCGCCAACTTGGACGAAGATGACGCAGTGAATCTCTCAACCCCATTCAATTCTTGTGGCAGAGGAGAAAGATGACTGGGTGCCCAAAGCTTTTCTTTGGGTGGCCCAAATCAAATTTTTCGTTTTTTTGGTAAAATGGGGGCAGAACTGCAGAAGGCCCAGAATGGAAGAAAAAATGAAGAAAAAAAAAGTTCTATCAGGGAAATAGAATTGTTGTTAAAAGTATTGGAGGGCAATAGGCGGCTATTGGGGGGCAATAGACGTTTTTAGATTGATATAATCTCTTCGTGTTTTTCTTTAAAAAAATTTTATTTGACTAACTTTAAGGAGATTAGTTCATATTATAGCAACAGAAAGTTCTATTGGGGGACAAAAGACATCTATTGGGGGGCAATAGATGTCTATTGGGAGCAATAAACATTTCCGGTGAGGTTTTCAGAAAAGTCCGGTGGGCAGCGGCGGGTGACCGGATTTCGGAGAAAGTTGGCTGAATTCCCACTGCGGGTGACCGGGATTCCGGCGAAGTCTCCTATGGTTTTTCTCTCTTCCATTTTCTTTCTTTCTCTCTCTCTCTCTCTCTCTTTAAGTAACAAAAAAATGAGGGTAAAATGGTATTAACAAAAATAAAAAACAAAAAATAAAATCTTAATGGAATATTAGAGAATACCTCTTTAGAGTGTTTTAGGTAAGAGGAAATTAAAAAAACTTGATAGAATAAGTGGGAAGAAAATTTCTAAAAATGGGATAAATGGACAAAATCCTTTTTTTTATTAGAATGAAATGATGCATTAGCAGAGACACGATACCCAACATCTCACATCTATAAATGTATGTCTGACATGCAAATACCTCGTGTAGAATTATTCATAATTTATGAAAAAAATGTCTTCTTCTCTGCCATTCGCGAGGGAACCCTCTTGCCTGCGTCCTCCTTCGGTTTGCGACGGCGTTGCACCTCCGATCAAGAAGGATGGCTTCATTCTCCTCAGCGATTTAAATCTTGATGGCGACGACAGGTCTTTCCGTCGATCTCTAGTATTTGTAACTGTTGGTTTACCTTTTTCTATTGTTTTTGACAATGGTATAGGAGGAGTATATCTGATGGCTGACCGGATCTGGAGTGGGGGAGGATCTTGGTTCCCAATTGATCTGATTGGTGAAGCCCTAGGGGCTGTTGAATGTCGGAGGTTGTAGAGGCCAGGGATTCAGGGGCGTTGGGTTGGTGCTGATGGCTTTCACATGGCAGAATTGAAGGTGAAAGTCGAGCTAAAGGACAGGGCTTTAGGGTTCAATGAGCGGGGGGTCTGTGATAGAGGTGGCACAGTCGGCACAGTGGGGTGGTCTACGGCGACGACTGTTGAACGGGAAAGGATGCTAGGGTTTCCTTTTGTTGGGCTTAAGAGGCTTAGGCTGTACTGGGCCTGTCTCTGTTAGAGTTGGACCGCCCATCTGTTGTGGGTTTGGAAGATTTGGGTCTCTATGACCCATATTAGTGCTTAAATGTTATAGGTTGCAAAATCTAGTGCTCGATTGTATCTTTTATTGAAACAACTTCTGAGTTCTTAGGTTTTGTTAGAATAAGAATGGGTGGGTACTTCCTAAAAGGTAAATGCATAGAGGGTATGCAGGATTCTATTTTTTAGAATCGGATGTTTGTATGTCTTAAATGACGGCTCTTTCTTACGGTCCCACTACGGTATGTCGTCTTTTATACTGCTGGCTGAATTATAAAATCTAGCTAACCTTTTTTATTCAAAAAAAAAAATATTCATAATTCAATATGTTAATATACATTACAAGAAACATACTACAATTCAATATGACAATACAAATATGTGACAATTACATAATAGTCTTTGGGAGACAAATTCGCCAATTTCCCTTGATTATTTCACCTTCAGCACTCTATGGTTCTAGCTAATAGCTATATAAAATACACACAAATAAGCAGGTGATCATTGGTCTTCTCCTAGCTAGGTACATGCGTTTTGTGAACCTAGAGCAGGTACAACTTAAGTGCTCCAGGTTTTTGCTAGTGCTGGGGATTCACTCCGGGTTTCTGCTGCACATTCCTAGCATTTGCTGTGGTCTGACTTGTTAATACCAATTTTCCACCAGTTTTCACATTTGGAAACTACACTTCTCAAGTCCTTGTCCGTGAGCAAAGTCTTCTACTTTCGGATCGCATTTCACATCGAGGACAGAGCCAGGAAGCTGGCCTAAATCCTTCTTTTGTGTTACCCACTCAATCAGTTCTTCGGCGCCGTAAAAGTCACCTTTAAAATACTACCCATTTTGGCATTTTCAGTTGCAACATGGGGAACTTGAAAGTATGATTTTATAGCATTAATTCCTCTTCTTGAAGTATACATCCTCAATCTTAATAAATTCATGCATGCACGTAGGCAGAAGGAAAAACATACTACCCAAAATGGATTCAAATTTGCTCACCACATTTAGGTTTGTGGTGATATCACCATCCTATTAAAACTTGCCACATGGTATAAGAGTTAACTATGGTTAACTATAATAATAATAAAAAAAAAACTTATTAATCTTTAAGTATTTTTGTTATTATTTTTTAATAAAATAACGTTGCTCAACAAATTTCCCTCTCATCCACCATCACCACCGCCACCGCAACAGCAACCACACTACCCCGTCCCCAATCTGACCGGCTGACCCAATTACGAACCCAACCCCACTTCCCTCAAACCTCTTCTCTCTCTAACGGTCCTTTCCATGGCCTCCTCCGTAGTTGCGCGCCATCAATCATCCTCCTGCCACCACCATCCGCTGCGACGCCTCCTATAGCCGAAAGCAGAGGAGGCTTAGGGACTTCTTAAATTTAAGTAACAATTGAATTTAGGTTGTCTGCAATTTATAAAAGAGAACCCTTTTCCGGATGCCCATATTGTCAAAATATCTGCGTTCCTCCTTCAACAGGGACATTCTTGAGCATGGACATGTTCTAGATTGAACGGAACAATTTTTGGCAAGGACTGTAGCTTACTACGTACATCTAAACAAGCGAAGTTCAGTAAGCTCAGAAAGATGAGAGATGCTCTCAGGTATACTCATGAAGTTGTTGTCACTCAAATCTAAAAGCTGCAAAAAGGATAAATGACCAATTTCATTTGGTATACTCACAAATTTGTTCTCACTCAAATGCAATTGCAAAGAGGATAAGCGACCGATTTCATTAGATATGATCAAAAGATTGTTTGCACTCAGATCCAAAATCTGCAAAGAGGACAAACTGTAAAGGCTATCAAAAACTTCATCTGCTAGGCCACACCACCTATTTGACATACTGACATGCATTTTAAGCACTCTTTCATGGCCTAAACCTCCCCTCACCAAACTCGTCACTATGCTTGCCACCCATTTCGCAACAAGCTCTCTCACTACCTCTACCGCGCCAAACTCATCGATTTGATTCGTCTTAAGCTTCACAGCAATGCTCCAAAGTCTCTTGCTGGTTTGAGGGAAATGGGGTTGGGTTCGCGATCGGGCCTGCCGGTCAGATTTGGGACGGGGTTGTGTGGTTATGGTGGCAGTGGCGGTGGTGATGGTGATAGTGGGTGAGAGGGGGAGAGAACTGCGAAACCCATAGTTAATAATGAAAATAACTAAAGCATTAAATTAGAGCATTAAAATAATTAAAGCATTAAATTAATAAATTCTTTTATTAACAAATTACATATAATTTATTAACAAAAGATAACTTAACAAATACATCATATAAAAATTGAATTAAACATATAAGGACTAAATCTTACAAATAAAGACAATGTGGTCTCCACTTGCCACGTGTCATGAGTTAATTTACTTTTTTACCCTTAACTATTTTTTTTTACTTCTAATCTCTTTATAATGATTAAATCTTACAAATAAGGACAATCTGCTCTCCACTTGTCACATATCATGAGTTAATTTACTTTGTTACCCCTAACTACTTTTTTTGACTTCTAATCCCTTTATGCTAGTTTTTTTTTCTAAGAATAATTTTTTTTATGTTACTTTGGTGTCATGTATCAATAAGACATTTACAATTCTAACCTTCATGCATGGATAACTAAATCTTAATTATTTTCTCTAATCCAAAATCTTCTTTGTTCAATTTCTACTACTTGCTACTGCACTTGTACTCGTGTTCTGCTACTACACTCGTCATTGCCTAATCCTGCTACAGCCCTAGTACTCATGTTCTGCTACTGCACTAATCCAATCCTACTACTGCACTTGCTGCACTCATACTCGTCCAGTTCTGCTACTACACTCGTCATCGCCTAATTCTGCTACTATACTCGTCCAATCCTAATACTGCACTCGCTGCAGTCATGCTCATCCAGTTCTGTTACTGCCCTCGTACTCGTGTTCTGCTAACTACTGCACTTGTCCATTCCTGCTACTACACTCATACTCGTTTAGAAATGAAAATGTTTGACCTTTTTGTCTCTATGTCAGAGATTCCCAAATGTTTCAAAAGACATGTTCTTTGGAAAAATTAGATCATAAAACCTAAGACCTATTCACCGGGAGGAACAATAAAAATCTTTTATAGTCAGTTGGTACTGCTACTAGAACAGTAGTAGACTCTTCAAGTCACTCTCTAATCTCTAAAAGACTCAATCTGTTTTTTCACTTTTTCTCTCTTTGTAATCTCTGCCAAGCTGTACCAAACATAACAATAGCCACAAAACCAGCGCCTCAAATCTCAGCGGCCGACTCTTCACAGCAAACCTCTACCTTTACCTTCCCAACTGCTGCGCACGGTGTGAAGACCCGAAATTTCAGTTAAATATTTCGTAATTCAATATTTCTCAAATTATATAAATTATGAGTTGTGAGTGTGATTCGAATGTCGTTAATTGAGAAATTTGGTTTCGAATGATTTTAGTTTCGAAATTTAACGTTATTTAGGGGTTACTAAAAATGGACTTTTTTTACGTAAGGAATTTGAAGAAACTTCATTCATAAAAGTCGTAGAGCTCGTTGATACGAATTTGTGCGTGTGCGGAACACAAGAATCGGAGTTTGTAGGAAGAAGTTATGGCATTTGGAAGTTTTCGATTTTGTATATATATAGGTTGCCATTTTTGGAAAAATCAGAAAAAATAAAAAAATAAAACCCTAGCTCTCTCTCTCTCTCTCTCTCTCTCTCTCTCTCTCTCTCTCTCTCTCTCTCTCTCTCTCTCTCTCTCTCTCTCTCTCTCTCTCTCTCTCTCTCGCGGCACCGAACCGGAAGCAAAAACAGAGCAAGATTTCTCCAGCCGAGTTCGTGCTCCTCCGGCCACTGTTAGACGCCAAACCACCTCCCACGGCTTCGCCTCGACCTTGCGCAGCTGCCAGAGGCAGCCTTGGGTCGTGGCACGGCTTGTAACGGCGGCGGGAAGCTGGTTTCCATTTTCGGCCGTTTTGAGTGCGAAGCGAATATCTCGATTTCTAGACCACCAAACTTCGTGTTCTTTGGCTTGTTGAACTCGTATTAAGGAGTAGAACACGCAGCAAAAAGGACAGCACCTGAAGTGGAGGTTTTCACGCTCGTCGTAGCTCCCAACGGTTTCTGCAGTTTTTCCGGCCAAACCGGACTGTTTTGGTAAGTTTCGGCCACTTTCACTCATTTTCTCACTTCGTGTTAGTTATGAAAGTTTCTCAAAATGATGAAACGAAGAGGATAAGCTCAGCTCCGACACCATTGGTGGTGGTTGGCGGCGGCTCTGCCCTAAACTCCGGCGGCCCTTTCCGACCACCTCCGGGGGTACCATGAGTAGTTTCTGCTCATTTTTAGATTCTACATGTCGATACGATCATTTTGATATATAGCATGTGAATTTTGGATATCGTATGAATTAGTTATGAATTTTACGATTTCGATTAATTTCGATCGCTCGATTTGTGATCTATGAAGTTTGGATCGTCCGATAGAATTCTATTTTTGATATAATAATCGTAGGACTGTCCCGATGACTTTGTGTGGTCACAGGTGAAGATCCGACCGTTGGATCTTCATATAAGTGTGTTTTTGAAGTTATACGCTAAGTTAATTATCGTTTTGATTAGGTGTTTGACGGAATTGTTAGCGGACGATTGTGAATCGTATTTTGGGCTGTAAGAAGACACAGCGGGAGTTTAGAGGTGAGTAAATCTCACTTAGTTCATTTACGAACCGAATTTCCTTAATTGCTCAATTTATTGTTATGTGTGAGAAAATGGTTTTAAGAAATGAGTTTTAAAGTATATTAAAAAATGAATTTCTTGATTTTGTATCGTGTGAACTATAGTTGGTATTAGTGATCATTTCTGTGTGGATGGTTACGTATATATATATTTACGTGATTATATATTGAATGGTGTGACATTAAGGTGTGGAATTGTGATACTATGTTGTTGATAAATTTTGATAATATGATTTTAGTTATGTGGTTAATATTTGATAAAAGTTGGTGATAAGCATGTTGATTTTGTGAGTTGAATAGAAGGTAGAGAAACGTAGGATTCTGAGGATCGGAGGGTCCAAGGATCTTTGGTTAATGATAACCGGAGTGTATGTGTTCCGAGGACAGGGAGGTCCAAAGTTCGACCATTAAATAATAACGGCGATATGTTGTTCTGAGGACATGAAATGGTCCAAAGTTCGCGGGTTACTGAGTAACCTGGAGGTGCCGTTGCTTGACCCTGGGCCAAGGTGTCAGAGGTAACGAGGAAGTTAGAGCTCTAACGTGGGGCCAAAGTGGCGATAGTTGTGATTAGGTGCCAAAGTGGCGAGAGTCGTGATTTGGTGACTGTGGAATTGTGTTCCATGTTGTTTCATGTGTGTTGGATTGATGTTGCTTGTGGTTGTTGAGATTGTTGGATGTTTACTTGAGATAAATGAGTTGTGGTCTAATAAATCAACCGTTCATTCTCATTTACTCACACGAGCTTTCAGAAAGCTTACCGGGTTTTGTGTTGTTGCAATCCCGGTACACTATTCAAATGGTGTAGCGGATAATCCTGCAGGTCAGGATAATCAGGGGGTGAGCGAGCTGCGTAGGGCAGCAGGGTTGAGACCAGCACTTGGTCTATTTTGGTGTGTTTGTAGACTCTTGTGTGCAGAACATTTTATTTATATTAGTATTGTAATAATTGACTCGAGAGATAGTTTGCTACGAGGTTTGTATTATGGTTTGTGAGATGTTGTTTTTGAGAAAAAATGCAGGACGTTATTTGTTTAGTTGTATTCATGTTTCGGATTTGAATTTATTATTCGAAATTCGGGGCGTGACACACGGCGCCCAAGATCGGAGCGGGAAGCAAGAGATCTACTGCTTTACCTTGGCGGCGTCGGCGCCATAGTGCGTTGCACGATTTCTGGCACGATTGGGCAAGCGGCGGGCGGGTCCAGGATGAATGGAAGGAGGATCTCACCATTCATGATGAGGCAAGATTTTTGCTAGCTCCATATTGGGGATTAATGGAAGGAACTGTATCTGCAAGCTGGGAATTTTTTAGAAGAGAAATAAAAGAGACGATTTTTGATAATAGCATAGCAGTAATTTTAACAAAAAAATGTATTTATTCATAATTACGCATGAAATCTCAGAGATTAGGTCTACTTCATTCTTCTTGGGCTTGGACTTTGTGTCCTTATTTGTATAAAGGGCTAAATACAGATTACTACCCTGTAGTTTGAGTCCAAAATCAATTCAGTTCCTAAACTTCTAATTTCATCAAAAACACCCTTGTACTTTCAATTTTGATCTAATAGGTCTAATTTCTTAGGTTTCCGACGATTGAGTTATTTAACTTGTTAACGTGGCTCATATATGGCCTATGTTTTATGATGTGGTGTCTGCAGGCCACCTCTAGTCAATTTAAGAGGGAGTCCTACTATTAAAAATAAATAGTTTTTCTACAAATATCCAACTATAACTTGAACCCATAACAGAATATTAACGAATTAGACCTATTAGATCAAAATTGAAAGTGTAGGGGTGTTTTTGATGAAATTAGAAGTCCATGGACTGAATTGATTTTGGACCTAAACCACAGAGTAGTAACCAGTATTTAGTCCTTGTATAAATCTAATACAAGATGAGTTTTCTGTTTTTTCAAATTTGGTTTGTTACGTATATATAATTTTCTATTCTTTTATTATAGTTAACCACTTAACCATAGTTATATTTTATACGACGTGGCAAGCTATAATAGGGTGGTGATATCATCACAAACTTAGATGTGATGAGCAAATTTGAATCCACCCAGAATATTTATATTAGATAAAAACATAGGGTGCAATTATTGCCACTCTATCATTTACTTTGCTCACCCTACTTGCTCATTCCACCATACATTTTAATTTCAATTATTAAATTTACTTATGTAACTCATTTCTCTTTCAGAAATATCTTATATAATATATCTAATTGAAGAAAATTCACAAAAATCTCTCATTTAATTTATACCAATAACAAAACTAAAATATATTAAAGTTTCCTAATAAAATCATAATCTGATTTACTTCCATTTTTTTTCCTTTCAATTTCAATGTTCATCTATTTTAATCTATATCCAAAGATTAGTAAGTTAACAACTATGAGCAATGAAGAAAAGATTGATTTTGTTTTTCGTGTTTTAATATTTTACTTTCAGTGTTCATAAAGAATATTGCAAAAATTTTGATGAACTTAGCACTAATGGTTTTATGAATTGAATAACGAACTAACCATGAGGAAAGAACAAAAAGGACAAAAAAAAAAGTAATAAATTCAAATTTGGGTGGAGAAGAAGAAGAAGATTAATATTATCCAATGAGAAATAAAGTAGTCTTATATTTAGTTAATTGGTCATGTATTTAGGTTTCTTTATAAATTTAGATTTAGAAAATTAGTGTACTTATTAGTCATTTTGTATTTGGGTAATATAGTATTTTAATAATTCAAATTTTTTGAATAAAAAAAAGGTATGGTGGTAATAGCCACACCCAAAACATATCGACAATGCAAACTACTTATCTTATATAATAAAGATAAACTTTTAGGTTCTATTTTTTTTGAAATAGTGTTAGTACAACTTCCCTCAAGTCTTAACTTTTAATGAAACCATAGAATACATGGGGGACATTGTATCTAAACCTCAAAATACAATAAGTATTGAGAGAACATGCCAAGATAATAATAGGAGTCTCCACTAAACATATGTATTCTAACAAACACCAATTAGCAAAAAGTGCACTACTGGCAATTTTATTCGCTTTACAATCACTACGACAAAAGTCCTCATTTCAGACAGCACAGAATTGCCCTCGCAAAAAAACTCCTTTTTCAACCACAAAAAAATGGTCATCGGAAATGTTTTGTCAAAATATATTTTATTCCCGAGGGACAATATGCTGTAGGAAAAGAGTTCCAATTTCGTCGGAAAAACAAAAAGAATGGCTGGACCTTTTGGCGCCAGCATTATTTTCGACAACATTGTGTGTCGTCAGTAATGGTAAGCCTATTTCCCAGAGGCAGTTGACTTTGTCGGAAATGATTTCTTAATTTTGAGGGCAACGAAGTACCCTCGGTAATGAACAAGTATTTCCGACTGCTAATTACTGACCCTTCCAAATATTTCTCTAAATTGTATTATTTTTATAGGATCTCTAACTTTTCAAAATTAATTTTACCATTTTCCACAGGTTACTTGATGACTATATTATTAGTTTATTAGAATTGATGCAATATATGTTAAAGACAAAATTTTATTATATATTGGTTATAACGTAAGATCAGATAAATCTCATACTATACAGAGACACACACACACACACACACACATGTACAAAGATCATATCTAGAGCGAGGCCTCGCTCTGAAATTAAAGTGTGAGGTTGGAGTTTAGGGTCACTTTTCGGTCTCATATCCACGTCTCAACAGTTCAGTTTTTAGATACTAATGTATAGATCATCTCTGTAAAGTTTCAGCCCAATTGATGATCTTTAAGGTATCTAACTCAGTTAAACCAATGGACGAACTGAATCTGTCCACCATGAACCATACTAGCTTTAGGGCAGTTTATCAATGCCTTAACGGCCATCAATTTGGCTGAAATTTTGCAGAGATGATCTATTAGTACCTAAAACCTGAACGGTCAAGATGTGGATATGAGCGATCTACTCATGAAGAACTAAAATTGGATAGTAGAGATGTCGATATATGTAACTGAAAAGTGGGTCTCACAAGAGATCTCTTAAAATGGCCAAAGAAAATATCCATTAGTGAAAGACTCCTACACACACAAACACACACACACACACCATTCATTGTCGATCGATCATGTCTGCTTGTCCACACACACACTATACTGTTATATAATACTATTCATTATCGATCACATACATACTACATATATAGTACGACTGTCCCTCCACACATATATGCATTTGTATACAGTAGACATTGATCGATCATATACAATTATATAGAATAGATAGATGAGAAAAAATAGAATACTAGGGAGTACATTTTTTTTTTGTGTTTTTTTTTTTTTTAAAACTCTAGCGAGTACATATTTATTTATCAAGACTGTTATAAAATATTTTTCATTGGTCGATCTTATATTATAATAAAGATGTTGATCTACATAGTCCGACATACCAACACATATGCATATATATAAGTTCAATGAAAATTGATTAAAAAATCCAGGGAGGAAAAAACTTCCCTCCTATGGAGTAGATTTTCTGCCGCCTATGCATTTATACACACCTTAAGGTCCCGTTTGTTAGCTAGAAAATCAAATCTGGAATGTGAAATAGTTTCTCATTCCATTAAATTGTTATGTTTCGTTAAATCATAAATCTGGAAAGGAAAATAAAATAAATAAGTTGACCAGAGTTCAATTCCATAAAAGAGGCGGAATAGAAATATCATCTAGAGTGTGGTACTTTAATTCCTTCACTCAATGGAATTGAAAATTTACTTGTTTAGCCCCTCGTAAAATCTGGTCAATTAATAATTCTTTTCTCCACTCATTCATTTTTAATTTTCCATATTTAATTCGATTGGGCATTATTGGAAAATCATTACAAATTAATTCTCTCAAACCATTTTCTAATCTCAAGTCTTGAATCCTTCCAAATACCACAAATGAAAATGCTGAATCAATTCCATTCCATCCTTGAAAGGAAAATTAGTACAATTCATTTTCCCACTGTAACATTCCGGTCAACCAAACGGGGCCTAATAAGGAGTGTTATCTCACCAAAAAAGGGAAAGACTCCTTATTTCTCCTCCTGTTTAGTTTGACTAAATAATTAAAAAATAAAACTTCCTTTGTCACGCACTTGTTTCTCAAACCCTAAAAGCTTATCTTTCTTCCTCCTCTCTCACTACGACAATGAATTGAATTGAAAAGCTGAGAAGCTTCTTGATTGACTGGGTGACAATTAAAGGTTTGTCCATCCCTCCTCTCTCTATTAGTTTTCTTAATGAACCATATAAACCAACTGACTATGTCTAAATTGTTCCTGAGGGCAGCAACGCATCTTTCTCGTTCCGGTTCAATCAGGTGGGGTGAGGGTAGCAACGCATGTCTTTCTAAATAATAAGTTGATTTTGTACGCAATATTAGGTATATATAAATGTACAGTAGATATTAGTAGGCTTTGCATTCGACTTTCAGGTGCACTGAGAATTCGTAAGTAAAAATATTTTGAATGGATGGATAGAGTAGGTCTAATAGAATCTGCATTCAATTTAAGTCTCTGAGGTTGTACTTGCATTTGACTTTCAATTTACGTGGAGCTCTCCATTTTGTTTTAATCTATATATGTGGTTTACAGCTAATTGAACTGTAGTATAGGAACAACAATTGATTGTTCTGGGACCTGTTATCAAACAAGAGTTAGAAGGTTGTGTAATTTTCTATTTTAGTTTGATCTTGTTCCCTCTTTATTTATTTAATTTTTACGTTGGGTCAATAGTCATCAACAATGTGGCAGCAATATGCTCAAGGTCAACAGAGTTAGGTCAATCAGATTGGATGGTCCAATGGTTCATAATGTAGAGGATCTCCTAAGGATTCAGATTACAATTATGTAATTGTGATGCTTATTGTTAATCTGTCATCCAATGATATATGAATAATAAGCATTCTAGAGATTTCAAAAAGCTTGATTTTCTCAAATACATGTGCTGGTGTAGAGTAATGAATTGGATTGATTCAGTGGTCAAGGTTTATCTAAATACAAACGTACATACACACTACACACATATGAGCTTATTCTGACTTTTGTAATGTTTTGAATTTCCTAATATAATTTCCTCCGAAGCACCAGGCTTTTGTAATGCTTGTATGACACGCCCCGAATTTTAGAATAAAAATTCAAAATCCGAAACATGAAATTACTACAACCTCAAAATAATCATCCTGAAAATATTTTTTCTTAACATCTTCACCACACGAAATAAAGTCAAAACCGAATTTAGTCTCGGTTAATTATTACAACTCAAAACCAAAATGAACTGTAAAGCTCTAAATGAGCATACACCCCTCATAACTAAATGAAATAACAAAAACTGCTGTAACACCTAAGCAGCTCGGTCACCTCCCTGGTTATCCTGACCTGCAGGAATATCCGCTACACCATTTGAATAGTGTACCGGGATTGCAACAACACAAAACCCGGTAAGCTTATGAAAGCTCGTATGAGTAAAAGGAAAGAGCTATTACTTAATTTAATTCATAATTATTCCCACACACAACAACACTCAACAATTTTCACAACCACAAGTACTAACAATCTCAATCAACACCAATTCAATATATCAAGACAAACCCCAACTCACATCTTTCTTCACAACCCTCAACAGTATTTATAAAAATACGGTACTTGACAGACTAGAGCTCTAACTGAATCGTAGCCCTTCACCTGGCCTAGGTTATGGTATCCGACATATTTATCATTATCGTATTTCATCAATATGTATATCTATATACATATTTAGAACGTCCGGTAATTCCACATACTCAACCAATCGTATCCCATCATCCACCCAGGATTAGAACGTCCGATTATCCCACACCGGTCACTACGTCGACCCTAAACCCATAAATGAGCACAACATATAATATCACATACTGAAATCAACTCAACCAAGATACACCATATTATTATGGAATTACACAATTGAAATATAATCAATTCATCAATTCAACTCAATCATATCATCACTCAACAATCCGCTCATCATTATATATTTTCCACGTAAATATATATATACGTAATCATCCACTCAGGAATGACCACTAATACAATCTATAGTTCACACAAGAAAATTCATGAAATTCATTTGTATAATTAAAAATTCATTTTACTTACCTATGGACCGTGGTGATTCAAGTCCATGAAATTTTAAAACAAATATTTAATCCGCAAATATTTTTTTCACACAATTACCAAAAATAATTAAATTTAAAACGCTCGGTTCGTAATATGAACCACGTGAGTTTTACTCACCTCGAAATTCCCGCTGCGTCTGCAATACAATTATAATTAACGCCGAAATAGCCCACTCAAATAAAATCCGTCAATCACCTAATCAAATGTGATTCGAATTTAGCCAATAATTTCAACACATAATTTAACTACTATTTAATGGCCGGATTCTAATTTACATTAAAATCCGAAGAGCGGGTTCTCACGAATCGCTCCCCTAATTACCGTTTTGCACATATACGAAGATCCAAAGGTCGGATCTTCACCCATGACCACACAAAGCCTCTGGGACAGTCATATGTTCATCATATCAAATTTACAAGTTCATCGGACGGTCCTAATTTCACATATCAAAAATTTAACGATCGAAATCGATTGAAATCACAAAATTCATAACTAATTCATATGATATCTGAAAAATACGTATAATACGCCGAAATGATCGTATTGAAACATAGAATCATAAAATAGACAGAAACCAAATTTTAGACCTCCGGAGGTGGCCGGAAAGGGCCGCCGGACTTAGGGACAGAGCCGTCACCGACCACCACCAATGGTGTCGGGGCTGAGTTTGTCCCCTTCGTTTCATCATTCTGAGTAACTTTCATAACTAGCACAAGACCAAAAAATGACGGGAAGGGATCGAAAAGTACCAATTACAGTCGGCGGCCGGAAAAATTCCAGAAACCGGCGAGCTTGAAAATCGACGTGAAAAACTGCAACCTCACGCCTCGATCCCTTCTGGAAACTAGTTCAGAACTTCCTTGCGAACTCAACAAGCCAAGAATCACAAGAAACGATTATGTATAGCTCGAGATATTTGGATCGAAAGTTGGTTGTTTCGATCCGTACGGGGTCGAGCTCCGACGAACGTGAAAACGTTCAACCCAGTTCCGGTCCTTCTTGGTGCTTGTAGAGGAAGTTGAGGCGAGCTCAATGAGCGAAGAATCAAGTGAAATGGTGGTCTGTAGCTCGAGATATCGAGATCGAACCGAGAACGAACCTTTTCGGTTAGGGCTGTGCCGCCGCCGCTGGCGATCGTGTGGCGGCGCAAGACTGCCTCTGGCAGCTGCGCAAGGTCGAGGCGTAGCTCCTGGAAGTGGTTGCAGCTCGAGTGGTGGCCGGAGGAGGAGATGGGAGCACGGTGAATCCGTGCTCTGTTTTGGCTTTCGGCCGAGAGAGAACGACGCGAGAGTTGAGAGAGAGAGTGAACAGTCTTATTTCCAAAAAAAGGAAAGGAGGCCGGTGAAAAAAAATAGGATTTCCAAAAATTTCTAGGGTTTTTTCCTATATATACAAGTTTCAGAAAATCTTCTAAATTCGATAACTAATTCAGAAAAAATCCGATCTTTGTGTTCCGCACGTGTACGGACTCGTATCGATGAGCTCTACAATTTTCATGAAGGAAGTTTCCCCAAATTTTGCATGTAGAAAAAGTCGATTTCTCAAACCGAGCATTTCGAGCTTTTCGTTAAAAATAATCGTTTCGAAACTTCGATAATTCTAAAAGTGATTTATTATTGACTAATATTCGTGAAATCGCGTAATAGTCGTTCAACACAATTACTCGAATGTAAAATGAAAATTGCAGGTATTACATTGTATGTTTTCTCAGACTATTTCTTACACATTTAGTTAAGTTACTGTCATCTGAAGTACCTAATATTGAAGAATCGGGGTCTATCTGTAGTCTGAAGGATCTTACCACTACATATTAATGTTGTTAGAAATTCACTTCATTGACAGATTCAAAAGATAACCGTCGATGTAGTTAATGTAACATGACAGAGTTTTATTTGTTTATGTCGTTTGAAGCTTAGTTGATGCTTCTGTTGTTTGATTGACAGCACAATGACAGTTATATGTGGACTGATTTCCTATGCAACAACATTTATACTATGAGTTATGTTGTTTGAGGTTTGTTTGGACTACAGATAATTTTGATTCTTGTGGTTAGATTTGTTTCCAACTACAGTTTTGTTTTTTTATATTGTTTGAATCTCACTTGGAGTATAGTCTTACTCAAAATTATGTTGTCTGAAGTAGAAAGAAACAACAGATAAATGTTTTGGGAAATAATCTTGGACAACAAATTTAGACATACATTTGTGGATATAATGTCACTTAAACAACATCAATGTGATGAGTTATGTCATCTGATTGCAACTTCTGTTGTTTGATATTGATGTTGACTTCACTTTTCTGTTGTTTGATATTGATATTGATTTCACTTTTCTGTTGTTTAAAAGTAAGAAGAAACAACATATTATAGTTTGGTTTAGTTGTTCCTATATATGTTGAGACAACATATATTGTTAAACCTGTGTTGGATTTTAACCATATCAACATCATTCATAAATAACAATCACCAAAGCCATAAAAATTAGTCATCAAAATGAAGCCATATTTGTCATTGTCTCCGCCAAAATACATGAATACATATAGTGATCAATCCCATCAGTTCCCTAATACTAAACTAGGTTCAAGTATGATCGATGAAGGCACAAAAAAACAAGCTAGGTTTAAGTATGATCCTATAGTGACCAGTTCTCTCTATAGGGACAAAAGAAGTTCCTTAGTACTATTCATCTACCATATATATATATATATATATATGGAACTGACATGGCGATCTGCAAGCTGTTCTCTCCCAGTAAAATCGACATGAAATAGTCAAAGCAATCTGCATCACACATCAAAAGGGAGACATAAGTGAACTGAAATGTTAAGGCATGAACAGCCTAGCTTTGGGAATTTACTAAAAATTCATTTCTATAGCCATGAACTTGAAATTTTGCAAACTCATAGTAAACATGTTAAGGTAGAACACACTGAAATTTCATACAATTCGGAGTTCGAAAAGTAAGGAAAAAGATGAACACAATCTGACTGAACTGCAGGAGTTATATAAAAAATCTCAGCAGTATGGTCAATTTAGAAAATTCACCAAAAATTCATTGTAAGTCCAATTGACATGAAATCAGTTTTGAAACAACCAATTCAAATGCATAATTCAATATACATAAAAATCAGAGGTTAAATGATTCAAATAGGATTTCAAATCTCAACAGAAAATCAGAGGATACATTCAAAATGCTGGAACTTTCCCAAATGCAGACCAAATTTGGAAACATCACTGAAAATTTACTTTGCTTCGGAATAAGATGAAAATTTTCAGATCATTTGTTAACTAATAGAAAAGAAACATATCAAAATTTCAGAATATTTGAAGATCAGTAAGTAGGGTAAAACAAATACCAAAGAGAGCTGTGCTGCAGGGAAGTTTCTGCAGAATTCCAAAAGAAGTTAGCACCTATCCATGAGTTCTTGGATCAACAACTTATGGACTACAAGTTATGAGTATCCTAATATCTCTCTCTCTCTCTCTCCCTCTCTCACACACACACACACAGAGGGCACTTTCTGCAACAGGCTTTGAACTTTTCTCAGATGTTAATCATTAAGGATAACAATCAATTTTGAAAATATATGCAGACATCAAAATCAAAGGGCATCATAAGAGGCAATCTGATGTTTATACAATGAAGAGAAATTCTCCTTCATACCATCCCATCATTCAAGATCGACAACATAAATTACACTAAAACGAAACTCAGCTGAAGTCAGCCACAACTAAAGCCAATTGGACTTGAAACATGATAAGGCAATTTGTAAAGCTATGCTTACATGGATTCATCATCTGGGTGGGCAACAATCAGCAATGCAGTTCTCTTCTGGGCACTACCACTTGATATCAACAACACATTATACTAAACCAATAGTCAAAAAAAAAAAAAAAAAAACACTCTGTAAAATATAAACGCTCGTGCAGAACACCCACCATTAATAGAATCATCCAAGATAGCGCCCTTGGATGGTGAGTATGAACCATGGAGAAATTTGAACAGAGAAGCTATTAAAATAAATAAAATGTATATCGGATAGACTGGACTACTTTGATGAACAGAGCTCATTGTTTATGTATTTTAACCTTTATTAGCTCACATACTATAACGATGTTGTCAACAAAGTGCATAGGATCTGAAACAAGAAGATTCATTCACATGAACTATAAGCATAAGAAACAAAACAGACACACACACATTTAAACGCAGCCTGAGGAATGTAGACATTATTAAGCTATCAAATTTATCCATTTGTCTATTACACAAGCTTCGACTAATTCTCAATCAAAATCACAACTAGCAAAGCTGCAAAAGTAAAGCTCACCCAGTGCAGTAATGCTTGGGAATGTAGACATCCCAAACAAGCCCAAATCTCTCGCGTCAACTACATAGCTCTTCCGTTCCGCAAATTAACAAACTCTAATGAAAAAAAAAACTGAACAAACACCAAAAACACGTAAAGCAAAAACCGAATTCGATTCAAAGAATTGAGGAGCTGCAATTCAGATGAATGTTCCAGACCAAAAGGTTTCCATTATTCTGCTCCCAGCGCGCTCCTTCCCCAGCCATTGCCGCCCCTGTAGCCTCTCCTCAGAGTAGAGAAAAAGAAAGATCGAATTGCAAAAGAAGAAAGATCACAAGAAAATCAAAGCTATGTCGCTGACCTCCGGTGTCGTCAGATAACACAGCCTTAGTCAACTAATTGGAGGCTGAAGAGACCATTGGTGGTGGCGATATTGCTGGATGATGTTCGGAGATCGAAGATGGAGAAACCAGATCTACTTTATCTCTCCTGGTACTCTTTTTAATCTCTACGCTTCGATCTCTCTTTCCTCGAAAAACTTGACATGACTCAGCTTTGGTTGTTGATTTGTAGACCGATATGAGAGAGTAGTGAGGGAGGAAGAGCAGCGAAGACGAGGAGCTGCTAGGTTTGGGAGAGGGTAAACAAGAGTTTTTTTTATTTTTTCACCAAGTGTGGGAAAACACGGGGTCTAGGTCAGAAAAGGGTGGATAAGTTGTAGTTGAGCCAAAAAATGGTTTTTGGCCAGACAAGGAGAAATAATTTCTTCATTTACTCAAACAACATAATTTAGTTGGAGCTATTGTCTGAGTTTTTCAAATTACAACAAATTTGAAAAAATTGAACAAGTAAGGATTCTGCTACTATTTAGACAACAGAAATAGCTAAAACTAATGTCTGAAGATGTTCAAAAAAATCAGACAATAGAAAAAACGTCTTCTGTCATCTGAGGGGTATGGTATGAAGCATTTTTTGGCATAGTGTCGTTTACTTAAAACAGTACCATCCTTCAATCCTAGGACCAGTTGAAAATCCATGCATGCCCTATCACTACACTAAGGTGGCTAGTAAAGCTTTATGACAACACGGGTAAAATTAGGGTTCATGTAGCCCATGATATCTCCCTGCCCTTCATTTGAAGAAAACCCTAAAGATTATTTCTGGAGTGGTTAAAGAGATCACGTATGTTTTTGAGAACTTGATTGGTAAATGCAACGACTGCAATTTAATTGTTCATGAGCAGGGATCCTGCCCTAAAACTGTAGCACAGGGACTCGTAGAAGGTTGCAGTAGAAGAGCCAACACAGCTTGCTCTTACCTCCCAATTCCCAGGTTTTACTAACCTGCATTTTCAAAATGGAGCATTTTGCTTTCAAGGTTTGCAAGCAGCTATCCTGCCTCCCATTGCACGCAACCTATTTGGAACTCCTACTCCTCACAAACCACATAAGCCCATTGTGATTCGAAATGAGGATATTAGGCTGGCAGATAATGCTTTGGCTCTAGTCCCAGTCACTACTGAACAACAGACAAGCAAAGGGGACCGTCCTGCAACATCTTACACTTCTCCAAAGAACCCAAAAGTGTTTTTCAAGGAATGGAAGGATGCCACTAGTCCATCCATGCTCCAAAAGAGGCTGAAAGTACCGGAATTCCACACAAAATTCTCTGCAAAATCTCTTGGTTTGATTGAGGCTTCAGGAGGAGTTTTGATTCCTAAGGAAAGCATAAGCCTAAAAGAGGACTCGCTTCCAGTCAAGAAGAAGAAGGGAAGGCCGTTGGGGTCAAAGAACAAGAATCCCTCCAAGAATAAAAAAGTTTCTGCTGAAGAAGTGCTAAGTGTGGTCTGCTCTAGCAAACCTCCAAGCCCTAGTGTTAAGGGCAAGGGGAAAATTTAGTTTTCTTTTCATTTGAATTTTGCTTATTTACTTGTCTTTGGTAACATAGTTTATAGGCTTTCTTAAATAAGTGAGCATGAGTGTCGTCAAATGATCAGACCTAATCTATGTATCGCTGTGATTTACCACAAACTCTTTATCTGCCCATAGATGGTAGATGGAGGATATGTAATGGTCCTTTCTGGCCTGAGAATTAATATATCGACATAATATTCTTCAAAAAAAAAAACTGTGCCATCCTTGAAATAGTTCCTTCTAAACAAATTAAATAGACAACTTAATGAATCATATGGAATAGGAACCATTTCAGAAAAATATTTCTACATTTAGTTATGAATTTAATTCTTTTCATCTGGTGTTGATGAAAATGCTTGTCTTATCATTATCATAGATTTATTGGCAAATTGAGAGGAGATGGCGATTGATAAATCCTGGATGCAATTAAGTAGATCAGGCCCAAAGTATGATCAAGGAGTTACAGAGTTTCTTGATTATGCATATAGCCATGATAAGTGGGTAGAGTATGTGGTTTAAATAAAGACAGACTTGTGTGGTCTGAAGTGCACTTGCATCTCCTTAGATATGGAATTAAACCACACTATTCTTTCTGGAATTTCCATGGGGAGGCTGATGATGATAATAGCGATGAAAGTGAGGATGATAGTAATAGTGAGACTAATAAAGGTGCTGATAATGGAGCAACCCCTATGAGCTAAGTGATGACATGCAAGATTTGATAGAAGAAATTTTTCCTCAAGATCCAAATGAAGATGCACAAAGATTTTACAAGTTGTTGGAAGAGGCGGAGACACCATTATATGAGGGTTGCAAAAAGTATTCCCCAACTTATCATTTATTGTCAAGCTGATGCACATCAAGTTTAGCAATACTTGGAGCAACAAATCATTAAACATGTTGCTAGAACTGTTAAAAGATGCATTTTCTACGTGCAAAAAACTTCCCAAATCCAATTACAGTGCAAAGAAGATTGTTCAAGAACTCGGTCTTCATTATGAGAGAATTCATGCATGCAAGAATGACTGTAGAATTTATTACAAGGAGCATGGAAATGCAACAGAATGTCCTGTATGTAAGTCTTGAAGATGGCAGACACAATGTGGCAAAGGGCGACAAAAAGATGCGAAAGAAGATTCCTTGGAAGGTGTTGCGATATTTTCCTCTCACACCAAGACTTCAAAAGTTGTTTATACCATCCAAGACAGCATCAAGTATGAGGTGGCATTCTGAAGAACGTGTGAAAGATGATGTGTTAAGACATCCAGCGGACTAAGAGGCTTGGAAACATTTTGATCAAATTCATGAGTCATTCAATACCGACCCTCGAAATTTACGACCTGGATTGGCAACTATTGGGTTCAATCCTTATGGAAGTATGAGTGCAAGCCATAGTACTTGGCCAATTCTTTTATTTCCATATAACCTTCCTCCATGGAAGTGCATGAAAGAGCCCTATACTTTCATGAGTTTATGTTATGACCTGGATTTTTGTTATTTAATTCTTGCAATTAATAATGGATTAGTTGTATAAATTATGGATGTTATACTTTATTCATATGTCGTATATGAAGTGGAATTATTTTCAGACGAATATTAATTCGAAATGCATGGTTTTAGGGGGTGCAAAAGGTTGACTTTTTATACGTTAGGTTTCTCCAGAAACGTCCTTCACGGAAGTCATAGAGCGTGTCGATATGAGTTCGTGAACATGTGGAACGCGAGAATTGGAGTTCGTATGAGAAAGTTATGAGCGATTGAAAATTGGGAAAATTCTATAAATAGGAGAAAAATTCTGGATTTTGCGAAGAAGGACAGAATTTTTTCTAATTTCTACCCGAGACCCTCTTTTCGCTCTCTTCCTACCCAAGCCCAGATTTTTGTCTCTCTGGTTTTCCAGCCATATCTTCCTTATTTGGCCACCGATTGACGTGAAACAAGTTAGTTTTTTCTCGTCTCGATCCCCTCTACAAGTTTGCAAAAGAAATCGAAGTGAGATACGAGTTGTAGGAGGCGTTGCAAGGCCGAGAAAAGGCCGTGATGGGGATAAAATAGCCCTCCTTGGTTCTTACTCCTCCAGCCACCTTAGTCGGTGATTCTTGAGGGGTTTTGTAGCCCAGAGGCTAGGGAAGGATTCTACAAAGGTGGTTTGCAATGATTTCACATGTGGAGGACGAACTGAAGATTTAAAGATCTAGGGTTTCAATTGGCCCGATTTGTTCTAAGGTAAAATTTGATCTTTTGCCTTATAGTCGTTTGACTTCGATGTAGTTGGGAAAGTTGAAATTGAAGTTGAGATGAAGAACCTTTTTTTAGGAAGTTTGGCCAAATTTCGACTTTGGATTGGCGGCAGTGTGGTGGTGTTTTCTGGTGGCTTCCGACCACTTCAGAGACAGTTTCTATTCCTTCGATACCAGCATTTCTATATACAATACGTAATTTTTGGAGATCATATAAATTTGTTTTGATTTTTACTGTTTCGAACAGTTCGATTATTTGATCCATAGGATTCGAGCGTTTGATTGACTTGTGGTTTTGACATATCGATCGTAGAAGTATTCCAGAGACTTTTGGTGGTCTTGAATGTGGTTTCGCCTGGTTTGGCGTTACACTGGGGTTGTAGTTCGATTTGGGATTCGAACTTCAATCACTTTGTGATATATGGTGTTAATGCGCAGAATATCGCTATGTGATACCGGCTTCCGTTAACGTGGACGAGGGTCCAATCTTCCGATATATGTATGATTTGTGGAGTTCCACCAATCTGTCAAGAGGAATACAACAGCGTTAAGAAGGCAGACTACGGTTGGTGGTCTTCGCTCCTCCGATGCTAAAGTTAGACGATGTACTTATATTGATAAATGTGGCGGTTAATAGCTATTAAATGCGTAATCAATAAAGAGAGAGAAGTGGACCTTTTATAGCCAAATTAGTGAGTTGCCTCACTTTCCACTTCGATGTGGGACTGATATGCTTCAGTTTGCTAAGTTCTGGTTCTTTCTGCAAAGACAACTTTAGGTGGCGCGTGTCGGCGCGTGGGAGCATATTTCAGCCTGTGGCCAATTTATAGGTGTAGGTTGTGTTGATGTGTTTTCGATAGTCACACAGCTGAGGTATTTTGACAAGTAATGTCGGTGGCATAAGTGTTGATTATGGCTGACAAGTATATGATGTATATACAAGTCCCCCAGTCCCCAGTCGAGGAGGAATTTATTGGTTGGGGAGTTATCACAACTAAGGCGGCCCCTTTAGTTATATGTCGGGCATAATCAGTGCGAGTGCGTCGTCGACCATAGATTTTGTCTGAGCGAGATCTTGTGCCCTTTCGGGTGGGCCCATGCTAGGCCCTCCAGGGAGTCCCCCACTCCCCGGCGAAGAAAGACCTCCATTTGGTCGGATGATTGTTTGTTAAGGGGAGTTGCTTGGCAGCATAAGGCGGTAGGTGGTGATCCCACTCTTTCGGTGCCTTAGTGTCAGGAAGTTATTGATCAATGACTGCCGTTAGCTGTGTTAATAGTTCCCTTACTCTTTCTCGGAGAGAAAAAAAAAACTTTACTGCACCGCCTCGTTGAGGTCGGTGTATTGATGATATCGGCGGTATGTCCCTGGTTAGGTGTGTTCTGCTGAACCTACTTTGGTTCGCATACCATGTCTTTTTATTGTTTGGCGGGTTAGCGATGTTGGGCTTCGTGACTTGGCGTTTGTCGGTTTGGTGATTGACGGTGTATTTGTTCTCCGTATATAGAATAGTTCTTATTGGTGAAACAAAGTTGGTATCGGGGAGTGCACCTTGTTGGCGGTACTTTCAGTTTGGTGGCGGATAAATGACTTAGCCAGTTGCCTACTAGTATTACGTTGTAGATTTTACTTAGCGGAGAGTAGGGCTATATGGCGGCTAAAATTTGAAAACTTGTGGTTTTGGCCAGATTCTTTGCTTTTCTGACAAGGTAGGTGACACGTGGGGATTGTTGATAGGGGTGGCGTGCGCAGAAATGCTGTTGCGGAACTGTTGTCGCTTCATCATAAATGTTGCTTTTATGAGTGCGTCGATTTAATCGAGGCGTCGCCACAGTTTTTTTTTGGGGGGGGGGGTACGTGTCGTGATCTGACGGTATGGTCACCCAAACAATGACGGTCACGACTTAAGGCGAGAATTTGTATTTAAGGGGGGAACGAACTCGCCTGTATTTTGTTAGGAGACTTCATTTTATGATTTCCTGTAATTTGTCGGGGTTAGCTTCTATTCCTCTTTCACTAACTATGTACCCAAGGAACTTGCTGGCAGTGATGCCAAAGAAGCACTTTTCTGGGTTCAGGCGCATTCCGTATGTGAGCAATATGGCGAATACTATACAGAGGTTGGTGACATAACCGCTAGCTATTATGCTCTTGACAAGCATATCATCGACATATACTTCAATAATCTTGCCCAAGTGTTCTGCAGACATTGCGTTCATTAGACGTTGGTATGTGGCTCCGGCATTCTTAAGGCCAAAGGGCATGATATTGTAACAATATAAACCCTTGTCAGTGGTGAATGATGTGCATTCTTGATCATTGGGGGGCATTTTTATCTGGTTATAGGCAGAAATAGCATCCATCATGCTGAGTAGCTCGTACCCTGCTGTTGCGTCAACTAGCTAATTAATGCGAGGCAAAGGAAAGTTATCTTTAGGATATGCCTTATTTAAACCTTTGAAGTCGACACACATCCACCATTTCCCATTGGGCTTCTTTACCATTAATACGTTGGAGATCCCTTGTGAATAATGCACTTGACGAATGAAGTCGATGTCTCATAACTTGGTTACCTCTTCCCTGATGGCTAGATACCTCTCTTCATCAAACGCCCATCGTTTCTGCTTACCGGGGTAAAATTATGGCACGATGCTCAGTTTGTGTTGAATTATGTCGGGAGATATTCCTAGTATGTTAGCGTACGACCATGCGAATACTGCGACGTTTTCTTTTAGAAACTGAGTGAGTTCAGCTGCTACCTCAGGGGAGAGTTGGGACCCAATGTGCATAGTTCTCTCTGGGTGCTCATTAGAGATACTTACGATGTGGAGCGATGTCTCAGGGTTGACGGGCTCCTTCTTGTAGTATTTCTCTTCGTCGTCCCTGGGATCATCAATCTTATCTGTCAATTGTGGAGTACTGCCTACCATTAAAATTTCATGGTGGGCTCTTGACCTTGATACCATTGTTTAGTAACATTCACGTCCACCAATATCCTTCCGACAGACGACCTGTTGAGGACAATGTCTATCAAGAATGGGTCGTCATGCGGCAAATGGATACCGCGCTCTTTTTCCTCTGAAAAGGTGATTGGCTCCCAACCAGTTTTGGCCATTTTTGTGGATCGGTACGGATGTTGAACACTTCTTTCGGGTGGTTAGCGCGCCCATAATGCTTTCTTGCTATGTGCGATAAGTTGCTTATGAAAGCACCACCCTCAATAGTGTGTATTCTCCTCATTGGTTCGATGTTGGCGACAACTAGTGGCGGCTATTGCACCTTGTATCGTTCTAGCTTTCCATCGCGGTATAATGACTCAATTGCGGTTTTGAGGGCATTGTAGTCATTAGTGTTATGACCGCTATCTTCATGGTGTTTACACAATTTGCCGGTGTTTCAAGGCTTTCCTACTCTGGGGTATTTTCTTGGGGGTGGTGGTGGGATTTGGTCTTTGCACTGATCATATATTTCTTCATATAAAGTTGTTAAGACTGTAAAGACTTCGAACCTTTGTGCATTTGTGGCGGGCTTATTGTGGCTGTTATCGTGATTGTCGCGACGGTCATTGTGGAAAGCTATGTGGCCTTTACTATAATACTGCTGATCTTTTTGTCGCTTATCTTGGTAATTGCTTTGCTGCCACTTTTTTTTTTTCTCGTTGGGTGGTATGGTGGTATTTTCGTGCTGGGACATGGCATGGTTTATGGATTTGAGTAGAGTTTGTGGTGGTGGTGGTGGCGTGGAGCCATATGTGCTGTACTTAGCTTGGGCATGTGTGACTGCCTCACTCATGACGTAATCATATGTGGCGTTTGTACAATTACAGTTGAGATGGTACAAGAAACTTGTTTTGAGGAGTCCTTGCTTGAAGGCTGCAAGGGCCATTGTTTTATCCAGATCCCGACATCTTGATGTGGCGGTCCTCTATCTCGTGACAAATGATTTTAATGAATCATCACTGCCTTGGTGGATGCTGAACAGTTAGCTGGAGTTGTGGTATCCGTCTGTCATGAGGATGAATCGTGATAGAAATGCATTTGAAAGAGCAGAGAATGAGTCTATGGAGCTTGGTGGGCACTCGAAGAACCAACTCATTGCCTCGCCATCCAATGTTTCACTGAACTGGTGGCAGAGAGTGGCGTCATCAAATCCTTTTTTATTGGTTACCTGTTTGAAAGTATCCATGTGCACAAACGGATCTGTTGCGCCGCTGAATGGGGCTATCTTGGGGGTTTTGGCAAATGTGGGTCGGACGGTTTGCAAAATCTTGGAGGTAAATGGGCCTGGCCTTGCCGTAAAGAGTGGATTTTGTGTTGGCGGTGGGGTACCGGCTTCTGCTCTGAGCAACCTCCCTTCTAGCTCCCTCATTTTTTCCAGTATCATAGTGGTAGCGTCGATAATTGGCTTAGGCATTTGTTGGGTAGGTGCTGCCAATTGTTGGCAGGGTGCCAGTACATGCACTCCCCGTGCTTCTCTGCTGTCCAACACTAAATGAGTAATGGTATTACTTGTTCTTGTGCTAACTCGGGTAGCGGTGCCGGACGCAGCCCTGCTAGTTCAACTGGGTTATCGGCACCGGTGTTGCTCAGGCTAAGCCTTGCACTCTGGGAATGCTCACTTTGAGTTGGTCACGTATTTGCCCCTAGTGCTTTCTTCAACTAACGTCGCCACCTAATTCTGAGCCTCCGCCTTTTCCTTTTGTTCTCTTTCTCGCTCTCTGTTTGCTTTGTCAGGTCCGCCAGGGCTATTTCTAGCATGGCGACCAGATCTTGACCTTGAGTTTGACGACTTAGGCCAATCTGGTTTTCCACCACAGATTGTGGTTGGGGTACCTCTGGGGTGTCAGGTTTTCACTGTCAGTGTTTACCAGTGTGGTAAATAATTCACAGGTGACAGCTGCTAGGTTAACGGGGTTGGGCTGCGGGTTGATGGGCGGGCTTGCTTGCTCCTCAGTGCCATCGCCGCGGTAGGTTGTGGGGAATGACTTGATTTAAAGTCGATTCCCACAAACGGCGCCAATGTTAATGCTCAAAATACCGCTATGTGATACCTGCTTCCGTTAATGTGGACGAGGGTCCAATCTACTAATATATGTATGATTTGTGGAGTTCCGCCAATCTATCAAGAGAAATACAACGACGTCAAGAGAGAAGACCGCGGTTGGCAGTCTTCACTCCTCTGATGCTAAAGTTAGATGATGTATTTGTATTGACAAATGTGGTGGTCAATAGCTATTATATGCGTAATCAATAAAGAGAGAGAAGTTGACCTTTTATAGCCAAATTAATGAGTTGCCTCACTCTCCTCTTCGATGTGGGACTGACATGCTTCAGTTTGCTGAGTTCTGGTTCGTTCTACAGAGACAACTTCTGGTGGAGTGTGTCGGCGCGTGGGAGCATATTTTGGCCTGTGGCCGGTTTGTCGATGTAGACTGTGTTGCTGTGTTTTCAGTAGTCAAACAGTTAAGGTATTTTGACAAGTAATGTCGGTGGCATATGTGCTGATTATGGTAGGCAAATATATGATGTATGTACAGTGTACTGAATTGAGGTTGTACTTTCCTTAGGTGTTTGACAGTGTGCGTTCTGTAAGCTATCTAGTTGTGTGAAGACACAGCAGGAATTTCGGGGTGAGTAATCTCACAATATTCATTTACGACCATATTTACTTATTATTAGGAATTAATTGGTTAATTTTGAATAGATTTGGAAAAGAATATTTGTTTGAAATGGGTTGTGGAAATCAAATGATTGTGGAAATGTTGATTTCTATTGTTTTGAAAAGCATTGAGAATCATGTAACATTTTGAGTCATGTGCGACTTCTTTAAATGTTTTATTTTGAGGGACCGAGAGGCCCGAGGAATTAAGGTCACAAGTAGGTGACTTTAGGTAGTAAATCGAGTAATCACGTCTTTGGCCGGACCAGTGGTTTCGATTCAGTTAGAACTCTAGTCTGTCTGCCAGTATAATTCATGGGGTAACAGAGCGAGGTTATATCTAACTCATGAGTTTATGTTTTTTTTAAGGAATCAAGATATGAGTTCCTTTCCTTATTTACAATTTGAAAGGATTCAAGGTGTGAGTTGCTTTCCTTTATTTCGTGTTGTTAGAAATCAAGGTGTGAACTGCTTTCTGTTATTTCACTTTGAAAGGGTTCAAGGTGTGAGTTACTTTCCTTTATTTCGTGTTGTCAGAAATCAAGGTGTGAGTTGCTTTCTGTTATTTTGATCTGAAAGGATTCAAGGTGTGAGTTGTTTTCCTTTATTTCATGTTGACAAGGATCAAAGCGTGAGCTGTTTCCTTGGGTTGATTTGTGTGAGTTGATTTATTGATGGTCTTTCATAAGCCTACCGTGTTTGTTGTGTGACAACCCGGTGAACTATTCAATGGTGTAGGGGTGAATCCTGCATGTTTGGAAAATCATGGCTGAAGCTGAGACACTGAATTGACAGCTTTACAGTAGGAAGCCAATTTTGTGACTTAACCGTTGATAAGACTTCTGCTATGTAGTAAGCTATGAGGAGCAGTAACTTGTGTAATATATGACTCTGCGGAGCGAGTCTGTATTGGCATACTGGGTTTAAGGCATCAGTATGTACTTGGTTTAAAAAAGAAAAAGTTTTTCAGGTATTTTATATTGATGACTGGACCATTATGACTATATAATTTTGAGAATTATATTGATTTTTAATGTTGCTTAAAAATCGGGGCATAACAGTTTACTTATACCAGGACCAAGGAGTCTTGGTAATGATATAGATGTGTATTTAAGGCCCTTGATTGATTTGCAAACATTGTGGGAATCTAGCGTAGAGACTTTTGATATATCCGCCAAGAAAAATTTTCAGATGAGAGCTGCTGTCATGTGGACTATCAATGACTATCCTGCATATGCTAAGCAGTCAGGTTGGAGTACGAAAGGAAAATTAGCATGTCCATATTGTGCATCAAATACTGATCATCGTAGGTTAAAGAATGGCTCAAAAGTATATTATATGGCTCATCATCGATTTTTACCAGCAGACCATCCATGGCGTAAGCAAAAAAGGGATTTTGACAATACAGAGAAGAAAAGGGTTGCACGTGAGAGACCTTGTGGTGATGCTGTTATGAACGAACTTGACAAGTTGAGAAAAATAAGACATGGTAAAGCTGGGAAAAAACATACTATGTCTGGGTTTGGAAACTCTCATAATTGGAAAAACATAGCATTTTTTTCAATTGCCTTTCTGGAAAACACTTTTGCTACCCCACAATTTGGATTTTATTAACATTGAGAATATTTTTGACAATATCATTGGTACAATCATAGATATTGATGATGAAACAAAGCATGGTTTAAATGCTTGTCTTGATATGCAAGAAATGGGTATAAGGCCAAACTTACACCCGAGAGAAGTATATGGAAAAGTAGTTTATGATGCAGCTCCTTATACATTATTAGTTGAACATATTAAAGCCTTATGTTAGTGGTTGTTGAAACTAAAAGTCCCAGATGGATACTCTTTCAATATATCTCGGTGTGTGACTACATCAGGCCGTAGTATTTCTGGGTTGAAAACTCATGATTGTCATGTGTTTTTAGAGACATTGCTTCCGCTTACGGCCCGAGAGTTATTGCCTAAAGATTTACGAAAGGCTATAATAACTTTTTTAAAGAGTTACGTGCTAAAATATTGAGCGCAGAGGATTTGGAACTTCTTGAGAAAAGTGTTTTTATAACTCTTTGCAAGTTGGAAAAAGTATTCCCACCAGCATTTTTTTGACATCATAGTTCATTTACCGATCCACCTGCCTTGCGAGGCAAAAATTGCTGGTCCAGTACGATTTAGGTGGATGTATCCCATAGAAAGGTACTAAAGGTTTATCTATTAATTTTTTAATTTTTATTTTTGTTGATTTTCCACTCTACTGATAGTATTATGCATAGGTATTTACATAAGTTCAAAACTTATGTATGTAATAAAGCTCGTCCAAAAGGGTCTATTGTGGAAGGCTACTTGGGAAAAGGAGTATTCAAAGATTTGAGCAACGAACTACACAAGGTTGCCCACCATTTTGTGCTAACAAATTGTGAGGAGGCTCAACCCTTTGTAGAGAAGTTGCATCGGAAGGGTTTTGTCGATTGGTTTTCTGCAAGGGTAAGGATGATTTAATAACTACAATTAATATTTTTCTTAATTACATTATAACTCTTTTTTCCAATTGCTTGTAGATTGAGCAATTACATGACGATGGGAAAGTGAGTGCTGATATGATGTCTTTGGCCAATGGTCCTGAACTCCTAGCCAAACATTATCCAATTTACAATGTGCATGGATTTAGGTTCCATACATTGTCTCATGATGAGGCAAAAAAAATAATAATAATGGAGTTATGGTGAAAGGAGAGAACCAAATTGAGGGCAAAGTGACTTGGTATGGAACAATAAAAGACATTGTTGAGTTGCGGTATACAAAGAGGAATAGGGTTGTCTTGTTTTATCGTAATTAGTATGACACGGCCACAGAACAGACTGATTATAAGGTGGATCGGTATGGGATAGTAAGTGTTAATAGACGAGTCAAGCTGAATACTGATGAACCATTTGTGCTAGCTAACCATGCAACTCAAGTTTATTATATTCAGGAAATCAAAAATAGTGCATGGAGTGTTGTGGAAGAAATAAAACCCAGAAACGTTTTTGAGATGCCTGCAAATGAAGGAGAACCATCTCAAGAAGAAGAAGCTCAGCATGGTTACACACATGATAATCAAAATAGGACGAGGATTTGGAATAGAGAGCTATGATAATTGTTCATATGATTTTGCTGTAATTGATTGCTGTTTTGGATCTCTTTTTTATATCTCAATTCAAGTTGCAATAAAATTTGTGTTATTTGTTTCTTTACTAACTTCACTTTGATCAAACTGAAAATCTTGTTTGATATGAAGATTTATTTAAACTTCCATTGTGTAGTTTTGTAATGAATGTGTCTTGTAGTTATGGCAAAGAAAGCAACAGGTCGCAAAACGGCAATCAGCGGAACAAAAGATATTACTACATCTATCACTGATAATGAAAGACTCTGACAGATGGACAACTTATATTTGGTAACTTAAAGAACGTGTGTTGTTGTGTGGGGGTACTTGACTCTGTTATAATGTTATGGTAATATGAGTTTCACAATACAAGTCAATTGACAGTGGTTAGTCGGTTAGTTGGAGAAACCTAAATTTTGATAACGATTATTCATAATGATATGGGTCTCCAACCATCAGAATTTTTTTATAAGGATGTCGGTCCCTTCAATGATTGGTTATGATGCTCATATTAATATATCATGGCATCAGAACCAGATCCATTCACGAGTGAATGCGCAATAGTCACATGTGCTTCACGTCATCTAATATAAGTTGTTTATATGTATTACTTGAAAATTCGGTCATCACACATGCGATGACATGTGAGAATGTAAAGTTGACCTGTAAATCAATCAGAAACCTTTTTTTGCAACTTCATCTTTTTGTTTTTCTAACTTGGTCTTTATATCTTTCTCGCGCGCACGTTGTTTTTATTACCCAATTTTGGCTTTTTACTAGATTTCTTGAAATCTTGGGTTAAATTTAAGTCTCTAGGCCCATTAATTTTCTCATTTCCTTTTTCTGGCCAAGTTTACCAAATATAGGGCTATTGCATACATAAGAGTAAGGAATTTTCGTAATAATGAGCAGATCTTGTCTGACACTGTCGTGTCACGTGATATGGTTTGTCAACTAGTAATTACTCATTATTCATATATTGTGTATCAAGTATATTGTTATTTAATGTTGGTGAAAAAAAAATTTGAAAATTTCCTCGAGAATGGAAGATTTGCTGTTGAAAAACTGGTCAACAACCTACGATGTTTGATTTTGTGTCAAGTCAGGCTTAAAAATGGAGGAGATACTTGTAAAAAACACTCCGATGACTAAGTCAGTAATGATTTGAGTTGTAGTGAGTGTAGATGTGATTGATTGCTTACCTCTAATGTGGTCTCCGCTAAGAATTTATGTGCGAGCTTAAGAAAATATTCTCACTAATGCACGTAGTGGTGTGGTTGGTCCGCAAGTCATGTGTGAGTGGACCCATAAAGCCACTCTTTGGACAACGTGAGAAAGTGTTTCCACTTGCTTTGGACTCAGATGAGCTAATAATCATCTAGCCGATTTTGCCTCATTTAGATTCACTCTAGAGAATTCTTCTTCAAAGACATTGTGCCTCGAATAGATTGTATCTCAAAGAGATTGTACCTCACTTGGATCTTTCCTTGAGCAAATCTCTCCTCAGTCAGATTCTCCTTGAAGGGTTCCGTACTATCGAGATCCTCCTCGACAAGTTATTTCCTCATCAACTAGATATTCCCATCTTGACCAATATTCCCACCTTAACTAGATATTCTTGCCTCAACTAGATATTTCCATCTCCACTAGATATTCCTGACTCAACTGGATAATTCCACTTCGGCTAAATATCTCTATCCTAACGGGATATCCTCCTAAACAAGAAGTCTTCTGATTGAGTAATTAAAATTATTTTTAAAACTTGTCACTCCCGTACCTAAAATTTGAAAATCAAAAACATGTCTTATAAGATCTCAAACAGTTGCACCCCTGAATGCAATGAGTTGCAATCTTCGTTTGGGGATAATGACTCTTCTCTCACACAGTTCTTGAACTTACCAGGATTATTACTCGTCTGATCAAACAGCACAGACTCCTTTCAAAGACTCTAACCTGCCAAGGTCAGGGAAGGGTCTACCATGGGGATAGTGGAGTAAGCAATGATACAAACATGGAATTGGAAATAGCCCATGGATGGGTACAATATTTGTCTGCGTTTGCTATTGGAAATACCTTTAATATAGCTAATGAACTCCAAGAGGTCTGATAATCCTACAAAGATACAACAATTTTTCAAGTAACACGAACTTTATTAGCGATATTGATGGTTTGCTCTCTGCCTTAGTTTGTTGGGTAGAATGGTCCCCGATTTAAGTAATTGATCGTAAAGAGAAATATCACTAAACCAATAACTAGTTGTGTTATTGTTAAAGTAGTAGATACAGACTCATAGATATTGAAATGTAGTAGCTAGTTGATTGATGGAGTACTGCAGTAGTAGGTACAAATGTGTATGATTGTGTCAGAACCGTAATTTTCATTTTAATTTCGTGTATTTGTGTTGAATGATTATTGTACGATTTCATGAATGTTATTCGATAATATTTCATTTTTTTTAATTATCAAAGGTTCGAAACGATTATTGTAACGAAATGCTCGATTTGAGAAATCTATTTTTTATACGTGCAAAATTTGGGAAAACTTCCTTCATGAAAGTTGTAGAGCTCGTCGATATGAGTCCGTACATATGTGGAACACAAAGATCAGATTTTTTCTGAATTAGTTGTCACATTTAGAAGGAATTTCCGAAATGTGTATATAAGGAAAAAACCCTAATTTTTTTTGGAAACCCTTTTCTTTCTCTCGGCCTCCTTTTCCATTTTGGGAAACTGTAGCTCTGCACTCTCTCTCCACTCGGCCGAAGCCCAGAAAACAGAGCACGGAGAAACCGTGCTCCCTCTTCCTCATCCGTCCACCTCAAGGCCTCAAACCACATCCACTAGTTTCGTCTCGACCTTACGCAGCTACCAGAGGCAGCCTTAAGCCGCAACACGACGAGCAGCGGCGGCGGCGAGGGCCCAACGTATAAAGCTCGATTTCGTTCTGATCTCAATATCTCGAGGTACAAGTCATCATTTCTTGTGATTCTTGGCTCATTGGACTCGCCTCAACTTCCTTAATAAGCACCAAGAAGGACCGGACCTGGGTCGATCGTTTTCACATTCGTCGGAGTTTTAACTTTTTTAGATCGAAAAACAACCGTTCGATCCAGATATCTCAAGGTGAGTTCGCAATAAAGTTCTGAACAAGTTTCCAGAAGAGATCGAAGTGAGTTGTTGCAGTTTTTACGTCGGTTTCAAGCTCGCCGGTTTTTGGAAAAATTCCGGCCACCGGACTGTTTTTGGTACTTTTCGACCCCTTTTCGTTATTTTCTGGTTTTGTGCTAGTTATGAAAGTGGCTTAAAATGATGAAACGAATGGGAGAAACTCGGCCCCGACACCATTGGTGGTGGTCGGCGGCGGCTCTGTCCCTAACTCCGGCGGCCCTTTTCGGCCACCTCCGGAGGTCTAAAATATAGTTTCTATCCATTTTATGATTCTACATTTCAATACGATCATTTCGGCATATTATACACATTTTTCGGATATCGTATGATTTAGTTATGAATTTTGAGATTTATGATATGTGAAATTAGAACCGTCTGATGGACTTGTAGTTTTGATATGATGATAATATGACTATCCCAGTGGCTTTGTGTGGTCATGGGCGAAGATCCAACCGTTGGATCTTCGTATAAATGGAAAACGGTGATTAGGGAGGCGATTCATGAGAATCTGTCCGTCGGATTTTCTTATAAATTAGAATCCGGCGGTTAAATGGTAGTTTAGTTATGTTTTGGAATTATTGGCTAAATTCAAATCACATTTGATTAGGTGATTGACGGATTATATTTGGTTGAGTTGTTTCGGTGTGGTTTATATTTTATTTGAAGACGCAGCGGGAGTCTCGAGGTGAGTAAAACTTACGTGGTTCATATTACGAACCGAGCGCTTTAAATTATTTATTTTTGTAATTGGGTGAAAAATATTTGTGGAATAAATATTTGTTTTAAAAATCACATGGACTTGATCACTATGGTCCATAGGTAAGTAAAATGAATTTTTAATTATACAAATGAATTTCACGATTTTTTTTGTGTGAACTATAGATGGCATTAGTGGTCATTCCTGATTAGATGATTACGTATATATATATATATATGTATATATATTTACGTGGAATATATATATTGATTGGTGTGATTGGAGTGATGATATGATGGTTTGGATTTATTTTAAATGCTTAAATTTCATAATAATATTATGTATTTTGGATGAGTTGATTTAATTGTGTGAAAACGTATTGTTGCACTCTTAATGGATTTAGGTCAACGTAGTAACCGGTATGGGGGAATCGGATGCTCTAATCCTAGGTGGATGATGGGATACGATTGGTGAGTATGTACAATTATCGGACGTTCTAAATATGTATATAAGTATATATATTGGTGAAATACGATAAAGATAAATATGTCAGATGCCATAACTTAGGTCAAGTGACGGGCTACGATTCAGTTAGAGCTCTAGTCTGTCAAATACCGTATTTTTATAAATACGATGTTGAGGTTTTGTGAAGAAAGATGTGAGTTAGGGTTTGGTGTTGATTTGTTGATTGATTGAGATTGTTGGTTCCTTGTGGATGTGGAAATTGTTGAGTGTTGATTTGAGTGGAAATAATTATGATTTAATTAAACAACAGTTCTTTCTTTTTACTCATAGGAGCTTTCATAAGCTTACCCGTTTTTGTGTTGTTGCAATCCCGGTACACTATTCAAATGGTGTAGCGGATATTCCTGCAGGTCAGGATAACCAGGAAGGTGACCGAGCTGCTTAGGTGTTACAGCAGTTATTTTTATTTCACTCAGTTGTGAGGTTTGTATGCTCATTTAGAGCTTGACAATTCATTTTGTATTTGAGTTGTAATAATTAACCGAGACTAAATTCAGTTTTGAATTTATTTCGTATGGCGAGGTTGTTAAGAAAACAAATTTTCAGGATGACTATTTTAAGTTGTAGTCATTCATGTTTCGGATTTTGAATTTTTATTCTAAAATTCAGGGCGTGACAGATTGTTAATAGTTTGAATCCTTATAAGTAATTTATCAAGTGAAATGGGATTTTGTGTACCATTATCTCGCTTTTTATGTTGATGGCTCAATAGCATCGACAAAAAAATCACCATAAGACGGAATTTGGGTATTTCATGGCTACTAATGTAGAACAAAATAAGTTGAAGGGCATCGAAACCTTTCACTTGTCATCTGCTTATGCAAGCTTAAAACCATAAGATACTTATTTGAATTATAGTCAAGCAGTACTGTTGCCTTTGAATACAAAGAGAGATTTCACCATCAACATTGATTTAAGATAGTGTTTTTGCCCTCTCCTACTGTTCCACTGGTGGAATAAAGCCATCCAGATTCCAGACTGATGGTACTACTTCGTTCAACCCTTTAATCTGTGTTTAGTGTAGGAAAAACCAAAAACAATAATTAAACACACAATTCACAAAAAATTTACCTATCAGAATCTATCTTTAATTTGATTACATTGTTTATATTGAATATTTTAATCTTTTATTGTGCTCATCTTTAAGTAGTCTTCTCCGCCAACTTTACCTTATGGTAGACTAGTCTATAAAACAAACACCAAAGATTGTTTTAAGTATTCAAATTCTTGATAAACTTCGAGTTAGGTCTTACTTTTAATGAGTAATGTGTGTTATAATAAACAACTTTAAATCATGTCATAACCGGTTCCCACTCAATTATTGAAATCAAATTTGATACCTATAACTCATTGAGGATCCAAATTTATCAATATATGGATTCATTTTGATATATTTAACAAGAAATTAAAGGGATCAGTATGTACGATTTTTTTTTTCATTTAATATCTCTTTTGTAGGTTTTTTTTTTAAATTTTTTTTATGACAACAATCTCAACTGTATTTATAACTTCGTTGTATAATTTGAAATATACACAAAACAAGTATGATTGAAATAACATCAACCGTCTAAACAAAATATTCAAAAAAGAAACATGTCAATTGTTGCTATAAATTAAACTACTTCCCACATTCCTCTCTATTGATTCCAAAGATGACCTACTTCCCGCTCAGCCAAGTCTTTCGAACTGAAACTTGTCACCAACACCAACACCTTTCTCAAGTGGGGGAACAGCAAATGCATTTGGTATTACCACTTTCGATTTTCCATTCAGATCAGAAAGCCAGTCATCAAGCTCAGCAGGATTCTCTGAGTTGAATAGTCTGTCAAACAATCGGACTTCCACTTGAGTGGATCGATACCCGGAGAAGGTTCAGCTACCCAATGCAGCACCCCCTTTGGCTTTGTATTCTTCTCCGGATCATACTCGACCCGTATCTCAACGACAGTCTCATTATCCTCGGCTAAAACAACATCCTTTGCATCCACACACTTGATAGGACATGCGTATCTGAGCAGGGCAGATTTTCCAGGAGCAAGTCCGAAGTAGTCTTTTGAGTCTTTAAGGGGAAAATCAGAGTGCTCAATGTACAACACCTTGGAAAGTGGAACCTTCTAGGACTCTACCTCAGAATCGGCCACTTTCTTGCTTCACAGTCCTTTATGAGGCCATCTTAATTTCCAGTTGGTAATGACGACCTTTACAGGATCAAGCACAACCATTGTGCAAGGAGCTGTTTTATAGAGCTCTTCTCTGATGTGGTACTCGAGGCAACTCAGATGAATCATACTACAATCACTTCTGCTGATTCCAATTCCTCTAACAAATGTAGTAATGGTAGTCATTGTCACGCCTGTACGTCGTAAACCAGCTAGTGTCATAAGAACTGGATCATCCCAACCATCAACCCAATTTTCAGTCACTAGTCGATTTAACTTGCGCTTCGACATAACAGTGCTACTGACATTCAGTCTTGAATATTCCCAAACATGTGGTTGATATAAGCCCAGGGAATGTAATAACCAGTAGTATGAAGCGCACGCCGTGTCTCAAATTCTAAAGTGCACAGGGTGATATTCTCAAGAGAATCCACAATAAAATGAGCTTAATCATAACTGGGATAGATACACCAATTTTCTCAAGCATGCGGATGAGGATTAAACTTGATTCGATATGGAATAAGGTCATACATGTTAAAATTATCACTCTGCATGTCTTGTTGCATTCTTAGAGTTGCTTTCCCTTCTTCAATCAGGCCACGCCTCATATCCTCAAAAAGCTTCGGCGACTCTTTAATTGGCCTGTCCCTCCAAGGGCTTTTTCTCCCTGTACTCCTTTATCTCATCCCGTCTGATGATCAACGTAAGCGTGTCCACCCCTTCGTATGAGCTCCACTGCTAATTCATACAGATCTTTGAAGTAATCACTAGTGTAAGTGATCTTGTAGGGCTCCCAACCCATCCAACTGACAATCTCCTGAATATGATCAATATAATCTTTCTTTTCAGCTTCTGAATTTGTGTTATCAAACCTCAGATAGAGCCACGACCTCTCTTTAATTTGGCAGGCCAAAGTCAATAAACATTGCCTTGGCATGGCCTATGTGTAGATATCGATTGGGTTAAGGAGGAAAGCGAGTTAAAACTCCCCGCCTGCCCGCCGCGCCCCCACCCCAATCTCCTCCAACACACACCCCCCCCCCCCACCCAAGTCACACTCAAGTGTTTTTGAAGGGGTTCCTTTGAACAGAAAAGAAAACTGAAGTATGAACTTAAAGTTTTCCTCTGGTGAGAAATATCATATGGGTTAAGAATTTCTTCAGCTGGTTGTTCAGGTGAAGAAACAGCAATAGCTTTTTCCTCTACTTTAGCAGGTTCCTCTTCCTTCTTTTTAGGAACCTTTTCATCATCTGTTGCAGTCATTTAACCAAGTAATTCACGCAACTTTGTATTGCACGCTCCGACAACTAAGGAGCAGAAGAAACAAATGTACGCTCGCCAACCTATTGACAAGCGTCGTGCTGGTGATCACGTTGTAGAGGGTGGTCGGGATTAGAGCCTAGCAGCGATAATCGCATGTGCTGTCTTTATTCTTTTGTAATGTGACGGTCCGTCACGTGTTTTCAAGAAATGTGAACAGCTTTAGATTTGGAATTTGCTTTTTTTTTTTTTTATAACCTTGAGATTGTAACGTTAATTTTTTGTAACCGTCAATGAAACATTAAAGGGATTAAGATTGGCATGTTACATACATGTATACCGCCTTTGTTCATCTGGGGCACGCAGGTGTCGGTCTCTGACCGGACTTGATATATTTTTGGGTTCTATTTTTTTTTTTGGTGCATGTGTGGCCAATGGTTTGAATAATTTCTCGTTTCATTGACGACTGGGCGGACCTAGTTGGTTACAAAAATATGTACCCGTAGGGTAGCTTTTCTTAGCTAAACTTTGCAAAAATTAGCTAAGTGAAGATGCTCGTGGGCATGTTATTCCGCTATTTGTAATAATAACGGAGATGCTGAGTGTTCCAGGGATGCGTGGATGTGACGCCTTTCTTGTTCTTTAGGTAAAATGTGTCGGGGCTTACTACCTCTACAATTTGATAAGGTCCCTCCCAGGTTAGACAGAGTGATTTTGGCTGTGGTATTACTTCTTTCATGACTCAGTCACCAAGTTGTAGATTTCTAGCTTTCACACGGTTGTTGTAGAAACGGGACACCCTCTGCTTATTTTTCAAGTTGTGTAGATGTGCCTTATCTCTTTTTTCTTCTAGTAGATCTTTGTCGAGGTTGATGCGGGCAACGTTTGTTGTGACGTCATGCCCGTCGACCCGGGCTATTGGTTGGGTTACTTCGATGGGGAGGACAGCCTCTGTGCCGAACATCATGCAAAATGGAGTTTCGCAGTTGGCAGATGTTGGAGTTGTCCTGATGGCCCACAGGACTTCTGGGAGCTTCTCGGCCCATAAGCCTTTTTTGTCTTCTAACTTCTTTTTTAGTAGCTTTTTTATGACTTTGTTGGCGGTTTCAACCTAGCCGTTGGTTTGGGGGTGTGCCACAGAAGCGAAACGCATTTTGATGTCACTGAAGATGTCGACATTTTCTGCTCCGCAATCAATGTCTAGCAATAGTCCAGCGATGAGTGCCTCATACTCCGCCATGTTGTTGGAGGCTTTGAAATCGAACTTGAGGCCATATTCCACATTAAGTCCCCAGGGTCATGTGAGGATAATGTCGGCACCGCAGGCCTTGGCGCATGCGAAATCGTCCACGTAAAGACTCCACTGCGATGATTTCTTTGCCTGTGTGGTTTCCGGGTGTTGAGTGTGATGTGTTCCAGCTGAGGCTCAGTAAGCTCTGCTATGAAATCAGCTACTGTCTGTCCTCTGATGGCGGTTCTGGGTTTGTAGTCGATGCGAACTCATTGAGTTCTATTGCCCATTTGCTGAGGCGTCCGGAATGTTCCGAACTTTGTAGCACTTGATTTAGCGGTTGATTTGTGAGGACATGGATTGTATGTGCCTGAAAATATTGGCGCAGCCGCCTGGTTGCCATGATGAGTTTCAATGCTAGTTGCTCTAGTGGGGGGTACCTTGTTTCTGCTTCATTTATGCCCCTGCCTGCGTAAAATACTGGTAGCTCTTCTGATGCTTCACTGAGGACGATTGCGCAGCTGATGGTGGATTTTGATGCCGCAAGATAGATGTATAGTATTTTGCTCGGCACTGGGGTTGAGAGTAATGGAACAGAGGCCAAGTATTCCTTGAGGCTTTGAAATGCCGCCACACAATCGGGTGTCCAGTCCACCATCTTGCAGTGGGACCGCTTCATTGATTGAAGAAAGGCAGACATTTGTCGGTGAGTCTGGAGATGAACCAGGAGAGAGCTGTCAGTTTTCCCTGCAAGCTTTGCACTTCGACCTTTTTCTCCAGAGACTTCATTTTTGTGATTGTCTGTATTTTGTCGGGGTTAGCCTCTATTCCTCTTTCGCTGACAACGTACCCAGGGAACTTGCTGGCGGTGACGCCAAAGAAGCACTTTTCTAGGTTCAGGCACATTCCGTATGCGAGCAATATGGCGAATACTATGCGGAGGTTGGCAACATGGCCGCTAGCTTTTATGCTCTTGACAAGTATGTCATCGACATATACTTCAATAATATTGCCCATGTATTCTGTGAACATTGCTTTCATCAGGCATTGGTATGTGGCTCCAGCATTCTTGAGGCCGAAGGGCACGACATTATAACAATATAAACCCTTGTTGGTGGTGAATGACATGCATTCTTGATCGTCGGGGTGCATTTTAAACTAGTTGTAGCCAGAAAAAGCATCCATCATGTTGAGTAGCTCGTGCCCTGCTGTTGCGTCAACGTGAGGCAAAGGAAAGCTATCTTTAGGACATGCCTTGTTTAAACCTTTAAAGTCGACACACATCCACCATTTCCCATTGGGCTTATTTACCATTACTAAGTTGGAGATCCATTGCAGATAGTGTACTTGACGAATTAAGTCGATGTCTCATAACTTGGTCACCTCTTCCCTGATGGCCCGATATCTCTCTTCATCAATTGCCTGTCATTTCTGTTTGACGGGGTAGAATGATGGCTTGATGCTGAGTTTGTGTTGAATTATGTCGAGAGATATTCCTAGCATGTTGGCGTACGACCATGCGAATACTACGACGTTTTCTTTTAGAAAGTGAGTGAGTTCAGCTGCTACCTTAGCGGAGAGTTCGGAGCCAATGCGCACAGTTCTTTCTGGGTGCTCGTCGGAGATGCTTATGATGTGGAACGATGTCTCAAGGTTGACGGGCTTCTTCTTGTAGTATTTCTCTTCATCGTCCCTAGGATCATCAATCTTATCCGTCAACTGCGGAGTGTTGGCTACCGTTAAAATTTCATGGCGGTACCTCGACTTTGATACAGTTGTTGAGTAACATTCACGTGCAACTGATTGACTTCCTCTGACTACCCAGTGCCGTTAGGTGTTAGGAACTTCATGAGCAGCATATATCCAACAATGATGCATTTGAGTTTATTGAGTATTGGTCGACCGATAATGGCATTGTATGAGCTGAAGCAATCTACCACAATGAACTCAGTGTGCATCTTTGCTGTGTACGGGGCTGTTCCGATGGATAGGTTCATATAGTATGATCGTAGGGGTTCGGTTACATCACTGGAGAACCCAAGTAGCGGCTCGTGGTCTTGCAAAAGCTTATTATTGCATTGTAGCTGTGTGTAACACTTATTGAATATGACATTGACGGCTGACCCGCTATCCACCAATATTCTTCATACAGATGACCTATCGAGGACAGCGTCTATCAAGAATGGGTCGTTATATGACGAGTGGATACCGCGCTCTTCTTCCTCAAAGAAGGTGATTGGTTCCCAACTAGTTTTGGCCATTTTTACGGATCGGCCATAGCGGATGTTGAACACTTCTTGGGTGGTTAGCGTGCTCATAATGCTTTCTTGCTCTGTGTGATAAGTTGCCTATGAAAGCACCTTATTCAATAATGTTTAGTCTCCTTATTGGTTCGATGTTGGCGACAACTGGTGGCGGCTGTTGCACCTTGTATCGTTCTAGCTTTTCGTCGTGGCATAATGACTCAATTGCAGTTTTGAGGGCATTGCAGTCATTGGTGTTATGACCGCTATCTTCATGGTATTTGCACCATTTTCCAATGTTTCTAGGTTTTCCTACTCCGGGATATGTTCATGGGGGTGGTGGTGGGATTTGGTCTTTGCACTGATCATATGTTTCTTTATATGAAGATGTTAAGACTGTAAAGACTTCGAATCTTTGTGCATTTGTGGCAGGCTTATTGTGGCAGTTATCGCTATTGTCACGACGGTCATTGTGGAAAGCTCTGTGGCATTTGCTATGATATTGCTGATCTTTTTGTCGCTTATCATAGCAAATGCCACAGAGCTTTCCACAATGACCGTCGTGACAACAACGATAACTGCTTTGTTGCCACTCTTTTTTTTTCTCGTTGGGCAGTATGGTGGTATTTGGACTGGTGGTGGTATTTTCATTTTGGGGCATGGCATGGTTTATGGCTTTGAGTGGAGTTTGTGGTGGTGGTGGTGGTGTGGAGCCGTATGTGCTGTACTCGGCTTGGGCGTGTGTGACTGCCTCATTCATGACGTAGTCATATGTGGTGTTTGTACAATTACAGTTGAGATGGCATAAGAAACTTGCCTTGAGGAGTCCTTCCTTGAAGGCTGCTAGTGCAATTGTTTTATCCAGATCCCGACATCTTGTGTCGGATGACTCATCACTGCCTTTGTGGATGTTGAATAACTGGCTGGTGTTGTGCTATCTGTCTGTCATGAGGATGAATCGCAACAGAAATGCTTTTGAGAGAGCAGAGATTGAGTCCATGGAGCTTGGCGGGCATTCGAAAAACCAACTCATTGCCTCGCCATCCAATGTTTCACTGAACAGGTGGCAGAGAGTGGCGTCATCAAATCCCTTATTGTTGGTTACCTTTTTGAAAGTATCCATATGTACAAATGGATCTGTCGAGCCACCGAATGGGGATATCTTTGGAGTTTTGGCAAATTTGGGTCTAACGGTTTGCAGAGGCCTGGTCGGGCTGCAAAGAGTGGATTTTGTGTTGGCTGTGTTGTATCGGCTTCTGCTCTAAGCAACCTCTCTTCTAGTTCCCTCATTTTTTCCAGTATCAATGTGGTAGTGTCGACAGTTGGCCTAGGCATTTGCTAGGTAGGTGCCGCCAATTGTTGGTGGCGATGGCAATCCCCGCTCCGCTAGTTCAGCTGGGTCACAGGCGACGTGCATCTAGATTATCGGTACGGTGCTGCTCTGGTTCCTCTGCTGGGGCTAAGTCCCGCGCTATGGGAATGTTGATCGCATATTTGCCCCTAGTGCTTTTTCCAATTTGTCAAATTTTGACAACAACGTCGCCACCTGATTCTAAGCCTCCGCTTTTTTCTTTCGTTCCCTTTCTCGCTCTCTGTTTGCCTTGTGTAGGTCCGCCAGGGCTATTAATAGCATGACCTTGCATTTGACGGCTTGGGTCGGTCTGGTTTTCTACCATAGATTGTGGTTGGGGTACCTCTAGGGTGTCAAGGTTTTCACCGTTAGCGTTTGCCGGTGCGGTAAACAATTCGCGGGTGACAGCTACTAGGTTGTTGGGGTTGGGCTGAGGGTTTACGGGCTCGCTTGCTTTTTCCTCAGTGCCATCACCGCTTCCACTAGCCATGGTAGGTTACGGGGAGTGACATAATTTAAAACCGAGTTCCCACAGACGACACCAAATGTTAACGCTGGTTTTACCGTTATGTAATACCGGCTTCCTTTAACGTGGACGAAGGTCCAATCTTCTGATATGTGTATGATTTGTGGAGTTCCGCCAATCTGTCAAGAGAAATATAACGGCGTCAAGAGGGGCGACCGGAGTTGGCAGTCTTCGCTCCTCCGATGCTAAAGTTAGACGATATACTTGTATTGACAAATGTGGCGGTTGATAGCTATATGAATACGTAATCAATAGAGAGAGAAGTGAACCTTTTATAGCCAAACTAGTGAGTTGCCTCACTCTTCTTTTCGATGTGGGACTAACATGCTTCAATTTGCTAGGTTCTGGCTCTTTCTGTAGAGACAACTTCAGGTGGCGCGTGTCAGCGCGTGGGAGCATATTTCGGCCTAGGGTCGGTTTGTCGGTGTAGACTGTGTTGCTGTGTTTTCAGTAGTCACACATCTGAGGTATTTTGACAAGTAATGTCGGTGGCATAAGTGCTGATTATGGCCGGCAAGTATATGATGTGTATACAGGAACATATTCTGCACGAGTGGAATTGCACCGCGAACGAGTTAGCTCAGTTGGCAATAGGGATAACTTTGAAATATGGCGTTCACGGGCGAATTCTGAAGGTGGAGCGCCGAACACTTCCTTCTTGGATGGCGAGGAAAAAGCCACTAGAAGATGCCACGATAGCAACCCTAGATTGATGTGGATGGGCGGGTTCCTTTGATCGACTACCTAAAACATCCGGGTCAGCCCACTAACAAGAGGATCTGCTACCTCACTCTCAATTATTTCCTCAGGAATGATGAACTCCATAGGCGAGGAGAAGATGGCATAGATTTCAAATGTGTATTCGGCGTCGAAGCGAAAGAGCTCATGCAAAACGTACATTCTGGTGACTGCGGTGCTCACTAGGCAGGTCCGAAAATGCGTTGGTTACTCAGGAGACAGGGATATTTCTAGCCAATCATTTTGAAGGATTGTATCACCTTCGCGAAAGGGTGTTTGGATTGTCAGGCCCATAGGCCATTCCAGCATGTTCCCAATATACCAATGCAGCCCATTATAAAGCCTTGGCCCGCAAGGGGCTGGGCGCTGGACTTAATTGGAATGATCCACCCACATTCATCGTTGTAGCATAATTTTATTATCGTCGCTACCGACTTCTTTACAAAGTGAGTTGAAGCAGAACCTTTGAAGGAAACATCTGGAAACACATTGTGACAATTCCTATACGGGAACATCATCTACAGATTTGGTATTCCAGAAGTCTTCATGTCAGACTGGGGGGCAGCTTTCACTAGTGGTGAGGTTAGTAAACTGGCAAAAGAATAGGGAATTCAGTTTGTACATTCCAGTCCTTATTATGCTCAGTCCAATGGTCAAGCAGAGGCAAGCAACAAAATCATCATTAACTTGCTAAAGAAAATGTTGGAAGCCAATCTGCGGCAATGGCACGAGACACTTTAAGAAACTCTTTAGGCCTACCGCACTTCAAAACGAAATCCCACCGCGACAACACCTTATACTCTGATGTTCGGCCATGATGCAGTCTTACCTATGGAAATCAACGTCTGATCATTGAGAGTTCAAGAACAACATCATCTTATCGAAGAGGACTATGTTCAGGCTAAGTGGCAGGAACACGAGGACCTTGGTGAGAAGCGCTTGGAGGCTTTGGATAGTCTGGTCATGGAAAAATAGCGAGTGGCTCACACCTACGACAAGTGGATGCGGGGAAAGAGTTTTAGTGAGGGAGAATTAGTGTGGAAAGCAGTTCTCCCACTGGGTGAAAAGTTAGATGGTCGCGGCAAATGGACTCCAAGATGGGAAGGTCCCTATGTCGTCCATAAAATTCTAGAGAAAGGAGCTTTCCATCTCAAGGATTTGGATGATGATATCCATAAACCCTGGGGGGCAACAATAGTCTTATTGCTTTCACGAAGCCCATCGACAAGGGCCTATTTTTGAGGCCCATACTTATCTGTTTCACTAAGCGCCTACCTTTGGGGTTTTGCTCTTCTTGGTTGGACTTGGGGGGGGAAAAGTCTTCAGGGGCTGGTTGTGCAGTTTGATCTGTTTTGTCGCGAGCTTATTTGGTTCACAGTGGGAAGCTAGGCAAACTTTTAACTTCCCAACATCTTTTTCCATCGGTCACTTCGAGTCGCGGGAAGTTTAGCGCACTGAGGAAAATAATTAAATTAGCGATTGTAGGGCCTATATTGAGGCCTTGCGAGTGTTCGAACAACAGTTTTTTACGAGCATTCAAAAGAAAAGTTTCATGTGTTCATAAAGTGGCTTTGCGGCCAACACATACAATTGTAACTTTCCCTAGATTACAAAGCCAAAAGTGGCTAAAATTACAAAAATGAAAATCTACTTGAAGTCTTCCACTTTCTCCTTCACATGAAAGCAGCAGAGGAGGCCAGCACTAGGTTGAGCTGCGTCATTGTCTCTGAAAGGGGGCAGAGTGCAGAGGAACTGAAAGAGCGGCATGACACTACGCACCCCTTCCCACTTTGGCAGTCACCATTTTCTGGGAAATGGGTGTGGGAATGGCCGTTCTGCAGCCCACACCCATTCCTTCCGTGAGTCCATCCTCTCCCTCCAAGATTCTTTCAATGTTTAGAAGGGAGAGCTTGAGAAGGAGGTGACCACCAAAGCCCCTTCCATCTGGAGGACTCGGTTCGAGCCACATCCAAATGGAAAGGGGATTAAAGGAGGAGCAAAGCCATCAGTGTGGCCTTCCTCCCCCTCAACCTACTCCGCGTGTGAGGGATCCAGAAAAATATGATCTGGCATGTCCAGATCCCCCACACTAATAGAGCTCCTCGTGCTTTTCCACTCTTGACAACCTAGGTGAAGATATAGGCTGGGAGGAGAGGTAGGCATGAGGTTTGCCTGAGATTAAGCCATGAGGCCTAAACCAGGCTTGAGATTTCACCATAAGGCCTAAAGTTTAGGGGATGAGATTTTTTTCATGAGGCAAAGATTTGTGAAGAAGAAGGAAGAGAAGTAAGGATTGGAAGGCCATGGTTTCTGGGTTCAAAGCAAATTTTTGGAAGATCTGCGCATCCCTTGTTCAAAGCACCCCTATTTATAGGAGAGAATTGAATCAATCCTGACCCTTAGATGAGAGGTTGGGGAGTTAAATCAGTGCCTTTAATCTAGATTAATTACTTTAATCTCGGAAATGAAGGGAGCGTAATGAAGAGTGGGGAACCATTTTTCAACGGGTAGTTAATGCAAAGTTAAAGCCCATTATGATGATAAGACAAAGAAGCTCGCGATTTGGGCCAGCAATTGGATCCAGATACAACGTCGATCTAGAAGATACATTCGGCTATACTATCAGGGCCCATTTGTACAGAATGGGGCATTTCTAGCGTTCCTAATCTTGCGAAGCCCATTCATGAAGGCCTGTTCGTGAGGTCCATCATCGTTTCTTCGCTACAACTAGCAACACTAGGGGGGTAACACTACACCAAGGATGAGCACCACATCAGCAGTGCCCCAAAACATTTTGTTTCAGTGGCACTTCCCAGTGACCGTGAAGAATAGGTCTGTTTCTAATGGGGTAATTTGAGCGTTTTGGGGCATGGGGTCTACATTTGGGGCTTTACGAGACATAATCATCAACATCAGGATGAGAAAATAGTATTGTTTTCATAAAGTGGCTTTGCAGCCAAAAGCAGTACATTCATTACAAGGCCAAAAGTGGCTAAAATACAAGCATTGAATATTTGGATATTTTTTCCTAATCTTTCTTCAAATGGAAGCGGCTGAGGAATCCAACGCTGGGTTGAGCCGCGTCATTATCTCAGAAGAGGACAGAGTGCAAAGGAACTAAATATAGGCTTGAGTCTCTGCACCCTCTTCAGCCTTGGTAACCACCGCTATGAGGTTTTGAAGTATGGGAATGGCCATTTTGTACCTTGAGTCCATCCCTTCCACGGCTCCACCTCTCTCTAGCCCTCCAAGGTTCTGTTAGGAAGAGAAAGATTCAGAGGAGGAGACCACCAAAGCCCTTTCCATCTGGAGGACTCAAGTGAAGTCGGGTCCAGAAGGAAAGGAAACAGAGAAGGAAAGACGAACCACAAAGTGGCCTTCCTCCTTTCCCCGTTTCGCTCCGCGTGTGGGATTCTAACAAAGATGATCTTGCATGTTAAATCCTCCACATTGGGAGCCCCTTTGTGTTTCTAAACCAATCTGAAGCACGGCACGTTCCATCCAAACTTTCAAAGGGCTGAAACAAAGGGTTGCCTGAGATTAAGCCATCAGGCCTAATCTAGACATGAGATTGCGCCATAAAGCCTACAGGTTAGAGATCAAAAACAGTTTCGTGAAGTGAGAGTTTTTTATTACGAAGAATGAGAAGTAAACATTGAAAAGCCCTTATTGGAGACTTGAAGCTCAAAAGAAGGTTCGGTGTGAGCGTTCCTATCCTCAGCACACACCTATTTATAGGAGTAGCGCATACAAATCTCCACCCTTGGATGGATGTTGGAAGATAAGATCCAAATTAAGTGTCGGTAGACCTTGATTAAGTGGCTCTAAAAATCAGAAAAGCACCTCCACCCTTGGATGAATAGTGGTGGAATCAAACCATATGTCAGCAAATCTTTGATTAAGACTGCCCTAAATCGTAGAAAAAAAGGGAATATTGGTGCATGGGGGACATAACGTCTTTCGAGGAGGTAACCATTACGTTTTCAATATTATCTTCTCGCAACAATTTTCGTTCGACAGTTACTTAATGTGAATTTCAGACTCGTTAAGAAGATAAAACCAAGAATGTGAAGTTGGACCAGCAAGTGGATCTAAAGGAAGAAGATTGGTTAAAAAACTAAAGATACAATCTTTTCTACAAGATATATATATATATATATATATATATATATGTGTTATGTGTTACAATAAGGCCTAATGGATCAATTATTGAAAGTTAGAGGGGGCCTAAAATGACCGGCCAGCAAAATCAAGCCTCACATAGAGCATCTCAACCTGGACGCTTATGGCATGAACTCCATTTTCAGCCAACGAAGCCCGTTCTACGAATTGGGCCAAGCTTCTGGTCAATTCTTCGAAAGCAGCCAAGCGAGCTTCCAGTTGGGCTTCATCCACTCTGAGCTTATTGTTCATATGGGCCAAGCAGGCTTGGAGATGTCGGATCTGGGCTTTTATGTTCGACGTCTGGAGCCTTATTTACCTCATGTGAGCGACCTAATCATTCAAATGGCAGCTAACAGTCTTCGCCTGATTAGCAAGGTCATTATGGGCCGTGTGGACTACTCGAGCTTGAGCCTCGGCGGCGGATTGACAAGCGCGGGCCACGTCGAATTCCCTCAACAGCTTCTCTATAACTTCGAGCTGAACTGAGTGGACCGTACGCTCTCGACGGAGGAAAACAATGGCCTCCTGCACCCTGGCAAGTTCTGCATGCCCCAACCGGCGCTGTTCCAGAAGACTTCGAAGCTCCGCCCTCGCTAGTTCAGCAGCGGTAGGATGATTTTCTGCAAGAGCCCGAGCAAGTCTCTCAAGCCTAATAGGAGGAGGAGTGGCAGCACGATCATAGACCACTATTGCAAGAGGGCTGATGGGTTCCTCAATTCCTTCATCTTCACCCACAGCTCCGGCGACAGCCTCCTGAACTTGGTTTGGCATCCCCACCGCCGGAGGCTCCGGAAATCCAGCGCGAGTTTCACCATTGGATGTTTGGGAGCAAGCAGTTTCGGGAATAGAGATGCCTACGTCAATGTTCACTGCGGCCGTTTCAGGGATCAAGGGGCCAACATCACTGATCACTTCATCCAAGTCTGGGATGTTCATCCCGCCGACGAGATCTTCAGCATCAATGACCACCACCTCGGTATGAACGGAGTCCTGGCAAGTTTCAGAAATCCACAAGGTTTAGAGGCAGGTTTATATTTAAAGGAAAGCAAAAATATAGGCCAACGGTGGCTTACCTCTCGAGCTTCTGGTTCGAGATCTGGCACAGGGTCATTCGGGAGAAGAGATCCAGTCTCACCCACTTCTCGGGCCGCTTCCGTAATTTACACTACAAAATCGGATAGAAAGTTTCTATTTTCCTATCAGATAAAAAATTACACGGTAATATTTAATCTTCGAGCAATTATCTGTTCCTTCTTGCACCAAAAGCAAGTCTCTGTGGATCAATTGAAACAAATTAGGACGGTGACGAGATATTGTAAAAAGAAAATTACTAGAACCATGAGGTCCATGATCATATTTATTATAAATTTGGCTACTTCTTTGGTTTACTTAACTGAGAATATCTGGGAGTAGGCTTTCATCCAAAAATTCAAAATCCGAAACATGAATTACTACAACTTAAAATAACCATCCTGAAAATTTCTTTTTCTTAACAAACTTACCACACAATTTAATTTCAAAAACCGAATTTAGTCTCGGTTAGTTATTACAACTCACTCACAAAATAAATTGTAAAGCTCTAAATGAGCATAACAAACCTCACAACTTAAATGAAAGCAAAATAAATGCTGCAACACCTAAACATCACGATCACCTCCCTGGTTATCCTGACCTGCAGGAATATCCGCTACATCATTTGAATAGTGTACTGAGATTGCAACAACACAAAACCCAGTAAGCTTTTGAAAGTTCGTATGAGTAAAAAGAAAGAACGGTTGTTTAATTAAATCATATTTATTTTCACCCTAGTCAACACACAACAATTCCCACGTCCACAAGAAACCAACAATCTTAAATCAATCACCAAGTCACAAATCAACACAAAACCCTAATTCACATCTTTCTTCTCAAAACTCCGAAATCGTATTTATAAAAATACGGTATTTGACAGACTAGAGCTCTAACTGAATCGTAGCCCGTCACCTGGCTTAGGTTATGGCATCCGACATATTTATCTTTATCGTATTTTCATCAATATGTATACATATATACATATTTAGAACGTCCGATACTCGTACTTACTCAACCAATCATATCCCATCATACATATTTAGAGCGTCCGATTCCCCCATACCGGTCACTACGTTGATCCTAAATCCATAATGAGTACAACAATATGTTTTCACAAAATAAAATCAACTCATCCAAGATACACAATATTATTATGAAATTTAAGCATTTGAAATATAATCCAAATCATCATTTCAACTCAATCATATTATCACTCAACAACACACCAACCAATATATATATTTCACGTAAATATATATATGCAATCATCCACCCAGGGATGACCACTAATACCATCTATAGTTCACACAAGAAATACGTGAAATTCATTTGTATAGTTAAAATTCATTTTACTTACCAATGGACCGTAGTTGATCAACTCCATGTGATTTTAAAAACAAATATTTAATCCATAAATGATGTTCACACAATTACAATAAAATAAATAAATTAAAAGTACTCGGTTCGTAATATGAACCACGTGAGTTTTACTCACCTCGAAACTCCCGCTGCATCTTCACTTAAAATACAAATCACAATAATCCAAATACTCGTCAACTCAAGTCGTCAAGTACCTAATCAAGTACTGTCTTTACTTAGCGAACGAAGCACGAAATAAACTTAAATGATGATCCAACGATCAGATTCTAAAATAAAGACGATCCAACGGTCGGATTGAATTTAAACGATGATCCAATGGTTAGATCCCCATAGATCGACCTTGGAAACATCCTATCAAAATTATACGAAAATCCGACAGACGGATCTTCACGAATCGCCTCCCGAATCACTGTTTTACAATTATACGAAGATCCAACGGTCGGATCTTCGCCCGTTACCACACAAAGTCATCGGGACAGTCATATGATCATCATATTAAAATTTGAAGTAAAAACGATGGTCTGATCTCCGTAAATCATAAGCCGAAGATAAAATATAAAAACCGTAAATAGTAGCGTAAAAACTTAAATTGACTATTTATCAAATTTTTCTAACATGACTATGTTATATATCAAAACGCTCGTATGGATGCATAGATCATCGTCCAGATAATGTAAAAACCGCCACACGTGGCTGTCAGAAGGCGGTCAACGCCGGTCAACTACCTCAGATGCAAAAGTTGTCACTACAAACTTCTTCAAAATAAAAGGGTGATCAACTTTCATTCCTGGAGCTAAGCGAGATTTGGTCTAGATCGTCCTAGATTGAGCTTTGAAGTTGGATTAATCTGGGCCCTCGATCACGTGTCCAGATCTAACCAGAGTCGTCAATTTTCAATCCTTGATCTACAACTCTATACTCAAAATCGTGATACAAGCCATATATGGGAATGATCAGGAGGATGAGGAGATTACGAAAATGTCAATGATCGGTCGAGGAGACGCCGGAAAATAGAACTTCAGGTCGGATCTGTTTTGCACTTGGATCGGCGTTTGATCTCTTCTTGGAGGCAGCGGTGGGGCGGGACGAGGCTAGGGGGCGGCTGGGCTCGGCGAGGAGCGTCGGTCTTGCGCCGGTCCGGAGGCGACGGAGGCCGGGAGCGGCCCGTTCCAGCTGGGTCGGGTTGGCGGGTCGGCAAGTAAGGGGAAGGGGGGGACTGAAATGCAAAATCTGATATTTCTCGTCCTTAATGAAAAATCAGATTTTGCTTGCTATTTATAGAAAAAATCAAATTTTCAAAAATTATATGAACTCCGAATATTACATTCCATATATGCACGAGATCGTATTGACGAGCTCTACAACTTTCTTGAAAGAAGTTTTCCCAAAGACGTAAAAAAAAAACAACTTTCACGACCCCCTAAATAACGTTCGTTTTGAAAATAAAATTCGTTCGTAACCCTTTTCCTCACACAACGATATACGATGCGAGCTCAAAATTCATAATTCATATTATTGAAAAAATATTGAATTACATTTAATTTATTTAAATTAAATTTCGGGTCTTCACAGTGAGTTTGGTATGGCTGTGCTTTTCAGAAAAGCTGGCTTCAGTTTATTTCTGAGACTAAGTGGCTGAAAAGCAAAGCTGCTGAGTGTTTGGTAAACTGGCTTTTTAGAAGTGCTGTCAGTGGCAAAAGCAGTGACAAAGTGTTTGGTAAACTAAACTGGCTTTTTCTTTTTATGTGTGAAATGACCAAATTAGACAATAGAGATTATTTTGCATTAATTATCTTGAATTAATCAAGAAAATAGGAAACAGATGGCGCGATCCTAGCCATCTATCCCTCCACTGTTTCATCCCAGCCCTTGAATCAAGTGTAAGCTGGGGTATATACACCCCTTGATCTGATCAAGGAGAGGGATTAATCAGAATGCACGACAGAGAGAGAGAGAGAGAGAGAGAGAGAGAGAGAGAGAGAGAGAGAGAGAGAGAGAGAGATGGGAGCGGTGACCCGGACGCTACCGACCCGAGAAGGAAACCCGACAATTGCGCCACCATCCGGCCTGTGAAGACCCAGATTTCCATACAATAAATTTATGTAATTCATTAATTGTTATATTAATTGAGTTGTGATAATTGGGATTATTTGGATTGTCGTGGGTTGAGGAAATTGGTTCCGAATGATTTTATTTTCGAAAACAAACGTTATTTAGGGGGTCGTGAAAATTGACTTTTTATACGTTCAAAATTTGGGAAAACTTCCTTCATGGAAGTTGTAGAGCTCGTCGATACGAGTTCGTGCATATGTGGAACGTATTATTCGGAGTTCGTATGAATAAGTTATGAATATTTGAAAATCGGAATTTTTCTATAAATATAGGATTTTTTTGTTGAAATTTCAGAAAACCAAAAAAATAACAAAAAAATTTCTCTCTCTTCTCTCTCGACTGAAGCCCGAAGAACCGAAGAAATCTGACCGACCTAACCCGGACCCGCGCGACCCGACCCTACTGCACCGGCGCCGTCCGACGTCCAACGGCGACGAAACTACCGCGAGGCCGCTCAGATCGACGTCGCCTGCCTCCCTGTCGACCCCGTTGCCGCCCCCGCTCGCCGCAAGCAGGAGATCGGAGCAGCTCAGCCCCGAACGCCCGACCCGGTCAGATCTCGGTGGTGCCGGCGGTGCACGGGCCGATCCTCAGTATTTTCGTGACGTGCTCTTCCTTCTGATCATCCCCATATATGGCTTGCATCACGATTTTGAGTGTAGAGTGGTAGATTAAGAGTTGAAGATTTCGACGTCCCTGATTCGATCTGGAGACTGATCAGAGGGCTGAGATTAATCCAACTTCAAAGCCCGATCTAGGACGATCTAGACCTCATCTCCGAAAACGTCAGGTATTAAGGTTGTTCACAATATCATTTTGAAGAAGTTTGTAGTTGACGACTTTTGCATTGGAGGTGGTTAACCGGCGTTGACCGCCGCGTTGACCACAGTCTGACCGCCGCGTGTGGCGGCGCGTCGGACCGAATTTTGAGTTTTTATTATCTGGACGATGATCTATGTATCCATACGAGCGTTTTGAGATATAACTTGGTCATGTTAGGAAAAGTTGATAAATAGCCAATTTCTGTTTTGACGTTACTATTTACGGTTTTACAATTTACCTTCGGTCTGAGATTTACGAAGATCAGACCATCGGTTTTACTTCAAATTTTAATATGATGTTCATATGACTGTCCCGATGACTTTGTGTGGTCACGGGCGAAGATCTGACCTTTGGATCTTCGTATAATTATAAAATAGTGATTCGGGAGGCGATTAACGAAGATCCGTCCATCGGATTTTCGTATAATTTTTGATAGGATGTTTCCATGGGCAATCTGTGAGGATCTAACCGTTGGATCATCATTTAAATTCAATCCGACCGTCGGATTGTCTTTATTTTAGAATCCGACCGTTGGATTATCGTTATTTTGAAATCCGACCGTTGGATCATCATTTAGGTTTATTTCATGCTTCGTTGCTAAGTAAAGACCGTACTTGATTAGGTACTTGACGGCTTGAGTTTCGAGCATTTGGATTATTGTGAGTTATATTTATTGAAGACGCAGCGGGAATTTCGAGGTGAGTAAAACTCACGTGGTTCATATTACGAACCGAGCGTTTTAAATTTATTTATTTTTTGTAATTGTGTGGAAAATATTTATGCATTAAATATTTGTTTTTAATCACATGGACTTGATCACTACGGTCCATAGGTAAGTAAAATAAATTTTAATTATACAAATGAATTTCACGATTTTCTTGTGTGAACTATAGATGGTATTAGTGGTCATTCCTGAGTGGATGATTACGTATATATATATATATATATTTACGTGTAATATATATATTGATTTATGTGATTTTAGTGACGATATGATTGTGATAGAATGATGATTTGAATTATATTCAAATGCTTTAAATTTATGATAATATCATATATGTTGATTGAGTTGATTTAATTATGTGAAAACATACGATTGTACGTATTGTGGATTTAGGGTCAACGTAGTGACCAGTATGGGGTAATCGGACGCTCTGATCCAAGGTGGATGATGGGATACGATTGGTTGAGTATGTACAATTATCGGACGTTCTAAATATGTATATAAGTATACATATTGATGAAATACGATAAAGATAAATATGTTGAATGCCATAACCGAGGCCAGGTGACGGGCTACGATTCAATTAGAGCTCTAGTGTCACACCCCGAATTTTAGAATAACAATTCAAAATCCGAGACATGAAAATACCACATCACAAAATTATCATCCTGAAAATTTTTCTTTTCTTAACATACTCACCACACGAAATAAAATCAAACCGAATATATTCTCGGTTAATTATTACAACTCAATCCAAAATATAACGTAAAGCTCTAAATGAGCATACACACACCTCACAACTAAATAAATAACAAAACTGCTATAACACCTAAGCAGCTCGGTCACCTCCCTGATTATCCTGACATGCAGGAATATCCGCTACACCATTGAATAGTGTACCGGGATTGCAACAACACAAAACCCGGTAAGCTTATGAAAGCTTGTATGAGTAAAAGAATGAATTGTTACTTAATTAAATCTCATTTAATCTCACACACAGCAACACTCAATTATTTCCACATATGCAAATAATAACAATCTCAATCAAACACCAATTCAATATATCAAGACAACACAACTCACAACTTTCCCCACAACTCTCATCATCGTATTTATAAAAATACGGTATTTGACAGACTAGAGCTCTAACTGAATCGTAGCCCGTCACCTGGCCTAGGTTATGGCATCCGACATATTTATCAATTATTGTATTTCATCAATATGTATACCTATATACATATTTAGAACGTCCAATAATTCCACATACTCAACCAATCGTATCCCATCATCCACACTAGGATTAGAGCGTCCGATTACCCACACCGGTCATTACGTCGACCCTCAACTCATAAATAAGCACAACATATAATATCACATACTGAAATCAACTCAACCAAAATACACCATATTATTAAGGAATTACACAATTGTAATATAAACAACTCATCAATTCATCACACAACAATCCACTCATCAATATATATTTTCCACGTAAATATATATATACGTAATCATCCACTCAGGAATGACCACTAATACCATCTATAGTTCACACAAGAAAATTATGAAATTCATTTGTATAGTTAAAATTCATTTTACTTACCTATGGACCGTGGTGATTCAAGTCCATGAAATTTTAAAACAAATATTTAATCCGCAAATATTTTTCACACAATTACCAAAATAAATAAATTGAAATGCTCGGTTCGTAATATGAACCACGTGAGTTTTACTCACCTCGAAACTCCCGCTGCGTCTTCAATATAATTATAAATTATAATTTATAATTAACGCCGAATAGCTCACGCAATTAAAATCCGTCAATCACCTAATCAAATGTGATTCGAATTTAGCCAACAATTTCAACTCATAATTTAACCACTAATTAAAGGTCAGATTCTAATTTACATTAAAATCCGACGAGCGGTTTCTCACGAAACGCTCCTCTAATTACCGTTTTTCACATATACGAAGATCCAACGGTCGGATCTTCGCCCATGACCACACAAAGCCTCTGGGACAGTCATATGATCATCATAACAAATTTACAAGTTCATCCAACGGTCATAATTTCACAGATAAAAAATCTAACGACCGAAATCGATCGAAATCACAAAATTCATAACTAATTCATACGATATCCGAAAAATGCGTATAATACGCCGAAATGATCGTATCGAAACATAGAATCATAAAATGGACAGAAACTAAATTTTAGACCTCCGGAGGTGGCCGGAAAAGGCCGCCGGAGTTAGGGACAGAGCCGCCACCGACCACCATCAATGGTGTCGGGGCCGAGCTTGTCCCCTTCGTTTCATCATTCTGAGAAACTTTCATAACTAGCACAAGACCTAAAAATGATCGGAAGGCATCGAAATTACCGATTTACAGTCGGCGGCCGGAAAAAATGCAGAAACCGGTGAGCTTGAAAACCGACGTGAAAACTGCAACCTCAGGCCCCGATCCCTTCTGGAAACTTGTTCAGAACTTCCTTGCGAACTCAACAAGCTTGGAATCACAAGAAACGATCGTGTATAGCTCGAGATATCTTGATCGAAAGTTTCGGTATTTCGATCCGTTCGGGTCGAGCTCCGACGAACGTGAAAACGTTCAACCCAGTTCCGGTCCTTCTTGGTGCTTGTAGAGGAAGTTGAGGCGAGCTCAATGAGACAAGAATCAAGTGAAATGATGGAGTGTAGCTCGAGATATCGAGATCGAACCGAAAATGGACGTTTTCGGTTCGGGCTTCGCCGCCGCCGCCACAGGCTGCGCCGCCGTGTGAGACTGCCTCCGGGAGCTAGAGCAGCTCGAGATGAACGCCTGGGACTTGGTTTGAGGTCGAGAGGTGGTCTGTGGAGGGAGAACAATTAAGGAGAAGTTTTCCTCCCCTTTCGGCCGATTTTCGTCTGTAAGAGAGAGAGAACAGTTTTTTTTTTTTTGTTCAGAAACAGAAGGAAGAAGATGAAGAAGAAGAGAGGAACCGGTAGAAAAAAATTAGGGTTTGCAAAATTTTTTCTATATATACAAGTTTCGGAAAACTTCGAAATTCAATAACTAATTTAGAAAAAATCCGATCTTCGTGTTCCGCACGTGCACGGACTCGTATCGACGAGCTCTACAACTTTCATGAAGGAAGTTTCTCCAAATTTCGTACGTAGAAAAAGTCGATTTCTCAAACCGAGTATTTCGAGCTTTTCGTTAAAATAAACGTTTCGAAACTTCGATAATTGTAAAAATGAATGATTATCGAACATAAAATGTGAAATCGCATAATAATCATTCGATACAATCACTCGAATTTAAAATGGAAATTACGGGTATTACATCTAGTCTGTCAAATACCGTATTTTTATAAATACGATGATGGGGTATTGTGGTTAAAGACGTGAGTAAGGGTTGGTGTTGAGTAGTTGATTTATTTTGGTTGTTGTCTTTTTTGTAGTTGTAGAATTGTTGCATGTTGACTTAGGTAGAAATAAATGTGATTAAATTAAGTAACCGTTCTTTCTTTTACTCATACGAGCTTTCATAAGCTTACCGGGTTTTGTATTGTTGCAATCCCGGTACACTATTCAAATGGTGTAGCGGATATTCCTGCAGGTCAGGATAACCAGGGAGGTGACCGAGCTGCTTAGGTGTTACAGCAGTTACATTTTATTTCTTTGAGTTGTGAGGTGTGTATGCTCATTTAGAGCTTTACAAATTATTGCGTATTTGTGTTGTAATAATTAACCGAAACTAGATTCGGTTTGATTGGTTTCGTGTGGTGAGGTTGTTAAGAAAAGAAATTTTCAGGATGAATATTTTGAGTTGTGGTAATTTTCATGTTTCGGATTTTGAATTTTATTCTAAAATTCGGGGCGTGACACGGCCACCCCATGATGGCGCACACTAACCATTTCCCTTCGTCTTTGAGTCGCCTACATCCCAGAGGACGAGGAGGGAGACGCGACGGTGAGTGCAGCGACTGCTTCGTCGAGTTTCTGCAGTTTTCGGCCACCTCCTGGGCCAATTTCGGTAAGGAAACTCCTCATCTCGTCTTCCTCTACCCGTCTAGGTGATTAATTTTCAATTTTGGAACACGTTTTGACATTTTCCTTTCTGGGTTCACCTCGGTTCTGTCGTGTTCTTCGACGACGGTGACCTTCCCGACCATTCTGGGCTTGGTTCTCATCTTGGCTGCACTCGTAGACCCGGAATTAAGAGGCTTGCTGGGTTATTGGCATCACAATCCTCAACGTGGACTTGAGAATGTATAATCCCAAACCTTGAAGGGAGAGGTGACGGGGAGCAGCGACGATGCGGCGGTGACGGGGAGCTGCGAGGATGCGACGGTGAGGGAGGAGCGACGATGCGGCGGTGCGGGTGTGATGAGGGAGAGAGATGGGGAACAGTGACGAGGGAGAGAGATGCCTCGTAGGGTTAACGAAAATGGTTGAGCTGAAATTGTTTCAGCTTGGAAGGGTTATTTTCGGCATTTTGGAGGTTTCATTAATCTACAGGAACTCCCGCTACTGTATTTCGGTGGCTTCTGGCTTCCAGAAGCTGCATTCTTCAGCTTCTGCTTATCTAAGGAAGCCACAACAGCTTCTGAAAAAAGCTGTCAGGAAGCTCAGTTACCAAACGCCAATTTGAGCTGGGCTTATAAGCACAGGAGTTGAAAAGCTCCCCCAAACACAACTCTAATGCTTTGAAGACTCTGCCCATGTAATGCGATATGATCTTCTAATCACTGTAACTCTATAATTCATAAGTCACTGATGGAGTTCTTTCCACGATGGTGACGAGCCGGCTTAAGGAATGTAGTGGCGGCGATGGTGGTGTCCGGTTGCAGGAGGTGGGGAGTGTGATGCTTAATAGGGCCTGGGTTGTGGGCTGGTATTTCCTCATTGTTATTTGGACTGACTGTTGGGCTGCCCAACTCCATAATAGTGATTGGGCCTGGGGTTTGACCCTGGGCCTTTACTATTTTAGTTTTATGTATAATTGATTTTTACTTGTTAGTGGTGGCTTTATATCAGTAATAAGTCCCTGTTATTTTAGGGCAAGGCGACGTGGGTGTTGTCCCGGTATGCACACTCAATGTATCTTGTTTGGCGTAGCGAAGCAACAAGTTATTTACTTGATAAAATGGACACAACTTTTAGTGGCAGGATGAAATGAAGTGTTGCCAGATTTGTTTCTGTACGGCAACATAGTAGGACTTTTTGTAAATGATTGTTCTTCATGATAGAGTTACCTTTTTTTATTAAAGCAAATGGAGTAGGCAGTCGAGCACTCTTTGCTAATTGGTACATGTTAGAATACATGATTTATTAGGAGACTGCTAATATTATTTCAAAATGTTTTCTTGATACTTATTGTAATATAAGATTCAGGCTTTATGTCTTCTTCTTGTATTCTGTAGTTTCATTAATCAAGGCTTGAGCCCCCTTTCAAAAAAATATATATATTTATATATATGTGCCTCAAATGTCTAAAAATGGAGCTTCTATTCACACCTCCAAATTTATCATTTGGACCTCCCTTGTTTTTCAAATAATAGTTAACTTTGTCAACTCATGTCAAATTACCAATAGAGACACAAAAGAGGGAAGGAGAAAAAAAAATTCTTATCTCTACGTAGAGTAGTAGTCTTTAATTAGAGAAAAATCTCTCCTCCAATGTAAATCCTAAAATATACATCGGCAAACGTTACATAACTTTCGATCACCCATCCGTGGAAATAAGTTTCTTACAAAAAAAGAGTTTCAGTTATGAAACTGATAGAAAATAAGGAAGCAAAAAATTGTCAAATTGTTAGCAAGACTGATGGTGGAAAGAAGATTTGACAAGGGGGAAAGAATCATTGTAGTTCATTGATTCAACTAAAAAGAAACATAAGCTATCTCCATAAGATTATAAAACATTAAAAATTTCATGGAAAGAATTCACGAATACAAGGCTATAAACAACCTCTATAAAAATACTAATGACAGTAAAAGAGAGAGATAAAAAAGCAGCCAAGAGAGAGATACGACTACCAATTGGAGGGTTTTTTTTTCTTTTGGGTTCAGCTTAATTGTATTAAGACAAAATAGAATTGCGAAATCTTCAAAAATTGAAGGAGGTCCAACTATTGATTTTTGGATGTATAAATAAATATAAAAATAAAAAAAATGTTTTTTTTTTTGGGTGATGGGTATTGTGGGATAATTAGAGAGGTGTAGATAGCAAATTAGTTATTTGTAAAAATAAATTGGATGTCGATTAAGTGAGGAGGTTCAAATATTAATTTTATAGGTATGAATAGAAACTCTCAACATAAAAAATAAAAATAAAAAAAAGATCATAAGTTTGGTTGTCCTAAACTTTCAATCACAACTGTCCACACGAAATTCAAATGCCATGTTATGACACCTCAGCAAAAGTCATTAAAACCCACTGATAACGCCAACTTTAAGGCAAACGGTGTTTAGTTAAAGAAAACACTGACCAAAAACGTCTCTTTCTCAGTTTCTCGTCTTTTTAGTTTTTCTTTAATCTCATCTCTTCCCTGTTTGTTTCTTTGCAACTATATTGGATAAATAGATGGTTATTTGTTTGGGTTTTGTTTTCATCTATACTGCAAGACAAGTGTTTATGCTTTTGTAAATTAAAGAGGGGATTGATAAAGATTGTGATTCGGGTTGGGCTGAAAAGATATGGAGAAAAAGAAAGGGGGAACGGTAAGTGGAAGGGAAGTTTATTACAGGAATAAGATCGAGAGAGAGAAAAACAAAGATTGAAGAATGGCGGATAAGATTGAAAACAGAATTGTTACATGGATTGAGAGAGAGGAAGAAGGTTGATACAAGAGAAGGATTTACAATGGAAGAGAAAAGATGAAAGGATACCATCAATCATTATCATCGTGATCATATTGTCATCCTCATTTGAGACAGACGTGAATCTAATAAAATCCAGAAAAATACCCACTCGGATTTCTCAGATTGCTCTCCAATTTAATATACATTATGATGATGTGCATATTATTAACCCTTAGATATCTCATTTGTGGCTGAGATTTAAAGCTGAGGACAACCAATGCCCAATAAACCAAGAAAAGGATACAGATCCAAAAGAAAAACATGCTCGAATTCTACAGCTATGATATATAGATGTTGAGGAATGAATATTCTATATTACATTATCAAATCCCTACGTGAAGGTATTATTAATTATGTTTTAAAAATCCATATTTATCGCAGAAAATATTTACTATTGTAGATACAAAATATTTCTAAAACTTACTACTACATTTAAGTTTGCCACTCTAAGAACATGCATTTATGAAAAATAACATCTTTAAAATAATTTTATGGAAAGTAATATACTCCTTATTTTAATGACTTTTAAGTACGTATACGGATCTACAAGATTTCCCCACCTACCTACCCCAACCACTCAAATATATATTATTCAGAAAATTGTCAAAGAAATGATTATGATGCAAATCAGCATCACCATGAAGAGGAAAGTTCTTCGTATCCTAAATATATGCTAGGACGCAGCTTATTCTTTCAAATAGTCTGACCTCCATTAACAGGTGGGCTATTTCTTTATATGCTAGATAATGCTATGATCAATGATTAGCCTAATTGTCAATAATAATCATCTCGTGTATCATGTTCTAATTTCTGAATAAGTAATTTACTTATAAATACCTAAAAACTGAAATATCGAGATGTTGATATAATTATATATAATTGAAAAGTAAGTCCCACAAGAGACCCCTTAAAATGATTAAAAATTCTCTTATTGGAAGGGTCAAAAAAGTGACATACCACTTATTAGGTGATCTCAACACTTGATATTTGTAGTCAATTTTTTTAATAATAAAAAATTACATATGATGTTATCCAACCGTCCACTCCTGTTAGTGCAAGTGCATATTGGTATTTCGAATCCCTCATATTTTATGTACATGTTGAAGATATGACTAATTGCCCACCCACCCCAACCACTCATTTTCTCAATTACTGGCACATTTAAATTAATCAGAACTCAAACATATATTATCCAGCAAATTCTGAAAGACATCACCTTCAAAACTTGCACGAAAGAGGCAAGTTCTTTTAGAAGATCTTATCCTAATGTCTGCTATTCTGTTGTAATTGAAAACGCAGCAAGATAGTGGACTTCAGCATCTCAACGCCTAGCTAGCTGGTATATATCGTATCAGTTGGACTGAAAATATCTTATATATTGCTCCATATCCAAACATGCCTTCTGCGAAGAAAGTTCTTAATCAAGCGAACTACAAATCTATATAATTCAGCTGACATTATATCTCATTACTATAGTGGCGATATATAGGTAAAATATTTATTAACCTAATATCATCATGCATGATGCAAAGGAGATCCAGGCCGGCACCAAATCCTCTGTTCCCAATTTCCTATCTCCTTCCCTATCCCTCCATTCATTTGTTGACAACTGTGCATTCAGTCCAGCTCATCTAACAATCATTTAGCTCCGTTAACCACACAAACAAATTTTTTTAAAAAAAAAGTTCAAGTGAAAAGAAAAAATAAATAAAAGAAACAGATTGTTTTCCTCCCCAAGAGCAAATTCATCGAACTAATTTAGAGAAAACGAGATTAGGAACATTTTGGCTTGGTGGGTTGATATGTTTTTATATGGTTTGGTCATATTGATTTGATTTTGCTGAATATGTTACATGAAAATCTGAGTTCATCTTTGTACCAAGAGAAAAAAATCTGGGTTCATCTTGAATGGTAATCTTTCAAGCTCAGTATCCATATACAATTCCCATTACAACTCCGATTGCCTATTCTATAACTTTAACCAAGTCTAATAATAGCTTGATGTCAAGTCTATTGATTCCACATTTCATCTCTTAGATCTTAGGATTTTATTTGATGAATGTTGAAGTTTCCTGAGGATAATTAACTAAGAACGAAGAGAGATGATAAGATGAATAAAATAATTTGAGTTTAAAAAAAAAATATTTTCTAATAAAGCTTTTGTTTTGTCTATAACAGGGAGGAAACGGTGTTTGAGAGGTTCAAATAGATTGGACAGGTAGGAGACAGATAAGGAGATAGGTGATTGGGGACAGAGGATTTGCTGCAATCGCGGCCGCTTGAGTTGCATTTTGCTTATTTAATTAATTTAAGGGATCGATGGACCCATTCGCAAAGTTGTTTGGCTGTCAATTTTCTGTCTCCCGGCCCCGGCCAAACCCAATCATTTTGATAATTATTATTATCCAGCATTCAATTTTGTTTTTCCAAAAATGTCATTGAATGTGCATACAAAGTGAATCCCAGCAAGTTATAGTGACATTGAACTCAGAACATCGAAGTGAACAAGAAGTGCAACTGTAGCCAAATACGTTAAAATGGATGTAGAACCCGAAATGTTTTTATAATCAATCTGGTTGAACTTCAACTATTTAAAGATACATGAAAGAGATAAAGCTTAAGAAGCTATTAACCAAGAGACTAGCTAGCTAATAGATTTGACAAAAAGAATTACAGCTCGTCATTCAAATTAATAATTAACTACAAAACCTTTAAAACAAGTAATGAATGAGTCCCAACTGTATATAGCCATTTAGATGATCTCTTTCAATGCATTCACTCTATGCTTTTTAATTACAATGGTAAACAGATCAAAAGTCCTTGGACACTGTTTTTTTTTTTTTTTTTTTTTTCATCGGAAAAAAAAGTAGCTACGTTTCAAGGTTCATTGGTTCGAGACATTTCAATAGGGCAGGTAAAAGGAACTCCAACAACTTCTCTATATTTAGATTTTTCTCTATTTTAAGGAAAATGAGCCTCTTTTGCTCCAAACAGATTTCTTATAACTATCCCTAAAATAGTGAGGAAAGAAAAAAAAATCTCTAAATTTACAATGATTTCTAAAATTTTAAAGAAGAATTGTGGAAATTTTAGATATTGCCGTAAAGTAAGGAACATGTTGGAGTTGAAGACTAAAAATTGCTAAAGTTTTGTTTTTGCTTCCTTATAATAAAAAAATATTATAGAGAAATTGTTGGAGTTGCTCAATATTAATAATAAAGAGGTCAAAGAAAAAAACAGTGAAAATAGAATTATTGATAATGTGATTTATTCTTAATATAATTCATGCCCTCTTCTATATAAGCGTATGGTAATGAGAAGTTTTCTTCAACATTATCAGTACTACTGCACTAGCTTGTTCCTATAACTTGCTATTTGATTGTTTCTTTCAGTTCCAAAGCGGGTTTTTAGTGAAAATGGCTTTGACTGGTAAGATAGAGACGGATGTAGAAATCAAGGCTTCTGCTGCAGCGTTCCACGAAATGTTCACCCACAAACCACACCACATTTCCAATATCAGCTCCAACCACGTTCAAGGCGTTGACTTACATGAAGGTGACTGGGGAACAGTAGGTGCTATCGTCTACTGGCATTATTTCCATGGTAAGTGTCTGGCCTATCTTTTTTTTTTTTTTTTGATAAGGTTAGTTGTTAGTAACTCACACACCCATGCGGTGGTAAGTGTCTGGCCTATCTTATAGCTAGCTTCTTCAAATATGAATCAATCTTTGACCATTTCGTTATATGCAGATGGGAAAGCTAGAGTTGCCAAGGAAAGAATTGAGGCCATAGACGCGGAAAAAAACTTGGTGACTTTCAGAGTAATTGAGGGAGACCTTATGGAGCATTACAAGAGCTTCTTGTTCACCATTCAAGCCACTCCGAAAGGCGAGGGCTGTTCCGTGCACTGGACTCTGGAATATGAGAAGCATCACGGTGATATTACCGACCCGCATACGCTGCTCCAGATTGCAGTCGAGGTTTCCAACGACATCGATGCTCACCTTACTGCCCAAGCACAGTAACACATGAACAAAGCACAAGGCTTATATATATCTTTATGCGCATGTGCTGCAGTGTTTGAATTCGGTTGTGTATGAAATAAGAGAGTGGATACGGCGACTGTCATTGTATCAATCCGCTGGTTTGTGAAGCAATATTTAATCATGTTGTCATCGTGTGGGCAACTTAGACTGTTGTTAAATCATGTTTTTGATTGTGAATCAATGAAACATATATTCTACTCAGTGTAACACAATTCGGTACCTTCAGTTTGGTCTATTGGGTACTTTTAGTACAAGTGTAAGATAATTAATTGCTAGGTACTCATCAGTGCATTGAGGTACCAATGGAAGAGAATATACTGTAAAAACATTGGTACTCAAGTAATCCACCTCGGGCTTATAGTAATCAAGAGAACATACATTCATGATACATGGCACTTACGTTTTATGATCGAGTCCTTTTTGGTGCTTTTCTGGAAATCAAAATCAACTTTGTGGAACTGTCCCATGAAGAATTTTCCAATTATCCGAGGATAACGAAGCCAATTTGTAAGCCGACTATTCAAAAAAAGAGGATTAAGCGATATTAGTATCTCGTTAGTTGCAAAATCACGCGCACAATCTACCACATTAGAAATTTTGTCATTGCCAAAAGTCAATAGCGATAGGATCATTGCCGTGGAAAAAGTGTAAATTATTAATAAATAAAAAAATTGGCATAGAAAATGCATGCCAATTTTTTTTAGAAAAAAAATGGCCAAAGGAAGCTATACAAAAGGAAAAGTTAAATTACTTTTAACACTAATCTCATACATTTTAACCAAAGTGTAAATACAAGAAATTCACAAAACTGAAATACATAAAGCCGGTGTTCCAGTATGCAAAGTAAATTAAGCTTATTTTCCTCTATCTTCATGGGATCCTGGAGATAAGACATAAATCCCGATTAAAGCATCTCTACTCAGTCCCCATTGCAAAGTGCCTATGTTCCTGGCAGATTGATCTCTGATAATACGTTGGTGGCAAATGAAGCTGCACACTTCATGCACAAGTTAAGACATCAAGAGGCAGGTTTCTTCTCTTTGAAGCTTGACATTTCTAAAGCCTATGACAAACTTGACTGGTCCTTTATATATGCCATTCTAACAAATTTTGGTTTCGCACCTCAATGGGTTCAGATTATCATGAATTGTGTCACATCTATAGCCTACTCTATCCTCATCCAGGGTGAACCTTCCTGTCACGCCCCAAATTTTGAATAACAATTTCAAATCCGAAACATAAATTAAACTACTTAATCAACTAAACGTCATGAATTTTTTTCATAAACAACCACACCTCACCCACTCAATAATACGAAAACCATATCCTCATGTTACTTATTACAGCACAATCTCAGTAATTTAAATAGTAAAGCTCATTGAGCATAACAAACCTCACAAAAACAAATGCGATAAATCAAATACTGCTACACTAAACAGCTGGATCACTGCCCTAGTTCTCCTGACCTGTAGGATTATCCGCTACACCGTTTGAATAGTATACCGAGATTGCAACAACACAAAACCCGGTAAGCTTTTGAAAGCCTGTATGAGTAAATTTAGAGATTGCACAATTTAAGTTAATAATAAAAACACACAAAGTAACTCCAAAATACACTGAAACATAAAGGAAAGAATACTCTCAAGACTATCTTTTAAAACTCTTACTTATGAGTCTCAAGTAACCTCAACGTTACCCTCATAAGATCACTCAGCATTTGGCAGACATACTAAAGCTCTAACTAATCGTAACCAAGAACTCGGCGCAAGAGCATGGTTCACGATAATCGGCAACCAACAACTCCGTAGAGTATGGTTCACCGATATCAGCTACCAACAACTCTGAAGACCATGGTTAACTGATAATATGTCATGATCACATTCGTGACCTATTGATCTCCACATATCAAAAAAAATTAAAGAAGTCACGCTTGACTTCACAAATGTTACTCAACTCTCGATACTTTTCAAACAATAAAACTTAAGACATTTCTCAATATATTGTTCTCGAAAAGTAAACATCCAAACAATAATAGCAATACAATCATGCATATTGTTTCCTCAACACAATCCATCAATAAATATATATCATCACGTAAATAATATATATACATAGACATTCAAGCAGGAATGCCTACTAATACCAACAATAGTTCACATGCATTAAAACAAAATTCAATTTATACTTAAATTCATTTTGTTACCTGTGTGCTGCAGCCATATGAACCGTAGTCAATCAAGTTCATATTATTTCAAATAAATCTTTATTTTCTTAAAACAATTTCCACACATTCACAATTCAATATAAATCACTAAATTTCGGTTCGTAAATGAACCATGTGGGATTTACTCACCTCTAGTCCCGCTGCGTCTTCTTAATAGCCCAAAATATGACAATCTGAATTGTTCACCAACTCGATCCGTCAATCACCTAATCAGACACGATCTTAACTTAGCAAACCATTCATAAACCACACTTATACGATAATCCAATGGTCTAAATCTAAATTAATGATCATCCAACTGTCGGATCATCCTAAATCATCCTTACATACATCTCCACAATTTTATACGAAAATCCGATTGTCGGATTCTCACGAATCGCCTTATGAATCGTTATTTTGCAATTATACGAAGATCCAACGGTCGGATCTTCAGCCGTGATCCCAAAAGGTCATTGGAATATTCATACGATCAACATATCAAAATTTCAAGTAAAACCGATGATCAGATTTCAAGTAAAAACGTTAAATAGTGTCGTCAAAACTTAAATCATCCATTTATCAACTTTTTCTAAAATAACCTTGTAATATATCATAACGCTCGTATAGATGCATAGATCATCGCCTAGATAATAAAAACTCAAAATATGGTCCGACGTGCCGCCACACGTGGCTGTCAGACGATGGTCAATGCAGCAGTCAACGCCGGTCAACAACCTCCGATGAAAAATTCGTCAACTACAATCTTATTCAAAATGAAAGGGTGATCAACTTTTATATCTGGAGCTAAGCGAGATGAGGTCTAAATCGTCCCAGATCAAGCTTTGAAGTTGGATAAATTTCGACCCTCGATCAAGTTTCCAGACCCAACCAGAGCCTATCATCAATCATTGATCTTTCACTCCTCACACAAAATCGTGATGCAAGGCTTATATGGGGAAGATCAGGAGGAAGAAGAGATCACAAAAATGGGGAGGATCGACCCGTGCAACGCCGAAAAATTGAAAATCCGGTCGGATCCGTTTAGCACTCAGGTCGGCCTTCAATCTCGGTGTGGAGGCAGCGGCTGGGCGAGGCGATAGCAGGGGGCAACTGGTCTGGCGCAGGTCCGGGGGCGTGGCGGCCGGGAAGAAGGAGTTCCGGCAGGGTCGGGTAGGAACGGTTCAGACAGGGGAGAGGGGGGGGGGGGGTTCGCACGAGAGAGAGACTGAAGAGGGCTGGGGCACTAATCCGCAAAAAAAGAGAAAATTTCATCCTTAATGAAATAATTCGGATTTTTTTTGCTATTTATAGAAAAATCTTAATTTTTAAATATTCGTAATAAATTCATACGAACTCCGAATATTGCGTTCCACATATGCACGAGATTGTATCGACGAGGTCTACAACTTTCATGAAGGAAGTTATGCCAAATTATGAACGTATAAAAAGTTAATTTTCACGACCCCCTAAATAACGTTCGTTTTTTAAAATAAAATCGTTCAAACTAATTCCGCAACCTCTCCAAGCTTCTTATTCACGCCCACGACCATGAAATCATTTCTAAAAATCCACGAAATTTAATTTGGATTTTTTGGGGTATTGCACTTCTTCTCTAATTAATCCCACGAGAGGCATCATGCATGGTGATCCTTTGTCACCTTACCTATTCATACTGTGCAGTGAGGGTTTGTCAGCACTATTACTATGTGTCTGCAAGCCCCTACTTTGCATCATGTTTTCTTTGCAGATGACAGCATACTATTTGGTTCTGCTACAAACGAAGAATGTTTACAATATAAATTAATTCTTGATGCCTATGAACAAGCCTCGGGACATAAGGTAAATTTCCAGAAAAGTAGTGTTGTCTTCAGTAATAATGTCAAGGATGACCGTCAACAAGAGTTGGCTTTAATTTTGGGAGTCCAGTGTGTGAAAGAGCATGACAAATACATGAGTTTACCTATGAGTTGGAAGATCCAAATCTGCAATTTTTGCTTACATTAAAGAAAAGCTGATGAAGAAATTGGTCAGCTGGAAAGCAAAGATCCTGAGTGCAGTAGGTAAGGAAATCCTCATTAAAGCAGTGGCCCAAACTATGCCTTTGTATGCAATGAATTGTTACTTATTGCAAAAAGCTTTTTGTGATGATATCCATCAACTATGTGCATCATTCTTCTAGGGTGACACATATGATAAGAAAAAGATACATTGGAGGAGTTGGGAAAAATTGTGCTCCACAAAGCTTGAAGGTGGAATGGGGTTCAAAAACATTTATGCATACAATCTGGCTATGCTTGGAAAGCAGGGATGGAGACTATTTTCCAATCCTCACTCTCTGATAGCAAGACTTTACAAGGCAAAATATTATCCGAACACTCGTTTTGGGAGGCTGAGTTAGGTGACTCTCCATCTTACTCTTGAAGAAGCGTCTTAAGTGGAAGGCCAATACTCAAAGCTGGAGTTCAATGGTGCATTGGAAATGGAGCTTAGGTAAACATTTAGAAGGACAAATGGATCCCAAACTGCCTACAGTTTTTAATCCAGAAACCTACCAACTATGTGTTTGAATGGATCTCGGACTTGATTGATTCAAATACAAGACGGTGGATCCCAATGGCAGTTCATGCCATCTTCCCATATGATATTGCACAAAAGGTTCTATGTATCCCTCTTAGTAGAAGAAATGTTTGTGATAAACCTTGTTGGTGTCTAGAAAAAAAAAAGACTTTTATTTTGTTAAAACTGCTTACTGGATTGCTAGAACAAAGGTGTTAGAGCATGTTATGGCCACTACATCTCAAGGGGACCCATTTAAAGAATTATGGCAGAGGATTTGGAAGGCCAAGATACTGGGAAAAGTTCAAATTTGTATGTGGTGTGCTTGCTCAATCTATTGCCTACAAGGGTGGAGCTCACTGCTTAAGGCTATACGGGTGATCTCCATTGTCTTCTATGTTCCCATAGATATGAGGACATTTCCCATGTCTTATGTAACTGCCCTATTGCAGCTGAAATATTAACAGCACCCCCATTTAATTTGGGTCGAAGTTTACTAATGCGGATTGAGTTTAAGGAATTGCTACTGGACCATGCTTTACACCTAAAGAAGGAGTTGTTTGCTAAACTCCTGATGGTTCTATGGGCCTTGTGGAAAAAATAGGAATGATATGTTGTGGCATAATACAAAGCAATCTACTGAGACTATAGTCCTTAGCTAGTTAGCTTGGCTTGATGAATTTGGCAAAGAACACCAAGTGGACAAACCTGCCCACCCAAAGCAGAAACAATCTTGGACACTAGCACCGACGGGGAAATGGAAGCTTAATGTTGACGGTAGTTTCCTTCATAATATTGCTCATGGAGGTGTGGGAGGTGTCCTACATGATGATGCAAAACAGTTTCAGGCTGCCTTCGCAACTCCTATACTAGTTGTAGCTTCTGCAAGATAGATAGACCTATATGCTATCAAGGAGGGCTTGAAGATGGTGTCAACCATGCAAGCTAGAAATATCATCGCTGAAACAGACTGCTTAGAAGCTGTCTCTTGCATTGCTGACGCACAGTTTACACATGTCAATGATGAGGGAATTGTTGATGATATTCGTCAGGAACTTCATCAAAGGCCGGATATTGAGATACACTACACTCCAAGGCTGTGTAATAGAGTAGGTCACTGTTTAGCTAATGCTGCCTACGCTGCAAGTAATGTGTCCATGTGGTTCATGGAACCTCCAGAATTCATTATGGCAGTTCTAAAGACTGATTGTAATCACTTGGGGTAATTGTACCTCTTTCAATGCAGTATCTTTTGATTCAAAAAAAGAAGAAGATGAAAGCATTATCGATCCCCTGAAAAAGAGTTTGGAAAAATTATTGTACTAGTGAAGCAATTATTGATTGCAGCCCATAATATCTATTGGCGGGCAATGATAAAGGGTCTCAATGAGACCTAAGATTTGTGGCCTCAAATCCTATGTGTCATGCCATGTAAACAAATATAAATTTTATTTTCAATTTCACATAATATACCTTACCATATCATATGATTGCAACACTAACTTTACCCTTTTATATTTCCTTTTAGATGTTACAGGGTGAATTAGTTACATTAATGAATTTAATTAGGTGACAAAAAAAAGATCAGCTATTAATTATGTATTAATTTAAGATATATGTCTACAAATTCTTTGACCAATATTTTTCTTCATTTAATTAAATTCTTTCTTATAATTTTTTTTTGTCCAAATAGCATTAATATATTGAGTGGTGCCAAGTAATAGGTATTAACTTTTCTTTCCAAATATTGATTAATTTCATCCAAAAAATAGCATTAATAAATTGAATTTGGAAAATACGTATGTCTAAATTAAGAGATAAGAAAACAAAATTTCATATTAGTAGCAGTCATTAATTATCATCTACAATCTAAATATAAGGAAAAATAAAATAAATTAATAAACCCAAATATAACGTTTAAACCCTTGCTACATAAAGAGAGAAAAAAAGAACAAAAGAATATATATAATCATATGAATATGTATTTTTCACATTATATTTTCAAAATTTATAGGAACCCAACAAACGTTGAATTCATATACATGTCCCCCCTTGTATTCTGCAATTTCATTAATCAAGGCTTGAGGGCAGCCGCACCAGTCCCTTTAAAAAAAAAAATACATGTGTTATGCAAATATATTGATACATGTGTATGTGCAAATCTATAGACTGAATTACATGAAATTTTTTCTATTCTTGATTGAAGAAAAAAAGTTGCTGTTTAAAATCTAAGCGTGTGTAATGAAAAGAAAAAAAAGTGAAACAAAAAAACAGCAAGTTTTTTTTTTTAGAAGAAAGCCAAAATAATTTAGAGTCATTAGATTTTACAAGGATAAGATGATCTTTTTCTCAATAATTATATAGCATGATTTGACAAATAGGTGATGTGTGTAGGTGATATGATATGACACATGAGAAGATTGACGCCACAAATCATTTTCCATTCGCCAATACAAACATGGTGCGAGAAATACAGAATCCAACCATGGTAAAATATAGCAACGTTCGAAACTGATTGTGTTCCTTGTCCATATATATTTATATATATAACTATGAATTGTAAATGCAAAAGCTATTTGTTTTGCATCATCTAACCTCTGTTCCATCTGAGAAGTCTAATTACATGTTCAGATAAGCATATTACATGTTACAATTTTTTTTTTACTTAATTTCCAATTTTTTATGGATGTGGCAAGTTCACACTCCTCATTTTACAATCTATACTCATCATTTCTTTTTTGTTTGAAATTTTAAAACATAAACCTTAAATCATTAAAGATAAAATCTAAGTATTAGAGGGTGAAAAAGAGAGTTTAGAACGCCCTTGCACGCGCTCTAGGTTTTTAGAGAAAAATCTTCCCTCTCCGTCCTGCAACACGTCCTTGGGGCGTTGTCGTTGGACGGGCTGTCTTCGTCTATGTTGTTTGAGGAAGTGGTGTCCTCAATCGGTGGGAGTTCGATCTAGACAACTGCGATTTGAGGGAGGTGGCTGAGGGAAACGCAATCACTATCGGGTGGTGGGTCGGTTCTTATCCGCTGGGTTGAAGACTGAGAGCGCGATTGCCAGAATAAGGCTTAACGATACATAACTAGGGCTTGAGATTCCTAGGCAAATGCAAGACAATGACACATCACTGCACTGAATAGTGAATACTCTACAAATTTTTTTTTTACTTCATTTCAAATTTTTTATGGATGCGGCAAGTCCACACTTCTCATTTTACAATCTATACTCATCATTTCTTTTTTGTTTGAAATTCTAAAACATAAACCTCAAATCATTAGAGATAAAATCTAAGTATTAGAGGGTAAAAAAGAGAGTTTAGAACGCCCTTGCACGCACTCTAGGTTTTTAGAGAAAAATCTTCCCTCTTCATTCGGCGACACGTCCTTAGGGCGTTGTCGTTGACGGGCTGTCTCCGTCTACGTTGTTTGAGGAAGTGGTGTCCTCAATTGGTGGGAGTTCGATCTAGACTGTTGCGATTTAGGGGAGGTGGTGGAGGGAATTGCAATCACTGTAGGGTGGTGGCCCAGTTCTTATCCGCTGGGTTGGAGGTTGAGAGCAAGATCACCAGAATAGGGCTTAACATTACAGAAATAGGGCTTGAGATTCCTAGGCTAATGCAAGACAATGACACATCACTACACTGCTGATTGAATACTCTACCAATTTTTTTTTTACTTAATTTCAAATGTTTTATGGATGTAGCAAGTCCACACTCCTCATTTTACAATCTATACTCATCATCATTTCTTTTTTGTTTGAAATTCTGAAAACATCAACCTTAAATCATTAAAGATAAAATCTAAGTATTAGAGGGTGAAAAGAGAGTTTAGAATGCCCTTGCACGCGCTCTAGGTTTTTAGAGAAAAATCTTCCCTGTCCGTCGGGCAACACGTCCATGGGGAGTTGTCGTTGGACGGGCTGTCTTCGTCTACGTTGTTTGAGGAAGTGGTGTCCTCAATCGGTGGGAGTTCGATCTAGACTGCTGCGATTTGGGGGAGGTGGTGGAGGGAAACACAATCACTGTCGGGTGGTGGCCCGGTTCTTATCCGCTGGGTTGGAGGTTGAGAGCAAGATCACCAGAATAGGGCTTAACATTACAGAAATAGGGCTTGAGATTCCTAGGCTAATGCAAGACAATGACACATCACTCCACTGCCGATTGAATACTCTACCAATTTTTTTTTTACTTAATTTCAAATGTTTTATGGATGTAGCAAGTCCACACTCCTCATTTTACAATCTATACTCATCATCATTTCTTTTTTGTTTGAAATTCTGAAAACATAAACCATAAATCATTAAAGATAAAATCTAAGTATTAGAGGGTGAAAAAGAGAGTTTAGAACGCCCTTGCACTCGCTCTAGGTTTTTAGAGAAAAATCTTCCCTCACCGTCGGGCAACACGTCCTTGGGGCGTTGTCGTTGGACGGGCTGTCTTCGTCTACGTTGTTTGAGGAAGTGGCGTCCTCAATCGGTGGGAGTTCGATCTAGACTGCTGTGATTTGAGGAAGGTGGCGGAGGGAAACGCAATCACTATCGGGTGGTGGGTCGGTTCTTATCCGCTGGCTTGAAGACTGAGAATGCGATCGCCAGAATAAGGCTTAACGATACATAACTAGGGCTTGAGATTCCTAGGCTAATGCAAGACAATGACACATCACTGCAATGCATAGTGACTACTCCACCAATTTTCTTTTTACTTAATTTCAAATTTTTATGGATGTGGCAAGTCCACACTTCTCATTTTACAATCTATACTCATCATTTCTTTTTTGTTTGAAATTCTAAAAATAAACCTCAAATCATTAAAGATAAAATCTAAGTATTAGAGGGTAAAAAAGAGAGTTTAGAACACCCTTGCACGCACTCTAGATTTTTAGAGAAAAATCTTCCCTCTTCGTTCGGCGACATGTCCTTAGGGGGTTGTCGTTGACGGGCTGTCTCCGTCTACGTTGTTTGAGGAAGTAGTGTCCTCAATCGGTGGGAGTTCGATCTAGACTGCTGTGATTTGAGGGAGGTGGTGGAGGGAAACGCAATCACTATCGGGTGGTGGCCCGGTTCTTATCCGCTGGGTTGGAGGTAGGGGTCATCATGGGCCGGGCTAGGGCCGGCCCTACCCTAAGTTTTAGGGGTTAGGGTCGGGCCGGGCCGGGCCTAGTCAAAGTCAACAAAATTTAGGGCCGGGTAGGGTCAGGCCGGGACTTAAATATGTTAACCCTTACCCGCCCGAAAAGCCCGATCTGTTAGGGCCGAAAGGGCCGGGTTGGGCCGGCCCTCAAATAGGGCCAAATAGGGCCGAAAAGGGCCTTATTTTGTTTAACAAAAAAAAAACATTATTTTTTTCTTCTCAAAATATGGCTTAATGGTATATATTGGTGATAAAAGACTCATTGTTTTTTATTGAACATATTTTATATTCATATAATACTTGTAACTTATAACATTTATTAATATTACTTAAGGTGGTTATATTCAATTAACTATGTATATAAATCTCCCAATATTAATTGTTGTGTAACAAAGAAAATAGAAATTAAGGAAAACAAAACTTATGAAATCAATTACAAAGAAAGAGATAAATTGCATATTATAGAAAAAAGAGAAACGTAATTAAAAAAATAGAAAAAATAAAAAAAAATTATGGCTTATTCGGGCGGGCCAAAAATTTCAAAATGGAAATTGATCAATCTGACAATGCTCATGGAGGGTAACAAGCCTAATAAACTAGTTATACTACATTACAAGGCATATAAGGATTATGTGTGATCCAAAAATTTTGAAATGAAAATCGACCGATCTGAAAATTTTCATATGTTTATACAACATTGATAGGTATTGTTTAAAGAAATTAGGCTGATCTGCCATGAATAAGGCATCCAACGTAGCGGTCAACGCTTTGCATAAGCAAACTTCCCTAAGGGGAGCGGCACCATGCGCGGACAAACGTTGCGGAATTTTGACATCTGTAAGTAGACCCCTACCCATGAGAGTGTGGGAGCTGAAAGATCGAAAAAAGTGAATTGTCAAGGACCGGTTAAGAGCATATTTGTTTTATGTTCTATTTAGGGTATTGAGTTGACCGGGTAGATCGAGGTCCAACCGAAGGCGGAAATTGCTGAAATTTCTACCACTAACATATATTCATATGAAAACAACATCCAGCGGTTCATTTTAAAAAATTCCATTTCGTCCCCCATTTTGCTCATGGAGGGTAACCTCAATCATTTAAATACAATGTATAAGTTATACAACTTTAGGAGGTAAATTGGTATAGACCAACATACTTGTAATTAAATTTGAAATTTTTATCTTATATCTATTTGAGAAATAGACTGCTGCGATTTTAGGGAGGTGGTGGAGGGAAATGCAATCACTATCGGGTGGTGGCCCGGTTCTTATCCGCTGGGTTGGAGGCTGAGAGCACGATCGCCAGAATAGGGCTTAACATTACAGAAATAAGGCTTGAGATTCCTAGGTTAATGCAAGACAATGACACATCACCACACTGTAGAGTGAATACTCTACCAATTTTTTTTTTTTACTTAATTTCAAATTTTTTATGGATGTAGCAAGTCCACTCTTCTCATTTTACAATCTATACTCATCATTTCTTTTTTGTTTGAAATTCTAAAACATAAACCTTAAATCATTAAAGATAAAATGTAAGTATTAGAGGGTAAAAAAGAGAGTTTAGAACGCCCTTGCACGCACTCTAGTTTTTTAGAGAAAAATCTTCCCTCTTCGTTCGGCGACACGTCCTTAGGGCGTTGTCGTTGACGGGCTGTCTCCGTCTACGTTGTTTGAGGAAGTGGTGTCCTCAATCGGTGGGAGTTTGATCTAGACTGCTGCGATTTGAGGGAGGTGGTGGAGGGAAACGCAATCACTATCGGGTGGTTGCTCGATTCTTATCAGCTAGGTTGGAGGCTGAGAGCGCGATCGCCAGAATAGGGCATAACTATACATAAATATGGCTTGAGAATCCTAGGCTAATGCAAGACAATGACACATCACTGCACTGCATAGTGAATACTTTACCAATTTTTTTTTACTTAATTTCAATTTTTTTATGGATGTGGTAAATCCACACTCCTCATTTTACAATCTATACTCATCATTTCTTTTTTGTTTGAAATTCTAAAACACAAACCTCAAATCATTAATGATAAAATCTAAGTATTAGAGGGTAAAAAAGAGAGTTTAGAATGCCCTTGCACTCGCTCTAGTGGACGCGCTCTAGTTTTTTAGGGAAAAATGTTCCCTCTCCGTCCGGTGACACGTCCTTGGGGCATTGTCGTTGGACGGGCTGTGTCCGTCTATATTGTTTGAGGAAGTGGTGTCCTCAATCGGTGGGAGTTCGATCTAGACTACTGTGATTGAGGGAGGTGGCGCAGGGAAACGTAATCACTATCAGGTTTTGGCTCGATTCTTATCGACTGGGTTAGAGGATGAGAGCGCGATCGCCAGAATAGCGCTTAACTATACATAAATATGGCTTGAGATTCCTAGGCTAATGCAAGACAATGACACATCACTGCACTGCATAGCGAATACTCTACCATTTTTTTTTTTTACTTAATTTCAAATTTTTTATGGATGTGGCAAGTCCACACTTCTCATTTTACAATCTATACTCATCATTTCTTTTTTGTTTGAAATTCTAAAACATAAACCTCAAATCATTAAAGATAAAATCTAAGTATTAGAGGGTAAAAAAGAGACTTTAGAATGCCCTTGCACGCACTCTACGTTTTTAGAGAAAAATCTTCCCTCTTCGTTCAGCGACACGTCCTTAGGGCGTTGTCGTTGACCGGCTGTCTCCGTCTACGTTGTTTGAGGAAGTGGTGTCCTCAAGCGGTTGGAGTTCGATCTAGACTGCTGTGATTTAAGGGAGGTGGTGGAGGGAAACGCAATCACTATCGGGTGGTAGCCCGATTCTTATTCGCTGGGTTGGAGGCTGAGAACAAGATCGCCAGAATAAGGCTTAACATTACAAAAATAGGGCTTGAGATTCCTAGGCTAATGCAAGACAATGACACATGACTACACTGTAGAGTGAATACTCTACCAATTTTTTTTTTTTTACTTAATTTCAAATTTTTTATGGATGTAGCAAGTCCACACTCCTCATTTTATAATCTATACTCATCATTTCTTTTTTGTTTGAAATTCTAAAACGTAAACCTTAATCATTAAAGATAAAATCTAAGTATTAGAGGGTAAAAAAGAGAGTTTAGAATGCCCTTGCACCCGATCTAGGGGACGCGCTCTAGTTTTTTAGGGAAAAATCTTCCCTCTCCGTCCGGCGACACGTCCTTGGGGCGTTGTCGTTGGACGGGCTGTGTCCGTCTATATTGTTTGAGGAAGTGGTGTCCTCAATCGGTGGGAGTTCGATCTAGACTACTGTGATTGAGGGAGGTGGCGCAGGGAAACGTAATCACTATCAGGTTTTGGCTCGATTCTTATCGACTGGGTTAGAGGATGAGAGCGCGATCGCCAGAATAGCGCTTAACTATACATAAATATGGCTTGAGATTCCTAGGCTAATGCAAGACAATGACACATCACTGCACTGCATAGCGAATACTCTACCATTTTTTTTTTTACTTAATTTCAAATTTTTTATGGATGTGGCAAGTCCACACTTCTCATTTTACAATCTATACTCATCATTTCTTTTTTGTTTGAAATTCTAAAACATAAACCTCAAATCATTAAAGATAAAATCTAAGTATTAGAGGGTAAAAAAGAGACTTTAGAATGCCCTTGCACGCACTCTACGTTTTTAGAGAAAAATCTTCCCTCTTCGTTCAGCGACACGTCCTTAGGGCGTTGTCGTTGACCGGCTGTCTCCGTCTACGTTGTTTGAGGAAGTGGTGTCCTCAATCGGTTGGAGTTCGATCTAGACTGCTGTGATTTAAGGGAGGTGGTGGAGGGAAACGCAATCACTATCGGGTGGTAGCCCGATTCTTATTCGCTGGGTTGGAGGCTGAGAACAAGATCGCCAGAATAAGGCTTAACATTACAAAAATAGGGCTTGAGATTCCTAGGCTAATGCAAGACAATGACACATGACTACACTGTAGAGTGAATACTCTACCAATTTTTTTTTTTTTACTTAATTTCAAATTTTTTATGGATGTAGCAAGTCCACACTCCTCATTTTATAATCTATACTCATCATTTCTTTTTTGTTTGAAATTCTAAAACGTAAACCTTAATCATTAAAGATAAAATCTAAGTATTAGAGGGTAAAAAAGAGAGTTTAGAATGCCCTTGCACCCGCTCTAGGGGACGCGCTCTAGTTTTTTAGGGAAAAATCTTCCCTCTCCGTCCGGCGACACGTCCTTGGGGCGTTGTCGTTGGACGGGCTGTGTCCGTCTATATTGTTTGAGGAAGTGGTGTCCTCAATCGGTGGGAGTTCGATCTAGACTACTGTGATTGAGGGAGGTGGCGCAGGGAAATGTAATCACTATCAGGTTTTGGCTCGATTATTATCGACTGGGTTAGAGGCTGAGAGCGCGATCGCCAGAATAGGGCTTAACTATACATAAATATGGCTTGAGATTCCTAGGCTAATGCAAGACAATGACACATCACTGCACTGCATAGTGAATACTCTACCAATTTTTTTTTTTACTTAATTTCAAATTTTTTATGGATGTGGCAAGTCCACATTTCTCATTTTACAATCTATACTCATCATTTCTTTTTTGTTTGAAATTCTAAAACATAAACCTCAAATCATTAAAGATAAAATCTAAGTATTAGAGGGTAAAAAAGAGACTTTAGAACCCCCTTGCACGCACTCTAGGTTTTTAGAGAAAAATCTTCCCTCTTCCTTCAGCGACACGTCCTTAGGGCGTTGTCGTTGACCGGCTGTCTCCGTCTACGTTGTTTGAGGAAGTGGTGTCCTCAATCGGTTGGAGTTCGATCTAGACTGCTGTGATTTAAGGGAGGTGGTGGAGGGAAACGCAATCACTGTCGGGTGGTTGCCCGGTTCTTATTCGCTGGGTTGGAGGCTGAGAGCAAGATCGCCAGAATAAGGTTTAACATTACAAAAATAGGACTTGAGATTCCTAGGCTAATGCAAGACAATGACACAGCACTACACTGGAAAGTGAATACTCTACCAATTTTATTTTTACTTAATTTCAAATTTTTTATGGACGTAGCAAGTCCACACTCCTCATTTTACAATCTATACTCATCATTTCTTTTTTGTTTGAAATTCTAAAACATAAACCTTAAATCATTAAAGAAAAAATCTAAGTATTAGAGGGTAAAAAAGAGACTTTAGAATGCCCTTGCACAGCTCTAGTGGACGCGCTCTAGTTTTTTAGGGAAAAATCTTCCCTCTCCGTCCGGCGACACGTCCTTGGGGTATTGTCGTTGGACGGGTTGTCTCTGTCTACGTTGTTTGAGGAAGTGATGTCCTCAATCGGTGGGAGTTCAATCTAGAATGCTGCGATTTGAGGAAGGTGGCGGAGGGAAACGCAATCACTATCAGGTGGTGGCTCGATTCTTATCGGCAGGGTTAGAAGCTGAGAGCCCGATCGCCAGAATAGGGCTTAATTATACATAAATATGGCCTGAGATTCCTAGGCTAATGCAAGACAATGATACATCACTGCACTGCATAGTGAATACTCTACCAATTTTTTTTTACTTAATTTCAAATTTTTTATGGAAGCGGCAAGTCCAAACTTCCCATTTTACAATCTATACTCATCATTTCATTTTTGTTTGAAATTCTAAAACACAAACCTTAAATCACTAAAGATAAAATGTAAGTATTAGAGGGTAAAAAAGAGAGTTAGAACGCCCTTGCACGCACTCTAGTTTTTTAGAGAAAAATCTTCCTTCTTCGTTCGGTGACACGTCCTTAGGGCGTTGTCGTTGACGGGCTGTCTCCGTCTACGTTGTTTGTGGAAGTGGTGTCCTCAATTGGTGGGAGTTAGATCTAGACTGCTGCGATTTGAGGGAGGTGGTGGAGGGAAACGCAATCAATATCGGGTGGTGGCTCGGTTCTTATCAGCTAGGTTGGAGGCTGAGAGCGCGATCGCCAGAACAGGGCTTAACTATACATAAATATGGCTTGAGATTCCTAGGCTAATGCAAGACAATGACACATCACTGCACTGAATAGTGAATATCTACCAATTTTTTTTTTACTTAATTTCAAATTTTTTATGGATGTGGCTAGTCCACACTTCTCATTTTACAATCTATACTCATCATTTCTTTTTTGTTTGAAATTCTAAATCACAAACCTCAGATCATTAAAGATAAAATCTAAGTATTAGAGGGTAAAAAAGAGACTTTAGAACGCCCTTGCACACACTCTAGGTTTTTAGAGAAAAATCTTCCCTCTTCGTTCGGCGACACGTCCTTATGCCGTTGTCGTTGACGGGCTGTCTCCATCTACGTTGTTTGAGGAAGTGGTGTCTTCAATCGGTGGGAGTTCGATCTTGACTGCTGCGATTTGAGGGGGGTGGTGGAGGGAAACACAATCACTATCGAGTGGTGGCCCAGTTCTTATTCGCTGGGTAGGAGGCTGAGAGCAAGATCGCTAGAATAGGGCTTAATTATACATAAATATGGCCTGAGATTCCTAGGCTAATGCAAGACAATGATCCATCACTGCACTGCATAGTGAATACTCTACCAATTTTTTTTTACTTAATTTCAAATTTTTTATGGAAGCGGCAAGTCCAAACTTCCCATTTTACAATCTATACTCATCATTTCTTTTTTGTTTGAAATTCTAAAACACAAACCTCAAATCATTAAAGATAAAATCTAAGTATTAGAGGGTAAAAAAGAGACTTTAGAACGCCCTTGCACGCACTCTAGGTTTTTAGAGAAAAAACTTCCCTCTTCGTTCGGCGACAGGTCCTTAGGGCGTTGTCGTTGACCGGCTGTCTCCGTCTACGTTGTTTGAGGAAGTGGTGTCTTCAATCGGTGGGAGTTCGATCTAGACTGCTGCGATTTGAGCGAGGTGGTGGAGGGAAACGCAATCACTATCGAGTGGTGGCCCGGTTCTTATTCGCTGGGTTGGAGGCTGAGAGCAAGATCGCCAGAATAAGGCTTAACATTACAAAAATAGGGCTTGAGATTCCAAGGCTAATGCAAGACAATTACACATCACTACACTGTAGAGTGAATACTCTACCAATTTTTTTTTTTTTACTTAATTTCAAATTTTTTATGGATGTAGCAAGTCCACACTCCTCATTTTACAATCTATACTCATCATTTCTTTTTTGTTTGAAATTCTAAAACATAAACCTCAAATCATTAAAGATAAAATCTAAGTATTAGAGGGTAAAAAAGAGACTTTAGAACCCCCTTGCACGCACTCTAGGTTTTTAGAGAAAAATCTTCCCTCTTCCTTCAGCGACACGTCCTTAGGGCGTTGTCGTTGACCGGCTGTCTCCGTCTACGTTGTTTGAGGAAGTGGTGTCCTCAATCGGTTGGAGTTCGATCTAGACTGCTGTGATTTAAGGGAGGTGGTGGAGGGAAACGCAATCACTGTCGGGTGGTTGCCCGGTTCTTATTCGCTGGGTTGGAGGCTGAGAGCAAGATCGCCAGAATAAGGTTTAACATTACAAAAATAGGACTTGAGATTCCTAGGCTAATGCAAGACAATGACACAGCACTACACTGGAAAGTGAATACTCTACCAATTTTATTTTTACTTAATTTCAAATTTTTTATGGACGTAGCAAGTCCACACTCCTCATTTTACAATCTATACTCATCATTTCTTTTTTGTTTGAAATTCTAAAACATAAACCTTAAATCATTAAAGAAAAAATCTAAGTATTAGAGGGTAAAAAAGAGAGTTTAGAATGCGCTTGCACAGCTCTAGTGGACGCGCTCTAGTTTTTTAGGGAAAAATCTTCCCTCTCCGTCCGGCGACACGTCCTTGGGGTATTGTCGTTGGACGGGTTGTCTCTGTCTACGTTGTTTGAGGAAGTGATGTCCTCAATCGGTGGGAGTTCAATCTAGAATGCTGCGATTTGAGGAAGGTGGCGGAGGGAAACGCAATCACTATCAGGTGGTGGCTCGATTCTTATCGGCAGGGTTAGAAGCTGAGAGCCCGATCGCCAGAATAGGGCTTAATTATACATAAATATGGCCTGAGATTCCTAGGCTAATGCAAGACAATGATACATCACTGCACTGCATAGTGAATACTCTACCAATTTTTTTTTACTTAATTTCAAATTTTTTATGGAAGCGGCAAGTCCAAACTTCCCATTTTACAATCTATACTCATCATTTCTTTTTTGTTTGAAATTCTAAAACACAAACCTTAAATCACTAAAGATAAAATGTAAGTATTAGAGGGTAAAAAAGAGAGTTAGAACGCCCTTGCACGCACTCTAGTTTTTTAGAGAAAAATCTTCCTTCTTCGTTCGGTGACACGTCCTTAGGGCGTTGTCGTTGACGGGCTGTCTCCGTCTACGTTGTTTGTGGAAGTGGTGTCCTCAATCGGTGGGAGTTAGATCTAGACTGCTGCGATTTGAGGGAGGTGGTGGAGGGAAACGCAATCAATATCGGGTGGTGGCTCGGTTCTTATCAGCTAGGTTGGAGGCTGAGAGCGCGATCGCCAGAACAGGGCTTAACTATACATAAATATGGCTTGAGATTCCTAGGCTAATGCAAGACAATGACACATCACTGCACTGAATAGTGAATATCTACCAATTTTTTTTTTACTTAATTTCAAATTTTTTATGGATGTGGCTAGTCCACACTTCTCATTTTACAATCTATACTCATCATTTCTTTTTTGTTTGAAATTCTAAATCACAAACCTCAGATCATTAAAGATAAAATCTAAGTATTAGAGGGTAAAAAAGAGACTTTAGAACGCCCTTGCACGCACTCTAGGTTTTTAGAGAAAAATCTTCCCTCTTCGTTCGGCGACACGTCCTTATGCCGTTGTCGTTGACGGGCTGTCTCCATCTACGTTGTTTGAGGAAGTGGTGTCTTCAATCGGTGGGAGTTCGATCTTGACTGCTACGATTTGAGGGGGGTGGTGGAGGGAAACACAATCACTATCGAGTGGTGGCCCAGTTCTTATTCGCTGGGTAGGAGGCTGAGAGCAAGATCGCTAGAATAGGGCTTAATTATACATAAATATGGCCTGAGATTCCTAGGCTAATGCAAGACAATGATCCATCACTGCACTGCATAGTGAATACTCTACCAATTTTTTTTTACTTAATTTCAAATTTTTTATGGAAGCGGCAAGTCCAAACTTCCCATTTTACAATCTATACTCATCATTTCTTTTTTGTTTGAAATTCTAAAACACAAACCTCAAATCATTAAAGATAAAATCTAAGTATTAGAGGGTAAAAAAGAGACTTTAGAACGCCCTTGCACGCACTCTAGGTTTTTAGAGAAAAAACTTCCCTCTTCGTTCGGCGACAGGTCCTTAGGGCGTTGTCGTTGACCGGCTGTCTCCGTCTACGTTGTTTGAGGAAGTGGTGTCTTCAATCGGTGGGAGTTCGATCTAGACTGCTGCGATTTGAGGGAGGTGGTGGAGGGAAACGCAATCACTATCGAGTGGTGGCCCGGTTCTTATTCGCTGGGTTGGAGGCTGAGAGCAAGATCGCCAGAATAAGGCTTAACATTACAAAAATAGGGCTTGAGATTCCAAGGCTAATGCAAGACAATTACACATCACTACACTGTAGAGTGAATACTCTACCAATTTTTTTTTTTTTACTTAATTTCAAATTTTTTATGGATATAGCAAGTCCACACTCCTCATTTTACAATCTATACTCATCATTTCTTTTTTGTTTGAAATTCTAAAACATAAACCTCAAATCATTAAAGATAAAATCTAAGTATTAGAGGGTAAAAAAGAGACTTTAGAACGCCCTTGCACGCACTCTAGGTTTTTAGAGAAAAATCTTCCCTCTTCGTTTAGCGACACGTCCTTTGGGCGTTGTCGTTGACCGGCTGTCTCCGTCTACGTTGTTTGAGGAAGTGGTGTCCTCAATCGGTTGGAGTTCGATCTAGACTGCTGCGATTTAAGGGAGGTGGTGGAGGGAAACGCAATCACTATCGGGTGGTGGCCCGGTTCTTATTCGCTGGGTTGGAGGCTGAGAGCAAGATCGCCAGACTAAGGTTTAACATTACAAAAATAGGGCTTGAGATTCCTAGGCTAATGCAAGACAATGACACAGCACTACACTGCAGAGTGAATACTCAACCAATTTTTTTTTACTTAATTTCAAATTTTTTATGGATGTAGCAAGAACACTCCTCATTTTACAATCTATACTCATCATTTCTTTTTTGTTTGAAATTCTAAAACATAAACCTCAAATCATTAAAGATAAAATATAAGTATTAGAGGTTAAAAAAGAGAGTTTAGAATTCCCTTGCACTGCTCTTGTGGACGCGCTCTAGTTTTTTAGGGAGAAATATTACCTCTCCGTCCGGCGACACGTCCTTGGGGCGTTGTCGTTGGACGAGCTGGCTCTGTCTACGTTGTTTGAGGAAGTGATGTCCTCAATCGGTGGGAGTTCAATCTAGACTGCTGCGATTTGGGGAAGGTGGCGGAGGGAAACGCAATCACTATCAGGTGGTGGCTCGATTCTTATCGGCAGGGTTAGAAGCTGAGAGCCCGATCGCCAAAATAGGGCTTAATTATACATAAATATGGCCTGAGATTCCTAGGCTAATGCAAGACAATGATACATCACTGCACTGCATAGTGAATACTCTACCAATTTTTTTTTACTTAATTTCAAATTTTTTATGGAAGCGGCAAGTCCAAACTTCCCATTTTACAATCTATACTCATCATTTCTTTTTTGTTTGAAATTCTAAAACACAAACCTTAAATCACTAAAGATAAAATGTAAGTATTAGAGGGTAAAAAAGAGAGTTAGAACGCCCTTGCACGCACTCTAGTTTTTTAGAGAAAAATCTTCCTTCTTCGTTCGGTGACACGTCCTTAGGGCGTTGTCGTTGACGGGCTGTCTCCGTCTACGTTGTTTGTGGAAGTGGTGTCCTCAATCGGTGGGAGTTAGATCTAGACTGCTGCGATTTGAGGGAGGTGGTGGAGGGAAACGCAATCAATATCGGGTGGTGGCTCGGTTCTTATCAGCTAGGTTGGAGGCTGAGAGCGCGATCGCCAGAACAGGGCTTAACTATACATAAATATGGCTTGAGATTCCTAGGCTAATGCAAGACAATGACACATCACTGCACTGCATAGTGAATACTTTACCAATTTTTTTTTTACGTAATTTCAAATTTTTTATGGATGTGGTAAGTCCACACTCCTCATTTTACAATCTATACTCATCATTTCTTTTTTGTTTGAAATTCTAAAACATAAACCTCAAATCATTAAAGATAAAATCTAAGTATTAGAGGGTAAAAAAGAGACTTTAGAACGCCCTTGCACGCACTCTAGGTTTTTAGAGAAAAATCTTCCCTCTTCGTTCGGCGACACGTCCTTATGCCGTTGTCGTTGACGGGCTGTCTCCATCTACGTTGTTTGAGGAAGTGGTGTCTTCAATCGGTGGGAGTTCGATCTTGACTGCTGCGATTTGAGGGAGGTGGTGGAGGGAAACACAATCACTATCGAGTGGTGGCCCAGTTCTTATTCGCTGGGTAGGAGGCTGAGAGCAAGATCGCTAGAATAGGGCTTAATTATACATAAATATGGCCTGAGATTCCTAGGCTAATGCAAGACAATGATCCATCACTGCACTGCATAGTGAATACTCTACCAATTTTTTTTTACTTAATTTCAAATTTTTTATGGAAGCGGCAAGTCCAAACTTCCCATTTTACAATCTATACTCATCATTTCTTTTTTGTTTGAAATTCTAAAACACAAACCTCAAATCATTAAAGATAAAATCTAAGTATTAGAGGGTAAAAAAGAGACTTTAGAACGCCCTTGCACGCACTCTAGGTTTTTAGAGAAAAAACTTCCCTCTTCGTTCGGCGACACGTTCTTAGGGCGTTGTCGTTGACCGGCTGTCTCCGTCTACGTTGTTTGAGGAAGTGGTGTCTTCAATCGGTGGGAGTTCGATCTAGACTGCTGCGATTTGAGGGAGGTGGTGGAGGGAAACGCAATCACTATCGAGTGGTGACCCGGTTCTTATTCGTTGGGTTGGAGGCTGAGAGCAAGATCGCCAGAATAAGGCTTAACATTACAAAAATAGGGCTTGAGATTCCTAGGCTAATGCAAGACAATTACACATCACTACACTGTAGAGTGAATACTCTACCAATTTTTTTTTTTTTACTTAATTTCAAATTTTTTATGGATGTAGCAAGTCCACACTCCTCATTTTACAATCTATACTCATCATTTCTTTTTTGTTTGAAATTCTAAAACATAAACCTCAAATCATTAAAGATAAAATCTAAGTATTAGAGGGTAAAAAAGAGACTTTAGAACGCCCTTGCACGCACTCTAGGTTTTTAGAGAAAAATCTTCCCTCTTCATTTAGCGACACGTCCTTTGGGCGTTGTCGTTGACCGGCTGTCTCCGTCTACGTTGTTTGAGGAAGTGGTGTCCTCAATCGGTTGGAGTTCGATCTAGACTGCTGCGATTTAAGGGAGGTGGTGGAGGGAAACGCAATCACTATCGGGTGGTGGCCCGGTTCTTATTCGCTGGGTTGGAGGCTGAGAGCAAGATCGCCAGAATAAGGTTTAACATTACAAAAATAGGGCTTGAGATTCCTAGGCTAATGCAAGACAATGACACAGCACTACACTGCAGAGTGAATACTCAACCAATTTTTTTTTACTTAATTTCAAATTTTTTATGGATGTAGCAAGAACACTCCTCATTTTACAATCTATACTCATCATTTCTTTTTTGTTTGAAATTCTAAAACACAAACCTCAAATCATTAAAGATAAAATGTAAGTATTAGAGGGTAAAAAAGAGAGTTTAGAATTCCCTTGCACTGCTCTTGTGGACGCGCTCTAGTTTTTTAGGGAGAAATCTTCCCTCTCCGTCCGGCGACACGTCCTTGGGGCGTTGTCGTTGGACGAGCTGGCTCTGTCTACGTTGTTTGAGGAAGTGATGTCCTCAATCGGTGGGAGTTCGATCTAGACTGCTGCGATTTGGGGAAGGTGGCGGAGGGAAACGCAATCACTATCAGGTGGTGGCTCGATTTTTATCGGCTAGGTTAGAGGTTGAGAGCACGATCGCCAGAACAGGGCTTAACTATACATAAATATGGCTTGAGATTCCTAGGCTAATGCAAGACAATGACACATCACTGCACTGCATAGTGAATACTCTACCAATTTTCTTTTTACTTAATTTCAAATTTTTTATGGATGTGGCAAGTCCACACTTCTCATTTTACAATCTATACTCATCATTTCTTTTTTGTTTGAAATTCTAAAACACAAACCTCAAATCATTAAAGATAAAATGTAAGTATTAGAGGGTAAAAAAGAGAGTTTAGAATTCCCTTGCACTGCTCTTGTGGACGCGCTCTAGTTTTTTAGGGAGAAATCTTCCCTCTCCGTCCGGCGACACGTCCTTGGGGCGTTGTCGTTGGACGAGTTGGCTCTGTCTACGTTGTTTGAGGAAGTGATGTCCTCAATCGGTGGGAGTTCGATCTAGACTGCTGCGATTTGGGGAAGGTGGCGGAGGGAAACGCAATCACTATCAGGTGGTGGCTCGATTCTTATCGGCTAGGTTACAGGCTGAGAGCACGATCGCCAGAACAGGGCTTAACTATACATAAATATGGCTTGAGATTCCTAGGCTAATGCAAGACAATGACACATCACTGCACTGCATAGTGAATACTCTACCAATTTTCTTTTTACTTAATCTCAAATTTTTTATGGATGTAGCAAGTCCACTCTTCTCATTTTACAATCTATACTCATCATTTCTTTTTTGTTTGAAATTCTAAAACATAAACCTCAAATCATTAGATATAAAATCTAAGTATTAGAGGGTAAAAAAGAGAGTTTAGAACGCCCTTGCACGCACTCTAGTTTTTTAGAGAAAAATCTTCCCTCTTCGTTCGGCGAGACGTCCTTAGGGCGTTGTCGTTGACGGGCTGTCTCCGTCTACGTTGTTTGTGGAAGTGGTGTCCTCAATCGGTGGGAGCTAGATCTAGACTGCTGCGATTTGAGGGAGGTGGTGGAGGGAAACGCAATCAATATCGGGTGGTGGCTCGGTTCTTATCAGCTAGGTTGGAGGCTGAGAGCGCGATCGCCAGAACAGGGCTTAACTATACATAAATATGGCTTGAGATTCCTAGGCTAATGCAAGACAATGACACATCACTGCACTGAATAGTGAATATCTACCAATTTTTTTTTTACTTAATTTCAAATTTTTTATGGATGTGGCGAGTCCACACTTCTGATTTTACAATCTATACTCATCATTTCTTTTTTGTTTGAAATTCTAAAACACAAACCTTAAATCATTAAAGATATAATGTAAGTATTAGAGGGTAAAAAAGAGAGTTTAGAACGCCCTTGCACGCACTCTAGTTTTTTAGAGAAAAATCTTCCCTCTTCGTTCGGCGACACGTCCTTAGGGCGTTGTCATTGACGGGCTGTCTCCGTCTACGTTGTTTGAGGAAGTGGTGTCCTCAATCGGTGGGAGTTTGATCTAGACTGCTGCGATTTTAGGGAGGTGGTGGAGGGAAACGCAATCACTATCGGGTGGTGGCTCGGTTCTTATCAGCTAGGTTGGAGAATGGGAGCGCGATCGCCAGAATAGGGCTTAACTATACATAAATATGGCTTGAGATTCCTAGGCTAATGCAAGACAATGACACATCACTGCACTGCATAGTGAATACTTTACCAATTTTTTTTTTACGTAATTTCAAATTTTTTATGGATGTGGTAAGTCCTCACTCCTCATTTTACAATCTATACTCATCATTTCTTTTTTGTTTGAAATTCTAAAACATAAACCTCAAATCATTAAAGATAAAATCTAAGTATTAGAGGGTAAAAAAGAGAGTTTAGAACGCCCTTGCACGCACTCTAGGTTTTTAGAGAAAAATCTTCCCTCTTCGTTCGGTGACACGTCCTTAGGGCGTTGTCGTTGACGGGCTGTCTCCATCTACGTTGTTTGAGGAAGTGGTGTCTTCAATCAGTGGGAGTTCGATCTTGACTGCTGCGATTTGAGGGAGGTGGTGGAGGGAAACGCAATCATTATCGAGTGGTGGCGCAGTTCTTATTCGCTGGGTAGGAGGTTGAGAGCAAGATCGCTAGAATTAGGCTTAACATTACAAAAATAGGGCTTGATATTCCTAGGCTAATGCAAGACAATGACACAGCACTACACTGCAGAGTGAATACTCTACCAATTTTTTTTTTTTACTTAATTTCAAATTTTTTATGGATGTAGCAAGTCTACACTCCTCATTTTACAATCTATACTCATCATTTCTTTTTTTGTTTGAAATTCTAAAACATAAACCTTAAATCGTTAAAGATAAAATATAAGTATTAGAGGGTAAAAAAGAGAGTTTAGAATGCCCTTGCACCGCTCTAGTGGACGCGCTCTAGTTTTTTAGGGAGAAATCTTCCCTCTCCATCCGGCGACACGTCCTTGGGGCGTTGTCGTTGGACGGGCTGTCTCCGTCTACGTTGTTTGAGGAAGTGGTGTCCTCAATCGGTGGGAGTTTGATCTAGACTGCTGCGATTTTAGGGAGGTGGTGGAGGGAAACGCAATCACTATCGGGTGGTGGCTCGGTTCTTATCAGCTAGGTTGGAGAATGGGAGCGCGATCGCCAGAATAGGGCTTAACTATACATAAATATGGCTTGAGATTCCTAGGCTAATGCAAGACAATGACACATCACTGCACTGCATAGTGAATACTTTACCAATTTTTTTTTTACGTAATTTCAAATTTTTTATGGATGTGGTAAGTCCACACTCCTCATTTTACAATCTATACTCATCATTTCTTTTTTGTTTGAAATTCTAAAACATAAACCTCAAATCATTAAAGATAAAATCTAAGTATTAGAGGGTAAAAAAGAGACTTTAGAACGCCCTTGCACGCACTCTAGGTTTTTAGAGAAAAATCTTCCCTCTTCGTTTAGCGACACGTCCTTTGGGCGTTGTCGTTGACCGGCTGTCTCCGTCTACGTTGTTTGAGGAAGTGATGTCCTCAATCGGTTGGAGTTCGATCTAGACTGCTGCGATTTAAGGGAGGTGGTGGAGGGAAACGCAATCACTATCGGGTGGTGGCCCGGTTCTTATTCACTGGGTTGGAGGCTGAGAGCAAGATCGCCAGAATAAGGTTTAACATTACAAAAATAGGGCTTGAGATGCCTAGGCTAATGCAAGACAATGACACAGCACTACACTGCAGAGTGAATACTCAACCAATTTTTTTTTTACTTAATTTCAAATTTTTTATGGATGTAGCAAGAACACTCCTCATTTTACAATCTATACTCATCATTTCTTTTTTCTTTGAAATTCTAAAACATAAACCTCAAATCATTAAAGATAAAATATAAGTATTAGAGGGTAAAAAAGAGAGTTTAGAATGCCCTTGCACCGCTCTAGTGGACGCGCTCTAGATTTTTAGGGAGAAATCTTCCCTCTCCGTCCGGCGACACGTCCTTGGGGCGTTGTCGTTGGACGAGCTGTCTCTGTCTACGTTGTTTGAGGTAGTGATGTCCTCAATCGGTGGGAGTTCGATTTAGACTGCTGCGATTTAGGGAAGGTGGCGGAGGGAAACGCAATCACTATCAGGTGGTGGCTCGATTCTTATCGGCTAGGTTAGAGGCTGAGAGCACGATCGCCAGAACAGGGCTTAACTATACATAAATATGGCTTGAGATTCCTAGGCTAATGCAAGACAATGACACATCACTGCACTGCATAGTGAATACTCTACCAATTTTCTTTTTACTTAATTTCAAATTTTTTATGGATGTGGCAAGTCCACACTACTCATTTTACAATCTATACTCATCATTTCTTTTTTGTTTGAAATTCTAAAACACAAACCTCAAATCATTAAAGATAAAATCTAAGTATTAGAGGGTAAAAAAGAGAGTTTAGAACGCCCTTGCACGCACTCTAGGTTTTTAGAGAAAAATCTTCCCTCTTCGTTCGGCGACACGTCCTTAGGGCGTTGTCGTTGACGGGCTGTCTCCATCTACGTTGTTTGAGGAAGTGGTGTCTTCAATCAGTGGGAGTTCGATCTTGACTGCTGCGATTTAAGGGAGGTGGCGGAGGGAAACGCAATCATTATCGAGTGGTGGCCCAGTTCTTATTCGCTGGGTAGGAGGTTGAGAGCAAGATCGCTAGAATTAGGCTTAACATTACAAAAATAGGGCTTGAGATTCCTAGGCTAATGCAAGACAATGACACAGCACTACACTGCAGAGTGAATACTCTACCAATTTTTTTTTTTACTTAATTTCAAATTTTTTATGGATGTAGCAAGTCTACACTCCTCATTTTACAATCTATACTCATCATTTCTTTTTTGTTTGAAATTCTAAAACATAAACCTTAAATCGTTAAAGATAAAATATAAGTATTAGAGGGTAAAAAAGAGAGTTTAGAATGCCCTTGCACCGCTCTAGTGGACGCGCTCTAGTTTTTTAGGGAGAAATCTTCCCTCTCCATCCGGCGACACGTCCTTGGGGCGTTGTCGTTGGACGGGCTGTCTCTCTCTACGTTGTTTGAGGAAGTGATGTCCTCAATCGGTGGGAGTTCGATCTAGACTGCTGCGATTTGGGGAAGGTGGCGGAGGGAAACGCAATCACTAGCAGGTGGTGGCTCGATTCTTATCGGCTAGGTTAGAGGCTGAGAGCACAATCGCCAGAACAGGGCTTAACTATACATAAATATGGCTTGAGATTTCTAGGCTAATGCAAGACAATGACACATCACTGCACTGCATAGTGAATACTCTACCAATTTTCTTTTTACTTAATTTCAAATTTTTTATGGATGTGGCAAGTCCACACTTCTCATTTTACAATCTATACTCATCATTTCTTTTTTGTTTGAAATTCTAAAATACAAACCTCAAATCATTAAAGATAAAATCTAAGTATTAGAGGGTAAAAAAGAGACTTTAGAACGCCCTTGCACGCACTCTAGTTTTTTAGAGAAAAATCTTCCCTCTTCATTCGGCGACACATCCTTAGGGCGTTGTCGTTGACGGGATGTCTCCATCCACGTTGTTTGAGGAAGTGGTGTCCTCAATCGGTGGGAGTTCGATCTAGACTGTTGCGATTTGAGGGAGGTGGTGGAGGAAAACGCAATCACTATCAGGTGGTGGCTCGGCTCTTATCAGCTAGGTTGGAGGCTGAGAGCAAGATCGCTAGAATAGGGCTTAACGATACATAAATATGGCTTGAGATTCCTAGGCTAATGCAAGACAATGACACATCACTACACTGCAGAGTGAATACTCTACCAATTTTTTTTTTTTACTTAATTTCAAATTTTTTATGGATGTAGCAAGTCCACACTCCCCATTTTACAATCTATACTCATCATTTCTTTTTTGTTTGAAATTCTAAAACTTAAACCTTAAATCATTAAAGATAAAATCTAAGTATTAGAGGGTAAAAAAGAGAGTTTAGAACGCCCTTGCGCGAGCTCTAGTTTTTTACAGAAAAATCTTCGCTCTTCATCCGGCGACATGTCCTTGGGACGTTGTTGTTGGACAAGCTGTCTCCGTCTACGTTGTTTGAGGAAGTGGTGTCCTCAATCGGTGGGAGTTCGATCTAGACTGCTGTGATTTGAGGGAGGTGGCGGAGGGAAACACAATCACTATCGGGTGGTGTCTCAGTTCTTATTGGCTGGGTTGGAGGCTGAGAGTGTGATCACCAAAATAGGGCTTAACGATACATAAATAGGGCTTGGGTTTCCTATTCTAATGAAAGACAATGACCCATTGCTGCTGCATAGTGAATATTATAGCAAATTTGTTTTTACTTAATTTTAAATTCTTTTACGGGGAGTGAAGTGCGAAAATGATAAAATTGTCACTTGGATGTGTCTTATGATTGTTTAGGTAACACAAAATAATTCATGTTAAATTAATGCACCCCTTAGCAATCTAACACTAAAAATAAGAAAAATTACAAAAACGGCCACTTTGACAGTTTTCAATAGCATAAAACTGTTTTCGCTATCATTTTCCCATTTAAAATAAAACACAAAAACTCTCCGCATTAGTTTTTCATATTCTCGATCTCATCCTCAGTTTCCAAATCCTCTTTGCCTCAAACACCAACTCCAGTGCAAAAGCTTTCTTCGACTACTACTTCTCCTTCACCGTGCAGTGGCGACTCTAGTGACCGTTATCCAGCAACTCGAACTGGCATTTCTATGGTTTCTTAGAATTAAATTTGGCGATTTTCTGGAGCACTGGTCTCTCTCTCAACCGCATATCACGATTAGCTTATCCTCCTACTCTCACCTAAGGTAACCTTTTGCTCCTTTTATAGTCTTCTTCGATTGATTCTGATACATTGAAAAGGGTTTGGTTTTCTTCATCGTTTTGCCACTTTTTATATCTACGTAAGACTACGTTTACGTTTGTTTGACCTGAAATTATGCTCTGTTTGACATGGAATTGTGCGATTTTGAAATGGAATCCGCGATTTTGAAATGGAATCCATCGATCTCATTTTGACTTTTTGAATATTTGTGGCTTTTCTGTGCCGATGGTGCATGTTATTTTGTCATATGACTTGTGAATTTGTAGTTGGTTTTGGTTTGATCAAGTCACATTTTGCATCTTCTTCATCAGCTGAGAGAATCAGAGAGAGGTCGAGTGTGGTGGGAAGAAGAGAGGGAGGAAGATAAAGGCAGGACCTTTGCCAGAAAAGGGGGACGTGGGTGAGCGAGACCTCGCTTGGACGTTGTGGTCTGCTTCGTTGCTTTCTGCGGATTCAAGGTACGTTCTTGACTGCGTTGATGGCTGTTTCTCTTTGCTTTGGTACACCTTTGTGCTTATGGACTCATGTGTTTTTGGTGTGTGCGTTGTGCTGTGTTTGAGGGTCTGAAGGTGTCTGGGTATTTTTTTTTTTTTGTTTGAACGACTATTCTTGGGTTTGTGCTTGCGGTTTGAAGGTGTGGGGTGTAGGGTTAGATCTAACTTGCATGCTAACTTCTAGGTTTAGAGTGTTTGTGGGGCATGTCGGCCGTTATCGATATTTCAAGTAGCGAAGAATCAGACGTGTCGTCGCTTAATTCATCGGAGAGGGGTTTTGTTGATTCATTGCGTCGTCCTACTTCTGCAGGAGGGGGCTCGGAGAAACCATTGGATATTGTCCCACTACAGACCATTTCACCACCAACTATGGCAGCGTGTCAAAGTGAGGAGCATGAGATTTTTCATCGTACTAGAGATGAGGAGGTGTCCGATAGTAGTGAAGAAAGTGTCGAGGCTTTTGGGCAGAGCGATGATGGACTCGAGGTTGGGGATGAAGGTCAGAGTTCCAGGCCCGCCAACTTTTTGTGGATTCTCAGTGATGGTGTTGGAGTGGAGGAACCTTCGTCCATCTTATCCTGGCGGCGACTATGCCAGTTGCGGGATAGGTTTCGTCTACTCGACATTGTGAAGTTACGACCGTTGGAAAAGGGGGAACGAGCAACTGACTTGTCGGAGGGTTACGCTGCTATTCACGAATCTATATTTCATCATGGTGTGAAACTGCTACTACTTCCTAGCCTACAATACCTGCTCCAAGAGTTGAATGTTGCCGTAGGTCAAGTTTCCATAAATATGTGGAAAATGCTGTTGGGCTTGACCGTTTTGTGGGATTTGTCGGGATGTGAGTTTCCAATAGTGGCCGAAGTCTTATTTTTCTACGAGTTGACGTGTAACCAGAGGAAACGTTGTGGCGGTACCGTTAAGTTGACTCGTCGCAAGTGTGTCGGGTGCACTATTGCTGGGAGCATAAGAGTTGTTTAGATTTGCAAGTTCTTTTGCATTGGTCCTTGCTTATTAGTCTGCGTCTGACTCGCGAGCCTAGTAAGTGTACTCTTTGTGATTCCAAATTCGTTGCACTGTTATTTTTCGGCATAACGTTTTTTTTTTTTTTTTGTAGCGGTGATCCATTCGAACAAAGAACTGACGAAGTGCTGAAGAAGGAGACGGCGGATCTTGGTGGGATCAAGAAATATGTCAACTTTATGCTTGACGAGGCGGCAAAGGTGCAAAAACAGACTGTAAACGAGGGAGATAACGACGGCAGGGGAGGCCATAATTCTAGCGCCTCCCCTACATTCCAATTGCGCCAAGTTGAAGAAGAAAAAATTAGGTGGCAAGGAGAAGAATGTGGCGGATGAGGGTGAGCAAGAAACTGAGGAGACAGGGTTTGTTTTGGAGGGTCGATTGACAAGAGTGCTCATGTTGTGAGTCGAGACTTGTCGGTTCAGGATGCTGAGAGGGAGAGGAAAAAGAAAACAGTGGCAGATAAGGGCGTTTTCAAGCCTGGCAGCCAGAAGGTAGTTGGTGCATCTACTGGGGATGTTGGCTGTCCATCAGTTGGGCCTTCCGCAGTGTTGCAAAAGAGGAAATTTCCTTCTTCTGCCGTAGTTTCAGATCCTTCCAAGAAAAATAAGGTTGGGGAGAAACATGTGTCGGGTGGTCAAAAGGATGTCGGGAGCGGTAGATTTGCTTCTGACAATCCTGTTGTCGGGCTTGTACAGAATGTGCCCGCTAGCCAGCAGGCTTTTCTTCACAAGGTGTGTGAGCGGTTGGATTTTGGCAGTGATGCATGAGTTACGAAGCCAGCGGTGTCTTCGAAACTGGAGACTTCCCTCAATCTAATTTTGAGGGGTGCTCATGAGCTTTACCTTTACCAAGGCTCCGCAGAGGAATGTAAGCTGAAGGAAGAGTTGCTGCAGGCCCGACGTGACTTGTCGGAGGAGAGGGAAAAGAATAAATCCACTACCGGGGATATTGCAAAGCTTGACATTGCTCTTGTTGATGTGAGGGAGAAGTTCAAACTGGCGGTGGACAAGACTCTCGCCGATACAAGCACCATCAGTATCCTAAGTGCTGAGTTGGAGGCTTTGAGGCGAGAAAAGGCTGAGCGAGAAGATACTATAGCTCAGCTGCAGGAGGCGCTTACAGCAAAAGAGAAAGAGTTGGAGGGTCTTCAGTCTACAAGGCAGGAGGAGGCGCCTAAGTTGGCAAAGGATGAAAAAAACAAGGTCCGTCAGGAAGCGGTGGAAGCGTTTAAGAAGTCTGATGCGTTCTTAAAGCTGCTTACTGATGCCGGTCAGTAAGGTGCCGCCGCCAACTTTCAGGAGCTTAGGGACAAGGGGTATCTGAACATGGACAAGATTATTGCTAAATAAGCACCGTCTCATGCTGAGCTAGGAGATGCAGAGGGGACTGGGGACGATGAGTCGTCAAGTGGTGTATCTTCTGGTAACAGTGAGGATAGTTCTTCCAGTAAAGAAGTGCGGTCTGACGGTAACCCAGAGACTCCGACTCCGACAACTAAGGAGCAGAAGAAACAAATGTGCGCTCGCCAAACCTGTCAACAAGCGTCGTACAGGTGATCGCGTTGTAGAGGGTGGGCGAGATTAGAGCCTAGCAGCTATAATCGCATATGCTGTCTTTATTCTTTTTGTAATGTGACGGTCCGTCACGTGTTTTTAAATAATGTGAGCAGCTTTAGATTTGGAATTTTCTTTTTTAGGACCTTGGGATTGTGACGTTAATTTTTTTTTTTTTGTAACCGTCAATGAAACATTAAAGGGATTAAGATTGGCCTGTTACATGCATGTATACCGCATTTGTTCCTCTGGGCGTGCAGGTGTCGGTCTCTGACCGGATTTAATATATTTTTGGTTTATATTGTTTTTTTTTTGGGTGCATGTGTGGGCAATGGTTTGAATAATTCCTCGTTTCATTGACGACCGGGCGGACCCAATTGGTTACAAAAATAAGTACCCGTAGGGTATCTTTTCTTAGCTAAACTTTGCAAAAATTAGCTAAGTGAAGATGCTCGTGGGCATGTTGTGCCGCTACTTGTAATAGTAACGGAGATGCTGAGTGTTCCATGGGTGTGTGGATGTGACGCCTTCCTTGTTCTTTAGGTAAAATGTGTCGGGGCTATTCCCTCTATAATTTGATAAGGTCCCTCCCAGGTTGGACGGAGTGTTTTTGTCGGTGGTATGGCTTTTTTCATGACCCAGACGCCAAGTTGTAGATTCTTGGCTTTCACACGATTATTGAAGAAACGGGATGGCCTCTGCTTGTTTTGCAAGTTGTGCAGATGTGCCTTGTCTATTTTTTCTTCTAATAGATCTTTCTCGAGGTTGATGCCGGCAACGTTTGTTGTGGTGTCATGTCCATCACCCCGGGCTGTTGGTTGGGCTACTTCGATGGGAAGGACAGCCTCGGTGCCGAACATCATGCAACATGGAGTTTCACCGTTGGCAGATGTTAGCGTTGTCCTGATGGCCCACAGGACTTCTGGGAGATTCTCGGCCCATAAGCCTTTTTTGTCTTCTAACTTCTTTTTGAGTAGCTTTTTTATGACTTTGTTGGCGGCTTCAACCTGGCCGTTGGTTTGGGGGTGTGCCATAGAAGCGAAACACATTTTGGTACCCAGTTTAGCGTTGAAGCTAATGAGTTCTTCGTTGTTGAATTGTGTTCCGTTGTCAGTGATGATTGTGTCGCGGACTCCATAACGGCAGTAGATATTCTTCCGCAAGAAATGTTGGACTTTAGCGGTTGTGATCGCTGTTAATGGTTTTGCTTTGACCCATTTGCTGTCGTAATCGATGGCCACAATTATGTATTTGAATTGACCTTTGGCCGTTGGGAGTTTTTCGACAATGTCCAACCCCCACATGGAGTGAATCCAAGGTGCGATAATGATAGATAACGGGTCTGCTGGTGCACGGGCAGGTCTGTGAACTGTTGGCACTTGTGATAGGATCGTGATATTTCCTTGGCGTCATTTCCTAGTGTCGGCCAAAAGTAGCCCTGACGCTTGGTACGATTGGCTAATGACCTGGCTCCTGAATGGTGGCCGTACTTTCCTACATGTATTCTGGTCAGGACTTGTTTCCCGTCTTCTGGAGTCAGGCACTTTAAGTTGAGATGTGTGAATCCTTGGAGGTAGAGTTTGCCGTTTTGAATGTTGTACCTTGTTGCCCTTCGAACCAATCTCCTGGCCTCAACCTTGTCGGGTGGCAGTGTGCCGCCACATTTATAATTGAGTATCTCGTTCATCCAATTGGGGCTTGTCTCTATGGTATAGATTTCTGCCAATGTTTTAGTGATGCTGGGTTTGCCGAGGGTTTCCACATTAATGTCTGTTGGACTCTGGTATGGTTGAGCTATTGCGAGGTGTGCCAAGGAATCGGCATTCGCATTCTTTTCGCGAGGTATCTGCGTTATGTTGAAGGAGCTGAATTTGCGGAACATGGTCTTGGCGTACCTTAGGTATGCCACCAATTGTTTATCTTTGACTTGGAAAGTGTTGTTGACTTGATTCACCACAAGTTGTGAATCACTGAAGATGTCGACATTTTCTGCTCCACAATCAATGGTTAGCAACAGTCCAGCGATGAGTGTCTCATACTTCGCCATGTTGTTGGAGGCTTTGAAGTCGAACTTGAGGGCATATTCCACATTAAGTCCCCCGGGTCCGGTAACGATAATGCCGGCACCGCAGGCCTTGGCGCATACGGAACCGTTCACGTAAAGACTCCACTGCGATGATTTCTTTGAATGAGAGGTTTCCGGGTGTTGAGTGTTATCTTCCGATTGTATCTCGGTGATGTGTTCTGGCTGAGGTTCAGTAAGCTCTGCTATGAAATCAGCTACCGCCTGTCCTCTGATGGCGGTTCTGGGTTTGTAGTCGATGTCGAACTCACTGAATTCTATTGCCCATTTACTGAGGCGTCCGGAATGTTCCGGACTTTATAGCACTTGATTCAGCGGTTGATTTGTGAGGACATGGATTGTATGTGCCTGAAAATATTGGCGCAACCGACTAGCTGCCATAATGAGTGTCAACGTTAGTTGCTCTAGTGGGGGGTACCTTGTTTCTGCTCCATTCATGCCCCTGCCTGCGTAAAATATTGGCAGCTCTTCTGATGCTTCTCTGAAGATGATTGCGCAGCTGATGGCAGATTTTGATGCCGCAAGATAGATGTATGGTATTTTGCCTGGCACTGGGGTTGAGAGTAATGGAACAGAGGCCAGGTATTCCTTGAGGCTTTGAAATGCCTCCACACAATCTGGTGTCCAGTCCACCATCTTGCAGTGGGACCACTTCATTGCCTTGAAGAAAGGCAGACACTTGTCGGTGAGTCTGGAGATGAACCGGGAAAGAGCTGTCAGTTTTTCCTATAAGGTTTGTACTTCGACCTTTTGCTCCGGAGACTTCATTTTTATGATTGTCTGTATTTTGTCGGGGTTAGCCTCTATTCCTCTTTCGCTGACAATGTACCCAAGGAACTTGCTGGCGGTGACACCAAAGAAGCACTTTTCTTAGTTCAAGCGCATTCCGTATGCGAGCAATATGGCGAAAACCATGCGGAGGTTGGCGACATGACCGCTAGCTTTTATGCTCTTGACAAGCATGTCATCGACATATACTTCAATAATCTTGCCCAAGTATTCTGCGAACATTGCGTTCATCAGGCGTTAGTATGTGGCTCCAGCATTCTTGAGGTCGAAGGGCATGACATTGTAACAACATAAACATTGTCGGTGGTGAATGCTGTGCATTCTTGATCATCGGGTTGCATTTTAATCTGGTTGTATCCAGAAAAAGCATCCATCATGCTGAGTAGCTCATGCCCTGCTGTTGCTTCAATTAGCTGGTCAATGCGAGGCAAAGGAAAGCTATCTTTAGGACATGCCTTGTTTAAACCTTTGAAGTCGACACACATCCGACATTTCCCATTGGGCTTCTTTACCATTACTACGCTGGAGATCCATTGTGGATAATGCACTTGACGAATGAAGTCGATGTCTCGTAACTTGGTCACCTCTTCCCTGATGGCCGATATCTCTCTTCATCAAACGCCTGTCATTTCTGGTTGACGGGGTAGAATGATGGCTTGATGCTGAGTTTGTGTTGAATTATGTCGGGAGATATTCCTGACATGTCGGCGTACGATCATGCGAATCCTGCGGCGTTTTCTTTTAGAAACTGAGTGAGTTCAGCCGCTACCTCAAGGGAGAGTTGGGAGCCAATGCGCACAGTTCTTTCTGGGTGCTTGTTAGAGATGCTTATGATGTGGAGCGATGTCTCAGGGTTGACGGGCTCCTTCTTATACTATCTCTCTTCATCATCCCTAGGATCATCAATCTTATCTGTCAACTGTGGAGTGCTGGCTACCGTTAAAATTTCATAGTGGTACCTCGACTTTGATACCGTTGTTAAGAACGTGCAATTGATGGACTTCCTCTGACTACCCCAGTGCCGTTAGGTGTTGGGAACTTCATGAGCAGCATGTATCCTGCAATGATGCATTTGAGTTTATTGAGTGTTGGGTGACCGATAATGGCATTGTATGAGCTGAAGCCATCTACCACAATGAACTCAATGTGTATCTCTGCTGTGTACAGGGTTGTTCCAATGGATAGGCGCATATAGTCTGATCCTAGGGGTTGGGTAACGTCATGGGGAACCCGAGTAGCGGTTCGTGGTCTTGCAGAAGCTTATTATTGCGATGTAGCTGTGTGTAACACTTATCGAATATGACATTACGGCTGACCCGCTATCCACCAATATTTTTCCGACAAAGGACCTATCAAGGACAGCGTCTATCAAGAATTGGTCGTTATGTGGCGAGTGGATACCGCTCTCTTCTTCCTTAGAGAAAGTGATTGGCTCCCAGCCAGTTTTGGCCATTTTTACGGATCGATCATAGTGGATGTTGAACACTTCTTTTGGGTGGTTAGCATGCTCATAACGCTTTCTTGCTCTATGTGATAAGTTGCCTATGAAAGCACCACCTTCAATAGTGTTTATTCTCCTTATTGGTTCGATGTTGGTGACAACTAGTGGTGGCTATTGCACCTTGTATCATTCTAGCTTTCCGTCGCGGCATAATGACTCAATTGCAGTTTTGAGGGCATTGCAGTCATTGGTGTTATGACCGCTATCTTCATGGTGTTTGCACCATTTGCAGGTGTTTCTAGGCTTTCCAACTCTAGGATATTTTCTTGGGGGTGGTGGTGGGATTTAGTCATTGCACTGATCATATATTTCTTCATATGAAGCCGTTAAGACTGTAAAGACTTCAAATCTATGTGCATTTGTGGCGGGCTTATTATGGCGGTTTATCGCGGTTGTCGCGACGGTCATTGTGGAAAAGTCTGTAGCTATTGCTGTGATATTGCTGATCTTTATTGCCGCTTATCTTGATAACTGCTTTGTTGCCACTCTCTTTTTTTCTCGTTGGGTAGTATGGTGGTATTTTTGTTTTGGGGCATGGCATGGTTTATGGCTTTGAGTGGAGTTTGTGGTGGTGGTGGTGGCGTGGAGCCGTATGTGCTGTACTCGGCTTGGGCGTGTGTGACTGCCTCACTCATGACGTAGTCATATGTGGCGTTTGCACAATTACAGTTGAGATGGTACAAGAAACTTGCCTTGAGGAGTCCTTGCTTGAAGGCTGCTTTATCCAGATCCCGACATCTTGATGTGGCAGTTCTCCATCTCGTGATAAATGATTTTAATGACTCATCACTGCCTTGGTCGATGCCGAATAACTGGCGGGAGTTGTGGTATCCGTCTGTCATAAGGATGAATCCCGACATCTTGATGTGGCAGTTCTCCATCTCGTGATAAATGATTTTAATGACTCATCACTGCCTTGGTGGATGCTGAATAACTGGCGGGAGTTGTGGTATCCGTCTGTCATAAGGATGAATCGCGACAGAAATGCGTTGAAGAGAGCAGAGAATGAGTCCATGGAGCTTGGCAGGCATTCGAAAAACCAACTCATTGCCTCACCATCCAATGTTTCACTGAACAGGTGGCAAAGAGTGGCATCATCAAATCTCTTATTATTGGTTACCTTTTTGAAAGTATCCATGTGTATAAATGGATCTGTGGCGCCGCCGAATGAGGCTATCTTAGGAGTTTTGGCAAATGTGGGTCTAACGGTTTGCAAAATCCTGGAGGTAAATGGGCCTGGCCGGGCCGCAAAGAGTGGATTTTGTGTTGGCGGTGGTGTACCGGCTTCTGCTCTGAGCAACCTCTCTTTCTAGTTCCCTCATTTTTTTCCAGTATCAAAGTGATAGCGTCGACAATTGACCTAGGCATTTGTTGGGTAGGTGCGGCCAATTGTTGGCGGGGTGCCAGTGCACTCCCCGTGCCCCTCTGCTGTCCAGCATTGAATGAGTTATCGTACTGTGGTTGCGAGTCCGCTACCTGTTCTTGTCCCAATGTTGGTGGCGGTAGCGGTCCCCGCTCCGCTAGTTCAGCTGGGTTAAGGGCGAAGCCCATCTGGATTATCGGTACCAATGTTGCTCTGGTTCCTGTGCTCAGGCTGAGCCTCGCGCTCTAGGAATGTCCGCTTTAAGTTGATCGTGTATTTGCCCCTAGTGCTTTTTTCAATTCTTCAAATTTTGACAACAACGTCGCCACCTGATTCTGAGCCTCTGGTTTTTCCTTTCGTTCTCTTTCTCGCTCTCTGTTTGCCTTGTGTAGGTCCGCCAAAGCTATTTCTAGCATGGCGACCAGATCCTGACCTTGCGTTTGACAGGGCCAGTCTGGTTTTCTACCATAGATTGTGGTTGGGGTACCTCTGGGGTGTCAAGGTTTTCACCGTCAGTGTTTACTGGTGTGGTAAACAATTCGTGGGTGACAGCTGCTAGGTTGGCGGGGTTGGGCTGAGGGTTGACGGGCTCGCTTGCTTGTTCCTCAGTGCCATCGCCGCTTCCGCTAGCCATGGTAGGTTACGGGGAATTACTTGATTTGAAATCGAGTTCCCACACACGGCGCCAAATGTTAACGGTAGTTTTACCGCTATGTGATACCAGCTTCCGTTAAAGTGGACGAGTGTCCAATCTTCCGATATGTGTATGATTTGTGGAGTTCCACCAATCTGTCAAGAGAAATATAACGGCGTCAAGAGGGGAGACTGCGGTTGGCATTCTTCGCTCCTCCGATGCTAAAGTTAAACGATATACTTGTATTGACAAATGTGGCGGTCGATAGCTATATAAATGCGTGATCAATAGAGAGAGAGAGAAAAGCGGACCTTTTATAGTCAAACTAGTGAGTTGCCTCACTCTTCTTTTCTATGTGGGACTGACATACTTCAGTTTGCTGGGTTCTGTTTTTTCTGTAGAGACAACTTCAGGTGGCGCGTGTCGGCGAGTGGGAGCATATTTTGGCCTGGGGCCGGTCTGTTGGTGTTGACTGCGTTGCTGTGTTTTTGGTAGTCACACAGCTGATGTATTTTGACACGTAATGTCAGCGGCATAAGTGCTGGTTATGACCGGTAAGTATGTGATGTATATACAATATATATATATATATATATATATATATATATATATATTTCATAACAGTTGGACGGGCAGTGTAAAATCCCAACAAGCCACCCATCGCAGTTACAATTAAAAGTTGGACCCACATTACGAGGTATAGAGAAGGCCATATGTGTAGCTATGTTTCTGCTGCTTCATCATGTAACCATAAAGGCCATTGCATTTGCAGTAAAGCCTACTCTCAGGAGTAAGTGATCAAAACTCTTGAAATCCTAGAAATTAGGATACATGGTCAATCAGAAGAAAGAGCTAGCTAGGTTATAAGATTTAAGACCAAGGGATCTAAACTCTTGATACCCTAGAAATTTCATTCCCTATAAACGGGAATATAGGGGTAAATACTACATAAGATAATAATAGGTTGAGGTTCGAGCAGAATGGTCAAGGCATATGTGCTAACTGCTAACTTACTTCTCCCAGCTTTCATGTTTCGCAACTTCGAAGCACTGCGTACTATATAACAAAAATACGTGAATTAATTGGGGAAAAAAAAAAGTTACAAAGTAATGGCCTATACGTAATTTATTGGTTTGCCCAAGATGAATTACCAAGTATTACAACATAATTGAAACTGAAAAAAGAGGGCTGATGATTAGATCATATGACATAAGTTACATTACCACCATTAAACAACGTGACCTGACCATTGATCCACTTCCTAGCATCACTAGCTGAAAATGCCACAATCTGGGACACATTTTTGGGGTCACCAAGTCGGCAGAACAGGAATACATCCTCACTATAGAAAAAAAAAATTAAAAAATTTTTTAAAAAAAAATCCAGTGTCCACGGCCCCATGCCATCGTTACAAGTCAAATTGCCATCATGAAAAACCAACTATGATGGCTAAACAATGGCAAAGCCACCTTTGCCTTGGTGGGGTGACAATTGCTATTTACGACGGCAAACTCATCGTTGCATGAATTTTGGTGACGACAAGTATGCCTTTGCAAAAGTAATAGCAACGCCACCTGCGGCATTAGAAATTTTGTCGTCGCCAAAAGTCAATGGCAACAAGATCATTGCCTTGGCAAAAGTGTAAATTATTAATAAAAAAAATTGGCATAGAATGCATGCCAAAATTGGGCAAAGGAAGCTATACAAAAGGAAAAGTTAAATAACTTTTAACAAAAATATCATACATGTTAACCAAAGTTTAAAGGAAAATGATTTGTGGCCTCAATGAGGTCTAAAATTTGTGGCCACAATTTTAAGTGTCAAGTTATGTCATATACACATATCCACCTATTTGTCAAATCATATCATATAATTCTTGAGAAAAAGACCATCTTATCATTTCAAAATCTACGACTCTAAATTATTTTAACTTTTTTCTAAAAAATTTGGCTTTCTTTCATTTTTTTTCATTACACTCATGCTTAGATTTAAACAACAATTTTTTTTTCTTCAATCAAGAGCAGAAAAAATTTCATATAATTTAGTCAATAGATTTGCATGTACATTCGACTAATAGATTTGCATAACACATTCGATTAATAGATTTGCATAACACATTCGATTAATAGATTTGCATAACACATACAACGTGAAAAATACATATTCATATGATTGTATATATTCATTTGTTTATTATTTTCTCTTTATGTAGCCAGTGTTTAAACCTTATATCTGAATTTATTATTTTTTGTTTGTTTTTCCCTTATATTTAGATTGTAAATGTTAATTAATAGCTACTAACGTGAATTTTTTTAATGGCTGCTACCGTGAATTTTTTTATTACCTCTTAATTTAGACATAAGTATTTCCCAAATTCAATTTATTAATGCTATTTTTTTATGAAATTAATCAATATTTGGAAGAAAAGCTAACGTCTATTTCTTGACACATAATTCAATATATTAATGCCATTTGGAAAGAAAAATTAAAGAAAATAATTTAATTAAATGAAGAAAAATACTGGTCAAAGAACTTATGGACATATCTCTTAAATTAATGCATAATTAATAGCTGATATGTTTTTGCGTCACCTATTTAAATTCATTAATGTAATTGATTCACCTTCTAACATCTAAAAGGAAATGTAAAATGGTAAAGTTGGTGTTGCAATAGTATGACGTGGCAAGATATATTATGTGAAATTGAAAATAAAATTTGTATTTACTTACATGGCATAATACCTAGGATTTGAGGCCACAAATCTTAGGCCTCATTAAGACCCCATATCATTGCCCAAGTTTAAAATACAAGAAATTCACAAAACTGAAATACATAAACCTGGTGTTCCAGTATGCAAAGTAAAGCTTATTTTCCTCTATCTTCATGAGATCCTGGAGATAAGGCATGAAATCCCGATTAAAGCATCTCCTTTTCTATCTCTACACGATGAAAGCATATCCCCTGAAAAAGACTTTGGAAAAATTAATGTACTGGTGAAGCAACTATTGATTGCAGCCCGTAATATTTGTTCGCCAATACAAACATGGTATAAGAAATACAGAATATAACCATGGTAAAATATAGCAAAGCTCGAAACTGATTGTGCTCCTTGTCCAACACAATATCAGATGTATATAACTATGAATTGTAAATGCAAAAACTAGTTGTTTTGCATCTTCTAACCTCTGTTCCATCTGAGAAGTCTAAATACATGTTCAGAAGATAAGCATATTACATGTTAATAGCTATTCTCCCTGGTAATGATAGAAAAGGAGAAACTCTATACATGATATTTTTTGGTTACTTTAAGCATGACAAAATTATGATTAAAATATACATCTGCTGATCACAAAAAATAAAAAAGAATGAGTCATACCCCAAATTCGAAGCTTCATATGCTAAAGGAGAAGCCGAGTTTATCCTATTAATTAAGCAGTTTGTGTTCATGGCAGAATGAATCATATTGAGCATTTGAGCTTGCCCTATTAAGTGTGAAATGCAGTTCACCGCGCCTAAAATCATCCCAAGCCCATCTAATGTGGATGTATATAAGTAAATACAATCTAATCTAACAGTGCCATTATAGAGGACCTTGTCATTAGAATTAACTAGTTTATTTAAGAGAAATCAGATAAGGAGAGCACATTTGCACTTCATGCAGCCAAAAAACAAAGAGGTGGGAATATTAATTACCAGTATGGCAGTATGCATATACATCTCCCAGATCACAAATACAACTTACAGTATGAGTGGAAAAGAATAAATAAATTTAAAATCGAAGCTATATATTCTTGATCTCAGATGTTTGATGAATCCTGAATTATACATATATTTTTTTTACCATTCTTGTTTACACAAAATGTAACAATTTTCTACATGCTACGGCGAACCAACATATTATATTTCTCGACAACAAATTTTTTTCTGACCTAGCTGCTCTGCTAGGGTTTGCTATCTAGAGTTCTAGAGAGATTGTTCTTCTACCATTTTCAATGGACATTCTCAGTTGGAATTGCAGGGGTATCTGCAATGACACTACTACTAGGGCGTTGAAGGATCTAATTTCCCAAAACAAGCCCCAAATCGTGTTTTTATGTGAAACAAAGATAAACAAGATCGATCTTAGTGATGGTCAGGCAGGAGGTCTGGCTATTTTCTGCAGTGCGGAGATCGATCTACAAGTTCGCACACGATTAGCGCACCATATCGATGCTGTGATTCAAGGCGGGCCGAGGGAACCTCGATGGCACATGATAGGTTTTTATGGTTACACTCGTACTGCTGAGTGTGATCGTTCATGGCAGTTATTAAAAGACTTGGGTGACTCAGACTCGCTACCATGGGTGATCATTGGGGATATCAACGAGATTCTAAATAACCGGGAAAAGATTGATGGTCCACCTAGGGCTGAGAGGCAAATGCGAGGGTTTAGAGAGGCGTTGGGTTACTGCGATCTACTTGATCTAGGATTTCAGGGTTCTAGGGCTACACGGTGGAATACAGAAACTCATCTGCATCTAGACCGTGTGGTTTGCACTCCTTCCTGGCTTGATGTGTTTGGTTATGCAAAGGTTACTCACCTTCCACCTAGTGATTCAGACCATATACCGATTCTTCTTCAGGCAAGTGAAGTGCCAATCCCAAAACGACCTAAGCATCGAAGGTTCAAATTTGAATCTTTTTGGCTGCAACATAAAGATTGTGACTCGTTGGTAAAAACAAGCCGGCAAGCAGAGTTTTCAGGAGTCCCAATGTTCTAGGTTGTTAAAAAGATAGCTCATACCCGGATTGCATTGGATAAATGGCAGAAAAACACCTTCAGACTTATGCAGTAGCAGATGTTGGGGGTTCAGGCCAGGTTGGAAGAGCTCTTGGATTCTACGACTACTACTTCTATTCAAGATGAGAAGAGGATGTTGATGAACAAACTTGAAACTTTTCTCTCTCAAGAAGATGTATTTTGGAGACAAAGAGCCAAGGTGACTTGGCTGAATGCAGGAGACAGAAACACTGGTTTCTTTCACCACAAGGCAACTAATAGGAAATGAAAAAATGCAATTCATGGGTTATATGATGAGCAGGGTGTTTGGTGTGAGGACGATGATGGGGTTGAGCATATTGTTACATCTTACTTTACAAAGATGTTCACAGCTCCTCCGGTTGATATGGAGGCTATGAACACTATTTTGGAAGCTATTCAACCCAGGGTGACGCCAACAATGAATGCTTAACTTTGTAGTGAGTATATTAAGGAAGAAATTCGTTATGCTTTGTTCCAGATGTATCCCACAAAATCTCCTGGTCCAGATAGTATGCCCCCACTATTTTTTCAACATTATTGGATGGTAATTGGGAACGATGTAACTGCTGCTGTTCAGGATTTTTCACATACTGGTACTCTTAAAACAGGTGATCTTTACACACATATGTTTGATTCCGAAAGTGAATAATCCCGAAAGCATGTCAAACTTGAGACCTATTGCTATGTGTAACATCCTTTACAAGATTTTCTCTAAGGCAATTGCTAACTGGCTCAAAGTTTTGCTTCCTGATATTATTTCCATTTCAAAGTGCTTTTGTGCCTGGTCGGTTGATCATTGATAACATTCTTGTTGCTAATGAGATTGATCATTTTGTACATAATAAGAGGGAAGGGAATGATGGTCATATGACATTGAAATTGGACTTGAGCAAAGCTTATGACAGAATGGAGTGGCTATTTCTCCGAAAGGTGATGGAACGTTTTGGATTCACAAGGATGTGGATTGATTTGGTTATGCAATGTGTATGCTCGGTACAATTGTCATTTTTGATCAGAGGTAAACCTAGAAGGCTTGTCACACCGAGTAGAGGCTTGAGATAGGGTGATCCTTTGTCACCCTACTTGTTTCTACTGGGTGTCGAAGGTTTTTCCGCCTTATTATAGCAAAAACAAAGGCTAGGGTTACTCCCAGGGATTCAGGTATGTTATGGAGCTCCTCTTGTTAATCATCTCATCTTTGCAGACGATAGCATGTTGTATGCTCAGGCCTCTTTGGATGTGTGTTATGAGATCCAAGATGTTATAGAAACATATTGCAAAGCCTCAGGTCAATTAGTGAACTTTGATAAAAGTTCAGTTGTTTTTAGTAAAAACGTTCATGAAGATTTACAGGGTGAAATTGCTTCTTATATGGGGGTGGAAGTTGTGGATTCACATGAGCGGTATCTAGGTCTTCCATACATTAAGGATAACTTGGCCAAGAAGTTAAAGAATTGGCAGGGGAATATGCTTAATGGTGCAGGCGAAGACATTTTAATTAGGGTTGTAGCTCAAGCTCTTCTAACTTACGCAATGAGTGTGTTTCAGCTGACAAAGAATTTTTATGAAGACCTGAAACAGATGTGTGCTAGTTTCTGGTGGGGAAGCACCAAAGACAAAAGAAAAATTCATTGGAAAGCTTGGGGGTCTCTTTGCCATCCTAAAGAAGAAGAAGGACTTGGTTTTCGAAGTCTCACTGAGTTTAACATTGCTATTTTAGCCAAACAAGCTTGGAGGATTGCTAATGATCATGACTCCTTAATTGCTAGAGTCTACGAGGCTTGTTACTTTCCTGGGAGCTCATTTTGGATGGCTCCCATTCAAAGCGCCTCGTCATACTCATGGAGAAGCATTTTTGCTTCTAGAGAATTGCTTAAAGCAGGGACACATTGGCAGATTGGTACTAGTGAATCTGTCAAAGTTTGGTCTGATAATTGGTTCCAGGTATAGCTACTTTGGTTCCCAATATAGGATTGCCTCATGTTAAGGAGAATATGATTGTCAATGAACTGCTACATGAACCGGGTAGATGGGATGAAGGTAAAATCAGAGCTGTTTTTGCTCAAGAAGGGGTTGAAGCAATTTTAAACATTCCTTTTGTCTAGGCGATTAGTTCATGACAGAGTGGCTCGGAAGTTGGAAAAGAAAGGGCAGTTCTTAGTCAAGACAGCTTATAGATATGCTTTCTCCACTTCTTTGGAGAGGCCAGGAATTTTGGAGAACGTGACATCTCAATTTTGGAAGAAGATATGGCAGGCTAATATTCCAAGCTTGGCTAAGGAGCATGTATGGAAAGTTTGCCACAATATTCTTCCAACTCTAACAAGAATTGTAGCCAAACATGTTGTCATTGAATCACAACTGTGTGTTCTTTGCATTAGGATGATGGAATCGACTCAACATTTATGTAGAGATTGTCCGTTTTCAAGGGGAGTTATGTGTTTGAATTCTTCTATTGCTCAAATGTGTTTCACAACTGAGTCTACAGATTTGGGGGTGCTGGAATGGCTTATATCTTGCTCAAACAGGTTAGCAGCTAATCAATTTGATTTTTTACTGTTCTTGTTATGGGGAGTTTGGAAAGAAAGAAATTGCAGAGTTTGGGAAGGTAAGACTAGAGGTGTGAATGATGTTGTTTTAATGTCAGTCTCTAGACTCCAAGATTTTGTTTTCCATAACTCAAGGAGTACTGGTGGTATTAGAAGGGATGCTGGCAGGATATGCTAGAAGAGTCCGCCTTTATGTTCTGTAAAACTGAACACAGATGGAGCTTTTACTTTGGAAACTAGCATTGGTGGAATTGGTTTGGTGATGAGGGATAATCCTGGTCAATTCCTAGCATGTGAGGGTAAACCGGTACGGGGCCTTATTTCTGTTGAGCATGCAAAACTTCTAGCTTGTAAGGCAGCTATTGATCTCATTGTGGATAGGTCTTTGCAACCATCTATTGTCAAGACTGATTCTTTGATAGTCCAACAGCAACTTGTGGGGGTTGGTAACAACCTTTCCAGTCTAGGAAGAATTTATGAAGACTTGAAGCTTCAATTGGATGCTCTGCCTAACGTCAAAGTCATACATACTCGACGGGAAGCTAATGTGGCAGCCCATCTTACAGCTGCGCAAGCGCTTTCATCAGGCCAAGCTTTGTATTGTTCCTCTGCACCTTCTTTCCTTCATGATGTAATAGCTTCGGAGTTTTGTATCAGTTGATTCTTTTTTATCCAATAAAAATTGACATCGTTCATCTCAAAAAAAAAAAAAACATATTATATTTCTTATCATGAGAGAAGACGATGACCTATATATAGACACTATATAAGCTTCACAAAAAGAGGCACGTACTTAGACAAGGAGAAAAAAACTAAAATCCCATATTCAACTGTGTAGTCTAGTTCCTGCCAAAATATTTTTGAAAAATTAATGCAATAACACATCATAAACAAGTTTTGGCAGTCTTCTCCTCTATAATTGAATTATGAACTAGAGCAATATATCGAACAAGGAAAATAAATATGGTAGGATTACTCATGCTTTGGTGTACATTATTTTGAACAATGAATTCATAATCCAGTGAAATCAAAGAACATGCTCGTAACAAATTCAAAGAAGATGACAGGCACACTAGAAGAAAAAACATGTTTAATAACATGCAATTCACATTGTCAATCACTTTCGACAACGTTTGGCGAACGTTGTAGATGCCAGAGTTATTAAAAGTCCAAGAGTCTTTAACATCGCGCTTTGCACATTGTCGAAAAGAGGTGAAGTAAGTTGTTGTAATTATTCAACAATGAGTTTTGCACGTTGTCATAAATTTTCAACAACGTTTCAAGCACGTGCTGTAAGTTTTAACAACGCCCTCAATATGTTGTCTTTAGGTTTCAACAGCATACATGGCATGTTGTCATATTACTAAATATGTTGTTATAACATTTCAGTATACATTATTGCACCCAATTTGCTGGTTCTTCTTTCATATACCTCTAAAAAAATTCACCATTAAGCACATTCACATGCCAATATTAGTACACTATAATCATGTTAAAGGAAAATATGCATTTCATTGAAGTTATGATACATAATTCTTTACAAAACATGCATCACAAAGTTCTGAATTCTTTGGGCATCTGGTACAGCAGAGTACTTCCCGGTTTACTTTTGTACTTGGGTTTGTTGAAGATATCTTTCCTTTAGCCACCACTTCATCTTCTTCATAATTGATCAGGTATCAAGCCATGAAATTCTTGATTGGGATATGTAGCATACCGAAACCTCTCAGTGCTTCCTATCCTCATCAAATTTTCGTAATGACTGTGTATAAGAAACGCAAGGCAAACCCATGCCAAAGAAAAATTTAAAGTTATGCCTTCATTAAATTCCACATTCATTTCCTCTGTGTGTGTCATTCTTAGTCACTGGAAACATATTCAAAGCTGCAATTATTAATACTAGAACTTAAGACTAAAAATCATAATTGTTTGAGGAGTGTGCTTTAGTATCTGAACTAAAGTACAACAGTAAGTAACAAACTCTTTCCACTATTTTAACACACAATGCAATTAATAATAATGAAAGCAAATCAATTACACAACAAAATGACGGTCATGAACAGAGAGTAACGGTCAGGAAACTAAAATATCAATAAAACAAATGACATCTGCAGATGATATTTTCATAACATGGACAACCATAGTCTTTTTGGCTGAGGTAGCCATATATACCTCTTATATATTGATAAGATGCAGAGTTAGTTATATATGCTTCTCTCACTACAAACTCGATGGTGCTTAATACATGAATAGTAAATACTTCACTTACAAACACTGATGCACAGGGACGGAGCCACTACAAAGGCTACTTAGGCTGTAGCCTAAGGGAAAATTTGGGCCAAAAACTGTTAAGTAGGGATATAGCCCAAATAAAAATAAAAAATACTAATCCTCTGCTTGCTCTACCTGCGATTCTGCCAGTCTCTCGTTCAGATCCATTTTGGTTCTGAACCACTCTATTCCAGGCTCCAGCCACCGAGCCACTTCACTTCCTTTTTCAGTCCGCCTGAGCTACCTCCTCCGCCACCTTCCACCGAACCACCTCCAGTCCTCCACTGCGGCACTGCGGTCTGTACCTCTAGCTCTTTACGATAGTGCGGTTCCTTGAAGGTTCCACCGCTCCAGTCCTTGAATCTCAGGTTCTCAGTTAAACACTGTAAACTAAATTGATAATGTTTGAAACTTTGAATCATGATGTTTGGTGATTACCCAATACTCCAATAGTCCAATACGGCACAATACCCATAACCCATGCTGAATTGATGATATTTGTTTGATAATTGGCCATGTGTCGATGTGGACATTTGGTATATGTAGGCGATGGAACTCATGGAAGTTGATTTATGTAATTGTTGTTTGGGACTTTGGGTTGGTTGCTGGCCGGTTAGGTTGATATTAATGGGTTGATGAATTGTTAATAATTGGGAACAAGTTGAATCGGTCAATGATATTATTGATATTATTCAGGCTATAGAGACATCAAAAACAAAAATTGAGCTTCGCTAAAAAAAATTGCCACAACAAATTTAGCCCACCCCATTTTAGAATCCTGGCTACGTCCTTGCTGATGCATTAAGTTTCATAAGATTGGAAGTATATCAGATATCATGTGTTCATGACAAACCTACTCTAAAGGTGTACAAAGAATGTTATGTTGGAATATGCATACATGCAGTCCACACAATTGACAACCCAATTTAAGTGCAGTCGATCAGATGCAAAAGAAAAGAACCAGTGCACACATAAACCATCTTTTGTATATGCATACATGACAATAAACCAGCGCTAGGCAGCAACATCCAAATCCCTCGTTCTACTACAGATATCCAGATGCAATCTGTTTGCATACGTGCAGGAATGTTAGGTGCATTCAAAGATAAACCACCTCTGATCGACTTATGACATCATATGATTGTTGCTCATACTAATTCTGAAATCAACACCACCAAACACCAAAGGCAAATCATTATCTAGAGAAAACTAAAAATCTAGATCAATAGGCATCATTTCAGTAGGAAACTAGGAAACTACATCAAATCAAACTATCAAAGCATATGATACATAATTCAGTCTCCAATTCTATTCAATTTCCTTAGCTACTAACAAATTAAAATGCAAGCCACAATAAGAGAGAGAGATACACCAAAGCGCACCGTTTTGGAGGGAGGGGCCGTACTCGGTGGCAGAGAGGTGCATCTTAATGTCGTTGAGGGTCTCGGACTGGCACATATTGTTGTAATCAGCGGCGGTGAGAAGAACGGCACGTTGTCCCGGATGATGGCCTCCAAGTAGCCACCGACCCACCGTGAAATTTGAAGGTCATCACTTCAAAGCCCTACATTTTGTTCGATCGAAATTACGCGAACTGCCACAGGCCGAATGGAATCGGAGTGAGAGAAAGGGGACGATTCTAGGTCAGTATGTTAATGGCGACTAATAACAAAAACACCTAATTCAATACAATTCTAGGTCAAATTGCTAAGCTTTCCTAAGTTGCAAAAAGCGAACTCACCTGCATCAAATTGGCGTTGGCCTGTGATTTTTCCGGAGTGCCATGGTAGCTCCTATCGATGCGATTCGAATTTGGCCCCAAAATTGGGAGAGAGACTGAATCGGAGCTGAGGATTCAAAATAAACAATTTGAATTAGGGTTTTCAGTTGGGGGAATAAGGAGTGGGTTTTTAGTTCAGTTAGTTTTAGACAAGACTTTATTTTCTTTTGTTTTTGTCGAGGATTTCTGAAAATTGTCCTCAAAGTTGAAAAGTACGATAAAATTTAGATTATAGCGGAAACATTCCCGCACAATTTTATGTTATTTTTTTTCACTTCAAAGCTTTGACAGCGTTCACTGCACGTCGTGGTTCTTAAAATTTTCAACAACATGCACGTTTGCTTATTGATAACTCAATTGACAACTTGCATATAACAACGTGCAAGGTAAGTTGTTAATAACTAAATTAACAACATGCAAATGACGCATGTGGTGACAAACAGTTTTCTACAACGTAGATTCTTTGCCCGTTGTAGAAAATTGCATGTAACAACGAGATTTAGAGCATGTTGTTATTATGATGTTGTTGTAAACTACTTTTCTTGTAGTGGCATCGGAGAGTTTGGTGTAAAATTAAGGCTAGATCCTATTCCCTCCATGTGGGTGTTTCACAACTGTTCATGCTTCTCTTTTCTTCCTCAAGGCACAGAGAGAGAGAGAGAGAGAGAGAGAGATCTGGGAATGAGCTAATTAAGGCACCGAAGCCACTGCTAGAAATTTGGGAAAGAAGAATCATTCATGCCTGGTTTGATTTTCTCCAAACTGAAACTTTTTTGCTGTTTTCAGACGAAGATGAAGACGCAAGTGCGACTCCACACGATGGGCATTGGGAGTTACAGTCGGACTCTGAGAGGAGAAGCCCGCAGCGACGGTGAAGAAGGAGGTGGAGGTGGAGGAAGGACGAGGACAGTATGGTCCAGGAAATGGGCTTTGATGCCTCTGAAATACATGATGATTCCCAGGGTTTGGATTTCAGGGATTTCAAGGCTGTCCATACTGCTGGTCTAAATTTCGGGAATGACGGGTTTGATATTTTCATGTTTGTAAAAATGTTTACTGTGTCATCTTATGGAATATGAATGCTTTAGCTTGCATTAGATTACTGAAGTATCAATGTAGATCCGAAATATATGTAGTTCGAAAATGTGAGTCTGGTCATTTTTCATTGATCTAATGAATGAGTTTTGTAGTTTTATGATTTGTATTTTTTTTTTTTGGGAATAATTATAATTTGTTGTTGAAGTAGCTGTTGCAAATGCTTGTGCTGTGTAGCATTGCTTGTGTTTAATGTTAGTATAGTTGGTATGTTCTGAGTCGTATAATTAATTTCAGGTCCTTGTCGAGACAGGATATTCAAATTTTGGTGGGTTTTGTATGCCGGGGTACGGACAAGAAGGTGGTTTTCTCTTCAAAGCTGTTAAGGGAGCACACCCACCTTGATGAAGTAGATGTGAGTGCTGCTTAGACTAATTCCTGGTATGGCTTGCTCATATAGATTACATATAACGAGTAAAACCAACATCTTATTCCTTGCTGCTTTGCATTTTGCCCATTTGCTTACCGCTCATTGGTGTAAAATCTGGAATCTGCATGTTTAGAGTTTGTCAGCCTTTACATGATTTGGCATTTCTCTTCCTATTCATGACTATTTAGTCAAGCCCTCAAGTTCATGTATCTGAAAAAAAAAAAAAAAAGGGTTAATGCTCAATGTCTAATTTCTTTTCCTCATATTTACTGGCTTACTGTCATATGGTTGCTTGACTTAGCATTTCAAGTGATAGGTGTTCTTTTTATGCCATGCCAGGCTTGTAGTTCCTGCAGTTTAAGGAATTCCTGTGAAAGAGCATATCTGATTACTAACAAAGAGGATGAGGCGCGGACCATTGATATAATGCGTGTTTTATTGACTTATGGCTTTGATCCTATAAATGGATCAGTACAAAACAAGTCACTTCTGAAACAAAAATCTGTTAAAAATGTGGTCCGTAAGTTGCTTCATCAGATTGTCAAGCTGAGTTCAGTTCCAATAGGTCCTAGTCTACCTCCTCCGGTGATCAAAAAGCCACCCCCAAAAGTGAAGCAGCCTTCTCCCCCTCCAAGAAAACGAGTTGGACGCGATGACATTGAGATGAAAAAGGGGACTGGCTTTACTAAGTATGCTTCTTCTAATTTTCTTTCATTTTCATCTTTCGGTTCATGGCCAATTTCTTTGTTCTCTATCATTAGTACCGTGTTTGGTAATGTACTTGATGATGCATTTAAGTGCTCCTTTCCTAGCTGCCAGGTGACCTTTCCTAGCTGCCAGGTGAAATTTAAATTATTCTACCGATGATGCATTAAAGCATCGTTAAGTATGTACCCTCCACCACAATTTTCACCCTTTTATTTCAGAAATAGTTATGTTTTGGTTTCAGTGGCATAACTTATTGATACCATTAAGTTTTCTGTGTTATTAAAAAGCATAGATGAATTTAATGAGCTATTATGTTGTCGATCGATTTTTTATTTTGGGAAGTTTTGATTTCTACAATTTTGCTAAGGATGCTGAATGTTGGTGTCAGGTGCGACTTCATGAATTTTGCCAAAAACAGCCTGTGCCTGCAGTGTGATGCCAAGCGTCCAAAGAGACAGCTGCTTCCATGCTAGGAGAACGGGAATGCCCAGACTAAGATATGATTCTAGTACTTTACATTTTCTCCCTCTCGAGCTTGGTTCATTTTCTGTGAGAGACAAGAATGGATGATGAATAGTTGTAGTTTTCATGCCTTCATTGAGTTCATAGTACCTACGGTGGGATGTTATTTTAAATTGTGCTGTTGTCCTATAATTACAGTAGTAATGCTTGTTATTTGATATTATGTTTATCCGGGAATTTAATTGGGCATTTTTACTTCTTCTATTGGTTTAGCAGAATTGTTGGAGTGACTTAATGGCTTTAAAGTAATATAAAACTGTCCTCGGGCTGACATCCTCTACAAATCTCGCATATGTTGACTCTTGGCCTCTCCCATGATCTTTTAAATGTGCCCTTTAGAAACACATATTCTCATATTTACTTTAGTTCATTTTGGTTGACAAGATGCATGTTTTTGCTTATGTATTTCCGTTATATGGCAGGTGCAACTTTTTAAATTACAGGAGAAATATGGCATGTTTTCATTGTGATTGCAAGTGCCCACCTGACGAATATATTGAGAAGAACATGCAAGAAAAGCAACTTGGCCCTAGGACTAGGATGGATAAGACTACGATTCGGCCCGAGGCCTCTAATGCCTGGAATTTTGATTTTGATGACAATGAGTCAGATGTTGCTGCTTTTGAGTATGCAGATCCAGTAATGAGTGAAGGGTCTCTTTGACAGCCAGGCTCAAGGGGAAATTTTTGACGTCCTGAATACAATTTCAGTTAAAATAGGAGAGTGTCAAGGGTTGACGATGAAGAATATTCTGATGCTGACATTATTAAGCCAGGCAGAGGGTTTGATGAAGAAGAAGATGAAGATGATGATATTGATATTTACGAGTTGGACACTCGTACTAAAGATTCAGCACAGAACACTTTTCAATTGATTTTTCTGAATTGGAGGGATCTGAATCAGAAAACAGTGGAGGTCCAGACAATTATCTGCATGCTCGCAAAACAAACTCTCCATATTACAATAAGCCATCTATGTCTATGCATTGACGGGCAGCATTATCTGTCTCAGACGATGATGAAAGTGATATAAATTTCTGACGAAGGCATTTCAGTTCTTCCCAACCGGAGATCAAGTCATGTTGCTGATTCTAGATCAAGAGGTAGGGGTAGAAACTCAACTGGTCCATATCAAAGTGAGTAAGCTTTGTATGTGATGATTTTAGCTGGGCTCTACTCTGATGTGGATGATGATCTAGATCAAAATATTAGATCCAGACAAGGTAAACTGAACAAATTGGGTTCTGGGAGAAAAGACTTTCAGAGGAGAAGAAATTTTGATAGTGATGATGATTCTGTGTCTGGTTCAAACCAAACAGTTTCAAAGGTGCACAATTTAAATCCAGTGGAATGAAGAGTGGCAGGAAGAACTTTTTCAGCGATGATGACTTTGATAGACCAACCCAAGTGTCCCGTGATAACAGAGGATTTCGAGGGAATGATTTTGATGGGCAGAGAATGAGTAACATAGGTGTTGATAGGCAGAATTTTAAGAGGCCTAAAAGGGAGAGATTTGGAAATGGTGGTAGGAGAAACTCTTTTGGTCACAATTTTGATAGATCTAAACAAGTATCTCTATCACGTCTCAAATTTTAGAATAAAAATTCAAAATCCGAAACATGAATTATCACAACTTAAAATAGTCATTCTGAAAATTTCTTTTTTCTTAACAATCTCATCACACAATTTAATTTCAAAACCCGAATTTAGTCTCGGGTAATTATTACAACTCATTTACGAATTAAATTGTAAAGTTTTAATTGAGCATAACAAATCACACAACTTAAATGAAAACAAATAAATGCTGCAACTCTTAAACAGTACGGTCACCTCCCTAGTTATCCTGACTTGTAGGAATATCCGCTACACCATTTGAATAGTGTACCAGGATTGCAACAATACAAAACCCGATAAGCTTTTGAAAGCTCGTATGAGTAAAAAGAAAGAACGGTTGTTTAATTAAATCATAATCATTTTCACCCAAGTCAACACACAACACTTTCCACATCCACAGAGAACCAACAATCTCAAATAATCACCAAATCAACAAATCGACACAAAACCCTAACTCACATTTTTCTTCTCAAAACCCTGAAATCGTATTTATAAAAATACGGTATTTGACAGACTAGAGCTCTAACTGAATCGTAGCCCGTCATCTGGCCCAGGTTATGGCATCCCACATATGTATACGTATATACATATTCAGAACGTCTGATACTCATACTTAATCCAGCCTCATTACTCGACAATGGTAGTGGCATCCAACTCACTCAACTAATCGTATCCTATCATCCACCTAGGATCAGAGCGTCCGATTCCCCCATACCGGTCACTACATTGACTCTAAATCCATAAATGAGCACAACAATATATTTTCACACAATAAAATCAACTCATCCAAGATACATAATATTATTATGAAATTTAAGCATTTGAAATATAATCCAAATCATCATTCCAACTCAATCATTTCATCACTCAACAACACACCAACCAATATATATATTCCATGTAAATATATATATACGTAATCATCCACTCAGGGATGACCACTAATATCATCTATAGTTCACACAAAAAAATCATGAAATTCATTTGTATAATTAAAATTCATTTTACTTACCTATGAACCGTAGTTGATCAAGTCCATTTTATTTTAAAAACAAATATTTAATCCATAAATATTTTTTCACACAATTGCGACAAAATAAATAATTTAAAGCACTCGGTTCGTAATATTTTAGAATCCATAAATATTCTTCACTTAAAATACAAATCACAATAATCCAAATGCTCGTCAACTCAAGCCGTCAAGTACCTAATCAAATACGGTCTTTATTTAGCAAACGAAGCACGAAATAAACTTAAATGATGATCCAACGGTCGGATTCTAAAATAAAGACGATCCAACTGTCGGATTAAATTTAAACGATGATCCAACGGTTAGATCCTCACGGATGGCCCTTGGAAACATCCTATCAAAATTATATGAAAATCCGACGGACGGATCATCACAAATCCCCTCCCGAATCACTGTTTTACAATTATACGAAGATCCAACGGTCGGATATTCACCCGTGACCACAAAGCGTCATCGGGACAATCATATGATCATCATATTAAAATTTGAAGTAAAACCGATGGTCTGATCTCCGTAAATTGTAAACCGAAGGCAAAATTTAAAACCGTATATAGTAACGTCAAAACGTAAATCCACTATTTATCAATTTTTTCTAACATGACCATGTTATATATCAAAACGCTCGTACGGATGCATAGATCATCGTCCAGATAATATAAATTCAAAATATGGTTCGACGCGCCGCCACACGAGGCGGTCAGAAGGATGTCAACGCCGGTCAAGCACTTCAGATGTAAAAGTTATCAACTACAAACTTTTTCAAAATGAAATTATGAACAATTTTAATACCTGACTTTTTTCAAGATAAGGTCTACATCGTCCTAGATCGATTTCAGATCAAATCAGGGACGTCAAAAACTTCAACTCTTGATCTTTTGCTCCACACTCAAAACCGTGATGCAAGGCTTATATGGGGATGATCAGGAGGAGGAGCTGATCACGAGAATGGGAAGGATCGGCCCGTGCAATGCTGGCACCAATGAGATCCGACCGGGTCAAGCTGTCGGGGCTGGGTTGCTCCGATCTCCTGCTTACGGCAAGCGGGAGCGGCAACCAAGTTGACAGGGAAGCAGGCGACCTCGATCTGAGCCGCCTCGCAGTGGTTTCGTCGCCGTTGGACATCGGACGGCTACTCTGCAATTGGGTTGGGTCACGCGGGTCCGGGTCGGCTGAATTTTTTCTACTCTTCGGGCTTCAGCCGAGAGAGAGAGAATTATTTTTTGGTTTTTTCTGAAATTTCCAAAAAAATTCCTATATTTATAGAAAAATTTTAATTTTCAAAAATTCATAACTTATTCATACAAAATTCGAATAATGCGTTCCACATATGCACGAGATCATATCGAAGAGCTCTATAACTTTCATGAAGGAAGTTTTTTCCCAAATTTTAAACGTATAAAAAGTCGATTGTCATGATCCCCTAAATAACGTTCGTTTTCGAAAATAAAATCATTCGAAACCAATTTTCTCAAACCACGACATACTAATTTATCCCAAATATCATAATTCAAATAATAGAACAATTATTGAATTACATAAATTATTTTATGAAAATTCGGGTCTTCACAATCTCGTGGTAATAACTTATAACAGAGGATTTCGGGAAAACAACTTTGATGGGCACAGAATGAGTAACCGTGGCTTTGATAAACACGATTTTAAGTGACCTAAAAGTAGGGATCATCATGGGCCGAACTAGGGCCGGCTCTATCCTAAATTTAGGGCTTAGGGTTGGGCCGAGCCGGGCCTAGTCAAAGTCAACAAAATTTAGGACCGGGTAGGGTCGGGTCGGGACTTAAATATACTAATCCTTACCCACCCTAAAAGCTCAATCTATTAGGGCCGACCATCCGAATAGGGCCAAATAGGGCAGAAAAAGGCCTTATTTTGTTTAATAAAAAAAAAAAACTTACATTATTTTTTTTTCTCAAAATGTGGCTCAATGGTTATATAGGTAATACAAGACATTGTTTTTTGTTGATCATATTTAATATGTGTGTGTGTGTGTGTGTAGGAATTAACTTATAACATTTATTAATATTAGTTAAGGTGGTTATATTCAATTAACTATCTCTATAAATCTCCTAATATTAATTGTTATGTAACAAAGAAAATAAAAATTAAAGAAAACAAAGCTTAAGAAATCAATTACAAAGAAAGACATAAATTGCATATTATAGAAAAAAGAGAAACATAATTAAAAATAGAAAATTATTAGGGCTTATTTGGGCGGGCCTAAAGGGCCGGGCCGGGCTTGACTCTAAAGGGCTCAAACTGGCCGGGCCGGAGCATCGGGTCGGGTTTCATTCTCATGGCCCATACCCTACCCTATTTTAAAAAGAGTTGGGCTGGCCCGCCCTAATGCAAGGGCAGGACCGGGCTTCAACCCTACGGGTCGGGCGGGTTTAGGGCCTAAGGGCTAAATGATGACCCTTACCTAAAAGAGAAGGATTTGGAAAGCAGCAGCGTGAAAGATTTAATCATGATAGGGATAAGGACAGGGACTTTGGTAACTTCAGCAATAGTCGACGCATTATTGAAAGATAAATCCATGATAAGAATTGCTGTGTGATGAACCGCCATTGTCTTTTTTTTTTTTTTTTTTTTTTTAAATAAGGGTTGTGCGGCTGCCCTCAGGGCTCAATTAATGAAATTGATAAATACACATGGGGGACATAGTACCTAGACCCCATATTATAATACACCTCAAGAGGACCTCCTGAATACTAACAAGAGTCTCTACAACTACCATGTATTCAAACATGTACCAAATAACAAAGAGTGTCATGCTGACTACTCCATTTACTTTACAATAATTGTGGCATATCGGAAAGTTAAAACAATGCCATAAAACTAATAAAATAGTTTGCCCAATATGCTGACAACTGGAGATAAATCTGATAACACGTCGTTTCATCCTGCCACTTGGAGGTCGCAACCAATTCATGATATGCCGCCTCGCAAGGACGGGCAAGGCAGACTAGGACAAAGCCCACATGTCTTTACCAAAAGTGTGTAAGGATTTATTGTAAATAAAATACACCTACATATTAAACTTAATATTGAAAAAACATAAAACCTAAGACAAACCCACAAGCAAAAGCCCAGGACACAAGCAAGGCCCACAACCCAGAATGTCCAACAACATCCACCTTTTGTCGTCGGAAACCTACCACCATCGTTGATGAAATCTGCATTCGACCCAAGGCCAGTAGTCGTGGCTGGACAATGCGATCCTTGAATCCCGCCATTGTCAAATCCCTGCCGAATCCCACTGACCGTTCGGCAATAGCGGCTGGCTCCCAATATGATTCAACCATAGTTGTAACCGTGCCAAAGATGCATGTAACTGCCAGAACAAGCTGGCACCCGACTTCAACGACGTCGACCCGGCAGTAAAGGCCTGTAGGAGAGGCCGGAACGCCCTGCAGCAGAGGCTGATCCATGTTTTCAGGTCGCAAACCAACCATTATACTTCTCCTCAGACAATCAGATCTCCACTCTTGCTCCACCCTGTGCTACCTTGGACGACTTGTGGACTGACAGAAGAAGACTCCCCGTCCAATGACGACGTCTGGAGGACCGTCGGACGCAACATGGATGCAAGAAGTGCAAGCAAGTTTTTCTCCTCTCCAGAAAACGCGGAGCAAAAACTTACGAAGCAGGTTTTTTTTTTTTCTTTGTGAACCACCATTGTTTGTCTTGTGGTGGTGGTAGCAAGTTGCCTCTCATATTAATGGAACAGTTACTGAGGACACCAGGATGTATGGTCAGTTCACCCTTAGGCCTCGTTTGGTTCGTGGAAAGGAAATTGGTTCCCTGGTCTTTTCCATGAGCATGGGAAAGTAAATTTCCTATTAGTTTCCCTACAAATGTTTGGAAACATAGGGAAAGTAATCAGAAATTGTATTTTACTTTCCTTTCTAATGTTTGATCTGTGCATGACTAGAAAAGTAAGTAACATCAATTTTTCAATAATATCTTATTATCAAAACATAAACAATTCAAATATTCAAAAGTTTCTTGGATACAATTGGTAATAGTAACCATTGAAATAATTTATAGACCAGTAATTAATATGCAATTAATGTTGGAAAAGTATGAGGGAAAATGAATCCCACGGAGTACTGTAGGAGGATTCACTTTCTCCTTTGTTTTCCCTTCATACAACTTTCTTGTATGAAGGGACACCTCATCCTCTTTGTCGTCAAGGCGTCTCTTGACCTGACTTCTTCTCAAGTGTTGTAGATGAAGAGAGCACTAACCTCGTCACAAGGCTCTTTTTTATGCGTTACAGATAAGGACTTGGGGTGTGATCTTTTGCATCACTGAGTCGATACTCAACGTTGTATCTTTAGCAGAGCAATCACTGGAAAGTAGAAGAAAGAACAGGTTTGCTAAAGCGTGACTTTAACTTCGCTGGTTTCAACTAGGTTGAAGGAAAGGTTTGCTCTAGAGAGACTTAGATAATCTGAGAGATTAGTTGATTGAAGAGTTGTCCTTTTGTTGACCCTTGAAACTTGGTATTTATACCTAGGGTTTTGACGGTTCCTTTCTATAGAAGGATTATTGGTTGAAGATTCCTAATTGGTCTATGCTACTCGAATCCTACAAGGGCTCGTTTTCCTTATGGACTTTGGAATGGATGAAGCTATAACCCAAAACCGAGTAGACTCATTTTTGGACCACGGGTATCGAGACACTACGCTCAACCCTCTTAAAGGATATTGCCAAAATTACTTTGGGGCTCAAACACTTTCCTTGGGCATGCCAAACACCAGAAAAGATAAACTTTCCCTTCCTAAGCTTTACATTCTGTGAACCAAACGAGGCCTTAGATTGACAACACATGTCAGAGCAGATTTCCCTTTACGGATTTGAATTCTCACAATCAAAAATCATTTTAATTACGAGGCAGGATCCTTTCAAAGTTCGGATATGTAACTAGTAGTTTTGCTTTAGCCGACATCTAGACTGAGCCTCCTCATACTATAGTACTATGTCTCATATATAATATCAATCGAAGTTGTTCAGAAATTTTTGCAAATGAACTTGGTATCTTATTCCAAATTTCCGTAGCATGACCTTTTGGATGATCATCTTCAATCATTGGACACATCTTTCATGCAGCACAATTTCAGTGGCGTTCACCTATAGAACAAGCGTGAAGATTTTTTTAGTGTGTTTTTTTTTTAAATAGTAATAAAATGAGAAATGAAATAAAGAATTCTTTAGTAAAATGACGTTTACATAAAATACTCGTTACTCCCTGTACTTTATCTTATAAAACAGTTTAGTCCAAAATTTTAAAATTAAACAGTTTAGTCCTTATTCTTTCTAATTCTCACACATGTCTTAAAGTGACTATTATACCCATCATTTTTTTCTCCTCTCTCTGTCTCTACACACACACACACACACACACACACACACACACACACAGATATATAGATACACACACACACACACTATATATATATATAGATATAGATATAGATAGACACCCACACACACACACACATATATGTATGTGTGTTGTGTGTCTAGAGAGAGAGAGAGAGAGAGAGAGAGAGAGAGAGAGAGAGAGAGAGAGAGAGAGAGAGAGAGAGAGAGAGAGAGAGAGAGAGAGAGAGAGAGAGAGAGAGAGAGAGAGAGAATTAAAAATTGACGGGTATAATAGTCATTTTAGGATCTGTTATGTGAGAATTAGAAAGAATAAGGACTAAACTGTTTTTAAAATTTTGGACTGAAGTGTTTTTCATGGAAAAGTATGAGGAATAACGAGTATTTAATCCTTTTTGTTTTTTGCCATTTTAAGAAATTTCTTGTAAGGTTCACTTTTGTTCACATTCTCATTCTTTTGTTTTTAAGTCTTAATAAGTAGATCATTTTCACAAATGAAAGGAAAGGTCTCAGCCACCATAGAATAGAACGGTGGCTTCGTGGCTATTGCTGCAACAAATTACGACGACATGGAAACTGCTCATTTGACATGGCTCATCACCAATCAAGTCACCATCAAAGTTTGCAACAAATTAATTGTGAAAATATGATAAATCCAACGACTAAAAAATCAAAATTAATTTCATTTTTTTGGGGTGCCGAAATTTCCTCAGCATACAACGTGATTTCGAAAGATATTTTCAAAATTTCCAAAAAATTTCAAGAACTATCGAGAAATATCCGATAATATCGCGTAATTTGGCAAGTTTTCGGAAACTTCCGTATTAAGATTCCAATTCTGACCTATTGACCTGCCATGTCACATGTGATTGACTTTTAATTGGACTATAATTCCATTTATAATTCCATTTAAAAAGCCAAATTGTAGTCATTAGAGTTCGAACCTTGGTGGGCTCGATAGACTTCAGTGACTCAACGAACTCTGCCATGCTTGCATTTGGTACAACTTTGCAACTTAGTTATCTACAAACCTAACTTACAACTATTATTTTTTATCTACATTTTTATTTACCAACTGTTCAAAATTTTTATAACGACCTTTTAAAAATTACTCTTATAAATTGAGCCAAATTTAATCATTTGTTAGCTTGTTGTACCTTTCATGTTTCATGACTTCCATTTAAAAAAAAAATTGACATGTTTAAAGTAAATTTTAAAGAATTGTCAGCAATTTAGCATTTACTATTTCACTTTAAATTATTATAACTCACTATATAATAATGTTTATTCAGGCCTTTCTTGTGAAATATAGTAGATAATTGATAAAACAAACATCTCCAAGTTTCATTTAAAATTTCCATTTTTTTTTCAAATTTCTGTCATTTTTCTCAATTATTTATCAATATCGATATTTCTATTTTCCGGACCATCGATATTTTCTCGATATTCGATATTTTAATCATTGGATAAATCAAGAAAAAGGCCCAACTGCTGCAGTATTGTTGCCCATCAGACCACACAGATAGTGAATAACATGTGCAATGCATCAAACTAATTGAACCAGCACTGATAGAGATCACCATATGCAATGCAAATGAAAAATGTGACTACTGCAGTACTGCTACCCATCAGAGCACATTGATTATTGGTAGATTGAGATAGGAGCAAGAGGGGGCTTCTGCACCCACTTAAATTTCATCTACAGTGTACTTAATTGATGATCAATAAATTTAGGAGACAAAATGTAAACATATATGCCACACTTAACCTAATATTTTAATAATAAAGAGTCAGAATAAATCTTTAACCCTAACTGCTAGTCATGCATTACTGTTTGATAAGCACTGATGGACTGAGTTAGGAGCAAGAGAGAGCTTCTGCGCCCATTTAAATTTCATCTACAATGTACTTAATTGATGATCAATAAATCTAGGAGACAAAATGTAAACATATATGCCCCACTTAGCCTAATATTTTAATAATATAGAGTCGGAATAAATCTTTAACCCTACCTGCTAGTCATGTGTTACTGTTTGATGAGCATTGATGGACTGAGCTAGGAGCAGGAGGAGTTTCTACGCCTGTCTAAATGTTATCTACAGTGTACTTAATTGATGATCCATAAATTAGGAAACAAAATGTAAACATATATGCCCCACTTAGCCTAATAATTTAATAATATAAAGTTTGGAATAAATCTTTACTCCTAGCTAATGGGTGTTTGGCTCCAGTTTTTCTTGAGCTGGTCAACAATCTCTTTTCTTGAGTGGGCGTGTCAGCACCGTTCGGGTGCGGTTGTCGGGAGTGTCCCTTGACCTAAATTCTTCTGAGCGATTGTGGACGAGGAGAGCACCAACCTCGTCGTGGGATTCTTTGTGCCTCGTGGCGAGGATTTTTGCTGAGTTTCTTCAAAATCACAATCGATACTCGATGTTATAGATCGAGCAGAGCGAAAACCACTGGGAAGTGAGGAGAACTTGCTAAAGCGTGACTCTAGCTTGGCTGGTTTGCGAGGGCGTTACCCTTGCTTGGCTAGTTCTGTAACCGTTGTGGTCGTGGTACTACAGTCAGCTCCCGAGGAGACTAGGACCAAAGCACTTTGACAGAGGGTTTGGTGGTACTGAAAGTTGGCTCCTAAGGAGACTAAAACTTGGACTGTGATCACCGATAAGAGAAAGAGAAGGAGAGGAGTTGCTCTTAGAGAGGTTGCTTTAAAGAGAACTTAGATCATCTTATAGATGTTTTGATGAGTGAATTGGTGAGATGATACTTGTTGTAGCCTCTATATATAGGCTTCCAAGCAACACTATTTGGCCTTTAAACAAATCATAGTGGGTTAGGTTTGAGCACACAAACACTTAGTGGATTTGTTAGGTGAGAGCACTAACACTTAGTGGATTTTGTTAGGTGACAGCACTAACACTTCTTTATTCCTTTAATTTTTATCTCCACTAAGAATTCATATTTAACCTTCGACTTCTTCATATGAAATGATCCACCATGAATGTAGATTATTGTGGTTGGGCTGGAAATGCTACTGGACTCCTTACAGGTCCAGTTTTTCAGTTTTGCTTATGCAGAAAATTGGACTGATTGTTTGAAGGATTTCCACTCCGAACGAGCTCTGACACTATTCATAAGAAATTATCTTTGGGATGTCTAGAATGAATCTAGAAAGTTTCAACTCATTTGAAGTTCGGATGGTTAGTCTGCCGCCCCTCCTTCCTTGTTTACCTCGGTTTCTCCTAGCCGAAGTAGGAAAATGTGCTAAAGTTGACTTTTCATTTCCATGCTTCCATAGCAGGCTTTATTTAGCTTCTAAATATATATTTCGAACTTGTCGACAATATATAGCTTGAGCCACTAACATTGGCTCAATTTCTCCAAGACATGCCTTGTCAGGCCAAAATGCTAATTTTGGGTCCAAATAATGGGGATGACTTAAAGTTTTTTAAAGAGCAATAAAAGTCTCGAACCTTCAATCTCAACACTACAGTGCCGCCTCCTTAAGGTTGCTTCAAAGGAGACCTCCGTCGCCTCCAGATTTCTCTTTGTCTCAGCGATCATGTCGTGCTGTAGATTGATCGATTCCTCGTTGCGAGGACGATTGCGTGCGGTGCGGGTTGCTCGAAAACTTTTGAAGGTTAGCTCGACCTCGAGCTTCGACCATGGTGGAATTGGGTCCATGTTTTAGGAAGGGGGCTCCTACTTTGGTAGATGGCTTTGATGGAGCTGGAGTTGATAACTTCTGTCAATCTGGTTGTGACCAGATTCAACGTTCAAAGACATGAGAGGGGGCGTATCCATGGTGCAACTGATTCTGTAACTGCGGCAGGAAGCTATGGTGATGGTGCATTGAAAGCTTCTCGATGCAGTGGGCTTAGCAGTGTCTAGTGGCGGCGTCTAGAAGCAAGATTGCATGGCACTCTTTGGTCACTAAGTTGTCAAGCTTGCCTGGGCCTTTTACCTATATATTATATCTTACTTTTTCATAGTTATAGGCTGACTTTTAAATAAGTGAGCGATAAGTTAAAATATAGTTGGTCTATCCTATATACTACTGTGGCTCCTCCACGAATCCTTATTCTATCCATTGTTATGTGACAGCGGGTGGATATATAATGGCTTTCTTGGCATGTGTTCTATATCAATGAAATTATTATTAGTTCAAAAATATTTACCCTTAGCTGCTAGTCATGTGTAACTGTTTGATGAACATTGACAGACAGAGCTTGGGTCAAAAGGAGGCTTATGCACCCACTTAAATTTTGTCTACAGTGTACTTAATTGATGATCAATAAATCTAGGAGACAAAAATGTAAACATATATCCCCTACTTAGCCTAATGGCTTAAGAGCATATTTAGCAATTCTAGCCCCTTTTTAGTCAAATTTTAATCAAAGTAGCTAAAAAGTCATTTTAGCTAGCTACTTTAGAAATATGTGTGCATCAATGCTTTCTATTTTAACTAATTTTGAATTTATATTATTTTTTAAATGAAGACTAATAGTTTAAATGTATTTAAAAATTACATAAAATAACTCAAAAGGAATGTTATAAATTATAGAGAGCCTTATATTACTCTCTGTATTTAGGAGCAAGATATCTAAAAGTTATAATGGAGAATTTAGGAGTTTGGTGCAGCTGCTAAAATATATAAAAAACTAAACATGCTATCCATAATAGGCAAGGAGCCAAAATAGAGAGTCTGCTAAGAGTATCTTTAGTAATGCTAACCATTTTTTAGTCAAATTTTAGCCAAAGTGGCTAAAAAGTCATTTTGGCCAGCCACTTTAGAAATACGTATGTATCAGTATTCTCTATTTTAATTAATTTTAAATTCAAATTATTTTTTAAATGAAGGCTAAATAGTTTAAATGTATTTAAAAATTATATAAAATAACTCTAAAGGAATGTTATAAATTATAGAGAGGCTCATCTTGCTTTTTATATTTAGGAGCATGATAGCTAAAAGTTATAATGGAGAGTCACTTAAGAGTTTGACGGAGCTACTAAAATATACAAAAAGCTAAACATTCTCTTCAAAATAACTAAGGAACCAAAATAGAGAGTCTGCTAAAGAAACTGTAAAGATGCTCTAATAATATATATAGTTGATATCTCATAGAGATTAAAGTGTAAAACGTGCATAAGCTTTTTATGGGATGACGTGCAATTAAGTAAAAAAGAAAAAAATTATTAATAAAAGAAAGAAACATAAAAGCAACTGATCTTATAGTAACTGAAAAAGTAATAATATATGACCAACATGACAGATATGTGACAAACTAGGCTCCTAAGTCCCAAATTCTCAAAACATGACGGTTTCATTGTAATTTTTTTTTTATTGCTAAATACTTATTCGAATTATTATGATATTGAATGTTTATAATTTGTGCTAAACAACGAATTTTTTCTAATTTTATTAATTAAATGTTTATTTTATTTTATTTTTTTAAATTTTTTTTTTGTTTTCAACTTATACACCACAAGGTATATTAGGTTTATAAAAACAAAAAAACACTCTAGGTGGTTGAAAGCCGCTCGCTGGCCTACGATATTTGTGATGTATATCCGATAAAGTGAAGAATTTTAGGAGATATCCCCAATAAAGTGAAGAAATATCTGTAAAAAATGATTTTACACTTTATCTGTAAATATCTGTAAAAAATGATTTTACACAGACATTTCTTCACTATATTGGGGTATATCCTAAAATTCTTCTCTTCATCGGAGATATATCAGAAATATTGTAGACCAGCGAGCAGCTTTCAACCACCTAGAGTATCTTTTTGTTAGTATAAACCTATTATACACTTTATAGATATTTACAGATAAAGTGTAAAATGGTGAAGAAATATCTATATAAAATCATTTTTTACAGATATTTATAGATAAAGTGTAAAATCGTTTTTTACAGACATTTCTTCACTTTATTGGGGATATCTCTTAAAATTCTTCACTTTATCAGAGATATATCACAAATACCGTAGATCAGCGAGCGGCTTTCAACCACCTAGAGTATCTTTTTGTTCTTATAAACCTATTATAACTTGTGATGTCTAGGTTGAAGATAAAAATTAAAAAATTAAAAAAAAATTAAAAAAAAAAAAATTTGTTTTTTTTTGTCTTGAAATGACCATTTTAGCCCTCAAAAGTCAGAATTAACTTCTAATTTAGACGGAATAGTAGAAATTGGACACAAAAGTTTTGGGGGGGGGGGGGGGTAAAAATTCAAAATTGAAAATAGAGGAGGTGGCAAGATGACACCCCCGAACCTTAGTGGGGTAAACTGAAATTAATCATAATATATATTTGACCGTTATATGGTTTATGAAACGTACTAATTATGATCATTTGGTAATTATAAGTTGGAAGGCATGTAATTGGAAGATATATGGTTAGAAGTTGTAAGGTGAGGTTAGATACATATCGATGTAGTCAGACGAACATGTGTGAGATCAATTGTGAGTGATAATCCACCATAGTGCAACTACTCTAGCACATCACTCTATCCACCTAAAGTCCTCTTATATATTATGCATATATCTATTTTAAGTAAACACTGTTTTGAGTGTACAGGTGATTTAGTTTAAATGAAGTTTCTTAGCTGTACGATGAAGCTCAAAGAGTTGGTTGTATTTTGGGGGAAGTTCGTTATTCAACCATATGCAATAGGAGATGAATCTTCTCTATCTTAAAACAATGCGTTTGTACACCTTGACTTAATAAGTTTTCTTATATAAAAATATGTGTATATATATTATAATTATTTGAACTTCGACTCAATAAGTTTTTCTAAATAAAAATATGTTATATATTATAATTATTTCTTACTTTTCTTTCATTTTCTTATTTCTATTATTTGTTATTTCCCGTGCCACCTTAACTAGTATATATGGGCCGGAGTCTTCTTAATTAGCAGCTGAATTCGTGTCTAAAGAGGAAGAGCATTCTGAAAGCAAACATCAAATGGAGGTGGAGCAAGTCCTTCACATGAATGGCGGATATGGGAGAACAAGCTATTCAAACAACTCGCTTCTTCAAGTCTCTCTCTCTCTCTCTCTCTCTCTCTCTCTCTCTCTCTCTCAAAATTTCTTAGGTGATATAATTAATATCGTAAATACGTGTTCCTTTCAGAGAGCAGTGATTTCATGGGTGAAGCCCATTTTAGATGCAAGCATAGAGAAGCTGTGTTGCGCCAACCTCCCTGCAGAGTGTTTGAGGATAGCTGACTTGGGATGTTCTTCAGGACCAAACACCCTTTTAGTCGTATCAAATGTCATAGACATGATCCAGAATACATGTCAAAAATTGAACCGTCGACCTCCATCGTTCCAAGTATTTTTGAATGATCTTCCCCAAAACGACTTTAACACGGTTTTCAAATCATTGCCAAGCTTCTACAAAAAACTCGAAGAAAGGAAGTGGCCGGAGCCATGCTTCATTGCAGGAATGCCCGGTTCTTTCTATGGCAGGCTCTTTCCTAAGAATTCTGTCAACTTTTTTCACTCTTCTTACTCTCTGCATTGGATCTCTAAGGTTTATATATAATGTTTATTTTCTTTTATTAACTTGTCTCTAATCCATATGTTTTGCTGTTCACAACCATCAGATCGATGAAAATCCCAGCTTTGATCATATTGGTGGAATGCCTGCAGGTTCCAAAAGGTTTGGCAACAAAAGGAGGACTCAACGAGGGAAACATATGCACAGCCAAGACAAGCCCATCTTCTGTGTTTAATGAATACTTTGAGCAATTTAAAAACGACTTCACAGTGTTTCTAAGGTCTCGTGCAGAAGAGTTGGTCCCTCAGGGTAGAATGGTCCTCACAATCAGGGGGAGCATAAACAGTCATGAACCCCTCTCTATATTAGAATTTCTTGGAATGAAAATCAATGATATGGTTTTAGAGGTATGTCACTACGTGTATTTTGCAGATGATTACTCTTAAACCATCTTTGGCATATTAATACATCATGTGTACTGCACATTCTCCTCCAACTTTTACAATATACCTTTTGATTTGGAATAGACCACACACACACACACACACACATTCTCCTCCAACTCTGATCTAATCGAAGAAACACCCTTTTATTATTTTCACCGTTCCATACAAAAAGTCCACAGGAATACATAAACACTTCTATGTAAGTCTGTAACGGCATTTTTGTCTTTTATTTGACCTTTTAGTTTTTGGTTTTAATTATTATTCTTTTATTTGCTACTTTCATGAATCTCAGGGTTTGATTGAAAAGAAAAACTTGGACTCCTTCAATATTCCATACTATGAACCTACAATGGAGGAACTGACGGAGCTGATCGAGACCGAAGGATCCTTTAGGTTGCAGGACCTTCAAGTTTTTAAACATGATTGGGACTCTTTCATAAAGGAAGCTGATAGTGGTCTCGATAAGAAAGCAAGGGCGGGTATACTCTCCACTCACATTAGGTCTGTGGTGGAGCCTCTTCTGATCAGTCACTTTGGAGAGGGAGTCATGGAAGATTTGTTTCGCAGGTTCGACAAAGATGTTCTTGATCACATGGAAAAGGAGAAGTGCCAGGCTATAGATATAGTTCTATCGTTGACAAAGGAGTGTTGAGCTACTTGAATAATCGAGAACATGCATTGTTGTGGTTAAGGATCGATAAATGGTTCTACTTTTGGTTAGTAGCCATGGCGTCGTACGTAGTCTTAAACTGCGTCACATTACGGTGTTTCTAATATTAGTGTATTACATAAACAAACAAAATTTGTTCTTCAGATTCATCTTTAATTTGCTCTCCTTTTCTTATACTCGATCTTTTCAAACTGTCATTCAATCTAGTAACACCGTTGTGGTTTTTTTTTTAATCTTTTGGGAAATAAGGATTGGTGCAGCTACCCTTAAACTTTGATTAATGAAACTGTTGAATATGATAGGGGATATAAAGCCTAAAACCCTGATCACATTGAGCAACAAGAAAGCATCTCGAATATGACATGAGCATATACTAATCCTATGTATTCAAACATGTCCCAACTAGCAAGGGTTGTCATTCCAGCAATCTGCGCAACTTCATTCGCTTTAGGCCCAGTCCAGTCTATGCACAACCTCCACCAACGTATCAACAACTCTACTGCACTAGCACTTCTGTATTGTCATGCAGCTACCTCCCTTTCCCACAACCTACTTAGTCTCAGATCGGACTCTGGCATCCCACCAAGAGATCGATAAAGGGATATGGATTAGAGTTTGAGTTTTCGTTGTCGTTGTCGTATGTCCAAAACACACTAAGGTTGTTGGTACTAATAATATGTCCAAAACACACTGAAGTCGGGACTTGTAACTGGCTGGTAATTGGTAATTTTGCTATAACTGGAACCTAGACTGAGCTTGCTTAGACCATAGCATTATGTCTCATATATAGAATCAATCCAAGTTCTTCAGAAATTTTTGTAAATGAACTTAGTATCTTAGTCCAAATTCCCAAAGCAAGATGTTTTGGATGATTTTCTTCAGCCATTGTAGTCATCTTTCTTGCAGCACAATTTCACTGGTGTTCACTTGTAGAACACACCTAAAGATCAATTTTGCACCCTTTTTTCCTCCACTTATTTTCAAAGAGATATTTAAAGAACACACCATGTTTTTTCATCTAATGATCGCATTTTTGATTCCATGGGGATTTGGTGTTTCAGTTGTTGTGTCAGTTTTCACTGTTTGTGGTTTTTTCAACCAGGTGGCTTACAAAATAGGTTAATATACCATATAGAAATGAAGACATCTTTCCGCTTCTTCCATTTTCTGGTTATAATTATGTATTTTTGTGAGAGTTACAAGTAGTGCAGCTAATTAATAGTGAGTGCGGTTTTGGTCCCTAGCTTTCATTAAATTGTTGGGTGTCCTTTTTGACATTTTCGTACTTATTTCGTATGTATTTGTATGTCACTATTATCTCATCAGTATAAAATTTCACATTCACCTCTCCAAAAAAAATTAAACAATTTTAGATTAAACTCTTTAAATTTTCTTTGACACCATCACAAAGTCGGGCCTGGCCCAAATCCCGAGCCGAACCGACTCCTCCAAACCCAAATCCCCATAAATTCACCAAAACATTTCAAAAACCACATGGGGCACTAATATAATAATCCACGAGAAATTCTTGCATAGGTGCTCCCACACCACTTGGCGGTGTGGCCCTCCAATTAAAAACCATAAACTTTTCTCCCTTTTCCGAAATTGTCTCTCCTTATTAAAGTGAAATACCCAAAATACTCCATGCTAAGTCCCTTATTGGTCAGCCATAAAACCACAAGGTGCGGGTGCCCCATGGAAGAATCTCTCATAATTCACATCCCAGAGTATTTTCAAATCCAATCACCTGCACTTACCCCCACACTACCAAACACCCCCACCAAAATCACACCATCAATTTCCCTCCCTTCCTCCACGTGTAGGGAGATCCTCCCCCCTCAAAATACAAACCCTGGAGTCTCCCTCCTAGACCCTCATCTTTGTATTGCTCAGGCTCTGTGAAATTTCATTGGCCCACCATCTCTCCTTTATATTCAAGTTTCGCGGAAACACATCCTCTCTCTAAAACTCTCTCTCTCTGCCCCTTTCTGTCTCTAGGACCATTTTTTCTCTCTCTAAAACTATTTCGGTATTTCCATCTGTATCCCCTCTGATGGTTCAATTTTGGTTTGCATAAACCCTACCGGCGAGTGAGTACATCTGATCTGTCATTTTTAGGGTTTAGGTGGGTGCAATTGTTCAAATTGAGTTTATTTTTTTGGTTCTGATTGCTGTGGAGGGTTTTGTTTGTTTGAATTTGTGTGGTTTTTGGTGAAGTGGTTGTGGAAATTAGGTTTCGGTGTGGGAGGCCAGGTCACGTCACACTTTGAAATTGGTGTATGATGACATTAATAAGATGGTTTGCATTTCAAACTAGGCTAATGCAAGACAATGACCAATCATTGCACTGCATAGTGAATATTCTAGCAAATTTTTTTTTACTTAATTTCAAATTTTTTTCGAAGGGTGACAAATCCATACTCCTCATTTTACAATTTATACTTATTCTTTTCTTTTTGGGTTGAAATTCTTATAAAAACATAAACCTTAAATCGCTCAAGATAAAATCTCAGTTACTAAAAAAAAAACATGAGCTTTGCGGACAAGACAACACATATAGACAAAAATTCACGTTGTGACAGAATGTGTGGTACTGTGCATTTCTCTGCAGCTGAACCAATCACAAGAGCCAATATATTTTTGCCTCTCTTCTTGGATTCCACATTAGGAATTGGAGCTAATCCATCCACTATCTCCAATATTTCTAGACCATTTAGAAATGCATTTACAAAAGTAGCATCAATATTTGGTTTTATGGTGATGTTAATGATTTTAGACTCACAAGAATTCACCACAAATCATAGTAAAAAGGAATAGATTGTTTAAGAACAAGAGAAATTGACACACAGAAAGAGAGAGCAATATTTCAGAGAGAATGGAGATTTCAAGTGTGTTATTCATCTCATACAATGAGGTATTTAAGGGATACATTTGTAGTGTGAAAGCTCAAAGAGAAGATCAAAATGATAACCATCTTGATGATGATTTCTGCCATGCTTGTTGCCCTTTGGCAAAGCATGTTTACATAAGTCTTCATACACTCAAGTACCTATGATTATACACTCAAGTACCTATCTAAATACATTACATATTTGTTACATGATATAGACATACATAGTATTATACATTTATACTACAACACTCCCCCTTGGATATTTCATGTTCAATAGTATTATGTTGGTGGTGCGCTTCGAAGTTGCCTCGTTAAAAACCTTGCCAAGTAATAAAACCCTGTAGGAAAAAACAACCTTGGTCGAAAGGGAAAAAGAGCACAACGCGCGTTGAGTGTGAAGTATGTTTCTGGATACTCCCCCTGATTTAGACTCCCCTTGAAGATCGTGGGAGTTCGGATATCCTCCTCAATCCGATGCTCTTTACATGTTTCTCGAAAGAGGATTTTGGTAGTGACTTAGTAAATAAGTTAGCTACATTATCTTCTAATCGGATTTGATTTACTTCAATATTTAGAAGTGTTTGTTGTTGCTGACTGTAGAAGAATTTCGGCGATATATGCTTGGTATTGTCGCCCTCGATGAAACCTAATTTCATTTGCTCAATACAAGCTACATTATCCTCGTAAATGCATGTAGGTTCATTTGTGGTAAATTTCAAACCACAAGTTCCTCGAATGTGTCTATTTACAGACCTTAGCCATATGCACTCACGCACGGCTTCATGTAGTGCAATAATCTCTGCATGATTTGAGGAAGTAGCAACAAGAGTCTGTTTTGTAGATCTCCAAGATATCGCGGTGTTTCCCATGGTAAAGACATAACTTGTTTGGAAGCGACCTTTGTGAGGGTCAGAGAGATACCCTGCATCAGCAAAGCCCGTCAGAACATCATTATCATTTTGATGGAGGGGAGGAGGAGAACGTTGGTCACTATGGATAGTGTTGTCGGCGTTCACATTTCTTTTCTCTCTGTAAGGATAAAACAAGCCCATATCAATCGTACCTTTTAGGTATAGAAGGATTGTCTTTATACCAGTCCAATGGCGGCGTGTTGGCGCAGAACTATATCGAGCTAACAAGTTTACTGCAAATGAGATATCCGGTCTTGTGCATTGAGCTAAATACAATAATGCGCCTATCGCACTTAGATACGGTATTTCAATCTCTAATAAATCTTCGTCCTCGTCCCTGACGAAACGGATCTTTCATGGGCTCAAGACTACGGTTGATCATGGGAGTACTCACAGGCTTTACTTTATCTTCATTAAAGCGCCTTAGTAACTTTTAAGTATATGCTGACTGATGGATCATAATCTCATCATTACAGTGCTCGAGTTCTATTCCGAGACAAAACCGTGTTTTCCCGAGATCTTTCATCTCAAATTCAGATTTCAAATATGTAGCAGTTTCTTTTAACTCATCTAGAGTTCCAATTAGGTTCATGTCATTGACATAAACTGCTACAATTGCAAATCCATATCTTGTCCTTTTAATGAACACGCAAGGGCATATTTCATTATTAACATATCCCTTCCCAATCAAGTAGTCACTTAGACGGTTATACCACATCCATCCAGATTGTTTCAATCCATATAGTGAGCATCTTAATTTTATTGAAAACGCGCTCCGTGGTTTAGAGCCACTTGATTTGGGTAATTGAAGTCCATCTAGAACCTTCATATATATCTCTGAATCTAGATCCCCATAGAGATATGTTGTAACCACATCAATGAGCTGAATGTCAAGTTTTTCAGAAACTACCAAACTGACAAGGTAGCGGAATGTTATAACATTCATTACGGGAGAATATGTCTCCTCGTAGTCGATTCCAGGGCGTTGTGAGAAACCTTGCGCCACAAGGCGGGCTTTGTATCTAACAACCTCATTTTTCTCATTACACTTTCTAACAAAGACTCATTTATGGCCAACAGGTTTTATGTTTGGTGATGTGATGTTATAGACCCAAATACCTGTCTCTTTGTTAGTGAATCCAATTCAGTCTGGATCGCATCTTTCCATTTGGACCAATCTGCTCTTCGTTGACATTCTTCAACGGAGTGAGGTTCGATATCATCGTATTCTATAATTCCTTTTGCAATATGATATGCAAATGCATCATCAATAGCCATAGAATTTCTGTCCATAATTACATGTATACTAGTGTAATTCATGGAGATCTCTCTATTCTCTGGAATTGGTTCTACCATTGGGGCGTCCTCCAATGATGTCTCTTGGACATAACCATAATCCAAAATTTTTTCATGAGTTGGATTATTTGTATCGATGATTAATGGATTATTTTGTGTAAAGCTCGCTTTCTTTCTTGGGCAAGAATCCATTGAACCTATGGGTCTCCCGCGCTTCCTGACAGGAGCCATAGGTCTAGCCACTGCATCACCCATAGAGGGATGTCATATCCTTTAGTTTTAGAGACATCAATCCTTGCAGGTACGTTTGCAGCAGGTATGTGTGATCTTGTCACTTTAGCGATATCAGAAAACGCATCAGGCATTGATTCTACTACGTTCTGAAGATCGAGAATCCTCCGCACTTCTATTTCAGACTGTGTGGTTCGGGGATCAAGATGAGACAAAGTGTGGACAGACCACGACAATTCCTGTCTTTTCTGTTGAACATTAGTTTGTCTCCCCCTAATGACGGGAAAACTGTCTCATCAAAGTAACAATCCGCAAATCTAGCGGTAAAGAGATCACCTGTCAAGGGTTCTATGTGGCGGATAATGCTTGGAAAATCATATCCAACATAAAGGCCTAAGCGTCGTTGAGGGCCCATTTTGGTGCGCTGTGGCGGCGCAATTGGCACATAGACTGCACACCCAAATATGCGTAAGTGTGAGACATCAAGCTCATACCCAGTCACCATCTGGGACGTAGAAAAAGGTTGGGTGGCAGTGGGTCTCAAACGAATAAGCACAGTTGCATGTAATATTGCATAGCCCCAAACAGAAATAGGGAGATTGGTGCGCATAACCAATGTCCTGGCAACCATTTGAAGTCTTTTAATGGCAGCTTCTGCGAGTCCATTTTGGGTGTGTACATGAGGGACAAGGTGTTCGACCTCAATCCCAATGGACATGCAATAATCATAAAAGATTCTTGATGTAAACTCTCCAGTATTGTCAAGACGAATTGACTTAATAGGATGATCAGGGTGGTAAGCCCTTAACTTAATGATTTGTGCTAGGAGTTTAGCAAATGCAGCATTTCTTGTGGATAAGAGAATGACATGTGACCAACGTGTCGATGCATCAACCAACACCATAAAATATCTAAATGGTCCGCAAGCTAGTTGGATAGGTCCACAAATATCACTTTGTATTCTTTGTAAGAATGGTATATTTTCTTTACTGTCCTTTGCATAGGATAGTCTTGATCCTACCTTTGCTAAAGAGCAAGCTTTGCAAAATGAATGATATGCTTTAGAAGTAACTCTTTGGACCAATGTTTGGTTCGTACTTCTTTTTGTTTTGAAGAATGGATGTCCGTGTGAAGTTTTTAATATACGGAGCATCATATCACGACCTGGATGTCCCAATCGGTCGTGCCAAAGCTTGTATGTGTCAGGATCCTATAAATTGTCATTCATGACATGGTTGGATTCAATGACTCTAATAGTGGTTGCATACAATCCACTAGAGCGACACATAATTTTCTCTAATACTCGTGTATTTCCGTAGTTTTTAGAGGTGATGCAAAGGAACTCTTGTCCATTCTCACAATGTGTTTCCACATGAAAATCATTGGCTCTTATGTCTTTAAAGCTTAATAGGGTCCTTCCGGCCCTTGGAGCATATAGAGCTTTGGCGACATTAACATTTGTGCCATTTGGTAACAAAAATTGAGCTGGTCCCCGACCATGAATCAATTGTGATGGTCCTGCCATCGTAGTTACTGAGGATCGACTAGGTGTCATCCATAAAAATAATTGCCTATGTCGAATATAGTATGTGTGGTGCCACTATCAAGAAGGCATTCTAATTCTCAGGAAAACATACTGAAAATGAATAAAGTTCGGAATATTAACACATGTCCATGACATTGAATGCGATACTTTATTAATAGAGAAAATAGCCAATGATTACATCAAAGTTATTCATAAGTCTTCCAAATATCAAACTTTAGACAAATTGTTATCACTCAATCCGTTTGGTAATTCCAATAAAATATGACCAGGAAATTAGAGAGATGTTGGTGGAGCGAGGCTCGCCTAAATACCCCGATTTCAATTGCTTTCCTAGACATCATACATCATTGGGTACGCCACATAAGAAGGAGTTTAATACAATTGTTATTTATTGACTAAGGTACATTCGCCATTCTTGGAAAATAGAAAGAGGATTATTCTAATCATAGTCTGTGGCATCCTTGTGCTCTTCATTTACAGCTTTGAAGTCATCAACGGTAAGATTGACATCTTCACTATTTTCATCTTCGGCAAGGTTAGCTTCTTGCTCTCTTGCTTCCATGTACTCCTTGTAGCTTGCAGCTAATTAGGTACTGGCATGACATTGTTTAAACCAATGCTCGATTGATCCACATCGATGACACATGTCATTGTGGTTCCCTCCCTTCATTTGAGGTGCAGGTTGTGCAGGTTGTGCACGATGTGGATATTCTCTAGGAGGGTTGCTGCTACTACCACGGCGCATGGTGCGACCTCCACGGCTCATGGTGCTATTTCCACGGCTGGTGTTGCCATATCTCCCTCTTCCACGTGTGGAGTTCCTTCTTTATTGGGGAGGTTATATGGACCCGTTAGTCCTTCATGTCCCCTATTATTAGGGTACACATGTCCCATATTGTTAAGGTACCGCTCCTTGCGCCCTCTCTTGGGTGCATTATAATTTGCCTCACGAACGCTCTTGGTTCTAACGGGTCTTCAATTATAATTCTTTACGAGGATGTTGTCGTGTTTTTCAGCTACCGACAAAACATTAATGAGCTCATTGAACCTCGTAATTCATCCAGCATTTACTTCAGTGCGATATTACTTTGATAGCAAAATTGCTACATTGGGGAAGGTGGAGAGAGTTTTCTCAATTAGCTCTTCATCTGTGAGGGGTTTTTGACATAACCTCAACATGGCTTTGAGGCGAAGAGCTTCTGAATTGTACTCAGCAATAGACTTGAAGTCGGAGAAGCGTACATCGTTCCACTGAACCTTCAAGTCAGGGAGGAAGGAATCTTGGATATTGTTAAAGCGCTCTTCGAGCGTCCCCCATAGATCCTTTTCATCTTTGATGGACATGTACTCTAATCTGAGTGCTTTGTCCATATGGTGTCGCATCAAGATGATTGCTTGTGCATACTTTTTGGGTGTTCGTGGGAACACAAGACTCGCTTCTAATGCATGGATAATTAGCAATATCCCTTACGATGCGAGATGATTCTCAACGTCTGTTTTCCAGCTATGGTAATCCGAACCTGTTGAGTCAAGGATTTGAAAATTGAGTCTAGGTTCATTCGACATCCATGAAGATAAGAAGAAAATATTAGTTGGAGTTTAAACTTCCACGAAAAATAATAAGATTTCCGAGCTATGCTACCAAGAAATCAATTTCCAAGAATCATTATGAACACTCTTAGTTCATTGATTACGAACGCTCTTAGTTTGTTTGGCGTGAATTTCTATAATTCCGCTTCTGAATGTAAGTTCTCGAGAAAAAGAAAAAATGAGACAAAATGAATAAAAACTCAAAAACGGGAACTTTTAGTAAAGAATACCTTGAAATAGTGTTGCCGGAAAATTTGGCCGGAAAAAGTTATCGGAGGTGATCAGAAGGATAGCTGGGAAAAATCGAGAAAATCGTCCGAAAAGTAGCCGGAAAAGTTATCGGAAAGTCGCCCCTCAAATCTGTCGACAGATGTGTCGGTAGCTGCTCGGCAGCTGCTGCGCAGCTCTCGGTAGGACCCGGCAGGGCCTCTCGGCAGCTGCTGCGCAGCTCTCGGCAACCCCTCGGCAGCACCCGGCAGTTGTCCGGTTCTTGCTTTCAGCTTCTGGCAGCCGGTTCAGGCCTTTTCAGGCCCGTTCCGGCGATTCTGAGACCGGTTCCGTGCTTCTGGAATCAAGGGCTTTGATATGAGCTAGGGTTTGGGTATTTTTTGTAGGTTTGGAAAAAAGACTTCGATCGATGATGAACTCTTCTTTCATCAATTTTCGATTCTAATTCTAGAGTAACTTCATGCTGATAACGTTTTAAGAACAAGAGAAATTGACACACAGAAAGAGAGAGTAATATTTCAGAGAGAATAGAGATTTCAAGTGTGTTATTCATCTCATACAATGAGGTATTTATAGGGATACATTTGTAGTGTGAAAGCTCAAAGAAAAAATCAAAATGATAACCATCTTGATGATGATTTCTGCTATGCTTGTTGCCCCTTGGTAAAGCATGTTTACATAAGTATTCATACACTCAAGTACCTATGATTACACACTCAAGTACCTATCTAAATACTTTACGTATTTGTTACATGATATAGACATACATAGTATTATACATTTATACTACAACATAGATAAAGAAATGTAGTCATTTGAAGAAGTTAAATATAATGTCATCAGACGCCTTACCAATAATGTAATATCCCGAAAATTCGTTATTAATTCCTAGATGCTTCGGAAATCATTAAAATGTTCGTTGATACACTTTCGTGGTTCGAGGGTAGAGCGAAAATTATTTCGAACTATTATTTGCTCGAAATGTTTCTTTTCAAGAGTTGACTTTTTGTACGTTTCGATTTTGTGAAAACCTCCTTCACAATAATTGTAGAGCACATCGATACGAGTTCGTGCATATGTGGAACACGAAAATCAGAGTTTGTATGAAGACGTTATGGCATTTGGAATAAGTTTCTATTTTGGTTAAATAGGAAAAAAATCCAAAAAAATCAGAATTTCCCAAAAAAGAAATATTTTCTCACTCTTCTCTCTCGACCCGGTTTCGCCCAACCACCTTTGCCGGCTTCGTTATCTGCCGTCTGGCCACCATAGGGTGGGATTCTTGTCCCTCACTCTTCGCCTCACTCTCATCTACAACCCTGTGATGTTTCAAGACTTGGCTAGCCCGTGCAAGACACAGCAAGGCCGGGAAGTTTGGCGGTGGCACTATAAATCACCTTGGTCGGAGTTCACGTTTTCAGCCACCACAACCGGTGATTCTTGGGGGCTTTTGGAGCCCAAAGGACGTGGAAGGATTCTCCAAAGGTGGCTTGCAACGATTTAACCTGTGGAGCACTAATTTGGAAGATTGGGAAACTAGGATTCTTCGGATTTCAAACCTTGCGAAGTAAAATTCGATCAATTGACTTATAATTGACTTTGTGCTAGTTATGAAAGTTGTAATTGGAGTTGGGATGGAGATCTTTTGTGTTGGAAGTTTTGTCTAATTTTGACTTTGGGTTCCGTCCACTTCCGGCCACCTCAGGAATAGTTTATGTTCCTCTTTTTAAGCTACACATCGATAAGAACGCATCGATGTGCAATATTTAATTTTTGGAAATCGTATGTGCAATTTATGAATTTTCAAAGTTTTAGGGTTTTTGGTTCGATCGATTTTCGATTCGTGAGGATTCGGCCGTCCGATCGACTTGTAGTTTTGATATAATGATCGTAGGACGTCCCGATGACTTTGTGATCACGGGTGAAGATTCGACCGCTAGATCTTTGTATAAGTGCATTTTATGAATTGTGCGCTAAGTTAAATATCGTATTTGATTAGGTGATTGACGGTTTGAGTTGGCGGACGATTGTGAATCGTATTTTGAGCTGTTAAGAAGACGCAGTAGGATTTTGAGGTGAGTAAATCTCATGTGGTTCATTTACGAACTGAGTTATTTAAGAGTCGGAATTAATTGATAAATTGTGAAATCGTTTTCGTAAATGAAGATTTGTTTTCAAATGATATGAACTTGATCAACTACGATTCATAAGATTGCGGTTCACAGGTATAGTAAAATAAGTTTTCAAGTAGAAAAATGATTTTCTCCGTTTGGTGAGTGTGAACTATAGTTGGTATTAGTGGTCATTTCTGAATGAATGATTACGTGTGTATATATATATATATATATATTTACGTGAACTATATATGGTGATGGTGTGACATTGTGATCTAAGTGAATTGTGATTTATTCAGAATATCGATTTGAACTGTTACTTATTGTGTTGAATGAGTAGTTGAGATCAGTGACGTGCTGTGTTGCGTGGGACTTTAAATGTATACATTGGTGGAATTGTGTGCGTAGTATACTATTGTTGTGCAAGGTGATGGTTTTGAGTTGAGGAAACAATATTATGTGACGATATATGTGGTGATCTGTGTGATGATTTTGTGTAAATGATGTGGGTTGTTGTGAGTAATTGATGTTGTGGTGATTGGCGTTATAAATGGATGTTTTAGTTTTGGTTTATATTTATTTATATTATTGAATTGTTTGTTTACTTGGTAATCTCCTGAACTAAGTTATATGCAGGAGTTGCTATGATTTGAATTGTGTGAATTTGGTAATCTCCTGAACTAAGTTATATGCAGAAGAATTGTGTGAATTTGGTGATCTCCTGAACTAAATTTCTATGCAGGGATTACTAATTTTTATCTAGTGTGGTAGGATGTTTGGTTGTGTTTGTGGAGTTAAATGTTGTTGCTTTAATTATCTCACGAGCTGAGGAATTATAAGCATGCGTGACGTGAGTCATTTTATTTAAGTTTACTCATACGAGCTTAAAAACCTTACCGGGTTTATAGTTTCAACCTGGTGTACTATTCTATGGTGTAGGGTTTATTGTGGAGGTAAGAATATCGATTAATCGTTGTCGAAGCATGAGGCGTACTTTCTGTAGCTTGGACGTAGAAGTGTTTTGGTTTTAGTCTTCCGTTGTGTAAAGAGTTGGTGAGCTTGTTTACTTATTGAATTGTAAATTCTTTATAATATGTGACTCTAAAGAATGAGTCTATATTGCTGTCGGTGAGCTCGGATGCTTTATAGTTTAGTTTAAAATGAAAATTTCTCTATTTGTTTTCTTATAATTGTTATGTTTTCGCGTTTCGGTTTTGAATTTATTTATTCAAAATTCGGGATGTGACAAATAATGTCACATAAGTGAGCCTGGACAATGCGTTTAGCATTCCTACTCACATTGAAAACCATGTTATGTTAGAGGATTTGGTTAGCCTACTACTAGTGTTACTCCTCTCTTTAGCTGTCCGGCAAACCCTTTTTGGGGCAACAATATAATTGGATAGGGCCATAACTGGCATTATTTGCAGAGTTTGGATCAGAAAAATGATTATCATATGTTTCCTAGTTTCTTCATACTATGTCATTTACTGGTGATTCTCCAACGTTCAGTCTGCAAATTGTGTGTAAAGGGAGATTATTGGTATAGTTCTCAGTGATGAAACCTTAAGGGCCAAGGAATAATTCAATGGCATTTACGAATGCTAAAAATGGTTGAGGTGTAAAATATGGAAAATTCTACAATACATACTTGTATCTCATACACACATTTATAAATGTGACAACAAATTTGTTGTCAGAGTGGTAATGTTGAGTCATATTTTGCGTAATCTTAGTTCCAATAATGGTAATTACACCACCGATGACCTTGTTACAAGTTTTTGAACAAATTTGTTATTGATGTTGTAATTTTTGTTTAATTATATGTAAATAGTGTAAATGAATATTGTAACTTTGTTCTCAATGTTGTAATTTTGATTCAAATAATTGTAGTTTTGATTCAAATAATTGTAGTTTTGATTCAAATAGATGTAAAATGAGTGTATGATACTCATAAAATATAGTCTAAACTTGTTGGTAATATCAATTCGGAAAAAGAATTCCTTTATCACAGGGGAGTTGGTACTGCTCTTGGCGGTGAAATTGTTCAACAATGTGAAATTCTTAGAATTCAAAACACCAAAAAACAGTTGTGAAGAGATTATTTGAGAAGGAGAAAGCTGAGAAATGTAAGCGTACCAGATAAGTACCATCTTCAGTGATGTTGAACTAGTAGTAGAATGGTTTACTAAAACTTTTGTGATGTCTTATATAGGGGTGATATATCTAGCAACTGGTTGATGTCTTTAATAGCCTTGCTTTTCAAGAAAGAGTTACCAGATTTCGATTCCCTAGAGACATTCTTGTCAGTTAGTGAGGCTTGCATTAACATTGGAGCCACAATTGATAAAAAAAATCATCATCTAAAGAGAGAAAGTGAAGGGATGAGAGGTTGAGGAGAAAAACAAGCAGAAAGAGTTATGGGATGTGAAGATATTCCGTGGAAAATGATGAACTTGGTGGAAGAGCGTTGTGGACCGTGGAGTTCAATGAGTATGGAAATTAGGGCTAGGCACGGGTTGGACTCGAGTAAATTGATGCAGGAACCGATCTCGAGCAGTAATTTTTGGGCTGGTCTAAAAATGACGCATTTCAGTTTCTAGGCCCAACTAGACTTCGGACCGAAATTTTTTGGGCCAAGCCATTGGGTTTTCGGACCCAATATTTATTTCTAACCAGCTTGAGTTTTGCAGCAAATAATCTCAGTCCTATTCTAGCTTCAATTCATCAATTCAACTAAGTTAGAGTTTTGGACTACGGTCGTACTGAGAGACTTTCAGACTTTTGGACTGAGTTGGAGTGTCGGACAGGTGCAGAGGCCTGGGAGAATTGGGTTTCGATTCACTGATTAGAGAGAATGAGAGATTGAGAACCTCGGTTTGGGATTTAAGGATTTTGTGAGAGGTTGAGGATTGGGTTAAGAGAGAGGTGATTAGGAATTTACAGTTTTACTTGGAGATGAACTCATGACAACATTTTTGGGTTGAGATTTTTTTCTCGAAGAAGGCTAAGAAGAGAGGCTTGGGTTTGTATTTGATCGAATAACCAAAATCGAGAAATTGATCTTCTTTTCCTTTTATAGTTGGGTTTGTAATCACCTACGCCAAATCTATCATAAGTTTTTGGTTGATGAATTATATGTAGACACATGATAAGAAACAAAACTTCGGTCCTTTTCTAATTTTTTTATTCATGACCGAAGACCAGTCCAGGCCGATATATAACATGAATTGGTCCGGATTTTAGTACAAAACTCAAAATTCTGTTAAAAGACTAGACCGATCGGCCAGTTTCTGGGTGTTTAGGCTTTTCTGTCCAGCCTTTTGGAAATTGTGCGAGACAGAGACGGTAACTTTTGTGCCATAGCTTAAAAAGGAGGAACTACTTCTCTCACGCATCGTATCAAATACTTTTGTCACATCTTTACCTACACACTCAACAACTGATGACCTCGCTACCAATTTCAGCCAAAATGGAAGTCAATAAAAAATTATTCCTTCTTTCATATATAGTTTTCTAGTTTGTTTGATGAACAATTTCTTATTGAAAGTCACGTTGGGCCAAAATATGCAAAGAAATTAATTAGGACACATTCACCTCTCATCTCACATTTCCGGCTCCCTGAGCTGTTTCACCAAATCTTCTAGATGAAAATGGACAGACCCCAACAGTATTTTTAAGGGTGAAGCAGAAGGGAAAATCAAGGTATTCAAGATGGTTATCAATGGTGCTACAAACAATTGGATTCTTGGAGATGAAGACCAAGCATTGGTACAGATGTCATTGTTATTGCATGTAATTAAAAATATGATAACTCAAAAGAAGTATATAACGTATTCAAAGAAATTTGCTCTCTTGTTGATTTGCAGGCCTTAGCACAAAAGTAGAAATTGTTGACAAATGTGCTGGATAAAATATCAAGTGAAGGAACCAGAAAACCCGATGGTAGTGTACTACTGATCACATTTATATCACTATTTTGTCACCTTATGTTCTCTCTCAGAATTACACCTAGTCAGTTTCATTATGGAGTCTAATTTGGGTCCAGATACAGACATACGGTTAACTAAACGAACTGGAATGAGTTTATAAGGGTGGAGACAGAAAGGGTATTCAAGATGGCTACCAAATTAGTTGCCTGAAAAGAAAAAAAAAAATGGTGGTGCAAACAAGCTACAAGTCTACAACTATGACGATTGGATTTGTAGACTGATTTTCCTCATTATCCTTGTTATTGTAACTAAAGAGATCGTAATCATTAAAAAAAAAAAAGCATGTAATGGACCACAATACAACCATAGAAGAAAAGATATCACCGTGCTATTCTTATTCTTAAAAAACCATAACACAAAAATAGAACCAAGGAATCAGTGTGCTATGTGATAATACGTACTATACACATCTTTTCGATCACTTGAATTTATCAGAAGGATTAATACATTAAAGTACTCTAATTATGTTCTGCCTTTTCATTCAAGAGAGAACATCGTGCACAGTTGGATGTGCTTTAAACATAGCTCCAGTCCAATGGAACAGCTTTAGGCTGACCAATAATGTCACAGAAGTGAGCCCGGACAATGTGTCTAGCTTTACTACTCACGCTAAAAAACCATGTTATATTACTTGTGGCATTCGTCATCTCTCTAGCAGTCTGGTAAACCAAAGATGGGGCTACAGACTCATTAGATACAACGAAACCATCAATTTCTCCGAAGTAAATTAAATTGAGTGTACTTTGAGGAGGGGCTTTCTCTGCAGAGTTTTGATCAGAAATATGACTATCATCTGTTTCCCAGTTTCTCCCTATTGTGTCATTTACTGGTGAGCCTCCAACGTTGAGTCTGTAAACTGTGTGTAAAGGGAGATTACTGGTATAGTTCTCAGGGATGAAATCTACAGGGGAAAGGAATAATTCTATGGCATTTACAAACGCAAAAGATGATGGTTGAGGAGTAAAATATAGTCTAAATGAGTCGGTAATATCAATTCGGAGAAAGAATTCCTTTACCACCGGGGAGTTGGTACTGTTCTTGGCAGTGAAATTGTTCAACAGTGTGAAATTCTTAGAATCCAAAACACCAAAAACAGCTATGGAGAGATTATTTGAGGAGGAGGAGAAAGCTGAGAAATGTAAGCGTACCAGATAAGTACCATCTTCAGTGATGCTGAACTGGTAGTAGAACGGTTTATTGAAACTTCTTGCTGTCTTATATAGAGGTGATATATCTAGCAACTGGTTGATAGATATATCAGCCTTGCTTTTGGAGAAAGTGAAACCGGACTTCGATTCCCCAGAGAAATTCCGGCGAGAAGTGAGGCTTACATTATCATGTGAGCCACAGTTGATGAAATAATCATCACCTAAAGAGAGAAAGTGAAGGGATGAGAGGTTGAGGAGAAAAACAAGCAGAGAGAGTAATGGGATACGAAGATGTTCCATGGCAAATGATGGACTTGGGTGAGTTTGCTAATGCTTAGAAGGACTATGGAGTTCAATGGAGCATGTAAATTGTGCAAGACGGAGACCAAGCGCACGAAATGTCTGCGAAACTTAGAAAACTGAAATATCAACCATACAAATCTGGAAAATTCCAAGCCAGATAAACGTAAATTTATTCATACATCCCTAAAGACAAAGCACAGGAAATGTCTGCCAAACTTTGAAAATTGAAATATCAACCATACAAATTTGGAAAATTCCAAGCCAGATAAACGTAAATTTATTCATATATCCCTAATATATTTCATGCACTGGCAGATAAAATAAAGGACAACTTGGGTGTTCTTCTCAGATTGCCGAAAAAATTGAAAAGTCTTCTCTTTTTAGACTTGCTGTCTTTTGGCATTTGGATGAGAATAACAGTAACATCAATTAATGGTCCCAGAAAGAGCTCTATGTTTCCCTTTTTTTTTTCCTTTTTTTGTTTAACAAAGAAAAAGAACACTATGAGATTAGTCTAGTTGACTTCAATTTGCAGCGCCTAAAACTATTGAATAATAAAAAAGAACTAAACCATGCTCGTTGATGAAGATATCAGCCTGTACTAATGACAAATCAACGGAACAGTAGCCTGTAACCTTTTTTTTTTTTTTTAAAGAATGTGGAACCCAGCCTAACTGGGAGACTCAGCCCCAAGTAGCCTATAACTTAAATCAGTTTATAGTGTCAAAACTTAATTGGGAATACACCAGACTACTGGAATAAGATTTTGAATGACTATCACCCTTAGAACCAAGCAATGACAACTATCTACTGAAGTTTCAAGACATTAACCTTTGTTCCATAGCTTAAGAAGTAGGAATTAAGCCAGTTTCAGCCAAAATGAGTTCCCAAAACGAATTGTTCGTTCTTTCATATATCATATATGGTATCCTAGTTTGTATGATGAAAAATTTCTAACTGATAGTCATTTTGAGCCAAAACGAGCAGATTAATTAAAACAGTGAGATTGGCTTTCTCCAACTGGTTATGAACTAAAGGATACGTACAAATCTCTCTTCTAACATTTTCGGCTTCTCTGAGCTTTCACCAAGTCTTCTCGATGAAAATGGACGGACCGCAACATGGTGTCTGAGGGTGGAAAAGGATGGGATAATCATGAGATTCAAGATGGCTGTGAATGGTGCAGCAGACGAGATTGGATTGTGGGAGATGGGTAAAGATTATATTGTAATCAAGGAGATGATAACTAAAAAGTATGTAATGTATCACTGTACAAGCAATTACCAGATATCTGGGAATAAGCTAATTAAGGCATCGAAGCAACTACCAGAAATCTGGGAAAGAAGAAAGATTCATGCCTGGTAAATGGTAATTCGAATCCGAACCGAGAAACTTTTTTGCGGTTTTCAGAGGAAGACGAAGACGCACGTGCGACTCCACACGATGGGAATCGGGAGTAACAGTCCGACTGAGAGAAGAGATGAGATGTCGCAGTTTGGGTAGGACAAGTAAGTAAGATTGAAAATTTCAAAGTATAACGTGACATGGCCTTCCCACATCGGAAGATGGATTAGGAAAGTAGTGTTTATATAGGATTACACAACTTAGACTTACGCCCAACCCACTTGGGCCGAATATTCACTGCTGCAATGGATCATCGTCCAGAAAAAGAAAAAAAGAAAACAAGGCCCACCAAAAGAGAAGGACAAAGAGCCCAGAAAGAAAGAAAAAAAAAAAGGAGGCCAAAACACATAAATAAAAAGGCCAGAAAAAAGGAAATCAAAAAATAAAGAGGCCAAAAAGGAGATAGAAAAGAGGCACAAAAAGAGACAATACATAAATAGAGCTTGAGTTTTGAGTTTTCTAGTCTAATCACTCTAATGTAAGACAACTGCAGAGTGAATATTCTAGCAACATTATTTTACTTAATTTTAATTTTTTTACGGAGGGTCGGAAATCTACACTCTTCATTTTATCGTCTCATTTATTTTTTATTTTTTATTTTTAGTTAAAATTTTTATAAAATAATAAAACTTAAGTCGCTAAGTATAAAATTTGTATTACTAAAAAATGGAACATAGAGAGTGTAAATCTCACTCCCTTTGTTTAATTATAATATAAATTTATTTTGTCATTCAAACTTTGCCACCCAAATATAATAAAGTTGAGCTCGGCTTGTTTTCTCTTTTGACTATGTGTTCCCTTATTACCGCCAAAGCCTTCATAATGTTTTGAGGTAGAGATTGGTGCTAAGAGATGAAATACTGGGTAGTTTATAGGTTAAGGCTTCTGATAAAGTTCAGGGATGTTTGAATGAATGGCGAGACAAACTGGCCGAGTACAGTATCGCTCGGGTGAACAAGATCGAGAACTTTCATGGTTTTTCACAAATTCTTTGCTTTGTTTATTTAGCCATTAAATTTGATTTTTAATATGAAAAATCTAAATATGTATTAAGTATTTTAAGAGGTGCAATTAAAATTATTGGAAAATTCTTGTTTCTTCTCGAAAAAAAAAAGAATAAAAAAAGAGAGAGGAGGTGAATCACAAGGTCCTAGGTTTGTTGAAGCAACTAAGCAAACATATGTCTGAATTAATGGCGATAATTGAATAGAAAAAGTGAATCACTGGCCAATCAAAATTCAGACAATTTTAATATTATACCAACATTACCCCTGCATCTCATGCGAAACACCGACAACACCCTCACTTTTTTCCAAGTTGATGCAGGTGCCATGCCAGCATGCTCTAGCTCAGATGTTCGACCGTTAGAAAATAAATAGTATAATAATAATAATAATAATAATAATAATAATAATAATAATAGAAGCCGACCTGTTCACCATTAATCCTTTTCAAGCAAGGATTCCCCATTTTGAATCCCTAATTTCGAAGGAGAAGAGTTTCTAATTCCCAACCAGTATAGGAGGACAAGTAATAGATTCTATATATTAACACAACCTCCTCCCATTTTTTCATTTCGACTAGGAATCCAGACCCATTTCCGATCGAAACCCTCGCTCTCTAGCTTTCTTTATTTCTTGTTTTTGCGCTAAGTTAGCAAGGTGATCTAGACCCAGATCTTCTTCCTCATACCTGTTTCTGTTTAATCGATCAATCATGAAGCGGAAGAGAGTGTGTTCATCTCTCTCAGTTAAACCCGCCTGTGGCCATGAAGCAGTCAGGTGTTGGAAGAATAAAACGTCGTCGTCAAGAGGATTGAAATTTAGAAAGATGGAGGATATATTGCAAGATAAGCGGTCCAAGATTTCGGGAATCAACACCCTTCTTGGGATCCCTATTCCAGTGGTGGGTGCCCAGAGCAATCTTATATGGAGACTGTTGAAACCTCACATGAGCATTGAAAATTACTACGGCACCAAGCTCCATTCTGCTCTCAATGCCATTCATGAGTGTTTTGAGCCCTCTAAGGATCCATACACCAACAGAGACATTGCTGAGGACATTGTTTTTGATCTTGAGTCCGAGTCGGAGTTGAATTTGAGAGGGTTTTACACTGTGGTTTTGGAGAGGAATGATCATGATCATCATGAGGAAATTATCTGTGCAGCTACTGTGAGGATCGATAGGGAAGTAGCCGAAGTGCCGCTTGTGGCTACTAGGCCTCAGTTTCGGAGACTTGGGATGTGCCGAATTCTGATGAATGAGCTTGAAAAGTGGCTCATGGAATTTGGAATTGAGAGGCTGGTTTTGCCTTCTGCACAAAGTGCACTTGGTACATGGACCAGCAATTCAATAGGGTTTTCAAAGATGACTGAGGATGAGCGATCAAAATTTGCTACTTGTCATGATTTCTTGGATTTTAAGGACACTGTTATGTGCCATAAACCGCTCTTGAAGTAGCCAATAGAGCATCATGATCGAGGACAAAGCTGACCAAGTTAGCAAAGCATTGAAGGACGGTACAAGCTCAAGTTTTCCAAAATGTATTGGTTATAATTTATGGTTGAAAGTTATATATAATGTATGCATCTGAAACTTTGTAAATGAAACACAGAATTAAAGAATTTCTTATTCTTTCTGTTTAAACTTTTCTCGTTATGTGTTCTTTTGCATCTCATTTTAATCTTGTTGGTTCATTATGTTCACTAGTTCCTAATTTTAGCCAAACTTGAAAGAGACAATAATAGACAAAAGCTGAAATCTGTTGCATTAAAACCTTAGAACTTGGAACATAGTCATTGTATTGTCATATGAAAGTTTATGAACCTGGTACTCTGAGTCAGCAACAACAAAAGAAGATTGGTCCTTAACCTACTGATCCTAGTTGGCAGCTCTAATAACTACAATGCTCATGCATGGTCTCTTGTAGTGTAACAAACTTACGGGGTTGTCCTTATAATCTACCACATACCAAAAAAATAAATAAATAAATAAAATAAAATAATTGAATCCCCATTATTAAGGATGAAATGTGGATTGTAAAATGAATGAAACTACATTGGTGCTGCTAGATTGGCCCAACGCCTAACCGTCCTAGGAGCCTATGCATGTTTAGTTTTGACCGAGCCTTTGGGCGGTCACAAAGTAAATGGAGCATAGATTCCTATCAGGACAAGTATTGCAATTAGGATCAGTGGGTTAGGTTAGGATCAGTGGGTTATTTTGCAGCCTGCTTTGAATAAGTAACCAGGAAAATCTTCAAATTTGGAGGGATTTGATTTGACGATTCCTGATAATCTTCCATCAGGAATCAAATTATTCATCATCATCAAAGAAGCTGGCACAGGCACTTTTTAACAGTAAAGTTCCCATTGGAGGATCCGAGGCTGTGATGACAGATCTCCTGAAAAACAAGTAGGCATAAAGCATGGTAGCATCCCAACCATTCACATCCCACAGGGTTAGGATGAAGAGCAAAATTACTCGAGATGCCACAGCTATTCACCCAATATCTCACTTGAGATACCATCATCACTAAGATAAGGAAAGTATTTGATGATTTAAAAATTATATTTTATTTCATAATCCAAGATGCTCTTTTAAAAGAGAGAGAAGATGTCATTCAGCTGAATCTAGAGTTTTCCCAAACACAAAGCTTCCTTCTGCTTGGTTATTTTGTCCTTAACTATCGGATTTGGTTCATTTGTCAGGATATCTTATGTCAAACTTTGTCGTGTACTGCAAATTTAAGAGTTATGAATTCATGATAATTAACTTGTTAAGGTGACCCTTCTGAAAATTTCTCCCAAAAAATCAATGTATCTTCAAAGAAGAAGAGTAATACTGGAGATTGGAAGTTACCTCCAAAATTTTAAAGAGCAAAATTTAAAAAAATAAAAAAAAAAATTAACAGTGCAAACTTATATAGCACAGAAATATGCTTTTCTGAATCCCATATTGGAATCTCATTCATCAGCTTTCTTTCTAGTCCACAACAGAGCATGGCAAATTTAGAGACTAATTTTCTCTGTTCCAAAAATCAGCTCTCTCTAGTCCATAACAGAGCATAGCTTTATGTAGAAACTAATTTTCACTTTCCAAAAATGAGAGTTGGACATACTGAGAGAATATCCATATATTTTGATAGATGGCCACATATTCACATTCCTACATCTATTCTGATCCAACGCTTTCATGTCCTAGTTTGATAATTATTCAAAATGGTGTTCAGTTACATGAAAAGATAACTAAATTAACAATATGTTAAGAGCTCCAAACCAGGATTCTGGGTGCTTAGCGAAACCATATCTTCATTCTATACTGTAGCAGACTCTTATGATATAGTTCTTGGCGCTTCCAAGCATCAACGTGTATAATCACATTTAATATCTGGCTATCTGCAATGTTTGTAACACCAACATTATTAAGAAGGTAGTAGACCGATAAGAAATGAAGTAATACAAAACATATTTTAGCACTCTTACACTACATTAACAGCCCATATGATAATTCCACAAAAGTTGCAATGCAAACCTCCCTAACTCCGAAGAAAGAAAAAGGAACAAATAAGAATGCATGACACCAATACATATCAGTGAGTGCAAAGCTGAAGTACTATGGAAGTCAGGAGTAGTTCATGTGTTTATAATAGTATTTAGGAAAAATAATAACAGGGAGTTAGATGAAAATTCCAGTAACACTTGCATAATGGAAATTTATTGATATTTAAGTTGAAAAAGGCAAATGGAACTGCCTTGTTCTTTGATAGGTAGAGACATGAAGCTTCCCTTTAATTCTTTGTTTGCCTCCTGTTTCTACAAGATCATGATTTTTCTTCCGTGCTTCAGTATCTTAAGTTCTTAATGAGAAGGAACTACTGTATAATTTACATCAACTTTAGGCACTATGACTAATCAGTGCTGACAGTTGCCAACTAATGCAATTGTAAACATGTAGATGCTTGACAAGTTAGAAAGAAGAAAAATTATGCATTGCAACAAAGAGCAGTGTAAACCTACAACTGGCATTGAATTGCAGAAGAATGTGGAATTTCATCATAAATTACTGGATATTTCAAATAAAATTTCTTTTAGTTCTAAATTGATTCAATATTTGATGATATGAAGCTCAGGTTATGAGAGAGGAATCCATAGGAAAGTTTCAGCAACGCTGAGTTTATGAGGAAATAATAATAAAGTGATTCACTCACTTAACAAAAATTTGATGAGATTTTATACAGCATACCATATGCACAAATACAGAAATTCAGTTTTTTAGTCATTGGCTATACCTCTAAACAACCTTCAGCTGGTAGACGCCACACAGACATTGGATGGAGGCACAGTTGGAGAAGAAGAGTCTCCATTCCTTTGGTTACTACCACTTCCCAAATGCATATGTGAAATACAAGGGTATTCACTCTTCTTATCAAACCCACGATCATAGAGCAACCCCTTGAATACATGACCACTGATTTTTACAGTAGCCTGGTAAGCAATCTCGGCTTCACCATTGCTAATGGCAGTGACTCTATGGCACTTAAAAACAGCTGGGGCCCGAACTTGATCTGGTAATGACTGTCTGAGATTTGCATCTGTAGATTAGTATAAAAACAAGGTAACTTGGTCTGTTCTCTCAGCTCCAAATAACAAAACCATTTGAAGACAATAATTATCAAAGAAGAGAGAGCAATCCATATACTACTCAAGGAACTGAACTCATGCTTATAGAGATTATAATTACTAAACAAAAAAGGATCAACCTCTGTTTGTAAAGTATTACAAAACTAAGATTGTATACAGCAAACCTCAAGACCTTGGTATCAAAACTTGTAGTTGATGTACTACTTATATATGGAACGCTGACAACAATCACAGATCGTTCTACTTTGCTAACGCAAATGTATTCCAACACCAAAACGGAAAATCAAAAACCAATTTGTCTTAATTCTAATGAACAAAATACGAGAGCAGGTTGGTGACAGACTAGAGGCTATACTTGCATTCTTTGATGGCATCATAACTCTTGGTCTTTTGGCAACGGAAGAAGAATCGGAAGAACCTGCATTCAACGACATTATCGACTTTGCATAAGCTCCGATAATCCGAGAACATTATCCCTCTAATCAACATTTTGACCTTCCTAATCCAATTCATTTCAATCTCAAAAAGAAATGAAATGCAGATGTATATTTACAAAACTCCTAATCTCACCTTCACCGCCGCCGCCACTAGCAGCGCCACCAGCAACAGCAACAGTCACCCCCATCTGCCTTTCCCGCCGCCTGGCTGCCGGAACCCACGTGCTCCTCACGTGAGTGGAGCAGTCATATCCCCTGCCTCTGCAACAAGTCCTGCACCTTGAATACTCGCAGCCTTTCTTGGCTCTGTTCCCACAGTCCTTGCAAGGCCTCAAGCCACTGTCTTCACCGCCACCACCACGACCACCACCTTCTCCGTTCACATTTCCGTCATCGGATTCCACCACCTGTTGACTTTCGGCGCCGCCGTGATTCCCAAAACTGAGCATGTCTTGCTTGGAAGAATTCAGCTCCGGGTACGTTCTCAGGCTCCAGAAACGTGAATTGTCCGGATTGGCCTCGGCGGTCGGAGCGTTTTGGCCACATGGGGTTGCAGTGAGGAGAGGGAAAATGCCGAGGCCGACCCCAAGAGCTGTGGAGGAAGGAAGAGGGAGAGTTGGGTGGTCAGAGGAAATGGGTTGGGTTTGTTGGTGCACAGAAGAATGGTTTGGAGCAATCAGGAGGATATCTCTCAGACCCAACATGGTTTGCTCATATGGATTGAACAGGTGCGAAGAATGTTGTTGATTTTGGTCTACAGTGTTAAACAGGGGTTTTGCAGAGTCTGGAGATTTCTGTGTGTTCTGAAACTTGTGATGGTTATGGAGGAAAGAGATTCGATTTGTGCAGAGGAATAGGACTGAGCTCTGAAGATTCTGCCACTGCTGCAACAGCTTATGAGAACTCCCACTTAGAAACAGTGATATATTTTATTGCAAAAGAGAGAGGGTTACAGAAGAGAGATGAATATAAAAAGCCATGAGAGGAAAATGGAGCAAATGGCAATTTTGGGTAAACGAAACAAGCCACAATAATGATTCATGATAAATGATATTTTCCCATAACTATTGGGAAGCTGAGGAAGTGAGACAATTACTTCAAACAGATGTTAAAGGATGCTCTTACAAATTGAGCTATATGAAATGGAGATCCATAGGGTTAAAGGGATTTCAATTTGATTCTCCATTTTCAAAACCAAACCAGTGAGTTTCATCTTTGAAATTTTTAGAAGTCATACAAAAAGAAGTTCGATTTGGTATGTATTTATAAACTGGACCGTATGCCAAATAGTTTAAACTTCACATTCTTTAGTTTTGCAATTTTCTGCTCAAAAGTAAAACCGACGTTTTCAGTTAGCTGACCATGTGAACCATGTCAAACAACCACGTGTGATCCTCACAACTACTCTCCATGACTAAAATCATTTAATTTCTCAGCCAAAGCCCTGATGCACACGACTAAATTCCACATTAATGCAATCAAAACTAAATTAAGTATTACGCTATGTTTGCCGATCTTTACTAGAAAAATCAACTACCAAACTTGATCGAACCAAGGCTACAGTTTGTGGTGGTTTGGTGCGTTGATGCTGAAACTAGCACTTTTTTAAACAAAAATTAAATGCCAACTCCATTAAAAATAAGAAAGATTACAAAAGACAGATGTAGAAACTACATCACAAATGAAAAATACGAAAATAAAATAATGAACATAAAACTTAGTAAAATATGATTTTATGCAAAAATGCATCTGAGAATGCATCGGGTGTAAACTGTGCTATGTGAAAAGTTACTAATAGTATGACCGATCATAAAAGGACAATCTTCTATCAAAATAGCCGGTGGTATGACCGACCAAGCAGATTTCTCGTACATCTTACGTTGAAAAGAGAACAATCTTCCACTCATGTTACTGAAAGTGTCATCCTTAATTGATTTTCAAGATCATAACCGATTAATTTAAAATTGTAAATATTATAAAATTAAGTAGTGATGCGTGTTGATTAAATTAAATCGAGAGTTCATCTTTCATAACAAAATAAAAATAAATAATAAATAAAGTAAAAAGAGAAATATGAGGTTCTCGTTGGTTGTTAATAATGAGAGGAGGTTCGTGCCAGCACCAGCACCTACTGCCACTCTTTGGCTTCCTTAACACAATAGGCACCATCTTGTTATCGCAAAAATTCCTGTCTGTGTTTGGCGTTACGCTGCACTAAAGCCGTTGGTGTTGGGGGCCCCACTTAAGTAATGCAGTGCGCATTATACGCAGACTCCTACGACTGAGCAGATTTTGCGTATGCGGACTCTGACAATGTTTAATGATTTTCATTATTTTAATAATTAATAAATAAAAAAACTGAGACAGGGTAAAGTTAAAGCTGACTCTGAGTGTGTTAGGTACACATCATTGGAGCATAGCCTACTAACTAAGTTATGGGACCAACCTAGTCTGTTAGTCTAGTCTACCCTGCCCTACTCCTCTATTATGATAACGTAGTTGGCTCTAGAGTCTAGCAGCCTCTCTCTAGGTTGTAGGCACCCTAGCTTAGGCACGTTATTTAATTGCTTTGGATTGGATAAAGTTGGCATTGGCTTTGACCCTTTAGTAATTTAATTATGATGGTGTGGAAAAATAGGGTTTTCTGTTTACCGAGTTTGGGACTTTGGGTGCCTTCTTTTTTTTTTTGTTTTTGGGTGGCTTTGGTGCAATTATTGGACTTTTTTTTATTTTTTATTTTTTTATTAAGAATGAGGTAGCAAGTCACCTTAGTTACGTTAACGAGTTGATAACACATCCATCCAGTTATTATTCAAACTATTTTAATTTATTGTTATTATAATTATTTATTTTTAAATTTTTTAAAAAATAATAATTTCACTTATTATAAGATAATAAATATATATATATATATATAGAATTACGGAACGCAAAGGAGTCTTTCGAGCGTGATAATTCGCTTGACAATTGATGTAAAAGAAAACCTGTTAAAATATATACTTGAAAATCATACCAAAAGGAAAACCCTAAGCGCCACTTGGTCCCCTATGCATCGCTGCTAAGCCACCGTGTGCAACACCAATCTTGCCATCATGTGGCGACGTAACACCCTTGTTTGCAATTGTCGAGGCATCACAAACAAAGAAACACAACGTGCTATGATTGATATGGTTCAAGCGAAGTGTCCTCATTTGATCTTCTATTCCTAAACCCTAGCAAAGCAAAAACTGAACACCATCATGAATCGTATTGGTTTTGTTGGAAACATCTGCATTCCAAAGCAATCAGACTGTCAGGGATTAGCTTTACTGTGGAGCAAAGATTTACATGTTGATGTGTGTACGTCCTCATCACATCACATTGATGCAGACACATGTAAAAGTGGAGAACCAGTCTCTTGGTGCTTCATAGGGATTTATGGTTTTGCTTCAAGAAATCATCATAACTAAACTTGGTCAATGATTGAAACCCTAGCTCGACAAAACTGCCCACTGCCTCGAGTTAGAAGGTAAATTTTGCTAAAAGCACTGTTATCTTAAGCAAAAGTGTGCAAACTAACTTCTAGGCAATTCTAGCTTTTGTGTTGAATATCAAGTGTGTTAAAGAACATGATCGTCATCTTGGCTTTCCTTTGAGGGTTGACAAGTCTAAAAAGAAGAGATTTCAATTAATTAAAGGAGAAGGTTTCGAAGAAATTAGTCATTTAGAAGTCTAAAATTCTTAGTTGTGCAGGTAAGGAGATTCTTATTAAGGTTGTTGCATAATTATGCCCTTATATGCTATGAACTGCTCCATCCATTGTAATACCCTGAATTTTCATTACTAATTTCTGATAATTTTTCAAAAATTGTTAAGTTGATTATTAGGATGATTATGTGCTTTGGAGGTGAAGTGAACGTGTTTCGGATGAATAATTACTCGAAACGTTTTATTTTTGAGGGGTCAATGAGTTGAATTTTTATTCGTTGAGTTTCTCCAAAAACTTCCTTCACAAAACTTGTAGAGCGTATCGATACGAATTCGTGGATATGCGACAGCGTAAATCGGAGATCGTGTGAGAAAGTTATGGTTAGTGGAAAAGTTTGCTATTGTTGGAAGTTACTATAAATAAAAGTTTCTGATTTTGGAAAATCATTATTTCATATTTTTGGAAAGCGACTATCTCCATTCTCTTTGTTTAGAGACCCTAGGATCTGGTCGAAACCCGTCCGACCGGACCCGATTTTATCTCCGATTTCCGGCATTTTCCAGTAACAGCACCAGCCCAGATCGCTTCAACCTCACTTCGCCATCCTCTTTACTGCCCTATGTTGCACCCATTTGCACTGAGCATGATGGATTAAAGCCTGAAATTGGCGATGGCAGTCTGACGGTGCTCAGGCGGATTTCGGCTACGTTAGGGTTGAAATTACCCATGTTTTGACGCTCTCCTCTTGTTGATTCCAATATAGCAATCTTGTAGCTCGAATCAAAGTGTGGTGATAGGAATCCTAATTTGAAAGTTTGAGTTTTGACAGCAATCCCAGCTGATCTAGGCCGATTTGGTTCAAGCTCCAGATATTAAAGTTGATCATCGTCTTGTACTATCCTTTTTGACTATTTGGATTGGCCTGGAACATACTCGAGGTGGCAGCACGTCCAACCTTTGTTGGAGCAGATCCTAACTTTGTTATATTCTACTCATCGATACGAGCAATTTGATATATGATGTGTAGCATTTGGGGAACGTTTGAGCATATTAGGGTTTTTTAGTGGTTTCGATTCTTTTAGTTTTTGATCCGTGAGGATTCAACCGTTGGATCGACTTGTCATTTTAACATGTTGACCCTAGGAGTGTTTCGGGATTTTGGTAGTCTCAGATGAAGCTTCGTCTCAATAACGTAGTTTTCAGGCTTTAGTTCGCGTGTTTAGAACTTAGATCCTTTCGTAACTCAAGTGGAATTAAGATGTACCTTGATATAATTAGGTACGTGATGGAGTTGTGTTGAACAGTTTGTGGAAATTAGTGCTTATCTCGGGTTATGTGTGAAGACGTAGCAGGATTCAGAGGTGAGTAATCTCACAATGTTCATTTACGAACAGGAGTTACCTTATCGTTTTGGGAGTTAATTATTTAACTGTAAACTATAGTTGGTATTAGTGGCATTTCTGAGTGAATGCTATATATATATATATATATATATATATATTTACATGAAATATATATATGTATTAGTGGAATTTTTCTGATGCAAGCAATATTTGTGATTGGGTTCATTTTATTGTTTTGAGCTGTGACTTTTTAGAAAACAATATGTTGTGAAAAATGATGATTTATATTGTTTTGAAAAGTATTGGTCTTTGTATCGGGGGTCACAAATGGTGACCAGGAATGGGAATAGTTTATTTAGATTTAGATAACATTTTGAGTCCTTCACGACTTCTTTAAATGTTTTGATTTTTGTACTGGGGATCCGAAGACTTGAGGGTTTGAGGATCATGGGTCGCAAATGTGACCAAGGCATGATATCTGGAACCAAGCATTTGGTCGGGTTATCGGTTACGATTGAGTTAAAGCTCTAGTCTGTCTACCGGGATATTGTATTTTATGGGTGTCACGCCCCGAATTTCGAATAATAAATTCAAATCCGAAACATGAATACAACTAAACAAATCACATCCTAAATTTTTTTCTCAAAACCAATATCTCATAAACTATAACACAAACCTCGTAGCAAACTATCTCTCGAGTCAATTATTACAATACTAACATAAATAAAATGTTTTGCTCACAAGAGTCTACAAAAACACACCAAAATAGACCAAGTGCTGGTCTCAACCCTGCTGTCCTACGCAGCTCGCTCACCACCCTGACTATCCTGACCTGCAGGATTATCCGCTACACCATTTGAATAGTGTACCGGGATAGCAACAATACAAAACCCGGTAAGCTTTCTGAAAGCTCGTGTGAGTAAATAAGAATGAACGGTTGATTTATTAGACCACAACTCATTTATCTCAAGTAAACATCCAACAATCTCAACAACCACAAGCAACATCAATCCAACACACATGAAACAACATGGAACACATTTCCACAATCACCAAATCACAACTCTCGCCACTTTGGCACCTAATCACAACTATCGCCACTTTGGCACCCACTTTAGAGCTCTAACTGCCTCGTTACCTCTGACACCTTGGCCTAGGGTCAAGTAACGGCACCTCCAGGTTACTCAGTAACCCGCGAACTTTGGACCATTTCATGTCCTCAGAACAATATATCCCCGTTATTATTTAACGGTCGAACTTTGGACCTCTCTGTCCTCAGAACACATACACTCCGGTTATCATTAACCAAAGATCCTTGGACCATTCGATCCTCGGAATCCTACGTTTCTCTACCTTCTATTCAACTCACAAAATCAACATGTTTATCACCAACATTTATCAAATATTAACAACATAATTAAAATCATATTATCAACATTATCAACAACATATTAACACGATTCCACACCTCAAGGTCACACCATTCAATATATAATCACGTAAATATATATATACGTAACCATCCACACAGGAATGATCACTAATACCAACTATAGTTCACATGATACAAAATCAAGAAATTCATTTTTAATATACTTTAAAACACATTTCTTAAAAACCATTTTCTCACACTTAACAATAAATTGAGCAATTAAGGAAATTCGGTTCGTAAATGAACCAAGTGAGATTTACTCACCTCTAAACTCCCGCTGCGTCTTCTTACAGCCCAAAATACGATTCACAATCGTCCGCTAACAAATCCGTCAAATACCTAATCAAAACGATAATTAACTTAGCGTATAATTTCCAAAAACACACTTATATGAAGATCCCACGGTCGGATCTTCACCCGTGACCACACAAGGTCACCGGGACAGTCCTACGATCATTATATCAAAACTAGAATTCTATCGGACGGTCCAAACTTCATAAATCACAAATTGAGCGATCGAAATCAATCGAAATCGTAAAATTCATAACTAATTCATACGATATCCAAAATTCGCATGCTATATATCAAAATGATCGTATCGACATGTAGAATCTAAAAATGAGCAGAAACTGCACATGACACCCCCGGAGGTGACCGAAAAGGGCCGCCGGAGTTTAGGGCAGAGCCACCGCCGACCACCACCAATTGTGTCGGGGCCAAGCTCATCCCCTTCGTTTCATCATTTTGAGCAACTTTCATAACTAACACGAAGTGAGAAAATGAGTGGAAGTGGCCGAAACTTACCAAAAACAGTCCGGTTTGGCCGGAAAAACTGCAGAAACCGATATGCTCTCCGACGAGCGTGAAAACCTCCACTTCTGGTGCTGTCCTTTTTACTGCATGTTCTACTCCTCCATACGAGTTCAATGAGATAAAGAACTCGTAATTTGGTGGTCTAAAACTCGAGATATTCGCTTCGCACTCAAAACTGCCGAAAATGGAAAACCAGCTTTCCGCCGCTGCTACAAGCCGTGCCACGGCGCAAGGCTGCCTCTGGCAGCTGCACAAGGTCAAGGCGAAGCCGTGGGAGGTGGTTTGGCGTCAAACGGTGGCCGGAGGAGCAAGAACTCAACCGGAGAAGTTTGGCTCTGTTTTTTGCCTTCGGTTCGGTGCCGCGCGAGAGAGAGAGAGAAAAAATCTAGGTTTCTGATTTTTCAGATTTCTCCAAAAATGTTAACCTATATATATACAAAATCGAAAACTTCTAAATGTCATAACTTCTTCCTACAAACTCCGATTCTTGTGTTCCGCATATGCACGAACTCGTATCGACGAGCTCTACGACTTTCATGAAAGAAGTTTCCTCAAATTCCTTACGTAAAAATATGTCAATTTTAATAACCCTAAATAACGTTAAATTTCGATACTAAAATCATTCGAAACCAAATTTCTCAAATAACGACATTCGAATCACACTCACAACTCATAATTCATATAATTTGAGAAGTATTGAATTACGAAATATTTAACTGAAATTTCGGGTCTTTACAGTCTACCCTCTTTAAAGGAATTTCGTCCCGAAATTCAAGCAAACTCATCAACAAACAGTAGTGGGTACTTAGCCCTTATGTCAGACTCTAGCTCCCATGACGCATCACCCTCATCATGATGACTCCACAACACCTTAACCAACTCAACTTCCTTCCTACGAAGCCTCTTCGTGGACCTATCCAAGATACGAACAGGTTCAACAACGAAGGTCACATCCGGACTCACCTCGATCGTACTGTGATCAATCACATGAGACTCATCTCGAATGTACCTCCTAAGCATGGACACATGGAAAACATTGTGTACACCGGCCATGCTAATAGGTAAAGCAAGCCGATATGCCAATTCTCCGACCCTTTCCAAAATTTCAAAGGGTCCAACGTATCTCGGTGCCAATTTCCCCTTCCTGCCAAATCTCACCACACCTTTCATAGGTGAGACTTTCAAGAATACGTAATCACCCACCTCAAAGTCCAACGGTCTCCTTTTAAGGTCGGCATAACTCTTCTGTCTACTCTGTGCAGTACGGATCCTGTCTCGGATGGTAGTAACCTTCTCTGTAGTCTCCCGAACAAGCGCAGGACCCAAGAGCTGTTTCTCTCCAACATCCGCCCAACAGATAGGAGTCCTACATGGCCTACCATAAAGTGCCTCATATGGGGCCATGCCAATACTAGAGTGATAGCTGTTGTTGTAGGCAAACTCTACCAATAGCATATGATCCGCCCAACTTCCCTTGAAGTCCAAAACACATGCCCTAAGCATATCCTCCATCACCTGGTTCACCCTCTCTGTCTGCCCATCAGTCTGTGGATGAAATGCAGTGCTCATAGCCAAAGATGTTCCGAAAGCCTTATGGAATCTACGCCAAAATTCCGAAGTGAAACGAGCATCCCGATCAGAGACGATTGATACAGGCACGCCATGAAGCCTCACAATCTCATCAAGATACAACTTACACAAAGCATCACCTGAGTAAGTCTTTGCCACAGGAAGAAAGTGTGCTGACTTTGTCAATCGATCAACAATCACCCAAATAGAATCATAACTTTGTCTGGACCTAGGCAATCCAGTCACAAAGTCCATGGAGATCTCTTCCCATTTCCATACTGGAATCGGTAAAGGTTTCAACATTCCCGCAGGCCTCTGATGCTCTGCCTTCACTTGCTGACATGTAAGGCACCTGGATACATACTCAGCCACATCCCTCTTCATCCCTATCCACCAAAACTGTCTTCGTAGGTCCATATACATCTTGGTACTCCCTGGGTGTACCGTATATCGAGATCGATGTGCTTCCCGCAGTACCTCCTCCTTGAGGTTATCACCGCCCGGGACATACAATTTCAATCGAAATCTCAATCCACCATCAGTTCCAACTGTCCACTCTGATGGACCTTCCTCGTTGGCATCAAGGATAATCTCCGAAATCACCATTTGAGCGAACTCATCATGTGTCTGACTCTGAATGATCCTGGAAATCAAGGTCGGCTGTAAAGTGATACTACCGAGAAAGATTCCCTGTCCTTCTCCTGTGGGTATAAGGTCAAACTCAGATACAGTCTCCAACATACGCCACTCCTGAACCATAAGTGACGCTATGATCCCTCGGGGTTTCCTGCTCAAAGCATCCGCCACTACATTGGCCTTTCCGGGATGATACTCCAAGGTGAAATCATAGTCTTTGATGAGCTCCATCCATCTTCTCTGCCTCATGTTCAACTCCTTCTGGGAGAATAGATACTTCAAACTCTTATGATCAGAAAAGAGTTCGAACTTCTCACCATAAAGATAATGTCTCCAAATCTCCAAGGCAAATACCACCGCAGCCAGCTCTAGATCATGAGTGGGGTAGTTCCGCTCATGCACCTTCAACTGTCTAGAACCATATGCTACTACACCCCCATTCTGCATCAACACACAACCCAAATCCTGATGAGATGCATCACTATAGATAACTAACCCACCGCCACTAGATGGGACAGTCAACACTGGAGCTGTAGTCAATCTAGTCTTCAGCTCACAAAAGGCCTTCTCACATTCATCTGTCCACACAAACTGAGTATCCTTCCTTGTTAACTTAGTCAAAGCCGAAGCTATACTAGAAAACCCCTCAATGAATCGCCTGTAGTATCCTGCCAAACCAAGGAAACTACGGATCTCTGTAACTGTAGTGGGGCGACTCCAACCCATCACCGCTTCAACCTTCGAAGGATCCACAGAAACTCCATCCTTCGAAACTACATGACCAAGGAACTTGATCTCCTTTTGCCAAAACTCGCACTTCTCAAACTTTGCATATAACTTTTCTCTTCTCAAAATTTGCAGCACAATCCTCAAATGCTTCACGTGCTCGTCAGATGACTTTGAATATATCAAGATGTCATCAACGAACACCACCACACACTTATCTAAGTAAAGACTGAATGTGCGGTTCATCAAGTCCATGAAAGCTGCAGGTGCATTAGTTAGACCAAAAGGCATGACAAGAAATTCATAATGCCCATACCTGGTCCTAAATGCCGTCTTAGAAATATCTTCATCCCTCACCCTCAACTGGTGATATCCAGATCTCAAATCAATTTTGGAGAACACCGTAGCCTCCCTAAGCTGATCGAACAAGTCATCAATCCTAGGCAAAGGGTACCTATTCTTGATGGTCACCTTGTTCAGCTGTCGATAATCCACACATAACCGAAGTGAATTATCCTTCTTCTTCACGAATAATACTGGTGCGCCCCAAGGAGATACACTTGCTTGTATGAACCCTTGTGCAAGTAATCCTTCAATTTGAACCTTCAACTCCTGAAGTTCAGCTGGAGCCATCCGATAAGGTGCTCTCGACACCGGTGCAGTACCTGGTATCACATCAATGGAGAAATCCATTACCCTTTTCGGAGGAAATCCTGGTATCTCCTAGAACACATCAGCATACTCTGCCACTACTGGAATCCCTGCAATTTCTGAAGTGCTATTCACTGATTCTATGTGTGCCAAGATCCCTGCCCTCATGGCAACGTCAGATCTCAGGCATCGATAATGAAACACTGGTTGCCCAGGGGCATGAAAAGACACAATCATTCTAAAACAATCAATCACTGCATAGTTCGGACTCAACCAATCCAAACCTAAAATCACATCATATGTATGATCCGGAATCACAATCAAAGATGCAGTGAACTCTCTACCACTAATTGCAATAGGGCAATCATCACAAAACATGCTAAGCTCAAGAGATACGCAAAGAGGCGATGTAACACATAAAGGTCTAGTAAGCGGTATAGCAGTCAAACCCAAAACATCTACCACAGAACTAGATATGAACGAGTGGGAAGCACCCGTATCAAACAGTACTCTAGCAAGATAGTTATAAACGGATAAGGTACCTTCCACCCCGGTGCCTCTCTGGCCAATGGCAAATACTCTAGCTGGTGCTGGAGGTAAGGTTCTCTGCTGGTTACCCTGTCCTACAATATGAGGTTGAGTACAGTCCCTGGCAATATGTCCAGTCTGTCTGCATCGAAAACATGCTCTAGGCCTGAGTTTAGGGCAAGTCCTAGCAAGATGACCCAACTCATTACAGCTATAACACCTCATAGGGGCTGCTGGTGCTGCTTGCCTGATAGGTGGTGCTTGAATAGGGACAGGTGCTGCTGCTATCCTCGCTGGAGCCTGATGATGAAAATAAGGCCGCTGTCTCTTCCAGAGCCCACCTCTATAATCTCTGGACCCACTACTCCCTGCAACCGCCTTCCCTTTTCCCTGAGAATCCCTCTCAACTGTCTGCTTCTCCTTGTGGATCAGATTCTGCTGCTCAATGATCAGGGCTTTAGCTAAAATCTGCTCCTTTGTCTTCAGCTCCATAATAGTCACATCTCGCTCAATAGAGCCATTCAACCCCTGCTGAAACTTCTTAGCCAAGTCTTCAGCATCTAATGGTTTCACAAACCGATATAGCCTGGAGAACTCTGCCTCATATTCTCTCACATCCATCTTCCCTTGAGTAAGCGAGGGAAATTGCCTCTCCAGCTGTTCCTTCACCGATGCTGAGAAGTATTTCTCCCTAAAGATCCTCACAAATCCATCCCAAGTCATGGTAGAAACATCAATAGTCCTCTTAGTGCAATTCCACCACACCCTAGCCTCATCTTTGAGCATGAAAGTGGCTAGCTTCCTCTTCTCGATCTCATCACAGACAATCAACTCAAAATAGGTCTGTAAATTCTCGATCCATTGATCAGCCACCATATAATCTGTGCCTCCCGTAAATTTAGTTGCCCCCAACCGATTAATGTCCCTCGCCAACACTAACAGACGAGCGGGATCATTAATCACAACCTCAGGTGGAACAGGTTGCTCCACAAACGGTGCCTCCACCTCTTCCTCATGTACTCCCACATGTGGAATCTCACCCCTACCTCGGCCTCTACCTCTACCTCTGGGTCTACCTCGACCCCTACCTCTGCCTCCCACAATATCCATTACCTAAGGAGCATAGCATACCTGGTTAATACATGTATACACTTAAATCAAAGCATAAGTAAATACAAGTCCATATTAACCAAGCTACTAACACAAAGAGGTTAATTCAACTCCTATTACGTCCTAACATTCTAGACAACTCCCAACAACCCCACATACCCAATGACATTGTTAATACTGAAGAGCACCCGATGGGGATCCGCTGCAGACGGGCCATCACTCGGAAGGTATTAACTTATCACTAAATATGTACCTTACGCTCTGATACCAAACTGTCACGCCCCGAATTTCGAATAATAAATTCAAATCCGAAACATGAATACAACTAAACAAATCACATCCTAAATTTTTTTCTCAAAACCAATATCTCATAAACTATAACACAAACCTCGTAGCAAACTATCTCTCGAGTCAATTATTACAATACTAACATAAATAAAATGTTTTGCTCACAAGAGTCTACAAAAACACACCAAAATAGACCAAGTGCTGGTCTCAACCCTGCTGTCCTACGCAGCTCGCTCACCACCCTGATTATCCTGACCTGCAGGATTATCCGCTACACCATTTGAATAGTGTACCGGGATAGCAACAACACAAAACCCGGTAAGCTTTCTGAAAGCTCGTGTGAGTAAATAAGAATGAACGGTTGATTTATTAGACCACAACTCATTTATCTCAAGTAAACATCCAACAATCTCAACAACCACAAGCAACATCAATCCAACACACATGAAACAACATGGAACACATTTCCACAATCACCAAATCACAACTCTCGCCACTTTGGCACCTAATCACAACTATCGCCATTTTGGCACCCACGTTAGAGCTCTAACTGCCTCGTTACCTCTGACACCTTGGCCTAGGGTCAAGTAACGGCACCTCCAGGTTACTCAGTAACCCGCGAACTTTGGACCATTTCATGTCCTCAGAACAATATATCCCCGTTATTATTTAACGGTCGAACTTTGGACCTCTCTGTCCTCAGAACACATACACTCCGGTTATCATTAACCAAAGATCCTTGGACCATTCGATCCTCGGAATCCTACGTTTCTCTACCTTCTATTCAACTCACAAAATCAACATGTTTATCACCAACATTTATCAAATATTAACAACATAATTAAAATCATATTATCAACATTATCAACAACATATTAACACGATTCCACACCTCAAGGTCACACCATTCAATATATAATCACGTAAATATATATATACGTAACCATCCACACAGGAATGATCACTAATACCAACTATAGTTCACATGATACAAAATCAAGAAATTCATTTTTAATATACTTTAAAACACATTTCTTAAAAACCATTTTCTCACACTTAACAATAAATTGAGCAATTAAGGAAATTCGGTTCGTAAATGAACCAAGTGAGATTTACTCACCTCTAAACTCCCGCTGCGTCTTCTTACAGCCCAAAATACGATTCACAATCGTCCGCTAACAAATCCGTCAAATACCTAATCAAAACGATAATTAACTTAGCGTATAATTTCCAAAAACACACTTATATGAAGATCCCACGGTCGGATCTTCACCCGTGACCACACAAGGTCACCGGGACAGTCCTACGATCATTATATCAAAACTAGAATTCTATCGGACGGTCCAAACTTCATAAATCACAAATTGAGCGATCGAAATCAATCGAAATCGTAAAATTCATAACTAATTCATACGATATCCAAAATTCGCATGCTATATATCAAAATGATCGTATCGACATGTAGAATCTAAAAATGAGCAGAAACTGCACATGACACCCCCGGAGGTGACCGAAAAGGGCCGCCGGAGTTTAGGGCAGAGCCACCGCCGACCACCACCAATTGTGTCGGGGCCAAGCTCATCCCCTTCGTTTCATCATTTTGAGCAACTTTCATAACTAACACGAAGTGAGAAAATGAGTGGAAGTGGCCGAAACTTACCAAAAACAGTCCGGTTTGGCCGGAAAAACTGCAGAAACCGATATGCTCTCCGACGAGCGTGAAAACCTCCACTTCTGGTGCTGTCCTTTTTACTGCATGTTCTACTCCTCCATACGAGTTCAATGAGATAAAGAACTCGTAATTTGGTGGTCTAAAACTCGAGATATTCGCTTCGCACTCAAAACTGCCGAAAATGGAAAACCAGCTTTCCGCCGCTGCTACAAGCCGTGCCACGGCGCAAGGCTGCCTCTGGCAGCTGCACAAGGTCAAGGCGAAGCCGTGGGAGGTGGTTTGGCGTCAAACGGTGGCCGGAGGAGCAAGAACTCAACCGGAGAAGTTTGGCTCTGTTTTTTGCCTTCGGTTCGGTGCCGCGAGAGAGAGAGAGAGAAAAAATCTAGGTTTCTGATTTTTCAGATTTCTCCAAAAATGTTAACCTATATATATACAAAATCGAAAACTTCTAAATGTCATAACTTCTTCCTACAAACTCCGATTCTTGTGTTCCGCATATGCACGAACTCGTATCGACGAGCTCTACGACTTTCATGAAAGAAGTTTCCTCAAATTCCTTACGTAAAAATATGTCAATTTTAATAACCCTAAATAACGTTAAATTTCGATACTAAAATCATTCGAAACCAAATTTCTCAAATAACGACATTCGAATCACACTCACAACTCATAATTCATATAATTTGAGAAGTATTGAATTACGAAATATTTAACTGAAATTTCGGGTCTTTACAATGGGGATAACAATTGAGGTTACTTGGGACTCATGAGTACAAGCTTTAAAAAGAGAATCTCGAGAGTATTCTTTCTTTTATTGTCCATGTGGGACTTTGGGTTTCATATTTATTTTGTTGAGTGATCAAATAATATGATTTTGTCACGGAGTGACATGTATATCTCCTTTGAGGAAAGGATTTTGAGCTTTGAAACATATCAAGGCGGGTTGTTTTCCTTAAGTGAATGGGTGGATTTCTCGCAATTTGTGTGAGTTGCTTCCTTAAGTGATTGGCGGATTCCTTGAGAATTGTGTGATTTTGTAATTCGCTTTTGAGAGTTAAAATGATCTCAAACATTACTTGAAGTGGTTTTGTTCTAAACTATGATTGTGAAATTGAATGTTGAATTGAAGTCTGAACATATAGATTTTAGTCAAGAGTGGACTTGCTGATACATGCTATTAAATGATGAGAAATTGATAATTGATGTTGTGACATATGCTTATCGATTGTTTATGTTGAGATGACTTAATTATAAATTTCAAGATTCAAGCCCGTCCATATAAACAGGGCATTGCGGGCATTTTCTGGCTAGGCCTGACCTATATTCTCTAGTTTCAAATAATAAATAATTTAATCTACATTTAACTACATTTAATTTAATCTATACAGTGTTGATTGGTTTTGTCATCCGACTAATTAGTTGAGTTGGTCGGAATGGATACGTAAAATGATAAATACGTGGAGGATGCTTCGCAACTCTTCTAATCTTTGTCATTTGTATGTAAATTACTTATAAAAGTTATTACTTGTTTACTTGAGTTGATTTATCTTAGAGGTACATTTGATATAGTACTTTGCATGCATTCATGGTACCTACTCTTCATCATCCTATTTGACCTGATTGAAACTTCTACCTCATCAAATTCTGCATTTGGTGGTTGAATTTTCCTTACCATATATATAGATTTTATCTAGAGCGGAGTTCCGCTTTGAAATTAAAGTGTGAACTTCGAGTTTTCGGTTGCTTTTCGGTTGCATATTAACATATCGACCGTTCAGTTTTTAGGTACTAGTGTATAGATCATCTCTGCAATTTTCAGCCAGATTAATGATCGTTAAGGCATTGATAACTGCCTTAAAGCTACTGCGGTTCAGGTTGGACAGATTCAGTTCATCGATTGGTTTAAGCGAGTTAGATACCTTAATGATCATCGATTTGGTTGAAATTTTGCAAAAATAGTCTATACACTAGTACCTAAAACTGAACGATCGAGATTTGGATACACGACCGAAAGGTAAGTGTGTGTGTGTGTGTGTGTGTGTGTGTGTGTGTGTGTGTGTGTGTGTGTGTGTGTGTGTGTGTGTGTGTGTGTGGGAGCCCTTCTAATGAGAACTACTAAAATGAAGACTAGTTGAAGACTTTTGTCTTAAACCCACTTTTAGATCACATTTCCGTAAATCAACCGTTAAATGTTTAGATATTTATGGGTAGATGATTTATGCAAATTTTCAACCAAATTGAAAATCGTTAAGACATTTATAATTGTGATTTATCAGTTATGAACATGAACGGTTCATGTTTGACAGATTTGATTCGTCCATTGACTTAGTCTAGCTCAGTACCTTAAACATTAGCAATTTGGAAGAAAATTTTCAGAATTGATATACTCATGCATACATAAACATCTAACGGTTAATTTACCGTAATGTAATCGAAATGTGGGTCTCCCAAACCATTGAATAGAAAGTTCTCAACTAGTCCTCATTTTAGTGGTTCTCATTAGCAGGGCTCCCATATATATATATATATATATATTTATGTATGTGTGTGTGTGTCCAAAGATATGTGTGTAGGGGCATTATTTAATAGATAATATATTAGACAATACATGCATGTGTGTGTGTGTGTATATATATATATATATATATATATGTGTATGTATTTATTGTATAAAATATAATTTGTATATATATATATATAATTAAGGATTAAATACTGTTTACTCTCTATACTTATAGGGTTTCATCGTTTTAGTCTCTGACCTTTGAATTTCACCTAAAAAGTCACTGAACTCTCAATTTCCTCCTAATTGTTCTCTACCATCAAAATTTTCTGTTAAAGTTATCTAAAATATCTATTATGCCCTCACTTATTTTTTTATTTATTTATTTTTCTTTCACTTTCTTTTTTCTTTTCATTTCATCTCTTGAAGGTCGGTGGATTGGAACCATTTTGATGAGGAGATAAATAGAAGGATGTGTGAGAGCCGGAAGAAGAAGAAGCAAAAAGAAAAAAATAATAAAAAAAGGAGAGGAAGAGAATTTTTTTAAAGTAACTTAGGGTATAATAGTCTTTTTAGGAAAAGACAACGGAGTTTTTGACGGATGCTTGACGTCAGGGACTAATTTGGAGGAAATTGGGAGTTCAGGGACTTTTTAGGTGAAATTCGAAGGTCAGGGACTGAAACGATAAAACCCTATAAGTATAAGGATTAAGCAGTATTTAACTCTATAATTAACTACACATAGTATAGTATTTAATTTGTAGGCTTACGTGCCGGGTTGAGCTTCAAACCCCTAAACCAAGCCTGACCCTCTACCCACTGGACCGGACTTTTTGCCGACTTTTCATGAGAGTGGGGCCGGGCTTTTACGTGTCAGGCTTGTAGGCCTCCATCGACCCATTTTGATCCGTGGGCCAAATGATGAGACCTAGTCAGCAGTACCCTCTAGCCATCGTCGTATTGTACTTCGGTCGATAGTACCCTCCAATGAGTCATCTGGTCAACAATACCATCTAGATGGCATGAAATGATTAGTCGACAATACCCTTTAGCCATCGCCTCCTCGTACTCTGGTCGACAATACCTTTCAATGCATTTGGTTAGCAGTACCCTCCAGGTGGCATGAAATGACTAGTTGGCAGTACCTTCTTGTCATCACTTATTTTATCATGTGAGGATTTGAAATGATTATGAGATGCTCGTATTTTAAATGAGTTAATTTGCAGTATATTTTGAGATTGATTTTAGCACTAGAGAATGATTAAAAGTATTTTCATTAGACCTTACTGCATGCTTTGGTTTTTATTTGAGAGTAAAATTGGGAAAGCATTAAATTTCTTATTTTATTTTATTTGCAATTATTAATTTTTCGTCTACTCACTCTACCTATTTTCCTAAATGTTTTTCCCTAGGGTTTTCGGTTTTTCATGCCTAGTCTGTAGATTAGTTGAGGTCAGCGCGTGCATAGGAGTTGAGACATAGTGTCCACGACTTTCGACTTCCTGTAGGTTAAATATTTAACCTACTTTTACTTTATTTAAGTCCTTATCTGAATTGCTCTGATTACTGACTTTCAGTTGCATGACAATATGATAATCGAGATTTGAGTTTTAGTTTTCTATTATATTACTTGGTTGAAGTTGAATCCTTGAAGAGAGTACGTAGACTCACTAGAGTTGGAGTTGGGGTTGGAAATCGTAGAAGTCTTTAATTGTTCACAGATTTGGTAAATTTTACCAAATTTTTGGTAGAATTTCTCCTAAGGTGAGCCCCAAAGCCCATTTTGGACTTCAGGTGAAATTTGGAAGGGGTCCTTTTAAATTTCCACAATAATAATAAGATGATCTTTAATCCGTAAAGGGCAAGTTCCTATAAAGAAATACAACAAAGAGGAGATTGGTTATTAGAGAAAATCTAGTAGTTCAACCAAAATTATACAAATAATACAAGGTTAGGATAAAGAGAAATCCTACGATTAAAAGAGGAAATGTCAAATATGACTATTACTCAACCCCGAATACTGCCTGACCTCAACTAAACTGCATCCTGGAGCAATGTAAAACAGAGGAATTCAAGGAAAAAAAATGTTAGAGTAAGTAGACTTCACCCATAATTCTCACTAGGCGGCTACTGGCATAACATCACCCGCAGTACTTACTAGGTGGTGATGGGATTAATCACTAGATTAACATCACCTATAACACTCATCAACGGCTAAGTATATACTCAAACATAAAAATAGGAGAATCTCAAATCATTAACAAACGTATCTAGGCCACCAATATATCTCCTCTCTCATGACGCCTCAAGGACAATTATTGCTATATGTACATCTCTTCTCTCCTTGGCCAATTTGTGTTTTTATTTGAGTTAATAAAGAAAGGCCAAGCCCGACCTTATTGACCCTTGTTATCTTGTTACCCAGCCTTTATGGATGGGTAAGGATAATATATAGAAGCTTAGCTAGGCCCGGCTTGACCTTAAGTTTTTTTTTTTTTTACTTTGACTACCCCGGTCCAGCCCGGTTCTAAACCCTAATGAAAACCCGTAACTATATATAGATACTTATTGAAATTAAATTTTGTACCCAAGGGCAATTTAAAAAGTATAAATGGGTTAACTAAGATAATTGCAATTAAAAAGGTGATAAGTAGGATGCAATTATTCATTTAATATTGAATAAATAACTTAAATTAAATTAGTGGTATCCAAGGACTGAAAAATCGAGATTTTCGCTGAAATATTGGTGAAATTTTCGTTTTTTTGGTCAACGGTATTATCTTTATGTACCATGATAATTTCATCCGAAATTTTTGATATATTGCAATATTTATGGACACTTCAAAAATTTAGGCAAAAATCATGAAATTTGGTCCTTCTGTCTCACGGGCCAAGGGCCCAAATTAACCAAATTTGCCAATTTGGATTCAAAATTCGGGAAAAAGGGGTAAAACCAACTTCAAGGATGTTCAAACCTTGGTTGTATAAGGACAACACAAACAAGTCAACTGTTCCTGCTGGAAGAGAATTTAGTTATTGCATGAAATATATTCATTTTATATATCACTTTCTTCATAAATCTCATCCTTTTTTATGATTTTAGAGAAGTTTTAAATACACACCGCTAATTACTTAATACACACTCCATACTTAATACACCACCCATTTAATTTCTCATTCTAATATTTTACTAAATACACAACACAAAGTACCTAAAATACCCTTAATCTCAAAAATCATGAAATATCATACTTTTTGACCATATTAAGGTTACTATTTAATATGATTAGTATATTCTAGTATATTGATGTTTTGTAAATAACCATATTGATTACTTGTGTTAGTTATTGAGAAATCCATAAATATTTATTAGTGTTCCCTTTAAATAGATGCGTAGGTTTTTTTTTGTGTTATTTGAGTTCTCATCCACCAAACACCATGTTAATCAAGTATAAAATTATGAGTTGAACATTCAACCAAAACTATACCAGTAGTTTCTCCATCATGGTGGAACTAAAAAGTTATCATTAGAGGGGCCAAACAAATTAACAATTACAAAGTTTTTTCACCTGTGATGTTTTATATTGGAAAATAAATTGATTAATCATATCTCTTAGAACAAAAAAGGAAATTAACTAAAAAATGAGAGTAAAGTGATATGTTTTAAAAATATTTAATGCCATTGATTTTGAAATTCTAAATATTATGGTTTCAAACCTCATTTAATTACAATTTATTTAAGAAAAAAATTAAGTTGGATAGTTTCTAACTTTATTCTTGTATTAAATTGGGGGCCATGTATAGAAATTTGTTGTGTTTATCTACTATTTATACATAAATAGAATAATATAAGGAAAATATGACTATTTTTTTTCTTCTTCTAATGCATAGATGTCTATTTTGGTCATTTAACCTACCTACAAAATCTAATTTGAAATATAAAATAATAGGGATGTGTATTAAGTGATTTGGAGTGTGTATTTAAAATTTCTCTTATATTAGGGATGTAGACATCTCCCCTTGATGTCTGTGCCTCACCCTGATGATTACGATGATGGGAGTTCAGATAGTTTCCGCAAGCTAATTCTTGCCACATGTTTCTCGAACATGGATTTAGGAAATGACTTAGTAAACAAATCTGCCACATTATCCTCAGATCGAACCTGATTTACTTTGATCTTGAGGAGCTTCTGTTGTTGCTGATTGTAGAAGAATTTGGGCGATATATGCTTGGTGTTATCGCCTTTGATGTAGCCTTGCTTCATTTGTTCAATGCAAGCAGAATTATCCTCATAAATGCTTGTTGGCTCATCTGTGGTAGACTTCAAACCACAGTTACTTCGAACATGCGTAACTATGGATCGTAACCATATACATTCCCGAACTACTTCGTGAAGAGCAATAATCTCTGCATGATTCGAAGAGGTAGCGACTAAGGTCTGCTTTATAGACCTCCAAGATATCGTGGTGTTTCCCATGGTGAATACATAACCAGTTTGGGAACGACCTTTGTGTGGGTCAGAGAGATATCCAGCATCAGCAAAACCTTCCAAAACACCTATATCGTTTTGGGATGGGGAGAGGGAACGCAATCCACCATGTGTGGCGTTCTGGTTATTTGATGGGTCCGAATCCATCATCTCTCTGTAGGGATAGAACAAGCCCATATCGATCGTACCACTTAGGTATCGAAAGATATCTTTAACACCAGTCTAATGACGTCGTGTTGGCGCGGAGCTATATCTAGCTGACAAGTTCATAGCGAAGGAGATGTCCGGTCTCGTGCATTGTGCTAAGTACAATAATGCGCCTATTGCACTTAGATATAGCACTTCTGCCTCTAGCATTTCTTCATCGTCATCTTTTGGATGGAATGAATCTTTCTTTGGATCAAGACTACGGACGACCATTTGGGTACTTGAAGGCTTAATCTTATCAGTATTAAAACGCCTAAGCATCTTTTGGGTATAAGCTGATTGATGAATCAGAATACCATCTTCACAGTGCTCAAGTTCCAAACCGAACCAAAACCATGTTATCCCAAGATCTTTCATCTCAAACTTGGATTTCAAGTGTTCAGCGGTTTCCCTTAACTCTTTAAAGGTGCCAATTATATTCATGTCATCGACATAGACCGCTACTATTGCAAATCTAGAACTTGTCCTTTTATGAACACATATGGGCATAGTTCATTATTGACATATCCCTTCCTAATCAAGTAGTCACTTAGACTGTTATACCACATCCGTCCGGATTGTTTCAATCCATATAGTGAGCTTTTTAATCTTATGGCCAATGCGCTCCGTGGTTTAGAGCCACTTGATTTGGGTAACTGAATTCAATCTGGAACTTTCATGTATATTTCCGTATCTAGATCCCCATATAGATACGCTGTAACGACGTCCATAAGCTACATGTTCATTTTTTCGAAAACTACCAAATTGATAAGGTAGCAGAACGTAATGACGTCCATTATGGGAGAATAGGTCTCCTCGTAGTCGATTCCAGGGCGTTGTGAGAAGCTTTGCGCCACAAGGCGAGCTTTGTACCTTACAATCTCATTTTTCTCATTACGCTTTCTAACGAATACCTATTTATGACCAACTGGTTTGGTGTTAGGCGGTATTGGTATAAGTTTGCCAAATACCTTTCTTTTCGTCGGAGAATCAAGTTCTGCCTGGATCGCATCTTTCCATTTTGGCCAATAAGCTCTACGTTGACATTCATCAACGAAGTGTGGTTCGATGTCATCGGTCTCAATAATCTCACGCGCTACTGAATACCCGAATACATCATCAATGACGATGGAGCTTATTTCCCATGTCCCATGTACACTAGTGTAATTCATAGAGATCTCTACGTTCTCAAGGATAGGTTCTGACATTGAGGCGTCCCCTAATGATGTCTCTTGGACATAACCATAATCCGGAACATTCTCATGGGACAAATTTTGAGTATCGATGATCAAAAGATTTGTTTGTGTCTCATTCGATCTCTTTCTAGGGCGAGTATCCTTCGAACCAATTGGTCTACCGCGCTTTCTTGTGGGACCTGCGGCCATTGATGCCACATCATTGCCATGCTGGGCAATGGCACCATCTCCTGGTGTCACAGGAGTAACGTTATGTCCATTATTAGGGACGTCAATCCTTGCAAGCACGTTTGCAGCAGGTATGTATGATCTCGTCACTTTGGCAACATCAGAAAACGCATCAGGCAGAGTGTCTGCTACGTTCTGAAGCTCGATTATTCTTCGCACTTCAAGTTCAGACTGTGCAGTACGGGGATCGAGATGAGATATAGTGGGGACAGACCACGAAAATTCCTGTCATTCCTGTTGAACATATGTGTTCTTATCTCCCTCTAACGACGGGAAAACTGTCTCATCAAAGTGACAATCCGCAAATCTAGTGGTAAAGAGATCGCCTACCAAAGGTTCAAGATAACAGACGATAGTTGGAGATTCATATCTAACATAAATTCCTATTCATCGTTGAGAACCCATCTTAGTATGTTGTGGCGTTGTAATAGGCACATAAATAGCACACCCAAAAATGCATAAGTGCGAGATATCAGGCTTGTACCCAGTCACTAGCTATAATGCAGAATAAGATTAAGTTGCAGTAGGTCGTAGACGAATGAGCGTCGTTGCGTGCAATATTGCATATCCCCAAGCAGAAACAAGAAGACTGATGTGCATAACCAATGTCCGAGCTATCATTTGTAGTCGTTTGATAGCAGCTTCTGCGAGACCATTTTGAGTATGAACATGGGGAACTGGATGCTCAACATCAATCCCCAATGACATGCAATAGTCATTGAATGTTTTCGATGTAAACTCTCCAGCATTATCAAGTCGAATTGACTTAATTGGATGGTCAGGGTAGTGAGCCCGTAGACGGATAATCTGGGCAAGGAGTTTAGCATAAGCAGTATTACGAGTGGACAACAGCGCGATATGTGACCAGTGTGTCGACGCATCAACCAATGCCATAAAGTATTTGAAAGGTCCGCATGATGGTTGAATTGGTCCACAGATATCCCCTGGGATTCTTTGTAAGAACGGAATAAGTATTTTGGGATCCTTTGCGTCGGACGGTCTCGGTCCTAATTTCCTGAATGAACAGGTTTTACAGAATGAGCGAGGGGCCTTAGAAGCAACCAATGAGGATTTTGGTTGGGCCGAAGTGTCTGTAACGCTATTAGAAGCAAAATGTGTGACTACATCTCCCATTATGGCGTTAGAGCCATGGAAATTGGTGTGTATGGCATCATGGCCACTAGGAGGAGTAACCATAGTGTCATGCTCATGGTTGGCGCCATTTGTGGAGTCATCACGAGGGACAAGAGCGGCCCTGCGGCGGCCCAAGACAGCAGCAGCGCCTGAGGCTGCAATTTTTGCGATCTTGCTAAGTTCGGGAATCAATGTTTGATTCTTGCTTCTTCTCATTCTGAAGAATGGATGTCCGTGTGAAGTCTTTAGTATACAGAGCATCATATCACTACCAGGATGTCCTAGTCGGTCATGCCAAAGCCAATATGTGTCTGAATCCAAAAGATCTTCTCCTTATGACATTATTGGATTCAATTGGTAGAATTGTAGTGACATAAAGTCCACTAGATTGACACGTAAGCTTCTTTAAGATACGCTTTCTGCCGCAATCATTATAGGTAATACAAAGGAATTCTATTCCGTTCTCATTATGCGTTTCCGCATGGAATCCGTTGGCTCTTATATCTTTAAAGCTCAATAAGGTTTGATTTGCCTTAGGAGGGTAGAGAGCTTCAGTGACTTTAATCAAGGTGCCATTTGGCAAAAGGAATTGGGCCATTCCATGTCCTTGAACTAAACCTGATGGCCCAGCCATCGTAGTCACAGAGGAATATGTAGGCAACATCTCTAAGAATAATTGCCTATGTCATAGAATGGTGTGCGTAGTCGCACTATCCACGAGACATTGTAGTTCATCCATTCCTAAAAGAAAAGCTCATAATTAAAAAGGAGTCATAAAGAAAAGAACTCAACTTTTATTGATAAGCCAAACGGAATTACATCATCATTTATTTAATCAAAGAAGATCTAATCCAAAAAGAAACTAGCTAATGCAAACAATGGCAGTCATCTAACTTCTTTCGGTAATTTCAATGCAAATGTGATCAGGTGAGTAGAGAGATGTCAGTGGAGCAAGGCTCGCTTAAGTACCACTTATCTCAAAACATTCCTAGACATCACATTTACGAAGAGTACGCCTACTTTGAAGAAAGATTAAACCATTGGCATCTACTATAAATAATATGACAATTGCCTATATCTCTTGGAAAATAAAAAGACTTAATCAAAATCGCCAGTTTCTGAGTCTTGATCTTTGTAGTCTTCCACCCTTAGATCGGGATCGCCATCATGATCTTCTTGTTCCATGTAGTTGGCCTCCCTTGCTTCACGATACATTTTGTATGCATTTGCAACGTTCTAGGATGCACTACACTTCTTTGCCCAATGTCCACTTGATCCACATCGAAGACAAATATCATTATGGTCAGGCTCCCTTGATCGAGGTGCATTTGATGCACGAGTTGGACGGCCATTGTTCTTGGTGGTGTCACTACCAAGGCCGGAGGCTCCGCCTCTCTCTCTCTCTTCACACGTTGACCTCCACGGTTCCGTGCACGCCTATCTTGGTGATTTCCTTCCTCTTTAGGGCGAGAATATGGACCAGAATGGCCAGAATTGTCCCTACTCTTAGGGTTTCGCTCATTGCGTCCTCCCTTGGGGGCGCGACTATAATTAGATTCTGGAATAGACTTAGTTCCCACTAGTCTAGCATTATAGTTCTTCACAAGGATATTATCGTGCTTCTCAGCTACATTCATGGCGCCAATGAGCTCATGAAACCTTGTGATACGTCCTGCATTCACATCGATCCGATAATTCTTCGAAATCAGCAGAGCAAAGATGGGGAAGGTAGAGAGAGTCTTCTCGATCAATATCGTATCAGTTATGGTTTGTCCACAGAACTCCATTAAGGACTTAATAAGAAGGGCTTCCGAGTTATAATCAAGTACGGACTTGAAGTCACAGAAGCGGAGGTTATGCCATCTCACTTCTAAATCAGGAAGCAGGGAGTCACGAACGTTGCCAAATCACTGCTCAAGTTCCACCCATAGTTTTCTGGGGTCTTCCTCATTGAGGTATTCACTTTGGAGAGCATCATTCATGTGCCTTGTCATGAGAATTATGGCCTTGGCTTTATTTGCTTCAAAAGCATGAAGTTGCTCTACAGAAAGCACGTTATGACTAAGCTCTTGGATGGTTTCTAGAAGTCCATCAGCCTTAAGATGTTGGCGCACATCTCGAACCCACCTATGGTATCATGCGCCACTTGTCTCTAGTAGAACAAAGTTCAACTTATTTAGGTAACTCATCCTGAAAAACAACACAAGATTAGGGTTAGTTTCGGAGCATAAAAAGGCTACCACGAAAACAATACGAATTTCTGAGCGTAGTTGCTTCCAAGAAATTAGGGATTTCTGAGCGTAGTCGCTTCCAAGAAAATCTGATTCCAAGAGGGGTTTTGGATTAGATCGAAACAATGATGTATGTGGTCGATCATTTTTCTTCTCAACAAACTCTAAGTTTGGAGGACTCTATAAGCTCCAAGCTTGGAGTGAGCACGAACCCCCACAGTTCGGCTTTAGGTCTCCCCTATGAAGAAGAAAGGGGGGTAGAAGAAAGGATGTTGGAAGTCCCTGAGAAAAGAAGAAGAAATTGAAAAACTTCAAGAACTTTTAGAAAAATTTACCTTGAAAAGTTGCCGGGAATCTTGACTGGAGAAGTCCTTTGAAGGTGGCCGAAAAAAGGTCGCCTAGGGTCGCCGGAAAAGTGGCCGGAGACAGGTGATGGCCGGAGCTAGGCTGGGTTGTGCGGGGCTGCTGCAGTGATTGTGCAGGGGCTGTGCGGAGGCTGCCGGCAGGTGTTGCAGGGGTGTAGGCAGGTGCCTCTGTAGCTGTCGGCAGATGGTGCAGGGACTGCGCGTGGGGCTCAGCAGGAGTAGGCAAGAGCTTGCAGGGGTTGAGCACAGGTGTCTGCAGGTGTGCCGAAGGCTCTCGGCAGATGTGGGCGAGTGCTTGCAGGGGTGCGCGCAGGTGTCGGCCGGAGTAACAGGGGCTATCGATATCTGTCGACAGATGCGCAGGGAGCTGTCGAGAGCAGGGGCGCGTGCAGGCTTGTGCGAGAGCTGTCGATATCTGTCGACAGGGGTTGTGCAGATGCGTGCGGGAACTGTCGACAGATCTCGGCAGGGCTTCCACAGGACTCGGCAGGACTTCGACAGGTGCTTGGCAGGGACAGAGGCCAGTTCAGTTTTTCCGGTGGCCGGTTCAGGGTTCAGTTTTTCCGGTGGCCGGTTCAGGGGTTTTCCGACCAGTTCCGGTAGTTCCGCCGCCGGTTCTGGCTTCCTTGAGGTTAGGGCTTCAATATGTGGGGCGGTGGATGTTGGAATTTGAGGGCTACGAAATTAGGGTTTCAGGGTTAGGGTTTCGTGTTGATAACATGTTTTAGGAAATAAGAAATTGAGAGATATTCGCTGTGTATTCTCATTGATAATAGGGACCTCTTTATATAGAAGATTACAATGCATAGAATCTGAACATACAAAGAAAGTAATTCTACATTGAATAGGATTCTAAATCCTTCTATAACCCTATTACCACCAGATCAAGTAACCTAGAGTTTGGACCAGACACATAATCTGGATTTCCTTGAACAGATTTATTATTTTAAATACTTTGATATACTACTAATTGTATATGAGAATTAGTAAAGCATCAAGATTACAAACATTCATTAATTTAAATTTCAATAAATATATTTTAAATACTTTGAATCTGAATATACTACTAATTGTATATGAGAATTAGTAAAGCATCAAGATTACAAACATTCATTAATTTAAATTTCAATAAATATATTTTAAATACTTTGAATCTGAATATACTACTAATTGTATATGAGAATTAGTAAAGCATCAAGATTACAAACATTCATTAATTTAAATTTCAATAAATATATTTTAAATACTTTGAATCTGAATATACTACTAATTGTATATGAGAATTAGTAAAGCATCAAGATTACAAACATTCATTAATTTAAATTTCAATAAATATATTTTAAATACTTTGAATCTGAATATACTACTAATTATATATGAGAATTAGTAAAGCATCAAGATTATAAACATTCATTAATTTAAATTTCAATAAATATTTGTGACTCAATATATATTAATTCACTTCAAATTATATTAATTTATTATGTAATAATCTTTGCTTCATATATATATATATTTTTTTTGAAATAGAGTATATAATTGATCAAATAAACATATCCTAAAGTTTTATTTAATTTTTTTTATGTTTTTCTCTAAGTTTCTATAGTCTCTATCGTATTTTTTCAATATAGATAATTTTTCAAAATATTTTTTAAAATTTTCATTTTTCGGATCGTCGATGTTTTTGTCACTGGTGATATCCCACAGTCACGCCAAAAAAGTTAATGAAGTTGAGCTTAATATCTTAAAATGGCTTGCAATTAATTGCATAGAAGAGAAATGGCTGGAGTTTTGGTTGGAGGGGCTTTTCTCTCTGCTTCGCTTCAGGTGTTATGTCAATCGATTTCGTCGCGCGATTTCCTGGACTTATTCCGGCGAAAGAAACTTGACGAATCACTTGTGAAAAAATTCAACGTGACTTTGTTGACCCTTGGTGCAGTTCTTGATGATGCAGAGGAGAAGGAGATTATAAGCATTGCTGTGAGAGAGTGGCTTTGTGAGCTTCAAGATGCTGTCTTCGAAGCGGAGGACCTTCTTGATGAGATCAAGACTCGAGTTTTGCTATCTAAGGTGGAAGCTGATGAGTATCAAACTGATAAATTACACAAGGTGAGGAACTTCTTCTCCAGTTCGCTTGATCGCTTTTATGCACGCATGAATGGTAGGATAGTCGAGTTGTTTCAAAGACTAGAACACCTTGCTAAACAGAAAGACGTCCTTGGTCTTCTGGAACGTGTTACGGGAAAAGTTCCACAGAGAACTCCCTCAACTTCGTTTATTGAGCATGAATTTTGCGCATATGGTAGGGAGGGAGATAAGGAGAAGTTAAGAGGCAATACTGTTATCTGATGATGTAGGCTGGAGCAGTTATGTAGCTGTAGTTCCTATAGTTGGGATGGGCGGAGTTGGCAAGACAACCCTTGCTCAGCTTCTTTACAATGATGAAAAAGTGAAAAAGTATTTTGATTTAAAAGCTTGGGTTCATGTTTCTGAAGATTTTGATGCTGTCAGGCAGGGTCACTAAAACTCTGCTCGAGTCGATCACTTCAAAACCTTGTCAAATGTTTGATTTGAATTCTCTTCAAGTTCAACTCAAGGAACAAGTAAAGGGAAAGAGATTTTTACTTGTGTTGGATGACAACTATAGTGACTGGAGTCTTCTACGAGCTCCTTTTACTTTTGGGACAAGGGGAAGTAAAGTCATTGTGACAACAAGGAACATAAGCGCTGCATCTATTATGCACACTGTTCCTATTCATTATTTGGAACAGTTGTCTCATGAAGATTGCTGGTTGTTACTTGCAAAACATGCTTTTAGGAAAGAAAACCCTCGGGCATATCCAAACTTGGAAGAATTGAGTAAGCAAATTGCCCGTAAGTGCAACGGCTTGCCTTTAGCTGCCAAAATGCCTGGTGGTCTTCTGAGTTGCAATCTTGACTACAAGGAATGGAGTATCATATTGAACAGCACTATTTGGGAGCTACTGCATGATAAAGGTATTCTACCAGTTCTTAGATTGAGCTATCATTATCTGCCGGCTTATTTGAAAAGATGCTTTGCTTATTGTTCAATTTTTCCAAAGAATCATAACTTCAAAAAGAAAGAGGTAATTCTACTTTGAAGGATAAGAAAGATGTAATTTTTCCAATGTAGTAGATGATATGGATGCACTGCATGCAAATTTGAAGGATAAGAAAGATCTCAAGGAGATAGTATTATCCTGGGGTAGGGATACCAGGGATTCCCAAAACGAGAGAGATGTGCTTGACAGTCTTCAGCCTCCCTTAAGTTTGGAGAAACTGACCATCCAATTTTATGGTGGAACATGCTTCCCAAAGTGGTTGGGGGACACTTCCTTCTCTACTATACAATTCATGCATTTCAGTGATTGCAGTTATTGCTTATCCTTGCCACCACTTGGGCAGCTACCCACTCTCAAAGAACTCTCTATTGTGAGGATGAGACTTCTTACCATGATAGGTCCCGAGTTCTATGGAAACAGATCTTCTCTAGTTCAGCCATTTCAATCTCTGGAAAAGCTAGAGTTTAAGGAGATGCCAGAGTGGGAGGAATGGTTACCAAGTGGAAGTCCACACTCAGACTTTCCTCGTCTCCAGGAGCTGCTTTTGCATGGTTGTCCGAAGCTAAGAGGGAACTTACCTGATCATCTTTCTCCTTCCTTGAAAAGACTTCGGGTATCTGAGTGTCTTGTGCTACACGAAAAGGCCACTACTTCCCTTGAAATGGATCATTTACTAAAATCTGTTGAAGAATTGCAAATAAATGGATGCCCGGGTCTGTTGTCATTACTGGGGGCAGTGTCCTCACTTCAAGTACTCATTCTTCAAAATTCTTCTGAGATAGAGTACTTGCCTAAGAATTTGGTGCACAACAGCATTCCTTTTTGAAGGAATTTCGTCCTAAAACAATTATTTTGATGTAATTATTATTGTAATTATTATTAATAAAAAAAGGGTAAGTTTATTGTTGATTGCTTATATTTAATATTTGATTGAACAAGGTCCAAAAAATATGAGTTAAAAAGAAAGTAATCTAAAGAATTAGATGTGTGAGACCTTTACTTTGTCACACTCTTATCCTTAAAGGTTCCTAGTCATAGGATTATCACTCGGACATTGATAATCCGAAAAGACTAGCACTATGGAGGATGATATGTCTCTTGTCATTTGTGTAGAGACACTAATACAAGTATGTGAGTGATTTTAACTTAAAGAGTACACTGAAGGCGATCATTAGAGTTCTTGTATGGAGTCTTACTTACATGTCAAACTTGAACTCTAAATTGCAATAATACAAATTAGTCATTTGACCTGAGACACCATAGTTGTCTTATGAGTGAATGGATTATCGCTTGATGATGCAATAATATTATGTCCTGTAATGGATATAATAGATGCATTCATTGGTATAATCAATTCGGTCATGGAGACATGTGAGTGTACAATAAAGAATCTCTATCCTTAAGTAAATAAGGTGTATGTTCAAAGATGTGATTCAATGAGTCTTTGGCCAAAGCATTGAAGAGATTAAAAAGGAGTTTCTAATCACATTCTAAGAATCACATAAGAATGAAAATCACATTAGGGGATTGACATATTTATTCCATACCCTGATGATGTGATTTAGAACATAGTGTTAGAGAAGGACCGTATTGTATTGTAATTCCAATTGAATAGGTTCTTTGTCATTCTATATTAACCAGGGTAGTCATGATATGTTGCAAGACGTCACTCATGACTTGTGAAGTCCCCGAGGATTAATAAACATTTATAATCCTAATAACAAGAGAGAATCAAAAATGGAGTTTTTGATTCGTAAACAAAATAGAATGGTTTCTATAAACTTCACTGCCTTGTTAATTAGAACCTAAGAGATCGCACACAATATAAGTGGATCCTTGAGATTGTATATGAAGAAGATTAAACAAGAGTTGGTTATGACCAAATAATTAATTAGATTTATTATTTGAACATAATTAGGAGTTTCGGGTAAAACCCAACATATTGGGCCTAAACGATTGTCGGGTTTTTTGGTGTGGACTTGGGCTTCACTAAATGAGATTTAAATGAAAGCCCAAGACATATTATTAGTGCCCAATAGAATGTATGGATCAGCCAATATATTGGCTTTATGAAAGTCAATATTTTTCTTTTAATAATTGGATTTATTTCCTATTATATAAAGTGAAAGCATGGACAAAAATGATAAGTGTGTCTCCACACTATTATTTTCAGATTTGAGAGAGAGAGAGAAAAAAAGTTCTCCCTTAGTCCATTACAAAATTAAAGGAAAGAAGAACACTTGCATAATTTCTTCTTTTCTTTCATCTTTCTTCATCTCTTGATTCACTTGGTGAAGATCCTTAGAGGCCATATACTTTTGTAGCTTTACTTGTTACATCAAGGAGAAGATCACAAGCACAAGAATGAGTTCTTAATTCAAGGTGCTTCAAGGTGGAGGAAACACACACAAGGAGAGATCAAGGAGAGAAACTTTAGTGGTTCACTTGGATTGGATTAAAATCACGCTCCAAGGGTGAGTAGAACATAAACTACTTCTTTGTTCTTCCTTACAATGCATGCTATGTTTATATACATATCATAATAAGCCAAGATCATGGGTTAAAAGAATGAATTTTATGTTTAGTTAGTAGTTTAATTGTTAAACTAATTCCCGCACTAATTAAAAAGTTTTGAAATCCATCCATTCCTTCACTTTTCAAACCCTGATCATCTGTAACTGTCCGTCCTTGTTGTCCTTCCCTAGTGATGGTCTACCCGCTACGTTGACATTGCTTCGAATAGAATATTGTAGGAGATTAGAATTCCTGACTCATGTGATGATGACTAGCTTGGCATCCCTTCAAGGTCTACATATAGTCAGTAGTTGTGATTCCATGAGGTCTTTCCCACTGGGGATCTTCCCCAAACTTTCATCTCTTGAAATCAAGAATTCTTTGAATTTGGAATACATTTCCATTGAAGGAGGTGATGAAAATCTTGGACATCTCAGAGAATTGGGAATCTATAACTGTCCTATTCTCTTGTCTTTTCCGCATGGAGGATTGTGCACACCCAACCTAGATTTCTTTTCGGTCAGGGAATGCAAGAGTCTGAAGTCATTGCCTAAACGATTCAACACCCTCCTCACCGTCCTCCGAGAGCTATACATATCTGATCTTCCAAATATTGTGTCATTTTCAGAAGGAGGCTTACCTCCCAACGTACAAATTTTTGAAGTTCATAATTGTGACGTGCTCATGCCTTCAGTGGGCTGGGGTTTGCATGAACTTCACTCCCTCCAACTATTTGAGATTTGGGGAAGTGAGCAACTCTTGGAAGTGTTGATCAAGGAAGAGCTACTCCCTACCACTTTGAATGCTCTTCGAATCTTTCGATTATCAAGCCTAAAATCTTTTGATGGAAAGGGACTTCTACACCTCACTGCTCTTCAAAGGCTAGAAATCTATGGTTGCCCCAGTCTTGAATACCTGCTGAAAGAGGGTTTGCCTGCATCACTTTCTTTTCTGAGGATCCAGGGGTGTTCTTCCCTAAAGAAAAGATGTCAGAGTAAAGCAGGGGAAGATTGGCCCAAGATAGCTCACATTCCTTTCATAGAGATAGATGAGGAAGTCATCATCTTATGAACTGTGAGAGAAAGCTTCAGTTGTGATTTCACTCTTAAATCGAGTCAGGTACATCATTTCTTTCAAATTTTGCAGAGTTGGTTGTTCTTGAGTTTCCCATTGGCTTCAAGTAACAGGGATCTCTCATACTAGAGTCTCACCGTTTTTAATTCATTATTCATTTTTTCATTGTCTGTGTCTAACTGCATTAAGATTGCTTTACTTGCTTTTTCTGAGTAAGTGTAATAAAATTCTTTGACTAGTCCCAGTTAACAGACTTTCTTTTTGTTACCAACATTGGTCTGAGATATAAAGCAGAGGGTTGGCCCAAGGTTTTTACATCGCCCGTCTCATTCTGTGTCCAGGAATTTATCCCTATAACATTGCTAAACCAAGTTGACACGCTTGTTAAGTTTTCTACCAAGTTTTCATTTCAACTGCCAGGGCATAATGGGGAAAAGAAAGGAAGAGGACAAAAGAATTATTAGCAAGGTTTTAGTAAGATCTGTCATGTTAGTGTGTGTGTGTGCGCGCGCGCCTTCCTTTCTGTTAGGAATATGTTGTATATCCTTCCAATTTCTCTTTTGTCTTATTATTTCCTTTGAATATTCCACTCTTTTAGTTAAGGATATTGTAGCTTCTTAGTAAGCTTTGGTGTACAGCTGTCAGACTCACAAGTCGGATCATCTCCATTATTATACTACTGAGAATTGAAGATAGCAAATTTGAAAAAAGTGGATGCAAAGCTTCAAACAACATATGACTCGAAAATTTGTTCTGCATAATCAGTGATTCAGTTCAGTGGAGCTTGGATTTGCACGCCCATCCCTTTTGCCACTGGCAAAGCTAACATCACCGCCATCAACAACAGCAGCCACGACGTCGACTTACAATTGCATTTTATATACATCGAATTGCATGCTTATAGCACATTTGCATTTTATATACTCACAAGGTATAGAATCTCATCACTTGAATCAAAATTATAATAGCAAATTTCTATAAACGGAAATAAAATAGTTTCTCATTATTCAAATCCGACTTACAATTGCATTTTATATACATGGAATTGAATGCTTATACATGTAACTATCATGGAGTTTGAAATTTAAAGCTACCAAGCAAAGATAAAAGACGCAAACCTTTGAACTCCAACAACACTGTACATGCTGCTGATTGATACTTCCAACCATCCAATGTGTAGTTTTCCAAGTTTGCTGATGAGAATGTGAAGTGTGGACTACCGTATTATATTACAACACCTTGTTTCATCTAAGCAAATGAACAATCTGGGAGGACTCCAAATACCATGGGCTCAGTGCATCTTGTCATTGGAGGCCAACAAATCTTGTCTGGTTTGCAGTGCAATGAAGTCTCTTTTCCAGTTTACATGTACCTCACAGATTAGAATTTGTACCTATCTGCTGATTTACATACAGCACTACCATGGATCAGAGCTGTTACCAAGAAAGTTTCTTACATATGAAGGCCTGCTCCAACCATCCTCCATCAAAATTAGTTTAAGGCGTATCATCAACTTCTCTACCGCATCTTCCTCTAAATCGGTTGATGAATTAGATGATCGCCTAAGTTGTGGGCGAGTCTGCAATAGATAAAATTTTAGTTTATTAATTTGCTAAAGAAGTCACATGTTATGCAACATATATAGAAAACTAACCTTTGTGTCCTGATACAACTTTAAAAATTCAAGTGATTGCTCATAAAATCCACAATGGTAGAGAAGAATGCTATAATCTCTCAATTCCTTTGAATCAGCTTCAAGGAGAATAAGACGTTCGCAAGCTGTGATAGTAGGCACACATTTCAGCTAAAGTATATGATTTTCTTCTCTGACAAAAGTATGCACACACTCAAGTCAAAATTTGTAGAAGAAACATTCACAGTTCGATGAATATGAAGAAAAAAGCCGAGTGTTCTTGAGGCTTGAGATCTTAGAAAATCAAGTCATATTAAGACGCAAAGGGACATAACTGTTTGATGTTTACATTACATAACATTTGCCAAGAAATATTCCACATACAGTAGCATCAAATTATGGTATCAAAGAGGGTGACACGCACTGATTATGAGTACATATTTTTATTTTTCCCTGTTATCCTCATTTTGAATTGTAAACCTCATATGTAGATACCAAAAATCCACAAGAGCATCTAGAGATTTGTTTCTATCTATAATCATTTTTCTGAAGTTTATTCATAAGATCTTTCTCCATCTGGAGCCTTGGACTGAAGATTCTCACAATTCTACAAACATGTTGCAGCAATTTTACAGCACTATTAGCTAAATGACTACTGATAGAATATTCTCCTAGGGGCCACACATGCAACGGAGCAAATGCTTTGCTGGCCTTTAAACTTAACTTATAGTTATTAGAAAAAGAAAACATGCATCTGCATAACATGATGTGAACATTTGAACTCAGTTTCTCTATGTATCAAACCCATAAGCATCCAGAAGTTATTACAACCTCATGAGCTAAGAGAACATATTGTTCTAGATAAGATATAGAAGAGAGATGACATAAAATTTCAATTCAAATTAAAGAATTTAGATTTGAAACTCAAGATTCTACCACTAACCAATGCCTGCCACAATATCACTTTTCTAATAATAACCCTACAAAAGCATCTAACACTAAATGTAAAACTGCTATGCCATCAAATGGCCCTTTAGTCACAGAATAGTATTCTAAACCTTAAAACCAACAGCTTTTACATAAAAACATGTCTACAAGAAAATGCGACTTGGTTCTTCCTCATCATTGGAGGTCGTATCTCAAGTTATGGTGCCATAAGTTGAACAGCATCAAGAAAATTAATTTATTGAATATGGCTTATCTTCTTGATATTAGGATTTAATGAGCTGTATTGAACACATACCAGATAACGCACGCCTCATATCCCCAAAATTTACACTAGTCCAAACGCCACGATCTAGTCTATGTTGAGCAGCCTTAGCAGATGCAAGCTGAAATCCACTACAAAGGAAAAGTATCTTCATATGTATGTGTATACATATATAGTAAAAATAAAATAAAAAAAATTATTCACATTCTGAACCATCCATTTCTTTTTCGTTTCTGAGAAAAAAAAAAAAAAAACCATGCACATATCACCAAAATTAAAATAGCTTAGCAATTTGTTTATTATCATGATTTTCAATGTTTATTTGTCTCTTCATTTTATCATACATAGATAGCTAAATGGTTCTCCTTTGGCTAACTTTTCACAAGGATGATCCTTAAATGGGGACCTGAAAACAATAGACCATATCATTGAATTGCATTAGTGTGGCGCCAGCATTGACATCTACAAAGTTTAATTTCGTTACACCCACTCTAGAAAATTATTCTATAAGTAGACATATAAACACTATTATTTATATATGAGGAAATGCCCATAGAACTGAAAAGTAATTAAGTATCATCACATTGAAATACCTGTCTTTATCAACGTTTGATGCATCAATGAAGTTAGCAGCCCGTGCAGCCCTTAAGAATAAATTCCCTGATTGATCATGCTGAAAAGGCCAGAAAGCACCCTTCAAATTTCTTAGAATCTGCATATGAAATAAACTATATGAGACATATACAATACTAAAACTTGAAATTTTGTAGACATCAAAGTTAGGAAATTCGAGAACGTAGCACAATGATTCAACCTCTCTATTTTTTGGGTCTCCATTGGAGAAACTTATACAAAAGGAAAATGAATATATAAATAGCCAAATAGGAAGCCATTTAGTTATCTAATTGTGCTCGAATAAATAGAAGAACATGGACTTTGAAAAGGATCTTGTTGATAAACAAAATGGCCAAACAACCTTTCCTACTTGGCTGCTGTTTTGCAGGGATTCTTGTTAAAGTTGGACCTAAATTTATATTATTGAATAATCTGTGGTCTGTAAGACTCCAAATGTCCACTTTAGTTATACAAAGAACAATGCATGCTTATAAATTGTTGCACCGAAATATAATGAATGATATCTAGATTGCAATAAAGGACTTTCTTTCTTTCAATAACTTGTCTGTCGTTGGGTCAAGATTGGCGAGCATTAACTTCTCGTACTCAATGATCAACTGAAGATAACGACTTTCAAGCAACTCCATCACTGTTATGTGCAGGCTCATTGTATACTTGATATAATAGAATGTTAGCTACTTTTGAGGTAGTAAGACCTGTAATAGTCTAGAGTAATGGGACCAATGAAATTTTGAATGTAACCTAGATTACATGGCCATAGCCACTGATAAACTAGTACAACGCCTTGGAGGAAAAGGTTGTTCAATCTTGAAAAAAAAAAATGGCAAAGAAATACTAAAAACTACAAGAAAAATCAATAAACCAGTGGACAATACTGCAATGTAAGCAATATCATACTTCTTAGAGGACCTGTGTAGCAAAGAGAACTTGCAGAAATTTGAAAGAAGAGGGTTTAGCATAAAATTTCCTTTTCCTTGTTTAAAATAACTGTGGATATTTTATTCCAAGTTGGAGGATTGATGTAGGTAACTGTGGTATGTAATAATTACAGCAAATTAGTAAATCAATCCTTCTAGAATATGTTATCTCCTATTTAGAATAACCATGCGAACACAACTAATTGATAGGAAGTAAGGTACAAAACAGAGGTCAGTAATGATCAGATGAATCACCTCAACCAAAAGAGCTTGTGATGTCATTATGTGTGCATGATCAGATTCCTTGCTTTTCTTTTTAGGATAGCCTCTGGGAAGACTATGAGGATCGTGAGGAAAGAATATCTCCACATCAAAATCCAAAAGTCCCCATAAGCGAAGCATTTTCAGGATTTCCGAGTATATTAGTGATAGCATTGCAGTTGATCCTGAACGATGTGTCAAAACCTGATTGCAACATAAACATATAACTCCTTACAACACTACCTATTTGTAGTGCCCTCATAAACAAGCTTGACATAACATAGGAAAAAGGCAATAAGGCAGATTTCCATACTGAATGGAGATATAGAGCTCGTGTTTCGAGGAGATGCTTCGCATTGGTTCTTCGGAATCCCTGAAGAGAAAATGACAATGAGATGCATAGATCCTGATGACCTGATCTAAAATACATGCCAAATACAATTTTCTTGACAAAATAATTGCTTCCTCATTGAGTTGTTTAAATAATACAGACATAACACATTATCTGCATGGCACCCCCAGCCCCACCTCCCAAAAAAAAAAAAAAAAAACGTATTTTTGTTCATTCATGCTGAGTTCTTTCAATATTTATAGCTTTGAATGTTTTGCAGCCCCAAAAATACCTAAGACCCTTGCTATATACTCCTGATAAATAGAAGTGAAAACAGATACATTCATAACATCATGGAGACACACCTGATTGCAGGCAACGTATTTTATGCATGTAGCACATACACATTAATTAAAATGCAAAACAGCCATTTACATTTTTGATAAACTTTGGACACTAGGTCAACTTTACGCAAACATAAAATGTTGCAAGGAGATACCTTGTGTATGTACAAATAATTTTCCAAACTCTCCAACAACCTCTCTGGCGACGATTTCAATGAAGAGTTGTAGTGAGAACAATAGTCCATAGAAAGATCATCAAATCTACTGATAAAAGCATCCACAGGAAGCGGAACGGACGAATGCGACACAAGGGAGTCATCCTCTGCTGCAATATAAAGAGCAGTTTTCCCTAAATCAACGCGTCGGTTGATGCTAATGCTGGTTTGCCTCTCTATTTCCGACATTTTCCCAATTTGCGAGCAGAATCCCTCCCTAGCATCCTGATTATTTCAAGATTATATATCACCAGAATAATAAGTTCACAAGATTTCAAAATCAAGACATTGCAAGAAGAAGTATATGTATAGTCTCGCCGAAAATAAATACATCAAAAATGAACAGCATTACAAACTTTATTTGATCTAGATTTCCAATTGTATTCAATTTCATTGAAAAACAAGAAGGCACAATATACATGACTATTTGTATTGAAATGAAATTGGAATAGAAAAAGAAGAATCGAGAGGGAAGGGAGATTACTCTGGCGTGAGAGGTGAGGATTCCGGAAGAATCGAGAGCGTCGTGGAGCACGAATTTGAAGTCGCTGCCGACGTGATTGGATTGGGCTAGGCAGAGAGGACGAAACGGAGGCGGAGAAGGAGGAGGAGGACAGGATTGGAATTTGGAGAATTTGGAAGGATAGGAGGGGGAAAAGGAAGAGGTCCTGAGAGGCCATGGAGAAGAAGAAGAAGAAGCTCCAACCCAGCTGCTCATCGTTCTGGTTGTTGAGAGCGTGAAAGAAGCTAGTCAGTGGTGTTTTATAACATTTTAAACAAATGCAATTTTGGATATTATCTGTCTTGATTTTTGGACCGTTGTGTTTGGTTTAAATTTCTCTGAAATTATCAATATTTTCGGACGAAATTTTATTGCTTGCATGGCTAGTACCATTCGGTCTAGAGGTGGAGTTGTTAAAACAAAAAATCATAAAAATCAAAAAATTATATAGAATCATACCAAACCGATAAAAAGTAACCTAAATCGCACCAAACTGATATAAAATAATTAGTTAATATTTATATCTTTATTATAGAAGATAAATTCCTAGATCATTGTTACTCTAACTATACTTTTGTGATGCATCCACTTTTCGATCACATTTCCACAAATCTACCATTAAATATTTAGATATTTATGTATAGATTATTTATGTAATTTTTTAATCAAATTGAAAATCTTTAAGACATATATAAATCATGACTTATCGGTTATAAATATGAATGGTTCATGTTTAACAGATTTGGTTTGTCCATTTATTTGATTTAGTTCGTCCTTTTTCATAAGTGATATACTCGTGCATACATAAACATCTAACGGTTGATTTGCCGTAATGTAATCGAAAAGTAGGTCTCTTAAACCGTTGATTATAAAGTCATCAACTAGTCCTCATTAGAATGACTTCTTAGTTTCTATATGTATTTAATTTTCTATTGTTACTTTTAAGTTCTTTGAGTTGTAACTTATTTTTAATTGTAGTTAATTTCATTGATCATGATTTTTTCTATTGGGACCTCCATATTTGTTCATTTGACCTCCTATGCTCTTTTCACTTTCTATTTGCTTTTTAAAATGTAAAATTTGCTATCTAAACCTCTTTCAAGTACCTAACTTAACCTTATTTATAAATAAAATGTGCCGAGCATTAAAGATGAGTTTTAATGCTCCCATAATTGTCTTATTATTTTTTTTTTTTTTTTGAGAAGTTGCTCCCATAATTGTTTGTTTACCAAAAAAGAGAAAACCTGAAATAAATGTTGAAAAAAATTATATATTGGAACTAATTTAAAAAATTACCATAATTGTTTTGAAGCCTGATGTTTCATGTTTTATGGTTGCTAAGGTTTTAGCTAGGTTACAAAATCAAATTACTCATTCTATTGTTTATATTTACCTTTATCTTATATATATGCCGCTTCACAGACTTATTTGGTTTAGTTTACACGATGGCTCTCTATCCCTCATTTTGTGATCTTGTTATACTAATAAGAAAAACCTTTATCTAATTGTTTTCCCTACTGCATCATAGCTTTGATTTTGTATCATTCACCAAGTAACTTTGAATGCATTTTCTTTTAAATCCTTTATTTTTTTTTCGAAAGCTTTTATGAACAAAGAAAATGAAAAATGAGAATTGAAATGGAAATGAATAATAAAAATAATATAAACTGTGTTTCTATTATTATAAAGCTTTTAGAGATACCTACAAATGCAACAAAACCCTCTCATCCAAAAACCCTAAGAAAGGCCGGCTGTGGCTGTTGAGAGATCTCTCTTCGTCCGACGATGGCCGTGGGCTTGCCTCTGGGCCTCGCTGCTCAACGGAGATTGTTACAAGCGTTCGGAGAACTCTTGTGAAGGGGGCTGCTCGGGGGTTTTTGCATGATGGTTTCGCTTCCGATTTCTACTATCAAATTTTTGGTTCTAGTGGCTTTGCATTGCAGGATCGGTGGGTCTCTATTTCGGCTTTTCAACCGACGACGGTTGTAGGGTTTTGAGTTTAAAATCGGCAGCAGCATGGATTGCAAGGTGCTAGGTTGAGGCTGTTTCGGTGTGAGGCAGGTTGTGGCGGCGTGCCTTGCGGTGTTTTTGGTCGCGACAGTTTTGTTCCATGGCGGTGGGGATCAGGAGGGTCATGTTGATGTGCGTCAACGAAGCTATGCTGAATTGCACGCTTGGCACAGGGTTGGAGTTGGATGCTAGGCAGGAGCTAATCCATGCCTGCTGGGCTTTTGAATGGCCCTTCCCTTGGAGTTTCCTTGATCAAGACATGTTGGGTTGGGGTTTTTGGTCTTAAGCCCAATCCTATGTTTTTAGCTTTTTGTCTAATTACAATAATTTTCCTTCTATTAGGAACTTAGATTTCTAGTGCCTCTGGCGTAGTACAAATAGAAGATTCCCGCTACCTCTACGTATTTGATGGATTATAATTCATATACATATGTGTGCCCTAGAACATGGAAATTACTTGTTCTAAAGTCCAATTTAATATTGACTAATCCAATTCCATGTTTTGTAGAAAATCTTGACAAGAAGATAAAAATGTGAAACTCAGGCAAATTTTCCTTGCACCACCACTTTTGGTTGCACAAGTGGCGGCGCACCACCACTTAAGGTGATGCCGTGTATTTTCCGGCCATATTCATGGACGAGCAAGGAGGATGAGTGTCATATATAGCATCTATTCCGTTACATCCATTCACCATTATTCTATCTTAACCAAATTCCAAACCTTTTGGTTCCAATTCAACCAAATTGAACACTTCATATTACCCAAGAGTCCATCATCATCATCACTTCAATATCTATCATGTTTTAGGCTTAATCACCATCTCTCACTCATTATTTCCTACTCTAACCTATACCATCACTTTCATACTATTTTCTCTTGTTTTTAGGATTTATTACTACTCTCATACTCCACCTCTTTGCTCAATTCAAAAACCGCTGCTATCTTGACTTCTCAACACCATTTCACACATCTCTCTCCATCTATTTAAGCACACATTCTCACAAGGAAGAGGACATCACCCACACTTAGCCACTACATCTTTTTCTATCTCTATTCTTTACACAATCCACTACCATCTCCTCTACAAAACCTCCATCTCCACCACTCTATTTTCAAACTACATCCCTACCTATAACATCTTACATATACCAAGCATCATCATCATCTCAAGTCTTGAAGAAGGAGTTCAATAAAGAAGCTAGAACACAAGAGGAGCCGCCATCATCTCCATGAAAAAGTTTCCATGATCAACCACTTCTTCATCCTTCACTTGTGATCATCCCTAGTCATTTCTAAACTCCATTCTTTGATAGCTTAATGTTTTTCATTATGTTGATGCAAGTTTATGTAGATATATGTGAGTAGTCTATTGTTGGGGATAGACTTGAAAGCCCTAACCAAACGTGTAATGGATTGATGTTTGAATCTTATTTGATGCAATTTCCATAATCATCTTCACATGCTAAATCAAGAAGTGAATGTTTGTATTTGAATCTAGCTAATTTGAATACTTTGCATGTCATTACATGAACAATGTTTAGAGAGTAGCTAGCTTTGAACATTAATAGCATGATAGCACACTAGATGTGTATATGAGGGCAGTGAGTTAAAATGACCTAGATTTAGGATTGGTTTGCTTGCTTGATTATCTAAACTCAAATCTTTATGCATATAGGAGCAAGGAATTGATACTTATCCGGTGATATAACTTGTTCTTGGGTAGTTAGTTTTGCACTTATCCGATGGAAATTGATAAAATCAAAGAAGTTCAGGCATGGGATACATGGGATTGCTTTACTTATAGTTTAAACATCAATGCATGCAAGAGGCTATGGTGAACAACCTAAAGCCCTAACTTTCATCCATTCTATCACATCTAGTTTAGCATAGCCTAGTTGACATTTCAAGTTTTTATTTTGTGTTAATTTGATTTGAAACCATCTCCAAAACAAAAATCAAACCACTACACCATCTTGCATATATTCACCATGAACTTTGGTTCACTTGTGAGCCCTTGTTTGTGATTTGTATATTTGCATATTCATGTAGCACCCTTTAGGTTTTTCCTAGCTAGAGTGAGTTTTCCAATTCTTTAGGCATGATATCCCCTACTCATAATCTCCTACACTAAAAAGGGTGACTATTTGGCTAACACTATTTGACTGTATAATGAGTAGGTCTATATCTATGTACACTGTGGGTACTACCACTATCTTTTTATCTGTCTATCTCCTTAAATGGCAGCGGAATGGTATGTAACGGCTTATTATGGCTTGTGATGAATATACTATTTCGCCCTACGGGCTTGATTCTAAAAAATAAAATAAAATAAATAAAGCTTTTGGAGAGAGAACAAAGATATATACTTTTTGTTAATATTTTGTTGTCTTTAACCGTCTTCTTTTTATATAAGGATATATAAGTAAATTAATAAATATATCACCGAAGTATAGATAAGTTTACAACAAGATATATATATATATATATATATATATATAATTGTTACAATTAAATTGTATACAATGAGTTTCTCTTCTACGTTCTACTTGACCTTTATTGCACTCAATATCTTAATTGGTAGTGTACCAACTTTCTGCATAACCCATTCAATTTGAATTAATTCATATCTCCTATTTGCCTAAAGTCCCTGGATGGAGAAATATCAAGTGCCCTCTCTTATGTGGTGTGTTAAACCATAGTTATTACTATATATAAATTTGTCACAGTTTTCTTCTTCTCCACATTGTTAACAACAACAACAAAGCTCCGCAAAAAGTTATATGATATTCACAAATATGAAGATTTTAGTGCTTGATAATCGATATTGTGGGATTTTATTAGGATGGTTAATTGCTGTCTAGAAGGATTTAAGTGTGATCTTAGTAAACTCATTCTTAGTGGTTGAGGAGAGTGAACTAAAAGAAAATTCGACCATTTACCTTCCTTAGTTGAGCCCCCCATATAGAGTGGATGATAGGTTTAATGATGCTGAACACAAGTCTCCCTCTTACAACTTTTATGTAGCCAAGGCCACAATTACAGTAGACCAAATTATTAATCCTAGCGAGTGCATTATTGCAGTACTCTATGAGACTAAACGGTATTTGGCTTTTATAAGGTTGGAAAACAAAGACCACAAACAATGGTTGAGGATTTAAGTGTGATCTTAGTAAACTCATTCTTAATGGTTGAGGAGAGTGAACTAAAAGAAAATTCGACCTTAACTTCCTCAGTTGATCCCTCCATATCGAGCGGATAATAGGTTTAACAATGTTGAACACAAGTCTCGCTCTTACAACTATTATGTAGCCAAGCCCTAAATTACAGTAGACCCAATTATTAATCCTAGTGAGTGCATTGTTGCAGTACTCTATGAGACTAAACGGTATTTGGATTTCATAAGATTGGAAAACAAAGGCCACAAACAGTAGACTTATATGGATATAGAAGAGTATCTCGGTGAAGTTCTTGTATGCAGTTAACATCAGCTATTAGTTATTAAAACTTAATATTAATTTGATGTGCTCCTCAAAGAGTTCGCCCTGCCTGGTCATGAATTTTGAAGATTACTTATCTTATTGAATTTAAGAATAGGGCTAAATACAGATTACTACTCTATAGTTTGGGTCTAAAATCAATTCAGTCCCTAAACTTCTAATTTCATCAAAAACACCCATGCACTTTCAATTTTGATCTAATAGGTCCAATTTGTTAGTTTTCCAACAATTGAGTTATTTAACTTGTTAATGTAGCTCATATATGACATATGTTTTATGATGTGGTGTCTGCACGCTACCTCTAGTCAATTTAAGAGTGAGTCATACTATTAAAAATAAATAGTTTTTTAACAAATAATCCAACTATAACTTGAACCCATAACAAAATATTAACGAATTGAATTGGATCTATTAGATCAAAATTGAAAGTACAGGGGTGTTTTTGATAAAATTAGAAGTCTAAGGATTGAATTGATTTTGGACATAAACCACATGGTAGTAACCAGTATTTAGCCATTAAGAAAAGCATGATTGTGGCTCGTAAAGTCATGGCTATCCTAAAGAGTAGTGTTGGAGACAAAAAAAATCTTTTACCAAATTCTAATCCCAATTGCCACATCATTAGTTTGTGTTGATGTAATTGTAAACTAATAAATTAAACAAATTTCTTTTAAGAAAAATTAAAATCATTATTTTATATCATCATTTTTTTCTGAATGATAAAAGAAATTACAAACTAAAACCAAGCAAACAACCTAGTCCTAAGTTATCCAGTAAGAAAGCCAGACTAGCATATGAAGGAAGAGCTCGACTCCAACTTTGAGCTTGGAAACCATGCCCAGTTTTGGCTATTGCATCAACCAAGAAGTTTGCATCTCTGTGTGTGTGTGTGTTTGTGTGTGTATGCTTAAAGGATGAAACTTTAACAATTCTTGCAAGTCCTTTAATATCCAAGACTAGATACTTAATCCACCAAGCAATAGAGGTTGCACCAGTGGTGCTATCAACGAGTATCTTGGAATCGCCTTCAACTTCAATATTTGTGAAGCCATGAAGCCACACTGCATCTAATCCTGCTCTTAAAGCAAGTGTTTTGGTTAAAATGATATCCTGGGAACCCACATTGTTGTTGGCCGTTAAAATAGGATCTCTAGTTGAGTTTCAGAAGACAAAACTTGCAGCTGCACTTAAATTTGTCAGAACCGAACGATCAAAGTTGATTTTAGGGAAATTACAAACTAAAACCACGTAAACAACCTTTCATATTGTCGTTTAGGAAAAAAAATTCTTTAATTGCTATTAATTAAAAAAATCGAACAATCATGTCGAATTAAGTCCTAAAATGTAAAGCAAAACTCAACATCTTTTTTATGAATTACCATAAAAATGGACCACCCTTTCAATCAAAGCCAAGCCCAAAACTATCCACTTGGTGTGTTTTGATTGAAACAGTGGTGGCTCAATATGTACGTAGATCCATCGTATTGGAGGAGAACTTTAGCTTGCAATATGTAGCTTGCTCATCATCTTATCTTTAGTGAGCTTGGATAACATGATCCAAGCAATATGATGCGTTGGATAAATATCACCAAAGTATAGATAAATTATGAACACGAACGTTTCAGATTGAACATATTCAGTTCATTTATTGATTTGATCTAGTTCGGTACCCAAACGATCATCAGTTTGGTTGAAAATTTGAAGAATTGATCTGTTCATAGAGACCTAAAAACTGAACGGTAGAGATGCTGATATGTGATCGAAAAGTTGGTCTAAAAGCCAGTTAACCTCGTATTAAGAAGCTAACCGGTTAGCTCTAGAGCACTCCTCAATTAATTGAAGAAAGTAAGAATTAATAAATCATCATTAGAAATAAGGATCAAATCAGCAATGTCAATGCCGTTGATATTAACCGTACCCAACCGAAATATCAATTTACCGATATGGTCAGTTAATCGAATTTGCGTTGCGATTTCACCTAGTAACAAAAAACCAAACCAATAGAACCAAGTCTACTCGTAATTTGGTCTAGTGGCAGAAGTTTTCCCTTCGTAAGTGGGAAGTCGTGAATTCAATTCACGAAAAACTAGTTGTTGTATTTATGAGTTGCTGCTGTGATAAAAAAAAAAAAATCATTGCTTGTCGTAACTGATAATTTTGTAAGGTGGGTATGTTTTTTTTTTTTATATCAAATAAACAACTTTTTTTTTTATCAAATAAACAACTCATAAATACAACAACTAGTCTATTGTGAGTCGAACTCACAAACCTCCCACTTATAAAAAGAAGACTTGTGCCATTAGACCAAATGGTACTGGGTAATTTCCAAAAATTATTGCTCCTTGAAAAATGGAACCTTTAGATTGGAAAATAAAAATACATGAAAGACTACTCATTACATCAACAATTTCCAAAAACTTATCACTAGACAATAGGTTACAAATAGGTCATCTGCAAAGCCGGTCTTTCTCAAACGAAAAGAGTTTCATAGGTTATATAATCTAAAAATTTCAGGACCTATACTTCTTTCCGGAAATTAGAACAAGAAATATACATGCATATCGTTACTCGATATCATACAAATCATACAAACACCTTTGATCCATCCTAAAGTTATACAGTTCTGTGTAAATTTGTAATTGTTCCACACACATTATATACATACCCAAACTATGGGCTTAGCTATGACTAGAAAATTTGGCTATAATCCTCTTCATCCCACATTATATACATTATACACATTGTTCAACAAATTATATACATACCACTTTTAAGCTATTCTCTCTTTTGGCATTCCTGTTTTCTGTAGAACACATAATCCTTTCCAAGATTATAGGGTTTCAGGGATAGGCTTGTACACCACCAACATAAGTTGCGTCAATGGATGCAGATCCTTCTGCCACAAATTCATCCCATGAATATATGGAAAGTACGACAAAATCTGCCAGTTTTCCAGGAGACAAAGATCCCAGATCACTGTCAAGAAAGCATGCACGAGCAGCTGAAAGAGTATACCTGTGATGATGATTGTAAATGTTTTAGGTGGAAATGTAAAACTACAGCATGAGTGCAAGAAACATCAAACCACCTTGATTGATCAGTCGGCAACATTTAGAAAGAAAGATAATGAACACTTCGAATAACTCATCATAGTCATTCATCTCAGCAGTAAAACTGTTCCAGTAACAAGATAATATTAAAAAGACAATGGGAGACAATACAAGTGGTCATATGTCATCTGATTCTACAGGCAAGGCAGGTTCTTTATTTCTGATATATATGGTCATGGATAGGTCTTTCGTCTACTAATCACAATAACTTTTTACCTACATTTATCAGATCTTTGCCCCCGCCCCGCCCCACATCCAATCCCTCCCCCCCCCCCCCCGCGCGAACAGAGCAGCACTGGGGTAGAAATGATAAGCATGGCCATTCTGAAACTCCATACTTTTTCTTTCATCCCAACCCACCCTTATTGTGCTTCTGAAAAATCTTGAAATTTACCAACCAAATATGGTTGGACTAAAAAGGAATTTGCCGTAAATCATGCATATAGTGAACTTGAAGTCAGAATTTTGGGGGTGTAACATACGGTGACAAAGCCCACCTAAGTGGGCTTTGTACAGTAAATATATCAAAATAAATATCAGCATTCTTAGTGAATTTAGGGTCTCCCCGAATGTGAATATTCTAAACAGCAGTCCAGTAAAAAATTTTGGCATGTAGTAGAGATGACATTATTTAAAGGATAGCAGATGCAATTTTCCTTACGCTTTCAGTGAGTCATTCAGTGAAACGCTCTCTGATGGAACCCAAGCAATATCCCAAGCAGGGGGAATCCTTTTCATTGCCGTCTTAATACCACCTAAAGGATTAATGTCTGCAACCTGCAAAAATGCCACCAACCTAAAATTCACAAAGAATTTCACTAATAAACAACATTAATAGCTGGGTGCAACAAGTTCATCCTGACATAAATGTCATTATACTTACTGGCCAGTCGGAGCCAAATGCCAATTCTACATTGCTACCCAAGAGTGACTGGAATAAGTAAGATCTCTGAGCCCTGTCTATCCCAAGCTTTTTGTTTACAGACTCGGCATCAGCCAACAGGTGCTCTGGCTATTAGTAAGTGGTGGATTCAGTAAGCCATAACAATTTTATGCACACACCACAAAAAAAATTAAAAAAAAAAATTAAAATAAAGTAAAGCATTAACGGTAATGACTCGGAGGTCTGAGAACTAAAACTCAAAAGGAACGAAGAAAGCATACGGGATTATAAGAACACAGAAGGGGACAAGGAATTCGTTCACTCAAGATATATTTGCATAAATGTATATAATACAGATTAATAGATTATTATACTATAACAAATCACTCAAGTATACAGATTATTATACTATAACAAATCACATACATGGAAACACGTATGCAAGATAGAAGAAAAGACTTCCTCCATCTGCAGATTAATAGAAATGTCTCCAATGAAAAAATGCAGTAACATGTTCTCCCATAACCAGTAGAAGTACCTATCCCCCAACTCCCAAGCATGCCTAGAGAACAAGCTAAACATAATTCTAGATTTACTAACCACAAATAAAGAGGTACACCAATTTGAAATAGGTTGGATTCTCTTATATGCAAAATGATCAGAATACAGTTGAAATGTGAACCTCAAACCATCACTAACAATTCTGGGAACAACTGTATTAGCAGTTCTATAAACCCAAGACGCTAATTAATTACAAAAATGATAAGATACAAAGGAGTAGTATGATCAACCTGTACTGAAGCAACAATCCCTAGTTTAGCGAATCTGGCTGGTGTTCCAGGTGCCAGATGCTGCGCATGCTCAATCTGAAACCATATGCTCCAGCAATGCAAACATAAATTAAAAGGGGAAAGTAACCTGTGATTTATGCATGGTATATATACAATACATAGGGAAACCATTATCAGGGAAATTTTTTTACCCTGAATCTTCGATCCCTCACTCCGTTTTTTGAAATGACTGACTCATACATGTCGAGGATCAAGTCATTTGCTCGATCACCTATAGCATGAATAGCTACCTAAGCAAAAGAAAGGAACTTTTAAAAGTTGAATCACATTAACATCATGTAGAGACAATTCACAGGGAGTTGAGACAACACCTGAAGCCCAACTCTATCCGACGCTAAGGTCAGGTTGTGGAGACTTTCATAATCTCCTACTTGTATGCCATAATTATGAGGCTCATCAACATACGGCTACAAGAAGTAAAATGAAGTTCAGGAAAACGAAATAATCACTGGCTATGTGAAAAGTTACTTCACATCACAAAGCAGTAGTATGAGGTGAACTGGAGTAGCTCACTACAACATATTCCTTCCCTCCCTCAATGACAATGACAAGATAAAAAGAGGAAGAAAGTAAATGTGAGATATATATACACAGATTAGTGGAAGCGGTTATAGTCAATAGATTTCAAACATAAATTGTTTGTCTACTATATATAATTCCCAAGCATTTTTATTCTCACCTCATAGAAAAGTGCGCTACGAGAACCCAAAGACCCATCAGCAAATGCTTTAACGCCACCCAAATAAATCCACTGGCTCATAGAGTGGCCAACATTGTTAATAAGATCCTGAGAAGGAAATATAAAGTCTTAGAGGAACATAGACGGTGAGAAAATTTGAAGCATTCATTCAAGACTTTTCTGAAAAAAGGTATTCCACACTAAAATTATCTATGGTGACATCTCCACTTGATCAAGCAAAAGAAAAGTTTCCCAAAAAAATATATATATAATATAAGAACAAAATTAGAATAGTTGATGTATGTAGAGTTATGGACCATAAAAGCATAAAACGTATATTTTGGCACAAGAAAAAGATATTGACAGATACACTTTTGACATAAGAAAAAGATACAAAAATTTGAATCACACTGCAGTTGCAGAAAAGGTATACTAATTGCTCTGTAGACTGACTGAACAGAATTATTCTATAATGAAGGCAGAAGACTCTCAAGTCAATATAAAGAACATGTGAAGAATCAATTATCTTTTAGCACACCTTTTATGCAAAACAAGCAACTGATAAGAATTCATACATGTAAACGTGACCAAGTCTCCAGTGGGAAAAATAAGCAGATCCTGATCATCATCTTCCCTGACAAATCAGCCCATTGATACACATCTGCAAAAAGCATGAAATGAGAAACCAAGTAAACAAGAATTAATTTGAAGGAGCAATTAAATTTAAAATTTTAATTAAAAATGCCAAACTCATCTCCTATGATCAGTGAAATATAACGAAATGCAACACATATTATGTGCATTATGAAGTTCCATGGATATATTATGTGTTGCAATTGAATGTCCAAACTCCTTGTACATGAAATCATTTAAATTTGCCTGATAATTTTTTTTTCTTCATTTTGGTAATGGTGACGGTGATCACATTGTACAGGAACAACAAAATCAAATGAACCAAAGACACAAAAAGTAATTTTTCAACTTTCAACTCGAAGGACACACAACAAACCCTTAAATGGAGACCTGAAAAATCTTCCCAGGAGTCTTTTACAGAAGTCCCAGGCAAGTATCTACCAACGTCAACAACTGTCGTCACACCCCTCATCAAGGCATGATTGCTGGCTTTACGCAAAGCTTCCCTCCGCTCCTCTACTGAGACCTCTGGAATGAGTGGAACGATAAGTTCCATTGCAGAATCAATCAACAGTCCAGTAGGTTCTGCAAAATGATTACTTGGAATATAAGTAATTTATTATGGCATCAAGTATTTATCTAAAGATGTTAAGAACCTAAAAGGATTAAAAAAAAAAAAGAAAAAAAAAAAGGGAAGACACACTAGAGAAGATGATTAGAGGGTTAAACATGATGGCTCAACATGGACAAAGAACCCTAAATTTCAACTGCTTTCTGATGTAAAAGAATAGACGAAAGAGTGTAATCTTTAAACTCCTTGGAAACAGATGCCCAGAGCCTAACTCCCTCCAAAAGCCGTCAAACTCTGCACCAATATAGGTTTTGAAGCTCCTTTTATTTATTTCCATCCAATCCACCCATAATCACAGCTAAAACACTCAACCAGGGGAGTTTTGCCGTAACTATAGTAAATTTTTTGGCTTGAAGGTTGATCTGATCATGATGAAATTCTTTTCCATCCTGCTCTCATTGCTTCCATTTTTTTTCCAATGAAGTTAGAAGTTCACTACAAGTATTTAATAACTCCACACAACAGTTGTCCAAGGGAAGTCCTACCAAATGTTTTATACATCTGCCGATATATTCTTTTCTCCAACGGGTAGATGTTTCATCTCTCCCTAACAAATGCTCTTCATTGCCAACATATCTTTAAATTTGACTGCCTGTCTATAATTGCCCAATATTCTAAACCTTGCAAAAAGGCTTCCAAATATGTCTTTGTTCCTAATGACAAGTCCACTGTCAACTCAACACCAATGATTTATTGGTACAATACGATGTCATATTTCAACTATGAGTTGTCAATCATGATAACATGGGGCAAAAGATATGACAATGATACAGCTCGGCATGCTTTTATAATCTTGTTGTAAGAAATATTTATGAATTGAACTATTAGTTGCTTATTCATGAGGTACTATAGTAAGTGACCTCTCAATGCCATTTGAACGGCACCTAAAAATTGCCAAAGCATGCCCGTTCATGCTAAAGTTGTGAACGGCACCACATCCAGATACTGAAGCATCTGGAGTTGAGAATATTTCCTAATTAAGACAATTAGAAATATGACATTATGTATTCTCATACCTTCATTTTGTTATCAGAGTTGACTTACTGCTAACATATTTTACTTTTTAGCAGTACTATAAGGAAATTCTTTTCCATACAAGCTTGAGATATGGATAACACAAAGTGTCCTGTTCAAACACTGAAAGAAGTACAACACTTCCAGATGACTGATCTGACTGGGTTGAGAATAAAAGAACTACGTACAATTGTAATTTTATTTTCCCAGAATGATTGACGATTCAGTGTCTTTTCATCTCTCGACTAAATTTAGTTAGTCTACCATACAAGTTAGGGAGATGCATAATCCAAGACTATTACCATAGGCAGAAATACAAAGCATAGTTTAACAACTCATGTAGGTTGTCAGCTCTTATCCAAGTAACTGAAAAAGATTCAGGATGAGCCCATATTTTTCTTTTTCTCAAAATTAAAAAACTTTTATTGATCACATTTGAAAGACTGTAATCTTTGAAAGCCACAGAAAAAAGATGCCGAAAGAGCTGGTCCCACAAGTATATTGGCCATACAAACAAAGTTAAATAATACCTCCACTGGTGGTTTTCATGATGGTTCCACCATTTGGATCGACTGATGATTTAGTAATCCCACCCAACTTGAGTGCCACTGAATTAGCCAAGCTCACATGCCCATCCATTCTTGATAGAAAGACCTATAGAATAAAGTACATTAATGAAACTAAAACACTATTGTGAATATTGTGGAAGGAACCAAAATTAAATTACTTATCGCTTACAGGATTATAAGGTGTAATATCGTCAATCCAAGAAGCCAACGGCAATTCACCTCCCCATAGATCATTGTTCCATCCACCGCCCAAAATCCAGGAACCTTGTTTTGCATCTGATTTTCATTTTTTTTCCTTTTAGAACTTTATACGCATAAGACTATTCTAAAAGAAAAAAAAAAATCCTTCCAATGGCTCATTCAGATCATCATTTATCATAATTTTAGTCACTCTCAACAATGCTCCCTCAGCAAACTACTTTTCATGATTAAAAGTTAGTGTTAACAGACTTCTGGTCATCATCAATGATGCATCATGCTCCCACGCAAAAAATGATATAGCAGATTAAACATAATCACAAAAAGAAAAGAATTGAGAGTTCATTTGACTAACTGCAAACATCATATTGTATTATTCATTTAATTCTATAGCTAAATTGAGAGTTCAATAGTTTCACTTTTATAGTCATATACTTCTATAGCTAAATTGAGAGTTCAATAGTTTCACTTTTATAGTCATATACTTCAAGCTTATTACAAGAGACTCTTACTGGTCAAACAAGATGACTGAACTGTTAGTGTCCTAAAGGTGTCAATGCTAATCTTTATGATCAGAAAGCTATGGTTTAGCATTTTGAATTCTATTTTTATTTTTTCTACTATTTTGGGATGTAGACTAGACCTTATAACACAAACATCTTGTCCCTGTGATATACTTTGCTTGATCTTTTGATAAAAGAATGTTTCTTATCCCAAAAGAATAAATAAATAAAGAGTGTAAAGAAAAAAACAAAAAAATAAAAAGAGAAAAATTTACACATTCTACATCCACATGCACTGTGTTTGCATAGGTTTGAGAAAATTGCAAGAAAAATAAAAAGGCAGGGTACTGACTTCTCACAGCTTCTTTGATCCTCTTCACAAATTCATCTTTTGAGTTTATGCCATGTAGTTCTACACGCATCATCTGTTTTCCATTGTCAATATTTCACACCCAACTTTATTATGCATATTGAAAAGCATTTCATTCTAGTTTTTACTCAAGAAGAATTAAAAGAGCATATCAAAATTCAGAAAAAGAAAAAAAAATTCAAAATTAATTATAGTGCTTCAGTCATACCTGCAGTCCACCAAAGATCAGATGCACATGGGAATCAATAAATCCAGGGACTACAATTTTTCCCTTAAGATCTAACTCTTTAGTCCCATACCCTACCATATCCTGCATTTATATTTTAAAATACATAAGACAAGGGTATCTTACAACATTGGATGAAACAAGTACCTTTGATTGGCAGCTTAAAATATGACTCATATCACATAAATCAATGGTAAGTGCATCTATATTTGAAATTTTATTAATTTTTCTGTGATCAGACCAAAAACAAAAAACAAAAAATTGATGCTCTGAGAAATAGATTCCAACAAGAACTGAGAAACAATTTGAGTAAAAGGACATGAACCAACATTCTCAATGGAGTACTAAATTCTAGTTACCTAAAGGTGGATTGTTACAGAATGCAGACAAAAACAAGAACGTGCTACACTTCCTCTGTATGGCCATGAGATAATGAGACTATGGGAGTATACTCAAATCAACTTTCAGATTAGAAGTTTGAATATAATCTTAGGTAAATGCATGTATAATTTTATCCGCCACCCCTGCATTTTTCCTCTGTATCTCATGTTTTTTAAATTTTGAAGGTCTTTTCTTTTCCCCTTATTTTATTTGGACTACATAAGAAACCCAAAGTCTCTCAACAAAGCAAGTCTATTCAACCAAACCATGGTTAGGGAATAGTTAATGACCAAATTCGTGGCCAAAACTCTCAACAAAAGCAAAAGATAAAACCGGTTTTTTAGATTTTCAGGTTCAGAACTGTACTTACTTGCTATGCTGAAATGAAGCTTAGCTGCATACCTAATAAAGTATCAACCATCATGAAACTGAACACAGAGAACTCTATGTTTATGTGCATACATAATCTCACACTCGCCTCGGTGCCGTGCCAGTTATCTTAAATCACTGTGAAATACTCGATATTAAGTTGCCATCACTCCTGACTCTCTCTCTCAAGTTGAACAAGAATCTAATCACAATACCACTAGCATCATATTTCACAAAGCTTCTTCAACATCAAAAACGTACACAATCACAGTAATTGGAACCTTTCTGCTCTCTAGCTTCACAATCAAGAGGAATCCAAAGTCTAATAATGTGCGTTACCTGAATTGAGGAGTAGCTTCCAATCCGGAGAATCCTTCCGTTGCGGACGGCCATGGAATGGGCAAAGGGGAGAGACTCGTCGACGGTGTATATCTTGGCATTCTTCACCACCAACTCCGCCGCCGGAGACCTCCAACTGAACCACTCTGCAATTCAGAATTGAAAAAAAAAAAAATCAAATTGAAGCGGAAAAGAAGCTGAGAAAAATTGGAGTGGGAGTGGGAGAGAAAGTTACGTCGGTTGGGATTGAGAGAAGCGAAAATGGAGAGGAGGAGAGCAGCAAAAGCTGAGAGGAGTAGGAGAGCAGACTTCATTTTTGGAATTGTGGAGCAGAGCGAGCCCCTCCTCCAGTGTCACCAACCGTTCACTTCGTCACTTGGCACTTCATTCAAATTTCGGTTTCAATTTTGTTACTTCAAATTTAAAGAAATTTTAGAGAAAGTTTCGATTTCAGTGGAAATTTTAGTTCAAAATAAAGAAATCACAGTAATTATATTTATAAATTGATATTTTTAAATGAAAATTTTACATAGACTAAACTAACCTATAATAAATATATACATTTATAATATAATTGTGATATTTAATATGGACGAGTAATTAACTAATACTGCAGTAAGGTGCTAAATTAGTATTTTTATCTGTGTAATTATTTTTTTAATTTTTTTGAGAAAAAATATAATTTATTAATCTCCTGAAGTTATAACAACGGAGATGACACTGTAAATCCCAATTACTCCAATTAGGGAAGAGGACTCACTATACCCCCTAATATAGAACCAGCGATTACAGACACCATGAGTCAATAGAGGGTCAACTGTAACCTATAGACCAAACCTATCCCAGGAGTGTCGATACATCCTTACAACTAATCTCAAGAAGAGACTAACCCATTACGACACCATATACCAAAATTGTCAGTATAAGTGTAGAGGCGTCTCCCCATTACATTGACAGCAAGAAAACACCGAAATTTAAAATAACTAGTCCATGGATATGACACCATAACAATGGCACAACCACTGAACCTAACCAAACAACCCTAAGAGACTGAAGTCAACTATAACATAAAAACGAAATAAAAGAGTACTAGAATGAACCCAATCAGGCCCAACATGGGAGCCCAGTGCCCAGGCCCAATTATTTAGAAAAGCAGCAAGGAGAGTTTGCAAGCCAATAGCCAAGCCCAGACCAGTTTCTGCAAAGCCACCACCACCGCACCACTGCCTTTGCCACACTACCCTATCTATTAGACTGCCTCCACTATTGTGCCCCGCCTCCTTCGCAAAAATCAAGAGGAAAGCAACAAAAACAATGACGAAAATAGTAAATTGTCATATCCAAACTAGAGTAGATTGGCTCCGTCGATCCAGAGGTCAAGTGATCCTAGTCTCATCGTCAGCAACTCCAACCCTTGTCCAATCCATAAACCCGGCCCACAGACACCAAGCCACAGCCCACCCGCTGTCACAAACTCCCTTTTCAACTTCCACAAATCCTGGCAATCCATAACAAAGCACTGAGGACGGTCACATATAGGTGAAGGTAAGGAACTATATGCTACTGAACAAAGCCCGTCCGACAACAACGTCAATGGACGCGCTGCCGGACGGAAGGAGAAACTATTAACTGAAAAACCTAGTGGCAACGGGAGAGGATTGATTTTTTATTTTATCTATGTGTAATTATAAATGTACTTTGTATTGACAATGTAAATGTGATTTACTTTTTTTTTTTAATAGCTGGAACTCAGTGAGAGGTTTGGCCATCACCCCTTTTTCACTAATAATTAGAAAATTACAACAGGGAGAGGGGGAGGGGGACGTAATACCAAAACTTCATGAATGAAAATGGATAAGTACAACAAAAGGAATATAAAAACTACTACGATGTGGTTCGATCTGGCTGGTTGAACTGCTTCCATTTAATATCATACAATACAGCTCTCAAGTATTTTAGAAATAATTTTTGTACTTCATCACATGGCTATTGTATGTATAGTATTCTCTTCCCACATGCAATATATATATATATATATATATGATTTTTCTCAGGTAAGGATGTCCTTAGTTTTTCTTAGGTGCGGATTTGGTGTTTTCACCCACTTTCCGATCATATTTTCACATCTTAACCTTTCAGTTTTTAGAGCCTAATGTATAGATCCCCCCTGCAAAATTTCAGCCAATTTGGTGATCGTTAAGACATCCAAAACTGCAATTTACACGAACGGACCGAATCTGTCGAACCTGAACCGTTCGTATTTATAATGGTAAATTACAGTTTTGGATACCTTAACGATCACCAAATTGGCTGAAAATTTTCAGAGGTGATCTATACATTAGGACCTAAAAACTGAACAGTTAAGATGTGAAAATGTGATCGGAAAGTGGGTTAAAACCGGAAATCCGTACCTAAGAAAAACTAAGGAGGTCCTTAGCCAAGAAGGACTGTATGTATATATATATATATATATATATATATATATATATATATATATATATATCAGATATTGTGAAATTATCTAATATGGTATTTCATTGTATGAAGCATAGGATATTTGAGATGATGTAAAAAGAGAATCATGTTGTGGTTGGAGCATTCAGCTTTATCGCAGATAAAAGCAAAACAGTTTTTCGTTGTATTTAACTTGATTGCAAAAAAAAAAAAAAAGTCAAAATTTTATATTTTTCTATTTAAAAGTATAAATGAAAAATTCATTGTCCATGATATACAGATTTCACCGAAATTTCAGAGAAAACAGAAAAGATTTCGGTGGAAATGATATAACATATTAATCGAAATTTCGGCACCTCAGAAAAATTTGAAACCTTGCCGGAAGAGAAAAGATATGGAAGATTCAAACCTTGGGGAAGAGAAGATATAAGAAAAGATATGGAAGATTCAAACAACTCAGCGCCCAACAAAACCATGGCGTCGGTTTGGGTAAAATCAATCCCCTTTCAAGATCACTTCATCTCCGATTTCTTCAATCAAAAAATCCAATTCTCCTCTCTCATTTCGGTTCTCCGCAGTTTCCCTCGTTTTTCAAATTTCTCCCGTAAAATGTCGGCATCGATTGTATCTATCACGGCGAACCCGACGACCCATCGGCGACCGGTCGTGGCCGTCGAGAAGAGGTCGACCAACATCGAACTCGTCTCCGCCGAACCGAGGGTCGACGACGACCCCCGACCCGAAAACGCCAGAGATTTGTGTCACCGGTCCATCAGAAGCGAAACCGCCGCGCCTCGCTGGCTCAGGTTCGTTCGTATTTTCGGCAAGTGGTTCGGTCTTCTTGTTTTCGTTGGTGGTCTGGCCCAGATACTCATGCGCCTCGCTTACGGCTCCACCTCCGCCGCCGCCGCGCCCATGGAGTTTACCGACTTGGAGGGTCGGATTGCGGAGGTCGAAGCGTCGATGAAGGAGACCTCTAGGATGCTTCAGGTTGGGGTGGACGTGGCGAGCCGGAAGATCGATAAGGAGGTCGGAGAGTTGAGGAAGGAAGTGGAGGACAGGGGGGTTGCTTTGGCCGGTGAATTGAGGAAATTGGAGGCTAAAAGTGAAGGGCTGGAGAGGTCCGTGGAGGAATTGAAAAGCGTGGAGTGGCTGTCAAAGCAAGAGTTTGAGAGGATTTACCAGGACTTGAAGAAGGAAGGGGGGAGTGGTGAGTTGGGTGCGAGTTTCGATGATATAATGGCGTATGCCAGGAATGTGGTTGAGAAGGAGATAGAGAAGCATGCCGCGGACGGGCTTGCGAGGGTGGATTTTGCATTGGGGAGTGGCGGTGCTGCGGTTGTGAAGCATTCGGAGCCTTATGTGGTGGGGAAAGGGAATTGGTGGAGGCGTATGAGGAGTGGGGTTCATAGTGATGCTGATAAGGTGTTGAGACCGAGTTTTGGAGAGCCTGGGCAGTGTTTTGCATTAAAAGGGAGTAGTGGGTTTGTTCAGATTAAGCTCAAGACAGCAATTATTCCTGAGGCTATCACTCTGTAACATGTTTCAAAGAGTGTTGCTTACTACAACAGAACGAGTGCTCCCAAGGACTGTCGTGCATCTGCATGGCTGCGAGGAGTGCATGATCAGGAGTTAAAAGTTCATACAGAGAAGAGGTTTCTTTTGGCTGAGTTCACATAAGACCTCGAGAAGAGAAATGCCCAGACAGTCACTGTGTTGGACTCGGCTGTGTCTAACATTGTTGACACAGTGAGGTTGGAATTCACATCCAATCATGGTAGCCCTTCACATACTTGCATATATCGTCTGCGAGTTCATGGACATGAACCCGAAACTGTTTCTGTAATGGCCAGGCACCAGTCTTATACCGTCTGCGAGTTCATGGACCTGGACATGAACCTGAAACTGCTTCTGTAATGGCCGTGCACCAGTCTTAATTGTCTTTAGATGTTAGCCCTCAAAGAAGATGAGCAATTTGTTTTTGTTGTGTTATAGTTAAACTTGGTACTTGATATATAGGTACAGATTCATGGTCGTGTGCTTAGAGTTGTTCGCTATGTCCTCTATGATTTATTTTTTATTTTTATTTTTTTTAAGAAAAAGGGTCCTCTATGATTTCTTGATAGTAGTTGTGTATTTTTCATTTATGCAGCTTGTGCGGGTCTCATTTTATTGGTTTCCAAGTATATTTTAGAAAGGAAGAATTTCACAAATTGTCACTCAGTTATGACTCATTCGACACTTGTGGTCATTCAATTTTTAAATATATCACTTTGATCACTCAACGATTATTCTGTCAATCACTTTAGTCACCAAATGAGCATTCTGTCTCGTTTTAATGTCTTCTCCCAATCATTCCAATTCATACTTCTCAATTTTTCACAATTGATGGGATGAAAATATCCTTCATATTGTGGCAAATAAATTTTTTTTAATGAAAAAAATTAACAGAGTGACTAAACTGAACGGAGTTAAAGTTGAGTGATCAAAGTGATATATTTAAAAGATGAGTGACCAAAGTGTCGAACATGTAAAAGTTGAGTGATCATTTGTAATATTTTATATTTTAGAAATTGACCACAATTTTAGTGCTTTAACTTTCAATCGATTCCAGCTTCTGTCATTCAATTTATCTTTGAATTTTGTAGTCCTACAACTCTGATCGGTGTCCTATTTTAGTCATTCTCTCTATTTGATTTATAATTTTCGTGAATGGTCGGATATGAGTCTTGGCTTCTGGCATATTATTATGAGAAAATTTTACAAACAGTACCCTAAAAATAAAGTCTATTCATTATTTCAGTACCTTAATCTTTAAAACTATATATAACAATGGTACCTCAACATTGAAACTCGATACAATATCGGTGCCTTCCGTCAATAACGTCGTGAATCTAGATTTTCCGAGAGGCAAAATCGTCTCTCCATCTTTTCCCGCCAATGACAACTCCATCAGCTGGACCATTAGCCTTTTGCCCCTTTCCCACCAAAACCATCTCTCTTTCCACCAAGAAATAATAGAACCTGACAATCATAGTCTCAACCTCCATTATTTTCTCGCCAATCACCATTGTACTTACACGGATTGGATTGGATCGGTTTTGACTCCAAACCGTCTCTATGCCAAAGTAAGCGGTTTAGACATTTTAGACAACCGGTCATTGAGAGTTTAGTAGCAGGGCTTCCCAAGCGTGAGACATCGATGAATAGTTCCACAACAGCGCCAACGATGCTGCAAAGCAAGCTGTGACATCATCAATGGAGGAGGAGGTGGCCATCTTAAAGCAAGGAATGGCAGCAGATCGACCAGAGGCCGTCGTATTAGGTTTGCTTGGTGCGAAAGCGTCAGAGCAGCGCTTATAAGATTCTAGCTATGCTTCTTCATGGTTTTTACATTTTAATGGAAGTTTTGGAATTAATTGGTGAACCACAAATGTTTTTTTTTTTGTTTTACCATCTATTTGTTAAAAACAATTACAATTGACTACAATAGTTCTATAGCAAAATATAAAAGAAGACTAATATTTCAAAAAAAAAATTTTATATATATATATATTTACAAAATCCCATAATTAAATCCCTTCACTCAAAATAATTACCTAAACAAGTCATTTAGATAAGGGTTTTTATCCATTTACCCTAATTCTACTGTCATTTATTCCACTTACTCCATTAAATTTCTTCAATTCCCCCTTACCCATAAAGACTAATAAGATCTTCCCTAATGCCTAATTAAGTTTTTTTTTTTTAGATTATTTTACCCTCACCCGTTTATTACATAGAGAGAAAAAGAAATGGAAGAGAGAGAAGTCATAGGAGACTTCGCCAGAGTCCCATCACCATCACCAGCAGCAGGACTCCGGTCACCAACAGTCAGATTCCGGTCACTGTCCGTAGGACTCTAGCAACGATCGCCGAATTCCGGTTACCAGATGCCACCCACCTGACTTCTTTGAAAACCTCACCGGAGGTCTCTAAAGAGGTTGTCGAAGATCTCATAGGTCACCGGAAATATTTATTGCCCCCAAATAAACCTTTATTGTCCTCCAATAAACCTCTGTTGACCCCTAATAGAGGGGCAATAAATCTCTATTTCCCCAAATAGATCTTTATTGGGGAGCAATAGAGGTTTATGAAACCTCGTTGGAAGTCTCCAAAGAGTTGTCGGAGATCACATATGGGGCCGGAGAGGTTTATTTCCTCTGCCAATAGACCTTCATTGCCCCCTAATAGACTTTTTGGTCACCGAACTGAGAACTAATCTTTCTAAAATTAGAAAAATAAAACTTTGATAAAAACGAAAAAAAAAACGAGGAGATACATCAATTCAAAAATTTATTACCCCTCAAAAGACGTTTATTGTCCTCAGTAGACCTTTAGCAGACCTCTATTGCCCCTCAATAGACATTTATTGCCTCCCAATAATTTTTTTTCTTTTTTTATTTCCTCCAAGGCAGAACTGCCCCCATTTTGCAAAAAAAAAAAAAAAAAAAAAAAAAAAAATTGGGCACCCAATTGCATTGCATCCATACACCAATGCACACAAATACAAAAAATTCCTATTGAACAATAGACATTTATTGCCCCCCATTAAAACTTTTTTTCCTTCTTTTTTCTTTCCTCCCGGGTTTCTGCCCTCATTTTGATAAAAATAAATAAATAAATAAATACATTTGATTTGGGCACCCAATTGCATTGCATCGTCCTGCTAGTCCTGCATCTTCCTTAATTCTATATAGGCCGCCCAATGGGGTTGGTATAATGAAAGCATGCTAGGCTGCAATTGGGGTGGACGCTGCAGGGCTTCTCCTAATAATAGGAAATCTCTTGTTCGAAACCCAGCTTGCAAAAAACATCCCTTGGGGAGGGGACATATCCAAGTTGCTCCTAACCCCTAAGTGGTGGCTCACTCGGCCACCATTATATTGTACCAAAAAAAAAATATTATATAGGTGCCAAAAATTCAAGATCTCCATATCTTCCTATGTTTCTGCATATTCATATTCCAATTTCACTACGCATGCGTGGCGTGTGTGATCCATCTAGTCATATATACGACAACTAATAATGTAGCATAGTCGTTTCTGATCGAATAATTCAAATTGGACTTAAACCGCATTAACGAATCCTGTTATGTTCAAAACCATCAAAGTGACTGCCCAAGGTGAGCAACTTTGTTTCTGTTTTCATTTTAGTAAGTATGAATCAGTTTGTCAATTCAGCTTCAGCTGATGATTTCAGTTTTTGCTGATGATTTCGGTTTATGCTTTGTTCATTGTGTTGTATATTGATGTGTAAAAGATTGATACAGATCAATTTGACTTTATGTCATTTCAGTTTACAAAAGTTCAAGTTCAGTTTCTGTTTTCATTTCAGTTTCGGCTATTTAGTTCAATTTGTTGTGTATTGATGTAGGAAAAGAGTGATACATATCAGTTAGTGTAAATTCAGTTTGAATTGCAATGAGCCAATGATGCAATTTGTTATTTTGTTCATTTCAATCAGTATAAATTTTGTTTCTGTTTATGTATTGATGATTATGCAGTTTTTGACTCATTTGTGTACTCAGTTCATTATTCATGCAGTTTGCCACTTTCTATTTTGATTTGCAGTTTCTGTTGTGGATCTTGTGGTTGTTAATTTGTTAATCACTTAATATGGTTGTTTGTGTTCAATTTGCAACTTTGCAATCTGCAGTTTGTTTTTGTTTTGTGTTTTTGCTTTCAGTTTTGGTTCCATGTTTTGGGACTATTTTGCTTTTGTTTTGATTCCATGTTTTGGGACTGTTTTGCTTTTGTTTCGGTTCCATGTTCAATTATACTATTAATGTAGGAATTCAGTTTTAAAGCAGCTCTCTATGTGGATCAAAGAATGAATGCAATTGGAAGTTGGAACGTGGAGTAAACTGGTTTTTCGATTTCAGTTTGTTTGTTTTTTCATTGGAAGATGTTTATGTGGAAGACTGCACGACTGCAATATTTGTGGATTAATGCTTTGTGCATTGTACTGACTGCATCAGTTCATTGTTTGATTGTTACCTTTTTTCATTGTTTCTTTTTCTGATTTTCATGCCATTAACTCATTAAGCCATTAAGGCATTAATGCATTGATTGCATTCTGTAATAGTGTAATCTCTAGTTTTGTATTGTATTTCTGGAGATGGAACATTGAAGTTCATCAATTGATTCAGTTTATATGTCCTGTGCTGCAGTCTGGAATAGCTCAGAACTGTAAAACTCTCAGTATTTGTTGTTATGTACAGGAACCAAAAATAGGTCAAAACCGAACCCGAACTGAGCTGTTCGGTTCCAGAACGGTTTCTAATATAAAACACATCATAACCGAACTGGAAAAAGCTTAACGGTTCCGGTTCCGGTTTCGGTTTCGGCATAAAAAAAAAAAAAGACATTTTCAGAACCAATCCCAGGCCTACTTAAATGTATCATTTTGTCCAACATGACACGACTTATTTATCAAATGGGTTAAGCGGGTTGGAAATGGTAACTCGTTTAATAAATAGGTTGGGTTTGAGTTTAAATTTTCGACACGATTATTAAATGAGTTGAGTTTGGATTTGTTTTCTGTAACACGACAAATAACTTGACCCGACACAAATCCAACACCGACCCTTTGGCAGCCCTAAGTATTGTGTTGTCGACAATAATGAAGGGCTAAATTTTAGCCCTTTAAATAATTTTTTTGTATACAGTATTGAAAACCGTAATCAAAATAACTTGTTTATTGTTTATTGCTTATTCAAGTTGGTTGAGCAAATTATTTTAACCTCAAGCGGTGGTTCGAAATTTGTCATTATATAATTACCATTCAACATTATTGAACTGTTCAATGGTAATTATATAATGACAAATTTCTCTAATAGTTGATTTTATTATATTTCTCTAACAATTGATCAAAGAATGAATTGAAAATACATTGTGTGTGTATGTTTGGTGGGGTGGTAAGGCTTTGGCCTCATATATAAGAGGTCAGAGTTCGAGCCAGGGTGGGAATGGGGTGGAGTTTTTTATTTAAAAAAAATTGAAAATACATAAGTCTTAACTGGTTCTAATGGATTTGAGGGAGAGAAAAAAATATACATCGGTCTTAATGGATTCCAATGGCTTTGAAAAAAGGTTTGAAAAAAAGAAAAAAATATGTTTAAGGGTCTTAACGGGTTCCAATGGGTTTAAAAGAAAAAAAATAGGCAAAATAGCTAAATTACCCCCTAACTTTTTTCATGACTGCCGATTTACCCCATGACATTTTAATTTTGATTATTTACACTCTCACATTTCTAAATGTTGCCAATTTACACCCTATAGTTAAACTTTAAATTTTCCATCCAATTTCTCCGTTAATTTGGTTAGCATGTGAGGGGCCTTTTCGTCTCTGCAATTGTCACCTAAAAAAAAGAGTGTTGCTATTTGTACCGAACAAAAATCTTAGTACACCCTGGCCAACTATAAATTTTTTGCCTCTAATCTTCCAATATTACCCTCATATATTAATAAATCAAGGAAAAAAAAATACAAAATTACTTTGTTAAAAAAATTAAAAAAATACTGCTATTCGTCTCCCACAACTGAAATATTAATGACTAGTCTGAGCTTCAAAGAAAAAGAAAACCAAAAACCTAAATGATCAAAGATAGTTTCTCCTTCAGTGGTATGAACATCCAATCATTTGATGTGACTAGCAGATATTAATTAAGCGATCAGTTGCAAGCTAACGACCAATCTTGAAATAAAGGGAGTGAAGAAGAAGAAGAGATGGACAAGAAAAAAGCGACAAAGGGCAAGTTTTTTTTTTCTTCTTTTAACGAAGAACAGTTTTGTTTTTTTTTCTTTAACGATGTGTTGGTTTGTTTAATTTTTTTTTGGGTAATAGTTGAAAAGACGAAAAAGTCTGTCACGTGCTAACCAAGTTAACGGAAAATTGGATGGAAAGTCTTAAAAATAACGATAGGGTGTAAATCGACAACAATTAGAAAAGTGAGGGTGTAGATAATCAAAATTGAAATATTAAAGGGTGAATCGGCAGCTATGGGAAAAGTCAGGGGATAATTTGGTTATTTTGCCAAAAAAATATTATGTTCACAGTCTTAATGAATAACCTGCAAACCCGCCCATTAAAACTTGTTAAGCTAACAAATTCTTACCGTGTTGACCTGTTAAAAACCCGCATGGTACCCACACATTGGCAGGCAAATTGAACATAATTCAAATTTGCTTCAGTTGGTAATTCAGGATGCAGCTTCAAGGCATAAACAGACCAAAACAAAATTTGGTTGCATCCCCATTAATTTGACGACAAACATGATGAAACTATTTATGTAGGAGACTTGATGGCTCATAAAAGTAATAAAATGACACTTATGACTGATTTATTATTATTTATTTACTTATTTCCAAAGAGGATTGGGAAGACCCAACACAATGCTACTTAGCATTACTGAGTGCTACTTGGCATTATACACAGTGCTACTTGGCGTTACCGAGTGCTTCTCAGAGAGAGACACCATGCAGGTACATTACAAAGATGAGCTTCTGGCGTTCAATGAAATTTGACAAAATGCTACCTACAAATTTGCAAGAGTAGAATAGAAATGAAGCCATGAAGGCTCCCAAATAGATATTAAGATGTTATGCCAGGTTATGACCTTATGGTTGTTATAAATGATGAGGGTAAATTGCTGGGTTTATCACTTTATTGACAAGATAAATAAAAGTTGAGTAAAAGGATTGTTCTCTCATTAAAATTAGCGAACATAGTGAAGGGAAACATCTTATTTCATAGCGATATGAAGGGAAACATCGAGTCCCCTACAGCCCTTGATATAACTATAGTTGAAGTTGAGATTTGTAGATATCATGGCCAGAGGTTGCAGGAGTTATTGGAGAGAGCCTAATTGAGAATGAGCTTGGAACAGGAGGAATCAGATACTTTTCATGGACACATGGAGACCAACTATCATCCCCGGCCAGGCCCATGTGCTTGTGATCAAGATGAACCTGAAACACCATAGACCATAATAGAACCTAGATTAACCTAAAAAAACTAGTCAAATACTAATGAATTTCTAGAAAGAAAAAATATAGATGAATAGAAGGAAGTACCTCAATGTCATCTCCTCTGATAAGATCTTCATTATGTGTTGCCCGATCCAGCTCAGCTGTGGTGAAGTAACTTGCATTTATTTGCATGGGTGGAGAGCTGCCATATATTGAAGCATAGATTCCCAAACCATCCTTGTTTTGAAATGTCACCCACCTAACGTCTGCCCTACCTGAACATTCCCCAGGAACTATATAAGGGACATGCAGATCACTCACTTTCTGCTCATAGACTCCAACATGAGCAGCTGCTTTTCTGTCTGGATAACATTCAAATGGTCCTCTTCCGTACCATTTAATCTGGTCTATTGACTTCTCCAAGTGGAACTCAACTCCCACACGTGGCAGAGGCGGAAGGTTCGAACTTGGTCTTACATTGCATTCAACAACAACGTCCCCTGAACCGTAGATTGTGTAAATCACATCAATTTCAATTAAGGCATTTGTGTCTTCTACCACAGCACCATCCCCACTGTTTGGAACACCATCCCCACTATTTGGAACACCGAGAAAAACAACAGCTACTTTCACAAGATGGTCAGTCATATTCTGTACAGAACAGCTCTTGGTAATATAATGAAGGTTATCAATATGAGCAGCTTGCCACTTGGACGAATAACTACTGGCACCTCCGCCTTTGTCATTATCTGTGGGTGCCCGCCAAAAACATGGAAATATGCCTTTTGTCATCAAAGGAACTCCTTCCACCTACATATGTTATGATTCTTCTTTTCAGGAAGTAGGAACAATACTGACAATGTTAACAAAAACTCAGACATAAAATCACGGTGGAACAGTAGTCCACAAAGATCCTTTTGTAAAACAAGTCAAACATGATCATTCAAACACAAAACAGAACAAATAGCCAGGCGAAAAAAATCATAAAACATTGACAGAAGCTTCTACATCCAACTTGGGTACCCAATAATTCAGCATAACAGACTCCTGTCAAGTCCAGACTGTTGCAGTGAATCAACTGGATGAAACAAGTGTCTATTCAAGTTGAAATAAACAATAAGAAACAAATATGAGTCCAGAAAAGGTATCCCCAAACAAAAAATCCTTGAAACTATGAGAAAAGATTGTTAGGAGATAACCAACAGACCCTGAGTTTTATCTATGGGGTCTGACGCAAACCTCTGAACCCCTCAACAGTCCCATCACTCTTGGCATGTAAACTGTCTTATTCAGTATGACCAAGTTATCGAGAAAGGGTCTGTTTTTGCTCAAATTTCTCAACCCAAATGACCTACATTCCGTGGACGAGATAAATCTTTCCAACTAACCAAGAGATCCATCTTTCCTTTACCCACTACTTCCAACATAAGATTTTCAATCCTTTCAGCTACTTCAATGAAAATCCGAAATAATTAAATAATAGATTGGAATACCAGCTAAGATTAACTGCCTCCCACCCTGAGAAAAAAAAATTAAAAATATATAATAAAAAGAATTGGCCCCCAATTGACTAAACTGCAAAAGAAATTGTGAATACAGCCCTTCATCCACCTTCTCCATATATATCCCACCGTTTTTGCTTCCGATACTAGACTGAAGAACCCCAGTCCACATATTCATATGCCTCTCAGAAATATCAAATAATCTAGCTTCAGTTTTACCAACCATTGATATACTCTTCCATCATCATTAACCCCAGCAGTTGCATCTAAAATATACCCACCTCTCTTTGATATGGTGATGTAGCATCATCCAGAACCTAAATCAGTCTAAATGAAATTGGAACTAGGCTAAGCAGCTGGTATTCGCTAATGTTCATGTTATCCTGTTTTTATGTATTGACTTGCTCACACCATCTCGCCTTACCTGAGGAGCTATTGTGAGGGGAGGAGGCTACTGAATAAAGAAAGGTGGCTAATGTGGGTACTTCACGTAGGATATTGCAGACCCACTTGAAAATGGGCAAATGGGCCAGCAGAGTCCCACCCACTATTCCACTAGACAAAAACACCTCACAAACTCTCATTTAGTCCACTTTCATAAAATGCCTACTACCATTTGGTCTAGTAGCATAAGTCTTCCATTTGTCAGTGGGAAGTCCTGAGTTAAACTCATAAGCTAGTTGTTGGGTATACTCAGTTCAAAAAAAAAAAAAATCAGCAGTGTTGAAGTGCCAATGAAAATGTATCCAGACCAAAGAGTTAATTCTGGGGAACTCAAAAGTGCCTTCCTAAAACGTGTACAACAAACTCATAAAACGTTAGACTAATTCCATACGATTATACATACTTCATATATTCAAAACCCTGTCTATATCACCCAGATACTTTGTGACATTGATAAAAGCTTAAAATCACAAACAAAAGTCCAAAAGAGAGTCTGGAAACACGACAAATAAACATCAGTCTGTAAGACAGTAACAGCTATCAAATTGAGCATAATAAATGAGAGGGACCTTTGATTTTAAGGAGAAAATAAATTTTCTGGGAGATTCTAAACATGCTTCAGCATGCTATCAATAAATAAACAAAAAGAACAATGGTGGAGAAAATACCTTCCAGCTTTCAACTGTTCCCATTTTAAGATTCAGTATTATCTCCCAGGCATTCTGTTGGCTGACTTTGAGTGTATCTCCAAGAATTTCCTTAAGGAATGTAGTATCTTTCATCTTGATGACCTGGAAACCAAGGGCAATCATGAAAGGTTATTAACATAACGAGTAATGCAAACTACATTCTTAGTGGTGAGGTAGGTACTAAGCAAAAGCAACTACATGAGGAACAAATTCTCTTTTGGCAAACTGGAATTGTGTAGATGAGATGACATGACCAGCTTCAACCCAGCATGTGGAATGCAAAAGCTTAGCACTTATTGTTAAGAAAAACTCCTCTGCTGATGATGAAGCCCATAGAGTATGCCACGGAGCTGACTGCAACTCAATATGAAAAGTCTTCTGGGGTTCAATCAAGGGAAGGGATAAATTTCCAGATCCAAGTTCACATCCATCTCCATGAGCAGCCCAGCAAAATTCCAATGCTTTTGTTGTTTCATATAAGTAAGTATTTGTTATCTGCAAAAGGAAATTCAGCTCCTGCCAGATGTAACAAAAATATGCAGAAAGCTAAGTATGTGAGAAGTACCTTTAATGTTCCTTCACTAAATGAAACCTTGATTGGCTGGTACACATACTTCACTTCTGAAAACAATAATCAAAGCCATAATTAAATTGAAAGTTGACAAAACATGCTAGTATTTTCTGTATTTTCTTAAGGAACTCCAAGGAAAGTGGTAATTGTAAGAATGATACAGATCATCAAGTTACCATGCATTGCAGGATGAGGAGTTCGATCGGGCCATACAAGGCCATTCAAACAGAAGTTTAAATCATTAGGAACATCACCAAAGTCACCACCATATGCCCAGTATTTAGTACCATCAGCACTATCTTTCAGTAAGCCCTATAAACAAAGAGAAAATATATTAGCCCCTGAAAAGTTCTGCTTCTGAACAAATAGAAAAGTGTGTCTTTGTGTGTGTATAAACTATAAATTTATAATGAAAAGCCAGCAGATCACAAATCACGAATTTACTTAACATCATAAGGCTTCAATAATCTACTCATATTAACTGAGATGGGATAACATTTATCTGTTGAGTAAAGCAGGTGTAAAAAGCATCACGTTTTCAAGTGCTTCACTCATCTTAGTCACATGCCCATGGACAAAGATTTAGGCCAAATGAAATTATTCAGAATGTGCTCTATGAGTGTGCTTTTATTCACTGTGACCTAGAACCAGAGACATGTCAAAGTGGTTTCTCATTTGCTAAATTCAATAGACATAAAGAAAGGTAACTTAAGACTAAAGATGCTTGACCTGATCAACCCAATCCCAGATAAAGCCTCCTTGAAGACCAAATGTGCCATCAATTGCTTCCCAATATTCATGTATATTTCCATTGCTATTTCCCATTGCATGTGAATACCTGCGATTGATTTCAAAATCCTTAAGTGAAGATATTTACTTGCCCATATGCATTAACAGACGCATCTTTGCATAACTTTACATAATAACGAAACATGTTAGACTAACAATGGTTCTTCGCCCATACCGAATAGGATAACAGCTTAAGCTTTATAATAGTAATAAACTAACAAAATTTATCATAGGCACTAAAGCAGAACCCCTTTTAAAATACCCACAATTGCAACCTCTATATAAGTACAGTTTCACATATGGGGTTTTGCTTATGGAAGGCCCATGGCATAAAGGCTAGTGTAGAGGACAGAATATTTGTTAATCAAATCCTATCTAGAACTGATGAAATGTTATTCAGACAATAAGATCTGAATGAATAACAGAGAGCTTCTAATCCTATCAGCTTAAAGACTTTAGTGAATAACAGCAAACCAAACGAACTTTTCCAAACAAACAATAACATCAAATTACTTACTCGCACAGTATTAAAGGACGTGTTTCATTTGGATCTTTCGCAATCTTCACAATGTCCCAAACACGCATATACATGGGGCATATAATATCTGTAGACGGGGTTCTGGATCCTCCCCCTTCGTAATGTAACAGCCGTGAAGGATCCTTTCCACGAACCCAACCTAAAGCAAGTGACCAAAGATCCATATCAATAAGTGATGGGAAAAGGATAGAAATAGAGAGACACCGAAACCAACTTCAGTTCAGTCACACCTCGCACCCTTCAAATATTTGTTAAAGAAACATTAATATTTTTAACATTTAATATATAGCACAGAAAAAGATAGAGGAGGTAGAGGGTCTACAAAAACTCATAGAAAAGATGATCTTAACTGACTACCCAACTTTACAAATATTACTCCAACAATTGAGAAATTTCAAAAACTATCCCAAATGTAGGCCCTTCTAAAGTCCTATGTGATCAAGTAGTGCTTGATCCCAAATATACCTGAATTACACCACGAAAAAGGGTTGGTGTATATTTCCCATACATAATTCTAACAAACTATAACTTTCTCATTCGTTACTTCACTGCTGTTGCATTCACCTTAATTGCACTCATTACCTCAACTCTAAAGCCGAACATTACCTTTCCTATGAAAAAGTTCATCCCCCTACAAGCTTAGTTACCACAACCCTAACCAGTTGCAGGATTTTTTGAAGAACTATCCACCGTCCTGGGATTACAGCAAATAGTTTACTTTAATCTTTATTACAAACTTATGTAAATCGATTTTTATTATCGTTTTTAAATTAATTTGAAACAGAGAAAACTTACTATACCAAAATTTCTTAAAGCCCCACCCCTACTCTAGAAGCTTTTAAGCATGAAAGTGTCAAAACGATATAGTAAAAAAGAAACAAATCCATATTAAGAATTGAAACAGTAATTCTATAACCACACCAAAAATGTCCATACGATTATGAATGAACTACTTATGAATGCTATATGTTTTTTATTTAGTACATATATAGCATTAATAAAGGTTTCTTCAAAGCCTAACCAACACAACAATATGATTAAAGCAATCAGTTACCAGCTAAAGCAGAATGATTAGGTCCATATCCAGATTCATTTCCCAAGGACCAAGAGATGATGCACGCATGATTTTTGTCCCTCTCAACCATGCCTATCACACGGTCCAACATTGCAGTTGCCCAACTGGGTTCCAAAGTCGGATGCTTCACATGTCCAGTATAATCGAAACCATGGGTTTCAATATTGGCTTCATCTATCATGTACATGCCAAACATGTCACAAAGCTCATACCAGCGGGGATGTTGAGGATAATGGCTGTTTCTTACAGCATTGATATTGTATTGCTTCATTAAAACCAAATCCTGTATAAAATTATTAACTCGGTAAATATAACATCTACTTGAGTTCCTATCAACTGGCAAGCAGAGAATGGAAAAGAGGGAGCAACAGTGCTACAGTAGGTGTCACCTTAACCATGCACGATTCTATGTTTGTCTTCCCCAGACGTGGATGATGCTCATGCCTGTTCACACCCCTTATTATTATCGGATGCCCATTAACAAGCAGCTGCTTAGGGGCTTTTGATACTTGCCGTATGCCTACTAGGCATGATTCACAGTCCACAATATTGCCAGATGTATCTTTCAATATCACAACCAGAGTGTACAGATTCGGCTGTGCATGAGTGTAAACAACCAGACAAGCCATTAGGATGAAAGATCTATGTAAGTGCTAAAAAAAAAAAAAATAGTTTAACAAAGAGGGGGAGAAAGTTAATTACAGTGAACGAACATTAATTAGTAACTCTAAAATGTTTGAGCGGTCCATTAAACAAAAACACAAAAGCAGCCCCAAACCCAGGATACTGAGAAAGGAACTTTTATTGAAAGAGGAAGCCAGATACAAGAAACAGCCGTGGACAAGTTCACAGCTCCAAGAAACAAAACAAAAACAAAAAAGACTACAACAGGACTAGCCTAAAATCAGATAAAACCTAGGCAAAAAAAAAAAAAAAAACTCAACAACAGCAGCCTTAGGCCTCATTTGGTTCATGGAATTGAGGATTTGGGAAAGGAAATGTATTCCTTTCCTATGTTTGGTGTGCCCAAGGAAAGAAACAACTTTCCTTTGAGAAGGGAAATTATGGGGGAAAGTGAATCCTCTCATCCTCCAAAGGATTCATTTTCACTCCCACTTTCCGAGCATTAAATGTGCATTAATTACATGATAAAAATACATTTATATCCTTGTTAAAAATTGTTATTGACAATTTTATTTAGAAAGTTTATGATTTGTGTTTTAATATATGAGGATATGAATAAAATATTAGTATAATTTAGTTTCCTTTCCTTATACAAACCAAACACTACAATGGAAACATATATTTTCCCGTTGCTTTCCCAATTTTTCCAAACAGCGGAAAGGAAAGCCAGTGGAAAATTTGTTTTCCTTTCCCATGAGATTTCCTAAGGAATTGATTTCCTTTCCTTGAACCAAACGAGGCTTAGAGTCGAGAAAGACAGAAGTGAGAAGCCTTTAAATGCAACACAGACAGAAGCCCACAGGGTTGACAAGAACCTAACTTTCTCCAAAACGTCCTCCATCTTCACTCCATATCCCCCTATTCCTTTCCATCCAAATTACAGCCAAAACACTGCAACTCCAAGGAGCTGTAGCCATTTCCCTTTGCCAAAGCCCGTCTGAATTTCACTTGTGGTGCAAAGGTTACACATGACGCACAGATGGGGAGAAAAACGACAACTTGGCCTTCTTCACCAAAACACTCCCAAGGCAAAAATATTTTTGTATTGCTTAAAACGCAAGTGTATTGCTTGAAAATAGTTTTACTTCAGAACAAAATAGAAAGTAAGAAAAAGAAAATAATCAGATGAGCTTCCCACCTGCTCTGCAGACCAAAGCCTTGGCACTTCCAGTCTCCCTACCAGCAAATAATCACGAAATCCAAGAATTGTGCTGGGTGAGAGATCAAGCTTTAGATTAGCTACATTTGACGAGAGCAGATCAGCAGATCCACCACTGCTGTACCAGTTCCCACTGTCAAATAACGCAGCTTCTATAGTGAAATTATCAAGAACACTGTCTTTAGATGTTTCTTGGGAGTTATCTATTTTCACTTCAACCTGGACAAAAAGTACATAAAATAACAATTTAGACTTTGGATAAGTCAATGAATATTGCATTTGATAGAAGGGTAGATTCTAAAAGCATGAGTAATGAATCTATGACAATGTGCATTTAATAGACAACGGTACCATTTCATGTATTTTTTGGAATAAGAAAAGAGACTTTATCACACAAAGCTGATGGCTTACAAAACACTACATGCTATGGCAACTGGCAAGTGTCCGCCATCTAAATAAAACACAAAATATCATGGTTATATCTATTGCACGTTTGAAATAAAAAGATCCTAAACACCAAGAAGTTGAAAACAAAAAGGTCCTTCTCAATAATAAAGTCTTGCCTGTATGTCTGCATAAGAGAAATCCTCGGCCAGATTCGATTTGAAGAAATAATCTGCAATAAATACCTGCACATCAATTATTTGGAAGATTTAGTGTCATGCAAGGCTCCAGTAAAGTCAGAACAAATTGTCATCTGATATATCTGATAAATCAGGATGATGAATAACATATATTAGACATATACTTAATCTAAATCAAATATAAATTAGCACAACAAGGAACTCAGTCAAACTTCCATTTAAACATTCTAGTATTACATTTTACAGTTTCCTTGCCTGCCACGTCTATTTTGCAGAATGTGCAAAGGAGGTTGGGGAAGAACAAAATCATGTGTGTTTACACATAAAGAAATGGAATGATCTTTTCATTTGCACAGATAAGTACCCACGTGAATCATCCATGCATAAATAAATGTCTGCAGTCTTCAGCTATATACTAACTCCCAGAATGGCTGTTGCTTAAAGTTTAATGTAAGTTTGTAACTAATACAAAACAAAGAGATTTATAAACAAGAAAGAAGAGAACTGAAACCTGTGGCTTGGAAAGAAGAAGCACATCACGATGAATGCCAGATAACCACCAATGATCTTGATCTTCAAGGTAAGAGCCATCACTCCATCTAAATACTTGAACAGCTAGTACATTTTTCTTGTTCGTCCCACAAGGATAACAATAACCAGTGATTTCAAATTCAGCAGGAAGTCGACTGTCCTGACTGACCTACCACAGGAGTGAAAACATTTGTTAATGTATGTAACAGGGCATTCTTACCAAACTATGCATCACTCATAAGAGGAAAGCAATCTACACTTAGATGTAGCAATACTTAAAAGATAGAACGGTAAGATCCATAAGACTGACAAGAACAAGTTTTTCTTTTTTATAATATTTAGAACAAGAACAAATTTACCATCACAACTATGTAGGTTACGCCTCATTCAGTTTCACTGGGTAAAAATTCAACAAGACAAAATCAATATGCTAACAGATTAGAAAATCACTAAACAATTCAAATGATACTTTTTTAGAATTCACCCCCACCACCACCACCAAAAATAAAAGATAATCACAGATCTGATGACTTTATGTGCAGGTGGTTTCTTATCAATTAGTATCAGGCACAAAAGAGTACCAACACACAGCTTGAAGATGTGCTTTATCTTGTATGTTAGTGTACCCCTCTGTTTCAGTATTATTCTTTACTTTTTGTTACTTTTTGTTTTTATTTTATTTGACTGTTATTCTGTACATTGCAAAAGAAAACTCTCTATTCATAAGTCTTAGTCACTATATTCCCTGCACAAATTCTAGAAACATCTACCTTGGTGACAAATGTCCATGTAAACTACACGTCAACCGGGAGAAGAGTCGGTGAATCAAAATTTAATATATAGTATAGAGGGAAAGCATCTGCTCATAAGAAATTAGTATGAAACTATGCATGAAAATTAAAACAAATAAAACAGGGTCTTCTACAAGTATATTTTACCTATATCCTACAGGAACTCCATTTATCCATGCACAGAAGGCAGAATCGACAGCTTCGAAGTGCAACAAAATTCTGCGACCTGCCAAAAGGTAATCACTGTCATCTAAAGTATAGCTGGCTTAAGACAAGAGAGAGCACATAAGAACAGAAACATCAATAATCAAAAGATTTCTATCAAAGGATGCTGCAGATGACTGTAAGCCAATGATCACGTTAACCGTATCATTTTTTGTCACATAATCAGCAGAGTTGAGTGGTGCCTTTTAAATGAGAGCCATAGATAGATGTAAAATATTATTACCCAATGTAAACAAATAACTATTTAAACATATCCAACAGATAACATAGGACTCACATCCTACAAATATTTCATGTACATTGTGACAGTTGAACAAGAAAAATGGTTACAATTTACAGTATTAATAAAGTTCATAATAAAGCTTTTTAGATGTGTGCAAAATATAACCTGGTACAGTTTCTGTACTGTACTGGGAAATAAAATGGTAGCATCACCAAATAGTAATCAGTTATGATAATCATCATACAACGATGTGTGCAAGATATAACCTGGTACAGTTTCTGTAGTGTACTAGAAAAAAAAAATGCTAGTAAACAGCTATGATAACCAGCATACCATTCCATTCTTTGGGGATGACAAAATCTGTCCTATAGCAGCCAGTAGGGTTGTCCACAGGAACAAAAGGTGGATCAAGTGGAAATGGATATACAACATTAGTATATATAGGCCGATCAAATCCATGCATCTGCCAATTTGAAGGAACTGTTCCATTAGAGAGAATAAAATAATGAGACATGGTTACAGGATAAAAGTTGCATGATATCAATATCAAGTTTCTGAATCCTTACAAAGATAAGGAAAAATATTATTAATAAGTAACATAAATAGCTCATAAACTTGTTCAGCGACAGCATCGTTAAAGTTAAAATAACATTATCAGGATATCAGGAGCTAAAAAATACTATTAATTTAACTAAAAAACTAAGAAAAAAAATGTAGGAAAAGAGAAATATGGAATCATCAGATCATAGTACCTGCACTTGTGAAACCATTTTAATAATTACATAAGCTTCAATTAAACCTACAGTTCATACCATAAATTAATATCTGAAAACTGAAGAACTGCCATATTACTGTATAATGTGGTGAAAGCTGTCTGGGGAAATTGAAGAATTTTGGGTCATCAACCCATCCCGATTCCCTGATTCCCAAAGGATGTTCTTAACTGTAGACTATTCATTTCTCGAAAAGCAAAGAAAGCTGAAACCTTATAGGGTGCAATAAGATATTTTGAGGATCATACTCATCATAGAGTTTGGGAGTGGAAGAGAAATTGGAATCAGGTGCGGGTTTGGTCTGCTCTGTAGGCATTGGCTACTACTAAGTTTAGGGACCATTCCCTTCTATTAACTAGTTAGTCCCAATCATTTTTCCATACTACTTGCTTCCAACTTAAACAAGAATGGCACAAAAAGCTTAGTGTCCATGAGACATCAGATACAATCAAGAAGAAAATAATACCGATATCTAAACAGTGAGGTCCTCTCTTTCTCTCTCGGCTGTGAGTGTAGGATATTGTCCACTGTTTTTATATTCAATTCTTTAATATGAATCATAATTCATTAAAAGAAAATAAATTGTGCACCTCAGAACAGTGGACAAGAAATCCACAGAACTGGAAAAAAAATAGAAAGGCGAAGAAGTAACAAGAACTTTCAAAAAACTAGAGAACAGCAGCTCTCCAATATGAAGAAATTGCAAAAAGAGAAGTATCCCAAACTCCAAAATGACTCGGGCCCATAAAGAGGCAAGAACGTGAACCCTCTCCTGCAGATTACCCAGCTCCTCCCACCTCCTGTCCTCAAAAATTCTTTTGTTTCTTCTTCCATCCAAATGGCCCAAAAGACCTTTCCCTTGTTCCTCGCATCAAAAAATTTGTGCCTTCCACTCAACGTAGCCACAGAAGAAGCTGGGTTATCACAATTGACCATGGCCTCTTGTCAGTCTTTTCCAAAGGTCTAAAGCAATTGGACAGTGTAATAACTAAAGTTTTTGCTTAGTAACTCATCAGCCAAAGATTAAAAACTAGAGATAATATTATTACTTCTTAACATATTGATAGATCTTGTCCTTTTGTTGCAATGATCTGGAAACAATTGATCATCAGTTTATGAAATGTAGCCACTCCCTGCAAAGTTGGGAAAAATTTTCTCAAACTATTAATCCTTTACATTAGCCTCACTCTTTATTGGCTGGATTCTCTGAAGCATTACTCGTCTATGACTAATTTTGTTCTCTGGCTGAAAATCTTACCATGCGTTAAGATATCTGGCATACTAGAAACTTCTAATATTTAAGTAGGTACATAGATCTCCTAATCAAATACTTTATGTGGCTGCAACAATAACTACTCAATATCGACTCTTTAATCATCAAAGGCCATGCAGAAGAAAATTCAAAAGCTTATCATATAGCAGCCTCCTCATGAAATTTTGTTAAATTAAACTATGATGGTTCAGGTTGTTAACAGCATAATGGAGCTGCTGGTTTTGTTATTAGAGATGACAGAGGAAATCCTATTGTTGCTTCTCTTGGTCATACTAATGTCCTGGAGGCTGAAGCTACTGCTTCAAGAGCTGGCCTTATGGCAGCTGCTACTCATGGTTATACAAATCCCAAAGATTCTGACTGACAGTATGAAGGACAAGATCTCAGTTCCTTGAGGATCAAGGTTCTAGTAGAGGCATCAAGAGCACCTCCTCATCATTTCAAAAATACAAAGGCAAGCACTGGAGAGGAAACTAATGGTAAGATAATACAATAATTCTTTGGCATCATGTAAATATAATAGATACATATTCTATTAGTTTGTTATTTTTATATAATCATCTCCTCATCATTTCAATAATTCTCTGTCCGAAAGAGCTACACCGCTGGGATGTGATGTAACTATAACTTCTACCTAAACATATGTCAGGACAAAAGTAAACGTAAAGATACATATATGTTTACCTGGCAAAGTTTCCCACTCAGAATCCTGAAACGTGGTGTGGTAAAAATTCAAAGGAACGTTTCCAGGAGTGGAAGCTAAGTAAAATTTCCAATAGCCTGACAAAGACTCCACAAAAGGCAAGCCCTTGATCCAAAGAGCTGCACTATCAAGAGCTTCAGGAACAGCATCATCATTCCAAGGTGCAGAGTTGGACATCATAAAATTCACTTTGTTGCGTTCATACCAGTATTTAAGAGATCCTAAACAACATATAAAACATTAGATTTCATCATTAAATATCTCACGTGGGTAAGATGCCAGGACAATTAACAAATGAATAAGATAGTTTCCCTTTGTTGTTTTTTTACATTATTGCAGAATCAGTTACCCGGGCAAACACCTTAGGGGATAGCATAGCCTTAAATAGAGTTAAGGGCGGTTCGGGAGTTCCTCTATTCAATCCTTTTCCTTTTTCTAATCTCTGTCCTATCCATTAGAGAGGACGCATTAAGGAATTTCAAAATTTCTTATAGTGAGATTGAGCATCGCTGCAGCCACATCCAAGGTTCATCTTCTTAAGGAGTGTTTTAAAATGGGTCATTTTCTTAAAATCTCAAGTATTATGTAATTATAGAAAATCATCAAACTAAAACTTCTAAAAGCTTAGCAATGTAGAGTTCAAAAGAATTCAAGATTTCTTTTTGCTTAAAAACCCCTGGATGGCATGCATTCAGAAGTATCTTTTATGATTTTCCAGTCCTATTGATAAAGTAAAGATAAACTGCTGAGCTTGAACACACACAAATATATATATAAACTCAAAAGTTCACAACTTTAAACCCAGTTCATATCTTTATATCTTGAAATCCAATACGACTCTGAAATCCAACATGACCACAGTATTAATGGCTAGTTAAAGTACTGGAACTGAGATGGGTCTCTCACCTTCAATTGATTCATGGCAACGTAAAGTGACATGTGCATCTCTCTTCTTCCACTTGATGAAAGATTGGTCCTCCCACACATGATGTCCATTCTCTAAGGGAGAAACCAGTTGACCCATCATAGAAGAAGCCATGGCCTATCTTAAACAGATTGAATCATCAAACTGAAATCGATCGATCACTTCGATTCACTTGAGACTTGAGACAGGGACGGTTTGGTGATCGTGTTCGTGTGGATCAATCAGACTGAACACCCTGATACTGGATATTTGTCTCTCGACTTTTAACTAATCTGTTGGCACTATATTAGTTCCAGTATATCACTATCACCATATCGGTATATCCTGAAACAAATGCCTCTGCAATCCAAAAACAAAACATATTATATTATAAGAAGAGACTGAAATGACCATATTATTCTTTATCGTATCAATCATCTGTACACCGGTACGTATAGGTTTAATGAGACCACCGTATATATCAGAAGTTTTACCGTATCAATATATTAAGAAAACTAGTTTGATATGTACAGAGGTAAAGTAATCTCAAACTAGTCTACCAATATATAAAGCTAGTCTATCTCTTAATTAAATTAGTTAATTTGATGTATCCGTACATTGATGTACCTTGGAAGAACTCTTATATGTATACCTATAGTTATATATATATATATATATATATATATATATATATATATATATATATATATATATATATATATATGCAGTTTTCTCTCAAACACCGTGGAATTAACCAAGGGGGTGTGTTAGCAATTTGTGCCCAGACTCAGTGGGTCAACTTCCGCAACTACCAAATTCCGGACTTAGGTTTAAGGTTGGGAGCTTTTGAGTAGGTCTTGAAAACCAAACCCGATCAATAAGGGTGGCTAACTGGCTATGTAGGTGGGATGGCGGGTGATCACCCGTGGAGGAAGAGTACCCTAGAGAGCTAATAATGTTGAGAGAAACCACTTCTTTTTTCTCTCTCTTTTTTTTTTGTTTGAAGAAAATGAATACAACTACAACATAAAGCCTCTAGGGTACTCGATCAATATGAAAAAATTAGCAGAATAAGAACCGTAAGAACTCTATGAACCCTAGTGTATTCGATCAATATGAAAAAATTGACTGGAAATGTACCTCTTAGGGTGAGCTTGGTCCTCAAGCAAAGGGGTTTCTCCGTAGAGACTAAGAGCGAAGCAAGTTTTTTTGAAAAGAGAAACCAGTCGCCTGGAATTTATTGTAAGTTTGAGGATAGTGGACTAGATATTTGTGTTTCTAAAACCAAAGGCTACGAAATAGAGGTAGGCCTACTGAACATTTTAATAATGCCACGTTGGAGTCTTTTGGGCTTTTGGTATTTCAGCAAAAGCCCACCATTTTGTTACCTTTTTTTTTTTCTTGGTGAAAGACTATTTTCTGTATTGAAATGTCTCTTTTTTTGGCAAACAAAGTCTTAAACATTTTTCCAATTTTGACGATCAAATATTCTTCATTTTATTTATTTATTGTTTTTAAGAAGAAGAAGAAGAGAAACCTTCATTTAAGTAAACAACAAATATAAACTTTGATAGCGTGGTTACTCTCTTACCAACACTAGTACACAAAAATATTCAATGACGTTTAAAAAACGTCATAAAATGGTTTTCATGGCATTTTCCAAACGTCATGCAGAACGTCGTTGCTACTGGTGCCGTCTTATGTGGCATGATTCGATGACAATTAGAAAAACTCATAGACAAAACAATTTTCGTCACCTCAGAAACACCATTAGATATCTCCAAATAAGATACATCAATTGTTCCACTACTTAGACCTAAAACTAATATGAGATCCTCCTTATTCCTTGAAAAAAATAAGCTGAAATAATTTTTGAAAAGACCAACAACCATTTCAAGATCAGAATCACCTCACTGTGAATTGTTTTCCTGATCAACGATAAGAGCTTCAATTCCGCGTCATTCGAAGAAGATGGTAACCAATGATGAAGGATTGAAAATCTGGATTTATTTCTCTCTGTTATGCATAGCAACAAATAGCTTCTGCATGCGTATTTCCTGTTATATTTCCAATTATGTTTCCAAGATGACACTCCATGTGTAAAACCTCTGTTATTTAAATGAACTGGAACTTGCAGTAATTCAAATTCAAAGATGACATACAAAAGTGCAGACTAGAAATTGTATCTCCCAAACACTCTTTATCTAACACCATATAACATCCAAAGACACTAACATTAAACTCTTTGATACAAATCACACCTACTGAAGTTGAGATTTCCACCTCCAATTTCCATCAAACATCTTCGCAACAATGTTTGATTTTGTCTCCATCTTACTAACAAAGTCCAAACTCACTCTTCCACCTATATCACCCAGTAAGATATTGTGAATAAACACATTGCGGCTAATACCACAAACAGAATTCCCGAGCCGAAAATTACCCTAATTGAAACTTAACGAAACAACGAGAAGGCATGTCTCTTTGAGCAAGCCCAATAAGCTAAAGGAAGCTATAACTAAGCAATAACAAAACGAAGCTAATAGGAAACACAATCGAGCAAAAATGCGCTATAATTGAGCACGAACGACTGAAGCTGTAGTTGAGCACAAAATCTAAGAGAAAACTGTAATACCAAGAGATTCAAGAGCATATCTGTCGAAGCCATTAAAGCAACTTTGAGCACTACACACATAAAAGGAAACCAAACTTCATCAATGCAGAGGCTGTTGTAGGGTAAAATCAGCAGAATAAGAACCGTAAGAACTCTATGAACCCTAGGGTACTCGATCGATATGCAAAAATTGACCGGAAACGTATCTCTTAGGGTGAGCTTGGTCCTCAAGCAAAGGGGTTTCTCCATAGAGACTATACGAAGAGCGAAGCAAGTTTTTTTGAAGTAGAGAAACAAATCGCCTGGACTTTATTGTAAGTTTGGGGGTAGTGGACTGGGGTCTTTTGGGCTTTTGGTATTTCAGCAAAAGCCCACCATTTTGTTACTTTTTTTTTTTTTGTGAAAGACTATTTTCTGTATTGAAATGTCTCTTTTCTCACAAACAAAGTCTTAAACCTGTTTTTCTAATTTTGACGATCAAATATTCTTTCTTTTATTTATTTATTGTTTTTAAGAAGAAGAAGAAGAAGAAGAAGAGAAACCTTCATTTAAGTAAACAATGAATACAAACTTTGATAGCGTGGTTACACTCTTACCGACACTAGTACACAAAAATATTCAATGATGTTTGAAAAACGTCATAAAATGGTTTTCATGGCATTTTCCAAATGTCATGTAGAACGTCGTCTTTACTGAAAAACACTTCATATCTAACACCATTTAACATCCAAAGACATGCATTCACATTAAACTTCCAAATGAAAATTTCAGCGCAGGGTCTTTAAATTTTGGGCCAAATTGTTTTATGACTATTATGAAACGCCATGACCCATTTCAGAATCAAAGGCAATTAACAAACGTCATAAAAAATATTTTCACGACATATCCCAACCGTCATGGTCCATTTCAGTCATGACATTTTTCAAACGTCATAAAAATATTTGTCATGACCTTTTCCAAACGCCATGGCCCTATGTAGTTCATGACCTTTATCAAATGTCATGAAAATATTTTCAAAAATATCATAAAATTAAGACGAAATTTTTATCCATGACGTTTTCATTAAAGAACATCATAAACAGAGTATTCAATGATGTTTTCGAACAAATGTCATCTAACATTGTCATTAAAAGTCATATATGTAGTAGCTAGTTCGAGTAATATATAGGAGCACCACACAAAATCTTAGAAGGCTAAATAAATATTGGTTCCCGGTAGCTTGTTAAAAACAATCATCATAAGCCAATGAGACCCAACCACGAACCACTTGAATCGCCCTTTTACTCTGGCTACATAGCAGACCAATTTCCGAGAGCCACAATAATTCCTCATTGCCAAACGTAAAAATAATCACATTAACCTCTTCAAAACCATGAAACGGCATATCGCTATCAAATTGACACCAAGAAGATACTGATTGTAAACCACAGGGTTTCTTGGGTGCGGACGTCCGCACCTAAGCATTAGGTGCCAATGAACCGGTTCGTATTCATTGTTGTAAATCGCATTTTTGAATGTCTTAACGATCATCAATTCGGCTGAAAATTTGCAGAGATGATCTATACACTAGGATCTAAAAACTGAACGGTTAAGATGTAAAAATATGATCAGAAAGTGAGGAAAAAATGAGAAATCCTTACGTTTTACTTAGGTGCGGATATCCGCTCAGGTCCGCACCTGAGCAAACCTTGTAAACCATATAGTCCTCAGAAGTAAAGGCCAAATCAATCACATATCAGAAAACCTGACCCGTAAGTCACAATAATTTCTCACATCCATCCTCAAAAAGAAAATTACTTCTTTCAACATCACAACCTAAATTTCCACACCACGTGCATGCAAGAGCTTTTGACTTTTCCCCATTACTTTTACCACATGGAGGTACAACAAAGAAATTAAATAGATTATTAATTCATATGTCTTAATATGAGCTAGCTTTTCCCATTAATATGTCTTATAAATAAAATGACAATCAAATCATAATTTACATATTCAATGAAGTTGATGTAGGGGGTGTGTTGTATTTGGATTTATGTGGACTTTTTTAAATGATAGACTTTTTCAAAAGTTCATGGACTCTATAAAAAGTTCATAGACTTCTATTGATTTCTTAAAACTATTGACTTTTACCATAGACTTTTTACTGATTTATAAAAATCTACAGACTTTATATGAATGACTTCTATAGATTTCATAATATTTACAAAAAAAAAATCTAGTTTATTATGAGTCAGAGAATAGAATACGATGCAGTAGCTATGTTAACTAAAGTCCATTAGCGTAGAAATCAGAAGAGCTCAAATAATGTTATGAAACAAACGTATAAGAAAATAAAGGACAAAGCCTCCAAATGTAATCAACCAAAAGGTACCAAAAATAAGAGATGGGAAAAAAAAAGTTTCATGCTAAAGAAGCAGATGTCTCTGAAACAATGATATGATTTATTCTTCTCCTTCATTTTCACTTTCTTCATTGTTATTGTTTTCATTGTTGGCATTTGGTTGGGCATCTGTCCACATATGAGTAGCAATACTCATTCTCCATTCATTAGCATTTTCTCTCTGCTGATCTGGGTTTGAAAATCATCCCATTCAAAATTATCTTTGTGATTGTCTATCGGATCTTCCTCTGGTTCGGGAGGAAATTCATCTGAATGACATTCCTGTCGAAGAAAATTGTGCAGTCTTGCACAAGCCAAAACCAGCTCTGCTTGTGTCTTATATGAAAATTGTGGTGCTGATTTGAAGATTGTGAAACATGACTTAAATATTCCAAATATTCTCTCAATTACATTCCTCAAGGAAGCATGACGAAGATTGAATAACTCAATTGCATTGACAGGATGGTTTCCTTCACCACCAAAATCTTTGAGATGATATCGAGTACCTCGAAATGGAGCTAAAAATCAGCGTCGATTTGGAATCCGCAGTCCCCTAACTAATATTTACCTAATAGAAAATATATATATGCAATTAGCATGTTATATGACATAAATTATAATAAGTGTTCTGAACTTTTTTTATGCAATTAAAACTATACCTGGTGGCACTTTGAGTCCATTTCGTCTAGAAATCGCATCATTCAACACTTTTGAATCATGAGCGGAACCCTCCCATCCACTAATTACATATATGAACTGTAAATCAAAGTTACAAGCTGCTAATATATTTTGTGATATCTTCCCATGGCGATTTCGATATCTGCTAACCTCACGTCCAACTACCGTTGCTGGAATATGTGTGCCATCTATAGCTCCGACGCAATCCTGAAACAATGAAAAAAGATATAAAATAGTTGAAAAAAAAAAAATAACATCTTCAATACTGTACAATGAAATAAATAACTATCCATAAAAGTTGCATTGCTTATCTTAAAGTAAGGATAAAACCTTGTACTTTCTCTTATATTAGGTGGCACGGACTCAGGTTTAGCCATAAACTCCGGTCCTATTGTATTCAGGGCCTTCAAGACTTTGTTGAAAATTTTGCTAACAGTGAAATGAGATCGCTCAAATATCAACCGAGCTTCACTGTATCGATTGTTTTGGCCGACAACAAGTAGAAAGGTTGCGAGCATTTCTTCAACACAAATGTGTCTTGTATCCCGCAAAGGTGTTTTTACTTTTAGGATGCTACATAATTTTCGAAAAACATCAGGATACATTCTATACACCTCTCTAAAGATTTGAGGGTCTCTGTCCAATATTTTTTGCATATATATGTATCCACTTGATGTCATTGGTCGTCGAGTCAGTGGACGTCAAATACGTTCACCACATATGCTGAATACAAGGTCATATAACATTCAAACCACTGCTTGTATTGCCATTAATAATATCTTAACAGTCTCGTAAAACTATTCTTCCTCTTCATCAGCTCCATACATGTCCATTTCAAACATTGCTAATAGAGAAAGCACCTAAACATAAAAATGTCACTATTCATATTAACATTCATGCAAACGCAAATCAAATATCATAAATATTCAAACAAAAAAAATAAGTTGTAATCCATCACACACAAGTTTAAAATCATTCAAAGCAAGCTGCAATTCAAACAAAATAAAATCAAACTCCATAAGTTAAAATTAATAACAGAACATAACCTATTGCTTATTAGGTGTCGCTAGTGGAGATTCACCCAAACCTATTGCATTTGTTTATAGGTGATCCAATTAAGTCGATGTTCAGGAGTCATCTTCAAGAAGAAATCTTGCTTTGCTTTAGTATTAAGCAAATCAAGAGCCATAAAGCAGGCTTCATCAATTAATCCTGGAGTCTTCTTCATAGCATCCAAAAGGTCACTCTCTCTTGATTCTCTCTTCTCCATTAAGCCACAAATTTTATCAAAACTTATGACAATTTTACCAATGCCACTTGATAAGTTTTCTAGAACCTCAGCCTGACCAGTAGCCCCTTTTGAGCCACTATTATTTTCATAGTCAGTTCTACTCCGTTTTCTTTGAGTCCTGCTTTGTGGTGGAGCTGGAGCATCTATACTGGTACCTTGGGAGGGTTGTTGTGAAAGAGATGGTGAGTTTTCTTGGTGTGATGACTCATTTTCACTTTGTACGAACATGTTAGTATTTCGATAAAAAACTAATCCATCTATGCCACCAATTCCCCAAGATCCATTTTCCTCCGCCCCAAATGCTGTTGCATCTGTATCATCACCTAGACTGATTGAGCCCATTCCAGTTGCAATTCCATTTCCAACTGCAATTTTCAAGTCCTCATAGTCTGGAAAAGTTTCTAACTGAAAGTGCCCATGTGTTGGATGTGACTAGTAGGAAAAAAAAAAACACAATTGTCAATATGATGATAAACATTTGAAATAATTATAAATCCAAAATAGAATAAATGAAAAGGCAATAAGCTCACCTTCAAATAATCTGCCCATACTTCATCATCAGCAGTGAATCTTTTTGTGATCGGATCCCACCCAAATCCAGAACTATGGCGCATAAGCTGAGAGTAATTGGTGTATTGTTTCTTAAACCATTTCACTCTGCTTTGATAATGACTAAAAGTTATTTCATAACCAAGTTTTTCCTTAAGTTGAGGAAGTAGCTTCGCCTCTACTATTTGTTTGCTTATCACACCATTAATATCACGAAATCCAAGTTTGGCGCCTTCAACCATAAGTTGAAGCAAAACGTTGCTTTCTTCAGTGTTCTAAGTTTTGTAATCCTTTCTTTTACCATTCCCTTGTGAATCTCCCATCTATACGATTGTGTAGAAGTAATCATATATACATGCAACTTTTATCAATCAAAACATTATAATTCAAAGCAATGTATGTACAACTTTGAAGTACTAGAAGCCATGAGAAAATGAGTCTTCAATAATAATATATAAAAAAATAAAAAAAGAAGTATAGACCGGAAAAAAATTACAAGACCACTTCTGTGTCCTTTGTTTGTATCAATAAATTGTTGTTTCTTATGAATTAAGAAAAATATCTGTAGTTATATGTTCCTATAGTCCGATCTAAAAACTAAGAACGAAAACAAACCAGAGATTAGTTTAGAGTGGACCTGCAACTTATTTATCTTAGACTTGTCAACACCAGCCCGAAACAAAAAATTTCAAGCAAGGCTAGCATGTTCTATATTGAAATTTACTGCAATTCACATGCTTACAGTACTATCATTGTTGTCTAATGCGTAAAAGTGAGGGAGAGAGTGCTAGTCATGTTTTTGTGCCCAAGTCATATGTTTTCAACAAGTTCGAAATATATTGCTTAGAGGATAAATAAAGCTTACTTAAAAGCCAGACAATCTTAGAGCAAATCTGAATATTCCTGGATTTATTGATGATTATCAAATATCTGATAATTAAAGAGTTGGCTTGCTTGCAAAGATTGTGCAAGAGTGGAAGGCCTAGCTGCAATTATTGAAGAGACAATTAAGGACGTGGGTTGCTACGTATGTGCAAGCAATTAAGGTGTCCCACGCAATTAAGGATTGCTGGACCTGCAACATATATATAAGGAGTCAAGCACCTTTGATTGTGGTCAGCGAGGAATATATATCATGTATATAATTGCTTTGGCATGGTGGGTCAATTAAGGAAAGGACAATAACGTGATGCATGCAACTAAGATACATGCATATGAGTTCCTGCGAAGATATATATGCAATTAATGCATATCAAACAGTTCGCATCAGAGAAGATTACGTCCAAGGCTCCAAGAGGCAAGTAATCTTGCCTACATTCTAGCTACGACAGAGGATAATTATTAAAACTATCAAGAGTTTTGATTTGATTCAGCCAATAACTGTGGCCTAAAATATAGAATTTCATTCCTATTTGGAAAGTGAATCTGTAGCAGCTTATATATAGAGGCTAAAATGGAACAACAAACACAACCTCAACCTAATCAAACAGATTATCAAAGCCTCTTCGGAGCAAACCTACCTGCAACCTGCTTGCAAACCAGCGAAGCAAGGGTAACACCCTCGCAACCCAGCGAAGCTAAAGTCAAGCTTTAGCAAACCCTGTGCTTTCTCCTCAATTTTCTGGTGATTGCTCTGCTCAACCTACAACGTTGAGTATCGACTCGGTTTCGCAAAGAGATCACAACCAAAGTCCTTACCCGTAAGGCAAAGAAGTCATTTTCCGAAAGGCGTAGAAAAGAACCTTATGACAAGGTTGGTGCTCTCCTTATCCACATCGTTTGATTCAAGAAGTCAGGTCAAGGGACTCCCCGACGACTGCATCCCACGGTGCTGGCACGCCTGCACACACACTCAAAAGAGACAGTTTGCAAGCCATCTGGTTTTGGACCCAAACATTTTGGTACGCCCAAGTGGGACCTAGTAGACTCTCTTTGCGTCCATCATTGGGAAGCCGGAGAGAAATTCTTGTCCGAGGAAAGTCCTAGAATGCCAACTCGTTGAGTTCAAAAACTCCTAGAAATTTGGCTATAGTGAAACTGAGGAAACATTAAAGGCGTCTCAATATGATGCCTATGAAGATTCCTCACTTAATGAGGCGGTTATTGAAAATCTCGGCCAAATCAAGTGGATCGGTGACACGGTTTTGTCCTCCCAGCCAAGTATGCCCTCCCAACCAAGTATGCTGCATCAGAAGATGCTCTGAATTGCCAAGCTGCGGAATCAGAAGCCGACCAAGAAGTTAAGTCTTAAGTTGGCAAAGATCATGAAGACTTCTTGGAAAGTCAAGCAGTTGCATGCGACGAGGTCATTTCTGAGACTAACTTGCCTATAGGTGGCAATCAACCCAAGGATCTCACTGGTGAGTCACAGCCTTACATAGAGGCTGTATATAGAGAAGAGGATCAAGAAAATTGTTCTTCTAACTAGAAAATTGTCTCTGAACAGATAGCTGATTTCTCCACTAATCAAGCCAAATACGTGGCTACTGATCAGATGCATGGGGGGCAAGATGGAGCCCATGTTCCTTCCTTTGATCAACAGAAGCAAGTTCATGATCAATTTCATTATGACTCTGTTGCTGGACGTCATCATGATCATGAAGAGGATCAATTAAGGCATGGCCCACCTCATTATCATCAATTAAAACTTGGTCATGCTACTGGACGTCATGGTGAAGGTGGCCACAATCATGGCCAACTTAATTATCAATTAAGTTGTGGCCTTGGAAAGCTAATTTGTAGCTTTATTAATCAATTCAACTTGAAGTTCTTCATATATGCTTCAAGGCCAGGTGGTGGCTTTGATATATGTGGAGGATACATTTGCAACCCACCTTGTAAGAATGGCCAGAATAATTATTCTTGTGGCCAATTTGTCCTTCGCGATTGTAAGTTTGAGTATCATCAATACAGGTTAACTCTTGTTTACAGTTATTTAATTTCTTGCAAAAGGAATTTATCTATGATACTATTTAGTCCATAGAGGCGTCTCACTATGATGCCTGGAAAAAATATAGAGGCAAACAAATATTAGATATGCCTATTTTCGAAGAGGAGATCAATTCACCACTCTTTGGTGACTCTAAATATGATCTCGATGCAGAGCCAATATATGATGAATACGATGACAATTACAATTTGATTATTGGTTCCAAAAATCATATGCAGGGGTTCAGGTTCTTTGAGGCTCTTGATCATGAGAATTTTTACCAACAAGTGGTTAAATATAATGGCCAATCTGTGGCTTACTCTGAAGACACCATGTTCTATGACATGGTAGTTGGCGACAAAGCCGATCTTGGGACATCGTCATCTCCAAAATTGCAATTGCTAATCATGCTTCGCCAACCAACAAAGATCCTTGGGGGGCAATATTACTCCTCCTACGAGCCAAATTTCTTCCAAGTTTTTGACGTGAAGTATCTTTGTCGCTCTCCTGCAAGCTCTCACAAGAGGGGTTTTCGTGCCATAAATTTTGATGCATCAGAGCTTGGAGTGAAGCATAGGTGGCCTCCCCCGTGGCCTTCCAGAGGTTAGCCAAACGCACTGCTACAAGCTTATTTCTTTGCTTTTAATTTTATGTCAATTTTCAGTTTGCATCTTTCTTTTAGTTAGTCAAAAAAAAAAAAATTCCAAAAGAGTTTCAAATTTGTGCGTCACAGAGGATGCAAAGATTGTGTTCTTACCTAACAGTGGCTTGAACTTTCTGAGATAATTAGAGGCCATTGGTTTTGGCCTGGGCACATATACAAGAGGCACTTAATATGCCTAGTATGGTATCAGCAATGGAAGAAATCCAAGTAATATTTTTGCCAGTAATCATTGGCGAAGATAGGGGCTGCGCATAGAGCCAGCGAAGTGGCTTTGATTACGTGATCTTGCGAAGAAACAATCGTGAAGATTGGTGATTAATCATTCACTGCTCACATAGATGTATAAAGAATAAGGAACACGTGGCCTTTGTAAAAGTGGGCATGCATTATGATTAAGAAGGAGAGCACATGGCCATGCATTAACTATGATTCTTGATTACAAGTTATACATGCCACTCTGCTTTGGCATAAATAATTATTAAATGATGTTAGGTTGGTTCAATTGCCAATACTTACTGATCATAAAGCAACAAGGAGCACGTGGCCCCTTAATATGCAGCAAGTTAAAGCAAGAAGGAGCAGGCTGATGACACCCAATCTTCATTGAAAGATATGTTGGGGCCACAAAGAAAACGCTTTTGGCAATAGTGACATGCTTGACATGCGAAGAACCCAGAAAGAACAACGATACCGGCAAATTGGCGAACGTTTACGGATGAAGCCCATTCTCATCACTGCGAAGGGTCACGAGCAGTTTGAAGACTTCATGAGGAAGAGAGTAAGTGCAACAAATAAAAACATTTTTGCGAAGGCTTTGAGAATCTTAATCTTACCTAGAACCAATCCATGTGGTTCCAAGAAATACCAGAGCAAAGAGGAAGCTGAACTCAAGATGAGGACAAAGTGCTCAACCTCGAAGAGTTTCCTCCTCACTAGGATCTTCCTCAAGAAGATTTCTCCACAAAGAATTTCTAGAGAAGATTTCTTAAGTGTTCGTGGTTCGCAACAAGAGTTGAAGTGGCTATTATATTACATGGCCTTGCAATTAATCATGATATATAACAAACGTTCGCGAAGGCCAATTGGTGGCGTTGCAGGAGTTCAAATGCAAAGGCAGGAGTTTGATGTTTTGATATGCAAAAACCTTCGCGAGGAACAATAGTTCGCGAAGAACTTTCGTCAAGCTCACTCAGATTTCGTCCTTACCAAGATTTTCCTCGAGGGGATTTGCCCCTTACTAGGATCCTCCTTAAGGAGATTTTCGTAAGCTTAAGGAGATTTTCGCAAGCTGATAGTCAACAAATCTTCGTGAGGTCTTGCATTTGTTCGCGAGCTCAAGGAAAATATCAGAGAAACCTTCGCGAGGAATGTGTGTTCGCGAAGCACATTTAAATCAAGCTTACTGAGATTTCTCCCCAAGGAGATTTGCTCCTCACTTAGATCTTCCTTGAGAAGATTTCTATCTTCCTCGAGGGGATTTCCTCCTTACTGGGATCTGCTGCGAGGAGATTTTCTCCTTACTGAGATTTCTCTTCAAGAAAGTTTTGGAAAAGATATCATTGCTAAGGCCCACTTTTGGGGCTTTTAAGTTTTTACCAAAGTTCTTACTTTGTTAAATGGTGAATTTACTTTGCCAATATTCTTGCTCAAGACTTATGTAGTGTCTTAAGCTCTTTAAGGCCAATTCCAGTGGCCTAAAAATAAAGTTTTTCATCCAAGTTGATGATACTTTTTGGAGCAATTCGAAGACTTATGGCGAGTACGTCATCTGTGAGTCTTTGTCTATCAAGGTGCCATTCTCTAATCCATCTCACCGCTTGTCAAGGTGGTGACAATCAAGCTTCATGGCCTATTTAGAGGCCTATCTAGGATCAGTCCAGTGATATCATTTAAGCTAATGCAAGTAGAGCGACGTACGAAGGCTGACTCAAGGCCTCTTCAGTCAAAACGGGGAACTTTGACTTCGAGGTCTGGGGGGCAATGTTTGAACCCAAAATTAACATTTTTTCCCGATAAGGGGGACCGAAGAAATCGGGCCAATATCCGTGGCCCAAGTCATATATTTTCGACAAGTTCGGAATATATTGCTTAGATGCTAAATAAAGCCTACTTAAAAGCCAGGCAATCTTAGAGCAAATCTGAATATTCCTGGATTTATTGATGATTATCAAATATCTGATAATTAAAGAGTTGGCTTGCTTGCAAAGATTGTGCAAGAGTGGAAGGCCTAGCTGCAATTATTGAAGAGACAATTAAGGACGTGGGCTGCTACGTATGTGCAAGCAATTAAGGTGTCCCATGCAATTAAGGATTGCTGGACTTGCAACATATATATAAGGAGTCAAGCACCTTTGATTGTGGTCAGCGAGGAATATATATCATGTATATAATTGCTTTGGCATGGTGGGTCAATTAAGGAAAGGACAATAACGTGATGCATGCAACTAAGATACATGCATATGAGTTCCTGCGAAGATATATATGCAATTAGTGCATATCAAACAGTTCGCATCAGAGAAGATTACGTCCAAGACTTCAAGAGGCAATTAATCTTGCCTACATTCTAGCTACGACAGAGGATAATTATTAAGACTATTAAGAGTTTTGATTTGATTCAAAGGCCAATAACTGTGGCCTAAAATATAGTATTTCATTCATATTTGGAAAGTGAATCTGCAGCAGCCTATATATAGAAGCTAAAATGGAACAACAAACACAACTCTCAACCTAATCAAACAGATTATCAAAGCCTCTCCGGAGCAAACTACCTGCAACCTGCTTGCAAACTAGCGAAGCAAGGGTAACGCCCTCGCAACCCAGCGAAGCTAAAGTCACGCTTTAGCAAACCCTGTGTTTTCTCCTCAACTTTCCGGTGATTGTTTTGCTCAACCTACAACGTTGAGTATCGACTCGGTTTCGCGAAGAGATCACAACCAAAGTCCTTATCTGTAAGGCAAAGTAGTCCTTTTCCAAAAGGCGTAGAAAAGAACCTTATGACGAGGTTGGTGCTCTCCTCGTTCACATCGTTTGATTCAAGAAGTCAGATCAAGGGACTCCCCGACTACTGCACCCCACGGTGCTGACACGCCTGCGCACACACTCAGAAGAGACAGTTTCCAAGCCATATGGTTTTGGAGCCAAACACAATACACCCCCCGTAATTTATGTCAAATCTATTACACATATGTGTTTTTCCGCCACTTATCCGTCATCTTTGAGATCTCACAATTGCTATTTGCCACACTTAAGTTGGGGTTGGACCAGCAGAAACTCAAATGAGGTAGCAGATTTTTTTTTTTTTTTTGCCTCTTTCGCTCGTAGAAAGAAGGGTCCTAGAGATTGGATTAATAATCCTGCTTCCATCTTTACTCACATCTTTTTGTTTGATTTTGGCCCCGTGCCTACTTCGCTTTTCTTAGTACAATAATAATTGCTCCTCCCTCCTCCTGTTTTGTTCTTGCTTAATGTTGGTTGTTTCTAATACAAGTTTCCTCTGGCAAAAAATAGAAAAAAAAAATTCTGAAAAAGAATTAATATCTTATGTAATGAGAATATTAATTTAATACATTGATCTAACTCGAGACCCAAAAGATTTTATTATTTAAGCGCGACTATTAATTTATCACGTATTAATTTATTAAACTTTTACTGTAATACGTTCTTCTTCTTTCTTATGAGCACTGTTGGACTGATAATTCGATGATCAACGACATTTTCATTCATTTAACAAATAAATAGAGTACAATTATCAAAATGTTAGAAATATTGACACTAAAAACGAGCTAGAAAGTGAAAGAGGTCGTCTAGGGTACTTTAGTGTATGTCATACCCTTAATTTTTTTTTCTTCATAAATTAATGTAGTGGAAACCTATTAAACTGGTTAACAGGTTATCTACTTAAATATTACCCACTTAAATATTAGAAATATTGAAACTAAAAACAAGCTAGAAAGTGGAATATCCTTTTTGAGACATTTAATGAAGCAAACAACCGTACGTATGCATGCAAGACTTAGTATATGCATGCATAAATTAGCTTTGACGATGAAATCGGTTGTCAAACCAATTAGCAAATCCCACAAGCATGCACAAAAAAATAGTCAAGACCATTCCATCTAACCCAACCATTCCCTGAACAACTTTAAGCCTTTGAGAAATCCGGGTATACTGAATGTATTTGACAATGGTTAATATAAACGACTAGTTAGTCGCCTTGAGCTGGTCGAATTCCCCTCATAACCGATGTATGTCAGGGTTATGTCGTAAATTCAGCCGGTGCAGGACTGACATGGTAACAACGATGGATGTACTTTATGGAGTGGACCGGCATAGATGGCACCGCACACTCTGCTGGCTAGTGAGTAGTGACAATGCCTCGTTTCCCCATTCAACTTAGCTCAATTGGACTGAAGTAACAAGTTGGTTTTAAATTTCGCATGCATCAAGTTGGTTGGGACGTTTGACCAATTTTTTTTTTTTTTGGGGGGAGGGGGGGGGATGATAATTTGAGATGCAGTATTTGATGAATTTGAGGCTTCGATATGTGCGCCATTGGAAATGTAAAATATGGCATGGTTTGAGGCTTTTCTTCCTTATAAAGCCTGTTAATCCGTAAAGCAAACAAATTTTTTTTTTGTTTGTTTGTTTGTTTTGCAAAACCCTAAAACAATTTATATGTCAAGCAAAATTAAATTCATATTTATGAGCCTATGCTCTGATACCAATTGTAAAACCATACAAGATCATGCTCACAATATATGCATACAAGCTTGACAATAATCAACTAAGAGATCAAGGCTTACCTTTAGCTATCATCAGCATGGATTCGATCTTCTGCAGCTGCAATACACGATTACTGAATATGGCCTTCTGTTGCTTACCAACTCGCTTCTCAATGGACAGAACAATATGCAAAACGTGGTAGCAATCAGGGACCAATTCATCTGTATATATAGGAGACTTAAACCTCAAGAAACTTCCCATTAAAGCATTCCATATCGGATTAGGTTTCCTAATTAGATTCTCAACGTATCACATCTTTGTAGTCTTCCTTGTAGACTAAGTAATGGATTACTTTCCTTAATGAATTGATACACTATTTTCATTAAGCTGTATTGGTTTATAATTTGTGTCCATGTTAAACTAGTTTTGACATTAAGCTTGTTATCAATATACTTAATGTTAATTATGTGACAAAGTCCATATTTGATCGAACAACAGGAAGTTAGAGAAGTGTAAAGGTTCCGCGCTTGAGAAAAAGAGGGGTTTAGACTAATCTAAAGAACTGTTGTAAGCTCTGCAAATCTTCATCCTTATATCATGAATTACAATGCATTTATAAGATGGCTGAAAACAGTTAGTGAATAGTTATCATGTTATACATCATCTTCTTTGTTCATAAGATAAACAAGTGATCATTGTCTCTCAAAACAATCTTGTCCATGTCTTCATCTTTGACATGGTACTTGAAATTAATTGTACTTCCTCCACGTTCATCTTGGAAGCTTCCTCTAGTGTTCTTATGAGTTTCGGGTTCCCTAAATCAAGGCATAAGATGGTGGCACATAGATCGGTCATCAACCTCCGTTGGGAAAACCATCCCATCAGCATGTTCCATATAAAATCAACCAGCAAACCAGTGAACTGACCACTTGGCAAAACCAACTTGCACCAAGTAATCCCGCGCGCCTTCATTAATTTTAGAAAACGATCGACTGTGGAATTCAGTCATTTTGAATCATTTTGCTGCTCTTTCAAACAAAAACAAGGAAAGATCCTTACTTGTCGGATGCAAGTTTGATTTCATATATCCCTATAGGGATAGAAGTAGTTTACATGCTTCACTTTACAAAAAGAATTCATATGCATGTGGCCTTCTCAATACAACTTTTTATATCCGAAATTATTGAAAATTTTGATTCAATATTTCAAAATACTTTGTGTAACCCCCAATTCATGGAAAAACGTTTTGTTATATATTTATTCTAAAATGTTACTAATTCATTATGCTCATAATTAGGTTGTTACGGGAGTTATAATATTCCAATAATTATCTTATTAAATTTGCATAATATCTCTAAGCTTTTTCATCTACTATATATACCTATCACTTCTTGGTCTTACACACACAATGAAATCCATTATCTTTTATAGTTCTCTCCATAGCTATTATAGTTCTCTTCATAGCTATTTCTCTAGTGAGTTCATACATATTCTGGAGTATGCTTTATTCTTGCTCTTCCATAATGCCAAAGGAAAAAATCAAGCATTTCTAGGATCCAAGTTTGCGAGTGTATGCTTACAAGGATTAACGGTTGTTGCATCCTGGAGGGTAGGGCGCCACAAACCTGCTACACCGAGACATTGTCTCTGAGGGGCGAAATCTACTCTTAAGGGCAGTGTTTACACACCTCAACCTTAAACTCTTTTCGAGTAATATGTCTTTCGAAAGCCTATAAATCCAAGAGATAAGTTCTATAATTCTTGTCATTTAATCTATTATGACAATAATATTATGATTATTATTTGTTATTAATATATTTTATTTTTGAGATCTTGTATGAGGTAAAATCTGGTGACGAAAGTAGCATCCATCAACCAAATTTTCCAACAATAATGAATGCCAAGTCCGGCACATAATTAACCAATCATTGTATGTAGCTTTTGGAAGAACCATTCACAAGATTCGTCGGTCTCTAATAGACTAGTGACCTATGCAACTGTTTTGAAGATTGACCTTAGGTTTTGAAATTGATTTATAACCTTATTTTCTAGAATAATTAAAAATTGACCATTTGGGAGAGTAAAAGCCCTTTGTTACCCTTATTACATCTATGCAAATAGGGCTGAGATTTTAGACCCGAAAAACCGAGGAACTGGTCCAAACCAACCCGAACGGGTCGGTTCAGTTCGGTTTTCTCTCTTAATTTAGTCATTTTTTTTTGTTCGATTCTTGTGTAATGGTAACGGTTCGGTTTCGGTTCCTATTTTCAATTTTTTCCTTTACCCGAACCGAGGTGCTTTTATTATATTATTGTATATTTTTACCTTGTTTGATGTCAGCAAGTGGGCTATCTTTTGTTTCCCTGCCGTGTAGGCCTCTCTTCTTTGATTGAAGAATCAAAGTCATCCTAATTTCAAAAAAGAAATATTAAACTCATCCTTTTTGTCTCTCTCTTTCTCATTCCCATTTGTCTCTGTCGGCCCTCACCCCTTTTCTTTTTCTCTTTCTCCCATTTGTCTATGTCGGCCAGCCACTCACTACCTCCCTTTTTCTTCTCTTTCTCTGTCCTTTGTTTCTTTTTAATCATTCTCCCCCATCTCTTCCCTCACTACCTCCTTTTCTCTCTCAGTTTCTCTGTCCTTTATTTTTTTTTTGATAGAGTGTCCTTTATTTCTTTTTAATCAGTCTCCCCCATCTTTTCCCTCTTATTTCTACAACCATTCTTCATTTCTTCTGTTCTTCTTCTTCTTCTTCTTCTTCTTCTTCTTCTTCTTCTTCTCCTCCTCCTCCTCCTCCTTCTCTCCTCCTTCTTCACTTCTTCGCCACAACTATTCTTCTTCTTTTGTCGTCCTCCTTCTTCGTAGCAATTATTCCAGTTTTTCAGATAGATTATGAATTGAGGAACCGAAAAATCGAGGAACCATACGAGAAACCAAAAATCTGAGGAACCGACCCAAGCATGGTCGGTTCTGTTCTACATCAGTTCTTGATCCCAAAAACAGCAAACCCGAATCGATAAGCAATAGTCAGTTCCGGTTCCGGGTTTAGTACTAGAAACTGCAGAACCAACCCGAGGCCAGCCCTATTTGCAAACGAAAACTTCATTCCCGTCATTTTGTTTTCTCCTAGGAGGCTACGTTCTCATTCTTTTTAATTATCTTCAACAATGGAAGCATTTACTTCAATTCCAAGCAAGTCATCATATGCCAAGTTGCCAAGTACATCTTCAAAGCAACAAAATGAAAATTCCCAGTTCCTTGAGATTAGCATTAAGATATCACTGAGTTATTACAAATTTACAATCTGACATGACTCCTTTAAGTAATAGGTTAAACGAGTTTATTTCGTGTTCGCCAATAACATGCAAAAGGCTTTGAAATTTCTGGTCTTCTTCTCATCAATTATAATGTTCATTATAATTCATGTCCTATGGGTGCATCTATTTGGGAGAGTATCAAGCAAGCACAAGTTCGTGACCATGAAGGTCAGGTGAAGGAATGTGCTACATATAGATGAGAATGCAATGCTTGGTCTCCGCCACCAGCTGGAAGACTAAAATTAAATTGTGATACATCGATTGCCGCAAATGGAGAACATGTTGGTGTTGGCATTGTTTGCGGAGATATATGGTGATGAGAATCTTGTTGCAGCGATGTGTGAAAGGGTTGTAGGAGGGTAAGACCATGTGCAGCCGAGTTATTCCCTCTTTCAGGGGGTGTTGATCATGAATGGGCTATGGATCAAGGCTAGAATGGTATCGTTGTGGAAACATATTATTTGAAGGCTATGAGGTTGGTAAATGGAAGTGACGAATGTTTTGCCTGTGAAGGTATCCTTGTGGAGCGGATTAGGGGGTTGTTGGTTTCTTTTGATCGATGTCCATAATATTCATCATGTTCCTAGGGTGGCTAACAAGATGCTCATGTTGTTCCTGGAATGGGCAGAGTTGTTGGTTAGGGATTGGGGTTTCTTGGCTCATGGATGACATTGGTGATGATGAAACCATAATTGGTTCGGTTTTTAAGAAGGAGAGTGGGGAGTTCATGACGACATTCCCATGCCTTGTAATTTTGTTTAGTTTAAATGAAGGAATTCTTATTCTAAAATAAAATAAAAATAGAAACATTGTTTTAAGTTTCATAGTTTTTATTGTTGAGAAATATGTATGGGAGAGATCAGAAGTGATGAAAAGGAAAAAACAAAAAACAAAAATCGAAGAAAGAGAAAACACAATCAGATGTGTAATGGAGGAGAAGAAGAAGTAAACGTTGCCAGTTGGAAAGTGTTAATTTTTCATTGAGGTTAATTAAGATATTTTATCACTTCATATAATCATTTTTCAGCTGTGTTAGAAAACAAGGTTATAAGTCAATTTGAAGACCCAAAACAGGTTATTCTTCAAAATTTCTCATTCCTTTATTCCTTTTGTGCATTGTTTAGATTGACTCATGCACGTACTGATATTTAAATGTGAGAAGCCAACCACTTAATTTTTTTTTATGGCATTAGGTGGAGATTTTTGTCACATCTACTTTTTTTTTTCTTTCCTTTTTCTAAAAAGATGATCAAAAGATTTCACTCCTATCCCCATGGTGACTCGAACCCATGATTTTGTCACATCAGGGTACTTTGTTTGTGGTATTGATTATAATCCTAATAAATAAATTTATCTTTACCTTCTCTCTTTTCCTCAAACAAAAAAAAAGATATTTATCCAGGAGAATTTTATTGCAAACTAGTAATTGTTAACTAAACCTAATCACCGTCGATTGCATTCAGCTTCACACATTTCTGATGCAATTGAAGGTGCTCAATACGTACGTTGCTAATAATAGTCAATTAATTCACAGATTTGTATCCATGGTTGAGATGTTCAATCTAGTAGTTCCATTTTAGGTCAGTGTAAGATTAGGGAGTTTTTTAATTTCTACAATTTGTTTTTGCAGTTCCTTTATTTATTTATTTTTTAAAAAAAATAATAAACCTTTATTGAAAAATCAAATAACATAACATGGGAATGATCGGTGGTGAACATGAATTCCCCACTTTCCTCCCTAAAACCTAAACCAGTAATGGGTCCGTCATCATAAATGATCTCCATGAGCCAAAAGGGTCAAACCCCTAACCACTTATATCGCCCAATCTCTTGGGGTACAGAGAATCCCAATAATCTTGATACCACCTCATGAACAACAGCCAGAAAAACCAACACCCTTTTCCACACAGTGCCCCAAAGAGACCAGACCATGTGCAAGGATCGCTCGTCAGCATATTGACCATAAGATAACACCAACAATAAACCAATTCGTCCCCAAACACCACATCCATGGCACCTCTATTTGACCAAACCCTAGCTCAAAGGAGTAGGGACATGCTAAAGACCAAGAAAACCTAACCAAAACACTAACGAAAAACACAACTTCAAACAAAATGAAAAAACAACTACCACAACCCTCTTCCTTCTCCCCAAAAGGCCCGCCGGTACACCACCACCACAAGGCGAACCCTTCGAGCTCACCTCGTCGAAGAAACCCAAACCATGCAGCAACCCATGTCAAAACTCCTAACTGTTGTCGGCCAGATCCAAGGTTAAACCCAAATCTCCAAACCACCAAGAATCAGATTGAAGAACATAGTAACTGCCACCTCAGAATGATATAACTCCAAGAGTCTGTGTCCTTCAACTTAAGAGCCTGAAACCACCACTACCATCTCTGTCGAACGTCGCAATGCAGAGAAGTACCTAGCTCCATACGATTCATGAAAGTAAACTCTGCACAAATGATTCTTTATCCTTTTTAATTTTGGGAGTAGATTCAACAAACTAAAGTTTTCTAGGTTCACCTATTTCTCTCCCTTTTCACCATCATATTTTACCCAAATTTATTTTTCTATCTGATTAGGCGTGCTCAAGGCTGAGATGGAGGAGAGAGATTATGCATGCTCAAGGCTGATATGGAGGGGAAGAGAAAAGAAGAAGAAATGCCCGGGGAGATCGAATCAATAGGTTGAGGTCATGTGAGAAAAATTTAAATTTCAGTTTTGTGGAAGGTAAAATACATTTTTAATTTTATCCAAAAAAATTAAGTCAAGTGAAAAAATTCGAAAATCTCAATAGAACAACTTCAACTAGAACTACTCGAGTCTCAAACTCACAATCCTCAAAACAAATCAGTAGTATGAGTTATAAAGTTTTACAATACTGCTAACACTCTTTTTTTTGAAATGACTAACACAATCTTTATGCATTGAAGATATGTTCGGAAAAAAAGAAATAGATAAAAAATTTGAAACTAATTCCCCCGACTTTCCGTATGTGAAGGTATTTCGTTACTGTTTTCCTCGTTTACCCATGAAGGTTAATTTACGGCTATGGATCGTTCGGTAATTTCTCGCTATATATGTGTACATATAGTAACCCTACTACGTATGATCACTTCCTCCTCGTTGTTTTGATTCAATCGATCTGCCGCACACAGAAACCTCTCACTTCTCTCGGTGCACTACAGTTTCGTCGATCGGAGGCACCTTTCTTATCCCCAGATTCTCTTTTCAAGTGTAGGATTGGTATAATATTAGTGCTTTTTCAGAACTCAAACTAAGTTTATATTTCGTCAATTTTGCTTTTCATGACTTTATGGCTGAGTTTTCACTTCTAATAATGAGTTTACGCATGATTATTCTTTCATTCAGATGCATGTTGGATTGTGATATTTTCTTTACAGGTTTCATGATTTCATGAAAATTCTGTCGAGTTTTAAGTGCTGCTTTCGGGTTTTAATTGTTGTTCTATTGCTAGGGTAGTATTTACTAGTATGGCTTGCCTGTTTATTTCTCTCTTTTTTTTTGGCAAGATGCCTGTTTATTTCTCAGTGGGGCTGTTCTTGGATGTTGTTGCTTTCTTTTCACCTGCACATGTGGTTTGCACATAAATATGATTTCACACTCGTACTGTACTCAAGCATGCTATAAACAGCTATAATCACAGATCAGATGGGATTTTTCTTTTTTTCCTTATTTTTCCATTTTATCTTTTGGTGAAGATGGAATCCTCGGTGAAGCATGCTGTTGTCGTGAAAGTTATGGGTCGGACTGGATCCCGAGGACAGGTGACTCAGGTTAAAGTCAAGTTTCTGGACGATCAGAACCGGCATATCATGAGGAATGTCAAAGGACCAGTGAGGGAGGGAGATATTCTTACCTTGCTCGAGTCCGAAAGGGAAGCGAGGAGGTTGCGGTGAAATGGAGGCTTTATTCCAGCGTTTGTTTTGCTTAAATTCGTAGTCATTTGTCATGGTAAATGTGGCACTTCTGTTACCAGCGTATGCTATTTTTTCAGTCTATGTTTCTTGGTGCTATATGTGCTGGAGTTCTGATGTAATCTCTAGTATGTCCGATTAATAGATGCTGTTATTAAGTTTGGATACTTTTATCTTTATATGGATGAATCTTTTGGGTGACTTTAACTTTCGTTTCAGTTATATAAGGTATGCCATTGTTGCCACTCTTAAACAGTCGCAATCTAACTGTACCTCTTGCACCCTCTTACACCGCTTGCTTTGTTCTTTTGAAAATTTGTTTCCTGATACTCGCATAGTGTGCTGTGTAGTAGTACCTTGCTATGAGCCTTGCTCTGTCATTACTAATAGCACTTTGTTAGTGCTATGGCCCTTGCATCAATTCATACAAGACATAATGTAGTAAATTGTGATGAGCCTAGTAGTCTTGTGATCAGATAGAACTGGATTGATTGCTGGTCTCTACTTTTATTTTCACCATTATTTTTCGACTCTTCGTCCTTCTTGAAGCCCTAAGTTCTGTATACATTTATAGACCATCGCAGGCAGAAAACCAACGGCCAACACCTGATGAACAAAATATTATTTGACCATATAAACCTGCTCCCCTTCCAATGATATATTAGGCCATCTCAACTCTCCTGTTAAAGTGGACAATAGTTTCATAATGACTGGTAAATAACACCAACTGGGCATTTCGACACATCCAACCGGGGAAAAATTATCTCGCTTATCCAAGAACTCACTTTTCATGTGATATAAATCTCAACTCCGATTACCGAAGTGTCAGTTTATGGTCTCCTTTACCCACATCTAGTTTCGGTAGTCCTCAAAGTCCATAGCACCATATTAGAGTTTGTCATCATCTATTAGAGCTAGAGATAACCTACAACAATTTCTCAACAGGAACAGTCTCCAGGAAATCGGATGACTCGGTCTCTCTCCAACATTGTGTTTACCACTTAAAAGAGAATTTTACCAACCAGTGTATAGCTCCATGGAATGTGTTCAAACTCTCCATGCACTGAGCGTTAAAGGAGCAGGGAGTGGGGATGAGGGAGAGCCATGACTTACGACTTGCAAGCACACCTGAAGCACATAACAGATAGCCTTGAGAAGAATTTTCAAAGCATATGATCTCACTTGGGAGCTGTGGAAGGTCGATCAGCAGCTTCTTCCATGTACTTAGCGTTCCAAATAATCGAAATGTAGCATTGCCTGGGGCAGAGTCAAAGATATGCTTCATACATTCCTCAAGATCTTGACCAAATGGAAACAGAAAATTAAAGTTTATTTAACGGAGTCAGCAAGATTTATCAGTTCAATAGAAGGTAAGTCTGGAGCTGTCACCCCAAAAAACAAGTCAATAGTTGAACGAAATGTGACTGGACCAAAACATAATTGAACATAATTAGATTAGCAGCAAAACTTTAATTCTGCGACCTTATTTAGAGAACAGGCAGAGGCTGGATTGGACAATATCAATCAGACTTCATCTCTAACTGATTTTTAAGTGCAAAATAAATGAGCATCTTGCTTCTCCATATTCAGGGTTCAGCTACATGGGGATACTAGCTACCAACAACAAAAATGCTCTGATAGAGACGATGGAACTGATTTTGTCGGGAGCTGATACCAACTGCCTAATATTTACAAATAAAAAAGGTAGATCACTGTTTGAACCTAATTACATCAGGGAAAATCTCAAAAAAGGCATGCCCACCAAGGAGACAATGGCCTACTGTGTCTCCTCATTCCCAGTTCTCTCTGGAGGGGTCTGACCGAACATGGGATTCCGCCGAGGTTTGCTGAAGTACTTGTCATTGAATGCTTCAGCTAGCTCAGGATACTTCCCCTTTATCATATTTTGCAGGCATTTTCTGTAGGAAAAGTCCTCCTTGCGACCATCCGTTGATATGACGAAAAGGCATCGGCTTTCTTGAAAACTTCCATGCCTATCAACCTGGCATTTAAAAGCAAAACTCATTCAGAAACAAACAAGAATAAAAAAGAACAAAACAAAACATAGAAATAGTGGTTAGCTGCTTAAGAGAATGATTCCTTAAAAAATAACCAACAGTGGCCATTTTATGAAATAGTAACCAACAAGTGGATATTTCTTTAAAATAACAAACAGTGGTCATCAGTGAAGAGCTGTTCCTCCACCTCAACTGCCTTCACTCTGATATTCCAGAGTTTAATAGCATTTAAAAGCCATATTAAGGAATTCAATTTGAGGCCGTCACAGACTTGCAGCAGAACAGATATAGGCACACAATCATACACATGAAAGTTTGAATTTCATCAAAACCCAGGATATGTTGTGATGATGTTTTGCTTCAATAACAAGTAAAATAATGACTAAAGAAAAAATCATCAGTCAAAATTTGTGACTCTAAACAAGAACAAAAATATAGTAAAATGAGGAGTCATGATGTTTTGGTTCAATAACAAGTAAAATGATGAGTGAAAATAAAATTACCAGTCACAATTTGTGAATCTAAACAAGAACACAAATATAGTTCTAAGAAAAGTATGGCAAGAACAGAGTAAACAATCTTACTGTAAAATAGTCAATTCCAGAACCCATCTTAACATCTTTATCTGGGTGGTGTGTGAACACATTTTCAAGTATGTATGATTGATCCTCATCTGACAACCGATCTCCATCGTTGTAGCTGGATAAAAGGAGACAAAAAACAAGAAATTAAGAAAATGAGAAAACAATCGAACACCAAGCAAACAATTATTGCACAAAAGCCAAGCAGACAGGAAAAAAAATCATACAGTAGAAGAACATGTAACAAATGCAGTGAGATAATGTTCCTAAATTTGACAATTTTTTTAGTATGGAGATTGGTGAAGAAATTATATACTGATATCCTCAAGAACATCTCCACAGGAAACTCATTTGTAAAACGTCAAATTTTATTAATCTGATGTATACTTCTGTCTGCTTTTGTTTACTTCTTCTAATTATCTGAGTGTAGGTAAAGTGCAACAGACTTCATGGTTCACACATACATCAGTAACAATGGGATACAACCTCAACCTCTAAATAAACCCCCACCAAATAAAAAAAGTGTGTGCGTGTGTGTAGTAAAATGTAAACTATACAATAAAAGAATGAGAAAGAAAAAGCAATGCATGTGACTCTACGCATCATATAATGTATAACACAGAACAAATGCGAACAATGATACTACAACCAGAACAGCAATGATACAACAGCTTCAGAGTCCATATTTAAGAGAAAGTAAACTATAACGTCCGGCAATGCAGAATACAGAATATAAGCCCCCCACACAACAATTGTGAGAACCATGGTACAGCAGCTTCCTACAATTAAATAAGATCCGGAATGGACTATCAGGCAATTCAGAAGAGACCAACGCCATGGTGATGCTTAAAATATCACTACATCTTATAAATAGTCCGAAACCTACCCAACTTTTCCCTGGAAGCAAGTAGATAGTCCAAATCATTTCTTCAAGAATAAAAAAACAGTTTGGAATCTTCCTGTATACAATTTCCTTTTTCCATCCTAACTATTATATTTGCAAGAAAAGTGATAAGAGGTACAATGAAAGCACAAAAAGTATGCATATGAATAGAAAACATACCCAGATTGATGCATTATTCTTCGAATAGACAGCATAATCGGCTCAATATGGGAAAGAACATGTTGCTCCTCAGAAGTGAAAATATCCAATCTTTGTCTCGTTGCGGTAAATAGTGCAGCCACACTAGAATCAGCATTAGCAGGGCGACTATTCTTACTCTTCCACTCCCCAGCATTTGGACCCCAACTCCTGCCACCTTCAAAACGTCTTTTCTTGTTCGCATCTCCATTATGACCCCATTGTTGCTGTCTTTCACCGGCACTTCCATCTCCTGCACTTGGAGAATCCCATTGATTCACAGTTGCAGGTTGAGAAGTATCAGAAGGCTTTTGTTGCCCCCATGAGCCTTGAGAAATATCAGGAGACTTTTGCCTTCCCCAAGCGCCCTGATGATGTAAGAGCTGGTGATCAGTGAATTAGGATGTAGAAAAGAAAGAACAGATAGAGGATTGGGAAGAGAACAGGGAGGAAGGTGAGAATTAAGAAGAGAACAGAGAGAATAACAGATAAAGCATTGAGATTAGAACAGGGAGAAAGAAGAGAATTAAGAAAAGCACATGAGATTTAGGAGGCTTATAATCTTTAGTCAACCCATTTTTCATCAACCTCAATATTACCCGCAAGAAACGCGGGCACATTTCTAGTACTGTATTAAACAGAATCCACTTTGTCAGCCAAAGTGGCGTCAAAAGACCTAATAGTCCTTGAATCATATGTTGAAGGAGCAATATGCATCAAAAGATCAAAAATCAAAATTAAGAGAGAAAAACATAAGCCACCTTCCCTAAATTAACCAAACTACCCATTACCTGTTGAGAGTGGGTTATTATCTGCATATAACCACCCACTATCATATAACTTCCTAGCATTTTGTTTTTTTTTTTTAATAATAAATTTTTTTTTTTCCTAATCGAGAAAATTTTCTTTATACATAGAGCATGTGTTTGCAAACTAGTAATACTTAACTAAACGCAGTCATCATCGATTGCATCCAACTTCACACTTTTCTGATGCAATTGAAGATGCTCAATACGTTGCTAATAATAGGTCAATTCACAAATTGGTAGCAATTATTCTGAAACATAAAACATTCCTAAAAGCATTCTAAATATCAATGGTTATTTATCATCACCTGAGACATTTCAGGAGACTTTTGCTGTCCCCAAGAGCCTTGAGAAGTTGTATCAGGCTTTTGCTGCCCCCATGCGCCTTCAGAAATATCAGGAGACTTTTGCCGTCCCCAAGTGCCCTGAGAATTAGCATCAGCAGGCTTTTGCTCCCCCCAAGCGCCTTTAGAAATCTCAGGAGACTTTTGCCGTGCCCAACTGCCCTGAGAAGTATCGGCAGGCTTTTCCTGACCCCAAGCACCTTCTGAAGTACCGGCGGGATTTTGCTGCCCCCAAGAATGACGGGCAGTAGACTTATCTTGTTCCAACTCATTACCATCTTTCTTCTCAAAACATTTCATGCCCCATCCAGACCCAGCATTCTCCTTTTGGGGTTTTGTTGGCCCAGCAGAAAAGGCATTCCAACCATTGGATGTAGAATCTTCTTGTGCTTTCTTGAACTGGACATCTGTTGATTCAGCTTTACTCACCCCACCACCAAACCAACCATTCTCGCTTTCTGTACTAGTCCTCCATGTAGATTGTGGATTTTCTGTCCCCCAGCAAGATGTGGCATCTTCTCTAGCCTTGGAATCCTCAACATGTTTCTTTTCATTGCTTTTCCCCCATGCCGTCGTGGCATTTTCTCTGGCAGTACTTGTCCCCCAGCCCGATGTGGAATCTTCTCTACCAGTGTTGGTCTCCCATGGAGATGTAGCAGTCTTGGCTGTTCCCCATGCAGATGGGGCATCTTCTGTACTAGTCTTGGTCCCCCATGCAGATGGGGCATCTTCTTTAGTAGCAGTCTTGGCTGTTCCCCATGCAGATGGGGCATCTTCTGTACTAGCCTTGGCCCCCCATGCAGATGTGCTATCCACTTGGGTTTCTGCTGAAATGCTATCTTGTCTTCCAACTTTAACCGCCCCCCAGTCTTTCCCACCAGAAGAAGCGGTGTTGAGAGATGAATCCCAGCTTGATTTTCCAGGAGCATTTTCGAAACTATCCGGGAATTCAACAATATCTTCAAAAACTGGCTTATCAGAAGTACAGTTATGTTCTGGTGACAAGGACACATCTCCATTTTCATATTCCGGCACAAGATCATCAATTTCTGCTCCCAAAGCTGCAGTAGTTGATTCTTCTCCATTTGCAGCATTCACCATATGTAGAAAGTTGAAAACATCTATCCCACCCTCTTCGTTCAAACCTCCCTGGAAAAACAATTTATATTTAAATGTGCCGGCCACTCCAACAGAAAGTATGACTAAATTGAATACTGAGAATAACTCTCAGATAATTCAACTAACAATCATGAAATACCTCTCTTGTGTCCCAGAGGATTTCAAATCTGGAGCCAGTACCAACAGCTACATGTTTACCCCAGGAACATGATGCAACTATGCTCGACAAAGAATCCATATGACACTTTTCAGCTGCTCTCTCAAAACACTTTTTTGGTGTCTACAACCGCATAATGAAAGCAAAACTTAGTTGCAATTGCATTTCATTTAATCGGGAAGTATAACCAATTTTTCCTTCAAAATTAGACAAGAAAGTCCAATACTTACAAACAATGTTGCTTCTGTAAAGGGTACTTGTATATTCAATGCGCGAGATAGTGCTTTATAACCACCAGGATTGAAGCCAACGAAATTTCCAGCGCATGTCATACTGTTTGCCAAGAGAATAAGATGCTCTTTGAGAACACCTTTTGCCACCATTGCAACAGCTGTCGCGAGACGCTGCATTATCAATCACAAAATGTAAGTCCTCGAAAGAGTTGATAAAAGTTTCTCTCTTTTTCTTTTTTAAAAAAGGACAGAGCTAATTAAAGTTTGAACCATAAGTAGGAGTAGGATAGGTATCTCAGATTTCAGAGGGTGAGTTAAATTAACTTTCATATGATGTCTTGCTTAATAATGAGGGGTTACATCCCAGAGGAAGGTAGACTTCAGGCAAATAATAAAGTAAAGCAACGAAAGTCACTGGAAGGACAGCTCATGGAAATTCAGTCATAAGAATCCCTCTAACAAACACCTGGAAGGTGAAAGGACAGAGTTGACTATTACTTGACTGAATTTACCAATTGATACAGAAATAAGAAAAATTGATCCAGAGTCAAACAGCAATCTTGACAAAACTAATTAACTGGTATTGTAAGAAGAAAATGTCTGAATTTGATTTTCCGGACTTGACTGGTTCTGTATATTCCTTGCAAAGTTAAGATTCCTTGGGTTTTCTAGTATAATGCCTGAGTGCATTTTTCTTTTTCTTTTTTCAATTTCTAAATACAGTGCAAGGAGGAATGGATTGAGTTAAGTATAAGAAAATCCTAGTCTAAGGTTTATATATACGATATCTGTGTCAATATGAACTTAAAACAAGTAAAAAGATGTCGAGATAGTGCCAAGCCATACATATTATCAGTCACCTATGAGTGTCAATAAAAACACCTTTTGGTCAAGTCAAGTCATTTAGAGAGAGAGAGAGAGAGAGGACATGACCAAAACATGATATGACACCTCTCTTGTCATCCCTATTATAAACAACTACCTACACAGGACATCACTTCTGATAAAGGGATACAAATCAGAAATAAGAAAAGTTATAAACTTTATTACAGTACCTGAACTGCTTGATCAAAAGCACAAGAAACCCCCAACAATTCCTGCACTTGTTTGATGGCATATGGAATAGAACGCCTGGTGTCAATCACATGAAGCACTGGAAGGCAACAATCAAGGGCTATTCTCCATGCATCACCACTTTGTTTAACAACCGACTTCTCCAGAACAACATCCAAAGCCAATTCACCCTTCAGAGATTTGTTTGGGCTTCTTATCCAAGTTGTTGATTCTGAGTTGATCCAAATTATGTTCGCCGACGAAATTCGAGGATCACCTGTCCATTTGAAAGAAATTCCATGCCTATGAATAAAATCAAGATAATATTGTTTTATACTAAATGACTTTATGAATAAAAAGTCTCCAAAAAATTACAATGAAAAAAATAAGGTGGTTTTGGACGTAAACCCAATCCTGAAGCAGAGTTTTAGAAACACTGAATTTCTATCAAAATAAAGAAATAAATAACACACGAAGCTGATGAGATGCAAACTCAAAAGTTGACTCTTCAATCTTGTAAAAACCAAGTGATTTGGGGGAGTTTTATTTTACACTTTATGCACACTTCAAGTTGAGGATACAAATTGCAGGCACCAACTCAGAAAAATCAGTGACTTCATTTAAGAGTCGCAAAAACAAATGAAAGAGCACCATTCACTGCAAGGATGGAAATTAAATCATAAACTCTACATCTTTTTGCACAATTACTGAAAAGTTACCTTTAATTACTGTTTTTAGAAGAACTGGGCAAATAAAGTCAGCCAAGATTTGTGAAATGGCCTCCAACTCTGAATTATTAAAATCTTGGTAGAAGAACATCAAGCAAGGAGATCCAGATCTATTGTCAGCAGAGGATTGATGAAAAGAACAACATTCACTGCAAACAAGTACGACTAAATCATCACTATACATAATATCAATAGTTCTGATGTGCAGTAGTGCAATTACAAGCATGACAGGGGAAAGACTGCCAAGATGATGTATCCATTTATGCCATATGTAGCTCATTCTGGATGAGTTGGGGATATGTTAATCTTCTTTTGAAATGAAACTTCATAAATCTCTAGGCATCCTAAATTCAGCGCTAGTGAGAGTAATAGACCATAAGGAAGCATTAAGTGGTATTGAAACAACAGGGATGATCTGCCTACAATTACTATGGGTGAACTTTGTGGTTGTGGTGCCTTTTCTATTATCATGTATTCAAGTCCTCTTTTTCTATTCTTGTAATTTCTGAATGAAGCTTCCCATTATAATTATGAATCCAAAAAAAAAAAAATGACAGCTTAAATGTTCCCATCTTTTCTCACTAGAATTATAAATATCATATTAACCTAAAAAGGTTTGATCTCACCTCTGTCGTCTCACATATTTAAACCATCAATCAGATAGGTAACCAAATAAAAAGAAAATGACCAAGTCGACACGGTAAACCCAAATACGAGCCACATAATAACCAACCTGTACGATAAAACTGTCCTTTTAAAAATGTCACCGATGTTCATCTTCTTCCCAACCTTCTTTCTCCGAAATGAATTGATAGTTTCTTCGCATTTTTGAAGGATCTCATACATTCCCAGATTTAACTCCCGTAACAGCATCTGCTAAATAAAGCTCTTGTTACTCCAAAGAACCAGGCAACAGCAACTTGGTAAAGGATAAATTAAACAAAAATTCATAACAATCAAAAACAAAGTCAACCTCATTCAAATGAATATGACCAACAAGGCCAGAGTCAATTTCCATGCTTCCCGCAGCTCGCTGATTTTGATATCTGCATGAATTATTGATACGCATTTAAGTCAAGGCTTATGGAAAGTCAGGACTGTAATTCATAAGTCACAATACAAGCATGATAGGTCTTATGCTAGACCAACGGGAAGACAATTCTGATGCATAGTCAGACAAGTAAGAGGACCACAATAAAGCAAAAATGCCAAGAATGATAACTGACATTACTAACCAACATGGGAGTGAGAAATATTTGTATATGCATACACATATTTAGTAAGTATATACCGAATGCTGACAAAATATTGGAGGCTTACTAACCAACGTGGGCTAAAGGACTGAGGAAATTTGTACATGCATACACATATTTAGTAAGTATATACCGAAATGCTGACAAAATATAGGAGGCAGAGCATACTCAATCATAAACTCTACTGCAGTATCTTTAAGGCTGACTTTTTTCAACTGATTCTTGACCAAATATGCCGCATGTTCTCTGCAGTAGTTTCTTCCGCAACCACAGTCATTCAGATACAAGATTACACGACGATCAATGAGCTCGTTCTTGAAACTGACTTTGCATAGCAGTATTTCCTGAGGAAAACAAAAGAAAGCATACGTAATATTATGATGAACCTGGATGCATGGAGTGCACGAAAAAAGAAAAGTAGAATAAAAAATAAAAAGAAGGTGAAGGAGGACAAAAATTCAAGTTTTAAAAAAAGGTAGCTGTCATTTTCATCAACCAAAACCACCTACCTTCATCAGATCCCAAGAAGAGTTGCTGCTTGGGGTAGAATCAAGAACTGCCTTGTATGCTGGATTTGACATTGCTGTTGCAGCTAACACACCCACAGGTTCACCGGCAGGGAACAAATTTTGTGGACTAGATCCGCTCTTTACTCCATACTCGAACTGAATTATAGAATTACTGCACACATTCCTCACTGTGCCATCATAGCAAATGACAACATCTCGGAGAGTAGCCATTAGATTTTTGAACAAAGTCCCAGGTTCAGACAACCCTCTTGAGGACCTAACAATTACTTCCCTTGTAGCAATGGAATGAATCATTCCCTCAACAGGATCCAACCCATGAACAAAACCACTATGAACTAATCCGAATTCTGCAGAGGGATAATCCACGGTGTCAGATGGATACTTGCTCTGATACAGAGAGCTCACATCCTCAACCAATGTTTTTGAGTAGAGTTTCCCCTGGTCATAAAGTTGCCGGCCAAGGAACCCAACTTGTTGAGTTACTTTGTTCGTGGCTGAATCACTCTTAGAGTCAATTAAATCACCCAATGCCGATGAATTTAATATAAAATTCGAAACTGGTTGTTTCACCGTTCGAATGTGATTCTCCAGTTGCAACTCAACAAGCTCGTTATATGTTGCCCTCATATGATACAGCAAAGGAGAAATGATTTTAAGTCCCTTTCTAATCTCCTGTATGGACTCCCTAGACATGGCAAAATCCTCCAAACCTACACTGAACCCTTCTGAAAATAAATTCTCCATCAGCAATGGCTGCATAGAATTAAAGAAATTAAGAACATCTTCAGCACTTTTCTCGAAGAAAATAGAGGTACCAATGTCATTGATAAGAGCTGGTATGAGACTTGTATCACAATCAAGTTTGAGGACCTCACTAGCACTGACCAAGTGCCTGTCTCCAGAGCACTCAAACTGAGCAGGCAATGCAGTCTGCAATATCTGCAAAGCAGTCCAACATGGAACTGCTGAATTAGCTTTCAATAAAGCTGGTTGTGGCAATGAAGATGAAACAAACATGGCCAATTGCTGCGCTGTTGCTTTGTCGAAAAAATATTTCTTAAACATCATTTTTAATGACAAAAGCGAATCGGTGGCCAGTTGCAAATTGGGCTTGCCACTGTGAGAACTAAGCAGCTGTTTCTCCACTGAAAAAAGCTCCATAACTTCTGCCTTTGCCGCAAGTGACTGGGGATAGAACAAATGAATGCAGTCTCCATCAAAGTCAGCACTTAGTGGTCCACATATTAGAGGATTAATCTTGACCACATGATCATCATGGACGTAAACTTGAAGTGCTTGAAGCGAATGTTTATGGGTAGTTGGAGGCCTATTTATGAAAACAAGATCCCCATCCATTATCCTCCTATGCACCACTTGACCAGGCCTCAGAAATGTGTGCCCCTTTGAACCTTCCCTTAAAGAGTAAGTTGATGAACCATCGCTGTAGGTTAGGCATAACTTGCTATCTACCAGCTCTTGCAGACGCCTAATATTATGTACATTGACCTTCTCCTCGAACGTTATTCTTTGAGCAATTTCATATGGGATACCAACTTCATTCACCCTTCTATATGCATCCCCAGTAATTACTGTGCGGGAAGAGAAGCCTGAACCCTTTCTGATGAACAATGTCCTCATCTTTTCAAGCCATGCTTTTGTTGAAGAATCATTGAGCTCCTTGGTCACTCCAAATCTTGCATCAATATCTCGGGATGCCTTTCCAGTACCCCTAACTTGAAGATACTGATCAACAATTGCTTGTAACTCATTCGCCTCAACAATTTCAGATTCAAAATTTGCTGTACCAGACCTTGAACTAGTGATCATTTCAACTTGCCTCAGAACTTTTTTGAGCATTGATATTGAAGGATCCTGGAAAAGGACATGCAAATGCTAGTTAGGTGTATCATGGGCCCTTTATTGTATAAAACCTTTGTCTTAAACACTCCACTTAGAAATGATTAAGGTTTATTATCATGCCAATGAACTTACCGCAGACATTACAGTAACACCATCAGATATTTCAGGCACAGACAAGCAATTAGGAGGGACAGGTATATGATTCAAGATGTATCCGTCTTGAGGATTATAGCCCTTAGCAGCCAGTTTTCTTCTGGTGTCTTCAGGGATTCTTTTGAGAATCTGCATCACCTGGTGGTCATAATCAATATGAATAACAAGTATTAGCATGCCATAAGATGCATTCTATAAGAAATGTATGATTAGCAATCATGACTATCTAACCAGTGGGAATTTTTTTTCTCTCTCTTAATGGTCTGAGAAGAAACTTAAGTTTCATCATCAAGAAATCTTTACTTTCCAAGAACAATAGCATTGAACAGAATCATTGAATGTTGCCCTTCATTTGGTCAGAATCCATATACCTAGCCAACTAGTTTAACCATCAGATTTCTTAAATGAATAATATAAACTATTCCAGTTGAAACCACAGGTAGCTAACAAGACCACCATTGATCGTTTATTGAAATAGTTCATGTGTACAGGAACCCAAGACTAGGTTACTCAGTTCATCAGATTGCTGTGATTAGTGAAGACATCTAGGTGCGTAGAACTAGAAAAGATGCAATGATCATAGTAAATAATAAAAATGAAAAAAATAAATAAAGACCCACTATATTTTAATAAAACCACAAAAGAGCAAGAACTTTAATGATCCAAATGATTTAACCGCGATGGGGAGATAAGACAAACCATACCACTGGTTTGAATAAAACAGCACATTTTGCAACTGCTTAAAAGAGCAAAGAATTTAAACTGAACTAGAAGCAACGACTTGAACCCCGTAACTGGAGAGCAGAGCTCCATTGAATTTCAAAAATGTGACATGATCAAGGAGAAAACATGCAAGCAGCAAGAGCCTAACCTCTCTAGGAAGCAAAGTGCGTTTCACGCCATCACCATAACGAAAACCATATCTTTCTAGGAAATTCCAAAAACCAGGTGGTGGTTTTTTATTAGAAGGTAGTTTCAATTGCAAGGAGCAAGCCCCATCTGTAGGTTTAATCTCTGCGATAGAAACTTGTGAAGCATCCTGCACAAAAAAGGACAGACCATATGACTTGTGCGTAGAACATACAGAGAATACACATTGCACAAAAAAAAAAGGATGCTTTGATAAGAATAGTTTAGTAGCTCAAAAACCGCAAACTAAATTCCATCCTCTGTTATATACAAAAGTTGCAATAATAGAAATCACTGATACTTGCATTCATCTGCAAAGCTCATCCAAGGAAAATAATACAATATAAGCCCACAGGCTGTCAAAATGATAATAATCAGCTTATAGAAGATAAATCCTCACTGTTGGTTTTAATTTTTTAAACCAAAGAGTCAAAGATACATGCTCTGAAGGACATCAGGAGCAACAGATGAAGACAAATGATATAAGAAATATTTGTTTGATATTACACAAATCATGTTCTGCTACATGTTATAATGTAATTTACAGTTTACACGTTTTAAAAAACTTTTTAGTGGTTTTACAAAATAAACCACACTTTTGTTTCTGTTTTAACCAAAGATCATATATACATAAAGTGGGCAAAGAGAAGAAAAAACATTAGAATTAACTGGCAGCGTCTCCAATCTAATATAATGGCAGATACATTAAAACCTCTAAAACCATTTGAAGCACAAACCCAAGGATTATTCCAAATAAGCACTCTGCCCGTAGCGCAACCTCTGCACCTCAAAAATCCTCAAAGGTTGTTTATTCCTTGTTTTTAAGGAGCTAAATTTCACATCAAGATATAAAAGCTCTCTAACAATAAATTGGATACACATTCCAATTTAATTTATTTTATCAGAAAAGAGGGAAACTCGTTCCATGTATTCAAGTATTATCCTTTTGTGAGCTCATCCCATGTGTATCATTCAGATAAAACTCTTTGGAAACTTAAAGTAATGAGAACTTCAATCTCCAGACAAATACTGGCAGTTGGAACATTAGTTGAATCAAAGAGTCCTAACTAGAAGCATAAAATAGTAGTTGTGTACCCAAGGCTCAAAAATATTGGTTCACAAAAATAGTAGGTGTGTAGAGAATAAGAACAGTACCTGACAGTTAAGCACAACATACCTAATTTGTAGTATAGAAAAGAACTTACCTCACAACATACAGATAACAATCTTTCGGCCAAACCAGCACTCTTGCTTGGGACCTGAATTGTATCAACCCAGCAAATCAAGAATAAAGAATATTAGTACATAAATTTTATGCCTAAAAAACAGCTACTTAAATACATGCCAGAAGCCCGGAAATTAGTTTACTGAATTTGAATAACAGAAGATCGAGCAACATTTGAAAAACAATCTTTCCAGAATGACAGGTTCAAAGGAACAACAAAACACGTGAGACTCATGGTTGGCTTGCTAGCAGAACTTTTCGTATAATAGAAATAACATAGTTTTTAAGTACAGACTACAAACTACAAAGGCCTCCATGTTGGAAATAAAACTTGTAAACTTTAGCATCTTTATAAGATTTGAAGACAACAGTAAAAATAGCATGAAATGCAACTGCTTCTTCATGTAAACCTTTTCTTCCTGGGCTAAAACAAAAACATCCAGCAGCGACATTGTCTCAGATAATATAGAAGAAAAATCCCATGACAAGCTAATAAATCATATATGATCTCTGCTGTGCATGCATAGATCTATCATAGACTGTTACGAATGGTGAGGTCAATCAGGTAGTACCTCGTTCTTTTTCATTTTTAAGCACTTCAGGCACAAAAAACTCAGCAAGCGCTTCAGCTCACTGACGTGGTTAGGATGATATATCGGTAATGGTAAGTCGATATATCCAAAATGCCCTGAAAATAGCATAAAACACACATTGTCATTACAAGAACAATAGGTGGATATATAATCTGTTTCTTTCCTGTTACCTAGTTGTGCAGCATTCTATCAATTAATGAAAGATAAAAAGGGTAAGAAAAGAGAGTAATGCACCTTCGCACTTTCCAGGTTCGGAAGTGCCACAAGATTCACACTTCCCAAACTCGAGAGGAAGGCCAAGAAATGGGTTGGAAAGCTGACTGGCATGGCTAATAGAGCATCCCATCATTGATGCTGTACACTGCCATATACAAAAAGTAAACACACAAGTTTAAACACTACAATCTAAAATGGGCTCCGATTATTACGTCTAATATGGACTATACACTGAATTAAAAGGCGGAATTTCTACTTACAATTTCATGATGAGTTGCCAAACCAAATTTAATTCCAACTAACTCCCCATCTAAAACCGGTGAACAAGACACTTCCTCCATTTCTCTCAACCTTTCTTTAGATACTGCACCATAAAATACAGATACAATGAGATTAATGTACAAAGGATTTAACTTTTATACGAAAACCAACATGCAAGTGTACCAAAGACAGCTTCTTGAAGTAGCAGGTAATAATATTTCAAGTAAAAATTAGTCTTGAGGGGTAGCAACCTCTGAGACCATAAATACACAACTAAATATGGAAAATAAAAATTAACAAAAGTAACAGTTAGAATAGCAATGTAGTATGCTTGGTTCATGAGAAATTGGGAAGAAAAGAAAGCCAGGACAACTCGGCCACAAAATAAACACAAATCCAAATGTTCCTCTACTTTATCAGCAACAAAATGCAAAACAAACATGCAGAAGAAACTAATGAAAGAAAAACTACATGGGTCTTTGCTTTTGTTTATAGCTAAACAGCTACTTCAAACCAGAAATCCTAACAAGAAACCCAAAACGCAAAAGAAAAAAAATCAAAAAGAAAATGTAGAGTCCTTGGTAACACAAAACCACAAAACAAACCCCACATTCCACCCTAAACTCTCAACAAAGCAAAACAAAAACCCCCATCTACAGAGAAAGACCTTTTCTTTTCAAAAGCCGTAAACTTTCTCAACAACCAAACACTCCATAGCAAAATGCAAACAAGTTAGAGCCAAAATTCTCACAAATTTTACTCTGGGTTTGACTCCAAAAACCCTAGATTAAGCCCTAAAACCGATATAGAAAACTTGGGTTTTTAACGGAGAGAGAGCTCTGCTCAAAAGCAAAGAGCTTTCCCAAACCGAAAAATTTCCGCTCTTTCACCCAAATTTTGACCCCTACGAATTTACCCAGAAACGAAAAAAGCTTTTGATTTTTAACCTTCTTACCTCTCTGAAATCAGAGGGAGAGAAATGGGTTTTGCATGAACAAGGGAATTGAGTAGAGAAGAAACTTGAAAATGGTGAGGACTATTGTTTTGGGTCCTCTCCACTGTGAGAAGTGAGTGTCCAAAACACAAACAAGGATTTTGGGTTTTTCGAGAGAGAGAGAGAGAGAGAGAGAGAGAGAGGGAGAGTGGAGAGACAGAAATGTATACGTTATTTGGTTTTGAGGTTTCAACTTTAGGAGCCGTACATGTCATTGGCTTGTGTGGGGTTGTTTCGAAATGACATGACTGTCCTCATTGACCATTTTGTTTGCTTAGGGATTTGGTTTTGGTTTGTCAATTTGTGGGGGTATGAGTAATGCCCGTAGTAAAATATGCTTTGTTGGTTTGTGATTCCTCTGCGGAGGGAGGAGGGAATGAAGAGAGAAACAAACGTCACAGTTGGCAGCGCCACGGTGCACCCACTAAGCTCCGACGACTTTGACCACTTTGGTTGAGTTAATTTAACCATGGTTGAGTTAATTTAACCGTGGTTAATATGTGTGGCTGATGTGGAGAGATTTTCAAATTATGTCACCTCGTCTTCTGGAAATAAATGTTAACGCACCACAAATGTGAATCTATATCGAATTGTTATTATATTTCTTGACTACATTAAAGGAATCGAATCATTCCACATAACTCTATCTTAATTCTCAACTTCCCTCACCACTTGGGCTAACCTCAACGATTTATATCAAATTGTTATTGACACAACCCTAGGGGTCATAGGCCATCCCTACCATAAATTTTAAAGATTAGGGTTAGGCAGGACCGAGTTTAGTCAAAATCAACAAAATTTAGAACCTGGCTAAATCATAAAAGCAACTCCAACAGCTTCTCTATAATATTTGTATTTTAGGGAAGCAAAAATCAAAGCTTTTCATAATTTTTCTTCTCCCACTCCAACAGATTGTCCATTTTACAGAAATATCTAAAATCTCCATAATTATTCCTTAAAATTTTAGAGATTGTTGTAAATTTAGGAAATTTTGGTTTCTCTTTCGTCACTATCCCTATAATGAGAATAGTTATATGGAACCTATTGGAGCAAAAGAGACTCATTTTTTCATAAAATAGAGAAAAATAAAAAAAAATGGGAAGTTGTTGGAGTTGCTCTAAATATGTTAACCACCTGCCCGTTGAGATCGGGCCAAAAAGGCCGGGCCAGGCCAGCCTTCTAAATCGAGCCGAAAAGGCCTCACTTTGTTCAACAAAAAGAAATACATTGTTTTTATTTTTATCTCAAAATGTGGCTGAATGGTTATATAGGTAATCCAAAACTCATTTATCTTTTGTTTTTTATATTATTTAATATATATATATATATATGTGTGAAATTAACTTAATAACATTTATAAATATTAGTTAATGTGGTTATATTCAATTAACTATCTCTCCAAACCTCCCATAATTAATTTTTTTTAACAAAGAAAATAAAAATTAATGAAAATAAAGCTTACAAAATCAATACAAAGAAAGACATAAATTGTAGTTATAAAAAAATAAAAGCATATTTAAAAAATAGAAAATTATTAGACCTCGATTGGGCGAGCTTAAAGGGTCGAGTCGGGCTTCGCCCTAATAGACTCAAATGGGTCAGGCTTCATTTGCATGGCTCATACTGTAATATCCTGAAAATTCATTATTAATTTCTGATTATTTTCCAAAATTTATTAAGTTTATTGTTGGGACGATTTCGTAATTGGAGGGTGAAGTGAGTGTTTCGGACGAATTTTTACTTGAAGCATTTTTTTTTCGTGGGGTCAAGGCTTGAATTTTTATACATTAGGATTCTGTGAAAACTTCTTTCATGGATATTGTATAGAGTGTTGATACGAGTTCGTAGACATGCGGAACACGAAAATCGGAGTTCATATGAAGAATTTATGGCCAGCGGAAAAAGTTTCCATTTTAGTTAGATAAGAAGAAAAAAAAATCCGGAAATTTCACAAAAACCCAAAGTTTCCATTTTCGTAAACTTTTCTCTCTCTTGCGTGTGGCGGATACTCGCTTGCAAGCTAAGGAGCGAGAAGTTCCGCTAGCGGTGCTGCGAGTGGCGGAGACTCGCTTGCAAGATAAGGAGCGAGAAGTTCCGCTAGCGGTGTTGCGCGTGGCGAAGACTCGCTTGCAAGATAAGGAACGAAAAGTTCCGCTAGCGATGTTACGCGTAGCGGAGACTCGCTTGTAAGATAAGGAAGGGAGGAGTTCCCTCTGGCGTAGGGGCACTAAACCTGGACGATTGGTATACTCGCCCCCTTTGATGGCTTCTGCCACGTGGCTATCATGCGTCGGTCTAACGTTTGGGATTGTGAGTTCTGAGCACGCCCATCTCTTCATCATTAATGCGAGTAATTATCGACTCAATCTCAAAGGCGACGCCTCGGTTATTCCGGAAACTGAATGCGATCGTGGGACACGTGTGCGGCTGGAGAGTGAGATCGCTTTTTGGCGGACAACCTGGATTTGACTGATATTGACATTAAAAGGGGGAAAAACTAGAGGTTGTCGCCATTATCTCTTCTTCAAACTTTCTCGTCGTCCTCAAGCTCTATTTTCTAGCATTCGAGAAGTGACTTTTTCCATTCGAGCGAGAGATCAGTGTTTTGGTGCGCAAGGGATCCCTGGAAGTGAAGGCGTAGAGTTCGAACGCTCCTGATTTCCCACATCAGTAGGTTAGTGATTCTGAGCCTTTTCAGTTTTTTTGGTTTTTGTTTCTGTTTTGCTCTGCTACTTTCTGGATTTGTGATTTGAGTGGTTTTTGTGTCTTGCTGGTATGTTCTAAGGGTGCAACATGTATTTTAGGGGTCTCTTCTAGTGTTATTGATAGAGATGAGGTTTTGGGATTTTTGCTAGATGGTCGAATCTGGGTTAGTGTGGGTTGGTGTTCATGTTTTGGTCAAATCTGGGTAACTGTTCTTGATTCCTGGATGAAAATTGCAATAGGGGTAGCTTAGATCTTGTGTGGACTAACTGGTTTGGGTTTTAGGGTTTGTGATGGCTAGCGTCGTAGAGATTTCGAGCAGTGAGGATTCCAGGTCTGACGTGTCGTTCAACGAGGCGGATTGGATATTTATTGATTCGTTGCGTCCGTCTACCCCTACAGGAACCTCACTATCGGAACCGCTAGACATCGAACCCTTACAAACCATACCTGGGGACGTGGCCATGGCTCGAGGTGGGCGACCAGAGAGTTCTAGGACCATAGAGGATGATGGCGGACTCGAGCGGTGTGAGGAGAGGCTAGCGAGCAATAGCGCAGTCAGTGGTTCCGCTGATGGGGAGGACGTCGGCGGAGAGGAAGTGGAATCCGCCTGGTTCCTATCTGACAGAACCGCGGTTGATGAGGCTGGAGGCAGTATGACCGAGCCCACCGTCAACCGCCTGAAGCGAGAGTATCGTCTACTTGGAGTGGTGAAATTGAGTTCGCCAGCTGCTAATGAGAGAGCATCAATCTTGCCGGCGGGGCACGCTGCTATTCATAAGGCCATCTTCCGCCAAGGTGTGACTCTTCCGTTGCTCCACAACCTCCATATTTTGGTTTGCGAGTTTAGCCTCGCCTTTAGGCAGATTTGTCACAATATGTGGCGGTTGCTGATGGCGCTGAACTCGTTATGGCGCTTGCCCGGTTGTGAGGGTCCAACCGTGGCAGAGGTACTGCATTTCTTTGAGTTGGTGTATGTGAGGCGCTGGGGTTGTAGCGGTCAAGTGAATTTAAGTCGGCGGCAAGGGGCGCCCAAGTTAATCGAGAACATGAAGGATTCCATGTCGCACTGGCGGGGGACCTTCTGCGTTGCCACTGACTGGTGGGAATACTAGGCGGGGCTGAATGAGGGGCCGCCGACCTTTCAGATTAAGTCGGAGTTTGAGCCCATCAGAGGTTGTCGTCGATCTCTACCACTCCAGATTTTGGCTTTGCTTGTTTGACTGTTATGATTCTAATCGCCTCACTTTTTTTTTTTTTTTTAGCTGGCTTGCGTTACAACCTAACTCGCGAGGAGGAGTGTCGCATGGCGAGGATTAGAGGGTGTTGGCAGAACCGCAACCTGCTTGACCTTAGGTTCCTCACTGGTAGGTAACTTTCGATGATTTGTTCTCTTAGTCTAGTTTGTGGCTGGCTAACTTGTTATTTGCTTTTATAGAATCTCTGTCGGGAAATAGAAGGAGCCAAGCCGCTTTGACCGTGCAAAGATGAACTATTTTTTGGAGAGCAAGTACGCTCAAGGGCTGGCGGCCCAGAAGACTGCTGTCGACCCAAAGACACTGGCGCTGAGCCAGTCCGAGGCGCCGGTGGTGTTGCCGATGCCTTATCACTCCCATCTCGGTGCATACGGTTTGCCAGCCGTTCAGGTGGGGACTGCGGTCGGTCGCGGCATTGCTGGTGGGAGGTCGACTCCTGCATCCGCTGTGCACGGGAGGGAGAGAGTGGCAGCCACCCGGCGTGGGTCCCAAAAGGAGAGAACAGTGGCCACGAAGGCACCGGTTACGATTGCAGGGTTGGAGCCACAGGCGGCCTCAAGGTTTGTCGCCGCTGGTGCTACGCAAGTGTTACAAAAGATGCGGCGTCAGAATGAAGAGGCGGAAGGGGCGGAGACCATAGGGGCCCGTCAACAGAAGAAGTCGAAGCAGGCTGCTCCAGAGACGACCGTCTCCTCTAGGGGGAGGCTCAAACGAGTGACCTGGACTCGTTTGCCGCCTTTACCGAGTTTCTGACGGATATTGAGCGGGAGTACTTGTATCACCAGTGTGAGAGGCTGGGGTTCGACGGCCTGGAGGAGGTTGTTCGCTCCACCGCTCTTGATCAGTTGCCCTTCAGCTCTGCCTTTGGGCACTTGTCTGTTGGGTTGCATCAGTTGTTTCTGGCGGCGTTGAGTCAGCCCCGCACTGAGCGACAGCTGAAGGAGGAGATTGGCGGTCTCCAGGGGGAGTTAGCGGGAGCCAAAGAGAGACAGGCGGAGACTAAGCGGCGCCTATCCAAGGCCGAGTGTGATCTGTTAAATGCCCGTGGCAAGCTGTCTATCGCAGTCGAGCGTGACCTCGAGCTGAATAACGACGTCTCTAAGCTGCGGCAGGACATGGCTCTGTTGAAGGATCAGCTGGCGGCTAAGGTCAAGAAGATTGAGATCCTTCAGAGGGACTCTGCCGCCAAGTCTGCCGAGGTGAAAAGGTTGGCAGATGCGGTTGCCCGGTTGGAAACGAATAAGAGTCAAGCGGAGGCCGCCGCTGTGCAGGCGTTTAAACAGTTCGCCGAGTATAAACATGCGATGGCGGAGGCGGAAAAGTCTGGTGCCGCCACTAACCTGGATTTACTGAGGCAGAAGGGTGTTATCGACTAGGTGAAGGCGTCCCAGCCTGCCAGACTGTCAGTGCAGACAGCGCCTCCTACTAATGGGGTGACTCCTACTCCGGCTGAGAGTGTTCGTTCAGGAAGTGGGGAGAGCGGTGAACATCCGGCTGGCAACTCTCAGCGGACTCCACCTCCTACGTGGTCTGAGGTTTGGCATGTTGACTTTCTGGCTGCACACACTCGACCAGATGGCACCATCGTGACTCCTAGTCTGATCGCTCATGGGTCCGATCAGGCGAGCCATATGTCAGAGCAATAACCGCTAGCGGTAGGCGAGGATGGCACTGCAGCTTCCCAGAACCCTTGAAGATCAGCCACTGTAGTGCCGCTGAGACCTCTCCTTTTTTTTTTTAGTTGCCGCTGAGGCTCTTGTAATTTTTGGAAACATCTTTAGGCGGGGAATCCCGATCCCTAATAAATTCAACTGGTTATTTGATTTTGAGATTCTTGTTGCAGTACTCGTCATTGATTTGTGTTGGTTGCATGCCACCATACTGTTAGAGCCTTGACCTGTGTGTTAACTAATCGAAACATTAAAGGAATTAAAATTGTTCCCAAGTGCATGAGGTAGCGGACGTGATCCGCTGAATTTTGTTGGCGTTGCCAGTTAATTCTTGAGCATGGGCTTGGCAATAATAGTTTGAATAATTTCTCGTTTTATTGGTAACTGATGGATCAACGTTTACAAAAGTGGGGTTGTACCCGTTGGGTAGCTTCCCTTAGCTAAATATTGAACCAAAATTTAGCTAAGTCAAGATACTCTTGGGTAGCGGCATGACGATTTGTAGTAATATCGAAGGTGTTCGGTATTCCAAAGGTGGGTCGTTGTGACGCCATCCTTGTCCATTAACTAGAAGGTGCCGGGGCTAACGACTTTCGTAATTTTGTACGGACCTTCCCAAGTTGGGCGGAGTACCGTTGGCAGTGGGATGACCTCCTTCATTACCCAGTCCCCCAATTGGAAGTTCCGGGCCTTGACCCTGGCGTTCTAGAAACTCGATATCAGCTGTTTGTTTTGTAAATTGTGCAAATAGGCCTTGTGTCGTTTTTCCTCTAGGAGGTCCTTGTCTAGTCTGACGCTTTCGCCGTTGGTCTCAGGGCAGTAGCTTTCGACTCTAGCGGTGGGTTAAGTGACCTCAATAGGTAGGACAGCTTCTGTTCCGAACATCATGCAGAATGGTGTTTCACCGGTGGCGAAAGTTGGGGTAGTCCTGACGGCCCACAGGACTTTAGGCAGTTTTTCCGCCCATAAACCTTGGGCGTCATCGAGTTCTTGTTTGAACAACGAATTACATTTACGTACCATCAGTACTAATATTGGCATGTTTGGAACGGTGAAAGAAATAAAGGATTAGCCTTTCTACTGCAGGCATTATTTTTTTCTTCCAAAAAAAAAAAAAGAAGAAATACTCATGGTAACCATTCGAGCAGATGAAATTAGTAATATTATCCGCGAACGTATTGAGCAATATAACCGAGAGGTAAAGATTTTAAATACGGGTACTGTACTTCAAGTGGGAGATGGCATTGCTCGTATTTATGGTCTTGATGAAGTAATTGCAGGTGAATTAGTAGAATTTGAAGAAGGTACGATAGGGATTGCTCTGAATTTGGAATCAAATAATGTTGGTGTTGTACTAATGGGTGACGGTTTGATGATACAAGAGGGGAGTTCTGTAAAAGTATGGGAAGAATTGCTCAGATCCCAGTAAGTGATGCGTTTTTAGGTCGTGTTGTAAATGCACTGGCTAAACCTATTGATGGCCGGGGCGAAATTCCAGCCTCTGAATCTCGGTTAATTGAGTCTCCTACTCCTGGTATTATTTCGAGACTTTCCGTATACGAGCCCTTTTTTTAGCAGTTTTTTTATTATCTTGTTTGCTGCCTCAACCTGGCCATTGGTTTGGGGGTGAGCGACAGATGCAAAACTCATCCTGGTGCCCAAGTTGGCGGTGAAGGAAATGAGCTCCTTGTTGTTGAACTGTGTGCCGTTGTCTGTGATGATTGTATGGGGGACACCATAGTGGTAGTAGATGTTCTTCCAGAGGAAGTGAATTACCTTGGCGGTGGTGATTGCTGTCAGAGGTTCTGCCTCTATCCACTTGCTATTGTAGTCGATGGCGACGATGATATACTTGAACTGTCCTTTTGCGGTTAGGAACTTTCCTACTAAGTCTAGGCCCCAAGTTGAGTGAATCCATGGGCCAATGATGATTGAAAGGGGTTCCGCTGGGGTGTGTGGGAGGTCAGCATATTGTTGACATTTGTGGCAAGAGTTCGAGATCTTTCTGGCATCGTTGTTGAGCGTAGGCCAAAAGTAGCCCTGCCTTATTGTGCGATTGGCCAGAGATATGGCGCCCAAGTAGTTTCCACATTCCCCGCCATGTGTTTTTGTAAGTACGACCTTTCCTTCCTATGGGGTTAGACACCGGAGGTTGGGGTAAGTGAAACCCTGGTGGTAAAGTTTGTCATTTTGGATGTTGTAGAGGGTTGCTCTCTGCTGGAGTTGTCGTGCTTCGACTTTATCCGCTGGAAGAGTCCCATTGCGTTTATGCTTGATGATTTCGTCCATCCAATTGGGATCGACTTCAATGTTAAAAATCTCCGCTAGGGTTTTTGTGATGCTTGGTCTGTCTAGACTCTCCACCCTTATGTCCGCCGGACTTGATGTGGTTGAGCAGTTGCCAGTCTTGCCAGTGAATCAGCCTTGGCGTTCTTTTCCCTGGGGATCTGTGTAATGGTGTGGAAGTTGAATTTTTTGAGAAGCGTATTGACGTATCCCAAGTATGCCGCTAGTTGTTGATCCCTGGCTTGAAAACTATCGTTGACTTGGTTAACGACTAGCTGGAAGTCGCTGAATATGTTGACGCTGTCAGCCACAAAATCAATGGTGAGGAGTAGGCCGGCAATGAGTGCTTCGTACTTAGCCATCTTGTTAGAGGCTTTGAAATTGAACTTTAATGCGTATTCCACGTTCAGTCCCCCGGCCCTGTCAAGACGACGCCGGCGCAGCTGGCCTTTGCGCAAGTGGAGCCGTCGACGTGTAAGTTCTAGTCTGAGTGCTGGGGGGCTGGGTCGTCAGCGGTTATTATTTCTGAGCCGGGCTCAACTTCTCTGCCATTTATAACCTGACACTCCGTGAGTTCGGCAATGAAGTCCGCTACCACCTGGCCTTTCATGGAGGTCCTAGGCTTGTAGTCGATGTCAAACTCACTCAGTTCGATGGCCCACTTGCTGAGGCGCCCTGAGTGTTCAGAGTTTTGGATTACCTGTCTTAGTGGCTGATTTGTTAGGACATGGATTGTGTGGGCCTGAAAGTATTGGCGGAGGCGTCTGACGGCGACGATGAGTGTGAGAGCGAGCTGCTCCAGTGGGGGATATCTTGTTTCTACCCCGTTTATGCCTCTGCCGGCATAGAATACGGGGAGCTCCCCGTGACCGTCCGACCAAACAATGGCACAGCTTACTCCTTATTGTGATACCGCTAGGTATATATATAATGTCTCCCCTTGTATAGGAAAAGAAAGGAGTGGGACCGCTGCCAGGTACTCTTTCAAGCATTGGAATGCTGCGTCACAGTTCGTGTTCCAATCGATGACCTTCTTGTGGGTTGTCTTCAGCACTTTGAAGAATGGGAGACGTCTGTCAGTAAGTTTGAAGATAAACCGAGAAAGAGCAGTTAGTTTGCCCTAGAGGCTTTGAAGGTGCTTTTTCCACTCTGGAGCCTTCATGTTGAGGATGGCCTACCTTGTCAGGATTGGCATCTATGCCCAGCTCACTGACTATGTAACCAAGAAATTTTCTGGTGGTGACACCAAAGAAACATTTTTCTGGGTTGAGACGCATGCCGTAAGCCAAGAGAATGGTGAATATGATTCTGAGGTTTACTACGTGTCCGCTAGCTTTTATGCTTTTTACTAACAGGTCGTCCACGTAGACCTTAATGATTCTTCCCAGATGTTCAGCGAACATGGCATTCATCAACTGCTGGTAAGTTGCTCCGGCGTTCTTCAGACCGAAAGGCATGACATTGTAGTAGTATAGGCCCTTGTCGGTGGTGAAAGAGGTGCACTCTTGGTCGTCGGGGTGCATCTTGATCTGGTTGTAGCCGGAGAATGCGTCCATCATGTTGAGCAACTCGTGTCCAGCAGTTGCATCGACCAGTTGGTCTATGCGAGGTAGCGGGAAGCTGTCCTTGGGTCAGGCCTTGTTGAGGCTCTTGAAGTCGACACACATCCTCCACTTTCCGCTAGGCTTTTTGACCATTACAAAGTTAGATATCCACTGGGGGTAGTTGACTTGGCGGATGAATCCAATGTTCTGGAGCTTGGCAACCTCTTCCCCTATTGCTCAATACCTTTCCTCCTCAAAGGCCATATGTCGCTGCTTGACAGGGCAGGAGGATGGTTTGATGCTCAGTTTGTGCATTATGATCTCAGGGGAGATGCCTGGCATGTCAGGGTAGGACCATGCAAAGATGGCTGCGTTGTCACGCAGAAATTGGGTGAGCTCATCCGCTATCGCTTGGTCAAGCTGAGCACCGATGCGGACTGTCCGCTCAGGGTGTTCGTCTGAGATGCTGATGACCCTCAAGGAAGTTTCTGGGTTGACAGACTCTTTTTTACGTATTTCTTCTCGTCCTCCCTAAGGTCCTCAAAGATGTTTGGTGTTGGTGCATGGTTTCCCACCGTTAAGATCTCATGGCGGCTCGCCGAGCGTGTCACGGTTGTGGAATAACATTCCCGTGCCAGTTGCTTACTTCCCTTGACACAACCTGTCCCATTGGGCGTAGGAAATTTCATGAGAAGCATATATCTGGCTATGATGCACTTGAGCTTGTTGAGTGCCGGTCGACCAATGATGGCATTGTACGAGCTGAAACAGTCTACAATGATGAACTCTATGTGGATTTCTGCCGTTCACGGGCTAGTGCCAATACCTAGTCGCATGTAGTCCGGACCAAATGGTTGTGTGACGTCACCGGAGAAACTAAGCAATGGCTCATGATCCTGCAGTAATTTCCTATTCCGTAGGAGTTTGCTGTAACAACCGTTGAAGATGACATTTACAGCGGAACCGCTGTCGACCAGGACTCTTCCTACTAACTATTTGCCGAGTATGGCATCGATTAAGAACGAATCGTTGTGGGGTAAATGTATTCCGCGCTCCTCTTCCTCTGAGAAGGTAATGGGTTCCCAACCAACCTTCGGCAGTTTTGCGGACCTCTCATAGCGGATGTTGCAAATTTCGTTGGGGTGATTAGCACGCGCATAGCACTTCTTTGCCCTATTAGACATGTTGGTGATTGGGGAACCACCGTCGAAGGTGTTGATGCGGCCCATTGGTTCGATATTGGCGATCACGGGTGGCGGTTGGCCGACTTTGAATTGCTTCATCTTACCGTCTCGGTATAAAGTTTCGATGGCTGTTTTGAGGGCGTGGCAGTTGTTGGTATTGTGTCCGCTGTCCTCGTGGTATATACACTATTTGCCAGTGTTTCTTGGTTTTCCCACCCTTGGGTACTTTCTCGGGGGTGGTGGCGGTATCTGATCTTTGCACTGGTTGAATATATCCTCGTATGATGCTGTGAGGACTGTAAACACTGCATACCGCTGGGAAGGCTCCGTCTTATTACGGTTATCCCCCTGAGATGAGCGGTTGCCCCTATTGTAATGTTGGTCCCTCTGCCGCTTGCTCTGGTAATTGCCTTGTTGCCACTCTCTCTTCTTGTCAAATGGTGGCATAGCGGTGGTCTTGCTAGCGGTTTCTCGATGGCTGGCGGCGGGCTGGGCTGCCTTTACAGGTGTTGTGGTGGGCACTCTCCGTACGTGATGAATTCTGCTTGTGCATGGATGACAGCCTCACGCATGACATGGTCGTAAGCGGCGTTTGGATGAATGTAATTGAGGTGATAGAGGAATGGTCATTTGAGGAGTCCCTACTTGAAGGCTGCCAGTGCCATTGTCTTATCAAGATCGCGGCATTGAGACATTGCCGCCCGTCATCTGGTGACAAAAGCCTTCAATGATTCTGTCGTCCCCTGCTTGAGGTCGAACAGTTGAGTTGTGTTGTGATGTTCGGCGGCCAATAGGATGAACCGAGCAAGGAAAGCATTTGACAGTCCTTGAAATGAGTCGATGGATCCTGGCGGGCATTCAAAGAACCAACTCATTGCCTCACCGGCTAATGTTTTGCTGAACAAGTGGTAGAGGGTGGCGTCATCAAATCCCTTGTTGTTGGTGACCTTTTTGAAGGTGTCCATTTGGATGAATGGGTCAGACGTGCCGCTGTAATGTGACATCTTTGGTGTCTTTGCGTGTGCTGGTCTGACGGCCTGCAAGATTCTGGCGGTGAATGGCCCTGGTCTGGATGTGAAAAGCGAATTTGGTGTTGGTGCTGGGACGCTTGCCTCCGCCAGGGCTAGCCTCTGTTCCAATTGCTGCATCCTTTCCAATATTAGGGCGGTGGCATCGCCAGCTAGCCCCGCTTGGGGGTTCTGTCGGATTGACCCGTGCCTGGCGGTAGGTGGGTTACCTTCGGTCCTAGCTCTGACTGTCGAGCGATTGGTACTTGGTTGTGATTCCTCTTCTTGCTCCATAATTAGGCGGGGCGGAGGAGGTGGACCCCTTAATTCAGGCTGGTTCAGCGGCACTTGCATCTGTGCGATTGGTACAGGTATAATTCCGCCAGTGTTGGGTCGACTGCGTCTAGTGCTCCGTGATTGTTCGTTCTGTGCTGTATTAGCGTTTGCTTCCAGCGCCTTTTTCAATTCGTCGAACCTCGACATTAGCGTGGCCACTTGTTTTTGGGCTTCCGCCTTCTCCCGGCGCTCTTGTTCGAGCTCCCTGTTTGCTTTGTGGAGTTCTGTCAGTGCCAGTTCGTACATAGCGGCAATGTCCTGGACCGTTGGGCGACTGCTGCCCGGCTGGGTCTCCGCTACAGTTTGGGTCTGCTGGACCTGGGAAGAGCCCTGGGGACCCATACTAGGGTTGGTTGGAGTGTTGAATAGTGCTCAGTTAACGTTGACTGCTGCGTCAATGCTAGCCGTGGGATTGGCGGGGTTGGGGTTGGCGGGTTGGCCCGCTTGCTCCTCAACGTTTTCCCCGCTACCGTTAGCCATGGTGGTGGTGGGGTGACTTTTTGTTCAAAAGATTTCCCACAGACGGCTCTAATGTTGATGTTTAATATTTAGCGGTAGCTAAACTATGATCAATGCAGGTCCGGTGAGCGGACCGTTACTTGATATTATCAGTATTCCCGCTACCTGTCAAGTGAAATACAAAGAGGGCGTCAGAGGGAGACCGCGTCGGGCGGTCTTCTCTTCTCCAATGCCTAAGTTAGTTAATGTATTTGTGTTGACAAGATAACAGTAGGTAAGTATTAAATGCGTAATTAATGAGGGGAGAGGAGATAATCTTTTATAGGTGGGGAGGGAGCTGATCTTCTCCATGTTTTCGATGTGGGACTGACATGCTTCAGTTCCCAGTTTCTGGAGCTTCTAATGCTGTGTCGGCGCGGCGCGTGGCGGGGCGTCAGTGGTGATCTGGGAGTAAGCCGGAGCCTAGGCAGTAGCCTACTTGGCTGTGTTCCCATAGATAACTCGTATGGCGGGAGCTGGTATTTCTGGCGATGGTATGAGCGTGGCTCATTATAGCTAATTATGCTAGATAAATGCTCATGTAAGTACATTGTGCTTCAAAATCGTGGCGTGACCTGAAATTAGAAGGACAATGACTAAATTAGAAGGCAAAGACTGAAGTGATTTTTTTTTTCCAATAAAAGTTCAAGGACTAAATAACATTTAATCATATATCTATTCTCCTAATAAATCTAATAATGACTCATAAGTCAACAATCCCGTACAGTAACACAACCAGGGTAAGAACTGAACGTTGAATAGTTACTTTCTTTGTTTATTTTATATTAATCAAAGTAACCATTCATTAATCAAAGGAAATGTTACAACTATCATAATCGATTTAAACCAATTTCATAAGCCATTCCAGTCCATGTTTAATACAAAACATATTTTCATTTTCATATAAGATGAATTTAGCTAAATTATGAGCTGAGGCCGGTTGGAAGATGACACTTTCACTACCAAAAAAAAAAAAAACAAAAAGGCCTTTTGCGACACATAAGTGCGGCAGTCATAATTTACTCATTAATAGGCGATGATAATTGACTAATTTTTTTTTTATAGTGGTTTAAGTAATGTCACAAAAGCTATAGAAAATAGGTTCAATAGTAACAGCTATTCGCCATACATTGGAATGCATCTCATACTTAAGATCTTTTTTAGCAAACTTTTTTCTTCTTAGGCTATTGACAGCGCCTCTACGAAGAGTTAACTGCTCTTAGTTTCCCCTCACTCTTACCCAGAACGATAGTGATTGAAGCCTCAAATCGATACCCATCATGAAGTTCCTATAAGTCAGTGCAGCCACAATCTTTTTCTCCTTAATTAGATTCATATCTAATTGTTGGTGGTTATTACAGTTTTAGGTCCGACGTTGTTCGCTCTTCACCTTTAGAGCAAAGTTCTGACAGGACTTTGTCTCTTTGTTTTTCCTTCATTTTTCTTTCCTCACACTCTGGGGTAAGATTTTTGTTCCTTGCTCTAATTCATAGGTTAGGATTGTTTTTTTCTTTTTTTCAAAAGGTATACTATGGCTTTGTCCTTCATCTGATTTTTTGCAAAACCCTAATGTTTTGACTAGTTGATCAATTCCTCTCAACCAGTCGACGTACCCTTTGTCTCAATTCCATTGCACATTGTTTCTGTTGGTATTCCAATGGCTGGCCCTGATGTTCCACCCCTAGCTTCACTACTGCACATTCAGGACTTTGTCCCATAACTCAGGGTCCTCCATCAGGAGCCAATTTTGGTGGGTTGGTATGTCAACATTGTAATTTGACTGGACACACCAAGAAAGCTTACTATAAGCTGGTTAGGTATCCTGCTGGATACTTTAGCATGCCTAAGCCAACTAGACCTCCAGATGTCGCTGGGTAAAACCCTACCATACACATAAATGGTTATCCTTCAGTATCAATGGTTGGTAGATGTGCTGGTAAGATTGGTATGGCTTTAAAAGTTTCACAATTTGTAGGTTCAGATACTTGGATTATTGATTCTGGTGCGTATGATAGGAAATATTTCATTAGCTTATCCACTCCTGGTGTGTCATATGTCACAAATACCAATGGGAATCCTTCCATGGTTTAGGTATTGGGGTTCATAAGAGTCACAGCTACCTCGGTTTTCCATGACGTCTGATATATATGTGCCTGATTTTTCTCATCATCTAATCTATGTTCCTCTGATCATCTAATCTCTGTTCCCCAACTAAATACTCAATCCCTTTGTTATGTAACATTCTTTCCTATGTATCTTATTTTTGAGGATCTTCTGACTAGCGAGGTAATCAATAAGGGGTATCTAAGGGAAAGACTGTTTCATCTGGATCAAGCATATGTCGGGGAGAGGCTAAGGAAGACTGTTCCAGTTGCTTTGATTGTGAATTCTAGAGAGTTGAACGAAGTGTCGTTATGACATAAATGCTTGGGGCATCCTTCTTTTAGTGTAATGCATAAAACTATGCCTTTTTTATTTGTTGGCATTAATGAGTCTTTTTTACATTGTGAAAACTGTGTTTTAGCAAAAAGTCATTGAGTTAGTTATCCATTGAATCTTTTAGTTATCCATTGAATCTTTCTAATAAAAGTTCCATTCCTTTTGAAATTATTCACTCAGACGTGTGGAGACCTTCCAAAGAATCCACTTTTTCTAGAATGTGTTATTTTGTTCTATTTATTGATGATTGTACTTGATTGTCATGGGTTGCATTGCTTAGCTATAAGGATGCTATGTTTCCTACTTTTCAAGCCTTTGAAAAAATGATTCAAAAACAGTTCAATAGCCTTATCAAAGTTTTTCGTTCTGATGATTGGGGGAGGGGGGGGGGGGCAGAGTTTGTCAATAGAGTTTTCCAGGAGTACTTCCAAGAACAAGATATAGTTCATCAAACTACTTGTCCCCACACACTAGAACAAAATGGTGGGTCAGAGCGTAAAAACCGTCATCTCTTAGACATGGTTCGAGCATTATTATTAGGTGCCTATATGCCCATGTATCTATGGGCTGAAGTAGTCTAAACAACATCCCATCTCATTAATTGTCACCCTTAAAGTGTCGTTCAGGGGCATATTTCTTTTGAAGTCTTGTCAACCCATGTCTCTATCCCTTCCTTCCATAACCTGCTTGCCCGAGTCTTTGGATGTGTTGCCTTTGTTCACATACCCAAAATTAGCACTCAAAGTTGGATGCACTGGCTCTGGAGTGTGTCTTTGTAGGCTATGGTTCTCATCAGAAGAGATATAAGTGTTATCACCACTATGTCAATAAACTCATCAGACAATAGTCGAGGACTGTTGTCTAATTCAAAAAATTTCTGTTGTCTAGTAGCCTGATATCTCTTAGGCCTTCAGACGACAAATATTACCCGTGATCTATATTTCACTCAAACAACAGAGGCAAGCCAATAATCTGTTGTCTGATTATTTCCACATATGTGGAATTATGACTTTCTGTTGTTGCAAATGTAACAAAACGACAGTTATATATTGTTATAAAGGTTTTTGCACAACATCTTTTCATAAAACTCTATCATTTGTATTTCACTAAGACGACAGAAATCTGTTGTGTGAATATATGGAGATTTGGACTATCTTAGATGTTTTCTGTTGTCTGAATCAATTGTGGACAACATATATTTTTTATGTTCTATTGTGGCTTTCTAATTAAAATGACATAAATATGTCATCTGAATATATAGAGGCTTGAACTTTCTTGGGTCTTTCTGTTGTGTGATTCAATTAGAAACCACAGTTATATGTCGATGTATAAGACTGTTAACAAAAGACCTTTGCTTGAATTATGTTGTTTGATGTTGGTTTAGACGTCAGCTTTATTTGGTTCGTATGTCTTAGCAAGTGCAGTTGCACAACACCATATTAAGAAATCTGGTCTAAAATTTTTGATTGTAATGGTAAGAGAAACACTTCAATCAAATTATCATTATAATTAATTTCATTTGAAAACGTACAAGTATCCAGATCTTATTACATCAGTCAAGCAAACTATAACTCTACGAGTTAAATCCACATAATATGAAAATACCAGATCATCTAGTGCTCTAAACTGCTCTCCCGATCAGCCACACTTCATCATCTTTCTTAAGCTCTCAAGCTTCTACCCTTGCTCCCCTTTCTCTCCTACCAGCAATGCCATATGAAAGTACCACACCTACAGTTTCAAACAAACTTGAAAACATACATGTATGTAACTTGACCTCAGACATCTTGTTTGTCTTCATAGCTGCAACCACAAGTTCTGTTGTTCTACTCTCTTGGTCCCAAAAGCTGCCAAAGAAAAGACACTAGTGTTCTAATAACTGGACTCATATAATTACATGTGAAAAACAATACACTAAACAAAGAAACAAAAAATAGCATAAGAAAAATATACAAAGTTTACTCGTGGTATTGAGCACACAAAGTGTGCCATACTTAGAAAAGCAATGCATTAGAAAATGTAAGATTGCTTTATTTCCAGTGCCAGTAAAAGAAAAGGTACATAAACTTACTTGTTCTAAACTTTATAGACCTTGTATGACCATTTTTGCCCTGATAGATCTCTGTTTCCTTGATCTAATCCTTGTAGAACAACTGGTCCCAGTACTCCCAAGTTCCATGTCTAAAAAGTGAAGACCATTTTCTGTGACGATAACAACCAGCATTAGTTCAGTGACAAAAGGAACAAATAGTTACATACCCTTAACATCTAGAGAGTTGCTAACATTTATAGTAATTAATGGTCTGATATTAGGCACTACAATTACTTGCTATGACACGACTTCCTTTGGACTTAGCTCACTATGTAAATACTACTTTTATGATACAATGAGGAGCAAAATGCATGATACATCAAGCTGTACAACTAATAGAAAATATACCAGATTCATTACTCATGTCCTCTTTGTGTATCTACTACCTTGGTCAAAGACTTCACTGCATCATTTGTTCCTCCAAGTAACCAACTTATTAGAACAAAGCATAAGTCTAGACAATTAGATAACAATATTTTGCAGGGATAAATGAAGAACTGAACTTCCATTAAATCCAAGTGCTTGATTTCAGGTCCACTATGAATAGTTAATTTCACTGAACCTCCTTTAGATCCCTGAAACAATTAGGAGAAGTGGATATAAATGAAACAAGAAACTTAATTAGTGGGAAAGAATGTCATAACTAGGAAAAACTATACTACTCAAGTAAGCCGACAATACTCAGAAATTCAAATTGTTGAAGATAAAGAGCATATTCATATTCTTAAATGATATAGGGCTTTCAACTATAAATTTGGTGTACTAACCAAATAAACAACCTAATAATAGTACTTACTAACAAAGCCACTTTAGATGTCGATCATAAAGAATTATAAGCACAGTTTTCAACTATCACTCCATGAGTTATGTTTTCCAACTATAACTTCAGCTAAATCAGAATTGAATTGGCAAGAAAAGGACAATATATATATATATATATATATATATATATATATATATCCTCTGTGTATGTTAATGTGCAAGCTAGCAAAGAGGATCAGTATTGTAGCTAAAACGTTATATTATATTTATTAGATATGGTCTAATTGCGTCCTCCTCAATATATACTTTTTAGCTAGGCATTCTGTAATTTTCTTATTCAAACCAAAACACAATAAACTAATCTGATTGCAAATACACCATTAATATTTAGATAGGCAGAACTGGAAATAAAAGTAGAGGATTTTCAATCAATGAAGTGATCGATGGGTAAAATGTTACTCATTTTGAAAATTGAAACAAAACCCAAATACAGCTTAGCAAATAAACAGGTCTACAATATTGTAGGGCAAGTCCTAGGTAGTAAATTAATTTATGTCTATAGTTCAAGGGGCACTAATAAATTTCGGTGAAAACATTACATTTCAAATTGAATATCTATAACAACTCTTAGAGACGGAGATCCATTAAGATTGTTCCATGAATCCAAACAATGTCTCCTTGGACAACTGGTAATTAACCAATTGAATCTCCTCAGAAATTGAACATCAATGTGTGTATTAGATTCTCATATGTGTGCCATACTCAATTGATTTGAACAGAGGCTAGGTTCAGGATAACAAAATGAATCAGGAAGACAGATTGAAACTTTGTATGTAAGTAGACAGTAAAACTCACCAACCATTCCTTGTGACCCTGTAAACCTTCTCAGTTATTCGTCTTCACAGCAATTAACATGCCAGTATCAAGCTTTGTAGTTGTTGATGTATTGTCATCAACCCACCAAACTGTGGGGTCTTTCTTAGAGTGGCACCAGAATTTGAAAAAGACAAAAGATATAGAAGTTTTGCTTGTTTGTGTGTTTCTTGGCTTTCTTTGTCTGCTTGGCCTTTCCTTTGCTACACTTATCAACTGGAGAGTAACCTTTCGTTTCCCAACTCTCCCACAAATAAGATGCACATATTTCAAATATACCACATGAATCAAACCTTAATTGAGATAATTAAGCAAAACAAAGTTTAGATAGGTAAACGGAAAGAAAACACTAACTAACCCATCATCTCCTTCTCAAATCCACGAAAACCCATAAACTCCTGCAATTCTAATCCAAACCCCCAGAAAGTTGGTTCAGCTCCTTCTCTGATTTTAGAGATAAATATCATACCTTTGAAAGAAAATTCGAACATAACCCAGACAAAAGATAGTCCCGTATCCCAATTTGAACATAACCCACCAAACAAAAATCAAATTTGATAGGAAATTTCCAATTAAAACCCTAAAACCCAATCCAACAGAAGACCCTAAATTGATTAATAGTGAATCAAAGGGCTTACCCAACAATAGGGATTGAGACCGATGAAATATTCTCAATTGCAACACCAACACGAAGTATGAGAGGGATTGAGATGGTTTGGCTGGTTTGGATCTATGGTTTGAAAAAGTAATTGAGATGGGTTCTGTGTTTCACAGAGATGGGGGATAAGGTTCTTCTGTATTTGTTGAAGCGAGATGGGGATGGGGGGCTAAGGTTTTTCTTGGTTTTCAGGTTTGATTGGAGGAGAGTTCGGATTTGGCAAGAAATTTGGGTTGTGGGCGCTGGGTTTTCAGTTTTGTGCGAGAGAGAGGGGAGAAAATTGGTTTGAGGACGCTGTGCAGAAGAGAGAAGTTTGGTTTGAGTTTTCATATTGTTAAATTTGTCGGGGAGGAATAGTTTCACTAGTTGTGCCAAAAAAATATAAGTTGGAACACAATCAAGACTTCAACAATCCCCATTTATTAGACAACACCCCTATTCTCAAAACTAACTTACCATTGTATATCATAGTACTTAGACAACAGTTTTTTTATCATTCTGTCGTTAAAAAAAATCAGACAACAGAGAACAATCATTCTGTCATCTGAGCTCTGTCGTCTAATGAGTTTATTGGCATAGTGCACCCACCTACACGAAAGTTCTACATCACTATGGACGTGTCTTATTATGAAGACATGTGCTATTTCTCCCACACCAACCCCTTTCTTCAGGGGGAGAATGAATTTTTTAAAGAGATGTATGTTGGTAGAGCATTGAAGAAGAATCAAGATGCAGAAAAAGAAGAAAGTGTAGCTGAAAATCAATCAATTGACCAATCGATAGAAGGAGTTGACATGTCAATCCCTAGACTTGAAGTCGTTGATGATCAGTCGACATAAGAGTTGATCTATTAATCAAATAAATCTTACAGTCGACCAGTCAAGCAATCGAACAGTCGAAAGAAGGGCGAGTTGACATGTTATTAATCCCTAAACTTGAAGCCATTGATGACCCGTCAACAAGGGGTGTGTGAAATTCTGAAACTGATTTTTTTTTTATCTTTTATTTTATTCTTTTTACCTAAGGTTGTTTTTGGAATGAGTTCTTTGACCTTGTCAGTTGGCTAACTTTATCTTGTTCTCTTTATTCATTGTTATTGATAGAGTTTGTTAATTAAATTAACTTTTTTTTTTTTACTTAGCATCAGTGGGTGTTGAGTGTGAAAATACAAGGACAAAATGTGTTTTCTGGAAAATGGGGATTGCAATGAATTGTTTAATCAATCCCTACTGGCCAGAAACCAAAAATAACGAACAGAAAACCAGATTTTTGGTTACGCATTGAAAACCTCAAATATGAGATTAAAAACACTGCGGGGCTCTTACTCTTGAAAACCCAAAATAAGAACAACTAATTTATGACGAAGGATATGTTCTTTACAACTTCAAATAGCACTAGCGCGGCTACAATGAATAGACAAAACTATCAAAGTCTGTCTTCAATCTTGAACTCCTTCTTCACTTGATTGTTCTTCAACTACCACTCTTCTCGCTTCACAGAAAACCTTTAGATCTCAAGTGACTCCATGCACATGAGAAAAAGACCTATAACACTTAAATAAGGAACAAGTGTTTAGATCTCTTATAAACGCACAATCTCAAGCAAGACTCTCCAAATAATTCATGTGTCATTTCCAGTGCCTTCACCGTGTGTTTTTTATGTATATATGAGGAAGCAACGCCAACCCTAATTAGACTCCTATTAGGAAAAAATCTCTTGATTAATGATTGACCAAATAAGATACCAAATCCTAGATCACTTAGGATTACAAGGAAACGCGTTTTGACACCAAAGGGAATATCTTTTTCTAAATAAATAGACAATAAACCCAAAAGATATTTTCCCTTAACACTTTTAAATCACTATATCATTTTGTATGTGAATGCCAATATACCAAGTAAAAAAATGTACCAACAGAGTGTTGACGTGTTTGAAACTTAGAAGCCCACCTAGCCTAAATTCTATCTCTTCCACCATTTTGCCTTTTGACTTCTTTTCTTTTTGGCTTTTGTTTCCCATTGAGAAACTTATCTGGGGAGGGTGGAAAATTATGTAATACATATCTGTATCTCATACACAGATTTATAAATGTCACAACAAATTTGTTGTCAGAGTGGTGATGTTGAGTCATATTTTGTGTAGTCCTAGTTCTAATAATGGTAATTACACCACCTACGACCTTGTTATAAGTTTTTTAACAAATTTGTTGTCAATGTTGTAATTTTTGTTTAATTATATGTATATAGTGTAAATGAATATTATAACTTTGTTCTCAATGTTGTAACTTTGATTCAAGTAATTGTAATTTTTGTTCAAATAGATGTAAAATGAGTGTATGATAAACATCACAGTACCATAGCTTGTCTCGGGGAGGGTACTACATAGTTCCAGATTTCTTTTCTTTGAGAATAGGGATTGAAAAGAGAAGAAAGAGAAGAATGTAGACATTGGTTTTGAAAGAGAGTACAAACTAAGCTTGTTTCTAGTTTGGCTATTAAGATGCTTGGGTGCTAAGTCGGTTTCATTTTCTACTTTGTGGTATCCTACATCTATTTTCTTTACTTTGTTAATCTCCTTACTGATTTTTACTTTGGAGTATTGGGTTTTGGATTTTGATTATATGTTCTATTAGTCATCAACTCAGTATTTGTTTCGAAATATGAATTTGTTGGTTTTATTATGCTACAATTGTAATGGATCATGATTTGAGAATTACCTTATAATTAATTGTGTTTTCGAATCCTCTAGCCAACAAGAGAGTGGTGTTGGCAATGTGCACATTACACATGACGTGACCATGATTAGTGGCACGGTCATTGAGCTGTGGTAGCTCGGGTGCTTTGCAAGTTTGATTACTTTCATGTCTGAGTTTGCTGTGGCAACTGGTTTTGTTGGAGTTTAAATTTTTCTGTGATTAATACCAGTGGGTGAATCATGGCTTGGGTGATAAATTCTGGTGTTGTTTACTTTTCATTTGGAGTACTGATCGTTAATCTTTAAGTTTGCATTTTTTTGTTTAGCTACTCACTGAGCTTTAGTTTCTCATGCCTCCTTTATTATTATTTTTTTGTCTCTTTGCAGATACTTAGGTGGTATGGTTGTGAAAAGAGTGCCTGCGTGTTAAGAGTTCTGTTTTTGTAAACTTCCATCTTTAGTTTTGATGTTTTGTGCCACTGGGCATTACCCCTTGCTGCAAGGGTTTTGATCATGTTTCTATACAATTCAACTCTTGTTTACATGTAAACTCTTATATTATGTAATATTGTATATATGTAATATGTTTCACTAGAATGGTTTATATAAAATGCCATGTTTTTACTTAACTAAGAAGTGCTTATTCTTTTACCTTCTTTTACTGCCTCTTGAGTTGTAAATGGTTGTCAAAGACGCAATAATCTCTTTGATTTTGGGATCGGGGCGTGACAGGGAGTTGACCTATGAATCAAAGAAATCTTACAGTCGACTAGTCAAGTACTCGATCGGTCGAAAGAAGGGAGAGTTGACATGTCAATCCCCAGATGGAAAGACGTCGACGTCGACCTGTCTATTTCTGAAGCTGAAGAAGATTCTATACATGCTTTTCCCTTACCTGATACTCCACCCCTTACTGCTGAAATCTCTAGTCAGGAAGCTCTAACTTAGGTATGTCCAATATCTTCACCTAGTAATCATGTAGTGTTTGTCTCTTCAACATTTGTTACCTAGGAGAACTACCCGTGGTCAACCAGTAAAGAAGTATGAACCTTCCATAACTGCTAAAGCAAAATACCATGTTGCTAACTTTGTCTCACACCATAGGTTGTCTAAATCTTATGCATAATTCGTGAATCAAATATCCACTATATTTGTACCTAACAAAGTGCAGGAGGCCATGAAAGACCCAAAGTGGGCCAATGCAATGGAGGAAAAAATGGAGGCATTAAAGTATAATCAGATCACACTTGGGAACTTGTACTACTACCACGTGGTAAAAGGCCGGTTGGATGTCGATGGATCTTCAATATGAAACATAATGCAAATAACACAATAAGCAAGTACAAGGCAAGGTTGGTGGCTAAGGGGTTCACTCAGACATACGAGATTAACTATGATGAATCTTTTGCTCTAGTAGCCAAGATGAATATTGTTCAAGAGTTATTGTCATTGGCAGCCAACCTGAACTGGCCACTCCATCAGTTTGACGCTAAGAATGCTTTCCTTCATGGAGTGCTAATTGAAGAAGTACAAATGAACTTACCTCTGGTTATATACCTGATACGCCATGTGATATTGTATGCAGCAATAAAGAAGTTCCTTTATGGACTGAAATAATCACCGCGTGCATGGTTTAGCAAGTTCACTAATCCATGAGGCGCATTGGATATAAGCAAAGAAATTCTGATCAAACCTTGTTCCTGAAACACCAAGTGGGGAAGGTAACTATGCTCATCATATATGTGGATGATATGGTGATTACTAGAAATGATCTGGTGAAAATTGATAGTCTTGAGAAGAAGTTGTCATCCGAAATTGAGATGAAGAATCTAGGTGACTTAAAGTATCTCTTGGGGATTGAGGTAGCCATGAGGAGAGATGGTATCTTCCTATGTCAGAGAAAGTATGTGTTGGACCTCTTGGCAGAAACATGCATGTTAGATTATTGTTCAATTGAGCAAAACCACAAACTTGTAGAATACCCTGGTCAGGTTCCAACTGATAAACCTCGATACCAAAGGTTAGTGGGACGTTTGATTTACTTATCACACACTAGACCTGATATAGCTTATACAATTATTGTTGTGAATCAGTTTATGCACAATTCAAGTGAAAGACACATGGAGGATGTTGTGAGGATCTTGAGGTATTTAAAGTTTCTGCCAGGAAAGGGCTTTATGTTCTCTAAACATCAAGCCTGATGTTAGTGGGTATACAAATGCAGATTGGGCTAGTTGTATCATGGATAGAAAATCTACATTTGGCTACTTTACCCTTGTGGGAGGAAACCTTGTTACCTAGAGGCCCAAGAAACAGAAGGTTGTTGCACGATCAAGTGTTGAAGCTGAATATCGAGGTATTACATATGAAATGTGTGAACTATTGTGGTTACGTAATCTACTCTGTGATTTGGGCTTTAAGCCCAAATGTACTATGGAGCTATATTATGACAACAAAGCTGCAATTGAAATCTCTCAGAACCCTGTGCAACATGACCGAATGAAGACTGTGGAAGTTGATCGACACTTCATTAAGGAGAAGTTAGATGCAAGGTTGATTATCTTTCCTTTCGTTCCCGCTGAGGAATAATTAGTAGATATACTTATCAAAGCTGTATCTAGCAAGTTGTTCCATGACTCATTAGGCAAGCTGGGTCTTCGAGATCTTTATGCCCCAACTTGAGGGGAAGTGCTAACATGTGAGTCATTATTAGTTGACTTGTGAGTCATTAGGAGAATATGTGTATTCAGTAGTTAACTTATAGGAATTAGTTTCCTGTATCGGATTGTACTAATGTGGTACAAGTATAATACAATAGGGAAGTACATATACCTCTTACACAATTGTGAATAATATTGAAGCATTCTCACTCACACATATTTCTTTTTTTTTTCATCTCAAAAATTTGACTTATAATTTTTTTTTTATATGATTGATTGATTTATTGAGGTGCCCTCATCAGACTAGTGCTCAATGTCTCACAAGTCCATTCCTATACATATTCAGGGCCGGCCATTATTTATAATTTCTCTGCTAGTAACTAATTATTATACATATATAAAAGATGAATTAACTGTTCATTCGGAGTTAATGTTCATTTGTTAGTAAAAAGATGATTTTGCCCTTACTGTTACTGCTGTGCCATTGCCCCATTTTTTCCTCTCTATTCCTCCCTTCTGCCTCCCAGACCGAGTGTTTTGCTATCTCTTTTCTTCCTTCTGACTCCTAAACCACCTCCTTCACTCCCTCTCAAATGATTACCTCCTCAACTGCGGCTCTTCCTCCAACGCCATCCTTCAGAGATTCCAATTCCGGGTCTCCATAGCCTGTCTATTTCAGTCATATTAGTTGAAATAATATAATACCTGGTTAACAATGGAGGCTTTATTGGGAAATGAAGGAAACAATATTAGACATGGGTTTTTGCTTTTTAAGCTTCTTTTGCTTTGTTTTCTTGAGATTTGGTTGGGGGGGGGGGGGGGGGGGGGGTTAAATGTTGTTCTTTTCTTAGCTGTTATATGTAATAGATGACAGAAGATCCTATCAGAAAAAAGAAAGCAGATGATGGAAGAAACATTAAATTCCAGTGTTTGACCATTCTGATTATTAATCAATTGGAAATCAGCTTTCCTTAGTATGTTTTAAACTTCTATCGTATTAGAATATGATAGAAAATGCATGGCATCGAGAATATGAATTCACACTGTGCAGTTTCTTCTGTCCAATCTGATATGGTTAACTCCTTCTGCTCTCTAAAAAAATTTGAGATTTTTTTTACCCTTAGTCAATATACTTTATTTTAGATCATCATAACATTTCTGATATATTGGCTGTGTTTTTTTTCAAATTGATCATTTTTTGATATATGTCGGTGGTTTTGGGTTTTAAACAAGCCAGGGTTCTTTGGTATATACCTCTTCTTGATTGCAAACTAGATGTTCTTTGAAGATATTAACTATTTCGTATGCTTTCAGATTGCCAAAGCTTTTTTCAATCAACTCAAACTATTCTTGAGGTAGTTTATCAATTTCAATTCATCTTCTTATTCATTCTTGGTTGTGCACAGTTTAATTATAATTGTTTTCTTCTGTATTTTTTGTTTGAGTTGGATTTGTGATAAAATTGCATCTCTTGTTTGAGTTGAATTCAACTTTAAACAGGCTCAATGAATGAGCAAGCAAGTACTTTGAATGAAAAAAAATGATCTGAATTTGGTTATCCAGTTAGTATAGCTTAGTGGAATTCATTCATCAGTATTAATTAAGCAAACAGTGCTTAATGTTAAATTTTTCAAAACCTCGAAATTGCCCCTCCTAATATATATGTCTACACCAGCAGAAATCCTAGAATGACAGCAACACAATACAGGTTTTGCCACGTTCAGCCAAAACCAAGATTGCAGTTATAAGTTTCCCGCCTTCACCAAAACCGCTTATTCCTAAGTAGAAGACGGGCTTTTCTTTGCTACGAGTCGTAATAAGGTTTGCTATGACACTTCCACTCATATACAATCAGGTACATATGCTCTTCTAATTTATCACTTTTGCTCGATTTTCATTGAATGATTGATTGTTTTTCTCCTTGGCTCAATTCGTTGAGGCAATGATTCTTGCTAAGTAATATCATTGTGAAAGGATAAGGGATGGAAAGGCTAGCGCAAGCATTGAAGACCTCAAATTTCTTTAGCTGTGAATCAGCATATTATTATCACATTTCATTCGTTCCTCAATTTTGCATATGCCAGTATACGTTATTTTTCCTTATTTGTTATTGAAGACAACGTTGTGATTCATCTGCATGTCTACTCATCACCTTATTGATTGCTTATCTCTTCTTATTTTTGACTCTAGATTTTTCTTCTTCTTTTGGTCAAAGCTGTAGATTCAGCAGATCATTCTAAATTCGTGAATTGATGAGCACTTGGTGGTTCTTCTTCTTCCAAGGCTTTTCTGAACCCAAAGTGTTCTTGAGGTAATTTTCTCAACTTTAATTTCATTTGTTATCAAGATTTGGTTGTATTCAATTTGATTATGATTTGTATTCTTATGGATTTTATTGCAATGTTGGCTTAGAAAAACAAGAATGGGCAAGAGACCTACAAAGGGAGGCAACCGATTCTGGAAGAGTATTGGGCTGCGCATCAAGACCCACAGGATGCCATTCAAGGTATACACTCTCAATTTGTTTATATGTTGTGAATTGAAGTATTGTCAGTATGAACATATTATGTTTGATCTGTTTCAATGTGAGTGTCAATGTTTGTAGTGAAAGATCGGTTCTCGATCCAATAATTTGTGATTTATTATTATTATGGATATGTAAATATGTACTCTCTGTGTGATGCGATTGTCTATATGAAGTTTTATGCTGTTTTATTAGATAGGTTGAATTCTCATACAATTTCCATAAAGGTCTTCAGTGTTTGTTTCTTATATTGATCTTTCTAATGTTTCTAAGTTTAGTTTTGATAGGAGAACTGTTGCTATGTTATTGACATTGTTAGGTTTTGATTAGGTCACCTTAGAATAACTTACAGATATGGATACCCTTCCTAGCAGCTAAAGTCTAGTATATATATCATGGTTAGAGATGGAGGAGGAAAGTGATCCAAGTTTATTTATCCATCCACCCAATCTAAAATTTCTTTTCTGAAGACCTATTTTTGGATTGGTAGCATCATTGATCTTATTGCACGTTTTCAAGGCTATTTGCAATGGAGCAGTTCATCAGAATTGTAAAATTTGAATACTCATTATGCAAGGTTTTGATAACATTCATTTTCCTGATGATTTAGCTTTCTGAGATTTCATTTCTGTCTTCTTGATTTCACCTTGCATCTGGATTTTCCAGGATACTAAGAAAGGGTACTTATGCTTTTACAAGGAAGGCTTCCATTCAGTTTCTGTTTTCAATCTGAGGCGTTACTCTATGACGTTGTCTTAGTTGCCATAAGTCGAATGCAGTTAATCGAAGACAAAGTTCGGTTATGTCAAGCTCTCATCCAAACTTTCCACATTTCACTTGGAATCTAACAGCTTGGGCAGACAACAAAATTAGTAGTACTTGCATTATTGATGACCATGTACTACTATTTTTTATTCTAATTATCAGTCTTGATAGGAAAATCTGTAGTTCACTTTTTCAACTACAAACTGAAAGAAGGTTCTTGCGATAATAACATCTGGTTTGTCTTTAAAATTGAAGTGGGAATATTGCTATGATTTCTGTGGCTGCAAAACCCAATCAATGTTTTAAGTGTAATTCAGGTATTAAATGTAATGAGTAAATTGATCAGGGTAGGCTCAGTTGATGATAAATTGCCTAGAATATTGTTGATAAAAGTTGTTTCTGGCCTTGTTTGACGCACTTTAGTAAACTGAAAACACAAATCGATAATAAGAATACCCGCAGCAAAGCGCGGGCTGTCTATCTAGTTGTATGTCAAATGCATGTGTTCATAGTTTAGCTTAGTGGGTATGCTTCAATTTGCATGTTGGAGTGGTGGAGTCAATTATACTGTAAATCAAAGTCATGAGGAACTTTTGTTTCCTAATTCTTCACCATGTATTGGTGGCTTTACCTAAATATTTATCTCGCTATTCAAATTTGTTTTTTATATATAAATATATATATATATATATATATATATAAAATTTTGCTCAGGAACGGAGGTCCGTTCCTCAGCTTAGGAACGGATTTCCAGTTTTTCCCCACTTTTCGATCACACATCCACATTTTAACCATTCAGTGTCTAGGTCATAATGTATAGATCATTTCTGCAAATTTTCAGCCAATTTGATGATCGTTAAGATATCCAAAACTGCAATATACACGAAAGAATAGAATCTGTCGAACCGGAACCGGAACCGTTCGTGTTTATAATAGTAAATTGCAGTTTTGGATGCCTTAACGATAATCAAATTGGCTGAAAATTTGCAGAAATGATTTATACATTAAGACCTAAAAATTGAACGGTTAAGATGTGAAAATGTGCTCAAAAAGTGGGTCAAATATGGAAATCCGTTCCTTATCTAAGAAATAAACGTCCGCAGCCAAAAAAGGCTGCATATATATATATATGTATATGTATATGTATATGTATATGTATATGTATATGTATATGTATATATGTGTGTGTGGGTGTGTGTGTATGAATTCCGCAGCTTTTGATCTCCATATTAGAAACGCTTAGACATAGAAGTTGTTGTCTTACGCTTGATGTGATGAGTTCTTCAATCTCTTTGAGGACCAAATTTCCATTAACTTAGATAATTGGTAGCAATTTAATTACAGTGTGCTTAGATGCAAAATTACAGCACTCTTAAACACACCATTAAAAGGGTATGTCCTTTATGGTTCAAGCATTTACATCGTGTTTTTATATGCCGTAAATACACATTTACGGCGCACATTGTGGAGCGTAATTTTGGTGCACTGTTCTTGATATTAAATCTATTGGGTTTCCATGATTGTGTATGAAAATTATTCGTGTTTATCCTAACATGTTCTATCAGATGGGGCATTGCATGCACATCTAGCTGAAAACCATTATAGGTTGCTTTATAGAAATCTAAAACGGGTAAAGCAGACATAATGGGAGAGATGCATGGAAACGGAGGTTACATACGTAATCTGAAATTTATGAAGCTAGCTAGCAAGCACAGTTGAAGTAACGCGGTTGCGTTAGGTACATGTGCATTAGTTTTTGTACAGATTGTAGGCAAATGAGGTTTATCTAAAGTGCTATAGCGCAACCTAGCTAGTGGAGAGTGCCTAGTCCAATTCAATTCTTAATTAACCCGACCAAGAAGCCAAACGTATATGCATGCATTTTAGTGTTCATATTTATATGATACACCTTCCTAGCAATTGGATCATTTACGATTCTTTGCTTCTCATTTGTTAACAAATTAAGTTCTCTTGCTTTGTCTAGAAAAAGAAAAGTCTTAATTCAGATCGAGAATCTTCTTTGTAGTTTGTAATGCATAGGTATAGGGCATTGCACTCATATGCCATTGGGTAATCCAAAAACAAGATTGGTTTTTCTCTCTTCATATATATTGCATTCATACTGGTGCACGTATAATCTTGTTTGTTTTTTGTTTTTTTTTGGCTTCAAGGGTTCTAAGGGATTGTACGTGCTAGCTATTCCAGGTTCTTTTTTTTTTCTATTTTTTTTTATGAGAATACAAACAAGAGGCTATAAATAAGAGTCACTCCTACAACAACTCAAACCTAAAAGATCAAAATACAAAGCATTGAAACTGACAAAAGCCTATGAACTCGAGGCAGCAAGATCAGTGCTGTGTCCCAAGTTTGTTTATTTGCCCTCAATTAGAGGTTTAGTTTTTAATTGTGCTATTGTTGCTTAATTCATTAAGCTTTACAAATATATCATTTGTGTTGTTGCTAAAAAAGAAAATAATTATGTCTATGCATGCTGTGTATGTAGTCGATCCATGAGTTTCAATCAGGCTCCAACAAATAATTACTTTGAGTGCTTCTTTTTGGTAATGATAAGTATTGGTGTGCGAGAATCTCAATCTCAGAATCTTTGTATTGCAGTCCGTTCAAAACACACTAGCTTAACTCCATATATACGAAAGAAATTAGGCTAGGTATCACTTAGCATGGCCTGCTCGATCATTATTGAGGTGCAGTTTTTCAATGGTGCACGGCTATCCGCCACCAAAAATTGACTGCGCCACAACCACATGTAGTCTGATCTGATCGACATTCCTTTCTCACATGGACCATGCATGTATGTTGTTTACCGAGTATATCTAGAATTCTAGATGTTGATACTTCAACCTGATCGAGGTAGTCTAGATGCTGATACTGTCATGGAATTTCGAAGATCGATGGATCTGGTGCTACTGGAAAATAGAAAGTGACTGAGTGCGTGCATGCACGCATATATAATCGATAGGACTTTTTTTCTTTTCGAAACGTACTTCATAATTACAAATTTACAAGATATAGAGCATTTTCATGTAATCAGTGTTTGGCTAATTTTTGGGGTACTTTAAGCTTTATGGATGGTAATACATGATAGTTTATATGGATTGTTTAAAGTGTGATTGACTATATATAGTTACTCTATGTATGAGATCGAACACAAGTTTTTATCGCTAGCTAGCAATAAAAAAAATTCATGTGTTGTTGTGCAATCGAAATTTGCATGGTTAAAATTTAGCGGTATTAAATATTCCCTTAATGACATGTTAAGAACTTAAGATGAATTTGACCCTAATACCAATTGTAATTGTGCAACAAAATCCGTGTGGCTCACATAATGCTTGATGTTTTTTCCATTAAGCACTTTGGCAAAAACACTTGAGATTTTATCTAAAAAGTATATTCTACCAATTTTAACCTCTTATTTCATTCTACTTAATTGTTTGATAAAAGAAACTTGTTCTGCCTATGACACCCTAAAATGCTAAACTCCTAATACTTAAATTCAAAAGACGTAGATCTATCGATTTCGGTTCTTTCGGTAGAGAAAATATCTACATGAGCAACTGGATACAACTAAAGATGCTATTTCTATCAAACAATACAATCAATTTCCAATTGTCAAAGACCTTTCCTGAGTTTCTAGAATATACTTCGTGCAGTCGGATGACCTTCTCCAAATCCATAATCTCAAATATTCAACGCCATTTTCAACATCAAAACCACTAAATCTGTAATTTTTGTCGCCACTATAGAACCCCATATGAAACCACGTACAAACCAGTAATTGGTTCTTCTTGCTGAAATCTGCTCTACCTTTTATTGAGTCACATCCCCACCCTACTCTTCCCCTCCCTCTTGTCTGATTTATTTATGATAGTAGCATTGAATCCAATTTTGTTTGGTTCTTGTGGTTTAAATTACTCTAGGCATTAATTCCACTTTCGTTTTGTAGATTTTGGTAATCATGCCATTGGACCATTTTAAATTTCGAGATCTGGCCTCTAATGTTGCAAGCTCATTTGGAGGAGAAAAGGGAAAGGATTAAAGGTATTATTGAACTTCGTCTAATGAAGCTTTACTGCAACTAAGTGCATAGTTAAGAAATTAAAACCTAGATAACCCCTACATGGCGTCAGCCTTCTCCCCAACCCTCATTTAAGTAGGCGACTTCATTAGGAGGAGGCTACTTCTAATGCCCTGTGGGTGTCCCTCATCTTGTTCTCCTTGGGGCTCCATGGTGATGCACCCCTAGTTGTTCCTTACCATATATGTTGGATTCTCCGAGTTTTTGTTTGGTTCTTGCAGGGTCGTCTTTTGACAACGTGAGGCTTAAGGCAAGATTTAGAGAGGCTATTTTAATAATTTTTTATTAAAAAAAATCAACAAAATAAAGCAGAAACTAAAACATAACAGGATTATATAAACAAACCAAAAAGTAACAATGCCGATAATAAAACAACAAGTTAAGATAAGTTTTCATTTGAAGACCATTTTTTTTGCCTTTTCAGATGGTCCAAATGTTTATAAAATTATTATTATTTAAATTTTTTGAACAATTTTCTTTCAATAGATAACATGGCTAGTTTATTTCTTTTGGTTAATTATAACATAGCGAGTTCATTCAATCTTTCTTGTGACATAATTGATCGTAAATAAGACTTTATTAGTTTTAATTTAAAAAAAGTTTCAGTAGTAGACATATTCAGTTATGAAACTAATCAAATAGCAATTCAAGGTTAATTCCAACCAAAAACAAAACGAACAATAATTTTAGGTTCCAACCAAACACAAAGAAAAAAGAATTCCAAATTCCAACCAAAACAAATAGAACAATAATTCAACCTTTCCAAAAAGATACAGAACAATAGAACCTGATTTTATTAACCACAAAATTTGGGATGACTTGTTATAATTGTATCACTTTTCTGATTACGAAATTAGAACAGAGAATGAAATTCAGAAATTGAGATTACGATTGAGAAAAAGGAAAAGAAAAATTGCTTATGTGCATCTATGAGAGTTTGTCAATGGCTTAAATAGATATAAAATGAAAAAAAAATATTATTATTTGCCTTTGAAAGAAGCAGAACCGAATCAAAAATTTAGGTATCGGTAGTCAACGTCCATTTTAGCCCAAATTGGTGAAAGTGAGAGGAAAACTTTTGGTTATCTACTTTTCTAATCTTAGATTGATGAAGAAAGAGGAAATTTTAGGATGTTTAACTTACGAGTACAAAGAAAAAGATAGTCAAAGTTGAGGCTCTTTTCTAATCTTAGATTGATGAAGAAAGAGAAAATTTTAGGATGTTTAACTTACGAGTACAAAGAAAAAGATAGTCAAAGTTGAGGCCTCATGGGTCTGATTTTCATCAGCATTTTCTTCTACAATTCTGACTTCTACATCTTTTTCTTGCTATTTTTTATATCTTAATTATATATATATATGATACACCCCGTACCCAAACTTACCCTTTTACTAGTCATTGAGACGGTAAACGATAATTATCATTACTTTTTACTTTCGTTTCAGACTTTTTAGGGGTTTCAAGAGTTGACTTTTTGTTTGGGGAAGTTTTTTAGAAAACTTCCTTCTAGAACATTGCAGAGCACATTAAAACAGTTTGGGGACATGCAGTGAGTTAGAATTGGATTTGTAATGAAGGGTTATAAAGGTTTAAACATAGTGGTAATTTTGGGAGTCATAGTAGTATATTTAGGTGTTTCCCAAAGGGAAAACTTGCTAATTTGGGGGATTTCCATTTTGGGAAGTCAAAGAGAGAGAAATCGGGGAGGGAGAGGGGGAGGGGAGGGAGGGAGAGAGAGAGAGAGAGAGAGAGAGAGAGAGAGAGAGAGAGAGAGAGAGAGAGAGAGAGAGAGAGAGAGAGAGAGCAGTTTCATCGCCGGACTTCCGAGCTTCACCGGCGCCTATTCCGGCCACCTCCGGCCATGAAACCAGTCCCATATGAATCGTCTTGTTTTCCTCTTCCTCTCTGTGGTGGCAGCAAGCAAGAATTCCGGCCGACACGTTTTCGGCTTTCCAGCCAATTCTTGGTTTTTCAGCCATTTCAAGCTGTGCCACCACCCATATCTTGAAGTTCTCTTCTGCATGGTTTGAGCCCAACTAGTGGGTAGCTCCAATTTTTCCGGAATAAGGTGAATCGATGACGAGAAGAAATCTAGGGCTTTCGAGGTAAATTCTAAAAAATATACTTGAAATTGAGCTTTGTCATAGTTGAGAAAGTTGTTGGGAATGTTGAGATGATCATGTTGAGGGAATTTGGTGGCCCAATTCGGGGTTGGAACTAACAGTGTGTAGGGCTCACGTGCAGCCGCCTTTTAGGCCCCCAGGGGCGCATCTGGCCTTTCCCAACATCTTATTTTGGTTTGTTGGGTCGAGCATATCGTTAAGAGCTTGTAGATATAGATTTTGTATCAATCGGTGCACATTTTGAAAATGATAAGAATTTCTGAAATTTTGGGAAGTTCGGGTTTTGATTTGGGAAGATCCGGCCATTGGATTGACCCTACCTTTCAATGGGTTGTTGTAACTATTGAGTCAACGTAATGTATGAAGTTGGAGCTCGTTCTAACATAATTTTGAGCTTTCGATGAATTATAGGTTTTAGGGTTTTGATTTTATTATCATCAATTTATTTCTGATTATCGAGAAAGAGTTATTTATTTTATCATTTTGTCAGGACGACATGTAGACTAAGTTCGAGGAGGAAATAGTTGGACGGCCATCGTAGCCGCAATCTATGAGTGGACATTTGATTTTAAAATAAATTATGCAGTACTATTTTCAAGCATTTATTTTATTATGAGATTTATTTATGATTTACGATATTATTATTGAATTTTCCTTTCCGGGAGCTTTTATTAATTATCGAGCTATTTAAGTTATGGGTTATTGATTTATTGAGAAATGGTTTACGGAAAGTGGTTGATTAAGGAAATAGTATGAGGATTATTGATTTTCGAGTACTTGAGTACGGTTGTATTATTGAGATATCTTTTCGGAAAGCAAGTGAGTTTATGAGATTATGAGTATGATATAAGTATTTGAGTGTAAACGAGTTATCAAAATTTCATGAGTTTAACATTTTAAAGAGATTGATTTCAGTTTATTTGAGGAGGTAAATATGTCAGCACATGCATGCATTACCTGGTCGGCAGTCCCCTCTAGGTAATAGTCTGGTCGGCAGTACCTTTCAGCATATTCTAGTCAACAATATCCTCTGATGCGTCTTCTGGTCGGCAGTATCCTCCAGATGACATGAGATAGTTAGTCGGAAGTACCTTCTAACCATCACCTCCTCATCTGATTGGCAGTTCCTTCCGATGCGTCCCTGGTAGGCAGTCTCCTCCAGATGGCATGAGATGACTAGGCAGTTCCCTCTAGTCATCGCCTATTTTTGAGATATGAGTATTTCTATTGAGATTTTTAAGATTTCTAAAAGTGGTTTTGAGTTATCATTTTATAGATGAGATTTACAGTATGATTTGAGATATTTATCATATGAGATTTTGAGACGGTTTTCGAGATGAATTACAGTATGAGTTGATTTACAGTACATTTTGAGATTTCAATGAAGAGGAAGATTAAAAGTATTTTCTCAAATCCTTATTGCATGCTTGGGTTTTACGATAATAAATTTGGGAAGGAATTAAATATTCGTTTTACTTTATTTACAATTACTTATTTTCGTCCACTCATTCTAACAATTTTTAATGCTTTTCCCTGGGCTTTTTAGTTTCTCGTGCCCAGTGTGCAGAGTAGCTAAGGTCGAGCTTGCGTAGGAGTCGAGGCATAGTGTCCGCCACCTTCATTTTCTCTATAGGTTATTGTTTAGCCTACACATGTATTATATTGGTTTTATATTCGTACTCTAATCACCAGACTATTTAAGTATGTTTTTAAGTGATGTACTTGGAATGTTGAAGTAGTTGGTGGTATGCTGATTTAAGCTTTATGTCCAGATTTTTGTTATTTTGGGTTGTTCACTTTTAAAGGAAGTTTTGTCAAATTTTTGGTAAAACTTTACCTAAAGGGCCCAGTTCAGATTTTCAGGTTGAAATCCCGTTCGGCTCCTATTAATATAAGTATATCTACATGCACTTCGATATGAGGCCTTCCCCAAGAATTACTTGGTTGCCTTGGTCGTGAGACGACCCTTGTCCCTCGACCATGGTGATAGGGCTTATTGGGTATACATGTCAGATCTAAACTTAGATTTTGTTTCCTGCAGCTCAATAACGGTTTCAATTCAGACACTCCAACCTAAGCTATTGTTCTCATTTTTCAGTGGTATGCTTCTATGCATCAGTGACAAAGAGAATTAGGCTTTTGGAATTTGGGGGGGGGGGGGGGGGGGGTGTGTGGGGTTATGGTTTTGCAACAAAGTTTTAGGGGTGGTTTTTGGGGATTTGTTTTTAGTTAAAGCGACACAAGAAGTTCTACACTTTGAGTTGAAGATTTTATTTGAAAGGTCTTGAAGTTTATAATTTATGAACTTTGTTGCATTAGTGAATACATGAAGTTACTTTGGTGATATTTCATTTTGTCAAGCCCAAAAAAGTGTGGGATGTCATGTGTAAATTTAGCAGTTTGCAAGGGAAGCAAGCATACCCTCTTGATTTGTCCTAACCGGAGTAGGAAAATGTGTTAAGGTTGACTTTTTAGTGCTTTTCCATGCTTCTCCATCATTTCCTAGCATGTTAAGGAAAACATAATAAATAGATATAAATAAATAGAAAGGTTAAGCAAAAATGCAAGATTAGGGGAATAATTACTAGGTAATTATGGACTTAACACTTGGTGTTAGGGTTTCCCACCCTTTTGGGTCTACAACTGTTACATGAGGCATTTAGGCTACTCGGATGGGTATGGACTTGGGTTTGTTGGGCTTGGTCTGGTTTTGGTGCTTATATTTTACTTTTAATTATTATTATGTGACAACTCCTTCTGCTATGGGGAAGAAATTTGTAAGATCTCTTTTGAGATATACCGCCAAGAGTACCCATAACATCTATGCATCTGATTCCTTTAGATGTCTGTAAGGTAGTTTTGGCTGAGCTTCGTGATCTTTAGAAATATTTTTTTAAATAAATAAATAAGAGATTAGGCGATATTAGCTCCTTAGAGGTGGACAATGTGGGGGACAATTTCCACCCTCAAACCCGAATGTGAAGGGTCCACCACACTCTGGGAGTCCATCGCTCGTCCCCCTATTTAATTTCATTAAATGACAAGAAAAAATACAAAGTCCGCCGAGTAAAATACAAGGGAAAAAAAAAAAGAATAGGAGAACCAGCAAAGCATCCCCTATCTCATGTACAAAACTAGAAGAAAACTTATACAAAAGCAAGAAGAGGGTAACTTCATGGCCTAACATGCAAGTAGTCCAATTGGAAGCAGCAGTTATGTCTTCGTGAAAGCATATGTTGGACAACAAGTAGAACCAAAACCACCTCCAACAACAACTTGGCCTTCTCAAATCCACATAGACTCCAACATGCAATTAAAATTAGGTGCACCACCATAGCATCTACATACTTCCGAATGCAAATCCATTGCAAAGCAAATAGACAGATGTAGGTGCCCTGAGAAAAAGTCTAAAAGAAGTCAAACATGCCCGACTATCATGATAAGTACAGGCTTGTTAAAACTATATATAATACTAGACAAACACCAATGAGAAAAATTTTCAAATTAAGCTGCCCTATGATATGGGAAATCCATGGCATCCATATATAACAATAGGAGAAGCTCAGATGGAGGAGTAGCAAACCAAATAAGGTCAAACCCAAGCTCGTAATTTTATCAGCCATTGTGTTGCCTTCACAAAGAATATGAGAGCAAAAGAAATGCATGGCACAGATATGTTGTGATGACCTGAATTTTCGTTCTTTAATTTTAGTAATTAATAATAAACTAGCTATACGAATTATTATTATTTTGCTTTATTCGTATGTCGTATCTGAAGTGGAATTGTTTCGGACAATTATTTATTCAAAAAGCGTGGATTTTTTTTGTGTGTGTGTGTGTGTGGGGGGGGGGGGGGGGGGGGGGGGTTCAAGGTTGACTTTTTATACATTGGGATTCTTTGAAAACTTCCTTCATGAAAGTTGTAGAGCGCATTGATACGAGTTCGTGGACATGTGGAATGAGAAAATAGGAGTTTGTATGAGAAAGTTATGACTTTCGGAAAAAGTTTCCATTTTGATATAAATACGAATTTTCCAAAAATATGTTCATAATTTCCAATTTCCATTTTCGGAAGTTTTCTTCTCTCTCGATTGCACCTTCAAAATAGAAGAAACCCGGCTGACCGGACCCGGCTTTTCTGGCGGTCGCTGGCGGTGAAACTTTCCATATTAGCTCGTCTCCACAATGCACTCCTCCATGTGGCATCCTCTATCCTTGATTCTCAGTGGCTACAGTGCAACAAGATGTCGTGGCTTCATGCTTCCAGTTTTGAGTTCGTAGCTGTGGTGGTTGTTTGGATCGATTCACGTGGAAATTGGTTCAGTTTGAATTGAACAGTAATTCACGGCTTGCGAGGTAGTTTTTGATCCTTTTCGCTTAGATTCTGACTTGAGGCTAGTTATGAAAGTTGACAAGCATGCTGAGAAGAAGAAGATATTTGATGTTGGGAGTTTTATGAAATACTGAGTTTTGGCCGGCTGTGCGCCACCTCCTATGGAGGCATTCTGGGAGCGTTTTGGCCATGTAAGGGACTATTTCTGGTATTATATATCTTCTACTCATCGATACGAGCGTGTCGATGTATAATATGTAATTTTTGGAGTTCGTATGGATTCAAGCGTCCGATCGACTTGTAGTTTGGATATATCAAACGTAAAAGTATTTCGGAGACTTTGGGAGGTTTCGGAAGTGATTTCGGCTCAATTGACATTACTTTGATATTTTAGTTCGATTTGGGATTCGAACTTTATTTAATTGTGATTTGTTGACTAAATCAAGGTTGTACTTTCCTTAGGTGCTTGACAGAGAGCGTTCTGTAAGTAGTCTAGTGGTGTGAAGACACAGCATGAATTTTGAGATGAGTAATCTCATAATGTTCATTTACGAATAGATTTATTTATTATTTAGATTTAATTTATAAATCCTGAATCGTTTTTGAAAAGGATATTTGTTTGAAATAATATGAACTTGATCGACTACGGTTTATAGGACTGCAGTTCACAGGTAGGAAAATGAGTTTAAGTATAACGATGTTTTTCTTGAATTTTCGATTGTGAACTATAGTTGGTATTAGTAGGCATTCCCGAGCGAATGACTACGTATATATATATTTACGTGAAATATATTTGTTGGTGGATTTTGGTTGATTTATGAAAACAATATGCATGAGCGATGCTTTTTATTGTTTTGTGTCGTGGCTTTTTGGAAAACAAATGATTGTGGAATTGTTGATTCTATTTGTTGAAAAGCACTGAGATTTGTATAAAATTTTGAGTTTTGAGAGATTTCTTTAATGTTTTATTCTGAGGCACTGAGAGGTCCGAGGAATGAAGGTCTGTGAGCGACGTTGGGCAGTATATCGAGTAATCACGTCTTTGACCGGACCAGTAGTTACGATTTCAGTTAGAGCTCTAGTCTGTCTGCCATTGTAATTTATGGGGTAACGAGGCAAGGCTATATCTAACTCATGAGATTACGTGTTTTTAGGGAACAAGGTGTGAGTTGCTTTCCTTATTAATGGTTTTTAAGGGAACAAGGTGTAAGTTGTTTTCCTTATTAATGAATTGATAGAAATCAAGGAGTGAGTTATTTTCTATGGTTTTGATAGAAATCAAGGAGTAAGTTGCTTTCTATGTTACGTGCTTTTAAGGAATCAAAGTGTGAGTTGTTTTCCTTATTTCCAATGTGAGTTGTGTTGGTTGTTTTGAGTTACTCATATGAGATTTCACAAGCTTACAGGGTTTGTTGTGTGGCAACCCAGTGCACTATTCAATGGTGTAGGGGTTAATCCTGCAGGTCTGGATGATCGTGGCTGAAGCTGAGGTAGCGTACTTGCAGCTTAACGGTAGGAAGCCAATTTTGTGATTTTACCGTTATTAAGACTTCCGTTGTAGTAAGCTCTGAGGAGCATTTACGTTTTATTTTATTGTTGACAATTTAGTTCGTAAGCTTATGTATTATATGACATTGTGGAGCGGGTCAATATTGACATAGTGGGTTCAGGGCATCAGTATGTACTTGGTTTAGAATGGAAAAAGATTTCCAGGTATTTTGTATTGATGACTGAACGATCACGCATATATAATTATGAGATTGTATATCGGTTTTTATTTGTGTTAAAATCATAGGGCGTGACATACGTTCTAGGCAATTTAACCATAGGATTTGCAGCGGCCATGGTGGAATAAAAGAATAGGAAGAGGGACATGCCAGAACGCCAGTTGAGTTACTTTCAAGCCAAATATAATGCCACCTGAATTGGTAAGCAAAACCCCAATAATGACCGCCATTAACTCAGAGAAGAAAGCACTTTGTTATTCTAGTTCTTTACAAAAACCTCTAATGAATTACCCAGAACAATTCCGGAAAACACCACCACATGCAGTAGGGCCTGGATTTCCTTTAGCAAGGCCATTGATATTAAGTTTCAACCAAGGAAGAAGAGGGGGATGCTAAAAAACAAGTCGGGGAATTAGTCTAATTTTCGGCATGGAGTTACACCTAGCCTTACAAGTAACTTACTGTCCAAAACCTCAGTAGAGTGTCCAGGCATTTGTGGGGCGATAAAACGAATCCAAGCTTTAGTTGAAAGGAAAACTTTCATGAGTAAAGGCTCTTTATTCTGAAAACGCAGCTTGTTTCTAGTCTTCCAAATAGCCATAAGTGTAGATAGACTGCTAGCAATCCAAAGATTCATCAATTGTGAATAGAATACCTTGCTAGTAAATGAACCCAAAAATCAGTGAGCGTACCTGAAGATGGGAGGGAGGTACCAAAACAGCAGGCAAGCCATATATGGGTGTTGAGCAAAAGCACAAGTGACAGAGAGATGGGTCATCGTTTCCTCATTACCAAAAGTGCATAGTTGACAAACTGAAACTACGGGGACACCTGACCTACGAAATGTTGAGTTGCTTAAGTAATGGCTCTTTTGATAGGTGACAGAGAGATGGGTCATCATTTCCTCATGACCAAAAGTGCATGGTTGACAAACTGGGGGACACCTCACCTACGAAATGTTGAGTTGCTTGAGTGATGGCTCTTTTGACAACCCCATCGAGCGGGTCGTTATGTGTAAGTTCGCTCATTAATGATATGAGTTGATATTTTCACTAAAAAAAATTAGTTTTTATAAATTAATGTAAATAAATTGGTTTTTTTTTTTTTTTTTAATTCATCATGATGCATAGGCTCTACCGACAAAAGTTCTATTGATTTTGCAGTGTTTGATGCTTGCAAGGAAATGCCACGTGATATTGATGAATGACAAATATTCCGCACTAGAACAATGGAAATTAGTAAGATTCTCATGCATAATCCTTCTTAATCATTTTTCTTTTATTATTTTATGTGCCGGTGGAGATGAGACCCTGACTAGATGTTAACACCAATACACGATGAATAGAAATTCCAGGGTATACCGACATACCAAATTCCTTGGTGGAGCTTTTTAAAGTAACCAAAATATATATGGTAGATTATCTAGGAGTCTATGACTCATTATTAGCTTTGACAAATCCATACAATTGCTTCATTTTGATGCTAATCTAATGTTTCAATACCATATCTGAATATTATTATGAGATTGACTTCCCATAATGACTATTTCTTTTACATGCTCAATAAAATCCTAGGCCTCAAGCTTAGAGCAATGAAGAAAATATGGTGTCAACTCCAAGGTCCCTTTTCCATATCAAGAACATCAGATACACTTGTTAATGTACTATATGTACCCCCACCAAACTCTTTCGGTTTTGTGAGTGGCAACACCGTCACCATTTTAATTTTCATTTTGTTTTCCTTTTTAACAAACAAGGTATAAAAAAACATTTTTCACACCAATAATTCAAATCCCACATTCAAATAAGAATTTGTTCAACTAACGCTTTAAATTCAAACTCAATTATTGTACAACTTACAAAATATTTATATGTCGTATAAGATGACTCTTCTGACGTTTTATTTTTTGTTTGTTTTATGAGACAATCGAAACAAGTCAAATTGAGAGAATAAATGATACATTTATTCAATCTGTGAATCGATGAAGCTCTCCCTCTTTCTTTTAAGGGTCGGAGTTTTGATCATCTACTCTACGTGCACATTGGGTATCCAACCCAAGAAGAAAGGTGAAAAGTACCATTGTACCAATTGACTAGATACACTGGTGATACACTGGTACATGTACACATGATATGAGAACCAAATTAGTCTCCATGATCGCACTAGAGAATTTCACTGTGGTATCTATTATATAAAGGACACCCCTAAAACCCTCGTAACAATTCATCAAGACACCTACCCAAAGGCCTCCGCATTAACACCCATCCGCGAAGGGTCTGGATCTGCTACTCAATTTCATATATATCTATATATATGACACTCGGAAACAACGGGCGTGAGTTACTCGTCAAGATGCTCTCCTCCCACCGCCAAAAGACCCCCTCTCGTGGTGGCTGGAACGCCGCCATTTTCATCATCTGTATATCTCAGACCCTTTAATTGCTTCTGTTTTTTTTTTTTTTTAATGGCTATTTTGGTTTCATGAATTAATCAAAATTTTGTTGGTGAATTAATGCAGTCGTCGAGGTTGCAGAGAGGTTTGCTTACTATGGCCTGATAGGTAACCTCATCATGTACCTCACCAATGAGCTCCACCAGCCCACCGCTGCCGCCGCCAAGAACGTCAACTTGTGGATCGGCCTCTCCTCCCTCTTCCCCATCCTCGGGGCCATCGTCGCCGATTCTTACCTCGGCCGCTTCAAGACAATCATCTACTCCACCTGCATTTATTTCCTGGTGAGAAAAAAAACAATATTTCCTTCCTGTCGTTTTCTTTTTTATACAACGGTTACGGAACGATTGCTTACTGTAACCAGTGGCTAACTGACCCTAATGTTAATGCTAATGACTGGCAGGGAATGGTTATGCTGTGCTTATCTGCTTCGGTGGTTCCTCGGCATTATCGTGAAGGGGCATACTTCGTGGCGCTTTACATTCTGGCGGTGGGAGAAGGCGGCCACAAGCCTTGCGTGCAGACCTTCGCCGCCGACCAGTTTGAGGAGGAAACTGATGAGGACAAGGAGGCTAAGAGCTCATTCTTCAACTGGTGGTATTTGGCTATAGTGGTCACAGCTACTGCTGCCACACTTGGTATCATCTATATTCAGGTACTAATAGAGTACTATTACCAATTTTTTGTTTTTTTACTTTCTTCTTTTTTACTCTTTGATACTCCGCTGGGTTTTGTGAATTCCAACGAAGCGGTAATTTCGGCCTTTTCAATTCAAGCATAGACTACCTGTGAATTTTGGGTATCCTACATCCCTTTTTGTCCAAATTTGCATCAGTTTTTTTTTTTTTAAATTTTTTTCTCGCAAAAATACACTTCAGCTTCTTTTTCTTTTTTCTTCTTTTGGTGTCGACTTGTCTCCGCCGTTGGAAACTACAACACGTGGATGTGACTTGGAAAATTCACCCCTTGAGCCATTAAGCTCCACTAGTTCAAATTAGTCTTGATAAAAAAAAAAAAAAGACAAATCCATGAATTTTTCCTTTGGATATGCCATGTGATTTAAATCGTGTATATTTATACAAACTTTTAGTAGTTTTTTCGAAGAGGCCATATGGCCTAGGCTATCATTGACTAATTTTTGCCAACTCGAATACCATGAAGTCACCTATTTGAGCATATACAATGCCAAATGCATACGTCAAAAGAAAATGTAAATTCACTGACATTTATCTAAGCAATTAGAACTTTCTTTAACAAATAATTTCATCATAACTATTGCAGGATAATGTGAGCTGGGTGCTGAGCTATAGTGTCTTGGCAGTGGTAATAGCAGCAGGCCTCCTATTATTTCTACTAGGAGTCCGAAGGTATCGGAACGAGGATAATCTGTTGGGGAGCCCCTTCACGACGGTGGCACAAGTATTTGTGGCGGCAGCTCGGAAGTGGCGCGTAAAGACGGGTCGTCGGAATGATGTTGTCTACTACGGTGATGATGAGGGTGAGAGCAGTGGGGTTGACTCCAAGCACAAGACATTGGCTCGTACTAAACAATTCAGGTACATGTCATTTCAGTTTTCATTGGAACTTATAACATTTACTTTTCTGTCTGCGAATTCTTTGAGCAAGTTATTACGTATATATATTGAAGCCCTATTGTCCCTTTGGCTAGTGGTTTGAGCATGAGAAAGAGCACAAGGCCAAAACTAGGGGGGTTGTAATCAAGTGCATGTGTGGATTGTGGGTGATGAGCAATAGACGGGGCCATGCCCATGTCACTTTCTGTGAAAGATAACGTTGCTAAGCTAGTTTAGTTGTGAGGTCCTAACTACTTCTTCGCTAGTCATTTTCAGTCAGGCAAATTGGCATCTTTAGAAGGAGTTTGGTTTGCCACAACGAGGCTAGAGGGGCAATTGGCCAAAAGAAATAAAAGGTGATACGGATACACATAGCAACTAAGGAAGTTGACCTTGTCGAGAAGAAAAAATATTGATGTTAGAGTTGAATAAAATTATTAGCCGAAAGTAGATAATATCCTTATTCTAGGTCAGAAAAATTAAGATAAACTTGACTTCTACAGATAAATATTCTTAGAGAAAATTACTGGTCACTCCATGTACTTTTCTCTTAAAAACAGTTCAGTCCATCGCTTTTTAAATTAAACAGTTTAGTTCTTATTCTTTCTCTCTAATTTTCACACAATAGGTCAAAAATGACTATTTCACCCTTATTTCCTTTTTTTTTCTTCTCTTTTTTTAATTCCTCTCTCTCTCTCTCTCTCTCTCTCCCCATTCTTTATATATATATGTGTATAAATTTATATATATTTACCCCTCACTTCATCTTATATATACATATATATATATATATATAAATTTATATATATATATTTACCCCTCACTCTCTCTCTTGCTCTTACGAAACATCTCCACCTCCTCCGTCTTCCGCCAAATATCCAGTGATATATTTATATTTACCCCTCATTTTAGACCACATTGTGTGAATTTTGAATGTTTGAGGAGTAACTTATTAAACTGAACTGTAGACGCTTTAAAATTACAGGGAGTGATCAGTAATTTCCTCATATTCTTATATATAAACAGGACCCTTTTAGTGAGAGATCTTTTTTTTAGGTCTTTTCTAGGGATAGGACATTAGACCAACTTTTCGATCATATTTTGACATCTCAACCATTCAATTTTTAGGTCCTAATGTGTAAATTACTTATGCAAATTTTCAGCCAAATTGATTATCTTTAAAGCATTCAAAATGACAATCTAAGATTATAAGTATGAATGGTTCAAGTTTGACAGATTTGGTTTGGTCCATTGATTTTATCTAGTTTGATACCTTAATGGTCACCGATTTGGTTGAAAATTTGGACATAAAAACTGAACAATTGAGATGTCGAAATGTGATCCAAAAGTTGGTCTAATGCCCTATCTCTAGAAAAGACAAAAAAAAATGGATCCCTTAATGGAAGGGCCCTCTATATCTGAATGTAAGAATATTATTTGATATCTAAAATTATTTCCACTTTATAAATGCAATTTTCATTTAGCATTACGCTCACTTTTACTAGTGATGTGGTTCATGAATATGAATTATGTAACACTATTCGTGATAGTGGCTTTGTATTGCATGATGTTTTATAGCTACATTACATCACTTTTAGAGATTGCACCTAGGTATGGGATAATGAAGGTGGTTCCGCATCTATAAGATATTTGGTCGATACATGTTCAGTGAATGTAGGTAATGGATATTGATTGTATGCTTCATCCATTTGCTACCAAGCCTATTGTTACCTGGACGTAGTGTCCAAAAGAATTATGCTTGGCGAAGAGTTTGATTTTCTCTAATTTATACTAAAAGAAAATAAATAAATAAATTTAAGTTGAATGACCTGAAGAAAATTAACTTTTATTTGATTAATTGATTAGCTTTATTCTTTATTCTTTTTTCCCCCTTTATATAATTTTTGATATTATTTGAAGGAATGTTTATGAAATTTTTGAAACATGACAACAATGTTTCTTGTATCGTTTTCTGTGGAAGAATCTTTAAAGCTTAATCATTTCAAAAACTTCAGATTTCTGGACAAGGCAATGATTATTGACGAACATGATGCGTCAAGCAAAATGAGGAATCCTTGGAGGTTGTGCTCTCTAAATCAAGTGGAAGAAGTGAAGCTTGTTGTCCGTCTAATTCCCATATGGTTGAGCTGCCTAATGTTTCACGGAGTTCAATCTCAACTCCATACCTACTTCATCAAACAAGGTTCAACGATGATCAGATCTATCGGGCCTAACTTTCGGTTCCCCCCTGCATCGCTTCAAGCCCTAGTTGGCATTGTGATCGTAACCACCGTTCCAATCTACGACCGGATTCTTGTGCCAACAGTAAGAAAGTTCACAGGACATCCCGCGGGCATAACAGTCCTCCAACGAATTGGTGTTGGTCTATTCTTGTCCATAATCAACATGGTTGTGGCAGCTCTAGTGGAAGCTAAAAGGGTTGGTATTGCAAGAGAATATAACCTCATGGATAACCCAAAAGCAATAGTACCAATCAGTGTCTGGTGGTTACTCCCACAATACTTTATCACTGGTTTGTCGGATGCATTCACCGTTATAGGACTCCAAGAGTTGTTCTATGATCAAATGCCAGATGCAATGAGAAGCTTGGGAGCTGCAGCATACATTAGTATTCTTGGAGTTGGAAGCTTTCTTAGCAGTTTCATTATATCTTTGGTGGAAACTATTACCAGAAACTCTGGTGAGCGGTGGTTAGGCAACAATCTCAATCGCGCACACCTTGATGACTTCTACTGGGTGCTTGCGGGACTAAGCGCTCTATTTTTCGGTGTTTATGTGTGGGTTGCAAAGCGATGTGTTTACAAGAAAGTTGTAGGGGAAGCATCAAGCGGGGAGGTGTGAAATTATAAGATCAGATCATGCCATCATGGCATGGTTAGTGAAACAGAACTTATGCCAACTTATGGTGGTGTGGTGATAAGTACTAGTACTAGCAGTGAGGCTTCCTTCCTAAATAGTTTGATTGCACACCGAACTATTAGATCTTGTCTGCTCTGTAACAAACATTATCAGATTATAAGTAAGTTTAGTAGTGAGTCTAATCTAGTGCACTATTTATAATTCTATTGTACGTAAGTATGAAACAGGCACAGAACTGGAGGAGGATGGGTTAAGCTGCAGCCCACCTAATTTTTATGGAAAAAAGTATTTTAAGTACAGGTTTTGTATAGGGTTTAGCCTGTATAAAGTCAAAAATCTCCTCTAATCCTCTTATTTTAGCCTCTGTCCCAATTTTCCAGTTCTAATTTTTATCTAACTTAGCCATTAATTAAGAAAAGGGTAAAATCCTCATATATTACCTGAATTATCACGAAACGCATTTTTTGGTACCTACAAATTTTCAGGAGTCCCATGGTACCTGTACTATCTCTCCGTTAGCCCTTATAGTACCTCCGTCCATTATTCCGTTAAAAATGCATACGTGGCGGTCATGTGACACTCATGTGAGTAAAATAGCAAGGATAAAATAGTTTTTTCATTCATATTTAGAATTATAAAATTTAATATATTGAATATCTATAGTTAAAAAACATTTTGACACATAAAAAAAAAAAATAATAATACCCAATTTATTATTCACTGTTATCAAGATACTTGGGTAAATTAATTTAAGTACTATTGTTTTTGTTTAGTATTTTTTATTTTATGAAAATTTAATATATATATATATATTAATTTAGGGATAATTTTTTCTCGAACAATTAATAGGATTAATCAATAGAAATGGTAGGTAAATCTAGATATTCACTAAATTCAATTCTAGGTATTTCTTTTAACCTAGTCTAATTTGTTTTAATTTAGTTTAATCAAATATTTGTAAAAGAAATATGAAAAATAGGTGTTTTTACTATTTTACCCATACTTTAACAGAATAATTGACGGAAGTACTAAAATGACTAACGGAGGGATAATACAGGTACCATTAGACTTCCTAAAAATTTGTAGGTATCAAAAAGTGCATTTCGTGATAATTTAGGTACCATATAAAGATTTTACCTTTAAGAAAATGGCTCTAAATTAAAGAAATTTGGTTTAAATTTTAGTAGAAGTTTCCCATAAAATTAACTTCAATTTACAGTTCACCTGGTTTTTCAATTCTAGTTCCGTCTCTTATTCAAATTTTTTCATATGATAGCTAGATATTGCATTACCTATAAGGTTATAACCACCCATGCCGCCATTTTTTTTCCCCTAAAAAAATCTTTCACTTTACCTTTGACTATGATTTTGCATTGCACATTTTGGGGGGTGAACATGGAATTTTAGGCCGAATGCTAGTCTAAGCCTAGAGGTAAAATGAATAGGCGAAAATTATCATTTAATTTTACGTTGTTCTAATAAATTGTTCATTAGAAATGAAATTATTGAAAACCTAGTGTTGTTACATTTTAATATTTTATTTATTATTGAAATCAAATTTGGGTGAATTTATTTTGTGTTTAAATTCTGAATTTATTTGTGTGTTTAAATTCAGAATTTATTTCAAATTTTATTTTGTAACTCATGGTGTTTTATTTTGATTTATATTGGGTTTTAATTCTTGTAACCTATGGCTTTTGGTTACTACTCTATTAATTGTAGGGAGTGTCCTAAGAGTTTATAAATAGCACAATTTGTTGCATGCTAAAATATATCCTTGCTTTTTACGTAATACTATTACGAAACACTACTATTCACCCATCAACTTTCTTTCCAAAATCCCCCAAAGTGTCTTGTGTGTTTTTTGGCCAAAGAAAGGTGTTATTTTGGTAGAGCTTTGGGTTCCTTCAATTTTTGCAGATTGGTGTGAGCCACACAACTAGTTGTTGGGTTGTTATATCCTTGAGGGTACAAGTCAAGAGATTTTCTGGTGCATCGGCATTGTTCAGCAGATGGCTTGAATCTCCTTAAAGAGAGAGAGAGATACCCGTGCCTCAGCTTATTATCAATGAGTTTCTCATATAGAAATGATAATTTTATTGTAATTTACCCAAAAATTTTAAGGAGAATCAATCAGATGGAGCGTACTCAAGAGAAGCCGTTTGACAATGTTGGAGATCCCAACAAGCCTTTCCTCTTCAAAGGTGCACATTTCAAGAGATGGAAGGGAAAAGTTCTCTTCTACCTTAATGTAATACCCGCAATTTCAATTTTAAATTCGAGTGATTGTATCGAATGATTATTATACGATTTCACAATTTATGTTCGATAATCATTCATTTTTACAATTATCGAAGTTTCGAAACGTTTATTTTAACGAAAAGCTCGAAATACTCGAGTTGAGAAATCGACTTTTTCTACGTACGAAATTTGGAGAAACTTCCTTCATGAAAGTTGTAGAGCTCGTCGATACGAGTCCGTGTACATGCGGAACACGAAGATCGGATTTTTTCTGAATTAGTTATCGAATTTCGAAGTTTTCTGAAACTTGTATATATAGAAAATTTTTTGCAAACCCTAAATTTTTTCTACCGGATCCTTTCTTCTTCTTCTTCTTCTTCTTCTTCCTTCTGTTTCTGAACAAAAAAAAAAAAAAAAAAAAACTGTTCTCTCTCTCTCACAGACGCAGCGGCCGAAAGAGGAGAAAAATTTCTCCTTAATTGTTCTCCCTCCACAGACCACCTCTCGACCTCAAACCAAGTCCCAGGCGTTCGTCTCGAGCTGCTCTAGCTCCCGGAGGCAGTCTCACACGGCGGCGCAGCCTGTGGCGGCGGCGGCGAAGCCCGAACCGAAAACGTCCATTTTCGGTTCGATCTCAATATCTCGAGCTACACTCCACCATTTCACTTGATTCTTGTCTCATTGAGCTCGCCTCAACTTCCTCTACAAGCACCAAGAAGGACCGGAACTGGGTCAAACGTTTTCACGTTCGTCGGAGCTCGACCCGAACGGATCGAAATACCGAAACTTTCGATCAAGATATCTCGAGCTATACACGATCGTTTCTTGTGATTCCAAGCTTGTTGAGTTCGCAAGGAAGTTCTGCACAAGTTTCCAGAAGGGATCGGGGCCTGAGGTTGCAGTTTTCACGTCGGTTTTCAAGCTCATCGGTTTCTGCATTTTTTCCGGCCACCGACTGTAAATCGGTAATTTCGACGCCTTCCGTTCATTTTTAGGTCTTGTGCTAGTTATGAAAGTTGCTCAGAATGATGAAACGAAGGGGACAAGCTCGGCCCCGACACCATTGGTGGTGGTCGGTGGCGGCTCTGTCCCTAACTCCGGCGGCCTTTTCCGGCCACCTCCGGAGGTCTAAAATTTGGTTTCTGTCCATTTTATGATTCTATGTTTCGATACGATCATTTCGGCGTATTATACGTATTTTTCGGATATCGTATGAATTAGTTATGAATTTTGTGATTTCGATCGATTTCGGTCGTTAGATTTTTGATCTGTGAAATTATGACCGTTGGATGAACTTGTAAATTTGTTATGATGATCATATGACTGTCCCAGAGGCTTTGTGTGGTCATGGGCGAAGATCCGACCGTTGGATCTTCGTATATGTGAAAAACGGTAATTAGGGGAGCGTTTCGTGAGAAACCGCTCGTCGGATTTTAATGTAAATTAGAATCTGACCTTTAATTAGTGGTTAAATTATGAGTTGAAATTGTTGGCTAAATTCGAATCACATTTGATTAGGTGATTGACGGATTTTAGTTGAGTGGGCTATTCGGCGTTAATTATAAATTATAATTTATAATTATATTGAAGACGCAGCGGGAGTTTCGAGGTGAGTAAAACTCACGTGGTTCATATTACGAACCGAGCATTTTAATTTATTTATTTTTAGTAATTGTGTGAAAAATATTTGCGGATTAAATATTTGTTTTAAAATTTCATGGACTTGAATCACCACGGTCCATAGGTAAGTAAAGTGAATTTTAACTATACAAATGAATTTCATAATTTTCTTGTGTGAACTATAGATGGTATTAGTGGTCATTCCTGAGTGGATGATTACGTATATATATATTTACGTGGAAAATATATATTGATGAGTGGATTGTTTGATTGATGATATGATTGAGTGGAATTGATTGAGTTGATTATATTACAATTGTGTAATTCCATAATAATATGATGTAACTTGGTTGGGTTGATTTCAGTATGTGAAATTATATGTTGTGTTCATTTATGGGTTTAGGGTTGATGTAATGACTGGTGTGGGAAATCGGACGCTCTAATCCTAGTGTGGATGATGGGATACGATTGGTTGAGTATGTGGAATTATTGGACGTTCTAAATATGTATATAGGTATACATATTGATGAAATACAATAATTGATAAATATGTCGGATGTCATAACCTAGGCCAGGTGACGGGCTACGATTCAGTTAGAGCTCTAGTCTGTCAAATACCGTATTTTTTTATAAATACGATGATGAGAGTTGTGGGGAAAGTTGTGAGTTGTGTGGTCTTGATATATTGAATTGGTGTTTGATTGAGATTGTTATTAATTGCATATGTGGAAATAATTGAGTGTTGCTGTGTGTGGAAATAAATGAGATTAAATTAAGCAACAGTTCATTCTTTTACTCATACAAGCTTTCATAAGCTTACCGGGTTTTGTGTTGTTGCAATCCCGGTACACTATTCAATGGTGTAGCGGATATTCCTGCAGGTCAGGATAATCAGGGAGGTGACCGGGCTGCTTAGGTGTTACAACAGTCATGTTATTTATTTAGTAGTGATGTGTGTGTATGCTCATTTAGAGCTTTACATTACATTTGGATTTGAGTTGTAATAATTAACCGAGACAAAATTCGGTTTGATTTTATTCTGTGTGGTGAGTATGTTAAGAAAAGAAAAATTTCCAGGATGATTATTTTGTGTTGTAGTATATTCATGTTTCGGATTTTGAATTGTTATTTTAAAATTCGGGGCGTGACACTTAATCTTCTCAAAGTTGCCTATGTGCTAACGGAGAAGAATCCATCAAAGAAGAGTACAGAAGGGATGAAGGATGATGAACTCCTAGCTCAAAAAGAAAAAGTTGAGAAAATTTAGAAAGCATTACAGAGCAAATATGACACCGAGGAAGCTGGTGCGAAAAATATGCTGCAAGCCGTTTTTTCAGCTATCAAATGGTGGATGGCAAGTCGGTTGTGGAGCAACTCCAAGACTTCCAAATGATTGTAACCGAAGTTACATATGAAGGTGTCAAAATTGGTGAAAATCTAGTGGTGGCTGGTATCATTGATAAACTTCTACCTTCAAGGAAAGAGTTTCAAAAATCCATGGGTCATAAACAAAAAGAGATTTCCTTGGAGACCTTGACGACTGGCATCCATGTTGAGGAGGAAGCAAGAGGTCAAGATGTTCTTATGTAAGACACAAACAATGACACCTGCAAAGTAAATTTAGTATCTTCTAATAATAATTTGTCCATTGGTCATTTTCATAAAAATTCTCATATGCAGCCAAAGAAGAAAAATATAAAAAAAGTTGGTAAACCTCACCAACAGAATAAAGGCAAACTAAGCTATGTGAATATAAACCAATATCCTCCTTCAGAAAATAAGCAACAATATAGTACTTGTTGTTATGTTTGTGGCAAAAGTGGGCATATTGCTCGAAATTGCAATTATCGAAAACGTGAGGCTGTTCCTCAATCTCACGTCACTGAAGAACCATATGTGGCAATGATAACTGATGTAATATGGTTCAAAGTGTTGAAGGATGGTGGGCAGATTGTGGTGCTAATAGGCAGATCTGCTATGATAAAGATTGGTTCAAGAAATACACTCCTTTTAAGGAGCCCAAAACAGTTATGCTTGGAGATTCACATACTACTCATGTGCTTGGAATTGGTGAGGTGGAACTCAAATTTACTTCTGGTAGGGTGCTAACTTTGAAAGAGGTGTTGCATACACCCTCTATGAGAAAAAATTTGATGTCTAATTTATCTTCTTAATAAGACTGGCTTTACACAAACTATGGAATCTGACCAATATGTGATCATCAAAAAATGTGTATTTGTGGGCAAAGGTTATGCCTGTGATGACATGTTCAAATTAAATTTTGAGAATAATATAAAGCATCTACTTCAGTTTATATGCTCTTCTTCTTTGAATTTTTGGCATGCACGTTTATGTCATTTAAATAGTAGATATGTAAAAATCATGAGTAGCTTGGGTTTAATTCCTTCAATGCAAAAAGATTTTGAAAAATGTGAGACTTGCAGTAAAGCAAAAATTACTAGAGGGCCTCACAAAAATATTGAAAGGAATACCAAGCTATTGGAATTAATTCATACAGACTTGTGTGAATTTGAGGGAATTTTAACTCGTGGAGGTAACATATACTTTATCACTTTTATTGATGATTGTTCTAAATATGCTTATGTCTATTTGTTGAAAAATAAAAGTGATGCTTTTGCCAAATTTAAAGAGTTTCTCCTTGAGATTGAAAATCAATTTGATAGAAAAATTAATAGGCTTCGAAGTGATAGAGGGAGAGAATATGATTCTTCTGAATTTAATTCTTTTGTTCAATCTTTAGGAGTGATTCATGAAGTTACTCCACCCTATTAACCGGCATCTAATGGTGTGGCAGAAAGAAAAAAATAAAACTTTGATTGAGTTAACAAATGCCATGTTGATTGATTCAAGTGCTCCCTCTAATCTTAGGGATGAAGTAGTTTTAACTGCTTGTTATGTGTTGAATAGAGTGTCACATAAAAATACAGAAGTTACACCTTTTGAGGTGTGGAACGGGTATAGACCAAATTTGAGTTTTCTTAGAGTTTGGGGTTGTCTAGCCTTTGTGAGGTTAACTGACCCTAAAAGACCAAAATTGGGTGCTAGAGCTACTACTTGTGTTTTTGTTGGATATGCTTTAAATAGTATAGCCTATAGATTTCTTGATGTTGAAAATCATGTTGTGATTGAATCTGGTGATGCAATTTATCATGAAGAAAATTTCCTTTTAAATCGAAAAATAGTAAAGGTCAAGAATCTAGAGAAAATGTTTTTACCCAACCTAGTTTTTCTTCTTCTAATTTACATATACAAGAAACTTATGAAATTGAACCTAGGAGAAGTAAGAGAGCTAAAGTGGAAAAAGATTTTAGTCCTGACTATTATGTTTATAATGTCGAGGAAAATCTTTTTTATTTACATGAAGCTTTATCATTACCAGATGTAATTTTATGGAAAGAGGCTGTGAATGATGAAACGGAGTCTCTAATTTCTAATATTACTTGGAAATTAGTAGATTTACCAACATTTTTAAAACCATTGGTTGTAAATGGGTCCTTAGGAAAAAGCTCAAACTGAATCGAAGTATAGACAAATATAAACATAAACTTGTTACTAAAGGCTTTAAGCAAAAAGCTGATCTAGACTTTTTTGATACTTTTTCTCCCGGTTATAAGAATTACATCCATTAGATTATTGATTGCTATTGCTACAATTCATGATTTGATTATTCATAAAATGCATGTGAAAAAAGTTTTTCTAAATGATGATTTAGAGGAAGAGATCTATGTGGACAAACCAGAAGGTTTTATAGAACCTGGTCAAGTGCACAAGGTAGGTAAGTTATCTAAATCACTTTATGGTTTAAAGCTGGCTCCTGAACAATGGCATAAAAAATTTGATTCCTACATGATTGAAAATGGTTATAAATCAAATGAATGTGACAAGTGCATATATTATAAATCTTGGAAAAAATCACATGTGTTTAAGGAAATCTCTATTTTGTGTTTGGCGCAGACTCTAGGTTACTTGATCTAGTGGTAACAGGGTTACATTAGAAGGATTTAGAATTCTATTCAATATAGAATTACTTTCCTTGTATGATTCAGATTCTATGCATTGTAATCCTCTATATAAAAAGGCCCCTATTATCAATGAGAATACACAGCGATTTTCTCTTAGTTTCTAATTCCCTAGAACACGTTATCAACACGAAGCCCTAACCTTGAAACCCTAATTTCGTAGCCCTCAAATTCCAACATCCACCGCCCCACATATTGAAGCTCTAGCCTCAAGAAACCCAGAACCGGTGGTAGAACCACCCGGAACCGGCCAGAAAATCCTCGAACCGACCGTCAAAAAATTCAAACCGGTTGCGGCCTTGTACTTGCCCTGTGCCTAGCCTGTGCCTGCGTCTGCGCATTTCCTGAGCAGCTGCCAAGAAGCTACCGAGAAACCATGCAAACCTACCGAGCATCTGCCCAGAAGCCCTGCAAGCGTCCTGCACACGCTGCCGAGAGCCCTGCGTGCACCTGCCAATATCTGCTTGGCCCCTGCGCGCATCTGTCAACAGCCCCGTACAGGCCCCTGCCGACATCTACCAAGGCCTCTGCCTACACCCCTGCAGCCCCTGCCGACACTTGCCGACAGCCCCTGCAAGCAGCCCCGCACAACCCCTGCAGCAGCCCCGCACAACCCAGCCTAGCTCCGGCCAACACCTGCTTATGGCCAATTTTTCGATGACCCAGGCCACCTTTTTCCTGTCATCTTCAACACCCTTTTCTGGTCAAGATTTCCAGCATCTTTTCAAGGTAAACTTTTCTAAAAGTTTCAGTTTTTTAAAGTTTTTTAATTTCTTCTTCTTTTCTCGGGGACTTCCAACATCCCTTCTTCTACCCCCCTTTCTTCTCCATAAGGGATACCTAAAAGCCGAACTATGGGGGTTCGTGCTCACTCCAAGATTGGAGCTTGTAGAGTCCTCCAAACTTAGAGTTTGTTGAGAAGATGAATGATCGACCACATACATCATTGTTTCAATCTAATCCAAAACCCTTCTTGGAATCAGATTTTCTTGGAAGCGACTACGATCAGAAATCCCTAATTTCTTAGAAGTGACTACGCTCAGAAATTTTATTGTTTTCGTGGTAGCCTTTTCCGCTTCGAAACGAACCCTAATCTTGTGTTGTTTTTCAGGATGAGTTACCTGAATAAGTTAAACTTTGTTCCACTAGAGACAACTCGCGCAGGATACCATAGGTGGGTCTGAGATGTACGCTTACATCTTAAGGCTGATGGACTTCTGGAAACCATCCAAGAGCCTAGTCAGAACGTGCTCTCCATTGAGCAACCTAATGCTTTCGAAGTAAACAAAGCTAAAGCCATAATCCTCATGACCAGGCACATGAATGATGCTCTCCAAAGTGAATACCTCAATGAGGAAGACCCCAGAAAACCATGGGTGGAACTTGAGTAGCGATTTGGCAACATTCATAACTCTCTGCTTCCTGATTTAGAAGTGAGATGGTATAGCCTCCGCTTTTGTGACTTTAAGTTCGCACTTGATTATAACTCGGAAGCTCTTTGTACCAAGTCTTTGATGGAGTTTTGTGGACAAACCATAACTGATACGATGTTGATCGAGAAGACTCTCTACCTTCCCCGTCTCTGCCCTGATGATTTAAAAGAATTATCAGATTGATGTGAATGCAGGACGTATCACAAGGTTTCATGAGCTCATTGGCGCCATGAACGTAGCTGAGAAGAATGACAATATCCTTGTGAACAAATATAATGCTAGACTTGTGGGAACCTTCGGAGTCTAACTATAGTCGCGCCCCCAACGGAGGAAGTAAGGAGCGAAACCCTAAGAGTAAGGACAATTTTGGACTTTTTGGTCCATATTCTCGCCCTAAAGAGGAAAGGAAATCACGAAGAGAGGCATGCACGGAACCGTGGAAGTCAACGAGTGAACAGAGAGAGAGGCGGAGCCTCCGGCCATGGTGGTGACGCCACCAAGAGTAATGGCCATCCAAATTATGCACCAAAAGCACCTCGATCAAGGGAGCCTGACCATAAAGATGTTTGTCTTCGATGTCGATCAAGTAGACATTGGGCAAAGAAGTGCATCCCAGAACATTGCAAACGCATACAAGATGTATCATGAAGCAAGGGAGGCAAATTACATGGAACAAGAAGATCAAGATGGTGATCTCGATCTAAGGGTGGAAGAGTACAAGGATCAAGACCCAGAAACTGGCGATTTTGATTAAGTCTTTTTATTTTCCAAGAGATGTAGGCAATTGCCATATTATTATAGTAGATGCCAATGGTATTAGTCTTTCTTCAAAGAGGCATACTCAATGTAAGTATGATGTCTAGGAAGGTTTCGAGATAAATGGTACTTAAGCGAGCTTTACTCGACCAAAATCTCTCTACTCATCTGGTCACATTTGCATTGAAATTACCAAAAGGAGTTAGAGGACTACCATTATTTTGCATTAGCTAGTTTATTGGATTAGATTTTCTTTGGTTAAAGAAAAGATGATGTAATTCCATTTGGCTTATTAATAAAATTTGAGTCCTTTTTAATTATGAGCTTTTCTTTTAGGAATGGACGAGCTACAATGTCTTTTGGATAATGCAACTATGCACACCATTCTTTGACATAAGCAATTATTCTTAGAGATGTTGCCTACATATTCCTCTGTGACTACGATGGTTGGGCCATCAGGTTTAGTTCAAGGACATGGAATGACCTAATTCCTTTTGCCAAATGCACCTTGATTAAAGTCTCTGAAGCTCTCTACGCTCCTAAGGCAAATTGAAACTTATTGAGTTTTAAAGATATAAGAGCCAAAGGATTCCATGCAGAAATGCATAATGAGAACGAAATAGAATTCCTTTGCATTACCTCTAATGATTGCGGAAGAAAGCGCATCTTAAAGAATCTTATGTGTCAATCTAGTGGACTTTATGTCACTACAATTCGACCAATTGAATCCAATAATATCATAAGAGAAGATCTCTTGGATTCTGACATATACTGGTTTTGGCATGACCGACTAGGACATCCTGGTCATGATATGATGCTCTGTATACAAAAAACTTCACACGAACATCCATTCTTCAGAGTGAGAAGAAGCAAGAATAGAAAATTGATTCCTGGACTTAGTAAGATAGCAGCCACCGCAGCTTCTGGCACTGCAGCTGTCTTAGGACGTATAGAGCCGCCCAAGTCCTCGTGACAACTCTATAAAAGGCGCCAACCATGGCCATGATGCCATGCATGCTCCTCCCCATGGTCATGACACCATGAATGCTTTTTCTCATGGCCAAATCCCCATGGATGCCACTTTCCATGGTTCCAACACCATGATGGGTGAGGTAGTCACACATTTTGCTTCTAATAAAGCTACAGACACTCCGGCCCAACCAAAATCCTCATTGGTTGCTTCTAAGGCCCCTCACTCATTCTGCAAAGCCTGTTCCTTCGGGAAATTAGGATCGAGACTGTCCTACGTAAAGGATCCCAAAATACTTATTCCGTTCTTACAGAGAATCCAAGGGGATATCTGTGGACTAATTCAACCATCATGCGGATCTTTTATATACTTTACGGTATTGGTTGATGTGTTAACACGTTGGTCACATGTCTCGTTGTTGTCCACTCGAAATGTTACTTATGCTAAACTCCTCGCCCAGATTATCTATCTACGGGCTCACTACCCAGACCATCCAATTAAGTCAATTCGACTTGATAATGCTGGAGAGTTTACATCGAAAACATTCGCGGACTATTACATGTCACTGGGGATTGATGTTGAGCATCTAGTTCCCCATTTTCATACCTAAAATGGTCTCGCAGAAGCTGCTATCAAACGATTACAAATGATAGCCTGAACATTGGTTATGCGCACCAGTCTCCTTGTTTCTGCTTGGGGATATGCAATATTACATGCAACGACACTAATTCGAGTGCGACCCACTGCAACTCAATCTTATTCTACGTTACAGCTAGTGATTGGGTACGAGCCTGATATCTCGCACTTACATATTTTTAGGTGTGCTATTTATGTGCCTATTACGCCGCCGCAGCGTACTAAGATGGGTCTTCAATGACAAATGGGCATTTATGTTGGATATGAATCTCCAAATATCGTCCGCTATCTTGAACCCTTGACAGGAGATCTCTTTACCACTAGATTTGCGGATTGTCACTTTGATAAGGCAGTCTTCCCGTCGTTAAGGGGAGATAAGAACATAGATGTTCAACAAGAATGACAGGAATTGTCTTGGTTTGTCCCCACTATGTCTCATCTCGATCCCCGTACTGTACAGTCCAAACTTGAAGTGCGAAGAATAATCAAGCTCCAGAACATAGCAGACACTCTGCCTGACCCGTTTTCTAATGTTGGCAAAGTGACGAGATCATACATACCTGCTGCAAACGTGCTTGTAAGGATTGATATCCCTAATACTGTACATAACGCCACTCTTGTGACACCAGGAGATGGTGCCATTGCCCAGCATGGCAATGATGTGGCGTTTATGGCTGCAGGTCCCGCAAGGAAACGCGGTAGACCAATTGGTTCGAAGGATACTCGTCCTAGAAAGAGAGCAAATGAGGCACAAACAAATCCTTTAATCATCGATACTCAAAATCCGTCCCATGAGAATGTTCCGGATTATGGTTATATCCAAAAGACATCATTGAGGGACGCCTCAATGTCAGAATCTATCCCTGAGAACGTAGAGATCTATATGAATTACATTAGTGTACATGGGACGTGGGAAAGAAGCTCCATCATTATTGATAATGTATTCGTGTATTCAGTAGTGCTTGAAATTATTGAGACCGATGACATCGAACCACGCTCCATTGATGAATGCCAACGTAGAGCTGATTGGCCAAAATGAAAAGATGTCATCCAGGCAGAACTTGATTCTCTAACGAAAAGAAAGGTATTTGGAAAAATTATACCAATACCGCCCAACACCAAACCAGTTGGTCACAAATGGGTATTCGTTAGAAAGCGTAATGAGAAAAAAGAGATTGTAAGTTACAAAGCTCGCCTTGTGGCGCAAGGCTTCTTACAACGCCTTGAAATCGACTAGAAGGAGACCTATACTCCCGTAATGGACGTCATAATATTTCGCTACCTTGTCAGTTTGGTAGTTTCTGAAAAACTGAACATGTAGCTTATGAATATGGTTACAGCCTATCTATATGGGGATCTAGATACAAAAATATACATGAAAGTTCCGGATTTGCAATAGTAGCGGTTTATGTCGATGACATAAATATAATTGGCACCCTTAAAGAATTAAAGGAAACCACTGAACATTTGAAATCCGAGTTTGAGATGAAAGATCTTGGGAAAACACGGTTTTGCCTCAGTTTGGAACTTGAGCACCGTGAAGATGGTATCCTGATTCATCAATCCGCTTATACCTAAAAGATGCTTAGGCGTTTCAATACTGATAAAATTAAGCCTTCAAGCACCCCAATGGTCATCCGTAGTCTTGATCCAAAGAAGGATCCATTCCGTCCAAAAGATGACAACGAAGAAGTGCTAGTGGCAGAAGTACCATATCTAAGTGCAATAGGTGCATTATTGTACTTAGCACAATGCATGAGACCGGACATCTCTTTCGCCGTGAACTTGTTAGCTAGATATAGTTCTGCGCCAACACGATGCCATTAGATTGGTGTTAAAGATATCTTTCGATACCTAAGTGATACAATTTGTATGGGCTTGTTCTATCCCTACAGAGAAGTGATGGATTCGGACCCATCAAACAACCGGAACGCCACACATGGTGGATTGCGTTCCCTCTCCCCATCCCAAAACAATATAAGTGTTTTGGTAGGTTTTGTTGATGCTGGGTACCTCTCTGACCCACAGAAAAGTCGTTCCCAAACTGATTATGTATTCACCATTGGAGACATCGTGATATCTTGGAGGTCTACGAAGCAGACCTTAGTCGCTACCTCTTTGAATCATGCGGAGATTATTGCTCTTCACGAAGCAGTTCATGAATGTATATGGTTACGATCCATAGTTACGAATGTTCGAAGTAATTGTGGTTTGAAGCCTACCACAGATGAGCCAACAAGCATTTATGAAGATAATGCTGCTTGCATTGAACAAATGAAGCAATGGTACATCAAAGGCGACAACACTAAGTATATATCGCCCAAATTCTTCTATAATCAGCAACAACAGAAGCTCCTCAAGATCAAAGTTAACTAGGTTCGATCTGAAAACAATGTGGCAGACTTGTTTACTAAGTCATTGCCTAAATCCACATTCGAGAAACATGTGGCAAGAATTGGCTTGCGGAAAATATCTGAACTCCCATGATCGTAGTCATCAGGGGGAGATGTCTACATGTTCACCTCGAAACGTGAAGGGTGTGTTGTGCTCTTTTTCCCCTTCGACCGAGGTTATTTTTGTCCCACTGAGTTTTTATTACTCGGTAAGGTTTTTAGCCAGGCAACGAGAGAAGCACTGCCTTTCGGCAACACAAGGGGGAGTGTTTAAGGAAATCTCTATTTTGTGTTTGACCCAAGCTCTAGGTTACTTAACCTAGTGGTAATAGGATTATATTAGAAGGATTTAGAATCCTATTCAATGTAGAATTACTTTCCTTGTATGATTCAGATTCTATGCATTGTAATCCTCTATAGAAAGAGACCTCTATTACGAATGAGAATACACATCGATTTTCTCACAGTTTCTGATTCCATAAAATAACATGTTATTATTAGCCTCTATGTGGATGATCTCTTAATTTTTGGCTCAAATTTGCATGTAATTGATGAGACAAAAACTATGCTTAAGAGCAATTTTGATATGAAAGATCTTGGTGAGGCTAATGTTATTTTGGGCATGAAAATAACAAAAACATATGATGGTATTTTTCTTGATCAGTCACATTATATTGAGAAAATTTTGATGAAATATGATTATGTTGTCCATAAGCATATGTCTACTCCTTTTGATTCTAGTGTTCACTTTTCCTATTGAAAGTGAAAATGATGTAATTAATCAAAAGGAATATGCTAGCATAATTAGCAGTTTGCGCTATGCAACTGACTGCACTAGACCTGACATTGCATATGCAGTTGGAGTACTTAGCAGGTTCACAAGTAAACCAGGTAAAGAACATTGGCATGCAATTGAGCGTGTGATGAAATATTTGCTTGGTACTAAAAATTATGGATTATTTTATAAAAAAAAAATATCATGTGTACTTGAATGCTTTTGTGATGCCAATTGGAATACTATGTCAGGTGATTCTCTCTATGCGGAACTCCTTTTCTAAAAGTATGATTCCCTACCACTGGTTATATTTTTACATTAGATGGATGTGCTATTTGTTGGAAATCAAAGAAGCAAACAATAATCTCTAATTCAACCCTGGAAACTGAACTTATTGCTCTAGCTTCAGCAAGGGAAGAAGCAAATTGGTTGAGAGATTTATTGCATGAAATTTCCTTGTGGGAGAAACTTATACCACCCATATTGATTTATTGTGGTAGCACTGTAGCTATTGGTAGAGTAAATAACTATTATTATAACGGTAAATCCAGACCTATGAGAAGAAAGCACAGTACTGTGAGATTATATTTGAGTGATGGAATTACTAAAGTGAATTATGTTAAATCATGTGATAATCATGCAGATCCTTTAACTAAGGGGTTGGCAATAGAAAAGGTATGGAGTACATCGAGGGGGATGGGATTGAAGCCCATATCATCATGAGCCATATATGAGGACACCTAACCCGGTGATTAGAGATCCTAAAAATTAGGTTCAATGGGAAAAACGAATCATAAGGTGACCGTAAGAAAGATGCACTATATTTTCTTACTCATTCCTATGATGTAAGTGCATTAATCTTGTAACTAATATGAAGGTTGAGTTCACTTAAAACTCTTAATAAAATATGTAACTCATATGAGTGGGATATCATAGTTACAAGAGCATTCTTAACGGATTTTACCCATATGAGTGTAAGAGTGGGGCCGCTTTCTATGAGAATTGGGCTTATTCTTGAAATGCACTCATGAAAACTGGGATAAGCACAAGGCCGTAACGTGTTGGCTAATAAAGCTCATATTAATACCTGAATTATTACGTGTGAGCAGTCGTTCTTAGTTTCCTTTAAGCAGTTGTAGTTCAACTATAAGACCACTATCAACTCTGGAATAGGGATTGCTGTTTTACTAAGTGAAGATTCAATGCAGAACACACCTTCATGATGCATAATGGTTCGTCTTTGGCCAGTAAGTTTGGTTTATATTTGTTTTTAAAATATTAAAATGAGTGGGGGAATGTTGTTACATTTTAATATTTTATTTATTATTGAAATCAAATTTGGGTGAATTTATTTTGTGTTTAAATTCTGAATTTATTTGTGTGTTTAAATTCAGAATTTATTTCGAATTTTATTTTGTAACTCATGGTGTTTTATTTTGATTTATATTGGGTTTTAATTCTTATAACCTATGACTTTTGGTTACTACCCTATTAATTGTAGGGAGTGTCCTAAGAGCCTATAAATAGCACCATTTTTTGCATGCTAAAATATATCCTTACTTTTTACGTAATACTACTCGATGTTCTAAAAAACGGGCTAGGCGGCGTCTCCACTCCGTTCCGATTCTGGCCTAGTCGATCGAGCTAGGCGTTGGGTAGAAAGTCGGCTGCCTAGGTGGCCTAGGCGGTGCTGGGCGGGTCCCTCTAGGTGCTAGGCGGTCAGTGATTAAGCGTTTTTGTGTTTTTTTTTTTTTTTTAAACTCTTCCACAAAACACAAAACCAAACCCGATCAGAAACCTACACACCAACCTTGCCGCATGGCCTTTCTCCCTCTATTCTCTCTCTCTCTCTCTCTCCGGCACGGTGTTTTGAATACTTTCTGGGTTTTCAAGTTTTAGTCTTCAATTCTTCAAGCAACAAAGTAGACGTCCTCAAGGCTCAAGAAGATTTCTGGGTTCGATACGATGTCTAGCAAGCAAGCAAGTATTCAAGAGATAGAAGAGAGTAAAGAAAGAAGAAAGATGCAGAACAGACCAAGAGATAAAGAGAGATGCAAAAGATGAGAAAGAAGACTAGAAGAGAGATGAGAAGATGAGACGTGTGGGGTGGGGGTGGTTTGTTTTTATTCTTTTTTCTTTTAAAGAAGTGGTGTAATGGTTGACAGCTAGAGTTTCATCATTAATTGCCCACTTTTTTTAAGTTTCATTATCAATTAATCTGAGAATGCTTGAGATAATTCATGCATATTACCATATTCGATGATTAAAAATTATTATTTATTAAATTTATGTCATAAAATAATTAAAAAATTAAAAAAAAACCACCTAGTCCAGCCTAGGCGCTAGTCCCTGAGTCATCGCCCGACTAGCGTCCAACGTTTTTTAGAACCTTGATACTATTATACTACTATTCACACATCAACTTTCTTTTCAAAATCCCTCAAAGTGTCTTGTGTGTTTTTCGGCCAAAGAAAGCTATTCTTTTGATGGAGATTGGTATGAGCCACACAACTAGTTGTTGGGTTGTTGTATCCTGGAGGGGACAAGTCAAGAGATTTTCTGGTGCACTGACATTGTTCCGCGGAGGGATTGAATCTCTTTAAAGAGAGCGAGATACATGTGCTTCAGCTTATTGCATGTCAACGAGTTTCTCATATAGAAATTATAATTTTATTGTAATTTCCCCAACACCCAGCTAGCGGTCAGAAAAATCTTTTAATTCGTCACCACCATCCTTTCTTTCATGAAAAAAGAATCACGTTGATACTTGAATCATTGCAAACATTCTCATTCTTCTAATTAAGAATTCACAAGAATCATATGTTCAGAGAACCTGAATAATTAATAAACCTTGAAGCTGTTCATCTTTTAAGAATTGTGAAGTGAAGAATCTTAAACATCAAAGGCAAAAAACTCAATACACATGAACTAGCTACTTGAATTTCTTCACTTTTCAAGTTTGAAGTGTCTCTGAGCCTTTGTTCATAGATTGCTTTCCCTTATTTCCTATCCTGTATTTTCTTATGCACGTGATATAGGTTTGGGCTTCTCTTTATAAGCTATGGCAGTAAGTGTTTGACAATGCGACACATGAGTTTGCATGTCTTCCATAATTGATAAGAAAGCATTTTTACATGCTATGACTTTTTACTGAAAAAATAAAAAAGGTAAATCTGGACAGCAAGAAGAAGAGTATGGAGGCATAGTCTGAGAGAAAACTAATGCCCCAATTTTATTTTTATTTTTTAAATAGTAAAGAGGGACATCAGAGGAACTTAAGAAATACTGCAGTACAACATTTAAACCATCCAAAAAGGGATGAAACACTCTCACTCAACTATCCCTAGTCGTCAATGGCCTGGTTATCAGAGTCCCAAGTATGTGCTTAAAATCCATGGCATTTGTCTATGCCACCCAACCGCTACTTTTGGAAGAACATCCATAGAAGTCGAGGGGCTTCTTTTTCTAGCAAGTCGCAATGGCCTGGTTCTGACCCGACCTAGAGCTCTCCTGCAAAAGTCACCTTCTTGGCTAGAATGGTTCCGACCATATCTGGTGGTGGTCATTTGCTCTGTGGGCTGTATTCGCTTCCAGGATTCAAAAATGTTTCTACTCGTCCATTGAGCATGGATATATTTGATCTGAGAAGTATATGCTTTACCGATTTGGTTAGGGCCAAATTCGGGGGTGGAAGGCTTAATAGGTTGAGTAGTATGGTGATGGTCTCAGCAATGTCTGGTGGCGGTGGTCTCAACAGAGTCTCTCGGTGTTGCAGCCTAGAAGCGAGGCTGCACCGCGTTGTTTGGTCACTAAGGGTCAAGCATGCATGGGCCTATTGGTTGGCTTGCTGTTTTAGGGGTTGTGATAGGGTCTTTGGGCCTTATTTTGGGCCTCATAAGGAGTGGGTCGGCCTTGTAGCTAGGACTAGATTTTGTTTAAGTTTGTTATTTGCTTTGTCTATTCACTATGCCTTAGTGTTATCATAGTGTTTAGGCTTGCTTTTAAGTGAGCATGGAATTCGTTAAATGAGTGATACGAGTCTATATGCCATTTTTTTCTTATCTGTCCATGAGTGGCAGAGGAAATTTATGTAATGTGCTATTATGGGTTGAGTTAATACAATTCGTCAATTCGATATGAATTTATTCAAAAGAAAAGAAAATTTAAGAGAAAAATTGAATTAAAAATTTGAGGGAGTGTGTATATTTAGTAAATAGATGTGTATATAAAATTTATCTTCTTACTCAAAGAACTAAAAAAACCCAAAAAACTTTACGGTGGTTTTCTGTAAAAGGCCCTGGCCTAATGGCTACCATTGACTAGGATAACCAGATGCCTACACAATTTTGGCGTGGAAAGGACACTATAAAAGCAACGGCAAGCTTTCTAGAGATCCAAACCCGCGCTCTAATTGGCTAGGATAATTAGATATATGAGCTAAATACTGGTTACTACCATGTGGTTTAGGTTCAAAATCAATTTAGTCCCTGTACTTCTAATTTCATCAAAAACACCGATGCACTTTCAATTTTGATCTAATATGTCAAATTCGTTAATATTTTTGTTATGGGTTCAAGTTATAGTTGAATTATTTGTTGAAAAACTATTTATTTTTAATAATACGATTCACTCGTAAATTAATTAGAGGTGACATGTAGATACCACATCATAAAACATAGGCCATATATGAGCCACATTAACAAGTTAAATACCTCAATTGTCAGAAAACTAACAAATTGGACCTATCATATCAAAATTGAAAGTGCAAGGGTGTTTTTGATGAAATTAGAAGTATAAGGACTGAATTGATTTTGGACCCAAACTATAGGGTAGTAATCTGTATTTAACCCTAAATATATCATATATGTCTTTCCAATTTTACTCCTTCCAAAATATCGTGGAACTCTATGGTAACAAAATGAAGATTTTCATCGTAATTATTTTATGACATGCGAACTGAGTCGTGATCTATAACAGTGGATTTTGTATTATTTGTATTAGGAATCCAATGGCATCATATCAGGACAGTACTCTATTGGGGAGCCCTTCCCCTAGACCGCTACGGTGACACAAGTGTTTGTGGCAGCAGCTCCGAAGTGGAGCGTGAACAAGACGCGTCACGGGGATGATGTTGTCTACTATAGAAATAATGATAATCATGTTTCACGAGAGCAGTGGGGTTTCACTCTAAGCAAAAGACATTGGCTCGTACTAAACAGATACATGTCATTTCATTTTCATTGGAACTTAGCCCATAACTTTTTGGGCCCCCAACTTTTTCTGCATACACGTCTCTAATAGTCTAATTCCTCAAATGCTCTACTTGATTTGAGAAAGTTATGGAACTTATACACAAGGAGGTGAATTATGCATGTGATTACCATGAGCGAGGGCCATGCATATGTCACTATGTGGAAGGAAACGTTGATTGCATTTGTTGGATCGTAACCAAAAATAGCTGGTCATTTTCTATTAGGTGCCTTCAAACCTTCACATGAATTTGGTTTGGTACATTTTGGGGCCCAATAATGGCCAAAGCAATTAATGGTGAATGGATATAAAATTATAAATAGCAACCAAGGAAGTTGACCTTTTTCAAGAAAAAGAAAAAGTGAATTGATGTTTCTCTATTGTAGTTAGTGTACAAAATTATTTTCACATGGTTGTTTAGACATGTAAATTTTATATACCATTATTCTCACATCACGTGGTTCATGAATGTGAATTATTCATGATTTTTTCTTTTTTGATACGATTTGTATTCCATGATGTTTCATACCGCTGTCACTTTTAGAGTGGAACCTATCTTTTCTCTTCTGTTTTTCGGGCAAGGAGTTGGAACCTAGCTATGGATTATTGTTAAAGGACTAGATTTCACAAGATCAGCAATCTAATTCATGTGTTAAAGGATAAGATTCCACAAGATCAGCAATCTAATTCATGTCATTGACGATTAGTTAGTTGTACATGTCCTAGGCATTCAATTGTGCTTGGTCGTAGGCTAAGGAATTGGATCTAAATGTATAGACCTGTGTATAAGTGTGTAACTTGCTTTTCTGAATAATCAAGAAATATTCTTCACCATATTACGTTTTTCTTTATGGTACCATAGTTTTGATCTGGGAAATACTGTGAAACACAAAATTCACCACCACAATCAAAATAGCCATGCCTGACATCAAAGATACCAAGCTGAAGCTAGTCGAATCAGGCATGACTTTGAACCATTCAAAACCATGGGAAAATTCCAACCATTCACTTTACCTCTATCATTCGGATCAGCCGGGCGCGGTTCTTATGTCACAGTTTTGTGTCACAACCTTTGATAGAAGACAGCTACAACACATGGGCTCAATCCATGAGCATGGCCTTGATGATCAAGAACAAGAAAGGTTTTGTGGATGGATCTCTTAAGAGGCCAACTGAAGACAAGACTGAAGAGCTGCAGCAATGGGAACGCTGCAACACTCTTGTCAAAACATGGATATTGGGATCAATGTCTATAGAAATTTCTGGGAGTGTCATTCACTGCAAGGACGCTTGACTTATGTGGCTTGAGTTACAAGAACGATTCTCTCAGACCAACGTCGTTTAACTTTTCCACATCGAGAATGAGATTCACGATTGTGAGCAAGGTAACAAGACTCTGACCTCATACTATACCACGCTCAAAAGTCTTTGGGATGAACGAGACGTGCTTTGTGAAATTTCGGCTTGTAGCTGTGAAGCGGCCAGAGAGATTAAATCATACATAGAGGCCCAAAAGACAATGAAGTTCCTCCTGGGTAATGCGTATTATTAACGAACCAACGGCTGCAGCAATTGCTTATGGCCTTGACAACAAGGCAGGTTGGTATAGCAAGAGAAATGTGCTCATATTTGATTTGGGTGGAGGGACTTTAGATGTGTCAGTACTTACCATAGGGGATGGTGTCTTTGAAGTGAAAGCCATTGCAGGAGATACACACCTTGGAGGTGAAGACTTCGACAACAAAATGGTTAACTATTGTGTCGAGCAATTCAAGAGGAAGCATGATTTCAAGAGGAAGCATGATTTGGATGTCAGTGAAAACTCAAAGGCTCTGAGAAAGTTAAGAAGTGCCCGTGAAAAGGCAAAGAGAAGACTTTCGTTTACGTATACAACTGACATTGGAATTCATAGTCTGCATCAAGGTATTGACTTTTATGTGTTGTAGTATAAATGTATAATACTATATATGTTTATATCATGTAACAAATACTTAAAGTGTATAGATAGGTACTTGAGTGTATAAACATAGGTACTTGAGTGTATGAAGACTTATGTAACATGCTTTACCAAGGGGCAACAAGCATGGCAGAATTCATCATTGAGATTGTTATCATTTTGGTTTTCTCTTTGAGCTTTCACACTACAAATGTATTCCTATAAATACCCCATTGTATGAGATGAATAAACACACTTGAAATCTCCATTCTCTCTAAAACATTACTCTCTCTCTTTGTGTCAATATACCTTGTTCTTAAATACATTATCAGCACGAAGTTGCTCTAGAATTAGAATCGAAAATTGACAAGAGAAGAGTTCATCATCAATCGAAGTCATTTTTCCAAACCTACAAAAAAATCCCCAAACCCTAGCTCATATCAAAGCCCTTGATTCCAGAATCCCGGAACAGGCCTCAGAATCCCCGGAACAGGCCGGAAAAGGCCTGAACCGGCCACAGGAAGTTGTGAGCACGAACCTGACCGCTGCAGAGTCCTGCCGAGACCTGCGCAGCAGCTGCTGAGAAGCCCTGCCGAGAAGCTGCCGACAGATCTGTCAACAGATATGCGGGGCAAGTTTCCGACGACTTTTCCAGCGACTTTTCAGACATTTTTCCGGCACTTTTCGGACGATTTTCTCAATTTTTAAATCCTTGACTCAACAGGTTCGGATTACTATAGCTGGAAAACCGACGTTGTGAACCATCTCATATCGAAAGGGACATTGCTAATCATCCATGCACCAGACCCGGCCCTTGCGTTCACTTGAACACCCAAAAGGCATGTACAAGCAATCATCTTGATGCGCCGTCATATGGACAAAGCACTCAGATTAGAGGACATGTCCATCAAAGATGCAAGGATTTATGGGAGGCGCTACAAGAGCGCTTTAACAATATCCAAGATTCCCTCCTCCCTGACTTGAAGGTTCAGTGGAACAATGTACGCTTCTCCAACTTCAAGTCTATTGCTAAGTACAATTTAGAAGCTCTTCGTCTCAAATCCATGTTGAGGTTCTGTCAAAAACCCCTCACAGAAGAAGAGCTAATTGAGAAAACTCTCTCCACCTTCCCCGTTGCAGCAATTTTGCTATCAAAACAATATCGCACTGAAGTAAATGCTGGACGAATTACGAGGTTCAATGAGCTCATTAATGTTTTGTCGGTAGCCGAAAAGCACGACAACATTATTGTAAAGAATTATAATTCAAGACACGTTGGAACCAAGAGCGTTCGTGAGGTAAATTATAATGCACCCAAGAGAGGGCGCAAGGAGCGGTTCCCTAGCAATAGGGGTCATGTGTACCCTAATAATAGGGGACATGAAGGATGAACATGTCCATATAACCGCCCCAATAAAGAAGGAAATCGCAACTTTAGAGTAGGCACACGTGATGGCAACTCCACACGTGGAAGAGGGAGATATGGCAACACTGGCCGTGGAAATAGCACCATGAGCCGTGGAGGTCGCACCATGCGCCGTGGTAGTAGCAGCAACCCTCCTAGAGAATATCCACAACGTGAACAACGTGCACAACCTGCACAACCTGCACCGCAAATGAAGGGAGGTAACCACAATGACATGTGTCATCGATGTGGATCAATCGAGCATTGGTTTAAGCAATATCATGCAAGTACCCAATTAGCTGCATGCTATAAGGAGTACAGGGAAGCAAGAGAGCAAGAAGCCAACCTTGCTGAAGATGAAAATAGTGAAGATGTCAATCTCACCATTGAGGACTTCAAAGCTGTAAATGAAGAGCACGAGGATGCCACAGACTTTGATTAGAATAATACTCTTTCTATTTTCCAAGAATGGCAAATGTGCATTAGTCAATAAATAACAATTGTATTAACTCCTTCTTATGTGGGTACCCAATGAAGTATGATGTCTAAGAAAGTAATTGAGATCGGGGTATTTAAGCAAGCCTTGCTCCACCAATATCTCTCTACTTTCCTGGTCATATTTTATTGGAATACCAAACGGATTGAGTGACAACAATTTGTCTAAAGTCTGATTTTTGGAATAGACTTATAAAAAACTTTGATGTAATCATTGGCTATTTTCCCTATTAATAAAGTATCGCATTATCATTCAATGTCATGGACATGTGTTAATATTCCAAACTTTATTCTTTTTTAGTATGTTTTCCGGAGAATTTTAATGCCTTCGTGATAGTGGCACCACACATACTATATTGCAACATCAGCAATTATTTGTATGGATGACACCTAGTCGATCCTCAGTAACTACGATGGCAGGACCATCACAATTGATTCATGGTCGAGGACCAGCTCAATTTTTGTTACCAAATGGCACAAATATTAATGTCGCCGAAGCTCTATATGCTCCAAGGGTTGAAAGAACCCTATTAAGCTTTAAAGACATCAGAGCCAATGATTTTCATGTGGAAACACATTGTGAGAATGGACAAGAGTTCCTTTGCATCATCTCTAAAAACTACGGAAATACACGAGTATTAGAGAAACTTATGTGTCGCTCTAGTGGATTGTATGCAACCACTATTAGAGTCATTGAATCCAACCATGTCATGAATGAAAATTTATGGGATCCTGACACATACAGGCTTTGGCACGACCGTTTGGAACATCCAGGTCGTAATATGATGCTCCGTATATTAAAAACTTCACACGGACATCCATTCTTCAAAACGAAAAGAAGTACGAACCAAACATTGGTCCAAAGAGTTACTTCTAAAGCATATCATTCGTTTTGCAAAGCTTGCTCTTTAGCAAAGGTAGGATCAAGTCCATCCTATGCAAAGGACACTAAAGAAAATATACCATTCTTACAAAGAATACAAGGTGATATTTGTGGACCTATCCAACCAACTTGAGAACCATTTAGATGTTTTATGGTGTTGGTTGATGCATCGACACGTTGGTCACATATTATGCTCTTATCCATAAGAAATGCTGCATTTGCTAAACTCCTAGCACAAATCATTAAGTTAAGGGCTCACCACCCTGATCATCCTATTAAGTCAATTCGTCTTGACAATGCTAGAGAGTTTACATCAATAACTTTTGATGATTATTGCATGTCCATTGGGATTGAGGTGGAACACCCTGTCCCTCATGTACACACCCAAAATGGACTTGCAGAAGCTGTCATTAAAAGACTTCAAATGGTTGCCAGGGCATTGGTTATGCACACCAATCTCCCTATTTCTACTTGGGGCTATGTAATATTGCATGCAGCTGTGCTGATTCGTCTGATACCCACTGCCACCCAACCATTTTCTGCTTCCCAGATGGTGACTGGGTATGAGCCTGATGTCTCACACTTACGCATATTTGGGTGTGCAGGTTATCTGCCAATTGCGCCACCACAGCGCACCAAAATGGGCCCTCAAAGACGCTTAGGCCTTTATGTTGGTTATGATTCTCCAACCATTATCCGCTACATAGAACTCTTGACAGGTGATCTCTTTACAGCTAGATTTGCGGATTGTCACTTTGATGAGACAGTCTTCCTGTCATTAGGGGGAGAGAAGAACACTAATGTTCAACAGAAAAGACAGGAATTGTTGTGGTCCGTTCCCACTTTGTCTCTTCTTGATCCCCGAACCACATAGTCTGAAATAGAAGTGCGGAGGATTCTCGATCTTCAAAACATAGCAGAATCAATGCCTGATGCGTTTTCTGATATTGCTAAAGTGACAAGATCACATATACCTGCTACAAACGTACCTGCAAGGATTGATGTCCCTAAAACTAAAGGACATGACATCTCCTCTATGGGTGATGCAGTGGCTAGACCCACGGCTCCTGCCAGGAAGCGCGAGAGGCCTATAGGTTCGTTGGATTCTCGCCCAAGAAAGAAAGCGAGCTTGACACAAAATAATCCATTAATCATCGATACAAATAATCCATCACATGAAAAAATTCCGGATTATGGTTATGTCCAAGAGACATCATTGGAGGACGCTCCAATGGCATAACCAATTCCAGAGAATAGAGAGATCTCCATGGATTACACTAGTATACATGTAATTATGGACATAAATTCTATGGCTATTGATGATGCATTTGCATATCATATTGCAAAAGGAATTATAGAATACGATGATATTGAACCTCGCTCCATTGAAGAATGTCAACGTAGAGCAGATTGGTCCAAATGGAAAGATGCGATCCAGACTGAATTGGATTCACTAACAAATAGGTATTTGGGTCTATAACACTGACACCACCAAATATAAAACCTGTTGGCCATAAATGGATCTTTGTTAGAAAGCGTAATGAGAAAAATGAGGTTGTTAGATACAAAGCCCGCCTTGTGACGCAAGGTTTCTCACAACGCCCTGGAATCGACTACGAGGAGACATATTCTCCCGTAATGGACGTTATAACGTTCCGCTACCTTATCAGTTTGGTAGTTTCTGAAAAACTTGACATGCAGCTCATGGATGTGGTTACATCATATCTCTATGGGGATCTAGATTCAGAGATATATATGAAGGTTCTAGATGGACTTCAATTACCCAAATCAAGTGGCTCTATACCACAGAGCACGTTTTCAATAAGATTAAGATGCTCACTATATGTATTGAAACAATCCGGACGGATGTGGTATAACCGTCTAAGTGACTACTTGATTGGGAAGGGATATGTTAACAATGAAATATGCCCTTGCGTGTTCATTAAAAGGACAAGATCCGGATTTGCAATTGTAGTAGTTTATGTCGATTACATGAACCTAATTTGAACTCTAGATGAGTTAAAAGAAACTGCTACATTTTGAAATCTGAATTTGAGATGAAAGATCTCGGGAAAACACGGTTTTGTCTCGGAATAGAACTCGAGCACCGTAATGATGGGATTATGATCCATCAGTCAGCATATACTCAAAAGTTACTAAGGCGCTTTAATGAAGATAAAGCAAAGCCTGTGAGTACTCCCATGATCAACCGTAGTCTTGAGCCCAGAAAAGATCAGTTTCGTCCAAGGGATGAGGACGAAGATTTATTAGAGGCTGAAATACCATATCTAAGTGCGATAGGCATATTATTGTATTTAGATCAATACACAAGACCGGATATCTCATTTGCAGTAAACTTGTTAGCTCGACATAGTTCTGTGCCAACACGCCGCCATTGGATTGGTATGAAGACAATCTTTCGATACCTGAAAGGTATGATTGATATGGGCTTGTTTTATCCCTACAGAGAGAAAAGAAATATGAACGTCGGCAACACTATCCATAGTGACCAAAGTTCTCCTCCTCCCCTCCATCAAAATGATAATGATGTTTTGACGGGCTTTGCTGATGGAGGGTATCTCTCTGACCCTCACAAGGTCGCTCCCAAACAGGTTATGTCTTTACCATGGGAAGCCCCGCGATATCTTGGAGATCTGCAAAACAGACTCTTCTTGCTACTTCCTCAAATCATGCAGAGATTATTGCCCTACATGAAGCCGTGTGTGAGTGCATATGGCTAAGGTCTGTAAATAGACACATTCGAGGAACTTGTGGTTTGAAATTTACCACAAATGAACCTACATGCATTTACGAGGATAATGCAGCTTGTATTGAGCAAATGAAATTAGGTTTCATCAAGGGTGACAATACCAAGCATATATCGCCGAAATTCTTCTACAGTCAGCAACAACAAACACTTCTAAATATTGAAGTAAATCAAATCCGATCAGAAGATAATATAGCTGACTTATTTATTAAGTCACTACCAAAATCCTCTTTCGAGAAACATGTAAGGAGTATCGGATTGAGAAGGATATCCGAACTCCCACGATCTTCAAGGGGAGTCTAAATCAAGGGGAGTATCCAAAAACATACTCCACACTCAACGCGCGTTGTGCTCTTTTTCTCCTTCGACCAAGATTGTTTTTTCCCACAGGGTTTTATTACTTGGCAAGGTTTTTAACGATGTAACTTCAAACCGCACCACCAACACAATACTATTGAACATGAAATGTCCAAGGGGGAGTGTTGTAGTATAAATGTATAATACTATGTATGTCTATATCATGTAACAAATACTTAAAGTGTATAGATAGGTACTTGAGTGTATAAACATAGGTACTTGAGTGTATGAAGACTTATGTAACATGCTTTACCAAGGGGCAACAAGCATGGCAGAATTCATCATTGAGATTGTTATCATTTTGGTTTTCTCTTTGAGCTTTCACACTACAAATGTATTCCTATAAATACCCCATTGTATGAGATGAATAAACACACTTGAAATCTCCATTCTCTCTGAAACATTACTCTCTCTCTGTGTCAATTTAGCTTGTTCTTAAACACTATGTAACTTTTACCCGTGCCAAATTTGAACAACTCAACAATGATTTCTTCATGAAGTGTATGGAGCGTGTAAATAAGTGTTTGAGGGATGCTAAAATGGAAATAAGCAGTGTGGATGATGTTGTTCTTGCCGGTGGGTCTTCTCGAATCCCCAAGGTGAAACAACTATTACGGAATGTTTTTATGGGGAAGGATCTGTGCAAGAGCCTCAACCATGATGAGGCTATAGCACATGGTGTCGCTGTTCAGGCTGCAGTTTTGAATGGTAAGAATGTACTTGGGAAACTTAAAGACTTCACTCTATTGGTTGTTACCCCTCTGTCACTTGGGGTGGGGAGTGCCAAAGTTTCCGAAGATGGTAGTTTGGAGCCGTTCATGAATGTCTTGATTCCAAGAAACTCGGGAATTCCCCTGAGGAAGAGAGATGGTGTTACTACTGTTAGTGACAACCAACGTTTTGTCAGCTTTCCCATTTATGAGGGTAAGAGTAGAATACCCAAAGATAATAACTTTTTTGGTAAGCTTAAGCTTGATGATATTGCTCCAGCTCCCAGCGGTGTTCCCAGAATCTATATCTGATTTGATATTGATGTCAATGGTATCATGAGTATATCAGCCGAGGACATGTCCACTGGCCAAAAGAAAGAGATTACGATCAACAGTGACAGAAGAACAAGTGAAGGAATTGAGCCAGTGAAGTAATAGGTGTGCATGATACTAAAAATGAACTATCAGCCACATTCAAATCAACTCTATGTTAGTGTTACTAGGTGGACTATGTAATGTAAGAGCTAAGAATAAGAAGTATATATCAAGCCATGTTTAAGACCAAAGTAGGGCTCAATTGGCTTTTCTGGTTATAATGTTTCTATCATATTGATGTGCGTTTTTATGAAATGCTGTTTATTTCCACTTTAGAACTTCCATTCAGACAAAAGTTGTTTCTATCACAACAATAAGCAAAGCAGGATATGGATTGAATACTTTTGTTCTTGGTCAAGTATAGGTTGTATTTCATATACATATATAACTACATTTCTGTTGTAAATACTTATGGCTAAATCATGTAAATAGATGTAGAGTGATATGTGTTTTTCACTATAGATTAGTGATTGATAGAATTGTGTATATGAGTAATTGACGTTGCTATTAAACGTTGCATTTTCTGATACACCATGTACTCCTATATAAATCTCCTCATGATGAGATGAATATACACACACTTCATCTCTATACGTCCAAACTCTCTCTTTTTCTGAAACACTTGCATTTTTCATTTTACAACACGTTATCAGCACGAAAAGCTCTAAAATTGCCGATCAACCAAAGGACGATCAATCTGGTTTAGGATCTGAATCACAAAAAAATTCTTGGATTGGCTGAGAAGATAACCTTCTCAGTTCTACACACATAAACTGAAGATTAATCCATTCTTCATCAAGTAATGTTTTCCAAAATCTAATTTTATAGTCATGCTTATTGATTCTATTGATTGAATGTGAACAATCACCATGATGCATGAACCCCAATCCTATCTGTTTATTTATTTGGTATATACATATTTATATATATTCTTTTATGTGTCTTGGTTTATTTGGTTTGGATTGTTTGGTTGGAAAAGAAAAAAAAAAGTTAGGATTCTTGGATTTGAAGCATTTTGTAGAACTTGGTCCAGTAGTACCATATAGGGCATACCAATTAAAAAACAAGCAAAAAAAAAAAAACAAATTCTTCTACTCCTGGGATTCGAACCCAACCACAACATAGCACGTTGTCCACTATGCCATTATGGCAAGCTAGAATTTATCAACACCATTTAATATTAATACTGCCAGAAGCAGATTCAACTCTATATAATTGGTGATTGATCAATTGATTCAATTCGTGTTTTGGTTTTGATTGACATTTATCCGATTACCATAATAATTTTACAATGTAATCATTTTAATATCGTATGTTACATGAATTATGGGCTTAATTTTTCGTTAAACAAATTTGAGTTATGGCATTATAATTACTTATGCTAGAAGCATTATGGGCTAAATTATTACGGGATTGTTACATAAATGTTATGCCAGAAGCATTTTACCCTATTTATTACCTATACGAAATGCCAGAAGCATTAATGGGATTTGAACCTATTTCCTTAGGTACATAACGCTACATTAATTTATTTACGTTACGATTTAATAACATATATTGAATTTAGTTATGTTATAATAGTGAATATTAAATGTGGCTGCGTCAGAAGCTCAAATCATGCCCAAAGTCACAACAACAAATCCGAGCCAGAAGCTCAGACCCAAGCTACAAGGCCAGAACAGAAGCTCGCCAGGTGTTGCCATGAGAAAGGTTATGAATCTTCTCAAAGTAGGCTCATCCAGTTGGATGCGATGTTTAGGTAAGGTTCAGATGAGGCTGTGTACTTAAGTGAGCTTTGCTCCACCTAAACCTCATCATTCCTTACCTGGTCGTATTCAATTGGAGTTACCAAAATGGTCGACTAATAACTTTTCATTCCTTCACAGACCATTTGACTAAGCAGGCTCACTCTCCCTCAGCGGGACCTAGCAGCCCAGCAAGCCTCACACACCATTTGACTTACGCATGAAAGCCCGGGTCACAAGCCTGCAGACTAAGCCCTATAGACTTCACTATCAAGCCCACTCCTTCTTTGGTCCAGGAGAATCAAAATAAAAGGAAAAATGATTTGATATTGTAAATAGACTCACCATATCTAATATGTGTAATTAATTGCCAGAAGTATTTATTCACATAATTGTGTGATAGTTAATATGTTAAATTACTAGCATGCAATTAGTATCTCAATTGATTTGTGATTTCCATTTATCCAATTTGTGAGATATTATTTCAATTTTCTCTATTCAATATAATTGTGTTACTTGTCTAAATTTTCGCATTAGAATATATGTGTAGAAAATGCAGGTACCTAATGAACTAGAAGTTCTAAATGAACCAGTAGTTCGTACATATAGCAAACTTGGAGTTTCGATAATGCCATTTAAGAAACTTGAAGTTTCCTTCATAAATTCACCACACATGATAAAACTAGTAGATTTAGCATGTCTAATCCGATTTTTTATACCATGTTATAGAACCTGAAGTTCTTATTAGTTGCTTATGGATGGTATTACCCAAAACACTATGATTATTTGTTCCCTTACTGTAAGGAATGTCACTACTCACTAAATTTGACTTTGTTGCTTTAGAGGTTTAGGAAGAAACTATCTAAAGTGGACTCAAGATGTGAAAATTCATCTGACTACAAAGAAGATGAGATCAACAATCAATGCTGACAATGTCGTCACTGAGGCTTTTAAGGTTAGTGCCATAATGTTCGTAAAGAAACATATGGAGAAAGCACTCCAAGTTGAGTATCCGATGAAAAGGATCTACAAATGATCATTCTAGAAGAGTACTTTAACTATCAAATGATCATTTCCTTGCCTGAAGAAAAACATGATTTACATAACGAAATTAGGCCATATGACCGTCTGCCACTTAGCTAAAGCCTAAGAGGCCACGTAATGAGGCTCCACGTGGCCAAGGCCCACGTGGTAGGAACCATGATGCCATAATTTAGCAACCAGTAGTTGAAAGGAACACTGGTCCAGCTTGTCGCCACCTGAATCAGAATGATCTTTGTTATCGATATAGATGAATTGACTGCTGGTCCCGCACTTGTTGTCCGATAGCCGAAGCAGTAGATGAGTATTATGCCTGTTGCGGAACTCGAAATACCAACTTTATTGAAGGATCATTTTCTATCGATTCCACACTAGAGATCATGGATTTTCAGGCAGCTACTGAACATAACGAGGATTAACTCGAAGACATGGATATAATTGGCCCCTTGTGCCATATTTTCATCTTAATGAATGAAACATCTTCGGATTTTGGTGATTTTTGTTTTCAATTATTTTGAATTATAGAAATGTGGTTATGTTTGAATATATTTAATTCAATAAACTTATTTATATATGTGATCCATTGAATTAAATAAATGAACAGACATATTCTGTGGGGAAGTTTGTTGTCCGGTTACAAGTGCTATTACGCACACCATACTCCTAAATCGGAGATATATTTCAAACTTATTGTCTATTCATACCTCTATGACAAACCGAATTAGGTCGATCCAACCTGATATAGGGCTATAACAAACCCACTTTATGTTGTCCAATGGTACTGAACTTAGCATTAATGAGGCCTTATATTCTCCACGTTCCAGAAGAACATTACTAATTATTAAGGATATTTTAACCAACGGTTATCACGTTGAAACCATTGAGAAAAATGAGTGTAATATCTTTGTATAACCTCTAAGTGTGCGGCCAGAAGCATACATTAGAGAAATTGAAATCTGTTAGCTAGAAGCTAACTAATTCAAACAAGTACTTGCTATGGCAGGCCCATTTGGGACACCCAGGTCAAAGTTTGATGCACCCTATCCTGAAATCATCGCATGTGCATCCCCTCCTGAATAATGGTCTTGTATATAATGACACACTATGCCATACTTGTTAAGAATATTTAATACTAGACCATCATATGCAAAGACTAGTACATACACCACCATTTTTCTGCACAAAATGCAAGGGAAATTTGTGGACATAAATATCCAACACCCTGTGGACATGTTAAATATTAATGGTTTTGGTTGATGTATCGACAAAGTGATCACATGTTACACTACTGTCCATAAGAAAATGCTGCTTTTGCTAAACTCTCACCCAGATCATGAAATTGAGGGCTCACCACTCAGATTATCCCATAAAGTCCATAAGACTTGATAATGCCAGAGAGTTTACATCGAAATCTTTCGATGATTATTGTATATCCCTTGGGATTAATGTTGAACATATAGATCCTTATGTTCACACCTAAGATGGTCTCGCAGATAGAATCTTGGTAATGCACATCAAGTTTCTAGTTTCTGCATGGGGCTATGCAATCTTACATGCAGCCATATTGGTCCCGTTGAGGCCCACTACTACCCAACCTTACTCCGCGTTACAGCTGGTGATTGGGTACGAACCTGACATTTCGTATTTACGTGCATTTGGGTATGCAGTCCTCGTGCCAATTGTGCCACCACAACGTACAAAATTAGGTCCTGAACAAAATATGGGCATTTATGTCGATTATGAATCCCATCCATTATGTGCTCTTTAGAGCCCTTGACAGGTGATCTCTTTACCACTAGATTTGCAGATTGTCACTTTGATGAGACAGTCTTCCCACCATTAGGGGATAAGAATGTCACCATACGTTCCTGATGAACTGCGTGAATTAACATGGAATGTCCCCACAATATCTCATCTTGATCCCCAAACTGCACGAAAATAGTGAAGTGCGGACAATTCTAGATCTATAGAGTATAGAATACAATATGCCAGACACTTTCTCTGATCTAGCTAAAGTGATGAGATCACATATGCCTGTAAGGATAAACGTCCCTATAGGACATTGTCCCAAATGGACAAGGTACGACCATGACGGCTAACCAGTCATATATCCCTGCGCAGATGCGAGGTAGACTATTAGGTTCAAAGGATTCTTATCCCTGGAAGAGGGTAAACTTGGCATAATTGAATCCTCTTGACATAGCAATCTCAAACCGATTCATCTCATGAGATAAATTCAGATTATGGGTTTGTCCTAGAAGAGACGATGTTGGGGGACGCTCCAACAGTTGAACCCACTCCCGAGAATAGAGAAATCTAGGTAACTTTAGTGAGATTTGGAATCAGAATGAGATTATCATCGATGATATGTTTGTATTTGCGGTGGCCACCGAAACTATAAAGCGATGATCTCGAACCTTGCTTTGTTGATGAATATCAATGAAGAGACGACTGGCCAAAAAGAAAATAAGTAATCCAGGTCAAATTAGATTCCTTGACAAAGAGAAAGGTGTTTTAGAGCTGTTGTTCCTACACCTCGATCCCCATGTTAAACCCGTAGAATTGAAATGGGCATTTGTAAGGAAGAGTAATGAGAAAAACGAGATTGTGACACACAAGGCTCGTCTAGTGGCGCAAGAATTTTCTCAATGCCCTGTGATTGATTACGAGGAGACGTATTCTCCCGTAATGGACATCATAACGCTCAGCTATCTTTTCAGTTTGGTAGTTTCTAAAAAAACTGAATATGCAACTTATGAATGTGGTCACAGCTTATCTCTATGGAGATCACGATACAGAGATATACATAAAAGTTCCTGAAGGACTTAATATACCTGATGCAAATAAGTTCTAGACCACGGAACACGATCTTCATTAGTTTTGCAGCGTTCACTTGATGTATTGAAACAATCTAGACGGAGGTGGTATAACCGTCTAAGTGAATATTTGATCGGGATGGGATATGTGAATAATAAACTATGCCCATGCATATTTATTAAGAAAACAATTTCCGGGTTTGCAATTATGATGGTCTATGTCAAAGACATGAATTTGATTGATACTCCTGAAGAGATCAAGGAAACCGCAAAGCACCTGAAGTCAGAATTTGAGATGAAAGGCCTAAGGAGAACAAATTATTGTCTTGACTTGGACCCTTAGGACAGTGTAGATGAAATTTTGGTCCATCAACCAAATTACATCCAAAAGATGTTAAGATGCTTTAATGAGGATAAAAGCAAGCACACCCATGGTCGTTCAAAGTCTAGAGAGAACCGTATTGTCCTGCAGATGATAACGAAGAGATATTGGTACCAGAAGTCCCATATCTAAGTGCAATAGGCACATTATTGCACTTGCTCAATGCCCTAGAGAGGACATCTCATTCGATGTGAACTTGTTAGCTAGATATAGCTCTGCTCCAACACGCCACCACTGGAATGGTATAAAAGACATTTTTCGCTACTTTAGATGTACGACTGATGTGGGCTTATTCTATTCCTACATATCAAGGAATGGATCAAATCCCCTTGATCCTTGGAATGATGCTCGCCTTGTTGGATATGCTGATATAGACTATCTATCAGATTGACTATAATAAGCTTATTCATATCAGGTGCTCATGCCTCTTTTAAGGCATTTGTTGTCTCTCAATGACCAATTAATTAAAGAATGTGGATCTTTGTATAACCTCATGAAGAGCGTTATAGGGCTTGTATAATTTTCCCTAACAGGGGGCTTAAAACATTGGACTTAGTGGATAAATTCCACATAATTCACGCCATTAAATTAGTCTTTCCTTCCCCTAAAGGCAGGAAGACTATCAGATTTGACCTCACAAAATACGTATTCATAAGTATTGGATTGAAAATCCATTGGTGGGTGGCGAGCCCAAACTAATTTTTAGGTAAAAAAGATAATGAACATAGAGTTTTTCTGAAAATTAAAATGAGACATGGTGGATAAAATCTCACACCAATTCACATTTTTCATAAATGATATTTCTCCCCTATTGGCGGGAGGTTTGTCCTATTATAGTGATAACTCACAACTATGCGATAAATTATAATTTCCTTGTTAAGAAGGTTTGCAATTGTTGTTGTATTATACAACAGTGTAAACAATATACATTATGTAGATAACTCTACATGACATAATGCATAAAATAATGACACCTTTGTCATCCCAAAATATTGGCTCAATGAAACTTTTAGTTCATGATAGTATACTTATGGTTGATTAATACAACATAAGTTAGGTGAAAATTTCATCACCAATACATGCAATGGTATTCCATATAGGTAACATAATATGAGCTCACTTGGAGCCATCAATCAAGATATGCAGCTCTTGAGATGATTGTTACCTTAGTTTTCTGAAGCATCAACTGTGAAAAGTTATCAACAATTGCAATGGACCATCTCCATAATTGCATGATATGCAAGACAAATATGATTATCACTATGTTTATCATGACCATTCATAGTTCAAATTGAATTTATTGATGAACACGTGGTTCATATTATTGTTTGACAATGAAAACACATGTCAAAATGATATATTCGAATTTCGAGTCTAGGACAGTAGTCCGTATGGGTATAAGCATATACTCCAATAATAATATAATGGAGGATCATAGCCTCATCAAATTTTATATTGTACTCAAAGCATTGGGCTCGAGTGTTCACAATTAGAAGCTTATTCTAAAAGTGGAGTGTACAGAGGTTCACATGTACTCATAAAGAGAAGGGACAAAAGCCCTACATAAATGGAGATCAAGAAACAAGAAATTTCGATCTATTTGATTGTAAACAATCAGCTGAGGAATTTTAAGTCCTCATATAATTTGATCAAGAAAAACATAGTTTCGATCTCATTATAAATTTGACATTGGGTGCGGCTATTTCCACCCCACTATTTTCTTTGTTCACCCATCTTGCTCATTACACCCTATATTTTAATTTCAATTATTAAATCTACTTATGTAACCCATTTCTATTTCCAAGAATATCCTTATAAGACATATCCAATTAAAAGAGATTTTTTTCTAATGATAATCTCACATTTAATTTATACCAATAAAAAAACTATAATATATTAAAGTTTCCTAACAAAATCATAAACTAATTTACTTTCATTTTTTTAATTTTTTTCTTTCTGCTTAAATGTTCATCTATTTCAATCTATGTCAAAATATTAGTTAGTCAACAACTACGAGCAATGAAGAAGCTATTGAGATTTGCTTGCGTGTTTTAAATTTTTACTTTTAGTGTTCGCAAAAGGTATTGTAAAGATTTTGATGTAGTTAACACTAATGATTTTGTGAATTAAATAACGAATTCACGATGAAGAGATAACAAATAGACAAAAAAATAGTAACAAATGCAAATTTGGGTGGAGAAAATGAAGATTAATGTTATCCAATGTGAAATTAAGTAATCTTTCTATTTAATTCATTGGTTATTTATTTATTTTTCCTTACAAATTTGGATTTTAGAAAATAATGTACTTGGTAGTCATTTTACACTTGGATAATATAGTCTTTCAATAATTCAAATGTTTGTAGGGTGAACTAAGAAAATTGTACGTAGGGTGGCAATAGACGCACCCTTTGACATTTTAGTAACAAATTATTAGATAAGATAATAAGAGGAAACTAATTTAAATTAAAATCGTCAAGCTCATAAAAATACATACCTTGATTTTGTTAGAAACAAAATTAATATTGTTGATATCAATTAGTCAGTACCAAATGCCAAAATACAGAGATATTCATTTAAAGTCAATAATTGATACATGTATTAATATAACATTATAACCATCAATTCGTTGTAGTCTAGTTGGTTAGGATATTTGGCTCTCATTCAAAAAACCTGGGTTCAAATCCGAGCAAAGGAAAACAATTTGGTTATATTTTGTTTTCAAAGAAAATGAAATAATATGATAATATGGTGTGGTTATAAATCATTGATTGTAGACATAATTAAGAAAAAACATGGTATTAATGTAGCTGATATGATTAAAACTTATGTTATGACTAAAACCTTATGTCTAACCTTGATGAGAATAATTCATAATTAAACATAGGATTAAATACTGTTTAGTCCTTGAGTTTTTGACCATAAAACACTTCAGTCCCTGACATTCTAATTTCACTAATTAATTAATTTATTTATTTAAACATAATTCATGATGAAAACGTAATCCATGGTCAGCATAATTCATAGTGAAAAACGAAATTAAAGATAATTACAGAATTGAACATAATAAAGATATACGCTTAAAAAACGTCATTTATTAAATTTCAAATCGGAAAATACAACCATGAAAAAATCAGATAAGGAAAAGACAAATAAAAATGACTAAACAAAACAAAGATAGATAGATAAAATGCCTAAACATAAGCTTCAAATTAATAGGTGCCAAGAACACCTTCGCTGATCATGTCATCGATATGTTGTCCATTGTCCACAAAAAAATCAGAGACGTTGAGCTTGTTATCTTCACTGACAGATTCTCCACAAAATTTTAGTTGGAAGGTAATCCGATACATAGCGGAATTGAAAATCAGTGACAGAGTTAAAGTTCTGAAGGCGCAAATGTATCCATTCATCTCGTGCTATAGGTAGAACAATGGTTTTTTGGTGAGCAAATAGATCAGTCAATGCTTGCCAAAGCTCAAGCGGGTTTTTCACTTTAAGACACTCATCTTTTAGACTCTTATTAAGATGATGACGTAAGAAAATCATAGCCTTGGCGCGATTTTGTACAGAGGGTTTATTGTCAATTTTGATGGCATTTTCAAGGTTGTTAGCCATAAGGTAAATTTTGGCATCAAGAACCCAACTCAAATCATTCTTGTCAGAAATTTCAAGAGGATCAAGGTCCAATTTTGTCAGATGCATCATCTTTCTACATAGAGAAAAGACGAGATATATCAGGATCCACAATATTAGAACTTTATATTCTATGAACAATGATAGAAATTTCATGTACGAAACAGAGTTTCGAAGTGTTCATAAATATGAACAATAGATCCCATAGGGAACACACGAGAAAAACATTCGTGTAATGTCTATAGAACCATAAGTTCTAAGACTACTCGGTCAGAGGACTCGAGTCTTGAGCAATGGAATATGTAGTTCTCATTGTCGTATAGGAAATATAAATTTTCAACAATTAAACGCATAAAAAAATTGATATTCATCTATAGAGAAAAAAAGAAACTCATAGATCATTTGCCTTGGTATAAGCAACTATGTTGTACCATAAGACTTGTAGATCATCATGGAGTTTAAAGAAGAAGATGAAAATAAGAGTAAATTCGTGCTGATAACGTGTTATAAACTAGAGATAAGAGAGAGATAGAAAGAGAAACAGAATATGGAGGAGGTAAAAGTGTGTGTTTCATTCTCATTAGACCCATTTATATAGGGATAGAGTTTACATCATAAGAACGTAACTAATGAGTATTTACAGTAGACAGACACACACATATATATATATATAATATTTACAACAAGAAGTTATATCTTGGAAGTTTATATAAATTAGTTGTCTAAAGAAAATCTATATATTGTTCTAAAAACAAAAAATATATCCCTTGAAACGTCTTAATTCTAAAATATCAGTAACCAGGGCTAAAATCTGCCTCAATCTAGTTGGTTGGGGAGTTCTCCTCAATGTGGACTTGATTTTGGAAGGGTACAGGTTCGAAACTTGTCTCTATCGAAACTTTGTTTCCATTTTATTTGAGGAGTATTCGCGATAATTTCGGAAGCATCGCATATTTCGGCAAAAATCCTGATATTGCGCCAAGATGTCAAAAAAAAGAAAATCTCACTGAAATTTAGTCGAAAATTTCAATATTTTAGTCATTGCTCTCAAGAATCTGATAATGAACCCTCTTGTGGAGATGCTTGCCGGAGGAATACATGTGAGATGGCTTGTGGCCAAAATGATGTTGCAATTCATTGCATATGTGATGGGATGGGGTTATCGGCAAAGATTTCAGGTTGATGCCCCACTTACAATTACATTCAACAATATTGGTATGGCAGCATTGCATCTTTAAGTATTTATATTAGGACTGTAATATTCTTGTAATTAGATAATTCATTATAGCTCTTACGCCGATTGAAACTGAGTGTGGATTTCTAATTCCCAGCTTATTTTTGGAGATGTTGTGTTGTTGTGGTGCAAAATAGTGAGAAAAGCACTAGTAGGTTAGTGGTTGGAGAGATAGAGATCAGATAATGACGGTTAATTAGTGGGTTCATTCAATTAGCCACTATCATTTTGTCTAACCAAGACCAGCTAGGCATTGTTTGGTGTTTGTTGCGTGCAAGAACATACAGTACTAATTTGAGAAATGAGAATATAGTCAAATAGGGTTTTGTCATCTCCACTTTGAAAGAGAAAATTACAGATCTTCAACATCATCTATTCAATAATATTGCGTGTACGCATTAGATTGCCAAAAACAGCAAATGAAAAATTACATATCGTTCTTGAATATATAGCACGTATCTAATGAAAGTGAGAGTCTGAACATATGTTTAAGCAATCAATTATACAGATCTAATTTACTGTCAGTCATGGGGTAGAGAAGTTCTAATAATTGAAATATTTTCATCCAACATTGGGGAGAAATGCCACCTTACTTGAGGCTCAGATTGGTTGTTTCATATGCTTTTGTTATGTAGTGCTTTCACTTAAAGCCTTTTTGTTAGAAGGATATAGGCCGTGTTTCTTCATAGAAATTCGAAGTTTTTTAATTTTAATTTTCAATTTTCACAAATAAAAAAATGCGCTTCTTCAAAAGCCATCAAATAGTTTTAACAAAAAAAAAATCTACTAAAAAGTACTTTTATAACTCAAAAAACATTTTTACTTTTTTCTTTTTTAACAAATGATGCTTACTGCGTTTTTGATAATGTGAGAGTGTTTTTGCTAGAAGCATACCTAGGCTAATTTGGTACCATGGATCTGGTTGTAGTTCTGCTAGTGTAGATAGAGGAGTCGTCTAACACATTAATTCTAGACTTCTACAAACTCTAGTCGATATGAGATTTTACTAAAGCCACAAGGTAGTCTTGGATCGGACACTGACCTCTGCAGGTGGTCTCTTCATTCCACAAATTGCTAAAGTGACAACGTACGAAATTGTTGCAGATGAATTCAATGCATGTTTCTAAAATAGAAGCTACTGGATTGGAATTAGTCCTAATCAAGAAAAAAGAATTATTATGAATCGGTGAAAGTTGTGCAAGATGGAATGCGACCTCTGGCCAGTGAACAATGTCAGTGAACTTATCTTGAAGATCAATGGAATGTGACATCGCTAACGTATAGCAAGTGCCAAAGTTCTACCTAAATCCATTGCACTTATAACTTCATCTATATATCCAGGACCCAGAAAACCCTCAAAACATTATACCTTGGACATCTGCAGCGAAAGTCATGACTGAAAATGAGCAGGAGTTATACACCAAGCTCTCCACCCTCCAAAAACCCTCTCGAGGTGGCTGGGATGCTGCTATTTTCATCATCTGTAAACTCTTGTACTATCTGAGAGCTTTCACCATCGTAGCTAGGAAGTATCCCATATACTAGAGTCCAGAGATATTTCCACTATTAATATATCTTTTTCCCCGCATAAAATTTCATATTTAACAGTAACCGGTGTATATTAACATTTGATTATATCCATTAATGCAGTTGTAGAGGCAGCAGAGAGGTTTGCGTATTATGGCTTATCTGGTAACCTCATCATATACCTCACAAATTATCTTCACCAGCCCACGGCCATCGCAGCCAAGAACGTCAACATATGGATCGGTGTGTCATCTCTCTTTGCTCTTCTTGGCGCCATTGTAGCCGATTCTTTCCTGGGTCGGTTCAAGACCATCATTTTATCCACCTCCATTTATTTGATGGTAAATTTTTAGTCCAATTTTCGAGTGCTGCAGTTGTATTGAAGATGAGAATGGGGTTGTATAGAACTATATAAATACGTTGTGACCAAGACTTTTGAGGCTAAATCTTAATAAGTAGTTAAGTACAACTGGGCTGCTTAGTGGACATTCTAGCTAACACTCTGTTTATGATCACAGGGAATGGTTTTACTATGCCTATCCGTCTCCAGTGTTCCTATTCATTATCGTGAAGCAGTGTTCTTTGTTGCGCTTTACATTTTGTCAGTCGGCGAAGGTGGGCACAAGCCTTGCGTCCAAACATTTGCTGCAGATCAGTTTGATGAGGACACCCCCGATCAGAAAAGGACAAAGAGCTCATTCTTCAACTGGTGGTTCTTAGTGATAGTAATGGCAGGCACTAGTTCAACACTTGTGGTCATCTACATTCAGGTAGACATGAGCGCATTGCTGGTATCAGCAATCTGTCTATGCCCGGATCTGTTCATTCACCAATCAATGGCGCACTGTCAGATCCTTGGTGGGGGATCTACAAATTTCATGGACACCAATTAACCTTTTGTTATAGATTTTAACTATATATAGGTCCTTTTTTTATTTTAAGGAAAAATCCACAGTAGATTTTAACTGTAGATTTTTCACACATAAGCCGGTACCTCCTGAATTTTAATCTAGGCCTACAGTAATAACAGTCATCTACTAGCAATGGAGCTGTAGTCATTTATGCCAAGTAAAGCGACCTACAAACACCTATCACAAAGTTTTAATTTGATACAAATGAACATGTTAGTTTTGAAAGGAGATAACGATGGATTACATTCTAACGACTGTGACTACGCAGGATAATGTCAGCTGGGTGATAGGCTTTGGTATGTTGACTGTGGTACAGGCAGTGGGCCTGTGGCTATTTTTACTAGGAATCAAGAGATATAGGAAGGAAGGCCCGGTTGGAAGCGCTTTTACCACCGTGGCGCAAGTTTTCGTGGCGACAGCAAGGAAGTGGAGTATGGATGAGACGCTTCATTCTGATATTTTCCGCGAGGATGAGAGGAGTGGATCTCATATGGGAGTTCAGCCTAAGCAGAAAACTTTAGCTCGAACTAACCAATTCAGGTACATATCCGTTAAATTTGGGAACTATTAACCTTTAATTTATTGATCGAGCTTATATAGTTTCATTCCTAAGAGGGGATTCGCAAAAAATGATTTTTGTGGACCTCCCTCTTTAATTTGCAATTACTTAAAAATAGTTCTATCATCTTTTCAAAAAAAAAAAAAAATAGTTCTATTGTCTTAACATCGTTGCTGCCGCTTGTTGATTTTTGTGGACCTCCCTCTTTAATTTGCAGTTACTTAAAAACAGTTCTTTCACCTTTTAGGCTTTTACGCAAAGATATATTATCCTTGCGAAAAATCAGTCAACTCAGAAACTATTGGCTACATACAATTTAAATGTGGCTGTCTTTTGTAGCAATGATTTCTACAGAAGAGATTAAAGGAGGAACATACGGATCAATGAATTACATAATCTCTTTTTCCGGATATCCTCTCTCTCTCTCTCTCTCTCTCTCTCTCTCTCTCTCTGTTTTTTTTCTTTTTTTATCAAAGGAGGTGGGTGACGTCAATTCATTAAAATTAAGTAGAGGGAGCCACACAAAACATAGTAACCCACCTGCAGTGACCCGTCAATATCAAGTTACTGTCTAGTGTCTAGTGTCTAGAAACCCTAGGTAAAGCTACCTTGGATAGCGGTGTACTTCAAGAAACCAAGATTGACACTATTCAAGTTTAAAATGAGCTCAAATTGAAACTCTGATTTATTCATGACTTTAAATCCCTAGGCACATAAACCCATGTACATGAAAGTCGTTGGAATAGAAATTCTCTCTCTAAAGCTCTCGAAACCCTAAGGCCGCGTTCGCCGTCAGGTGCAAAATTGGTTTCGTCCGGCGGCGCTTGAGCGTCGGGGGCCTTCGGCTTCAACGCCATCTTAGAGAGTGCTGCTGGACGGGAGATCGATAGCTACTGCCCTTAGGACTCTGTCGGAGAAGGTTGTTTCTCTGTTTTTGTCAGTTTTGGTTTGGCTAGGTTAGAGGCGGAGGTGGTGGTGGTGGTGGGTTATGTCGTTACAGGTTGGTTGTCAATCCCCGTGGAGATTTTAGTGGACCGACGGCGTCGATTTGGGTTTTTTTCAATCGATGCGGTGCGGGGCTGTGGGAAATCGGATCAGGGACTGTGTTTGTTTGGTGGTGATGCAGGTCGACGATGTACTCGAGACGGTTGGATCGCTGCCATGGTGGTGTAATCGTGAAGAGCGGGTTGGAGGCAGGGATCAGACCAAACTCGACCGGAAAGTGACGCACGACGAGGGTTGGGAGCAGATGGTGGACTGGGCCCAAGCCAGGTTGCTGGGCCATGTGGATCTTCTTGGCTGATTACCCTATTGGGCTTCTGGTTGTTGGGCTCATGTTTCTACGCTAGTCCAATAGCTTCTAATTTGGGCTAGGGTTTAGGCTCTTGGCCCAAACCTATGTTATTAGCTTTTTGTCTAATTACAATCAGTTTCTTGTATTAGGAACCAAAACGAGTGTTTATTTTGGCTTGTCTATTCGCTATGGCTTTTCATAGCTTATAGGCTCGCTGTTATGCCAGCGATAAGTTCTAATATAGTTGGTCTATCCTATGTACCACGGTGGCTCTTCCACGAAGTCTTGTCTAGCCATTGTTATGTGTCAGTGGATGGATATTGTCACGCCCCGAATTTTAGAATAAAAATTCAAAATCCGAAACATGAATTACTACAACTTAGAATAACCATCCTGAAAATTTCTTTTTCTTAACAACCTCACCACACAATTTAATTTCAAAAACCGAATTTAGTCTTGGCTAATTATTACAACTCACACACAGAATAAATTGTAAAGCTCTAAATGAGCAAAACAAACCTCACAACTCAAATGAAATTAAAACAAATGCTGCAACACCTAAACAGCACGGTCACCTCCCTGGTTATCCTGACCTGCAAGAATATCCGCTACACCATTTGAATAGTGTACCGGGATTGCAACAACACAAAACCCTGTAAGCTTTTGAAAGCTTGTATGAGTAAAAAGAAATAACGGTTGTTTAATTAAATCATATTTAATTTCACCCAAGTCAACACACAACAATTTCCACGTCCACCAGAAACCAATAATCTCAAAACAGTCACCAAATCACAAATCAACACAAACCCCTAATTCACGTCTTTCTTCTCAAAACCTCGAAATCGTATTTATAAAATACGGTATTGACAGACTAAAGCTCTAACTGAATCGTAGCTCGTCACCTGGCCTAGGTTATGACATCTGACATATTTATCTTTATCATATTTCATCAATATGTATACTTATATACATATTTAGAACGTCCGATTATTGTACATACTCAACCAACCCATCATCCACCTAGGATTAGAGCGTCCGATTCCCCTATACCGGTCACTACGTTGACCCTAAATCCAAAATGAGTGCAACAATATGTTTTCACACAATGAAATCAACTCATCCAACATACATAATATTATTATGAAATTTACGCATTTGAAATATAATCCAAATCATTATTCCAACTCAATCATATCATCACTCCATAACACACCAATCAATATATATATTTCACATAAATATATATATATATATATATATATATATATATTCACGTAATCATCAACTCAGGAATGACCACTAATACCATCTATAGTTCACACAAGAAAACCGTGAAATTCATAAAAACAGGACCATAGTTGATCAAGTCCATATGATTTTAAAAACAAATATTTAATCCATAAATATTTTTCACACAATTACAAAAATAAATAATTTAAAGTACTCGGTTCGTAATATGAACCACGTGAGTTTTACTCATCTCGAAACTCCTACTGCGTCTTCACTTAAATACAATCACAATAATCCAAATGCTCGTCAACTCAAGTCGTCAAATACCTAATCAAGTACGGTCTTCACTTAGCAAACGAAGCACGAAATAAACTTAAATGATGATCCAACGGTCGGATTCTAAAATAAAGACGATCTAACGGTCGGATCGAATTTAAAAGATGATCCAACGGTTAGATTCTCACGGATCGCCCTTGGAATCATCTTATCAAAATTATATGAAAATCCGACGAACGGATCTTCACGAATCGCCTCCTGAATCACTGTTTTACAATTATAAGAAGATCCAACGGTCGGATATTCGTCCGTGACCACACAAAGTCGTCGGGACAGTCATATGATCATTATATTAAAATTTGAAGTAAAACCGATGGTTTGATCTCTGTATCGTAAACCAAAGATAAACTGTAAAACCGAAAATAGTAACGTCAAAACTTAAATTGACTATTTATCAACATTTTCTAACATGACCATGTTATATATCAAAGCGCTCGTATGGATGCATAGATCATCATCCAGATAATATAAACTCAAAATTTGGTCCGACGTACCGCCACAAGCGGCAGTCAGACGGCGGTCAACGCCGGTCAACCACCTCAGATGCAAAAGTTGTCAACTACAAACTTTTTCAAAATGAAATTGTGAACAACTTTAATACCTGACTTTTTTCGAGATAAGGTCTAGATCGTCCTATATCAGGCTTTGAAGTTGGTTAATCTCGGTCACTCGTTTAGATTCTAGATCAAATCAGAGACGTCGAAACCTTCAGCTCTTGATCGACAACTCTACACTCAAAATCGTGATGCAAGCCACATATGGGGATAATCAGGAGGAAGAGCACATCACGAAAATGGTGAAGATCGGCCCGTGCACCGTCGGAAAAATGGAGTTCCGGCCGGGTCGGGTTGAGAGCTTCGGAAAAGGGCTTCGATCCGGGCCTAGGAGCAGCAGCTGGACGAGGCGAGGGCGGGGAGCGGCTGGGCGGTTGGAGGTGAAGGAGGGGAGCGCCGAGTCCGGCGGCGGCGTGGTCGGGAAGGGTAGTTTCCACCCGGGTCGGGTTGAGGCGGGGTCTGACGAAGGGGTTGCAGCTCGCGAGAGAGAGAGAGAGGGGAAGGGGGACTGAAATGCAAAAATTGATTTTTTTTGTTCTTAATGAAAAATCTGATTTTTCATACTATTTATAGAAAAATTCCAATTTTCAAAAATTAATAACTTACTCACACGAACTCGAAATATTACGTTCCACATATGCACGAACTCGTATCGACGAGCTCTACAACTTCCATGAAGGAAGTTTTCCCAAATTTTGAACGTATAAAAAGTCGATTTTCACGACCCCCTAAATAACGTTCGTTTTCGAAAATAAAAATATTCGAACCCAACTTTCTCAAACCACGACATTCCAAATAATCCCAAATATCATAATTCAATTAATATAACAATTATTGAATTACATAAATTTATTATATGAAAATTTGGGTCTTCACAGTCTACCATCCTTAAAAGAAATTCGTCTCGAAATTCAAGCATGCTCGTCAACAAAAGAGGTCCTCTTTACCATTATGTATAAATGGACTATTCTATTTGTACAGATATGGTAGAGGGGCGCATACCTCTTCCTCATGTCAGACTCCAATTCCCATGACGCATCACCCTCATCATGATGACTCCACAACACCTTCACAAGATCAACCTCCTTCCTATGAAGCTTCTTGTTTAACCTATCCAAGATACGAACAAGTTCAACAATAAATGCCACATCAGTGTTTACTTCGATCGTACCATGATCAATCATGTGAGACTCATCTTGGACATACTTCTTGAGTATAGACACATGGAAGACATTGTGCACACCCGACATGCTAATTGGTAAAGCAAGTCGATATGCCAAGTTTCTAACCCTTTCCAGAATCTCAAAGGGTCCAACATACCTCGGTGCGAGTTTTCCCTTCTTGCCAAATCTCACCACACCTTTCATAGGTGAGACCTTCAAGAACACATGATCGCCTGTCTCAAACCCTAAAGGTCTCATCCTCAAGTCAGCATAACTCTTCTGTCTACTCAGAGCGGTTCAGATTCTGTCCTGAATAGTAGTGACCTTCTCTGTAGTCTCCTGTACAATCTCAGGACCGATGAACCCTTTATCCCCTGCTTCCGCCCAACAAATAGAGGAGTCCTACATGGCCTACCATACAGAGCCTCATATGGAGCCATACCGATACTGGAGTGATAGCTGTTGTTGTAGGCAAACTCTACTAATGGCAGATGATCCGCCCAACTTCCCTTAAAATCAAGAATACAAGCTCTAAGCATATCCTCCATCACCTGATTCACTCTCTCGGTCTGCCCATTTGTCTGTGGGTGAAATGCAGTGCTCATTGCAAGAGATGTGCCAAATGCCTTATAGAACCTACGCCAGAATTCTAAAGTGAAATGAGCATTACGATCAGAGACAATCATCACAGGCACTCCATGAAGCCTCACTATTTCCTTCACATACAACTTACGCAACGCATCCCCTGAGTAAGTTTTTTCCACCGAAAGAAAGTGTGCTGACTCAGTCAACCGGTCAACAATCACCCAAATCGAGTCATAACTTTGCATGGACCTAGGCAATCCAGTCACAAAGTCCATGGAGATATCTTCCCATTTCTAAATAGGAATAGGCAAGGGATTCAACAATCGTGCGGGTCTCTGATGCTCTACCTTCACATGTTGACATGTAAGACACTTCGACACATGTTCTGCCACATCCCTCTTCATATCATAGCACCAAAACTGCCTTCGTAGATCCATATACATTTTAGTACCCCCTAGATGTATAGTGTATCGAGACCTATGTGCTTCCCGCATGATCTCCTCTCTGAGGTTATCAACACTCGATACATACAATCTCCCTCAAAATCTCAACCCTCCATCTGCCTCAATCATCTACTCAGAAGGACCCTCCACATCTGGATCAGCAGTTATCTAAGCAATCCTCACCTGAGCAAACTCATCAAGTGTCTGACCCTGAGTGATCCTGGAGATCAAGGTGGGCTGTAAGGTAATACTACCGAGAAAGATTCAATGTCCTGCTCCTACGGGCATAAGGTCAAACTCTGATGAAGCTTCTAACATGCGCCATTCTCTCACCATAATCGATGCCATGACTATTCGAAGTTTCCTACTCAAAGCATCTGCCACTACATTCGCCTTTCCGGGATGGTACTCTAAGGTGAAATCATAGTCCTTGATGAGCTCCATCCATCTTCTCTGCCTCATGTTCAATTCTTTCTGGGAGAATAGATACTTCAAACTCTTATGATCATAAAAGAGTTCAAATTTCTCACCATAAAGATAGTGTCTCCAAATCTTCAAGGCAAACACCACTGCTGCTAGCTCTAGATCATGAGTGGGGTAATTCCGCTCATGTACCTTCAACTGTCTAGAACCGTAAGCAACAACGCTACCATTCTGCATTAACACACACCCCAAACCCTGATGAGATGCATCACTGTAAATGACTAGTCCACCACCACTAGTAGGAATGGTCAACACCGGAGCTGTAGTCAATCTAGTCTTCAGCTCATTGAAAGCCTTCTTACATTCATCCGACCACACGAACTGAATGTCCTTCCTTGTGAATTTGGTCAAAGCCGAAGCAATACCAGAAAACCCTTCAATGAAGCACCTGTAATACCTTGCCAAACCAAGGAAGCTACGGATTTCTGTAACCGTATTAGGGCAACTCCAACTCATCACTGCTTCAACCTTCGAAGGATCTACAGAAACTCCATCATTCGAGACCACATGACCAAGGAACTTGACTTCACTCTGCCAGAAATCTCACTTCTCGAACTTGGAAAATAATTTCCTCTCTCTCAACGTCTGTAGCACTATCCGCAGATGCTTCTCATGCTCAACTGATGACCTTGAATAAATCAAGATGTCGTCAACGAACACTACCACAAACTGATCCAAGTAGGGACTGAACATGCGGTTCATGAAGTCCATAAATGCTGCAGGTGCATTCGTGAGACAAAAAGGCATGACAAGGAACTCAAAATGTCCATACCTGGTCCTGAACGCCATCTTTAGAATATCTTCATCCTTCACCCTTAACTAGTGATATCCAGATCTCAAATCAATCTTTGAGAACACAGTAGTCTCCCTAAGCTGATCGAACAAGTCATCAATCCTAGGTAAATGGTACCTGTTCTTGATGGCTACCTTGTTCAACTGTTGATAATCCACACATAACCGAAATGAATTGTCCTTCTTATTCACGAACAACACTGGTGCGCCCCAAGGAGATACACTAGCCTGAATGAACCCTTGTGCAAGTAAGCCCTCAATCTGAACCTTTAACTCCTGAAGTTCAGCTGGAGCCATTCGATAGGGTGCTTTCGATACAGGTGCATTACTTGGTATCACATCAATGGAGAAGTCCATTACCCTTTTCGAAGGTAACCCAGGGATCTCCTAAAACACGTCAGCTGTAGATACCTCTGCTAGCAAGACTAGTTTGCTATCTCATCAAGCATAAACAACTCCCTTATAGGATCCAACCGCTACTTGCATCTTGTAGCCCTATGTTCAAGCTGCGCTACGGTATCCGGAAGTGGCAAATACGTCGTCAGGAAGCCACCTTTCCTGCCTTACTAAGTTGCCTCTACAATATAGCTTTTCTATACTAGAATAGTGATATTGGAGTCCCACATCAGAAACCATGTATAGGAAGAGCATTCCTTCACCTATAAAAGGAATGCCTCATCCCATAACTCAACAGACCCCATTACATACTTTGTAATCCCAAACACACATACTACAACATTCAAGTGGATGTAGTTTCCCGCTAAGGCGGGAAACGAATCACTATACTTCGCTTATGTCGTTCTCTCTCTTGCTCTCTCTCTCTCTCTCTCTCTCTCTTTATGCTAACTAGAGATCTCTCGGATTTCTAACGTTAATATCAGCATACTCTAAAACTACAGGAATCCCTGTATTCTTTGAAGTACTACTTCCTGATTCAATAAGGGCCAAAATCCCTGCCCTCATAGTGATGTCAGACTTCAGACAACGGTAATGAAACACTGGTTGTCCAGGAACATGGAAGGATACAATCATCTTAAAGCAATCAATCACAGCATGATTCGGGCTCAACCAATCCATACATAAAATCACATCATATATGGGATCCGGAATCACAATCAAAGATGCAGAGAACTCTCTGCCACCAATCCCAATAGGGCAATCATCACAAAACATACTAAGCTCAAGAGACACATCGAGAGGTGATGTAACACATAGTGATCTAGTAAGAGGCATATCAATCAAACCCAACACATCCACAACCGAACTAGATATGAAGGAGCGTGAGGCTCCCGTATCAAACAGTACTCTAGTAACATAGTGATAAACAGATAAAGTACCTTCTACCCCTGTGCCTGCCTGACCAATGGCGAAGACTCTAGCAAGTGCAGGCGGTAGCTGCCTCTGCTAGTTTTCCTGCACTCTACCCTGGTTTCTGGGACACTCCCTGGCCTGGTGCCCTGTCTGTCCACAGCTGTAGTATATCCTACCCCATGGTTTCTTGTACGCACGAGAGATGTGGCCCGACTCACCATAGTTAAAGCACTTCATTGGAGCTACTGGTGTTATCTGCCTAATAGGCATAGCCTGAATGGGAGGAGCTACTGCTGCCCTAGCTGGGGCTTGATGCTGGAACTGAGTTCTCTGTTTCTTCCAAAAACGGCCCCTGAAGTCTCTGGACCTACTGCTTCCTGCTATGGCCTTTCCCTTGCCCTGGAAGTCTCTCTCAGCAGACTCATTCTCTCTACGAATCAGGTTCTGCTGCTCAATGATCTGTACCTTAGCCAAGATCTCTCTCTTGGTCTTCAGCTCTAAGATGGCCACATCACGCTCAATCGAATGACTCAACCCTCACTGAAACTTCTTAGCCAAGTCTTCATCATCCATCTACTTCACATACTTGTACAACCTAGAGAACTCCGCATCGTACTCGATCACGGTCATCTTCCCCTGTACAAGTGCGAGGAATTCCCTTTCCAACCTTTCCTTCCCAGCTGCTGGAAAGTACTTCTCCCTGAATAACCTCTCGAAGCCATCCCATGTCCAAGTAGCTACCTCGATGCTCCTCTGTATGACGTTCCACCACACTCTATCCTCATCCTTCAGCATGAACGCGGCTGGCTTCCTCTTATCAATCTCACTGCAGTCAAACAGATCAAAATAGGTCTGCAAATCCTCAATCCATCGATCTGCAATAATATAACCAGTGCCTCCTCCAAACTTAGTTGCTCCCAAGCGGATAATTTCCTTCGCTAGCACCAACAAGCGAGCAGGATCATCAACCATGCCCACAGTTGGAATATGCTGATCATCATAAGGTCCCTCTACCTCTGCCTTATATGCATCATCGACCGGAGGGGCCCTACCCCTACCTCCACCTCTACCCCTACCACGAGGTCTGTCTCTACCTGGACCTCTAGCTTTATTCCCCTCAATCTCCATTACCTAATAAACAGGGTATACTAGATCAATACACGCATAACACTTAAACATGTCATAAGTCAAATGCAAGTCCATATTAACCAAGTAACTAAGCATACAAGACAACGCCTAAAGTTCTTATGACATGCTAACGTTCCCAGCCAACCTCACGCTCTCACATACTCAATGACATTGTTAATACCGATGAGCACACGATGGGGATCCGCTGTAGACGGGCCATCACTCGGAAAGTATTGACATATCACCAAATATATAACTTACGCTTTGATACCAAACTGTCATGCCCCGAATTTTAGAATAAAAATTCAAAATCCGAAACATGAATTACTATAACTTAGAATAACCATCCTGAAAATTTCTTTTTCTTAACAACCTCACCACACAATTTAATTTCAAAAACCGAATTTAGTCTCGGCTAATTATTATAACTCACTCACAGAATAAATTGTAAAGCTCTAAATGAGCATAATAAACCTCACAACTCAAATGAAAGTAAAACAAATGCTGTAACACCTAAACAGCACGGTCACCTCCCTGGTTATCCTGACCTGCAGGAATATCCGCTACACCATTTGAATAGTGTACCGGGATTGCAACAACACAAAACCGTGTAAGCTTTTGAAAGCTTGTATGAGTAAAAAGAAAGAACGGTTGTTTAATTAAATCATATTTAATTTCACCCAAGTCAACACTCAACAATTTCCACGTCCACCAGAAACCAACAATCTCAAAACAGTCACCAAATCACAAATCAACGCAAAACCCTAATTCACGTCTTTCTTCTGAAAACCTCGAAATCGTATTTATAAAATACGGTATTGACAGACTAGAGCTCTAACTGAATCGTAGCTCGTCACCTGGCCTAGGTTATGGCATCTGACATATTTATCTTTATCGTATTTCATCAATATGTATACTTATATACATATTTAGAACGTCTGATCATTGTACATACTCAACCAACCTATCATCCACCTAGGATTAGAGCGTCCGATTCCCCTATACCGATCACTACGTTGACCCTAAATCCAAAATGAGTGCAATAATATGTTTTCACACAATGAAATCAACTCATCCAACATACATAATATTATTATGAAATTTAAGCATTTGAAATATAATCCAAATCATCATTCCAACTCAATCATATCATCACTCAATAACACACAAATCAATATATATATTCCACGTAAATATATATATATATATACATAATCAGCCACTCAGGAATGACCACTAATACCATCTATAGTTCACACAAGAAAATCATGAAATTCCTTTGTATAATTAAAATTCATTTTACTTATCTATGGACCGTAGTTGATCAAGTCCATATGATTTTAAAAACAAATATATAATCCATAAACATTCATTTTACTTACCTCGAAACTCCTGCTGCGTCTTCACTTAAATACAATAACAATAATCCAAATGCTCATCAACTCAAGCCGTCAAGTACCTAATCAAGTACGGTCTTCACTTAGCAAATGAAGCACGAAATAAACTTAAATGATGATCCAACGGTCGGATTCTAAAATAAAGACGATCCAATGGTCGGATCGAATTTAAACGATGATCCAACGGTTAGATCCTCACGGATCGCCCTTGGAAACATCCTATCAAAATTATATGAAAATCTGATGGACGGATCTTCATGAATCCCCTCCTGAATCACTGTTTTACAATTATAAGAAGATCCAACGTTCGGATCTTCTCCCATGACCGTACAAAGCCATCGGGACAGTCATATGATCATCATATTAAAATTTGAAGTAAAACCAATGGTCTGATCTCCGTAAATCGTAAACCGAAGGTAAACTATAAAACCGTAAATAAAAACGTCAAAACTTAAATTGACTATTTATCAACGATTTCTAACATGACCATGTTATATATCAAAACGCTCGTATGGATGCATAGATCATCGTCCAAATAATATAAACTCAAATTTTGGTCCGACCCGCCGCCAGACACTGCGGTCAACACCAGTTAACTGCCTCAGATGCAAAAGTTGTCAACTACAAACTTCTTCAAAATGAAATTGTGAACAGCTTTAATACCTGACTTTTTTCGAGATAAGGTCTAGATCTTCTTAGATCGGGCTTTGAAGTTGGATTAATCTCGGCCACTCGACTAGATTCCAGATCAAATCAGGGGCGTCGAAACCTTCAATTCTTGATCTACAACTCTACACTCAAAATCGTGATGCAAGCCACATATGTGGATGATCAGGAGGAAGAGCACATCACGAAAATGGTGAAGATCGGCCCGTGCACCGCCGGAAAAATGGAGTTCCGGCCGGGTCGGGTTGGGAGCTTCGGAAAGGGGCTTCGAGAAGGCGGGGAGCGGCTGGGCGGCTAGGGGGGAAGGCGAGGAGCGCCGGGTCTGGCGGCGGCGTGACCGAGAAGGGTGGTTTCCACCCGGGTCGGACCAGGGGGGGGGTTGCTGCAGCTCGCGCGAGAGAGAGAGAGGGGAGGGGGGACTGAAATGCAAAAATTGATTTTTTTCCTCCTTAATGAAAAATCTGATTTTTCATACTATTTATAGAAATATTCCAATTTTCAAAAATTCATAACTTATTCACATGAACTCCAAATATTACGTTCCACATATGCACGAACTCGTACGAGCTCTACAACTTTCATGAATGAAGTTTTCCCAAATTTTGAACGTATAAAAAGTGGATTTTCACTACCCCCTAAATAATGTTCGTTTTCGAAAATGAAAACATTCGAACCCAACTTTCTCAAACCACGACATTCCAAATAATCTCAAATATCATAATTCAATTAATATAAAAATTATTGAATTACATAAATTTATTATATGAACATTTGGGTCTTCACATGTATATAATGACCTTCTTGGCATGCGCTATTATCAATGAATTTACCCTTTATTCAAAAAAAAAAGAGCACATAAACCCATTGCTAAAGGAAAGAACACCTTATGGTTCAGTGATAAATACTAGAAACTTACTAGCATAAACTTGTGTGCGTCCTCTCTAATATCCGGCTAACATTTCATTGTAAATAATAAATTTATTTATCGTCAAAACATTAGGTGCTCTTTCCTTTAGCAATGAAAGGAATAGATGTCCATTCAATATGATGATTAGCAAGTGCCAACCAGAAAGAAAATACAAGTCATGAGTATAATCTTTTGAGATTACAAACTTTATATATATATATATATATATATATATATATATATATATATATATATATATACAGTCCTTCTTGGCTAAGGACCTCCTTAGTTTTTCTTAGGTACGGATTTCCGGTTTTAACCCACTTTCCGATCACATTTTCACATCTTAACTGTTCAGTTTTTAGGTTCTAATGTATAGATCACCTCTGAAAAATTTCAGCCAATTTGGTGATCGTTAAGGTATCCAAAACTGTAATTTACCATTATAAATACGAACGGTTCCGGTTCGACAGATTCGGTCCGTTCGTGTAAATTGCAGTTTTGGATGTCTTAACGATCACCAAATTGGCTGAAATTTTGCAGGGGGGATCTATACATTAGGCTCTAAAAACTGAACGGTTAAGATGTGAAAATATGATCGGAAAGTGGGTGAAAACACCAAATCCGCACCTAAGAAAAACTAAGGACATCCTTACCTGAGAAAAATCCTATATATATATATATATATAGGCTTGCTCTGCTAAGAAGGTCCGTTTCATAGCTAATGAACGGATTTTCATATTTTGACCACTTTTCAATCATATATTCATATTTTAACTATTCAGTTTTTATATGAATATATATATATATATATATATATCATTTTAATTAATCATATTGTGAATTTAGTTTGACGCAAGACAATAGTGTTTCCTTGTTTCATTTTCATACGCGGATATATATGAATATGTATATGTTGAACTATTTCAAAACATCAGATTTTTGGACAAGGCAATGATTATTGACAACCTTGATGCATCAAAGAACATCAGAGACCCTTGGAGGCTATGCTCTCTAAATCAAGTGGAAGAAGTGAAGCTGGTTCTCCGTCTTATTCCCATATGGCTCTGTTGCCTAATGTTCTTTGCAGTTCAATCGCAACTCCATACCTACTTCACGAAACAAGGCTCCATGATGATCAGATCCATCGGATCCCACTTTCGCCTTCCCCCCGCATCACTCCAAGCCCTAGTCGGCATTGTGATCGTTATCACCGTCCCAATCTATGACAGGATTATTGTCCCAAAAGTACGAGAGTTCACAGGGCATCCAGCGGGCATAATGGTGCTTCAACGAGTTGGGGTTGGCCTATTTTTGTCCGTAGTCAACATGGTTGTTGCAGCTCTAGTGGAAGCCAAAAGGGTTAGTGTTGCAAGAGAACATGACCTCATGGATGACCCTGAGGCAATAGTACCAATGAAAGTATGGTGGTTGCTCCCACAATACATACTAACCGGTATGTCAGACGCATTTACGGTTGTAGGACTCCAGGAATTGTTCTATGATCAAATGCCAGATGCAATGAGAAGCTTGGGAGCTGCTGCGTGCATTGGCATTCTTGGAGTTGGAAGCTTTTTTAGCAGTCTCATCGTATCTTTGGTGGAAACTATTAGCAGAAACTCTGGTGAGCCGTGGTTAGGTAACAATATCAACCGCGCGCACCTTGATGACTTCTACTGGGTACTTGCAGGACTAAGCGCTCTATTTTTTGGTGCTTATGTGTGGGTTGCAACACTTTTTGTGTACCAGAAAGTTGTTGGGGAAGAAACAAGTGGGATGGACTGAGACTTAAAATTGGACCATGATCGATCACTTGGTCAGTGAAACAATTGAAACTTATGCAAACTAACATTGATGGTGATGTGTACTAGTAGTGAGACCATCTTGCTTAGTTTTGAGTGCACACAGAACTGTAAGATCTTGTTCCCTAAATAATCGTCGTTGAGATATTTTAAGTTTATTGGGACTCTAATTAGAAAACGTATTCCAAGTGCATTATTATAAGATAGTATTTAATTGTGGAAGTTTTCATGCTATAGATGTTGATTGATCTTTCACGTTACCTCTAAATATAGAATTTGCATTGCGTTTAATACTTTGATTGCTGCCTATCAAACATGCATGGAATAAAAAATTGCTAGCTGGGGAGTAATATTTTTTTTTCTTGAATAAAGCTGGGGAGTAATATTGTGTAGTTAAGAATTATCTTTTTTTTTTTAATCACACCCAAATTAGGTGTCAATATATCGCATCACAAGGTAGAATAAGACGTTACATACACTTCCGCAACCAGCTCCTCCAGAACCCCGTCGCACCACCAGAACCACGCAGCTACCGATCTCAGATGCCGTCAACGGAGCGTCTCCAACCAGCAGGAACTCCAACACTAGAAACCAAGAAAAACCCGACAAGAGTTCACCCAAAAACCAGATTGAAGCATCCAAGAGAGGTCGGCGACACCGTTCAGAAGGAAAGTAGATCAGGATCCAGTTGCCTTGCACCCCAATATCCATCGCCCACATCACATAAATCAAACAACCGGCCACTGTGTTTGAAAGAGAATGGCACCGAAAAGCCGCCGAATGTCTGCCAAAGCTTCGAGTAGCCACAGTCCCAAGAATTATCATGAATTATTGTTCCTAATCAATGCATCACAAACATCTGCATGTAAAGGGAAAATAATATTAATAAATAAAATAAAAAACAAGAGAAAATTAACCAGAAATAATATTAATAAATAAAATAAAAAACAAGAGAAAATTACCAATCACTAACTTATTGAATTCAATGGACCAATTAAGTTAACGAAATGGTGTTAACTCAGTGGTTAGAGTACTCACTACCTAGGATCCAAGTCCTAAGTTCGAGTCACCATGGAGATAAGTGTGAAATCATTTGATCATTTTTAAATAAAAATAATTAAAAAATGAACCAATTAAGTTGTCATGAATGTAAAGTCAAAGACCTACCCAATAAAATTTTTTTTAGGGTGCGTGTGTGTGCCCGAAAATTAAACAAACTCGGGTCATGAATGAGATTTTAGAGAACCTAAAGTTAAAAAGAATCTTAGTTATGAGGTTGTCTCCAAATATGCAAGAGGCTAATTCCAGGGATGAAGAATGCAACTTTGATGGTTTGTTAATCCTGTAATTAGACATCTTCACCTTGCAAATTAGAAATTATATAGCATAATTTTCTACCAATGGAAACTAAATGTGGATTGCTAATGCTCAACTGGTTCAATGTCGCTTCAAACTTCCCCTCCATGCAGTGGCGGACTTTTTTTTTTTTTTTGACAAAGGAGAAATGCATTAAAAACCAACCAACTTAATTACAAAGCTGTAAACAAACTAAGTAGGAGCGTGATGAACTCGTCAGAAAGGAGGATATGAGACAAAGACGAAGGAGGCTGAAGCAACCAATCAACCGGGCACTTCTTCTTGCGAGCTAACCAGAAAACATGGTCTGCAGCCTGATTTGCCAATCTGCTTGACTAAGTCCAGCAGTAGGAACAAATAGAAACTGTCATATCTTTTATATGATCAATCAACAACCCAATCTGAAGATGGAGAAGAATGTTGAAGGAGATTGACAAATTGAAGTGATTCCAATTCGAAAAGGAATTTATCTGCTGTTTGTACCCACATTTGCATGTCCACTCAGACATAGCTAATGTGCATAGTTATTGAATGACTTCTAATTACAATGAGCCGCTCAATAAGTAATTGGGCCGATAGCCAGAAATGTTGGCCGATGAATAATTGGACAGTTTGGTCCAAGATGAGTCAGATAAGAGTTAGACCTTTGGTTATTGGCCGGCCCGTAGTTATCAATTTAAAAAGATATTTATTGTCTAAAAGCCAGTGGCCAATACTCTAGTCAGTTTCCAACTCGAATTCAACTTGGGAAGATAATAGCCAATTGATAGAAAAGGGCGATGAGCGATAAAGATAAAATTTGATCAAGTTAGTATTCTAATCGAGTTGAAGTTTGTTATCCGATAATGAGAGTTCAATCCAAGGTATTCTACAGTCTACTTCAAGATTAATTACAGCTGTTGATGATGACCATCAGAGCAGATCAAGAAAGAGTCCAGCTTCAAGTAAGCCGACGATAAGTATTTGAGCCAAATCAAGATAGAGTCACTGAGCCAAGAGGAGGCCGAATTCCACTCATCTTCAAAGAGTCAAGAGATCAATTCAATTCACAAAGCAACCAATATAAATAGAAGCATCTACAGAAGACAACACACACACACACAACTCCAGCCAAAACTTGATCATGGATTTCCTTTTATTTTTCTTAGCTCTAGATTAGTTTCATTGTCTTTTCAATTCTTAGCTGTTAGCTCTGCTAGTTCAAGTCATTTCCCTTCGTGTTCCTTGTAACCTAGTATCGATATTTCAATTGTTTCCGTTGTTACTTTTTTTTTTTGTAATAATTGATAGTTTTATTCTTCAAGCCGTTTACTTCTTTGCTCTTTACGTTATCATTCATTTAGTTTCTTCCAATTTAGTTACTTGTTCTTTATTTTTTTGCACTTAATTTAGAGTTTACTTCCTTACTCTTTTACTATTGTGTTTATGCTATTTACTTTCCCTCTCTTTGTCTAGAGTTTACTTCTTCGCTCTCCTGTTATCATACTCTGCATTTATGCACTAGGAGTAGTTATAACTTAATTGTTCAATTACTAATCACTATTTTCTTTATCCATTGATCAACTTGAAAGTCCTCGTCTCTAAGGCGTTGAACCCTCATCCGAGATTGTTCCTTCCTCGGCTTTCAATCACTTAATGAAGTTAGAAAAACGCATTATATCTACTACATCTACAATTGCACGGTTGGCCTTTTGGCAGTGTGATGGCACTCCTCGCAATCTACTCATCAAGAAGGACGTTTGTTCCTTGATCTCTCGGCCATTTAGGCTGAGTTGATTTTCAAAGACAACATCTTTTGGCACGCCCAGTTGGACACTAAATATTTTTAGGCGTTGTTCGTATGATGCAATTCAATCGATCACAAAATAATTTGTATGAACCGAATACGGCTGACTCAAATGTCGGCCAACATGGCTATAATTATCAAAATTATGGCTTGGAGCAACTTAATATTGGCCGAGGTTACTACCAAACCTTCGGCCAAAATATGAATGGCCAATTGGGCCATGGCAATTGGCATGGTTATAATTCCAATATACATATGTATGAGCCAACTAACAATTCTATCCGCCAAAATTGTCACTCTCAATTGGCCGATAAAAATTATCATGAGCCAAGGTATACCAATTATGGTCAATATAACCAAGATAGTCAATATGAGAATGGTTTGTCTAACCCTACATATGGCTACAATGGGCAATACATCAATGGTAACCACTATGGTTATACTTCGGCATATGGTTGTAATGGACAAAGTTATCGCTTCAACCAATTCCAAGTTAAGCCACAAGCTTATAACAGAATCGTTCACAACCAAGTTTCAAGAGATCAAAATGCTTATGCTGGTTTGAATGGTAGAACTTATAAGACCAAACTGAAGGTTGAGGCACCTCAAAACTTTAGAGAAGTTGCCAAGGAAATTGTGGCTAAAGTTTGGGCTAATTGGCCAAACCACCCTTATCAGCCTCCACCTACAAGAACTACATGGCAACATTTTCTGTCTCCCAAAGAAGTTCCAAAACAAGTGGAAGTTATAAGCCTAGTAGATCAAGTAGGAAATTTTGATAAAGTAGAGCCTATAGTCAATGAAGAAGAATTCAAAGTAAAAGAGACACGTTAGAAAGAAGTCGTTGATTCGCCAATCTTTTGGGGAATGTTTGATGAACCAAGAGACACGTTAGAAAGAAGTCGTTGATTCGCCAATCTTTTGGGGAATGTTTGATGAACCAAATTTATTCTTCAACATAAAACCATTCCATGATGCATATGAAGACGATGAGCCAAATTATGACCACAATGATCTTGAACTTTGGGGATTCACTGACCACCATTTGGGGAACATGAAATTCCTACACTTGTAGACACCAAACACATTGACATGATTATGGAAAACAAAGCCGACCAAGAGAAGGCGCGGTCGATTGAAGTAAACTTTGAAGACTAGAACAAGAAGCCGATTTCTCTGAAAAATGATCATTATGTAGTTGGATTCAATGACCATTCAATCAAAGAAATTATGCACGTCAACATGGCCGTTGGAGACAAAACCAATTTAAATGAATCATGGTTGATTAAGCCAAATGCAAAGGCCATAATGACTCAACCAAGTTTGCTAATAGAAGAAACTCATTCTGGAGTTAAGCCAACAGACCATGAGATGGTGATAGATATACAAATCAACATGGTCATCGAAGACAGAGCCAAATTCAACAAAGTTTTGGCCAAAATCGATGCATGGCTAAACCTTGGCCAATCCAAAATTTTATACCACACAACTTACTTTAAGGCCGAAGATCAGGAGAATTTGGTTGATCTATTATGCACATCTCTTTACAGTTTTCACAGGCCTTTAGTCGAAGCTAATAACACTTGTAAACCAAAGCTTGGAGTCAAGCATCGTTGGCCGCCGTTTGGCCATCACGAGTCATTACTCTAACTCTATATTTATGTGTGGTCGAAACTTTATTTTTTGGCTAAGACTCTTTGATCAAGTCTCTTAATTTTCTCAATTTAACATTATTAGCTAAAACCTTATTTTTGGCCGAGATTCTCTTAAGATACTACTCAACCATATGATTTGCAAATGCAAACCAATCGGTTAAAAGATCAGTATCGAGAACACATACTTTATTTCTTGATAATCAGACCATCATATTAAAGTCACTGCACTTAGGCCAATTTGTTCAAGTAATTATGCTCAAGCCGATTTGCTTAGGCCATTCGGTTCAAATACTCATGATGAGAACATACTCTTGAATTGGCTTACCATTTGAATGTGAGGTCCAACGAGCATAAATATAGGTCATCAATAGAACAAGCCAATGAGGTTCAAATAAAAATTAGCATTCAATTCGATAAATTCATCAGCCGATAACAACTCTGAGCTGTAGTTATCAGTTGACACGAGTTTGTTCACTTATTGGCTTGTGTTGGCTCATTTATTGGATGGTTTCCTTATTAGCTTGAGTACTATCATTTGTTGGCTTACTTGAGCATTCACTTATCGGCCTCCTCATGTTCCATCTCCTTATTGGCTTCCATGAGTTTCTCTTACTTATTGGCATACTCAAGTACTATTTCACATCTTGGCTTGAGTTTTCCATTGCTTTTGTCCATCAAATCTTGCAAGAAGCATCATTGGTTAATAACTCATGTATTTCTCTTGAACCAACTTCATTGGCTAGGCTAGTGACAACCTTACTAATATACAAATTTCTGGCTTATTCGGCGACAAGCGCCGAAAGCCAAGAAACTTGGGGGCGGGGGAGGGGGGGGGGGGCGGGCAATGGCATTATATATGCATTTAAGCCAAAAATAAAAAGGGTGATAAAATAAAATATTTTGAAAGAGGGCCAATTTGAACAATACTTGATACCTAGCCAACCTGAATGAAAATCGTCTTCCTTGATGGCTTACTCTCTCTTTTATTGGCCAACTTGGATTTTCTTAGTAATTGGCCAACTTGAGCTTTTTTATGTGTTGGCTTACTCAAAATAGAGTGCTTGTTGGCTTCCATAAGTCACTCTCTCTTGTTGGCTTACTCCTCCTCACTTTGCCCAAAATTGTTTCTCTTGATGGTTTACTTTCTCTTACTTGGCCAACTTAGACTTTTCTATAAATTGACCAACTTGAGCTTTTTCATGTGTTGGCTTACCCAAAATAGCTTTGTTGGCTTCCTTGAGATTTTTCATGCATTGGCCAACTTAAAATTTGGACTCCTTTGTTGGCTTACTCTCTCTCACTTGAAGCCATTGGCCAACTTAAGACTTTTCATTGTTGGCTTACCCAAAATAGCTTTGTTGGCTTCCTTGAGATTTTTCACGTGTTGGCCACCAAGAACTATAAATTGGCTTTTTTGTGATATATATATATATATACACATTTTTTACATTTGTTGGCTAATCCTTAACATTGTTCACTCGTTGGCTTCTACAAGCCACTCTCACTTATTGGCCAATCTCCAGTTCTATCAATCCACTAAGCTCGAGTAAGTTAATGTTAGCCTTCGTTAGCCGATTTGCCTATTCATTCTCCTGTTGGCCTATTTGGACGTTAATATTCGTTGGCTTCCATTAATCTATTGACTTGTTGGCCACCATAAGATATATTCACGTGTTGACCTGCTCAAACTTGTTCATTAGCTTACTCATGAACAACTCACTTATCTACTCGAATGTCATTTGATCAAGTTGTCCAATTATTTACTCATTAGAGCGTGAATATAGAAGCCAACTTATCAACTTGGATTTTAGCCAATAAATTTGGTTCGGTAAATTATTGAATGAGGGTTTAACACTCAAGCTGATGTCCTGAAACCTCGTTAGACAAAGAAAATACATTCTAGCCATCAGGGAGCAAACGGGGGACATATATACATGAGTTTTTCAGAAGTCGATTAGGAGGCCAAGTTGACTCAAATTTCTCAACCACTCGGTGACAATGTTTGTACCCACAATTTGCATGTCCACTCAAACATAGCTAATGTGCATAGTTATTGAATGACTTCTAATTACAATTAGCCGCACAACAAGTAATTGGGCCGATAGCCAAAAATGTTGGTCGATGAATAATTGGACAGTTTGGTCCAAGATGAGTCAGATAAGAGTTAGACCTTTAGTTATCGGCCGGCCCATAGTTATCAATTTAAAAAGAGATTTATTGTCTAAAAGCCCAATGGCCAATACTCTAGTCAGTTTCCAACTCGAATTCAACTTGGGAAGATAATAGCCAATTGACAGAAAAGGGCGATGAGCGATAAAGATAAAATTTGATCAAGTTAGTATTCTAATCGAGTTGAAGTTTGTTATCCGATAATGAGAGTTCAATCCAAGGTATTCTACAGTCTACTTCAAGATTAATTACAGCCGTTGATGATGACCATCAGAGCCGATCAAGAAAGAGTCCAGCTTCAAGTCAGCCGACGATAAGTATTTGAGCCAAATCAAGATAGAGTCATTGAGCAAGAGGAGGCCGAATTCCACTCATCTTCAAAGAGTCAAGAGATCAGTTCAAGTCACAAAGCAACCAATATAAATAGAAGCATCTACAGAAGACAACGCACACACATAACTCCAACCAAAACTCCATCATGGGCTTCCTTTTATTTTTCTTAGCTCCAGATTAGTTTCATTGTCTTTTCAATTCTTAGCTGTTAGCCCTGCTAGTTCAAGTCATTTCCCTTCTTGTTCCTTGTAACCTAGTATCGATATTTCAATTGTTTCCGTTGTTACTTTTTTTTTTGTAATAGTTGAATAGTTTTATTCTTGAAGCCGTTTACTTCTTTGCTCTTTACATTATCATTCATTTAGTTTCTTGCAATTTACTTTCTTGTTCTTTGTTTTTCTGCACTTAATTTAGAGTTTACGTCCTTGCTCTTTTACTATTGTGTTTATGCTATTTACTTTCCCTCTCTTAGTCTAGAGTTTACTTCTTCGCTCTCCTGTTATCGTACTCTACGTTTATGCACTAGCAGTAGTTATAACTTAATTGTTCAATTACTAATCACTATTTTCTTCGTCCATTGAACAACTAGAAAGTCCTTGTCTCTAAGGCATTGAACCCTCAGCCGAGATTGTTCCTTCCTCGGCTTTCAATCACTTAACGAAGTTAGAAAAGTGCACTATATCTACTATATCTACAATTGCACGCTTGGCTTTTTGGCAATGTGCTGGCACTCCCGCAATCTACTCATCAAGAAGGACGTTTGTTCCTTGATCTCTCAGCCATCTAGGCTGATGTGATTTTTAGAGGCAACATCTTTTGGCACGTCCAGTGGGACACTAAATATTTTTAGGCGTTGTTCGTACCATGCAATTCAATCGATCACAAAATAATTTGTATGAACCGAATACGGCTGACTCAAGTGTCAGCCAACATGGCTATAATTATCAAAATTATGGTTTGGAGCAACTTAATATTGGCTGAGGTTACTACCAAACCTTTGGCCAAAATATGAATGGCCAATTGGGCCATGGTAACTGGCATGGTTATAATTCTAATATACACATGTATGAGCCAACTAACAATTCTATTGGCCAAAATTGTCACTCTCAATTGGCCGATAAAAATTATCATGAGCCAAGGTATACCAATTATGGTCAATATAACCATGATAGTCAATTTGAGAACGGTTTGTCTAACCCTAGATATGGCTACAATGGGCAATACATCAATGGTAACCAATATGGTTATACTTCGGCATATGGTTATAATGGACAAAGTTATGGCTTCAACCAATTCCAAGTTAAGCCACAAGCTGATAACGAAATCGTTCACAACCAAGTTTCAAGAGATCAAAATGCTTATGCTGGTTTGAATGGTAGAGCTGATAAGACCAAACTGAAGGTTGAGGCACCTCAAGACTTTAGAGAAGTTTCCAAGGAAATTGTGGCTAAAGTTTGGGCTAATTGGCCAACCCACCCTTATCAGCCCCCCGCTACAAGACCTACATGGCAACATTTTCTGTCTCCCAAAGAATTTCCAAAACAAGTGGAAGTGATAAGCCTAGTAGACCCAGTAGGAAATTTTGATAAAGTAGAGCCTATAGTCAATGAAGAAGAATTCAAAGTAAAAGAGATATGTTAGAAAGAAGTCGTTGATTCGCCAATCTTTTGGGGAAGGTTTCATGAACCATATTTTGTCTTGACAAAACCACCCTTCTTGACCAAGGACAAGCGAAAAGTATATGTTCTATTGTCTTAGGAAAGCAATAACAAAAAGAGCATGAAGGATTAGGAGTCAACTTACACTTGAAAAGATTTGATTTGGTAACAAGAGCATTAGAAACCACCCTCCACATAAATTTTTTAATTTTTGGTAGCATATGTAGAGATGATAGACGCATCCAAATAATTGGATCAGTGATATGAGAGTGATGAGCATGAGGTACCACCATATAGGAAGATTTGAGGTGAGCAACGTAGTAGCCTAACCGAACTGTATAGTTGCCACACTTATTCAATGACCAAATCAGTTTATCTGGCATAGAAGAATTAACCAAAGGAATAGCTAAGATTGCCGGACTCTGATCCAAAGAGACATGCCCCACAATAGATGTCATGTTTCGACCCGAACCTAAATTTATAGATTTACGGGTCTTTCGGACGGTAAACGAGAGTTATTTTAATTTTCAGCTTCGTTTCGAACTTTTAGGGGGTCCTAAAAATTGAATTTTTTGAGCCAAAATTTAGGAAAACTTTTTTACGAAAGTTGTAGAGAATGTTAAACCGAGCTCGTGCATACTTGGTTCGTAAAAATCGGAGTTAGTATGTGAAAGTTATAAGTGAAATACAGAAATTACTGTATATAGTAAATGGTATATATTTGAATTTTTACTGTGGAAGCTTGGTAAGTCCCATTTTTCTCTCTCTCCTCCCCCGTGCTCCCTCTCTCTCTCTTCAACCACCACTGTTCACCGCAACTGACAGCAAACCCAACCACCTGGAAGTGAACTGCGACCGCTGTTTGCTTCCTTTCCTCGTCCTGAACACGCCTGCGGTGGTAGCATGCCGAATCTGGGCCGGAAAACGATGAACCAAGCCGTGGAAGTTCACTGTAGCAAAATGGGTCAACGCCGAGTTCTCCAGATTTCGGCCACCAAAACCAGCCAAATTTGACCGATCAGAAGCGTCTTGAGACGTATATCATCCTCCCCAAAGCTTTTGCCCAGAATCGAAGAATGGAGGAAAAAAGCATAATTGGAAAATGTCACTGTACTCCAGATTGCTTAATTGTTCGGCCATTTAGGTATTTTCTGACTTTGCCACAGTTGAGAAATTTGTTGGAAATGTTGAGACGGTGTTGTACATGAAATTTGGCGACAATCAGAGCTGGTGGAGATGGCGTGTATTCCGCGCCGCCACGGTGGCTGGCATGTGGTGGCGCTTCTGGCTACTCTATGACTTCAATTTTAAGCCCATTAAATCCTACAAATATTGTAGAGCTTATAGGAAGTTTGGTGAAGATTGGTAAAGTGTTGAATTTATTATGAATTTCTGAAAATTAAGAGTTTTGATTATCGATTTATGAGAATCCGACCGTCGGATTTTTTTGGAATTTATCTTATAAATTGTAAATCGACGAATAGAATTTGTTGGTGAAGTTTGGATTAAATCATTGGAGAATTGATAGCGTAGAGATTAAAGGAGACGATTAGAAATTCATTTTAATTATCGTAAAGTTAATTTTCGTCCTGTAATTATTTTGCTTACGCGCGATTATTTTTGTACAATACGTGAGAAACCTCCATTCGAGGAAACTTGGAATAAATGGCAAGCTTAGCCGTATACTATAAGTGGACTTTTATTTTGAAATAAAGAAGCATGCAAATAAAATCCTTAAATTAATAGTTTTACTATTTTAATTATATGGATTAACTCACCGAGCATGTCAATTCGGATTAGAATTATAATTTTGGTATCAATTAATTTTTCTTTATGAATCTTGTTTATGAAATTATTATGCTCGGCATTGGATTCATATTTTGTATACGAGAATATGATTTATATTTTATTTAGCTTTATGAAATTCAACATTTATTTGGAGATTTCGGAATCATGATTAATTTGCAAAGGTTATGTTTTATCTTGATTTTTTTTATTTGACATTATGAATTTATGTGATTTTTCGACGAATTATTTTCCGAAGAGATTTCTGGAATTTATTATTATATGCTATTCATTTACTTTGAGAATTTTTGTAATATTATCGAAAATGAGATTTTCGGTGGATTAACAATTATTATTATTTTTCTCGCCTTTTTAGTTTTGACCTTGAGATTATCTTGGCGTATGGAGCACGTCATGGGAAATTCATTTGCGAGATTTGGGAAGTTTTATGGATTTATTGGTTTTCAGATTTCTTATGCCATACGTTGGGTGATTATTTATCATGCTAGCATTGAATCCACCTATGTGGCGATGTGACAAGGTCACAGAAGCCTGTCCGCCTTTGTGGCACTAGTTACTGTCTTTGTGACAGTAACGCTGAAGCCCAGTATCTTGATTGCTACACTTAGTGACGTAAGGGCATATAACGGGAGTATGAGAGTACTTTAGCCTAGAGGGCTATCACCTGAGCCTGAGTGGCTCACCTATATGGCAAATTACCTTCCCCATATTATATTTTAAAATTTTTGACTAGCGGGACTAGTCTGATTATTTATTGGCAAAGCTGACACGTTTTGTTGGAGTTCCGAGCTTTATTAAATAATTTTCAAAGGTGTTGTACAAATTAGCTCGAAAGATTATTTTACAAAAATTGCATGCATAAGACTTTAAAAGAAATACTTGAGGGAAAAGTATAATTTCTTTTTACTTCAAATATTTATGAGACATTTATTTTTGTCTATTCACTTTAATGTGCTTTTAAATTATTTTTCTCCTGGGCCATTTGGTTTTAAATGCCCAGTTTGCAGGTCAGATAGTCGAGGTTGGGCGTACATGGAGTTGAGGTATAGCTAGCACTACTTCCGCATTGTAGGATCTATCGATCATTTATCCTCTTTTCGTTTGTTTTAGAATTGCTCTGATAACCTATGAATTTTTGCTTAATGTGAAAATGAGGTTGTTGGTATTTAGGGAGCATGATGGCTCCAGGAGTATAAGGACGGCATGCTTAGATGTGTGGTTTAAATTTTTTGCAGGTTAGGGTTGTCCAGTTTTGTGGAAAGTTCTATTGAACTTTCTCAAAAAATAGACCCCGCAGTGCCAACTGGAATTTTAGGGTGAAATTCTGAGTCAAGTCCCGTTATGTCAAATCCTAAGAGAGAGAAAATCAGTCAATCAAAGAAGAGATAGAAATAGTAAAATCAGCTCGAGGTGGAGGAGTTAACCGATGCTCCTTCATATGAGGAATCCAATTTGAATCCCAAACTAAAATATGCAAACCATTTCCCACTCTCCAAAGAGTATTTGATTTAAAAAGTTCTCGACCATGTAATAAACTAGCCCACAACCAAGAAGGTGAAGAACCAAGACGAGCCTCCATAAAAGAAAAAGAAGGGAAATAATGGTGTTTAAGCATCATTACCCAAACAGGAGACGGATTGGTAAGAATCCTCCATCCCTGTTTAGCTAACAAAGCTTGATTAAACTCGGTCAAATCCCGAAAAACCATTCGTCCTTGAGCCTTTGAGAAACCTAAATAATGCCAACTTTTCCAATGAATACCTTGAGCTCCTTTATTTCCCCACCAAAACCTTGCTATTTCAGAAGCAATCTGAGTACAGAGAGACTTTGGAAACCAAAAACAGCCTATTGGGTAAGTTGGAATAGGCGTTGAAATAGACTTGATTAAAACCTCCTTTCCTGCTTGAGTTAAAATTTGTTGCTTCCAACCCTGAAATTTACGGGACACTGTATCTCTAATATAAGCTAAGGAAGCACATTTAGATCGTCCCCAAATCGTTGGAAGACCCAGATACCTCCCAGGATTAGAAACATCTATAATCCCAAATAAAGCTGTTATAACTCTTATCACAATTATAAGAATATTGGGACTGAAATAAAGAGATGACTTGGAGTAATTTATTTGTTGACCAGAAGCCACACCATAAGCTTTGAGTAAGTAAAGTCGGTTATAGGCATTAGAAACTGAGGCTCCCAAGAAAAACAAGGAGTCATCAGCAAACAACAGATGGCTAACTGGTGAACCGTTATGAGAAATAGATGCCGGAGATAACCAGCATACAGAGCAAGCCTTACGAACTCAGGATTGCAATGGGTTTGGTGTGCAAGAAAGTTGGTGGTGTAGAAACAACTGGGGAACAGGAGCTAATTACCAATAGGTCTATTGTTTGAGTGATATAGATAAGAAATAACTAGCTATGCTATGCAGGAGTTATTGCTCGAAAGTTTAGAAGGTGGAAGGAAGTTATGGTAAAGCCTCGTGTTTCCCATACTCGGGTAAAGATTGAAAAACCAGAAGGCGGCCCATCTCGTCTAATCTCTTCCATTATTTCCAGTCTCATTGTATTACTTTCCAATCTCAGTAATTTAGGTCATCATACTGTGATTACACAAACAAATGTAAATTAAAGACGTGGCAAGAACCTATGCTCATGCATTGTTCTTTGCCCATCCTTCTATGCTATGTCACGGGGATTATATATATGGTTATGCCGGATCTGAGCCTTAGGCCAAATGTAACCTACAAATGAGTTGTGGTGTAGAAGACCAAGAAACTTCACAAGTCTTCTGGTGACTCAAATATTAAAGGTATTAGAGACCCATAAGGCTACAATCTAGAAAAACATCTGCACTATAACCAAACTATAGAAAGATAAACCATCGGTCTCAAGCAAGTGACCACAATGAAGCAACAGAAGATTAAATGATTCCTCGGTCACTGCCTTGACCTTTCATTTTGATACTTCTGAGAAAAGAAACACTAACATAACATAAATAAGCAGGCCAAGTGGACTTGTCCCCAGAGTGGCAGGCTCAAGGTGAACTTCGATGGGGCATTAAAACAGGGATGCCGGGATGGTGTGGGAGTGATTTTTTGAGGGTCTAATGGAGATTTCATCAGTGTTATGTGCAAGGTTGTGGAGCATGCAGATTCTGCTTTAGGCATGGAGGCCATTGCTCTACGTGAGGCACTTGTCTGGGTAATCCAACGTGGTTGGCACAATGTCAATATGGAGAGTGACTGTGTGGCTCTTATTGCTGCCATGGGTGGAAGGGAGGATGATTTCTCTGAGGTAGGACGTCCAATTGATGACTGCAAGGCTCTTGCAGCAGTTATTCATGGTATTTCTTTTTGCCATACTGACCGTGAAGCGAATAGTGTAGCAGATAGACTTATGCACTTCGCTAGTTCATCTATTGATGATGTTTGTTATTTTGAACAGACTCCTACTATTAATCAGGATGTCGTCTTCAAAGATTTATGTAATGCACACCGGGGTCAAGGCCTATATCCCCCGAAGTGTGTAACTTTTAACATCAATAAATGTTGAGGTATTATTCCTCCTTTCAAAAGAAAAAATAATAAAAAAAAAGCATGAATGACCTTTTGATTAGAATGGGATGCCACCAGATGCCAAATTAATATTGCGTAAGAAACATGACCTTTTCGGATCCAGGATTGTCATAACCTGGTCATGATGAGCCTTGATCTAGTTGGAGGTATCACCCAGTGATGTTAGAATTCTAGCTAATGTTATATACAGAGTGGTTCACTTTGTACGTATCCTCAACTGTAACCTAATGCACAAATATATTCTAACTCCAACACATTTAAGGAACAAGAGTGTTGAAGTTGGAATTTTTGCATTGGGTGTGTTATAGTCAGTGTCTTTAAAGGCAAAATTGCGGTGAGCACGAGGCTCGTGTAGGCGAGCAGAAAATATCTCAGGGCGGCGACAAAAGCCTCACTGCGAGAAAGACGTTGGCGCCTCATGTTTTGCAGGAGCGGCACACTGATGCTCAGGAAAGCAAGTTTACGATGATGCGTATTTTTGTTTTTGTTTTTATTTTTTTTTATTTTTCGCCAATTTTACTCGGAACGTGTTTAGTTGTTCTATATTCATGATTATAGCAGCAATACACATCTAGAGGCGTGATTCAATAGGCATTCAAGGTTATCAATCTCAACCTTAATTGTTTCACGTAATTGTAGGATCTCTTGTTCTCCAAATACATAAGCTGACTTTGTGTTCTGATTGTATGATAAACAATTTTTGTTATTAAAAAGATTAATGGCCATGAATGAGAAAGAGAAAGAGAAAGATGGACCAGACAAAGCATGGAACATGGAAGTATATACACCAAATTGAAGCATATATGATAATTAGGTCTTTTTTATGTATGTCATATAGTATTATAAATTTATAATAGAGGCTTTGACCCACAAACCAATTTTTAGAGGAAACACTCCCCTTCACTCCACCAACAAATTAATATTCTTACTTACCCAATTTAAATGCAAAATATCTTTTTTAGGCACAACACAATCAAGAAATTATGGAGTGCTACTATCTTTGTCTATCTCTCATACTCAGGGTTAGTTTGGGATTGCTGTGACTCTTAAAAAAACACTGCTGCGTTATGTTGTGAGAATAATCAGTTGTGAATTAAAACAGGTTCGTGTTTGGTAAATGATACTTTTAAGGGGCCCTGACCACTTACCTAATTTAGGACAATATACTCCCACTTACTTCACTAAGAGTTTTTTATTCCCATTTACCCAATTTAATATTTGATGACAGTTTTGCCCTTAACTCAATTAATTAATTACATGTGCATCTCCCTGTCTCTCTCCACTCTCCCTGATCTGCTCTCTCTCTCTCATCCCCTATTTTCCGACCTCTCTCTCCACTCTCCCCGATATGGTCTTTCTCTCTCATCCCTCATTCTCTAATCTCTCTCTCTCTCTCCCCGATCTGCTCTTTCTCTCTCATCCCCATTCTCTGATCTCTCTCTCTTTCTCTCTCTCTCTCTCCCTCTCTCAAACCCATGGCTTCTCCGAAAAGAGCCCATCATCATCTTCAGAACCAGAGCGTCGACAGTCCGGCTCGACGTTGGTAGTTCAACCCTCCGACCCTCGCTTCCCTCCCAACTGCACCCCAACCTCGGGTGCCCAGCACCGCATCGGGATCACGCCAGATCCGAGTAGTAGGTGTCGCAGAGCTGGTTGCTAAGCCGGCCTCACACTCTGGTGGGTACCCATAGCACTTTTTTTTTTTTTTTAATGGGGAAGGAAAAAAGAAAAAAAAAAGTGAATGTGTGCAATTGAACATATAAATTGATCAATTGTGAGTATTCATTTTGGTTTTGGGTGTTTATGCAATTCACTTGAGGGCAATAATGTGATTATTACAAGGTAATAATATGATTATTGGGGGCGATAATATAATTATTAGGAGGCTGTAAAAGTAAAATGACAATTAGAATTGGTCTACTCATTTCATTTCATAGTCCTTTTATATAGGGATAGAATTACAACGGAAACATCGATTACATTAATGATACTAAATGCTGATTGATCCATAATTGTGCTGATTAATGGTAATCACTGATTCCTTAATTCCCTCTCCGTCAGTTGCTTTGACGAAGGCACACAATATGTTTTTCCTTTAACACTCCCCCTTGTGCCAAGTCAAAGCGAAATGGTGCATGAGTTGTTGTCTCACTAAAAACCTTGCCAAGTAACAACAAAACCCTGTGGGACAAAAAATACGCCTTGGTCGAAGGAAAAGAGCACAACGCACCTTTTACATTTGAGGATGACATGTGTGTGTTAGACTCCCCCTGACGTCTGCACCTCCCCCTGATACTTAAATTAATCATGAGAGATTGGAAAGTCTTCGCATTCCTATGCTTTTCACATGTTTCTCAAATATGGCCTTAGGGAATGATTTGGTGAACAAATCTGCCACATTCTCCTCAGATCTTACTTGATTCACTTGAATCTTGAGGAGGGCCTGTTGTTGTTTATTGTAGATAAACTTTGGCGATATGTGTTTTGTATTATCACCCTTGATATATCCTACCTTCATCTGTTCGATGCAAGTTGCATTATCTTCATAGATCCAAGTTGCATTATCTTCATAAATGCAAGTAGGCTCTTTAGTGGTAGAACTCAAACTACTAGTCCCTCGAATATGTGTGATGATAGCTCTTAACCATACACATTCACGAACCGCCTCATGTAGAGCAATGATCTCTGAGTGGTTCGAGGAGGTAGCCACAAGGGTTTGCTTGGTTGATCTCCAAGATATCGCTGTGTTCCCAATGGTGAATACATAACCAGTTTGAGAACGACCTTTATGTGGGTCAGAGAGGTATCCAGCATCAGCAAAACCAACCAAAATGTTATTTGGCGTTTCGGTGTAGTGAGTGGCGCTTTTGCCATCAACATTTCCTTTAGGGATTGCAGTTCCATTTGCGGTCCCTTTTGTCTCTCTGTAGGGAAAGAATAGTCCCAAGTCAATGGTTCCTTTTAGGTATCGAAAAATGTTCTTGATACCATTCCAATGACGTTGCGTTGGCGCTGAGCTAAATCTAGCTAACAAGTTCACTGAGAATGCAATGTCTGGTCGAGTACATTGGATTAAGTACAATAATGCGCCTATTGCACTTAGATAGGGAATTTCAGCTCCCAACATTTCTTTGTCATCTTCCTTTGGACGAAATGGATCTTTCCTTGCATCCAAACTTCGACCGATCATGGGAGTGCTAGCAGGATGCGCTTTGTCCATGTTATATCGCCTGACTTTTGGATATACGCAGACTGGTGGATTAGAATTCCATAAACTCGGTGTTCTAGTTCAAGGTCTAGATAGAATCGAGTTTTCCCAAGATCCTTCATCTCAAATTCGGATTTCAAGTAGCTCGCGGTTTCTCTTATTTCATCAAGAGTACCTATTATGTTCATATCATCTACATATACTGCTACAATTGCAAATCCGGAACTTGTTTTCTTTATGAATACGCAGGGGCATACTTCATCGTTCTTATATCCCTTCCCAATCAAGTAGTCACTTAGACGGATATACCACATCCGCCCGGATTGTTTCAATCCGTAAAGTGAGTGTTTCAACCTAATTGCAAACGCACTCCGTGGTTTAGAGTCACTTGACTTGGGTAATATAAGGCCATCTGGTACTTTCATATATATCTCTGAATCTTGATCCCCATAGAGATATGCAGTAACCACATCCATGAGCTGCATTTCCAGTCCTTCGGAAACTATTAAGCTAACTAAGTAGCGGAACGTTATAACGTCCATTACGGGAGAGTATGTCTCCTCGTAGTCAATTCCAGGGCATTGTGAGAAACCTTACGCCACAAGGCGAGCCTTGTACCTTAGGACTTCGTTCTTCTCATTACGCTTTCTGATAAAGACCCATTTATGTCCTACAGGCTTTACACTTGGTGGGGTTAGCACTACCGGATCAAATACCTGTCTCTTTGTCAGAGACTAATTCTGCCTGGATTGCTTCTTTCCATTTAGGCCAATCTGCTCTTTGTTGACACTCTGCAACAGAGTGTGGTTCGAAATCATCGTGCTCTATGATTTCTAGAGCAATAGTGTATGCAAATATATCATCAATGTGTATGGAAGATCTTTCTATCAACTCATACGTACTCTCATAATCCATTGAGATTTCTTTATTCTCTGGAATCATTTCAAACATCGGAGCATCTTTTAGTATTGATTCATGGACATAACTATAATCAGAGACAATCTCATGAGAGGGATTCTCTACATTGATGATTAATGGATCGATTTGTGCCTTACTCGCCCTCTCCTTCCTTGGGTGAGTGTCAATAGAACCAAGTGGCCTCCCACTCTTCCTTTGGGGAGCCACGGCCTCAACCACACCTCCACTAAGTGTGGTTGTAGTGCCTCTATCTGTGGCACTGTGCCCCTTGTTGGGGACTTCTAACCTTGCAGGCATATTTGCAGCTGGTATATGTGATCTCGTCACTTTTGCGATATCAGTAAAAGCATTAGGCATCAAATCTATGTTCTGAAGATCGATTATTCTTTTCACTTCACTTTCACATTGTGAAGTGCGGGGATCAAATGAGATAGAGTGGGGACAAACCACGACAATTTCTGTCATTCCCTTGGAAAATCCTTTTTCCTATCTCCCCCTAACGACGGGAAGACTGTCTCATTAAAGTGACAATCCGCAAATCTAGCGGTAAAGAGATCGCCTGTCAAGGGTTCCAAATAGCGGATAATTGTTGGGGATTCATATCCAACATAAATACTTAATCGTCTCTGAGGACCCATTTTGGTGCGCTGTGGAGGCGCAATAGGCACATATACTGCGCAACCAAATATGCATAAGTGTGAAATGTCAGGCTCATATCCAGTTACCAACTGGTACGCAAAAAATGGTTGGCTAGCAGTGGGTCTGAAATAAATAAGTAAAGCTGTGTGCAATATTGCATAACCCCATGCAGATATAGGCAAGTTGGTGCGCATAACTAATGCCCTAGCCACCATCTGTAGCCTTTTGATGATGGCTTCTGCGAGACCATTTTGTGTATGCACATGGGGTACAGGATGCTCTACATCGATCCCAATAGACATGCAATAATCATCAAATGATTTTAATGTAAACTCTCCAGCATTATCAAGCCTTATAGACTTGATGGGGTGATCAGGGTGGTGAGCCCTTAAGCGTATAATCTGTGCTAGAAGTTTTGCAAATGCAGCATTTCTTGTGGACAATAAGACGACATGTGACCAGCGTGTCGAGGCATCCACCAGAACCATAAAGTACTTGAATGGTCCACATTCTAGATGGACAGGTCCACAGATATCTCCTTGTATCCTTTGTAAGAATGGAATGTTTTATTTTGTATCTTTCGCATAGGAAGGTCTCGATCCTGTTTTTGCTAAAGAGCAGGCTTTGCAAAATGAGTGATGTGCTTTTGAAATAGTCAATGAGGCATAATGCGGGGGAGGTAGTGCTTCTGGTACTTCAGAAGGCAATGACTGCATTTGAGCAATACTAGGACCGACACCTTGCAGTGTGGCGGATTTTCCTCCCATTTTATTTTTCACTCGAAAGAAGGGATGTCCGTGTGAGTTCTTTAAAATACGGATCATCATGTCACGACCGGAGTGCCCTAGGCGGTCATGCCAAAGCCTGTATGAGTCAGTGTCCCACATTTCATTGTTGGTGACATCATATGATTCAATGATCCGAATCGTAGTGAGGTACAGTCCACTAGATTGACTCATAAGTTTCTTTAAAATGCGTTTCCTTCCACATTCATTAAAGGTAATATAAAGGTATTCAGTTACATTCTCACAATGTGTTTCTACATGATAATCGTTAGCACAAATATCTTTGAATTTTTAACAAGGTTCGATTAGCTCTTGGTGCATACAGAGCGTCTGTAACATTAAATATATCTCATATTCTTTAGAGTATTTCTATGTTATGTAGAATGATAATCTTTTCATTCAAATAATTTTTTCTTTTTCTGGATGTATTGCTTTACATCTTTATAGTGCGATTTCGAACCATGTAAATATGTGTAGTAAATAAATCTGAATAAATTCAGTGCTTCAGAATAAAATTCATATTAATTGATAAGCCAACGATAATCAAATCAAGGTCTTGTTCAGAAATCTAATTCATCAAACTATTATTGAAATAAACTTTAAGACCAAGTAGTAGTCTAATTAAAAATGAAGCATTATGTCTTCACAACTGTCTTTGGAAAATAAAATGAATAAAACAGATCAGTCAAGATTGAGAGCATCCATTGACTTAGCAAGTTCCTTTTTGCCATTGAAGTCTGCAACTGTAATGTTGACGTCTAGGTCATGACCTCATTCTTCCATATAGTGAGCTTCTTGTTCTTTAGACTCTCTATACCTCTTGTAATTGGCTGCCGCTCTGTTGCTTGCTTGGCAGTTCTTGTACCAATGCCCAATGTCTCCACACCTATAGCATGGTTCATTGTCAACTCTTTCCTTTTACATCTTGTGTCCACGATCCCCATGTCCCTTTCCACGTGGTGCATTGTTGCCACGTGGGTAGGGATTAGCACGTTTAAACCCCTTTGTATTGGAGTTCTTTCCACCTTTCATTTTTCCATAATTAGCCTCGGGAATTTTCTTTGTCCCAGTGGGCCTGGCATTGTTGTTCAAGAGAATCTCATTATGCCTCTCAGCCACTTGCAATAGGCTGATCAACTTATTGAAGGTTGTGATTCTTTTGTTGTCATACTCCAGCCTATACTGGTTCGCTAGTATAAGTGCTGAAGTAGGAAAAGTGGAAAGAGTCTTGTAGATCATATCATCTTCTGTGATTTCCCTTCCACAGAAATTGAGACGTCTCTTTAAGCGCAACATGTCCTTGTTGAAGTCATTGACCCTTTTATAGTCAAGCAAGCGGATTCCATTCCACTGAATAGCCAGTTCTAGGAGCAAAGTGTCATGAATGTTCCCAAAATGTCCCTTAAGGGTATCCCACAGTTCTTTAGGTGTCTTCAACTGAAGGTACTCCCAGCGTAGGCTAGGATCAATATGTTTCCTCAAAAACATTAAGGCATCTGCTTTCACCTTATCAGACGGTCTATCGTCTTTGGGGTCAGTGGGAGTTTTCATGGTGGTAGTGTATTCTTTTGCCACAAAAACAGTTTCTACATCGGAAACCCAACGGTGGTACTCAAGTCCTTCTGAGTCCAAAATGTCAAATTCAGGTCGAGTTAGATCAGCCATCTACATAAAACAAGAGAGAAGATATAAATTACGCAGTCATAAAGACATCCACGTAAATTATTTTCCAATCCTATGAATTAGATTTTAAGACCAAAATTTATAATGGTCACATTTTTTCTTTCGATGCTATGTGAAAATGCTTTATCACAGTACGTGTGTATAATGCGCATGAATTTTCATTATCATGGCAAAATGGAATTTTATATGTTGCATTACAAAAATAACTATAACACATTTAATAATAAATAAAACATAGCATATAAAAATAAATTACATGACATGCTCAAATTGCACAAACCTACAACGAAATATATGCTGCATATAATAATAGTAATAATATATCATGCGTAAAATAAAATATAAACAATAGCATAATATAAAACATGCGAAGGCATAATTTATAAAAGCGTAAATAAAATAAAAAACATGCTCAAAATTGCATAAATAATAAAGTATAAAGCATGCTAAAAAATAGTAGACAAAAATGAAAATCACATGCTTCAGATTCCACGAATATATATAACAAGCAATAAAATAGCATGCTCAAAATAAAATAAAAAAAATTCTAATTATAAATAATTAAATATACCATAGTATGAAAATAAAAGAGAACATACTTGGTGTCGAGAAAAACAATCCTAACGCATGCGCGTGTTGATGCAGGCGTACGTAGCGATGTTTATTTTTTTTCCGGGTTCTTCTGATTTGTTGGGCTGCAGGGCCTTTTTTCTTTTTCTTGGCCACAGGGCCTGTTTCCCTTATTTTCTGGGCCTCTCTTTTCTTTGGGCCACCCCTTTTTTTCGTGTTGGGCAGTTTTTTTTTTTTTGGGTCGGGTCCCCCTTGTTCTGCTCTTTGTTTTTCTTTTCTCTCGTTTTCCCTTCTTCTGGTTTGCAGACAACTCGATTTGATATTGAGGCAGCGGCTGGAGGCTGCAGGCTAGGCTATTGCATGTCGAGCGTGGGCAGGCTGTAAGGCGCGGATGCGCTGCAGGGATCAGTGATGCGCGTGGTGGGTGAAGACAGCAACTAGGCGGGGATGGCTACTGTGGACGCGTGGAGGACTGCTGCAGGCGAGGTTGGGTCGGTTGTTTGGGCAGTGTAGGTACCGGGAGGGGGTGGGGGGCAGTGAAGGGTAGCGACTGGATCTGCAGGGATCGGCAGCAAGGTGCAGAGGCGATGGAGTCAGGGCAGTTTTGGGGAAGAAGGAAAATTCGTATGGGTGCCCTTAGCAATTCGATGGAGGCCGGTCTGTGCGCTCCGGCGGGTGGTGGCCTGGGCTAGACAGTGGGCTGGGATGCGAGGAGGCGCGGGGATAAGGTCGGTTTGGAAAGGACTGGTCTGAATTTTTTTTTCACGGTGGCTGAAGGAGGAAAAAAAAATTCTCTAGGGTTTTTGGGGTTTATATTCTCTTTGAAACTAGAAATTTTTTCGCTTGGCTATTGCTCTGAGCGTGCTGATAACGTGTAAAAGTAAAATGACAATTAGAATTGGTCTACTCATTTCATTTCATAGTCCCTTTATATAGGGATAGAATTACAACGGAAACATCGATTACATTAATGATACTAAATGCTGATTGATCCGTAATTGTGCTGATTGATGGTAATCACTGATTCCTTGATTCCCTCTCCGTCAGTTACTTTGACGAAGACACACAATATGTTTTTCCTTTAACAGACGCAATAATATGATTATTGGGTGGCAATAATATGATTATTTGGTGGCAATAATATGATTATTTGGTGGCAATAATATGGTTACTGGGTATTATTAAGGGACAATAAATTCAGACGCCGGAATCCAGTCACCAGTCCGGCTACCGGATTCTGATGACCGGTTGCCGGATTCCGGTCACCGGTAGCCGGAGTACCGTCACCAGTTGCCGGATTCCGGTCACCGGTCACCAGAGTCTGGCAAGGTCTCCGATGACTTCTCTCCCTAAGTGAAAAAAGGAGAGAGCAAAAAAGTCCCAAAAATAAATAAAAAAGAATTAAAAATAATAATTAATTAGGTATTAGGAAAATAATCTCTTAAAGTGTTTGGATAAGTGGGCAATCTCTTAGAGTGTTTGGGCAAGTGTGCATAATTAACTCTAAAATTGGCAAAATGATCATTTCTCCTACTTTTAAAAGTGTTGTCAGTACATAAAACACTTCAAAGCATGTTTTAATCGAAAGCTGCTTCTAAAAGCAACTTTTAGGTTGTTTCTAAAATCTACTGCCAGTGATATATAATTTTCAATTAAAGCTATTTTTTATTTATTTACCAAATACAATTAAATCTAAAATTTTAGAGAAAAACTGATTTTTTTTTTAAAACGAAGCAATCCCAAATGAGGCCTCACTCCCCCCCCCCCCTTCACATCGTCACTCTATTTCGAAAGGTTCTTCGGCGTCTGATCATTTCATGGCAGAAGCTTCTGGTCAATGTCGTTGACCTCTTTCAGGCATCTCTTGGCCCTAGCTCCACCACTCTTTGCCTCTCCAATCGAAGCCCAATCCCAATCCCAAGAAATCGTACGGCCAAGACGGTGATGAGGATTAGGGAAAGTGTGTGAAAGAGGAAATTGTTGAGGAGGAGGAAGACGAGGTTAAGGAATTGCAGGATGAGGAAGATAGTGATAAGGGAGTGCCCAATTCCAAAGGAAGGCGTGATGGCTCCGGCAAATGGAAGTTGAGCGATGGAGGGAATTTGAGATTTGTTAAGAAGACCAAGAGTGGTAGAGATGTAGCTATTAATGGCCTGAAGGCTAATTTGATTGAGCCTACTACTAATGCTGAGTGTAAGTATTCAGATTTTGAAGGCTGTGCTTTCAGAGTTGTCCACCCAAATCATCCAATTCCCACCGACAGTACTCGCCGAAAGGGTGGCAAATGGGGTAAAGGGTTGTGATTTCTCAATTAAGAGGTTTCAGATGTTGCTGCCGTTTCTTGCGCATTTTTGGTTTCAAAGTTTAATTATCAGCCTGAGCTCTTGTAGGAGTGTAGTTATGTTGAACTCATCTTACATTAATATGCCAAAAAGAGAACTAGAATTTAGTTTGGTTGGTTGGCAATTATCATTTTCAACTTGACGTTGTCCACAAATTCCTTAAAGCAAAGTAATTTGGGGGTGGGGTTCATCAACTCTTTCCCTAGTGCCTGCGTCTTTCTGGCTCTTCTCCTCTCCATGTAACTTTAGTTTGCTATTACATCTTAGGGCTAAATACTGGTTACTATCCTGTGGTTTAGATCCAAAATCAATTCAGTTCCAGGACTTTTAATTTCATCAAAAGACCCCTACACTTTCAATTTTGATCTAATAGATACAATTCATTAATACTTTGTTATGGGTTCAAGTTATAGTTGAATTATTTGCTGAAAACTATTTATTTTTAATAGTATGACTCACTCTTAAATTGACTAGAAGTGGCCTGCAAACACCACATCATAAAACATAGTTCAGATATGAGCCACGTTAACAAGTTAAATAACTCAATTGTCGGAAAACTAACAAATTAGACCTATTAGATCAAAATTGAAAGTGCAAGTGTTTTTGATGAAATTAGAAGTTTAAGGACTGAATTGATTTTGGACCCAAACTACATAGTAGTAATCTGTATTTAGCCCTACATCTTATTTATTATTGGATTAAATACTATTTAGTCCTTGAGCTTTTGACCATAAAACACTTCAGTCACCGGCCTTCTAATTTCATACGTTTAGTCCTTGTACTTCAATATTTGGAACCAATAGGTCCTTACCATCTAAAACCTCCATTAAGTTGCAGTAAAATGTCTATTATGCCCTAATTTTTTTAAAATAAATTTATTCTTTTTTTAAAAAATATTTTTTCTTTTTCTTTCTTTTTTTAATTTTTTTCTTCCTTTTATAAAATAAATAAATAAATTAATTAATTAAAAAAATGAGGGCATAATAGACATTCCGCCGGGACCTAACAGAGATTTTGGACGACAATGACCTATTAGTTCGAAATTTTGAAATACAATGACTAAACGTGTGAAATTAGAAGGCCAGGGACTGAAATGTTTTATGGTCAAAAGCTCAAGGACTAAACAGTATTTAGTCCTTAATTATTTGTTTGTGTTTGTCTTCCCTGTAAGAGATCTTCTATTCATACCTCTAAAATTGGTATTTGGACCTCTTTTTTTTTTCAAGAGATAGTTGACTTTGTCAATTCATGTCAAATTACCAATAAAGACACAAAAGAGAGAGAAAAAAAATTAAAAAGTACTTTCCCTTTTAGAGGTATGAAATCAACAAATGGTCATCCTCATGCCATTTTTTCCCTTTTGTTTTTGTTATGGTCTTCATCCTTACCAAGTAGCAGAGAAATCAACAGACTAGTTCCTTACTTTGTAGTTCCTCGAGTCAATTTCGGATATGCAATATTCTCTAACAAAAACACCAACATACCACTTTCTCTTAAAATCATACTCATGATCCATTGGAGCGTACTGTTCCTATCGAGCAAATATATGAAACGAGGGAATCTTAGGAAGTTAAAGAAATGAACTGCTCTTGGCCTCTAAAGATGCATATGCCTACAAAATACAACAATAAGAAAAGGGAGGGGGGGGGGGGGGGGGGGGGGGGGGAGGGAGAGAGAGGGCTATCAACTGAAAGCTTCTTATTCTTCTTCTTTTTTTCTTTTTTTTAAAGCTTAGTTGTATCAAGAGTAAAATAATATTGTGAAATGTTCAAAAATTGATGAAGATCTAACTATCAATTTTGGAGGTATATAAATAGAACACTCTAAAAAAAAAGTTTTTATTGATGTTATTCGATGATGGGTATTATGGAAAAATTAGGGAGGTGTAGATAGCATATTGGTTATTTATAAAAGTAAGTTGGAGATCTATTAAGTGGGGAGGTCTAAATACCAATTTTGGAGGTATGAATAGAAGCTCACTCCCGGTAATTAACATTCATGTAACAAATGGAACTACTGCTTTGCAAAAGAAAGGTGAGTTCTTTGGTTGTCAAAAAAATGTTTGGTAAAACAGGGGCACTAGGCCCAAAATAAAAGAAAAAAGAAAAGAATAGAAAAAAAACTACGTACAAATGTTTTATAGCGGGACCCCTCATATTTTTCCTCAATCAAAATTTATTTTTCTTATTTTAAGGAAGTTAGTCTCCCTTCCTCACAATAAATTTTTATTGTCCCCCATTAATACCCAATAAACTTTTATTCCCACCCCCCTCCCTCCCCCCCCCCCCCCCCAAAAAAAAAAAAACCCCCTCAAAATAAAATGTTTTCAATTGACGTAATCTTCCTATCTTCTTCCTCAATCGAAGTTTATTTTTCTAATTTTAGGGAAATTAGTATCTCTTCCCCCCAATGAACTTTTATTGCCCCAATAAAAGCAAATAAATTTTTATTAGGGGGCAATGAAAATCTCGGGCGACCTCTTCAGTGACCTATAAGATTCCAGACTGCCTCTTTCAGGAATTCCCGATGAGGTTTTCAGAAAAGTCCAGTGACCTGAGTCCTGCGAAGTCTCCAATGACTTTTCTCTCTCTAAGTGACAAAGGAAGAGAAGGCAAAATTGTCTCAAAAATAATTTTAAAAAAAAACTTAATTGGGTATTAGGGTAAAAAATATGTAATTTACTGGGTAAATGGTCAATCTTCTAAGATGTTTGGTTAAGTGAGGTTAGTATAGCTCAAATTTGGGTAAATTAACATTTTTCCTTTACATATATATACTGGTATTTAGAGAAATCTCTCGCCTAAAGAAACCCTAAGGTCGGGCTTATTCCGATTGGGAAATCATTCTCATTCGGTGGCGCCCGGAAGTCTGGGTTGGCCTCCCGCCTTGCCGCTGTCATGGGGTTTGCTACCAGACGGGAGATCGATATCTACTGTTCCTAGGGCTCAGTTGAAGGAAGTTTTTCTCGGGGCTTTGTCAAATGGTTTGGTCGGGCTAGTACTGTGAGGCGATGGTCGTGTAATTACCTGGATTTTCATTCTAATTTCGTGTATTTTGCGTGAAATTAATAACAGTGCGTTTGAGTGAGAAAATTATAAGATTAGTAAGAATTTATAAATGATAGAATCTTTAACTCCATCAATCTAAAATTTCATTAATTGCAATTTCTATTGTTTTGTTGCATCTATTTAAAATTCGAAATGTGTAATAAATTAAGAAAGTTTAAAACAAATAAAAAGATAAAATAGTAAAAAGTCTTGTTTTGGATGTAAAAAATTGAATAGTAGAAAGGAATTCGTAAATGACCCCTATTTTGGTGGAAATTGAAATGAGGAATTTAAATAATGAATTCCTTCGTTTTTTGTTCCTAAAATTTCCAATTTGATAATGTCAAACAAGAGAATTGACATTTAAGAATTATGAAATCCTCACTTTCAATTAAATTTCATCATTTTTTCCCTCATCCAAACACACTCTAAAAGTCTCAGTTGGTACAAATTATGGTTTCGATGCCTTGTCCTTGTGATTAATCCAGAAATAAAAATTATTTTGGATAATTATTCACTCGGAATGCTTCGACTTAAGGGTTGACTTTTTATACGTTGCGATTTTATGAAAACTTTCTTCACATAAATCGTAGAGCGCGTCGATATGAGTTTGTACACATACGGAACGCGAAAATCGGAGTTCTTATGAAGAAGTTATGGCCAATGAAAAAAGTTTCCATTTTCGTACAAAGGGAAAATTGCAGAAAATTGCAAAAAAAGCCCTAGTTTCCAAAACAGGAAATCGAACACACACTCGCTCTCTCCCCCTTAACCAAAAATCGCCTCAGATCTTCGTCCGGCCACCGTTGGCCGCTCCACTTGCCTAATCACTTCGTCTCTCCTCCTTCTTCAAGTCTATAGCAGCTTTGTGGCACGATTTGAGTTGTAAAAGGTGCAGCAAGACGGAGAAGAGTGGTGGCGGCGCTGCTTCTGGGTAACGTCGAACTCACGATTTCGACCACCTCCGGCGCTGATTCTTGAGGGATTTTGAAGCCCAGAAGACATACATGTTTCCCTCCAAGCCAGTTGCAACGATTTGAAGTGTGGAGGTCGAATTGAGGATCTGAAATTCTAGGGTTTCACCGATTTCTTGGATTTTTGAGGTAAATTCCGGCCAAATGGCTTAGATTCAGACTTTGTGCTAGTTGTGAAAGTTGTTATACATGTTGAGAAGAACATTTTTGCATAGGTTTCCTGACCCAATTTAGGGGTTGTCGGCGGCGCATGGAGCCCAAGCTCTACCACTACATGTGGCACTTGGCGGAGCGTCCAGTCAGGTTTTTGGGTTCTGTTTTCATGGTTGTCACCTACTTGTCCATACGAGCTTGTTGATATATCATGAAGTCATGTCGTTATCATTTGAAGCATGCTAGATTTACGTAATTTCAGTTTTCTCAATTTGCGATCCGTGAGGATCCGACCTTTGGACCATCTTATAATTTTGAAAAATTGATCCTAGAAGTGTTCCAAAGACCTTGGGAGGTCTTGGAAGAAGTTTTGTCTCGATTGATGTAATCTTCAATTTTGTCTTCAATTTTGTTTTAATTGTGTACTGAATTGAGACCTTAGTTTACTTAGGTGATTGATGGAGCGTGTTCTATACTTTATCCCGGCTGTAAGAGAAGATGTGGCAGGATTTAGTGGTGAATAAATCTCACGTGGTTCATTTATAAACTGAGTTACATTATTCTTTGGTTTAAATTATGAAATTGTTTTCTGGAATTAAATAATTTGTTTTAAATCGTATGAACTTGATCGGCTACGGTTCATAAGTAAGTAAAATGAGATTTAAATTATAAAAAATAATTTTTCTTTAGTTTTGTGATTGTGGACTATAATTGGTATTAGTGACATTCCTGAGTGTGATATATATATATATATATATATATATTTACATGAAATATATCTTGATGGTGTAGCAATATGATAGGCATAATAAATTGTGACTTTGTTCAGGTTATTGTTTTGAGCAGTTATTCTTTTCAAAAATGCAATATATCATGTAATTATTTGTGTTGAAAGAGTACTTAGATTTGGGTGTAACATTTTGAGTCTTGTGTGACTTTTCAAAATGTTTTCAGTCTACGGATCTGGTATCACAGTTATGACAGAGGCAAATATATCAGATACTATGCCTCTGGCCGAATGACAGGTTACGATTCAGTTAGAGCTCTAGTCTGTCTGCCATTGTATGTCATGGGGATAACACGTGGCTACTTGTGACTCATGAATACATGTTTTTAAAGAGAGTGTCAATTGGTTTCTTTCTTTTATTGTCTGAGGAGGGACTTGAATTTCATATTATGGTATGAGTTGAGATAATATGATTTTATCACGTTAGTGATGTATGTTACCCTCAAGAGGTAAGGATGCCCAGTTCTAAAAACGAGTCATTTTGTGAGATCGTTTATTTGGAGTTGAAGGGTGATTTCTTAACTTTAGTGTGAGTTGTTTGATTTCCTTATTTATTTTCCTTTTTCTTTTCTTTTGTTTGATTTTAATATAATCTCCTGAACTAAACTAAATGTAGGAATTATTATGATTTCTTCCATTTAATTTTAATGTAATGTCCTGAACTAAACTATATGTAGGGATTACTATGATTCATTTCGTTTGATTTTAATGTCCTGAACTAAACTATATGCAGGGATTACTATGATTTCTTTTGTTTGATTTTAATGTAATTTCATGAACTAAACTATATGCAGGGATTACTATGGTTTTAGATTTTGCGCTTTTTAGTGATCTCCTTAACTAATTTTCTATGCAGGGATTACTAGTTGTATTTAGTTTAAATTGTGAGTACAATTGTGGTTGAGACTCGTAGTGAGTTGAGAAATGCTTTACCATGTCATTGAGTTGATAAATGCTTCATGTCGAGAGGAAAGAAAAGTGATTTTTTGGATTTGTAGTTGAGATTTTAAATAATTTGGTTTGTCATAATAGTGTTTTGAGTTTCCTTAAAAAGAAAAGGATTTGATTTTGAAATAATCATTGAGTTGATTTGTTGTCCTTGAGTCAGAAAGGTGGTTTGTGGTTATTTGAGTTTACTCACAAGAACTTGCAAACGTTTACCGAATTTGTTGTTTCAACCTAGTGCACTATTCCATGGTGTAGGGGTTATTATGCAGGTCAGAGTAACAAGTAATCATCTTTGAAGCTGAGGCCTTGTTGCTGTCGTATGTTGGATGTAGAAGTACTTTTGGTTTAGTCTTCCACCGTGTAGTGAGTGTGGTGGGTGTGTTTACTCATTGATTTGTTGTTCGGTTTAGTTTGTAAACTCTAAACTCTCTGTAATGTAATATGTGACTTTAAAGAATGAGTCGGTATTGACATTTGTGAGCTCGATTGTGTTGTTGCTTAGCTTAAATGAAAAAATTTCTAAGTGTTTTTCTTGTGTTTGTTATGTTATCGCGTTTCGGATTTGAGTTTCTTTATTCGAAATTTGGTTATGACAAATGTGCTGTACAGGGAGCAATCGATCCACATTGACAGTTTCTTGGACCGACTGCGCCATGGGTCTAATCGATGGCGGTGTGGGTTGTAAGGACCTGGATCGGGGATGGTCTATTCCCTGGTGGCTTAGGTTGCAGTAACGTGACTCGGTATGGTTTGGATTGTAGGGATAAGATGTTGTGGAGGTATAGCTCGTGGCAACATGGGTTGTGGCGGCGTAGGTTGGATGGAGCTCAGCCAAACTGCTTCCTACGACAGGGGTGATGGGAGGACATGGTGAACTGGCCTGTACTAGGTTGATGGGCCTGGAGTGAGTACCTTGGGTGAATGCCCTATTGGACTTCGAGTCTTTAGGTTGGGGTTTTGCCCTAGTCTATTTGGCTTTAATTTGGGCTAGGGTGTAGGCCCTTGGCCCAATCCTATGTTTTCAACTTTTTGTCTAATTATAATAATTTTCCTTGTAGGGTTTACAAACCTAGATCTCTAGCGCCAAATGGAGGATCCCCACTACCTCTACGTATATTTCTATGTACCACTGTGAATAGTACCACTAACTTCTTGTCTGTCTATAAATGACAGTAGAAGGGTATCTAACAGCCTATTCTGACTTCTGATGAATATATTATTTTGCCCTAAGGGCTTGATTCAAAAAATAGGAAAGATACGTTGGGATATTCCTCATTTTACTATAAATATAATTTAGCGTAGGATATATTTAATAATTGTAAATAAAGTTTTAATGTTTTAAGCTATGTATTAATCACAACATTCATGTGTTCATATCACACAATTTTTTTTTCCTGAAATATTTGTTAAGAGGTTAAAGAAATTATATATACCACGCAAGTGAGGAATTTACCATTGCTTTCCTTTTAAAGAAGAGTAACTAGGATTCAAAAATGAAACCTAGCAGAGCCGCTTTGCTAGGGTTGGGGGTTAACTGTTGTAAGGCATGGAATTTCGACCAATCCCTTCCTCCTCAAAGGGTATCTTTTCTGACTTCGTCACTGGGGTTGTTTGCTTTGAAGAAATTTGGTTGGGTGGGGGTGCTGTTGGATTTGGTGGTGCTGATAATAGGGGTGAATTGAAGTAGTGTTTTGATACCAGCTTAAGGATCAATGGTGGTGATTTTGGAGCTAGGTTGGGTGTCGTTGTTTCCTGCGCTGTGGTGGTACTTGGGTTTCGAGTCGAAGCAACTCGAGGGTTCGAAAATAGGATCTACAGCAGTTGGGACGCAAAGGAGACTAAATACTCAATCACGGCTATGAAATGGGATCGAGTCTGCTGCTAATGAAGGGACCAATGTAGGTGGCGGACTTGGTTACGGCAGGGCTATTTGAATTGGAAGGAAAAACAGTAGCAGCTCCGATGGTGCTGATGGTGGTACATGGCAGTCGAAAAGGTGGTTGCTGCTGGCGACATCTTTGGAGTAGTGGAGCTTTAGGCTTGTGGCTAATGGGTTGGCTTTGGGTATTCTTCTTTGGGCCTGGGTCTTGAATTGGGTTTGGATTTCAAGTTTCAATAGGGTTCTTTTAGTAGTTGTTAAGTTTATTTTTAATTTTTTCATCATGGATGGACCATCAGCGGCCTCTCTGCTTGCTTAGAAGAAATGTCGCAGACTAGCCCCCATCTCTTCTGCCATTAAGTTCATGGGTCTTGTAAAGGCTTTTTTGGATGGGCTTAAACAGCTTGAAAATATGGGTTTAATTAGGCAATGATTCTTTTGTCAGCCTCATTGGGGCGGATCGTTATGTGTAATCTCATTCAATTATAAAAGACCTAGACATTCGTTTCTAGAAAAAAAAGTAACTAGGGGCAGTACCAGGTATTTGTCTCATTAAACTAATAGATCAATTACAGGTACACACATCAAAATTCTAAAAAGTTTGGATGCCGAATGTAGTTCCGCTATTTTGCCTCACGTTGCGCCTTGGCATTTCAAAATAGGGAAAATCATCCAAACAGTGTTTGAAATTTTCCAGACTATTAATTTTCATACCTATAGTTTGAAAATATCAAAATTGTACCTGACGATTTAAGCCCGACCCAATATTCATACCTAAGAACAGTAAAAACGTTAACTCCGTTAAATTTTCAGGGATATTTTCATCTTTTCAGTATAAATCTTCTCCAAACCAGACAAATATAAAAAGAAATAAAATTAAATTAAAAAACAAAATTTTTCCATTGCTCAATCTCATGCAGCCTAACTCACTTCTCATGTATCTTAGCCACTGGGTCAACATTTGTTGGTTGTTACTCATCCTCTCATTCAATAAACTAAATCTAATAATGGATATGTTATTAATCACTAAGAACACTAAGAACACCTCTATTGAGAGCCGTAGAACTCAGCTGCCCACCTCAGTTTTCTATTAGGAGAAAAAATTGAACTCGGGTTCTTTACTCCTAATGGAAGCTCTGGTACTAGAAGATATGTTGGAATTTGGTATTACAGATCGAATCCACAGTGTGAGGCGTCAACCACCCAATTATTCCCTCTCAATGATGGCAACCCAATCTTCTCCAGCATCTTCTCTGCTTCGATTTCAATCATGGCTTCGCCGGTAACCCGATCTTCTCCAGCATACTCTCTACTTCGATTTCAATCAAAAATCCCAAAACCCACAATTTGAAAAAATCAAATTCAATTATTTGCAGCTGAAATCAATTTCAATTTTTCTTTTTTTGATGGGTTTGGGAGAAGAGAAGGAAAGAAAAGTCATGATTAGGTAGATGCATGTGGAAATTTTAGTAGCTGTAACATCAAAAATGTTTTGGTTAGCAATTGTTTGCTCAGTTTTAAGCTTAGTTCACCGGATAATTGGAATCATGGAGATTATTCGGGTGCATGCATAAGGACATTTCGATGCTTTAGGTTAGAATCCGACGAGTCTCATAGCAAGGGAATCTGAAATTTCGGTAATTCCGCTTTAGGTCAAGTCTGGGTTCGATGTCTATAGGAAATAGAACAGTGAAGCAATTCTGATTTCTATCGAAATAGGACATCATAGTTTGGGAAATCTGCTGGTCAGCCTTGACGTGGGACCCTAAGTCAGGTTCTGGGATGTCGGAGGACGTTTCCGAATTCAGGTCGTCGATGTAGATGAAGGTCCAGTTCTGATCAAGTATGGGTCTGAGCAAGGCTGTTGCACGTTCTTAGAATGACAGCGGCTATTGGCGGTGGTCTGGCATTACACATCGATCTTCTTGAGTTCTTCTGGATACGAGCATACGAGTATTTGGATCTAGGTATACCATTTTGATATTGGTATTTTAATCTCGTATTGGGCATGGTAGTTATTGGCATACTTTTTTGGTACTGGTATGAGAACAAACAAAGTTGTTCTTCGTATGGTATAGGTACGGAGAACTCAAAAAAAAAATTTGGTTTTGTTTCAAAAGTATCAGATTTACCCCTGAAAATTTAACGGAGTTAACATTTTTACTGTTGCTAGGTATGAATATTGGGTCAGGCTTAAATCGTCAGGTACAATTTTGATATTTCTCAAAATATATGTATGAAAATTAATAGTCTGGAAAAGTTCATACACTGTTTAGACAATTTTCCCTTCAAAATATTGGTTATACTTTACTTTCTTTGTGACATGAGTCTTGACTTCTGATGATGGACGTTATGGATATTGTTGAGCTATGACTTATACTGATAGGTTAGAGAGAATAACCTCATGAGTTTGGTATGAGTGATACTGGCGGTCACTTGGTTGAGATTGAGTAGGAACTAACCCACTTCCACCAAATAGCTATCCTATATTATAGCACAACCTCAAATTTTCACAACTCTTATATATCTTATATTCTACCTAATAAACGTTTCAAATAAAACTTGCTACTTTAAAAGTAAAGTATAGAAAGAAAAAGAGAGAATTTTCTCTCTGTAAATCCTAAATACCAATTCTGCTTCTGTCGGATGGATGATCTAAAGGTTGGGCTTAGAAGCAGTGTTGTTGGATAGTTATTGCCTGAAGTTTGGCAGATTGTGCCTCAGTAGCGGTTCTGGTACAACATCTCTTTGTTTGTTGATCGATCTTCTCTGATGTTAGGTCGGTGGACTGCATCAATGTGATTTCTTGGATTTCAGCCTTTGGGTTCAAGGTGGTCGGGGTTGTTCATTGGCGACTTCAGGATGCAGCGGCGATGAGGGATGTGGTAGTGCTGGATGAGACGCTCTAGGCAGCAATGTGTGATGGAGATAAAGACAAGAGCCGGTTGTTAGGCTTTGGGTGGAACTGTCCTTGGGTTATTCTATAATGACCTGGATTTTTGTAATAATTTCTTATGGTTCGATGCCTTGTTCTTATGATTAATTGAGAAATAGAAATTGTTTTGAACAATTATTCGCTGGAAATGATTTAATTCAAAAGTTGACTTTGTATACATTAGGATTCTGTGAAAACTTCCTTCAAGGAAATCGTAGAGTGCGTCAATATGAGTTCGTGGATATGCGGAACGCGAAAATTGGAGTTCATATAAAGAAGTTATGATCAACGGAAAAAATTTCTAGTTCTGGATAAATAGAAAAATTTGGGAAATTTTTTAGAAAACCCTAAATTTCCAAAAAAGGAAACTCGGGTTCCCTTTCTCTCTCCCAAAGCGAAAATCGCTGCAAATAGTCCTCCGACCATATCTCCACCGTCAGACCATCGTTGGCCGTGCCACCAGTTCCAATCGCTTCATCGCTCCTTCCTCTCCAAGTCTGTGGTAGCCTTGTTGCACCATTTCGGCTATAGACGGTGCAGCAAGGCGGAGAAGCTTGGTGGCGGCGCTATGTCGGCGCATCATCTGAACTTCCGATTCTGGCCACCTCCGACGCTAATTCTTGAGGGCTTTTGAAGCCCAAAGGATACACACTCTTCCCTCTAAGCGGCTTGCAATGATTTGAAGTGTGGAGGTCGAATCAAGGATTTGAAATTCTAGGGTTTCACAGATTTCTTGGATTCTCCAAGTAAATTCCAGCCAAATGGTTTACAATCTGACTTCAGTGTAGTTGAGAAAATTATTGTACATGTTGTTAGGAACATTTTGGCATAGGTTTTATGACCCAATTTAGGGGTTGCCGGCGGCGGGTAAAGCCCACGCTCAGCTATTGCCAACGGAGCGTGGCGACGCGTACGACCAGGTTTTTCAGTTCTGTTTTCATGGTTGTCACCTACCCGTCGATACGAGCTTGTTGATATATCATGGGGTCATGTTGTGATCATTCAAAGCATGCTAGATTTACGTAATTTTGATTTTCTCGGTTTACGATCCTTGAGGATCCCACTGTTGGATCATCTTATAATTTTGAGAAATTGATCCTGGAAGTGTTCTGAAGACCTTGGGAGGTCTCAGAGGATGTTTTTTCTCGATTAACGAAACCTTCTGTTTTGGGTTCAAATGCTAGGTTCGAACCGTAACCGCTTTCATATTTATCATGACCCAGTTGAGTCCTTATTTTACTTAGGTGATTGTCAAAGGGTGTTCTATACTTTATCTCAGTTGTAAGAGAAGACGCAACGGGATTTAGAGGTGAGTAAATCTCACGTGGTTCATTTATGAACCGAGTTACATTATTGTTCGGTTTAATCGCTAAATTGTGAAATTGTTTTCTCAAAATAAATAATTTGTTTCAAATCATATACATTTGATCGGCTACGATTCATAGGTAGGTAAAATGAGATTTTAATTACAAAAAATGATTTTTCTCGAGTTTGCGATTGTAGACTATAGTTGGTATTAGTTGCATTCCTGAGTAGATGACTATATATATACATGAAATATATGTTGATGGTGTGGCATTATGATAAGCATAACAAATTGTGACTTTATTCAAGTTATTGTTATGAGTTGTTACTCTTTTCAGAAATGCAATATATCATGTAATTGTTGATTATATTGTTTTGAAAGAGTAGTTGAGTTTTGGGTGTAACATTTTGAGTCTTGTGTGACTTTTTAAACTGTTTTCGGTCTGCAGACCTATTGTCATAGTGGTGATTGAGTTAAGTGTAACATTTTGAGTCATGTGGACTTTTTAAATGTTTCAGTCTGAGGACCTATTGTCACATTGGTGATTGAGGTAAGGAAATTAGGAACCACGTGTTTGGCTCCAGTTTTTCTTGAGCTGGTCAACAGTCTCTTTTCTTGCGTGGGCGTGCCAGCACCGTTCGGGTGCGGTCGTCGGGGGTGTCCCTTGACCTGACTTCTTCTGAGCGATTGTGGACGAGGAGAGCACCAACCTCGTCGTGGGGTTCTTTGTGCCTCGTGGCGAGGACTTTTGCTGAGCCTTTTCAAAATCACAATCGATACTCGATGTTGTAGATCGAGCAGAGCGAAAACCACTGGGAAGTGAGGAGAACTTGCTAAAGCGTGACTCTAGCTTGGCTGGTTTGCGAGGGCGTTACCCTTGCTTGGCTGGTTCCGTAACCGTTGTGGTCGTGGTACTACAGTCGGCTCCCGATGAGACTAGGACCAAAGCACTTTGACAGAGGGTTTGGTGGTACTGAAAGTTGGCTCCTAAGGAGACTAGAACTTAGAGTGTGATCACCGATAAGAGAAAGAGAAGGAGAGGAATTGCTCTTAGAGAGGTTGCTCTAGAGAGAACTTAGATCATCTTATAGATGTTTTGATGAGTGAATTGGTGAGATGATACTTGTTGTAGCCTCTATATATAGGCTTCCAAGCAATACTATTTGGCCTTTAAACAAATCATAGTGGGTTAGGTTTGAGCTCACTAACATTTAGTGGATTTTGTTAGGTGAGAGCACTAACACTTCTTTATTCCTTTGATTTTTATCTCCACTAAGAATTCATATTTAACCTTGGACTTCTTCATATGAAATGATCCACCATGGATGTAGATTATTGTGGTAAAATTTCAGAATTTATTTCCATGTGGTTGGGCCGAAATTGCTACTGGACTCCTTACAGGTCCAGTTTTCCAGTTTTGCTTCTGCAGAAAATTGGACTGATTGTTTGAAGGTTTTCCACTTCGAACAAGCTCTAGCACTCTTCATAAGAAATGATCATTGGGATGTCTAGAATGAATCTGGAAAGTTTCAACTCATTTGAAGTTCGGATGGTTAGTCTGCCGCCCCTCCTTCCTTGTTTAGCTCGGTTTCTCCTAGCCGAAGTAGGAAAATATGCTAAAGTTGACTTTTCATTTCCACGCTTCCATAGTAGGCTTTATTTAGCCTCTAAATATATATTTCGAACTTGTCGACAATATATAGCTTGAGCCACTGATATTGGCTCGATTTCTCCAAGACGTGCCTTGTCAGGCCAAAATGCTCATTTTGGGTCCAAACATTGCCCCCCAGACCTCGAAGTCAAAGGTCTTCGTCTTGATTGAAGAGGTCTTGAATCAGTACCACTCGTATAATATCGTTGCTCTGAAGCCACTTGTATTGGCTTGACTGAAATTACTTGATTGATTCCATATAGGCCTCTAAATAGGCCATAAAGCTTGGATGCCACAATCTGAATTGCCTTTGTCATAAACTGATGCTTTCTTTGCCAACTTTATTGCCCCCGTATCTGATGTCTGGTATGCAGTGAATTGGCGAAACTTAGGCAGGTTGTAGGATATCAGAACTTTAGCGTGCCCCCCATGCGAAGGAGACTGCTTTTGATTGCGAATGAGGATCCTTCTCTTCTTTGGTGGTAGCTTCGCCATGTGTATAGCAGCAAGTATCTGCCTTGATCGCTGGCTCTCTGTTGATTTTCTCAAATGTAGGTGTTTGGAGCCTTTTTGCTGGCTAGATCAAGTTTGATCAAGGCCTATAGTACTTGGCAAAATAAGATGTTGAATAGCAAACTGTTTGCTGCCATTTAATCCTTCGCGAATCTTATGCTGAAGAGGATGATTGAATCATGGCTATCGTCATCATGACATGTGACGAAGTGAAACCACCATATTTGCTACAACTTTAGCATCTAAAACCGCATTGGTTTTAATCATGTTTTATTAAAAAAAAAAATATCAGGCCACTATGCTGGCCCTGCGGTGGGAAAAGGTGGAATATCTTCACTGTCGCCCTAGATGCGATTCTCAAGATAGAATAGTGATTTATTAATTATCAACTAGGGCCACTCACTGGCCCAGCTAATAAATTAATCTCCAAAAACACTTGAGCTATAAATCAAGGTGTAATGGAGAAGTGTTCCTTGTGACCCAGAAATGACATCCAAGAAACCATTCGTTATCGATCAGGCAGATGAAATCACTGAGAAAGCCACATTCACATGGCGGACTAACATGAGTGTTCGATGTAGAAGTCAGACCAGAGAGGAGAGAAGTCGACTGATGAGCTTTGGTGGAGGTGATAGTCAAGCGGGTTTGGGTCCCACACCTCGCGATCGTTTGCCAGATGATGCTATGGCCTATTATGGGCTTCCCATCCGCCGTCCCATAGTGGCTCTTCGGCAGGTGCCTGGTGATTTTAGCAGTTGGGGACCAAGGAGGAAAGTGGGCTTCTGGCCTACCATCACTCTCGAGGAAAAGGTTTGGTATCAGGAGGTCCGAGTGAGAGATTTGGCCCGATGGGATGCGGTGGGTATCACCCAAACCATCGATCTATGCTTCTGTCTTCCCCATAATACTAGCCCTGCACCGCTTGCCGCTGCTCTTTGCTTCTGGAACACTTCCAGCAATACATTCGATTTCCGGTTTGGGCAGATGAGCATAACTCTGCTGGATGTTCTTACCATCACGGGGTTGCCTATTGATTTCGACCCCTATGTGCATGGTCAGTTTGATGGTATTCAATTTCCTTTGAGAATGGATATGGCTGGTCGGGGGCATCACAGTAAATCCTACCCTGTCTGGCGTGATTATTACCGCACCCAATGTGACCATACAGGAGGTATCGCATTCCTGGAATTCTGGCTTTGCAAATTTATCTTTTGCACTTCTTCCAACAAACCTACTGGGCGCTGGAATTCTCTGGCCACTGCTCTCTACAATGGTATTTGCGTTGGCCTTGGGCAACCTGTATTGGGTTCGTTATATCGCTCCCTTTATAGAGCTGTAATGCGCCCCTTTGATACCGACATTAGTGGTCCATTCTGGATCCTTGCCTTTTGGTTGCAGATTTATTTCCCTCGCTTCCGTCGCGGTGATATTCCAAAGGAACCTCCAGTCGATTCCCTTTTGGGGAACTGGCTTTGTGGCAACATAAGGCATCGAGCTCCACCCTACTCCGAGTGTTTTATTTACTTGTACTTGTTGGGAGAGATGCCGGACCCAAAAATAGTCCTTTCTAGGCGATTCCCTCCTCCCCTTGATGATGGCTTTCTGCCCAGTGGACGCGATCATAGCGAAAGAGCCCTCTTGGCCTTTCGTCGAGCCATCTCCTGCTCCGATATTCGTCTTACCACCGACCACGTAAGTTATGAGCTCTATGCCCCTAACCATTTTGCTCGCCAATTTGGGTTGGCCCAGTTGGTACCCTGGCCTCTGGTTGATTCTGCCAATTACTACACCTCTTGGCGGAGATTAGCCCCACCTGGGTCTACCTCATTTCAGAGTCAGTTTACTTTGATAGTGATTCCTCCTTGGGTCAGAGCGTTGTGTCCCCTGAACGATGTCGACAATGATTATGTTGATTGGTGGAAAGAAGTGTCTGTGAACTGTTGGGACCTGCCACATGACGAACTCTTCGTCCAGATCTTTCGTGGAATGAGTAGTCCTGGTCCGGAGGACCGCAAGATTTTTGAGCGCTTCTCCAACCCTACAGCACAACCTCGGCGACTTACTCTACCTTCTCGCTCATCGTATGCCGGGATACAAATCCATGAGCCTAGGGCAACAGTAAGTTTTTGTCTTTCTTCACCATTCCTTTTCCTTGTCTTGATTTTCCCGCTCTTATTCCTGAGTGTGTTTTGCAGCAAACTACCCGGAGCAAGACGGCCTCTGTTCAGGCCGGGAAACAAAAGGCAATAGCAGAGGGGACTCCTGAGGGAGAATCTTCTCATGATGAAGATTCTGCTGAGGTAATTTGGTTAAGAACGATTCCAAACTTGCATTTTTGGTGCTTTCCCCCTTTTTGAGTTGTGATTCTTTTGTCGTGCAGGCCACTGCTATCTTTGCTTGCAAACGCGATCGAGCTCAATCCGTCGAAGAGAGTTTTGAAGATGACGAAACTCTGGGAATGCGATTGGTAAACTCCGGCCCCGTCTTATTCTATTTAAATTTCAGAATCTGTGCAGGATCTTCATTATGTATCTTTTGACAGGTTCGTCAGAGGACCACTGATCCCTCTCGCCTGAGCGAGGCTAGATCCTCAGCCGCTGCAGAAGAGCCAACTCTCTCGCTAGTTCAAGCATCAACTAACCCCGTGGCGCCTCTTCCGTCTTCCACATCTAAAGAGCATCTGCAAGGTCCTACCATTTTAATAACGATCTCTGATGATGAGTCCTCGGAGCATGAAAGCGTGGAAAGCCACTCTGAGGCTTCTACCGCTTACGAGGAACTGATGACGACAGAGATTCTCACGGCACTAGAGGTCCAAGAGGTGAATGAGGTGAGGCCTCTTCCTCTTGGAGACCACATATCAGATATTGACCCGACAACTCGAGAGGTAAGCCACTGTTGGCCAATGTTTTCCATTTCCCTTTCTGATCCAACCCCGCTCTCTGACATTTCTGAATCTGACCAGGATTCTATTTGTACCGAGGAGGTGGCTGCAAAATTTGAGGGTTCTATCGGCGGGACAGTCGCCCCAGAGATGGAAAATGATACTGACGGAGGTGGTGCCCCCCAAGTCTTGCGAATAAATGAGACAACCGTCGGAGCTGAGGGCTCTATGCTTGAATCTGCTCCACTTGCCTATGGTGAGCCGCGAGTTGAGTTTCCAGATTCTCCTGCGGCTGAAGGGACAGACCAACCTGTTGAAGACGAAGAAATTGAGGAAGCTGTCCACCCATTTGCAGTGGTGGTTCGTGATCCTGTGGCGTCTCCGCCGCCTCCTCCTCCTACCAGATTCGAGAGATTGATGAGGGTGTTGGAGGTAACTCCTCCTTCTACTGTGGATGAGGCTAAGTTGGTGCTTCGTGAACATCTAGGTCCTTGGGTATTGGAGACTGACATCCTCCCGCGAGTCTTAGAAGCTCTAAGGTATCTCCGCCAGGAGAAAGCTTTGACTTCATGGCAATTTAGTGTTATTGACTCTCTGCTGAATGAACTTGATATGGCCCGCCGACGTCAATCGGCCATGAACACCCAGGCTCACGACGCTCAAGAGGCTTTGAATAGTGTCTCTCAAGAAATGGACCTCTCCCGCGATATTTTAAATGAGCGAGCCATCCGCCTACGGGAACTACAAATCCAAAGGTCCGACTTCAAACTTCAAATCGAGAACCTCCAAGCCCATTTAGCCTTTGTTGAGAATGCGATTGTTGCAGAAGAAGCTCAACTCGATGAACCTTTGGCTGCTTCTGAAGAAATGGGCCGTAACCTGGCCCGTATCAGAGAACGGGCCACTCAGGCCGAAGCTGGTGCCATTGCGGCGAAACGCCACGTGGAAGAACTTTGTTTGAAATTGAGCTTTGCGAGTCAATCTCTGTAGGCCCCCTCGAAAACCGTGCGGTTTCCCACATGCTATTAATCTCTTCTTTTCCGAGATTTAAGGCATTAATCACTCGTTGAAAAACAACGATCGTAAAGAAAATAATCTCGTGAAAAGAACAGTTACCTCCTCGAAAACCGTTCGGTCTCCTCACATGCTGCTAGTCCCTTTTTTTCTCGAGATTTGGAATCACTAATCTCGATTTACTGTCATCAGTTTTGAAATTGAGCTTCATCCAAGGGTGGGGATTTGCCTGAAGTCCCTATAAATAGTTGTATTTTGGGAAGGGAATACTCACAACAACTTTTCTGAAATATTCAAGAAATGTCCTTTCAGTTCATGCTTCTTTTTCTCCTTCTTCACAAATCTTCCCCTTATGAAATGACCTTTAGCCTCTAAATTTTTAGGCTTTATGGCGTAATCTTAAGCCTGGGTTAGGCCTTATGGCGTAATCTTAGGCAACCCCTTGTTTCGCCCTTCTGGAATTTTGCAATAACAATGCCAGGCTTCAGATTGGTTTAGAAACGCAAGGGGGCTCCGAGTGTGGGATCCACAATCATGCGAGATCATTTTTGTTAGGATCCCACACGCGGAGCGAAACGGAGAAAGGGAGGAAGGCCACTTTGTGGTTCATCTTTCCTCCTTTGTTTCCTTCCTTCTGGACCCGGCCCATGTTGTGCCCTCCAGATGGAAAAGGCTTTGGTTCTCACCTCCTTCTCCCCCTTTCTCTTCTTGAAAGAATCTTAGAGGGATGAGAAGGGATGGGCTCTTTGAAGGAATGGGTTCAAGCTACAGAATGGCTGTTCCTATACTTCACGTCCAACTAATGGTGGTTACCATGGCTAGAGGGGGTGCAGAGAGTCAAGCTGATATTCGGTTCATTCACTCTCTGCCCTTCCCGGAGATAATGGCGCGGCTCAACCGACGTTGGATTCCATAGCTGCTTCCAATTGAGGGGGCTTGGATGCTCCATTTTCTCTCACTGGAGTCTCCCTTTCTCATGGATAATGGTGTTGGCCAAGCCTATGTTGTATTCCTCTACCGCTTCCATGTAAATGGGGCGCGGAGGCTCCGTTACTTCTCTTTTTCCTTCCCTGAAGTTTGCCTCTCCTTGGTATAATGGCGTTGTTTAACTCGACATTGGATTCCATAACTGCTTCCACTTGAGGAAAGATTCAAAAGATATCCGAAGATTCCTGTTGTTGTATTTTAGCCACCTTTGGCTTTGTAATGAATGTACTGCTTTTGGCCGTAAAGCCACTTTATGAATACAATAATATTTTTTATCCTGATATTCCAATATCCGTGAGAAGCCAAGAATTGTGTCTCGCGAGGCCTCAAATATAGGCCCTCATAGTTGTATATTGAAAACAATATGAACTTTTAAAATATGTTCTGCGTTAAAAAGAGCCTCGCGATGAGGGTTTTGAGAAAATATTTATCTTTTGGATCCACTTGCTGGCCCAAACTCAAGTTGCATTAATTAGCTGTTGAAAATTCCACCGTGAAAAAATAATCTCGTGAAAAGAACAGTTACCTCCTCGAAAACCGTTCGGTTCCCTCACATGCTGCTAATCCATTCTTTCCGAGATTTATGGCAACTTTAATCACGCTTTACTGACACTTAGTTTGACTCTTCTCTTTGACCGTCCATCCAAGGGCGGATATTTGCATACCTATATCTTCCTCCACATTATAAACCCAAATTTCCAATCCCAAAATCGTTTCATCAACTCGAATATTTCTAACAGCAATCTTTCTTAATTACTCATCATCACCACTCTTCAATTTTTGCATTCTCTCATTCCATCACCAATGGAACCACAAAACCGGCATCCAACTAAGGATGGAGGAAGTAACAAAGCAGCCGGGAGTAGTGCTAACATGCTTCGCAGGAGGAGCAGTACTAGGTGGATTCCTACTACAGATCAGATAAGAATCCTCAAGGAGCTTTACTACAACAAGGGCGAAAGATCCCCAACTATAGAGCAGATTCAGAGGATCTATCTCCAGCTGAAATGGTACGGCAAGATCGAGGTCAAGAACGTCTATTATTGGTTCGTGAACCAAAGGGCTCGGGAGAAGCAGAAGAAGAGGTCTACTTCGGATGTTCATGTACCCATGCAAAGATCAGGGCTTGTTGGTGCTGATAATGTTACCAATTGGAAACATGAGGATCAGTATATTAACTTTGGATCTTCTGCACCTGCTTCTGCTTCTTCCGCTGGTGTGATGACTGCTTTTAACAGGCAGATGGGGAACTATGGCTGTTATGGATCTATGAACATGGAGAATAGTGCTAGGGATTGTTCAATCTCAGCTGGAGCGGGAACTAGTTCTACTTTCTTTGACATGAATGTAGAACAAACTTTCATGGAACAAAGAGGAAAAGATCACCAGGAGATTGAAACCCTTTCATTGTTTCCCGTGCATGGTGAGGACATCTTTAGCAAAATGAAAACTACTTCCGATGGAGGTGGCGGTCACGGTGGTGGCTCTTACACTTCCCTTGAGCTCAGCCTTTCCTGCAAGGCAAAGCTGGAAAAACCTTTCGGAGCCGCTGACTCGGCTTAGTAGCTTCGTGAGTGTAGGAACACTTAGAATTGTCCCCTAAGAGTTGTATCTATAAATTTTTTTTTTTTTTTTTTTTTTTTTTTTTTTTTTATAAAATAGCATGAATATTTATATACAAAGTTGCCCAGTGGGCGGGTTTAGGCTTAGTATGGTACAGTGTTGCCCCCCTAGTGTTGCTAGACATAGCGAAAAAATGATTATGGGCCTTAAAATCAGGCCTTCATAAATGGGCTTTGCGAGTGTAGGAACACTAGAATTGTCCCCCATGTCTCATGCGAATAAATTGTCTACGACTCCTCCGAGTCCCAAACATTGGGAAAGTATTTCTTCAAGTATCTCCCATTGATAGGGTTATGATGGACATCTCCATCTAGGTCCTTGAGATGAAAAGCTCCTTTCTCTAAGATTTTATAGATGATGTACGGGCCTTCCCATCTTGGAGTCCATTTGCCGCGACCATCTAATTTTTCGCCAAGGGGGAGAACTGCTTTCCAAACCAACTCTCCTTCACTGTAACTCCTTCCCCGCGTCCGCTTGTCATAGGCACGAGCGACTCGTTGCTTTTCCATGACCAAATTATCTAAAGCCTCCAAACGCTTTTCGCTAAGGTCTTCATGTTCCTGCCACATAGCCTGAACGTAGTCTTCTCCAATGAGATGATGTTGCTCTTGAACTCGTAATGACTGGACGTTGACTTCCAATGGCAGGACTGCATCATGGCCAAACATCAAAGCATAAGGTGTTGTCGCGGTGGGATTCCTCTTAGAGGTGCGGTAGGCCCAAAGAGTTTCATAAAGTGTCTCATGCCACTGTCGTGGATTAGCTTCCAACATTTTCTTCAGTAAATTGATAATGATCTTATTGCTGGCCTCCGCTTGACCGTTAGACTGAGCATAATACGGACTGGAATGGATGAACTGTATTCCCCATTCTCTTGCCAGTTTATCAACTTCACCACCCATGAAAGCTGCCCCCCGGTCCGAAACAAAAACTTCTGGGATCCCAAATCTGCAGATGATGTTTCTGAATAGGAATTGTCGCAACGTGCCACCAGATGCTTCCTTCAAAGGTTCTGCTTCAACCCACTTTGTAAAGAAATCAGTCGCAACGATGATGAACTTATGTTGAAGTGATGAATGTGGGTGAATCATCCCAATTAAATCCAGCGCCCATCCTCTTGCAGGCCAAGGCTGTATAATGGGCTGCATTGGAATATTAGGAACATGCTGGACCGGCCCATGAGCTTGGCAGTCCAAACAACCTTTAGCGAACGCGATACAATCCTTCAAGATACTGGGCCAAAAATATCCATGTCGTCTGAGCAACCATCGCATCTTTGGTCCTGCTTGGTGAGCTCCACAAATGCCAGAATGAACTTGGCGCATGAGTTGTTTGGCTTCGTGGCCATAAACACATCTGAAATCCATGCCATCTTCTCCTCGTCTGCGAAGTTCATCACCTCTGAGGAAGTAGTTGAGGGCAAGATAGCGAATCCTTCTATCTGTGGTCTGATCAGGATGCTTGAGATAATTGATCAAAGGGATGCGCCAATCCACGTCAATGGATTCCAGGGTTGCGACTGACGTATCGTCTGGAGGATCTCTTCTCGCCATCCAAGAAGGAAGGGTGCGACGCTCGACTTTAAGGATTCTCTCCCGCACGCCATATCTCAATGTTACCCCTGTTGCCAGCTGGGCCAACTCGTTCGCGGAAAAATTTCTCTCGCGAGGAATGTGCTCAAGATGTACGTTATCAAATTGGTCCAACAGTTCTAATGTCCTGTTCCAATAAGGGACCAATGTGAAGCTATTGCATCTGAACTCATTGCACAACTGATTGATAACCAAGAGAGAATCGCCAAGTATTTGTACATCTCTAATTCCCATTTCCAGCAGTACTTCTAGGCCTATGATTAAGGACTCATATTCTGCTTGGTTGTTGGTACATTGAAACTCCAACTGGAATGAGTACGAAAAGTGATCTCCAGCCGGATTCTCCAGTGCAATTCCTGCTCCTGCTAGCCTATCCGTTCTTGACCCGTCAAAATATAAAACCCAGGGCTGGAGTGAGACTGTGGCTTGATACAGTGTGGCGTACTCTAGGCGATCTAAATTTGTGACAGCGACCTCTAAATCTCTTACTGCGGGGAGATCTAGCATAGGGTGATGTGCCAGAAAGTCCGCAATGGCTTGCCCCTTTACTGCTTTCTGTGGGACATACTGTAATGAGAATTCTGATAAGGCGAGCACCCACTTGCCAATACGGCCTCTCAAGATAGGTCGCGATAACATATACTTGACTAGATCGGTTTGAGCAATGATGCAAGTAGTAAAGGACAACATGTAATGCCGCAACTTGCATGCTGAGAAGTATAATGTAAGACACAGCTTTTCCATTGGAGTGTACCTTGTTTCGCAATCTGTGAGTGTCCTACTGAGGTAAAAGATGGCATGTTCGACACCCTCTTCATCATCCTGAGCGAGGAGGCTGCCAATGGAAGCCTCAACTGCTGAAACATACAACTTTAATGGAAATCCAGTTCTGGGAGGAACAAGCACTGGCGGACTCGCCAGATAGGCCTTGATTTTGTCAAAAGCCTCTTGATGTTTAGGTTCCCACACAAACTCGTTCTGTCCTTGCAACTTCAGCAGTGGGGAAAAGGGCTGGATTTTACCCGCAGAGTTAGAAATGAAACGTCGCAAAAAGTTGATCTTACCTAGTAGTCGCTGTAATTCTTTCTTCGTTCGCGGGGAAGATGCGTTGATGACCGCATTTGCCTTATCCTCAGGGACCTCAATGCCCCTTTGATGGACAATGAATCCCAGGAAATCGCCTGCCTGAACTCCAAAAACGCATTTGGCGGGATTCATTTTGAGCTTGTGTAGTCGCATGCGCTCGAAAACTTTTCTGAGATCCGTGAAGTGATCTCCACTCTTCTTAGACTTCACGACGACGTCATCAATGTAAACCTCTAAGATCTTCCCAAGTATGTCGTGGAAGATCAGGTTCATGGCTCTCTGATATGTTGCTCCGGCATTCTTCAGTCCAAAAGGCATGACCACATATTCAAAAACTCCCGTGAACCCAGGGCAGCGGAATGCGGTCTTGTGTCTATCTTCCTCTGCAACCGGTATCTGGTGATATCCCGCTGTGCCATCCATGAAAGACAACAGTTCGTGCCCTGCAACTGCATCTACCAACATGTCCGCCACCGGCATGGGGTAGACGTCTTTAGGTGTAGCTAAATTAAGGTCTCTGTAATCCACGCAGACCCTCATCTTGCCATTCTTCTTGCGAACAGGCACTATATTGGACAGCCACTGATTGTACTTGGCTACCCTGATAATGCCTGACTTGTGCATCTTTTCAACTTCCTCTTTGACCAGTACTTGGGTCTCTGAGTTCATTCTTCGCGGCTCTTGCTTCAAAGGCCTCTTATCAGGTAGCGTTGGTAGTTGGTGGCATACCAAGTCTGGTGATAGGCCTGGCATGTCCTCGTATTTTTCCGCGAAGCAGTCCTTGAATTCTAGCAATAAGTCGATGAGCCTCTGTTTCTCGCTAGGCTCTAAGTAAGTGCTGATAGCCACTTCTATAGGCTCATCAATTGTTCCCAGATTGACCTTTTCAGTAGGGTCCCTAACCTTCGGAGGTGTGTCATCCAATGCCGCTGGAGCAAGCTGAATCTCTTCTTCCTCCTCTTCTTGGTCCATGAACTCTTCATAAACAATTTCTAAGGTCGCAACTCGATCATAGGCCTCTTTTTCCACCAAGTATGAGGATAGCCTCTCGTACAAGGAATGGAAGGCCTCTATCCCTTCCTCTGGAATGTCGTAATCCATTAATTACCCATTGTGTGGGGCACAGCATGGCCGGGCCTCGCTAGGTCTTCTTTTGCAAGCGTGAGTCCCCACTGTGCCAACTCAGAAGCCGTCACCCCTGTGGGGCGGCCCTTATTGTCGATGCTACCGACTTGCAATGGAGTAATTGGCTCCAAGTAGTACTTGGCATCTACGTAATTCGCGGAAACAGAAAAAGGGCGGGGATCTGCTTTAATTATCTCAGCCTTATTTGTCACCCTATTCCACATAATCAGCTCTTGGTGGAGTGTTGATGGAACACAATAGCTTCGGTGAATCCAATCTCTTCCCAGGATGGCACTGTAGGCCGCGTAACAATCTGTAACAAAGAACGCATAAACGCTTTCTGAGGGACCCACCTTGATTTTTAGGAACAGTAAACCTAACGTCTTAGTTACTGTGCCCGCGAAGTTCTTCAATGTGAGAGAGGTAGATTGAATCTTCTCCTTCTTGATTCCCAAAAGCTGCATGGTCCTTGTAGTAATGACATTCACAGCCGCGCCGGTATCAACCATTATCTTGCTGACCTTAGTCCCATTAATTTCTGCTGTGATATACAAAGGTCGCATGTGTTGTACCATGGCAGGTGTGGATCTTGTGAAGCTCATGAAGAAACTCTTGCTGTTAGCATCTTCAGTCTCAAGGGACACTGCTTCTTTCACCGGCGTTGTTGCGGCTGAAGTGATCTGCAACTGCTGTTCTCCAATTGCCTCAGCTTCTATGCATTCCTGCGCAGCGACTGGTAAGGCATACTTAGCAGGGAGCACATAAACCATATTGCAAGAGATATCCACCATTTCTGTTTCGTCCATGTCATCATCAAGATTGAGCTTGGGTTCATCTGCTGGGATATCGGCGTTAAACTGTTTAACCATGAAAACAACCAAGGATTTCTCTGCTGGGACCACCGCTTTGGCTTGTTCGTGCTCCTGTACTATAGGAATCTGGTTCAGTGACTCTGAAATTTGTTTCGTCCCTGGCACTTCCTCTGGGAGAGTGACCACCAAGCTTTGAACTTTCTGCACAATCACGGACCGATTGTCTTTGCCCCCCAGCCTGTCGAAGATGGAAGGCTCGCTATTGCTTCCTTCACGAGATATTCTCTGCCAAACATTGTCTTTACGAGCTGGCGGCGGTTCTTGCCTCGCTGGAACTAGGGATTTCTCCTGAGCGCTGATCTTGGGGGCACATGGCTTTTGCCCTTGGCGTAATACTTTGGGCTGCAGTTTCTGAACTTGCGGGGAAACGAATCTCTCGGAGGCCAGTACCTCCAATTGTCTTTGATACTCTTCTGGAGGTTTCAGTAATTGCGATGGTTTGATTAGTCCTTGATCTAGTGCTTCCAAAGTTCGCTTTGCTTCTCCAAACCTTCGTTGGAGTTTTCTCTTCTTTGAAGAGCTCATCTCTACCGCCTTGCCATTCTTTTGGGTATACCATCTCCCTTCTTTGATGGAGGATGTTGACACTGGCGGAATGTAAGGTCTGGTAAAAACCCCTTGCCGCTTATCTGCTTGCCCTTCTTCCCTCGCAGTCTTCAACTTTTTGAATAAGTTTGAGTCCCTTGGAGTAGGAGTTTCTAAACCACTGTGTACTCTTGGGCTGCATGGTTGGAAGTTTCTAGAGGATGATACTAACCGTATTGGCGGCAGAGATCCAAACTGGACAGTTTGGGATGTTTCCTCATGCAGGGCTTGAGTGTCACATTCTTCCTTGCACCGCGAGCATAGGACAATGGGTAAACGAGTCTTGGATTCCAGCTTCACGGCTTTGTCTCCAGCCTTTATCAAATCCTTAACCACATAGTCTGGACTTTGATTCTGCTGATCTTTTTCACCCCATGCCACGTCCACCATGTTGATGCCGGTATCTGGGAAGGGATCTAGGTCCACCAACGCTGCTGCTGTTATTGGTGCCTCTACTTGCAAACTACCATTATTTAACCAGATTTGGATCTGATCCTTTAGCTTAACACAATCGACTGTATTATGATTCCACATATTATGGAGTTTGCAGTATTTCTTCCCCCTTAGCTGCTCTGGTTTAGGAAATGGGCCGAAGTCGGTTTTCACCATCTTCGCGGCGATCATTTCATCCAAGATTTCATGCGCTTTGTTCGCGTCGTAAGTATAACTTGCGAACTCTGGTTTGGTGAAAACCACCGACTTGAGCTTCACCGGTTCTTTGCACAGCTTCAGTTGCTTTAGTGTTGAAGCCTTTTTTCCGGTGAGTTCCAGCGCAGCAATCTCGTCTTCTTCAGACTCGTCAGCCTCTGCTGTACTAGATTCCTCACTCTTGTAGTAAGGATCAAAGTGACTAGATTGATGGCTGAGCGCAGCCACTATTCGGCGTTTCCCTGGGATGTATGTCCCTTTTGAGGCGTTTTTCATAGCGTCCATTTCCCTGAGCAAGTGCTCGAAACTTCCTACGTCTGTGATCAGTTCCCCCATGGAATTGAACATGCTTCCATGCTGTTTTTTGCGTTGGCGGGGCTCTAAGCCTTTGATTGCCAACTTCACCAGTTCTTTCTCCGGCAGAATCACGTTCAACTTTCCTTTCTGGATCTGAAAGCGCTGAAGGTACATGGCAGCAGATTCAGTTGGCTGCTGAGCCATCTGAGTGAGTGAAGCCAAATCTACCTCCGGCTCGATAGTCCCGAAGGTTTCCTTGAATAGCTTCTCCATCGCGGGCCAACTCGTAACTGATCCCGGTTGTAGCTTAGTGAACCAGGTGAAGGCAGACCCCGATAGAGAAGTAGCGAAGATATTACACTTCAGATTATCATCGTTCTGGTACTGGCCACACTGTACTCGAAACCTAACCAAATGGGCTGCGGCATTTTCGACTTCCTCTCCCGAGAAAGTAGAGAACGTAATGTTCTTATATCCCCTAGGATAAGGTGTCTGTGTAATATGCGGTGGGAAGGGCCCCTGGTAGGCCTCCTCCAAGTTAGGCCTCTGGTTCGCGGCCCTGATCATTGCTTCTACCTCTTCTCTCCTTACATATCTTGGATCAGGAGGAGGTGGGTGAACCACTGTATCTTCAACTGACCAGATCAACGGTGGTGCTTGTGAAGCTTGATTAACCAAAGACATGCCGCCTCCGTGGGTCATTTTATGTCGGGTTGACGTCTGTGACGCAAAACCCACTGCTGGCTGACCCTTTGTGGTTACGGTGACCTTCGCTGGACTTTCAACCCGGTCGATACCATAATGGCTTGCTGGAGGTGGATCGTGGTGCACGTATTCAACTCCGTCACTGTCATATTGGGGAAACGGGCTATGATCAACAAAGGCCCCATCATTGATTTTCAAAGTCCTGGTCCCTTGCGTGACTGATGACGCGGCGTTGTTCTTCCCACTCGTTGCCAGAGTAGTCTCTTTGCCTCTGACTGATGCGGCAGTAGCGCATGTGGATGTACTGCCGCCGCGAGCATTTGGTGGTATGTACTTCGCAGATATGGGGGACTGACCTAGAGAGCCTAGAATGGCACTAGGATCTCCCAGTGTTTTATGTAGAACCTCTCTGGCCTGATCGAGGTCAGCCTTCTGCATGGCCACCTGGGTTACGACGTTGGATCCTTCTTTGCGAATCGTCGCGACTTCCAAAGCAATGTGTTTGCTTGCGACCAACAGCTCTTCATGGTTCTTCTGCATTTTTTGGTTCATGCCATCCAATTGCCCTTGTGTTTGTTGTGCCCCTAGCTCAAGCCTCTTGATCGAGAATGTGAACTCATCAAGCCGTCGACGGTCCTCCGCAAAGGCTTTTTTCATCTTCTCATGGTATGCGGCAGAATTCTGTTGAAGGATATTAAGCCGCTCTTCTATGGTCGCATTTTCTGGAATGAGAATAGGCACAAAGTCAATAGTTGTAACTGCGCTCGTGGCTTCCTGGGTGATGCTAGATATATCGCCAGCCTGATTAGGCTGGGCGGCAGGAACTTGCTCGCCTTCAGTAGTAGGATGTCTATTTCCTCCTCGTTCAGTTGACATCTCTGTCGATGGAGGGTGGGAAGAAAATCTTTGGATTACCTGTTCTTCGGAAAGACCACGACAGTCTGCACGCTAGTGCGGTCTGTAACTGGAGGTCTTATGTTTCAGGCAGTTAACGTAAACCTTTTGATAAGGGTTTATGCTTGACTTCCCAATGGCTTCTGGAAGTCTGAATTCAATAAGTAGCTGAATTCAATAAGACACTGTGAATCAAGGTTTAGACCTGCGGCCCAAGTATAGTCGCCTAGACACAAACTTTCTTTCAAATCCTTTGGGCAACCTTACTGAAATGGCCAGGTGGGGGAGGGAGAACAAAAGAGGCAGAATCCATTTTGGCATGAACTACTCCCACATAGTGGTTTAGGCCCATTTGCAAGCACTTCTGGATTCAATAGCCTGTTATGAACGTTGTCCCCTTTCTAGACACCATTTCACATAGGCTATACTTACTAAGATGAGAAAGATCATAAGTGTGAAGACAGTTCAACAAGTGTTAATAAAAACCGCCCTTAACCTTAATGGACCTGAACTAGGCACCAATAAGGAGTTTAGGTCAATATTAACAAAAGAGACTTCACCTATTCCGTTATGATTCACAACCCCTTACCAACCTCATCTTCTTAATAGTGGTGTGGTTTACAACTCGCAGTAAGTCCCACTGGGCGTGCCAAAATGTTTGGCTCCAGTTTTTCTTGAGCTGGTCAACAGTCTCTTTTCTTGCGTGGGCGTGTCAGCACCGTTCGGGTGCGGTCGTCGGGGGTGTCCCTTGACCTGACTTCTTCTGAGCGATTGTGGACGAGGAGAGCACCAACCTCGTCGTGGGGTTCTTTGTGCCTCGTGGCGAGGACTTTTGCTGAGCCTTTTCAAAATCACAATCGATACTCGATGTTGTAGATCGAGCAGAGCGAAAACCACTGGGAAGTGAGGAGAACTTGCTAAAGCGTGACTCTAGCTTGGCTGGTTTGCGAGGGCGTTACCCTTGCTTGGCTGGTTCCGTAACCGTTGTGGTCGTGGTACTACAGTCGGCTCCCGATGAGACTAGGACCAAAGCACTTTGACAGAGGGTTTGGTGGTACTGAAAGTTGGCTCCTAAGGAGACTAGAACTTAGAGTGTGATCACCGATAAGAGAAAGAGAAGGAGAGGAATTGCTCTTAGAGAGGTTGCTCTAGAGAGAACTTAGATCATCTTATAGATGTTTTGATGAGTGAATTGGTGAGATGATACTTGTTGTAGCCTCTATATATAGGCTTCCAAGCAATACTATTTGGCCTTTAAACAAATCATAGTGGGTTAGGTTTGAGCTCACTAACACTTAGTGGATTTTGTTAGGTGAGAGCACTAACACTTCTTTATTCCTTTGATTTTTATCTCCACTAAGAATTCATATTTAACCTTGGACTTCTTCATATGAAATGATCCACCATGGATGTAGATTATTGTGGTAAAATTTCAGAATTTATTTCCATGTGGTTGGGCCGAAATTGCTACTGGACTCCTTACAGGTCCAGTTTTCCAGTTTTGCTTCTGCAGAAAATTGGACTGATTGTTTGAAGGTTTTCCACTTCGAACAAGCTCTAGCACTCTTCATAAGAAATGATCATTGGGATGTCTAGAATGAATCTGGAAAGTTTCAACTCATTTGAAGTTCGGATGGTTAGTCTGCCGCCCCTCCTTCCTTGTTTAGCTCGGTTTCTCCTAGCCGAAGTAGGAAAATATGCTAAAGTTGACTTTTCATTTCCACGCTTCCATAGTAGGCTTTATTTAGCCTCTAAATATATATTTCGAACTTGTCGACAATATATAGCTTGAGCCACTGATATTGGCTCGATTTCTCCAAGACGTGCCTTGTCAGGCCAAAATGCTCATTTTGGGTCCAAACACCACGTATTTGGCCGAGTGAGTGGTTACGATCAGTTAGAGCTCTAGTCTGGCTGCCAATGTACTGCTTAGGGGATAACTTTGTGTTATCATTCTCATGAGTACATATTTATAAAAGAGAGTTTTGAGTGTTTCTTTCTTTTATTGTCCGGAGGAACTTGGGATTTTACTGATTTGTGGAGTTGTTTTGGTTGCTTAATTTATTCATGAGTTGTGGAATTGTAACATGCGGTGTTTGTGGCTTTTTAATTGAGTTTACTCATACAAGCTTAAAAAGCTTACTGAGTTTGTTGTTTGCAACTCGGTGTACTATTTCATAGTGTAGGGGTTATTCCTGCAGGTTAGGACCACCAGGATTGAATCACGGCGGCGTGTAGTTGCAGCAGTGTTAGGTTCAGAAACTATTTTATTACTATACTGCTGTTTGTAGTATGCTCTTACTGAGCCTTTACATTTTACTTTCATGCTTTCGAGTCTGTAAACACTAGTTGGTGAAAAAAATTAGGTCATTCTCCTTTATTTCGATCTCACCATCTTACCATCTCAGCAGCCGATCGACAGTCGCCTCTCGCTCTCGCCTGTCGCACTCCGTCAAGATACAGAATTGATTGCTCTCCCTCGCTTTCGCCTCACTCTCCCTCGCTCTCGCTCTCTTTCTGCTGCCCCAGCCGATCGACAACCTCACTCTCCTCTCGCTCTCTCACGCCCTCTCGCTCTCGCCTCACTCTTACTCTCTCTCCGCCGCCTTAGCTCGAAGTCGCCGAAGCATAAGACCGCATCAACTCTGTCGGGCTACAGAATTGATTACTCTCTCACCGCCTCTCATTCTCACTCTCTCTCCGCCGCTCCAGCTCGAAGTCGCTACCTGGTCCGGTGTTTATTCTCTCCGTCGCCTTAACTCGAAGTCACCGAAGCTTAAGACCGCGTCAACTCCAGTCGAACTATACAATTGATTAGTCTACAGGTACTATATCCCTCTTTAATAAGGCCTTTGTTTGATTAGGGTATGGAAATTTTCAATTTGGGTTTGTTGGGTATGATTGGGTTTGGGTTTTATTTCAGTTTGAGATGTTGATGTCATTGCTTGTTCAAGTTATAACTTTGAACGATGTTGATTTGTTTAGCTTAAAGCGGGTGTCATTGCTTGTTCTATAACGGGTGGGTGCTCCTTTTATAACAGGTGGGTTTGGAATGGTTTCAGTGGAGCAATCATGTTATGTTTATGGTTCTCAACAAAAAATGAAAAATAAAAATGTTGATCGATCATGGTTAATAATCGAAAATGATTAATTATACCCCTTTCCTTGATTGGTTCTTTGGTTGGGTAATAATAATGAGCTTAGTGTTTGTATTTTTCTTCTGAATACAATAATCCAAGCTAGACATGTACCCAGTAGAACAAGGTAAGCAATAAAAACAACCCCAAAAGGGAGTTGCAAACTTGCAATTGTGCTGATCACCATCTCCCTCGCTGGTTGTGTATACTTTTATGTTCTTTATAGCACTCAATACTTACTGACCTTCATTACTGATGATATGGCAGAAAAGATATGGTAAATATCTAGCTTGCATGCTATATATAACTAGAAAAATAACAGTCTTCAAGAACCATATGACCTTGGAGTGCTTTAACTATTTTGGTGCAAAGTATTTATCATAAATTGTAGATATGCACGTAGGTTTCCCAGCACCAGCACAGGAAGCTAGCTAGCAGGTAGCAGAAAACGAGATCAGATCGGAAAAGTGGTGCAGGTCTCATATTATAGCTAGTAAAGGCTTGCAATAAATTGAGGTATTGTTTCTTTAATCCTTGGCCAATTGGCAACTTCGATTATCTGCATATAAAAGACTATAGAGGTTATAAATATGTATCTGCAATTCTGCATGCTGAAAAATTGCAGCAGTTGTTATCCATGATTTTGAATCTTTTGTCAGGACCAGTGAAATAAAGTGTCAAGGACACATTACTGATAATGATGGAATTTACATATATATGTGTCCTAAAACCTATGGTTTAATGTTGCATTCTTTCATCTGTAGCTATCTTTATTGTGTGTTGAAGAAAACAAAAACGGTAGATATGGTCGGATTTATGGACAGTACAGATATTGGTGCCATTGGGTGTGGCAGTCCAATTGAGCGCTCCCGTGCAATCGCCGATAGGCTAAAACGAGCAAAGCGTGGTCAGATTATTTTGGTGTCATATAACTCTGGGTATGTAATCATCATACATTGGATACATGCATTCTGAAATTGATACGATGCGGAATATATTGTTAGTTTTGGTGTCTATTGTTTTGAAATGTGATTTTTTTTTTCCTGCTTTGAAGATGTCATTGGATGCTGACTGTACTCAGTGCTGAAGAAGACATTGTGTACTTTATGGATCCATTAAAGAGAAGACTTTGCACAGGAGAGTGGAAGAATATTGTTGATAAGTGAGTGGATGTATTTTTTTGTAGTAATAGACTTAATTTAAATTGATGTTTCAGCTGCATATTAACAAAAAATTTCTGCTAATTTTAAAGTGGCATCAAAATACATAATGCTCAACACAAGAGATAGTGCAGAAAAGCAACTACTTGGAAAAACTGTGCGGTACGTCTATGAAACCTGTTATGAACAGTTTTTATAATTTTTGTTCCAAGTTGTTTATTCTAGAATGAGTTTTGCCCAATGTTGGTATTTAATATACTTGTTTTTAGGGTATTCCGGAGTAAAGACGGACAAAGACTGTGGATATTATGTAACGAGATATATGAAGGAAATAGTGGAGGATAAGAGCTTGGATTTTTTCACCAAGGTAACTAAAACTAGTTTATGTTGCTTGGAATATGGTTACATTTTAGTTGTTGTGTTTCATGCGTTTTGGTGAATATGACTTATGGCTGCTGTTGGTTGCTTGGATTATGTCAAGGTTGTCTAGAATGCTTGAAATTTTGGTTGCTGTTGTTTTACATGTCTTTTGTTGAGTAATGACATATATGTAATTAATTATTGAATTGTCGGTTGCTTGGATTATGATTATTGAAATTTTGGTTGTCAATTACTAAGTGGCATATATGTAATGCTCAAATTACAAAACTTTGTTAAGGTTGTCCAGAATACATAATGCTCAATGACAACTATAGATTCGTTTCTACAATGTTGTCAATTACTAACTGCAAACCAATTTATTTCAGTGGGAGAGAAGAAGCAAAGCAGCATATACCCAGGAAGATATTGATGTGGTCAGAAATGAGTGGGTAAAGTTTATGGTCAAGACATATATGTAAGGATTGTGCTTGGTACTTGTTGAGCTGTATCTTTTTTTTTTTAGTTCAGTTGAAACTTTGTTCTATGGATTTGGTTGGACAGGAGTTGATGCTAGTACTTTGAATTGATAATGTAAGATTTGTGAGAATGATGAAGTAAATGACATTGGAACTTTGAATTTCATATCTTTCTATTTCCAGATGAATTGTGCAAATTCAATTCCAACATGTGTAAGATTAGTAAGTGTTGTAGTGCAAACTATCACACAACACACAAAGTCCAAATAAAGCGTATTGTCTGAGGAAAATTCAGACGACACTTTTATCTACCAACTTACTGTTGTAGTGCAAACTATCACACAACATATAAAGTCCAAATAAACCGTATTGTCTGAGGAAAATTCAGACGACATTTTTATCTACCAACTTGTCATCTACTAACTTGTTATCTTAAAGCTAGTTTAGGCAACAAAGGCATCCAACAATTTGTCGTCTTAAATGACAAACAGACAACAAAAAGAAAAAAATGATGTGGTCTGAGGTTCATTCAGGACAACAAATGCATCCAGGCAATGTTATCTTAAATAACATTCAGACAACATTAGCATCCGGAAACTTGTTATATATGATATTATTCAGACAACAAGAAAAATAAAATGTGTGGTCTGAAATTCATCCAGAACAACACATGAATCCAAAAGACTGTTATATTAATTGCATTTTAGACAACATTGAAATCCAGCTAATTGTTATCTTAGATAGATTTTAGACAACATAAGGAAATCGGAAGTGTAGTCTTCGGTTCATTCAAGACAACACCATTTCGACCAAATTGATATTTGTAAAGCATTTGACACAACATCTGGTAATCAAAAATGCTTGTTTGATGTTTACTTCACACATCAAGTTTCGTATATTATTGTCATTGAAGATATTCAACAAACAACACAGCCTTGGAAAAATTGTTGTGCTTGATTAATATCACTCAATACCTAACCAATAAGCTGTTGTCTGAGTTCATACCAGACAACTTACTACTGTTATGAATATAAATTTGGTAAGTTTAGACAACAAATATTTAGGTACACATGTGTGAATGACCAAACAGACAATTAAAAAAGAATGTTGTCTGATAAGGGAGATTAGATCACAGGCTACTAGACAACAGTTCCATTTTTGGCCTGTTGTCTAATTCACTTTGTGTAGTAGTGTTTCTTCAAAATTGGGGCGTGACATATTCGCATATGGACCTGAGTAAATTTGGCCTGATTGTTTTAGGCTTGCATGATGTTAGTAGCTTGTTTACATTCAATAATTCCCTAAATTTATTTAGGGAGCTATGCACTTTTCGTGCTTCTAGCAAATCTTCTGCAGTAGTACTGAACGAGAATTTCAGCTATTATCTACGTATCTAATGTTCAATGTGTAGACCTATTTCTATGTACCACAATGGGTACTACCACACCTTCTTGATCTGCTTGTAGATGGTAGCGGAAAGATACATAATTGTCATTCTGGTTTGTGATGAATGAAATTGCTACCCGGTTTTGGGTTTTGGAAAGAAAAAAAATTTAAAAACTTGCTATTTATTATCATCTGCGACTCTCTATTTACCTGGAAATGGATCTTTGGGATTCATACCCTCCCAAAAATCCGCCTGTTCATTTGGAGAATCACTCATAACATCTTGGCTTCAGAAGAGGCTTTATTTCGGAGGCATATTGCTGGCACCCCAATGTGCCCTATTTGTAATGAGTACCCTGAAACGGAGGAACACGTCCTCTTTGCTTGTCCCGGGGTTTCGGCTGCCTGGTTTGCCCATCCTGTTGGCTACAAGGTCGATGTGCATTCTCTTACCTCTGTTACATCTTGGTTTGATCAGATTCAGCTTCTCTCCCTATCAAAGCAGTTCTACACCTATATCTCTCTTCTCTTGTGGTTCATCTAGAAGCATAGATCAAACTGTGTGTTTAACCACCAATCTCCAAATCCAAGCAAGTTAGCCATGTTGGCACACTCTGCAGCTTCGGAGTTTTTGGAAATAGCTCCTCTGAGAGGCGCTCACTTCACCTCTGCAGCTACTGTTAATCTTCCTGCTCTACCTATTCAGTGGTCCCCTCCTTTTATTCCTTCCTACAAGGTGAATTCAGATGCTTCATTGCATGTTTTATCTCTCTCTGGAGGTATTGCTATCGTTGTTTGTGACTTCGTGATAATATGGGCAAGGTGATTGATGGTTTTGCTGGTGTTTCTCTTGCTCTTTCTCCCTTAGCAGCTGAACTGGGTAGCTAGCTGTGAAGATTTGGTGTTGGTTGCTAAGCTTCCCCCTGGCTCGATAATCTTTGCTTCTGATTCTCTCGTGCTTATCAATGCCTTCAAATCCGGTATAGCCACAAATGACTGGACAGTTACAAATCTTTTCTCCCAAGCCTGGTATCTCTCTCTAAACTGGCAAATCAGCTGGCTTTGGTCCAGCAGGAAAGCTAACCGCATGGCAGATCATGTCGCGTCTCTGGCTTTTAAAGGATTGTGTCCTCCAAACTAAGTTGATAACCCTCATCCCTCTCTGCTTCATGTTCTGGTGTATGACGGCCTCCCAGGCCCCACTTAGTTTGTTTTGTTTCTGTTTCTAAGAGGCTTTTTTTTGCCTCTATAATAATAAAAAAATAAAAAATAAACTGCGTGAGATCGACCCATTAGCTGCTCAACTGATGCTGCTTCACTTTTTTTTTTTTTTTGAATTAGTATGCAAATCACCCCCAGGGCATTTGTCTTACCCAAAAAAGAAGACGGGCCAATCATCCATACTATCCTTTTGTTCACAGGGTTTCTCTTAGGGCACTGCACCACTGTATTATGGATGCACTAATCCATGGTAGAATTTTCCTTTCACAGTCCCTCAAAACAGTCCCTTACGTGAAAGATTGTGCAAATGCTTAATGGAGTTATGCAAATAATTTATTTCCAAGTAATCCTTAATGAATGATTGCTATATCGGTCTGTGGTAGGATAATGTGAGCTGGGCGGTAGGCTTTGCTAGTTTGGCAGCCGCAATGATCAATCCCTCGTTATTTTTATATACCAGAAGCGCGCAAATTCCACTGGAGAGTCCCTTAACCATCGTGGCCCGAGTTCTTGTGGAGGTGGTACGGAAATGGCGTGTCAAGGGTTTGGAATCGGATCTCTATTACGAAAATGAGGACCCTAAGGCAAAAACCAGGACATTGGCTCGAACGGATCAATTTAGGTACACAATAGTCATATGATAATTAATTGTTTCTTGTTCATACCCTTTGCTCATAGTTTCTCACCAAAAATATTAATTGTGTGTCCTGTTCATACCCATGCATAAACTTTCTTATACTTGTTCTTTAGGTTTCTGGACAAGGCAATGATGATTGACCATCTCGATGCCTCGAGGGAAGCTAGAAATCTATGGAGATTATGCTTACAAAATGGAGTAGAAGAACCCAATGGAACTGGTCTAGTGGAAGCATGCTAGGCTGCAAGTGGGCGGATGCTACAGGGCTTCTCCTGATAATAGGAGGTATCTGGTTCGAACCCTAGCTTATGAAAACATCTATGGGGAGGGGCCATACCCAAGTTGCTCCCTACCCCAGAGTGGTATCTCACTCGGCCACCATTTTACAATTTTATGCAACCACAAAAAAAAAAAAAAGAACAAGTAGAAGAAGAAGTAAAGCTACTCCTCCGCTTCATTCCCATATGGTTGTGTTGCTTATCCTTTGTGGTAGTCCAATCATTTCCTTCTACATTCTTCCCTAAACAAGGAAGCACAATGATTCGATCAATCAGATCAGGCTTTAAATTCACAAAGGCGTCACTTCAAATCTTTACTTGCCTTACATCTCTTGTAGCAATTCCAATCTATGACCGTGCTTTCGTCTCCAAAGCCCGAAAAATCACACGACACTTTTCAGGGATCACCAGCCTGCATAGAATTGGCATTAGTTATTTGGTTTAGTTCTATCCATAATCACCATTGTTGTATCGGCTATGGTGGAAGCCAAACGGGTTAGTATTGCCGTAGACCACAATCTTATAAACCACCCGAAAGCACTTGTACCAATGAGAGTGTGGTGGTTAATTCCTCAATATATGTCATGTGGTTTGTGAAATGTATTTACAATTAGTGGGGATCCAAGAATTGTTCTACGATCAACTGCCGGAGACAATGAGAAACTTTGGGGCAGCAGCAAACATAAGTGTTTTGGGTGTCGGAAACTTCCTAAGCACTCTTATATAAGTGTGGTACCGTGCAAGCAATTAGCTCAAAGTATGGTGAAGAGTGGCTCAATGACAATATCAATCGAGGCCACCTTAATTACTTTTATTGGGTGATTGCAGCACTGAGCATATTGAACTTACGTGTTTACTTATGGATTGCCAAAAGTTGTGTATACAAAAAAGTTGCATGGCATTTCTGTGGCTAGTGCAGCACCCTCTATCAACCATCTCTTTTTCGCAGATGATTCCTTCATATTTATGAGAGCGGAAAAGGAAGAATGCGAACGGTTGAGAAATATTATGAAGTGCTATGAAGAGGCTTCCGGTCAACAAGTGAATTTTGTGAAGAGTCGTATATCATTTTCAAAAAATGTTCCATTTGAATTGCAGGAAGCTCTTGCTTCCGTTTTTGGGGTGAATAGAGTGGATAAACACGACAAGTATCTAGGTTTAGCTACGGAGGTTAGCTACTCCAAAACTGAGGCTTTTCAATTCATTGTGGAGAATGTTGTGCGGAAGTGTAACAAACATGATATTGATATGGATTCAAGAGTAACAAACAAAGCAATCAAAGAAAGCAACCTTCAGACGACACACTTCAGATAACATAAGTATTGTTTTATGTCGTCTGAGTTTTTTAGACGACATAATTTTTTTGTTGTTGTCTGAATATAGACTAAAACCATACTGGTTTAATTTGAAAAAATTGTGAGCATTCAGACAACACATTTGTGTAGTTGTACCAGGTGGTGATTTTCTATCTCAATTTTAGAGGGATATCCAAAAGTTGATTAATCATTTTCACTCTCAAATAGCCAAGGCCTTAGTTGACTAGAAAATGTTGTGATATTCAGACAACATTTAAATGTTGTCTAACTGTGAAGGCTATTTTACATTTTTCTAGGTTAAAATGACTTGTGCGTTTTGTCGACATAGCTAGCTAGTTCCCTCGCAATTAGGTCATTTTCTGTTACTCTCACTCAGTCAAAATCAGCTCTCTCATCTCGACCTAGAACCCGCAAAAACTAAAACACCAGCCTCGCTCTCTCCTTTTCACTTAGCTCTCTCTGCTCTCTCCGATCTTGATTCTCTCTCAGGTAATTTCATTTTGGTTCTTTTCTAAATAGAGCCTCTTATCTTCCTTAACTCTCTCTTTCTGTCTTCTCTCTTCCTCACCCTCTCTCTCTCGGTGCTCTTAGGACGATACCGTGCATTCATCGGCGTCTCCACCTTTGCTCGCTCCGATGGACACCTCGAGTTCGGTAAGGAGTATTATTTATGATTTTGATTTCTTGAGGTTTGATTTCATTTCTCTCTGTCCTGAATCTTGGTGACTGTATTTTGATCTGGGTTTCTAAGTGTATCTTGATGTGGGTTGTTCTAGGTTGCTGTGAAGAGTAAGGAGTGTGACGATAGTTTGATATATTGATCTGGGTTGATGATTATGTGTGAGTTTGGTATCTTGATTTGGGTTGATGATTATGTGTGAATATAGTTTCGATTGTTAAGCTGGATTAGGAGTGAAACAAACTGTAATTTATTTATGGAAACTTTGTGCAGAGCTTGATGACTTTTTATTAGGTTTCTTTCTTGTTGCTTAATTTTTTTTTATTGATGAATCTGATAACTTGTGCAAATTGATGGTTTTTTACTTTATCATGGGTTTAATTGGGATTGTCTTATGCTGTGTGGTTTTGTGAATAATATTATAGGGTGACATTTTTTCATATCGGAAATATTGCAATTGTAGTTATGTGATATCTAAACTGGTTCAGTTTACATTTGAGTTGTTATTTGATATCTTGTTCATGGAAGAGTTATTTTCTGGTATCTTGTTCATGGAAGCTGTAGTGATGAAGCAAATACAGATGATGAATGATTGAATGGACATATAAATTAGAGAAAAAATTATGGAATTTGTTATCATATTCATTCATTCATCTTTATTCAACGTGGGAATGGTTGCACTTCTTGATATCAACAAGCACAAGTTTTTATATTTGAGCATGACCATGAAACATGTGGGATATGGCTGACATGTTTGCACTTCTTGATATCAACAAGCACAAGTTTTTATATTTGAGCATGATAATGAAACATGTGGGATGTGGCAAATATGTCCTTGCTTTTCTGATGATAGTTCACAACCATATAGTACATCTAGCAGCAAGTTCAGACTAGCCTTATCTTCTAGTGGGCTTAACCCGCATAGTTCTCTAAGCAGCAAGTATTCTTGTTGGCCAGTTATACTGGTCACATATAACCTTCCTCCATGGCTTTATATGAAGAGGAAGTTTATGATGTTGACATTGTTAATATCGGGACCAAAGCAACCTGGTAACGATATCGACATCTACTTGCAGCCATTAATAGATGATCTGAAAGTATTGTGGGGTGGGATTGAGGGAGTATATGATGCACTAAGAGGGGACTACTTCAAATTGAAAGCAGTGCTGCTGAGAACTATTAATGACTTTCTCGCATACGGGAACTTGTTTGGTAGCATTGTTAAAGGATACAATACTTGTCCAATATGCCTTGACCAGACTCGATTTTATAGGTTAAAGAGAGGTAAAAAAATGGCATTCATGAGGCATCGCAGGTTCCTACCTAAACATCATCCTTATAGGAAATAGACTGCTGCTTTTGACAACACCGTAGAGGAGGACCTACCTCCTCTACCATTAACTGGAGAGAAGGTGTTTGCTAGAGTAGAGGGTTTGAATTGTGTATGTGGGAAAAAGAAACGTTCTCCTCCTGCTAAGAGTGTTGAAGACCAAGGTAGACCTTGCTGGAAGAAGAAGTCTGTATTCTTTGAACTAGAGTACTGGAAATATATTCGGGCACGACATAATCTCGATGTCATGCATATCGAGAAGAACTGTTGTGATGCCATCATTGGTACGCTGCTGAACATTCCCGGGGTGACAAAGGATGGGGTCGCAGCGTGTTTGGACATGATGGAAATGGGTATTAGGGCTGGTTTGAACCCAAAGGTTGGTGCCAAAAAGGATAAATTACGGCTGGCTAGTTGGAACTTGATGCTTGCTGGAAAAAAAAATAGTTTGTGGCTCTTTTTTTGAAATGATGGTTCCTGTTAGGTTTTCGTCAAATGTAAGGAATCTTGTCTCTATGGAGGATTTAAAACTTGCTGGTCTGAACTCGCATGACTGTCACACTATCATACAGATTCTTCTTCCTATTGCTTTACGTTCTGTTCTTGAGAAGCCGGTTAGGTATGCGATTATCCGCTTTTGCCTTTTCTTCAAGGCAATATGTGCTAAAGTGATTGATGTTTTGAAGTTGGAAAAAATGCAAGCAGACTTAGTTGTTACTGTTTGCTTATTGGAGAAGTACTTCCTGCCTTCATTTTTTGACATTATGATCCATTTAACTGTGCATCTAGTAAGAGAAGTTCAGCTTTGTGGTCCAGTATTTTTTCGGTGGATGTATCCCTTCGAGAGGTACATGAAAGTCTTTAAAGGGTAGGTTAGATGTCGAAGGCATCCCGAGGGATGCATACCGGAGTCTTATATTGTCGAAGAGGCTGTTGAGTTTTGTACTGAACATATGCTTACTAACAGATGATGTTCTGACTTTGGCGTTGGGAAATCCTAAGTATCCTGGTAGGGTACGCGGTGTTGGTGGCTTCATCAAGCCTTCTACATATTTTCATCTACCTAAACTCCAAAAGCTAAATGTAGAAGATAGTGTGAGGGTAAGTGTTAAGAAGATACTAGCAGAAGAGAAAGAAAATATCATTAATCAAGAAAGAGCCAAATGGGAGTTGGAGATGGAGCAACAAATTGCTAGAGAAAGAGCCGCTTGGGAGGAAAGGTTTCAGAAGTTAGAAGCGATGGTTAATGGAAAATAGATGACAGCTGATTCACCCAAACCTGTGACACCGCTGAATGATTTAGGCTCTGGCCAGGGCAGCTGTTCAAGGCAACTTGACAAGGCCGGTTTGAAAGTTACTGAAATTGAAGCCGCCAAAACTGCCAAGAAGAAGTTAGATTTAGGGGAGGACCAGCAAAAATTAGTTGAGGAGAATGAAGTCTTTGTGGATGGGGAGCTGAACATCAAACTAGCCTCGATTATTGAGGAGGAGGTTAGGAATGATTTAACTCTGAAAAAAAATGCAGCTGTAGAACAAGTGCAAGTGCAAGTGCTGGTAATTAATCGCTACCATATCTTTTCTTTCTTTTTCCTTACAATTAGTTTTCTTTTCTTTTTCTTTACAACTACATTTGATCAACCATATTAATGACATTGCTGCCTTAAATGTGACTAATGCTTATATATATTTTTGTTTGAATTAACAGGTTCAGTCCACAAATATTGTCTAGTCACGGTGTAAACTTGCGATAGATTCATTGGACAACATAGTGGCTGAAGGAACGATCATTCAAGTGGATCTTGAGTCCAGCAAGCAAACTATCCATAGTGTTCCATTGGCTAAGGAAAATGTTCGAGTGTCGATCACCAAATCTATTGTTACTAATGCTTTGCTACCAATTCCTATTAAGGATGAGATTCTATTTGTCTGCAACGTAATTGGTACCTGCATTGCTTGGCCGAGAGACTAGGTTATACCCATTGCAGCTGATGCAAAGGTAATGTAGTTTGCTTAAATTATTTGTCATTTTTAACCTTTTTATTCTTACCAAAATGACCATATGAGCTGCTATATTACATGATGTAGAAATACTAATCATACAATGTTATTTTTTATATCAATTGTAGCGACAAAAGCTTAAAATTGTGAGGAGGAAAAAGAAGGATACATATGATGATTTTTTTTTATCATGATGATTTGGACAAGCTGGCACCCAATTTGCCTCCACCACTTAAGACGTTGGTCACATGGGCTAATGAAAACTTGAAGGATGAGATCACCATCCACACAACCTTAGGCGAGGAATTATTTAGATATCCAAAAAAGGTCGCCATCTTCAGAAGGGATATGTATGCCATGACCAACATGAAGGAGATTTCTGGCAGCTGCATTGTCATGTATATGAGGTCTATAATGGATTTTAAATGAAGCTGTTAATTTCTGTGTTATTGAATGATATTTTGAGACTTGTGGTTTTATAGCTTCCTTTATCAAGTGTTGAAGAAATCGAAGATGCTTGAAATGATTGGCTTGGTAGATCCTGCTAATACTGGTGTCATTGGCTGTGGAAATCCGACTGAACGGGCTCGTTCTTTGTCAGTTTCTTATGAAAGAGGGAAACCTGGTTAGATATTTTTGGTCCCCTATAATTCAGGGTACGAAAGCTTCATTCATGCAATTTTGTTTTTGTAAATATTGAGTTCTGATCTCATAAATATAGAAATGTAAGTACCTAGATCAGATTCGTGTTGGTATTGATTATCAAAAATTTGAATGCCAGCTGCCATTGGATGTTGGCGGTGGCAAACCCCTCTGAAGAAGTTGTGTATTTCATGGATCCGCTAAAGAGGTGACTCATTACTGGTGAATGGAGAACTATTGTGGAGAAGTTAGTGCAGCTAGCTTGTCAAGTTTTTGTTGGTATTATGTACAAAACGGTTTAGTCTTTTTTTTTTTTTTTTTTTTGATCTCTATCGATTCTCAATTTATAAGTGGTTAGTTTCATCATAATTTTGTGTATTGTGTTGTTGTTGAAGCTCCATCAAAATATTCAATACACAAAAACATAAGAAAAGCCGAAAGACAGTTTAATGGAAAAACTATGCAGTATGTGTTCCCCATCTAGCTAACTATTTATATTTGCATTTTTCCAGTTTAGGCAAGGTTTATTAGGAACTGAAAATATTTATTTGTTTTAGGGCATTCCGGAGTAGATGGATTGTGAAGACCCAAATTTTCATATAATAAATTTATGTAATCCAATAATTGTTATATTAATTGACTTATGATATTTGAGATTATTTGGAATGTCGTGGGTTGAGTAAGTTGGTTTCGAATGATTTTATTTTCGAAAACGAACGTTATTTAGGGGGTCGTGAAAATTGACTTTTTATATGTTCAAAATTTGGAAAAACTTCCTTGATAAAAGTTGTAGAGCTGGTCGATACGATCTCGTGCATATGTGGAACGCATTATTCAGAGCTCGTATGAATAAGTTATGGTTATTTGAAAATTAAAATTTTTATATAAATAGTAAGAAAAATCTGATTTTTTCATTGAGAACGAAAAAATCAGATTTTTGCACAAAAGTCCCCCTCCCCTCTCACTCTCTCTCGCGCGACTGTGGCCTTACGCTCGGCCGACCTGACTTCGACCCGACCCGACGCTGCACGCCGCCACGGGTCTCCGCCTTCGCCGACCCAGGCCTCCACGCGTGCGCCTCGAGCCGCCCAGTCAATCCCCACCCTTTCTTCGGCCAGCCGTTGCTCCCTCGCCTGGATCGAAGGCACTTTCCGAAACTTCCAACCTGACCCGACCGGAACTCCATTTTTCCGACGGTGCACTGGCCAACCGAACCCATTTTCGTGACGTGTTTTTCCTCCTGATCATCTCCATATGTGGCTTGCATCACAATTTTGAGTGGAGAGTGGTAGATCAAGGGTTGAAGATTTCGACGTCCCTCATTCAATCTGGAATCTGATCGAGTGGTCGAGATTAATCAACCTTCAAAGCCTGATCTAGGACGATCTAGACCTCATCTCCGAAAAAGTCAGGTATTAAAGTTGTTCAAAATTTCATTTTGAAGAAGTTTGTAGTTGACGTCTTTTGCATCGGAGGTGGTTGACCGGCGTTGACCTCCGAGGTGACCGTCGTCTGACGGTCGGGTCTGGCGGCGCGTCGGACCAAATTTTGAGTTTATATTATCTGGACGATGATTTATGCATGGATACTAGTGTTTTGATATATAACATGGTGATGTTAGAAAAAGTTGATAAATAGTCAATTTCAGTTTTGATGTTACTATTTACGGTTTTACAGTTTACCTTCGGTTTGCGATTTACTGAGATCAGACCATCGGTTTTACTTCAAATTTTAATATGATGTTCATATGACTGTCCCGATGACTTTGTGTGGTCACTGACCGTTGGATCTTCGTATAATTGTAAAACAATGATTCGGGAGGCGATTAGTGAAGATCCGTCCGTCGGATTTTCATATAATTTTGATAGGATGTTTCCAAGGGCGATCCATGAGGATCCAACCGTTGGATCATCGTTTAAATTTGATCCGACAGTTGGATTGTCTTTATATTAGAATCCGACCTTTGGATTGTCTTTATTTTGAAATCCGACCGTTGGATCATCATTTAGGTTTATTTCGTGCTTCGTTGCTAAGTAAAGACCGTACTTAATTAGGTACTTGACGGCTTGAGTTGACGAACATTTGGATTATTGTGAGTTATATTTTATTGAAGATGCAGCAGGAATTTCGAGTTGAGTAAAACTCACGTGATTCATATTACGAACCGAGTACTTTAAATTATTCTTTTTTGTAATTATGTGAAAAATATTGTGGATTAAATATTTGTTTTTAAAATCATATGGACTTGATCGCTACGGTCCATAGGTAAATAAAATGAATTTTAATTATACAAATGAATATCACTAGATGGTATTAGTGGTCATTCATGAGTGGATGATTACGTATATATATATTTACGTGGAATATATATATTGATTGGCGTGATTTTGAGTGATGATATGATGATTTGGATTTTATTTCAAATGCTTAAATTTCATAATAATATTATATATGTTGGATGAGTTGTTTTAATTATGTGAAAACATACTGTTGTACTTATTGTGGATTTAGGGTCAACGTAGTGACCGGTATGGGGGAATCAGACGCTCTAATCCTAAGTGGATAATAGGATACGATTGGTTGAGTAGGTTCAATTATCGGACGTTCTAAATATGTATATCGGTATACATATTGATGAAATACGATAAAGATAAATATGTCGGATGCCATAACCTAGGCCAGGTGACGGGCTATGATTCAGTTAGAGCTCTAGTCTGTCAAATATCGTATTTTTATAAATACGATGTTGGGGTTTTGTGAAGAAAGATGTGAGTTAGGGTTTGGTGTTGAGTTGTTGATTGATTGAGATTGTTGGTTCTTGTGGATGTAGGAATTGTTGCGTGTTGACTTGGGTAGAAATAAATATGAGTTAATTAAGCAACCGTTCTTTCTTTTACTCATACAAGCTTTTAAAAGCTTACCGGGTTTTGTGTTGTTGCAATCCCGGTACACTATTCAAATGGTGTAGCGGATATTCCTGCAGGTCAGGATAACCAGGGTGGTGACCGAGCTGCTTAGGTGTTACAGCAATTATCTTTATTTCATTGAGTTGTGAGGTGTGTATGCTCATTTAGAGCTTTACAATTTATTTTGTATTTGGGTTGTAATAATTAACCGAGACTAAATTCGGTTTTTATTTTATTTCGTGTGGTGAGGTTGTTAAGAAAAGAAATTTTCAGGATAACTATTTTAAGTTGTAGTAATTCATGTTTCGGATTTTGAATTTTTATTCTAAAATTCAGGGCGTGACATGGGTGATAAGACTTGTGGATATTAGATTATGCATTACATGAGGAATATAGTGGAGGAGAAAAACCAAGAGTGGAATGCTAAGGTAATCAGTAAATAATCTACTATACCAGTGATTTATTGGATTAATCGATTGTGATGCATAACTAAGCTTCTGTCCTTGCAGTGGGAAAGAAAAACAAATCACTATTACACAATGGAGAATGTTGATGTTGTCCGGGCAGAGTGGGCAAATTATGTTATGAAGTTCAAAGATAACTAGTGCATGTGTAGGTTAACTAGTAGCTGGAGATCCGTAGCATCAACTTTTAGACATGCATAGTTGATATATAGGCCAGATTTTGATTGCAGTACTGCTAACTATTTTGATATGTTGTTTAGTTGGTTGCCTACATTGTGTAGTGCTTCTGATTTATTAGCAAGCAGTACTGCATGCATATATTTTGTTGACTGCCCAGATTAATAGATATGGGTCATTTAGTGCTGATGCTAATGATTAGGTTTGTGTACATGAGACAATGATGGATTAATGGAAACTGCAATGAATGATTTTGGATGTGGATTTTATGGTTTCAGGAATAGCTAATTTTAATTTCCAGAATGCATGTATACCAATTGTAAAGGGGACTACTAAAATGTGTCGTCACAAATTGCAAGCTACAATAAAAGCACACCAAAATGTGTGGTTGCAGCTCCACAGACACAACACAAAAACTAATTAGAATCTATTGTCTTTTTGACAATGGGACAACATAAAATTGTAGTCTGAAAGGCAAAACAACAACATAAGTTAGATGAAAGTATTGGTTAAAGTGTATAACAACAACAATAATCATGATTGGATGTAATCACAGACAATATAAAACATCTACTATTAGTGGTCTGAAAGGTAAAACAACAACATAAGTTAGATGAAAGTATTGGCTAAAGTATATAACAACAACAAATAAGCGTGATTGGATGTAATCACAAACAACAAAAAACATGTACTATTAGTGGTCATTTTTATATTCATACTACAAATATTTGACGTCTAAATAATCTCAAACGACAGTAAATTGTCATCGTAATGAGACTGAGATAACAAAACGAATATGATATCTATTGTCTAAACTATTTTCCAACATCACATATGTATAATTTCAAAACCTTTCATACAACACTTAAATGTCATACAAACCTATCCTAGAACGACACTTAATTATCCTATGATGCTGTTTACGACCACATATAATTATCATTTAAAGTGAATTAGCACAACCTTTATTTGTTGTTGTATGAGATAGACACTACATACGAGTCTTCATATTTCTTATTTAAGAGCATTCAGACCACACATTTAACTATAAATATGTCTTCCAAATATGCTTCACATAATAGTATTTAAAAAAGACTGTGGTTGTTTTGTTTATCAGATAATACAAAACTGTTGTTTGAATGCTTTTGAAGATACAGATCACAATGTTCCCAAAATGCAAAACTCATCAGATAACACAAGACTTTTATTTTTTTATGTCGTTTGAAAAATCAGACGACAGAACTCTTCTGTCGTCTGATGCCCCCAAGAGACAACACCGTACTAGACGACATATTTTTGTTCATTCAGATAACAGAATAGTTCTTCGTCTGAAGGCCTTTTTGGCATGGTGACCAATAAACAAACCACAAAGAATACTAAGATTTATAGTGGTTTACTCAATCGGTGTGATTGAGCTACGTCCACTTTCGGAGCCAGTAAGATATTCCACTATAATCAATTTGGAGAAACATACAACTAGAGTTTATGAACAACTCTCTCTACCCAATTCCCCAATACACCCAATCCTATTAACTCTCTTTGATTCAAATAGAGAAGAAGAAGAAGAAGAAGAAGAAGAATTCTTACTTCTCATATACAATACACAACAACACCAACAACTAAGCTCAAGAAGCTTTAACTATGGAATTGCTAAGTCACAAACAAAGAGAGGAAAAACTCTATGTATTCAAGGATGGATAGCTTTCAATATTTCTCTCCACTTCTACTTTCTGTTTTCTATCCCTCTCCGCTGCCACTTTCAAAGGCATGCATATATGTCTATAATTGTGCTATGCCTATCACATGCAGCCCACATGGATACCAACACTTGGTTGCCAAATTCAACAATCTTTTCAACTCTTTCTCTACTTTTCAGCTGACATATATTTCCTTTTCATGGTATCATATGGCTGCTCCTTAATTCCCTTGTCTACATATGTATAATTAATCTTTGCACATGCACACATGGAATGCAAAAACATGTGGCTACCTACTCCAAAGAATCTTCAATTCTTTCGGGTGCAATGTTTTCAAGTGAAAACAACTTCAACAATCTCCACCTTGGCTTCACTTGATACAATAATATCACAAGTAGAATATCACATGCCAATTTGCCTATCCGACATCCCCGTAGGGAAGATCAAATGCTACGAACACCAATCAAGTTCAAGCAATGCTTGAACTTGCTCAATGGAACTGGTTTGGTCAACATATCAGCAGAGTTGTCTTCAGTTCCAAGTTTCAGGAGCTCTATATCACCATCCTCCACCAGTTGACGAACCTTGTGAAATTTGACATTGATATGTTTAGTGAGAGCATGAGTAACCTAGTTCTCTTCTAAATGAATAGCACTCTGACTATCATAATGGAGCTCCACATAATCTTGAATTATTCCCAAGTCCTCAAGCCAAACTGCTTCTTTTGCACCCTCTGTTACCGCCATGTATTCAGCTTCTGTTGTCGACAAAGCAATCTTAGATTGCAAGTTCGACTTCCAACTTACCGTTCCACTAGCAAGAGTAAACACATAAGCTGTAGTAGATCAGCACTTATCCAAATCACCTGCGAAATCAGAGTCCATATATCCAACAACACATTGACTCATCTTATCCTGCTGAAACACAATTCCAACATCCACAGTTCCAAGAATATACCGTAGAATCCATTTCACTGCTTGTCAATGGTTTTTACTTGGGATATTCTTATATCTGCTCATCACACTTAAAGCCTGTGAAATGTCAGGTCTAGTACACACCATACAATACATCAAGCTACCAACAACACTAGTATAAGGAACTTTAGCCATATATTGCATAACATCATCAATGCTAGGAGATATAGAATATTTAAGCTTGAAATGAGAGGCAAGAGGTGTACTTACAGGTTTAGATTTATCAACCATGCCAAACCGCTGTAGTATCTTCTTCAAATATTGTTTTTGTGACAAACAAACTTTGCCTTTCGATCTATCTCTTTCAATTTCCATGCCCAAAATCTTCCTAGCTTCTCCCAAGTCATTCATTTCAAATTCACCACTCAATTGTGATTTTAATTTTTCAATTTCCACCTTGCTCTTAGATGCAATTAGCATATCATCAACATACAAGAGCAAATAAATGAAGCTCCCATCGTGTAGCTTGCGAAAGTAAACACATGGATCATAAAGGCTCCTAGTGTACTTCTGACCAAATATAAATTTATCAAACCGCTTGTACCACTGTCTTGGAGACTGTTTCAAACCATACAATGATTTATGCAATTTGAAACCAATTTTTCCTTACCAGCAACTTTGAAACCATCTGGCTGAGTTATATAAATCTCTTCTTTCCATTCACCATGTAAAAATGCAGTTTTGACATCAAGTTGTGCTAACTCAAGATCAGACTGTGCAACCAAGGCTAAAAGAATACGAATAGAAGAATGCTTCACAACAGGAGAAAATACCTCATTGTAGTCTATTCCTTCTTTTTGTGCATAGCCTTTAGCTACCAATCTAGCCTTGCACTGAGGTCCTTCCTTTTTAGCAAATACCCTTTTGCAGCCAATTGCTCTCTTCCCATGTAGTAAATGAACCAACTCCCAAGTCTTGTTCTTATGAAGAGACTTCATCTCCTCATCCATTGCTTTTTTCCACTCTACACTATCTGCATGTATCACAGCTTCGTCATGGGTAGAAGGAATTTATTCTTCAGTAATTGGAAGTGCATAAGTTACCATATCATTTAGCCAAGCTGGCTTTGGAGCATTTCTTTTTCCTTTTCTAAGTGCAATAGTTCCATGTTGCTGTGGAGATTATTGAGCTTGAGCCTCTACTTCAATACTTGAATCTTCATCTGTTGAATCATCTGACTCAACTGTAGGAATTTCTAGATCAATTGGAGTTTCTTCAACTTTTTCTTTAAACTCTACATGCTTCAAATTCTCTATGGTCATCTTCTGTTTTTGAGAATCAGTCTGCTCACTCTGATTAACCATAACAGCCTCATCAAATGTCACATCTCTACTTACAACAACTTTTCTCACATCTGGACACCAAAGCCTAAATCCTTTCACACCATCATTAAATCCCAAGAAAATAGCTTTCTGGGCTCTCGGATCAAGCTTGCTTTCCCTGACATGAAAATAAGCAGGACAACCAAAAATATGTAAGTAATGATAATCAGTAGCAAGTTTTCCAGACCATACCTCCATGGGTATTTTACCCTCATTTGCAGCAGTAGACAACCTGTTGATGAGATGGCCTGCATATGTAACTGCCTTAGCCCAAAACTCTTTACCTAATCCAGCATTAGACAACATACACCGAACTTTCTCTAGTAAAGTACGATTCATCTGCTCTACCACCCCATTCTGTTGCGGTGTTTCTCTAACTGTGAAGTGTCTCACAATGCCCTCATCTTGACATAACTTCAAGAATGGATCAGACTGGTCTAAGCCTCTTAATTTTTTGACTGGTCTGAGTCTCAATCATTTTCTTCCACTTCACAAATACATCTAAGACTTCATCTTTATGCTGCATGGTGTACACACATACTCTTCTAGAGAAGTCATCAACAAAAGAGACATAGTAGTGCTTACCTCCTAAAGATGCAGTTTTGGTAAGTCCCCACACATCTGTGTGAACATAGTCTAGACTGCCTTTAGTCTGATGAACTGCAGTACCAAACTTCACTCTAGTCTGCTTTCCTAATACACAATGTTCACACAATTCCAATTTGCAAGTCTTTGCACCTTTCAACAAACCTTGCTTCACTAATCCCTGCATTGCTTTCTCATCAGCATGTCCAAGATGCATATGCCATAATCTGGCAGTATCTGCATCATCTGTAGTCTCAGAAATTGCTGTTTCACTTGTCACTGTACTCCCCTGTAGAAAATACAAGTTTCTATCTCTAGTACCTCTCATCATCACAAGTGAGCCGAAGACAACTCTAGCAATTCTATTCTTCAATGTAACTGTGAGACCCTTTTATTCTAAAGGTCCCAAAGAGATGAGATTTTTCTTCAAGTTCAGAACATATCAAACATTTGTCAATTCTCTAACAATCCCCATGCATTTTGAGACGAATTGTACCAATCCCTCTAGTTCTGCAAGGACCATCATCCCCCATCAAAACTACTCTACTATTTAGTTCTCTTAAAGTAGAGAAACATTCCTTGTTAAGACACATGTGGTGTGTACAACCCGAATCCAAAATCCATTTGTCAGAATAATCAAGTGCAGATGAGCTTGCCAAAGCAAAATCAATCTCATCCTCTTTAACATCATCAAATGTAGATGACCAACTCAATGCAAAACCAAAATCATCACCATCTTCAGATTTTGCAACATTCACTTCAGAACCCTTCTTGTCTCTAGTCTTCAACTTGGGACAATCTTTCTTCCAATGCCCCTTTTGGCGACAAAAGGCACACTTATCTTTTGCAGGAAATTTTCCTCTTGACTTAGAATGAGAATTACCTCTTTTTCCACCAAACTTTCTATCACTATATCTTCCTCTTACTACAAGTGTTTCGCCTGTCACTTTCTGCAATTGCTTCTCCTTCTTTCGACATTCATCATTTATCAATGAATTACACACATCATCAAATTTAGCAAAATCTTTTCCATGCTACAAAGTTGTAATCAAATGCTCATACTCATCAGGAAGAGAATTTAGCAAACACAAAGCTTTATCCTCATCACTAATTTATACATCTAAATTAACCAAATCTGCAAGTATCTTATTGAAATCACTGATGTGTTCAGACAAAGAAATACCTTGTCGATAATTCAATCAGAAAAGCCGCCTTTTCAGGTGAAACCGGGTTTTCAGCACTCTTGATCATATATTGGTCTTCCAATTTCTTCCACAGCTCTTTTGCTGAAGTTTCCTTCATGACAAAGAATTTCGTATCCTTTGCAAGACACAATCTGATAGAACCACAAGCCCACTTATTAATCTGCTTCCACTCCTTCTCAATCATATCTTCTGGTTTGTCTTCAAGAGCTAATCTAATTCTTGTTGACACAAGACATCCATCATCTCACATTGGCACATGCCAAAATTGTTTGTTCCATCAAACTTCTCAACTTCAAATTTGGCATTGCCAATTGATGGCCTAGTAGTCGATGATGAACCCGAACTCGAATTTTTCTTTTTGTCAGCCATTGAATCCAATCAATACTTAACTCCTAAATTCAGAACCGGAGCTCTGATACCAGTTTGTTGTGCGGAAACATAACAAACACAATATTGATATGGATTCAAGAGTAACAAACAAAGCAATCAAAGAAAGCAACCAATAAACAAACCACAAAGAACACCAAGATTTATAGTGGTTCACTCAATCGGTGTGATTGAGCTACGTCCACTTTCGAAGCTGGCAAGATATTCCACTATGATCAATTTAGAGAAACATACAACTAGAGTTTATGAATAACTCTCTCTAGCCAAATCTCCGATACACCCAATCCTATTAACTCTCTTTGATTCAAATAGAGAAGAAGAAGAATTCTTACTTCTCATATACAATACACAACAACACCAAAAACTAAACTCAAGAAGCTTTAACTATGGAATTGCTAAGTCACAAACAAAGAGAGGAAAAACTCTATGTATTCAAGGATGGATAGCTTTCAATATTTCTCTCCACTTCTACTTTCTGTTTTCTATCCCTCTCCGCTGCCACTTTCAAAGGCATGCATATCTGTCTATAATTGTGCTATGCCTATCACTTGCAGCCCACATGGATACCAAACTTGGCTGCCAAATTCAACAAGCTTTTCAACTCTTTCTCTACTTTTCAGCTGACATATATTTCCTTTTCATGGTATCATACAGCTGCTCCTTAATTCCGTTGTCTACATATGTATAATTAATCTTTGCACATGCACACATGAAATGCAAAAACATGTGGCTACCTACTCCAAAGAATCTTCAATTCTTTTGGCTGCAATGTCTTCAAGTGAAGACAACTTCAACAGAGAAGACCAGGAACAAGATGAAGAACTGGAAAGATATGACTCTAAGCATGGTCGGAAAAGAAGTTATGATTAAATCAGTTGTACAATCGGTGCCCACATATGTGATGAGTTGTTTTGAGTTACCAAAGCATCTTTGTCATGAGATGCATCTGGTGGGGTGAGTCGGATAAGGGAAGGAAGATCCATTGGGTTGCATGGGATAAAATGTGTGTGCCAAAGGAGGAAGGTGGTTTAGGGTTTCGAAACATGGAACACTTCAACCATGCACTTTTAGCCAAACATGGGTGGAGACTTTTACGGTATCCTGATTCTTTACTGGCCCGGACCTTGAAAGCTAATTATTTTCCCAATAATGATTTTCTACAGGCTTGTGTGAAACCAGGCTACTCTTATACGTGGAGAAGTTTAATGAAGGCCAAGGAGCTCTTAGTGAAGGGGATTCGGTATCAAGTGGATTCCAGGATCCATATCTCTGTGTGGCATGACCCTTGGCTACCTAGGCCACATACATTCAAAACTTATTCTCCGGTAATGGAAGGCTTGGAGGAACTGATGGTAGCTGACTTAATCGACCCTGAGACCAATTACTGGTTGATGGATTGGCTGCATGAGTTTTTCTTGATAACATAATCACCATGGATGTAAAGCTTGAAGGAGAAGATGTACTTACAGAGAGGGAGAGAGAGTTTTAGACAAAATATCTGAGAGTATTTTCCAATTAAAAATGAAGTCATAGAAAAAATTATTACAACATACTAGTATTTATAGTAACTGAAGACTAGGAGGAAGACACCCTAGATATTATTACACACTGGAAATATACGTAAGCAACACATCACCGAGCTACCACTACATGCATTATAGCTAGACAACCACTACATGCATTACAGCTGGACACAACCTTATTCGTTGATTGCAGACGGGGAAGCATGACCTTAACGTTGACATTCACCTGTTAACACCTCCCCTCAATCTCTGTGAGGGTTAGCACACTGAGATTGAAACAATGCCTCTTGAAAATGGGACTGTGTAAACCCTTCGTGAAGACATCAGCTGTTTGACTCTCTGTAGGCACGTACTGCAACAGAAGATCATGTCTTTGGACTCTTTCTCTCACAAAATGAAAGTCATTATCGAGGTGTTTAATCCTTGAGTGAAAGACTGGATTTGAGCACAATGCAATAGCAAAAAGATTATCACATTTCAACAAGGGAGGAGCTGGAATCATGATCTGTAAGTCACAGAGAATGTGTCTCATCCATGAAATCTCTGCACTAGTATTTGCAAGGGCTCTATATTCAGCTTCAGTTGAGCTTCTAGAAACTGAACCTTGTTTCTTAGACTGCCATGATACTGGACAATGTCCAAGATAGACAATAAAACCTGTAGTTGATCTTCTGTGATTGATATCACCAGCCCAATCCGCATCACAAAAGGCATTAATGTAGGAAACATTACTATCATATTTATAAAATAGTCCTTTTGTTATTGTTCCTTGCAGATACCTCAGAATTCTCTTAACTGAAGCATAATGCACATCAGTTGGTAGAGAAATAAATTGACACACTGTATTTACAGCATAGGCAATGTCTGGCCTAGTAAATGTCAGGTACTATAAAGCACCAACAATGCTTCTGTAAAGAGAGGGATTTGTCAGAGGTGTACCTTCATTTTTGAGTAGTTGATTATGAGGCAAACATGGAGTGTTACACTCTCTGCAAGTATCTAACCCAACCCTGGCAATCAAGTCCTTGGCATATGTCTCCTGTGACAAGAAGAGGCCTGTGTCTTTGTATTGAACATTTATTCCCAAAAAATAGGATAGAGGCCCAAGGTCTTTCATATCAAAAACATTACTGAGTTAAGCTATTACAGATGACACACCATTTTTATTTGATCCAGTAATCACTATGTCATCGACATAAAGCAACAAAGCAATTATCCCATCACTTGTAGTCTTAACAAACAAACTTGGATCAGAGTGAGAGAATTTAAATCCCAAGGTAGGAAGAAAATTAGTGAACTTTTCATTCCAAGGTCTAGGTGCTTGCTTTAATCCATAAAGAGATTTCTTGAGTAGACAAACATAATTGGGATGCAGAGGATCAACAAATCCACAAGGCTGATGCATATATACTTCTTCTTTAAGATCACCATGCAGAAAAGCATTCTTAACATCAAGTTGCCTTAATTCCCATTTGTTCATTGCAGCCAGAGAAAGAATAATTCTCACTGTGCTATGTCTCACCACAGGAATGAAAGTTTCATCATAGTCCAAACCTTTCTCTTGATTATATCCTTAAGCAACTAACCTTGCTTTAAATCTTGAAATACTTCCATCAGGATTTTTCTTAATTTTATACACCCATTTGCTTCCAACAATATTCTTACCTTCTGGAAAGGAAACCAATTCCCATGTACCTTGCTTCTTTAATGCATCAATTTCTTCATTCATAGCAATATCCCACTCTGGTATACCAACTGCAGCTTTAAAACTCTTTGGTTCAATAGGATCATGAATATTAATAACAGCAGTAAGACCATTAAAACAAGAGAGTTCATCAAGTAGATTGTTCTGAACAACACAGGAATAAGCACAAAACTCATCAAATGACTTTTTCTTGATTATTCCATTCTTAGCTCTAGTCAACATGGAGTGATTATTATATGCAAGGGCAGGATCATCAAGAAATTGTAACTCCTGTGATAAGATTTGACCTTCAGGACTAACACCACTAACACCACCAAAACTGGTATCACTATCATTCCCACCTATATCATCAACAGTATTTTCAAGATCAGGATTTGCAAAACTGTCTGGAGTAGCATTATTGGTTGCAGAGGTTGCAAACTCATCATCATTTGCAATCACAGAACCATCAGCCCCCCCCATCAGCCAAGGCAGGGAGACTAGCAGCAGGCTGAAGGTCAGAAACAAAAGGAAGCACTACTTGCAACTGATCAGACGAGAGAATAGGCATCATATGTGGAAAGACATGGGGAGAAGACGCAGGAATAGAAGAAGACTTATGTGGTGGATTGGGTGAGGTGGAACTGTCAGAGGAGTGAAAAGGAAAAATGGACTCATCATGAATCACATGTCTGCACATCCAAAGCTTATTTCTCTCAATGCTATAGCAAAACACACCCTTGTACCCTAAAGCATATCCCAGAAAGACACACTGCATTGGATCAAGTTTATCTTGAGAGTAAGGTCGAAGAAAGGGATAGCATGTTGAACCAAAGATTTTAAGGTGAGTAAGAGAAGGGGCAGATCCAAAGAGCTGGATATAAGGTGATGTCATATTCAATGATTTGCAAGGCATCCTATTTATGAGATATGCATAATGAGCAGCAGCATGAAACCAGAAAGGTTTAGGCATCTGGGCAGCAGACAAGAGAGTGATACAAGTTTCAACAATATGTCGATTCTTTCTTTCTGCTACCCCATTTTGTTGGGGAGTATGAGGACAAGTAATCAAGTGCACAATACCTTTGTGTTCAAGATAATTTCGAAAGGCCTTGCTATTATACTCACCATCACCATCAGTTTGAAGAGAGATAATATTATGCTTGAACTGAGTGGAAACAAAGTTGTGAAACTTGACAAATGTGGGAAAAGTATCAGATTTATTGATAAGTGGATAAACCCACACAAACTTGGTACAATCATCTATAAAGGTTACATAGTATTTGAAACCCTCAATAGACAAACAAGGAGCAGGACCCCAAAGATCAGAATGCACCTTTTGAAATGGAAGTACAGATTTGGTGATAGACTCAGAAAAAGGCAACCTATGCATCTTTCCACTAAGACAGTGAGAACAAATATGGGATGTTTGATCATTATTAAACTTAATCTGAGACAAAGACATCATTCTAGATACTATATCTGAGGAGGGATGACCAAGCCTTTGGTGCTAGAGAGAGCATTTGACAGCAGTTCCAACAAAGGCAGTAGGAGCAGGATGAAATGGAGGAGTGAATTTTGGAGTGTGGAAGAGAAAGAGCCCTTCCCCATTACTCTTTCCTCTGTAAAGAAGAGCTTTTGATGCCCTGTCCTGCACACAGATATCAATATCATCCATCGTGATGAAGCAGTGATTATCTCTGCAAAGTTTATTGAAGGAAAGCTGATTAACTGCTAAGCTAGGAGCATGAAGAACATTATTCAATTCAAAGGTATGCTTTGCAGGAGTAATTTGTCCAACACCAATATGTGTAACACGCAAACCTTCTCCATTCCCAATGGTAATGGTGTTGTTCGAATCAAAAGGATGAGCAATGGAAAGGTTTCTGAGATCAGATGTCATATGGTGAGTGGCTCTAGTATCACCAATCCACACTTCAGTGTTGTTGCCATTGGAAGAACTTGAAGAACTTGCACCTGAACAATTGGTGTGAGCTGTCATAGCAGTAAGTGAGGTTGGAGGATCAGAACCCTGATAGGCATAATTGCTTCAATGATGACAGTTGAGTGCAACATGGCCTTTCAACCCACAAATCTGACAAACCACCACTGACTTAGAAGGATGATCAGGGGGTATATCACCTCTATAGAAACAATTAATAGCTGTGTGACCATTCTTACTACAGATTTGGCACTCAGGAGAAACACCAATATTGTTTCTATACTCAGCCCCTTGACTATTGGCAGGATTCTGAAAGCACTTGCTAGCAATGTGACCCTTCTTGTGACATATGTGACACTCCATGTTCTGGTAGCAATTGCTTGCTATATGTCCTTTCTTACCACAAACTTAACATTCTATTCCATTGTAGTTCCTGAATCCCCTACCACTAGAGTTATCACCTTGAGTGAACTTGCCACTGCTATTCTAGGTTTGAGGTTTAGGATTATCATTCCACACTGCTTTTCCCTTGTCTATACCATAGGTACTTGATGATCCAGAGAATTGTGAGCTGTTATTACTTCTGTAGAATGAGCTTTTTGCAGCCATAGCAGACATAGATGCGTGAGGCACAAGTTGTGACTCAATATCCCTTTCAGCAGTGAACAGTTGAGCTCTAAAGTCTTTCAGTGAGATAGGAGTATCTCTTGCCCTGATAACAGTCTTTATCATTACATATTCATCTGGTAAACCATTCAATGTAACCACCACAATATCCTCATCAACAAGGGTCACCCCTACAGAGCTTAATTGATCTCTAGCATGCTTGATACTTTGAAGATACTTGTCAATAGTATCTGCTCCCTTCTTGACAGTTTGTAAATCAGTTTTAAGCTGAATGATATTAGCTTGAGAAACTGTTGAGAACCTTTCAAGTAGCGCAAGCCAGGCCTCATGAGAAGATTTACTTCCTACTATAATCTCCATAATGTCATCATCAAGAGTGGCCATTAGAAGACCAAGTAAGGCTTTATCTGTTTTCTTCCACAGTTTATAGGCCATAGTTATCTCACTAGTAACTTGACCTTCCTCAGTGAGAACAAAACGAGGAAGACAGGGATATGAGCCATCAAAATATCCAAAAAGATCGTTGCTTTCAAGACAGCTTGAAACTGAAAGCTCTACTTCACAAAATTGTTTTCACTCAACCGGACAGTTATTGTGCTTAGCAATGAGTTGATCTCAGATTGTGACATAGCCATAGCTTCAGTAATTATCACAAATCAACAAGTTATACAGCTTTTGTCATAGATTTTGCTTAAAAATAAACACAGGTATGTTATAGATCTATTATATTATCACGAATCTTCAACAAATTATGAAGTACTTCACCATCAATTTTCACAGATCATGATTATCAAACTTCGTAACAAATTATGCACACTTTGATTACCAATTTTCACAGATCTAGGTATAGAGTGTGTGAAAACAGTAAAATTAGATGTAGATCTCAGTCTAGTATGAACATGTTGAGAATCACAGATCGAGGGAGAATATTGAGCTCACCAGTAGGTGCCATCACTTAGAACAAGCACTTGATGAAGTATGAAAGCTTGAATCGCAGAAACGAAGCTGAAATAACAGATCTAGGGTTTCACCTGATGAAGCAAACACGAGCTTAAATGCTGAAGCGAGAAGAGGATCGAGTACATCTACTAGTATGTAGAGGCATTCAAGATCAAGAGCCAAAGCTCTGATACCATGATAACATAATCGCCATGGATGTAAAGCTTGAAAGAGAAGATGTACTTACAGAGAGGGAGAGAGAGTTTCAGACAAAATATCTGAGAGTATTTTCCAATTAAAAATGAAGTCACAGAAAAAATTATTACAACATACTAGTATTTATAGTAACTGAAGACTAGGAGGAAGAAACCCTAGATATTATTACACGCTGGAAATATACGTAAGCAACACATCACCGAGTTACCACTACATGCATTATAGCTGGACAACCACTACATGCATTACAGCTAGACACCACCTTATTCGTTGATTGCAGACGGGGAAGCATGACCTTAACGTTGACGTTCACCTGTTAACATTTCTTTCCTGATGAAGTCGAATTAATTTCTCAGATTCCTCTAAGCTTGCGCAACCCGGATGACAGGTTGATATGGCACTATGACAGGAGAGGAGTTTATAATGTGAAGAGTGGCTATCATTTAGCTCGGTGTAGTGCTTCTCTTACAACCCAAGGATCAACTTCAAATGTGCAGGGAGATACAGCTTTATGGTGAATAATTTGGAGGGCACAGGTGCAACCAAAGGTGCGGAGTTTTATCTGGCGGTTAGTGAAGAATGTCGTTCCTACGAAGACTGCGTTAAGTAGGAAGGTGTCTCTGGATGACCAGATCTGTGCTCTTTGCCGGTGCGAGACTAAGACTAGTTTGCATGTTTTTAAAGAGTGCAATATAATTGCATGCTTTTGGTTATATAATCCTTTGGGGTTGCGTGCCAGGAACCATGCAGCAACGTCTATTCATGATTGGATTTTAGACTTGATGGGTGTGTTTAATAAGCAGCAGGTGAACGTCTTCTTTATGCTCCTTTGGACCATTTGGGTGGAGAGGAATAAATTAGTCTGGAATGGTGGAGAGTTTCATCCCATGCAGGCAGTTACGTGGGCTATGCACTTGCTCAGTGAATATCAAAGGTTGCAGCCGGTCAAAGATAGGGTGCGGAACTGTAGACGATCTGTAGCCAAATGGTATTTCCTCCTCGTAGTGGGCTCAAATTAAATTTAGATGGGGCCTTCGAGACCATGAATGAGAAGGCGGGTACTGGGGTGGTGGTACGTGACGACAAAGGGTTGTTTCGTGGGGCTTAGCCCAGAGCGATGTCACATCTGGGGTATGCTTTACATAGCGAGGCTGAGGCCTGTAGAACAGCTTTGCTGTTGGCAGCGCACCAGGGATGGAGGGAGATCGAGATTGAAAGCGATTGCTCAATGTTGGTCACTGCCCTTCACCAACTGGTGGAGGACTTTTCTGAAGTAAGTCGAATTATTGATGATTATAAAGATTATATGCAAACTTTTGAATTTATTCAAATTCGACATATTTATCGGGAAGTAAATAGTGTAGTGTATAGGTTGACTCACTTTGCTAGTCTAGATCTTGTTATGGATCTTTCTTTAGTGGAGGCTCTTGATTTCTTACAGGATGTCCTCTATGAGGATATGTATAACGCAACTAGGCATACTCGGCGTATAGGTATTACATCCCCCCGGTGTGTCAACAAAGTAATATTAATAATATGGGCGTGAGGCTGAGCCTCTCAGCTTGGGTTTCAAATCCCTTTAAAAAAAAAAAAAAAAAGTTGATGGAGAAGAAATCAGCTGGGAGATGGAGCTGGCTTAGATGGAGGAGGTTCCAGATTCGGATCTAGATAGAAGTAAGTTTTAGAAAGCGCATTCTGTGTTTCATTTTTAAAATGTGCTCAAGATGATTAATTTTAGTACTTTCCAATTTCCTTGTTTCCAATCTCATTGTAGTGCTTTCCAATCTCAGTAATTTAGGTCATCATCATATTGTGATTGCGCAAAGAAAAAAAAAAAAACGTAAAAAAGACGTGACAAGAGCCTATGCTTATATATTATTCGGTGCCCATCCTTCTATAATATGTCACTGGGATTTTATATATGGTTATGGAATTGAGCTTATGCCTAATGTGAGTTACAATGAGTTGCTGACTCCAATATTCGTATTAGAGACCCCTAAGGCTACAATCTAGAGAAAAATCTCCACTATAACTAAGCCATAGAAAGATAAACAGTTCGTCTCGAGCAAGTGACCACAGTGACGCAACAGAAGATTAGATGGTTCCTTGGTCACTGCCTTTGCCTTTCATTTTTTCATTTTTATACTTCAGAGAAAAAAAAACATCACTAATGTAACATAAATAGCAAGCCCTTTCGCTAAGAATGGGAGGTCACCGGATGCCAAATTGTGTCAGAAACATGACCTTTTTCCGATCTGGTATTTTCTTAAGCTGGTCAAGATGAGTCCTGCTCTTGTTGGCGACATCACCCATTGGTGATAATTAGCAAGAATTCTAGCTAATGTTATAGTGTGTTATACTTCATTTTCATAATGACAAGAGTCTTAGCTTGTGCTGATGGACGGTATGGATATTGCTGAGATATGAGTTATGCTCATAGGCTAGATAGTAACTTCATGTGTTTGGTATCCATGATATTGGTGGTCACTAAGTTGAGCTTGATCAGTAGGAAACTAGGAGTTAACCCCGTCCCACCAAATTTCTATCCTATATATAGCAAAACGTCAAAATTTTACGTCTCTTATCCTACCTAATAATCTTTCCAAATAAAACTCTTGAAAGTTACTATACTTTCAACTCAGGAAATTGAATGCCCAAAAGTGGAGGCAAGCACTAGCTAAAACCATTGCATTAAAGCCAACACCCAATTCCTTCACCAGTATATTAAAGTTTTATGGACAGCTCTCACTCTCCGAAGGGCCATCTTCAAGATGAAGATGTTGAGAAGAACAACAGCAGCCAAAAAAAATCTTCCACAGGTGGCTGGAGTGCTGCCATCTTCATCATGTGTAAGCCAATTTATAGCCTCTAGCTACTTCTCCATGTTTGCGTAGAAGTGTTTTTAACCTTCGTTTTATGGCTGGGTTTCAGTTGTTGAAATGGCAGAGAGATTTTCTTACTATGGCTTGGCTGGTAACCTCATCACCTACCTCACAAATGAACTCCATGAACCAATCCCAACAGCAGCCAAAAACGTCAACACTTGGATTGGTGTCTCGTCTCTCCTCCCTATTCTCGGAGCCTTTATCGCTGATTCCTATCTCGGCCGATTCAACACCATCCTTGTCTCCTCCATTATATACTGCATGGTAACAGATAATTAATTTTCTAATCAGACCTTTAGTTATGTGCCTCTGATTATTAATATTTTTCATGTCCTTTAGGCAATGAGTGTGTTAACCATAACGGTTTCAGCTATTCCACTGCATCTGCGGAAATTAATGTTCTTTGTAGCGCTTTACCTACTGTCACTAGGGCTATCAGGGCATAAACCATGTGTGCAGACGTTTGCGGCCGACCAGTTTTCCGAGGATTCTACGGAGGAGAGAAAGGCGAAGAGCTCCTTCTTTAACTGGTGGTTCTTGGGAATTGTAGTTGGTGGCTCTTCTGCCGTTTTGGTAGTTATATATATCCAGGTACTTTTCCTCTTTCCATATTTTAGTGGTTACGTAAGATGACACTTGAAGTCCTATACATAAAATACACTCTTGTAATGAAACATATTCAAAAGATGAATCAGTTCGATTGTCATATGTGAAAGGTTTGAGTTCAACATAAGAAACTATAAATCAATTTTTATATAAATAGAAAAAATAAAATATGAATCAGTTATGAAACAGAATTTTTGTAACATAAATAAAACTAAAGACGGGTAAACAACTATTTTTTTATTTTTTTTGGAATCAATTGATCTATGATTGTTATATTCACGTTTCATACTCTTCCGCTGCCATTTAAGAGCATAGGCAGATAAGAAGATAGTGATAGTACTCACAGTGGTACATAGAAATAGACCTACTCATGATACAATTAAATACGTAGAGATAGTAGGAATCCTTCTTTGGTACTACTGTAGAGGCGCTAGAGGTACATAGAGTGCACAACGGTGCTTAGCTTCCTAAATAAAATGAATTTATTGTAATTTAGACTTAACTAAAACACATAGAAAAGGGCTTAGGGCTAAAAAACCTCAGCCTAAATTAGAAGGCCCAATAGGGCAGTCCCAAAGAGAAGAGCCCAACCTAAGGCCAGCAAAACCGGTTTGACCCAAGCCCAGTCCACCACTCCATCACGTATCCAGCTGCCTATGCAATACCGCCCACGAGCCGCACTGCCCATGAGTCCCGCCACGAAACCAGCCTCACCACAAGCGGGCTACCGATCTTCGCCACAAGCCAGCACTGCCCTGAGCCCCCCAAGCCACGCCAATGCACTATCCTCGAGGCCCACATGCCGCACCATTGCCCAAACGCTCCCAAATCCACGCCGTCACCTGATCGCACAGTCTCTGCACAGAAAACCACTGGTCATAGATTTCCAGAAAAGCCTTCCAACCCTGTCATCAAAACCAGCCTGCCAAACGGCAAGCCAAACATCTTCTCTCCCGACCTCAACCCAAGGCATTGAACTGCCCGTCCAACAACCAGCATAGCGATAATGCGGCAAAGCTAGCGCTATCCATGGCGGCCGTCGGATAGGAAATTGTTTGGCTGTGTTTATGCTTTCTCAGGCGCAAGGGCTACAGAGAGAATTTTTCGGGTAAACAATTAATTAAATCACAAATAACAGAGGGAAAAAAAAAACTTGCATAACTATTTATATAGAGTAGTCACTGAAGGGATCATTTTTTAGGGATTGTAAAGGACAGGTTTATTTGACTTAGGATAAGTGTACAGTTTTAAATTGTTATCGTTTCAGCATTTAAAAATTTAATACAAGTGGTTGGGATCTACTTGTCCCTCACAATTCATTTTAGAAATATATCAAGTATCACCCCGCTTATTTTTAAAATATTGTATAGATAAATGAACGTCTACCAAATAGAGAAAATGAGGATGAAAAATTGTTAGAGAAGGGTATATGTATTGGTTGACATATAGGAAGGTTACATTCAATATTTATTTATTTTTTTGGCCTGGAAGGTTACATTGAATATTATTAAAAAAAATTTAAATTTAAATGCCAAATTTCCAGACTATTACCCAAAAATTCTAATGTCATAATTGTTATTGTTAAATATTGGCTGCAGGACAATGTAAGCTGGGCGGCAGGGTTTGGAATACTGACCGGTTCCATGGTGGTGGCATTGATTCTCTTTCTGCTGGGAATCAAGAAATACCGAAAGCAAGGACCCTTGGGCAGTCCCTTCACCAAGGTGGCTCAGGTATTTGTCGCCGCGCTCAGGAAGCGGCACACGGAGGTCACAACAGGTCAAGATTTAGATGAGTATTGTCAGCAACAGCCACATACTACGTTGGTGCATACCAATCAATTCAGGTATATACACAGAACTGTATGTATAAGTTCATATAAATCAAACCTTGCCAACAGGATTCGTCTTACTTTAATCTGCTCTTATATACATTTTGAGTTCTGATTTGTTGGCCTTTCGTTTTCTTTCTTTATCTCCCATATCTTCTCTAACTAGTTGAAATAGTTTACCACACTAGGATCAATAAATTGACATCTAGCTAGATTGATCCACTAGCTTAATAAGTGACCATCTTCATCTCGTGACATGTCATCATATCTTATCTTATCTTTTTTCCATTTCTGTATACACAAAAACTGCAAACCATCATTATCACATGCTCTTCCATTTTACAAATTTTGTTTATCATGTAAGTTTGACTAATTAAGAACACTGTGGACTCTATACACCCTCATACCGAAATAATATAAATGGTCGACTTAATTCCCTCCATATCTTTGTATATTTTTTATTTTGTAAAGTACTTTAAGAAAAAAGTTGCAAAATATACTAATATGAGTCATGGTATTAATTTCCTTGAATTTTACTAGTTACCATTCATTACTCTTTTAGTGGCCTCTTTCAAGATATGTCTTTTTTTTTTCCCCCTATGTCTTCTTGAGTTGTAATTGCTTACTAGTTGAAAACCCTAGATTTTTGGACAAGGCTATGGTGATTGACCACCAGGATGCTTCAAGCGAGATCACAAATCCTTGGAGATTATGTTCACTAAATCAAGTGGAACAAGTGAAGCTCGTCCTGCGCCTCATTCCCATATGGATGTGCTGCTTAATGTTTGCAGTAGTCCAATCCTTTGTGCAGACTTTCTTCACCAAGCAAGGAAGCACAATGATCCGATCAATGGGATCAATTCAACTTCCCCAGGCTTCACTCCAAATCTTTGTTGGCCTCACCATTATTGTTGCCATTCCAATCTATGACTGTGTTTTTGTCCCCATTGCTCGGAAATTCACAGGACATTCATCAGGAATTACCATCCTACAAAGGATCGGCACTGGCCTACTAATCTCCGTCATGAGCATGGTTGTTGCAGCTGTGGTAGAGGCCAAAAGGGTTAAGATTGTAAGAGTTCACAACCTCCTGGACAATCCGAAAGCAATAGTACCAATAAGAGTATGGTGGTTAATTCCTCAGTACATGATATGTGGTTTGTCTGATGCATTTGCATTTGTTGGAATGCAAGAGTTGTTCTATGATCAAATGCCAGAGGCAATGAGAAGCTTGGGAGCAGCATTTTACCTCAGTGTTGTCGGGGTTGGATTCTTCTTAAGCACTGGGATAATAACTTTGGTGCAAGCAATCAGCTCAAAGGGTGGTGAAAAATGGATTACTAACAATATCAATCGATCTCACCTGGATTACTTTTATTCGGTAATCGCAGGACTGAGCGCGTTGAATTTCTGCTTGTACGTTTGGATTGCTAAAGGATTTCTATACAAGAGAATCGAAGCCAAAGAATGCAATATGGAGAAAGAACTGAATTGATATGTATGATCAAGAGCTGATCGATCCTACCAGTACGTACATTAATTAGTCTAATAAAGACTACTCTGTACACTATTGTAAGCTGAGCTCAGTACCAGACCAAAGAAATGAAGGTCTTACATAAAATCAAAGGGTGCGACTATTGTCACCTGCTTCTTTTCTTTTTCACCCTACAAGCAATATTTTTCCAATTTTACCCCTAAAGAATCACATTAATAAGAGAAAATTCAATATTAAAAAAAATAACACAACGCCTTTGATGAAATTGAAATCCATTGGAGAGTACGAGCTGCTGCCGACTTTGCCGACGACGAACTCTCCCAACAAAGACAATGACTCATTCCTTGTATCTTTATCTATAATTTTCTCTCCATGGAACTCTCTATCTCTCTCCAAGAGACTATAATCTCCTAGATCGAGGATCACAATGAAAGGGAGTTCCATATGTTTACATATGAATTGAAAGATATATATGTCTATGATTGAGAGGAATAAGAGCGAGAGAGTAGAATTTATACTACTTATGGTATATAAGATACATAAGAGAGTCCACTTGTTTTACAAGCAGGATGAGAGGAAAATACTATAGAGAAGAGGTAATTATGCTGACAATGGGTGCAACCTGATGCAAGTTAAATTGCACCCAAAAGCTCTAAAAGGCTTTTGCAGATCACTATGGGAAGAAGCCACAATAGCAACACAATGACAATTTGTTTGGGTATGCATCTGCATCTCAACTTGAAGAGGATATTCTTGAAGTATAAAACTAGTAGCTCTTCTTCTTCTGATCGTGAATGCTGGGTTCATTATCATGTGGGCAAAATTGGAAAATAAAGGATAGTTTTTCTAACGTACTAGTATACTAAGAAATTTGCTGAGTTCATGTGGGAGTGGCTAACTACCACATGACCCACGATTAAGGCAATTAAACTCCGCAGTTAGTATGGTGATAAATTCGGTCATAAAAGCAGCGATTATTACGGCTTTAACTACGATAATAACTACGCGCAACGATTACAACTATGAATGAGCGATGAATGACCGTCGTAAATGTATCATGATTAACCGCAAATGCAGCACTAATCATCATCATAAGTATGTAAGTAATTGCAGCCATAAAGTAAGTCATCGCTTATATAAAGGCGGCCTAACGTCCAGGTAAACCCTCCCATTCTGATTCCTCTTATTACACTCGACTAAGAAACGTACTGACTAAGACATCGGAGGGTTTTCTGCAGGTACCACCCCCCCCCCCCCCCCCCCCAAAATCTTCGAACCGATGGTCAAACTCCGAGTCAACGCTCAAAGGAAGATCCTCCTTCATTCCCAATCAACTTCCGCTCTATTCTGCATTCATTGGTGAGTCAAAATCCTGTTTGGAGTTTTTCATCACCAACAGTTCAACAAGGTCAAAAAAACCCTAACGGCGCTATGCAGAGCATCGAGCCAACCAAGCACGACCATGGTCGCCGCTTCCCTACTCTCCATCAACACAGACAAATTTGCTTGCCTTCATTGGTAGTGCGTAGGAGGAGACCTCATGGCTTCCTTGTCTTTCAAGGTGCTCGTCTTTTTTAGGCTAATGCAATCCATTCCCTTTCCTCAGTAATTTCACTCTGCTTCCGTCTGATTTTGATGTTGTCTATTCTTGCTGGGATGTGGATGCCGGTCATGTTCGGTATAATTGTTCCAAGTTTTATGGGATACACGGGTGGTGGTGTGGAATCTAGTTGGCTTCTAGATTGGAGAACTCTGGTGGCTGTGCTGGATCGAGACGACCTTGATGCAGGTAGGGCCGACGTTACGTACTAGTTTGGCTGGTCAGTTTTTGGCTTAATCTACTATTCCAGGGAGGTAGTTTGAAGTGGTTGTATTGCGGGCAGATGACGCTAGTGTTAGGCAGTGGTCGACGAGAGCAATTGGGAGGCCTTGATTGGGTGAGTTAGGAGTCCAAATCAAATCTGGCTAAGGATTGGGGCTGCTGCTAGGCTCAATTCAGGGATCATATGTTGGGCTTCACTTCTCCAGGGGCTTGGATTTTGGATCTGGGAGGTTAGCCCTAATGTTCAGGGCAAAGGGAAGCTCTAAGCTTTCTGTTCTTGTTACCTAGCATTTGGATTCTAGTCTTTTGCTATTTAAGTTTAGCTTCTCTAGTTGTACACCAATTGAGGTCTCTTGGCGATTGGAGTTGCTCTAGTAAGGATTTAGGTAGTATGACTTTGTGTTCATATGGCTAGGTTTAAAAATTGTGCTCATTTTGTTTACAATGAGGCTTACCTATTATTTGTTTGGTAGCTTAGGCCATCTAGATTTTATTTGGGGTAAGACAGTATATGATGTACGTGCCTTTTGGCCATGAATCAGTAATGAAATTATCTATTCCTCAAAAAAAAAAATTGCCGAGTTCAAGTAGAAACACCATAATTTTATCATGAACAAATTAGGGTTTTTAGAAAAATATAGGGTCAACAAAGAAAACAAGCGGGTGGTAATAGCCCCACCCTAATCAAAGACATGCTTAACCCTCCCACTCACTCAAAAAAAAAATTAAAAATTAACTTATAAAGTGTCAAATTTTTAAATATAGAATCAATGCTACATACATATTTTCTACGTAACCAAATCTCCAATAATATCATAACCTAATTAATTTTCCATGTAAAACTTGCAACTTGTCATCTTCTTACCTGCTTTACATGTATAAAAGAAATTAAAGAACTTGATATTAGCGAATTGAAGGCTAAGGTAATAACTATTCAAAAGGTTTAAAAAAAAAAAAAACTCTCTCGAGAGGTGGAGAGTCTCGCTAGGGTTTCTTGGCGTTGCTCTAGCAATTTTGGTCGAAGGTTGGATTTCCTGTCTTCTTTGATCAAACTGATGAGGTTAGTGGAGGTGGAATTTTATTTCGGCGTCAAGAGGCAGCTTTGGTCAGCCTAGATCGGGGTTTCGAGGTCGATGGTCATGCACGTCCATGGGAGGTCGGTGGTAGCAGATCTTCAGCCTTCTCTGCCCTGGACATTCGTGCGTGTAGCCGACATGGGTGGTAGCTGGGTCAAACTACGATGACCTTGTTTTGGGCTCTGAACCGATCTATTCATGCTGGTCTGAGAAAGATGATGGTGACTGGAGATCTTCTTGGGTCGACACCGTTGTGCATCGAAATGGTGCTGGCTACACTGGCTGGGTTTTGATCGCCGACGATTGTGGGGTCGGGGGTACTAGGACCCTCGGCGATCTGCGATGGTGTTGTGCAATTTCCTTAGGCTGGGATCTAGATTTGGGATCGGTCAGGTGGCCAGTGTGTCGGGCTGTGGCTCGGTGCCCATAGCATTTGGAACCCTAATGGACCTCAGGCTTGGGCTCTCCCTCCTTTTGGGCGCCCTAAGGCTAACTGTTGGGCTGCTTGGATGATGGTTTTGGGACTTGTCCCTAGGCCCAGTTTGGTGTTGTTTTGCTCTTTGCAATAGCACCAAGCTCGACTTTTGTTGAGATATGACTCCAGGGGTTGTCACTTCATCTGTGCCTATTTTGATCTCTCATGGGTGATGTTGAATGCTGTTGGAATGTGGTTCATTGTTTTTAAAAAGGTTGATTTGTTTAGGTAATGATTTTTTTATCAGCTCCACATGGATAAATCGTTATGTATAATTCCGCTAATCAATAAAAGAGTTGTCATTTCTCATTAAAAAAAAAAGGCCAAGGTGGTAGACTCAAATTAAAGATCCTGTAAAATACTAGATTTAAACTCACCCCCATATATTGCAACAGATTAATTAAACGGTTAAACCAACACCAAATAGTCACCAATTAAATTCTATGGACAGCTCTGGCTCTCCACACGGGCATCATCATGATGAAGATATTGAGGAAAGCATCATCAGCCAACAAAATCCTTCGAAAGGAGGCTGGACTGCTGCCATCTTCATCATCTGTAAGTGCATGCATATATAGACCTAATTTTCCAACTTCTTAGAGAATTCTAATTCAGTTAGTTACTTCTCTTTCTTTTTCTTTTTCCTTTTTTCATTTTCGTTTTATTTGTTTCAGTTGTCGAAATGGCAGAGAGATTTGCTTACTATGGTATGTCTGGTAACCTCATCACCTACCTCACAAACGAACTCGATGAACCAATCCCTATGGCTGCCAAAAACGTCAACACTTGGACTGGTGTCTCGGCTCTCTTACCTCTTCTCGGAGCCTTCGTAGCCGATTCCTTCCTCGGTCGATTCACCACAATCCTTGTCTCCTCCATTATTTATTGCATGGTACTTTAGGTAACACATAATTAACTAACCAACCTTTTAAAGTCAGACCGTGATTACCAATTTACCTTTTCATGTGTTTTAGGGAATGAGTTTGTTGACCGTAACGGTTTCGGTTGTTCCACTGCATTTGCGCAAAGCAATGTTCTTTGTGGCACTTTACATATTGTCAGTTGGGCTAGCCGGGCACAAACCATGTGTGCAGACGTTTGCGGCAGACCAGTTTTCTGAGGGCTCGCCAGAGGAAAGAAAGGCAAAGAGCTCCTTCTTCAACTGGTGGTACCTGGGGATTATTGTTGCTGGCTCTGCTGCCATATTGGTAGTCATATATATCCAGGTTACTCCCACTCTTCTTATTGGGTCTTTCTATTTTAGTGACTCCTTATTCTTGTCCTACTCTTGGGGTGAGTCATACTTCATTTAACGTCTTCTGCTAAAAACAAGATCTTCATACTTCACTAGCGTTATATAAAATGACACATCATCAAGAAAAATAGCCAAAACATTGCAAATCAGTTACCGAGATGCAGTTTTGGTATTTTGATTATTTGGGTTTCCGCCCCCAAATAATTGGGATTTTCTTAGGTACCCGAGTGTTTGCCATACACTTATTCTGTTAAATATTTTGGACCATTGATTAGTAATATATCCAATGGTCCAAAATATTTAAAATTTGGTAACCTGTTTAGCCCTTATTGTTGAAAAGAAAAGTTCATTGATTAGTGATTGAAATCGCTTAAGAGGGCATCCCAATGGGGAGCATACAAAGGCCAGAAACCGCCTAGGTCTTAAAACTAAGATAGAACAAACTAAAAGATGTACTACATCAACCACTTGTTCTTGTACAATAAAGCTCAGTTTTGAAACTTTTCTAGAAACACTAGCAAATTTTGAAGGTAAATCTTCATCATCCACAAGATAATTACCAACAACGGAATCATTGTCATGACCTTGAGAGTTGTAGACCTAGCAATCAAAAAACTTGTAATCTGGGTATGCAAAAGATTAGTAGACCAAACAAAACTAGACTCGACCCAGCATAAGGGACACTGCTCGCCAATGCAGGCAATTGTGGTACTCACAACGTAACTATATCGAGACTTTTTATTGAATCTAGAAATGCTCAATCCACCTGAAATTAAATTCAGCAGACCCGAACATATAAAAATATCATAAAAGAACAAAAACTCAGGCCCAAAACCACCTAGGTCCCAAATCCAAACCCATGGAGAGGTCTGGCCCAACAGAAGGTCGAACTGGGCCTAGAAGCAGCCTAAAATATGGAAAGGGTGATCTAATCTAGACACCCAAAATGGGGCACCCTTATACTGCAGCGTATCGCTGTTGAGAGCCGTCGTTGCCTGTGCCTCGACTGACCACCACTTCATGGACCTTCTGCCTCCCTGAAACACCACCATGAGCATCATAGCCCGAAGTCCAAGCGGCCAAACCCAGAATTCGAAGGACCAAAACCAGAATAGATAGATCCTCAACGGCAACCGTGTCAAGGCCACCCACTAGAGAAGAAACCAGCCAATGGCCGCCAATGAACTCACAATCCGGAAAAGCGCCGCCATCCATTTCGACCGATACTTTCAAGATCCACCACATCGGAACCGAAGGCCACCCTTTAGCCGCTCTTCGTGGTCACCCTAACCAGCCAATAGAAAGCCAAAAGAGATATACCACTGCAGATCCGTACCCATTAGGAATGCACCAGAATAGAGAGAACAACACACACGATGTTTTTGAGTGATCGCGAACAATAGAAGCGCGACTGAGATGGGGCGCAACGTGCTCGACACCGGTGATGGCGCCTCTAGGGTTCGCGAGAGCGAAATCAAGAGACATCTCTCTCACGTGTATATGCTATTGTATGTTACAATATCAAAATAACTTGTTTAGTCCTTAGCCAATTGCTATTAGTTAAATAGTATTTATTGCTACTTAATTTTATCATTAGCTAATTAATTTTTGATTATCAATTAACAATTACACTATTGCCAATTACCTTTCTCCCTTATTAAAAACAAAAAAACTTATAATCTAGGCTCACGGCATTAGTACTAATTAAATCATCTTTATTACTAATTAATTATAGCATTAGTATTTTCTTTAACCAAATATAATTCTTTTTACATGCATTTTACGACAACCATAACAATTACTGTAAAAATAGATAATCTTTATTTTAGATGTAGTAACTACTTCAAGTACAACTTTTTATTACTGTTTTTTGAATTAATTTACAAATGTTACCATAATGTGTTATCATATAGGTAAACCATTATATTTTGACTAAAAACACGTTTGTTCTCATTGGTGTAATGAAGTTCTCCCTTGCGTAATTTAAGTAATATATTGTGTAATTTCCATCATCGAAGTTGTAATTACTTTTAGTCGAAGCAATTTACCACAAATTACAACAATTGATTTAAAAAAGATAATTTTTGTTCTAATTGTAGTAATTACTCCACCTACAACCTATTTACTAGTTTATGGACAATTTAACAAGTTGACAACAAATTTGTTGTCAGAGTGGTAAATCTTTATGTTTTTATCATTAATGAAATGATTACCTCAATGAGTATGTATTTTACCACAATCCACGGCAATTGATGTAAAAAGGATCATTTTTGTTCTATTTGTAGTAATTACTTCACCTAAACTAATGTACTAATTTGTGGACAATTTAGCAAGTCTGACAACAAATTTGTTGGAGTGGTAAATATTTATGTTTTTATCATTAATGAAATAATTACTACAATGACTACACATTTTACCACAATCCACAACAATTGATGTAAAAGTGGTAACTTTTATTCTATTTGTAGTAACTACTTCAAAAATTATATCATATACAAGATTATCAACCATTTTATAATTTTGACAACATTTGTGTTTTGAACATGGTAAAATTAATATTAGAGCAAAAAATATGAAAGTACTCAGTATTGTAAGGAGGTCCTCCATTTGATAATCAATGTTATTCATTTGATAAAAGTTGTCCTACTATGATATTTACATCTTTGATCACTCAATTACAATAACCACAATAAGTGTAGTCATGAGTCGTAATTTTAGTTCTACTATGTGTAATTTATTATTTTGACATTATTTATTACCTGTTTCTGAACAATATTACATATCAAGGAAGAATGTGTTGTTGATATAGTAAATTTTATTTTAAAAAATGACACATGTCAACATTTAAGTGGGTAACCTGTTAACCGGTTTAATAGGTTTCTACTACATTAATTTATTAAAAATAAAAAACTAAAAAAAATAAGGGTATGACATAAATGACGTACCCTAAACGACCCCAAATAAATGATCAGTCAAACCAACGCAATGGATATTTAGAGAATCAGCCAATAAGGATGAGTAATTCTTAGAGGACTCTACATTTTTTATACCGTTGACACGTAAGAATTTGTTAATTTCAGGGCTGATCATTTCATTAAGACTTTGTTAATATGATACTTGTTATTGGGTGCCAGGACAATGTAAGCTGGGCGGCAGGGTTTGGAATAATGACAGGTTCCATGGTGGTGGCACTAATTTTATTTCTGTTGGGAATCAAGAAATACCGAAAGGAAGGACCCTTAGGCAGTCCCTTCACCAAGGTGGCTCGGGTCTTTGTCGCAGCCGTGAGGAAGCGGCACACCGAGGTCACTACCGGTGACAGTTCGGGTGTGTACTTCGGAGATGACACAAGTCCGCAACAGCCACTTTCTTCCGTACATACCAACCAATTCAGGTATATACACAAAACTGCATACGCACGAACATTTTGGTTTTTAAGTTATGATATCGCCTCTCTGTCCTTTTCCCATGTTTCCTTGAGTTGTGAGTTTACTAGTTGAAAACTACAGATTTTTGGACAAGGCAATGGTAATTGACCACCTGGATGCTTCAAGCGAGACCAGAAATCCCTGGAGACTATGTTCACTAGATCAAGTGGAACAAGTAAAGCTGCTCCTACGCCTTATTCCCATATGGATATTCTGCTTAATGTTTGCTGTAGTCCAGTCATTTGTGCAGACCTTCTTCACCGAACAAGGAAGCACGATGATCCGATCAATAGGTTCGTTTCAGCTTCCCCAAGCTTCCCTCCTAATCTTCGTTGGTCTCACCATCATAGTTGTCATTCCAATCTACGACCGTGTTTTTGTCCCAACTGCCCGAAAATTCACCGGACATCCCTCAGGCATTACCATGCTACAAAGAATTGGCACTGGCCTATTAATATCAATAATCACTATGGTTGTTGCAGCTGTGGTAGAAGCCAAAAGGGTAAAGATTTTAAGAGATCACAACCTCCTGGACAATCCGAAAGCAATTGTTCCAATGAGAGTGTGGTGGTTAGTTCCTCAGTATGTGGTATCTGGTTTGTCTGATGTATTTGCGTTTGTTGGAATCCAAGAGTTGTTCTATGATCAAATGCCAGAGGCAATGAGAAGCTTCGGAGCAGCATTTTACCTCAGCGTCACCGGAGTTGGAAACTTCATAAGCAGTGGGATAATTACTTTGGTTCAAGTAATTAGCTCTAAGTATGGTGAAAAATGGATTAGTGACAATATCAATCGCGCACACCTCGATTACTTTTACTGGGTAATTGCAGCTCTGAGCACATTGAATTTGTGCATTTACGTGTGGATTGCTAAAGGATTTTTATACAAAAAAAGTTGAAGCAGAAGAAAGCAATTAATAAGAAGAAACAGCTAATTAACTTAATTGATACTTATTGTCGATCAAGAGGTGATCCTAATGGCCTATATATGTAGCTTTTTCTTTTCTTTTTTGGTCATGTGTATATATGTCATGTGCATGCTTTTGTACCATATTGTGCGAGCTTCAGTCATTAGTCGTACTAATTAGTAATTACCTCATTTTGCATCTCCACGTGCATCTTGTATGAGGTCTTTCCCACTAATTAATATGCATTAGCATATTTAGTACATGGATATGGTATGAAAGACCAGTGTACATATGTGTGTGTGTGTTATAGAAGTTGAAACGATTCAGATATTATAATTCCATGAAAATAAAGTAAATTTTTCCCAGAATCAGTCCAGATTCCAGAAAGGCTTAGTTTTTCCCCTACTTATCACTATCATTTTCAGTACAAAGTGTGCTAACACATGTAACTCATGAAAATGCAGGATAACCGGAAATAAGAAAATACCGAAAATCATTCAAAATATAGTAAGGTTGCATGTTTAATTGAATCGAATTCATAGACATATGAATTCATTAAACAAACTCGTAAAGAAACTCTAGCCTCAGAATATAAACTTAAACATTCTGATTCTCACAAGCTTTGACCGTTCTTCCTTGGCTAGGATGGTTCACGTGTTTGGTATAGGATTCCAGTGTCTTTTGTAGGTTTTCTGATTTTGATCCTTTTATATTTGGATTTTAAATCTGGGGTGGTTTTGGTTTCCGATATGGACTATCCAACTCTGTAGTTATTGTTTTTGAACCGGATATGGACTATCGGACTATCCGACTCTCTAGTCATTGTTTTTGAACGGCTACAAGTCCAAGAGTAAAACTAGGATTTACAGCTTAAGGGGTCGAGACGTAAAAAGAATATACGGTACGGTAACTGTTATTATCAAGGTTGAGTTATTGTTTTTTAATGGCTGAGTCCAACCAAATATTTTTTTGACACCTTTAGGGAATTTGGCGAAATATTATACTTAGGGCTGGCTTTTTAATAGTTGCTCATATTCATGGTTGTTAGCGTGAGTCATAGTTTAACGTTAGGAGTAAAATATATTGTAATATATTGTAATTATTTCGTAGTTAGTACTTACCCCTGTAAACTTCTTTATATACCTCCGTTGTGAGATGAATAAGATCATCAGAAAATTCACTCTCTATATCTCGTCTTATTTGACTTGGTATCAGAGCAAAGATCCGAGAGGATTTTATCTCTTATTTTCTACTTTTAATTTTCCTAGTTCAAGGAATTAATTCAAAAACCTCATTGTTAGGGTTAATGTTTTCTTAACGGCGTTACTCTCCCGTCGTTATCCCTCATGCGTTGACATCCGTCCAAGAACGACTAGATCGTCTTCTTCTTGGACTTCAACGTCATCAAACCAGCCGCCCTCATCATCTTTCCAAGTCGGCCCCGTCTTCCTCATTCAGACCCAGCATTTTGCTTAGGCTACACCCTATCTTCTCCAGATCGGCTTCCTCTACCGCGCCGTCCGGCCGTTTAGTTTGTCCAGTGACATCTTCAGTAATTTGGGTTCACATCAGACCTGTCGGCTCAGACCCCATCACCTTCGTCAGACCTGCGCACACCCCGTCGTCGACCTCCTCAGCCCCAGACTCAAGGCGACGTCATCCAACCAAGCTGCTCCATTCCCAATCGCCGACATCAGTTCTCGTCCTCCGCCCAGAGCAGATCGCCTTCGTTTCACCAGATCCAGCAATTTACTTTGGGCACCCACCTAAAGATCGACTCAATCTCATCCATTCGGTCCCTCTTCAGCTTGGACCTGTCGACCTTCATCTTCAAGCCATCAGTTTCTCTCTGTCAGGGAGAACCCAGTTACCCAGATCATACAATCAGTTTTTCTGTTCCCGGAGTCGTCCCTTGATCTCATACCAGACCGGCGCCGGCTCTCTCTTTTTCCAACCAGCGTCAGCTTCCTCTGTTCAAGACCGAAGTCACCCTTGATTACCAGATCGCCTAAGCAACCAGTAAACCCAGTCAACCCGTGCAACAGGTCAACCTGCAACAGGTTTCAAAAAATAAAAAAAAGGAAAATCTGCACGTTATACTTTTTTTTGGTTCTGTCTCTTTCATTCCGCTGCATATTCTGTGATTGTGTAATTTTACTGCTGTATTGTTGCAATGGGTGGTGATGATAGTGAAGGACAGAGTTCTAAGATCAATGAGGTCCAAAAGATTGAGATTTCTGTTCGAAGTTCAGATGGTGGTTCTTTTGGTGGTCCGAAACGCAATGGTACCAATTTTCGAACATGGAAGAAGATTATGTCTGTCCATCTTCGTGGCATACACAAGATGGGGCATGTGAATGGAACAACCAAAGCTCCTAGTGAGGCAGATGTGGATGCCTTTGCTAAGTGGGAGGATGATGATGGATCTGTGATGGCTCTCCTCTTCAAAGCCATGACTGAAGATGTTTTACAATTGGTGGAAGAGTGTGAGACTGCTGAAACAATATGGAAGACATTGGGGGATCTGTATACCAATGAGTCTGATTTTATACAAGTTCACGAATTGATGTGTAAGGCTGCTAGTATGCAACAGAACGGGCAACCAGTAGCTGTGTATTTCACCAAGCTGAAGAATGTATGGGCTGAAATAGATCAGAAGCGTCCTTGCAAGATCAAGAAACAGGAAGATCTTGTATGGTACCAGAAGGAGAAGGAACTAGAAAGGGTTCATGTATTCCTGAGAGGGCTTGATGAGAAGCATAGTAGTGCGAAGGGAGAATTGTTTAGAATGACAGACCCTCCTAGTTTGAACACAGCTTTTACATACATCCGCAAAGATGAGTCTCAGCAGGAAAGTGTCAAACATGCACAGGTTGAAGTATCTAGCCTAGCCGTTCAGGCCAAGTCAAGGGCACCTTTCCTTCAGCAGCAGCGTTCAGCCCCACTTCATCAGCAACGTTTCCCACAAGGCTCTACTAACCGCCCTCGTCCTCAATGTTCTTATTGCACCGATCTTGGGCATGTTCGGGAGACTTGTTGGAAGTTGCATCCACACCTTAAACCTAAAAATCAAGGTTTTCGTCCCAAAGGGAAAGCAGCTGCGGTTCAATTGGTCAAAGAACCAGATTTCTATGGAGTGACTAGCCAAGATCATCATACAGCTGGTGGAGCTACTCCTACAACCTCTATAGCTGGTCGAGGTAAAATTGGTATGGCTTTAAAGGTTTCTAAATTTGTTGGTTCTGATACATGGATTATTGATTCTGGTGCCTCCGATCATATGACTTATGACAAATCGTATTTTACTGAATTGTCTTCCCCACCCGTGTCCTATGTAACCAATGCCAATGGTGAGGCCTTTCCTGTGTTAGGGTCAGGGTCAGTTCGTATTACTCCCACCTTAGAACTTCATAATGTGTTATATGTGCCTGACTTGTCTCACCATTGGATATTTGTTCCCCAATTGAATACTGAGTCTAAATGCTCCGTAACCTTTTATCTTATGTATGTGATTTTTCAGGATCTTCTCACCAGGGAGATAATCGGTCGGGGGTATTTGAGGGGCAGGTTGTTCCATCTGGATTAGACATACGCAGGAGAGAAACCAGGAGCACAGTCTCGCACCGCTTTGACTTCGAGTTCTGATAAGCTAAGTGAAATTTGGTTGTGGCATCGCCGTTTAGGGCATCCCTCTTTTAGTCTTATGAGAAAAACCATGCCTACTTTGTTTATTGGTGTGGATGAGTCTATTTTACATTGTGAAACATGTGTTTTGGCAAAGAGTCATCGTGCTACTTATTCTCCTAGTATTTCTAATAAAAGTGTTACTCTTTTTGAGTTGATTCATTCTGATGTTTGGGGACCTTCTAGAGAACCCACGGTATTGGGTATGAGATACTTTGTGTTGTTTATTGATGATTGTACGAGATTGTCGTGGGTTGCTCTTCTTAAAACCAAAGATGAAGTATTTCCAGCTTTTCAAACCTTTCGCACTCTTGTTCAAACACAATATCATAGCACCATTAAAGTCCTTCATTCTGACAATGGGGGAGAGTATGTTAATCATGTTTTCCAAGAGTTTTTCAAAACCCATGGGATCGTTCACCAAACTACATGTCCACAAACACCAGAACAAAATGGTGTGTCTGAAAGGAAAAACCGTCATTTACTTGATATGGCTCGTGCCCTTCTCTTTAGTGCTCATATGCCTAAGTATCTTTGGGGCAATGCCGTACATGCTTCCACTCATCTTATCAATCATCTTCCATCCAGTGTTCTTCAGGGAAAAATTCCATTTGAGGTTCCTGCATCTCATGTCTCCTTACCTTCATTTCATAATCTTCCAGCTCGTGTCTTTGGTTGTGTTGCTTTTGTCCATGTCCCTAAAAACCAAAGGTCTAAGTTGGATGCCCGGGCACTTAAGTGTGTGTTTGTTGGTTACGGAGGCTATCAGAAAGGGTACAAATGTTATCATCCACCTACCAGAAGGTACTATGTCACTATGGATGTTACTTTCTTTGAGGACATGAGTTATTTTTCCTCTTCGGATACAGCTCTTCAAGGGGAGATTTCATATTTTGAAGAGCTGTATTATGGAGAGGGGGAGGAATCAGAGGGAGGAGTGGAAGTCACACAAGCAGGAGGTATTTTGACGGATCCAGTTGAGAGCATCAGCTCATCATCTCCAGAAGCAGAAGCTCCAGACATCCAGACACCAGTTTCAATCATTGAGAATGCAGTTGAAGACACAACTGCCCCTCCTACCATCACTTCTACCCCTGACCCACAACTTCCTGGTACTGAAGATCACTCGTTTGAGGTATGTCCATCCACTGGTACTAGTAATAGTGAGTCTAATGTTGAGCAATATGTGTTACCAAATAGGACCACTCGAGGTCAATCAGCCAAAAGATATGAACCTACTCTTACAGCCAAATCAAAATACCCAGTAGCCAATTATATGTCCACTAGGAGGTTGTCTAAATCATATGAATCATTTGTGAATCAAATATCTACTGTATCAGTACCTAACAGAGTGCAGGATGCATTGGGGTATCTAAAGTGGAGGAAGGCAATGGAGGAAGAGATGGAGGCGTTGCAGAAGAACAGTACTTGGAAACTTGTGTCTCCACCATAAGGCAAGAAGGCTATAGGTTGTCGTTGGGTGTTTACTATGAAACATAATGCAGATGGATCAGTGAATTGGTACAAAGCACGCCTTGTAGCAAAGGGGTTTACTCAGACATATGGTATAGACTACGATGAAACATTTGCTCCTGTTGCCAAGATGAACACTGTTCGGGTTCTGCTCTCATTTGCCGCTAGTTTAAACTGGCCACTCCGACAGTTTGATGTCAAGAATGCATTTCTTCATGGAGAGTTAGCCGAGGAAGTGTACATGAGCCTTCTACCTGGGTATGTAGTCGCTTCTCCTGGTGATTTTGTATGCAAATTGAGAAAGTCACTGTATGGTCTCAAACAGTCGCCTCGTGCTTGGTTTGGGAGATTTTCACAATTCATGCGGAATGTTGGTTACAAACAGAGCAACTCAGATCATACCTTATTCCTCAAGCACCAACAAGGGAAGGTAACAGCTCTAATTATTTATGTGGATGATATGGTAATCACTGGCAATGATACTGTTGAGATGGATAGACTGCAGAGACAGCTAGCCTCTGAGTTTGAGATGAAGGACTTGGGTGAACTTAAGTACTTCTTAGGAATTGAGGTAGCCAGGGGGAGAGAAGGGATCTACCTGTGCCAGAGGAAGTACGTTCTTGACTTGCTGACAAAGACAGGTTTGTTGGATTGCAGACCTATTGATACTCCTATTGAGCAGAATCATTGTTTAGCTGAGTATCCAGATCAGGTACCTACTGATCGAGCTCGCTATCAGAGGTTAGTTGGGCGCTTAATTTATTTAGCTCATACTAGACCAGATGTTGCATATGCAGTGAGTGTGGTGAGTCAGTTCATGCAGAACCCGAGTGAGAGTCACATGGATGCTGTTATGAGAATTTTAAAGTACCTGAAGTCAGCTCCACGAAGGGGAGTGTTGTTTTCTAAACACAACAACATCCTTGAGGTTTGTGGCTTTACAGATGCAGATTGGGCTGGAAATATTACAGACAGGAGGTCAATATCAGGTTACTTTACATTTGTGGGAGGTAATTTGGTTACATGGAAGAGTAAGAAACAGAAAGTTATGGCACGATCTAGTGCTGAGGCTGAGTATAGAGGTATGGCTCACGGAGTGTGTGAATTGTTGTGGTTGAGAAATCTGTTACGTGATCTGGGTTTCAAACTCAAAAGTACTATGCAGTTGTATTGTGACAACAAGGCAGCCATTGACATATCACAGAATCCAGTACAACATGATCGTACTAAGCATGTGGAGGTTGATCGTCACTTTATAAAGAAGAAGCTAGATGCCAAAATTATTAGCTTTTCTTTTGTTTCATCTGAAGAGCAACTTGCAGATATACTTACCAAAGGAGTTTCCAGGAAGGTATTTTATGACTCACTAAGCAAGTTGGGCATAATTGATGTGTATGCGCCAACTTGAGGGGGAGTGTTAGCGTGAGTCATAGTTTAAAGTTAGGAGTAGAATATATTGTAATATATTGTAATTATTTCGTAGTTAGTACTTACCTGTTATATCCCTGTAAACTTCTTTATATACCTCCGCTCCGCTGTGAGATGAATAAGATCATCAGAAAATTCACTCTCTATATCTCGTCTCATTTGACTATGGTTATACTGTTGCTAAAATACATTTCTTTTGAGTGATCAGAATTAGATTCTATAGCAATATTTTTATTTTCAATATAAATAGTTTCACAATGAGTGCTACTCTTTAGAAATTGCCACTCTTCAATAAACGGAGTATCATCAGCAATGAAACTATGATTAAGTACTTATAAGAATTGAACTTCTGACATTATAAGTTCCATCAGACCAAATGAGCGATGAAGACACATATGATCCAATCTGCAAAGCTTTCCCGACAATGGTCACATCGAAAGTCTTCTCCTCATTCAGTGAATTAAAGGAAAGAATTTCAGGCACCACTTTGATGTCAACCTCAGAATTTGGCAAGATTTTGGCCTTGTATGTAGAGTTTGAAAGGCCAACATTTTTAACTGTTCTATGAAAGCTAATGTTAAACGGTATCGTTGGTGTAACAACAGATGCCAATGAAGGATAGTTGTGATCCTTTGGCGATCCTTTGTCAAAGCTTGTGGGGCAATTCCTGTTCAGTCCAGAAATAAGTCTAACGTCAGCCTCATCGAACACCATGCAGAGAAAGTTTATATAATCTTCTTTAGAAGCTTCATAGACAAGCCCCGGATCTATAGCTTTCAGAGGGTTGATATGTCCAGATCCATAAGCATATTCACCTGGGAAGTTGCTAGTATCATTCATAGGCCAAGTTGTAGTCATAAGAGATGATTTAATGGCAGTTGGAGACCAATCAGGGTGCATCTCTTTAACATATGCAGCTGCACCTGCAGCATGGGGACAGACCATGGAGGTTCCAGATAGTATAGTGTATCTCACACGCCGCTTGTCTTCAGCGCTCTTTGTGATAGGGGCAACAGGTGAATATGCTGCCAAAATATTAACCCCCGGGGCACTTACATCTGGCTTTATAATTTCAGGTAAAAATTTATTTGGCCCACGTGATGAGAAGGAAGCAACCATAGGTGCAAAATCATCTTTTATAATTTCACTTCTTAATATGTTGGCTCGAGGATCTTTAGTGGAGTTCATGTAGGACTTGACAACATTATACTCTTCATCCCTTAAAGCTACTGCTGGTAGTGGGAGAACTTCAGAAACTCCTTCAAAAGCTGGTATATTATTCTTTAAAACTGTGCCAATTGCACCAGCTCTACGCGCCTCAACATTTCCAGTTAATTCATCGCATAACACAATCTTTCCTTTTACAGCATCATTATCTAGGCACAAATCTTCACAATGCCTAGCTTGGACTTCAGTGCAACGTTTATTACGAACATCTTTTCCCTCTACTATTGGAAAACCTGTTTCATTTGATGTGAAAGAGTTGACAGAATTCCCAACAAGTGTCCTCCATCTCCAAGAACAAACTTGTCAATGATCCCACAATCTATGCTACTGGCCGCAACTGTGAGCATCCACGGTGCAACACTTGAGACAGTACCACCAATAGGACCATTGTTCCCCGCAGCATTTGTGGTTAGTGTCCCTTTTTGTATTGCATGATAAGAACCGATCGCTATAGGATCGTGAGCGATTGGAATTGCCGAAGATGCTCCAAGTGAAACTGTAATGATATCAACTCCATCATCAAAAGCAGCCAGGATATCGTATGATTTGCACCCGTCTGCACTGCAGACACTATATGCAGCAACTCTAGCAGAGGGAACTCCTCCTCGTGCGGTACCTTGTGCTAGTCCATAAAAACTCACATCTTTTACTAAGTTCCCTGCTGCTGTTGAGGCAGTGTGGGTCCCATTACCTATTACATCCCTTGCCGAGTCTGATGACGAGTAAAACCGAGCTCCAATGAGCTTGTTGTTGCAAGTGAAATTTTGACCACCTTTACAAGTACCTTTCCACTTCTTGGGAGCAGGACCGAAACCTTCATCTTTAAAGCTCTCCGATTCATGCCAAATTCCAGTGTCAAGAACACCAATGATGACATCACTCTCAACAATGGCATTCCCGCTGATTTTATTATTGAAGCCCATGAACTCCCATGATCGTGTTGTTTGAAGTTGGAAAGTTGTACTTGGAAAGACAGAGACTACTTCCTTCATGTTAACAAGCTCTTCTCTTTCATGTTCAGTGAGATTGGCAGAAAATCCATTGAAACTTCTTTTGTAATTGTTTATTAACAAATTTGCAGCAGATTCTCTCCCAACTACTCTTTGTAGAATGCTAAGGTGGTGAGACAACGGTGAGTACAGTTTGTCATCTGGGAGTGACCCTAAGTACACAACATGAGCATGTCTATCTTCATCAACGGCTTTGCACAATAAGCTCAAAATAACTATTAGAATGGTGAAAGCATAAGAAAATAGGAGAGCTCCATGCTTAGCCATTGTTCTATGATAAAAAAAAACTTAACTAGTGAAGAGTACTTTATACTAGGACAAAATAACTAAAAATCCCATCTCCATTAATGCAAAATCTCATCACCATTAAGAAAAAAAATCTCTTATTCAAAAAAAATATATCTAAATTCTAATAAACATCTAGATTTCCTTTCCTTCCTTTCAGCTTCTTTTTAGACTTCATCAGAAAAGCATCTAAGATTTTCCTTCCCCATTGGATTCTGTATTAAATACTATAAGTTGATGATATCTCAAAAGTCTAATTCTACAACATTTGATCTTTCTAAGTTGCACTTAAAAAGATTTTCTCATTAAGTCTCTATTTTTTCCTTTTTATCCCCCAAAAGTTTTTTTTTTTTTTCGTTTTCAATGTTTTTATTTTTTTTTTGCTTGCCTTTTGTCGAGAGAGAGAGAGAGAGAGAGAGAGAGATCTCCGAGCAACGAGATGAAGTCACAATCGCTGCCCATGCCTCCAGAGTTGGAGTTGCCACCTCTGCTGAGACAACATCGATAATGCATTCCAATTGTGGCCACAGCTACACCGGGCGAAGCCATGACGTCTAATCGTGATTTCGGGGAAGACAACGTCCCTTGGGCCAGATAAGCCTCGAACCATTATCGGAACAATAAGAAGCGAGAGAGAAGTTGACCTTGTATTGATGCTTCTTTGCATTGGAGTTCCAGGTTCTGGGCAACAAAAGTTTTACTGACCCTCCATAAAACTTGTATTGATCAAGCCAAAATAACTCTTTACTAAGAAAAAACATTAGATCAAACCCGCGCATGAAGAAACTTACAAAGGAGATTGTTGACGTGGTGGGAAGAGAGAGAGAGAGAGAGAGAGAGAGAGAGAGAATTGGAGGAAAAAATGAAACCTGACAGTGTCATTGTGTGTAGGATATAATGGTAATTTTGCTAAATGCCGGGATTAATGGGTCGGGAGGGCACCTATTTTTCACGTTGGATTGATGGGGAATGTTTTAGCTACATTAGTTCTTATGGATCAATGACCCAATTACTAAATTATTAAATGCGTTTATACTAATATATTATTCAAACTCAGGCTTCGATAACAAACTTAAAAATTAAGAAGTCACAAAATTTGGTGTGAGAATTAGGATGTTTAATCTTTATCTATAAACGTATATGAAAGGTAGTACTATATATCATAATTATAGGGAATATTCTTTGAAATTTTTTTCTTATAATTACTTGATGTTTTTGGATTGCAATTTTCATATTCTTAAATCTCAAGTCTATGACATTCCTTAATCAAATTCCCTTGATCTTTAGTTGACTTAAAAATTGTTGATATATTTTATGCGAGTGGTTGTTACCTAAAGGGTGTACAATCGTCGTTTTGGGACACATGCAACTTGTGCCTCGTCTCAGCTTCTTTTAAATCAACTTGTTGCTAGCTTATGTACTGCAAAAGGTGGATTAACTAACAAGTTATTAAATTGGGCATTTTTAATGTTATGAAAGAATTTCACATGAGTTTTTGTATGTAAAAAAATAATAAAATAAAATATAAAAAAGACTGAAACACCAAATGATGATACATTATAAAGATTTAGAAAGAGTGTAACAAATTATTCAAAAGATCATTTTGTGGTCACCCCTAATTATTAACTTTCATATCTTTTTATTATTTTATTTTTAGTACATTTTTAATTGATTATACATTTTTTATCCAAAACTTCGGTATAGTTTCCATCGATACCTTATTGTTTCTTGACATTTCCATTAAAAAAAAATATATTCTAAACAGTCAATATTTCCATGATATTTGATTTTTTAGTCAGAGATTTTTCTTTTCTATACTATCAAACAAGCAATACTATTACTGAACAAGGAAAAACTACTTCTAAATATAAAAATGTTACTACAAAGCTATATTCAACTTCCGATATAATTTACTGCAAATTAAGTAGAGATTAGAGTGTGAAAGAAACTTTTTAAGCTAAATCGATTAAATTTGAGAGTAGCACTTATTCTAACTGTCGAACAATCGAACAAATTGGTTGAAATATCTTCAATTGGATTATTTAATTCATTGTCCACTGGACTCTTCAAGTCGTCATCCATTAGATATTTTCGTTGATGTGTGGTGGCTTAGAGAGAGAGGCAATGAGTTGTTGACAATGCGTGTCATTCGACATCTGGAAGTCTCTCGGTCAGTTCAAAAGTTAGTAGGCTTGAAGGTGTGAAGTAAATTCCTAAAACTCATAGCTGATCATATACATGTGGAACATGAGTTTTAAGAATTTTCTTTACACCCTAGACAATCAGGAGTTTTAAGAATTTATTTCATGCCTCAAACATGAACGATGAACAATGATAGAATATCTTGGTGTTGTTGTTTGCACAATGCCTATAGGCAATATACCACACCTCTTTGTTGCATGATGTCACACCTCTATGTTGTTTTCATAATGTCTGGGACGTATAAAATTGTCTAAAGGATGGAGAAAAGTATCATGAATATATAATTGCTGATTTTTAAGATTTCTTCTCTTCAGCTTTAGGTATAAGAATAGACTTATGTTTGTTCACTGTTTTATTTTGTTCAACATAGTGCTCAACATCAGTTGTTTGTTCACTGTTTTATTTTGTTCAACATAGTGCTCAACATCAGTGAATGCTTGTTATTAATATAGTTCTTCAGGGAGTCTATATTAGAAGAGTAAGATGAAAATGAATAGAAACGAAAAAGTCAAGTCAAAAAAGGCATTCGAGTACTATATATAAGTCTATTACAGACTCATTACCGTGTGACATATCCATATGGCTGATTAGAGAAAGTATTTTGTTGGATATGCAGATGGCTAATTATATCTTGATGATCCAATACAAAAAAATGAAAATCATTATCGAAGCTGTTGAGTTCTATGCCCCATTGTAATAACCGCAATTTTCATTTTAATTTCGTGTAATTGTGTGGAACGAATATTGTACAATTTCACAAATGTTGCTCGATAATATTTCATTTTTAGAATTATCGAAGGTTCGAAACGATTGTTTGAATGAAAAGCTCGAAATGCTCGATTTAAGAAATCGACTTTTTATACGTGCAAAATTTGGGAAAACTTCCTTCATAAAAGTTGTAGAGCTCGTCGATACAAGTCCGTACATATGCAGAGCACAAAGATCGGATTTTTTCTGATTTAGTTATTGCATTTAGAAGAAATTTCCAAAACGAGTATATAGTGAAAAAACCGTAAATTTTTTTGGAAACTTTCCTTTTTCTTCTAGCCTCCCTTTCCCCTTTGGGAAACTGTTCACTCGTTCTCTCTCTCTCTCTCTCTCTCTCTCTCTCTCTCTCTCTCTCTCCGCGTGGCCGAGCCAGCAAAAACAGAGCACGGCTTCACCGTGCTCTCTCTTCCTCCTGCATCCACCTTAAGGCCCCAAACCACTTCCCTCGTGCTCGCCTCGACCTTGCGCAGCTGCCAGAGGTAGCCTTGCACTGCGACACGGGCGAGAGCAGCGGCGGTGAGCCTCGAACCATTAAAGCTCGTTTTTGTTTCGATCTCGATATCTAGAGCTATAGGTCACCATTTCAAGTGATTCTTGGCTCATTGGACTCGTCTCGACTTTCTGATCAAGCACCAAGAAAGACCAGACCTAGGTATATTTTTTCACCTTCGTCGGAGTTCGACTTGTTTAGATCGAAAAACAACCCTTCGATCCGCATATCTTGAGTTACAGACCACCTCTTCCGGTGATTCTTGGTCTGGTGAGTTCGCCATGAGTTTCTGAACATGATTCTAGGAGAGATAGAGGCGTGAAGTTGAAGTTTTTATGTCGGACTAGGAGCTCGCCTGTTTCTGATAAAACTCCGGCCACCCGACTGTGTTTGGTAAACTTCGACCTCTTTCTATTATTTTCTGGTCTTGTGCTAGTTATGAAAGTTGCTCAAAATGATGAAAAGAAGGGGAGAAGCTCGGCCCGACACCATTGGTGGTGGTCGGCGGCGGCTCTGCCACTAACTCCTATGGCCCTTTCCGGCCACTTCCGGAGGTGTAAAATATAGTTTCTGTACATTTTAAGATTCTACATTTTAATAAGATCATTTCGGCATATTATACACATTTTTCGGATATCGTATGATTTAGTTATGAATTTTGAGATTTTGATCAATTTCGATTGTTAGATTTGTGATATGTGAATTTAGGACCGTCTGATGGACTTGTAGTTTTGATACGATGGTCATATGTAGTTTTGATATGGTGATTAGTGAGGCGATTCGTAAGAATCCGTCCGTCAGATTTTCTTATAATTTAGAATCCGACAGTAGAATGGTAATTTAATTATGTTTTGGAATTATTGACTAAATTCAAGTCACATTTGATTAGGTGATTGACGGGTTATACTTGGGTGACCTGTTTCGGTGTGGTTTATATTTTAATTGAAGACGTAGTGGGAGTCTCGAGGTGAGTAAAACTCACGTGGTTCATATTATGAACTGAGTTCTTTTAATTAATTTATTTTGTCATAATTGTGTGAAAATTATTTATGGATTAAATATTTGTTTTTAAAATCATATGGACTTGATCAACTACGGTCCATAGGTAAGTAAAATAAATTTTAATTATACAAATGAATTTCACGATTTTCTTGTGTGAACTATAGATAGTATTAGTGATCATCCCTGAATGGATGATTACGTATATATATATATATATATATATATATATATATATATTGGTTAAATACTGTTTAGTCCTTGAGATTTTAACCATAAAACACTTCAGTCCCTCACCTTCTAATTTCACACGTTTAGTCCCTGTACTTCAAAATTTCAGACCAATAGGTCATTGTCATCTAAAAGTGGCGGTAAAATGTCTATTATGCCCTCAGTTTTTTTTTATAATAAATTTATTCCTTTCTCTTTTTTTTTTAATTCTTTTTCTTTATTTTATTTATTCTTTTTTTTCAAACAGAAAGAAAGAAAGAAAGAAAGAAAAACATAAAAAAAAAAAAAAAAAACAGAAAGAAAGAAAGGGAAAAAAAATAAAATACGAAATTAATTAAAAAAAAGAACTGAGTGCATAATAGACATTTCGCCGTGACTTTTAGACGGCAAGGACCTATTGGTCTGAAATTTTGAAGAACAAGGACTAAACGTGTGAAATTAGAAGGTCAGGGACTGAAGTATTTTTCTAGCAAAAGTACAAGGAGTAAACAGTATTTAACCCTATATATATATTACGTGGAATATATATGTTGATTGTGTGTTGTTGAGTGATGATATGATTGAGTTGGAATAATGATTTTGATTATATTTCGAATGCTTAAATTTCATAATAATATTGTGTACCTTGGATGAGTGGATTTCATTGTGTGAAAATATATTGTTGTGCTAATTTATGGATTTAGGGTCAACGTAGTGACCGGTATGGGGGAATCGGACGCTCTAATCCTATGTGGATGATGGGATACGATTGGTTGAGTAAGTACGATTATTAGACGTTCTAAATATGTATATAAGGATACATATTGATGAAATACGATAAAGATAAATATGTCGAATGCCATAACCTAGGCCAGGTGACAGGCTATGATTCAGTTAGAGCTCTACTCTATCAATACTATATTTTTATAAATACGATTTCGGGTTTTTAAGAAGAAAGATGTGAATTAGGGTTTTGTGTTGATTTGTGATTTGGTGATTGATTTGAGATTGTTGGTTTCTTCTGGATGTGGAAATTGTTGAGTGTTGACTTGGGTGAAAATAAATATGATTTAATTAAACAACCGTTTTTTCTTTTTACTCATACGAGCTTTCAAAAGCTTACCGGGTTTTGTGTTGTTGCAATCCCGGTACACTATTTAAATGGTGTAGAGGATATTCCTGCAGGTCAGGATAACCAGGGAGGTGACCGTGCTGTTTAGGTGTTGCAGCATTTATTTTTATTTCATTTGAGTTGAGAGATTTGTTATGCTCATTTAGAGCTTTATAATTTATTTTGTGAGTGAGTTGTACTAATTAACCGAGACTAAATTCGGTTTTGTAATTAAATTGTGTGGTGAGGTTGTTAAGAAAAAGAAATTTTCAGGATGGTTATTTTGAGTTGTGGTAATTCATGTTTCGAATTTAGAATTTTTATTCTAAAATTCGGGGCGTGACACCCATATTTCTACTAATTGTTCGATTTCTAAACATGCGTGCATATGCAAGAGTCTGAGTTGTTGGTAATGCATGCCTTTAGACATTTTGAAGCCTTAGTCAATTCAAAAGTTAATAGGCTTCAAGCCATGAAGTAAAATCCTAAAACTCCTAGACGATAAGGTACATGTGGAAAATGAGTTTTACGAATTTACTTCACGCCTCATACATGAACGATAAATGACGAGATAATGTCTGGTGCAATGGTTTGTATAATGCCTTTAGGAATAATGCAAAACCTCTATGTGGCATGATACCACAATTTCAATTGTTTACATAATGCCGGAGACATAAAAAAATAGTTTAAAAGAGGGAGAAAAAATAACATTCTTATATGTCCTGCCGATTTTAAGATTTCTTCTCCTCAGCTTTAGGTATGAGAATAGACTTCTATTTGTGTTCTGTTTAAATATATTCAATATAGTGCTCAACATCTGCTAATGCTTGTCATGAATGTAATTTTTTAGGGAGTTTATATCAGAAGAGTAAGATGAAGATGATTAAAAAGAAAAAGTAGAAGTCAAAAAAAACATTCAAGTAGTTTTAGTCTATTAAAGACGCATTGTCTTGTGACATCTGTAGATGGCTAATTAGGAGAAGAAATTTCTTGGATAAATAAGATCTTGATGATCCAATATAAAAAAATGACAATAACCATCGGGGTTGTTGAGTTCTATGCCTAGATTTATATTAATCATTCAGTTTTCTGAACATGATTACATATGCAAGAGTATAAGTTGTTGGGGGTGCAAGCCTTTAGACATCCTGAAGTCTCAGTCAATTCAAAAGTTAGTACACTTTCTGAAATTTTCGGAAATTTCGCAAAATTTGGAAAATTTCTCACAATATTCTCTTGGTAAGGCAAAGAAATATTGAGATCCTAAAAAAATGGAAATATCGCCGAAATTCCAAGGATATTATCGATTTTTCAGTCCTTGACTGCCCTGAAGCCATACAGTAATGCCTAACAATATCACTTAGTGTCTGAAAAATTGGGACCAAAATTAGAGCACATCATCCCTAAAAAAATATATACAAAAAATGGCTTGGTACACTGCAGTATGAGAAATGGCAGCAACTGTGTACACTAGTGCGATCTATTTTTTGTTTTTCTAGTTATTTGTAGGGAGGGTAGAGTCGGGAGACCGTAACACACCAAAGCAGCTCCAACCATGTGACACAATAAGAAATTGAAACCATCGTGATGAGTATCGTCAGGGTCATCACGTAAACCTAAGCGATTGGCATTACTAAGAAATGATCCGATTTGAACTTGATCATCATGCTTATATAACCTCTTAACAAATGCCAAAATATCATCATCATAAAGCGTCCACAAGGAACAGACCATGAATGGAGCTATCCCACACAAAAAAGAATGTGGAGTCCAATCTGGAAAATATCCAGCTCTTTTCTTGACAACAGCACTCTCACAGCCAAGAACCAAACCAGCAGCACATGTATCTAATTTCCTAATTTGATCTTTTGATATTAATTCATTTCCTATACAACAATACATGCTTCCAGAATATATGTATTATGTGTATAAACAAGCTTGATATGCAGTATAACAACATAAATGAGCTATACATACCACTTATTATGGTCCAGGTATACAAATATGTCTTCATCCCTTAACTCCTTAGGGAACTTTTGAACACTGGGGTTCAACCCAGCATACCCCTATGGACATGAATGGAACTATTAGAACTAAAGATAGATTTGTGTGCAAGGTAAGAGTTATAATTTACCTTTATATGAGACTGAAGATAACTCTCAAACATCTCTTGAAATATTCTATAAACACCATCCTCATTATCAGGAATTGAGAGATAAAATCCCTTCTTAAGACATATTGCTTGAGCTTTCCTCCTGGCTATAGTTTCAAATATCATTCTCATGGAGGGCATCCTATATGTCTCAGAACCTCTAAACATAGGCATGCTCTCTAATGGTAGCATCTGTTACGCAACTATCAGCCAAAGTGAAACATCAGATGATGATACGTTATAAAGATTTAGGAAGATTGTAACAAATTAATCAAAAGACCATTTTGAGGTCACCTCTGATTAATGTTCATATCTTTTTATTATTTTATTTTTAGTACATTTCTAATTGATTATACATTTTTTATCCAAAACTTCGGTATAGTATCCATCGAGACCTTATTGTTTCTTGACATTTCCATCAAATTTTTTTTTTTTTTTTTTTCTGAACTGTCAATATTTCCATGATATTTTATTTTTTTGTCAGAGATTTTTCTTTTCTATATTGTCAAACACACAACACTATTACTCAACAAGGAAAAACTACTTCTAAATATAAAAATGTTACTACAAAGCTATATTCAACTTTCGATACGATTTGCTGCAAATTAAGTGGAGATTAGAGTGTGAAAGAGACTTTTTAAGCCAAATCAATTAAATGTGAAATTAGCACTGTCTGTCGAGCAATCGAAAAAATTGGTTGAAATATCTTCAACTAGATTCTTTAATTCATTGTCCACTCGACTCTTCAAGGCGTCATCCATTAGATATTTTCGTTGATGCGTGATGGTTTAGAGAGAGAGGAAATTAGTTGAATTTCAGAAAGTTTTATAGTATTTTTTAGAATATCGAGGACTATCATTATCAAAACTGTTGAGTTCTATGTCCTAGATTTCAATTGGTTGATCTGTTTCTAAACATGAGTGCATATGTAAGAGTATGAGTTGTTGGCAATGCATGTCATTCGACATCTTGAAGTCTCGGTCAGTTCAAAAGCTAGTAGACTTAAAGGCGTGAAGTATATTCGTAAAACTCATAGTTGATTAGGTACATGTGGAACATGAGTTTTAAGAATTTATTTTACACTTTAGACAATCAAGAGTTTTAAGAATTTATTTCATGCCTCAAACATGAACGATGAACAATGACATAATATCTTGGTGTTGTTGTTTGCATAATGCACATAGACATAATACCACACCTCTTTGTGGCATGATGTCACACCTCTATGTTGTTTTCATAATGTCAAGGACGTATAAAATTGTTTAACGGATGGAGAAAAATATCATGCATATATAATTGCTGACTTTAAGATTTCTTCTCTTTAGCTTTATGTATGAGAATAAACTTCTGTTTGTTCACTGTTTTATTTTGTTCAACATAGTACTCAACATCTGCGAATGCTTGTTATTAATGTAATTCTTCAGGGAGTCTATATTAGAAGAGTAACATGAAGATGACTAGAAAGGAAAAAGAGAAGTCAAAAAGGGCATTTGAGTGCTATAAGTCTATTAAAGACTCATCATCTTGTGACATATGCAGATGGCTTATTAGAGAAAGTATTTTGTTGGATATGCAAATGGTTGATTATATCTTGATGATCCAATACAAAAAAATGACAATCATTATCAAAGTTGTTGAGTTCAATGCACCATATTTCTATTAATTGTTCGGTTTCTAAACATGATGCATATGAAAGAGTTTGAGTTGTTGACAATGCATGCCTTTAGACATTTTGAAGCCTCAGTCAGTTCAAAAGTTAATAGACTTCAAGCCCTAAAGTAAAATCCTAGACAATAAGGTACATGTGGAAAATGAGTTTTAAGAATTTACTTCACGCCTCATACATGAACGATGAATGACAAGATAATGCCTGGTGGAATGGTTTGCATAATGCCTTTAGGAATAATGCCACACCTCTATGTGGTATGTTGCCACACTTCTCTGTTGTTTGCATAATTCCAAAGACATAAAAAAATTGTTTAAAGGAGGGAGAAAAAATATCATGCTTATATGTCTTGTCGATTTTAAGATTTCTTCTCTTCCGCTTCAGGTATGAGAATAGACTTTTGTTTGTGTTCTATTTTATTATGTTCAGTATAGTGCTCAACATCTGCTAAAGATTGTTATGAATGTAATTTTTTAGGGAGTCTATATCATAAGAGTAAGAAGAAGATGAATAAAAAGAAAACGTAGAAGTCCAAAAAAGGCATTTAAGTAGTTTTAGTCTATTAAAGACTTGTTGTCTTGTGACAGTTGTAAATGGCTAATTAGATGAAGGAATTTGTTGGATAAATTAGATCTTGATGATGCAATACAAAAAAATGACAATAACTATCGGAGTTGTTGAGTTCTATGCCCCAGATTTCTATTAATCGTTCGGTTTTCTAAACATGATTGCATATGCAAGAGTATAAGTTGTTGGAGGTGCATGCCTTTAGACAACCTGAAGTCTCATTCAATTCAAAAGTTAGTAGACTTTTTGAAAATTTTGAAAATTTCACGAAATTTGGAAAATTTTCAGAAATTTCTAAAATTTCTCACGATATTCTCTTGATAAGTCAAATATATATCGAGACTCTAAAAAATAGAAATATTGCCGAAATTTCAAGGATATTATCAATTTTTCAGTCCTTGACTGCCCTGAAGCCATACAAAAATGCCTAACAATATCACTTGGTGTCTGATAAATGTGGACCAGAAGTAGAGGACATCATCCCTAAAAAAAATATATGAGAAATGGCTTGGTACACTACAGTATGAGAAATGACAGGAACTGTGTACACTAGAGCAATCTGTTTTTGCTTTTTCTTGTTACTTGTAGGGACAGTAGAGCCAGGAGATCGTAACACACCAAAGCAGCTCCAACCATGTGAGGCAATAAGAAATTGAACCATTGTGATGAGTACCGTCAGGGTCATTATGTAAACCTAAGCAATTGGCATCACAAAGAAATGATCCAATCTGAACTTGGTCGCCTTGCTTATACAACCTCTTAACAAATACCAAAATATCATCATCATAAAGTGTCCATAAGGAACAGATCACGAATGGAGCTCCCCCACACAAAAAAGAATGTGGAGTCCAATATGGAAAATATCCAGCCCTTTTCTTGACAACAGCATTCTCACAGCCAAAAAGCAAACTAGCAGCACATGTATTTAATTTCCTAATTTAATCTTCTTATATAAATTCATTCCCTATACGACAACAGATGCTTCCAGAATATATATATATATATATATATATATATATTATGTGTATAAACAAGCTTGGTATGCAGCATAAAAACATAAATAAGCTATACATACCCCTATTAGGGCCCAAGTATATAAATATGTCTTCATCCCTCAACTCCTCAGGTAACTATTCAACACCGGGGTTCAACCCAGGATACCCCTATGGACATGAAATGGAACTATTAGAACTAAAGACAGATTTGTGTGCTAGGTAAGAGTTATAAGAGAATCAAATTTATCTTTATATGAGAATGAAGATAACTCTCAAACTTTCTGAAATATTCTATAAACACCATCCTCATTATCAGGATTTGAGAGATAAAATCCCTTCTTAAGACTTATTGCTTGAGCTTTCCTCTTAGCTATAGTTTCAAATATCATTCTCATGGAGGCCATCCTATACGTCTCCGACCTCTAAACATAGTCATGCTCTCTAATGGTAGCACCTGTTACACAATTATCAGCCAAAGTTGAAGGATGATGGTTGAAGATTTATAAAAAGGCCTACAAGGTCTCTTTTGACAATACACTACTGTTTCCCACAAAACCATCATTGAAAGGCCTCTAGTGATCCTATAACTGTATTAGTACAACATTCCCATGATATTTTTCGGAGTTCAGTCACAATGACAATAAACTCCAACTATGTTCAACATCATTCACTAAACGCTTCACCTCAGTTTTGAATATGACTGACAAGACTAGGAACTCACTTTGAAAATGATCTTGGGATATTGGCTGCTTACAAAAAGTGGGAAGCAGAGAAAGAGAAAGAAGAGGAAAAAGAGGAACTAGAGGAGGAGCAGAAATAAGAAGAGATAGAGGAAGAGGGACTGGAAGAGAAACATAAACGAATTGAGAAAGAGAAAGAGATAGAGCAACATAAACAGAAATAGAAAGTGGAATTGGCTGCTTTTTTGGCAAGGAAAAGGAAGAGGCCACCGAGAGTATAGTGCATTTTTTTCCACTTATCCAAGAAAAGGAACTTGCTACTGAGAGTATGTATGGATCTTTTAAATTTAAGTTATATCATGTATGGATGTTATTGTAATATATATTTTCTTTTGCTACAGTGGCGGTGTTATTATATTTACTTTGGCTATAATATTGTTGGATTTATATTTTGTTGGATATATATTTACTTTTGCTATAATTTTATTTATTAGATATGAGGCATCCATAATGAGTTCTAGACCGTAGTTAAACCATTCAACTTGAACATTATTTTTAGAACTAGGCCAGCTAATTTGTGTGCCTATTAATTGGTTTGTCTAGGAGCAACCGCACTTAAACTGTGGCCACACCTAAGGAGAGCCTTGATCTTGATGTCCTATATCATGTTGTTGCTCAGAGAAGGTAGTTGCAGCGCTTGTTTTTAAGCTCAATAAGAGCACTAGAGATGTTTAATGCTTGGAAGACCTCAATACTCTACTTCACGGCCAGCAATTCTATATGTTGAAAGGAGGTGACAAACTCCTTCTTTCGTGAAAAGGCAGCAACAAAACCATCTTCCCAATGCCGAATGACACACCTTCAGTTCATATTAGGAAAGATAAATTGGTTGAAGTCGGACTCTAATGACTAACGGTACTTCAGACTTACAATACACCACTGTTACTACATTGGTTAGCTTGATTGAATTCTTCATATCACGCCATGGATATAGCAACCAAAGATGAAAAGTAGTATTAATAGGTGTTAAGCCCACGTTCTGCTGTGGGTAGTATAATTGCATTCAAGTTGTATAACAATTATCAATTGGTTTTGTTTTAACTGAACTAACAACTAACATAAACTTTTCAATTTCATAACAATCCAAATTGCTAGACCGATTCAAAACAAAATAGAAAAGAAACAAAACCAAAATTAGAAAGGAGCACCATAGGTTAAGTATTCTCTTTCACTTCTAGATTACCGACTCTAATCTCACTGCACATTCACGCCTTAACACCAACAGTAACCAAGTGAGAAGAATAAATTACTTAATGCTCTACAAAACCCAAAATTGAGCTTGGTGAGTTGGATTATGGGTTTTATTATGAACTTAACATAGAAAAAGGTATTCATGTGCAATGAGATTATATTCATGCTCTACAAAACCCAAAATTACTCCTTATTTAACATATAAGTGACGTCTTTTTCTTTCTATTAGGCCAACAACTTCAGCCAGAGTAATTCACCATCAAGTGTGGATGCTGGAAAAAAAAAAGTCATTAAAATTTGAAACTAAGAAAGATATGCACAAAGTGTACTCAAATCTATATGAGTGTTGTAGGATCCGGATCCTCTCCGTGGCTCTTTTGAGCCTTGTTTATCCTTACCTTTTAATATGAGCCGTCGGTTAAAGGTTATAAATATGACACATCAGCATCTGAGTATTAATAACCTTAAAGTTGGCTAATGTCGTTTCTGTACTCTCTTCTTTCCATCATCTCATCATCGTTCTCCATCCCCTTCTTTCGCTCAGTCTATTTCCAATTTGTAATGGAAATCATCTACTCCCCCTCTTTGATTTCTTCAACATCGTTCTCCCATATCTATTTCTTCAAAACTCATATCTCTGATACAATTCGAGTGCAACCATTAGAGAGAAACTTGCATATCTGAAGCCAATCTAGATGAAGAATTTGAAGCTGCAGTTTCAAAACCCAAAGCCATAACCCCTTGTGGTTCTTGCTTTTCCAGATCTCTACAACAAGAAGGCTTGGCTTCTTAGTTAACTTGGATCATGTATTATCCCATTTTCTATGGGTTATTGGTTTGGTTTCCTGGTAATTAGCCATTATGATAATTAGCCATTTCTATACCGGGAAAATACTTAAGAATCCCCAAATCTTTGATAGCAAACCTGCTTCAAAGAGATTGTTTGAGCGACTCAATCTCTTCAACATTGTTGCCTGCCACTATCAAATCATCAACATAGATAAGCTCCAGAAGTTTACTAGTTGAACCTATTTGAACGAACAATGAAGATCTGCATTGCTTCTGTGAAAATCGACTTCTTCATGGACTGAATTGAGTTTGGCACATACTGTTACGACTCGAACCTAAATTTATAGACCTACGGGTCTTTTGGACGGTAAATGAGAGTTATTTTAATTTTCGACTCCGTTTTGACTGTTTAGGGACCCTCAAAGATGGCTTTTTGTTTGGATCAAAATTCGAGAAAACTTTCTTCATAAAAGTCGTAGAGGACATTAAATCGAGCGTGTGCATATTTAGTTCGTAAAAATCGGAGTTCGAATGCAAATGTTATAAGCGAAATACAAAAGTTATTGTAGAGGATAAGCAGCATAAATTTGAATTGTTACTGTAGCACGGTAAATTTTCATTTTTATTTCTTTTTCTCTCTCTTCTTCCCCGTGCTCTCTCTTCCTCTCTCTTTGGCCTCCCTCTGCAACTCCCTCCTCCGGCCACTTGGGGACGTGCGGCCAGCACCCCTTCACTCCTCTCCTCCTACCCAGCCTCCCCATAGCCATCGACCACCACGACATGGCCGGAATCGGGCGGTAGAAGCTGTGAAACTTCAAGGAAGCAAAACCGGTCAACGGTTGGTTCTTCCAACTCCGGCCACCAAAATTTACCAGAATTGGACCAGCAGGAGTGCCTCGAGATGTAGGTGATCCTCCCCAAATATTTTTCAAAGAATTGAAGTGTGGAGGAAGAAACGAAGGTTTGAAACACTCGGGCACTATTCATAAATCTGAGTTTACTATTTTCTTAATTGTTCATATAGTTCTAGTCATTTTCTAGCTTTGTGGTAGTTAAGAGAATTTCTTAGGAGGTTGAGATAAAGCTCCTGCCAAAATTTGGTGACCATCAGAGGAGTTGAGCACCGCATGAACAGTGGCGGCCGTGAATAGTGCAGTGGGTGAACAGTGACTTAAATTCAATTCTGTTTTTAGGTAATTAAATCAGATAATTGATGAAGAGTTGATGTGTGTGGTTTTGGTAAATATTGGAGAATTTTTGAATCAATTATGAGTTTATGAAAATTTAGAATTTCGATTATCGATTGACGAGAATCCGACCGTCAGATTTCTTTCGAATTTGCTTTAGAAATTGTAAATCGATGAATATAAATTATTGGTGAAGTTTGGATGGATATCAAGGAGAATTGAGGGAGTTAAGATTAAAGGAGATGTTTAGGAATTCGATATAATTATCGAAAATTTAATTTTCATTCTGTAATTATTTATTTACGAGCGTCACATTATACAGGACGTGAGGAGGAACCACATGGGGAAATTTCAAATAAACGGCAAGCTTAGCCGTATACTGTGAGTGGACATTTGTTTGAAATAATGATGCATGCAATTATTTTCCCGAAATGATTGATTTATTTAATTATTTATCGAGCATGATATTTAACTTTGAATTATAATTTTGACATTGATTTATTTGTCATATGAATTTCGATTATGAAATTACTATACTCGAATTTGAATTTATGAATTGTTTTCGGGATTAAGATTTGATTTTCCGAGATTAATTATGATTTGGGAAATGGGATTTCCCGAGAGAATTATAATTATCTATTATTTCTCGCCTATTTATTTTTGAATTCAAAAATAATTTTGGCGTGCGGGGCCACTTCATGAGAAATTGAGAAAGCTTTATGGATTTCACTGGATTATGGATTTTTCTTCACCATACTTGGGTTGTATTATTTGATGATACTATTGCTATCTAGCCTATTCCTCCCCGCTTACTTTGTGTTTGCGGCTGAGTTGAGATAAAGCCTTGGAGGTTCAAGAGTGTGGAACACTCCAACCCGAGCATGGGAGGCTCCTTTGTTGTATGGTGATAACTTCTTCCCGGATGATATTATTAATTGACTAGCGAGGCTAGCCCGATTTCTTCTAACTAGCGAGGCTGGTATGTTTTCATGAGTTTTTCATGTCGCGAGAAATATATTTTATAAATGTGGCATGCATAGAGATTTTAGAAATAATTTATTTGTGGGAAAGTATCAAAGTGTATTTGATTTAAATTATCTTAATTGTTTATTTTTGTCCACTCACTCTAACGTGTTTTAAATTATTTTCCCCTAGACCATTTGTTTTCAAATGCCTAGTTTGCAGGCAAGATTAGTTGAGGTCGGGCATACATGGAGTTGAGGCATAGCTAGAACTACTTCCGTATTGTAGGATCTATCGATCATTTGTCCTCTTTTTGTTTGTTTTAGAATTGCTCTGATAACTTATGAATTTTTGCTTAATGTGAAAATGAAGTTGTTGGTATTTGGGGAGCAAGATGGCTCCAGGAGTATAAGGATGGTTGCTTAGAAGTGAGGTTCTAATTCTTTTCAGGTTAAGGTTGTCCATTTTTTGGGAAAATTCTGTTGAACTTTCTCAAAAAGTGGGCCCCGCATGGCCACTTGAAATTTCAATGTGAAATTCTGGGTCGGGTCCTGTCACATGCCATGCATGTGAAGAATGTTTTAAGCTATAAATGGTTTTGTGAAGCTTGCACACTGTATCAGGATCATGAGACCTCGTCTTTAAGATCACCATGTAAGAAAGGCGTTTTTCACATCCATTTAGTAGAGAGGCCATGCATGATTAACTGCAACTAATAACAAAACTTTTACTAGTTCATTTTAGCAACAAGAGCAAATGTTTCCTTGTAGTCTACTCCAAAGTTTGAGTGAAACCACGAGCCGCTAAAAAAGCTTTATGTCTCTTTTCAGTGCCAACAAAGTGAAACTTAGTCTATCTGCAACCTACAACCTTCTTCCCTTTAGGAATTCGAATAACACTTTAAGTATTATTATCTCTGAGAGCTTGAAGTTCATCTGCCATAGCCTACTTCCATTCATCAAGATGATTGGCATCCTTAAAACTTTGAGGTTCATGAGTATTATCAAGGGCACTCAGAAATACAAAATGAGCAGAGGAAAATTTCTTATAAGAGATGAAGTGTGTCATCAGATACCTTGCATTGTAGGTTACCTAGTCATTGAGCTTTGATGGAGGAGCCCTTTCTTATGGATGATTTCTACGAAGAACAACTGCAAGTGAAGGGGGGAGGGGCTTGACAACAGATTGCATATCAATTTTTGGATCAGAAATTATAGCTGGAACTTCTTGAACTGGAATAGCAAGATTGATAGACGGATTGCAATCCTCATCAACAACAAGATTAGGACTTGGAAACATATCAGATAGAAACTCCCCCTGACTAGTATCATATGATTTTCTAGTTAAATAAGGAGTAACTTCATCAAATCTCACATCTCTGGAGACAATGAGTTTCCTAGCAGCATAGTTGTAGCATTTATAGCCCTTTTGAGTAGATAAATATCCTAGGAAAACACACTTATCATCTCTAGGATCATGTTTATCACGTTGATGAGCTTGAATATGAACGAAGCTTGTCCAGCCAAAGACTTTCAAGTGAGACAGATCAATATTCTTTCTACCTTTCAACACTTCTAAAGGAGATTTGAAACCAAGCGCTCTATGAGGTAGTCTGTTGATGAGATATGTGGCAGTGAGAACATCTTGAGACCAAAATTTTTTCGGAACATTCAATTGAAACATAAGAGCTCTAGTTTTTTCAAGAAGGTCTCGATTTTTTTCTCAGCAATCTCATTCTGTTGAGGAGTACCAACACAATTCGTTTGATGCACGATGGCTTGTGTGCTCAAGTATTGTGACATGCTATTGGACATATACTCAGAACCATTAACGGATCATAAAACATGAACAGATGATGAAAATTGAGTGATGACAAGTTTATGAAAATCCTTGAAAACATCCCCAACTTCACTTTTTAGTTTCAAAAGATACAACCAAGTAATCCTCGTAAAATCATCAACAAAGATTAAAAAAATACTTAAATCTATCATAAGACTTAAGAACTGGACCACAAATGTCTGAATGCATGATTTCAAAAAGATTACTAGCCCTAGACAAAGAAGAAGTAAAGGGTAATCTAGAGGATTTTGATAAATGGCAAACATTAGATTGATTAACTGCCTTGCACATATTTGGAAACAAAAAATACAACACTTTCTCATATGGATGAGCCAAATGTTGATGCCAAAGATGATGATCTTGTGCTAAACTTGAACTAGCTTGAAAAACAGGTAATAAACTTAAAAGGGCAATTGAGTCAATTAGACTAGAAAGTAATTTTATTTTTCCTTTTCCCAAAATAGAAACACCTTTGCCATTTGCTATTGATACTTTAAAATTTCAAAATCATACAAATTTTTGAGCTTATTTGTCATGTGATCTGTAGCTCCTGAATCTATAATCCAATAATGATCCATAGCACAAATATTGAGAGCAGCTGAGAAGGATTTTAGAATACCTGAAGCTTCTTCATGTGGGAGACAATGAGTTTCTGCAAAAAAGCCAGCTAATTTTCCAAGGAGTGCAGTGTGGCTTTCACTCCCAGTTATAGTGGGCTCTTCACTTTCACCATGCATCTGCCTCTTGTTGAGACAAGCAGCAAATTCATTAATTAAAGCAGTGGGATTGGAGGTGAAATTCATCATACTCCCAGTAGAAGAAGCATCTGCAAGGTTTGCTCTATGTGATGAAGTACACCAGCCTTTTTGAAGAATTTTGCCTTCCTTTGAAAAATTTGGCTTCTGCTCAGGATGGAGAACCTAACATCTGTCCTTGACATGCCCAACACCTTCATAGTAACTGCGCTTCAAAGAAGTTCTCTTGCCTCTGTATGCTATCTCTTCAACTTGCCTGTGATTTGAAACATAAGCTCTAGTTTCATATAGGCTTGGCTTGTTCTCCATATTCATCACCTTTTTCCGAACCTCTTCCCTTTGAATTATAGCACATACAGTGTTGAAAGATGGGAGCTCAGCATTCATGAGAATGTGACTTCTCAAATCTTCAAAATCTGAGCTTAAGCTTGCAAGAAGTTGAAAATTCTTGTCCTCGTAAGCTCTCTTTAACAAAAAACTAGCCTCTGTGGTATGAGCTCTGTAAACATGTAGCTCATTCCACATGCTTGTAAGGCTACCAAGGTGTTGCACAAAAGGCTTACCCTCTTGTTGTAAATCAGCAATATCTCGCTTGAGTTGAAAAGCTCGAGCAGCATTATTCTGATTTCCATACATCGCTTTAACATGTTTCTAAAGATGCATAGAAGACTCAGAAAAACTAAAAATCTCTGCTATTCTTCTCTCCATAGAGTTGAGTAACCAACACATAACAAGATGATCCTTGCATAGCCAAGAATCATATGTAGAGGAGTTAGCTTTAGGCTTATGTATAACTCCATTGACACAACAAGCTTGAACCTTCCTCCAAGAGCAAGTGTAACAGCTCTAGCCCAAGACAGATAATTGAATTCATTCAACAAAATAGAACTAAGGCGTTGGTTTGGATTAAACTCAATATCAGAAAGAGTTGAGGTTCAAGAGAACTCTCAAGTTTAGAGCTAGGTTCTCTGTCATGATAAGCTGACAAAATCAAGAACTACACAAAAACAATTACAGAGTCAGGCCTTGAATTCCTACTCTGATACCATGAAGAAGATGAAAGACAAATAATTGTGGAAGATTTTCTGATATTACATCATAGAAGAAACAGATTACAAGCTAATATATATAAAAAAGATGGACTGTTCAAACATATTTCAAACGCTCCCAAAAGACCACAACAACTTACCTTTGATTTAAGGAACAAACCATAATCCTACTTAACTTTACTCTATAACACCTATGTACAACGTAAGGCACAAGTATGGGAGGTAAGCTGTGAACAGTAAGGTATGGTGTTATGGACAGCAAGGTATGGTGTGCAGCTTCTAATACCTTTAACACCTTTAAGCTCGTCTGCTCGAATTTGAATTGGTTCGCAAATATAGGTGCGAAGAAATTACATATGGGCAGGCAAATACTAGAGAAACGAGAAGATGGGAGATAACGAAGGAAAATTAAATGTAAACACCGTTAAAGAGCTGTGGGTCAATCAATACGATGTGTCATATTTATAACATTTAGATTGTAAATGGATTGCTCATATTAAAAGAAAAGGATAAACAAGGCTCAAAGGAGCCAAGGAGAGGATTCGGATCTTTATGATAATATATAACTCAGCTGTATCCGAGTTCTGATAGCATAATCATCTGAGATAGACCATCTTATATGCTGATGCTGACTTCCACATCATGTTGTTATGAGCAGTAGCATAATAAGTAGGTCACCTTCAATCCTTTTGCCTGATTCAATATAAGCAAACCTTGGATAAGAAATCACCTTAATCTCAAGGTTCTAGCTTGTAAATCTAAACACTGTCTTATGATTTATGGATTTCACTTTTCATCTGGCTGTGGTTATGGATAGAGGCTAAGCATTCAATAAGTGGGAGGGAGTCACTATTTTTTCAATACATTAATAGAGTGTTCAGCAGGGGAAATCCTGAAAATAATACATGGAACTTTCTTGTTCATTTTTTTTAACTTATTTTTTTCTTTTATAAGTTCCAACTTGTTTAACAACTTAATTACAATTTTAAACAAATTTTTTTGTTCTCTCTGAGAGAAAGCAGTCAATCTCAAAGGCAGGTAGGGTCTTGTTGAAGTTCCTTAAGTTGTTGTTAAATGGCTCTTGCGCCATGCTTGGTTGTTGGCCTTATCGGTGAGCGGTGAGAGCTACCGGACGGGGAGTTGTTTGCTTGAGGCGGTCAGTGGCTCTTGTCGTAGAGGTTTGGCTTAGGTTTGCTCGAAGGTTGTTTCTCAATGAGTGGTGTTCGGCGATGCTAATCCCGGAAGGCAGGGCGATCGGGTGCTCCAAACACAGAGTTTCTTGGGTAGATGGCTGGTCGACAAGGGGATCGGGTTTCCTTCGAGATCCGGGAATGGTGGCTACTCTGAAGCTTTGGTTGGTGTACGATGCTGAGCCGACGAGAGGTTTGCCAAACTTTGTTGATGACGGCAATTGGGAGGTCTTTTAGAGCTTCGGGGTGATGTTAGTTGGGTTGCAGCAGCGGCGCGTGCATTCTAGGTTTTGTGGTAAGGAGCTGGGATCAGGCCATCTTTGGGCCGGCCTTTGTTGGGCTAGAGTCTTTAGGGCTAGGTTTTTTATTTAGTTTGTTATCTACAATAAAGCTGTACCTTTGTGGTGGGTGTAGTGGGCTTTGGCCCGGTTATACCTTAATCTTTATGTTGTTACATGTAGCAGGTCCAGTCCGAGGGCCAGTATTGATGTACACCAAAAGGGTCTTAGGTAGTCTAGGCTAGTATTCACTTTTTAATGTGTAGTCAATGCACTACTTGAGCAATAAATATAATGGGTGATTTTCGGATCACCTAGCTTAATCTCGTACGATCCTATGATTTTTAATGTGCAGTCAATGCACTACTTGAGCAAAAAGATATCTTTTAAAAAAAAAAAAAAAATTCTGGGTGTCAATGTAACTCCTCACTCCATCACATCTTTAATGTCAGTGCTCACTCCATCACATCTTTAATGTCAGTGAGAATTGAATCCGTGATGTTTACGGTGTTAATTAACTAGTTAATCAATGGGTCATGACTCACTGATAAAAATAAAAAATAAAAATAAAAAAACTCTAGTTTAAACATTTCCGAAAGAAATACAAAATCCTCTAATTTAAGCGAGAATAAATTCTCCGACACCGGGCTTTTCTTCTCCGAGGCAATGGAGGACGATGGCTCAGTCCCCAGACACTCATGCTTAAAGCTGGAACCCAGAGAATCCCAACCCATCTTCGTGAAGGGCACATGGTTCGACTCCCGCTTCGACCTCTCCATTACCGACGGCCTCAACGCCTGGGTCTGCCATGCCTCCGAAGACGCGGTTAGAGACCGAGCCGCCCAGTGGGACCAGCCGGTATCCGAGTATGTCTCATTAGCCGAGCGCTATTTAGGGTTTCAGCACTCTGATTCCGTCTACGGATTCACTGATGCTGGCGATGGCCACAAAAGGGTGAGTGCTCACAAATCAAATAAAAAAGATTGAGACTTTGCGATTAGAAATTTAGATTTTTTTTTTTTTTTTTTTTTTTGTGTGTGGTGATTATTTGTGTGGCAGTTGTCGTGGACTTTTGAGAAGGAAGGGACGAAGCTAGAATGGCGGTGGAAGTGTCAACCATCGCCTAACAGTAAGGAAACGACAGCTGCAGTGTTGGATTTTCTGATGGATGCAAATGTTGGGCTAAGTGTAAGTGTTTGCATTATCATTCTTCAGATTATGGTATTCATTTCATAATGTTGTTATAAGTGTGTTTTATGAATGTGGTGTGGGTTGGTAGACAAATAAGATTGAATTAGAAATTGAAAACTTATACTTCCCTGTTGGAAATTTGGAATTTGATTTCTCATCTTAGTTTTGTTTATGAAGGAACCTATTTGGGTCTTCCACCGTGTCACCCGCATGTGTGTGTGTGTGTGTGTGCAGACTGATAGTTTCACAAACATTGTTATAAAGGGCATGAAGTTGTGCCTATTTGCTGTGACTTATTATGCATCTGTTTAGGGGAGAAGTTAATGCTAGTATGCTACATTAGACTGCCTTTGTTAATCTCAGATATGTTAATTTATTTTGCCTAGGAGCCAAATGTTTCAACAAAGGGTTGAATATAGACTCCCAATTTTCCTGGGAAGAGGTGGCAAGATCAATCATAAAGCGGATTTTTTTTTTTCTCAGAGGTTGATGACTGCTCTTCATGTAACATGATACTTTGGAGAATATCTCTCACCAGTCATGGGGATAGTGATAAGAATCAATATGCTAAGTTGGCTCCTGGTGTGGCAAACTCTTAAGAAGTAACTAATTGAAGCTTCTTCTGTTTGTGAAGTTCTTTCATATTCGAGTCAGTGTAGTACTGCTGGTGCATTTGAGAGTGCAACTGTTTTGCTTGTCTCATTCATGCTAGTGTACGTATGTCTGTATAGGAAGAAGTTGTGAGAAAAACTCAATCATTTGAGAGGTTGAAAGTGGAAGCTGAGAAGTGTCTAACACAGAGTGAAAAGATTGCCAATGAGAAGATGGAGTTTGAATCCGCCGTTTATGCAAAGGTGTAGCTTAAGTTTTTCATATCTATGATTTGTTCGTTGATTTCTCACTATGTGTTCTCAAAAATGTTTATTTATTTTATATATAGAGCTTCAAACTTCTCCTGCCATTTAAAACAGTTAAAAATCACCACATCATCGCGAAACTTGTTTTCCCACACGAGTCATGAAGAATGTTCTGGCAATGGTTCTGAGTCTAGTGTTCAATCAGATGATAAATAATGCTTGTCGATGAAGACCCTAATGCTGCATTTGGTGCCATGTTGAAGATATTACGTTGAGCTGTTGTCTTGTCAATTTCTTTTTTACTTTGTAATCATTTAAGTTAAAGACTTCTTCATGTCTGCCAACTTGGATGGATAGGATACGTCAGCACTAGAGCAATTGTTTGGTAAATATTCCGTGGTTTTGAACTAATTACCTTAACCCTTCCAAATGTGAGTCAGAATTACAATTTGATCAAACATTTAATTGATTGGAATTATTGTTTTTTTTTTTTCTTTTTCTGGGAATCAAATACTTTGAGTACTTTTCTGCAATTTTGTCTTGAAGACCTTGACTGACTTCTTCCCTTTTTCTAGTTTCTTGGGGTCTTGAATTCAAAGAAGGCTAAACTAAGAGAGCTTCGGGACAAGCTCTCAAAACAAGGAGCGGCTGGGAAACTGCCACAAGAAGAGGAAGAGAGCACAGACAAAACTGAAACTTATGTCAGTGATGATGAGAATAGTGAGGCAGAATCCTTAAAAGATCCTCCAGCTACCTCCAAGGATATTCCATCTAGTAGGTCTCGAGGTCGAAAGAGGGCATTGGAGAAATAGCCTCACACTTGTCCATTCCAAATTTCAGCATGTTTCTGCTCCATGTAAAGAGGAGATAATGAAATTCTAGGTTTGATTGTTTTAGGAACCTGTATATATTCCATATTCAGAGATCTGATTCTCGTTATTTGAGGCTTGATGCTGTTACATGTCTGGAAAAATCGATGATTGCAGATATGCTTCTGCTTTTCTGCTCACATTTTCCATTTGGAGTTCAGGCATGAAATAGTTCAGGCATGCTTTGGTTACTATGACTGAAGGTCAATTTGTTCAGGAAATTGCTTCTTGTGTTTGTATGTTTTCTCCGTAGAGTTAAAAATGGCTAAAAGATTAGTAGATGACTAGATTAAGTCACCTCAGTATCTGTTGGTTGATGCGGTTACAGACGTCTTTTTTTGTTCTTTTCAATTTGCGGTGTTCCTTCCAGCTAATGAAAATTAACAAGTTTTCATGACTAAAAGAATGTAATGTAGGATTGAAAATTGTTTGGATGACACAATTTGGCCTCGACTTTGGCGACCAATATATAGATTTGAGTGTCACATTTTCTGCTAAATTGACGCATTTCAGAAATTTAACATCTGACAAAAGTCTTTGAATTGTTTCAATAGTCTTATCCGCAAACGATGCTACTAACATGTTTCTCGAAAGTGGAATTTAGGTAATGACTTAGTGAGCAAGTCTGCCATACTATCCTCAGATCGAACCTAGTTCACTTTGATCTTGAGGAGAGTCTGTTGTTGCTGATTATTCTTGGTGTTGTCGCTTTTGATGTAGTCTTGGTTCAAAACCAGCATTATCCTAAATGCTTGTAGGCTCATCGGTGGTAGACTTCGAACACAATTGTTCGAACATGCGTAATTATGGATTCAATCCATAAACATTCACGAACCACTTCGTGAAGAGCAATAATCTCTGCATTGTTCGAAGATATAGCGATTAGGGTTTGTACTTTAGACCTCCAAGATATCATAGTCTTTACCTATGGTGAACACTTAACCAGTTTGGGAATGACCTTTGTGTGGGTCAGAGAGATACCCAATATCAGCAAAACCTTCCAAAACACATGTTGTTTTGGGGTGGGGATAGGAAACGCAGGCCAGCGTTGGAGGCGTTTCTGGTGTGTGATGGGTCTGAATCCATCATCTCTCTGTAGGGATAGAACAAACCCATATCGATCGTACATCTCAAGTATCGAAAGATATCTTTTACACCAATCCAATGGTATCGCGTTGGGGCAGAACTATACCTAGTTAACAAGTTCACAACATATGAGATGTCCGGTCTTGTGCATTGAGCTAAGTACAATAATGCGCATATTGCACTTAAGTGGGGCACTTTTGCCTCTAGCACATCTTTGCCATCATCCTTTGGACGAAGAGGATCCGTTCAGTTTCAAGACTACAAACGATCATGGGGGTGCTTGAAGGCTTGACCTTGTCAAAATACCTAAGCATCCATCGACACGATGCTCAAGTTCCAAACCGAGACATAATAGTGTTCTCCCAAAATCTTTCATCTCAAACTCGGATTTTAAGTGTTCAGCGGTTTCCCTTAACTCTTTAAGAGCTTCCAATGAAGGTCATGTCCAACATGAACCGCGATAGAATCCGAAACTTGTTATGGAAACGCGCGGGCATATCCCTTCCCAATCAAGTAGTCACTTTAGTGAGCGTTTCAACCTTATTGTAAACGCGCTCCGTGGTCTAGAGCCACTTAACTTGGGTAGATGAAGTTCATCATGAACCTTCATGTATATTCTGTATCTAGATCCCCGTATAGATACGTAGTGACCACATTTGTAAGCTGCATGATCAGTTATTTGGAAACTACCAAACTGACAGGGTAGTGGAGTGCAATGACATCCATTACGAGAGAATATGTCTCATCGTAGTCGATTCCAGGGCATTTTTGTGAGAAGCCTTGCGCCATAAGGTGAGATTGCCATCTCTTTTTCTCATCACGCTTTCTAACGAAGACCCATTAGTCAACAGGTTTTATGATACGAGGTGTTGGCATCACTGGCTCAAAAAACATTCCTCTTCGTTAGAGAATCCAACTTAACCTGGATCGCATCTTTCCATTTAGGCCAAATCTCTCTACGTTAGTATTCATGCTTCAACGGAGAGTGGTTTGATATCATCGGACTCAACAAACTCATGCGCAGCGAAATGTGCAACTACATCATCAATTATGATGGAGTTTCTATCCCACGTCTCATGTACACTAGTGTAAGTTTCATAGAGCTCTATATTCTCAGGAATAGGTTCTGACGTTGAGGCGTCCCCCAACGATAACCATAACCCGGAAGATACTCATGAGACTGATTTTGAGTGTCGATGATCAAAGGATTGGAATGTGCCAAAGTATCCTTCGAACTCACGAGCCTCCCACGCATCCTAGTTGGGGCCATGGCCTATGCTGCCAGAGTGCCACTCTCTTTGGTGTTGGCACCATGCCTACCTCCATGTAGGATGGCGCTACGTCCTCTTGTAGGGACGTACTTCCTTGCTGGCATATTTGTAGCACATGTGTGATCTCGTCACTTTTAGTAGGGATCGAGATGAGACATAGTGGGGACAGACCACGACAATTCCTATAGTTCCTGTTGAACATCCATGTTCTTATCTCCCCCTAAAGACAGGAAGACTGTCTCAGCAGAGTGACAATCTGCAAATCCAACGGTAAGGAGATCGCCTAGCAAGGGCATTAAGTGGCGGACGATGGTTGGACTCTCAAATCCAATTTTCTCATTCGTCTGTAAGGACCTATTATAGTGCACTGTGGTGGCGCAATTGGCATATAAATGACTCACTCAAATGTGTGTAAGTACAAAATACTTGTACCCAGTCACTAGCTGTAACACATAGATTGAGTGGTGGTAGGTCGTAGATGAATTAGCATAGCTGCATGCGATATTGCATCACCCCAAGCAGATATAGGGAGATTGGTGCGCATTACGAATGTCTTGACTACCATCACAGTCGTTTCCGCAAAACCATTTGGGTGTGTTCATGAGAATGTGATGTCCAACATCAATCCTATTGCAATATCTATCGAAAGTCTTCGATGTAAACTTTCTAGCATCGTCAAGTCCAATTGACGGAATAGGATGATACGGGGAGTGAGCCCATTGTCATATGATATTTGCTAGGAGTGTAGCAGAAGCAGCATTTACAAGTAGACAATGGCACAACCCGTGACCAACTTGTTTGCGTGTCAACCAACATCATGAGACATTTAAACGTCCGCAAGTTGGTTGAATCGGTCCATAGAATCCCCACGGATTCGATGTAAGAACATAATGAGTATTTTCATATCCTTTGCATAGAACGGTCTCAGTCCTAATTTCCCGAAGGAACAAGCTTTGCAAAATGAGTGAGAGGCCTTGGAAGCAACCAATGAGGATTTTGGTTGGGCCTGAGTGTCTGTAGCGTTATTAGAAGCAAAATGTGTGACTACATCTCCCATCATGGCGTTGGAGCCATGGGAATTAGTATGTATGGCGTCATGGCCATTGGGAGGAACATCCATGGCGTTAGGCTCATGGTTGGCGCCATTTATGGTGTTATCACAAGGGATGTTGGCGACCCTATGGTGGCCCAAGACAACTGCAGCGCTAGAGGCTGCGGTTGTTGCGGTCTTGCTAAGTCCAAGAATCAACTTTTGATTCATGCTTCGTTTCGCTCGAGAGAAAGGATGTCCATGTGAAGTCTTTTGTAGACGGATCATCATATCATAACTAGTATGACCTATCCTATCGTGACAAAGCCAATATGTGTCTAAATCCAAGAGATCTTCTCTCATAACTTTTATTGGATTAATAGCTTGAATAGTGACATAGAGTCCACTAGAGAGACACATAAACTTCTCTAAGATGCGCATTTGTTCGCAATCATTAGAGGTATTGCAAAGGAACTCATTTCCGTTCTCTACATGCATTTTCGCATGGTATCCGTTGGCTACTCATAGATGCGATTTGCCCTAGGAGTGTAGAGAATTTCTATGACAGTGATCAAGGTGCCATTTGGCAAGGGGAACTTGGGCTATTCCATGTCCTTGAATTAATACTGATGGCCTAGCCATCATAGTCACAAAGTCATATGCTCTGAATTAAAATAGAGTCATAATGAAAAGAACTAAAAATTGTATTCATAAGCCAACGGAGTTACATCATTGTCTCTTTGACCAAAGAAAATCTAATCTAAAATGCTAGCTAATGCAAAACAATGGTAGTCGTCTAACATCTTTCGGTAATTCCAAAATAAATGTGACCAGGAAAGTAGAGAGATGTCGGTGGAGCAAGGCTCGCTTAAGTACCACTAATCTCAGAACCTTCCTAGACATCACAGTTACTTTGGGTGAGCCTACTTTGAAGAAAGATGAAACCATAGGCATTTACTACAAAAATAATATGGCGATTACCTATTACATCTCTTGGAATAATAAAGACTTAACAGAATTGGCGATCTATTGATCCCAGCAAGATTTGTAGTCTTTAACCCTTCACTCTAGATCATCATCTTGATCTTCTTGTTCCACGTTGTGAGCTTCTCTTGCTTCACAATATGCTTTGCAGGCGGTGACAATTTCTTCACGAGCTCTACAAATGTGTGCCCAATGACTGGATACTCCACATCGAGAACATACATCTCTGTGCTCAGGCTCTATTGATTGAGGTGCTTTGAAAGCATCATTTAGATGGCTCTTAGTGTTGGTGGCGCCACCAACATGGTCAGAGGCATTGCCTCCCTCTCTCTTTCCACGTTGACCTCTTCAGTTCCGTGTTCGCCTATTTTGGCAGTCACCTTCCCAAGTAGAGCGATTATATGGACCAGAATGTCCAAATGTATCCCTAAGATTAGGGTTTCGCTCTTGACGCCCTTTCTTTGGGGCGCGACTATAATTGGATTCCGAAATATGCTATGTTCCCACGGATCTCGAATTATAGTTCTTTACAAGGATGTTGTCATGCTTTTCAGCGACATTCATAGCTCCAATGAGCTCATGAAACCTTGTGATTCGTTTTGCAACAACATCGATTCGATAGTTCTTAGAAACCATCAATGCAGAGACGGGGAAGGTAGAGAGAGTCCTCTCAATCAACATCGCATTTGTGATCTCTTTACCACAGAATTCCATTAAGGATTTAATGCGAAGTGCTTCCGAGTTGTAGTCAAGAACTGACTTTAAATCATAGAAGCGGAGGCTATGCCATCTCACTTCTAGGTCAGGAAGCAGGGAGTCACGGACGTTGCCAAATCTTTCTTCGAGTGAGACCCACAGCCTTCTGGGGTCTTCTTCATTCATACACTCGTACTGGAGCGAATCATCCATATGACGAGTCATTAGGATGATGGTTTTCATCTTATTTGCCTATAAGGCTACTCTATTTGCTTCCAAAGCTTGAGTTTGCTCAACAGTTAGCACGTCATGGCTAGGCTCGAGAATCGTATCCAGGATTCCATCGGCCTTGAGATGCTGACGGACATAACGAACCCACATGTGATATCCAGAGCTAGTTGTTCCCAATGGAGCAAAATCTAGTTTGTTCAGGTTACTCATTCTGAAAGAGAACAAGAAATTAGGTTTAGTTTCGGAGCGTAAAAGGCTACCACGAAAACATATAAAATTTCTGAGCGTAGTCGTTTCCAAGAAATTAGGAATTTCTGAGCGTAATCACTTCCAAGAAATTCAATTCCAAGTGATATTGGATTAGATCGAAACAATGACGTAAGTGGTCGATCATAAATTCTCTACAAACTCTAAGTTTGGAGATCTCAACAAGCTCCAAGCTTGGAGTGAGCACGAACCTCCACAGTTCGGCTTAATTAGGTCTCCTCTATGATGATGAAAGGGGGGTAGAAGAAGGGAGTTTGCAAGTCCTCGAGAAAAGAAGAAGAAATTGAAAAACTTCAAAAACGGGAAATTTTAGAAAAGTTTACCTTGAAAAGATGTCAGAAATCTTGGCCGGAAAATTTGTTGGCTTGGCAGTGCAGGGATACTGTAGGGTCGTTGCAAGGATGCCGCGAGGCCGCGAGGACGCTGCAAAGATGCCGCGAGGACTGTTATGGGGCCGCTGCGGGGATGTCGCGAGGCCACAAGGATGCTGCAGGGATGTCGCGAGGATGCTGAGGAGATGCTGCAAGGATGCTGAGGATCTTGGGATTGAGAATTTAGGGTTTTGGCTATTTGTTTCAGGGTTAGGGCTTCGTGCTGATAACGTGTTTTAGAGAAACGGAATTGAGAGAGAATTGCTGTGTATTCTCATTGATAATAAGGGCCTCTTTATATAGAGGATTACAATGCATAGAATCTGAACATACAAGGAAAGTAATTCTACATTGAATATGATTCTAAATCCTTCTATAACCTTATTACCACTAAGTCAAGTAACTTAGAGTTTGGGCTAGACACATAATCTGGATTTTCTTGAACAAACTGTTATTTATACAATAATTCGACGAACTTCCCACCAATAATGTAATAATTGTTTTACTAGTCATGGCAAGATAGCGTTTGTTATAGGTGGATGATGATATGAAAACTGCAAATCTTTCTTTAGTAAAAGCCCCAATTCAAATCTCCTTGTTTAATTGAGGAAAATAGTTTAGTTTCTTATGAGTTAGTATTTTGATATTGTATCGTATATATGAGTGATTCTAACTAGAAATTGAACAAATAATATCCGAAAAAACTTCCGAATGTCGTACTATTGATATTGCTTTGCTTCACAGATGACTTGACCCAACTTCCACGATGCCCTTCGATCATTCCCAAAGTCCCAAGTCCAAGCCACGCCAGTAATCTATAATCTAAATTAACAGTAACAGAACACACACACACAAGAGTTGAAAAGCAGAAAATATCATAGTAAGAAGGTAGCAGAACATAGGCATCATTCCAAATCATAGTCTGAAGTTCCATTGCAGAAGGGTTGGAAAAAAGCATCCACTGCAGAATCCCCAGTCTTCAAAGATGTAGTGAATTTGTCTTTCATTTCATTCACCTTTATTTCCATCTCATTCAGCTCTGTTCCCATCTTGATGATGAGTGTTTTTTTCCAGTAATGGTAAACTGCTTCTCATCAATACCGGTCCTTCAGGCAGCATGGGAAAGCTCAGAACAGACTCCATATTTGCAATCAGAAGTCCAAGTTGAAGAAGAAGTTGATAAATCTTGTCTTCGGATTCATACCAATTACTAGTATTTTTCTTGCTTTGATCCCTCCTCTTGTTCAATTCTGGAAAAGCAGAAAATATCATAATAAGAAAGTAGCAGAACATAGGCATCTCTTCTGGTTCGGCCTGTTTTACACCGATTCAAAATCTCGAAACTTGTCAGTTGGTCATTGGCTTTTATCCTATCTATAGCACCGAGGTTCGTTGTTTGGTGGATGTACCTGAACAAAAGTCAAGGTGTGGGCCTGAATGGGCTTTAATACGCCTGCCTTGCCCAGCAAATGTGTGCGTGCGGCTGTTGGCTATAACACCCGAAGCAGTTTCTTTCCCTGGCTAGTTGCTAACAGTCTCGAACGATCGAAACCCTCGGATTCAGAAAAAAAAATAAAAAAATAAAAACGAGGATGGCCACCATGATGGTATTTCTTCTTGGTTTGATTACTTATAGTACCAAATTATTGTTTAGAACTCAGGCCGTTCATGGGACCAAATTTTGTTTATTGATTTGTTTTTGTTTTGTTTGGTGCAGGAGATGGATATTCCACTGCGTAACTCCATCCCTCGTTTTCCTTTACGAATTGTTCCTTTTCTTTCATTTAGATCTCCAAATATTAATAGTTTGTAATTCATTTGTTTTTTGCAGCAGCTTGCGAGGAAGCCAGAGATATTTCCCTGGTATTATGCCTTAAATCACTTGTGTCTTTGCGTTTTTATTTTTCATCTTGGAACATAAGCATATACCAAGTAGGACTAGGAACTTATTCCAACTGAGAGTGGAAAACCTAATTGAACAAGATTGATGAATAACATTATGTCCTATAATAATATTCTATTTATTTTTTAGGACTCATATAGAACAGGAAAAGCCATTGCATTCAGTAATTATTGTTGTTTCTGTTCAATGCAGCGGATGTATGATGTTTCGAGAGAGAAGATATCTAAACAGAATGCCCCCAAGCAAATCAAGGCAATAAGCCAGAAATTATCTACATTAGCTTTGGAAGAGGAGAACCAATTTGTTAGTAAACATTTCATGAAGAAGAAGAAGGAGCAGGAGAGGAAGAAGAAGAAGAAGGAGAAGAAGAAGAAGTCCAAGGTACCACGTTGTGTAAAGGCCACAGAGAAAGAATTACATAGGTTGTACCCAGAGCTGGAAGGGCAGTGGAGGAGGCAACAAGAAGTGCGTAGGAAGAATCATCTTGAGATGTTGGCTGCTTACAAAAAGCGGCAAGAAGAGAAAGAGAAAGAGGAAGAGGAACTTGAGGAGGAGCAGAAAGAAGAAGAGATAGAGGAAGAGGAACTGGAAGAGGGACAGGAAGAGAAGCAGAAACGAATTGAGAAAAAGAAAGAGATAGAGCAACAGAAACGGAAACGGAAAGAGGAATTGGCTGCTTTTTTGGCAAGCGAAAAGGAAAAGGCCACCAAGAATATAGTGCGTTTTTGGTCCGCTTATCCATCAAAAGGAACTTGCTGCTGAGCATAGTTTGTCCTCTTATGCAGCTAGGGCAGGACTATGAAGGCCGAACCACGAGGGAAGGCAGTAGCCAACCGATGAAGGAATCTATGATGGTTCTGTTCTATTGAACCAGAGTAAGGATGGCAAGACCAAGTTACTACATATGCGAGCAACTTTTAAATTTAAGTTATTTCATGTATGGACGTTATTGTAAGATCTATTTTCTTTTGCTATAATATAGTTGGATTTATTTTTTGTTGATATTTGATAAAATAAGAATTTTATTTATTAGATATGGGGCATCCAGAATGCGTTCTAGACCGTAGTTAAACCATTCAACTTGAACATTGTTTTCAGAACTATGGTTAGCTAGTCTGTGTGCCACTCAATTGGTTTGTCTAGGAGCATACTGCACTTAAACTGCGGACCACACCTGAGGAGAGCATTGATGTCCTCTTTCATGTTGTTGCTCAGAGAAGAGCCGTAGTTGCAGTGATTGTTATTTTGCTCAATAAGAGCACTAGAGATGCTTAATACTTGAAGGAACTCAATACCCTACTTCGAGGCCAGCAATTCTATATGAAGAGGGGAGGTGACAAACTCCTTCCTTCGTGAAAAGGCAGCAACAAAACCACCTTTCCAATCCCGAAATGCCTCCTCCATTGTCAATGGACAATTACCAACCTACAAGAAGCAGCTTGTAATGGTAAGGCTGTTTAGCACAGAAAAAAGGTAGTGGTATCCAAGAGGTCTTTATAAGGGAGCGTCGTGATGGTTGTAGACCATAAGTCCAACCATAGGAGCTTTGTTGTTGTTTTTTTTTTTTTTTTTTTTTTTTTGGGGTGTGGGGTGGGGGTTGGTGTTGAGGGATTGTTCTGGTAATTGGATTTATGAGGTTGAAAGTGGAAGCTGACAAGTGTCTAACACAGAGTGAATGAGAAGATGGAGTTTGAATCCGCAGTTTATGCAAGGGTGAAGCTTAAGTCTTTCATATCTACGATTTGTTCATTGATTTCTGTTAGAATTTGTGGCTTTGATACCACTGTTATAATTTGGTGCGGAAGCTTTAGGAGTAGTGGGCTAGGACAATGTGTTTAGGACTTTAGTTTTGGGAGCAAGAATTTGTGAGAAGGAGTAGAGGAGATGGTTGAGTAGTTAAAACAAATGAGATTTTGATAATTGATTAGCTACTTGCTTTGATTAGTTCTTCTTGATTACAAGAGCTCTTACAAGTATTTATAGCTAGAGATGGTCACTGACTTAGTCACTAGTACCAGTGTACCACCAGACTAGTCTAGAACATACTAGACTTAATTGAATACATTCATAGTTACATGATTCTTCTAGATACTTACGGTAATAACTTAATAATTCTAGATCAATCTAGCAACTCTTGGACTTCTCTTGGTTGCTCTAGACTTCTCTAGATTGATGTAGATTATTTTAGAAGATCAATGTGCATTAACTTTCAACAATTTCTCACTATGTACGTGTTCTCTAGATGTTACAGCTGAAAATCACTACATCATTGCGAAGTTTGTTTTCCCACATGAGTCTTGAAGAATGTTCTTGCAATGGTTAGTGTTTGATCAGATTATAAATAATGCTCGTAGGTGAAATCCCTAAGTCTGCATTTGGTGCCATGATGACGTTATTCATTGAAGTTAGAGACTTCTTCATGTCTGCCTAGTTGGATGGATAGGATACTTGAGCACTAGGACCAATTGCTTGGTATATATTCCTTAGTTTTGAACTAATTACATTAACCCTTCCAAATGTGCCTCAGAATTACAATTTGATCAAACATTTAATTGACTGGAATTATTATTATTTTTTCTGGCAATCAAATACTTTGACTATTTTTTTGCAATTTTGTCTTGAAGACCTTGACTGGCTTCTTCCTTTTTTCTAGTTTCTTGGTCTGGAATTCAAAGAAGGCTAAACTAAGAGAGCTTCGGGACAAGTTCTCAAAACAAGAAGCGGCTGGGAAACTGCCACAAGAACCGGAAGAGAGCACAGACAAAACTGAAACTTATGTCAGTGATGATGAGAATAGTGAGGTAGAATCCTTGAAAGATCCTCCAGCTACCTCCAAGGATATTCCCTCTAGTAGGTCTCGAGGTTGAAAGAGGGCAATGGAGAAATACACTAGAATACCCTGAAAATTCAAATTAATTTCCGATGACCTTTTAAAAATGATTTCGTGGTCATAAGCACGATTACGAAGTTTGGAGAGGTAATGGAATTAGTTCGAACGATTTTATTTCGAAAACGAACGTTATTTAAGGTTTATGAAAAATCGACTTTTTATACGTTTGGAATTTGGGAAAACATCCTTCATGAAAGTTGTAGAGCTCGTCAATACGAGTCCGAGTATATGTGGAACACAAAAATCAGAATTTGTATGAACTAGTTATCACATTTAGAAGAAATTCCAAGTTTGGTATATATATTTTCGGAAACTTTCCGGAAGTAAGGTTTCTATTTTGGTCAGCCGTCACATTCATCCTCACTCTCTCTCTCGGCCGAAACCCAAAAACAGAGCAAGCTTTACCGAGCTCACTCTCCCTCCACCGGCGACCAAACAATGTCGGACCACCTCCCTTGGCTTCGCCTCGAGCTGCTCTACCCGCTGGACGTCATCGTTTCCTCCGGCACGGCCTCAAAATCCGGCAAACCAACTCAATCCGGTGGTACCCGAAAACGAATCAAAGCAGCGTCCTCAAGTTTTCAGCCACCAAACCTCACCAAACTTCTCCCTCTACCTTCGCCCCGACCTTGCACAGCTTCCGGTGGTAGCCTCGCGCCTCGGCATGGCCGGTGGCGGCGGCGGAAGCCCGGTATCCATTTAAGGCCGATTTGGGTTCGATCCCGATATCTTGATCTATAGGTCACCATTCCTCATGATTCTTGGCTCATTGGACTCGCCTCGACTTGCTGATCAAGCACCGAACCTGGGTATATCGATTTCACGTTAGTCGGAGCTCGCCTTGATTTAGATCGAAAACCACCTTCAAATCCGGATATCTCGAGTTACAGACGACCATTCCTTGTGATTCTTGGCTTGGTTAACTCACCTTGAGTTGCTGAAGAAGTATCCATAAGGGATCGAAGCGAGTGGTAGAGGTTTTTACGTAGAATTAGAGCTCACCAGTTTCTGGAAATTTTCCGGCCAACCGTAGCTTCCAAGGTAATTTTCGATCTCTTCCTGAAGTTTTTGGATAGCATGCCTTTGGAGTTTTTTGATAAGCTTGATGAGATGAAGAGGAGCAGCCCGGCCCCGACACCATTGGAGGTGGTCGGCGGCGGATCTGCCATCAACTCCGGCGGCCCTTTCTGGCCACCTTCGGGGCTTGCAAGACCAGTTTCTGTGCATTTTTAGATTCTACATTTCAATACAATCATTTCAATATTTTATACGCAATTTTTGGATATCGTATGATTTAGTTATGAATTTTTATGTTTCGATTGTTCGATTTGTGATCTGTAAAGATAGGAACGTCGGTGGACTTGTAGTTTTGATATGATGATCGTATGACTGTCCCAGTGACTTTGTGTGGTCATGGGAGAAGATTCGACTGTTGGATCTTCAAGATTCGACCATTGGATCTTCGTATAATTTCAAAACAGTGATTCGAGAGGCGATTCGTGAGAATCCGTCCGTTGGATTTTCGTATAACTTAGAATCCGACCGTTGGATGGTCGTTTAAGTATGTTTTGGAATTATTGGCTAAATTGAAGTCACATTTGATTAGGTGATTGATGGTTTTTACTTGGATGAGCGAGTTCGATGTGATTTGTGTTAATTTGAAGACGCAGCGGGAATATCGAGGTGATGGAGTAAATCTCACGTGGTTCATATTACGAACCGAATACTTTTAATCACTTTATTTTTGTTGTAATTGTGTAAAAATATTTATGGATTAAATATTTGTTTTAAATCATATGGATTTGATCAACTACGGTCTATATGTAAGTAAATGATTTTAACTATACAAATGAATTTCACGATTTTTATACTTGAACTCTAGATGGTATTAGTGGTCATTCCTGAGTGAATAATTACATATATATATTTACTTGATTATATACAAATTGGTATGATATTGAAGAGTGTGGAATTGTGATGATTTAGTTTTATTATGGGTTGAAATGTGACTTACCATATTTATGTGAAGTATATATCTGGACGGTGTGGTATTGAGTAAAGAAATAATGCTTATTTTATTTGGAATATTATTTCGTGCAATTATTATATGAGAATATGTACTAGTGATTTTGTGGTGATATGCAACGTGTATGACTGTGATTATTATTGTTTTGGGATATAACTTTCGGGAAATAATATATTATGAGAAATGATTTGAGAGTCACAGGTTGTGATTTCTCTGTTTTTGTGATTTTATTTAGATTATTGAATTGAATATTTACTTATGTCAGAAATATATATGTATTTGTGGAATTGTTGTGATGCAAACAATAGTTGTGTGTGAGTTCATAAATGGTTTCGGGGTTTGACTTTTTGGAAAACAAAATGTTGTGGAAAATGGTATTTTCATTGGTTTGAAAAGTGTTTGAAGATGTGGGAGTCACATGTTGTGCTTTCTCCTTTTTGTGATTTGAGTAACGTTTTGGGTCCAGTGTGACTCGCTTAAAGGTTTTGATCTAAGGGTCAGGTTGACCTAAGGATCCGGGGTCGCAGGTTGTGACCTCAGGCAAAATATCATAATCACGCCTTTGACTGGGTTAGTGATTACGATCAGTTAGAGCTCTAGTCTGTCTGTCAACGGCTCAGGTTGGACCGGATCTCATATTGATTTGTTAGGTTAACATTTCTTATGATTTTGTCACGGGGTGACTTGTAAGAGTCCTTTTGGTAAAAGGTGTTGAGTTTTGGATGAATTTAATAGAGTGTATTGATAATGTTTGTAATTAATTTTTTTAGTGATTTCTTTTGTTTAAATTTCTATTCTTTTTCTTTCCCGTTTATATTGTTTAATATCTCCATTTATTTTCCTTGTTTATTTCTTCCATTTGATTTCCCATTTATTTCTCTTTTTCATTCTATTGTTTGATTTTAATGTAATCTCCTGAACTAAATTATATGCAGGGATTACTATGATTTTTGATTGCATGTAATTGGTTATTTCCTGCATTAATTTTTTATGCATGATTTATGTTTTATTTAGTTTAATTGTACAAGGCAGTGATGGGTGAGACTCTTAGAAAGTTGAGAAATATTATTATGTATTGTGGGGATAAATGCATCTTGTTAAAAGGAGAGATGAGTGATTCATCTGATTTTGTTGAGATTCAATTGATTTGAGTTGTCATGGGTGTGACTTGTATATCCTTTGAATTTAGATATGCTCATTGTGTTGTTTCTCTGTATTGAGTCGGTCACCGTATTTGTATAAATATGACTTCGGGTTTTGAGAAGAAAGATGTGAGTTTAGATCCCGTATTAATTCTTGATGATTTAGTTATTCATTATTGAGATTTTGGTTCTTTGTGGATGTTGAAATTGTTGGGTGTTGACCTTGGTGAAAAGAAATACTATTTAATAAAACAACTGTTCCTTCTTATTTACTCACACGAGCTTTCAGAAAGCTTACCTGGTTTTGTTGTTGCAATCCCGGTACACTATTCAAATGTGTAGCCGGTGAGCCTACAGGTCGGGAGAATCAGGAAGGTGATCGAGCAGCTTAGAGCAGCTACACTTATGTTAATTTGATTTTCTTTTGTGAGGTGTATTATGCTCATTTGAGCTTACTTTTTAGTTTGGAGAGAGCGTGTTGTAATAATTAATCTGAGACTTATTTCGGAATTTGAAATTCAATTCGTGTGGTGTGGCTATTAAGAAAAAAATTCAAGATGATTATTGTGGAGTTGTAGTAATTCATGTTTCGGATTTTGAATTATTATTCTAAAATTCAGGGCGTGACATTGACTCACACTTGTCTGTTCCAAATTTCAGCATGTTTCTGCTACTTGTAAAGAGGAGATAGTGAAATTCTAGGTTTGATTGTTTTAGGAACCATTAAATATTCCATATTTGAAGATCTGATTCCTTGTTAGTTGGTGGTTGATGCTGTTACATGTCTGGAAAATGGATGGTGTCAATTGTTGCAGATGTGCTTCTGCTTTTGTGCTCACATCTTCCATTTGGAGTTCAGGCATGAAATAGTAGTAGTCTTTTTCATGATTTGATTACTATGACTGAAGGTTAATTTGTACAGGAAAATGCTTCTTGTGTTTGTTTGTTTTCTCTAGCTATGAGTTAAAAATAGCAATAAGATTAGAAGATGACCAGAATAAGTCAAGTATCCTCATTATCTGGTGGTTGATACGGTTACGGACTGAGCTTTTTTATCTTCTATTTTTTGATCTGCGGTGGTCCTTCCGGCTAAAGAAAATTAATAAGTGTTCATGACTAAACAAATGTAAAGCCGCATTGCAGATAACTTATACCTAAACCTTATGTTTCATGTCCCAGAAAAATTATTCTTTGAGGTTCTTGCTTTGCTGACATTGTGCTTGTTTTCATTGCAGCCTATATCATCCACGATAAACACTTGGCAGCTGCTTTGTAAAAGGTGTTTTGTGCATTATCCAGCAAGAGAAGAAATGCGTGAAGCATGTTTCGGCTACTTGAGCCTTGGAGGCATCTGTTCATAAGGACCAGTATCTGTTCTCTCAGGTCTTAACCCTTGCCCACTGCACCTGTTTCTCCATTTCTTTGCTGTTGCTATGTATGGTGTAGGGCGCTTAATGCTTCCATTCCCTTCACCCACACACGGCTTGGGGCTATATTGATCTCAGTATGCTAACCAAACATTCCCACCATACTTTCTGATCAACATGCTGCCAGTTATAAATTATCAGTTAAAAATTCTTTTTCTTGTTTATCATGTGGAGAGTGCATTAGAAATCATATTCCCCATTATAAAGGGTGAAGGAGTTAGACAATTGTTTTTTCCTGCCACAATGCCAGCATATTACAGATCTCCTCCTTTTTATTGAAGAAATGTCTTGAGAGAAAAATTCGTACGCAAGTTTTTTTATTTTATTCATCTGATAGACCAATTCGTATGAATGATCAAATCAGAAGCGTTAGTTCCATCCAGAAAGGAAATATCAAGATGGGGTGTCAATACCAAAATTAGAAAGAGGAAATATTGTTCTTAATTCTTTTTCAGGTTTCTTGGTCTGCAAGAGATCTACTGAAACCTTTGTACAAAGCTATAGCCATGGTAATTAATCCACATAATATTTTAGTCATTGGGTTATTTCAAGTGCATTAGAGTTGAATGAACAGCCTATCATTATCAACATAATAATAGGGGCAATTCTGCTCTCCAAACCCACTTTTATGACCATTTGGACATACAATTATAACAGCAGCCACTCCACAAGAGCCAGTAGATTTGTTCATATGCATGTCAGATAACTTACCGTATTGGGATGCCTCTTCGCCTCTGTAAATTGTGTTTACTTGAAACTTGAATTTTGTTTTGAAGTTAATATTTTCTGATTTGACATGTGAACAACAATGGATGTGAGAGAGAGAGAGAGAGACAGAGAGTTGTTTTTATGAGATTCATGGACTATTATTCTGATTCAATTATTCATCACAATCTTGAAGACTCCAATGCCTAAACAACGAGCTAATTGAAATTTAATTGAAAGAACTATTCTGAAACACTCTGACTCATTGAAAACAAATCAACTTATTTCCTCCAAGAGCTATCCTCTGAAGCTCCTACTACTGCTTGCTTAAAACCAGCATCATTCATTAGTTCCCTTCCGGAGGTGTTGCCTTTCGAGCACTACAAGTACTTCTAAGCAATGGAGGAAAGAAAGGGTTTGAGGGGAACATATTTGGCCAGCAGCTTTCTTCAATTCCAAGGAATGCCTTGCAACAAGCAGGGCCTATTCCAGATAGGTTACCAGAAAACACCGACGTATAAATTTCCCATACACATCATTGAATATTTTCAAGCGAAGACCAACATTTTGCTACTTCATTCGGGTTCGGCAATATGCCAATCGGAGGAGGTGATGGTGAGGTTGGCACTTGCGCTAGAGCAGTTGCAGCATATATTAGGAGTAGTGAGAATATTGCATGAGTTACTCTAGACATGGTTATCAATCTGTGACAAAGTTTGAAATCAGGGTGCTAGCTTTCGTACTAAATCGTAAGATGTTTTTGTTGGATGGTTTCGTTTGATTGTTGGAAAAAGCCTATTTATAGAAAAGCAATGAAGAATCAAGTAGCAGATTTTACTATTGTTTGCTTACGTTTTTTGCTCTGGTTCGTGGGTTATAAATGGAATTAAATTTGTTTTGCAGTTACAGTTCATATTTTACTGAGCATTATTAAAGTAAACACTGTATAACTGCTAGATTCTGATATTTATGCCATACTGATGCAAATTTCTTTTGACTCCATGATCAAATTTGATATTTCGCTTAAACTCGTAATAAAAACTACATTTATGTGCATCAGGTTAACTATTTTATGAAATTCTATCTCTATCTAAACTCTAAAGCGGCTTCAATCCTTTTGAGATTTGACCAGAGTGTCATGCTGAAAGCTACAACAGATTGAAACTGAAGCATAGCAGTCGTCGTGTCCAGCAATCATTCAACATAACTACAGAAACAACCCACAAAGTAGTAGATTCTTCATATAGTATTTGGCAAACTATGATCAACATATAGTTGTCAATTTAGAATCACAAGGGTAGCATTGTGGGATAAAGATGGATCCCTTTGAGGTAAAGCAGTTGCTTTGCAATGGGGAACAGTGTAGTTTTTGAGTATAGAAAGGGAAACAGAATCTTCATTTGAAAAAGATTTCTCGTTGCCAAAGATGACATCTACAACCCCCTTCTAACTAGAAACCAAATCCGTTTTCGAGTTCTCAAGAAATCCTGAGACCCAAATTAGAGCAAACGTAGTCTGACAAAAAATTCATGTAAAATGAAGATTCATAGACATAAGGCCTATGAGAAAATGATCGAGAGAATAGGAAATGACGACTGTTTTACTGACCATGGCAGAAATGGAGACCCCTAAACTCAAGTACCTGAAACACAAAGTACCTCTCAGGCTCTATCCTCGACTGCGACCCACAAATGCAAAATAAATAAGGAGGAGTACTAAACAAAACCCACGACTGTAATCCACGTGACGAAGAGTATTAAATAAATTAACTCAAATATGCTGAAGAAAAGCAGTCAAAAACCTTAAAATCCACAAATCTTCTCCAAAATCTCGCAAATGAAGGAACTAGTACGATTCCCAACCGTGCTCGGAAAAATAACATGAGTAATCAAATAAAACTCAATGACGTGTCCCACATGCCAAAATATTCTCGATAAGAACACAATTCATAAAAGAAATTCACAAATCAACCAATAATTTTAGAAAATTCATCGGAAAACTCAATATCAAATAAAATAGTAACGCAAAACTATTTCCGAAATCATAACCGAAATCACTTCAAATAATAAATCAGAATCAACTTCCAAAAATCATCACCGAACACAATTCCATGAAATAAATCGTAATAAAACTCCGAAATCTAATCAATATACCAAATAATATCCGAACAAAAAAATGCTTGATAATTAAAACGACAATTATATAAATCATTAACTCAAAAAATAATTGCATGCATCATTTAAAATCAAAGGTCTACTCACAGTGTAGAGCTAACGTAGCCAAGCGTATGGATCCTCGTCAAGCAATGAGTCGGTAGCTCATCCTATACAAAATTATAATTCGTAAACAACGATTAGAAATTTAAATACGATTCTAAAACGAAACTCGAAAATCCCTCACACAAGTAATTCATCGAACATCCTAAATCACATCGGAATCAACCCAAACTTCAAGGATTTCGACAACTTAATTATTTTAATATCCCTATGAAAAATGAAGACTATCCAACGGTCGGATCTCCTCAAATCACAACCCAAAAGTCTAAAACTTCAGAAATTCCGATCGATGCCAAACTTTCTCCAATTTATCACACCCGCAAGTTCCACACGCTAAGCTCAACCCAACAAACAAAAGTAAATGGCCAGAAGTGGCCCCCACGCACCACCGTCTCTGACCCCCAAATTGGGTCTCACCATCTATGCCAAAATCTTCATCTCAAATAGCCCAACAACTTTCATAACTACAATAAAGCTCAAAAACGAAAGGATTTGCCGAAAAGTACCTCGAGAAATTGGGAAGAAAAACTAGAACTTCAACTCTTTGATTCAGCGTCCACACTTCAAATTGGATCAAGAGGTTTGTATAGTTAGGATGAGGATGATGGTAACTCCAAAACAGCTCTGCCAAGATTTTTAAAGGCTTTGATTCATCGTTTCAAGATTGATTTGAAGTAAAGCAATGCTGGAAACCGAAAGAGGAGGAGCAGGCGCCCTAGACGACTGCGAAATGGTCGGGTCAAGCTTTCTCTTAGATCCATCTAGGGTTTAATATGTATTGTATGCCTCTTTCTTAAAAAAAATTAATAAAAGAAAGTATTTTGGGGAAAGAAAATGCAGCACCCCCCCCCCCCCCCCCCCCCCCCCCCCCCAAACCCCACCCCACCCCCCGCACACACAACTTTCCTTTCATCCAGGATGTGGAGGGATGCGATCTTCTCTTTGTTAAAGAGCAGGAAGATATGTCAGCGGGGGCTCCGGCTGGTGAGATGGCAGGGCTGTCACTTGTGACGGCAGTGGAAGACCCTCGCCCTAATTCTGCAGCTAGGATTTCTGGCATTCCTAGGGCTCTTAGCAACCCTAGAATCCAGGTGACCTAGGGTTTCTGTTCCAAGATGCAGTAGCACAGGCCCTCAAGCATAGGAACCAGGCTGCTTTCTTCTCCCATCTGAATTCTAGCTTTCAAGCCTCAGGGCTGTTGAAGAACGAATCTCTGTCGATCCCGGCGTCGGCAACTCATGTAATTGGGGAGCTCAGTGGCCACAAAAGGAACACAGAGTTTACCCTATTGAAACCGAGAAAACGTCTCTTGCCCCTTCCTGCACTTGAGTTGTTGGTGAATGAAAACATTGAACTTTCATTACCCCAAGACCAAGATCGTCTATTGATCTCTCCTAAGAAGACTAAGCTTGGTCGTCCTAAGGGGTCCAAGAATAAACACAAAGCTGCAAAAGAAGGAGGAGGTTGTGGCAAAGCTTCATTTTAAGGTGAAAGGTTGGAACGATTCCTCAGAATGCTTAAGAAGGATGCTAAGGGAGAAGCTCGCCGATTGGAGGTTCCAACGGGAGCTGCTGATCTGATGATTTTGAATAATAGGTCTGTCTGCTGAAAAGGATGACATGGTGGGCATGGAAGATTTGAGTGATCTTCCTAACCCAAATGTGGAGGCTTCTGCTTCTGTTCTGGTTGAGGATATGAATACCACTTCTGAGAACACATCCAATGATTTAATTTCTGCTTTAGTGAGAAAGATCGACGAGAGATGGACTACTTCTTGGTTACTTTGCTCTTTCTTGGGGTAGTTTTATTCTCTTGTTTTTGCGCTTAATCCTAAAAGGTGTGTACTGTGTGTGATGACTTATTTTGACTGCCTTTACGGGCAAGTCTGACCTTTTCAACTCAAAAAAACCTTTCCTTTCTTAAAGTTTTGTTTCTTTCCCCACACACACAATTTTCCTTTCTTGAAATTGTTCATTTCTTTATGCACATCAAACATAGAAAATGATTGAATTTTTTTTTTCCAAAGGCCAAATGAGGCCTAAAGGTTTTTGACTCTAACTTCGAGGGTGGTAGAAAATGATTGAATTTCTTTTCTAAAGCCCAAATGAGGCCTGGAGGGTGGAAATAGTTTCCTAAACAAACGATTAGTCGTCTCAAGCGGTTGAAAAGATAGTCAAGGATCCATTGAATAAGCCAACAAATATACAGAATAATTTTCTTTCCGTTAATTTTCAATCAGATAATTGAACAATCAAGATTGGGGGTAATAAAAAACTAGAGGAGATCGAAAGGATGTTAACTTATAGTGATGGTCAAAAACAGAAATCATGATCATGAGCAATTGATCATGAAAGCACATCAAAGCCATTATATATTGTTCTAGTTCTCTCAGGTGTTTGGATTTCTTCCATGGCCTTTCCCTCGCTGATGTTGCCTTCATCTTCCATACTTGTACCCTTCATCATATGGGGTCTAAGCTTGTTGACATCTGACAATTTTACTGGTTTCAGAAAGAACTCTTCTGCTCCTTCCTCTAAGCATCTGATCAATAGAAGCTATGTCAGATCATGATCACATATTAAATGAATCAAATGTTCCAAATTGGAAGTTTCAGGAAGAACATAATTGAAAATTCCCCTAACCTGTTGATCCTTGATGGTTCATTCTCTGAGGACATGATAACAACTGGTATGTCTTTAAGAGACTTGGATTCCTGCAAATTCAGTGAACCACTATATTCAGATATGTGCACTGTAATTAACCAAATTAAGGGAACAACATGCAGAGTTGTTGATTTACATTTAACCCATAGCGTTCCTATTGAGGACAATGCTTTAGCGCTTAGACATCACATTGTTGAAGATTTGCTAAATGATACAAAAGGAGATGGATCGTGGGAACATATATGAGGACTTGAAATCACGGGCTACATTTGCATTGTGAAATCCATATCACATTGTTGAAGATTTGCTAAATGATACAAAAGGAGATGGATCGTGGGAACATATATGAGGACTTGAAATCACGGGCTACATTTGCATTGTGAAATCCATATAACTTGGTAATGTGAAGATCAGTTGTTATTATCCTAGATAATGCACTGATTTTCAGAAGCCAAAATGATTATAATGGTATTACTCCTTACAGCTTACCTTAATCTTTCTGAGGAGATCATAGCCTGTCATTCCTGGCATGCAGTAATCTGTAATGATCAAATTCACATCTACATCCTGTAGGAAAAGGCAGGGCAATTGAATCAGATATTGATATATTAAAGCTACATTATCACACAGAATAAAAAGTAAGAAAACCCCCCAAAATGAAACAACCCAAAAATGTAATACCTGATGATGATTGTTTGGAGACACAGAAGGAGCTTCTGCAATATCACTTTGATCCTCTTCATCATTCAAACCCAAAAATTCTAAAGCCTTAATACCAGAATCTACAGCAGTAACTGCAAAAACAGGAGAAACCCAGAAGATTTAGCACTCTATTAGAATCAAAATTAAATCAACTCTTTCATTTTAAGATATTAAAATGTGTGCAAGTATACCTTGATAAGAAGTCTTGAGAAGTCTCTCAATCAACTTTCTGTCAATGATGCTATCATCAACAGCCAGAACATGAAACGGGGCCCCTGCAGCTCCCACACCCATGATCCCAAAAGCAATAAAGCAAACAGAAACAGAGAAAAAGAATATGAAGATGATGATGATCAAGAAGAAAAATAATATGATCAGCAGGATAATGATGAAACCCAAGAAGGGTTGGAAAACTTTTTAAATGGAAGGCCATCTGAAGCAGAGAGATTCAAGAAATCCTCTTGGAAATCTGACAGTTTGGAAAGAAAGATCCGACAGATTTCGTCCAGAATCTCAAGGATCTTCTAGCTTGATATTTGAAGTCGTGAACAAGCAAAGAAGGTGCTGTTTCTTCTCTTTCTAAAATTCCAATTGACCCCGACGCTCCCCATATTTACACGGATGGAATGGGTTCTAAATTTAATACTCATAGACAAAACCGTCATTTGATACCTCTGTCATGATGTTTTGTAAAAATATTATCCATAATCTTGTAGCGAAATTTCGGGCTATGTAGAGAAGGTTAGTAACGTGATCTTTCCTGGAAAGTAATATCTGATTTTGACTCGTACTCAGTTTTTGTTTGAGAAGGTTGCATGTTGATAACTCTTGCTTCAAATTTGATATTATAAAGATATGTTATTTGACATAGCTGTTAACGATCTGCTTACTGTGTACGATTTAGTCTCGATTATTAGAGTAAATTTATATTCATATCTCATAAAGCGGGAATTTTTTATGTTGATATCGTTAAAAAGAAAAAAAATCACCCATTTAAATTGGTAATATAAAAGTGTGATCTTTCCAAAAAATAATAATAATAATAATAATAATAATAATAATAATAATAAAAACATCTCATTTCTTTAAAAGTTTGGCAGCTTCATATCCTACTAGTGCATCTCGACCAACTAAAAAAAAAATTAATAATAATAATAACAATAAACATGTCAGTTCTTTAAAAGTTTAAAGGCTTCGTATGCTACTAGCACAAGTATATCTCGACCAACAAAAATAATAATAATAATAATAATCTCATTTCTTTAAAAATTTGGAGACTTCATATGTTACTAGTGCAAGTGCATCTCGACCAGCAAAAAATAATAATAATAATAATAATATTAAACATCTCAGTTCTTTAAAAGTTGGGAAGCTTCATATGCTACTAGCACAAATGTCGACCAAAAAAAAAAATAATAATAATAAACATCTCATTTGCTTAAAAGTTTGGAGGTTTCATATGCTACTAGCGCAAGTGCATCTCGACCAAACGAAATAATAATAATAATAATAATAAACATCTAAATTTTTTAAAAGTTTGGAGGCTTCATATGCTACTAGCACAAGTGCATCTCGACCAAAAAAAAATAATAATAATAATAATAATCTCATTTCTTTAAAAGTTTGGAGGCTTCATATGCTACTAGCGCAAGTGCATCTCGATCAGCAAAAAAAAAAATAATAATAATAAACATCTCATTTCTTTAAAAATTTGGAGGCTTCATATGCTACAAGCACAAATGTATCTCGACTGTTAAAAAAAAAAAAAAATAATAATAATAATAATAATCTCATTTCTTTAAAAAAGTTCGGAGGCTTCACTCTTGCATCTCGACCAACTCCAGCTCTAGACCAGCTGCCTGCCACATGTAATGTCTCAGTTTGTTTATTTTATTTCCCTGTTTTTTGTGCATGTGTCCTTTGCTACTTTCAAAGGGGCAATAGGGAGAAAAAAGGCATCTTAACGTTTTCGTTTGTGTACGATTATCAAAATGTTGGTCGAAAAATAAAAAATTGATTAATTTAATTATCACACACTTAATATTTGTTTCTGTTATATTATAGAGAATTAAACTTAGGACATACTCTAGTCAAATTTTATTTGAAACAACTGACATGGTAAAAATTACAATTTCAATGCTCACCCGGAATCATAATCATTTCTCAGGATCATTTTCTCACCATGCAGACTACCACAATGGCTTCTTATCACACTTTTATAACTTTAAAAAATAATAACGTGTGTCATCCTATTTCTTTATGTCAAAGTGTGATCGTTGACTACCTTTGAGTTTCAAGCAGAGGTACAGGTACTAATGGATTTAGCAAGTACAGAAATCGCTAGGATCCTATTCTTTAATACCAAATCAAACTCCATCCATATACTCTAGGAACAAAAACCACAAATCATGTATCTGCCTTTGGATTGGAATCAAATTACGTACATACATGTTGTCTCAAATCTAATTCTCTAAGTTGCATAATCATATATATTATTTCCATCCCTGGTGGTCCAGATTCATCAAATCTTAATATAGGCTCTCTAAAGGAATCCCCCAAATCTTGATGAACATCCATAATATGTAATAATGCTATTACATCCCGACTTGCTCCTCGATCGCTATCTTAAACCTTACCTTCTATGAAGGTTTAAAATATGTTTGAAACAATTGAAAAAAGAAGAGAGAATGATATGATATTGACGTCATTCAACACACTACCACCAAAACTATAGAGCGATGTAAATATATCGGAAGCAAATAAAAAAACCAAAATTAGATGCACAAACAGGTCTTAAATGAAAACCAAATTGAAGAAGATCAATTGTTTTTGAGGAACCTAACAATTGTGGTTTGGGTGAGAGTCAGGCTTATTCTTAATGTTAGGGTTGATGTGTTTTTTGTCAAAATGTTAAGAGTAGACAGACAAAAAGATTAGAGAAAAATTCAGCTAGCGTCCCTAAACTATTCTGCCAATGTCAATTTGATATCTCAACTCTAAAAAAATATCAATATGATACCCAAAAGATCAATTCGGATTGTTGCTGGTTGGTTACTGCCGTTAGATGTGTTACGTAATTGGTATGCTCAACTAATTATGTTTATCTATTTTTAAATAATAATCTAAAATTATCCATATTTAGTTATGTCAATGATCATGTCCCACTTTGGATCAGTGGATTTCAGGTACAAACATAACCAGACAATTTCTTTATATAGTCCATACTTGAGCTTCCACAAGCCTTCACCCACATAAAAAAAGATAAGAAAATTTTATACAGTTAATATCAAGAAGCCAATCATCATCCCTTTATGGCTCTATGGGTATGTTCAGTATGACTGTGCTTTTAAGAAAAGCTGACTTCTGTTTATTTCTAAGAATAAATTGCTGAAAAGCAAAGCAGCTGAGTATTTGGTAAACTTACTTTTAATAGTGGCAAAGTGTTTGGTAAATTTAAAACTGACTTGTGCTTTATGTTTGTAGAATCACCAACTTGGACATGAAATATTATTTTACCTTGATTATTTGGTAATACAATGTAGTTCAAATGCTCTCGTTATCATTATTTTAAAGGGAAATGATGGAAAAGGTCACATTAGAGTGTGAAATGATAAAAATGTCACATAGTTTCCCACTTGATAAAAAGATCCACTATGAATTGTTAGTAATATTAATTTAGTCCTTATTAATAATAAGGTAATGTTAAAAAATGTCAGTTCTAAATTTTTTTGATTCCGATTCTGCCCTTCAAGTTAATTATCATTATATTCTTCTTCACCTCCACAGAGACACAAACCTCCTTTCTCGAGTGTCAATGGTGAAGAACGACGCGTCCTTGGGATCAGTGGGCGAGTTCTTGAAGCGGTGCCAGCCTTCGATGATCGAAGTCTCCAGAGATCGGAGCCAATCGCACACTTAAGGCTCTATGATGATCTCCTTACCAACGGGTTTGATTCTCTTCTCAATTCTCCCTAGTTTTTTAGCTCTGGTATTTGTAATTGTAGTGAATTAAAGGTTCTGAAACTTGGAATTGGAATCAGGTACTACACGACATGGTTGTGGATTGGGTCATTAACTTAGTTACTTTCGTGATCTGTTTATTCCTGATTGGTTTTCCATCAAATTCGATCTTCTCTGATTTTGTTACTATTGCTTTTGTTCTCAACATCTAGATCGCTGTATAGGTTTTGCTTTTAGATGCGTTTGTATTGGTGTTTGCCTTTCTAGGCTTGATTTGTGGTTCTGTACTACTTGTCTGGGAATTTATGGCTATATATTTGGCATTTATGTGTGCAGAAACTGAAGTCCTTTTTTATTTTTGCATAATTTCTGCTTAATTGAAGTCCTCTGATACATGCATGGAACTTGACAATTTTGTTCTTCCAAGTGTTCACTGGTTCAAGTGATTATCTTATTAGACTTTACTCACTCCTGATCTCCATGCATTAGGTGAGGCAACAAAAATCGGCTTGAGTGTCGATTTTTGCATGTTGTGTGGCGACATGGAGCAATAAATGTTTAGCTAGTTTATTTAGAGTGAGGGAATTTAGGTGGTTAGATTAGTAAGATTAAGGAAGAGATCTTCAGGTAGTTCACTGAGCACAAAGACCATGGCTTGAGTCAAGAAATTTTGACTCTTAGGTCATGTATGAAAAGGTGATTCTTGGTGTATTACCAGGCAATAGTTACCCATTAATGCACTGATATTCTTTACTTTATTTGTCTATACTTGTTGGTCTACTTCTGTGTGTGTACATTGTTACTTGCTTTCCAGTGTTTGCTTTGGCTCATGTTGTCGAACAAGGTTGATGTAAAATTAAAGATCCATCCGTGCTTTGAAGTTTTATCATTGCTGTGAATTTTCTATTTAAGTGCATATTAATTTGGTCTATCTCTTTTGAAATGAAACAAGTGGTTAGATTGCCATATGTAACCAAAGTCACTGTCTTTAATTTCTATTCTGCCAATTCCCAGCTTGACACCCTTGTAATAAAATGTGAGGCACAACCTAGGTTGAATAGTTGTTCATAATTTCGTTGTGATTTTTCTATTGTCTTCCTCGACAATTTATTTGGTTTAATTGAACCTCAGAAGAACAGGGTAGCTACTATCGAATTCATGACTTCGTAATCTGGGCTGTTACTTATATTTAGATGTTAGGTTTGAACTAGCTGCAACCATTTTTGTTCAATGCATTCCTGATAGATGTATTGAATATGATGTAGGGCAGGCAGAGGTGTTTGATGCCTCTACTGGTCTTTGGTATGGCATCCTGCTCCAGATGAAAGAAGGACTTCTAAGGAAAATTTCTTGTAATTCTTTTCTTGCTCCATTGAGAATATAAAAGCTATAGGCACTATGTTGTTAATGCATGCTTGGCTCCACTGTATTCTTTAGAAGGGAGGCACGTAATTATAGTGGAAGTGAAGTGAAGGGCACAGTTCAGTAGATAATGATGTAGTCCACCACAAGAATTGCCATTGTTATCTCATCTCTCACATCATCAGAAATCCATCATAATATAGCTAAGATTTGAATCTGAAAAAGTAAAAATAGAAACGAGAATAATTTGAATACAGATGTGGTGTTAGTTATTTGTTCATGTATATCCTTTGGGATTTCTATTAGGCAAGAAAGTCAGTTCCAGAAAAAAAATAGTGTGCTTGTTGTTTACTCACTAGAAATGACTATCCTAACAATCTTCTTATTTTTTTTCAATGAACTTTAGGTTTGTTATTCAATTGTGTTCTTCCGACTGGCCTGAACGAAACTAAGGTTTGGCAAGTAAGATCAGATGGGGGGATTTACGGAGATAAGAATAAATTGAGAAGCCATTCAAGTAATTGTGCACCCGGTTCTGGAAGTAGAAGTTCTAGACAAAGACATTGTCTTCCACCATCTTTGTTGATCCATTATACCTTAACCCTAGCTTTGACTGTAAAGCTTTGACACCAGTTCATTTGATTTGGAGGCCTATTATAGAGTTTTAGAATTTCATATGAACAACAGATAGGGTAATTGCAAAGTTAATTCTGTTCCATCTGGTTATCACAGCTGCTTGAAAACTGTGTCAGTGTATTAGTTTTTTTATAAAATGTTTTCTGGGGAGAATCAAGGATTGCGATTTTCAATTTTTTTCGAGTTTCTTTGTTCACCCTTATCCTGGCCAAGATTTATGACTAGTTTCTTTTGAGATTATCAGTAACAGTGACATGGCCAGTGACTTGAGGTTAGCAATGAAGATTATCAGTTATTTACTGACTTTGACAGTTACATGGTCAGTGACATAACCAGTGACAACAAATTTGACACCTAGTTCTACAAGAACATCGATGATTTGAGCTTGTGAGACTGTATTAATAACTCAAATTTGCAATTAAACTTCACAAATATTTTTTTTAACAGTAACTTTGCCAGTGATCTGATCAGTGACATGGATACAACAGTAACTTTGCTAGTGACTATACTAACTAGTGACCTGATCTGGCGAGTGACTTGGTCAGTGACATGTATCAGTGTATAATAGTGACATGGTCATTAACATGCAATAGGACTTGGTCAGTGACGTATATCATGTTCATGACTATGACATGATAGTGACATAGCTAGTATTAGTGTATAAAAATGACATGGTCACTAACATGCAATGAGACTTGGTCAGTGACGTATATCATGTTCATGACTGTGACATGATAGTGACATAGCTACTGACCTGAGGTTAATAGTGATCTGACTTAACAGTTCATCATTAGTGACTTTGATAGTTACATAATCAGTGACATGAGGTTAACAGTTATCTGGCCAGTGACTTGAGGTTAGCAATGAAGATTATCAGTTACTTACTGACTTTGATAGTTACATGGTCAGTGACATGTTCATGATTGTAACATGGCCAAAGACATTACAGTAATCACTTGAGGTTAATAGTTACCTGGTCTGTGACTTAGCTAGTTGCTTGAAATTAACAGTTACCTGGTCAGTGACTTGGCTAGTTACCAGCAAAGTCACTATCAATCCCTCACCAAGTCACTGGCAAAGTCACTAAACATAACAGTGACACCATAAAAAGATACAAAAAGCTAATTGATTTAGTAAGCTGGAGTTTACAATTGGCCAATAACTTGCATCCTAACCTTAAACAGATTGCTAAAACTCTAAATAGTTCATGAAATCTTCCGCAAAAAAAAAAAAAAAAAAAAAAAAAAAAAAAACAGTTCATGAAATCTAACTCTGCCTATGTTTAGCAAATGTCTTGATCATATGAGCTCTATATTGCAAACTTCTTGCTGATTGTCTTCTGAATCCCCTCCTCTTTCGAAGGTTAATTTCTTCATGTAGTACATCACAAAATTTCCACAATCCAATCTGTTGGCCATGAAAAAATTATAGTCAATGAATTTGAACAGTATAACAATAAAATGACATTCCATAGTGTTGTATACTTATAAAATTTCTTCTTGTGAAAATGAGAAAATGATCAGTAACTTTGACAGTTACATAATCAGTGACATAGTCAGTAACATGTTCATGACTATGACATGACTAATGATTTGAGTTTAACAGTTAACCGGCCAGTTCCTGGATATAACAGTCTAAAAAAATTCTAAAATATGTCATGACATGCAATATGACTTGACCAATGACTTGTTCAGTGCAATATTACTTGACTAGTGACATGGTAATGAATATAACAATGACTTGGCCAATGACTTAGCAAGTGAGATGTGATTGACATTGGGCATGACCTACTACCTGGCTAGTAACAATAAATTTGACACATAGTTCTACAATTATCACCTAGTTCTCAAAATTTGACTAGAGAAATTGAGCAAGGATACCAAGAACCAAAGCAAAACCCACAAGAGTCAAGAAATGATAACTGAGTCATTCAAAGAGCACCCAAACAAAGGTTGCAACAGTTGAAACAATAGGTGATATATTTTTGTTCCTCCACAACAACATATCAGCAGCTAAAATTCCAACATTAAAAACAAACAGATAATTATAGTACAAGTAACAACTTTTAAATTGCATAAAAGGCTTCTCTGATGTTCTTTCTTTGTTCTCTTTCTTCAATTAAAGACTATATACTTCAAAATTTGTTATTGTATGACCACGAAGAAAAAAAATGTATGAAACATAATGATCCTACAAATATGAAGATTTTTCATTAAAGACTATATACTTCAAAATTTATTACCGTACGACCACAAAGAAAAAAAAATGTATGAAACATAATGATCCTACAAATACCAAGATTAGAAAAGATGCACTATCCGCAAAAAGATTCTACTGTTCAGTTGCTTGAAAGATTGAGCATACGGTGACATCTATAGAAAACTGTACAATTTAATATAGAGATTAGCTTTGCATAATTATAGAGCGTACCTCCCGGCTATCAAAATTCCAATCAATTCTAGGAACTTTTGGCTCTGGGGGACTAGAACATGATGCACTTCTTCCTATGCGTACAAGAAAATTCAATGGAAATGGGAAAACAAAAGTAAGGTAGTAAACTCAATCATGAATAAAAGCATACATCAAAGAGAGACATGTGGCTTTGATGAAGAAGAAGACGAATCTCCGCCGTAGCCCGTAACGGCCGACGCAAAAAATAAAAATTAAAGAAAAAATAAAAAGCTACTCATGCAATTGATTCCTCAAACTCCATCAAATTCACGCTAGATATTGAAAAGCTCAAAAAATGAAACCAGACCTGAGGAACTCCCGAAGCAACTCCCGGAAATACGCGCCGCCCCTACCAAATCTCTCCAAATGCACAGAGCCGATTCAAAGCTCCCGCCCGGCGACGAACACAGAAACAACGTCGTAGGGGACTGGACGTACTGGATGCCATGGGAGAGGGAGGGAGGGAAGAAGGGAGGGACAGAAAGAGAGAGAGAGAGAGAGATTTTGGTAAGGGTCGAGTCCGAATGGATTCAGACGGGCTTGGGTAACGGCAAGGGAAGAGAGAGAGAGAGCTGCCAGTGGCAGCTTTGGTAATTAAACTTAACTTTAGTGACAGGTTGTTAATATGTGACTTTAATTATCACGGGGACATTTGTGGTGACTGGATTATCATAAGGTACTTTAAAATGACCTCTTTTATCATTGTCCCTTATTTTAATCTTTATCGCTTATAAATTTCTTTTAACTTTCAATTTTTCTAAATCATGATGATCATATGATTAACAGTGGACAATTTTAAAAATAACTTAATCAAATATATTAGTAACTTAAATAACGATTGGTTTCTGATTAGCATCAAGTAACCACAAAATATATCATTACATTTTCAAAACTTCACGTTATTATGCACACTCATCAAACTTTGAGTAATGCTATTTCTTATTGTTCGTTCAATTGCATGCCTGCATGTGCAAATAACGGCGAAGCTATTTCTATCTATCTATCTAGAAGACTAGCTAGAAGTTTGTTTTAGTTTTGGAGCTTTATTTTACTACCCTGCCGGCATCTACAAGACTTATTTCAAAAAGATACGAAGTTATCTTAAGGAAATAGAAACAAGAAAGCAATTCATTCATGTTTAAGAAATCTAGGCTATCTATTCATGCAATTGCTTGCCTTTGACAAATCAAATGGGATTGGCCTTCTATAAACACCAAATGGGATTGGCCTACTATCAAATGTTATACACCATTGAACCATTGCTTTTTAATTTGCATGGTGATGAGGCAAGTCATTGCATGGCCACGTTGAAGAGTTCAAAAATTAAGGATGGTTCATAAGATTTTTCCATTTCTTTTGCAATTGCACTTTGCAAACGTTTGTGACCTGGTCCGCCAAGTTCCAATATCTTTGGAGCCCCATGCTCCTGATAGGATGATCTGGACCCCTTCATCATCCAGAGAGCTTTCTGCTTTGGAGCCCCAATTTTTACGTCCTTATTTCCCCTCTTATCTTAGTGTAAAGTTCCAATTTTACGTCCTTATTTCCCCTCTTATCTTAGTGTAAAGTAATATGGTGGAAGCATGTTCTACCTCGTTATAACTATACTAAAGGGTCAATCTAGATTTTAAGTGATTTTGTTTGACTTTTTATAATCCATGGAGAATCCACAAATTGTTTTAATTCTATATGGATTTTAATAGATTTTAATGTATTGTATTAGCAAGACTTGTTTATTTCCTATTAAGTGCATGGATTGTTTTAAATCTATGTACAATCCACTAGATATATATATATATATATATATATATATATCCTATCTAGAGCACAGCTTTGTTTTGAAATTAAAATGCGCATTTAGAGTTTAGGGCCACTTTTCGGTCGCATATCCACATTTCGATCGTTCAGTTCTTAGATACTAATTCATAGATCATCTCTACAAATTTTCAACTAAATTGATGATTGTTATCAATGCCTTAACGATCATCAATTTGGCTGAAAATTTATAGAGATGATCTATGAATTAGTATCTAAGAACGGAACGATCGAGATGTGGATATGCGACCTAAAAGTGACCCTAAACTCTAAATGCGCACTTTAATTTCAAAGCGGAGCTCCGCTCTGGATAGGATATATATATATATATATATATATTGTAGAATTTCCATTATATATATATTGAGCTTCTGTACTACATAAGATCATTATTAATCATCCATGTACACAACGAATAGAACATGTTTCTTCAGTTCGTGGAACTGATACAGATTGCGCTTAATCAAACATTAACTAGTCTTGGTACACAAAGCAAGCTTTTCTATTTTTATTTTTTCCTTTCGGTACACAAAAGGCTAGCATATGCATACGGCTTAACTGTGCTGAGACCCCATTGAAGCCTTCATGAGCCTCCCAACAGCTGTTTTTATGCCATGCTACACAAAAAGTATGATATCAAAAGGTTATGTTGCACAGACACGGGAAAACTCTACTCATGATCGATCAACCACACTAAACAACAGAGGCAACATAACAAGGCTAAGAGTGGTAGTTGTAGGGTAATACCGATCAGAAACTTTCTCATCTCTGTCAACTAGAAACTTGGAAAAGTTCAACTAAATATCATCTCCAAAGACACCCATTTGCCTAACTTCAAGATGTGAAGACCCGAAATTTCAGTTAAATATTTCGTAATTCAATATTTCTCAAATTATATGAATTATGAGTCGTGAGTGTGATTCGAATGTCGTTATTTGAGAAATTTAGTTTCGAATGATTTTAATTTCGAAATTTAACGCTATTTAGGTTATTAAAATTGACTTATTTTTACGTAAGGAATTTGAGGAAACTTCCTTCATGAAAGTCGTAGAGCTCGTCGATACGAGTTCGTGCATATGCGGAACGTAAGAATCGGAGTTCGTACGAAGAAGTTATAGCATTTAGAAAAGTTGCCAATTTAGGTATATATATAAATGGAAAGTTTCCGAAAATGGGGTTTCCATTTTCAGTCGGTGTCACTATTCATCGTCTTCATTTTTTCTCTCCCGTGCGCGCGTCCGAGCTCCAAAAACAGAGCAATTTTCGCCGGCCTCTTTCTCACAGCTCCGGCCACCGTTTGAGATGAAACGAAGCCCAGATCGACTCTACTCCTTCCTGTGAGTTGACTGGTGGTAACGGTTCCCCCTCTCGTGGCGGCCACACGGCGGTGGAGCTCAAACACGATCCGAGCCCTAAAACGAACCAGCCGTGATTTCTCCTAGCTCCGGCCACGAAAACTTGAGTTCTTTATCTCGTTGAACTCGTATTATGGAGTAGAACACGCAGTAAAAAGACCCAGACCAGAAGTGAAGCTTTTGACGTCGAACGGAGCAACTATCAGAAAATTTCGGTTTTCCGGCGAACCGAACTGTTTTTAGGTATTTTCGACCACTTCCACTCATTTTCTCACTTCGTGTTAGTTATGAAAGTTGCTCAAAATGTTGAAATGAAGAGGATAAGCTCAGCCCCGACACCATTGGCTGTGGTCGGCGGTGGCTCTGCCCTAAACTCCGGCGGCCCTTTCCGGCCACCTCCGGGGGAACCATGAGTAGTTTCTGCTCAATTTTAGATTCTACATGTCGATACGATCATTTTGATATATAGCATGTAAATTTTTGGATATCGTATGAATTAGTTATGAATTTTACGATTTCGATTGATTTCGATCGGTCAATTTGTGATCTATGAAGTCTGGACCGTCCGATAAAATTCTAGTTTTGATATAATGATCGTAGGACTGTCCCGGTGACCTTGTGTGGTCACGGGTGAAGATCCGACCGTTGGACTTTCATATAAGTGTGTTTTTGAAATTATACGCTAAGTTAATTATCGTTTTGATTAGGTATTTGACGGATCTGTTAGCGGACGATTGTGAATCGTATTTTGGGCTGTAAGAAGACGCAGCGGGAGTTTAGAGGTGAGTAAATCTCACTTGGTTCATTTATGAACCGAATTTCCTTAATTGCCCAATTTATTTGTTATGTGTGAGAAAATGGTTTTAAGAAATGTGTTTTAAAGTATATTAAAAATGAATTTCTTGATTTTGCATCGTGTGAACTATAGTTGATATTAGTGATCATTCCTGTGTGGATGGTTACGTATATATATATATTTACGTGATTATATATTGAATGGTGTGATATTGAGGTGTGGAATTGTGATAATATGTTGTTGATAATTGTTGATAGTATGATTTTATTATGTTGTTAATATTTGATAAATGTTGGTGATAAGCATGTTGATTTTGTGAGTTGAATAGAAGGTAGAGAAAAGTAGGATTCCGAGGATCGAATGGTCTAAAGATCTTTGGGTAATGATAACCGGAGTGTATGTGTTCTGAGGACAGGGAGGTCCAAAGTTCGACCGTTAAATAATAACGGGGATATATTGTTCTGAGGACATGAAATGGTCCAAAGTTCGCGGGTTACTGAGTAACCTGGAGGTGCCGTTACTTGACCCTGGGCCAAGGTGTCAGAGGTAACGAGGCAGTTAGAGCTCTAACGTGGGGCCAAAGTGGCGATAGTTGTGATTGGGTGCCAAAGTGGCGATAGTTGTGATTAGGTGCCAAAGTGGCGAGAGTTGTGATTTGATGATTGTGGAAATGTGTTCCATTTTGTTTCATGTGTGTTGGATTGATGTTTCTTGTGGTTGTTGAGATTGTTGGATGTTTACTTGAGATAAATGAGTTGTGGTTTAATAAATCAACCGTTCATTTTTATTTACTCACACGAGCTTTCAGAAAGCTTACCGGGTTTTGTGTTGTTGCAATCCCGGTACACTATTCAAATGGTGTAGCGGATAATCCTGCAGGTCAGGATAATCAGGGTGGTGAGCGAGCTGCGTAGGGCAGCAGGGTTGAGACCAGCACTTGGTCTATTTTGGTGTGTTTTGTAGACTCTTGTGAGCAGAACATTTTATTTATGTTAATATTGTAATAATTGACTCGAGAGATAGTTTGCTACGAGGTTTGTGTTATGGTTTATGAGATATTGGTTTTGAGAAAAAATTTGGGACGTGATTTGTTTAGTTGTATTCATGTTTGTGATTTGAATTTATTATTCGAAATTCGGGGCGTGACAGTTTGGTATCAGAGCGTAAGGTACATATTTAGTGATAAGTTAATACATTCCGAGTGATGGCCCGTCTGCAGCGGATCCCCATCGGGTGCTCTTCGGTATTAACAATGTCATTGGGTATGTGGAAGTGTTGGGAGTTGTCTAGAACGTTAGGACGTAATAGGAGTTGAATTAACCTCTTTGTGTTAGTAGCTTGGTTATTATGGACTTGTATTTACTTATGCTTTGATTTAAGTGTTATACATGTATTAACCAGGTATGCTATGCTCCTTAGGTAATGGATATTGTGGGAGGCAGAGGTAGGGGTCGAGGTAGACCCAGGGGTAGAGGTAGAGGCCGAGGTAGGGGTGAGATTCCACATGTGGGAGTACATGAGGAAGAGGTGGAGGCACCTTTTGTGGAGCAGCCTGTTCCACCGGAAGTTGTGGTTAATGATCCCGCTCGTCTGTTAGTATTGGCGAGGGATATTAATCGGTTAGGAGCAACTAAATTTGCGGGAGGCACAGACTATATGGTGGCTGATCAATGGACCGAGGATTTACAGACCTATTTTGAGTTGATTGTCTGTGATGAGATCGAGAAGAGGAACCTAGCCACTTTCATGCTCAAAGATGAGGCTAGGGTGTGGTGGAATTGCACTCAGAGGACTATTGATGTTTCTACCATAACTTGGGATGGATTTGTGAGGATCTTTAGAGAGAAATACTTCTCAGCATCGGTGAAGGAACAGCTAGAGAGGCAATTTCTCTCGCTTACTCAAGGGAAGATGAATGTGAGAGAATATGAGGCAGAGTTCTCCAGGCTATATCGGTTTGTGAAACCATTAGATGCTGAAGACTTGGCTAAGAAGTTTCAGCGGGGGTTGAATGGCTCTATTGAGCGAGATGTGGCCATTATGGAGCTGAAGACAAAGGAGCAGATTTTAGCTAAAGCCCTGATCATTGAGCAGCAGAATCTGATCCACAAGGAGAAGCAGACAGTTGAGAGAGATTCTCAGGGAAAAGGGAAGGCGGTTGCAGGGAGTAGTGGGTCCAGAGATTATAGATGTGGGCTCTGGAAGAGACAGCGGCCTTATTTTCATCATCAGGCTCCAGCCAGGATAGTAGCAGCACCTGTCCCTATTCAGGCACCACCTATCAGGCAAGCAGCACCAGCAGCCCCTATGAGGTGTTATAGCTGCAATGAATTGGGTCATCTTGCTAGGACTTGCCCTAAACTCAGGCCTAGAGCATGTTATCGATGCGGACAGACTGGACATATTGCCAAGGACTGTACTCAACCTCAGATTGTAGGGCAGGGTAACCAGCAAAGAACCTTACCTCCAGCACTAGCCAGAGTATTTGCCATCGGCCAGAGAGGCACCTGGGTGGAAGGTACCTTATCCGTTTATAACTATCTTGCTAGAGTACTGTTTGATACGGGTGCTTCCCACTCGTTCATATCTAGTTCTGTGGTAGATGTTTTGGGTTTGACTGCTATACCGCTTACTAGACCTTTGTGTGTTACATCGCCTCTTTGCGTATCTCTTGAGCTTAGCATGTTTTGTGATGATTGCCCTATTGCAATTTGTAGTAGAGAGTTCACTGCATCTTTGATTGTGATTCCGGATCACACGTATGATGTGATTTTAGGTTTGGATTGGTTGAGTCCGAACTATGCAGTGATTGATTGTTTTAGAATGATTGTGTCTTTTCATGCCCCTGGGCAACCAGTGTTTCATTATCGATGCCTGAGATCTGACGTTGCCATGAGGGCAGGGATCTTGGCACACATAGAATCAGTGAATAGCACTACAGAAATTGCAGGGATTCCGGTAGTGGCAGAGTATGCTGATGTGTTCCAGGAGATACTAGGATTTCCTTCGAAAAGGGTAATGGATTTCTCCATTGATGTGATACCAGGTACTGCACCGGTGTCGAGAGCACCTTATCGGATGGCTCCAGCTGAACTTCAGGAGTTGAAGGTTCAGATTGAAGGATTACTTGCACAAGGGTTCATACAGGCTAGTGTATCTCCTTGGGGCGCATCAGTATTATTCGTGAAGAAGAAGGATAATTCACTTCGGTTATGTGTGGATTATCGACAGCTGAACAAGGTGACCATCAAGAATAGGTACCCCTTGCCTAGGATTGATGACTTGTTCGATCAGCTTAGGGAGGCTACGGTGTTCTCCAAAATTGATTTGAGATCTGGATATCACCAGTTAAGGGTGAAAGATGAAGATATTTCTAAGACGGTATTTAGGACTAGGTATGGACATTATGAATTTCTTGTCATGCCTTTTGGTCTAACTAATGCACCTGCAGCATTCATGGACTTGATGAACCACACATTCAGTCTTTACTTAGATAAGTGTGTGGTGGTGTTCGTTGATGACATCTTGATATATTCAAAGTCGTCTGACGAGCATGTGAAGCATTTGAGGATTGTGCTGCAAATTTTGAGAAGAGAAAAGTTATATGCAAAGTTTGAGAAGTGAGAGTTTTGGCAAAAGGAGATCAAGTTCCTTGGTCATGTAGTTTCGAAGGATGGAGTTTCTGTGGATCCTTCGAAGGTTGAAGCAGTGATGGGTTGGAGTCGCCCCACTACAGTTACAGAGATCCGTAGTTTCCTTGGATTGGCAGGGTACTACAGGCGATTCATTGAGGGGTTTTCTAGTATTGCTTCAGCTTTGACCAAGTTGACAAGGAAGGATACTCAGTTTGTGTGGACAGGTGAATGTGAGAAAGCCTTTAGTGAGCTGAAGACTAGATTGACTACAGCTCCAGTGTTGACTGTCCCATCTAGTGGCGGTGGGTTAGTTATCTACAGTGATGCATCTCATCAGGGTTTGGGTTGTGTGTTGATGCAGAATGGGGGTGTAGTAGCATATGGTTCTAGACAGTTGAAGGTGTATGAGCGAAACTACCCCACTCATGATCTAGAGCTGGCTGCAATTGTGTTTACCTTGAAGATTTGGAGGCATTATCTTTATGGTGAGAAGTTCGAACTCTTTTCTGATTATAAGAGTTTGAAGTATCTATTCTCGCAGAAGGAGTTGAACATGAGGCAGAGAAGATGGATGGAGCTCATCAAAGACTATGATTTCACCTTGGAGTATCATCCCGGAAAGGCCAATATAGTGGCGGATGCTTTGAGCAGGAAACCCCGAGGGATCATAGCATCACTTATGGTTCAGGAGTGGCGTATGTTAGAGACTGTATCTGAGTTTGACCTTATACCCACAGGAGAAGGACAGAGAATCTTTCTCGGTAGTATCACTTTACAGCCGACCTTGATTTCCAGGATCATTCAGAGTCAGACACATGATGAGTTCGCTCAAATGGTGATTTCGGAGATTATCCTTGATGCCAACGAGGAAGGTCCATCAGAGTGGACAGTTGGAACTGATGGTGGATTGAGATTTCGATTGAAATTGTATGTCCCGGGCGGTGATAACCTCAAGGAGGAGGTACTGCGGGAAGCACATCGATCTCGATATACGGTACACCCAGGGAGTACCAAGATGTATATGGACCTACGAAGACTGTTTTGGTGGATAGGGATGAAGAGGGATGTGGCGGAGTATGTATCCAGGTGCCTTACATGTCAGCAAGTGAAGGCAGAGCATCAAAGGCCTGCGGGAATGTTGAAACCTTTGCCGATTCCAGTATGGAAATGGGAAGAGATCTCCATGGACTTTGTGACTGGATTGCCTAGGTCCAGACAAAGTTATGATTCTATTTGGGTGATTGTTGATCGATTGACAAAGTCAGCACACTTTCTTCATGTGGAAAAGACTTACTCAGGTGATGCTTTGTGTAAGTTGTATCTTAATGAGATTGTGAGGCTTCATGGTGTGCCTGTATCGATCGTCTCTGATCGGGATGCTCGTTTCACTTCAGAATTTTGGCGTAGATTCCATAAGGCTTTCGGTACATCTTTGGCTATGAGCACTGGACTGATGGGCAGACAGAGAGGGTGAACCAGGTGATGGAGGATATGCTTAGGGCATGTGTTTTGGACTTCAAGGGAAGTTGGGCGGATCATCTGCCATTGGTAGAGTTTGCCTACAACAACAGCTATCACTCTAGTATTGGCATGGCCCCATATGAGGCACTTTATGGTAGGCCATGTAGGACTCCTATCTGTTGGGCGGATGTTGGAGAGAAACAGCTCTTGGGTCCTGCGCTTGTTCGGGAGACTACAGAGAAGGTTACTACCATCCGAGACAGGATCCGTACTGCACAGAGTAGACAGAAGAGTTATGCCGACCTTAGAAGGAGACCGTTGGACTTTGAGGTAGGGGATTACGTATTCTTGAAAGTCTCACCTATGAAAGGTGTGGTAAGATTTGGCAGGAAGGGGAAATTGGCACCGAGATACGTTAGACCCTTTGAGATTTTGGAAAGGATCGGAGAATTGGCATATCGGCTTGCTTTACCTATTAGCATGGCCGGTGTACACAATGTTTTCCATGTGTCCATGTTTAGGAGGTACATTCGAGATGAGTCTCATGTGATTGATCACGGTACGATCGAGGTGAGTCCGGATGTGACCTTCGTTGTTTAACCTGTTCGTATCTTGGATAGGTCCACGAAGAGGCTTCGTAGGAAGGAAGTTTAGTTGGTTAAGGTGTTGTGGAGTCATCATGATGAGGGTGATGCGTCATGGGAGTTAGAGTCTGACATAAGGGCTAAGTACCCACTACTGTTTGTTGATGAGTTTGCTTGAATTTCGGGACGAAATTCCTTTAAGGAGGGTAGACTGTGAAGACCCGAAATTTCAGTTAAATATTTCGTAATTATGAGTTGTGAGTGTGATTCGAATGTCGTTATTTGAGAAATTTAGTTTCGAATGATTTTAGTTTCGAAATTTAACGTTATTTAGGGTTATTAAAATTGACTTATTTTTACGTAAGGAATTTGAGGAAACTTCCTTCATGAAAGTCGTAGAGCTCGTCGATACGAGTTCGTGCATATGCAGAACGCAAGAATCGAAGTTCGTACGAAGAAGTTATAACATTTAGAAAAGTTGCCAATTTGGGTATATATATAAATGGAAAGTTTCCGAAAATGGGGTTTCCATTTTCAGTCGGTGTCACTGTTCATCATCTTCATTTTTTCTCTCCCGTGCGCGCGTCCGAGCTCCAAAAACATAGCAATTTTCGCCGGCCTCTTTCTCACAGCTCCGACCACCGTTTGAGGTGAAACGAAGCCCAGATCGACTCTACTCCTTCCTGTGAGTCGATTGGTGGTCACGGTTTCCCCTCTCGTAGCGGCTACACGGCGGTGGAGCTCAAACACGATCCGAGCCCTAAAACGAACCAGCCGTGATTTCTCCTAGCTCCGGAAAATTTCGGTTTTCCGGCGAACAGGACTGTTTTTAGGTATTTTCGACCACTTCCACTCATTTTCTCACTTCGTGTTAGTTATGAAAGTTGCTCAAAATGATGAAACGAAGAGGATAAGCTCTGCCCCGACACCATTGGCGGTGGTCGGCGGCGGCTCTGCCCTAAACTCCGGCGGCCCTTTCCGGCCACCTCCGGGGGTACCATGAGTAGTTTCTGCTCAATTTTAGATTCTACATGTCGATACGATCATTTTTATATATAGCATGGGAATTTTGGATATCGTATGAATTAGTTATGAATTTTACGATTTCGATTGATTTCGATCGCTCAATTTGTGATCTACGAAGTCTGGACCGTCCGATAGAATTCTAGTTTTGATATAATGATCGTAGGACTGTCCCGGTGATCTTGTGTGGTCACGGGTGAAGATCCGACCGTTGGATCTTCATATAATTAGGTTTTTAGCCTATTTTGTCAGTGTGCTGCTATTTTTGGTATACTCCTAGTAAGCTCTAACGTGGGGCCAAAGTGGCGATAGTTGTGATTGGGTGCCAAAGTGGCGATAGTTGTGATTAGGTGCCAAAGTGGAAAGAGTTGTGATTTGATGATTGTGGAAATGTGTTCCATGTTGTTTCATGTGTGTTGGATTGATGTTTCTTGTGGTTGTTGAGATTGTTGGATGTTTACTTGAGATAAATGAGTTGTGGTTTAATAAATCAACCGTTCATTTTTATTTACTCACACGAGCTTTCAGAAAGCTTACCGGGTTTTGTGTTGTTGCAATCCCGGTACACTATTCAAATGGTGTAGCGGATAATCCTGTAGGTCAGGATAATCAGGGTGGTGAGCGAGCTGCGTAGGGCAGCAGGGTTGAGACCAGCACTTGGTCTATTTTGGTGTGTTTTGTAGACTCTTGTGAGCAGAACATTTTATTTATGTTAATATTGTAATAATTGACTCGAGAGATAGTTTGCTACGAGGTTTGTGTTATGGTTTATGAGATATTGGTTTTGAGAAAAAATTTGGAACGTGATTTGTTTAGTTGTATTCATGTTTCGGTTTTGAATTTATTATTCGAAATTCAGGGCGTGACACAATAACTACTTGTTGAAATGACTATATATAGGGGAAAATCAGGTATAAGCTTTCTAAACTTGCACTAGTCAAAAGGAATTACAAGCTTATAAGTGGTCATTTAGTACAGTCATTTGCTACTACTATTCCAGTTGATTTGACCTAAGACTTATAAACAAAGCTATCCTCTAAATTATGGAAATGAGTTTTGCATGCCCATAGCTGGAATCATGGAAATGCAGTTCCACATCATTTATAGAAACAATAACGAGCTTGTGGTTGAAAAACCATATGACTGGCAGAAAATTGTAACATGTGTGAGCAACGGGAAAGTTAATGCTACAACATGTTCACGATCGACATTTCAAATATTAGAAATTCTTGTTAAGAACGTTGTGGTACGGGACACCTAATTATAACTGAAGTAGAAACTATGAAAATGAGTGAAGCACAAGATGATAGGCAAATTGTAGAAGGATTTTACTATAGCAAAAGGATACAACAATTTCTCTTCTACAATAAGGAGAGCACAATTGACAATACCCTCTCTCTTATAACAGGAGGAAATACACTCTAACAAAGGAAAGACATTTGAGTTTTAGGAGAAATTTCTCTTTTCTCTCTAAACTCCACTCCCTCTTTCTCTCTGTTTTCACTTCACAACATGAGATTAACCATTCTATAACTCAAGACCTCTATTTATACTAGATAGAGGAGGTTACTATTAGTTTCTTAAAGCTTAAGAAACTTAGCTATGTATGAGTTGTAAATCCAATCTTTACAACTATCATATGTGAAAGTATGCCATAATCTTTGACCTATCAACAACTTAAGTATGAAGTAAGTCAAAATCTTTGACCTATCAACAACTTAAGTATGAAGTAAGTCAAAATCTTTGACCTATCAACAACTTAAGCATGAAGTAAGTCACAATCTCTGACTTATCAAGAACACCATGCTTATCAAGAACTTAAGCATGAAGCAAGCCTCTATTTTTGACTATTCAAGAAGATCATGCTTATCAAGAACTTAAGCATGAAGTAAGATGAACAAGTGGCTTTACTTCCACAATTCTGATCTGAAACGACCGGCAGACAAGCTCTTTAATCTCTTCATTACTTTCGGGCTCCTGTACAGCAAACTTATTGCGAGGAAAAGCCAGTATCTTGACTCCTACATCAACCCACATCAAATCACACAAAAGGGACAAAATAATGAAAATGTGGATACATAACTTTTGGACTAGAATACTAGATATAATACATTTGAAAATGAGATTTCTGATCTACACCCGAAGAGTTATTCTTTCCCTAATAAAATAAGACTATTCCATATGCAAAACAGTGCAAACTTATATGAAAACTTAACAAGCAACAGTTGTGAGAGGAAGTCAATGGAATGAAGAAACGTAACCCACATGATAAAAGTAAAAAATTCGATGGTGTCAGCTCAAGAATACACTTCCTATAGCAGTTACCATATTACAGTAGTTCAATGGTTCTCAAAATGATAGGCATGAAAGAAAAATAGTTGTTCAAAATTCAAACCTTGATCTTTATACTTTTCATATAGTTGATTTAGCTCTGTGTAGTTTGAGTTTGTTAGTCCACTGCAGCAAATCAAGGGAAAAAGAATTGAAGAGATAATAACTTTTCTATTTCTTAAAAAGAAGAGAAATGTGAGAAGCTGTGGATGTGAAGATACCATTTGGAAGCAACTTTGACAATGAGCAGAACTTTTCCCTTGTAAACGCTGTGATCCACATCATTCCCCATAGCATCCTGTACTAACATTCAAATTAATATATATATATATATATATATATATATCCCAAAATTGAGATAAAAGAACATTAGTTTCTCGACTCAACTTAATTAACTTCCTACATTAGAATCAACAGAAACCAAACGTTCTCTCACATATCTCTCACATTCTCATCCCCATTCTCTGAATGTTTTCAGTTTTAGGAACTCAATGGATCAAACACAGTTGTCTATCGTCTAATTGTTTCCCTAGACCTGCCGACATCCACTCCTAATCACCAACTCAGTTCTTAGGCATCTAACAGTAAAATTGAGCAACAAGCTTCAATCTTGTGCAGAATTGATTGGTTCCAATATTTGCAGAATCTAAAAATTGATGAGAAATTACCTTGGTTCGTAGAGAATAGAGGAAGGTTGAGGTCAGTTCGTCTTCTACGTACGTTGAGGCCTTTTCATCTACAGAATGAAGAATGAGAGCAAAAAACAAAAGATGTCAAAATCTCACGTCTAGATAGCATATTTTTGATAGGGTTTGCTATTTATACGAGGTTTCAAATTTGGTTTCAGTTTCAATTTTGGAAAAAGTTTCAATTTCGGTGGAAATTTCATTTTAAAATAAAGAAATCACATTAATTACATTTATAAAATGATATTTTTGAATGAAACTTTTACATAGACTAAACTAACCTAACCTATAATAATCCTATTTACAATGTAGCTCTCTAAAATTATACATTTATAATGGAACTGTGATATTTAATATGGAATTAACCAATACTGTAGTAGGTTGTGATGACCTGGTTTTTTGTTGTAATTTCTCGTATTTTTCTTGAAATTATTAAATGTCTCAGTTATTACAAATTATGGTTTCAACGCTTAGTTCTTTTGGTTAATCTAGAATTAGAATTAATTAGAACTATTATTCACTCGAAAGATTTGATTCAAGAGTTGACTTTTTGTACATTTCGATTTTGGAAAAGCTTCCTTCAAGAAAGTCGTAGAGCGCGTCGATACGAGTTCGTGGACATGCGGAACGCGAAAATCAGAGTTTGTATGAAGAAGTTATGGCTTTTGGAAAAAGTTTTCATTTTGGTTAAATATGAAAAATCCCAAAAAAAATTCAGAAAATTCGAAAATTTCCAAAAACAGAAATTTTCCTCTCTCTTTTCTCCCGACCCCAGTTCCTCCCAGCCAACTTTTGCGGCTTCGTTCTCCCCCGTCCGGCCACCAATCGGTGCGCTGTTTGTCTCTTTCTCTTCACCTCAGTCCCAACTTCGTCTCCGTGAAGTTTCACGTCGTGGGTATACATGTGCACGACGCTACAAGGCTGAGAAATTTCACGGTGGAAATGCAAATCGCCTCAAATCGCCGACCATGGTTCTCCCAGCTTCTACCACTATAGCTCGAGTTCTTTGAGGGCTTTTCTAGCCCAGAGGAAGTAAAAGCTACACCCAAGAAGGCTTGTAGCGATTTGATCTGTGGTGATCGAATTTTGGAGTTTTTAAAACTAGGGTTTTTCGAATCCTTCGGCTTGCGAGCTAAAATTCTATTTTTTGGCTCATAATCTGATTATGGTGTAGTTATGAAAGTTTCGTTGGAGTAAAGATGAAGAACTTTCATGTTGGAAGTTTTGTCAAATTTTGATTTTGGGTGGGCGGCGGTGCCGCCACTATGGTGGTGGTTTCCGGCCACTTTCGGACACTCTAAGAACAGTTTCTGTCTTATTTTGTGTTCTACATGTCAATACGATTGTTTGGACATATAATTCATAAATTTTAGATATCGTATGATTAAGTTGTGAATTTTCAAAGTTATAGGCTTTTCGGTTCGATTGATTTTCGATCCGTGAGGATTCGGAGATCTGATCAACTTGTAATTTTGATATGTTGATCGTATAAGTATTCCGGAGACCTCGGGTGGTCTCGGATGAAATTTTGTCTCAATTGGGATTACTTTAAGAATTTTAGGTAAAAGTTGAGTCCGAAATTTAATCGTTTTCGATTCGTGGACTAAGTTAAAATCATATTGTACTTAGGTGAGCTACGGAGCATATCCGATCCCTTATCTGCTGTAAGAAAAGATGCAGCAGGAGTTAGAGGTGATTAAATCTCACATGGTTCGTTTATGAACCGATTTGCTTAATTTTCGAATTGATTTGATGATTGGTGAAACCGTTTTCAAAAATAAAAATTTGTTTTCAAAAGATATGAACTCGATTGACTACGGTTCATAGGACTGCGGTTCACTGGTAAGAAAATGAATTTTTATTATATAAGTGATTTTCTCAATGTTTTGGTGATATTGAACTATTATTGATATTAGTGGCATTCTTGTGTGAATGACCACGTACATATATATATATATATATATATATTTACATGGAATATATGTATATTAATGATGGCTTGACATTGTGATATGCTTATGATTTGGGAATTATTTGCATTATTAATTGTGCATTTACTTTTTTTGGAAATGCAATATATCTTGTGTTGAGTGTGATGTGTTGAGTTGTGTGAGACTTTATAAATATTTTCGGATCTACGGATCTGGTGTCACAGTGGTGACAGAGGCAAGTATATTGGAAACCACGTCTTTGGTCAGGTGAGTGGTTACGATCAGTTAGAGCTCTAGTTTGTCTGCCATTGTATTTCATGGGAGTGACGCGTTGGGTTACTTGAGGCCCATGAGTACACGTATTTTTAAAAGAGAGTACGGGTGGGTTCTTTCTTCTATTGTCGATTGATGGACTTAAGTTGATTTTGGTTCAGGTTAATTTATTATTGAGTTGTGAATTATCATGCATGTGGGTGGGTCAATTGATTTGAATTTACTCATACGAGCTTCACAAGCTTACCGGATTGTTGTTTGCAATCCCGGTGCACTATTCCATGGTGTAGCGGTTATTCCTGCAGGTGAGGACCACTAGGGCTGAGTTCGAGGCATAGTTGCAGCAATTAAGTTTTTAGCCTATTTTGTTAGTGTGCTGCTATTTTTGGTATACTCTTAGCGAGTATGTACATTTGTATATTTGTTATCACGAGTTTTGTAAACGCTTGTTGATAACTTTAGGCTCAATTTGTATCACGCCCCGAATTTTTTGAATAATAAATTCAAAATCCGAAACATGAATTACTACAACACAACAAATAATATCCTAAATTTCTTTTTTCTTAACAAACACACCACACACGAATTTAGCATCAGTTAATTATTACAACTGAAACTCACAAATAAAATTGTAAAACTCTAAATGAGCATAACAACCTCACAACGTAAATGAAATCAAACAAATGCTGCAATTCCTAAATAGCATGGTCGCCTCCCTGATTATCCTGACCTGCAGGAATATCCGCTACACCATTTGAATAGTGTACCGGGATTGCAACAACACAAAACCCGGTAAACTTTTTGAAAGCTCGTATGAGTAAAAATAAAGAACGGTTGTTTAATTAAGTCATATTTATTTTAACCCAAGTCAACACCCAACAATTCTCACATCCACAAAGAAACCACAATCTCAACAATCAATCACCAAATCAACAATTCAACGCGAAATCTAAACTCACATCTTTCTTCTCAAAATCTCGAAATCGTATTTATAAAAATACGGTGTCTGACAGATTAGAGCTCTAACTGAACAGTAGCCCGTCACCTAGCCTAGGTTATGGCATCCGACATATTTATCGTTATCGTATTTCATCAATATATACGTATATACATATTAGAACGTCTCATACTCGTACTTTATCTGGCCCATTACCCGACAAGGGTTGTGGCATCCAACTCACTCAACCAATCGTATCCCATCATCCACCTAGGATTAGAGCGTCTGATTCCCCCATACCAGTCACTACGTCGATCCTAAATCATAAACGAGCACAGCAATATGTTTCACATAATGAAATGAACCCATCCAAGATACACAATATTATTATGAAATTTAAGTATTTAAAATATAATACAAATCATCATTCCAACTCAATCATATCATCACTCAACAACACACCATCCAATATATATATTCCACGTAAATATATATATATATATATATATACGTATTCATCCACTCATGGATGACCACTAATACCATCTACAGTTCACACAAGAAAATCGTGAAATTCATTTGTATAATTAAAATTCATTTTACTTACCTATGGACCGTAATTGATCAAGTCCATGTGATTTTAAAAACAAATATTTAATCCATAAATATTTTTCACACCATTACGACAAAATAAATAAATTAATAGCACTCGGTTCGTAATATGAACCACGTGAGTTTTACTCACCTCGAAACTCCCGCTGCGTCTTCAATTTAAACACAAATCACACCGAACCAGCTCACCCAAGTACAAACTGTCAATCACCTAATCAAATGTAACTTGAATTTAGCCAATATTCCAAAACATACTTAAACTACCATCCAACAGACGGTCCTAACTTCACATATCATAAATCTAACGATCGAAATCGATCGAAATCTAAAATTTCATAACTAAATCATACGATATCCAAAAAATATGTATAATATGCTGAAATGATCGTATTGAAATGTAGAATCTTAAAATGTACATAATCTATATTTTTGACCCCCGGAGGTGGCCAGAAAGGGTCGCCGGAGTTAATGGCAGAGCCGCCGCTGACCACCACCAATGGTGTCGGGGCCGAGCTACTCTTCTTCATTTTAACATGCTGATCATTTTTCATAACTAGCTCAAGACCAGAAAATAAAGGGAAAATGTCAAAAATTACCACAATAGTCACGGTAGCCAGAAAATCTGCAGAAACCGGCAAGCTCGAGTTCGACGTAAAAACCTCCACATACTCGCTTCGATCCCTTCTAGAGATTTGTTCAGAAACTCAAGGCAAGCTCCCTAGTTTAAGAATCACCCGAAATGAAGCTCCACAGCTCGAGATATTCGGATTAAAAGTTCTGGTCGATCCAATCGGGGCTGGCTTCCAACCGCCACCACAGGCCACGCCGCCGTTAAAGATTGTTTTTGAGAGCTTCAGGAGGTCAAGTAGACGTAGAGTGAGAAGTTTGGTGTGGGTTGGTGGCCGGAAACACGAGGAGGATGGTTTGGTTTGGTTTCGGGTGCAACCGGATCAAGCTGTTTTGCCGGGCCTTGAGGCCGTGTCAGAGGGAGCAACGACGTCCAACAGGTAGAGCAGCTCGAGGCGAAGCCAAGGGAGGTGGTCCGACGTCGTGGGGTGGCTTGAGAAGGGAGAGATCGATTGGAGAGCTCTTGCTCTGTTTTCTGGGTTCGGCCAAGAGAGAGAGAGAGAGAGAGAGAGTTCCTAGTTTCCAAAAATGGGAGGCCGGGTGAGGAAAAAAAAAGGAAAGTTTCCAATTATGCTAGGGTTTTTTCCTTAAATACCCGAAATAGAAAAATCTCATAAATGTCATAACTAAGTCACAAAAAATCCAATTTTTACGTTCCACATATGCACGGACTCGTATCGACGAGTTCTACAACTTTCATGAAGGAAATTTTCTCAAATTTTGCACTTATAAAAAGTCGATTTCTTGAATCGAACATTTCGAGCTTTTCGTTCAACACAATTACACGAAATAAAAATAGAAATTGCGGTTATTACAATTTGTTAGAGTCCTTATTGTGATTATGCTTCTAGATCCTTGTAATTGTTTAGATAAAATTGAAAAAAAAAAATTCTATGAAATTCTGGGAAGTTGGTTGTGTTATCGAGTTTCAGATTTGAATTTTGTTATTCGAAATTTGGAGCGTGACATAGGTTGCTAAACTAGTGTTTTTATCTATATGTAATTATAATTGTGCTGTATATTGATAATGTGAATGTGATTTACTTTTTTTTTTTATGGCTGAAACCCAGTGGGAGGCTTGACCATCACGTTTTTTTCACTAATAATTAGAAAAATACAATTTTTGGGGGAAGGGGGGAGGGTAGGAACGTAATACAAAAATCTCGTGAATGAAAATGAATAAGCACAACAAAAACAATATAAAGTACTAATGATAAGAGCTACTACATTAGTACTAATGATATAAAACAATATAAAACAATATAAAGTACTAATGATAAGAGCTACTACAATGTAGTTCAATCCATATGGTTGAACTGCTTCTATTTAGTATCATACAATACTGCTCCCAAGTACTTGAATTTTGAAAATGATTTTAGTACCAGATAAAAGCAAAAAGATTTTTTTGTTGTATTCTACTTGATTGGAAAAAAAAAAATCTAAATTTCATATTTTTTCTTTGAGAATATGAGTAAAAAACTTCATTCTCGGTGGCATAAAATTTCACAGAAATTTAGGAGAAATTTTAGACAAAATTTCGGTGTGAATTTTTAAATATATTTTGTGTGTAGATATTTCAGAAATTAAGAATTTCACGGAAATGTATAGAAAATTTCAAAATATTTCAGGAAACTCCTTATGGAAATGATATAACATATGAATTTTGTTTCAGTAATTTCAAATTACGAAAATTTCGATGGAAATTTCGGTAGTTTCGGAGAAATTTGAACCCTTGAACACTCCCTGCCCTTCCCCTAAAAAACAAAAACCCAAACAGGGTAAGGACAAACGAAATGAATAGTTGGCTGACGATTGTGCCCTTGGCTATATGCCTGATTTTACCAAATAGACCACCTCCACCTTTTCGCTTCCTTCCTGTCAGACCGGCAAAGAGTGAGATAAAGGTTCAGACTTCAAAGTGAGAGTGGGATTTGATCCCTCATTTTATGAAAAGAGGGGTTGTTTTATTTGCTGGACTTGCAGAGGGAGAGAGGTGGGTTGCTCCTTGCTTCGATGCGCGCATTTTGTAATAAATTTCCAAGGTAAATTCTATTTCCATACTCTGTTTGATTTCAATTTGTGTTATGATGAGGATAATTTCTGGGTTCTTATGATTATCTTTTGCATGCAACCTAACCCCATATTTGTGCAGTCCATAAGGTAGTTTTGGGACTGACTGTACCGGTTCTCCGTTTTACTGGGTTGTATGGTTATTTAAGTGAGTCAATTGTTTGGTTTATACCAGGTGGAAGAGCTGAATGTATCAAGGCCTGTGCTATATGGTTTCTATAATATTCCACCATGCAATACTGTGACGACTTGATCAGAAACACATGGTGCCTCTGTTCCAGCTGATTCTCTTAATGCAAGTTTACTGCCTGTGGAATGGGTATTTGATGATTGAATGAATCACCAGCGTCGGTTTTGCTGCATAATTTCACTGTCAATTTGCTTCTCTATAACTTTGAAGATGATCTTACACCGGCCCAGACAAAAAGGTTTTACATTTAAGGTGGTGCATATTGTTAGTTTTAATAGAAATTGAAATGTGTATTCAACTACTCATATAGAGATGCATGATTGAAAAGATAGTTTCTGACTGGTAATTGATTGGAAGAGAGTCTAGCATGATTAAAAAATAGTTTTTTTTTTTAATTTTTTTTTGGTAATTGATTAAATGGGTGCAGACTTTTGTGGGTTCATCTCCAGTCTCCACTATTTTTTGACTTTCCACTATAAAGACCATATTTCATATGATATTTATAACCATAGAATGGAAATGGTAACTTTAATTTTTCTTTTTGGGTAGTAAGATTTTGTGGCTTTTGTATAAACTTGAAACCATGTAATTGTCACTCATCAGTCCTACGATGATATTTTTGCATAGTTGATCGAAATACATATGATCTATATTTGTACATTTTCTGCATAGGAGAACTGTAATGAGTCTTAGCCCCATATTTGAGGAAGTTTGAAGCAACGTCCTAGAACTTGCGCTGAGAGTTTTGGGTGAGACATCATGCACTGAGATTACGAATACAGATGTCAAGTAACTTAGTTTCAGTTTTTGTTTATAAAGAAGCATAGTAGTCGGGGCGGTCCTGAAAATTCAGAGATCTAGTACAAAAATTTGACTAAGGCCTTATGTTTATTACATAATGAAAAAAAAATTGATATAATAAAATAAATCTTATGACAAGATCATTCAATAAATAAAATCTATAGCAAAAAGGAATGTGAGACGTTAAAAATGGCTAAGAAAAAGGGAAAAAAAGAGAGGAGGAAATGGAGATATAAAAAAAGAAAAAGTACAAAAATTTGACCGAACCTTATGTTTATTACATAATGACAAAAAAAAAAGAATGAATATAATAAAATTAATCTTATGACAAGATCATACAATAAAGAAAATCCGTAGCAAAAAGGAATGTGAGATGTAACAAAATGACTAAGAAAAAGGGGAAAAAAAAAACGAGGAAAGGGAGATATAAAAAAAAAGGGAAAGGAAGATCAAAAACAGAGTCCAGGACTCGAACCCGTGACAAGAAAAGAAAGCCCACATGCCTTTACCAGCCTACCAACTGGACTACACTAGGGAACTACATATAATATATAAATCGAAACTCGGAGTCAGAGGCCTCCATTTTCGGAGACCTTGTGCTGCTGCACAACCTGCGCACCCTCAGGGCCGCCCCTGATAGTAGTGAGGTTTCATGTTCTTTGCCGGTTGGACATTGGAGTATTTATATGATAACACTGAAAATTGTATATTCAGCAACATTTATATCTCAAGATTTTAATTGTAACTCTAGATTTACATTAGAACTAATCAAGTTCCAAAGCATTAACATAATCTTCAAATTCAAGTACTTGGTTCATTTGCGTTACATTAATCCTCTTCTACCAACATGTTTCATAATGGGAACAAGTAAAGTGGAATTCACAGTTTACTAACACCATCCTGATCTTTAAAAGATCAGGGAAAGTAAATTAAAACAGCAAAATGCTTTGTCAAGAAACTATATGTTTTGAGTAGCAAAAAGATTCTTTCCCTTCTTATTTTACCATGTGCCATGATTTAGCTTTTTTCTTGTTTTTCTATCATTCCCTTACTCAAATTTCTTGGCTATTTGGGATTTGTAGGCTTGCACTTGGTGATGGCTTGGTCTGGTCGAGTGTACTAAATAGTTGAAAGCATTTTATGCTGCTAAATATGCAGGTTAGTCCTGTTTGATGTCCATAGGTCTGTACGAGATGCTATTGTATCTAAATCTGGTGGATGGTATTTCTAAAATTCGAGGGTACATTCCTTACAACAGTTCTATTAACTTGGCTGGAAACAACTAATTATTTCATTATCACTGCAGTTCCATAATGGAAACAAAAATTATGACAGGGACAAAGAACTAAATTGATCATTGACTATTTTGAGCCTGTTAGCTTCAAGGGCAAGAGTTTAGGCCTGTATATTTTGACATCTCTCTCCCACCATTACCTGAAGCCTTTTTCTCCTCTATATATGATTATCTCATTTACAGATAACTTTGCAGTTGTACAAATTAATCTTTTTGAATTCTGTTATCACTTCAGTGATTGAGTTCTCCTATGATTGTAACTTCTGCATGCATATCAATATAAATACGTACAAAACCAAAATTTGCGGCTGTTTCCTTAATGATTATCATCTACATATAATTATCTCATTGATAGATATAACACTTAGTTAATGTGTCTTAACTTATGATTGCGACTGCATTACATACAAAATTTGTGAAAAAAAAAAAAAAAAAAACTCTTACATACGAAATTTGTGAAAAAAAAAATGCAAACCCGCAGCATCACACGGGTGTAATACCTGGTTAAAGCTCTACAAACTAATAGAGACTTGATTTTCTAGAAAATGAGATAACAACATTTAATCATCCCCCTATTAGTTAATTTGTTTTCTTGAATCGGAAAGTATATGGCATATAAAGAATCTAGTTGTGAAAGCTGTAACAGTAACAACCGCCGTGAAAAACAAGTGGACAGTGAATTGCAACAGACCCGGATGCAATTTAGTATAAACACATTGGTTTCTAGTCAACTATTCAATTATTCAACTAGTCAAGTCCACTGGGCGTAAACAAAAGGAAAAAGAAGAAAGTGCCAGAGTGTAGTTGATTGATGTTAATTGACATGCAGAGCTAAAAGATCAAGATTCAAGAGAAACACAAACATACGTGTATCTATCGATTAGCTTCCTCCCTTATTAATTTTCCCATGATAAAATCCCTCTCTACAATTCTCCTGCCCATATAACCTAGAGAACCCAACCAACAAACATATAGACGAACACCTTTTCTACAGTACTAATTACCCGATATGAAACCAATTCTCGCTCCTCTTTACCCTTTCAGCTTGTTTCTCCTCTTCGTCACCCTACTGGTGATCGTAGAGTCCACAACCATCTACTCTCTAACCGATGATATCAACCTTAACTGTGGCTCATCCAGCGACATGGTCACTGACTATGATTCTCGAACTTGGAGTGGAGATATCAACTCGAATCTTTCCCCTATAGAAGTTGGTAGCACATCCCAAGTTTTGAAAGCACCACCGTCATCCTCCACGGACAGCCAAGTACCGTACACCACAGCACGGCTTTCTCGCTGGGAATTCACTTACCGCTTTCCTGTCAATCCTGGCCAAAAGTTCATCCGCTTGTATTTCTACCCAGCTTCATACAACGCCGACTTCGACCGCTCCAAGTCTCTCTTCTCTGTCAAAGCCGGTGGCTACACCCTTCTCAAAGACTTCAACGCCTATGTCACTGCAGATGCTGATTATTTCTGATTATTTTGAGACGATGCTCAAAGAATTCTGTATTAACATTGAGGCAGAACAACAGAGTCTGAACATCACATTCACTCCCAGCAAAGATGGATACGCGTTTATCAACGGGATTGAAATTATGTCCATGCCTGCCTCTCTTTACTACACTGCAGCCCAAGGCGATGGGCCTACTCTTATCGTCACCGAAAACCGGTACCCTGTGAAAAACAACACCGCTCTGGAGAATATCTACCGAATCAACGTCGGTGGATACCCGGTCTCACCGATTGAAGACACCGGCATGTACCGCACCTGGGCAAGCGATGACAGCTACTTATATGATTCAAGTAGAGGAATTTTCAGGTCGATACCACTGGGATCTGACCTTCAGCTCAAATTTGCAAGAATCCCTAACTATACTGCCCCGGAAGAGGTTTACCGAACCGGCCGGTCAACGAGGCTGGACAATACCATCAACAAGAGCTATAATCTCATCTGGGGGTTTCCTGTAGATCCAAAATTTAATTACCTGGTGAGGCTCCATTTTTGTGAGATTGTACCAGTATATACTATGGATGGAGATCGTATGTTTCAGATTTTTATAAATAACCAAACAGCGGAACAGAAAGCGGACATAATCCAATGGAGTGGAGGAAATTGGATTCCCCTGTATAGAGACTACCTTCTGTTCGTGCCCAGTCGTCCAAACAAGAAAGAAGGTAAAGTTGATATCATTGTTGCACAGTTGCACTACAAGCAAATCAAGACAATTCGAAAACTCGATATAACGATGCAATCTTGAATGGGCTCGAAATCTTCAAACTGAATGACACAAACAGCAATCTCGCCGGACCCAATCCCAACGGAAAACCAAATGTGAAGCCAGAAAGCTCTAGAAAACCGAAGAAGAAGTCGATTCCTGTGCTTGCTATCCTTGCCTGTGTAGTTTCGGTCTTACTTGTTCTTTCCCCAGTCGGGTATTTAGTTTTCAGGCGTGGAAGAAAACTCAAGGACTCCAGCTCCAGCCACAGGATGACGAGGCCAGCCATGACCACTGGGTCACTTTTACCATCTTCTTTATGTCGTTACTTTTCACTGGCAGAGATCAAAGCCGCCACCAAATACTTCGATGATACTTTCATTACTTTTGGAGCTGGGGGATTTGGCAACGTATACAAAGGATGCATTGATGGTGGAGGCACTCCAGTTGCAATCAAACGGCTGAAGGCCATGTCATCACAAGGGTCCCGCGAGTTTAAGACGGAAATTGAGACGCTCTCTCGACTCCGCCACCGCCATTTGGTGTCTCTTATCGGATTTTGTGCCGATGAAGGTGAGATGGTCTTGGTGTATGATTACATGGCACGTGGGACTCTTGCTGACCATCTCTACCACACTGATAATCCACCTCTTTCATGGGAACATCGACTTCAAATTTGTATTGGCGCGGCGCAAGGTTTGCACTATCTTCACACAGGTACCAACGGCACCATCATTCACCGTGGCGTAAAGGGCACAAACATATTATTGGAATATTGGATGAGAAATGGGTAGCCAAGGTTTCAGATTTTGGGTTGTCGAGAAGGGCACAATCACCGTGTCCAACACCCATATTAGCATGAAGGTGAAGGGTAGTTTTGGATATCTTGACCCTGATTACTATCAACGTCAACAATTAACTGAGAAGTCTGATGTGTACTCCTTTGTTGTAGTGTTGTGCGAGGTATTGTGTGGAAGGCAAGCTATAACAACCGTAGAGAATAATCGAGTTGGCTTAGCTGGATGGGCCAAGAAGTGTCATCGTAATGGGAAACTTGATCAAATTATTGACCCAAATTTAAACGGTAAGATTGCAGAACGATGCTTGCACAAATTTGTTACCATGGCGATGAATTGCATAGATAATAATGGAGTCAATCGACCTTCGATGGATGATGTTGTGAGAGGGCTTCAATTTGCATTGCAGTTGCAACAGAACAATGAGGATTATATTGATTACGTTGAAAGGACGCATGAAGATAAGATTGTTTCGATCAAGGACAATGAAGGGTCCAGTGAACAAGATTGTGGGGCGAATGAATCCGTGCAAGGGTTGACTGGGACGATCTTCGCTGAGATCATCGATCCGGTTGGTAGATAATAGACAAGCAACGTTGTTAACAAGATGAGAGCAATCTTCGTAGAATAATAGGAGCGTCTATACTTGTATTATATCAGTTATCATATAAGATAGAATGCATGTGTTACCTTAAAAAGTGGTGATCATTACCCTATAATCTATCAATAATTTCAACTCAATTGTTATGTTGGTAATCCTATGCATGAGTTTAGGAAATGTGGAAGTCTTGTGCGTCTTTGTTGAATACTAGCGCAAGGGGCCGCGCGATGCTGCGGTTTCTTAAATAATGGTTCTGCTAAATGCTTTTCCCTTTTGTCAACATAGCGTACAATTGAACTTCTAGCTAAAGAAATGGAATAGTTTGAAGAGCATCCTGATTGCTGACCATATTTCTGGAATTTTGTTTGCTCTTTATAAGCCAAAGAAGAGGAAAGTGAGCAAAATGACATGTTTGCCTAGTGTATTTATTGAATCAAAGAAACACACACAAAACACCAGCAGGTCCTTGCTCAAGTATAAGGAAAATGAGCTGGAAATTTTTTTTATTGAATTATACCCATAAGAGAAAGCAAAACCAAACTCAAACAATACTACAAATCAAATTAAGCATAGGGAAGAACAATATGCCTAACATTGATGCTGGCCTTCATCTTTTCATTACCAACCAGATCTGTAGTTTTCTTATCTGATTTAAGGAACCTTCTGGAAATCTGAAAAAGCAAATGAAATTTCATCAATATGTGGTGGTAAGGAAAAGGTATATCATAACATAGGGAATTTATTTGTACAACTTAGTTCAGAACTAAAAGCTGAATCTAAGTATGCATCAAAATTCAAACTTCCAGAACTTGGTTAATATACTTACATTTTGCTCCCAAGAGGGTAACGTTGCGCTGAAGAGAAGTGTTTGAACTCTAGTTACATCTTTGACCTTGCCTGCAAACCCAACGAAAATAGAGAGAAGTGAATACCAGATATAATTCTTACAAAACTAACAACAAAGAAATTATCTGACACAAATATTGTAATACTTGGAAAAGTATTTAGCTACAATTATATTGGACACAGAAACTTGGCAACAATTTTAAGTAAATTATAAAAAAGTATAAAACACAGCTACCCCAGTCAATAACAGCCAATCAGCAATACAACCCTATTTGACAGTGAATTATTTAAAACACATGTTAACAGCAAAGTATAGTTCTAGAAATACTGGGACTAACATGAATTTTTTGTCAGCCCCTTTAGTCATTTTATATGTCGCAGCTTGAAGGAATATAAGCAGTTCATATAGAATTGCCAACCGAGATGTCACTGAAATCATAGTCACAGATGAAGGTATGATTCACTGTGCCTTCTCGCTTCACAAAATGTCAACTACAAAAATTAAACGACTTAATTTCATCCAAGATATGATATTCCAAACTCAAATCATCACTATCGTTTTGCAGAGAACTAATAATAGTGAGGGCATCACCTTTAATCTCCAGGTTTTTGAATCCAACATGAATAGCAAACTGAAGGCCATGAAGTAGTGCAAGAGCCTCAATAGATCTTAGTGATAGATTTTTAAGTTGAGGAATAGCTATGGCTCCCTTCAAACCTCTGTGTTCATCCCTAAAGACCACGCCAATCCCATAGACTCCATGTATCACATGCTCCATCAAAATTCAGTTCCAGCCTATAGAGAGGGCTGCTATAATACAGTAGTATCTTATGGTTGCTATGATATAGTAGTATCTTATCGTTGCTATCTTGACTTGGGATAGCAGCCCTGCCATCTTGTACTTGGGATAGCAGCAGCCCTGTCATCCCCAAAAAATTTCTTCTGCCAGTCCGCTGCCATCCTTATTAATGCAGCTGGTTGTGACACAGTTTCACTATGCCTTTGTAAATTCCTGTTTCTCCACAGCCACCAAGCAATATAGCCAAAAGATTCAAGCTCCTCTCCCACCACTAATACAGACATGTGAGAAGAGATCAATGACAGACGGCTCCTTCCATATTTAGCTATTAGAGCTTCCAAACCTCCTTGCTTGAGTAATTAGCTATTAGCTTTTATCAAGCTACATGAAGCAGATTTCCAGAAGTTAACAACTTCTACCATTAAATGATATAAATTTTTAAGATAAAGACTCTTGAATTTGTCAGTAAACACCTTTTGTCACTTAAGATAATTTATTAAATAACTTATGCCACCCTAAAGGTCGAAAGTGCTAGATCTTTTTGATAACTGTTTCTTTATGAACTTAACATATCAGTGTATCACAAAGGCATATTTTATAGTTTTTGAGAGTGGAGGGATAAACAGATACTTAGTAATATATTGACGTTAAACAACATCTTTTCCTGATGGAACAATGATCAAAGGCATATTTTATAGTTTTTGAGAGTGGAGGGATAAACAGATACTTGGTAATATATTGACGTTAAACAACATCTTTTCCTGATGGAACAATGATCAAAGAAACCAATTAAACCGATAGCCATAACACAATGAAATCTGTTCTCATTTTTGTTTACTTCTCTCTTTCTTTCTATTTTTCACTATAAAGGAGCTACTATGGTATATGAACAATTGAACATGAATGACACTTAGAAAGTTACAATATGCACATAGAAAGACAAAGGTAAAGAAGAATACCTATGAACAAAGCACTACTAATTCAAGGGAAAGTTTTGGGCAATCCTTAGCTATGTGATTCCTTTCCTAATCCATTTCTGCAAGTTTAAAGAGGTTCTCTTCCTCGTTCATATTTTTCCTTTCCAAAGATCAAACACCAATAAGAAATGCACATGTACCCACATAATCAAATCCCCATTTCCAGAAATTATTCATTCCTTTACTTCAAAAGAGCGCCACCATTTTTAACCACTATGAGTTCCAGGTTCAGAAGCCAGAGAATTCACTCAATTCAGATTCCTAATGCACAATTTGGGAAGACTTTGCAATTGTTTTTTGTCTGATTGATTTAGAAACCATTTGAAATACAAAACCCATCAATTTAAAACCAACATATATAGAATTGGTTGAGTAAATATGTTAGAAAAGTCGAAAAGTTCACATTTTTGGCAACCATTACAGGGTAAGTGTCCTGCAAGAGCCCAACAGCTTGCGTTGTTGCAACCCTGAGCTCCTTCTTAATTGGTCCAGGCGAGTTCTTGAGGTCACTGATCTGAAGCAGAGAAATGGCATCATCAGACCTCAATTCAAGCTTCTCCATCAATTGAAGCCTCCACCACCACCAAACACCGATCAGCCTCTCTCTCATCCTCGATGATATCGCTCAAACGGTGCCATATAAGCAAAATAGCACAGGGGCAAAACCGTCAAAGACCACACCACCAACTGGAGGGGCAAAAATGGATACCCACTATTCATAAGCCAGGTTACTGTTCATAAGGAGTTGCAACTTTAGAAGGGAGAATTCCAAGCCGTGCAACTTCTAAGTAAGATTTAGTTTGGGATCGATTCCTGATGTGCTTTTGGGGCTGCTTTTACTTTTGAGTTAAGAGTATGGTGTTTGGTAAAATTTCTGAAAGCTGCTTTTAATTGAAATTACTTATCCGTAAAGCTGAATTTAGGAAGCTACAATTTGTAACTTTTAAAAAGCTGCTTTGGGAAAACACGGAGCAACAACAGTAAAGTTTAATGAAATTTGTCTAACTGCCAATTCTGACCTCCTCCTTTTCTGAAAATTACAACGAAACAGCTAAACCCTATCTTTTCTTCATCGCGAGGCAGACATCTCATCTATAGCCTTCTTTGATATCACCCCAAAATCCAAAACCCACAATTGCTGCACCAAAATTCCATTACAAAATCCATCCACCCATTTTAGTATCTGATTTTCAAATCATCTATATATAATTTTATCCAAAGAATCCAAATTTTCACACTGGGTTGAAAAGATGGGTTGATCTTTTCAATTTTTAATTTCCTTGAGAAAAGAGAAAAGGATGCCAGTCTTTTCAACTTTTAGTTTCAATCACCATGCCAGTCTTATGCGTCTTTTATGCTTTGTAATGAAAGACTTCCAAGTCATTCCGCATCAATATGTGTTGTGTCACGCCGTCAACTAAACACTACACCTCGAAGTGAAGTAAAATCATTAGAGTGGGATCTACTTTCTTTTTCAGACCTTGAGTCCACCAAGTCTCTGCACATCAATCAACATCCTCTCTGCTCTAGGTTATGAATCAATCTCATCTTTCCCTGATTCCTAAAGTTAAGGCTCCTGTAACTGCTTCCCAATTCAAACCAATTGCTTTATGTAACTTTTCTTACAAAATCTTGACTAAGATTCTTCTAAATCGTCTCAAGACTTTCATGTCATGTCTAATCATTGAGAATCAATCAGCTTTTGTTTCTAGTAGACAAATCCGAGATAATATTATGGTGGCCCATGAGATTTTTCACCATTTGAAGTTGAGCAAGTCTGGTGACAATTATGCATTCGGTTTAAAGTTGGACATGAATAAGGCATACGACCGCATCGAATGGAATTTCCTTCGAGCTGTTCTTCTGAAAATGGGCTTTACAGATCGGTGGGTGAACTTGGTTATGAATTGTGTTACTTCTTCAACTTTCTCGGTCCTTATAAATGGAAAACCAGGTCCATTTTTCAAACCCTCTCGTGGCCTTAGACAAGGAGACCCCCTGTCTCCTTTCCTATTTCTTTTTGTAAATGATGTGCTGTCAAAAATGATTATCAAATCTTGTCAACAATCTCTACTACATCCAGTGACAATTGGCCCCCAAAATTTGGGAATCAGTCATCTCTTTTTTGCAGATGACTCACTGTTTTTTCTCAAGGCTTCTCTGCAAAATTGTGAGATGTTATCATATTTACTCCATACTTATTGCAGAGCCTTAGGTCAGCTCATAAATGTGGACAAATCATCCATCTATTTCAGTCTGAATACTCCAACAGAAATAGGTCATTTGCTTAGTTCAATCATGCAAATCCCAACTGTGACTGATCCGGGGAAATATCTAGGCCTCCTTACATTTTGGCCTCGTTCCAAAAAGCTACTCTTGGTTATATCAAGGATTCTATCACTAAGAAGGTGAAAGGTTGGAAGATGGCTACTCTTAGTCAGGCTGGCAAGAAAGTTCTTATTAAAGCTATTGCGACAGCAATTCTAGCCTACCCAATGGCTTGCTTCAAATTCCCAATTTCTCTCTACACCCAACTCAATGGGATTCTTGCAAATTTTTGGTGGGGAAGTCAGAACTCTAATGGTATGCACTGGAAATCTTGGGATTTTCTTTGTCTTCCCAAAAAAGATGGTGGTATGGGGTTTCGAAACTTGGCGGAATTCAACAACTCTCTCTTAGCAAAACAGACTTGGAGAATCTTTCAAAATCCTACAGCTCTTTGGGTCCGTCTTCTGTAACAACGCTATTATCCATCTAGCTACTTCCTTTCTTACTGCCAAAAAAGGTTCTTCTTCCTCTTGGATTTGGTCTAGTTTGCTCATTGTAAGAGATTTGATTCTTCGGGGTTCTCAATGGAATATCAGAAATGGTATTGACGTTAATATTTGTCGAGACCAGTGGATCCCTTCTACCCTCCATCAAGTCTTTTGTTACCTCAGCAATACCATCGCACCTCAGTGGCTTCCTTCATCAATTGGGATACCAACACTTGGAATCTAGTGGACATTGCACCCCATATATCTCCTGCTCAAGCTCAATTAATTTCTGCCATTCCAATTACTGATAGAAGAATTCCTGATTCTCTTGTTTGCACTCACACCAAAAATGGTGAGTTTTCTGTAAAGTCAAGGTATCATTTCCAACATTTGCAAGTGAATCGGGAATTAATTCAACATCCTCACAGGTCTCATAATATCTCGTCCCTCTTATGGAATTGGATATGGAAGTTGAAGACCACTCCGAGAATTAGGAACTTATCATGATGAGTCAATTGAACACTCTCTCCTGACTTGTCCTTGGATTGTAAGTGCTTGGTTTGCTCATGATTTCTCTTATAAAGTCCCTCTCAAAACCATTACTTCTTTTGACAGTTGATTATTCTCTGTGAGTCAATTAGAGAAATTGAGTGACTTTGCTACGCACATATCTTTCTTTCTCTGGCAATGTTGGAAACACATATGTGATTGTCTATTTAAACATATTCCTCCAGACCCTATCATGATTGCTTTGTCTTCTTATCATGCAGCAAATGAGTTTATTGCAGCAACCAAGCCTGGAATTCCCATTCTAAGACAACTGCAGCATCTTACTCAGTCTCCTCCTTGCCTCTCAAGATGGATTCCACCTCCTATGAATGCCATTCGAATAAATACTGATGCATCATGTTTTAAAGAGTCTTTTTATGTGGAATAGCAACAATTGCTTGTGATTCGAATGGTCTGTTGGTTGTGGGCAAAGCAAAAAAGACGATGGCCCCTTCTGCAATGGCTGCAAAAGCTTTGGCTATTAGAGAAGCTATGTACCTTGCCAACACTTTCTCATTGCAGGATATTTTCATTTCGTCTGACTCTCAAGATATTATTAACTCTCTTAGACAAAATAGCCCTGCTTCGGATTGGACAGCAGCTAATATTCTCTCTCAAGTCTGGTATCTCCATTCAACCCGACATTTTAACTGGTCGTGGACTAGTAAAAAGGAAAACAAAGCGGCACATATTGTTGCTTCGTTAGTCTACAGTGGGAGGTGTCCTCCTAACTGGGTTCAGCACCCTCCCTCCCACTTAGATGCAGTTCTTATTTTTGACGGTTTACCTGGACCTCCTCACTTGTAGAGGTTGTTGTTTGTGTTTTTCTTTTGTTGTTTCCCTCAAGGGTTCTTTTTCCCCTTGTGTTTTTGTTAATGATATTCCCCTTTGCCAAAAATAAAAAAAAAAAATTTCTCTTCCGTCCGAGTTGTGTTGTCAGTCGTCACCTTGCACTGGTGGATAACAAAAAAAAAAAGAAGTGCTAAATACTAATTACTACCCTATAGTTTGGGTCCAAAATCAATTCAGTCCCTGAACTTCTAATTTCATCAAGAACACCCATGTACTTTCAATTTTGATCTAATAGGTCCAATTTGTTAGTTTTCCGACAATTAAGTCATTTAACTTGTTGACGTGGCTCATATATGGCCTATGTTTTATGATATGGTATTGAGGTGACATGCATAGTCAATTTAGGAATGAGTTCCACTATTAGATATCTATCAAATAAATAGTTTTTTTTTTTAACAAATAATCCAACTATAACTTGAACCCATCACAAAATATTAACGAATTAGACCTATTAGATCAAAATTGAAAGTACAAATGTGTTTTTGATGAAATTAGAAGTCCAAGGACTGAATTAATTTTGGACATAAACCACAGGGTAGTAACCAGTAATAAGCTCAAATAAAAAAGATAGAATTAGCAGTCTGGCAATGTAATTTTGAATAAATAATATATATCATTATCTCCTTAATTTTCTGTACCTATCCAACTGTCAGTTTAGGTAAGCCTCCGAGGTACTCGTGAATCTTGTATTTAAATCCATATGGATTAATTGTACACAATATCCACTTTTGCTGTGTTGATAGATGTCAATGAAATTTTTTTATTTTTTTATTTTTAACCAAGCAATGATATTTCTTGTATTTGGCTTTGCTATGGAACTTCCAAATTTTCAGTGAAGCTGATGAATGAGTAAAATGATTCCAAATTTGCAGCGAGTCAGTGACTAAAGATCGATCAACATCCAAATTTAAGACTTTTCCACCAATTCAGAATCTAATCTGATTGAACTAATAATTCATGCATAAAGACATTTCCATTTGCAAGGACTAATAATACAGTTTATAAGACAGTACCACTACTTGTCAAAGTCATTCACCCTTTGGCTGATGATCGTTCCTACTTCTGCTCAAGAAATTCCAATCAGTGGATTAGAGAGAAACACAACAACACATATCCGTGAGCAGCTTTGTCCCCAGCGGCAAAAGCTTAATCCATATTAGAGTGACCATGAAACCAACTCTCGCTTCTCTCTACCTTTTCTTGTTTCAGCATATGGTCACGTTGATCATATCCAGAGAGTGGCGCCATATATACACTCCCACCGATGATATTGCTCTCAATTGTGGTTCCTCAAGCAACCAGTCTAGTAGTATTAGCAACTGAATTTGGACAGGAGATATCGACTCAAAACTTTACCTCGTAGAAGTACAACAAGCTGATTATATGTCCCAAGCCAGAAAAGCACCACCTCATTCATCCTCTACCAACCAAGTGGCATACACCACATCACAGATTTCCCGCTCTGAGTTTAGTTACAGCATCCCCCTAACTACCGGCCAAAAGTTCATTTACTTGTATTTCGATTTTGTTTCCTATCCCAACTTCACTCGGTCAGATGCCATCTTCTTTGTCACAGCAGATGGCTATGCCTTTCTTAACAACTTCAATGCTTCTCTTATTGCAGATGTTGAATATGTGGAGACAATATACAAGGAATTCTGTTTGAATATTGAAACATCTAATACTCTATCTCTACCATTCAGTCCAAGCAGGACAAGCTCGAGTGCATACGCCTTTATCAATGGAATTGAAATTATGTCAATGCCAGCTAAACTTTACTACTTTGTAGCTGCAAGTACTGGGGTCAAGTATGTGGGAACCGAAGTCAGCTATCAAGTTGAAAATAGCACAGCTCTGGAGATGGTCTACCGAATCAACATCTGCAAAAGCCAAGTTTTACCGAACGAAGACATTGGCATGTACCGGTATTGGGATGCCACTGATGAGTCTTACTTGGATGATATGAGTAGAAAATACATCGTTATACAGATGACCACAAGCAAGCAACTCAAATTTGACAATGTATCCAAATACACTGCGCCAAATATACGGAATGGGCCGTTCAATGGTGAGGAACAAAACCATCAACAACAGCTACAATCTCGATCACCTGGGGACTTGTAGATTACAAATTTTCTTACTTGGTTCGGTTCCATTTTTTTGAGTTAGCCATTGATATTACCTTTATGGGAGGCCGACAGTTGCTAGTCTACATTGCCAATCAATCTGTTGAAGAACAAGCGGACATTGTCATGTGGGGTAGTGGAAATGGGATTCCAATATACAGAGACTATATCGTGTTCATGTCTGGCATGGGAGGCCACAATAAAGTAATGTTAAACTGAATGAGCAATCAATCCAAGATCAATTCACAAGATCATAAACACATTGCATATTAATCAATACAAGATGACCCAAAACAATATGGATTGGAGGCCTACCTTTTTCAGTGTTGAGACCCATTGCAGTAGCAGCAGGCGACCTTGACGGCAAACACAATTAAGTTTATCTTCTCCTCAGCTATGGATTCAAGCACCTTTCCATAGGGCTTAAGGCTTTGTTACAGAGAGAGCAGGGACCAAAACATCTTATTTATATTGGCTAATGATCCCAAGAGTCCTCCCATAAAGACGTTTCTTAGATCAATAAGAAACCTAATGCATCACTAACTTAGATTACATTGTAATCTAACTAATGGAGTCCTAATTTATGAGTTGATATAATTAACTCGATAGATCTCTAGGTATGTGTACTTTACATATATCTCCTATATATTAATGAACAGAGTTCTAATTCATCTTTTATACTACATTATAGATGATGATAGGTCCACATTTAATCTAACAAGTAAATCTTTTTATCTCATTGCAAGTGAATCCAACAGACTGGCAGAGTAAATATAGTGATGCAAGCTTAAATGGGATTGAAATCTTCAAACCATTTGACTCTAATGGCAATAATATCGATCCAAATTCAGACAAACCACCAAAACAATTGCACAAAATTTCTAACAAGTCGACTCCTATGATTGCCATTGTTGTAGGTGTACTTTCCAGCATATTAGTGTTCTTTGTCCTCAGATTTTTTATCATCAGCAAAGATGGAAAGCTGAGGACTCGAGAGCCAGAAACAAGCTGGCGAAGTCTGTCATAACCCTTGGATCACCTTTGCTACCTTATTTGTGTCATTACTTTTCTTTGGCAGAGATCAAGGCTGCCACCAAAACTTCAATGATACTTTCATTATTAGAACTAGAGGATTTGGCAACATCTACAACGGATGCATCTCAAGGTGGGGTCACTCTAGTTGCAATCAAAAGATTGAAACTAGTCATCTCAGGGTGCCCACGAGTTTAAGATGGAAATCGAGATGCTCTCCCAACTCCGTCATCTTCATTTGGTTTCGCTCATTGGATATTGTGTTGATAAAGGTGAGATGATCTTGGTGTATGACTACAGTCAAACATAATAAAGGCAAAGAGAAAGTTTGAGAATTTCTGATGTATATTGATTTCTCCAAAAATAGAGTATATATAAAAAGTATGCAGAAACCTAATAGGAAAGTGATTACCTAACTACATCGTAATATACTCCCCCTTAATTACATAACATTCTAAATAATTACACCATCCTAATTACATAACAATTGCTACAATCAAGGGATAGAATTGAAGGAGTGACTCACTCCAACACTCCCTCTCAAGTTGGAGCATACAGATCACGTATGCCCAACTTGTCAAGTGAGTCATAAAATGCCCTACTAGAAATTGCCTCGTGAGAATGTCTGCCAACTGCTCCTCATAAGGTACAAAGGGAAAAGAAATAATCTGCTGAACCAACTTCTCTTTAATGAAATGTCTATCAACTTCCACATTTTTGGATCTATCATGCTAGACAGGATTATGAACAATTTCAACTGCATCTTTGTTATCACAAAACAAGGGCATGGCCTTTTTTGTTTGAATCCCAAATCCCTCAACAAATGCCTCAACCATAACATCACACAAACTCCACAGGTCATTCCTCTATATTTTGCTTCAGCATTAGAGCGGACCACCACTTTCTACTTCTTACTCTTCCAAGTAACCAAATTCCCACCAACAAATGTAAAGTAACTAGAGGTGGATCTCCTATCAGTTATACAACCTGCCCAATTCGCGTCTGTATACCCCAAAACATCTAAATGCCTATGCTTAGAGAACACCAACCCCTTGCCTAGGGCAGACTTCAAATACCTCAAATCACAGCTTCCATATGAGCCTTACTAGAATTATGCATAAACTGACTCACAACACTAACCGCATAAGCTAAATCTGGTCTAGTGTGCGACAAATAAATTAATCTCTCAACTAACCTTTGATATCTGGCCTTGTTTGTGGGTACCTTATCCGGATACTCAGCTAATCGATGGTTCTGTTCTATAGGTGTATAAGCCGGTGTACAATCGAGCATACCTATTTCTGCTAAGAAATCAAGAATATACTTTCTCTGGCTCAACATAATACAATTTTTTCCTCGAGCAACTTCAATCCCCAAGAAATATTTTAAACACCTCAAGTCTTTCATCTCAAACTCTGTAGACAACTCTCTTTGCAACTTCTTCATCTCCTTAAGATCATTACTTGTCACTACCATGTCATCCAAATAAATAATTATAACCGTGACTCTACTTTTCTGATGCTTAAGGAATAGAGTATCATCAGAGTTGCTCTGCCTGTATCCAATCCGTTTTATAAATGTTGTGCGCCGACCAAACCAAACTCTTGGGGACTGTTTGAGGCCATATAGAGACTTCCTTAGATGACACACCACCCTGGTCCTAGTGTAAGTATCATACCCTTGAGGTAAGTCCATGTAGACTTCTTCATTCAAATCACCATGTAAGAAGGCATTCTTAACATCAAACTGTTGAAGAGGCCAATCAAGATTAGCTGCTAGAGACAAAAGTACCTGAATTGTATTGATTTTTGCTACTGGGGAAAAGTTTCATCATAGTTCACGCCATACTTTTGGGTGTAATCCTTTACTACTAGCTTTGCCTTATATCTGTCTACTAAACCATCAGAATTGTTCTTCATTATATACACCCACCTGCACCCAACTTTTTTTCTTTCTAGGAGGTAGTGATACTAACTCCCACGTTTAATTTTTCTCAAGTGCATCCATCTCCACGGCCATTGCTTTTGCCCACTTCTCATCCTTCATTGCATCCTGCAGTTTACTAGGAAGTAACACGGAAGATAATTGATTCACAAATGCTACATGTGGTTTAGACAACCTATGAGTACACACATAATTAGCTATAGGGTATTTGGTCTTAGCATACAAACTTGGTTCATTTTTCTTGAGAGGCTGACCACGATTGAACCGTTTTGGTAAGACTCGTGTTTGAACATATGTAGAATCAATTAAAGGAGTAATACTATTAGACAAAGGTGGGTTACAGGACAAAGGAAAACTACTACGTACCTCAGATGAAGATTGAACAAGGGAGACCGTTGATGGAGATAGAGAGACTGAACGATTAGGGGCTTCGTCTTGAAGGGTAGATGATTCAACAATTATCTTTTCTGTTTCGAAATTCACAACCCTCTGTTCTGCAATTGCATTCTCTGTTTCAGAATTCAAAAAAATCTGTTTAGCAGTTGCATTTTCTGTTTCAGAATTCACAATGCTCTGTTTGACAACTGCATTTTCTGTTTCAGAATTCATAATGCTTTGTTTGCAATTGCATTGTCTGATTCGGAATTCACAATGCTCTATTTGGTAGTTGCATTTTTGCCGAGATTAAAGGCTGGAAAGGAAAGGGTGGTTGTGGTGGGAAGGTTGGGCTCATTGTCATTGAGTGCAGAGGTCGTTGGCCCTATTTGGTACTGTCCTTTATAAAAAACATTCTGCTCCCCCTGACTATGAGTCATAAAAGGTGGAAAATAGCGTGTATCCTCATTGAATGTCACATCCATAATGACATAAAATTGTCGAGAGGGAGGATGATAACACTTGTATCCTTTCTGATGAGTCTCATACCCGACAAAGACACACTTGAGAGCCCTTGCATCTAACTTGGAATGTTGATTCTTATGAAGATGGACATAGGCTACACAACCAAAGACACGAGTAGGAAGAGTATTAAGAGATAGGATAGAGACATAACTACAATACCTCAAATAGAATATGACCTTGAAGAGAGGAAGATGGGAGACGATTAATGAGATGGGAGGCACACAACACTGCCTCTCCTCAAAGGTATTTAGGCCTATTGGCACTAGGAAGAAGGGCGCGACCAATGTCTAACAAATGACGATTCTTCTGTTCAGAGACTCCATTCTGTTCTAGTGTTTGTGGGCAAGTGGTTTGGTGAATAATTCCATGAAATAGAAAATAATCACGAAATGAATGATTAACAAACTCCTCCCATTATTAGACCAAAAGACCTTAATACGAGCATCATATTGGGTACGAACAAGATTATGGAATGTTGTAAAGGTAGAAAAAACTGCATCTTTTGACTTAAGCAAAACAACCCAAGTTAATCTGGTGAAGTCATCAATGAATAAAACAAAATAATGCATTCCTGAAAGAGTTGAATTTTTAGAAGGTCCCCATAAATCGGAATGAATTAATTCAAAAGGAGTTGTACTAGACTGAAAGCCAAAAGGATAACTAGACCTATGACTCTTGGTTGGCGAACATGTTTCACAATGTAGACTAGAATCACTTATTCCCAAAAAAAGGGAAGGCATGGACTTCTTCATGACACCAAAGGATGGGTGGCCCAAACGGTGATGCCACAACCACAATTCATTTATCCGATCAGAACTCAATGTCAGGGCAACAGGACTTTGTGGAATTGATGGTGCTTGTGTCGGTCCTCCGTACATGCAATCCAAGTGAAACAGTCTCTCCTTCATATCTCTTTTGCCAATTATCATCTGAGTGCACAGATCCTGAAAGATGACATACATAGGATAAAATGTGATAGAGCATTTGTTTTGTGTGTTTAGTTGAGACACATATAAAAGAGATGAGATAAAAGAGGGTACATATAGGACATTATAAAGAGTAATGGACGGTGTAACATGAACTGACCCAATTCCTAAGACCGAAAATGACTCACCATTGGCATTAGAGACATGTGTTATGGATGGGGAGGACAACTTGATGAAGAAAGACTTATCATAGGTCATATGATCATACGCACCAGAATCAATTATCTATGTATTACTACTAGTAAAGCCAGAAACATTTAAAGCGACACCAATTTTACCTCGATTCTCCTGGGTTAGGGAAATATTACCCTTAGTTTGATCTTGACCCTCCACACCATAGAAATCAGGTTCTTGGATTGCCGCCTTGCTTTTCTGACCATTGTTACTTCTTTTCCAACCAAAGTTATTGGAGTTGAGTCTTAGCAACTTGGGGCATTAACTCTTGGAGTGTCCAATAGTTTTACAATAGTTGCAAGTCACCTGACTGTTGAACAATGAATTAAGGGACAAATATGCCATTCTTCTTCTTCAAGCAGCAACATAAACCACAAAATTTGACATGGCTAAGGAAGGAGAGGTTGACCGCAATGTATTGCAAACTTTAGGGTTTTAAGGAAAAAGGAACAGAGGATGAAGACAAAGGACAAACTCTTAAAGATTACAAAGACAATTTTGCAGCGGAAACAAACGAACAGAGTCCAGACGGATCTCTGCTCTGATACCAAGTCAAACAAAACAAAGGCAAAGAGAAAGTTTGGGAATTTCTGATGTATATTGATTTCTCCAAAAATAGAGTATATATACAAAGTATGTAGAAACCTAATAGGAAAGTGATTACCTAATTACATCGTAATATACTCCCCCTTAACTACATAACATTCTAAATAATTACACAATCCTAATTACATAATAATTGCTACAATCAAGGGATATAATTAAGGGGTGACTTACTCTAACAACTACATGGCCCATAGAACCCTCTATAACCATCTCTACCACACCAATAACCACCCTCCATAATGCATATCAGCAACTATCTTCTCTGAGATTAACAACCTAAGTGGGAGATGATGAGCGTCATTGTCATTTCAAAGAAATGAAAGCAATATGGACATAATCATGAACATGTAAGTGTATTGCATTATATATATGTACAGGATTGTTAGGAAAACCAATAGAATGCAATATTACTTGCAGTGCCACTTTCAAATCACATTACACTTTGTTAAGCAATGGTGAGTTTCTTTAGATTTTGAAGGATATGGTTGGAGCATGGTGAGAACACTAGAATAATGTCATTAGCCACTATTAAATCAGTCAGGATTGCACCTGATCGATGTTAAAGAATGTGCTAATATCAGTTTGTGAAATAACCGATTTCTATTGTTATTATGGACATCAGTCACCAAATAAACCGATGTGAAAAGTTTCGTTCGAAAAATTTGTAAAAACGCGGAGGGACTAAGTTTGAAATGTTTGAGAAACGCAGGGTCTAAAAATTTAATTCCCCCCGTTATTTTTCCCACACGACTTGGATTGACTTTGAGTCATTCCCAACCCTAGCTCATTTTCACCTGACCTCCTCGTCTTCCTCCTCCGCCTCTGAGCAGCACCCTGCCCTTATCACTCGCAACCCTTATAACCTAATCTCTAAGCTTTAGCTGCTTTGCCTCCTCAACACCACAACCCTTCAGCACTGGTCCTTTTCTCTCTCTTTCTCTCTCTCTTCCCTTCTTTCTGTTTTCTCTTGTTCTGAATTTGAACAAGCCTTTGTTGACTTCGTAATCCAACAATCTGTTTCTTCTGTAAAACTCTAATTGTAGGCGTCGGAGAACCCTATTAGGGAAATCAAGGTCCAGAAGCCCATCCTCAACATCTCCGTTGGCGAGAGCGGCGATCCTCTTACCAAGGCCGACAAGGTCTTGGAGCAACTCAGCGGCCAGACCCCTGTTTTCTTCAAAGGTGAGATTTTTAGGGTTTCTCTGTTCATTTTTGTTTTAGGGTTTATGTGTTAGTGGGTTTTGACTGTGGGTGGGTTATAGTTGTGTGCAGCTCGGTACACTGTGAGGTCTTTCGGAATCAAGCGTAATGAGAAGATCGCTTGCTATGTTACTGTTAGGGGAGAGAAGGCAATGTCATTGTTGGAGAGTTGGCTGAAGGTAAAGGAGTATGAGCTTTTGCGTAAGAACTTGAGTGATACTGGATGCTTTGGATTCTGTATTCAGGAGCATATTGATCTTGGAATTAAGTAAGTGCTTTGATACTTTGACTTTGTCCTTGGAGGCTTTGCACTATGACTCAAGTAGAGGAAGTAAAGATTCTATTGAAACTTACTCCAATCCCAGCCTCCTAGGGGACACGTTTCTAATCTGTTCTGGGATTTGCATGTTTGATACTCTTTTTTGGGTTTGAATGAGTTATCTCGTATGTTTGGTAGGAGAATGTGAAGTTTGGTATGTCGGATTTCTTTAATAATGGTTTTTATGCAAAATGTTGAGTCTTTAGCTTCATTTTGATATTGGCTTTTGCTATTACTATGTTTGTCTTACTTTCTGCAATCAAGTTTATGTTTTTGCTACTGAGGATTGGAATTCTCAGCAGCGTATATTATGGGTTGGCATCAAGTTTGGTATTTGAGGCCTAGCAGAGCATATTAGTATTTGACTAATAGAATGATGACCTATGCCTTTCATTTTTCTTGCAAATCTGAATTTAGTGTTCTCTTAGCATACTTCTACCTATGTGATCGTACAGATTTCTTCAACTCTTCAACTCTTCAAAAAAGGTGACATTGACAACTTAATCCTATTATGTTAGACATTTCATTCTTAGTTGTAGGAATTGTTTGGCTTTCAAATCATTTTGAAAATGAAAAGAAATTTTGATATATATGTTCCTCTTGATATACCAATCCCCATTTTCGATTAACAAAGCTTGTTTCTTTTTACTTCCTCAGAGTTGCTTGTCTCAGGAGGGTGTTGTAATTTTCGTTGTTTCTACCACAGGCCAGGGTGACACTCCTGATTCGATGAAGGTTTTGCTTCTCAATTTTTGAATACCATTTGTTTATATGTGATTAATTAGTCCATGAAGTGTGGAAATTGATTTTTTTTGTTTATGTAAATGCAGGGATTTTGGATATTTCTATTGCAGAGAAATCTACGTAGGCAATGGCTGGAGGGACTTAACTGTACTGTTTTTGGATTGGGTCCTTCTAGTTACCAAAAATTTAACTGCAGTAGACGCTTTCCTACTTCGTTGTAATTTGGACCCTGAAGCATTCATCACTGTGAGTAGTTTTCTTGTGTATCAATTGAATGTAGAAGGCATTGTGCCTCACTTGTAAAATCTAGTAAAAGGTATAGATAAGAAAACCAAATAGGAAGGTAAACGATTGGGTTAAATGAGGCAAAAAGGTTATAAATAGGATACATTTTAACAAGAGAAAGATAATTATGAATGGTTGGGTTAAATAAGATCATTTATATATTCTTCAACTTCTCATATTTCCCTTGATGTTTTACAGAAGTGTAACATTGTATAGCATATGAAAGGAGTTTTGCATGTGAATATTAATGCAACTTTATTGATTTCAGGTCCATCCCTTAGAGACGGAGAATCAGCTTCTTGATACTCATGTTCCCATCAAATTAATTTTTTTTGTTGAGTTGACAATGGATATTGCATTAGGTTCCCCTAGACGTTATTTCTGTGAGGCAAGAATCCAGTATGTAATATTAGCAAGTTTCTTAGAGAGTTCTTTTTGCAGCTTATGTTACCTCCATATTGTTGGGTGCTTGGTTATGATCATCATCCAATTGGGTGTTAATTGTCACTTATTTGTATTTCGACTGTTTAGGCAATCATAAAAGTGATTTGAAGAATATGACAAACTTTTGATTTTTGCTAAATTGGTAATGGTGACATAACCTTCACTTCGAACATCTTGCATTTAAAACATACGGAATAGAAGGCTCATTAACAAACAATTTTAGTTGGTTTTAGTCATTAGTTACAAATGCATGTGCTCTTCATTGATCTGCCGTAAATATTTTTCAGGTCATGAGTATGTTTGCGATAGCTGAGCATGAAAAGGAAAGTTTTCAGTATTTTGTGTCACCTGAAGGAAGAGATGACCTATATCAATCCAATTAGAGGGAACAGAGGACTGTTCTGGAGGTGATGTCAAATCTAGTGATAAATTTCTTTGCTTCTTCCTTGGTTGTTTTTTTTTTTTCAGTAATTAAGTTTATATATGCAAATTCAGGTATCAGAGGATTTCCCCTCTGTTGAAATGCCATTTGAATGGTTGGTACAGTTGGTTCCTCCTTTGAAAACGAGGGCTTTCTCCATCGCCTCCTCCCCTTCGGTTCACCCTAATCAAGTGCACTTAACAGTGAGTGTAGTATTATGGACAACACCTTTCAAACGAAATCGAGCAAGTCTTTGTTCAAGTTGGCTAGCCAAGCTTGATCCCGAACAATGTATGGCACTTATTTTGACTTATAAAGCCGATAGTGAATGAATCAATGATTTGAATTACCATTTTATATGTTTATCTTTTGTGTCATAAACAGGTGTTCATGTTCCTATGTTTTCATATTCTTTTCTATAGAATTTCTTATGTTTGTTTTGTTGCGGATATTGTGTGCTCGACATGATTGCCTAGGTGGGTGCATATATTAGGTTTGTAGCTCTAATTAATCGTTTTATAGGCAACGAACCCTAGTTGCCATTAGGACTCATGACTTGGACACAATACAAGCTCCTTTCTCTTATGAGGTGGGCTTTTGTAATACTTGTTCTATTTGCTATTATATGTATTCTGCATTTTCTTATAGTATTTTGGATCATGTGGTAAATTTATTTCAGTTGTTGAGACCCTATGCTAAATTTATTTCAGATCTTCTATTTTGATATCAATTCTTTAGACCCTCTGGTAAATTTATTTCAGTTGTTGAGACCCTCTTTCTCAGTTTATAGATATCACTAATTTCATGTTATTTTGATATCTTTATTAGGTGAAGAACTTAAAAGCTGATGAACTCATGGAATTTTATCAAGTGAGTTCATTATGGTTTTTCTTTTCTTTTTCTGTTTCCTTTCTGAGGAAGGGTTTAGACCAATCAGAATTTAGCATTTATTAGACCATCGAATTACTTACTAGTATCCTGTTTTAATGAGCTAGTAATTATGCAGCGTGAAGACATGTGGTAAATATAGTAACTTGATCCCTTTTTCTCTTTTGCATCTTTTAGTCATATTTGAACTGAAGAAGTTCTTGCATATAATACAGAACTTCAAGGTTTTTCCTGTTATATATGATAACAACACGTACAATATTTTTCTTTTCTTGTACACATTGATTACTATGGTCATTTCTAATTGTCTTTCATACAGAGAGTGTATGTATTATTGCTTGTCCATGCAATATAGCACTATTGATAGGAAGTTTTCATTTTGGCAGAACTGTTTTGTCGTTACCCCCAATTATTAATGGTGCTCCTTCAGCTATCGCTTTAAAGACGACGAATGTTTTCATAGAATATACAACTACTGATTTGACAAAGGCCAAGATTGTTCTGAACACAATAGTAAGAAACTAAAATGAAACTTTGGGGTGCATTTATTTGCTAGTTATAGTTTTTTACTTTTTGGTTATGACATAATGTCTTACTGTTTTTAGGTGACAACTTTGATTATGTAGGGTACTCACTACGATTTCTCAGTTGCAATTGTTTTGTTTCTCATGGAGAACATTCCTGCAGTGTTACGTGGGCTCTGAGTTCTTTTAATTTACCCTCAGGGGGAACATTCCTGTAGTGTTATAAGGGTAAATTCATCACATAATCTTTCTAATAGCTTTTAAAAGAACATGGCTTTTGTTATAGTTGTTTTTGCTTTATAGTGATTATAGATAGTCTTAGGTTGGAATACTGCTGATGATATTATTGCACTTTCTCAATATGCAGAAAAAAAGAGTGCAGATAGTTTTGGTCTTTTGGGAGTCCATCTTAATACAAAGTAGGTCACATAAATTGCTTATGTCCTGTTTTTAACTTTCAAGAAAGAGGAAGAATAGTCCCTATATGGCTTTTCATTCCTCCATATATAGCACACAATGTATCTATAATATATGCTGCATATCTCATCAATAATTAAGACAATAACATTGATATACTGAGAGCATGTCAGTTTATTGTAATAACTTGGTGCGGTGAAAGTTTCTTATGCTTTCGTGTTTGATTATGTTTCAGGTCAATGAAGCATCCAACTATGCCCAAAGTTCCATATCCCCCAACATAAGAAGATCAAGTGCTACTTGTCATGGAATTGTGATGAGCTCCTACTCTTGTCAAAGTGAAGTTTGAAGAAGACAAGAAAGAAGCTTGCCTTATTTGTTTCTCACAGCCATGTTTATTGGATCATTATGAATAATTGACCCATTCTATTTTGTAGCCAAATTGTTTTGTAGTAGGTGAATTGGGGTTTTAGTTTGCCCATTTTATAATTTGTTAAGGATGATGATTTCAGATAAAATGCCTCAATATTCAAATCACTATTGTCAACCGTCGAAATTGCAATTTATAGCAGCAGCTACATATTTTGTGGACATCATCCACTTTATAGAATCTGATGTCTAGATATAAAGTTGAAATCGGTTTTAACCATAAAAACTGATGTCCAGTAACACAGATACATCAGTTCCAAAATGCAAATTGATGTTACTAAAATATACAAACATTGATTTTTTTGTCAAAAACGACATATTACTGAGTACCAGACATCGGTTCCAAAATGAAAATCGATAATACCTTCAATATACATACATTGATTTTTTGTCAATAACGATATATTACTGAGTACCAGACATCGTTTCTTCAGTAGAAACGATGTGCAATAGATAATTAACATCGTTTTTTCCTTACGCACTAACGTTAATCTAAGTAAATATATCGGATCGTATAATAATAGACTTTGTATATTGAATATAAAATCGTGCTATATGTGGCAAATTATGCTTCAAAATCATGAACAACAAGAAATGTTTATGGAACCGATGTCTGTAACAGTATCAGTCATCATTTCTTAAATCAATAACGATGTTAAAATGCAAACTTGTGCTGTATGATCTATATTTCTTTAAGCATTAAATATAATAAAATGAGGGTTTAAAAATAGTAAAACATGCAAGTTTGTTATCATTTAAACCTGTTTACATCGATTTCTAATGAGGAACCGATGTGTAAACTAATACTAGACATCGGCTAAAAACCGATGTCTGGATTTTCCGGATCTTTCTCAACACCCACTAAGACATCGGTCGGGTTTTTGTTTCTCATCGGTTTTTGGGCGATGTCTGGGGCCATATTCTAATAGTTTTTTTTGGAAGCAATGTTGGAACTTAGTTGGTACGCATGGTTGTTCATTATCTATTTTTCAACATAAACTACGAGTTTTAGGTAAAGGTCTTCGAACTTGAAATTGGGAGGTTTTTAGGGATGTTCATAGGTGGGTCGACTCTGCCTCGCTGAGTTGGTCTATATTCAATAAGTTATATCTACTACTGGAGGCTCTGATGTAGATTTTGCTAAGGAGTGTAAGCTTCAGGCTAATTTGTCAGAATCCTTACTTTTGCAAGAGTTATTTTGGAAGGAAAAATCTCATTTGCGTTGGCTTTCTTAGGGTGACCATAACACATCTTTCATTCATGCTATGTATTGGGCAAAACGGTCTCGCTTCTTTATTAATCTACTTAGAGATAGTGATCACGTTTTTGAAGATCCTTTTTGTAATACCCGCAATTTTCATTTTACATTCGAATAATTGTGTTGAACGACTATTATGCAATTTCACGAATATTATTCGATAATAATTCACTTTTAGAATTATCGAAGTTTCGAAACGATTATTTTTTAACAAAAAGCTCGAAATGCTCGGTTTGAGAAATCGACTTTTTCTACGTACAAAATTTGGAGAAACTTCCTTCATGAAAGTTGTAGAGCTCATCGATACGAGTCTGTACACGTGAGGAACACAAAGATCAGATTTTTTCTGAATTAGTTATCGAATTTAGAAGATTTTCCGAAACTTGTATATATAGGAAAAAACCCTAGAAATTTTTGGAAACCCTATTTTTTTTCACCGGCCTCCCTTCCTTTTTTGGAAAGAAGACTGTTCATTCTCTCTCTCACTCTCGCGTCGTTCTCTCTCGGCCGAAAGCCAAAACAGAGCACGGATTCACCATGCTCCCATCTCCTCCTCCTGCCACCACTCGAGCTGCAACCACTTCCAGGAGCTTCGCCTCGACCTTGCGCAGCTGCCAAAGGCAGCCTTGCGCCGCGACACGGCCGGTAGCGGCGGCGGCACGGCCCGAACTGAAAATGTGTGTTTTCGGTTCGATCTCGATATCTCGAGCTACAGACCACCATTTCACTTGATTCTTGGCTCATTGAACTCGCCTAAACTTCCTCTACAAGCACCAAGAAGGGACGGAACTGGGTTGAACGTTTTCACGTTCGTCAGAGCTCGACCCCGTACGGATCGAAACAACCAACTTTCGATCCAAATATCTCGAGCTATACACGATCGTTTCTTGTGATTCTTGGCTTGTTGAGTTTGCAAGGAAGTTCTGAACAAGTTTTCAAAAGGGATTGAGGCGTGAGGTTGCAGTTTTCACGTCGGTTTTCAAGCTCGCCGGTTTCTGGAAATTTTTCGGCCGCCGACTGTAATTGGTACTTTTGGATCGCTTCCCGTCATTTTTGGTCTTGTGCTAGTTATGAAAGTTGCTCAGAATAATGAAACGAAGGGGACAAGCTCGGCCCTGACACCATTGGTGGTGGTCGGTGGCTGCTCTGTCCCTAACTCCGGCGGCCCTTTCCGGTCACCTCCGGAGGTCTAAAATTTGGTTTCTGTCCATTTTATGATTCTATGTTTCAATACGATCATTTCGGCATATTATACCCATTTTTTGGATATCGTATGAATTAGTTATGAATTTTGTGATTTCGATCGATTTTGATCATTAGATTTGTGATCTGTGAAATTAGGACCGTCCGATGAACTTATAATTTTGATATGATGATCATATGACTGTCCCAGAGGCTTTGTGTGGTCATGGGTGAAGATCCGACCGTTGGATCTTCGTATATGTGCAAAACGGTAATTAGGGGAGCGATTCGTGAGAATCCGCTCGTCGGATTTTATTGTAAATTAGAATCCGGCCGTTAAATGGTAGTTCAATTATGTGTTGGAATTATTGGCTAAATTCGAATCACATTTGATTAGGTGATCGACAGATTGTATTTGAGTAGGCTATTTCGGCATTAATTATATTGTATTGAAGACGCAGCGGGAGTATCGAGGTGAGTAAAAACTCACATGGTTCATATTATGAAACCGAGCGTTTTAAATTTAATTATTTATGGTAATTGTGTGAAAAATATTTGCGGATTAAATATTTGTTTTAAAATTTCATGGACTTGAATCACCACGGTCCATAGGTAAGTAAAATGAATTTTTGATTATACAAATGAATTTCATGATTTTCTTGTGTGAACTATAGATGGTATTAGTGGTCATTCCTGAGTGGATGATTACGTATATATATATTTACATGGAAAATATATATTGATGAGTGGATTGTTGAGTGATGATATGATTGAGTTGAATTGATGAATTGATTATATTTCAATTGTGTAATTCCATAATAATATGGTGTATATTGGTTGGGTCGATTTCAGTATGTGATATTATATGTTGTGCTCATTTATGGGTTTAGGGTCGACGTAGTGACCGGTGTGGGATAATCGGACGCTCTAATCCTGGGTGGATGATGGGATACGATTAGTTGAGTATGTGGAATTATCGGACGTTCTAAATATGTATATAGGTATACATATTGATGAAATACGATAATGATAAATATGTCGGATGCCATAACCTAGGCCAGGTGACGGGCTACAATTCAGTTAGAGCTCTAGTCTGTCATGTACCGTATTGTTATAAATACGATGTGTGAGGTTTTGTGGAGAAACATGTGAGTTGGGATTGTCTTGATTTATTGTATTGATATTTGATTGAGATTGTTAATACTTCGTGGTTGTGGAAACGGATGAGTGTTGACTTGAGTAGAATTGATTATGATTAAATTAAACAACAGTCTTTCCTTTTACTCATACGAGCTTTCATAAGCTTACTGGGTTTTGTGTTGTTGTAATCCCGGTACACTATTCAAATGGTGTAGCGGATATTCCTGCAGGTCAGGATAATCAGGGAGGTGACCGAGCTACTTAGGTGTTACAGCAGTTTTTGTTATTTCATTTAGTTGTGAGGTGTGTACGCTCATTTAGAGCTTTACAGTTCATTTTGGATTTGAGTTGTAATAATTAACTGAGACTAAATTCGGTTTTGATTTTATTTCGTGTGGTGAGGATGTTAAGAAAAAAAATTGCAGGTTGATTATTTTGAGTTTGTAGTAATTTCATGTTTCGGATTTTGAATTTTTATTCTAAAATTCGGGGCGTGACACTCTTGCTATTCAAAATCATATAAGTGCATTATTATGATCTTTTTGCTAACCAGGCAAGTTCTCATGGTCTTATTAGTTGGGTTATTCCTTGTATAGTTACTGATGATGAGAATGTGTCTCTTACAGCTATTCCTTCTTCAAAGGAGATTCTCTTGGCAATAAAGGGCATGGACCTAAATAGTGCTTCTAGCCCTGATGGTTTTAATGGGCATTTTTCCATTGCATGTTGGGATGTTGGTGGTACATGTGTAACCAGTGCAGTTCCCTTCTTCTTACAACATGGTACTTTACTAGGCTCTTTTGATTCAAGTCTTATTATTCTAATTCCAAAGGTGGATCATGCAGATTTTATTAAGCAATTTCGACCTATTGCACTTGCAAATTTTGTTTTCAAGATCATCCCAAAGATTTTGTCTATTCTACTTGCTTCTATTGCTTCAAGAATAATTTCTCCACAATAACATGCTTTTGTTCCAGGACGTAATATTGCAGACTGTATTGTTACGACATCAGAGTATATTAATTTGTTGGATTATAAATGTAATGGAGGGAATGCAGCTATAAAATTGGATATAACAAAGGTCTTTGATACGCTTTCTTGGGATTTCCTTATTTGTATTTTAGAGGCTTTCGGTTTCAACCAGATGTTTGTTTTGGGTGAGTGCTCTCCTATCTTTTGCAAAGCTCTCCTAATTAGTTAATGGCAAGTCAGTGGGTTACTTCTCATGTGGATGAGGTGTACAATAGGGAGATCCATTATCGCTGCTCCTTTTCTGCTCAGCAGAGGAGGTTCTAAGCAAGGGACTTGCTATGCTTTTGAATAGCAGTAGGTTGCACCCAATTTCTTATCCAAGAGGGGTATTGGCTCCTTCACATGTCTTGTTTGTAGATGATGTGATTGTTTTCTGTCGAGGTGATAAGCGATCATTGCATATGGTTGTGTCATTTTTTTGAGGAGTATGGGCATAATATAGGCCAGGTGATTAATAAGGCTAAGTGTTATGTTTTTCTTAGCAAGCATATTCAATCCAAAAGAGGTTGTAACTTTCAATAAGATCTAACAAAAACTCGTACAACATTTCGGTGGATGGTCACCAAATCCAACATTTGGTTGGAATTTGTCAATATTATTTTAGTAGCCTTTAACTGAAAAAAGTCAACTAATTACTTTATGGGGTTACGAGTCTTTTGACTGAAAATAATACAATATATGATTGAATGGCTTCAAACGGAAATGCCACTTGGTCGGCATTGGAACTTTTGTGATCCCACATTGAACAATTGGCTTAAGTTACTATCGAGTAAAAATTGCACATAGTGAGCGAACATGTTACCTAACATAATTTCACTTGTATTCTTTTAGTTAATAGAGTTTGTTGGTATACATACCTCTCAAGTACAAGTACCGAAAGTAAAAGCTCATCTCGCCACCAAAGAAAAGAAAAGACACTCCCAAGCAGGGATCCCGATACCCCCTTTGGACTGTATCGGGAACCCAATCCTCCCACACCGAATGCAAGGAGACCACGCTCCTCCAAAATCCCCTACAAATGAGTCATTCCCGACGTCCCAAAGAGGTAACTGTTTACTATCGCTTTCCATTATATTTATCTTATAACGATACTGACTTAGGCATCGGAGCATTAAAGGCCGGCACACCCGGTCTTCCCTCTGACCTTTATTTGTTTTACAGATAAACAAGACCGATAGCGATACGAAGCTAGACATCCGTGATTCCGCTGGACTAAACCACCATCTATACAGCTGAAACATTTGGCGCTAGAAGGTGAACCGTAATATTATTGTCATCATTCCTAAAAAGTTGGAGTCAACGTTCTGGGAGGAAGGTGGTGGTTTGGAGCAATATACCTCTTGGTTTTTGGGGGTTTATTTTTTGGTTGTTAGGTCAAATAATTCCTTACTCTTTTGAGATAGGGTTTAAGACTTGATCGTGTTGTTATGCGTTTTCTAAGGTGTTATTCCCAGGAACTATGTGCTTTATTTTTAGTGCCTCCTAGTTATCAACATGATGGTAAATTGCCCTTTTAGATGATCTGGTTGTTTTGGCCTTTTGAGACACAATGTGAAGATGATGAAGTGGTTCTTCTTGATGTTGGTGGCCTTCTTGTATTATGACATTATGCTTGGTTACCTTTTATTATAGCTCGCAGGTATGGCCGTAAAGTCTAGCTACAGGTTAGACTCTTTTCAACTCATGGATCTCATTAATAATGATTAACCGTAACTATATGTCATGGTAGAAATATGTGTCGTGGTGTTTAGGCCACAACCAGTCATTCTAATGTATTGAAATCTATTCATTCATTAAATAAAGTTTACTTTTTTCTGTTAAAAGAGATTCATTCATGAATTCTTTGTACGCACCGATTGTATAATAGTCATAGTTATATTTAAGAGAATTCGTCAGTTACTCGGTATATGTAAACCAAAACAGAGGAAATGCATCAAAATTACACTTGAAATATTAAAATTCTTATAAAACAGTTACAACAGTTCAGCTTAACAATATAAAATTATCAGAAAGAAAAATATATAAATAAAAAAATATAAAAAAAACCCTTTGCCCGTTAATTTGTTTCTATCCGGTCGTGGCAAGACGCCAGTGGATGATTGACCCCAAAAAGTCATCGTTGACTATGAAGCTCTCAAAAAAAAAAAAAAAAAAAAAAAAAAAAAATATAAGCAGGAGTCGTACGCCACTCCAGGAGATGAATCAGTCGCTTTCGAGACCATCACTCCCTCACTCTCTCTACTCACTCGGATTCTCTCTCTCTCTCGCTTTCACTATTTTTCTTTCCCTCGCTTTCCTCTCTCTCTGCCTTTCCTTTTCCCCAGAGCCCGATTTATTCCCTTCCCACACAATCAATCAATCACAGCTTTGAGAGCCTCGGATTAACCGATACCCCAGAATCTCGGGAATCACAACACTCTCTCCCTTTGGCCACATTCTCTCGTCCTCTACCTAACCTCACCGCCATTGCTCTCACCTCTCTCCGACCTCGATTCAGATACCTGCAATTTCAGCTCGCCACCGACGCCGGCCACTGAACTGGTCTCAATCGACGGCTGCGATTTCGGTTTTTCTAGAAGCTCAGGCAATGGGAGCTGCCGTGGAGGCTAGGGTTTCGGCAGGGAAGGCTCGATTGAGTCGTTGATGTTGCGCATGGAGAGGATGACTGCCGATCAGGCGAAGGCGGGCCCACTCGAAAGGGACATTCATTTGGTAAATTTTCCTTCTCTCTCGAGCTCGGTTTCGCTTTTCGAGTTGAAATTGGAGGTGATTGTTGACTGAGAAGCTTCAGATATAATCGTTTTTGACTTTTATTTCGTCTTATAGGTTTGGTAGTTTTTCAGTGCTGCTTAGTTTTGTTTGAGTTTGGACTAGAGCTGTATTGATGAAATAGGTGAGTTAGATATGTTAAAATAGCTTATGCTGGCATTAGTGTTCTCAATAAGTTAAAATTATAGTAGATTATTGAACGACAAGCTTCCGATATTATCGGTTTTATAGCTTAAGCTGCATTGATGAAATAGGTTACTCAAATTTGCTTCACTTGACTTATCTTCATATATAAGCACGTAATTGCACTCTTAATAGCTTTTCCTGGACAAACTGTATGGTTTCAGTGTGCATTATTGGATTGTGTTAGTGAATTTTTTGGGAGCCGTATATACACCTAGGAGAAAACTCGGATGTTTCTGTCTACATTTCCATATGACATTTATGGCTGCGTGGTTTAGTTTCTATGCTGCTTCCCTTCAGCTATGTGCGCATGGTTGTGCGTGTGTGTGTGAAGGGATAAGGAAAGAAAAAGAAAAAGAAAGTTAAATGAATGGAAAAAAAAATGATAGTATAAGATTGCAACCACTTTGCAGCAGATGGAGTGATTGACTAATATCTAGTGAACTTGGGTGAAGTTGCTTGATGGCCGGAATAAAATTAAACTCGATGAACAGCTGTGTACATATCCATAAATGGAAAGGCTTCACAGATGATCAAATGAAATGACATGATATCACATTGGTAAAAGGCAATAATTGTCTGAATTCACTTAAATAGACATGGCATTCCTTACTTCTTCAGATGGAAAGGGAAGGCTTCTTAGATACGCTCAATATGTTTAATGTTTGGGTTGGTGCTCCTTGTTTTAAACAGTGTAGAAAGAGATCCCCACTAAATCAAGTTCTATGGTACTTTTTATAAATATATATATATATATATATTTTTTTTTTTTCCAACACAATTACTAGATTGCAATACATCTGGAGTTTGTTCTAATTCATGTTCTCTGTTCATTCTTCAAAACAGGCCATCACTGCTCTAAAAAAGGGGTCACAATTACTGAAGTATGGACGCAGAGGAAAGCCCAAATTTTGTCCTTTCAGACTGTCCAATGTATGTCCGAATGAACTTGAGATTAATAAAGTAATCTAAGTGTGTTGTCATGTTTCTTCTTCTTTGTTGCATATTGCATATTGCTCGTGCTCTTGTGTTTCTGTTTGATTAGTGCCTTAAGATCGGTCGATAGGGCAATTTTTATTATTATTTTTTGCTTCACTTACTTTGTATTGTACTATATGACATGTCAAAAGGGATATTCTATGAAACATTTAACTTCTTACTTCTTCAAAAGTCAAACTGAAATCAGGAGAAAATTAAATCTATTGATGAAATCATAAAATTTCTATATACATTGTTATTGTTTATGTATGTCAGATTCTTAGCCTGCGATGTTTAAATCAGGACTAACATTCAAACATCATTCTCCCTAAATGGTTATGATTCATTGTCTGGCAACATAAAATGTAAGACTGTGTGGCTGAGGAAAAACTACTACCTGTATATATTAAGAAACACTGACAAGGATACCTCAAGGCTGGGACTAGGTATTTCCAAATGAGAGCCAGAACCCAAAGGTTTTGTCTACCTAAAAGCCTCAACACATACAACAAAAAGTGATGCATGTTCCCCCTGATCTTATAAATTGCATGAGTGTCCAACTAAGGGATCATCTACTGATAGCGTGACAGGTGATATGCTGCAAGAGTAAGATGGGCAGGCCACATAGGTGAAAGCCAATATCTGTCATCACTCTATAGAGTTAGGATGATATCTTAGATATTCATCTATTTCAGCAATGCCTGCAGTAATGTGAGATGATACAAGTCCTTTTACATGCTGCTTATAGGAATAAAAGGGTAAAAAGAGCATGAATAGGATGACAAAACAATGGGATCGTTTTTGCTCAATAAAGAAGTATTCCTGAAAGGAGAGACTCTGATAGACTTGGCAATGTTTCAGTAAGAAATTTTAGACAACGCGAAACATGCTCTCCATACTGCTTGAGGTTCATAGTTTTATATGCCTTTTCATTCTTTAAATCTAGGATGCTTTGCACATCAGTATACCTGGCCATCATCATGGAAACTGTAATTTTTTTTGGGAAATTCTTTTGTTCTGAGCTACACTGTCTTTAAGAATTATTATACCTTCAGGATCATTTTATAAAGCTGTTGGCCATTTCATACTTATGCTTTCTGTGAGATAGTTGTGTTGTTGCAGTTTCTTGTGTTGTAGTAGGCATCACTTCTTTCTGTGAATTTCCTTCTTCTTCAGTCTTGATTTGAATTTTTCCATTTTACTTTCAGGATGAATCTGTTCTGATATGGTACTCAGGCAAAGATGAGAAATATGTTAAACTAAGCCATGTCTCAAGAATTATACCTGGCCAACGCACTGTAAGTTCTTCATGCTGAGATCTCTTGCACCTTTTTCAAATGGTGAACACTACAACATATGGTCTTGTAGATAACAAGAACCGTCCACTAGTATTTCATAGCTTTGCAAATGATAGTTATAGATCTGTGGCATTTGGTTTCAAATGCAGCTTTTAGCTTAATATACAATAACAACAGTTAGTAGCATGGCCATAGCATGACTAAATGTATTTTCTGAATGAGTGAGCTTCAATGTTGCTTTAGTATGATTTATACTTGGGTTAACATGTGAAGGAGACGACATTTACATGTTATTTTAATCAAAGTAAAACATACGTTAGTCATAAACTACTTGCTGTAAACTAAGTGCCGTATACAACTGATCCCAATTGCTCAAAAGATGGGGAAAAAGCTCAGTAGTTCTATACCATAATTGATTATTTCACGTACTTAATCTATTGTAGCCAGGCAACCTGGAAAGGAGGAAAGGTTTATACAATTTTGGGCGTATTTCTTTGCTTACCCTTACTGTGTATGAAGTTTAAATATTTTAGCTAATGTGAGGCATGGTTATGAGTTTATTTATTATTTTTTTTGCATGCTTGCATAAGTTCCTCGTTGTAGATGGTTGCCTGCATGTCTGGCCTATCATATAGGGTCATATGATAGGCTGCTATTTATATTTTCATACAGGAGGGGGAATAAGGAAAAGGTGCATTGCACCATGGCTTCAGTGGTAAAAGGGTGGGGTAGCTGGTGTTGTCATTTCCTAAGCTTAGATTAGAATTTTGGTAACTTAATTATAATGTTGTAGTTGTATGCAATTCTGAATATACCTATTCAATGTTTGAGTTTTTACGTTTATCTACATTGGTCTTTTTAGGTGTTTGATCTTGCAAGGAGAGTGATCTTTGATTCTTTGTAATAACTTATGCCCACATGTTTATGTGATGTTTTGCTTATGATGAAGATTGTAATGCTGTAATACCCATATATTTCTTTCTCCTTCATTTATTAGTTGTCACATGGTAACAAAACATTCCTTTATTTGTATATACTGCAGCCAATCTTTCAAAGGTATCCTCGGCCTGAGAAGGAATATCAGTCATTTTCTCTTATATATGATGACAGGTCTTTAGATTTGGTAAGCATCTTATTTGGTGGTGATGCCCTGCTATCTGATTCTTTGGTGTTCAGTTTCCTAGCTCAACTAGTCTTTCCCTTAATTTTGTGAATTTTACTATTCTCGCTGAAAATCATTGATAACCTTCATTGTAATTTCTGTTTATCGTCTCAAAAATTATAATTTCTGTCTATTTCTCTGTCAAATCTTTCCCACTGTGTGGTATTAACTGTATGAATAGTTTGTTATTATTGCTGGTGTTCCTCAATAAACTTTGTTTACTAATTTTGTGTACTTTCATGCTAATTGCTTATACCAGATATGCAAGGATAAAGATGAAGCTGAAGTCTGGTTTACTGGTCTAAAAGCATTAATATCACGCGGCCTTCAACAGAAGGGAAGAGCAGAAACAAAAAGTGGAGTTACATCTGAAGCAAATAGTCCAAGATCACACACGCAAAGAAGTTCTCCTTTGAGCTCTCCATTTTGTAGTGGTGATAGTTCACAGAAGGTGTTCTATTTTTGTCTCTGTTGTTAATACTGTGTGTAACTGTAATATACAAGTAAGTTGTCTTCTTGTGACTAATGCAGGATGAAGTGGAACCCTTTCATCCTCATGCTACAGCTGAAAGCCCTCCTAAAGTCCATTTGGAGAAGGCTTTATCAGATGCCATGTTATATGCCCTCCCTCCGAAAGTTCCCTTTCCTTCAGATTCTGCTTCTGGCTCATTTCAGTCTCTGTCATCAGGAGGCTCAGATGGAATGAATGGTCGAACAAAGGGTGCAGGGACGGATGCTTTTAGAGTTAGTTTATCAAGTGCAGTTAGCTCATCAAGTCAAGGCTCTGGTCATGATGACGGTGATGCTTTAGGGGATGTTTTCATTTGGGGGGAAGGCGTGGGTGATTGCATTTTGGGTGGTGGATTACATAGAGTTGGTAGTTCTTCTAGTTCTAAGACGGACTCTTTTGTACCTAAAGTCTTGGAATCTGCTTTTGTACTTGATGTTCAAAGTTTAGCTTGTGGGGGAAGACATGCTGCTTTTGTAACCAAGCAAGGGGAGGTATTTTCTTGGGGTGAAGAATTAGGAGGCAGACTCGGACATGGTGTAGATGCTGATATCTCCCAACCAAAGCTCATAGAAGGTCTCAAAAATCTTAACGTAGAATTTTTAGCATGTGGAGAGTACCATTCTTGTGCAGTAACACTCTCTGGTGACATATACACATGGGGTGGCAGTACTTGTAATTTTGCCCTCCTTGGGCATGGGTTTCAATCGAGTCAGTGGGTCCCAAAAAAGTTAAATGGACCCTTAGAGGGAATTCATGTCTCTTCAGTTTCTTGTGGACCATGGCACACAGCCGTTGTGACCTCTGCTGGTCAATTGTTTACTTTTGGTGATGGAACTTTTGGTGTTCTAGGTCATGGGGATCGCAAGAATATATCAGTTCCAAGGGAAGTTGAGTCCCTTAAAGGCCTCCGTACTGTTCGAGTAGCTTGTGGTGTTTGGCACTCTGCAGCAGTAATTGAAGTAATGGTGGGATCATCAAGTTCCAGTAACTGTTCTTCTGGGAAGCTTTTTACATGGGGAGATGGAGATAAAGGTCGACTTGGGCATGGTGATAAGGATGCAAGACTTGTGCCCACTTGCGTTGCTGCTTTGGTTGACCCGAACTTCTGTCAAGTTGTGTGTGGGCAAAGTCTGACTGTTGCCCTTACAACAACTGGCCATGTTTACACAATGGGAAGCCCTGTTTTTGGCCAATTAGGGATCCCTCAAGCTGATGGGAAACTCCCCCGCCGTGTTGAGGGAAAGCTAATGAAGAATTTTGTTGAAGAAATTGCTTGTGGTGCTTATCATGTTGCAGTCTTAACTTCGAGAACTGAAGTTTACACTTGGGGAAAGGGTGCAAATGGTAGATTAGGTCTTGGGGATACAGAGGATAAATTTTCACCAACATTAGTTGAAGCTCTAAGAGACAAACCAGTCAAAAGTATCGTTTGTGGCACTAACTTTACGGCAGCCATCTGTCTTCATAAATGGGTCTCTGGTGTCGATCAATCAATGTGTTCTGGCTGTCGCCTTCCGTTTAATTTTAAAAGAAAAAGACACAACTGCTACAATTGTGGACTTGTATTATGCCATTCATGCAGTAGCAAAAAGTGCCTCAAGGCTTCGATGGCACCAAATCCAAACAAACCATATCGAGTTTGTGATAATTGTTTTGGGAAACTCAGAAAGGCCTCTGAAACCAACTCTTCATCTGGCTCCGCTTTGAGAAAAGGAAGTGTGAATCAGGGATTTGCTGAAGTGACCGAAAATAATATTAAAGATTTCAACAGTGGTTCATCTACAAGAAAGAAGAAGCTAGATTTTAGCAGTAATTGTGTTGCTCCCTTTCCAAATGGCATTTCTGAGCGCCGTGCATTCAGTGGGACTAAATCTTTCAACCCAGTATTTGGATCTTCCAAAAAGTTTTTCTCAGCTTCTCTTCCTGGATCAAGAATTGCTTCTCGAGCAACCTCACCAACATCGAGACGATCTAGTCCACCTCGTGCCAAAACGCCAACCCCTGCTTTCTCAGGGATCACATTGCCAAATGTTGTGGAATATGCTAGAGGGACGAATGACGGTCTAAGTGAAGAGATTATTAAACTAAGAGCTCAGGTATGTTTATTTTCCCTTTCAATTTCAATGATCTGTGAAATTTTTTTTTAGTTGAGTTTGTAGATTACCTTCATTTAAGTTTCCTGCATTTGTTATTTGGAGAAGAAAAAAGTTTACAATTTTTCCGACTTAACTGGGCTGGTGGTCTCTGTATCTTGTATGCAACTACTGAAGTGATATGTAAATGTCGTTTTACTAATTATATCCTGTCATAACTGCAAAACATAGCTGGTACTGCAAAATAATTATGATCATCATGATGGATATGGTTCGGATTTGGTCTTTTGTTTGGCCACTAGTTCAGTTTTGTTTATTAAGAGTAGTTTATGTGCTGTCTTCTTCACTGTTGTTTCTGTAGAAAGTTATTGCTTCTATTGGTATGTGTTGGAAATTGGAATTTGACACGGTACATGTATTAATAGGTTGTCCAGAAAAAAACACGTATTAGTAAGTTCATATATGAACAACTCGGATTATGCTAGCTGTTACTGAAGTATATTGTGGGTGGCGTTGAGCCACTTACTATGTATAAAGTGATCATGTACTTGTAAAATCAGAGGGAATCAAGATTGTTTTATTTTTAGTTCTTTTTGCTTGTTTATTATACGCTAGATCATTCTTCCTCACATTTTTGACAAACTCTTGACAAAATAAAATGCCTTACTCATATCTGGACACTCCAAATCTAAGTAGAGAGTTAGTGTAATTTGTTCATTTCTCTGATTACTAACTGCTTTACCATCTGCTTTGGTTAGTGCTCCAACTCCATCATTTTAGTTAATAATTCACGTAATCATCAATTTCTCACACATTTTTTTTTTGAGAATGAATTTCTCACTCATTCAAATATATCTGAATGGATATCTTTTGTAAATCCTGAACATACTGCAAATGTTATAGGGATGTACTCAAGCTGGCCTTCCCATATGTTTATTTCCAATGCCATAGTGTAATTGTCAGTTTTAATTAGTCACTTACTTTTGGCATCTTAATTAATTAATCCATAGGCAAAGAAAGGTGAACTCCTTATTGCTGAGCTGTGGGTCTTCTGGTTTGTGTAAAACTGGTATGGGAAAGGGGATTATTTCCCCCGTATTGCTGAAAGAACAGCAGCAGAATAGGTTCTAGGGGCAGTTGCTTCCATTCATCCTTTTGTTTCATCTGACTCACAAACCCAGAGACACGAGGGCTTTCACTCTTGATCTATTCCCCCGTATTGCTGAAAGAACAGCAGCAGAATAGGTTCTTGGGGCAGTTGCTTCCATTCATCCTTTTGTTTCATCTGACTCTCAAACCCAGAGACAAGAGGGCTTTCACTCTTGATCTATTCCTCGTAGGGATAGCTTTGAGCTGTTTCCTTGCATAGGGATATGTTTGAGCTTATTGTTGATTGCAGTAGGGTATTTGTGAAGGGTAAAGTTGCTAATGGTTGCCTAATTTGGTGGCTGCAAGCCTGCAAGTTGAACCAGCAAACCTTTTATTAACTTAGACCCAGCAAACTGTGGGAGTGGGTTTACGACAGCCATTTTAAGCTCGTGTTCTGGATGAAAATAAAAATTGTTTTGATAAGTATAGTTTTTGAGTTTGGGAGTGGAGAAGAGCTGGGTATTCTGTGGAAGAGGGTTTGCTCTTTAGCCTCTCTTGGCTTCGCTTTCATTGAAATTCAGGGAGAGCTCTTTTGTTGCTAGTTCTTCTAATCGGAGAGCTGCTGTTCTCTAGTTTTTTATTTTAATATCCTTGTTGTCTGGTTTTCCTCTGTTTTTTTTCTTTATCTTGTGGATTCTTTCTATCCACTGTTATGCTTTGTACAGTCTTTTTTTCATTAATGATCTTTGTTTCCTATCAGAGTAAGTAAGTAGTGTGACGGAGTAAATATCTTCAATAGTTTAGCAATTTCTTTCTCTAATGTATAAAGCTCTGAAGTTTAAATAGCATGACAGAATTTTGTTATTTTAGTTAGATTGTTCACTCTAAGAGGAAGCTGTCCTTCTATGGTATATGTAATATCTGCATGGACTTAAAATGTCTTTATAACCATTTATATCTTTATTAGCTGCACGAAATATATTTTGATTTACTTCTAGTTAAGGGTAGGAACAAATAGAAAGCAGTGGGAAGGGTCCCTATTGTTGGAGTTTTCTCTACTTTATGGATATTATGTCACCATTTATATAATAAGTCTCCGAGCTATGTGTTACAACATTATTTACCTGATCTTCTCTTCGCTTCCTACAACATTGATTATTTCATTCCAAGTTAATCTGGAGATTAGGTTTAGAGATCAGAATTCTGGTTTGATCTAGTAAAATATGCAATTTTACCCTCCAAAAGCAGGTGATGAGCACCACCTGCAATCATTGTGGTTTTCCACTAATCAATTTTATGTTGTAGGTCGAAGATCTTACTCGTAAAAGTCGAGTTCAAGATATTGAGCTGGAAAGAACTACCCACCAATTGAAGGAGGCTGTCAAAATAGCAGGGGAAGAAACTGCAAAATGTAAAGCAGCAAAGGAAGTAATTAAGTCGCTGACAGCTCAAGTAGGTTTCTTCCTCTTGCTTATAGTGTTTGTGCAGAACCCTTTTACTCATATATTACAACAAGGAGGGATGCATTCTCATCAACTTTGAAGCTGTTTGCATTTAGATAGTTCAGTGTTTTTACATTAAACAAAGAGGGTACTGAGGTTTATTTGACTGACTGACTAAGGAACTTTAATCAAATCAACCTCACAAGTAATTAGTGCAAGCTTTATGTGATAAACTTTTAGGGTCTTACCAATTATGTGGCAAATATTGTTTAACAAAGAGAATCAAATAATAATTTTGTACTTCAAAATTGTTTCAACTCCTCAATTTTGTAGGTCTGAACCAACAATGTAGAATATTAATTTACAGCTATTCAATAACTTAATACTTTTAAATTGTTTTAGCTCTTCAATATATTATCCTACTAGGACTCTTGTGCTAAATTTTGAGTTTTGAAAGGATGATGTTTTCTGTCAAGAAATATAAATGGAGAGCTGGTGTCAATTAAAAGTAAAGATTACTGTGTAGGTGTTAAGAAAAACTTTTGTCAAGTACTGCAACTTCTACCCTTTCAGAACTGCATTATACTCTTTATATTTCATTCCAGGATAACATTATGTTCTTCATGGTTTGAGTAAGCATTGCAGTTACTTCACCACTCACAAAAAGCCTTTGATTTCTAGTCGAATACATTAATTCTGAGAATGCAATCGCCCCTTTTTCTTTTAGCTAAATGACAACTGTTTACGTAGGCTAATATGATTGAATGACTCATCACTCACAAAAAGCCTTTGATTTCTAGTAGAATACATTAATTCTGAGAATGCAATTGCCCCTTTTTCTTTTAGCTAAATGACAACTGTTTACGTAGGCTAATATGATTGAATGACTCATCCTATTTTTGATAGTTAAAGGAAATGGCTGAAAGGTTACCCATTGGAACAGCAAGAAGCAGCGACACACGTCCATTAGGCTTTTCTAGTCCTACCCATGACGTTTCTACTACAGCCATTGAGAAAGCAAGCAGTCCATTGACCCTCCATGAACCACATTCAATTGCATCAAATAGCCTGGTGGTTTCTAATGCATCAAGGATTTTGAGTAAGCATGCTTCAGATCCCACTGAAGTGGCAAATTCAGAAGCAACTACTAGGCATAAGAACAGAGGAACAAAAGCTGAAACCGCAAATGGGGATGAATGGGTTGAGCAAGATGAGCCTGGTGTATATATTACCCTGGTTTCCTTGCCCACAGGAGTCAAAGATCTCAAGCGTGTCCGCTTCAGGCATGTCTCTTTTCCTAATTATTTCATTCACCCAAATTTGAAGAAAGATTCTCTGGAGCTGTATTTAATGTTTGTTGGTTTGTTATATTGAGCTGCATGCCACAAATTAGTAACTGTCCTATATATCAGTAGTGGGCCATGAAACTTGCATGTTATAACTACACAGACTTGCCTTGAGGTTTAATAATTTTGCATAACTCCCTGCACTTATGAATTTATGTAAACACGTGTTTAATGCTTTTACACGTAACCTCCTTTAGGAGAAACATTACCAAACTAATGAATTCAATGCAAAGCCCAAAACATTACCATGTTTGTGGAATGAACCGTTTCAAAAAAAAAAAAAAAAAACCAAAACAAAATCAATATATGGGTACTTTGAAATTCTGTTAATTCCTCAATTCTATTAATTGATTATTCTGACTGGAGATTATAGGCAATCATAGTAAGGTGGCATGTGACGACACCAAACCTAGGGGTTAGTTTGCGTTTGTAACCCAAATTTTCATCTTACAAAAAGGATTTCCAATGAATTAGGTATCTCACTTCGTTGTCTCTTCATTGTAGTACACCAGTATGTGCTCTTATTCACTTTTTGTGGATTTTAAGCTTCATGTCGTAGGCATTCTGCGTCTGAATGTGACATGTATTTTGATCATGTCATTCCCGCTAAAATGGATCCTGTATGTCATATCATCTGCTTAGCAATGCATGTATAGTCTTAATAATGTAATGACTTCTATGTCCCATTTATGTGCCTGATTTCTTTCAGTAGAAAGCGGTTCAGTGAGAAACAAGCAGAACAGTGGTGGGCAGCAAATAGGACTAGAGTATATCAGCAGTACAATGTTCCTGTGGTTGAAAAATCTGGTATTCCCATAGGAAGAGAAGGGTTAGCTCATTGAGCTGCTAATGTCAAGATGTTATTTGGGGAGAAGAGAAGGGTTAGCTAATTGATTGACCTACTCATCGTTTTTCATTGTAAAGAGGTATGTGGGAAATTTCCTCTTCCCTTGAATTTTGTCTTTATCCTTCCTATTCTTTTGCCATAAATTTGGTATTTGGTATTCCTTTGGAGGGAAGAGTAGGCAGGGTGTGTAAATTCTTTGTAAGTAGCTTTTGGATTTCAAATTCAAATAGCTTTCTTGTAAATCCCTACTCGAGAACTATTTACATAAAAAGCTGGAAAAAAAGGTTAAATACAACTGACAGAATTGTTCATCATGCTTTGTTTGGTTTACTATGAAATGTAAGGTGGAGCCTTTTCAGTCGCATTGTTGATGGGGTGTGATTGTACCCTATGTTTGACAATGTTGAACACGGCGTAATACTAATATAGCTAAAGAGTGACTCTTTTGCCAGCATGTAGATGTCCCATTATGCATTTGGGAAGATCAGAGGCATGCTAATCCTAACAGCAGGGATTGGCCAAAAGGAGTCCATCTGTGACTCCGTTGTTCTCCTCTCCCCATAAATTTTTCAACTGACTAACAAGGAGGACAAAAACAATAAAATAAGCAATATCATGCATCTCTATCGAGCTACCGAAAAGAAAAAAAAAAAAAAAAAAAAAGAAGTCATGGTTCATATCACTGTTTTCTGCGTGATTTCGTTTGATTTTCTGGCGACCACAATTGGTCGCTTCTCCATCGGTGTTCATCTTTTCTGTCCTCCTGCCTCACCTTTGGCTAGGCACTGTAATTTGCTGTTGTCATGAAACTTGTTGGTAAGGGCCATGCCTTTAGTTCTCTCTTCGGTATGCTTGAGCTTTGATGGAAATTGAGGCCTAGTGTTGGGGGAGGAATAGAATCGAATGAGGAAGAGGAAGACGAAGAGAGAACAAAGAAGACAGAGAATAGAGATTACGAATAGGGTGGGGACGGATTAAGCGGAGAAGACAAGGAGGTCTAAAATTTGAATTTCAAACTCAAAACTAAAGTGGCAACCACACCGGGAGAACTTAAACATGTCACTTGTGGGAAGAACTGGTCATCAGAGGCGATCTCTGATTTAGCGTGTTGCACATGTAGTTCAGCTGGTGGTATTGCTGCTCTTCTTCGTCGCTCTTCTGGTCATCTAATAGCAGGATCGTCAAAAGTCTCTCCAAGCAATCTCTTCTACGGCGGCTGAAGCTTTAGCTGTTCTTGAGGGTATTTCTTTGGCTTCATCTTTATTTCTTGATTCTGTCGACTTGGAATCTTGATTCTCTTACATGTCATAAAAGCCATCACTTGCCCAAACTTTTCTATGGATTGGTCAGCTGCTCCATCATTCATCAAATTTAGCTACCTGCTACACCTCTCCCTCACATTAGCTGGACCAAGTAGACAGGCCAATCATGCAGCTGATCTTGTTGCTTCTTTAGCTTTCAAGAGGATGCGCCCGTTGGATTGGGTTGATCACCTGCGTTCCTCTTTTATCTAAAATTCTGTTGTACGATGCGGCCCCTGGACCGCCTTGAGTTTTAGCTCTGAGTGTTCTTGCCTTCTTGGAGTGGTCTGCTGTACTCCTTGATTCTTTGTTCTTTTAAAATAAGTTCTTTTGTTTGTTACAAAGGAAAAAAAAAAAAAAAACACACACACACACACAATCCAACCTATGACTCAAATTTATAAACAATCCCTCAGCTTTGTGCGATCTAATTTGGTCCGCTTCATTTTTCTATTCTCTTTTCTCCATATTTATAATCTCCTAGACCCTCGAACAATATGTTTTTCACTTCATGCAGAAAAGCGAATGGAGATGGTTTCCATAGAGTACAAGCACATTCATCGATGACACCTTTTATTTCATGGTAACCAAAAAATATGAAAATTTTCTGAAAGCTGCTCAGAAAATTTTTATCAACTTTTTTCTAGCTTTCTCTTCTATAGATTACACGGAAAGCTATTTTTCCTACTTACAAATAGTTTACAACCCTACCTAATCTTCACTGCAAAAGAATATCCGATAATGGCAAAAGAATATCAGATACCACATTTATGTCAAAATAATAGAAGGATGAAGCTGGTTGGGTCAATCAAAGCCTTTGGCAGGTCACTGAACCACCGCTAACAGGAACAATGTACTACTGATGTTCTTTCCCTATTTGCTGCCGCCACTGTTCTGCTTGTTTTTCTCTGAACTGTTTTTAGCTGACAGAAATGAGGCACAAAGATGTTAATCAGTTTAAAGCCAGGGAAGAAAGGGACCAATATACATATCCATGCAGACACAAAATGTCAATGAAATGAAGCTTATACGGGAGTATATGCTTAATATTACAAGTTAAATCCAAAACATACTTTCAATAATTTACATCACCCCTAACTAGTCCTCCTTGGAGGGAGATGACACCACATTTATGGCAAATGAATAGAAAGGAGAAAGACAAAGTCAATGGAAGAGGCAATAAATACCACTTTACAGGGACAGAATTATCTCTTTCCCAATATGACCGCAAAAACAGGCAACAGTTTTTTAATTGCATAAAAAACTTAAAAAGGTTATATGACTAAAATCTGATATGAACCAGTCAAGTGTTGAGTAAAAAAAAAAAAAAACCCACAAATTCTACTTTCATCATACGATCACAATTACTGATGTCCTATGAAGATGGAAGTGTTGGAGGACTGAGCAAGAACCAACCAGTGCTGGAGCTGTTCATTTAGAAACATACATGCAACTAGTCCTTTACAAAATTTGACTACATAAAATCAGATTCTGGATTGTCCCGTCTCTAGCAGATAACCATATAATTTTTAACAAGTGACACCAACGATCTTAACATGGAACGATGATTGGTAGTCCAAATCCAAGCTATAACTACACCAATCATAGCACTGTCAAAAATCTTGCACATACCTTTTACATTTGAGGATTTGTCCGTACAAATCCAAGATGAGAGAGATAATTTCTGTCAGCAAAATCATGTAAGGAACGTTGAGTTCGTGCTCCTTGGTCAGATTTTCCAGCCTCTTCCTTCAAAAATCTTCTGCACTCATCAGAATCCTATAACAAAGAAGGAAACTTATAGCATGAATCACTAAAATTTGAATCTCAAAAAGAAAAAAAAAAACATGAAATCACATTGCGAAATATGTTTACCTGTAGGAACTCCAGCATTTGCTCTTCAATAGTGCCACGCATTGCCAGAGTTTCCACGTGTACAGGACGAGTAGCACCCATCCGATGAGCACGACTAATGACTTGTTCCTCCATGCTAATCAGATATCAACCAACATAAAAAAATCAGTACCATATGGAAATTCAGTATGACACTGGTATTTATAACTTGTTGAAAGCATTATTTTAGTGAATCAGATAACTGGTATCTGGTCCTTTGCAGGTTAGAACAGAAAAGGTAACATTCATTTCCAAATAGAATTTAAATATATTATGGATGCATGACAGATAAATATAGCATTCAAATTTTTGTAAATAATAAAAACCACATTACCAAAATAGGACACTAACCTCCTGTCCCATATTGGTTCCATTAAAAATACATGCGTTACAAAGCTCAAATCGAGACCCAATGCGGCACTTCCATCCATCAAAAGAACTGTGCAGCTAGCATCATTCTTGAAAGTAGCCAGTGATTTCATCTGAACAAATGAAAGTGGATTAATTTTGCACAGGCAAAAGATGAATTAATTAAGAGTAAACAAAACATAATATATATATATATAATACCTTGTTGCTAGAATGCATTGGACTATACATCCCAGCATATTTAATACCAGCAATGGTCAACTGGACAGAGAATAGTATAAGAATCCATCACTTGTGCAAAGATAATCGCATAAAACCAGGAAAGGTATAGTATAAAACAGTCACCTGCTGCTCAATGACATGTATATGCTCAAGAAATTGAGAAAAAACCAAAACTTTATCCAAACTTGTTTCATGAGTCTTGGCATCCCTTCTAAAGCCATGAACTTGTATCAATTCTTTTGAATCACCCATCTCAGGCAGGCAAATTAGATTTTTGGTGTCCATGGGACTATTCTCATCATTTGTAGGGCATTCAACTTTGCTATTAGCTTCCTGCAATGCTTTCAATCTCCTTACCAGATAAGAGACTTTACTGCTAGATGTTGACTGCCAATCCGGATCCCAGTCATCCTGCACAAAAACCAAAATGTAAACCAAACATAAATAACAGAATGAAAAGAAAAATACTTCAACTTATAAAGAGAGCTGAGCATGCCTGTTTATATGAGGGTTGTAGCTCAATAAGATCCTTGGGAACAGGCCACTTAGGATTTGGATTTTCTGGCCGAGTTAGTGTATCAGGAGTTTGCATCTCATATAAGCTGCCACAGCCAGGGTAAGTACACCTCTCACTGTCCAAACCAACACAGTCGAGGCACAAAAGATGCTTGCACGGTGTAATGACAGGTAAACGACACCATTCCTTGCATCTAACAAAACAAATGCAATCTCTGATCAGTACACAAACTTCATAGGGAAAAGTCTTAACTAAAAGGGAAAAGTGTCTGGACAATAATATTACCTGACACAGTTGCCACCATAAAGAATATTATATCTTATGAAAGCATACTCCTCTGACATGGGATGTAGACCCTTTTCAACTAAAATATCCATTGTTTCCTGAATATCTTCGCCAGCATCTGTTACTTTTATATGCCCGGCCACACAGCAAGATAGCCTAACATTTTTGATAGTTGTACTTCGAGACTTCCACTGTTTTGGATTCAGAAGACTCTCAATATGAGAAGGATCATTCCAGTCAGCCAATAGTATATTGCGCCTAACTGTCTCTACCAATTCATTATAACTTCTGGCATGTTCCTCAGCAAAATCAAGAAAAGTGGCTTTCTTGATGCAGGGTGGAATAGTCTGCAAATCTATCTTTCTGGCACTAATCATGCACCTATGCAGTAAATGCAGCAAACGTGATCGTCCTTCTTCCATCTTTGCCTCAAAAGGCCTAAGAATCCCAGCTTCCCATGACTTATAATTCTGCCCATAGGATTCCTCATGAAGGAACTTGAGCAATGGTTGAAGATGTGATAGTTGACTATTGGGTGTATTAGGAGTCGGAGTTCCAGTCAATATCCAACGGTTTGAAGCCATCAATGAAACTGCCATTTGCATTTTGTTTGTCAAGCTAAAACTTGAGCCAAGAGTATGCCCCTCATCCAACATGACTCTAAGCCAATGCACTTGCATCAGTGCACTTTTTTTACGGGGTCCCCACTCTGCACTCAAACGACTAAACGTGGTTATGATAACATCATAATCCCATGCCAGACTGTGTGCAGAAGGCTTTTTATGGTCACTCCACACATAAACTCGCAGCTGACCGGGCCTGACATGCTTCTTAATTTGGGTTTCCCAGTGATCAACTAAATTTGATGGGACAACAATTAGAGTTGCTCTTGAAAGATACAGCATCACTGAGTTCAATGGTGCAGAAAGAGCAATTCTGAGAGCAGCAACATCAAAACTCATGTTGTTAAGACTTCGTGGGTAACACCATTTAATAACACCCTTTTCTACTCTTCTTTTGAGACCAAATGCTTGAAATAATTCCTGAAACGGATAGGCATCACCCAACTCTACACAAGAGCTTACAAAAGGACTTCGCAGACCAACTGTCTCCATTACTGACAGCTGGTCAGAAGAAAGTTTAGCCAACCAAGATAGGGCTTTCTTTGTAATAGAATTTATCAAGGCATACCTCTCCTTAAGCACACTAATGAAAAAAGAAATGTTTTGTTCCTCCCCTCCAGCTGTTCCCTTGGTGTAAAACCCTAGTAAATGCGTTATTGGCTCGGACTTATCATAGGATTCTTCGGGAACACTACAACTCTGGTAGAAAGGGTCAGAATTCATGCTACAAAACCATGGCGCGCTAGCGTCAGCAATACTACTTTCTGGAAGCTTCCGCCACTTACGGCATACATCACACTGAACCCAGGTGTCGTTGGACAATCTACTTGAGTTTTTTCCAGCCTTTGTTGGTTTGGGATGGCCTGATGCTCCTTGAAATGATGGCAGAAGATCTTTTTTTATGCCACTTAAGCTCCTACTGCACCGAACCACACACACTGCTGAATTAGAGTATGCAGCTGCTGGTGTTTCCATTACTTTGCCAGGACATGAATTGGTGAATCCTGGAATTTGCTCATCAAGAAGTAGCCTGGCTCTTTTAGATCGGCAGTATTTGGAATCGCCAAGACCATTTTGATCTTTCTGACCGATATCCCTCTTTATTGGCAGCATAGTACTACCAGCCACATCATCACCATCAAGCTCATAATAACCACATTTCTGATCTCCATTATGTGTACACCAATTCACTTGTACCCCATCTGGAGGAGTTGCCAGAGTTCCTTGCGTCTTCAGAATAAGTGAAAGAGCAGTTATGGTCTTTCCTAGTCCAGGCTCATCACAGAACATTCCCCCATGAAAATCACTGATAGTGGGGGCTTTGCCAATGACAATTTCTCCAGAAATAGTGTTAATCCAGAAAGAAAATCCATCTTCAGTTGAGAAGGCCAGATACAATGGATGGGGCAAAACTTTAGGCTTTTTCTCACGTTGAAGCATCCATTCAACTGCTACCTGCTGATGAGGAAACAATTTAAGTTTCATGCATGGCATGATTGAGACAGCCAAGGTTCTCAAATGGCAACAAGTTGCAGACACCCTAACAAGGTCCATTGGGTTGAGTGTAGCTAGGATATTTAGTAATATGTCATCAGATATATCCCAAATACCAGCTTTACAAGAGTCATCAACTGGTTGTATTCTAGCAGAAGTAGGGTTTTCTGTCTCTGCCACACCTGGTAAACTCTTAAAAATTTCATGAAGCTCAAATAGCTTCTTCTTTGAAGAATCAGTGAAATTATGATGCAGCTTGCAACCAAAAACATGACAGTCAGAAAGATTCCATATGTTTCTGGCACCTCCTAGATTGTTTTCAAGATAATCTTTGTCAGCAAGCATTGCACTTCTCTCTCCCCAGTCAGAACTGCAAAGTAACGTCCTTGAAGTTGTTAGAATTAGGTGGAAGATATAGAGATTCTCTAACTTTTGGGTAAAGACCATTTCACTAAATCAGAAGGAAAAATTACTCGATACACCAACAGCCGCACACATCACCTCGCTAAAGTTGACAGTATAACATCAGAATCTAAAATGTACACACGCCTGGCAATGCTCCGTACTGGCATATCGGAATCAGAAAGCACAAAAACACAGACACAGTCAAAACACCAAACTGCACCCCTAAGAGGAAACATGCATAAATATGTACTACCCATAAAAGTAAGAATCTTCTACATAAGAGCCTGTACATATTTACATATATACTCTGTATATTCAAACACTAGGCACAAAGGCAATGAGCAAAAATTTCACCCAAGTAAATATGGATGTACAGCATCAAATCGTATAAGTGCAAGCCATTGCCGGCTATAATCTAAATAATCATCCTTTAAACAAAAAACTTAATGTTTTGAAACTTTTCCAGCTTCAACTAATTCACACAAATGCGACACCTAGTGAGTGGGGAACTTTGATTAAGTTTATCTTTTCTTTAGGTGAAAGAGCCTCTTCCCTAGCTGTAACTAACTAATTGGGAGTCTAACATTCCGGGATACTATTCTTTCCACTAAACAGACATAAAGGAACCGAAATCAGAACTAGCTAATCAAATCCAATTTACACAATATAAAACTTTTTAGAATGAAAATTCAGGCATCAAAAAAAGCAACAATGCACCTCAAGTGTCGAAACAGAGCACCGGCAATAGACCCCGATTTCGGAAACTGCCAACCACACCATAACTCAATCGGAAGGTAGACATCAACCAGCAGCACAGCCCTGAGTTGTTGCCCACCGACGCCGGCGGGCTCAACCCGAACCAACAAAGCATCGATCTTGATGCACTTGTTCATCACCAAAGCGTGAAGCTGGTGCACCACGCTTATGCTCCCATTCACCAGCCCTATACTCCTCTTCCTCATCCTCGTCCGCCTCCCCACTTCCCCCTCGCATTGCTCCGAATCAGAGGAGTTTTCGGGTATCGGGGAGAGGACGACGACGGCGTCGTTTTGGGATTTGAAATTGACGTCGGGAGTTGCGCGGAAGCGCGTTCCGAAGGGGAGGTTGGGTGGGTCCGCCGGCGAAGTGACGGCGAGAACGGCGTAGAGGAAGCCGCAGCGCTTGTGGCCGGCGAACGACGTCGTTGCGTCGTCGTCCATAATTGAATTTAAAAATTAAAAGGGTGTGTAGAAGGGAATTGGATTAGGGTTGCGATTGTGAAGACGGCATTGGGATAATAAAATTAGGGTTTTTGAATTGAACTGGATTTCAAAGGAGAAGATGATAAGGAAACCGAGACGGTTTGGGGTTCCAGTTTTGTCCTGGGAATTGGATTTGTTTGTTGGTTTTATTGGGCCAGTTTTAACCGTTTTTTTTTTCCGGACCCACTCCCACTAACCGCACGTGGTTTGCGCTTCACAAGGGCACCGATGCTCGTCTCTCTCTGTCAAAAAAAAAAAAAAAACGCACTGGTGTTCGGTGCTCGTAAGCTTAGGGCTAGCATGAGTTATCACAGTAGAAGAAAATCTCTGGCTACTACTGATCCATCTATCAAGCCTCAGTAGGCTTAAAGAAGCCTTGAAAGCATTAACAGGAGGTGGATTTGAGGCTCTGTACAAGCAGACATAATTTGTAGACTTATCCCAATGAGAAGCTCCTCAAATCGTTAGGCTGTTATCTCTCCACATCCACCGGGCCAGTCGCCGGAACTCTTTACCTGTCCAATATTCACACAGCTTTTTGCAGCGACAGGCCCTTATAATTCACGGCACGCCTTCCGGTCAGGTGCCTTGGAGCTATCACAAGGTTATGGTGCCGCTGGCAAATGTTGCGACTATCAATCCAGTATGACCATTGACGGCCATGATTTTCTGATTCATGGGGTTTGTTAATTATGAAAAAGCATCCAAGCATTTACCAGAGTATCTCCACTTTCGTTGCGTTTGGGTTTCCAGTCCGACCTCCCCTATATAAAAAGCCTGCAGGTGCTGAACATGATCATGCATGATCACAAGAAGGGGGGTGATTACTAGTGGAGATGAGAGCATGTATGGATTTCATTGATTTCATTGATAAGAAGTGTTTTATCGACTACTGAATTTGAGTGCACTGCTTTCTCGTTTACATACAATACGAGCATGTATGGATTTCATTGATTGTATTATTACATCAATATCAAGGCTCTCCTCAGGTGTGGTCTGCAGTTTAAGTGCAGTTTGCTCCTAGGCAAACCAATTGAGAGGCACACAGATTAGCTAGCCATAGTTCTGAAAATAATGTTCAAGTTGAATGGTTTAACTATGGTCCAGAACTCATTCTAGACGCCTATATCTAATAAATAAAATTCTTGTTTTATCAACAAAATATAAATCCAACAATATTATAGCAAAAGTAAATATAATAACACCGTCCCTGTAGCAAAAGAAAATATATATTACAATATGGAATAACTTAAATTTAAAAGTTGGTCGCATATATAATAACTTGGTTTTGCCATCCCTACTCTGGTTCAATAGAAAATAATCATTATAGATTCCTTCATACGTTGGCTACTAGCTTCCCTCATGGTTCACCCTTCATAACCTACCTTTGCTGCATAAGAGAACAAACTGTGGAAGAAACTCGCAGTAGCAAGTTCCTTTTCTTGGATAAGCAGAAAAAAAAAAAAAAAAAAACGCACGATACTCTTGGTGGCCTCTTCCTTTTCCCTTACCAAAAAGGCTTAATGGCTGGAATACCTTCTGACATTTCTTTCTATTGTCAATTTACACACTAGCTTATTAATTTTACTCATTAACACACCAACTTTTCCAAAGTTTGCCGATTTACACATTTCTGTTAATTACCGTCAAGTTCCACTATTAAGTGCCATCATGTGCGAAACATGTGAGGGTATTTTGGTTATTTTAATTTTTTAAATCTTCTCTTTATTTTCTGTTTTCTTTTTGGGATCAAAATCCCACTATCCTTTCTGATAAAAGAAAATTTTTCACTATTCATGAATCTTTATTTTATTATGGGAAAAAAATGATTTTCACATGAGTGATTCAATTTGATAAGCTCAAATTTTCATTATATGTCAAATCATAATTGAAAAAGCATACCAAAAAGATTCATGGTACGTACATACGTTAAGCTCATCACATATATATATATATATATATATATATATATATATATATATATATTACATCCAACTTTTTGAATCATTATTCATTCATTCAAAAATATCCAATACAACTAAAAAAAAAATTCAATGCATCTGATATATGAAGTTGAGTTAGTCTAAACAAAAAAAATAAAGCAGTGGTCATTAACGCCATAACAATTGGACCACCAAAATAGTAAACAAAATCAAGCTAAATGTCTCAAACTATGGTTTTCAATTCATGGTACTACTAGTAGCAGCAGAATTTTGCACTCTAGTTGAATCATTTGTAACTCCAGATTGTTCTCTTCGTCCAGTTGAAGTCCTAGATTGCCCTCTTCCTATAGTCGAATGTAGAGATTGCCCTCTTCCTCTAGTTGAGCCTACAGATGACACTCTTCCTGTAGTTGAGGTTGCAGATAACCCTCTTCCCTGAAAACATATTATCAAAAATTCCAATAGAAAATTATCAATTTAACACTACCTAAAATTAGTTACTTACTCTTCCTCTAGCCGAACTTCGAGACTGACCTCTTCCTCTATTTGAAGTTGCAAATGAATCTCTTCCTCTAATTGATTATCCTCTGGTTTCCCCCTGGAATACAAAGAGATTTCAAAAGCATATCTCGAAAAAAAAAAAAAATTCCAATAGAAAAGACAGTTTAGAAATGCAAGGGGCACTTACTCTTTCTAGAGTTCTAATACTTGTAAATTGTCCACTTAATCTTGTAGAGGGTCCTTCACTTGTTGCCTATAATATATATTGTTTTCAATTGCATCTGTTCACAATATGAATAGGAAACAAAAGTTAACAAATGCAAAGTTGCTTACTGTTCCTCTAGCATATTGTCCTAAACTTCTAGCTCTTCCTCTGACTCTTCCTCTTGCTCTTCCCCTTACCACATTCTTAGTTGGGCTCCTTGGAACATGCGGGGGAGGTTCTGGTGCTTCATTTGTCTTCAAAATTACAATTACTACATGTCAATATCTATCAAAATCATTGAATACTACAATTAAATATTTGAAATAGCAAGACAAAATATTATAAAACCCGGTTGCATGTCTTTAGATTATGGCCCTCATTTCCACAGCGACTACAAGTATAAGCTGCATGGTATCTCTTCAACTTTGTTGCTCCTTTTGGAATCTCATCAGGTTCCAGAATTCTTCTTTTCTTGGGTCTTCCGGGTTGCCTGTGGTAAATGGGAGGTAAAATGGCTCTATGACCACTCTTAGGCCACATGTCTTGACTAGCCATAGGAAAAACAAATGAAGCATAAGTTCTATCATATGCGTCCCTCTTGTAGCAGTCATCTACAAAATCCATTACATTCCTATGCATCCAACCTATGCAAGACATTGCATGAGGGCAAGGAATACGACAGAGGTCCCATCTTCTGCAAGTGCATTTCTTTTGATTCATAGACACCGTAAACTTCCTGCCATATAAATGAGTAACCTCAAATACTTCTCCTCCTGAATGTTCAGCATAACAATTGTTGCTCAATTCTCTATTTTTCTCAATTATCCCAAATATTCTTGGCCCAACAGGTTGTGACCAACGAATTTCTCTTTGCTTTGCCATCCGCAACATCAAGTACATTCTTAACCTCTCTAGCATGGTTAGTATGGGTTTATCCCTTGCTTCTAATATGGCAGCATTAAAGGCTTCACATAGATTGTTAAGGAGTATGTCACATTTTGTGCCAATTTTAAAGTGTGACCTACTCCAATGACTCCCTGGCCTTTTCTGTAACCACTTGTAAGCATCATCAGATATTTTTCTCAACTTATCCATTTCTTGCTCAAACCAGGGAATAGTAGTACACTTTGCAGTTGCCCACATACTCTGCTTCAATACTAGCCCTTTATGCCCAGCTGATTTGAAGTTATTGTGAAGATGTCTGGCACAATGCCTATGTTCTGCTTGAGGCATTAATTCTTCAATCGCATCAAGTAATCCTTTCTGTTTATCACTAATGAAAACCCATTTGTTTCAAGCATTACCAATATTCACATCATCAATGAATAATTCTAGAAACCATGTCCAAGTATCTCTCTTCTCAAGCTCAACAATTGCAAAAGCTATAGGAAACATACCATTGTTTGCGTCTATCCCTACAACACTTAGAAGTTGTCCTTTGTGAGGACCCTTGATGTGGCATCCATCAAAACCAACTACTTTCCTGCAACCTTCAACAAAACCTTTTTTAAGAGCCGCATAGCATATATACATTTGCTGAAAAACAGGCCATTCTGGTGTTAGTTCGGTTTTAATCTTGACTGTGCTTTCATTATTAACTCTCTTCAACTCTTCACCATAGTCTCTGAGTAAAGAATATTGTTCTGCAATGCTTCCCTGAATTCTCTTTTTAGCCTTATGCTTTGCCTTGTATACTTGATCAACTGTTATGTCAATTCCATATTGCTTGGCAACCATAGAAATGAAGTCACCAACTGAAATTTTGGGGTTGGTCCTAAGCACTTCGTCATACCTTTCAGCTAACCAAGTAGAAGTTGCAAACTTGATCTTTTGTGCCCTCCCGCACAAGTGTAGTGAAACATATGTCTTAATCCTCACGGTGGGACCCTTTTCGACATTAGAAGCATATATCTCAAAAGAACAATTGGGCTCTGCCTCTCCGTTACATATCACGTGAATCTTGTCCCGGTCGTTTCTATCAAAATGAAGTGGCCGTCCAGTCTTCACAGCAAATTCTCTAATGGCCTCCCTACACTCAGCCATAGTTGGAAACTCCATCCCTAACATCAAGTGTGGATCCCTTAAGTCAGTATCCCTTCTATATTGCTTGAACTTTGGATGCTTTTTCTTAGGCTTCATGTTTACCCTAGCATGAAGTGATCCAATATCAACAACCTCACCATCAGTTTCACTCTCAGACTCATCAAAGCTTTCAAGCTCATCACTTTCACCATCAAAGATATCAGATTCGTCACCAGGCTCAACATGTTGATCTGCTACATTTTCCTCTACAACACAACTTTTGTACTGCCTCATATCTTCGTCAGTTTGTACATAGTCCTCATCAATGTAAAAATCAGAATCTCCATCACTCACATTTGCATCTTTTTCATTAATACCAACTTCAGCATCCACAAGCCCCTCACCATCATCACTAACTTGAACATTTACAAGGCCCTCATCTACGTTAATGCCTACATCTTCATCTTCATCATCAACTTCAAGTTCATCATCCCCATCAGCACCTTGTTCATATTCCCCATCAGCACCATGTCCATTATTATCCCCATAATCGTAAAGGTCTCCAAAGTGAATTTGTGATTCATCTATAGGATTAAGTTGTGGCTCAGCATTAACAAGTAAAGCTTCATTTGCTTCCATGTTATCCCAAAAGTATACAACAGAAACTTTTCTAGGGGACTGATTTTGCGCACACTCAAGAGCCCTAAGATCACTGTCTATCTCAACCAAACCATCAGTGCGATGATAGAAAAAATACTCAATTCTCTTGATCACATACCCAAGATATATTGCAGCTTCTTCCAACTCCCACTTGCTAAATGTGTCCACTTCACAATAGTCTACCCAACATCTAGTACCCCCAACATACTCATCACCAACGAAGACACCACCGTGTCTGATCTCTATAGTGAATTTGTTTGAATCAGCTGCAGACAAATTAATACAAAAGATACATAAGTTTCTACAGTGTCCGCCAGTTTTGATTTACTGTACCTATTCAATCCATTAACATAAAATTAAAATCTCTATCACCATATGGTCTATATATTAACACTATATTCAAGCATTATTGAAATCTCAGATTCCTGCTACAATAGTCCATAAAATAAAAATAAAAAATCCAAAAAGTATCAACCCATAGAAAAGCGATCACATTAAAAGAGAGAGAATGAAACATATATTTATGTATAAGAGAGGGTGCTCAGAGTGAGTATGGATGGATGAGAAAGTTTGTCCTCATATCAAAATCAGATTAACGAGACAGATGAAAACAAATAGACACTACAAGCATAGAACTAAACAAAGATATATGAAACAAAGTCAATTGATTACTAGTACGTACAATACTATTGGCACCCTAAACAAAGTCAAGAGCAGAGAGAATAATAAAACCAAAACTATGTATCAGGACCACAAATTTAACCTAACCATTGAAACCCTTATTCTCACATGGAAAAAGCCATAGATGAAACAACAATACCAGACCCGTAAAACCCTTAAGCAGTATATATATTTGGCACAGACCACTATATATATGACATGGAAGCAAAAAGAACGTATTCCACAAAATTCCAAATATGAGATTGATTCATACTTATATAAAAGGTTGATAGAACACTTACAGTAGATTGGAGGGTGTCCACAGTCCCTTATTTTCGTAATATCCATTTCAAATTCACATATGTGTGTGCAAAATCTTTGCAGTTTGAATTTTTTGTGTAGTGGGTTGTCTCAAAGATTTTCACTTTGACTAAACTTTGATTATGTCAAGCGTGAGGTCTTGAGAGAACTGCGACGTTGTTGGATATGCGAAGGTATATTGCTGCAATAACGGTGAGAAGATCTTTTTTTCTTCCACGTAAAGATTAACAAGAATTAGATTATCTAAACAAAAACCAAAAAATTAAAATTAAAATGACCAAAATACCCTCACATGTTTCGCACATGATGACACTTAACGGTGAAACTTGACGGAAGATAACGGAAATGTGTAAATCAGCAAACTTTGGAAAAGTTAGTGTGCTATTGGGTAAATTAATAAGTTAGTGTGTAAATTGACAATAGAAGGAAATGTTAGGGGGTATTTCGGCCATTAAGCCTACCAAAAAAGCACCCAATTCCTCTTTCCGTTTTTGTTTCTGTTGCTCTCTCTCTTTCTCAATTCGTTTCTGTTGCTCTCTCTCTTTCTCAATTCGTTTCTGTTTCTCTTCCAGTCCCTCTTTTAGTTCCTCTTCCTCTTCCTCTTTCTCTCTCTTTCTCTTCTTGCCACTTTTTGTAAGTAGCCAACATCTCAAGATCATTTTCAAAGTGAGTTCCTAGTCTTATTAGTCACATTTGAAAATGAGGTGAAGCACAGTTAATGATATGTTGAACATAGTTGGAGTTAATTGTCATTGTGACTGAACTCTGGAAAGTATCATGGAAATTTTGTACTAAATACAGTTATAGGATCACTAGAGGCCTTTCAATGATGGTTTTGTCGGAAACAGTAGTGTATTGTCAAAAGAGACCTTGTAGGCATTTTTATAAATCTTCACCCGTCATTGCTCAACGTTGGCTGATAACTGTGTAATAGGCTATGTTTAGAGGTTCGAAAACATACAGGATGCCCTTCGTGAGAACGATATTTGAAACTATAGCTAAGAGGAAAGCTCAGGCGATAAGTCTTAAGAACGAATTTTATCTCTTGATAGGAGCAATATTTGCGATATTTTTATGTCATTCTCTCTACATTTTATTTAGTTATTCTCTTAACATTTTCATTTCTGACTTATTTTGTTGTAATTAGGTACATTATATCTACAAAAGCAGGAATCGAGCTATCAAGAGCTAGAAATGAAAGAAATGAAGGCAAGGAAGAAATGAGGAGTAGAAATAAATGAGAAATGATGTTTTCCCAATCCTACTAGGAGAAGGAATCCCAGATGAAGTAGGAATCCTGAGTCAACTAGGAATGAGCTCATGGAAATGATAATCAAAAATGAGAAATGACAGAATCCTAGTTAGACAAGGAAATCCATTCCTTCTAGAAAAAGGAAACCTAACATGACTAGGAGTTCTGTTGCACTAGGAAAGCTCAGGAAGGTTCCAGAACAACTCAGAAATGAAGAGTCCTAATTGGACTAGTAAACCTATTGGCATTAAGAGTTTTGATGATACCAGAATACCTGGGAAGATTAGGAGATGTTGTGGGTTCAAAATGACTCAGAATTGTACAAAAATATTCTAGAAGAAGCAAGAATGGCATCATATACAAAGATGGGCTTCTAAATTGTCCAATTGAAGAAGCCAGACCCAAAGATTGAAGCATGTGACTTCCATGTGGCCTTCTAGAATGATCATGACATCTTGGAGGAATCCTTATTGCACAATAATTGGTTTTGTAGTGAAAAATAAAGAAGAATATCAGAAGATTTGGGCAAAGCACAGAGGAAGAGTTTCTAGGAAAATATACTTCATGTGGAATGAAGAAAAGAAAATAAAAGAGAATAATTATCAATTAATACATTGGGAATTGTGGCAATGACTCCTACTTTCTAGATTCAAGGTTGATCTCTACTTCCTTTAGAATATTTCCATTGGTCAGATGATGCAGAACAAGTAGACAAAGACTTTGACACCAAGTTATGTCGTGCACTATATATAAAGGGGATTTGAGACGTTTCAATCATCATTCAAAACCTAGAATCAAATCATAAATCCCTCCCCTCTCTCTCTAAAAGTTTCGCCCTTTTCCATTGTGCAAGACTTGAAGTCGTGAAGCAAGTTTCATCATCCTCCATCCACGCTTGCTGTGAGCCTCACACCTTTCAAGATCTTCTTGCATTCTTGAAGCTCCTTTATAAATGTAACCATGACCATAAACCCTTTGTTTTCAATTTCTATCTTATGTAAATCAATTCGAATTCTTTGTTTGTTTAAATGGAAATATCGATGCTTTGATATGATTGAGTTTATTTTTTGATGTTTAGTTTCCAATAATCATGAAGCATGAAAACTTTTTAGGTTTCTAGAATACATAAATTGCGATTTTGATATGTGATGATTTAAGTTCATTGATTTTGTGTGAATAACCCACTTTTATGTGTTTTGTGTTCTTTGATGGCCAACATAGAATATTGAGCATTTAATTAAATCCAAATTAAGATATGCTAGCCTTTTTCTTGACTGTACCCTTGAGACACAAGTCTGGCTTTATACCTTGAGATACTCCCATCTGGATTTTTCTTGAACTTATAGATCCACTTACAGCCAACAATGTTTTTCCCTTCAGGTAAGGGTACTAAGTCCCATGTGCCTTGTTTTTGAAGAGCATGTATTTCTTCAATCATTGCATGATCCCATTCTAGGATACCAACAGCAGCTTTAAATTTTTTTGGTTCAATAGGATCACACACTTCCAATACAGATGTGAAACCACAAAAATAAGCCAACTCATCTAGGAGGTTGAACTGTAACACGCAACAGTATGCACAAAAGTCTTGAAAAGTCTTCTGCTTGATAATGTCATTCTTTGCTCTAGTCAACATAGAGTGATTATTGTAATCTCTAGTGCTATCATCAATAAATTGTAGCTCATGTGGAAGATCACCACCAATATTCAGATCAGCATTCACACCTTGGACATTTAAAGTGTCATGTAAATTTAGAGAACTATTGTTGACATTGGAATGGACTTCACTTGATTGCACCATATCACCACTATTTTCAACACTAGAAGAACTCCCACAATTTTCAACACCAAAAAGAACTACTACTATCACCCCCCCCCCTTGCAGCCACAGATGGTGGACCAATTGATGGCTGAGAAGAAGAGTCAAAGGGTAACATCACTTGTAACTGATCAGTATGCAAAACAGGCAACATGTGGGATTGTGATGGAGAAGTGGAAGAGACAGGTGTAGAGTATTGATATGAAATAGAAGAAGAACTGGATTTGGATTGGGGACTAGGTGAATGAGATGAAGTATGAATATGGTATGGGAAAATGGTTTCATCCTGAATAATATGCCTACACATCCAAAGTTTAGTCTTCGTAATATTATAACAGAATACTCCTTTGTACCCTAAAGCATAGCCAAGAAAGACACAAAGAGATGTGCATGGTTCAAGCTTGTCCCGAGTATAAGGTCTAAGATAAGGATAGCATGCAGTACCAAAAATCTTTAGGAATGACAGATCAGGGGCAGAACCAAACAACTCAATATAAGGAGGTGACATTTTCAGAGACTTACAGGGCATTCTATTTATAAGATATCCAAAATGAGCCACAACATGAAACCAAAACATTTTGGGGAGTTTAGCAGCTGATAGCAATATGATACAAGTTTCAACAAGATGCCTGTTTTTCCTCTCAGCAACACCATTTTGCTGAGGAATATAAGGACAAGTAATCAAGTGTAGGATGCCATGAAGATCATCAAGAAAGTTTCTAAATGCCTTGCTATTAAACTCACCACCACCATCAGTTTGTAGGGATTGTATATGGGACTTAAACTGAGTAGCAACAAAGTTATAGAACTTTATGAAAATTGACAGAGTGTCAGATTTATTAATGAGTGGAAAAATCCATACAAACTTGGTACAATCATCTATGAAGGTGATATAATACTTCAAACCTTCAATTGACAAACATGGAGTAGGTCCCCATAAGTCTAAATGAACTTTCTGAAAAGGACTAACAGACTTAGACACTGAATCAGAAAAAGGTTATCTATGCATTTTGCCACTAAGGCAATCTGAGCACACATGAGTGGAACTATCTTTAGTAAACTGAACTTTTGACAAAGCAAGCATTTTGTATGTAACATCAGATGTTGGATGTCCCAGCCTATGATGCCACAAGGAGGATTAAACAGAAGAGCCAATATAAGCACTTTGAGAAAACTCTGATGGTGGAATAAACTTTGGTGTCTTGGACAGAAAAAGGCCATCATCATTACTCTTTCTTTTGTACAACAGTGCCCTTGAAGCCTTGTCCTACACACATACATGCATATCATCCATTGTAATGAAACAATGGTTGTCTCTGCACAACTTATTGAAGGATAACAAATTCACTGCAAGATTAGGAACATGTAAAACATTATTCAAATGGAAAGTGTGATTAGCAGGTGTAATCTGTGCAGCACCAATATGCTTGACTTTCAAACCTTCTTCATTGCCAATAGTAATGGTATTGCTAGTTTCATATGGATGAGCTATGGCAAGGTTCCTCAAATCAGAGGTCATGTGATGTGTTGCTCCAGTACCACCAATCCATACAGCTCCGTTAGTATTATTCTGAGAGCTAGAAGAGCTTGCCACATTGCATTGAGAATGAGCAGTCATTGCAGTGAGTGAAGATGGAGGTTCAGCTCCCTGATATGCATAATTGCTTCTATAGTGGTAATCCAATGTAGCCCTTTGAGACCACAGGTTGGGCAAATGAAAACAGAATGTGAAGGATGATCAGCTGGCACATTAGTTCTGTAAAAGCAGTTCACAGCAGTATGTCCCTTTTTGCTACATATTTGACGTTCTGGAGAGAACCCATTGTTGTTTTGTGAAGACCCAAATTTTCATATAATAAATTTATGAAATTCAATAATTGTTATATTAATTGAATTATGATATTTGAGATTATTTGGAATGTCGTGGTTTGAGAAAGTTGGTTTCGAATGATTTTATTTTCAAAAACGAATGTTATTTACGGGGTCTTGAAAATTGACTTTTTATACGTTCAGAATTTGAGAAAACTTCCTTCATGAAAGTTGTAGAGGTCGTCGATACGATCTCGTGCATATGTGGAACGCATTATTTGGAGTTCGTATAAATAAATTATGAATATTTAGAAATTAGAAATTTTCTATAAATAGAATGAAAAATCAGAGTTTTTCATTAAGGACGAAAAAATTACATTTTTGCATTTACCCCCCCTCTCTCTCGCAGCTTCGTCACTATGCTTGCCGACCCGCCGACCCGACCCGCCGACCCGACCCGGCTGGAAGTCAGCCTTCCCGGCCACGCCGTCGTCGGACCCAAGCCTTCCCAGCTTCGCCGCCCCTCACCCAGCTGCTCCCCGCCCTCGCCTTATCCAGCCGCTGCCTCTACCCTCAGATCGAAGCTACCTGTCACACCCCAAATTCCGAATAATAAATTTAAATCCGAAACATGAATACAACTAATCAAAACACGTCCTAAATTTTTTTTTTTTTATAAACCAACATCTCATAAACCATAACACAAACCTCGTAGCAAACTATCTCTCGAGTCAATTATTACAATACTAACATAAATAAAATGTTCTACTCACAAGAGTCTACAAAACACACCAAAATAGACCAAGTGCTGGTCTCAACCCTGCTGCCCTACGTAGCTCGCTCACCACCCTGATTATCCTGACCTGTAGGATTATCCGCTACACCATTTGAATAGTGTACCGGGATTGCAACAACACAAAACCCGGTAAGCTTTCTGAAAGCTCGTGTGAGTAAATAAAAATGAACGGTTGATTTATTAAACCACAACTCATTTATCTCAAGTAAACATCCAACAATCTCAACAACCACAAGAAACATCCATCCAACACACAAGAAACAACATGGAGCACATTTCCACAATCACCAAATCACAACTCTCGCCACTTTGGCACCTAATCACAACTATCGCAACTTTAGCCCCACGTTAGAGCTCTAACTGTCTCGTTACCTCTGACACCTTGGCCCAGGGTCAAGTAACGGCACTGTTTGGACCCAAAATGAGCATTTTGGCCTGACAAGGCACGTCTTGGAGAAATCGAGCCAATGTCAGTGGCTCAAGCTATATATTGTCGACAAGTTCGAAATATATATTTAGAGGCTAAATAAAGCCTACTATGGAAGCATGGAAATGAAAAGTCAACTTTAGCACATTTTCCTACTTCGGCTAGGAGAAACCGAGCTAAACAAGGAAGGAGGGACGGCAGACTAACCATCCGAACTTCAAATAAGTTGAAACTTTCCAGATTCATTCTAGACATCCCAAGAATCATTTCTTATGCAGAGTTCTAGAGCTTGTTGGAAGTGAAAAACCTTCAAACAATCAGTCCAATTTTCTGCAGAAGCAAAACTGAAAAACTGGACCTGTAAGGAGTCCAGTAGCATTTTCGGCCCAACCACATGGAAATAAATTCTGACATTTTATCACAATAATCTACATCCATGGTGGATCATTTCATATGAAGAAGTCAAAGGTTAAATATGAATTCTTAGTAGAGATAAAAATTAAAGGAATAAAGAAGTGTTAGTGCTCTCACCTAACAAAATTCACTAAGTGTTACTGAATTTTGCCTAACAAATCCACTAAGTGTTTGTGTGCTCAAACCTAACCCACTATGATTTGTTTAAAGGCCAAATAGTGTTGCTTGGAAGCCTATATATAGAGGCTACAACAAGTATCATCTCACAAATTCACTCATCAAAACATCTATAAGATGATCTAAGTTCTCTCTAGAGCAACCTCTCTAAGAGCAATTCCTCTCCTTCTCTTATTGGTGATCACACTCCAAGTTCTAGTCTCCTTAGGAGCCAACTTTCAGTACCACCAAACCCTCTCTCAAAGTGCTTTGGTCCTAGTCTCCTTGGGAGCCGACTGTAGTACCACGACCACAACGGTTACGGAACCAGCCAAGCAAGGGTAACACCCTCACAAACCAGTCAAGCTAGAGTCACGCTTTAGCAAGTTCTCCTCACTTCCCAGTGGTTTTCGCTCTACTCGATCTACAACATCGAGTATCGATTGTGATTTTGAAAAGGCTCAGCAAAAGTCCTCGCCACGAGGCACAAAGAACTCCACGACGAGGTTGGTGCTCTCCTCGTCCACAATCGCTCAGAAGAAGTCAGGTCAAGGGACACCCCCGACGACCGCACCCGAACGGTGCTGGCACGTCCACGCAAGAAAAGAGACTATTGACCAGCTCAAGAAAAACTGGAGCCAAAACATTTTGGCACGCCCAGTGGGACCTACTGCGAGCTGTAAACCACACCACTATTAAGAAGATGAGGTTGGTAAGGGGTTGTGAATCATAACGGAATAGGTGAAGTCTCTTTTGTTAATATTGACCTAAACTCCTTATTGGTGCCTAGTTCAGGTCCATTAAGGTTAAGGGCGGTTTTTATTAACACTTGTTGAACTGTCTTCACACTTATGATCTTTCTCATCTTAGTAAGTATAGCCTATGTGAAATGGTGTCTAGAAAGGGGACAACGTTCATAACAGGCTATTGAATCCAGAAGTGCGTGCAAATGGGCCTAAACCACTATGTGGGAGTAGTTCATGCCAAAATGGATTCTGCCTCTTTTGTTCGCCCTCCCCCACTTGGCCATTTCAGTAAGGTTGCCCAAAGGATTTGAAAGAAAGTTTGTGTCTAGGCGACTACTTGGGCCGCAGGTCTAAACCTTGATTCACAGTGTCTTATTGAATTCAGCTACTTATTGAATTCAGACTTCCAGAAGCCATTGGGAAGTCAAGCATAAACCCTTATCAAAAGGTTTACGTTAACTGCCCGAAACATAAGACCTCCAGTTACAGACCGCACTCGCGTGCAGACTGTCGTGGTCTTTCCGAAGAACAGGTAATCCAAAGATTTCTTCCCACCCTCCATCGACAGAGATGTCAACTGAACGAGGAGGAAATAGACATCCTACTACTGAAGGCAAGCAAGTTCCTGCCGCCCAGCCTAATCAGGCTGGCGATACATCTAGCATCACCCAGGAAGCCGCGAGCGCAGTTACAACTATTGACTTTGTGCCTATTCTCGTTCCAGAAAATGCGACCATAGAAGAGCGGCCTAATATCCTTCAACAGAATTCTGCCGCATACCATGAGAAGATGGAAAAAGCCTTTGCGGAGGACCGCCGACGGCTTGATGAGTTCACGATCTCGATCAAGAGGCTTGAGCTATGGGCACAACAAACACAAGGGCAATTGGATGGCATGAACCAAAAAATGCAGAAGAACCATGAAGAGCTATTGGTCGCAAGCAAACACATTGCTTTGGAAGTCGCGACGATTCGCAAAGAAGGATCCAACGTCGTAACCCAGGTGGCCATGTAGAAGGCTGGCCTCGATCAGGCCAGAGAGGTTCTACATAAAACACTGGGAGATCCTAGTGCCATTCTAGGCTCTTTAGGTCAGTCCCCCATATCTGCTAAGTACATACCACCAAATGCTCGCGGCGGCAGTACATCCATATGCACTACTGCCGCATCAGTCAGAGGTAAAGAGACTACTCCGGCAACGGGTGGGAAGAACAACGCTGCGTCATCAGTCACGCAAGGGACCAGGACTTTGAAAATCAATGATGGGGCCTTTGTTGATCATAGCCCGTTTCCCCAATATAACAGTGATGGAGTTGAATACGTGCACCACGATCCACCTCCAGCAAGCCATTATGGTATCGACCAGGTTGAAAGTCCAGCGAAGGTCACCGTAACCACAAAGGGTCAGCCAGCAGTGGGTTTTGCGTCGCAGACGTCAACCCAACATAAAATGACCCACGGAGGCGGCATGTCTTTGGTTATTCAAGCTTCACAGGCACCACCGTTGATCTGGTCAGTTGAAGATACAGTGGTTCACCCACCTCCTCCTGATCCAAGATATGTAAGGAGAGAAGAGGTAGAAGCAATGATCAGGGTCGCGAACCAAAGGCCTACCAGGGGCCATTCCCACCGCCTATTACACAGACACCTTATCCTAGGGGATATAAGAACATTACGTTCTCTACTTTCTCGGGAGAAGAAGTCGAAAATGTCGCAGCCCATTTGGTTAGGTTTCGAGTACAGTGTGGCCAGTACCAGAACGATGATAATCTGAAGTGTAATATCTTCGCTACTTCTCTATCGGGGTCTGCCTTCACCTGGTTCACTAAGTTGCACCGGGATCAGTTACGAGTTGGCCCGCGATGGAGAAGCTGTTCAAGGAAACCTTCGGGACTATCGAGCCAGAAGTAGATCTGGCTTCACTCACTCAGATGGCTCAGCAGCCAACTGAATCTGCTGTCATGTACCTTCAGCGCTTTCAGATCCAGAAAGGAAAGTTGAACGTGATTCTGCCTGAGAAAGAACTGGTGAAGTTGGCAATCAAAGGCTTAGAGCCCCGCCAACGCAAAAAACAGCATGGAAGCATGTTCAATTCCATGGGGGAACTGATCACAGAAGTAGGAAGTTTCGAGCACTTGCTCAGGGAAATGGACGCTATGAAAAACGCCTCAAAAGGGACATACATCCCAGGGAAACGCCGAATAGTGGCTGCGCTCAGCCATCAATCCAGTCCCTTTGATCCTTACTACAAGAGTGAGGAATCTAGTACAGCAGAGGCTGACGAGTCTGAAGAAGACGAGATTGCTGCGCTGGAACTCACCGGAAAAAAGGCTTCAACACTAAAGCAACTGAAGCTGTGCAAAGAACTGCTGAAGCTCAAGTCGGTGGTTTTCACCAAACCAGAGTTCGCAAGTTATACTTACGACGCGAACAAAGCGCATGAAATCTTGGATGAAATGATCGCCGCGAAGATGGTGAAAACCGACTTCGGCCCATTTCCCAAACCAGAGCAGCTAAGGGGGAAGAAATACTGCAAACTCCATAATATATGGAATCATAATACAGCCGATTGTGTTAAGCTAAAGGATTAGATCCAAATCTGGTTAAATAATGGTAGTTTGCAAGTAGAGGTGCCAACAACAGCAGCAGCGTTGGTGGACCTAGATCCCTTCCCAGATACCGGCATCAACATGGTGGACGTGGCATGGGGTGAAAAAGATCAGTAGAATCAAAGTCCAGACTATGCGGTTAAGGATTTGATAAGGGCTGGAGACAAAGCCGTGAAGCGGGAATCCAAGACTCGTTTACCCATTGTCCTATGCTCGCGGTGCAAGGAAGAATGTGACACTCAAGCCCTGCATCAGGAAACATCCCAGACTGTCCAGTTTGGATCTCTGCCGCCAATACGGTTAGTATCATCCTCTGGAAACTTCCAACCATGCAGCCCAAGAGTACACAATGGTTTAGAAACTCCTTCTCCAAGGGACTCAAACTTATTCAAAAAGTTGAAGACTGCGAGGGAAGAAGGGCAAGCAGATAAGCGGCAAGGGGTTTTTACCATACCTTACATTCCGCCAGTGTCAACATCCTCCATCAAAGAAGGGAGATGGTATACCCAAAAGAATGGTAAGGCGGTGGAGATGAGCTCTTCAAAGAAGAGAAAACTCCAACGGAGGTTTGGAGAAGCAAAACGAACTTTGGAAGCACTAGATCAAGGACTAATCAAACCATCGCAATTACTGAAACCTCGAGAAGAGTATCAAAGACAATTGGAGGTACTGGCCTCCGAGAGATTCGTTTCCCAGCAAGTTCAGAAACCGCAGCCCAAAGTATTACGCCAAGGGCGAAAGCCATGTGCCCCCAAGATCAGCGCTCAGGAGAAATCCCTAGTTCAAGCGAGGCAAGAACCGCCGCCAGCTCGTAAAGACAATGTTTGGCGGAGAATATCTCGTGAAGGAAGCAATAGCGAGCCTTCCATCTTCGACATGCTGGGGGGCAAAGACAATAGGTTCGCGATTGTGCAAAAAGTTCAAAACTTGCTGGTCACTCTCCCAGAGGAAGTGCTAGGGACAAAAAAAATTTTCGGAGTCACTGAACCAGATTCCTATAGTACAGGAGCACGAACAAGCCAAAGCGGTGGTCCCCGCAGAGGAATCCTTGGTTGCTTTAATGGTTAATCAGTTTAACACCGATATCCCAACAGATGAACCCAAGCTCAATCTTGATGATGACATGGACGAAACAGAAATGGTGGATATCTCTTGCAATATGGTTTATGTGCTCCCTGCTAAGTATGCCTTACCAGTCGCTGTGCAGGAATGCATAGAAGCTGACGCAATTGGAGAACAGCAGTTGCAGATCACTTCAGCCGCAACAACACCGGTGAAAGAAGCAGTGTTCCTTGAGACTGAAGATGCTAACAACAAGAGTTTCTTCATGAGCTTCACAAGACCCACACCCGCCATGGTGCAACACATGCGACCTTTGTATATCACAGCAGAAATTAATGGGACTAAGGTCAGCAAGATAATGGTTGATACCGGCGCGGCTGTGAATGCCATTACTACAAGGACCATGCAGCTTTTGGGAATCAAGAAGGAGAAGATCCAGTCTACCTCTCTCACATTGAAGAACTTCTCGGGCACAGTAACTAAGACGTTAGGTTTACTGTTCCTAAAAATCAAGGTGGGTCCCTCAGAAAGCGTTTATGCATTCTTTGTTACGGATTGTTACGCGGCCTACAGTGCCATCCTGGGAAGAGATTGGATTCACCGAAGCTATTGTGTTCCATCAACACTCCACCAAGAGCTGATTATGTGGAATAGGATGACAAATAAGGCTGAGATAATTAAAGCAGACCCCCGCCCTTTTTCTGTTTCCGCAAATTACGTAGATGCCAAGTACTACTTGGAGCCAATTACTCTATTGCAAGTCGGTAGCATCGACAATAAGGGCCGCCCCACAGGGGTGACGGCTTCTGAGTTGGCACAGTAGGGACTCACGATGCAAAAGAAGACCTAGCGAGGCCCGGCCATGTTGTGCCCCGCACAATGGGTAATTAATGGATTACGACCTTCCAGAGGAAGGGATAGAGGCATTCCATTCCTTGTACGAGAGGCTATCCTCATACTTGGTGGAAAAAGAGGCATATGATCGAGTTGCGACCTTAGAAATTGTTTATGAAGAGTTCATGGACCAAGAAGAGGAGGAAGAAGAGATTCAGCTTGCTCCAGCGGCATTGGATGACACACCTCCGAAGGTTAGGGACCCTACTGAAAAGGTCAATCTGGGAACAATTGATGAGCCTATAGAAGTGGCTATCAACACTTACTTAGAGCCTAGCGAGAAACAGAGGCTCATCGACTTATTGCTAGAATTCAAGGACTGCTTCGCGGAAAAATACAAGGACATGCCAGGCCTATCACCAGACTTGGTATGCCACCAACTACCAACGCTACCTGATAAAAGGCCTTTGAAGCAAGAGCAGCGAAGAATGAACTCAGAGACCCAAGTACTGGTCAAAGAGGAAGTTGAAAAGATGCACGAGTCAGGCATTATCAGGGTAGCCAAGTACAATCAGTGGCTGTCCAATATAGTGCCTGTTCGCAAGAAGAATGGCAAGATGAGGGTCTGCGTGGATTACAGATACCTTAATTTAGCTACACCTAAAGACGTCTACCCCATGCCGGTGGCGGACATGTTGGTAGATGCAGTTGCAGGGCACGAACTATTGTCTTTCATGGATGGCACAACGGGATATCACCAGATACCGGTTGCGGAGGAAGATAGACACAAGACCGCATTCCTCTGCCCTGGGTTCACGGGAGTTTTTGAATATGTGGTCATGCCTTTTGGACTGAAGAATGCTGGAGCAACATATCAAAGAGCCATGAATCTTCCATGACATACTTGGGAAGATCTTAGAGGTTTACGTTGATGACGTCGTCGTGAAGTCTAAGAAGAGTGGAGATCACTTCACGGATCTCAGAAACGTTTTCGAGCGCATGCGACTACACAAGCTCAAAATGAATCCCGCCAAGTGCGTTTTTGGAGTTCAGGCAGGCGATTTCCTGGGATTCATTGTCCATCAAAGGGGCATTGAGGTCCCTGAGGATAAGGCAAACGAGGTCATCAACGCATCTTCCCCGCGAACGAAGAAAGAATTACAACGACTACTGGGTAAGATCAACTTTTTGCGACGTTTCATTTCTAACTCTGTGGGCAAAATCTAGCCCTTTTCCCCACTGCTGACGTTGCAAGGACAGAACGAGTTTGTGTGGGAACCTAAACATCAAGAGGCTTTTGACAAAATCAAGGCCTATCTGGCGAGCCCGCCAGTGCTTGTTCCTCCCAGAGCTGAATTTCCATTAAAGTTGTATGTTTCAGCAGTTGAGGCTTCCATTGGCAGCCTCCTCGCTCAGGATGATGAAGAGGGTGTCGAACATGCCATCTTTTACCTCAGTAGGACACTCACAGATTGCGAAACAAGGTACACTCCAATGGAAAAGCTGTGTCTTACATTATACTTCTCAGCATGCAAGTTGCGGCATTACATGTTGTTCTTTACTACTTGCATCATTGCTTAAACCGATCTAGTCAAGTATATGTTATCGCGACCTATCTTGAGAGGCCGTATTGGCAAGTGGGTGCTCGCCTTATCAGAATTCTCATTACAGTATGTCCCACAGAAAGCAGTAAAGGGGCAAGCCATTGCGGACTTTCTGGCACATCACCCTATGCTAGATCTCCCCGCGGTTAGAGATTTAGAGGTCGCTATCACAAATTTAGATCGCCCAGAGTATGCCACACTGTATCAAGCCACAGTCTCACTCCAGCCCTGGGTTTTATATTTTGACGGGTGAAGAACGGATACGCTAGCAGGAGCAGGAATTGCACTGGAGAATCCGGCTGGAGATCACTTTTCGTACTCATTCCAGTTGGAGTTTCAATGTACCAACAACCAAGCAGAATATGAGTCCTTAATCATAGGCCTAGAAGTACTGCTGGAAATGGGAATTAGAGATGTACAAATACTTGACGATTCTCTCTTGGTTATCAATCAGTTATGCAATGAGTTCAGATGCAATAGCTTCACATTGGTCCCTTATTGGAACAGGACATTAGAACTGTTGGACCAATTTGATAACGTACATCTTGAGCACATTCCTCGCGAGAGAAATTTTGCCGCGAACGAGTTGGCCCAGCTTGCAACAGGGGTAACATTGAGATATGGCGTGCGGGAGAGAATCATTAAAGTCGAGCGTCGCACCCTTCCTTCTTCGATGGCGAGAAGAGATCCTCCAGACGATACGTCAGTCGCAACCCTGGAATCCATTGACGTGGATTGGCGTATCCCTTTGATCAATTATCTCAAGCATCCTGATCAGACCACAGATAGAAGGATTCGCTATCTTGCCCTCAACTACTTCTTCAGAGGTGATGAACTTCTCAGATGAGAAGAAGATGGCATGGATTTCAGATGTGTTTATGGCCACGAAGCCAAACAACTCATGCGCCAAGTTCATTCTGGCATTTGTGGAGGTCACCAAGCAGGTCCAAAGATGCGATGGTTGCTCAGACGACATGGATATTTTTGACCCAGTATCTTGAAGGATTACCAAGCTCATGGGCCGGTCCAGCATGTTCCTAATATTCCAATGCAGCCCATTATACAGCCTTGGCCCGCAAGAGGATGGGCGCTGGATTTAATTGGGATGATTCACCCACATTCATCACTTCAACATAAGTTCATCATCGTCGCGACTGATTTCTTTACAAAGTGGGTTGAAGCAGAACCTTTGAAGGAAGCATCTGGTGGCACGTTGCGACAATTCCTATTCAGAAACATCATCTGCAGATTTGGGATCCCAGAAGTTTTTGTTTCGGACCGGGAGGCAGCCTTCATGGGTGGTGAAGTTGATAAACTGGCAAAAGAATGGGGAATACAGTTCATCCATTCCATTCCGTATTATACTCAGTCTAACGGTCAAGTGGAGGCCAGCAATAAGATCATTATCAATTTGCTGAAGAAAATGTTGGAAACTAATCCACGACAATGGCATGAGACACTTTATGAAACTCTTTGGGCCTACCGCACCTCTAAGCGGAATCCCACCGCGACAACACCTTATGCTTTGATGTTTGGCCATGATGCAGTCCTGCCGTTAGAAGTCAACATCCAATCATTACGAGTTCAAGAGCAACATCATCTCATTGGAGAAGACTACGTTCAGGCTATGTGGCAGGAACATGAAGACCTTAGCGAAAAGCGATTGGAGGCTTTAGATAATTTGGTCATGGAAAAGCAACGAGTCGCTCGTGCCTATGACAAGCGGACGCGGGGAAAGAGTTACAACGAAGGAGAGTTGGTTTGGAAAGCAGTTCTCCCGCTTGGTGAAAAATTAGATGGTCGCGGCAAATGGACTCCAAGATGGGAAGACTCGTACATGATCTATAAAATCTTAGAGAAAGGAGCTTTTCATCTCAAGGACCTAGATGGAGATGTCCATCATAACCCTATCAATGGGAGATACTTGAAGAAATACTTTCCCAATGTTTGGGACTCGGAGGAGTCGTAGACAATTTATTCGCATGAGACATGGGGGACAATTCTAGTGTTCCTACACTCGCAAAGCCCATTTATGAAGGCCTGTTTTTAAGGCCCATAATCATTTCTTCGCTATGCCTAGCAACACTAAGGGGGCAACACTATACCATACTAAGCCTAAACCCGTCCACTGGGCAACTTTGTATATAAATATTCATGCTATTTTATTAAAAAAAAAATAGTTATAGATACAACTCTTAGGGGACAATTCTAAGTGTTCCTACACTCACGAAGCTACTAAGCCGAGTCAGCGGCTCCGAAAGGTTTTTCTAGCTTTGCCTTGCAGGAAAGGCTGAACTCAAGGGAAGTGTAATAGCCACCACCGTGACCGCCACCTCCATCGGAAGTAGTTTTCATTTTGCTAAAGATGTCCTCACCATGCACGGGAAATAGTGAAAGGGTTTCAATCTCCTGATGATCTTCTCCTCTTTGTTCCATGAAAGTTTGTTCTACATTCATGTCAAAGAAAGTAGAACTAGTTCTCGCTCTAGCTGAGATTGAACAATCCCTAGCACTATTCTCCATGTTCATAGATCCATAACAGCCATAGTTCCCCATGTGCCTGTTAAAAGCAATCATCACACCAGCGGAAGAAGTAGAAGCAGGTGCAGAAGATCCAAAGTTAATATACTGATCCTCATGTTTCCAATTGGTAACATTATCAGCACCAACAAGCCCTGATCTTTGCATGGGCACATGAACATCCGAAGTGGACATCTTCTTCTGCTTTTCCCGAGCCCTTTGGTTCACGAACTAATAATAGATGTTCTTGACCTCGATCTTGCCGTACCATTTCAGCTGGAGATAGATCCTCTGAATCTGCTCTATAGTTGGGGATCTTTCGCCCTTGTTGTAGAAAAGCTCCTTGAGGATTCTCATCTGATCTGTAGTAGGAATCCACCTAGTACTGCTCCTCCTGCGAAGCATGTTAGCACTACTCCCGGCTGCTTTGTTACTTCCTCCATCCTTCGTTGGATGCCGATTTTGTGGTTCCATTGGTGATGGATTGAGAGAATGCAAAAATTGAAGAGTGGTGATGATGAGTAATTAAGAAAGATTGCTGTTAGAAATATTCGAGTTGATGAAACGATTTTTGGATTGGAAATTTGGGTTTATAATGTGGAGGAAGATATAGGCATGCAAATATCCGCCCTTGGATGGACGGTCAAAGAGAAGAGTCAAACTAAGTGTCAGTAAAGCGTGATTAAAGTTGCCATAAATCTCGGAAAGAATGGATTAGCAGCATGTGAGGGAACCGAGCGGTTTTCGAGGATGTAACTGTTCTTTTCACGAGATTATTTTTTCACGGTGGAATTTTCAACAGCTAATTAATGCAACTTGAGTTGGGGCCAGCAAGTGGATCCAAAAGATAAATATTTTCTCAAAACCCGCATCGCGAGGCTCGTTTTGACGCAGAACATATTTTAAAAGTTCATATTATTTTCAATATACAACTATGGGGGCCTATATTTGAGGCCTTGCGAGACACAATTCTTGGCTTCTCACGGATATTGGAATATCAGGATAAAAAATATTATTGTATTCATGAAGTGGTTTTGCGGCCAAAAGCAGTACATTCATTACAAAGCCAAAGGTGGCTAAAATACAAAAACAGGAATCCTCGGATATCTTTTGAATCTTTCCTCAAGTGGAAGCAGCTATGGAATCCAATGTCGAGTTAAACAACGCCATTATACCAAGGAGAGGCAGACTTCAGGGAAGGAAAAAGAGAAGTAACGGAGCCTCCGCGCCCAATTTACATGGAAGCGGTAGAGGAATACAACATAGGCTTGGCCAACACCATTATCCATGAGAAAGGGAGACTCCAGTGAGAGAAAATGGAGCATCCAAGCCCCCTCAATTGGAAGCAGCTATGGAATCCAACGTCGGTTGAGCCGCGCCATTATCTTCGGGAAGGGCAGAGAGTGAATGAATCGAATATCAGCTTGAGTCTCTGCACCCCCTCTAGCCATGGTAACCACCATTAGTTGGACGTGAAGTATAGGAATAGCCATTCTGTAGCTTGAACCCATTCCTTCAAAGAGCCCATCCCTTCTCATCCCTCCAAGATTCTTTCAAGAAGAGAAAGGGGGAGAAGGAGGTGAGAACCAAAGCCCCTTCCATCTGGAGGGCACAACACGGGCCGGGTCCAGAAGGAAGGAAACAGAGGAGGAAAGATGAACCACAAAGTGGCCTTCCTCCCTTTCTCTGTTTCGCTCCGCGTGTGGGATCCTAGCAAAAATGATCTCGCATGATAGTGGATCCCACACTAGGAGCCCCCTCGCGTTTCTAAACCAATCTGAAGCCTGGCATTGTTATTGCAAAATTCCAGAAGGGCGAAACAAGGGGTTGCCTAAGATTAAGCCATAAGGCCTAACCCAGGCTTAAGATTACGCCATAAAGCCTAAAAATTTAGAGGCTAAAGGTCATTTCATGAGGGGAAGATTTGTGAAGAAGGAGAAAAAGAAGCATGAACTGAAAGGACATTTCTTGAATATTTCATAAAAGTTGTTGTGAGTATTCCCTTCACAAAATACAACTATTTATAGGGACTTCAGGCAAATCCCCACCCTTGGATGAAGCTCAATTTCAAAACTGATGATAGTAAATAGAGATTAGTGATTCCAAATCTCGGGAAAAAAGGGACTAGCAGCATGTGAGGAGACCGAACGGTTTTCGAGGAGGTAACTATTCTTTTCACGAGATTATTTTTTTTAAAATCGTTGTTTTTCAACGAGTGATTAATGCCTTAAATCTCGGAAAAGAAGAGATTAATAGCATGTGGGAAACCAAACGGTTTTCGAGGGGGCCTACAAAGATTGGCCCGCAAAGGTCAATTTCAAACAAAGTTCTTCCATGTGGCGTTTCGCCGCAATGGCACCAGCTTCGGCCTGAGTGGCCTGTTCTCTGATACGGGCCAGGTTACAGCCCATTTCTTTAGAAGCAGCCAAAGGTTCATGGAGTTGAGCTTCTTCTGCAACAATCGCATTCTCAACAAAGGCTAAATGGGCTTGGAGGTTCTCGATTTGAAGTTTGAAGTCGGACCTTTGGATTTGTAGTTCCCGTAGGCGGATGGCTCGCTCATTTAAAATAGCGCGGGAGAGGTTCATTTCTTGAGAGACACTATTCAAAGCCTCTTGAGAGTCGTGAGAAGGATCCTTGCTGCTATACACATGGCGAAGCTACCACCAAAGAAGAGAAGGATCCTCATTCGCAATCAAAAGCAATCTCCTTCGCATGGGGGCACGCTAAAGTTCTGATATCCTACAACCTGCCTAAGTTTCGCCAATTCACTGCATACCAGACATCAGATATGGGGGCAATAAAGTTGGCAAAGAAAGCATCAGTTTATGACAAAGGCAATTCAGTGGCATCCAAGCTTTATGGCCTATTTAGAGGCCTATATGGAATCAATCAAGTAATTTCAGTCAAGCCAATACAAGTGGCTTCAGAGCAACGATATTATACGAGTGGTACTGATTCAAGACCTCTTCAATCAAGACGAAGACCTTTGACTTCGAGGTCTGGGGGGCAATGTTTGGACCCAAAATGAGCATTTTGGCCTGATAAGGCACGTCTTGGAGAAATCGAGCCAATGTCAGTGGCTCAAGCTATATATTGTCGACAAGTTCGAAATATATATTTAGAGTCTAAATAAAGCCTACTATGGAAGCGTGGAAATGAAAAGTCAACTTTAACACATTTTCCTACTTCGGCTAGGAGAAACCGAGCTAAACAAGGAAGGAGGGACGGCAGACTAACCATCCGAACTTCAAATGAGTTGAACTTTCCAGATTCATTCTAGACATCCCAAGGATCATTTCTTATGAAGAGTGCTAGAGCTTGTTCGAAGTGGAATACCTTAAAACAATCAATCCAATTTTCTGCAGAAGCAAAACTGGAAAACTGGACCTGTAAGGAGTCCAGTAGCATTTTCGGCCCAACCACATGGAAATAAATTCTGAAATTTTACCACAATAATCTACATCCATGGTGGATCATTTCATATGAAGAAGTCAAAGGTTAAATATGAATTCTTAGTGGAGATAAAAATTAAAGGAATAAAGAAGTGTTAGTGCTCTCACCTAACAAAATTCACCAAGTGTTAGTGAATTTTGCCTAACAAATCCACTAAGTGTTTGTGTGCTCAAACCTAACCCACTATGATTTGTTTAAAGGCCAAATAGTGTTGCTTGGAAGCCTATATATAGAGGCTACAACAAGTATCATCTCACAAATTCACTCATCAAAACATCTATAAGATGATCTAAGTTCTCTCTAGGGCAACCTCTCTAAGAGCGATTCCTCTCCTTCTCTTATCGGTGATCACACTCCAAGTTCTAGTCTCCTTAGGAGCCAACTTTCAGTACCACCAAACCCTCTGTCAAAGTGCTTTGGTCCTAGTCTCCTTGGGAGCCGACTGTAGTACCACGACCACAACGGTTACGAAACCAGCCAAGCAAGGCAAACGCCCTCGCAAACCAGCCAAGCTAGAGTCACGCTTTGAAAAGGCTCAGCAAAAGTCCTCGCCACGAGGCACAAAGAACTCCACGACGAGGTTGGTGCTCTCCTCGTCCACAATCGTTCAGAAGAAGTCAGGTCAAGGGACACCCCCGACGACCGCACCCGAACGGTGCTGGCACGCCCACGCAAGAAAAGAGACTATTGACCAGCTCAAGAAAAACTAGAGCCAAACAGGCACCTCCAGGTTACTCAGTAATCCGCGAACTTTGGACCAATTCATGTCCTCAGAACAATATATCCCTGTTATTATTTAACGGTCGAACTTTGGACCTCCCTGTCCTCAGAACACATACACTCCGGTTATTATTAACCAAAGATCCTTGGACCATTCGATCCTCGGAATCCTACGTTTCTCTACCTTCTATTCAACTCACAAAATCAACATGCTTATCACCAACTTTTATCAAATATTAACAACATAAATAAAATCATATTATCAACATTTATCAACAACATATTATCACAATTCCACACCTCAATGTCACACCATTCAATATATAATCACGAAAATATATATATATGTAACCATCCACACAGGAATGATCACTAATACCAACTATAGTTCACACGATACAAAATCAAGAAATTCATTTTTAATATACTTTAAAACACATTTCTTAAAACCATTTTCTCACACATAACAATAAATTGAGCAATTAAGGAAATTCAGTTCGTAAATGAACCAAGTGATATTTACTCACCTCTAAACTCCCGCTGTGTCTTCTTACAGCCCAATATACGATTCAAAATCGTCCACTAACGATTCCGTCAAACACCTAATCAATGGTAGGGCCGCCGGAGTTTAGGGAAGAGCCGCCGCCGACCACCACCAATGGTGTCAGGGCTGAGCTTATCTCATTCGTTTCATCATTTTGAGCAACTTTCATAACTAACAGGAAGTGAGAAAATGAGTGGAAGTGGCCGAAACTTACCAAAACAGTCCGGTTTGGCCGGAAAAACTGCAGAAACCGTTGGGAGCTCCGACGAGCTAGAAAACCTCCACTTCAGGTGCTGTCCTTTTTGCTACGTGTTCTACTCCTCAATACGAGTTCAACAAGCCAAAGAACACGAAATTTGGTGGTCTAGAACTCGAGATATTCGCTTCGCACTCAAAACGGCCGAAAATGGAAACCAGCTTCCCGCCGCCACTACAAGCCGTGCCACGGCACAAGGCTGCCTCTGGCAGCTGCGCAAGGTCGAGACGAAGCCGTGGGAGGTGGTTTGGCGTCAAACGGTGGCCGGAGGAGTAAGAACTCGGCTGGAGAAGATTGGCTCTGTTTTTGCTTCCGGTTCGGTGCCGCGAGAGAGAGAGAGAGAGAGAGAGAGAGAGAGAGAGAGAGAGAGAGAGAGATCTAGGGTTTTTCTGATTTTTCTGATTTTTTTCCAAAAATGGTAACCTATATATGTACAAAATTGAAAACTTCTAAATGCCATAACTTCTTCCTACAAACTCCGATTCTTGTGTTCCGCACAAGCACAAATTCGTATCAACGAGCTCTACGACTTTCATGAATGAAGTTTCTTCAAATTCCTTACGTAAAAAAAGTTGATTTTTAGTAACCCCTAAATAATCATTCGAAACCAAATTTCTCAATTAACGACATTCGAATCACACTCACAACTCATAATTCATATAATTTGAGAAATATTGAATTACGAAATATTTAACTGAAATTTCGGGTCTTCACACTACCTCAGTCACTGAAAGGTGACCCGGCCGGATCTCCACTTTTCCGGCATCATCTCGGCCGATCAACCCCATTTTTGTGACGTGCTCTTCCTCCTGATCATCCCCATATGTGGCTTGCATCTCGATTTTGAGTGTAGAGTGGTAGATCAAGAGTTGAAGATTCCGACGTCTTTGATTCAATCTGGAAACTGATTAGAGGGCCGAGATTAATCCAACTTCAAAGCCCGATCTACGATGATCTAGACCTCATCTCGGAAAAAGTCAGGTATTAAAGTTGTTCACAATTTCATTTTGAAGAAGTTTGTAGTTGACGACTTTTGCATCTGAGGTGGTTGACCGGCGTTGATCGGCGTCTCACCGCCGCGTGTGGCGGCGCGTCGGACCAAATTTTGAGTTTATATTATCTGGACGATGATCTATGAATCCATACGAGCGTTTGATATATAACATGGTCATGTTAGAAAAAGTTGATAAATAGTCAATTTAAGTTTTGACATTACTATTTACGGTTTTACAGTTTACCTTCAATTTACGATTTACGAAGATCAGCCCATCGGTTTTACTTCAAATTTTAATAGGATGTTCATATGACTGTCCCGATGACTCTCTGTGGTCACGGGTGAAGATCCGTCCATTGGATCTTCGAATAATTGTAAAACAGTGATTTGGGAGGCGATTAGTGAAGATTCGTCCATCGGATTTTCGTATAATTTTGATAAGATGTTTCCAAGGGCGATCCGTGAGGATCTAACTTTTGAATCATCGTTTAAATTCGATCCGACCGTTTGATCATCTTTATTTTAGAATCCGACCGTTGGATTGTCTTTATTTTAAAATCCGATCGTTGGATCATCATTTAGGTTTATTTCGTGCTTCATTGCTATGTAAAGACCGTACTTGATTAGGTACTTGACGGCTTGTGTTGACGAGCATTTGGATTATTGTGAGTTATATTTAAGTGAAGACGCAACGGGAGTTTCGAGGTGAGTAAAACTCACGTGGTTCATATTACGAACCGAGTACTTTAAATTATTTATTTTTGTAATTGTGTGAAAAATATTTGTGGATTAAATATTTGTTTTTAAAATCACATGGACTTGATCACTACGGTCCATAGGTAAGTAAAATGAATTTTAATTGTACAAATGAATTTCACGATTTTCTTGTGTGAACTATAGATGATATTAGTGGTCATTCCTGAGTGGATGATTACGTATATATATATATTTACGTGGAATATATATATTGATTGGTGTGATTTTGAGTGATGATATGATTGAGTTGGAATGATGATTTGGATTTTATTTCAAATGCTTAAATTTCATAATAATATTATGTATGTTGGATGAGTTGATTTAATTGTGTGAAAACATATTGTTGTACTCTTTATGGATTTAGGGTCAACGTAGTGACCGGTATGCGGGAATCGGACGCTCTAATCCTAGATGGATGATGGGATACGATTGGTTGAGTATGTTCAATTATCGGACGTTCTAAATATGTATATAGGTATACATATTGATGAAATACGATAAAGATAAATATGTCGGATGTCATAACCTAGGCCAGGTGACGGGCTACGATTCAGTTAGAGCTCTAGTCTGTCAAATACCGTATTTTTATAAATACGATGTTGGGGTTTTGTGAAGAAAGATGTGAGTTAGGGTTTGGAGTTGAGTTGTTGATTTATTGAAATTGTTGGTTCTTGTGGATGTAGAAATTGTTGCGTGTTGACTTAGGTAGAAATAAATATGATTTAATTAAGCAACCGTTCTTTTTTTTACTCATACAAGCTTTCAAAAGCTTACCGGGTTTTGTGTTGTTGCAATCCCAGTACACTATTTAAATGGTGTAGCGGACATTCCTGCAGGTCAGAATAACCAAGGAGGTGACCGAGCTGCTTAGGTGTTACAACATTTATTTTTATCTCTTTTGAGTTGTGAGAGTTGTATGCTCATTTAGAGCTTTACAATTTATTTTGTGAGTAAGTTGTAATAATTAACCGAGACTAAATTCGGTTTTTGAAATTAAATTGTGTGGTGAGGTTGTTAAGGAAAAGAAATTTTCAGAATGGTTATTTTAAGTTGTAATAATTAATGTTTCGGATTTTGAATATTATTCTAATAGTAATGGTATTGCTAGTTTCATATGGATGAGCTATGGCAAGGTTCCTCAAATCAGAGGTCATGTGATGTGTTGCTCCAGTATCACCAATCCATACAGCTCCGTCAGTATTATTCTGAGAGCTAGAAGAGCTTGCCACATTGCATTGAGAATGAGCAGTCATTGCAGTGAGTGAAGATGGAGGTTCAGCTCCCTGATATGCATAATTGCTTCTATAGTGGTAATCCAATGCAGCATGCCCTTTGAGACCACAGGTTGTGCAAATGACAACAGAATGTGAAGGATGATCAGCTGGCACATTAGTTATGTAAAAGCAGTTCACAGCAGTATGTCCCTTTTTGCTACATATTTGACATTCTGGAGAGAACCCATGGTTGTTTCTAAATTCTCTAGTGTTGTTGTTGGCAGGATTCTGAAAGCATCTACTTGCAATGTGTCCTTTCTTATGACAAATATGACACTTTGAGTTTTGATAGCAATTGTTTGCTGTGTGACCTCTTTTATTACAGATCTTGCATTCAACCCCACCTTGGCCTTTGAAATTACCACCATCAGAATTAACATTAAGGCCATTGTTATTCCAGCTTGATTGCTTATTACTCCATATACTTTTCCCTTTGTCATTTCCAGAAGTAATTGCAAACTGCTTTCTATCACTAGTATTTGAGTAACTGGAACTGCTGCCTTTATAAAAGCTGCTTTGGCTGCCAATGCAGTCATAGAGTTTTGAGCAGAAAACAGACCTTCAACATCTCTTTCAGCAACCAACAGTTGTGCTCTAAAGTCTTTCAAGGATATCTGAGAATCCTTAGCTCGTATGACTGTTTTAATCATTGAGTATTCATTTGGCAGTCCATTGAGAGTAACAATAACAATGTCTTCATCAATCAGGCTCACACCAACTGAGCTCAATTGGTCTCTGACATGCTTAATACGCAACAAATACTTGTCAATGTTGTCTGCACCTTTCTTAATGGCTTGAAGATCTGTTTTCAACTAGATGATGTTAGCTCGTGAGCAGGTAGAGAATCTCTTAAGTAAGGCAAGCCAAGCTTCATAAGAAGACTTGCTTCCCACGATGATCTCCCTGATGTCTTCATCTAAAGTAGCCATAAGTAGGCCAAGTAGAGCCTTATCAGTCTTCTTCCAAATCTTATAAGCGCTAGTAATCTCTCTTGTGACTTCACCTTGTTCAGTAAGGACAAAACGAGGTGGACAGGGATATGAGCCATCAAAATACCCTAACAGGTCATTTCCCTCAAGGACAGACTGAAACTAAAAACTCCATTTCACAAAATTATCAACATTTATGTTTTTCACAAAATTTCATAAAAGGATTATGAATCTTTTCATCAACAATTCATAGATCTCAGCAAGCGAAGGTCAGGTGTCAAATCGAGCATGTGAAGTAGATTATAGTGAGAAGTACTAAATCTTTGGAGAGTAGAACTCACCAGACGAAGCCATCACTGACAGTAAGCTTGAAATGAGGCAAGTAAGTTTGATTTGTAGAGAGAAGACTAGAATCACACCTTGATTTACCAGAATCCAGAATTAGAGAAGCCAAAACAAGAATCACAGCTATACTTTGTGAAGAAATGAGCTTAGATGACCAGAAATTCACAGATCTAAAACTTTCATAGTGCACAACAAAAAACGAAGCTAGAATAGTAGATCTAGGGTTTCATCTCATACAAATCTCACAAACTTTGATTGCGGAAGCGAGAAGCAGATTCAACTACTACTGCAGCCTGATAATAGGCCATAGAATCATGAGTCGTAGCTTTGATACCATGATAATATAGCATCCATGAATGCAAAAGCTTACAGAAGCTAAAGGAAGAAGACAAATCTTACCAAAAGCTAGAGAGAGAGATGGAATTTATTTGATCGTAATTGTATAAAAATGAGAGAGTCCAGATTATTACATGCCAGATTATATATCAGAGTCAACAAAGCCCTACCTAACTTTCCTAAAAGCTAAGAATAACATGCTGTAACTTCACGTGGTAGCACAGTAGTAGCCAACTTATTTTGACTAGGAAAAATAGGAGAGAAATGATGATTAAGAGAGAAATGATCGGTTAACAGAAACCTGGCAACCTGCAATCCAATCAGGGCTAGTTGGGGAATTTTCCATCGAAACATAAACAAGACCGATAATATATAGAGATTTCTGGTTTTATACTATTGAGAAGATATACATCTCACATGGGAAAAATGAGACCTTACTTATGGATTTATAAGAGTTTGGGCTACTCCATCCATTGTCAATTGGTTTTAGATGTGAACCACATATTACTTTATCATGGTATCAGAGCCAGGTTATCCCACATGTGCATGTATCACAGCCACACGGACTTCACGTTATCCGAAGTTGTCTACGTGTATGTTGAGAATATACAGATCCTACATGGAGAGAATGAGACCTTACCTATGAGTTTATAAAGGTTTGGATCACTCTATCAATTGTCAATTGGTTTTGGATGTGAACTCCAGATTACTTTATCACATAGCATGTGGAAAATGGGATCTTGCATGCCTATGAATTTATAATGGTTTGGGTCACTCCATCCATTGCCAATTAATTTTGGATGTGAACTCTAGATTACTTTATCATATACTAAGTCCTCGACTTTCACAGAGGCCCATATCAAGGTTTGATTTTTATTAATTCACAAGCAGTAAAAATCAAACATTTTCCTACAAGGATGACGCTTGTGGTCTCTCGCTTATGTCCTCCGTACATGAAGAAAGGAGATTTCAGAGCCGGCTCTTGTTGGTACTGGGCCTATACGTCAAAACGGGATGGGGTCTAGGCCTTCATATTTATATTTAACAAAAAATCTTACAAACAGTACCTGAACTTTCGAGCACTAATAACTTCCGTACCTTAAGTTCAAAAAATATCAGATTGGTACCTGGACTTTTAACCCCGACCCAATATTGGTACCTGAGAATAGTAAAATCGTTAACGGGATCAACTTTTGACTTGCCCAGCAAACTTTTTCAAACTTGACTTGGCAATAATAACATTATTGAGGAAGGAGAAGAAGGAAGAAGAAGAAGGAGGAAGAAGAAGGAAGAAAAAGGAAGAGGAAGAAGCAGGAGCAAGAAGAAGGAAGAAGCGGGAAGAAGAAGTAGGAAAAAGAAGAAGAAGAAGAAGAAAGAAGAAGGAAGAAGAAGGAGAATAGGAAAAGAGATTGGATTGGTGGATGTCAATGGAAGAGAATGGGAAAGTTTTGAGTACGCAAAAGAGGAGGCCTACCAGGGAATGGTGGAAGGAGGAGTATTGTGATGAGCTGATGAAGAAGATAGGAGTAGTGTTACTGAAGAGTAAGATAATGAACAGTAAAATGACGATGCTACCGGTCAAAAGTTAACATCGTTAAAGATTTTACTGTTCTCAGTAGCAATATTGGGTCGGGTTAAAAGTCTAGGTACCAATCTGTTATTTTTGAACTTAAGGTACGAAAGTTATTAGTGGCCAAAAATTCAAGTACTGTTTGTGAGATTTTCTAGAGAAGATGAAGAGTAAAATGACGATGTTACCCTTGAAAAGTTAACCCCGTTAACGATTTTATTGTTCTCAGGTACCAATATTGAGTTAAAAGCCCAGGTATCAATCTGATATTTTTTTAACTTGAGGTACGAAAATTACTAGTGGTCGAAAGTTCAGGTACTGTTAGTTAGATTTTCTCTATATTTAATTGGAAAAAATATTATTTATTTGTTTGTTTGTTTTCTTTTGTTTTATATTTTCTTTCAAGTCAAATGTAGAGAAATGTGAATTTTCAAGATCAATCCAAAGTACCCAAATCTTCAAAGATCATTAAGTTTTTTCATTGCTGCTAATTGCCAGATGGTAGAAATTATTAACTTTTTACAAACTATTCTTCCTTTTTTTTTTTTTTAGTTGAAGACATCAATAAAACCAACAGACACACCCTTACAGTGTATCCCAGCATATATAGTCAGACTAATCATTGCACCGCAGACGCATGAACCATTAGGTGTTTTAACTAACCCAAGTCCCTCACATCTGCTGACCATTGGATGGAGTTGGGATTCGAACTCTAGACCTGGGGGTTCTAGATTAGGCAGCTCGAGCAACACACCACACCACGTGGATATTCTTCCTTAAAAAATCTGAGGCTGCAAACCGATATTCATTTGTTTTTTTTTTTGTTGGTACATTGGGAGAGATATTCAGCTGCCCCAACTCCATACACAAAGCTTATACAAATGTCAAGAGGCAGTGACTTGTCATCGCTGCTAGGCCTTGGACAAAAGAGAGGTGACCTAAAACTAGGATTTTTGTCCACAACTTTAAAAAGAAAGCCTTTAATTTCTATAAAACTATCTAATTTTTTTTTTTTTTTGTAATTGGGTCTTACAGATATTAGAGTGAGGTTCAAAATATCTTCAAAATTAATTTTTGATCGAATAGAAATATTGACATAAATATATTGAAAGTTTGATCGACAATACTGAAATTTTGAATCTCGCTCCAAGCACTAAGTCAACTCAACTGGAAGAGAAAAGAGTTTGTCCATTTACCCCATTTTTAGAGATTGTTTTTCCACTTACCCCATTAAGTTTTTTTTAATTCTCACTTACCCAAAACACTATAAGGAGGTCTTCCCTAATACCCCATTAAGATTTTTATTTTTGTTTTTTATTTTTTTTAATTCCAGTTTACTGTCACCCTTTTGTTACTTAGAGAGAGGGAGACTTCGCCGGAGCTGGTTACCGGCCACCGGATTCCAGTCATCGGTTGCCGGATTTTGGTCACCGGTAGCCGGATTCTGGTCAACTTTCGCCGGATTCCGGTCATTGGCTGCCGCCCACCGGAAAGGTTTATTGCCCCTAATAGACATCTATTACCCCCCAATAGAAGAGCATTAGACGTCTATTGCCTCCTAATAGATCTTTCAGTAGCCGGAATGGTAACTAATCTTCCTAAAATTAGATAACTAAAGCTAAGTAAAAAAATGAAAATATTATATTAATTTTAAAACATCTATTGCCCTCCAATATACGTGTATTGCGCTCCAATAGAGGGACAATAGATGTGTATTGCCCCCAATAGACTTTTAACATGCCTCTATTGCCCCTCAATAGCCTTGTATTGCGTTTAACATGATTATGGTAGGAATGGGCAACTGGAGCAATTTTGCATGCTAATATTCAAAATCAAGAACTAATATTCAATGAATATTAGTACATCATAGAGAGAAGAAGAAACTAACTACGATTCTGGTTTTCATTCTTGTTGGTCAAATTTGAGCTTTACGCACAATGCTTGGAAATGAGGTTGTTGGGACTTGGGATCGTCTTGGTGACTGTGGACAAGTGGAAAAGAAGAATGCCATTGACCCCATTTCACTGTGCTCAGCTGCCTCACAGTGGCAGTGACAAAACTGGCATGCTTCTCTCCCCACACAAAACAACATAGAACAGTCTACGACATGACGTTTTTCTAGGTATAAGATGTTGGAAAAAAAATTTCTGGGTAAATGTTTAGCGATGGGGGCATAATGGGAAATTAGTCAAATTTATTTATATATTTTTAATTTAAAAGAAGTTGTTGGGTGTACTTAGATTTTTGCTGGATACATTTAGAAACATCCTATATATAATTGCAGCCAAAATAATACTTTAATATATCTATGACCTATTATATCATATATAATTGCAGCCAAAGTAATGTGCTTGGACCCCCAAACCATAAAACGTGACCTCTCCCAAAAAGTTTTCTTCAGTTCACTTCCCCATCCTATTTTTTAAACGCAATTGGCCATTTTTTAAACGCAAGTGGCAGCCCCATTCCGTACCCTCGTAAGTTGTAACTGTTCTTCTTTCTTCCTTCTTTTTTAAAAGCTGCAAACCCGTAAATCCCAGTTCATCTTAGACTCGGTGCTTCGAAATCTCATTCCCGATCTCTACCATTCCTAGTCCCAGCTTCTCAGTTCAAATCTTCTCCAATTTCTCAAGCGTAGCGGGAAGCCTTAAGCCCTATCATTTAAGTTAATTTAAATCTACTTGGCACCTTGACATGATCTTGAAATCTAGAAATTGACATAAACTAATAAAGCAAAACAAGTTACAAGTTACAACCATTACTTCAATTTGTCACCAAGGTCATCAACTAAAATGGAAAACGACTTGTCAAATTGACATAGAATAATTAATTAGTTGAATAAAATTATCGATGTAATTTTTGGTTTTAATTACACATATCCCCGCTAGTCATCTATAGTGATATGTGTGAAAAGAAAAAAAAAAAAAAAAAACAGAGAGATATTCAAAGACCAAATTCGATCAAATTACTGTTAATATGGAAACCATACAAATAAGATTATTTCGTCCTTTAATCTTAACCACGACGCCTTTCTCAACTCGAGAAGGTTGAGCTAATAGCCTAATACTAATACAATTATGGCTCATGCAGGTGCAAATTTTCGCTCAAATTGAAAGATATGTACCGTATCAACGCACTTGAACAAAAATAATTTTTGCCTAATCAGAAAACAAATCACACTAACCACCAAGGTTATGGTGGGGTGGCAGAGCCTCCAGGTGTGGAACCCCTACACCTGGGTTCGAGTCCCCTCTTCTACATTTTGTGGCCAGCTTGTGGTGGAATTTTCCCCATAGGCGTGCAGTGGATTAGTATCACACTTATGCAGTAGGTTCTCTATGGACATTATTCATCATGAGTAATTTTTTAATGAATATGTACATGAATGGGGTGGTTGTGGTGTGTGGAAAAGAGGGTGTCAATTACACTCTTTACGATTAACCCCCAATAGAGAGGGAGGTTTAGAATCAATCTAACTAATTATTGCGATAACTTTCGAAATAAATCCGTGATTGAATAAGGGTGCTACTATTGCCACCCTCTCATTTACTTTATTCACCCTACTTACTTATTACATCTTACATTTTAATTTCAATTATTAAATTTACAGAAATATCTAATCCATTTCTCTTTCCAGAAATATCCTTATATGACATATCCAATTAAAAAAGATTTTTTTTAACAAAAAACTCTCATTTAATTTATACCAATAACAAAACTAAAATATATTAAAGTTTCTTAATAAAATCGTAATCTGATTTACTTCCATTTGTTTTTCTTTCAGTTTCAATGTTCGTCTATTTCAATCTATATCAAAATATTAGTAAGTTAACAACTATGAGCAATGAAGAAAATATTGAATTTTTTTTTTGTGTTTTAATTTTTTACTTTCAGTGTTCATAAAGAATATTGTAAAGATTTTGATGAAGTTAACATTAATGGTTTTGTAAATTGAATAACGAATTAACCATGTATAGAGAACAAAAAGACAAAAAAAAAGTAATAAATTCAATTTTTTTTTTTTTTGAAAATATCATGTTGATATGTTAATACTCAAGCCAGAAATGGCCATTACATATCCGTCTTCTACCATCTATGGGTTGATAAAGAGTTTGTGGTAAGAACCACAATGATACATAGATTAGGTCCAATCATTTCATGATACCCATGCTCACTTATTCAAACGAGCCTATGAACTACGTAACAAAGACATAGTGATAGGCAAAGTAAAATAAAACAAAATAAAGGATTTAAAGAGCTTAGGACTATACCCAAACCAGGCCCAATCAAGAACCCAAAATCCTATGCAGAGAGGCCCAACACCAAACCCATCTCCATCGCACAGTTTGGCAGCGTTTGGCGGCCTGCGCCTCCACCGAGGCGGGGTCGATGGCGCCATCACCATATCTTCTTATTGCAACCACAGAGAAACCAGTTGCACCAATTGAATGCCCCACCCAAAATCCTTGAGCGTTGAATCTAGTCAAAACTAGATTGACGACGACAAGCTTGGGTAGAGAATTGTGGCCCTTCATCACTGAAATCCCAATTGATGGCCGGGCAGCAAGCAGATGATGCCGCATCAAAGCCATCCAAGAATGGTTAGGTGCGGCATCCACAGTAGAGAGACAATCAAGATCGTCTTTGAATCCTTTGCACATCTTGAATCCATGGGAAGGGATGCAATCAGTGCCAAGGTTGGAGTGATCGACTGGAGCCAATGTTGAAAATCTAGTCGTGGTGGACTAGAATAAAGAGAGAGCAGCGACACTCTCATTCTAGGGTTTCTTTCACATCAAATCATTCCTTATTGTAATAAATTCAAATTTGGGTGGAGACAAAGAAAATTAATTTTATCCAATGAGAAATTAAGTAGTCTTTGTATTTAATTAATTGGTTATATATTTAGTTTTCTTTACAAATTTAAATTTTAGAAAATTACTGTACTTATTCGTCATTTTGCATTTGGATAATATAGTCTTTCAATAATTCAAATGTTTATAGGCTTAAACTAAGAAAATGGTAGGGTAACGATAGCCGCATCCTTGAATAAACTATCTTAAAATACAGAAATTTTAATGAATTGAATGTTTGAATTCTCCAAATCAAAGCCTTCAATACTCATCATTTCATTCATAGATAGGCAATCTGATAAAGCTCATCGTGTTAACTATTGCATTATGTATCATTCAGATTCTTTATATAGATTAGCAAAGTTTGTCATTTTTTTTTTCTTTTTTCGATAATTCGACCAATATCAATACTTTTTCAAAAAATTCCTTACATCTGGACTACAGATAAATCTACCTATATCTGCCATTACCTATATTTAAAACCTTGATTTTCTAGAAATCAGTAAGATCATAAACTTGTTGCTCTCATAAGAAGCAATACCTGACTGCTGTAGGAACCAATTTACCAGACGTCCATATATCCTGGTTCTGCACAACTTGTATTTATTTATTAAAGTTGGCTGCGTGTTTCACCGTCCCTATTGACTCATCTTGTACCAAGTTGGACGTCCTGTCCTGTTGTATTTGCTTCTGGGAAGTAACAGGGCATTACTGTGTACACACAGAAATCAGTGCTACGAGGTAGGAATCTTCTCATTAGCTGCACAGATACTGCCAAGTCTTCCTTCCATATGCCTACAAACTGACATTGCTTGAATTTACTTTACTCGCAAACAATACATTATTTTCGAGCTTTCCTCCGCGAGTGGTATCATGGCGACCTTGCAGGGGATCTTGCTCAGCATCCAACTCTCATTCGTAATCATTGGAGTACTGATTGTATCAACCTCAGCAGCAGCACCTCAAGCGCTGCCTAACTGCCCTGATAAATGTGGTAATCTCACAGTTCCTCATCCATTGGCATGGCCGAAGGTTGTTACCGAGGAAATGCCTTCTTTGTCAATTGTAGCCAAGCAACCGATCCCCCAATAGCATATTTGACCAAAAAACGGCACTGTCATCATTACCAACATATCCCTTGCTGAGGGTGAGTTGCAAATATCAGTTTTGATGGCTCGAGATTGCTATAGCGCCTCTGCTCTGAGAACCAGAGGGAACAGCCCTGTGCTATGGTTGTCTTCTCCTTACACCACCAAAAACAAATTCATTGCCGTTGGTTGTGACACTTACGCATTTTTGAAAGGATTCCGGGGCACAGAACAGTCCATAACTGGGTGCATGTCAGTATGTAACAGCCTAGAAAGCGTTGATCAGAATTCTTGCTCCGGTGTTGGGTGTTGCCAAACAAACATTCCTAGCGGACTGCATAAGCATACTGTGACACTGGATAGCTATAGCAATCATTCAGGTATATGGGACATTAACCCCTGCAGCTTTGCATTCATTGTTGAAGAGACTCAGTTCATGTTCTCCGGGAACACAAGTTTTCAAAAACTGAATAGCACTACACGGCTTCCAATGTTCTTAATTGGGCAATTGGGGATGAGCAAGACCCATGTGATATAGCTCGAAAGAGACAGGATTTCATATGCAAGCAAAATAGCATGTGTGTGAATCCCACAAATAGGAATGGTTACATCTGCCAGTGCTTGGAAGGTTATGAAGGGAACCAATACCACCCAGATGGTTGCCAAGGTGATCTTTACATATATACAACAAATGGGAAATGGCTCAAATTGCGATTTAACCTGAATGACCTGATTAACTAATCTGGTATATGTGTGTTTTCATTTCTTTTCAGATATTGATGAATGCAAGGATCCAAACCTCTGCAACCACGGAGAGTGCAAAAAACTTTGTTTATGCTCAAAAGGATACAAGATCGACATCATGAATGACAAGATTTGCGTCAAAGAGCATCCCAAAAATAAATCAAAGATGACTCTCCTGCTTATTATTTCACTGAGTAAGTATACTTACATAGTAAAATGCATACCCCTATCCTAGAATTCTAACATAAACTCATATTCAACATTAACTATGCATCCAAAGTTCCAAACAATGCCTGCTGCTTCATCTGGGAGAAAAGAATCATTTAGTAACCTTAAGGTACTTTATATCATTGCCTAGGATTTCATTAATTTTTTTCTTAAAAACGAAAGTAATATAAAACTGTTATGAGGTACACAGTTGTTCCAATTTCAATCACTTTCGATTATATATTTTTCTATCCAATTTCAGTGCCAACCATTTTAAACAAATATACGATCGAACTTCTTAAAAGAGTAAAAAAAAAAAAAAAAAAAAAAAAAAAAACAAGAGAGGGGGCATCTGCTTCGCTGTGAAAACCTTTCTGCTCAAATAGCTAGAAACCAGAGTCTTTCTTCTGTCAAGAACATATTCCACTAGGAAAAACAGAATTTTATGTTTTAACAAAAGGGGAAGGTAAAACCTAAGAATCAGACAGAAAACACTAAAACAAGAATACAAACTATCTTTTTGTCTATTGAAAGTATACCACACAGACAAAATATTAAATCTAATTTGGCCGTGATTTCAATCATATGCAGGTGTAAGTATAGGCTTTTGGTTTTATTTGTGGGGATTTCGTGGATATGTTGCGGGATAAAGAGAAGACCATACACTAAACTCAAAGAAAAGTACGTCAAAGAGAATGGTGGCTTATTTTTACTACAACAACTTGCTAGTCATGGAGGCACTGTGCAAACAACAAAAATCTTTTCCACAGAAGAACTTGAGAAGGCAACAAACAATTACCATGAGAGTAGAATCCTTGGAGAAGGAAGCTATGGAACAGTTTACAAAGGAATACTACCAGATGACAAAGTGGTGGCCATAAAGAAGTCAAAAGGTGGTGCCCCATCCCAAAGTGATCAGTTTGTTAACGAGGTGATTGTTCTTTCTCAAATAAACCACAGAAATATGGTGAAAGCTACTAGGTTGTTGTTTAGAGATAGAAGTGCCTTTTCTAGTATATGAGTTCATCACGCACGGAACTCTTTATGAGCACATTCATAAAAAAAGATCATCACTGTCATTCGAATTACAAATGAAGATAGCAGTTGAAACTGCAGAAGCACTAGCATACTTACGCTAGCATACATTGAGATGTGAAAGCAGAAAATATACTCTTAGATGATGTTTATACAGCAAAAGTGTCAGACTTTGGAGCTTCACGATTGGTTCCATCAGGTCAAACAGAAATACAAACTTTAGTGCTAGGGACATTCGGTTACCTACACCCTGAATATCTGCAATCGAACTAACTAACAGAAAAGAGTGACGTCTACAGCTTTGGTGTTGTCCTAGTGGAGCTACTAACAAGCAAAGTGGCACTTTCTAAGGACAGATGCTTAACAATCATCTTTATTTCTTCCATGAATGAAAATTGCTTGAATCAAATTCTTGATGATGACATTGTGAATGAGGGAAACATTAAAACAGTAAAGAATGTGGCCAGTCTTGCAAAAAGATGCTTGAGGGTAAAAGGGGAGGAAAGGCCTACCATGAAAGAAGTAGCAATGGAGCTAGAGGGAACGAGGTTACAGCAAAGCACCCATGGAGAACAAATGCTAGTTTCTGTCCAGAAGAAAATAAGTATCTGCTTGCGTCACTTGATTCAGATGCTTATGTTTTGGATGTTAGCAAGGTGATGGTAGTTCTAGTGGTTTAACTACTGGTACAACCATGGGGTATGACAGCATGCAAATACAAATGTTAATGCCGTATGGTGATGGACGATAGTTGATTGGCGTGTCGTTCCTTGTGTATTTATTATGTATTCTTTAGGAATGGTGTTTGTGAATTTAAGCAGTCTTCATACAACAAAATCATATGTAAGCACACTGTAATGTGAAATGTAAGTTTAAGTGTGGTCCTGCGCGTTCATTCCCTGGTTTTGTACTTGTTGCAAAAGCAAGAAGACATATATAGCAGTGTATACTACAGGAAATAAGATTTCAAACAAACACCCTACGTACATTAAAAGATTTCTTTCATCACGAGCTGGAATTCATATAAAACAGCAGAATCAAGGTAACAAACATAGTTTCTAGTGATAGAGAAGGACTTACAGATCGTTGCCACTTGAATTGGGACACATTTTATTGGTAGCAAAGCACATATGCAAGCAATAAAAGCATAGAACGCAGTGTATATATAAGATTTTAAACAAACACCCTACATTAAAGATTTTTTTCATCACAAGCAAGAATTCTTATGTAACAGTAGACTTAAGTCACTCAACATAGTTTCTAGTGATAGTAAAGAACTTACAGATCGTGCCATTTGAATTGGGACACATTTTATTGGAAGCAAAGCTCATATGTAAGTAGCACCCAGATGAATGCAATCTCTCTGAGCCTGCAAACTGCACAAGGTAATCCTCGTCAAAAATATCATCTTTTTGACAACCAAGATGGCATTACATGCAATTTATAAATTTTAAAGTTTCTGAGTTGCCCTCTTTGTATTCAATCTAATGGAGAATTTAAAGTAATGGACTTTCATGTAATCCAAATGGACATTATAGACCAACGAGAAAGCAATCAATGTACTTACTTTTAATCAGATAGCACTGAATTAATTCTTGCCAACTTTAAAAGAAACCCAATTGCAAAGTTGCAAACTGCAATTTTAGTCAGGGTTGAGGAAATTTTCTATCCACGTACTAATACAAAATCAGATTGAGATCGAAAACATACTAATATAACAAACAGAAAAATAGAAAGTTCAAACCTTTTTCTCTGAGGAGACACCGAAAAACAGAGAGGAGGAGAGGAAAGGACGACGGTTGTGGTCTCCCGCTTGTTTTTAAGGAGATCTCAGAGGCGGTCCCTATTCGTACTGGGCGGGGAATTGAGTTTGGGCTTTCACACACGGGGAAATAGTGCTTATGAATTGTTAAATGTTTGAGACAGCGAAAAAGCCCTATAACTTTCCATACGTATAATTTATACCTGCATGTCATCAGGGTTGTTATGGTGATATTTACAGGACGACCACACGAACAACTTCCGCAAAATTGCAGCATAATTGAGCAAAATAACTTTAATTTCCATTTTCAAGTGTGAAAATGTCTGAATGGAATTACCATTTCAAAAAAAAAAAAATGCTTCTATTCATACCTCTTAAAATAGTTAGACCTCACTTCAAAATTATCGCATTAAACATCCAATTATGCCCTTCTTTTCACCATATACAGTGTTTCTTTCTTGCACCTCCACTGCCATACTATATCTCCGACAATATCAATCTAACTGGTTGTCCTCCAACTACCTCTGGCGGAGCAAATGAAAATGACTTAACATTCTCAATCGTTGTGTTAATTCTACATAAACTATATTTGATCTTTAGTTGGGTTTTTCTATGCAGCTATTTTCCCTCATGATTAATCGTTTCCTCAAGTATTCTTGCAGAAGATTCCATATGTTTAATTATATCCATGTCCCCTCCTTGAGCTTTGCTTGTAATTGCCAGCGTTGTCCTATATTAAGAATTTTGGGAGGCAAGGGGCCGTCGTCCCTTTAACATGAATAAAGAAAAATTCTTCCCCTTCTGGGGATTATTTTTCAAGCATAATTATATGAGCTAAGAGCCCAGTGCTCCCTTTGCAACACGATGATGGAGAGAGAGGGATAGAGGAGAAGACAGCTTATTCTTCAGGCATGAATGTGGCCTAATTCAATGTTTTTTTTTTTTCAGGGGCAAAGTTGGTTTTAAAATTTTTTTAAAATAATAAGAGGTCCAAATACTACTTTTAAAGGTATGAATAGAATTTTCCCCAAAAAAAAATCTGAATGGAAATATGCCCTGATAGCGGAAAGTAAAAAACTATATTTATCGGTCTTAAACTCTTGATCAAAGATATGGCTAATAGGCCTTTTAGGCCATGCCGAGATCATTTCTCTAGTCGAAGTGTCTTCAGTTTGGGCTTTGGTATTGACATTTTGTTGACCCAGTAAAAAATTTGGTCAATTGTGAGGCCTTCAGTTGCTTTATGTACCTAGTCACCTTCCAGGCTTCGACCAAAATACGCAGAGCTTTGATGCAATAGTTTGTTAGCTTCTCATATTGAACTTCGGATTTTCAATTTGCAAATGCAAAATTAATCACTATCGTAACATTCCTTCAGGTGCAAATTAAACTATAGAGGGGTAAAGTAGAGTTCAAAGTTTAATAAAATTGAGAGGTATATGCCTTATTCTAGCTTGACTCGTCTAGACCCCCGGTGGTGATGGACAAAAAAAAAATACATAAATAAATAAATAAATCTTCCGCGGCAGATTGAGAACGCAAGCTACATTACAGGTCAATATGAAAAACATGATAGGAAAGGAAATCAAAAAGAAAAACATGACTATATGATTATGGTTTTCAAAATAAGCTTGGAAAGGACTAAATCTCAGTTAAATAACTATATATCTAACCGCTCGTGCTTGACTTGGGACATATAGAAGGGACGACCCAGCACAGCATACAAATTAGACATTTTAGTAGTCTAGAGAGGAAGACATTTCTAATGAGCTATCGCGTCCATACTGAGTCTTCCCTCCAATGCTTATAAAAGAACAGCAACCCCTTTGCATGCAACACGGCTGTGCTCTCTTTGTGTTGCGGTGTTGGAGAGGGCGAGTTTTTATTTGAAATTGGACCCGGGTACGTTGAGCAATTTTTCTTCGTTTATTGAGCATGCCATACAAGTTTTAACTTTGGATGAGATAAAGTTGTTAATTATTATATTATGGAGCAATTGGAATGAAAGGAATCTAGTCGTGCATGGTGGTCAACCTAGACCTGCCTCAGTCATATTTGATCAATGCTATTCCATTTAGACTAGCTTGATTACGGTGCAACAAAAAGAAACTTGTGATAGGAGGAATAATGGGGTAATTGCTCCTAAGTCCTAACATTGTTCGGTAGACCCCTCCATCTCCAGCGGGTTTGAAACTTAATTGTGATGCATCTGTTTTTGACAATGGGTCACAAGTTGGGATTGGTGCATTAATTAGGGGAGGTGATGGGGACTTGGTGCTTGCGGAGGGGGAAAGGTTGAATGGCCGTCTTCAGCCATGTGCAGCTAAGTTGCAGGCTTTAATAATGGGACTGAATGTAATGTTAGAGAATGGTTGGAGGTCGAAAAAGGTAGAAACTGATTGCCTGGAGGCTGTCCAATTGGTGAATCGATGTGATGATTGTTTGGCTCCGGAGGGTGTTTTGGTTGACAAGGCCAGGGTGTTATTGGCTTCTGTTGGTTCTCATGGTATCTCTCATGTGCCCAGAGGTGCGAATGGTGATGCTCATGTGATTGCAAAGTCTGTAACCCGATTAAATGGGCATTTTAGTTGGTTAGGGGTTGGACCCTATTGGCTCATGGATGTCGTCGCTGACGACAGACCCGTAACTCTTGGTTGTAATAGGGCAGTGGGTGGGAATTCTTTGTCCACCACTTGCATTTCCCATATTTTGTAACCGTTTTCTTTGGAATAAAATCATTGTTTCTCAAAAAAAAGAAAAAAAAAAAAAAGAACAGGCAGCCAAGCACTTACTTTCCTCATAACAAACACAGTTTGTGGTGCCATGGCCTTATGTGGGATCAAGAAACTCTCATTGTTACGAGCATTGCTCACTGTATTGGCAGCCACTGCAACAATAGCAGCAGCTGATCAAACGACTCTCCTGCCCGAAGCCCTGCCCGGCTACCGGGACCACTGTGGTAATCTCACAATTCCGTACCCATTTGGCATTGGTGACGGTTGTTACCTATGACCGGAGTTCAATACCACATTACCACTCATTATGGTCTCAACTCTACATAACAACACCACTGGTCAACCAAGATACATTACTGACATATCCCTTGAAGGGGAGTTGCAAATAAATCAAGACACAGCTTACAATTGCTACAACGACATAAATGAGCCAATGTTCAGCTACAACCCCTCGCTCTCACTGCCTACTCCTTATACAATTTCTGATACCAAAAACAAGTTCATTGTGGTTGGTTGTGATGTTTTAGCACTATTTCAAGGCCACCGGCAGGACTAGAACTACACAACCGGGTGTATGTCAATATGTGACGACAATCTTAGCAGTGCCAACGCATCTTGCTCTGTGTCACGAGCCGCACTTAAGAGTTGTGCTATCGTGACACTTTGTAAGGGAGATGCCAAGAGGGGTGAGCCTTGGGACAAGGTGAAACGAGAGGAGCGAGCCTTGGGAGCCCAAAGGCGAGCTTTAAGCTAAAATGAGGACGAGTGGCATTGTCATAATTAAGTGGAAGTTCGGGTTCGAGGTACTTCGGCTTGGAATTTGGGAAAACGCATAACACAAGTATTGTCTGGGACGTCTAAACGAGTTCAACGCACTCGACGGCATGTCATTTGGATTTTCTTGGAATTAGTTATGGACAATTATTCTCCTCGGCTATTTTGATGTTTCCTCCAACCTTGTGCATGTAAGCAAAATATGCTCTATAGGGGGAGACAGGGTGTCAAGCTCTCCACCAGCCTCGGTGCTAGCCTTCATGGGGCACTAAGTGCGCTTCTCTCGAGCACCCTTAGAGGCCTTGTGAGCGGGGCATGTGTCGTCAGAAAGTGGTGGCATATGTTCCACGAGTCAGGATGTCTTGTGGACAGTATTGGTCGAAAGGCCAATATTGTGAAGACCCGAAATTTCAGTTAAATATTTCGTAATTCAATATTTCTCAAATTATATGAATTATGAGTTGTGATTGTGATTCGAATGTCGTTAATTGAGAAATTTGGTTTCGAATGATTTTAGTTTCGAAAATTAACGTTATTTAGGGGTTACTAAAAATCGACTTTTTATACGTAAGGAATTTGAAGAAACTTCATTCATGAAAGTCGTAGAGCTCGTTGATACGAATTTGTGCGTGTGCGGAACACAAGAATCGGAGTTCGTAGGAAGAAGTTATGGCATTTGGAAGTTTTCGATTTTGTATATATATATAGGTTGCCATTTTTGGAAATTCCTAGAAAAATCAGAAAAATTCAGAAAAAAAAACCCTAGCTTTTTTCTCTCTCTCTCTCTCGCGCGGGCACCCGAGCCGGAAGCAAAAACAGAGCTAGTTTTCTCCGGCCGAGTTCATGCTCCTCCGGCCACCGTTTGACGCCAAACCACCTCCCACGGCTTCGCCTCGACCTTGCGCAGCTGCCAGAGGCAGCCTTGCGCCGTGCACGGCTTGTAGCGGCGGCGGGAAGCTTGTTTCCATTTTCGGCCGTTTTGAGTGCGAAGTGAATATCTCGAGTTCTAGGCCACCAAACTTCGTGTTCTTTGGCTTGTTGAACTCGTATTAAGGAGTAGAACACGCAGCAAAAAGGCTCGGACCTGAAGTGATCGATTACACGCTCGTCGGAGCTCCCAACGGTTTCTGCAGATTTTCCGGCCAAAACCAGACTGTTTTGGTAAGTTTCAACCACTTCCACTCATTTTCTCACTTCGTGTTAGTTATGAAAGTTGCTCAAAATGATGAAACGAAGAGGATAAGCTCGGCCCTGACACCATTGGTGGTGGTCAGCCGCGGCTCTGCCCTAAACTCCGGCGGCCCTTTCCGGCCACCTCCGGGGGTATCATGAGCAGTTTCTGCTCATTTTTAGATTCTACATGTCGATACGATCATCTTGATATATAGCATGTGAATTTTGGATATCGTATGAATTAGTTATGAATTTTACGATTTCGATTGATTTCGATCGCTCGATTTGTGATCTATGAAGTTTGGACCGTCCGATAGAATTCTAGTTTTGATATAATGATCGTAGGACTGTCCCGATGACCTTGTGTGGTCACGGGTGAAGATCCGACCGTTGGATCTTCATATAAGTGTGTTTTTGAAATTATACGCTAAGTTAATTATCATTTTGATTAGGTGTTTGACGGATTTGTTAGCGGACGATTGTGAATCGTATTTTGGGCTGTAAGAAGACGCAGCGGGAGTTTAGAGGTGAGTAAATCTCACTTGGTTCATTTACGAACCGAATTTCCTTAATTGCCCAATTTATTTGTTATGTGTGAGAAAATGGTTTTAAGAAATGAGTTTTAAAGTATATTAAAAATGAATTTCTTGATTTTGCATCGTGTGAACTATAGTTGGTATTAGTGATCATTCTTGTGTGGATGGTTACGTATATATATATTTACGTGATTATATATTGAATGGTGTGACATTGAGGTGTGGAATTGTGATACTATGTTGTTGATAAATGTTGATAATATGATTTTATTATGTTGTTAATATTTGATAAATGTTGGTGATAAGCATGTTGATTTTGTGAGTTGAATAGAATGTAGAGAAACGTAGAATTCCGAGGATCGAATGGTCCAAGGATCTTTGGTTAATGATAACCGGAGTGTATGTGACAGGGAGGTCCAAAGTTCGACCGTTAAATAATAACGGGGATATATTGTTCTGAGGACATGAAATGGTCCAAAGTTCGCGGGTTACTGAGTAACCTGGAGGTGCAGTTACTTGACCCTGGGCCAAGGTGTTAGAGGTAACGAGGCAGTTAGAGCTCTAACGTGGGGCCAAAGTGGCGATAATTGTGATTAGGTGCCAAAGTGGCGAGAGTTGTGATTTGGTGATTGTGGAAATGTGCTCCATGTTGTTTCATGTGTGTTGGATGATGTTTCTTGTGGTTGTTGAGATTGTTGGTTGTTTACTTGAGATAAATGAGTTGTGGTTTAATAAATCAACCGTTCATTTTTATTTACTCACACGAGCTTTCAGAAAGCTTACCGGGTTTTGTGTTGTTGTAATCCAGGTACACTATTCAAATGGTGTAGCGGATAATCCTGCAGGTCAGGATAATCAGGGTGGTGAGCGAGCTGCGTAGGGCAGCAGGGTTGAGACCAGTACTTGGTCTATTTTGGTGTGTTTTGTAGACTCTTGTGAGCAGAACATTTTATTTATGTTAGTATTGTAATAATTGACTCGAGAGATAGTTTGCTACGAGGTTTGTGTTATGGTTTATAAGATATTGATTTTGAGAAAAAATTTAGGACGTGATTTGTTTAGTTGTATTCATGTTTCGGATTTGAATTTATGATTCGAAATTCGGGGCGTGACAAATATTGATGGTTGATGTCGGGGGCGACGTTTGTATGAGGGCGATCCTTATGCCATCGACGTTAGACAAACATGTGGGCTTACGGAAGATATGTCGGGACCCCGTGGTGCTAATTGGCCACAGAGCAAGCGACGTGGGCATGTGTTAGGGTTCGACATTGCCCAAAGTAAACTGATGCTAGCAAGCACCGGAGGGGCGACCTCGTGTTAGATTGAAGGAAGATTAAGGTGGGCATTGAGGATGAGTTGCTCACTTGAGTGGCGTGCTAACAAGTAAGACGACACGATTGCTTGAGGATTGGCCCATGGGTTAGAATATACCTTGGGGCCGTGTCGGTCGTCAAAAGGAGAACAAGACAGTTTCGTTAGAAAGAAAAGGCCACAAGGCCTAGGTGATTGTCGGGTTGGTACTCAAGGTACGAGTAGAAGGGCAGGTGTTACCCAAGAGCCGAATGGGCTATCTAGGTGATACCCATGAAGTGAAGTATGAGGGCATGTGTTGCCCAAGAGCCAAGTGAGTTGCAAAAGAGATGCTCACGAGGGGAGACAAGACGGCAGGTGTTGCCCGCGAGTCGAGCATGTCATACTAGTGGTGTCCATGAGTCGCAGAACAAGAATAAGTGTTCCATATAAGCTCATTGGGTTGTGCAAATGATGCCACAAGATGAAGTAAGCAGGAACGTGATGTCCACGAGTCAAGTAAGGTGCGCAAGTGACGCATCCAAGGTTAAAGTACGCGGGCATGGGTTGCCCTTGAGCTGAAGACTGAGTGGGTGGCACAAGTGATACCCACGAGGTGAAATATGCAAGACATGTGTTGTCTTGAAGCTGAGTGGGTGGCAAGAGAGACGCCCACGAAGAGACGAAGTGTGCAAGCTGCTAAGAAATGACTCAAGGAAGATACGTGAATTCCAACTTAGTCTCGGTACACGATCATGCTACTTGCTATCAACATACAGGATGCACGCGAGTCAGTAATGGGCTGGCGGCAAGTCGAGATGACACGAAAGCCTATCGGTTGGGCGAGTGTCTTGGAAGACAACCATGACACAAGGAAGCAATCGGTTAGTCACAAAAAGTGAGACTCAAGTGTGAGTAGCTTTCATTGGTAAACCCCAACAAGTAAGGGGATGTTGTCGAAAAGGTCAAGCTGACAAGAGAAGCACACAAAAAGGAAAAAGAAAAATGGAGTAATAGAGTATCAAGGAAGTAAGGAAGATAGGCTAGCCTCGGTTCAGAGGAACCTTGTTAGACAAATAGTCACCCTCAAGTATAAGGGCCAAGTTATAGTGTAGGGATTATGAGTGGGGGATATCGTACCCAAGGGATTGGAAAACCCACTCTAGCTAAGGAAAACCTAAAGGATGCTAGATGAATATGCAAATGTACAAATTACAAACAAGGGCTCACAAATGAACCAAAGTTCATGGTGATTATATGCAAGATGGGGTAGTGTTTTGATTTTAGTTTTAGAGATGATTTGATTCGAAAATAGCTAAATGAATACTTGAAATGTAAAATAGCCTAAGATAAATTAGATATAATAAAATGGATGAGAGTTAGGACTTAAGGTTTTCACCTCTAGCCTTTCTTGCAAACAATGATGCTTCTATAATGAATGATGTCATTTTAATTAACCAATTTCTCTCCTTGCATCCCTCTCGGGTATGCCAAGGGACATGCTCCTTTGATGATATCAAGCAACCCCTCTCGGGTGTAGTACTTAACTACTTAAATTATGCATTTCAATCCGGTTAGGTATCTAATGCATATACCTAAGTGCATAAAGCTTGGAGATGAAGAAATTATGCAAACCAACCAAGCTTATCTCTAAGTGATTGTAGTTCACAACCCTAACATGCACATATGATATGCTATCATGCTTCAAACAACCAAGGTTAATCAAGCCTTAATTATTTCTCATGTCATGGCAAATATTCATACCCAAATTGATTAAGTTTAAGCATAAACATTCAACTCTTGAACTAGCATGTTAAGGTGCTAAAGAAAAGTGCATCAACCATAATATTTACATTAAAGTCAAATAAGTTTGGCTAGGGCTTTCAACCTTAGCCCCAACAAACTAACTACTCACTCATAATCAAATAAATAAGCTCCAACATATTTATGAACATCAAACTAAAAAGTATGGATAGAGAAGTGACTAGTGATGGTCAAATTTTGATTTATATAACACACAAATCACACACAAATAATACAAACAAACTAACAACTAAGTAAGAAATAGGAAATTTAATGCAAAAGAAGGTTTAGAATTTGCTCCCCCTTGTAGACCACAAGTGCTCCAAAAGTCACCAACAATCACCCACAACAAGGCATGAAAGCCTTGCAATCTAATGCTCTCAAATTTGGTGATGCTATTTCAAAAAGGTAGCTTCAAGGGAACTCATCATCCTTCACTTGCATCATATGCATGGCTACCTCCAAGTAGGACTTTCCTTTAAGGACATCTTGCCGGTCCGTTTACTCCCCAAATTAATGAAGAGGAACAAGAGGAGCATCCATGAAATAAAGGGCCTCTTCTTCATTTCCCAAGCTTGCTAACAAATATGGCTTCAACCGATGACCATTAACTTTAAAGATGCTCTCATCCTTTAGATTCATGATCTCAATAGCACCATGGGAAAAGACTTGCACAACTTCAAAGGGACCACTCCACCTTGATCTAAGCTTTTCGGGAAACAATCTAAGTCTTGAGTTGTATAGAAGAACAAGTTGTCCCTTATGAAATTCCTTCTTGACCAGCTTCTTGTCATGATAAAGCTTGCTTCTCTCCTTATATAACTTAGCATTTTCATAAGCCTCTATCCGGATTTCATCAAGCTCACATAAGTCAAGCTTCCTCTTCTCTCCCGCTTTGTCAAGATCGAAATTGAGCTTTTTGATTGCCCAACTTGCTTTGTGCTCTAATTCCACCGGTAAGTGACATGCTTTACCATATACTAACCGGTAAGTTGACATACCAAGTGGAGTCTTGTAGGCAGTCCGGTAAGCCCGTAATGCATCTCCAAGTTTGGTGCTCCAATCTTTTCTTGTAATTCCCACAACTTTTTCTAGAATGTTCTTGATCTCCCGGTTTGATATTTCAACTTGACCACTTGTTTGTGGATGATAAGGAGTGCCAACCTTGTGCTTGATGCCATACTTCTTGCATAGAGCCTCAAAATACTTGTTGATAAAGTGGGATCCTCCATCACTTATGATGGCTCTTGGGGTGCCATATCTTTGGAAAATGTTCTCCTTGAGGAATTTGAGCACAACATTGTGATCATTCTTAGCACTTGCAATTGCTTCTACCCACTTAGACACATAATCAACTCCTACAAGGATGTATTGATTGCCATAAGAGCTTGGGAATGGTCCCATGAAGTCAATGCCCCAACAATCAAAAATTTCTACTTCCATGATGTTGGTGAGGGGCATTTGATTCCTTGAAGCAATGTTACCCCTTCTTTGGCATTTATCACAAGTACTAACATAGGCATGTGCATCTTTGAAAAGAGTAGGCCAATAAAAACCGCAACTTAGTACCTTGAATGCCGTCTTCTTCCCTCCAAAATGACCTCCACAAGAAAGTGTATGACAATGGGAAAGGATACTAGGAACCTCCTCTTGAGCTATGCATCTTCTCAATATTTGATCCTTGCCAAACTTGAACAAATATGGGTCATCCCACAAATAATGGCGTGCTTCCTTGAGGAATCGCTTCCTTCCTTGGTAATCAAGCTCACTTGGAATGTATTTCCCTTCACTTGCATGGTAGTTCACCAAATTAGCGAATCATGGGAGTTCTTTGACATTGATGTTGAACAATTGCTCATCCGGGAAAGTGTCCTTCAAAGGAATGGAGGAGTCATCACCTCCTTCAACCAATCTTGATAAATGATCAGCCACTTGGTTTTCTTTCCCCGGTTTGTCTTTTATCTCAATATCAAACTCTTGCAACAACAAAATCCATCTTATCAATCTTGGCTTAGCCTCCTTCTTTGACAAAAGATACTTCAAGGCACTATGATCCGTGTGCACAACAACTTTGGTACCAAGCAAATAGCTTCTAAACTTCTCAAGAGCAAAGATAATTGCAAGAAGTTCTTTCTCCGTTGTGGTATAGTTAATTTGTGCATCATTCAAGGTACGACTAGCATAGTAAATAGCATGAAGTACCTTCTCCCTCTTTTGAGCCAAGACAGCTCCCATAGCATAATCTGAAGCATCACACATTAACTCAAAGGGAAGAGACCAATCCGGTGCAATCATGATAGGAGCTTGAGTGAGCATCACCTTTATTGTCTCAAATGCTTTCAAACAATTTTCATCAAACGCAAAAGGAGCATCCTTGGCTAGCAAATCACAAAGGGGCTTAGAGATCTTGGAGAAATCTTTCATGTACCTTCTATAGAAACCAGCATGTCCAAGAAAGCTTCTAATTGCTTTGACATTATGTGGAGGTGGTAACTTGGAAATGAGCTCCACCTTGGCCTTGTCAACTTCCATTCCTCTTGCACTCACCACATGCCCAAGAACAATTCCCTCATTCACCATGAAGTGGCATTTCTCCCAATTCAAGACTAGGTTGCAATCTTCACATCTTTGAAGCACAAGCGCCAAATGGTGTAGGCATTGATCAAATGAATCCCCAAAGACACTAAAGCCATCCATGAACACTTCAATGAATCTCTCCACCATATCACTAAAAATGGAAATCATGCACCTTTGAAAAGTTGCCGGGGCATTGCACAAACCAAATGGCATTCTTCTATAGGCAAAGGTGCCATATGGACAAGTGAAGGTGGTCTTGTCTTGGTCTTCTGGAGCAATGGGGATTTGATTGTAGCCACTATATCCATCAAGAAAGCAATAATACTCATGACCGGCAAGTCTCTCTAGCATTTGATCAATGAATGGTAATGGAAAGTGATCCTTTCTTGTAGCATTGTTGAGCTTGCGGTAGTCGATACACACTCTCCACCCATTTGCTATTCTTTGAGGGACAAGCTCTCCTTTATCATTTGCCACAACCGTCATGCCACTCTTTTTGGGAACCACTTGAACCGGTGACACCCACTTTGAATCAGAAATGGGATAGATGACACCAACATCAAGTAATTTCATTACTTCCTTCCTCACTTCTTCTTGCATTGGAGGATTGAGCCTCCTTTGTGGATCCCTCATAGGCTTCATATCATCTTCAAGAAGGATCTTATGCATGCACATACTTGGACTTATGCCTTTGATACCGGCTATAGTCCAACCAATGGCCTCCTTGTGATCATCCAACACCCTAAGTAGCTTTTGTTCTTGTAAACCACTCAATTGTGAAGAGATGATTACTGGCAACTTCTGGTTTGCACCAATGAAAGCATACTTTAAATGAGAAGGAAGTGGTTTCATGTCAAGAGTAGGAGGACACTTAATTGATGGAAGTAAAGGGGTAGAGTTAGTAAGAGGTATCTCCATCTTTGGTTGCAAATGCGGAGTGCAAGACCTTAAGGCTTCAAGCGTAAGCTCTGCTTCTTTGGTTGCCTCTTCAATGAACTCCATACCATTATGATGCAAACATGTCTCCAATGGATCTTGGGATGCATTTTCAATGAAAGTTTTCTCCACCATCTTGTCAATACCATCCAAAACATCAATCTGGAAACAATCATAGGCGTTTGATGGCTTACTCATTGCATCAAAGATTCTAAAAGCAATGGTGGTATCATGAACGGTCATGGTCATCAAGCCCTCTTTGACATCAATCTTCGTACCAGCGGTTGCCATAAATGCTCTCCCAAGGATGATAGGTAACTCTTTTTCATGAAGAGGAGCCTCTTCCATGCCTAAAATGATGAAATCCGCCGGTAGGATCAAGTCTTCTACCTTCACAAGAACATCTTCCACAACCCCTCTTGGGTAAACAATACTCCTATCCGCCATTTGCAAAGAGATAGCAATAGGCCGGATTGCACCAATTCCAAGGGACTCATATATGCTATAAGGCATTAAGTTGATACTAGCACCCAAATCCATCAAAGCTTTATCAAAGAAGGTTTTACCTATCTTGCATGGAACAGTGAATGAACCGAGATCTTTCAAATTTGGTGGAAGCTTTCTTTGCAAAACTGCACTAACTTCTTCACTTAGACACACTTTCTCATCCTTCTCAAACTTCCTCTTGTGGGTACATAGCTCCTTGAGAAACTCAGCATATGTAGGAATTGTTTTGATTGCATCCAAAAGAGGGATGTTAATCTCCACCTTCCTAAATAAGTCAAGAAACTCCTTCTTCACCTTCTCATTCTTTTGCCTCAATGCCTCTTTTCTTTGAAATTGAGGATAAGGAAGGGAAACTTCTTTCTCTTGAACTATCTTCATAGGAGGATTGAAAGTGATACCTCTCTTGAATGGTTTGTCGGTTGAAGTGGAGCCTTCTTTGTCATGAGTTTCGGCCTTGGTATTAAGTTTGTTCTTCAAGGCTTCCTCTTGCACTTCTTTTTCTTCTTCCAAAGCTACTCTCAAACCCAAAGGTTTGTCAAAGGCATTCGTCTTCTCATTCAAAGCTTCTTCACCATTATTAAACCCCAAGATGACTTTTTCATGTGACAACTCTTTTGCCTTGCCCTTTTCTCTCTTTTCAAAACTGGGCGGCTCTCTAGGAGTCACAACTTCCTCATTCGTAGGCATGTACACATTATTCTCAACTTGCCTCCCACTTCTCAAAGTAGTAATGGACTTGGCTTCATGCCTTGGGTTGTTCTCCACTTGACTTGGAAACACACCTTGCTTCCTTTGGCTTAACTCTTGGGCTAGCTGTCCCATTTGTATCTCAAGCTTGCTCATACTTTGGTGAAGGACATTGATCCTCTCATCTTGCTTTGCTTGAGTACCTTTGTTCTCTACAAAGAAACTCATCAACATGTCTTCAACACTAGGCTTCTTTAATGACTCTTGAGGTGGCATTATAGGTTGTGCTTGAGGTGGAGATTGATAAGGTGTCTTTTGGTATTGATTGTTGGCTCCTTGATTGTTGTAGTTGGAGGAGCTTGCACCTTGATAGCCACTACTAGGCCTTTGAAAACCTTGGCCTTGATCACGATTGCCCAACCCTTGTTCTCAGATTTGATTGCCTCCCCACCCAAAGTTAGGGTGGTTTCTCCATCCGGGATTGTAGGTGTTACTATATGGATCATTTCTTGGCCTTGGTTGGAAACCAACTTGGTTGCATTGCTCCATATCAACTTGGAGTGCACCTCCTCTTGGACAAAGCATTGTCTCATGTTGATCACTCTCACAAATTAAACACACATGCTCAACCATCTTGCTTGACATAGGTTGAAGGTGCTCCCGGTTTTCTTGAGTATTAAGAATCAAGTCTAGCTTCTTATTCATGTTGGCCTCAATCCTCTTCAACTCGATTTGCATTTGAGTGTTAGGTGGATCCATCTCATACATACCTCCTCTTCTTTGTTGATCCTTCAAAATCACATTAGCTTCCTTCACCGGTCTTCTATCACTTTGATTATCATAGAGTTGGGATGACTCGGCTAGTGACTCAAGAACGCTTTCCGCTTCAATCTCATTTTTATCCATGAAGCTCCCTTGACAAGCATTGTCAATTCTTCTCTTGGTATCTTGACTTGACCCATTATAGAAAGTGCTTAATAGCAACCACTTCTTGACACCATGATTAGGGCAACTTTGCTTCATGTCTTTGAATCTCTCCCAAGACTCATGGAACAACTCCGATGGGAACTCTTGAAAGGTCATGAGTGAATTCCTTAATGCATTGCTCTTTGATGGTGGAAAGTACTTCTTGAGGAATGCAGCCTTCATATTATCCCATGAGTTGATACTTGCCGCCGGAATCTTGTACAACCAATCTTTGGCTTTATCCTTCAAGGAGAAGGGGAAAAGTCTTAGCCTAAGATTGTCTTCATCAATACCATTGAGTTGAACCGTTGAGCAAACTTCATTAAAGAGCTTAATGTGCCTAAAAGGATCGCCGGTGAAGCCACCATCAAAAGCCGGTAGAAGTTGCAAGGTACTTGGCATAATGGAAAAGGCATGAGCACATGGTGGCAAGACAATACAACTTGGATGATTTGTGAAAGTAGGAACGGTGTAGTCCTTCAATGGTCTTGGTTCATCATCCATTTTTAGTTCAGGACACTCCTCCCTTAGTTGCCTTGACAACTCCTGTGTTCTTTGATCAATGTATTGAAGTAGAGTGGGTGGACCGATGGGACGAGGTTCTTCTTCACCACTATCCTCTTGAATGATATAGTCTTGATCGTCACTTGGTGTGTTTGGAGGAGATGGATGCTCTTCACTTGATTGAGCTATAAGATTCATGCACACCTAAAGGACATACAAAGTGAATGATATAAGTAACTAGAATTAAAATGCAAGGTATATACAAAAATAAAAAAAAAATCACGACCTTTTTTTTTTCTTTTCAATTTATTTTCAACACTTAGGTACGGGAACATGAAATCTCGATGTGCAATGGGACTTAAACAGCTACCCTTTTCAAGAGTATGTTTTATCCAATATACCTTAGTGTATCACAACATTTTCTTTTGTTATAAATATTGTTAATAGCGAATCTAATTCCAAGCAGTAAATCAACTGGACATGCGGCCCAAGTATAGTCGTCTAGACACAAATTCCCTTTAACATCCTTTGGGCAACCTTACTGAAATGGCCAGGTAGGGGAGGGCGACCACGAGAGGTAGAATCCATTTTGGCATGAGCTACTCCCACATAGTGGTTTAGGCCCATTTGCAAGCACTTCTGGATCCAACAAAACCCGTCATGAACGTTGTCCCCTTTCTAGACACCATTCCACATAGGCTATACTTACTAAGATGAAAAAAATCGTAAGTGTGAAGACAGTTCAACAAGTGTTAATAAAGGCCGCCCTCAACCTTAAGAGACCTGAACTAGGTACCAATAAGGGGTTTAGGCTAATATTAACAAAACAGACTTCACCTATTCCTCTCAATTTACTACTTACAATTAAAACACTAACACACTTCTTTTTCTTTTCTTTTTTTTTTTTGGTTACAAATTTCTATCAACTTCTAATCCAAAAGAAATAAATCTAACCATCAAATATTTAATTTTGCAACTAGAAAGTGAAATTGCAATAAGTAATAAACAAATGGAAAATAGGCAAGATTAATTCTTTTTTATTTTCAACATGCTCACAATTTGTCTTTTTCTTACCACAATTTACTAATTTACTTACCCAAAGTACTTATTACAATTTCAAAAATAAGGTAACTACCACAAAAATTAACAAAACAAAGAAAAGATAAAAACACAAGTTGAAACACAAAACAAAACTAAAATTTCTAGCTACCCTAAGGCAAACCCAACTAGGAATTGGATTTTACACCAATCCCCGGCAACGGCGCCAAAAACTTGTTAGACAAATAGTCACCCTCAAGTATAAGGACCAAGTTATAGTGTAGGGATTATGAGTGGGGGATATCGTACCTAAGAGATTGGAAAACCCACTCTAGCTAAGGAAAACCTAAAGAATGCTAGATGAATATGCAAATGTACAAATTACAAATAAGGGCTCACAAATGAACCAAAGTTCATGGTGATTATATGCAAGATGGGGTAGTGTTTTGATTTTAGTTTTAGAGATGATTTGATTCGGAAATAGCTAAATGAATACTTGAAATGTAAAATAGCCTAAGATAAATTAGATATAATAAAATGGATGAGAGTTAGGACTTAAGGTTTTCACCTCTAGCCTTTCTTGCAAACAATGATGCTTCTATAATGAATGATGTCATTTTAATTAACCAATTTCTCTCCTTGCATCCCTCTCGGGTATGCCAAGGGACTTGCTCCTTTGATGATATCAAGTAACCCCTCTCGGGTGTAGTACTTAACTACTTAAATCATGCATTTCAATCCGGTTAGATATCTAATGCATATACCTAAGTGCGTAAAGCTTGGAGATGAAGAAATTATGCAAACCAACCAAGCTTATCTCTAAGTGATTGTGGTTCACAACCCTAACATGCACATATGATATGCTATCATGCTTCAAACAACCAAGGTTAATCAAGCCTTAATTATTTCTCATGTCATGGCAAATATTCATACCCAAATTGATTAAGTTTAAGCATAAACATTCAACTCTTGAACTAGCATGTTAAGGTGCTAAAGAAAAGTGCATCAACCATAATATTTACATTAAAGTCAAACAAGATTGGCTAGGGCTTTCAACCTTAGCCCCAACAAACTAACTACTCACTCATAATCAAATAAATAAGCTCCAACATATTTATGAACATCAAATTAAAAATTAGGGATAGAGAAGTGACTAGTAATGGTCAAGGATGATGTAGATGAACTCATGGAGGTTTTGTCATGGTGATGATGGTTCCTCAAGTGATGCTAGACTCCTCTCCTTCTTCTTCAAAGATTGATGATGGAATATGAGAAGTGGAAATGATCAAGTTGTGAAATGGTGGAATGGTGAAGCTTTATGTATATGAAATAGAATGGGTAGATGGGAAAGATGATGACTTTGGTGGTGGTGGTGGTAATAGATGTTATGGATTGATGGTGGTGGTGATAGAGGTTTTGTGGATGAGATGATAGTGGATTGTAGAGAATATAGAGAAAAAAAGATCTAATGAAGTGGTATATGGGGTGGTCTCTCAAGAGTGTAATGAAATGATGCTTATATAGAGAAGATAAAGAGAAGCATGATAGTGAAAGTAATGATGAAAGTAGAATAAATGAGGTGGAATATGATAGTGGAAGTATGGAGGTGGAGTATGAGTGGAAGTAATGATTAAAGAGAGTTGAAAAACATGGCTAAAGGAAAAGAGAAGAGCATCTAAACTCTCTTTATTGTGAGTGTGATACATGAAAATGATAAGTGATGGAGATGGTTTTTGGTCACTTTCTTCTCCTTTATTCCTTCAATTATATCTCCACCAAGAATTCATAATGGACCTTCAACTTCTTCATATCAAATGATCCACTATGAGTGTAGATCATTCTGGTAAAATTTCAGAGCTTGCTTCCATGTGGTTGGGCCGGAAATGCTTCTGGACTCCTTACAGGTCTGGTTTTCCAGTTTTGTTTTTCAGAAATTTGGACTGATTGTTTGAAGGTCTTCCACTCCAATCTAGCTCTTGTACTATTCATAAGAAATGATCCTTGAGATGTCTAGAATGGATCTGGAAAATTTTAGCTCATTTAGATTTCGTTTTGTTAGTCTGCAACCCTTCCTTCCTTGTTTAGCTCGGTTTCTCCTAACCGAAGTAGGAAAAAATACTAAAGTTGACTTTTCATTTCCATGCTTCCATCATTTCCTAACATGATAAAGAAAACATAATAAATATTTATAAATAAACACAAATCTTAAGCAAAAGTATAAGATTAAGAAAATAATGAAATTGGATTAATCAACATTAAATTGGACTTTAGAACAAGTAATTTCCATATTTTAGGGCAACAAATATGTAAATGAATTATGACCCAACAAACCTTGGCGCCGCATGGGCTAAATTCCGCTGCTTATAAATTCAGCCCGTGACACTCTGGCATTGGGTGCTGCCAAACTTCCAACCCTAGTGGGATTCAGTGTCTTAGGATGACTGTGAATAGCCTTGATAATCAATCATCCACTGCGGCTATGCCTAGCTTGATTGTGCAAGAAGACCAATTCACATTCTCTGGGAATAAAAGCATTACAGAACTAACAGTCATTGAACAACTTCCAATGATTCTTAATTGGGAAATTAGAGATGAGCCATTTGATGCAGCTAAAAAGAAGCTGGATTATGCATGTAAGGAAAATAGCGAATGTGTCATCAACAGGACCACCACTCCACCAGTTTGGGTCCAAATCATTTGGTTACTTTTGCCGGTGCTTGCCAGGTTATGAAGGGAACCCATATCTTCCAGATGGTTGCCAAGGTGATGACTCTATAGTTCTACACACACACTACTAGCAAAACAACAATTACCCACGGATTTTAATCTGTGGGTAATAAGACTTTCTCAAACGGATTTCAGTGTGTAATAGCTTTTACACACAGTACACGCACAGATTGGTGTTACCGTGCTGTTTGGAGAGGGGGGTAATGCTCATCTCACACGGATTATGTTGTCCGTGTGAAAAGGTTACGTGGGCCCCACTATAATTCCATAAATATAAATTACCGAAATGGAACGTAATCCGTGTGAACAACTCTATTTTACACGGATTTCTGTGTCAAATATGTACCTATCTCACACGGATTTCTATGTCAAATATGTACTCATCTCACACGGATTATTTTGTCCGTGTGAATATTAGACGTGAACCCCACTGTCTTTCCATGAATATAAATTACCGTAATGAAATGCAATCCGTGTGAATAACTTCCTATCTCACACGGATTTCTGTGTCAAATCCTTTTACCTCAACTCTCATTGATTTCTGTGTGTAAAAGTGATAGCATTTATAAAAAAAAAAATTAAAAAAAAAAATCTGCTAATTAATTAGGAACCAATGAAGATTCTGCATTACTTGAAGAAAAAAAATATCATTCCAAGGATGTCAATAACAGTTGATAATACAACTTATGAAATGATCAGCGTTTCTGCATATGCCCCTAAATTCAAAAGATTGGTCGAGCTTCTGTTCTGGTGAACTAAAAATCTCCTTTAATTCGCTCTTCACTCCATCATCTGCAAATATAAACTTGCACGAATTTCTTGTTAGCTGAAATATTTCCCTCCTTCCAAGACCTAAGAATTCAAGAAATTGGCATCAGTTGTGAGCTTTTGTTCTATGTTATATATTAAATGCACTAGTGACATCAGACATACCAAATGCAGAAGCAGCAAGGTTGTACTGGTTGGAAGGGCTGGTAGAAAAGACCCCAAAATCATCGGTGCAGAGGACTAGAGGATGCTTTGCACTGTACATACAAACATATTGTTGATGTTATTAATTCTATATATCTTCAAATAATTTGGAATTGATCACAGACCTTATAAAGTTCTATGCAGCAATCTATCAAAAAGACAAAAGAACAGCAACAACATGCAATAACTACACAATACTTACATTTTCATATTGCGGTTTATGATTTCTTGTCAAAGCTAATAAAATCTAAACATAAAATCCAATTATCAAACTTTTGAAAGTCCACGTGCATAATCAAATCTAAATTTCTTTAAGACAACATATATACTCGCAATGATGATGTGAAATTGGACTTACGTACAGGCTAGACATGCTTATAGCCAAGGACTCCATCAATTGGTATGCAAGTTTGATATACTTAGTCATTAGATTCAACTCCTTTCTCATAATTTTGACTATAAAATAAAAGACAAATGATGCTATAATAGCTTTTATACCTCGATCACAATACCATTTCACAGTTGAGACTTGAACTAAAAGTTTATTTAATGAAACCCAGCATCATTGGTAATTGAGCTAAGTTGTCCATGAGAAACTGCAAAACGAATAGAAACATCGATACATAAATTGGTTAAAAAAACATATATACACTCTAGTCCATATTTTATGCATCAACTGCTCAATCAATTTTAACTTTCTTTCAATTCAACTACACATGTTAGAAAAATTAGTAAATATTCCAAGTAAATTTCATTGCATTCTTGGCAATCCCCCACATATGCAGCATAAATATTGGATGAGCTTGTGTTCATCTACTACAGTATCATTCCCCTACTTAAGGACTACAATTTATATGCTTCCTACTAAGGACACAGTGAATACAGCAGTTTTCTTGCAGCTGAAACCATCTTAAGCTACTTTAAAAACATTAGTCACAGATATTCTAAATTACTTGTTACCCAAGCCCAATTTGAAACCAATATTCTTCTTTTCCTCCTTGAACACATTGTAAATCTAGCAATCCATTATGGATCAAAACCAAGCACCAACATATCCTTAAGGAAACGGAAGTGTCAAGGGCAACATAAATATTATCCAAGTTTCAGTTGGGACAATTTGTTTTATCCACTAACCCCACAAAATGTCAAGCTCCCACCTAGCATCTGCAGTAAGTTGGAGAAAACTTGGAAAAACTTGTTACTGGGTTCTACTCCCTCGAATTATTTTTTTTTTCTTTTTTAATCAAAAGTTTAGACAACTGGGGACAAACGTTTATAGAAAAAAGAAAGGAAAAAAAAGATCAAAGTACAAGGATAAGAAGTCCTCAGAGCTGAAAATATATATATATATATATATATATATATATATATATATATATATATATATCAAAACAAGAACACTAAACAAGACACTACCACTTTCCAAATTAGTAGCAAGGCCGGAAGGTTTTAATAGTTTATCAAAGGATGCCTCCTTTGCTAATTGTTGTAGTACCTGGAACCAGGTAGTTTATTGCCTTTTCTCAAGCAAGGGCCTACTTTTCGACGGACCATTAGACCAAGCTGGTAAAGTTAAATGAATGTTTAGTTCCTTCGAATCAGTTACATGTTAAAGTCAATGATTTTGTAACTGGCCAGCAAGTAATGGAAATCAAATCAATTACATGTTAAGCCATCTTACTGCTCTCCCCCTCCATAACCTTTTTCTAACAAAACAAGTGGTGTCATTGCCAAAAAAAAAAATTAACTAATCAGTGCCATGGAATCAGTTAGAATTGATCAAGATTCAGGAAACTAATGATTTTCTATATACCCATAGATTTAGAAGAAATGGCAAGCATGAGCGTGTTGAACCTGGTTGTGATTGATGATAATAATAAATTGAGAGTATGCGTAAAAACGAAAGGTAGAAAAGGTGAAGGGATAGGAGACCTGTTGGCGAGCAATGTAATCGGCCTTGATGGAAGAAATAGACTGAAGGAGCTCCGGCAGAGGCAACAGAGAAGAGGGAAGGATGGACTGGAGGGAGGCGGTGCTTGACACTGGAGCGTCGGCGCGTCGATTGTTGTCAGAAATCAAGGAGGCTGCTTTAAACTCGTCGGAGGTCGGTGAGGTCCGTGATGGTGGAGGTGAGTCACGGTGGTGACCGGAAGTGGGTGTCGGAGGAGAGAGAAAACAAATCTAGTTCCCAGAATAACCAGAGAACTTGAGGCTTTCTGTTTTTCTTGGTTTGCAGGTGAGGCCATGAGGGAGAGATGAGAGAGAGACAGCGTGTGAGACTAAAGTCTAAAACTACTAGGGGAGGGAAATTGAATTTGTTCCAAAATAGTGAGCGGGAAAAAATTTACTACGAAAATCCATGTGAGATACATATATATTTACCACTGATATCCGTGTGTATTTATCCAGGTAATACATAACTGTCATGTTAATTATTGTTTACACGGAATTCTGTCTCTATTCTATTTTTTTCACACGGAATTTAGTAGCTAATTTTTCTTTTCACACAGATATCTGTCTACTTTTCATACAGATATTCGTGTGTTGCTTATTTCACAGAGAATTTTGTACTAAAAACTTATTGTAACGGAATTTTGTAGCTAATATAGTTTTTCACACGAAATTCTGTAGCTAATGGTTCTTTTCACACAGATATTCGTGTGTTGCTCATCTCACAGAGAATTCTGTACTAAAAACTTATTGTAACGGAATTCTGTAGCTAATATAGTTTTTCACACAAAATTATGTAACTAATGATTCTTTTCACAAGGATTTCCGTGTTAACATTTCACACAGATATTCGTGTGTTACTCATTTCACACAGATGTCTGTACCAAAAACCGGTCAACCCTTTAAATGCTTCTACTTCCCTAAGGGGAGCCGACCCTTGAGGAGATAAAATTTCAGAAATTTTTACATTAGTTGATATAGCTTCTACCCATGAGAGCATGAGAGTTTACAGATCAAAAAAATAAGTTCTGAGTGAGCGGTTATGAGCATATTAGTTTTATGTAGTATTTAAGGTTTAGGGTTGACCTACTAGATCGAAACCCAAACGAAGACGAAAATAGCTAAAATTTTGAACACAACCATTTATTCTTATCATGATAACATCCTACGGTCGATTTTGGTAAAGTCTATTTCCTACGCATTGTTGCTTATGGAAGGTATACTTTTCATTATAACTAATCAACTAGTTATACCACATTAGTAGACATATAAGAATTTTGTGCAATCCAAAAAAAAAATTGAAAATTGATAAATTTGATATTACTCATCTATTTATAGCGTATTAATAGGTAAGGTGTAAAAAAATTAACTCAATCCGCCATTATTTCAATATCAAATAAAGTGGTTAACCTTATAAACACATATACTTCCCTAAGGGGAGTTAAACCATGAGGAGATAAACTTTGCAACATTTTTACATTATTTGGTATACCTCATATTCATGAGAGTATGAGAGCTGACAGATCGAAAAAATAAGTTGCGAATGAGCGGTTATAAGCATATTAGTTTTATGTGGTATTTAGGGTTCAGGGTTGATCTAGTAGATCGAGACCTAAACGTTAACAAAAATAGCTGAAATTTTGTCCATAACTATTTATTCTAATCATGACAACATCCAACGGTCGATTTTGATAAAGTCAATTTCCTCCACATTGTCCTTTTTTTTTGTTTCTTTTACAACAATACCCACAGTATTATGTGGGAATATTCAAATATTGAGCGGGATTAAATTGATTAGCCAGCCCTTATTTTTTGAAAATAAATAATTTTATTTTTAGGTATACCAAAATTCATTAGCTTTTATTTTTATTGATAATAATTTTCTTTCAAGTTATTTTACCACAGAAATCCTTGTGAAATACTTATATAAAGAACAACGACCAAATTTGATCAATCTGCTAATTATAAGCAGAATAACCACTGAAATCCGTGTGAAATACTTACACATTTGCAACTGATATCCGTGTGTATATACCTTGGTAACCACTAACTGTCATGTTAATTATCAGTCGATTATTTACACAGAATTCTGTGTGTAGTGTCCTTTTTCACACGGAATTCTGTAACAAATTGTTCTTTGCACACAGATATCTGTGTCAATATTTTCACACGGAAATCCGTGTGTATTACTCATTTCACACAGAAATCTGTATGAAATACTTATTGTAACGGAAATCTGTCCCTCCGTAATTCACATAACAAAAAAAAAATTAATTATTTCGAAATAAACTAATTTCTAATATGTACATAAATCAGTGTGCATTGATCTGCACACAGATATCTATGTTAAAATATTTTACCGTTTACACAGACATCTGTTACTGTTATTTATTCACACGGATTTACGTTGATATTGTTATTGTATAAATTACTGTGAGCCTAATTATGCTCTTTTCACACGGATATCTGTGTCAATATTTCACACAGATATTTGTGTGTTACTCATTTCACACAGAAATCTGTATCAAATACTTATTGTAACGGAAATTCGTCCCTCCATAATTCACATAACATAAAAAATTAATGATTTCGAAATAAACTAATTTATAATACGTACAGAAATCAATGTGAATTGATTTTCACACAGATATCCGTGTGAAAATGTTATAGTTTTTACACAAATATCTGTGACTATTGTTTATACACACGGATTTCCGTTGATATTGTTATTGTATAAATTATTGTGGGCCCGATTATGCTCATTTCATACGGATTTCTGTTATTATTTCTATTTCACACGGATATCTGTGGCTTTTAACTACAGTAAATCTGTGTGTGTTGTTATTTTGCTAGTAGTGACACGTACATCTAATTTTGAATATCAAACATGAATCTTATATAACTTATATACATATATATAGTTTGTTGCATTTGGAAATTAAAGCTGAAAATCAAGAATTTACATTATAGATATGTGATATATATCATATGGTATTCTTTTCAGATATTGATGAGTGCAAGGCTTTAAAGCCCTGCAATGGACTAAATGGAGTGTGTAAATTCACCAGGGAATTACTCTTGTTTATGCTGCAAAGGCTACAATAAAAACAATGGGCCGAATGGAAAGTGCATCAAAGACAATTCCAGCAACTGTCTCCTGCTTATAATTCTCAGTGGGTATGCACTTAGGTGGTATTTGTTACATGGGATTGGATGGGATTGGACATCCTTATCTAGTCTAATCCGAGTTATCCCATGTTTGGCAGTAAGGAAGACTCTTTTTAATGAGACTCCACAGTCCCAAAAACACCTACAACACCTTCTACCACAAACCCACCAAAAACCATGGGATTGTGGAAGCCACTCTCACTCGATCTACTCTTCCCTTCCATTCGTCGTTCCCTATCATCATTCTTAACCTACAATTCAAGCCCACCCCATCTATTAGTTCATTCCCACACCCTTATAGCGGCACCGTTACTCGCTATCCAACCAAACATAGCTCCCACGTAGACTGTGTGATGGAAAGCCTCAGAAAGGATCTCGAAATTGAGCCCTCAGTAGTGCGAGGTTCTCAGTCACCAATTGACTTCTTCAAGTACCGCCGTCATCAACCCGAAACCAACAACACAGACAGCGTACCCGAAAGTGGCTGAAAACCCATAAACCAATTCTTCCAAAACATGTAAACTAGCATGTAGAACCCAAAGAATAGATCAATTTTCATACCTCATGCACTTCAAAACATTGCCAAAGCTGCAGGAATTTGTAGAGAAACCGTTGAAGACCTCATCATTCGATTCTCTCTCCACACCCACCAATCGAACCAACTGAGGCTAGAGGCACGTTGGCAACCAGAAGTGGATCGAACCCAACCTGTGCGCCGGCTGGAGGTGGCCTGACGGCAGAGTTCCAATCAGGTCACCGTTTGGAGCTTTACTGGTTTTGCAGGTTGGTGGTGTTGATGGTTTTAGTTCTATACTTTATCCCGCGGGCACCGAACGTGGTCAAGGCACTCTATACCATGAAAGTATATCCTTGGTGAAGGAGGGCATGGAACAATTTACAAAGGCATATTACTAGATATCCAAGTGGTTGCAATAAAAAAAGTCCACAGTGGGTGCCCCGACTCAAGCTGATCAATTTGTTAATGAGGTGATTGCTCTTTCTCAAGTCAACCATAGAAATGTAGTAAGGCTATTAGGTCATTGTTTAGAGACAGATGTCCCTTTCCTAGTATATGAGTTCATCACCCAAGGCACTCTCTTTGAGCACATTCACAAGAAAAAGGGTAAAGGATCATCACTTTCATGGGAACTCCGATTGAAGATAGCATCAGAAACTGCAGGAGCACTAGCATACTTGCACTCCTCCACTTCCACACCAATCATACATCGAGATGTGAAAACAATGAATATTCTATTATATGACAATTACACAGCCAAAGTGTCAGATTTTGGAGCTTCACATTTCATTCCTATTGATCAAACTCAACTAGCAACAATGGTGCAAGGGACATTTGGATACTTGGACCCTGAATACTTCCATTCAATCAACTTACAGAAAAGAGTGACGTCTATAGCTTTGGAGTGGTTCTAACAGAGCTACTCACAAGTAAATTGGCACTTTCTTTTGTAGGGCCTGAGGCAGAGAGATGCCTTGCACACTTTCTGGTTTGTTCGGTGGAAGATGGTCCCTTGAACGAAACTCTATGATGACATTGTTAATGAAGGAGATATTGACCAAAGAGAAATAGAAAATGTGGCCCATCTTGCAAGGAGATGTTTGAGGGTAAAAGGGGAGGAAAGGCCTACCATGAGAGAAGTAGCCATGGAGCTAGAGAGAACGATTATGACCAAGCATCCATGGGGTTCTGCAAATCATTACTTCCCAGAAGAGACTACGCACTTGCTCGGATCAGCTAATACTTCCAAGGATTACGTTGTGAATGTTGATGGTGATGGTGGTCGTCCTGGTACAACCAGTGCATGGGTGTGATAGCATGCAAATCAAAATGTTAATGTCATATGCTGATGAGCGATAGAGTTAGTAGACTTTTTAATAGTAATGCAGTGTTTGAAATAAACCTATATCGATCAGTTTACGTGGTGTTTAATTATGTTGTATGTAATTCCTATGAAATAATTGACTCTATCGTAGTTTATAATTCTAGTGATAGTGAAGGACTTACAGATATCAAGTAGTTGCCAGTCGAATTAGGAACACATATTGGAGGCAAAAGACACAAGTTGTAGCCTTTGTAAATTTCAAACAATATGAGTAGCAGCTCTTCGAGCCTGCAAATTTCAAAAGGTAATACTTGTTAAGAGAATCAACAATAGTTGAAAACCTCCAAAAGATAAGTGAAGCACATTTGGAATGGATCAAATGATACTGCATATACTGCAGTATAACCAAAGAAGCTACTTGAATAATGCTTTTTTAACACCTATTCAAAAGTAACGAAGAATTCAAAAAGTGACCACCTTCGGATTCATGCTGAATTTAAACCGTAAGCATTGAATCAATGTTTACCAACTTGATAGTACAAATGAAGCCCAAAAACGCACAATATAATTTTGGTCGTGTTAGTATAAAATGTGAAAGGACCCGCCTCGAAATCTCACCCTGAATCCGAGGTGGCTCTGCGGCGTCCACTTTCTGAGAAAATTCTACTAAAAATTTGACAGAACTTTTCCTAAAACTGGACAACCCAAAACCTGTTAAAACAAATTTACACTTCTAAACAAACCTCCTTAAACTCCTGGAGCCAACCTGCTCCTAAAACCGAACAACTCCACAATTTAGAATATCAAAATAATCCAAATATCTCAAGTTTACAACCAACTCAATATTAATACAAAAGTCTCATGATTATTAGAGCAATCTAAGATCAAAGAAATATGATACACAAAGTAGGTTAGCTAGTAACCTGCGGATGATAGTTGGCAATGTTGGTGCTAAGCCTCAACTTCTAAACCGAACAGCTACACTGCGAACTGGGCATTTGAAACCAAATGGCCCGAGGGAAAGCACATAAAAACGTTAGCGTGAGTGGACAAAAATAAATAATTGTAAAGAAAAAGGGATTTTATACTTTCCCACGTTATTCCTTTAAAAACCCGATGCATGCAACATTTAAATAAACACAATCCGATTGAAGCTAAACTCAAGAAAACTGACTAGCCCCGCTAGCTCCAAATCAAGTAGTGAGAAAGAAGAACAAATCTGATACTCATAAATAAGACCAACCTCGCTGGTTATACATAAAGGTATGGGGAAGATAATATCACAACATAGAGTCTCCCAAACTTGAGTCAGAGCCTCCCAGGCTCTACCCTTGACTTCAACCCACAAACACAAAGTAAGTGAGGAGGAGCCTCAACTGCAACTCACGTGAGGAGGAGAATTAAATAAATCGACCCAAATATGGTCAGTAAAACATTCGAAAACCAGAAAATCCATAAATCCAGAAAACTTCCCCAAAATCTCGCAAAAGAAAGCACAAGCATGATTACCAACGGTACTCGATAAATCTCAAGAGAAAAGAAATAAAATAAATCAACGACATGTCCCACACGTCAAAAGTATTCTCCAATCGATAAACAAAATAAATTAGAAATAAAGTAAATTTTTAATCAATGAAATAAGGCGACATCATTCTCGAAAGTGAACATCAAAGTATGTGTCATAATTCAAACTCCACAATCTCGAAACATGCTCGATAAATAAATCCATGCATTTAAAAAGAATGGTTGCATGCATAATATTTAAAACAATGTCCACTCATAGTATACGGCTATTCCGGCACTCTCCTCGTACGGGGTCTCCTCTCGTCCTGTACACAGTGGCAATTGTAAACAACTAAACTATTCATCGAAAATTAGATTTACTTTAAATTATAACAGACTCTAAACACTACCCCCGTGAATTAACACCTCCACTACTCCTCAGATTAATCCAGCTTCACTACTACCATCAATTCATTAATTTAAAGGTTCTAGGACAGAACCGAGAGAAATCCGACCGTCGGATTCTCAATCGCTAACCGAAATTCTGATTTCTGGAAAATTCACAATCGAAACAAAACTCCTCCGATTTCTACCAAACTCACATTTACATATTCTACAACATATATATGATTTAACTGGCTAAAAATAGAAAGCCAAAACATAGCCTACGCGCCACCCACAGTGGCGGCGCGTGGGTCCTAAGCGCTGCCAACCAACTTTAAATCGGGGCACCAAATTTTACCGCACGAACATCTCAGCAATCCAAACATTTTTCTCAACTCCACAAAGTCTGAAAAAATACCTTGGTTGGCCGAATTGGAAGAAATCGGTGACTGAAGCCAACTTCTACAGTGAACTTGCTTTGCTTCGATTTGTAGTTTTCCAACCAAATTACCTTGAACCACCCCTATGGGCTTGTGCGAGAGGAGGAGGTGATCATATCAACACCGGTGAGGCCCGATTGGTGGCCAGATGGCAAAGAAACGCCTGAAAAACCAAGAAACCCTAAACTGTCGGGAAAAGAGAGAGAGAAGAGAAGGAAAGTTAACCGAAGGGGTGGGTTTTTGAAAATAGAAATCTACCACAGTTAATTTTCTTATATATACAAAATTACCATGAACAGTAACTTTACGTACCACATATACACGGACTCGGTTTAACGTCCTCTACCCCTTTCATGAAGGAAATTTTCTCAAAAATCGATCTAAACAAAAACTCAACTTTTAGGGCCACTAAAAGTATCGAACAAAGTAAAAGGTTAAAGTAATTGTCGTTTACCATCCAAATGACTAGTAAACTGGTAAATCTAGGTTCGAGACGTAAAAAAAATGAATATTGGCATTCCTTATTTTAACAAAACAACTCTATCCATTAAGCCCAAGAGTTAGAAGCCTAAGTATAAAGCCCAAGAGCGTGATTGTTTAATTGCAATCTTCTTCTCTTTGTGGTTGTCTTGTTGTCGAATACCATGCTTAAAGATTAGAAGATGTCCTTCACACTCATGGCTCAGGGAAGCTCATGCATGGTATATGTTGTTCCTTAATTTGCTACAAAGTTATGGGTTTTTTAATGGCTTCCATTCTTGTGTCAGCCGTGATTAAGGGATTTGAGTGTTGCTTCTAAAATTGGTTTTCCCAATTGAAATTAAGGGTATGATTTTACCTACTCCAACTGAATTTAAGGGGCTCTTGAGTGAACTGATTTTCTTCCTCGTCTCTATATATGGAAACTCTATTCCTTCTCTTGTACTGAAAATAGTTTTGGTTTTCAATCCCTTTGTTGTTCAAGAGTTATTATCTTTGGTTCTCTATTCTTGAAAGTGTCTTGTTCCATGTTGAAAACATTTTGAAAAATATGTACAAACCATTCATGCATACATATTCATCTCTTACATCCCATGAGGTCATTTGAGTTCTACAAGCTTCAAAGGTGAAATCTTCAAGAAGAACTTGCTACGTTCATAACTTGTTTCATAGCTGAGATTTCTAAGTGTATCACTTGTATAAACATTTAGGAATGAGTGATTACACACAACCTAGTGAGTCAATCTAGGAAGGATTGTCGCGGTCAGTGCAATCCCTGTGTTGTAAACTTGTAATCTATTTTTCATTAGTGATTTGATTTTGATCTTTCAAGAGTTAAAGGTCAAGTAGATGTTTTCCCTCGATAGGAATTTTACTGCGTCAACTTTCACATAAATAGGTGTACCGTACGTTAGGGTAATTAATTGTACCTCCTCCAACCAAAATAAATAAGTGATTAATTAAAAGCTTATTTACTAATTAAACATAATCTTGTTGGTATAGTTTGGCACTTTGATATGGTGTGCACCAAGTAAATGTTAGGTTAGTCCCTCCTTGGAGGAGAGTGATTCATGTGATGCAGCAAGTTTTGACTTGGGTGTTCACTCTCATGCAGTTAGGACATGATGCAGCAAGTATTGACTTGGGTGAATAGCTAGCTATAACATAGCTATAAGACATTGAATAAGGAAGAGAGATGCAATTAATATTGCATGGAAACATTGAACGTAAAATATGGAGGGCTCAAATAGGCCTTTAATGTTTTCACACTGTAGTCTGCTTATAAATTGGCAGCATGGCAAATCATTTGCCGCAGTCGAGTAAACTTATAGAGGCAAGCAAGGAGAGGTTAAGAGCAACTCTAAGGGTCTTCATGTATAGAAGCAAAGTGAGTTGTGTTCAAGAGTATGAATAGCTCTTGGGTTAAAGTAATCTTCTAGGTTGAGAGAGGGTGTACAAAGGGGTATCTAATTGGATACAAGGGCTTGGGTTGGGCATAAACTTGAGCGGTGTAATCTTGTACTTATGTAAATTTGTCATTAGTGAAGGTGAAACTCTTCGAGGACGTAGGCAAAGATATTGACCGAACTTCGTTAAATCTTGTTGTCTTTTTGGCTTGCTTATTTCTTTTTTCCATCTCTACTAATAGTACTTGTGTGGCGGGGGATTAATTTCCTAACAGTAAACTCAGTATATGGTGTTACTAATTAAACAATCTTAATCCCCGAATCAATCAACCAAAACTTGGATGGAGAGCTAGCGTGTATTGGTGCATAGGCATTCATTTATATTAAGTTGCTAATTGATACGGGCATTATGATTGTGGCATTGCAGATCATGTATGTGATGCAAACATAACAAGTATGTAGTAGGAGCTATGCTGTTTGTCTGCATGTTTTCGAAACATGAAAGATATACAGTTAAGCTTGTTGGTGCTGGAATATACCCAGGCTTCTTTTTTTTTTCTTTTTTTATTTTTTTATTTTTTTGGAGTAAACCCAGACTGTATCTCTGACCATGTTCGATATTGGTGCTCGGAGACATGATAATACTTGAATAGACTTCATGGAGTCACCCAGGATGGGGAGACCTGATTGAGCAGAGGTCTCGGGTCGTTGGGTTAAGGCCAAGAAGTGGATTGTGACTAGGTCGTGGACCGGAAACCCAGATGGATTTGTTGCGTCTGTAAGTGCTTACCTTACGTACGTTCAGCTGATATGGTAAGTGGCGTTGAGAAACTTGGCAAGCCACAACGGTGACCGAGACGATGATCTCCCAGAGGAGGAGAAGGAGTCCCGAACGGACGGACATGCAGGTGCCCGAGGTGAGTGCATGTAAAAAGAAGTTGATCTGTTTTTTTTTTTTTTTTTTTTTTGGGGGGTAGGTCTGGATGGTGCCATTGTCCAAGGTAACCCGGACGGGTTGTCAAAATTTGCAAGTTTTGGTTCCGAGGGGCTAGACAGAGAAAGCCAAGCGGATCTGGTTCTCAAGACTTTGAGGTCGCCTGCCGATCTCGGTAGATGTCAGCTCGTTGTCGGGACGAGGATTGCTCTAATAGTGGGCGAGCTCTCAGTGGACCATGTGCAAAATCCTGGAAGGCCGGCCAAGGACTTTTTAGATGCGCTGAGAAGATCATACGAGCTATCAGACATAACCAGACATAGTTGACTCTTATCAGCTCGGGTAAATTAGGAGGCTAGATCACAGTAGGGGTAGTTAGGTAGTCTGCCAGAGTTAGAAAGTGAACCGAAGGAGTGCACCAGGGTTAAGAGGGCCAGTTGGGTGCTGAAAACTCAGACCATCCAATGTTGACAAAGGATTTAAGTTGTTGTCCAATTGACCAAGAGGGTCTGAATGTTATTTTACTCGTCTGGGTCGACAGGGTTTATAGTATTGCTGGGAATGTCGCCGGGTACCCGCAGAGACTTGAGCATGAAGGTATACTAAGCACTAAGAAAACCAAATTCTACCCTCGCCGGGTGCACAAAGTTGCTTAGAAATTTCACTTGTTTGAGGCCATGAAATTTCCGGGGAAGGAAGATCCGAGTCCCAACCATGGAGTGGTTTAGCGAAATGATGTGCGAAAGATCATGAACAGAGAATGGAAAATCTGTTGTTGATGGCGTCAGCACATTAGTTCACTTCTAGGCGTCACAGGACGACGTAGAGGTGGAGGTGCACCGCTAGGTACCTTGAAGTAGGTGACGGAGGAGAGATATTTCTTTTTGTCTCCTAATTTTATATTGCAATTTACAATTATGATTTTTGCCACATGGAGTCCCACTAATTTCATCTTTCTGAATCGATCTCTAACATTTAGGTGTGGTTGTGGTAGTGTTAGTTGTGTTCTAGGTGTCATTATGGTGGCGGATGGGGGTGTTAGTGGCCGGCTGCGCTCATGTTTTATCATGGGTTTTGGTTTTTACTTGGAGGTAAGCATGCATGCATAAAGTTTGCACCTAGTAAAACCCTAGAGCCGAATCCCAAACAGAACCGATCTAATTTGTAATTATAGCCATGTTCAATTAAAAAAATTAAAAAACATATTTAATGAATTGTTTAATTGTCAAGTCTTTTTGATGATTACCAACAATAGGATAGAAGTTGAACAACATTGCAACTTCTTCGTAAGGCCTCACATAAATAAATCAAGAAGGATTTGTGGTTGGATAATTTAATGGTGTTAAGCTTCCCAACTTGACTATAAAATGACCTTAAAATTATAGTAGAGTTTCATCATTGTTTCAAAACAGAAAGGAAGAATAAAACTTAGCGAAAACATCAACATGGGTCTCAAACTTGTCATTAATATGTTGTTAATACTTATGGTCTTATCCTCGACATCCGCAGGTAGATCTAGGGAGCTTTTAGCCGGTGTTGGCTTTGACGTGACCACTGCAAAATATGGTGCAAAACCAAATTCTGATATTACCCAGGTAACTAAAGAAAATTTACGTTTGTAATTAACTTCTACGATATTGAATTGTCCGATTTAATTTTTCTTTGTATTTAGGCTTTAGCAAATGCATGGAAAGATGCATGTGCATCAACATCAGCGAGTAAAGTTATTATTCCAAAAGGGACATACAAACTGAAAGAAGCAAGTTTCAAAGGTCCTTGCAAGGCTCCTATTGAGGTTGAGGTCCAAGGTACTTTGCAGGCTCCACCAGACGGCGCCCAACTATCGAAACCAGATACGTGGATCGAGTTTTCATACCTTGACAGGTTCACATTGTCGGGTAGTGGAACCTTTGATGGCCAAGGACAAAAAGCTTGGAAAGAAAATGATTGCCACAAAAACCCAAAGTGTACATCTATTACCGTTGTAAGCTAGTATTATATATCCTGCACTTTTTTTTTATCGTTTTCTAGCTAATGTTTTCACTATGCGTTAGTAATTGACCTCTATTTATGTCGTACTGCTTTCTCAATATGTACAGAATATGAGGTTCCACTCTGTCAAGAACTCATTAGTCAAGGATGTAACTTCACTTAACAGCAAGAATTTCCACGTTAATGTATTAGCGTGCGAGCAACTTACGTTCCAACATTTCACCGTCGCTGCACCAGGAGATAGCGTTAATACAGATGGAATACATATAGGGCGCTCAACCGGGGTCAATATTACTGATTCAAAGATTGGTACAGGAGACGATTGCATTTCAATTGGTGATGGCACCAAGCAATTAACTATAACCAAGGTAACTTGTGGACCAGGCCATGGAATAAGCATAGGAAGTCTTGGAAGGTACCCAAAAGAAGAACCTGTGAGTGGAATCCATATTAGGAACTGTACCCTCAGTAATACGTCCAACGGTGTTAGAATCAAGACATGGCCTAATTCTCCTGCAGCTAGCACTGCCTCGGATATTCACTTTGAGGATATTATCATGAATAATGTTGGTAACCCTATCCTCATTGATCAAGAATACTGCCCATGGAATCAGTGTAATAAACAGGTATTGTCCATATAACATGCATCTTAATACCAGCTAGATAATCAATTAATCATTGTTTTCTACTTAATTTTAAAAGGACTATAGATTAGTCAACTTCACAGTTAAAGTCTTTTGTGTATGAACGTCATCGTTGATCAACCTGATGAATCCTTCCATGTGTGTGATGGGGGATTGAACTAGTCTAACAATCATGCTTTACTAATTATGTCATGATAGCTTAGGTTTTTGGATTTCGATCACCATAGAAAATCAGGATAACAATATGACTAAACTTTATTCGTGACGATGCGAATTTGATTAGTAGTGTTTCTTGTTTGAAGGCTGCATCAAAAATCAAGATCAGCAATGTGAGCTTCAAGAACATTAGAGGGACGTCTTCCACTCCGGTGGCCGTGAAGATTGCATGCGCCAAGGGCTTACCATGTGACAAGGTGGAGATGACTGACATTAATCTCAAGTACAGTGGAAAGCAAGGCTCTATTACATCTCAATGCTCTAATGTGAGGCCCACAATTACTCGAGTCGCAAATACTCTTGCTTGTGCTACCAAGTCTTGATCGAAAGAAGCCCGATATATATAATAGGCTTAAGGTGAGATCAATCAGATCTTGTGTTCAAATATACTTTTAGGTGTGTCATTTAGTCCCCTAATGCGCATAGTTGAGTGTTTGTATATATATAGCTGTGAAAACACGTATGAGACTTATATTTTGGTTAAGATAATTGAATGACTCTGATGTATATATAGAGGTCGTTCCAAAGAGGACCTCCTTATTATAAGAATTTGAGAATTTTTACTATTTTACAATAGTATAAGACCTAATTCAATGATTTCAACCATTGTTCCTTTATATTTCTATTCAAGAATTGTGTCGATAAAAAATCAATCAGATCCATAATCATTTAGTCATTCAAAATTATGTAAACAAATATAGTTCGTTAAATAAAAATTAACATTGTGTCAATCAGATGGTTAAACATTTTTCAGTTTGGCTAATTTATTCATGTGTTTATGTAACTACAGAATGAGGGGTTTAGATTATTAAATCACATGCTAAACTAAAAAAATCTCACATTTCAAGTTTAAGGAGATCCTCTCTTGATCCTCCCTCGTGATTCACTATCTTGTTTGTTATTTGTGTTTAAAATCGGGGTGTCACATTAATATTTGTCATAGGCACAAATTACACCACATTAGTGCTGTTATGTTTGTGTCTTTTCTACTCTTTTGTTTATTTATTAGTATTTTTTAAATAAGGGGGCAAATTGGTAATTTAGGCCAAAAATATAGAATGTAGGGTGAGAAAGATATGAGTATAGTGTTAATAGCTACACCTCTTGTTTTTCAGCCTTTTCCCTTATTGCTTTTAAATTTCATGCAATTTATAGTCCCATATTTACATTCTTATTCTTTATTTTATGCGCTTAAGTTCCACAAAAAAAAAGAGATAAGGATTCCTTCCATACAGTGATTTTTTTTTTTTTTCAGAATACTTTTTTGTGTAAAGACTTTCGTAAAAACACTAAAAAGTCTGTATCCTACAGTTGAGAAAGTTAACTTATTGACTTACAATAACTTAAAAGAATCACAAATAACGCGAATATAAAATATCATAACAAAACTTCACTCAGCCATCTGGCCTTGAATTGACACTCCCCCATGCATTCCAGAAGAATGATCAGCCGTCTCAACCATGGCCAAGACAATTTTGTTGCTTCCAGAAGAATCATCAGCCGTCTCAACCAAGGCCAAAACAATTTTGTTGCAAACAGTACCTAGTGAGAAAAGGGTTTTTAATTTTTAATTTTTTTATTTTGTTATAGATAAGTTACATGTTTATTTCCTTGTGGTTGGAATTTTGAAATTATAATATAGGAAAAAAAACACTCGAGAAATCTCCTTCATATATGTGATGAAGTACTGAAGGTATGCAAGTCATAGCCTGACAATAACGATGGCAACGTTTGCTGGCCAAAAGAATTACAGCCCATAGAAGGATATGCTAAGTAATCACTTTTCATTTCAAATGTTATATTCTGGGTGGAAAAATAGACGAGTGAGAATGTGAGATACTGGGGTGGTAACAAAAGCACTCGTTGATAACTCTGCAAGACACACTGACTTGGTTGTTTTAAAAGATACTTTGATAATCATTATCCATACTACTAAATCACTACAAATCCTAATGCAGCAATCAACTATAATAATATCGAGAAATTTTGTGCTCATTAATGATTAACCCTTTGCGGCAAGCTCCTTCTTGAGGTTGAGGACCTCAACTCCTTTTAACGCTAAGCGATCCTTTAGGTCGTCTGTAGCCTCCTTGTATTTTCTGTCCATAAGATTGATCTCGACTTCTGCTTCCTTGTATCTATAGCAAAAGGCATCCAATTTTGCTCGAGTCCCTCGAAGCCTCATTCGAAGCTTTGCCTTTTCCTTGCTGTTTTCGACTTGATCCTGCTTAAAGTATACATGCAAACTAAGCACTTAACTAAAGAAGAAAAGATTACTTGGACTACATTTCTACTTTGTGAATTCTATGACATTTTCCCTTGTGAAAATTTTCGACCTCAATAACATCCAAACTCATATTTAACCAAAACTCTCAAACCCAATTGACGAAACTGAAATTATACACTATTGTTTAGAGCTAGAAAGATGAAACATGTCGCAACCCATTAGATGCAAGCATACAAAAACTTACATTGTGCATCTTGACTTCCATGCTTGAAATTCTTCTTGTCAGCTCCTCCACTAACTGATAGTAAAGTCATCACTATATCAGATGATTCTATAACTATTTAGGTGCCTATGAGGGAAAAAAGAGAATTATAAATGACCTACCAAGTCATTGTTACGTTTATGGCGAATTTGTTCTTCTGTTACATGTTTCTGCTGCTCTTGAATCTGAGTAACTAATCTATCCTTTTCTTTTTGCACAAGAAGGAGCTGGTTGTTGAGATTCTGGAGACAATATACAATCAGTGAAAAATTTGCAATAAATTTTCAAGTAGTAAAGTTGGTTCCTATATGGTATATACTATTTGATAACTTGTTTACCTAACCACTATATAAAATTTTACATGCTGCACGGGAAATAATAGAAATGGAGTGATACCTCTAAGTCATTAGGAAGTTTTGATAACTCTCGCATTTGAAGTAACAGATCTTCTCTTTCTGTTTTAAGAAAACTCAGCTCCTTCTGAAGCAAATTCACCTCCTTGAAATCATCAAGTTTACATATCTCCAAATTTGAGTTCAACAGCTGAACGGTTTAAAGTTAAAGGTTCTATGCAAACCAACCTACTAATATATATGTTGTGCAATAACCACCAGAAACTTTAAGCAATTCATAAATACTCACTTCTTGAGATTGTTTTCTTGGAGAATCAGATATATCTTGGTGATTATGCAGTTGATCAACATCCAAAGACTCCTCCAGGCTGCAACAAGAGTGCGTGATGTTGTGGTCTTGGAGATATGATACTCAAGCAGAAAGTAAAAAGGAGAAATGCAGTTTGCACAACAAAAAACAAAAAGGGGTGCAATTTCACTTTATTTTTCTTAACCAGTGATGTCTTGCCAGGCATAAAATTATACCACACGCAAGTTAAGGAACAGTGAAACCAAACAGGTGAAATGAAAAGAAAAGGAAAAAAGACAAAAACCTCTAACGGGAAATCTAAATATATGCTTTCTTATTAGCTCCAACACCCAAAATATCACCGTACAGCAGAACTTAAAAAATAAAATAAAAAATAAGAATACCGTAGCCAACAACCGCAACAATCTAATACTAGTTTGCAAAATGAAAGAAAGTACAACAGTTATCATAAAAACCTCGGCATCACTTTTGCATAGAAGACAAGAATGTGGGGTAGTACAAGGTCATTTTCTTTTGCGCATGTCACAAAAATTAACTCTCCCACAGACAACCAGCCATGTAAAAGAATGTGCTTTAACAGGCGTGCTTTCCAAATCATCATAAAGGACTCAAACACAAGGCTATTAGATTATCTATAACAGAATGAGGAAAAAAAAAAAAAGATTTACTAGAGAAACAGCCCATATGGTGCATATATGCACCAAAGTCTTTTGTCATGTCTTACTAGATTCAATGAGATATTTGTAACCCGAGAGTCGGAGACTGACTGAACTTAAGTTTTGAGGCATGTAATGCTGAGCCTATTGTAACTGCAATAACTATATCAATTAAGAAATAAAAGTAACAAAAACATTAATGTACATCTTTCGCATTACTGGAGGAGTCTTCGCGCAAGCATTCACATAAAAATCAATTTCATCCTACCATGCTTAATGCTACAGGGTAACAGGACCTGATAAAAGACCACATGCTTTCCCTGATAGGAGTATAATGCCTCCCTGCTTTTTATTCCTTATGTAATTAGTAAAATTCACATACATAACATTAGAGACACTAATAATTGTATACTTCAAAGAACTACCATATATGGCCCGCATTATCGAAAGACAACAAAATCAGCATGCAGAATAGATTGGAAAGTGTGGCAAGTTGTATCCAAACCAAGTTATATATTGCAAAACATAAGAACAGAGGGGAAAGAAGAAGGAAGAGGAATCTAAAAAACCTGCATGTCTTCTGTCCTATCATTTCCTCATAAGAAGTTAATCTTTTCCTAAGTCCCTTGCATTCTTGTCTACAAGACTCCAATTCATTCCTCACCTAGCATTTTGACATGATCATCATCAGATTTAGAAGATACCATGATGTGAAATTTCATGTAAAAACTGTTGTGCATTTTATTCTATATCACAAATAATGAAATACCAACAATTTGAAGAATAGCAGGCAAACTCTTGATGATAAAAAAAAGTGAAGATGAATCTCACCCCTAACATTTCCTTTGAGAATGATGCAATCTCCCTCTTGTATAACTGTGCTTTATCTTCTATGGCTTCAATTGAAGCCTTCTCCTTCGAAGACCATATTACCCTTTCCTCCTCCATTTCCAAAAGGGAATCTGTAAGTTTCTGCAAAACCAAAGATATAATTGAGTGAGCCACTATTCACCAAGAAACATAGAAATAAATACAGAGCACATTGATACTATCCTAATGAAACCCAATATTAGACTACCAGTGCCAACTCTTCCTTTTCTTCAGCCAACATTTTAATGGAGTTTTCCATCTTTTGCTGCTCGAGTTTAGATTCTTCCAACCTATTCCTCTGGACAGTGAAGAATTACAATGACATAAGAAATTTTACAAATGAAATCACAATATCTATTTATTTTTTGAAACTAGAAAAGAAAAAGAAAAAAAAAAGAACACAAAAAGGATCAGCTTACCAGGGCCAAAAGCTCTTGTTGCAATTTGTTGAATTCAGAGTGTGAGGTGTTCAACATTTCAGACAGGGATTTTATTTCAGAATGTAAACCTTCATTACTAGATAGAGCACCTTCCTTTTCCCTGTATAAAGCTTCTAATTCTTTTTCTATCTGTGCGTCCTTTTCAACAGCGTAAACTTCCATCCTTTTGTAATCTTCCTGAAAACAGTATACAAGAACTACAAGAGATAAATAATCATCACAGAATACTTTAAAACAATTATGATTATCCTGAATACATTTACAGATACTGAAAAGTGGAATGACCTAATGACTATAAACATAATCACTAATCAGTAAACCCATGTAAATAAGAATTTGATAATCAACAAGTTATTAAACTATTTAAGTTTGTGCTCTCGTCAGCATTGGCAATTGTTTTTTTTTTTTTGGATAGCTCACTTCGACCTATTGATAATTAGAACTAACTGGATGTTGCATCACACATTTACTGGATAAATAAGAACAGAAATCAAATATCAGTCAGTACCTGCGTTACAGACTCGTTGCAAGTATGTTGTTCACGGGCAACCCTAGACTCCTCTTGTGCGATCAGAAGCTCCTCATGGAGCTAATTAAATTCAACAATTCATACGAATTACAAAGCAAGTCAGAATGAACAAATTAAAAATAGCTTAAAATAATTAAGTAAAGCAATAAGACTATAATAGTTTTATGGATCTTACTGAAAAAGAAGATAAAGAGCAGCTAGTGGGCGGTGCACATGTATACATGGAAAAAGACTATGTAAATGTTACCTATTCACTTAACTCATAGATTAATCATCCAAAACAAGAACTATTTAAAAGTACAAAATTGTTGAATAGCCTGTTTGACCTAAATACTTTCAGTTAGAAGTTAAAAAGTAAAGCAAAATATTTTATTATTGAGAGATGCAAACTACATGCATGTCCTGCCAAGTGTTCCAACTATTATTAATATAGTACAACCAACTGTTTGTGGTATTGACCGTCCGCTACCACATTATAAAAAAATTCCAACAGAACTTGGAGGGACTTTCACAGTTAATGCAACACTAATTTTGATTTACATTCCTACCAAGAGACTAACGTCTGGAACGAAGAAAATGATAATAAGATTCAAGAAACTTCACTACTCCATCCCATCCTTATTTGAGATCAGAGACACAATGAGTGATCCAGGCAACTACATGAATAAAACAAAGTAGGTGGGGAGACTGATAAATAGCTTAAAGTTCAAAAGTTTGCAGCATAGTGAAACTACCTCACCATACTTCTCCATAGCACATATGTTTTGTTCTTGTGCCAGCTCAACAACAGAATCCAGATTTTGCTGGCTTGAAGACATCTCCATTTCTAACCTCTTAATCTGCATATAGAAACTCAGCAATAAGTGACAGATATGTCACACTAACCTAGAATTTAATTACAAAAGAAAGGCCAGCTATGTTTTACTACCGTAGAGTTTTCCCTCAATGAAAAACCACTCAGTCCATCTCCTTTAGATTTTGAAAATCTACCACCTTCTACTTTTCAAAATGTTCAATGCATCCATCATTAACTATCCAACTTTCTAGTAAGTGTTGACATGTCAATAGAAGGATCCACGTGTTTGCTGATGAGGACGCCACGGTGGAAAAGATGAATAAAAAAAGCATTTAAAACAATCTGATTTCTTTTTATTCTGAAAGGAACAATCTCATCCTTTATAGGCTTGAAATTAAAAATCTTATAAAAACTTTTGTTTTTTTTTTTCAGAAAATGAAACTACATATTCATTAAACAAAAACAAAACTTCATGCTTGATTCACTTTTGAATCTCTATGACGCTCTTGAAATTGGGAACTCAGAGGGAGTAAATAACAGCCTGCCAGATAGGAAACAAGCTTGAGCCGAGTCTTACCAACTAAGAACAAAGAGAAATTGCAGATGGGTCCTAAAGGTTTCGATTCTGATGAATTACGTTGATGGCTCTGCATTTCGTTTACTCTCTGATATAGTCTGAATTTGCAAGCCACCCAAAGGGAGAGGAACAGTGTAAAGGTATCGTGAAGGTTAATCTGATCTGTGGGCTACAGAGTAAGACTGCTAACAAATTTTGACTGGGCTGATTGTAATTTTTTGAAACCAAAATACAGAGTTTTGGACCACCAAAAAAAAAAAAAAAAAAAGGAAAACTTGTCAACCTTAAAACCCAGATCCAGTCCAAAGAAAAGCCTTTAAACCCAAATATGTATAAAAGATTCAAGCCTTCAAATCCAGATTCCGTACTTTCAGTTTTGGTGTAAAATTGTAGTGGTTATATGAATCCTTAAATGTGCACCTGTGGTGGGACTTTAGTTAATTGCTCGTGCCAGATTCCCAGGATTATGAGTTAGGCTAAGAAGTTTTGTCATACTGATTAATGTTTTCTTTCTGGTCCTCCTTTTGCTTTACAGTGTTTAAACGAAAACCAAAGCAACCAGAATTTGTCATGAGAGTTTTTTAAAACATTATTCTTTTTTACAATTATTTGTCCACTATGGAGTCTTTGTCAGCAAATGCATGGGTCCTATCTTTAACAAGTTGGCTCCTACCAGAACTGGATGGAAAAGTTAATGGTGGGTTGCATGAAAACTTTTTGGAAAGTAAAAGGTAGTAAATTGTCAAAATGGAAAGAGGGCATATTGTCACTAAGAGCAACTACAGGATAGTAAAACGAAGTTAGCCCAAAAAGTTGTGTGTGTGCGTGTGTGTGTGTGTGTGTGTAAAAAGAATACAGAAAAGAATGAAAGGACAACCTGTTCTTGAAGTCGCTTAATCACAAGAATAGCTTCTGACTCTCTTAAGCTGACATTCTTATCCCCATCAATTGTACCCTTATAGGCACAAGATGTGGAGTACTCATTGCACATTTCAACAGAAAACATATCAGCCTCAGCAAGCTTCCTTGTCAAGCAATCAATTTGTATCTCACTACATGTTCTCTGCATTAAATAAAGAGCATTATAGAGCAAAAACACATCTTTTTGTCTATACAGGAACAGAAACAACGAAAAGTAGCTACCTGACTTTCAGATTCCATAAGCAAATCTTCATATTCTCCTTGCAAATGTAACAATTCATTGTCCTGAAAGATCAACAGAGATTAAAATGTGGATAACCAAAACCTATACATGAGAATGTAAAGTAAATAATATAAACCTGCGATAGGCTTTTAGTCCTGGGTGGCACTTTTCTTCTGCTAGTAACATGTAGTAAAGCACATGGATCAGGAAGAATACAGTCCTCCACTGTGCTATTTTTATATTCTTCATCTTTGCAAGATTCGTTCTGAGCAACATCAGTCTCATCCACCAGTTCTTCAAAAGGAAGTAGTTGCATGTCACGCTTAGGTCTCATTGGTTTTACAGCAGATGCCTTTGATATAATGGTGGATAGCACCTAAAGTGAAGCAAACTCTAAATTGCTAAAATATACACAAATAAATAATAAGAAATAGATTCTACATGTTCACAAATTAGAGACTACACTCCAAAGATAGCATCTATAATTTAACAACATTGCACAATGAGATACTGAGTTCATCTGGATAAAATTTGTTGAGCCATATGACAGTATTACCTTATTCTCACTGAGGAATAATGACACAGAAGTATCGTACTTTGTATGGAATAAGACAAACATTCCAGCATAGCATAAGTTACTAAATTTAATCACCCTATTTCCTATACAAGCTCTATTTTTGTATGGCATGCCCTATTGCATGTTTTCAAAGCAACCCCTGCATCCAATAGCCTCTAAGATGCTACAAATCACCTGTCAATTAGAACTTCATAACTTTTCATGCAACTATTACATTGTTAGTGTACTAAGCAAAACTAAGTAATATTCTTGCCTCTCACATTGCCTAAATGAGAATTACAATGCATGCAATTTAGAAATATGCGCATGTGTATAAATTAAAGTTTTTTTTTTTTTTTGGAACTCGCAATTTATTGAGAAATGTGATAAATTAATCATAAACATTTCAAGCAGAAAAAAGTTTTACCTCTCCAAGGGCCTCCTTGGCAAGATTACCTGGACACCAAGTATCCCGCCTCTTCTGCTGCAGCAAACAGGAAAAGTTTACAAGTGTACTGTAGAGGGGGCGTGAAGAGAAAAGAGTGAGAGATAAAACAGGGAGGGAAAGGCAGTAGGTATCTATAGGCAATAAGGAACAAAGCACAGTATAACATGAGTTGCAGCCACTTGCAGGCCTAAAACAATTTACAAAAAAGAGCTCCATAACATGATTTTCACTATAACAGTATAACATAAGAAATTCTATTGAACAGAATCCTAGGTTAGCTTTTCCATGCTGCAAATGGGGTCATGCAAGTTATGGTTATCTGCAAACATGGCTGAAGTTTCTACCAAAAGACAAGGTAGTATAAACTGAATATTGGCAACTACCAGAATACAAAAACTTCTTCTGGAGAGCATCCCCTTTTTTTCCAAACATATGGTAGTATGGTATGGTTATCTACAGACATGACTTGAGTTTCTATTGCCTAGATTTTTCATCTTTTAATATTTGAGAACTAACTGCCAACAAAACATTGAAGTTGCCAAGCATGCATGAGTTTGCACCTAGTCAATTATATGGTCGGCCTTTGTAATAAGCTCTAGGCATCGCACAACCAACAATCATTGGGTAATAATACTATTTTCCACAAATATATAAATTTTCAACTGAAACTCTCCTTCTTCATCTCTTTGTATATTAAGATCAAATGAATGTTATCTCATTGGAAAGGAAACAGTAAGCATGCTTCATTTTGTGCCCATAAATGATGGAAGTTTGAACTTTGAAGCACTAGCCTCATAACATAAGAACAATACTGAAAGAAAATTATGAAAGGGAAAACAAAGAAACTAATCATACAGAAGGTAAGCAACAAAGACTAGTTTATCATTGCGCAAACCTTCTTGAAGCGATCACGATTCTCATCCCTATTTGAATACAAAACCATTGAACTCAAATTTTCAATTTTCTTAGCTTGTTGTTGGACCATCTTCTCTCTTTCAGCTTGGGCTTTCTTTTCCTCCTCCAACTCCAAGGCTATACGCTCCCTTTCTAACTCAGTCTGCACAGCAAGTATGTAAGATCCAGAATACAGTAGCATTCTCCTAATTAAATAAACCACAAAGAACTACTATCAAACCTGCAACAATGTGTTCCGCAAATTGAGGATTTCCTCTGTCCAATGTTCTGAATGAGAATCCTAAAACAGACAACAATGTAAAAGGCCCAAGTTCTTGTATGAGCTAGAATTGATAAAAATTGTACATGAACTACAACATCTGGAATAACAATAAAAGCAACCTGCAATTTCGCTCGAAGCTCCTCAATTTCCTTCTTTTGACGCTTTAGAAGAGCCGCATCAGTCAAAATCTTCATGAAGAAAGAAAAAAAAAAAAGGTTGCAATTCAAGTAAATAACAAACCTAATACATATGAGTATGCAGAAAAGAAACTTCATTATGGCAATATTATGTATTATGACGAATCTTTAAGGAAGATGTAAAGGTTAACCCAAGAAAAACTGCAAAAATGGAAAATGAAGCCAAGTTAGAGCAAAACCTCATTGACATGAGCACAGTTTGTGACACGTAATGCTCTACTTGCAAATTGGAGACTGCTTTTAGTCTCATCTGCATGAATCTGCCATTCAATGAAATGTGCTGAGAAATCAACAGAACATACATAGTAGAGCTCTAATATATATACACACACACATATATATACATATCGGAAAGTGGGTGAAAACGCCAAATCCGTACCTAAACCTTAGGTAAGGATGTCCTTACCTGAGAAAAATCCTATATCAGTCCGGCTACGCTAAGGACGTCCTTACCTAGCCTTAGGTACGGATTTCCGGTTTTCACCCACTTTCCGATCACATTTTCACATCTTAACCGTTCAGTTTTTAGGTCCTAATGTATAGATCACCTCTGCAAAATTTCAGCCAAATTGGTGATTGTTAAGGCATCCAAAACTGCAATTTACAACAATGTACACGAACGGTTCCGGTTCGACAGATTCGGTTTGTTTGCGTAAATTGCAGTTTTGGACGCCTTAACGATCACCAATTTGGCTGAAATTTTGCAGATATGATCTATACACTAGGACCTAAAAACTGAACGGTTAAGATGTGAAAATGTGATCGGAAAGTGGGTGAAAACACCAAATCCGTACCTAAACCCTAGGTAAGGATGTCCTTACCTGAGAAAAATCCTATATATATAATAAAAACTCCATTTCACATGTTATACAACAGTACAAGAACCAAAATTGTTCATTTTAAAATTGTAGACAAATATAACATTTTCATCTACTTTTCTATTTGGAGTGGTCTTGTGGTTGATTAGCAACCTTTTAAGAAAATGTAAACCTGAACTGAAGGCAGTTTTGAATCACACTTTTACTGTTTGCTGCACAGCAATATGACACTTAAGAAAATCAAATTTATCCCATTCAGATGCCATCTCACTTATGGCGCGAACCAGATTCAAGGAACTTGTTGACAATGCAAGGCACAAGGCAAGAGCCACACCTACTTACGAAATCATACCCACATATATGTTTTTTTTTTTTTTTTTTACTTGTGGTAAAATTTGAAAAGCGTCAAGGCGGGGGACTTTAGAAAACATTACCTGTGCAAGGGTGATATTGCATATTATAGCTGTATTTGCATTTCCACCCAAAGCAGGCTGCAAAATACGTGTAAGTTTGCTATCTCTGTATGGTACATGTCCCCTGCATTGTATATTGTTTTCATTACTTCAATCTCAAGTACAGAGAAACAACACTAAGCATATAAAAAATTCAGAACCTACCCTTGACTCTCAGCACCTTCACTTAATTTTTTAATGACAGTTCCCAATGTCATAAGGCTTTTATTGATATGAGAGCCCTCTTTGAGTCGGACACCTTCTGCACCTGTTTTTGCAGCACGTTCTGAACCAGCAAGGTCCACCAAATTCTAGAATCAAGAGAAAAGTGTGAAGTAAAAGAAAGCATGTGATCCAAAAATTAGACCCAATAGATAGGAAGGATAAAACAGGGAATCATACTTTTAATGAAAACATACCAAAACCGAAACACGAACAGCATCACACGAATTACCAATGTCTTCATCTTCAGTTTTATCTCGACTTTCAATTATCTATTTAAACCATGTTGAGTGAGCCATATTAGATGTATAGCTGCTAAACAACAAAGAAAAGTTGTGAGGGTGAAAAATATACCATGCGGAAAATAGTGTGGGACCTACTACTGTACAGATTCATGTTTGTCTCTCCGATATGCCGATGGGCTGCAAAAAATAAGGGACACATGAGAGAGTTATCAGATGTTGGGATTTTACCAAAAGAGTTTATGGCAGTTCAGAGTGACAATATTGATTATGAATTCCATACCACTTAGAAAGTGGAAAACAGTGAGGTAAGCCAAACTGGGAGAACTATGTATCAGAGCTCTTGAAAGGCACTTTAATAAAATAAAATGAAAACAAGCAAAAGATTACAAATCAGAAGTGTAAAAGGTCATTACACTCTCCAAACTCCATGAGAGCAAGGACTTGCTCAGGAGAGGCAACAATTTCTTCTCGCAACCCAGCAACAAAAATTCCCCGCTGCATGCATAAATGGAAACACAACCTTTTTGGTTATTTAAATACTTGCAAACAATCAAAATAAGTAGAAACATATGGTAAATTAAACACCTCTATACTTTCATGGATCTGCAATTTTCGATGCTCAGGAGCCAATAAATCATTTATTTCCTCATTGTAGATCTCCATATAAGACATCCGCAGAAGAAACTCCCGATCCACATCCTAAAACAAAGAAGAAACCTAATCATGTCGACTGACATCACATCAAAAAGATATGAAGCACAAGTACTCTCTTGAAAGTCCAACGATGAAAACACTTGAGCAAATTTATGAATTCAGAAACAAAGAATCAAGAGTTTAACTCCCAAAATAAAGACATACTGCACTAATCGTAAAAAGCTTCATAAAACCTTGTAAGCAACAGACCTAGCTTCCACTTTGGTTAACTAGATTTCCGAAACTAGTTACATTAGCAATACACTATTCTGCCACTACACTCTTCACAATCAACAATGCATCCACAATAAGCATTTACCTGTTGAATAAGGTCGAACATATCACGCACAGCAAGTCGAATCACTCCAGGCTCGGTAGCCGAACCACGAATTGTGTAAGTCTTTCCACTATTAGTTTGGCCATAAGCAAACACTGTTCCTATATATCATCCAAAAAAAAAATTATAAAAAAAAATTCAAACTCCTATCCAAATTAAGAGAAAGGAATTGACCATTGAAACCGCGAACAGCAGCCTCGACTAAATCTTTGGTCCGAGAGTGATAGACCTCGCTGGTCTTACAGTCTTCACCGAAAACCCGATCTAGAAAATTGAAAAGTAGCATGAGCAAATTTAATAGGGAAAAATCAAAGGTAAGGAAGTGAAAATTGGTAGGAAGAGAGTTGTTGAATACCGAATTCGAACTTGGAGGAGGAGTTGGGGATGGAGATGGAGTTGCCGGAAATACGCCAAGGGCTGGTTTTGGCGTCGTCGGCTGAGAGCGGCCGAGCCCGCACGGTGACGTGTATTCTCTCCATTCTCTACCTTCGCATCGCAGAAGAAGATTACGGTGTCTTTCAATTGGGGATTTGAGCTTTAGGGCTCCGCTCTGATTTTCCCGCCTTTTCTGTGGCCCTAATGGAGAGTGCTTTGGGATTTAAAAAAAAAAAAAAAAACAAGGAAGACTGGCGCAGCTAAATTAACTACCAGTTAACACTGTCGGATCTAATCCAAACTAATGATTTGGTTGAGTAGGGGGACATAATTTCTCAAAAATAGTGTTTTTTTTTTTTAGGAGCCAATGAAAACTTCTCATTCATAAAATGGGCTAACCCAATTGTTTACAATCATGTCATGTTGTAATTACTCTAAAATTAGAGCTGGAGGTTGGGTCTGCCAAACACAGGCACTTCCCACGTCATTGACTGAGTTTGCTAGACAGTGAGCAACTCTATTAGACTATTACAAACTCGTGAAGTATGCTGCACTATTGTCACGTCCTGAATTTTTAGAATAAAATTCAAAATCCGAAACATGAAAATTACCACAACTCAAAATAATCATCCTGAAATTTTTTTTTCTTAACAACCTCACCACACGAAGTAAAATCAAAACCGAATTTAGTCTCGATTAATTATTACAAACTCAAATCCAACTTAACTGTAAAGCTCTAAATGAGCATACACAACTCATAACTCCAAGAAATAAAAATAACTGCTGTAACACCTAAACAGCTCGGTCACCTCCTTAGTTATCCTGACCTGCAGGAATATCCGCTACATCATTTGAATAGTGTACCGGGATTGCAACAATACAAAACCCGATAAGCTTATGAAAGCTCGTATGAGTAAAGAAAGAACGGTTGCTTAATTAAATCATATTTATTTCTACCTAAGTCAACATGTAACAATTCTACAACCACAAAAACTAACAATCACAATCAATCAACAACTCAATACCAAACCCTAACTCACATCTTTCTTCACTAAACCCCATCATCGTATTTATAAAAATACGGTATTTGACAGACTAGAGCTCTAACTGAATCGTAGCCAGTCACCTGGCTTAGGTTATGGCATCCGGCATATTTATCTTTATCGTATTTCATCAATATGTATACTTATATACATATTTAGAACGTCCAATAATTGTACATACTCAACCAATCGTATCACATCATCCACCTAGGATAGAGCGTCTAATTACCCCATACCGGTCACTACGTTGACCCTAAATTCATAAATGAGTACAACATGTATTTTCACATAAAGAAATCAATTCATCCAACATATATAATATTATCATGAAATTAAAGCATTTGAATATAATCCAAATCATCATTTCAACTCAATCATATCGTCACTCAAAATCACACCAATCAATATATATATTCCACGTAAATATATATATACGTAATCATCCACTCAGGAATGACAACTAATACCATCTATAGTTCACACAAGAAAATCGTGAAATTCATTTGTATAATTAAAATTCATTTTACTTACCTATGGACCGTAGTGATCAAGTCCATGTGATTTTAAAAACAAATATTTAATTCACAAATATTTTCCACACGATTATCAAAAATAATTAATTTAAGTACTCGGCTCATAATATGAACCACGTGAGATTTACTCACCTCGAAATTCCCGCTACGTCTTCAATAAAATATAACTCACAATAATCCAAATACTCGTCAACTCAAGCCATCAAGTATCTAATCAAGTACGGTCTTTACTTAGCAACGAAGCACGAAATAAACCTAAATAATGATCCAACGATCGGATTTCAAAATAACGACAATTCAACGGTCGGATTCTAAAATAAAGACAATCCAACGGTCGGATCAAATTTAAACGATGATCCAACGGTTAGATCCTCACGGATCGCCCTTAGAAACATCACATCAAAATTATATGAAAATCCGATGGACGAATTTTCACTAATCGCCTCCCGAATCACTGTTTTACAATTATACGAAGATCCAACGGTCGGATCTTCGCCCGTGACCACACAAAGTCATCGGGACAGTCATATGAACATCATACTAAAATTTGAAGTAAAACCGATGGTCTGATCTCCGTAAATAGCAAACCGAAGGTAAACTGTAAAACCATAAATAGTAACGTCAAAACTGAAATTGACTATTTATCAACTTTTTCTAACATAACCAAGTTATATATCAAAACGCTCGTATGGATGCATAGATCATCGTCTAGGTAATATAAACTCAAAATTTGGTCCGACGCGCCGCCACACGCGGCGGTCAGACGGCGGTCAACGCCGGTCAACCACCTCCGATGCAAAAGTCGTTAACTACAAACTTCTTCAAAATGAAATTGTGAACAACTTTAATACCTGACTTTTTCGGAGATGAAGTCTAGATCGTCCTAGATCGGACTTTAAAGTTGGATAAATCTCGGCCCTCTGATCAGTCTCCAGATTGAATCAGGGACGTCGAAACCTTCAACTCTTGATCTACCGCTGTACACTCAAAATCGTGATGCAAGCCACATATGGGGATGATCAGGAGGAAGAGCACGTCACGAAAATGGGATTGATCGGCCCTTGCACCGCCGAAAAATTGGTTTTCCGGCCGGGTCAGGTTGGAACTTCGGAAGGAGGCTCCGATCCAAGCCTAGGATCGGCGGTTGGCTGAGGTGAGGGCGGGGATCGACCGAGCAGCTCGAGGCGCACGCGTGGAGGGCCGGATCGGCGACGGCGGAGGCTAGTGGCTGCGTGCGGCGTAGGGTCGGGTCGAAGCCGGGTCGGCCGAGGGTTAGGCCACAGTCGCGCGAGAGAGAGAGAGGAGAGGGGGGGCTTTTGTGCAAAATTCTGATCTTTTTGTCCTTAATGAAAAAATCAGATTTTTCTTACTATTTATAGAAAAATTCCAATTTTCAAATATTCATAACTTATTCATACGAAGTCCGAATAATACGTTCCATATATGCACGAACTCGTATCGACGAGCTCTACAACTTTCATGAAGGAAGTTTTCCCAAATTTTGAATGTATAAAAAGTTAATTTTCACGACCCCCTAAATAACGTTCGTTTTCGAAAATAAAATCATTCGAAGCCAATTTTCTCAACCCACGACAATCCAATTAATCTCAATATCATAATTCAATTAATATAATAATTATTGAATTACATAAATTTATTATATGAAATTTTGGGTCTTCACACCTATAATGTCTTCCCGCTGAGAAAGCTCTTGTCTGATGTCATCTAGGAGACCTTCCTCATGCATATACGTGTGTTGCATGTCTGTAATGCTGGAAACTGCATTCAAACAATCAGTTTCGATGACAACATGTCTAACTTGGGCCGCTGTCACCAATTGTAGTCCCTCTTTGATAGCTCTAAGTCTACTTGTTTTGCAGAGATCACATTTGAGATAGGTTTTGCAAAGGCTGCCACAAAGTTACCTTTGTCATCATGTAACACACCACCCACACCACCGAGGGTGGTATTTTGGAAGGAAACTACCATCTACGTTGAGTTTCCAAGCTCCCAGTGCTGCCGGTTGCTAGTTCTTTTTCAGGTTAGAACGAGCCAAAGGTGCAACGCCCTGTGCTTTGGTAAACTCGTCCAACCATGCAAGCGAATTGAGGGCGAGTGCTTCCCCGCACTATGCCAATAATGCCTTCAGACGACACACTTCAAACGACAGAATTCTTGTTTTCTGTCGTCTGAATTTTTTAAACTTCTTTAGACAATATATATATTAATTATGTTGTCTGAATAACATAAGAATCCATACTATTTTAGTTTTTCTTGCTTTGAAAATTTCAGAAGACAGATAAATGTCGTATGAATAAACCGAGAAATTCTCACTTTCAGTTGAAAAAATAAGACGACATATTTATGTTGTCTGAATGAAACGGGGAAATTACTTCACCTCGTGTGTCCAAAAATTGTTTTTTGTTACCATGTAAACTTATCGTCAATTTGCCTTAACATGTCCGCATTTTTCCCACACCTGGTCAAAAAATCAAAAACACCTTCTCGCACCTAGCTCTCTCTCGACCCAGCAGCAACCCTAGGCAACCCAGAGGAACAACCCAGCAACATCCCATCCATTACCAGCAACCCAACCCAGATTCCCTTGATTCCTCTCCATCAAAAAAGACAGAAGATTCCTTTGCACTCTTCGAACTAGGTTTTCCCAGAACTAGAGTTCTTCGATTTCAAGAGCTAGAGTCCGAAGTATTCAGTATTGTTAATTGCATGGTAAGGTCGTTCTTCCTCTTAGGGTTTCGACTTCGATTCGTTTAGGATTTTAGGGTTTTGTTGGGATATTGATTTGGGGGTTTTGCTAATTTTCTTTGAAATTAGATTGGGGCATTAGGGATTTTGTTGATTTACAGGTTAGAGGTGACTGAAATGGAATTGAATTTTACTCAGGTTTAGGGATTTGGTACTGAGTTTTCAGATTACCTTATTGGTTTATTCTTTAATTCGATTTCGGTGTTTATTAGCTATAACCTTTGAATAAAATTTGCTTGAACTTTATGGGTGTTCTTCAAATCGTTTTGAGCTGGACTCCGATTCATCGTCGTTGTACTGTCTCCAACTCTGAAGCCGTCGCTACTAAATGACGCCAACAATTAGGCTCAGGGTCAGGGTCTGCCATCGATGGATCCTCGGGATTGCTGCGCGGGGGAGAGGGCGTGAATGAGGTTGAGGAAATGCATGATGATTAGGAAACAGAGACAACCAAAATGGAAAATCGGCGACCGGCCAAAATAGAGGTGGGCAATGTCAGGGGACGCTGCTAATCACAAGTCAAAGACGGGAGCTTTGACGGCAAAGCCTGAGCCTCTACGTTTGGAAGCCTCTCCAAATTCTGGTAAGTCCAAATTCTGGAAAGTCTCTTCTTTTAAGTTGCAAGAATGGATTTTGTGTGTTTTCTGATCGGGGTATAGAATGATTGAACAAAAGGACGAGAATTTGGGTAATTGGGGAGTGGAGATATGGAATCACTTGGCATGGATTTGCAAAGGTACCAGCTTTGTCGATCATTTCATTCTAAGCACATAAAATTTCTTGAAGTGCGATCAATCCAATTACTATACCCTGTTAGTAGACAATTGAGTTCTGTAATATGGACATTTTTAGCAACTAGTGCAATGCTCTTCAGAGGCTAGGATTATAGACTTTGTACAAGAGGTTCAAGGGACCAAGCTGATAAATTTTACAAAGGAGTATTTAATTTTGTGATGTTTGACATTGATTCAAATAACATAGTCGTCATTGTCATCGCTTAATTGCAATGCCATATTACAAACCCAATGGTACATTCCCAGGCTTGAGAGTGATGCTACCAACAACTGAGCTACGACTTAGTCCTATTGATACATATTAATTTGTTCATGTATTGTTGTGGCTTTTTCCTGAACATGAGCTAGGTTTTTAAAAGGACACTTCAATCTTTATTCACCATTCCTTGTCCTACCACTGCTTTGCTTTCTTTTAATACCTATCATCTATATTCATAATTTACTGGTTAATGTACCGTACATTTCTCCAGAAACCACATTAGTTATCTTTGAACCTTTTATATATATATTTTGTCACTAAGCTAGCCGATCACTTTGAAGCATAAGCATTTCCATCTTCAAGAGATAATTAGGCTATCATTATGATTTCTCCAACTTTCTTTGGCCTCATAACACCCTTTTGGTTCCTGCTCTCTATTGTTTTTCCATCAGGTGTATCTGTTAACGTTACTGACTATGGCGCTGTTGGAAATAGTCTTATAGATGATTCTCAGGTAACCTTCACTTTGTGATTCTCAGGTATCTCTATAAATGATTTGTTAATTACTTATAATTTGCATAAATCCAGGCTTTCGCAAAAGCATGGAGAGGGTCCTACCTAGCTACTCAAGCTGATCAAGCAAAGATCGTCATGCCTGCTGCAAAAACTTTCCTGTTGCAACCAATAGATTTCAAACTCCATACATGTTGAGGTCAGATATGTAGAGTTGTATTCATGCTTGCTGATACTCTTCAGGATATAAGGTTCCAGGATTTGTCTTTATGCTTCATACTTTGTCCAAATCTTGCTCTTTCTTGGTGTGCAATACTGGTTTTCTTGCTGCACAAAATTGTTGTGTGATGCCCATGTATTTATGCTTCACACTTTGTCCAAAAATTCACGTACTCCTATTTGTTTTTGTTGTAAGATCGAAATGGGTCAGATCGAAATGCACAAAATTGTTGTAACTCTTTGTTTTTGTTCAAAATATAGAATGCTATTGATTTCTTCTATTTATGCTCAGGAAGTAAACTATCACTTTTAATACCATTCACCGTTTTCTGGGTTTACTTATTCACCTCATTATTACATTGCAACTTATTGACTGAAATGCTATTTTAACCAACCTGCAGCCCGTTCCAGAAGCTTGAGCTGAAATCCACAAATGAGGGAAGATAAGGATTATGCTAGCTAGTTTAGTATTATGCTACTAGGTTTTTGTCTTAGTTAGATTAGGGTCCATGCAACAATGGCAGTAATTAAAATCGGTTAATGTAAAGGCTAGCATGCTAGCTAGTTTAGTATTGTGCTACTGATGGGAATGTAATTTGGTGGGTTAATTGATGCAATGAGGAATTTGTTGATTTCAGATCTTATAATTAATATGCCTTTTTGATGACTAGTGTACAGAATGAGGTTTGCTATGGTTCAAATCCAACAAATGCAGGCTTATGATATGTTGTATCACAAATACAGTAACAACATAAAAGAATATCTCTCTGTGTTGTTCCTTTATACTTGTAACAACAGACAACTGAAGTTTATTTCACTATCAAACAACAAAGATGCCTTTAACAGAAAACAGAATTTGAAGTTTAATTCACTATAAAACAACATAATACTTTTACCAGACAACAGAAAACTGAAGTTCAATTCGCCATCAAACAACAGATTGTCAAACAAGCCTTTATTTTGGTAACTTCAGACAACATATAGATGTCTTCTTATTTATTTTCAGATGACAGAAGTTTTATTAATGTGTCGTTATATATGATTAGTAATCACAGAAAGTCCCAAATACTTCAATGTTGGGTTATTCAGACGACAGAGCCTTGCGAAACTTCTGTTGTCTGAGTGAGAAGAGACGACAGAGGATATCTGTCGTCTGATGCGGTAAGAGACAACAGCTGGATAGACTATAGATAATTTACATATCAGATGACATATATCATCTGTCGTCTGAAGGCATTATTGGCATAGTACCGGACTGCTTTGTATTATTCCACAACATGTTGTTTCTATTTTTCCATAATGCTCATAGAACCATCATGAGTTTAGCAAACAATTCTTTTCTCAAGTGCAGCGCCTGTTCAAGCAGCCATTCCTTGAGGTCAGGTACAAAAGATATGAGAGGTGTCCTTATACGGATGCGAACACAACAGGCAATGAAGAGCTCCCTCATATCCTTTAGTACATAGTTTAGCTCTTGTAGGCAGTAGGTTGGAACATGCTCTCCATACACAGATCTTCACCTTCCCTGGTACTTTTGCACGCCAAAGTCTCCTCCACAGTTCCTGAAAAGGATCCCCACTAGATGTAGAGACAAGAACATTCTCTAAAACCCGAGTGCAAGCTATCTAGTAGGTAGTTTTAACGGAATAGAAACCCTTCTTCTCCGGACTCCAACAAAGATTATCACTACAATTATGAAAACTCAGAGGAATACAAAGTATACGTCACATGGAAAGATGGCATTAACGGCCTCCGGGATCCATTGCCTTGTATGGGAGTCAATCAAATCCGAGACAAGCTCAAAAATACAATCTTGGGGTTTGTGGATCATATATTGTGGGCATTGAGGAATCCATTTATCATTCCAAATACTTACATGCGTACCATTACCAATACACCACTGCACCGTACCCCAGCCTTAAGTATCGTTCTACCATGCAAAATGCTTCTCCAAGAAAAAGATGGTGAGTCTCCCAGTTCAGCCTCCCAGAAGGAGCAGTGTGGAAAATACTTGGCCTTGTATAATTGTGCTATCAAAGAATGAGGGTCAGAGAGTATCCTCCACCCTTGCTTACCAAGCATGGCGAGATTGTATTCATAAATATTTTTAAAACCCATTCCACCCTCCTATTTGGTGAGACATAATTTCTCTCAGCTTTTCCAATGGATCTTTTTCTTATTATCAGTGTCTCCCCAGAAGAATGAAGCACAGAGTTGATGAATATCATCACACAGAGTTTTAGGTAGTAAGTCGCAGTTCATTGCATACAATGCCATGGTTTGTGCTATTGTTTTGACGAGAATCTCTTTTCTGAACGAGCTAAGAATCTTTGCCTTCCAGTTAATCAATTTCTTCGTCAACCTTTCTTTAATGTACGCAAAAATGGCAGATTTTGATCTCCCTACTTTCATAGGTAAACCCAAGTACTTATCATGCTCCTTAACACATTGGACCCCCAAAATAGTTGCCATGTGTGTTTGTCTATCTTCAAGAACATTATTATTGAAGACCACACTACTTTTCTGAAAATTCACTTTTTGTCCAGAGGCCTTTGCATAAGTATCCAGGATTGACTTGTATTGCAAACATTCTTCATCTATAGCAGAACCAAAGAGCATACTATCATCTGCAAAGAAAAGGTGGTGCAAAGTAGGGGCTTGAGGGCACATGGTGAGTCCTTAGATAGTGCGTTGACTCACAGCCTGTGAGATGAGTGCGGACAAACCTTCACTACATAAAATAAATAGATATGGTGACAAAGGATCACCTTGTCTGATGCCTCGTGTAGGAGTAATCGGAGGAGAAGGCTCACCATTCAGGAGAATTGAATATGTGACAGAACATATGCACTTCATGATAACTTGAATCCATTGAAAAGCAAAACCCAATTTTGTGAGAATGGCAAAGATAAACGACCAGTCAAGCCGATCATATGCTTTAGAAATATCAAGCTTGAGGGAGAAGAAACCAGCCTCTTGATGCCTAAGTTTGTGCATAAAATGTGCTGCCTCATTTGCCACTAAAGTATTGTCGGAGATGAGCCTCCCCTGGACATAAGCACTTTGCAATGGAGACACAATATCAGGAAGCCAAACTTTCAACCGATTAGCCACAACTTTCGATCCAACTCTGCAAATAACATTACATAATGCTATAGGGCGAAAGTACATAGCCTCTGTCGGATTAGGTATCTTGGGTATCAAGCAAAGATACGTATAATTGGATTCCGGCCACATCTCACCATGAGTCACAAATTTCTTACTGCCAAACAAACATCATGACCAACAATATCCCAATACTTCTGATAGAAAAAAGGAGACATACCATCGGGTCCAGGGCTTTTTGAAGGATGCATTTGAAAGAGAGCTGTTTTAATTTCCTCATCTGTATATGAAGCTAACAAGGCATTATTCATCTCAGTCGTCACCTTGCATGGTATAGCCTCAATGAAAGTATCAAGAGGCTCCCAATCAACTTGTCACGCCCCGAATTTTAGAATAAAATTTCAAAATCTGAAACATGAAAATTACCACAACTCAAAATAATCATCTTGATTCTTTTCTTAACAACCTCATCACATGAAATAAAAGCAAAACCGAATTTAGTCTCGGTTAATTATTATAACTCAAATCCAAGGTGAGATGTGAAGCTCTAAATGAGCATACACACCTCACAATTAAATGAAATAACAATAACTGCTGTAACACTTAAGCAGCTCGGTCACCTCCCTGGTTATCCTGACCTGCAGGAATATCCGCTACACCATTTGAATAGTGTACTGGGATTGCAACAACACAAAACCCGGTAAGCTTATGAAAGCTCGTATGAGTAAAATGAAAGAACTGTTGTTTAAGTTAAATCCTAATTAATTCCACTCAAATCGAACACTCAACAATTTCCACAACCACGAAGTACTAACAATCCCAATCAAACACCAATTCAATAAATCATGACAAACCCCAACTCACATCGTTCTTCACAAACCTCAACCTCGTATTTATTAAAATACGGTACTTGACAGACTAGAGCTCTAACTGAATCGTAGCCCGTCACCTGGCCTAGGTTATGGCATCCGACATATTTATCATTATCGTATTTCATCAATATGTATACTTATATACATATTTAGAACGTCCGATAATTTCACATACTCAACCAATCGTATCCCATCATCCACCCAGAATTAGAGCGTCCGATTTCCTACACCGATCACTACGTTGACCCTAAATCCATAAATGAGCACTACATGTAATATCACATACTGAAATCAACCCAACCAACATACACAATATTATTATGAAATTAGGCATTTGAAATATAATTCAAATCATCAATTCAACTCATTCATATCATCACTTCAACAATTCACCCATCAATATATATTTTCCACGTAAAATATATATATATATATATATATATATATATATATATATATATACGTAATCATCCACTCAGGAATGACCACTAATACCATCTATAGTTCACACAAGAAAATCGTGTAATTCATTTGTATAATTAAAATTCATTTTACTTACCTATGGACCGTAGTGATCAAGTCCATCTAATTTTAAAAGCAAATATTTAATCCACAAATATTTTTCACACAATTACCAAAAATAAATAAATTTAAAACGCTCGGTTCGTAATATGAACCACGTGAGTTTTACTCACATCGATACTCCCGCTGCATCTTCAATACAAATACAAATAACGCCGGAATAGCCCACTCAAATACAATCCGTCAATCACCAAATCAAATGTGATTCGAATTTAGCCAAAAATTCCAAAACATAGTTGAACTACCATTTAACGGCCGGATTCTAATTTATAATAAAATCCGACGAGCGGATTCTCACGAATCGCTCCCCTAATTACCATTTTGCACATATACGAAGATCCAACTGTCGGATCTTCACCCATGACCATACAAAGCCACTGGGACAGTCATATGATCATCATATCAAAATTACAAGTTCATCGGACGGTCCTAATTTCACAGATCATAAATCTAACGATTGAAATCCATCGAAATCACAAAATTCATAACTAATTCATACGATATCTGAAAAATACGTATAATACGCCGAAATGATTGTATTGAAATGTAAAATCATAAAATGGAGAGAAACTAAATTTTAGACCTCTGGAGGTGGTAGGAAAGGGCCGCCAAAATTAGGGACAGAGCCACCGCTGACCACCACCAATGGTGTCGGGGCCGAGCTTCTCCCCTTCGTTTCATCATTCTGAGCAACTTTCATAACTAGCACAAGACCAAAAAACGACGGGAAGGGATCGAAAATTACCAATTACCGTCGGCGGCTGGAATGAAAACTGCAACAACTCGTTTCGATCTCTTCTGGAAACTTGTTCAGAACTTCATTGCGAACTCACCAAGCCAAGAATGACAAGAAACGATGGTGTATAACTCGAGATATTTGGATCGATAGGTTGTTTTTCGATTTAACGGGGTCGAGCTCCGACGAACATGAAAACGATCGACCCAGTTCCGGTCCTTCTTGGTGCTTGTTAAGGAAGTTTAGGCGAGTTCAATGAGCCAAGAATCATGTGAAATGGTGATCTATAGCTCGAGATATTGAGATCGAACCGAAAACGAGCTTATTCGGTTCGGGCCTCGCCGCCGCCGCTGCCGGCCGTGTCGCGGCGCAAGGCTGTCTCTGGCAGCTGTGCAAGGTCGAGACAAAGCTCTTGGAGGAGGTTTGAGGTCGTGGGGTGGCCGGATGAGGAGCACGGTGAACCCGTGCTCTGTTTCTGCGTCTCGGCCGCGCGGAAGGAGAGAGAGCTGCAGTTTTCTTTCCAAAAAAAGAAAGGGAGGCCGGTGAAAAAAATAGGGTTTCCAAAAAAAAAACAAAGGTTTTTCCTATATATACGTGTTTCAGAATTTCTTCTAAATTCAATAATTAATTCAGAAAAAATCCGATCTTTGTGTTTTTCCGCACGTGTACGGACTCGTATCGACGAGCTCTACAACTTTCATGAAGGAAGTTTCTCCAAATTTTGTACGTAGAAAAAGTCGATTTCTCAAACCGAGCATTTCGAGCTTTTTGTTAAAATAATCGTTCGAACCTTCGATAATTCAAAAAGTGAAATATTATCGAACAATATTCGTGAAATCTCACAATAATCGTTCAACACAATTACTCGAATTTAAAATGAAAAAATTGCGGGTATTACACAACTTGTTCAGGTGCAAAAATCTACTGAAAGTACAAAGAGAAGAGTCGTTGGATCTCATGTTCACTTGTTTGCCACTCATTGTTATCGTCTACTAGTCCCTTTACCATATTTCTACTTCTCCGGTTACAAGCTTTCCGGTGAAAGTAAGCCGTATTTCTTACACCCTCTTTCAACCACAGGGCACGAGACCGCTGCCTCAAATACTTCTCTTGACTAGACAGTAATTGACTGAATTGCACATGTAGTTGCTTCTGCACTTTATACCCTGAACCGAATAGGGTTGCCTCATGAGATCTTTTAGTTTTTCTTGAACGGCTTTCATCTCATTATGTTGCCTGGTAAACTCAGTTCGATGCCATGCACCCAACCGACGTCCCAACTTTTGGTACTAATACCAATCTGCTGAAGGCCATTCCCTGTCATGGGCATTGCCCAACCTTGCTTGATGATGTTGGTACACTCCTCCTCCTCAAACCAACATTCCTCAAACCGGAAAAGGTCGGTTTAGTCTTCTTTGTATTTGTGGCTCTATTTACCCCTCTATTAGCAGAGGACAATGGTCGGATTTCGATGGACTAAGGGTCAGTACTCTACTGTATGGAAACGACTACGCCATTGGTCTGTTTGAAAACCCCGGTCCAACCGTTCCTTAGTATATCAATTCGACCAGGTAAAGCGGCTCCCCACAAAACCCATATCACGGAATCCACAACCGGTCATCGTTCATCGAAACTTTATCATCGCAGCTAGAGCCCTAGGAGGCCCTCCGGACTTGTCCTTTCTAACCAACACTTCACTAAAATCCCCTGCCATTAGCCAGGGCAGAGAACATGATTGTGCAGCTAGGGTTTCTATCAACTGCCACGTTCGATCTCTGCCACCCCTTGCAGCGACCCATAGATACCTGTGAACCGCTAGAGATCGGAACCTGGCTTCCCAACTTCGACATCAATATGATTGGGCGAGTGGCTTCACACATTCACATGTGTGTCATCCTTCCACAGAATTGCGAGGCCCTGTGAATCCTCCTCATGTGACACACAAAAACTGTCCTTGAAGCCAATGCGTCGTGTGAGGGAGTCAATCGTAGTTTTCTGGGCTCCAGTTTCTGATAGAAAAATCAGTGTAGGTTTCTTAGCCAACATGATATCAACGAGGGCTCGCTGTCTTTCAGCGTTTACTATTCCTCTTCAATTCCATAACAAGATGTTACCTTGTAACATCAATGGTGAATTAGGTGTCGACTTCAATCAGCGGCTTTGGTGGCAGCGCACAAAGAAGCGGCGGTACCTTAAGGTTAAGTAAAAAATAAGAAACAAACCCTACAAGAATATTGTCGTTCTCAAAGATAGTGTACATGTGTAAAACTAATGCATAAATTGACTTTTCATAAAAATATATACACTCTCAAAAAAGTATATAGTCCCGGATTACCATGTAAGTGGTTGATATAAAATTTGTTTGTTTTTATTGTTCTATCAATATAATTTTTTTCACACCCGTATTGGGCCTTATGAAAATTGAGTAATCTTATTCAATTGGGCTAATCATACTGAAAAAATGAAGTGATATTATTCAGATTGAATTGTTAAATCTCATTATTAAACAAGTGCTGTTGATATTTTAACAAAATGTCAACCAAGATTATAATTGGAGGATTGTAAGCACACATTAAAAGAATGGTTAATTATAGACAGTAGTGTAAGGAAACTCATGAGCGAAATCAAAATGAACGAGAAACCCATCACAAAATCAACAACAAAAATTCCTTAAATCAAAGATAGAATGCATATGTTAATTCTAAAGGAGACTAATTTCATTTCAAATGGAAAGAATGAGTGCAACAATATTTTTATATGTTCTTAGACGAGCGGGTCGACCAAGCGAGCGAGTGGGATGAACTGTTAGTTTAAGATTGTATGTGTTGGCATTCCCTATCCAAAACAATAAGTCTTAGAACTAGATTAGAACTGTGTGAGTGTTTGAGGTGAAGACTCAAATTTGTGTTTATGGCATGTTTTTATTTTCTTATCAAAAATTTTCCACTCTCAAGTAATGAATTTTAAAAACTTCTCGAACTGATGGAACTCAAAAATCACAACGCAACTTATCTATTTTTATATTTTTCAAGAAAACAATTAAATTTTTTTTTTTTTAAAAACTTGGTTGTCTCAGTGTTCTTTCAATGGGAACGCGTTGTAAAACTATACCCTATAAATGGTGAGCTTAGGGTACAAGAGATTTTTTTTTTTTTTTAAATAGCATTAGCATGTTTTGGCATGTCGTTGCATTTTACAAGTGCTCCATCACCTCCAAACGTCTAATTGTCATGCTTCTTAGTCTCACTATTAATAAAGCATGATCTTTAGAATGTGTTTCAATTAACGAAATACCAAAGTCTTTATCGAATATTTTTCCTATTTCCCAAAATCGAAAATCCAAAAATGTGTTCCAAGTTTTTATAATGTAAGTTGATAAGGTTTGTTAGTATTACATATGACAATAATGTGGCAACCAAAGGAGAGAATGTGCATAGGGACACCTATTATCCTAAGGATAATATATTGGATTATCTTGCCATAGTCTTGTAGGATTCTTATAGGCTCTCCTTGATAATTTCAGCATCATAGACCTTCCAAAAATGCACAAGAAATCTGCCCAAATAAGGTTCTAGATCAAACTGCCATATGTTGACTAGGATATATCTCTGAAGCTTCTTTCAATTAAATCTCCACCGAGACTTCGAAATTAGCCTTCGACTTCTTCATACTAAATGTTCATCAATAATGTATCATCGTGGTAAACTTTCAGAGCTTAGTTCATTGTGGTTTGGCCGAAAATGCTGTTGGAATCTGCACAGGTCATGTTTTGCCGTTTTCGTCTTTTAGTCAGAAAATTGGACTGATCTTCTGAAGGTCTTCCACTCCGAACTAGCTCTTAGACTCTTCATAAGAAATTATTATTAGGATGTGTAGAATGGATATAGAAATTTTCAACTCATTTGGAGTTCTTTTCATCAGGCTGGCGCCCCTCCTTTCTTGTCTAGCTCGCTTTCTCCTAGCTGGAGTAGGAAAATGTATTAAGGTTGACTTTTTAGTGCATTTTCATGCTTCTCCATCATTTCCTAGTATGATAAGGAAAACATAATAAATATATATAAATAAACACAAAGGTTAAGCAAAAGTACAAGATTATGGAAATAATGGAATTAGATTGGTCAACATTAAATTGGACTTTAGAACAAGTAATTTCTATGTTTTAGGGCATAAATATGTATATGAATTATGATCAAACAGAAATTTCAGAAAAAACCGTAGGTTTCTATTTTCAGAATCTCGGAGCTTTCTCTCTCCCCCAGCCGCCGAACCGAACCCGATTTTGTTTTTTGGCCATATCTCAGCCGTCCAGCCACCTTTGGGAAAACAATCATCCAAGAAAAAAGTTGTACAAAAGTCCCTCTCTATTGATTGCAACAATGAGATAGCCACTATCAATAGCAAATCTAGTACAAGCAATCCAATCTGTCAAAGTGTATCCTCGAGCATTACAACACCATTTGCCAAAAACCTTCAAAACCTTATTAAAATCCATCTACAAATGGCTGGTTCGGACTTGGATCTTGGAAGCAATCTCGATCCTCGCAGACATCTGCGGTGATACTTAGGTAGCCTAGGTGGACAATGGATATGATTTGGAACTAGGAAGGTGTACGGCTCGCAGGTTTGGACGTATTAATTTAGGATTAGTTTTGGTTTCTTGCATATGGTTGTGATAGTCGTTTTTGGGCCGCAGTTGTTTTGGTCAACCGCAACAAAGTTTGGGTGTCTCGTTTCTGGGTGTATTGGTTCATGGGGTTTGTGAAGACCCGAAATTTCAGTTAAATATTTCGTAATTCAATATTTCTCAAATTATATGAATTATCAGTTGTGAATGTGATTCGAATGTCGTTATTTGAGAAATTTGGTTTCGAATGATTTTAGTATCGAAATTTAACGTTATTTAGGGTTATTAAAATTGACTTATTTATACGTAAGGAATTTGAGGAAACTTCCTTCATGAAAGTCGAAGAGCTCGTCGATACGAGTTCGTGCATATGTGGAACGCAAGAATCGGAGTTCATATGAGAAAGTTATCGCATTTGGAAAAGTTTCTATTTCGGGTATATATAGGCTACTATTTCCGGAAATATCCGAAAATAGCATAATATCCAAAAAAGGAAACCACGGGTTACTGTTCATCTTCTCTCTCTCTCTCTCTCTTCCTCCGTCGACCCAAAACAGAGCAAATTTTCGCCGGCCTCTTTCTCACAGCTTCGGCCACCGTTTGAGGTGAAACGAAGCCCAAATCGACTCTACTCCTTCCTGTGAGTCGACTGGTGGACACGATTTCCCCTCTCGTGGCGGCTACACGGCGGTGGAACTCAAAACACAATCCGAGCCCTAAAACGAACCAGCGGCGATTTCTCCTAGTTCCGGCCACGAAAACTTGAGTTCTTTATCTCGTTGAACTCGTATTAAGGAGTAGAACACGCAGCAAAAAGACCCAGACCAGAAGTGAAGCTTTTGACGTCGAACGGAGCAACTATCGGAAAATTTCGGTCTTCCGGCAAAAAGGACTGTTTTTAGGTATTTTCGACCACTTCCACTCGTTTTCTCACTTCGTGTTAGTTATGAAAGTTGCTCAAAATGATGAAACGAAGAGGATAAGCTCAGCCCCGACACCATTGGTGGTGGTCGGCGGCGGCTCTGCCCCAAACTCCGGCCACCTCCGGGGGTACCATGAGTAGTTTCTGCTCATTTTTAGATTCTACATGTCGATACGATCATTTTGATATATAGCATGTGAATTTTGGATATCGTATGAATTAGTTATGAATTTTACGATTTCGATTGGTTTCGATCGTTCGATTTGTCATCTATGAAGTTTGGACCGTCCGATTGAATTCTAGTTTTGATATAATGATCGTAGGACTGTCCCGATGACCTTGTGTGGTCACGGGTGAAGATCCGACCGTTGGATCTTCATATAAGTGCGTTTTTGAAATTATACGCTAAGTTAATTATCATTTTGATTAGGTATTTGACGGATTTGTTAGTGGACGATTGTGAATCGTATTTTGGGCTGTAAGAAGACGCAGCGGGAGTTTAGAGGTGAGTAAATCTCGCTTGGTTCATTTACGAACCGAATTTCCTTAATTGCCCAATTTATTTGTTATGTGTGAGAAAATGGTTTTAAGAAATGTGTTTTAAAGTATATTAAAAATGAATTTCTTGATTTTGCATCGTGTGAACTATAGTTGGTATTAGTGATCATTCCTGTGTGGATGGTTACGTATATATATATTTACGTGATTATATATTGAATGGTGTGACATTGAGGTGTGGAATTGTGATAATATGTTGTTGATAATTGTTGATAGTATGATTTTATTATGTTGTTAATATTTGATAAATGTTGGTGATAAGCATGTTGATTTTGTGAGTTGAATAGAAGGTAGAGAAACGTAGGATTCCGAGGATCGAATGGTCCAAGGATCTTTGGTTAATGATAACCGGAGTGTATGTGTTCTGAGGACAGGGAGGTCCAAAGTTCGACCGTTAAATAATAACGGGGATATATTGCTCTGAGGACATGAAATAGTCCAAAGTTCGCGGGTTACTGAGTAACCTGGAGGTGCCGTTACTTGACCCTGGGCCAAGGTGTCAGAGGTAACGAGGCAGTTAGAGCTCTAACGTGGGTGCCAAAGTGGCGATAGTTGTGATTAGGTGCCAAAGTGGCGAGAGTTGTGATTTGGTGATTGTGGAAATGTGTTCCATGTTGTTTCATGTGTGTTGGTTTGATGTTTCTTGTGGTTGTTGAGATTGTTGGATGTTTACTTGAGATAAATGAGTTGTGGTATAATAAAATCAACCGTTCATTTTTATTTACTCACACGAGCTTTCAGAAAGCTTACCGGGTTTTGTGTTGTTACAATCCCGGTACACTATTCAAATGGTGTAGCGGATAATCCTGCAAGTCAGGATAATCAGGGTGGTGAGCGAGCTGCGTAGGGCAGCAGGGTTGAGACCAGCACTTGGTCTATTTTGGTGTGTTTTGTAGACTCTTGTGAGCAGAACATTTTATTTATGTTAGTATTGTAATAATTGACTCGAGAGATAGTTTGCTACGAGGTTTGTGTTATGGTTTATGAGATATTAGTTTTGAGAAAAAAATTTAGGACGTGATTTGTTTAGTTGTTTTCATGTTTCGGATTTGAATTTATTATTCGAAATTCGGGGCGTGACAGGGTTTGAATGTGTATGGACCCAACCATGGGTCTCTGTATTGGGTATTTTTAAATTATGGGGTTATGCACTTCTGTCTGGGTTTCACATCTAGGATTAGGTGGAAGGTATGGTGTTTTAGGGTTCTCTGCACTTTGAAGCCTTCTCTTCATGACTGGAATTGCTACTTCTATTGTTAGGTAGATTGTTTATTGTTATACTCTTAACGAGTCTCACTACAAGGGCATTGTGAATACCACAATTGTGCATCTTGGGGAACAATGTCTTTTGCGTTAGGACAAGGTTAGTTTTGATCAGTTTATCATATTTTTGCATTCCCTAATCATCGTCTGTGATTTGATCCACAAGTCTCAAGATCATGACAACAGTTATGTTCTTGGTAACTATCTTTGGGATGTAGATGAGTTAAGTTTTGCTTTTGCCAAAATTTATTTAGTTACTTTAGAGTTGCATCCTCATAACAAAATGGTGTAGTATTGCATTTTTGAATAATTATTTAATTAGATATTACAGAAGAAAAAAAACAACATATATGCATGTCAACATGAAATCAAGAATTATTTTATTATTCTAAGTTAAACACCTTTTAACAATGATGCTAAAACAAAACACAACCAACATCAAAGCATAGGTTCAAAACGGTAAAAGAATAACAACGAAGATCCTCAAATTTCAATTGTTACTTGAGCTTTCCAAATAACTTTGGCGCGACCTACATTACATGAGAACATGATCAACAAATGAATCAGAACAAAAGAATTTCGTACTTAAGGGATAAACTCATTTTACGTTCTAAATTTTACAGCTACAATTATTTATGCATTGAACTCCTAATTTGATCATACTCCCTTAATATTTCTAATTTGAGCATACTCCCTTGACATCTCCAATTTGATCGTACTCCATTATAATCATCAATAAACTACTACATCAAATTCTCCTTGAATTGCTAGTATGGCTAGTCCACTTAGGCTAATTTTTAGCCTTGATCATGTGCATGGTGTATTTTTTTACATGTCCCAAGTCCTGAGGCCCAAAAAACTATTTTGAGTGGGTTTGCTATATTAATAAATCATGAAAAAGTTGAACAACTAGATAATAGTTGGCCATGATTGATTAAATTGGAGAGTACAAGACATGTGATCAAATTATAAGTCTAGGTACAAATATTTTCATGTGTAAATTTTGGAGAGGTAAAATGATTTTAGCTCTAATAAAATGATAACTTACACATTTGTCAACACAAGATATGTAGTCAAAGTACTGGCCAGTACAATGCTTGTAACCACTATCATCACCTTCAATCCTCTTGACACACGCCTACAAAAAATGAAATAGTTGAATTCACAAACTATGTCTATTCAAAACTAATGTGAAATATTGTGTTTTTGTGTATGCGGAACTGCAAATACTAATACCAAAATAGTTGAATTCACAAACTATGTTTATTCAAAACTAATGTGAAATATTTTTCCTATTGTCTGTTTTTAATATTGAAAAATAACTTGTAGATAGAGAAAATTGTTCAGAAATTAAAATTCTCATTAAAAAGCATTTTTTTTAGGATGATCATAAAAAAGCATTGAAGAGACTATAGAACATCAAAACAACTTTAGTCATAGCATTAATACACACAAAGCAAACTCGAGAAAAATTTCAACTTTTCAAATAAAAAAACTTGGAAGACCTAGGCTTTTCCGTTTCCAATCTCAGTGTCTCGTCCGGCAGCTCCCCCTTGGGGCTGGCCTATGGCCTAGTTGGGGTGTGGTGTCCGGCTAGACTGGGTCTTTTCTTGAGGCTATTGCTCGAAAGGTGCTTGGAAGGTTGCTGCTCTAAGTTTCTAAAAGATGGTTGAGGCAGAGTTCCTGGTTACGCAACCTCTGCTGCGTGGTGGATGCAGCGTACTGTGGTGCTTTGGCAGTGCAAGTCGTGGCGATGACGGGATTGATGGCTCGAAGCTTGCGACGCAGGCGCATGCATGGCAACGAGGTCGGGAAGCCTAGCTGTTGTGGGTGCAACAATGTGGTGGAGGTTGGAACTGGGCTTGGGTCTAACCAAGCCTGCTGGGCTGGGGTTGTGGCTTTCCTTTGGGCTGCATTCTTGGTTTTTTTTTTTCTAATAGTTAGTTTTTTTCACTTTCTAATAATTCCCTAGCTTTTTAGGGACCTATGCTTGTTAGTTTCTTAATGAGTGCTAATGAATGTAGTTGCTTGTCTATTTGCTATTTTTTTTATATGCTTGCTTTTTTAAGTGGCCGATTGTTCAAATATAGATGGTCTCTCTTCTATGTATCACAGTAGTTTTTCTACTAGAACTTCTTGATCTGTCTAGTTAAAAGCAGCATAAGGATATATAATGGCCATCTTGACATGCGTTTAATGAAATCCACATTTCAAAAACAACTTTAGTCATAGCAAGAAGAAAAAAAGGAGTAGAAATTAAATAGTGCTCCAGAGAATAACGTACAAATTAAATAGTGCTCCAGAGAATAACGTACTACCTTATCTACACATTAAGCAAATATTGGAAAAGTTTATTAAATCTATCCTGATCATTGTTGTCACTAGAGATTTTTCAATAGTGAAAGTAATGACTTATTCAACTTAATTTATTCATTAAAGTGATTGTGAAAATTACTATATCAAGTAAATAAGTTTAGGGACAAAAAAAAACCTAAAAGCCTGAAAACTCCGACCAGCATCGTTCGGGCCTTGTTAATAGCTAGGATCCCTTACTCTTTTCTGTGCTCAATTATTTATGGGCTAAATACAAATTACTATCCTGTAGTTTGAGTCCAAAATCAATTCAGTCCATGAACTTCTAATTTCATCAAAAACACCACTGCACTTTGAATTTTGATCTAATAGGTCCAATTTGTTAGTTTTCCGACAAATTGAGTTATTTAACTTGTTAACGTGGCTCATATATGACCTATGTTTTATAATGTGGTGTCAAGGTGGCCTGCATAGTCAATTTATGAGTGAGTCCTACTATTAAGAATAAATAATTTTCAACAAATAATCAACTGTAACTTGAATCCATAATAGAATATTAACGAATTGGATCTATTAGATCAAAATTGAAAGTGCAGGGGTGTTTTTGATGAAATTAAAAGTCCAGGGACTTAATTGATTTTGGACCTAAACTATAGGATAATAACCAGTATTTAGCCCATTATTTATTCTTCTTCTAGCTAAGGTACACCTCCGTCTTCTTCTTCTTCTTCTAGTCTCTTTTGGTTTTAAATTTTTTCTCTTTCTTCAAATTTGAAGTCTCTAGATTGTGTTAATGCAAGATCTCAAAGTCTTTGAATAACCCAAGCAAAATCGGAGCAACCAAATGTTGAAACACATCATTTGGGCTAGGCCCGAAAAGTTTTGGTCCGGGTTCGGGCCTATAAAATTTTAGCATAGCTTGACCCCATGCCCAGCCATAAATAAGTTTCTCCAATGTAAAATTTTGATTTCCATAGTAATTTAAAATGCCAATTTGTTTGGCCATGAATATAGAAAAATGGAGAAATACAAAAATTTTCTTATTCTAGTTAAATATAAAAATCAAATTATCCACTTTTTCGCACCTTCATTTGGACTCGCTTGACTCATGACTTTCAAAATCTACGTTTCCATTTCTCTTTGTAAATTCTACCCCCTAGCTCTCCCACCTCAGCCTATGTAGCCGGATGGGTATCCCTTTCTAAGGGATTGTTGGTTTATCGAAGTATGGGGGTCAGTTATGGTTTTCTCATATGAAGATAAGGGATGTAGTGGTCTGATTTTGTTTAGTTTTCTGTGGTTAAGAATGGATTAGCAATTTGGGGTTTGTCGCAAGGCAATGTATGGAATAAAGGGATGGCGCGATCGAATATTCTTAGAATGACGGCTGGTGGTAGGTGGATTGCGCGAGGGTTGTGAATATGAATTCGATTTGGGTTTTTTTCAGTGGTCTAGAGATGATTCGATGACAGTGGGAAAGATAGGTGGGTGGTTATCATAAATACAAGGATAAGCGGCTAAAGAGACTGCGATGAGATGGTGGTGGTGGTATGGCAAAGACGGAGGTCATCTATGCTGAAGGTGCAATGGTTCTGAGGAAGAATATGCAAAGAAGATCATGTTCCCATTTCATCTAAGCTATAGATTGGATTTGGTCTCATTCCATGGAGCCTAAGGGCAACTCCAATAGTGGGGCTATACTAGATTTGAGTCCATTTTGAGACTTCACATCTCGAATAGCCCATTTTAGGAGAACTTGGTTTCAGAATTATAGAACTTGGGCTCATCCCAAGTCTCATATTTGAGACTTATCTCGAACTAAGATCGGGCTACAGTAGAGAGGGACCACAAATTGGGCTGGGTCAACCCAACACTAGACTTGACGCGCTCGGTATTGTGCTTGTTGGTGACGCACTGGCAACTACAAGGGCAGTATGTAGCACGCACTGGAGATGGGCTAGAGAGAGAAAGTGCAAGACATGAAGGCCCCGCCTAACACCCACGTGCAGCAGCTGCCTGTTAATGACTGTTGCGTGGTTCCAACGGTCATTAAATGCATGGGTAGGACTAATGTGAAGACCCGAAATTTCAGTTAAATATTTCGTAATTCAATATTTCTCAAATTATATGAATTATCAGTTGTGAGTGTGATTCGAATGTCGTTATTTGAGAAATTTGGTTTCGAATGATTTTAGTATCGAAATTTAACGTTATTTAGGGTTATTAAAATCGACTTTTTTTACGTAAGGAATTTAAAGAAACTTCATTCATGAAAGTCGTAGAGCTCGTTGATACGAATTTGTGCGTGCGCGGAACACAAGAATCGGAGTTTGTAGGAAGAAGTTATGGCATTTAGAAGTTTTCGATTTTGTATATATATAAGTTACCATTTTTGGAAAAAATCTGAAAAATCAGAAAAAAACCTAGATTTTGCTCTCTCTCTCTCTCTCTCTCTCTCTCTCTCTCTCTCTCTCTCTCTCTCTCTCTCTCTCTCTCTCTCTCTCTCTCTCTCGCGCGGCACCGAACCGAAAGCAAAAAAACAGAGCAATCTTCTCCGGCCATTTTCTCACAGTTCCGGCCACCGTTTGAGGTGAAACGAAGCCCAGATCGACTCTACTCCTTCCTGTGAGTCGACTGGTGGTCACCGTTCACCCTCTCGTGGCGGCTACGCGGCGGTGGAGCTCAAACACCATCCGAGCCCTAAAACGAACCAGCCGTGTTTTCTCCTAGCTCCGGCAACGAAAACTTGAGTTCTTTATCTCGTTGAACTCGTATTAAGGAGTAGAACACGCAGCAAAAAGGACAGCACCTGAAGTGGAGGTTTTCACGCTCGTCGGAGCTCCTATCGGTTTCTGCAGTTTTTCCGGTCAAACCGGACTGCTTTTGGTAAGTTTCGGCCACTTCCACTCATTTTCTCACTTCGTGTTAGTTATGAAAGTTGCTCAAAATGATGAAACGAAAGGGATAAGCTCGGCCCCGACACCATTGGTGGTGGTCGGCGGCGGCTCTGCCCTAAACTCCGGCGGCCCTTTCCGGCCACCTCCAAGAGTATCATGAGTAGTTTCTGCTCATTTTTAGATTCTACATGTCGATACAATCATTTTGATATATAGCATGTGAATTTTGGATATCGTATGAATTAGTTATGAATTTTACGATTTCGATTGATTTCAATCGCTCAATTTGTGATTTATGAAGTTTTGACCGTCCGATAGAATTTTACTTTTGATATAATGATCGTAGGACTGTCCCGGTGACCTTGTGTGGTCACGGGTGAAGATCCGACCGTTGGATCTTCATATAAGTGTGTTTTTGAAATTATACGCTTAGTTAATTATCGTTTTGATTAGGTGTTTGACGGATTTGTTAGCGGACTATTGTGAATCGTATTTTGGGCTGTGAGAAGACGCAGCGGGAGTTTAGAGGTGAGTAAATCTCGCTTGGTTCATTTACGAACCGAATTTCCTTAATTGCCCAATTTATTTGTTATGTGTGAGAAAATGGTTTTAAGAAATGTGTTTTAAAGTATATTAAAAATGAATTTCTTAATTTTGCATCGTGTGAACTATAGTTGGTATTAGTGATCATTCCTGTGTGGATGGTTACGTATATATATATATATATTTACGTGATTATATATTGAATGGTGTGACATTGAGGTGTGGAATTGTGATAATATGTTGTTGATAATTGTTGATAATATGATTTTAATTATGTTGTTAATATTTGATAAATGTTGGTGATGAGCATGTTGATTTTGTGAGTTGAATAGAAGGTAGAGAAATGTAGGATTCCGAGGATCGAATGGTCCAAGGATCTTCGGTTAATGATAACCGGAGTGTATGTGTTCTGAGGACAGGGAGGTCCAAAGTTCGACCGTTAAATAATAACGGGGATATATTGTTCTGAGGACATGAAATGGTCCAAAGTTCGCGGGTTATTGAGTAACCTGGAGGTGCCGTTACTTGACCCTGGGCCAAGGTGTTAGAGGTAACGAGGCAGTTAGAGCTCTAATGTGGGTGCTAAAAGTGGCGATAGTTGTGATTAGGTGCCAAAGTGGCAAGAGTTGTGATTTGGTGATTGTGGAAATGTGTTCCATGTTGTCTCATGTGTGTTGGATTGATGTTGCTTGTGGTTGTTGAGATTGTTGGATGTTTACTTGAGATAAATGAGTTGTGGTCTAATAAATCAACCGTTCATTCTTATTTACTCACACGAGCTTTCAGAAAGCTTACCGGGTTTTGTGTTGTTGCAATCCCGGTACACTATTCAAATGGTGTAGCGGATAATCCTGCAGGTCAGGATAATCAGGGTGGTGAGCGAGCTGCGTAGGACAGCAGGGTTGAGACCAGCACTTGGTCTATTTTGGTGTGTTTTTGTAGACTCTTGTGAGCAGAACATTTTATTTATGTTAGTATTGTAATAATTGACTCGAGAGATAGTTTGCTACGAGGTTTGTGTTATAGTTTATGAGATATTGATTTTGAGAAAAAAATATTATAGGACGTGATTTGTTTAGTTGTATTCATGTTTCAGATTTTGAATTTATTATTCGAAATTCGGGGCGTGACAGTTTGGTATCAGAGCGTAAGGTACATATTTAGTGATAAGTTAATGCCTTCCGAGTGATGGTCCGTCTGCAGCGGATCCCCATCGTGTGCTCTTCGGTATTAACAATGTCATTGGGTATGTGGGAGTGTTGGGAGTTGTCTAGAACGTTAGGACGTAATAGGAGTTGAATTAACCTCTTTGTGTTAGTAGCTTGGTTAATATCGACTTGTATTTACTTATGCTTTGATTTAAATGTATACATGTATTTACCAGGTATGCTATGCTCCTTAGGTAATGGATATTGTGGGAGGCAGAGGTAGGGGTCGAGGTAGACCCAGACGTAGAGGTAGAGGCCGAGGTAGGGGTGAGATTCCACATGTGGGAGTACATGAGGAAGAGGTGGAGGCACCGTTTGTGGAGCAACCTGTTCCACCTGAGGTTGTGATTAATGATCCCGCTCGTCTGTTAGTGTTGGCGAGGACATTAATCGGTTGGGAGCAACTAAATTTACGGGAGGCACAGATTATATGGTGGCTAATCAATGGATCGAGGATTTACAAACCTATTTTGAGTTGATTGTCTGTGATGAGATCGAGAAGAGGAAGCTAGCCACTTTCATGCTCAAAGATGAGGCTAGGGTGTGGTGGAATTGCACTCAGAGGACTATTGATGTGTCTACCATGACTTGGGATGGATTTGTGTGGATCTTTAGGGAGAAATACTTCCCAGCATCGGTGAAGGAACAGCTGGAGAGGCAATTTCTCTCGCTTACTCAAGGGAAGATGAATGTGAGAGAATATGAGGCAGAGTTCTCCAGGCTATATCGGTTTGTAAAACCATTAGATGCTGAACACTTGGCTAAGAAGTTTCAGCGGGGGTTGAATGGCTTTATTGAGCGCGATGTGGCTATTATGGAGCTGAAGACAGAGGAGCAGATTTTAGCTAAAGCCCTGATCATTGAGCAGCAGAATCTGATCCACAAGGAGAAGCATACAGTTGAGAGAGATTCTCAGGGAAAAGGGAAGGCGGTTGCAGGGAGTAATGGGTCCAGATATTATAGAGGTGGGCTCTGGAAGAGACAGCGGCCTTATTTTCATCATCAGGCTCCAGCCAGGATAGCAGCAGCTCCTGTCCCTATTCAGGCACCACCTATCAGGCAAGCAGCACCAGCAGCCCCTATGAGGTGTTATAGCTGTAATGAGTTGGGTCATCTTGGTAGGACTTGCCCTAAACTCAGGCCTAGAGCATGTTTTCGATGCGGACAGACTGGACATATTGCCAGGGACTGTACTCAAACTCAGATTGTAGGACAGGGTAACTAGCAGAGAACCTTACCTCCAGCACCAGCCAGAGTATTTGCCATCGGCCAGAGAGGCACCGGGGTGGAAGGTACCTTATCCATTTATAACTATCTTGCTAGAGTACTGTTTGATACGGGTGCTTCCAGCTCGTTCATATCTAGTTCTGTGGTAGATGTTTTGGGTTTGACTGCTATACCGCTTACTAGACTTTTATGTGTTACATCGCCTCTTTGCGTATCTCTTGAGCTTAGCATGTTTTGTGATGATTGCCCTATTGCAATTTGTGGTAGAGAGTTCACTGCATCTTTGATTGTGATTCCGGATTACACGTATGATGTGATTTTAGGTTTGGATTGGTTGAGTCCGAACTATGCAGTGATTGATTGTTTTAGAATGATTGTGTCTTTTCATGCCCCTGGGCAACCAGTGTTTCATTATCGATGCCTGAGATCTGACGTTGCCATGAGGGCAGGGATCTTGGCACACATAGAATCAGTGAATAGCACTTCAGAAATTGCAGGGATTCCGGTAGTGGCAGAGTATGCTGATGTGTTCCAGGAGATACCAGGATTTCCTCCGAAAAGGGTAATGGATTTCTCCATTGATGTGATACCAGGTACTGCACCGGTGTCGAGAGCACCTTATCGGATGGCTCCAGCTGAACTTCAGGAGTTGAAGGTTCAAATTGAAGGATTACTTGCACAAGGGTTCATACAAGCTAGTGTATCTCCTTAGGGCGCACCAGTATTATTCGTGAAGAAGAAGGATAATTCACTCGATTATGTGTGGATTATCGACAGCTGAACAAGGTGACCATCAAGAATAGGTACCCCTTGCCTAGGATTGATGACTTGTTCGATCAGCTTAGGGAGGCTACGGTGTTCTCCAAAATTGATTTGAGATCTGGATATCACCAGTTGAGGGTGAGGGATGAAGATATTTCTAAGACGGCATTTAGGACCAGGTATGGGCATTATGAATTTCTTGTCATGCCTTTTGGTCTAACTAATGCACCTGCAGCTTTCATGGACTTGATGAACCGCACATTCAGTCTTTACTTAGATAAGTGTGTGGTGGTGTTCGTTGATGACATCTTGATATATTCAAAGTCGTCTGACGAGCACGTGAAGCATTTGAGGATTGTGCTGCAAATTTTGAGAAGAGAAAAGTTATATGCAAAGTTTGAGAAGTGCGAGTTTTGGCAAAAGGAGATCAAGTTCCTTGGTCATGTAGTTTCGAAGGATGGAGTTTCTGTGGATCCTTCGAAGGTTGAAGCGGTGATGGGTTGGAGTCGCCCCACTACAGTTACAAAGATCCGTAGTTTCCTTGGTTTGGCAGGATACTACAGGCGATTCACTAGTATAGCTTCGGCTTTGACTAAGTTAACAAGGAAGGATACTCAGTTTGTGTGGACAGATGAATGTGAGAAGGCCTTTAGTGAGCTGAAGACTAGATTGACTACAGCTCCAGTGTTGACTGTCCCATCTAGTGGCGGTGGGTTAGTTATCTACAGTGATGCATCTCATCAGGGTTTGGGTTGTGTGTTGATGCAGAATGGGGGTGTAGTAGCATATGGTTCTAGACAGTTGAAGGTGCATGAGCGGAACTACCCCACTCATGATCTAGAGCTGGCTGCAGTGGTGTTTGCCTTGAATATTTGGAGGCATTATCTTTATAGTGAGAAGTTCGAACTCTTTTCTGATCATAAGAGTTTGAAGTATCTATTCTCCCAGAAGGAGTTGAACATGAGGCAGAGAAGATGGATGGAGCTCATCAAAGACTATGATTTCACCTTTGAGTATCATCCCGGAAAGGCCAATGTTGTGGCGAATGCTTTGAGCAGGAAACCCCGAGGGATCATAGCGTCACTTATGGTTTAGGAGTGGCGTATGTTAGAGACTGTATCTGAGTTTGACCTTATACCCACAGGAGAAGGACATGGAATCTTTCTAGGTAGTATCACTTTATAGCCGACCTTGATTTCCAGGATCATTCAGAGTCAGACACATGATGAGTTCGCTCAAATGGTGATTTCAGAGATTATCCTTGATGCCAACGAGGAAGGTCCATCAGAGTGGACAGTTGGAACTGATGGTGGATTGAGATTTTGATTGAAATTGTATGTCCCGGGCAGTGATAACCTCAAGGAGGAGGTACTGCGGGAAGCACATCGATCTCGATATACGGTACACCCAGGGAGTACTAAGATGTATATGGACCTACGAAGACAGTTTTGGTGGATAGGGATGAAGAGGGATGTGGCTGAGTATGTATCCAGGTGCCTTACATGTCAGCAAGTGAAGGCAGAGCATCAGAGGCCTGCGGGAATGTTGAAACCTTTGCCGATTCCAGTATGGAAATGGGAAGAGATCTCCATGGACTTTGTGACTGGATTGCCTAGGTCTAGAAAGTTATGATTCTATTTGGGTGATTGTTGATCGATTGACAAAGTCAGCACACTTTCTTCCTGTGGCAAAGACTTACTCAATGATGCTTTGTGTAAGTTGTATCTTAATGAGATTGTGAGGCTTCATGGCGTGCCTGTATCGATCGTCTCTGATCGGGATGCTCGTTTCACTTCGGAATTTTGGCGTAGATTCCATAAGGCTTTCGACACATCTTTGGCTATGAGCACTGCATTTCATCCACAGACTGATGGGCAGACAGAGAGGGTGAACCAGGTGATGGAGGATATGCTTAGAGCATGTGTTTTGGATTTCAAGGGAAGTTGGGCGGATCATCTGCCGTTGGTAGAGTTTGCCTACAACAACAGCTATCACTCTAGTATTGGCATGGCCCCATATGAGGCACTTTATGGTAGGCCATGTAGGACTCCTATATGTTGGGCGGATGTTGGAGAGAAACAGCTCGTGGGTCCTGCGCTTGTTCGGGAGACTACAGAGAAGGTTACTACCATCCGAGATAGGATCCGTACTGCACAGAGTAGACAGAAGAGTTATGCCGACCTTAGAAGGAGACCGTTGGACTTTGAGGTGGGTGATTACGTATTCTTGAAAGTCTCACCTATGAAAGGTGTGGTGAGATTTGGCAGGAAGGGGAAATTGGCACCGAGATACGTTGGACCCTTTGAGATTTTGGAAAGGGTCGGAGAATTGGCATATCGGCTTGCTTTACCTATTAGCATGGCCGGTGTACACAATGTTTTCCATGTGTCTATGCTTAGGAGGTACATTCGAGATGAGTCTCATGTGATTGATCACGGTACGATCGAGGTGAGTCCGGATGTGACCTTCGTTGTTGAACCTGTTCGTATCTTGGATAGGTCCACGAAGAGGCTTCGTAGGAAGGAAGTTGAGTTGGTTAAGGTGTTGTGGAGTCATCATGATGAGGGTGATGCGTCATGGGAGCTAGAGTCTGACATAAGGGCTAAGTACCCACTACTGTTTGTTGATGAGTTTGCTTGAATTTCGGGACGAAATTCCTTTAAGGAGGGTAGATTGTGAAGACCCGAAATTTCAGTTAAATATTTCGTAATTCAATATTTCTCAAATTATATGAATTATCAGTTGTGAGTGTGATTCGAATGTCGTTATTTGAGAAATTTGGTTTCGAATGATTTTAGTATCGAAATTTAACGTTATTTACGGTTATTAAAATCGACTTTTTTTACGTAAGGAATTTGAAGAAACTTCATTCATGAAAGGCGTAGAGCTCATTGATACGAATTTGTGCGTGGCCGGAACACAAGAATCGGAGTTTGTAGGAAGAAGTTATGGCATTTAGAAGTTTTCGATTTTGTATATATATAGGTTACCATTTTTGGAAAAAATCAGAAAAATCAGAAAAAAACCTAGATTTCTCTCTCTCTCTCTCTCTCTCTCTCTCTCTCTCTCTCTCTCTCTCTCTCTCTCTCTCTCTCTCTCTCTCTCGCGCGGCACCGAACCGAAAGCAAAAAAACAGAGCAATCTTCTCCGGCCATTTTCTCACAGCTCCGGCCACCGTTTGAGGTGAAACGAAGCCAAGATCGACTCTACTCCTTCCTGTGAGTCGACTGGTGGTCACCGTTCACCATCTCGTGGCGGCTACGTGGCGGTGGAGCTTAAACACCATCCGAGCCCTAAAACGAACCAGCCGTGTTTTCTCCTAGCTCCGGTAAAGAAAACTTGAGTTCTTTATCTCGTTGAACTCGTATTAAGGAGTAGAACACGCAGCAAAAAGGACAGCACCTGAAGTGGAGGTTTTCACGCTCGTCGGAGCTCCTATCGGTTTCTGCAGTTTTTCCGGCCAAACCGGACTGTTTTTGGTAAGTTTCGGCCACTTCCACTCATTTTCTCACTTCGTGTTAGTTATGAAAGTTGCTCAAAATGATGAAACGAAGGGGATAAGCTCGGCCCCGACACCATTGGTGGTGGTCGGCGGTGGCTCTGCCCTAAACTCCGGCGGCCCTTTCCGGCCACCTCCGGTAGTATCATGTGCAGTTTCTGCTCATTTTTAGATTCTACATGTCGATACGATCATTTTGATATATAGCATGTGAATTTTGGATATCGTATGAATTAGTTATGAATTTTACGATTTCGAGTGATTTCGATCGCTCAATTTGTGATTTATGAAGTTTGGACCGTCCGATAGAATTCTAGTTTTGATATAATGATCGTAGGACTGTCCCGGTGACCTTGTGTGGTCACGGGTGAAGATCCGACCATTGGATCTTCATATAAGTGTGTTTTTGAAATTATACGCTAAGTTAATTATTGTTTTGATTAGGTGTTTGACGGATTTGTTAGCGGACGATTGTGAATCGTATTTTGGGCTGTAAGAAGACACAGCGGGAGTTTAGAGGTGAGTAAATCTCGCTTGGTTCATTTACGAACCGAATTTCCTTAATTGCCCAATTTATTTGTTATGTGTGAGAAAATGGTTTTAAGAAATGTGTTTTAAAGTATATTAAAAATGAATTTCTTGATTTTGCATCGTGTGAACTATAGTTGGTATTAGTGATCATTCCTGTGTGGATGGTTACGTATATATATATTTACGTGATTATATATTGAATGGTGTGACATTGAGGTGTGGAATTGTGATAATATGTTGTTGATAATTGTTGATAATATGATTTTAATTATGTTGTTAATATTTGATAAATGTTGGTGATGAGCATGTTGATTTTTTGAGTTGAATAGAAGGTAGAGAAACGTAGGATTCCGAGGATCGAATGGTCCAAGGATCTTTGGTTAATGATAACCGGAGTGTATGTGTTCTGAGGACAGGGAGGTCCAAAGTTCGACCGTTAAATAATAACGGAGATATATTGTTCTGAGGACATGAAATGGTCCAAAGATCGCGGGTTACTGAGTAACCTGGAGGTGCCGTTACTTGACCCTGGGCCAAGGTGTCAGAGGTAACGAGGCAGTTAGAGCTCTAACGTGGGTGCCAAAGTGGTGATAGTTGTGATTAGGTGCCAAAGTGGCGAGAGTTGTGATTTGGTGATTGTGAAAATGTGTTCCATGTTGTCTCATGTGTGTTGGATTGATGTTGCTTGTGGTTGTTGAGATTGTTGGATGTTTACTTGAGATAAATGAGTTGTGGTCTAATAAATCAACCATTCATTCTTATTTACTCACACGAGCTTTCAGAAAGCTTACCGGGTTTTGTGTTGTTGCAATCCCGGTACACTATTCAAATGGTGTAGCGGATAATCCTGCAGGTCAGGATAATCAGGGTGGTGAGCGAGCTGCGTAGGACAGCAGGGTTGAGACCAGCACTTGGTCTATTTTGGTGTGTTTTTGTAGACTCTTGTGAGCAGAACATTTTATTTATGTTAGTATTGTAATAATTGACTCGAGAGATAGTTTGCTACGAGGTTTGTGTTATAGTTTATGAGATATTGGTTTTGAGAAAAAAATATTATAGGACGTGATTTGTTTAGTTGTATTCATGTTTCGGATTTTGAATTTATTATTCGAAATTCGGGGCGTGGCAACTAATTCGGTTTGAAAATAGATGGTTACGATATCCGCTTTTTAATATTTTTTTATATGCAACAGATATATTTTCAATCTAACGAATCAGATTGGATAGAAAAACTTGATCAATGACTCCTATTAATTCGAGGCTTATTAATTCTAGTTTTATTCAAAATTTTTTTAAAACAATATAGAAAATTGTAGAAATTATCAAAAGTTGAAAGAAAAAAATTATTAAATGATAAGAATAATGTTTAAATATTATGATAAAAATAATAATGTAAATTTGTACCTTATTTATTTAAATTAACATATTTTTAATATAATATTCATAAACATTATACTCATATATACTATATTTTAATCAAGAATAGTGAAAACAGTACACTTATATAGCACCTAATGGTTGGAGATGAGAGTTGAGTCATCTATGAATAGTGTAACAAGGGATGCTAAAATGAGGATAGCAGCCCCAAATAAAATTGATTGTTGAAGTTGCCCTAAATGGGCCATTATTTTATTTTTATGGTTTAATATGTTTTTTCATTGTTGGTTCAACAAAACCAGTGGATCGACCAAATCTGAATCCATTTAGTAACAACAAAATTCAACCTGACCCAATCCGTTAACAACTCAATCCAAATTGTATCTAGCAAACTAACGGATACCCGATCCACTAGTCTGATCCGTTTATCATAATGAATATTTTTAATATCTAATAATAATATTATTATATCTTTTATTATGATACTTATAAAACTTTAATAAAATATTGAAATAAAATTAATAGTGAAGAAACCCTTTTGTAGGGTTTGGCAGAGTTTAGCGGCCAAAACTCCTATTGTAGGCTGGTATAGCACATGCAGGACTTCTTGTCGTGGGTTGGGGTACTTTGGGCGTGGTTTTTTGTTGTTTGATTGGTCCAATCTCAGTTCGTAAGGGTTTGGACGCTGATAGTGCAATGGTGTGGGGAAAATAATCAATCCGCGAGTTCGATGAGATTGACATACAGATCGAGGGTCGTGTGAAATCGGAGGACTATGGCAGAGGAGAAGTTTTCTACTAATCCTACTGGTAGATTGTACTTTCTTTTCTAGATTTTGGTTGGGTTTTACTATTGGCTTGGTTCGTAGAGGCAGCGGAACCAGATTGAGGATGATGCGGTGCTGGAAAGGTCGGCCCCTAGAGAAATTGGCAGTGGTGGTGTTGGAGTGGTAGAAGCTAACTATTGCTGCAGCTATTTTTGCTCCGGTTTGGGCTTGGCTTGGGCCTTTGGGACTATGATAATTTGAGTCGTTGGGCCCTATGTTGTGGGCCGATAAGGAGGATGCCTTGCCACCCTCATTTGTCACTTAGTGATGAAGGTGGGCCTGGCCTGAGATGTGAATCCTCTTGGTATTCCAAATCGATTTATGGCCAAGATCAATCGTTTCAGATCATGACTTTTATAGGAGTTGGTAATTATCTGGAATAAGATTGGCAGACAAATTTGTTTGCTGGGAAGTGCCATTTTGTTGGTACCACAATTGCATGCTTGGCTAATGAGAGGCTAGATTATGATTTTGCCCCAGGAGACACATAGTAGTTTTTTGTACTATAAGCTCGTTCCTATAGGGAGCTCACAACAAACTTGTAATAGTTTGCATTTACTTGATAGAGCTCAAAATTTGTCCATATCCTAATCAAGTACATGGTAGACTCTAGCTCATGCTAATAGCTATTGGATCTACTAAAATCAATACCCTTTTCAAAAAAAAAAAAAGGAGAATGAAATACACGTTCCCAATTTTACAATCCACACTCTATGTATCCTTTTTTAGTAACTTAAATTTTGTCTTCTTATGAAAATTTGTGACCAATGAAGGAAAGAAGGAGTGTGGATTTCACTCCCATTCATTAACGAATATACTACTTAGAACACTAAACTAAGGTAAGTAAAATATTTAGTTCATATAACACATATATTATTATTATTATTATTATAAAAATAGACCAAATTATTAACGGATCAGATTAAATAAATGGATTAATAGATGTGGACCAATACTGGATCAACGGAACAAATCTTCAATCCAAACTCATCCAATTAATGCAAGGAAAACACAAATAGTAATTTGAGTACTTAGAAATAGTCAAAATAGGTTTTTTTTCATTTCCACTGGAAAAATGAAAATTTGATTTTCAAACTTCTTTAAATTCAAAGAGTCAAAAAGGTTGCATATATGAACAATGCTATTTCAATAACAGCAAACAAAAAATTACAGATCGTTTTTGAATCAATTGCAGATCGTTATGATTGTTAATCGAACAATATAAAAAGTAGTTTGTTTCATCAATGAGATTCACATCCACTGTCTTTGAATGGGGGATTCCAATATAGGAATATTCATATCCAGCATTATAGAGACAAGTACCACGAATTAAATATAGGTTTTCTCTATGCATGTATGAATCTGGACCAAAATTCGGCCATTAACAAGTTTTCTTTTGGGTATAGCTTGTGGGGTTTTATGCTGGCTTGCCCACTCTATGTAACTCTGTACTAGGGAAGTAATGAATTATTTGCATTATCAAATAGACACAACCTATTAGTCCCAGAATGAAAAAGAAGTGTCGTTAGATTTATTTCTGATGGAAGTGTCATGGGAAAACTGCTTTAATTGTGTTAATGGCTTACATTACCATATCTTTTTGGTATGTCAATAGACACTACTACACAAAGTTAATCAGACAATAGGCTAAAGCTCGTTGTCTGAATGAAAATGAAAATGTTGTCTAGTAGCTTGTCGTCTGTTTGACTTCAATCAAACGACAATCTTTTATGGTTGTCTGCTTCTAACTTACACAACACGTATAGATAAATATGTGTCGTCTGAAATTACCCAAATTCAATTAATTACAGGAGACTATTGTAGAGTATGGACTGAGATAATAGTTTTTTACTTTGGTGTTGATTAAACTTATTCTAGCACAATAATGTTTTGATGGGTGTGTTGTCTGTGATTAATCTCCAACAAAAAGTGCTAGGTGCATGTGTTAGCTTGAATGAACCGCATGCTACAGTAACTTTTTGTTTCTATTGTCTGAATTGCATTTAACATAACAATTTGTTGGATGTATATGTTGTCTGAAATGTATTTAAGATAACAAGTGTTGGATGCATGTGTTGTCTTGAATGAACCTCATACTACACTTACTATTTATTTCTGTTGTCTGAATTGCATTTAAGATAACAATTTTCTGGATGTATATGTTGTCTCAAATGCATTTGAGATGACCAGTGCTACATGCATGTGTTGTCTTGAATGAACTTCACACTAGCCTTACTAATTCTTTATGTTGCTGAATTGCATTTAAGATAACAAGTTACTGGATGCATATGTTGTCTTGAATGGATATCAGACAATAGGTATCATGTGTATGTGAACGCTTGTGTTGTCTAATAGCTTGCGAATTGAATTGGCACAATTCAATTATAGAAATAGGCAAATATGAAAATGTTGATACAAATCAATTCCAAAATGTCATTTAACTACGTAGCTAATAGTGCACTCTTTACTTGTTGGTGCATATATGAATACATATGATTATGTTATAGTGGGAAAACTATTTTAAGTATCTTATGGCCCGTTGAGAATCATTTTTTTAGTGTGTCACCGTTATTATAGAGTAAATGGAGTAACAAATAGTAGTCTTTGGTAGTTGGTGTATTTAATACATATTATTGTTGGAGGTTCCCATTTTTATTTTTGACACTTTATCGATGCTTATTGTAATCTAAGGTTCATGCATCAAATCTCCCCACATTTTTTTGGCAAAATGGTCTCATTATTAATCAAAGGTGAGGGCAGGCACACACGACTCTTATTTAAAAAAAAAACGTCAAACAATAAATTAAAAATTCTAATGAAAAATTATATTAGAGAATATTTTTATTTATGATACCCATTAATTGAAGAGTAGGAAGCTTAATATGGATATAAGAAAGAGATAAAATACAATACAATACCTTTTAGTTGATAAGGTTTTATTAAGAAAGTAATCAACGGCTAAACATAAGTTAGTTGTTCTATATGAAACTTGATCTAGTTGTAAGTTACGTTTGTTACCAATTTCTGGTCACTTTTCTTACTAGAAAATCGATAGATTTTGTGACGACCTTTTAGAAATTAATACAAAATTACATACCTGATATTCAATTAAAGGCTTCACACATTTAGGCTGACAAAAATCCTCAAGATACTTTTTTGGATCACCAATCTCCTCGTCCGCCCTTAACATAGTGAATAAAAACAAATAGATGAGTAACAGATAGATCCAAAAGAGATCATTATGTGCAACATATGGTATTTACAAATATATATTTATGCAACTGCAATAGTTCTCTACTAAATATGTATATAATTATTACATTGAAAATGAGAAAGTAAAAAGCAAAAGAAAGATGGACTTTCATTCATTTAAATGCTTTTTCATTTTTTCATGATGTGTCATATTTTTAACTAGACAACCATGGAAAATCCATAATTTTATGTGTTAGAGTACGCGCGCACACACACATATATTCATTTGTGTCTATTGGAAGACAATATATTGAAATCTCAAACATATGCATTATACCATTATAAGTATTTGATACATAAATGAGACCTTAATCTGCCGCATTTCAAAATCTATAGTTACTAACTTGATTTTTTTTTTCTTCTTTCTTTCTAAAGTTTTGAGTCACTTTTACAATCTTTGTTGGGGCTAGGCATGGGTCAGGCCGGTCCTAAAATATGTAGAAACCGAGACTGAAATGGATACATTGAGTTCAGTTCGAGCTTGTTGATTCTTCAACTCAAAACCAAGCAAAAATCGGTTCGACAACAATTTGTTCGGGTCTTTTGGTTTTTCAAGCTCATTACATCTTTGTACAAATCTTCCAGAACCCTTGATTTTTAAAAATTATATGAGTTTGAATAGGTTTTTGAATAGAATTGACTTCAAAATTCTTATCATTGAATGCCTTCATCACTATAACCTTGTTTTCTCAACACTTAGATCTATAATCATCGTTGAATGGATATGATGAAACTCATCAAACCCAGCTTGACTGAAGAGGAAGTATGCGCTTAGATAGATGCAAAATACAAGAAAGAAGAAGCAAATATAAAGTTACAATTGAGAAGAGAAAATAGAAGAGGAAATATGCGCTTAGATAGATGCAGAATACAAGAAAGAAGAAGCAAATATAAAGTAACAATTGAGAAGAGAAAATAGAAGAAGAACAAGAACAAGAACAAGAACAAGAAGAGAGATAAGGTTTTTTCATTATTTTGGTATGCAAATAAGAGATACAATAAACTCCAGACCAAGAGACAAAGAAAGGAAGAGGAGACTAAGAAGAAAAAGAAGGCGAAGAAGAGAGATAAGTTTTTTTTCATTGTTTTGGCATGCGAATGTGAGATACAGTAAACCATAGACCAAGAGACAAAAAAAAGGTATCTAATCCTTTCAAAATGGGTCTTGTAGGTTGAAAGCAAATTTTCTAAAATCAAGATCCAAGACCAACCGAGAAGCTTAAGGTGTGGTCTAAACCCAAATTCAAACCGAATTGTAAATTTTCCACGTAAAGAATGATCAAAATCGTTAATTTCAATTCAGTTTGGACGAGTTCCTCGGGTCTTTAGGTCAAAATGCTTAGTCTTGGTTTTTGCAATTAACATATTTCAACTGTTATATAATTATAAGCTAAAGACTCAAAGTTTAGAATAAAAATATATGATAATACTGATTACACTAGGTTCGCATATAGATTCCATGGGAAAAAAGTGAATGGCGAACATCATACTTAGCATATTCGGCTTTGGATGTTATGGTCTATTAAAGCTACATCATTTTCAAAGGAAACAAGAAGTGGTTTCATTACCCAAGATCAGGTAACATACATTCTATACTTCATTATTACTTCACCAAAATAAGCATTTATGAATCAAGTTATAGAGAGAGGAAAAAAAAAAAAAAGGCATAAATCCAGATCTATAGGTTAATGCATGTTCATAAGTCCAAGAAGATCAAGGTGCTATCCTAATAAGTAACAACAAATTTGTTGCCTAATTAATCTTTAGAGAATAAAAGGTTTTTCCTTTTTCTCCTAAAATAATACTTATTTTCTTATCACTTTCAACTTTATTATTAGTACTTATCAAAAGGATGAAGCAATCATTTGTATTTGTAACTTGTTAAAACCTACATGTCATAGTAAACATATTTCGACATTAGATAAAATATAGAACACAGATTGAAAAGTAAAGTTGAACCCCAAGATAGCTATTCTATATGAAGATTTGGTGTTTTGACCACTAGAAATTTGAGAAATAATACTCAATTCATTATAATACTCAATTCATTGTTATCTAGTATAATATGACTAATAACAAATAAAGTTTGTAAGAAAAAGCACATTATGCATTACAAAAAAAAATTACTGCAAACAAAACCTACATATAAACACAAATACTCACATAGAAATGAATGAATAAACTTTGGGACTCCTGCAAAGAAATAAGATAAACCAATTAGATGAGCAAAATTGAAAATTTGACTACAAACTTTGTTAATCTTGCAGGAAATTTGAAATACAAGGATACCTTTTTGAGTTTTGATTCAAAGAGAAAGATCTATTACGTAATTGCAATGGCTTTACTCTAATCTAGAATAGAGACTAAGAGATAAATGGAACTTTGAACAACTACAATTGTGGAATTGTTGAATTTGTCTCTCTAACTAACTATCTCCATTTTGTTTTGTTGTAAAAGAACTTGTCAAACTGTAAACAAATTTTACGCAATCCTTGATTTTTCACACTTTTTTTTGGATAGTGAAAAATTAAAATTAAAATTCTTAAGGGATATTTCCCGTTTGCCCAATTACTAGCAAATGTTTCCCATTTACACAACTTTTTGCTGTAAAAAGATATTAATGTCCTTTTCTTTTGAAGTAATTCCTTGCATGTTCTAAGCTTATTGCTACTGTATTTAGTTCTTGTCTATTACAAACAGACCCCTTTTCGATATTATGAAAATATTTTGGGAGACTAGGAATTAGCCCCTTAGAAAATGTGTTAGCTCTTGTCCAAGTTCAAGACTCAATCTTTAATAGATATTTTGGCATACATTTATTTAGAACATAAACCTAGCAATTATAGGTTGCATTCCAAATTATGTAATGAATATTAAAGAATTTAATAAATATATTAAGGTAAGCATTAGAACAAAAAGTTATTATTTCTAGACATGCAATCTGACACAAAGATTTTAAAAACAAAAGTGGACAAACCTCATGTGATGGTAAGGACAAATGATGGTGTGTTGGTCGAATGGTCTAGTCTGGAACCTTCAGGTCTAGCGTTCGAATCATAGCTCCATCCCCTGGCCAGTAGATTTGAGGGATCTTTTGGGTTCATGCGTCTGCGGTGCAGTGGATTAGTCTGATTTTGCCTGGATTTCACCGCAATGTCAGTGCAGGTGTCCTGACGCTGGGATACCACTGCATGGGTGTGTGAGTTATTAACAACTAACCCGATCAAAAAACAAAATGATGGTGCATCAAAGAGAAATGCTGCTATACTGTTCTTGTACCCCTTTTTAGTATTATGAAAATATTTTGGGTGACAGGGAATTATCCCCCTAGAAATTGTGTGAGTGGGAATTTCCCCAATTCTTAATTTTTCAACAGGAGAAGAACAACAAGTCCTTATCAGCTTTGTGGCGGTTAGAGTTTTTTCTTCTTCTTTAAATATAATTGAGAAATATATTAATCAAAAGGTGTTATCACTAGGATATATACATTTTGAGAAATTACATAAACGTACCATTTGCTTAAGTTAAATTGTACATATTTGTATATAGAAAAACCTACTCTCTACATTGTTGTATGATCTAAATATTATTCTTGGAGATACGGACCTTCAAGGATTCACCATCTTCATATTATTTAACTGAAACTGTTAGAAGCTAATAGTGCACAAATAGATTCTAGTAACCTTGACCATCTTGTAAACATTCTTTTGGTGTTTACCCTAGTTTTGTTGAGTGCAAGATACAAACTAACAATAACATTGTGTTGACTTCCATTGTATTCTACAGACATGTTTAGGTATTCCACTTTGAACACTTGATACGCGCTCAGTATTTTTTTTCTATTCTTTTTTTGTCTTTTTGTTTCAAGTATTCGGCTTTGCACAATTAATACTAGTGCAAATAATGTCTTAAGTGTAGCTATCTGTTTTTGACGAATAAACTCTTATAAATTGTTCTAACGATGTGAAGGTATACATATTATTTGCCCCATTAAAATGATGATGCGGCACTTGTCATGATATTTGGTATAATTTTTGGTGTCTCAAGAATTTTCGTTCTATTTTATAAAGGTTTGGAGAAAGAGAAATTATATACACAACCCTAATTCCTTAACTCACACCCCTTAAATTTTTTCATTCAAGTTTTTCTTTAAACTTCCTTAAAAATATAACTTCCATTCTAAATGCAGACTTGAGGGACTCTATTAGGTTCAAAGCGACCCTAGCAGTGTTTCGTGTAGTGACAGCAACGAACCTTCTTTCCATAGACCAGGCAACGACGAGCTCTAGTGAAAGGGAGGTGTGAGGTGACAGGCATGGTGGTGGAGAAGGTCGGTGTGATTGCGTTGTGGTTGCAGTGTTTCTACACTATGGCAGCACATTTTGATCCAGGTGTAGCTTCAATCCACATGCAGTTCTTGCTTGGGTACTGCGGATCAGGTGCTAAGGCGGCGATCATGGTTCTCAAGAAAGGCTGTGATCTGTGTTTGGAGCGGCGGTCTGAAAAGGATTTTTTTAACCATTGTTTGTTGATTCCAGGTCAGGGTCTAAGAAATTTTCTCCCTAGACCACGTCGGTGGTGGAAGACCGAAGTCGGCCCCCAGATCGGTGATGGGGTGGTACTCCTTCAGAGGTTTGGATCCGGCCGATCTGGGGTGACGAGGTGAATGGGGTGGGTTTTGGGCCATTGGGTCTCAGTCAGGCTGGGCTGCAGCAATATAGCCTGGCTAGGCTAGCTCATTTTCTTTCTCCTGTTTTCTTTTGGGCCTGGCTTGGTGTGGGCTTTTGGGGAGTGGCATAGCGTATATTGTGTTAGGTTGAAACTGTTCATGTGTTGGATGTTGCAATGTAGACCATGAAGGTCTTAGGTGCTAAAGTTTCAAGACAATTGCTTTGATCTAGGGTTGTGTAGGTGTAGGTTTTTTTCTATTCTGTCTTTGTTTTTGAATTTTATTTTTTGCTTTTCTGTCTTTGAATAATTAAGCATCGATATGTAATATGAGAAAATTCCTCAAGCTTGACCTTGTAAGGTCGTTTGATATTATTAATGGAATATGATTCTGTTTTCCTGAAAAAAAAAAAAAAGAGACTTCCTTATACACCCTATTCATTTTATTAAAAATTGGAAAATTTTCAAGAACAGCACATGAACTTAAGGACACTGATTTAAGATTTATATACTTTACAAAACCTAAGAACAGTGCTTGGGGTTCAAAACCCAATCCAGCATAAATACATACAGTTAGTTTAACTGTTAGTCTTCTTGATTTCCTTCAATTTTTATGAGGGCAAATCCATCTCTTCAGCGATAAAAAAAAAAAAAAAAAAACCGAGAATAGAGACGACCTTAACTCATGGCTTTCTCTGTTCCTCTACCGCCAAACCCTCTCCAATCCCATTCCTCAATCGTCTTCTCCGACCACCAATCAAATTGGAAACCCATCACATACAGATTCAACCTTTATCTTTCTTTTTGAAACACATCAAAAATTATTAGGATTTTGCATCGATAATGAATATAATCTCGTCGCCTAAGACTGAGCTTTTTGGTGTTAAGGTTTTCGATGAAGGTTTTAGGGATGTTTAGGGTTCTGTTTATTAAAAGATATTTTTAGATAATGTATGGTCTATGAATTTAGTCGTCTTTTCATACTTACGCTGACAAAAAGAATTCTCTTAATAATGTCTAGTTCCGATGTCGGCTCGCAGCTTTCCGCTGCCACACTTCTTGACATTGTTAACCACACTTCTCTTTCTCGTCTCATGACTCGTCTCGTCTCGTCAAAAACCATGCATGAAGCCGTTGTATAATCCCATAAAGATGCCAATCGTGATTATCTAATTATATAGTCATATGGTTCTACAAATTAATATAGAAGATGCCAGGCCAATACCATATATGCTCCATAAACTTATTAAGATAGTTGTCCATCGACAATATCTATACTACTTCTTAGGGACTGCGACGTTGCATTTTTTCTTTTCTTTCCGGTTGAAGGTTAATGTGGTAAGAATGGTTCTATATATACCTCCAATATTGTTATTTAGACCTCTTCAAATTTTTGGACATTTTAAAATCTTGTTTTACCCTCATCTTGTAGACAGGGGAAAAAAAAAAAAGGTTCAACCTCTTGCATCGTCCCAGATCCATTTTCTCACTTGTTTGCGAGGCACAAGTGCACAACAACTCAACAAGCATTAATCTAAATCATGAAATCCTGGTTTGACAATAAAAAAATAAATCATAAACACAGAAATAATGGTGCAAAGCGAGAAGGAAAGTAATTGATAGGTGTGAGATTCAAGGTATGATATGAAAAATCAACTTCTCTCTTTTACCCAAGTTGAAAAAGACTCGGACTTTCTTCATCCCAATGATTCTTTGCGTTTTAGAACAAATTTACAATCACTAAAATTCCATATGATTGTGTGAATCCTTGTCATAAGCCAATTAATACTCGTTTTCTTTCCCTGCAAATCTGATCCCCCGCAATGTTTGATTCCACAACCCCATCATTCGTAGGTGATGCTAATTTCTTTGTTATTGTGGTCAACACAGATCACTTTGCTGCAGATCGGTGGAAGGTATATATTAAGCCTGCACAGCTGTAGGCAAAAATTATGAGGGGTAAAACTGAAAGTTTAATGGTAAAAATATCATATGAGGTCCAAATATCAATATAGGAGGTATGAATAGAATTAATTATGTGGTAATTAAAATTCAAAAAAGGAAGGGCGTGTATTAAATGAATGTGTGTGTATATGAAATTTCTCTTGGAGAAAAGTATGGGGGAGCCTCTCATTCTCCTTAAAAAAATATAAAAAAATTAAGATAAATAAAAAAGGTTTGGAGAGAACAAAAATTATATATATATATATATATATATGTTTTAGAGAAACGGAATTGAGAGAGAATTGCTGTGTATTCTCATTGATAATAAATGCTTCTTTATATAGAGGATTACAATGTATAGAATCTGAATATACAAGGAAAGTAATTCTATATTGAATAGAATTCTAAATCCTTCTATAACTCTATTACCACTAGGTCAAGTAACCTAGAGTTTGGGCCAAACACAAATTAAAGATTTCCTTAAACACTCCCCCTTGTGTTGCCCAAATGTGGTGCTTCTCTCATTGCCTCATTAAAAACCTTACCGAGTAACAAAAACCCAATGGGACAAAAATAACCTCAGTCGAAGGGGAGAAAGAGCACAACACACCTTCATGTTTCGAGACCATACATGTAGACATCTCCCCCTAATGTCTGCATCTCCCCCTGATGACTACGATCATGGGGATTCGGATAACTTCCTCAAACGATGCTACAAACATGTTTCTCGAAAGTGGAATTTAGGCAATGATTGAGTGAGTAAGCCTGCCACACTGTCCTCAGATTGAACCTAGTTCACTTTGATCTTGAGGAGAGTTTGTTGTTGCTGATTATTCTTGGTGTTGTCGCTTTTGATGTAGCCTTGCTTCATTTGTTCAAAACAAGCAACATTATCCTAAATGTTTGTAGGCTCATCTGTGGTAGACTTCAAACCACAACTGTTCGAACATGCGTAATTATGGATCCAATCCAAATTCATTCACGAACCACTTCGTGAAAAGCAATAATCTCTACATTATTCGAAGATATAGCGACTAGGGTCTTTTCTGTAGACCTCTAAGATATCACGGTCTTTACTTATGGTGAACACTTAACCAGTTTGGGAATGACCTTATGTGGGTCATAGAGATACCCATCAGCAAAACCTTCCACAACACATGTTGTTTTGGGGTGGGGATAGGAAACGCAGGCCAGCGTTGGAGGCGTTTCTGGTGTGTGATGGGTCCGAATCTATCATCTCTCTGTAGGGATAGAACAAGCCCATATCGATCGTACATCTCAAGTACTGAAAGATATCTTTTACACTAATCCAATGGCGTCACGTTGGCGCAGAGCTATACCTAGCTAACAAGTTCACAACATATGAGATGTCTGATCTTGTGCATTGAGCTAATACAATAATGCGCGTATTGCACTTAAGTGGGGCACTTTTGCTTCTAGCACATCTTCGCCATCATTCTTTGGACGAAGAGGATCCTTTTCAGGATCAAGACTACAGATGATTATGGGGGTGCTTGAAGGCTTGACCTTGTCAAAATGCCTAAGTATTCATCGATACGATGCTCAAGTTCCAGACCGAGACATAATCGTGTTCTCCCAAAATCTTTCATCTCAAACTCGGATTTCAAGTGTTCAGTGGTTTCCCTTAACTCTTTAAGAGCTTCCAATAAAGGTCATGTCCAACATGAACCGCGATAGAATCCAAAACTTGTTATGGAAACGTGTGGGCATATCGCTTCCCAATCAAATAGTCACTTTAGTGAGCGTTTAAACCTTATTGTAAACGCGCTCCGTGGTCTAGAGCCACTTGACTTGGGTAGATGAAGTTCACCATGAACCTTCATGTATATTCTGTATCTAGATCCCCGTATAGATATGTAGTGACCACATATGTAAGCTGCATGATCAGTTATTTGGAAACTACCAAACTGATAGGGTAGTGGAGTGCAATGACAACTATTATGAGAGAATATGTCTCATCGTAGTCGATTCCAGGGCGTTTTTGTGAGAAGCCTTGCGCTATAAGGCGAGATTACCATCTCTTTTTCTTAACACGCTTTCTAACGAAGACCCATTAGTTAACATGTTTTATGATAGGAGGTGTTGGTATCACTGGCTCAAAAACCTTCCTCTTCGTTAGAGAATCCAACTTAACCTGGATCGCATCTTTCCATTTAGGCCAAATCTCTCTACATTGGCATTCTGTAAAGACCTGAAATTTCAGTTAAATATTTCGTAATTCAATATTTCTCAAATTATATGAATTATGAGTTGTGAGTGTGATTCGAATGTCGTTATTTGAGAAATTTGGTTTCGAATGATTTTAGTATCGAAATTTAACGTTATTTAGGGTTATTAAAATTGACTTATTTTTACGTAAGGAATTTGAGGAAACTTCTTTCATGAAAGTCGTAGAGCTCGTCGATACGAGTTCGTGCATATGCGGAACACAAGAATCGGAGTTTGTAGGAAGAAGTTATGACATTTAGAAGTTTTCGATTTTGTATATATATAGGTTAACATTTCTGGAAAAAATCTGAAAAAAATCAGAAAACCCTAGATTCTCTCTCTCTCTCTCTCTCTCTCTCTCTCCCGCACGGCACCGAACCGAAACCAAAAACAGAGCCAAACTTCTCCAGTCGAGTTCTTGCTCCTCCGGCCACCGTTTGACGCCAAACCACCTCCCACGGCTTCGCCTTGACCTTGCGCAGCTGCCAGAGGCAGCCTTGCGCCGTGGCAAGACTTGTAGCGGCGGCGGGAAGCTGGTTTTCCATTTTCGGCTGTTTTGAGTGCGAAGCGAATATCTCGAGTTCTAGACCACCAAATTACGAGTTCTTTATCTCGTTGAACTCGTATGGAGGAGTAGAACACGCAGTAAAAAGGACAGCACCGGAAGTGGAGGTTTTCACGCTCGTCGGAGCACATATCAGTTTCTGCAGTTTTTCCGGCCAAACCGGACTGTTTTTGGTAAGTTTCGGCCACTTCCACTCATTTTCTCACTTCGTGTTAGTTATGAAAGTTGCTCAAAATGATGAAACGAAGGGGATAAGCTCAGCCCCGACACCATTGGTGGTGATCGGGGGCGGCTCTGCCCTAAACTCCGGCGGAGCTTTCCGGCCACCTCCGGGGGTATCATGTATAGTTTCTGCTCATTTTTAGATTCTACATGTCGATACGATCATTTTGATATATAGCATGCGAATTTTGGATATCGTATGAATTAGTTATGAATTTTACGATTTCGATTGATTTCGATCGCTCAATTTGTGATTTATGAAGTTTGGACCGTCCGATAGAATTCTAGTTTTGATATAATGATCCTAGGACTGTCCCGGTGACCTTGTGTGGTCACGGGTGACGATCCGACCATGGGATCTTCATATAAGTGTGTTTTTGGAAATTATACGCTAAGTTAATTATCGTTTTGATTAGGTATTTGACGGATTTGTTAGCGGACGATTGTGAATCGTATTTTGGGCTGTAAGAAGACGCAGCGGGAGTTTAGAGGTGAGTAAATCTCACTTGGTTCATTTACGAACCGAATTTCCTTAATTGCTCAATTTATTGTTAAGTGTGAGAAAATGGTTTTTAAGAAATGTGTTTTAAAGTATATTAAAAATGAATTTCTTGATTTTGTATAATGTGAACTATAGTTGGTATTAGTGATCATTCCTGTGTGGATGGTTACGTATATATATATATGTACGTGATTATATATTGAATGGTGTGACATTGAGGTGTGGAATTGTGTTAATATGTTGTTGATAATGTTGATAATATGATTTTAATTATGTTGTTAATATTTGATAAATGTTGGTGATAAACATGTTGATTTTGTGAGTTGAATAGAAGGTAGAGAAACGTAGGATTCCGAGGATCGAATGGTCCAAGGATCTTTGGTTAATGATAACCGAAGTGTATGTGTTCTGAGGACAGGGAGGTCCAAAGTTCGACCGTTAAATAATAACGGGGATATATTGTTCTGAGGACATGAAATGGTCCAAAGTTCGCGGGTTACTGAGTAACCTGGAGGTGCCGTTACTTGACCCTGGGCCAAGGTGTCAGAGGTAACGAGGCAGTTAGAGCTCTAACGTGGGTGCCAAAGTGGCGATAGTTGTGATTAGGTGCCAAAGTGGCGAGAGTTGTGATTTGGTGATTGTGGAAATGTGTTCCATGTTGTTTCATGTGTGTTGGATTGATGTTGCTTGTGGTTGTTGAGATTGTTGGATGTTTACTTGAGATAAATGAGTTGTGGTCTGATAAATCAACCGTTCATTCTTATTTACTCACACGAGCTTTCAGAAAGCTTATCGGGTTTTGTGTTGTTGCAATCCCGGTACACAATTCAAATGGTGTAGCGGATAATCCTACAGGTCAGGATAATCAGGGTGGTGAGCGAGCTGCGTAGGACAGCAGGGTTGAGACCAGCACTTGGTCTATTTTGGTGTGTTTTTGTAGACTCTTGTGAGCAGAACATTTTATTTATGTTAGTATTGTAATAATTGACTCGAGAGATAGTTTGCTACGAGGTTTGTGTTATAGTTTATGAGATATTGGTTTTGAGAAAAAAATGTAAGACGTGATTTGTTTAGTTGTATTCATGTTTCGGATTTGAATTTATTATTCAAAATTCGGGGCGTGACACATTCATTCATCAACGTTGCGTGGTTCGATATCATCGGACTCAACAAACTCATGCGCAATTACATCATCAATTATGATGGAGTTTCTATCCCACATCTCATGTACACTAGTGTAAGTTTCATAGAGCTCTATATTCTCAGGAATAGGTTCTGACATTGAGGCGTTCTCCAACGATAACCATAATCCAGAAGATACTCATGAGACGGATTTTGAGCGTCAATGATCAAAGGACCTGAATCTGCCAAAGTATCCTTCGAACCCACTGGCCTCCTACGCATCCTAGCTGGAGTCATGGCCTGTAACGCTAGAGTGCCACTCTCTTTGGCGTTGGCGCCATGCCTACCTCAGTGTAGGGTGGCGCTACGTCCTCTCGTAGGGACGTCCTTCCTTGCAGGCATGTTTGCAGCATATTTGTGTGATCTCATCACTTTAACAGGGATCGAGATGAGACATAGTGGGGACAGACCACGATAATTCCTATCGTTCCTATTGAACATCCATGTTCTTATCTCCCCCTAACGATGGGAAAACTGTCTCAGCAGAGTGATAACCCGCAAATCTAGCGGTAAGGAGATCGCCTAGCAAGGGCATGAAGTGGCGAACGATTGTTGGAGTCTCAAATCCAACGTAGTTGCCCATTCGTCTGTGAGGACCCATCATAAAGCGTTGTGGCGGCGCAATTGGCACACTCAAATATGCGTAAGTATGATACTTGTACCCAGTCACTAGCTGTAACGCAGAGGTAGGTTGAGGTGGCGATGGGTCGTAGACGAATTAACATAGCTGCATGTGATATCGCATCATCCCAAGTGGATATAAGGAAATTAGTGCGCATTACCAATGTCCGGACTACCATCGTAGTAGTTTCTGCGAGACCAATTGGGTGTGTTTATGGGAATATAATGTCCAACATTAGTCCCAATGCAATAACCATCGAAAGGCTTCGATGTAAACTTACTAGCATAGTCAAATCCGATTGATTGAATAGGATGATTCGGGGAGTGAGCCCGTTGTCATATGATATTTTCTAGGAGTGTAGTATAAGCAGCATTTTCAAGTGGATAATGGCATAACACGTGACCAGTGTGTTTGCTTGTCAACCAACATCATGAGATATTTAAACGTCCGTAAGTTGGTTAAACTAGTCCACAAAATCCCCAAGGACTCTATGTAGGAACAGAATGAGTATTTTTGTATCCTTTGCATAGGATAGTCTCAGTCCTAAGTTCCCTAAGGAACAGGCTTTGTAAAACGAGCAAGGGGCCTTAGAAGCAACTAATGAGGATGTTGGTGGGGCATGTGCGTCTGTAGCGCTATTATAAGCAAAATGTGTGACTACATCACCCATCATGGCGTTGGAACCATGGAAAGTGGCATCCATGGCGTCTCGACCATGGGGAGAATCATCCATGGCGTCATGACCATGGGAAGGGACTTCCATGGTGTCATGGCCATGGGTAGCGTCATTTATGGCGTTGTCACATGGGACTTGGGCGGCCCTATGACACCCTAAGACGGCTGCAGCGCCAGATGCTATAATTGTTGCGGTCTTGCTAAGTCTAAGAATCAATTTTCGATTCTTGCTTCTTATCACTCTGAAGAATGGATGTCCACGTAAAGTCTTTAGTAGACGGATCATCATATCATGACCAGGATGACCTATCCTATCGTGGCAAAGCCAATATGTGTCTAAATCCAAGAGATCTTCTCTCATAACTTTATTGGATTTAATAGCTCGAATAGTGATATAGAGTCCACTAGAGAGACACATAAATTTCTCTAAGATGAGCCTTTGTTCACACTCATTAGAGGTATTGCAAAGGAACTCATCTCCGTTCTCTACATATGTTTTCGCATGCAATCCGTTGGCTATTCATAGGTACGATTTGCCCTAGGAGTGTAGAGAGTTTCTGTGATAGTAATTAAGGTGCCATTTGGCAATGGGAACTTGGGCTATTCCATGTCCTTGAATTAATATTGATGGCCCAGCTATCGTAGTCACAAAGTCATATGCTCTGAATCAAAATAGAGTCATAATGAAAAGAACTCGAAATTGTATTCATAAGCCAACAGAGTTACATCATTGTCTCTTTGGCCAAAGAAAATCTAATCCAAAATGCTAGCTAATGCAAAATAATGGTAGTCGTCTAACTTCTTTCGGTAATTCCAAAATAAATGTGACCAGGTAAGTAGAGAGATGTTGGTGGAGCAATGCTCGCTTAAGTACCACTAATCTCACAGCCTTCCTAGATATCACAGTTACTTTAGGGGAGCCTACTTTGAAGAAAGACTAAACCATAGGCATTTACTACAAAAATAATATGGCGATTGCCTATTACATCTCTTGGAAAAATAAAGACTTAAACATAATTGGCGATCGATTGATCCCAGCCAGATTTGTAGTCTTTAACACTTCATTCTAGATCATCATCTTGATCTTCTTGTTCCACGTTGTGAGCATCTCTTGCTTCACAATATGCTTTGTAGGCGGTGACAATTTCTGCACGAGCTCTACAAATTTGTGCCCAATGATTGGATACTCCACATCAAGAACATACATCTCTTTGCTCATACTCCATTGATTGAGGTGCTTTGAAAGCATCATTTAGATGGCTCTTAATGTTGGTGGTGCCACCAACATGGCCAGAGGCGTTGCCTCCTTCTCTCTTTCCACTTTGACCTCTTCAATTCCGTGTTCGTCTATTTTGGCGGTTACCTTCATTAGTAGAGCGATTATATGGACCAAAAGGTCCATAAGTATCCCTCAGATTAGAGTTTCGCTCTTGGCGCCATCTCTTAGGGGCGCGACTATAATTGGACTCCGGAATCTTTGTTTCCACGGATCTTGAATTATAGTTCTTCATAAGGATGTTGTCATGCTTTTTAGTGACATTCATACCTCCAATAAGCTCATGAAGTCTTGTGATCCGTCTTGCAGTAACATCGATTCGATAGTTCTTAGCAACCATCAAAGAAGAGACCGGGAAGGTAGAAGGAGTCTTCTCAATCAACATTGCATCTGTGATCTCTTTACCATAGAATTCCATTAAGGATTTAATGCGAAGTGCTTCCGAGTTGTAGTCAAGAACTGATTTGAAATCACAGAAGCGGAGGCTATGCCATCTCACTTCTAGGTCAGGAAGCAAGGAGTCACGGACGTTGCCAAATCTTTCTTCGAGTGAGACCCACAGCCTTCTGGGGTCTTCTTCATTCATATACTCGTACTGGAGTGAATCATCCATATGACGAGTCATTAGGATGATGGCATTTGCCTTATTTGCCTCTAAGGCTGCTCTATTTGCCTCCAAAGCTTAAGCTTGCTCAACAGTTAGCACGTCCTAGCTAGGCTCGAGAATCGTATCCAGGATTCCATCAGCCTTGAGATGCTGGCGGACATCACGAACCCACCTGTGATATCCAGAGCCAGTTGTTCCCAATGGAACAAAGTCCAATTTGTTCAGGTTATTCATCCTGAAAGAGAACAAGAAATTAGGGTTAGTTTCGGAGCGTAAAAGGCCACCACGAAAACATATAAAATTTCTTAGCGTAGTCGCTTCCAAGAAATTAGGAATTTCTGAGCGTAATCGCTTCTAAGAAATTCAATTCCAAGTGATATTGGATTAGATCGAAACAATGACATAAGTGGTCGATCATAAATTCTCTACAAACTCTAAGTTTGGAGATCTCAACAAGCTCCAAGCTTGGAGTGAGCACGAACCCCCACAGTTTGGCTTAATTAGGTCTCCCATATGATGAAGAAAGGGGGGTAGAAGAAGGGAGTTTGCAAATCCCCGAGAAAAAGAAGAGAAATTGAATAAAAACTCAAAAACTGCAACTTTTAGTAAAAAATACCTCTTTTTGAAGTTGTCGAGATATTGGTCGAAATATTGGTTGCGGAGGTTGAAAAGTCCTTTTGACAAAAATGGGCCGGAGGTTGGAAATCCTTTGATCAGAGTAGGCCACTTCCTTCTTCTTTCTTCTTTCTTCTTTTTCCTTCTTGGTCTTTCTGATGGTATGTGGGCTGTGGGGCCCTCTCTTTCCTTTTGCTGGGCACCGTGCCCTCCTTTCTTTTCTTCTTCTTCTGGGGCTCATGCCCTTTCTTTTCTCCTCCTCTTTTCTCTTTCTTTTCTTCTTTCTCCTTCTGGGCTGTCTCCTTCTTCTTTCCCTTTTTTTTTTCTTTTTCTTCTTTCTCCTTCTGCCACACATGCCTTCTTTTTCTTCTTACTTTTCTTCTTCTGGCCCCGTGCCCTTTTCTTCTTCTTCTTCCTTCTCTTTCTTTTCTTCTTTCTTCTCTTTCTTTTTTTATTCTTCTCAGTGGGCTTGCTGCCTGGACAGAAGGGATGCAGCTATATGGGGTTGCCGGCGGTTCAAGAATGAGCAGTGCTACTGAAGACGGGTCCGGTAACTTTACGGCCGATTTTGGTCGGTATTTCTCCGGTTCCCGGATTCTGGAATTACGCTTCTAGTTATGACCAAAATTTAAGGTAGATGGAAGTATGGAAGTCTGCGAACCGGGTAAGATTTCTTTTTATCTTCTGAAGGCCGGTTCGGTGTTTTTCCGATCGGTTCAGGTGAGGCCGGCGGCAGTTCTGGGATCTTGGGATTGAGAATTTAGGGTTTTGGCTATTTGTTTCAGGGTTAGGGCTTCATGCTGATAATGTGTTTTAGAGAAACAGAATTGAGAGACAATTACTGTGTATTCTCATTGATAATAGGGGTCTCTTTATATAGAGGATTACAATGCATAGAATCTGAATATACAAGGAAAGTAATTCTACATTGAATACGATTTTAAATCCTTCTATAACCCTATTACCACTAGGTCAAGTAACCTAGAGTTTGGGCCAAACACAAATTAGAGATTTCCTTAAACAATATAATATTTTATAATAATCAATCTTTTATAGGAGGACTCATAGGTAATTTAATAATTCAAGATAAGGAACGTCCGGTGAGCAAATTAGGAGATCCTAATATATATTTTATTTTAAAAAATAATTAATTAGCTAAAACAACTTTGAGGTGTTTTTTTTGAATAAAATAAGAAAATTTTATGTATCAAAAAGATCAAATTGGAAAGTAGGGCTCGACGACAAAGGAAGCTCCAAGAACCAAAAGGAAGGGGAAGAAACATAATGACCTAGAGAAGCCAAGCTTTCAGCAAGAAAAATGACTTCCCACCAAATGTGAAAGAAAGCCACAGAAGAGAAGTGATGAGCCAAGTTCTTGATATCTTGGACAATAAACTTAATACGCCAAGCGATGGAGGAGCGACCATTGAATGCATCAATCAGTAAATTTGAGTCCCCTTCAACTAAAATATCTTGGGAAGTAAGGCAAAAGAGCTTAGCTAAACCATTTCGAAGAGTAAGGGCTTCACCGCTTCAGCCAACAAAATGTCCGGTATGTCCAAGATTTTTGCTCATGGCGAGAAGAGGGTTACCATTAGAGTCTCTCAAAATATAGCCAGCAGCTTGATAGGTAATGTTGTCAAGATGCTCTTGTGTGAGCAAAGATATATATTTTTTTTGTTTTTTGAAAGGTGAGCAAAGAAATATTGAATAACCTAGAAAATAATAAAATTACTAAAGATAACCTTAAATGGTATATTGGCATTCGCTCCTTGACTTTACGGGCAACTAGCAAAGTGTCTCAATTGCGCCTTCCCCTCATCTCCTACTTCAAATAGGCAAAGACCTCCGAATATAGCAACTTTCTTCGTTGCACTCCCCTTTGATTCTTTGCTAATCAGTTTCCTGGTTCCCTAAAGGCAAACCCTAGAAATTTATTGAATTCATATTCATATACTACTCCGATTATGTTGCTTTGATTTTACATAAGAAAGCAAAACCCTAGAAAGGTACGTGGTATCACTTTCAGTTCATACTCATATACTCCGATACTTTGCCCATCAGATCTGCGATTAATCTCATGGTGAAGATGGTATCATGCATCCATGCCCTCTCTTCCTATAACCAAGGAAACTTGAACATTACTTAAAGCCAATTAACGTAGAAAACAACTCTAAATTGTTTTATTCATGCGGCTATGCCTCTCATGCATAGAAGATATGCCCTTAATGAGATTGTTAACAACTTAGGCCATCTCCAATAAGAGAGAGCTATATTGGGGCCATGGCTATAATTTAGCCCCCAGAAATATTATTCTTTATTCATGAATAAGTGAACCATCTCCAGTAAGGCATGGCTAAATTTTAGCCCTTTCAAGTATTTTATAATTTTACATTATGTTTTGTAATTTTTATGATTTTATTCTATTTTAATAACATTTTAATTTAGACTAAAATTAATTTATGACGAAAAAAATTAATTTTTAAGGTGTATATTTGGATGAGATACTTATGTGGTATTGTTGATAACATTTTCGGATAGATTTTTTAAGTGCTACGTGCCACTTCAGAAGCAAATATGTAGATTCCCTATTAGATATAGTGTCAACGTGGCAAGATTAATTATTACAGAGTCTTATCAAATTTACTGATAGGATTTTTAAATGCCACGTGTCGTGTTATGATCAACTCTCTAGATTTTCGATTAGATTTTATGCATAAGTGGCGGTTCTATCTTTAGCTTCAAACCTCAATAAAAAGGGTCGTTTCAGATGCATATCTCACTACCTCTTCTATCTCCTCTCTAATTGTTAGTTCAAGTCTTCAAGACCATGAGAGGTTAATATCTAGAGAGTTACTTATTGTCACATTGTTTTCTTACCTGAACTGCACACGGATTGGATTGGATTGGTTTCGACTCTAAACCGTCTCTATACTAAAGTGAGCGGTTTAAGCATTTTGGACAACCAGTCATTAAAAAAAAAAAAAGCTTAACCCGATCCAATCCAATCCAATTAAAGATGGTTTGGTTCGGTCGGTTAGGCGGTTTTAACCTATATTATATTAACATACTATTTATGAAAAAAAATACTAGTAAAACAATCTAAATGATAAAAATTATATTAAATAAGCATAATCTAAATCTAAAATACATTAATCAAATCCTAAACCACTATTCAAAAACCAAAATCTAGATTAGATTCAAAGTGATTGACATATTTGATGGCTTAGTTATAAATACTAGCTTAATATGATAGCATTAAAGGTTAGAGATTGAGATATGTGATATGAGAGGATCAAATTAATCATAGCGATTATATATATATATATTTATATATATTTTAAGTTAAAATAGAAGATTATGCTATATTAGCACCTCGTTAGCCGTCTTTGCACAGAGCGTGTACCCTCCCCGCAAAGAGGAAGGGACCACTACATCCGGAAACCCACCGCCCGTTCCTTTATATTAAGATTATTGAGAAAAAAAAGTACAATTGGGGGGGGGGGGGGGGGGGGGACATAGACCAAAACCCCTCCCAAAAGCAATAAAAAAAAAACAACCTGAAACAAAAACTTGGGAGCTACTAAGGACACCCAAAAATAAGAACCAACAAAAACAGTCCTTTGGAAGCCAAAAAACAACAAACCAGAACCATTGATAGATGCCAATGCATTTGCAAAGGTGACTCCAATTACTGAAGTGCATAGCGAACCAAGCTACTTTATCAACTCCATGTCCCACCAAATCATAGACCCACCCGCAACAACGTAGCGCCACGAACTGAGCCAAAACTAGAGTAGCAGCTTTCAAATTAAGAGAATAGCAGGGAAAGCTTCCTTTGACGGTGGACCATAGATTCAATACCTGGAGATAGCCATTCAAAAACTGAATCGATAGTTGGAAAAACCTGTTAAATCACGGGAATAGGCTGCAATTGCACAAGGAGGACACGAATCCCACCAATGAACTCCCACATTATCCACACCAAAATTAACTAAGCAATCGGTGACACTATTACCTTCCCGAAAAATACGTGAAACTTTTACATTCATAGTAGCAAGAGTAGCTCGACAATTAAACCAATCAGTAGTGAGACACCATGGCACATCCACATTAAGTGATGAAAGAAAGTGAATGACTGCATGCAACTCAGCTTCCAAAGCAGTAGTGACACCAAGATTACCCGCAAAACAACCAAGAACCTGACCAAATTATCTCGGATGGGGGTGGCCAAACTAAACTGAAATAAACCGCACCGAAAACTGAACTGAGGCCGAAAAAAACCGAACCGAACCGAATATGGTCGGTTCGGTTTTCGGTTTTGGCTAGGTGAAAACCGAACCGAACCAAATAGAACCGAAAAATTTGTGAAATTTCATATCATCACTACGGTTGACCAATCCGATCGGGTTCAAAACTATTATAAAATTTGCTAAATTTTTGACTACACGCATAATTTATTGTAATAATCGCATCCAACGGTCAGTTTTTTCATTTTGTTTGAATTTATGGAGGTTTCTCTTTGGAGTGTTTATATATAAATATAGGTTTATAACAGTAATTAAGTTTGACCTAGTTGATCAAATTTTAAATGAGAACCAAATTGGCTAGATTTTTTACAACCACTATAAAACATTGCAATATCTCTATTGAGCGGTTGGTTTCTCCAAATTCATTTTCCACTTCATGGTTACTTTAGAACGAATCTCAACAATTTAAATACAATATATAGGTCATACAACTTTATGAGGCAAATTGGTATAGGCTAATGTATTGGTAACTAAAATTGAAATTTTTATCTTATGTCTATGCACATCTATCAATGAAATATTTACAAACATGATGTAAAAAAATAAGCACGTTTTGCATTCGTCATGCCATTGGTCAACCAAGAAAACATACAAGTAATTACGGTTGACCAATCCGATCGGATTCGAAACTATTATGAAATTGGCTAAATTTTTAACCACACGCATAATTTATTGTAATAATCGCATCAAACGGTTGACTTTTTTATTTTCTTTGAATTTTGAGAGGTTTCTCTTTGGAGTGCATGATATTAGACTTTAGGGTTTAGGGTTGAAGAATTTATTTTCTTTGAATTTCGTGAGCTACAATACCAAAGGGGTAGAAGTAGAAGTAGCAAAATCTATATTATTATCTTGTCAAAAAAAAAAAATTTTGTTTTCAGATTTTTTTTTTTCTGTTTTACTAAAAAAAAAAAATCAAAAAAAACCGAACCGAAACGAAACCGATTGGTTCGGTTTTCGGTTCAAATTTTTGAAAAATACAAAACCAAACCGAATAGAACCAAACCCACCCCTAATCTCGGAAAATGCCCTCAAGACCTGCCAAACCAGGAGAGCCACGAGCTGCACCATCTGTGTTGATCTTGTTTTGATGAATAAAGGGAGAATGCCACATAACTTCAACAATTTTTGGTGCTTTTAATACCAATCTGATGCAAAATACAAAGCTCAGTAACTGTATTCTTCATAGTACCAGTACTAAAAAAATTAATCTCATGAAGTTGCATCTGAATAGAATGAAATAATGACTCTGTAAAAGAATTGAATCTTGAAAACGGAGAGCATTCCTAGCATGCCAAATAGCATAAAACTAGCTCCGATCATTCCCCACCATAACACAGATAACTGAGAGCTATAACCATAATGTACTGGATAAGAAAAGAAAGAGAAAACATCATTGAAACTACTATGAACCTGAAACAAATCCAAAAGACTCCTCCAAATAGTACTTGCAAAAGAACAATGAAGACGAGGTGCTTTGCAGTCTTAACACTAAGATGACAGATGGAGCAGACTGATGACAAATGGTGTCACGCCCCGAATTTTAGAATAAAAATTCAAAATCTGAAACATAAATTACTACAACTTAAAATAACCATCCTGAAAATTTCTTTTTCTTAACAACCTCACCACACAATTTAATTTCAAAAACCGAATTTAGTCTCGGTTAATTATTACAACTCACTCACAAAATAAATTGTAAAGCTCTAATTGAGCATAACAAACCTCACAACTTAAAAGAAATCAAAGTAAATGCTTCAACACCTAAACAGCACGGTCACCTCCCTGGTTATCCTGACCTGCAGGAATATCCGCTACACCATTTGAATAGTGTACCGAGATTGCAACAACACAAAACCCGATAAGTTTTTGAAAGCTCATATGAGTAAAAAAAAAGAACGGTTATTTAATTAAATCATATTTATTTTCACCCAAGTCAACACTCAACAATTTCCACGTCCACAAGAAACCAACAATCTCAAATTAATCACCAAATCACAAATCAACACAAAACCATAATTCACATCTTTCTTCTCAAAACCCCGAAATCGTATTTATAAAAATACGATATTGACAGACTAGTGCTCTAACTGAATCGTAGCCCGTCACCTGGCCTAGGTTATGCTATCCGACATATTTATCTTTATCGTATTTCATCAATATGTATACGTACTTACTCAACCAATCGTATCCCATCATCCACCTAGGATTAGAGCGTCCGATTCTCCCATACCGGTCACTACGTTGATCCTAAATCCATAATGAGCACAACAATATGTTTTCGCAAAATGAAATCAACTCATCCAACATACGTAATATTATTATGAAATTTAAGCATTTGAAATATAATCCAAATCATCATTCCAACTCAATCATATTAACACTCAACAACACAGCAATCAATATATATATTCCATGTAAATATATATATATATATATATATATATATACGTAATCATTCACTCAGGAATGACCACTAATACCATCTATAGTTCACACAAGAAAATCGTGAAATTCATTTGTATAATTAAAATTCATTTTACTTACCTATGGACCGTAGTTGATCAAGTCCATGTGATTTTAAAAACAAATATTTAATCCATAAATATTTTTCACACAATTACAAAAATAAATAATTTAGAGCACTTGGTTCGTAATATGAACCACGTCAGTTTTACTCACCTCGAAACTCCCGCTGCGTCTTCACTTAAAATACAAATCACAATAATCCAAATTGCTCGTCAACTCAAGCCGTCAAGTACCTAATCAAGTGCGGTCTTTTTTAACAAACGAAGCACGAAATAAACTTAAATGATGATCCAACGGTCGGATTCTAAAATAAAGACGATCCAACTTTCAGATTCTAAAATAAAGACCATCCAACGGTTGGATCCTCACGGATCGCCCTTGGAAATATCTTATCAAAATTATACGAAAATCCGACGAACAGATCTTCACAAATCGCCTCCCGAATCACTGTTTTAAAATTATACGAAGATCCAACGGTTGGATCTTCACCCATGATCAGACAAAGTCATCGGGACAGTCATATGATCATCATATTAAAATTTGAAGTAAAACCGATGGTCTGATCTCTGTAAATCGTAAACCGAAGATAAACTGTAAAACCGTAAATAGTAACGTCAAAACTTAAATAGACTATTTATCAATTTTTTCTAACATGACCATGTTATATATCAAAAAGCTCGTATGAATGCATAGATCATCGTCCAGATAATATAAACTCAAAATTTGGTCCGACGCGCCGCCACACGCGGCGGTCAACGCCGGTTAACCACCTCATATGCAAAAGTTGTCAACTGCAAACTTCTTCAAAATAAAATTATGAACAACTTTAATACCTGATCTTTTCCGAGATAAGGTCTAGATCGTCCTAGATCGAGCTTTGAAGTTGGATTAATCTCGGTCGCTTGATCAGATTCCAGATCCAATCAGGGACGTCGAAACCTTCAACTCTTGATCTATAACTCTACGCTCAAAATCGTGATACAAGTCACATATGGGGATGATCAGGAGGATGAGGACATCACGAAAATGGGGATGATCGGCCCGTGCAACACCGGCATTGGGGGGATCAGATCGGGTCAGCCTTCCTCGTCTGGGGTTGCTTCGATCCAAGGCAAAGGGCAGCGGCTGGGGAAACTGAAGGCGGAGAGCGGCTGGACGGCTCAGGGTGAAGGCCGGGAGGCTCGGGTCCGGCGGCGGCGTGGCCGGAGGAGGGAGTTGAGGCCGGGTCGAGTTAGCGGGTAGGCGAGCAAGGGGAAGGGGTCGCGAGAGAGAGAGAGAGGAGGGGGGCTAAATGCAAAAATCTAATTTTTTCGTCCTTACTATTTATAGAAAAATTTCAATTTTCAAAAATTCATAACTTATTCATTCGAACTCCAAATATTACGTTCCACATATACACGAACTCGTATAGACGAGCTCTACAACTTTCATGAAGGAAGTTTCCCAAAATTTTAAACGTATAAAAAGTCGATTTTCACGACCCCCTAAATAACTTTCGTTTTCGAAAATAAAATCATTCGAAACCAATTTTTCTCAAACCACGACATACAAATTAATCCCAAATATCATAATTCAATTAATATAACAATTATTGAATTACATAAATTTATTATATGAAAATTCGGGTCTTCACAAATGGTGACCTCAACGTTGTCGAATATCATCAGTAAGTAGCTTTCCATGTAAGTATTTCCATAAAATTACCGAGTTCCTAGGACGAAAACTAGAATTCCAAACAAAACGAGCCCATGAAACACGGTTAGGATGTGAGCGCTTCAAATCATATGCAAGAGCAACAATTAGCCTACCATCCTTTGCAGATTTCCAAACCAACCTGTCCTCCATAGGAGAACAATCCTGATAATTTCATCCCAAATAGGTGCAAAAATTAATTGCAAATTAGTAGGACAAGCCTAGCTACCATTGTCAATGAACTCTGAAAGATTCTTGTGAAGTGCTTTAGCTACTGTAGTCGGAATACTCAAAACGATCAATGATAGAAGAACCCAACCAATTATGGTGCCAGTCTGCCAGAAGTCAAGCTCTGCAGTGATTATATATTAAACTTCTAGGCCTTTGGGCATTGGATTCGATATAAGTATATCATTTGAGAATAAAGTTATAATTGGATATTTGTAACTAATTTGGAACAACTGGACAAATGAATATATATATATATATATATATATATATATATTTAAAACATTTTCTTATTATATTTCAAACATACCGGTCGGTTCGAGTTCTGCGGTTTAAGCAAAAGAGAAACCAAACCAACCCAATTCATAAATGGTCTGGTTCGGTATTGAACCGGCTTTCAATTTTTAAAGTTAAAAAAACCTTAACCAAACCATATTTACCGGTCGGTTTTGACCTGTTTGTACCATGTTTTACACACCCATAGTCAATGTGGCAAGATTAATTATTACAAAATCTTATCAAATTTACCGATAGGATCTTTAAATGCCACGTGTCGTGTTGTGATCAACTCTCTAGATTTCCAATTATGCATACGTGACAGTTCTATCTTTAGCTTCAAATCTCAATAAAAAGAGTGGTTTCAGATGCATATCTCACTACCTCCTCTATTTCCTCTCTAATTGTTAGTTCAAGTCTTCAAGACCATGAGAGGTTAATATCTAGAGAGTTACTTATTGTCACATTGTTTTCTTACCTGAACTACTATTCTGTATATATGGTATGAAGCTAACCAATTCAATTTAGGTTCAGAAATTCTGATCGATCACGGTGTTTGTATTTCAGTCCTGCAAAGAATGTTGAAACTGGGAATTTGGGGAATACCTTTACGAAAAAAGCTACTGCAGGTCAGCTATTCTTCACCCGAAAATTCCATAGCAATTTTCCTTTGCATACGTTGTACATTGTTCTATCCATGGGTTGTGGGAAACGGTTCAGTATAAGTTCTTTTGAGCTTTCCAAAATCGTTTGTTTGTTGCAATGATTGATAAAAATAATGATGGAGGAGACCGCTGACAAAGCTAGCTAAAAGAGGCAGCTTAAAGTTAAGGAGTAGGGTCCAAGTGTCCAACCATCTTTGAATGATTGACCATTTAGATAAAAACTACTATTGTTGACTGGAAACTAGCAGCCACCATGTGTGTGTCTAGTACTTATGATTAGAAGCACCAGCGAAGACTTGTATTCCTGCCTATATAGGCCAAAACAACACTGTTCTTAGCCTTTTTGTTTTTTCTCTTTACTCTCCAACTCTGGATATTACAATCCATGGCTATTGGAGAGGCTTTTCTCTCTGCCTTTCTTCAAGTTCTGTTTGATAGATTGGCTTCCCATGAATTTCTAGGCCTACTGTCTGGCAGGAACTACAATAATCTGCTGGATAAGTTGAAGATCACCTTGCTGACGGTTACTACGTTGCTTAACGATGCTGAGGAGAAGCAGTTTTACAATACTGCAGTGAAGAAGTGGCTGCACATGACTAAAGATGCTTTATATGATGCAGAGGATATACTCGATGAGCTGGCTAGTGAAGCTTTGGCATTTAAGATGGAAGCTGAATCTCATACCAGCACGAATAAGGTATGGAATTGGAACCCTATTTCCACCCCTCGCAGTCCATCTACTAGAGGGATAGAATCTAAATTGATGAAGATAATTGAGAGGTTAGAGTTAATTGCCAAATATAAAAATGTTCTAGGCTTGAAGGACAATGTTGGGGGGAGGTTGTTTGGCTTTAGGCTTAGATCACCAACAACTTCGTTGGTGGATGAATCATGTGTTTATGGCAGGGGCTATGATAAAGAGAAGATAATTCAACTTCTTGTACAGGAGGAGCCAACAAGTAGTAAAGTTGGTGTAGTTCCTATAGTGGGCATGGGTGGTATTGGAAAAACAACTCTTGCGCAACTGGTTTACAATGATAACATAGTGGACATGCATTTTGATTTGAAAGTTTGGATATATGTATCTAGTCACTTTGATGCTGTGAGGGTGACAAAAACAATGCTTGGGTCAGTCCATTCAGAAAAAGTTGATCTTGATGACTTAAATTTGCTTCAAGTTTGTTTGAAAGAAAAATTGGCTGGGAAGAGGTTCTTGCTTGTTTTAGATGATGTTTGGAACAAAAGAAATAATGATTGGGATCTCTTGTGGATCCCTTTGGAAGTAGGGAAAACTGGAAGTAAGATAATAGTCACAACGCAGAATAGTGATGTTGCCTCAAGCATGGGTACTGTACCAGCTTATCATTTGAGCGGTTTATCATTTGAAGATTGTTGGTTATTGTTCATGAGTCAAGCATCGGAGAACAGAATCATTGATGTTAATTTTCAGGCCATTGGCAAGGAGATTGTGAGAAGGTGTGATGGTTTGCCCTTGGCAGTGAAAAGATTTGGAATCCTGTTGCGGTCTAGAACTCAAGAAGATGAATGGCAAGACATTTTAAATAGGCCAATATGGGATCTACCAGATGATGAAAGTAACATTCTTCAAACTTTAAGCTTAAGCTATCATCACCTTCCTGCACATTTGAAGCCTTGTTTCGCATATTGTTCCATTTTCCCAAGAGAATTTGAACTAGACAAGGATTCACTTGTTTTATTATGGATGGCTGAAGGTTTTCTTCAGCAACCTAAAGGAGGCAAAAAATTGGAAGCTGTGGGTGGTGAGTATTTTCATGAGCTAGTATCCAGATCATTCTTTCAACAGTCTGTTCACAACAGATCACGGTATATAATGCACAACCTTGTGCAAGAGCTAGCTCAGTTTGTTTCTGGAGAATTCTGTTTCAGATTGGAGGACAAAGTTGAGGACAGTGATGAACACAAAGCTTTTGAGAAGGCTCGTCATTCTTCCTATGTTCGTCGTCAACGAGAGGTAACAACAAGGTTTGAGTCCTTCAGCAGACTTGAGCACTTACGGACCTTCCTTCCATTGGATTCAACAGATGGAATTGGAGTCAGCTATTTGGCTAAGAAAGTCCCTAATGACCTGCTGCCCAAGTTACGATGTTTACGAGTGCTATCTTTCAGTGCATGTCGTATTACTGAACTGCCAGATTCACTTGGCAATTTAAAACATCTACGCTATTTGAACCTTTCTCGCACTGCAATAGAAGGGTTGCCTGATTCAATGACTATGCTTTGCAATTTACAGACATTGATATTAACAGAATGTCGCTCTCTCACTGAGTTGCCAGCAGGGATGGGGAACCTAACAAGCCTACGCCATCTTCATATCAATGGAAGCAGACTAAAAGAGATGCCACCTCAAATGTGTAGATTGAAGAATCTTCAAACCCTGTCAAGTTTCATGGTTGGTAGAGACAGAGGATGGGGAATTAGAGACTTGAAGGACATGGTGCAACTTAAAGGCTTGCTTCTCATTTCTGGATTGCAGAATGTTGATAATTTTGTAGATGCAATGGAGGCTAATCTGAAGGGAAAACAAGGACTTGAGCACTTGGTGTTCGAATGGAGTGAAATTTTTGACCATTCACTCAATGATAACATGCCAAAAATTCACAGAAACCTAGAAGATCTCAGCACCAGAGGCCGAAGTGTTACAAGATTTCCTAGTTTCAAGGAAACCATGGAGGCTTGTGAATTGGAACTGACAAACAATGTGGATATTTCAAGAAATGAAGGAGTTGAAATGATTGTACTTGAGATGCTGCAACCTCATAAAAATATAAAAGGAGTCACAGTAAAAGATTATGGAGGCACAAGATTTCCTAGTTGGATTGCATCCCCATTGTTCTCCAATATCATATTTTTGAAGTTTACTGATTGCAGGAAGTGTATAGAACTACCAGCACTTGGGCAACTACCCTCACTAAAAGATCTCATTCTTGAAGGGATGGAGGGCGTAAAAAGTATAGGTGCTGGGTTTTATGGGAATTGTTACTCTCCTATCCTTCCATTCCCGTCATTGGAAACTCTAAAGTTAGACCGGATGATAAACTGGGAGGACTGGTCATCTTCTGGGGTTGAAGGTAGGGAAGACTTTTGTAGCCTGCAGAAGATTGAAATTCTGAACTGTCCAAAGCTTAGAAGTTTTTCACAACACTTTTCTGCCTTGAGAGAAATGAGAATCAAGTGGTGTGAAGAACTGATTGCTCTTCCATGCCTTCCAAATACTGACAATGCCTCAGGACAAGGCATAGAATTCCCTTGCCTCCTGGAACTTTCTATAGGAACATGCCCCAAGTTGAAGAGATTGCCCACTCTCTTTCCTTCTCTGAAAGTACTCGAGATAAATGGATGTCAAGAACTAGAAGAACTGCCGAAGCTCCCTTCCATCCATGAGTTGGAACTTAAAAACTGCAATGAAGGGGTACTACAAAGTATAGTTGGACTTGCCTCAGTTACCTGCTTGCGTTTGAATCAAATTCCCAATCTGAAATGTCTACTTGAAGGGTTTCTGCAACACTTGACGGCTCTTGAAGAGTTGAAAATTGCAGATCTAAGTGAGATCACCACTTTGTCTAATGATATTGGATTGCAAAACCTCTTGCACCTCAAGCACTTGGAAATTTCGGAATGTCCATTCTTAAAAGAGCTACCACAGTGCTTGAACAAACTCTCCTCTCTTAAGGAGCTTAGAGTCTGGAGATGTCCCTCGCTTGTATCATTTCCAGACACAGGCTTTCCTTCCACACTTAGAGGCCTTGAGATCAAGGGTTGCGAGGCTCTGCAGTTCCTACCAGAGTGGAAGATGCACGGTAATAAGTGGTCCTCTCCGTTTGAGTATTTGGTAATTGAAGATTGTTCTTCTCTGAAGTCTTTACCAGGAGGAAAGCATCCTAGTACACTTAAGCACATTGAAATCCAAAACTGCATAAATTTGGATTCCCTCTCACATGACATGATTCAAAATAACACTTGTCTTGAATTCCTCAACATTTCTGGGTGTCATTCTGTCATGTCCTTTCCAGAAGGTACTTTTGGGCTCCCTGCAGTCACATCTGGCATGGTGATGAACCTTAAACAACTCATCATCAACAACTGCACCAAACTCAAGTTGATACCTGAAGGTCTTCACAATCTTATCCATCTCAACAACTTAGAAATTGCTGAGTGTCCACTCCTCGAGGCTATTGCAGAATTTGGCCTGCCAACCTCCATGCTGCAGTCGATCAAAATCTCCAAATGCCAAAGCCTTGAGTCCCTGCCAAATCGTATGTACAGCCTCACATGTCTTCAAGAACTCTGTCTAGAAGGTTGCTCCAATCTTGTGTCATTTCCAGAGGGTGGCTTGCCTACCAATCTATTGTCACTTTCGATATTGGATTGCGAGAAACTCTTACCAACATTTGAGTGGGGATTGCATGGGCTCACATGTCTCACCAACCTCACCTTTGGCGGTTGTGAAGCTCTGGTATTGTTCCCAGAGGACTGGTTGTTGCCCACCACTTTATCCTCTCTTCAACTTCAGCGATTGCCAAATCTTGAATCCCTTCCGAAGAGACTGAATGATCTCACCTCTCTGGATAGTCTGGAGCTATCAGAATGTGACAGACTTCAAACCTTTTCTGAAGAGGAGCAACCAAAGATGCTTCAGAATTTTGAAATTTTGGGATTTCCTCTGACTAGTGGTTTTGTCTAAACAGGATACAGTTGTGTTTACATGGTTGTATGTATATAATTCCGACTTCTTCAACTAATCTAGCTCAGGCCAATGTATCAAATTTCATCTCGCATATATAATATACGTATACATTTTCTTTTTACAGGTATCACAATATTGTAAAATGCTGCTTAATGGTAACATATATGCCATTTGAGTTACAATGTTAACAGAAACATAAGATTTAGTTAATGGCAACATACATGCAACTATGATATTAATCTTAGACGGGTTATTTACCAGATAAATAATGAATTTTTCTTTTTAAGGTAAATCCAGAATTCATATGCACAGAGCAACCTTGGTTCACCTCAGCCGTTGTTAGCAATGCGGCAGAATCACTAGTTGGGGGCTTTTGTGTTCTTTACCAGTTATTATGAATGGGGATGAACAAGGTTAGATTGACCCTTTTGGCGCCATCCATGAATCAAAACTCTCTCACCATAAATTAATGAAATACCCCATTGGAACATTTGTTTTGGGGGGGGGGGGGTGTTAACAGACATACCTAATTGTTCAAGAGGTAACAAAGCAATCAGTGCTGGCACTAATAGCAATTTAGCACTACATTAAATTTTACACCAATGAGGCTGACTAAACCTTTATAAAACACAGAAATCTCTTGTAATGTGGCTAACAGAGCTAATTTCATTGTTACAATTTTGCTCGTTATCATTTGTAAAACAAAAGCAAAAATGAGCAGAAGAAATTTCAACATGTTTTTGGTTATACTTGATTAAATTCCATCTCGCTACATCAATTCTGGGCTGCAATACTAGAAAAATAAGCAAAAAGGAGCAGATACAACTTCAAGAAAATTTTCTTGTTTTGCTCAACCTAAGCAATCTCAGTGAGTAAATACGACGCTGATGTAACATAACTATGTGCTGATTTACAGGCAAAACAAGATATCCTGAGAGAGAGCTATAGCTGACGGGAGAAATAGTCTATTGAGGTGTTTGCCCATGTGGTGGTGGCCCTGGTGGAGGCTGAGGCATACCGGATTGACCCCTGGGTTTCAACTGCAATAAGCAAGACATGGACACATTAGCTTCTACCGAGTAATGTTGTAGTTTTTTTGAAATAAATTAATGTTGTAGTTTACAATAGGAATGCTACTTGTCCATCTTTTCCACCCAATTTTGTTTTCTTTTCCCAAAACCACAGGGCCAGGGGCGGATCCACTTGAAGGGCTGAGCGCAACCCAAAATTCAGTCAAAAAGTTATGTAATATATGTGCCCATTTTCCATCAGACCTGTGTTGGTTCAGTTGGCCAAGTGTTGGTGTTATTTTGCTGTTCCCACTTCCAAGCTTGGTCCGAGTCCCATTTACCCTTTTGTTCCTGTTTCTTTGGTTTTTTGCTCTTTCCCTTTTTTCTTTTCTTTTGGGGAAAAAAATATAGACATTATCATAAGGCTCATTCTAAATTTTTGTACCTAATTTTTAGAAACTATTATATTCATACTGCAGTACCCAATCTAACCTAATTTTCGTATACGCACGGCGTTAACTCTTTTAACAGCTGGCATAATTTAAGAGATATTTTGATCACTTCCCGTCTTAACTCAGATTTTTTTTTTTTTTAAATATTCTTTTTCCTCTCTATTTTTTAAACCCAGCAGCTTTTATCCTAAATAAAAATAAAAAAAGAACTTCTTCTCTATCTCTTCTTCTTCCCCGAATCCCCCGATAAAGTCTCAGGCATTTGGTACGGACTTGTGATGATCTCTCTCACCGTGCTTGGGGTCGTCAGCCAGAAATTCAAAATCCAAAATCGGGTACTACCTTCTTTCGCCGAGAACACGTTCTTCAAAAACGAGCTCCATGTATTTGAATCTGGGTTCTTGGTCGGGCTCTGTTCTGTGTATCTTTGTAAAATTCGGGTCTGGATTCAGGGATTTTGGTGATAGGTGCTAATTTATCGTGTGGTGTTTCGGACATGGAGGCAATCTTCAATCTTCTTCTGGTCTTCTGCTTTGAGTGGAAGCAAAGAGAGAATCTCTCTCCCTTCAGTTGACTGGGTGTTCTCGACCCATTCTTCACTCCGGCTTCGAACCCAAGTCAGAGCTCACTCCAAGTGCGACGCCTGAATAGCTGGAGCAATTCCCTCACTGGCATCACCCTTCCATCTGGACGGGAGCTTCGCCGGCAGGAAGCTCAAACTGATTTGGGCTGGCCCCAAATCTTCTCTCTACACCCTAAACAGATCGCCTGCAATTCTTTCCTTTTTCCCTCTAATTAACCACATTTATGGGAATCAAGTTGGCCTCCAGTTTCATTTCAATGAATCACCACGACAGTGGTCAAGACCGGCGGACTTCGATCTGCTTTTGATCAGCTCCATAGAAATGAGTTCACACGCCCACGCGCCACCACTACAGACATTCAATTGAAGTCCCAGACTCGGGTTCTCCAACAAGACCTCAAGAAATCCTGGAAGTGCAAAATGGAACTCGGGTTCTGATTTCACCCACGGTATGCAACAAATTGAAGAGAGAGAATCGGAGACCAAAGAGGCCATGAGAGGAGGGAGATGGGATCTGCGACTCTGCTTTGGTGGAGGAGACAGATAAAGAAATGACCCAAATACCGTTCTAAAATCAGCAAGTTAACATCGTAATGGACGGCGGCTATGTATGTTGGGTTGGGTTGGGTTGGGCTGGTTATTTGGAGTATTGATAGTTTCACAAAAGTTGGGATATGAAAATTTAGAATGCACCATAGTTGGAATACTGTTTATATATTTTTTTGCCCTTTCTTTTGTTACAAACATACAATTGTTTAAGTGTTTCTATTAGTATTTCTTAATAGTTTCTTAACTTAACAGCAAATCTTGCCTGTTTTTGTCTTTATCCATTTTCTTCTCTCCTTTTTGTTCAGTTATAACATTTTCTATTAGTATTTTTTTTTAAATATCTTATAAAATCTAGTCTTAAAATTCTTGAAAACAATTATCGATGAAAAAAAAATTTTCCTTATAAGCAAGTGTAAAATCTGCATTTTGGATCCGCCACTGCACAGGCCACTTGATATTCACGTGTAATAACCAACTTGAAGAAATGACAATGTGGCAGACTATAATGTGAGAATGCTTTGGTAAAAATAGTTGCGCTCTATAGCAGCATTCTCGTGAAAGTTTCTCTGCCGTAGATATTTAATATTATGATGCAGTAACAACTGAAAATATATGAGAATTACTAAGGGATCTGGTATCAATCCATTCCAACATGGTCAGATCACAGTTACTTATGTAGAGCAAGAAACAATATACATTTTTAACAAAAATGCAGAGTTTCAAAACCATAAACAAAAGCTCCTGCAATCCACATATGTCAAACCAGAAGTGATACAATATATATTAATGTGTATCAACAAGAATACATATATTAGGTCCTACTGAATGTTTCTAAAACCAGAAACTCAAGCAACTTCTCTGTACACTGAAAGCTTATAATTTGTTGCTTGTGAACTGTAACATCATGCTATATGATTTTAAGCCATCTGAAAGCAAGTATAACTTCAAAAACTAAAATGACAATTTTCAGAATATTCAACAAAGCTGCAGCAATAACCAAGATATGAAAATACCTCAAAATTTTATTGATAACAATAAACTGTCATTACAAATATAAGTTATGACAAAATAAAATTAAAAATCACAACTGAAAAAATTACAAGAACTCAGAAACATTAGAATTTTAAATTGCTCCAACTAGACCAACTTCCACTGAACCTAAGCATCTAGACTAGCTAAAATTCCAATGCTTGCTGTATGCTTCTAGAATGTATCCATTGATAAGGCTTTGGTGAAGGGATCTGCAAGCTGTGAATTTGTGTCAATACTGAAAATAGCTATCTCACCATGCTTTGCCCTTTCTCTAACACTATAATACTTTAAATCAATATGCTTGGAATTATTTGATCTTTTACTGTTCTTGCTGAAGAAAACAGCAGCCTCATTATCACAGTAATCACAAGTGTGTCAGCCACAATGTGACTTAATATCTTGGTCTGCATCAAAAAATTTCTGATCCAAAGCCCTTCACACACTGTTTCATATATTGCAATATATTCAGCTTGCATAGTGAAGGTTGAAACCAGAGTTTGCTTCATGGTTTTCCAAGCAACTACACCTCCTGTAAGCATGAATACATATCCACAAGTTGACTTCTTAGAGTCTGGATAATTCCCTGCAAAATCAGAATCTGAAAATCCAACAAGCTTCATATCCTCCACTTGTCTATATACAAGCATATGACTTTCAGTTCTCTGCAGATATCTCAATACTTTCTTTCCAGCCACCCAATGTTCATGGCATGGATTGGATTGAAACCTTGACAATATCTCTACTGCATAAGACAAATCTGGCCGAATGCAGACTTATGCATACATAAGACTTCCAACAAGTCTTGCATAAGGCTTTGACTCCATATTTTATTTTTCAACATCACTTTTGGGACTCTATTTCTTGGTTAACTTATTCCCCCTTGGACATGGGAACTTCTTCAGTTGCACACTTTTCCATACCAAATCTCTTCAAAATTTGGTAACATAATTCTATTGAGATAATCCAAGTAATCTCTATCCCCGATCTCTTTTGATCTCAATACCTAGTACATAGGAACTTTTACTTAGCTAAGATTATACTCAGGTTCACAATTTCTCTCCATGACTTGAATGTGTTGTTGAACACTGTAGATGCTTTGCTCATGTTGATTTTGAGTCAAAATTTGTGACAAAAGATGAAGATCTCTTAGATATTTTGTTGAATCTTCTCATAACATAATAGATTGATAAAAAAATTGATTGTTGACTAGATAAGAGTGAATCAGTGCAATTGTATAACCTAGATTTGTTGCATAATTGAAGATCTGTTTGTCACACAACCTGTTGCTAGATATTTGTGAATATGTGACCTTATATAACCTGAATTTGTGATATACTTGAAGATATGGCTGTTACACAATCTGATATCAACCCATTGTTGAGAATGATCACTGTCCGTCTCTCTAAGAGCAATTTTGTTAAGTGGAGTTTTTAGTTCCAGTTAGTACTCGAAGGAACTGGCCTATTCTACTATTTTGATGGTTCATATCCATGTCCTCCTCAGTTTTCTATTTCTGAGGATGGTGATGTTACTAGTGAGATTACTAGTGCCTACAAATGTGGAAGAAAAATGACAGGGCCCTTCTTGGCCTTCTGATGGCAACTCTTGATGATGACATAATGGATATCATTATGTAAGTCTACTAGAGATGCTTGCCTTGCCTTGCTTGAGAAGTTTTCCACTATGTCTAGAGCTAACATAATTAAGCTCAAAACTGATCTTCAAACCATCAAGAAGGGAGCTGATATTGTTGCAAGTATCTCCTGCGCATTAAACATGCCAGAGATCAACTTACATCTGTTGGAATAGCTATGACGGATAAGGATATTGTGGTTGTCACATTAAATGGGCTACCTGATGAATACTCTATGATCAAGACTGTCATCAGGGGAAGAGACACACCTATTTCACTGAAGGACTTTAGAGCTCAGCTATTAGCTGCAGAAAGAGACATTGAAAGTCAGCTTGTACCAATCAACTTCATGTCTACTATGGCAATACCAGCAACAACTCCAACTTCTATGGAACCAATGACAATGGAAGTCATCTTCTAACAACTACAGTGCATATAAAGGAAAGACTGTATGGAATGGAAATGATTCAAAGGGCAGCTGGTTTAACAATTCCAAATCAACTCAAGGTGACAACCGTGGTAGTTTCAAGAGCTATATTGGTGTGGAATGCCAGATCTGTGGGAGAAAAGGACATGTGGCTGCCAACTGCTATCAGAATGCTATCTACCAAATTTGTGGCAAGAAGTGACATATTGCAAGCAAATGCTTCCAAAATTCTTTAAACAACTCCACTGCTGAATTTAGAAATAATGCTGGTGCATCACCTGAGTGTCAAATATGCAGTAAGAAAGGGGACACTGCTATAAACTGCTTTTACAGAAGCAACAATATTCCTAGTGATCATCCATCACACTCTGTGGTCATTTGCCAAATCTGTGGGCTCAAGGGCCATGCTGCTCTTGACTGTCATTATAGGAGTAACTATGCTTTCCAAGGAGCTGAACCACCATCCACTCTCACTGCTATGACTGCACATTCTGGAAACAGTGGTTGAAGTTCTTCCAATTCTCAAAACATTGATTATGAAGTGTGGATTGGTGATATTGGTGCAACTCATCACATGACTTCAAATCTCAGGAACCTCTCTATAGCTCATCCATATGAGTCAAGAAACTTAATTTCTATTGGTAATGGACAAGGTTTGAGTGTCAAACACATTGGTGCTACCAAACTTGCACTTGCTAAGCACACCTTTCACTTGAATAATGTTCTTCATGTTCCAAGTCTAGCTGTGAATCTTTTGTTATTCAACAAGCTGTGTAAAGATAACCATTGTGGATGATATTGATATATGTGTGCAAGACAAGGCATCAAAGGCACTACTCTACAAAGGAAAGATTAATGGGGATGGGTTGTTCCTGTTCAAAAAACCAAGACTCTCTCATTCATTTCACCCTTCTCAAACAGCTTTTGTTAGTGCAGCTGTCAAATCATATCATTGGCATCATAGACTTGGTCATCCTACAGCTGAAGTTGTGTCTAAAATGCTAGCTTTGTCTCAGGTTAAGTTCAGTAATGATAGTACTTCCCACATTTGTTCACACTGTCTTAGTGGCAAAATGCATAAATTGCCCTTTACTGAGTTTGTATCACAGTCTATTTTACCATTTCAAAAGATCCATTATGATCTATGGGGTCCTGCTCCCTATCTTTCCATTGAAGGTTTCAAATACTATGTAACCTTCATTGTTGCTTATACAAAGTTTGTGTGGCTTTATCCACTTACCAATAAATCTGATACGTTAGCTACTTTTGTCAAATTCTATGCTTTTGTCTCTACTCAATTTCATTGTCACATTCAGTCCCTTCAAACTCATGGGGGAGGGGAGTATAATAGTACTGCTTTCAAACATTTTCTTGTTGAAAAAGGCATTATTCATTTTATCACCAGTCCATACACTCCTCAGCAGAATGGGGTTGCTGAAAGAAAGAACATACATATTGTTGAAACTTGCATTATTTTGATGTCTGGTGCAAAACTTCCTAAACCTTTTTGGTTTCATGCTGTCTCTCATGCTGCTTTTCTCATTAATCGTATGCCATGTCAGTCCCTGTGCATGTCTTCTCCCTTCATTAAGCTTTTTGGTCATGCTCCTGATCTAAGTTCTCTTGTAACCTTTGGTTCTGCATGTTATCCCTATCTCAGGCCATATTCATCTAATAAACTAGATCCTAGAATTTTCCAATGTGTCTTTCTAGGTTGTGCTTTTGGCTATAAAGGAGTATTTTTCTATTGCATTGAGAAACATAAGCTGTATATGTGTAGACATGTTGTCCATGATGAGAATGTTTTCCCATTTTCTAAGTTTAATGTCTCCTCATCTAGTTCTCTCCCCACTGCTACATCCTCAGTCACTCACACTGTTTCACTCTCCTCACCACCATCACACACTGATTCTCCTTTACCTTCCCCTACTCCCCAAGAAATGATGCATGTCCTCACACCTAGTCAACTGCAAGTGATCTTACCTTTTGGACCTGAGTCTCAGCCATCTACTGGGGTGCCCTCTATGGCCGATTTTGTTGGGGGGGGGGGGGGGGGGGGGGGGGATACAGTGGCTATTCTTCTTCTGATTCTGGTGTTGCTGATACTGACAATTTTGATAACTCTACACATAGCAATTCTGAAAATGAAAATAGCAATTTAGAAAATGTGCATGAAAACTCTGGTAATCCAAATGATAATTCTGGTAGTTCAGAATCTAATAATGCTCAAATTGACAGTGTTGGTTCTCAAATGGATGATCTTCCTTTGGAGTTACAATTTGTTAATGATCCTGCACAAGCCTACAACAATCATTCCATGTAGACTAGGGCCAAGAATGACATTGTGAAAAAGAAATCTTTTCATGAGTACTGTGCATACTCCTGTATTGTTCAACAGAATTTACTTGATGAGTTTGCATACTTCAGTGGTTTGTCAACTGTTCTTGATGTTCGCGATCCTGTTGAACCAAAATATTTTAAGGCTGCTGCTGGAATTCCTGAGTGGGACTGTGCAATGAATGAAGAAATTGAGGCTCTATAGAAACAAGGTACATGGATCCTTGTTCCTGTGCCTCAAGGTAAGAACATTGTTGGGAGCAAGTGGATTTGCAAAATCAACAAAAATCTTGATGGAAGCATTTCCAGGTACAAAGCATTTCTAGATCGAGATCGTATATAGATATGCTTTGCTTGTTATCATACAGATCATCTTCAACTAACCAAAAATTCAAGTTAACTTTTGGAGGCTTTTAATATGAGCTTTCTGCATATGTATACACTTCGGGACATGGTCTTAGAGGTCAAGGAGGATATATTCTAAATAAATAGCACTCCTTTTTTTTTTTTTTAATCAATTGACAACTCTTTATTAATTAGGAGAAAACTCCTTCTCAATTACATAGCATTCCCTGTTTAGTACCATTCCAATATGAACTATCCGTAATGAGGAATCATACTTAAAATGAGGACGTCACCCAATCTATTTGAATGCATTTCAATAATTGAAATCATATATATGTTTACCCAGTTACTTTTGGCGAAATCATCCATCCAAGACCTCAACCAGATTGAAATTCGCTCATTCTGGTCATTTAATGCATACACATACATGCACATTGTGATAAAACTAGTCGAGTTTGACTCATCTCCAATCCATGAACATGAGCTAAAAATGAAGCAGATCATCAATTATTTGATTAAAAGCCAGGATGAGACCATCCTCTTTAAAGAGGAGATTCGATCGCATAGTATCTTATTACAATTCCAAGTGCTATAAGCTACACATGCAGCTATGACTTAGGGTTTCGTTGCACCTTACGGTTTCGTTGACTGCTCTTCACATGGCTGCTACATATGCGATCTGTCCTTGGTCTTTCTTGGATGATGGGGTCACAACAAAGAGATCCTAAACATCTGTGGTTCGCAAGTCTTCCATTCCCATTGTGGATTTACCAGCGCCAATTGTGAAAGATGGGAAGGCTACTGTTATGACATCTGAGGAAGCTTATCAGTCTGGGCTGGATAAGTTTAAGCATATATTACTTGGTCACCTGCAATTGGCCGTCGGGGATAAGCCATATTCTCCACCCGATCTGCAGCGCAAGCTTGGGGCTATGTGGCGTGGTCTCGGTAATTGGAAGATCATCCCAATGGGGAAGGGATATTACTCGTCAAGTTTGCCTCTGCAGATTCACTGGCTAGGGTTTGGGCACAGGGTGCCATTGCTCTCAAGCCTGGCACGTTGAGGTTTATGAAATGGGTTCCAAATTTCTACCCAGCGAGTTAAAAGAACACGAGTGCGCAGGTGTGGATTAGACTTTCGAATTTAGGGCTGGAATTCTAGGAAGCACAGACGTTCTCCGAGATTTCCAGTGGGATTGGCGTTCCCGTGAAAATTGACCCCAACACTTTAGAATGCAAATATGGTATGTTTGCTAGGGTTCTTGTGGACGCTGATCTCTTTCCTGGCCTTCCTTTGTAGGCTGTGATCAAGTGTAAGAATGGAGAAAATTTTTCTGCAAGCGGTGGATTACGAGAGGCTTTCTGACCTTTATTCCCATTATGGTAATGTGGGACATCGTGTCACTGATTGCAAATTTGTGAAGCCCTTTGCCAAGGAACCAGAGGAGCGTCTAAGGTATGTACGAGGACGTTCACGTAAGCGTCGAGCCAAAGAATCACGAAAGAGGTTCGTTTCGCAGGTGTATGTTCCGAAGCAGCGTCCTGGTAAGGAGATTATTGTTCATGACACTCCTCCTATTATGGATGATTGTGAAGGTCTTTCTTTTGTTCAGAAGTCACTGATCATCTCGGGATATCAGAATATGGATGTCGTGGATATGTCACAGTGTGAGGAGATTTTTGCACAGCCTAATGTTATGAACTCACAATTGCAGCTTCCTATTGAGCAAGAGGACGCTCCAATTTCTGCTCTCGATGTGATAGGTTGCAGGAGCGATGAGGCTAGTCGGTTAGAGCATGTTGTAAGTACTGTGAGTGCACCTATTGAGGGTGCAACGCTGTAGGTGGTGGGTAATGTAGTTCAATAGGTAGGTCCACAGGTTGGTGCATCTATTGAAGGTGTTTCTCCACAAAGAAGAGCAACGGTGGGGATCACTCCACTTGATAGTTGGTTTGATGAAACTGAACAGGATGTTCATGTGGGTGAGTTTACAGTGGTTCAGTCTAAAGCTTAAAAAAAAAAACCAAAAGAGACAAGCGGCTTTGGCTTCCAACAGAGAAGCCTATCTTCATAGTTCTAAAAGTGTTCCTCAATGAAGATTCCTTATTGGAATTTGTGGGGTATTTCTAATGACCCTACTCAAAGTGCTCTTAGAAAGTTTGTTATGGATAATAATCCTAATGTGCTATGTATCTCGAAGCCTTTTGTCTCTTTTGATTCGATTCTGAGTAGTTTTTGGAAGTCTCTGAATTTCGTAGCATTGTGTTCAAATGACAGAGGTTCTTCTATTCCTAGTTTATGGGTTTTGTGCAAATCTTCTTTACATCATGAGGTTAACGTGTTGTCGAGGTCTGATCAACAAGTCTCTATTCAGGTGACACTTGAATCAGTTAATTGTGTACTAACCTTTGTTTATGCTTGTACACACACTACACCTCAGATGACAGTTCCTGAACTGTCGTCTGAGTGAAAAACGTTTTGTCATCTAGTAGCCTGTGGTCTGATTGATTTCGTTCAGACGACAGTTCAAAACTATTGTCTGTGTCACACTCAGACGACATATATATACTCATAACTGTCGTCTGAAAATTACCAAACTATTTTGATTTGGATAAAATATTGTCTGTTAGACATTAAGACAACAGTTCGTTTAATGATTGTTGAGAAACATTATATTACCCCAACACTTTTAAGAGAACTATGTTGTGCATAATGAATCTCAGACGACACTGTTAGGATACATTTGTTGTTTGAAATGAATCTCAGATGACACTGTTGGGATACCTCTATTGTCTGAAATGAATCTCAGATGACAATGCCTCATTTTTCTCAGTTGTACTAGATGCATTAACCATAACAGTGCCAAAATGGAATACGCCATCTAACTCAATACTCAAATGACACATTTTATTTTTTGGAGTTGCATTTTATAAATCTCATTCAACAGTTTATTGTTATATCTAATGAGTAAAATGAAATTGATTTTGTTATATCTATTGTGTGAATAAAGTTCAGACAAGATGGGTTTTGTTATATCTGTTGTATGAATGGAGTTCAAATAACATGAGTTTTGTTATATCTATTGTTTGAATGCATGTTCAGACAACATGACTTATTTGCTGTTTTAAATGTGTTGTCTGAGTGAATCTCAGACAATAGACAAAATCCTCCGAAGCTCGTGGAGGTTGAAGACTAAAGTCAGTCTAGATCGACAGAGACAGCCCACTAAGAGTGTATCGACTGAGACTGAGAGCAAGTTTAAGATTAAGGGCAAGTTCAAGATTAAAAGCAAGTTTAAGATTAACTAAGGCTGAGACCAGAAACCAAAATGAGAATAAAACCTAACCTAAACTACTCCAATTTCAATAAAATGTTATACACACTAAGTTAACACACTAAGCTGGATACTGGTAAATTTTTAAGGAATTCAGAGATTATTTGCTATGCTAATTAATTCAAAGAAAACAGAGCACAGAAACCTGCAAAAACAGAAACATTGCTGCAACTTTCTGAGAGCTTTATCAAAGTACAAAGATAAAGAGATAGGTATGCAACTTTCATTACTATCAGGTCATGTGAATAACACCTTTAGGAAATCATTGAACTCTGCTTGCTTTCTTGCTGCATTATATCCCCATGCCTTATGTAACATCCGTCCAAGAACAAATACTTTCAGTGGCCACATACACAAATACTTTTCACAAGCATTTTCAGCTGCCATCAAGCTACATTCATCAGAAACAAAGTATTGGGATCATCAAATGAGAAAGCACATAAAAAAATTATAAAAAATAAAAGAAAAAAATTGCATCGACATAAATATATATATATATATATATATATATGCATTTAATCTGCAGGTTCATACTTGGCAATTGACATCTTACTTAATTGACATGAAAGGATACACAGAACATACCTTAGATTCATCAACCACAATGGGAAGACTTAGAAAAATAGTGCCCCAAATGCGCAATCTCAATTTCTTCATCAGTTGCAATCTTGAAATTACTCTTTTCCATCACCTGGGCCATTTCAAGATATTTTATATACTTCTGTAACTTGCCCTGCTCAGTGCTCACATGAGGGTAGTTCAAGATCTATCTCCATAGAACAATTACCTTGAACTTGAAATATCTTGAATTTGCAGCCTATGAACAACAGAAGTGCAGAATTGTCACACCCCAAACTCGGGGTATGACTCAAGGGGTTCTCAAGTAAGAGAAAGTGTGAATGAAGACCAAGATCGATACAATCTTAGCCTAAAAGTATGAAGTACTTCAGGAGGGACTTTGATTTGAAGAAAGAAATGTAAGTAACCTTAAACCAAATGAACTATATGTTATTCAAGCAACAAAATACATTATTTGAACTAGAAAACTGTAGATGAAGAACTGAAAGCTGACTCAATAGAGTTACAACGAAAGGGAGACATAAGAAGGCTATGCTGCAGGACAGTTTCTGCAAAATTCCAGCTAACTGACTTTTCTTTGGGAAGGAGCTAGGTGTTCGAACTTATTTTGTTTTGGACGAAACTTGTTGGGAGAAAGCCTTGGAATGTCCAATTTTAAAGAAAACAAAGCTGAGCGGAAATCAATATTGAAGGATGAATAAAAAATAATAACCAAAAATTATAGTTTACTACAATTTACTACAATCTGGTCTGCAGCCGAACTTCCTCAAAATAATAGTTTAACTCACTCAAGAGATAAGCTGCCAAAAATCCAGAATTTACTACAATCTGGGCCTTTGATTACGTAGCAATATGATTCACGATCCTTTCCTTCTTTCTTTTCTTTTGAACTATCTATGTTTTTAATTTCATATTGCTGATAAGCAAAGTTGTAATTGTTTAATTTCATTCATGTGTCGTAATAAAATTATAACCATTTATTTCTTTAAGACTATTTTCACTCATCAGATGTTCTCTTATTGGTGGTGGACAAATGAAAAACAAGTTCTTATCTATAGGAACTACCTATATGATGGAGTTTGTGACTTTAAAATGCAAAGGTGGAGAATTTGTTTGCAAACCTTGTAAATGCACTTGCATATATAATGCCTACATTGTTCTCTTATTGATGGTGGACAAATGAAAAACATGTTCTCATCTATTGGAACTACCTATATGATGGAGTTTGTGACTTTAAAATGCAAAGGTGGAGAATTTGTATGAAACCCTGTAAATGCACTTGTATAATGCCTACATTCTGCTCTCATTGGACATGCATTGCAATTCAGTTTGCTTTTCGTACAGAAGACCTGCATCAATGAATGCCATTTTATCAATTCTAAGCCTGTGGTAAGAAAGATGAAATCACTTCATATATTTCATGCGACAAGAACATACTTTTCCAAATGTTATCATCTGGTAGAGCAGCTCATACCTCAATATCAAAAGGATTTAGCCTATTGGTATTTAATTTATCGAAGACCAAACTTTGTTTTCGGTCTCTGCAAGATCATTTATATAAACACTATAGTGTTATCGGTAGCAAAAACCCAATGAAAAAAAGGAGAACTGAACTAAATCTGAAAGAGAAGAAGAACTTACAGGGAGAAGAGGAGGAGGAGGAGGAAGAGGGGGGGGGGGGGGGGGGGGGGGGGGGGGGGGGGGGGGGGGGGGAGGGGTGTGGGGAAGAGGTGGAGTCGTGACCTAGGAAGAAACATGAACAATTGCAGCAACCAAAGTAGCAACAATCCAATTTCAAAATTCAAAGAGATAGAAAAGAAGAACAAGGAGGGGGGAGGGTGGGGAGGGAGAGAGAGAAGAGAGTCGCGACTGAGAGAGACTGAAGAAGAGAGAAACCGTGGGGGAAAGAGAGGCGCGGGCGATAGAATTGAAAATGTCAATTATAGAATTCAAATTACTGCAATGCACACCAATATCACAAAACCCAATCAAAACCCAATTTTTTATTTTCAATCTGAAAAGTTGAAGAACATGAATCTTATATTGAAGTAAGAAAAACCAAGAAGAACTTACGAGAGAGAGAGAGAGAGAGAGATGGAGGTTGAAGACTAAAGTCAGTCTAGATCGACAAAGACAGCCCACTATGTGTATCGACTGAGACTGAGAGCGAGGTTGAAAGGGCGAGGGGGACTGAGGGTGAGAGCTAAAGTGAGTGAGAGAGAGGTTGAGAGTGACCAAGTGACCTAAATCTTTAGCTAAGGAAGGGAACACAGGTTTTCCACAAATGTTGCTAGGTTTTGAGTGGGAAAAAAAATAAATGTAATTTTTTTTTTTAAGTTTTTCAAACAACAGATATCCTTATTAGTGTTGTCTGAAGTCTCTTAAATTTACCAAAGGATCATGTGTTGGATGAGTAGAAGTGAGACAACAAGTTTAAAAAATTTATCGTCTGACTAACTCAGACGACAGCAAAAACTCATGTATCGTCTGATGACTGTCGTGTGATGAGTTATTCTAGTAGTGACGTATGGAGGATCAACGTCGTCTCTGGACTGATATTGCTTTTATCAAGGATAACTTTGTTTCTGGCCCTTAGGTTGTATTTGGGGATTTCAACGCAGTTCTTGGGGCTCATGAGAAAAAGGGTGGTGCACCAGTTTGTAAGCAATCTTGTGAGGAGTTCCAAGCTATGTCTGATATCTATGAACTTATTCATATTAACACTAAAGTGGCTGATTTTACTTGGGTTCGTCGGAGAGGTGTTAGGGGTAACGTTGAGGTAAGACTTGATCGTTGTCTAGCAAATCTTGCTTGGATGGATAGCTGGGATATGTTTGATTGTTGCACCCTTCCACGGATATGCTCTGATCATAATCCATTACCTTTTTCTAATGCTTTTGGGGCACACCAAAGCCTATTTCGGTTTCGGAAATTGTGGTTAGAGCATATTAGCTTTTATGGGTTTGTCAAGCAATGTTGGGATTCAACTACTGTGCATGGATGCCCTCTTACAATTTTGCAACATAAACTGAGAGTTTTGCGTCGAGTTCTTCGGTCTTGGAATTGGGAGGCTTTTGGTATTGTTCACAGGCGTGTTGACTCGGACCTTGCAGATCTAGTTTCTCTTCAACAACATATTTTCTGTTACTGGGGGTTCTGATGCAGATTTTACAAAGGAATGTGAACATCAGGCAAACTTGACAGAGTCTATGCACATACAAGAGATATTTTGGAAGGAGAAGTCTCGGTTACGTTGGCTATCAGAGAGGGATTGTAACTCATCTTTCTTTCATGCCATGTGTCGAGCACGCCGCTCTCACTCTTCCATAACTCTACTTAGGCATGGTGCCAGGATTGACTTGCAATTCAGAATCATATTGTTAATTATTATTCGAACTTGTTTGCTAATCATGCAGATTGCCATGATTCGGGCCTCATTACCTGTGTCATTCCTTCTTTGATGACTATTGAGGAAAATGATGCTCTAACAACTATTCCATCAGCAAAGGAAATCTTCTTGGAAATGAAGACTATGGACCCAGACAGTGCGCCTAGACCTGAAGATTTTAATGGACATTTCTTTGTTTCTTGTTAGGAGATCATGGGTGCATGTGTAATTGAGGCAATTCAATTCTTTTTTGAGCATGGTTAATTGCCCCCTTCTTTTAATTCAAGTTTCATTATTCTTATTCCTAAGGTGGATCATGTAGACTCTATGAAGCAATTCCGACCTATTGCATTGGCCAATTTTGTTTTCAAGATTATTTCAAAGATTATCCTATCAGGCTGGCTTCCATTGCTTCACAGATTATTTCTCCTCAACAACATGCTTTTGTTCCAGGGTGGAACATAGCAAACTGCACTATCACTACTTCAGAGTGTATTAATCTATTGCACTCCAAATGTCATGGTGGAAATGTTGCAATTAAATTGGACATTGCCAAAGCCTTTGATACGCTTTCCTGAGATTTCATTTTGAAGGTTTTGGAGACCTTTGGCTTTCACATTATTTTTGTTAATTGGGTCAAGTTTTATTGCATTCGGCGAAGCTTTCTCTGTTAATTAATGGGAGGTTGGTGGGTTATTTTTCTTGTGGTCGTGGAGTGCGCCAAGGAGATCTTTTATCCCCTTTCTTTTTTGCTTGCAGAAGAGGTTCTTAGTAGGGGTCTCTCTGAGTTGAGTAGTGGTCGGTTGCACCCTATTTCTTCCCCAAGGGGGACATTGGCATCTTCTCATGTTCTATTCGTTGATGATGTGATAGTGTTCTTTCAGAGAGATAAACGTAGTTTGGAGTTGGTTTTGACTTTCTTTGAGGAGTGTGTTCTTAATTTAGGTCAAAGAATTAACAAGTCTAAGTCTCAAACATTTCTCAGCAATTATCTATGGTTTGGATCTAATGATAAGCAAGGTATCCCTTTAATTGCTTGGAAAACTTGTTGTTCACCGGTGGAGGAGGGTGGGCTGGGCCTTAAGCAGTTGGTTGTTCTTAACCACTCTCTCCTTCTTAAGCGGAGTTGGGTGGTTTTTTCTTCTCCTTCATTGGGTAGTTCTTTTCTTTGAGGTCGGTTTTGCAGTAATAGAGTTTTGCGTTGTTCATATGCTAGTTCCTCTATCTAGCATGGTGTGAGGCGTTTCTTGAATTAAATTCAGGAGAACGCAAGGTGGATTATTAGCTCGGGTGCGAAAATCTCTTTCTGGCGAGATAATTTCTTGGGAAAGCCTCTTCTCCATTTTTTTGGGCCTCACACAAACATGTCTACTATTGGTGATGGATTGGTGGCAGATTTTATTCATAGTGGAGCTTGGAGTTTGCATGCGTTACTCCAGCATCATTTTCAAGACTTGTGTGAGCTAATTGAAGCAGTGCCTGTAGCGATGGTTCCCAATGAACCGGACAAATTGATTTGGTCTCCATCCTCTTCTGGTGAGCTAACATCAAAAGAGGCTTTTCATTTCCTATGTCCACATCTTCCACTCATTGATTAGGGTAAGCTCATTTGGACAAAGTTTATTATTCCTAGAATCGCTATTCATGTGTGGAAGGTCTTATGGGGTAGGGTGTTGCGAGAGGACTTGTTACAGCATCGTGGTATTTGTTTGGCTTCTCGCTGTGTTCTTTGTGGTTTTAATGAAGAGTCGCTAGTTCATATTTTTATGACTTGTCCTTTCTCTACTTAGTTATGGGATAGCTGGGTGGCAGTTTTTAATTTGACATATATGTCAGCTTCATTGTTGGATTTATTGAACCTGGGGTGTGTTGGCCGCAACTCCCAAATAAAGGAAGTTTGGCTTATTTGCTTCACCACTACTTTGCGATTTATATGGAGAGCTAGAAACAAAATGAAGCATGATAATTGTGTGGTTACTGTGGAGGCTACAAAGAGGTTAATTATTGGCAATGTTCAAGCTGCTAGTAAGCTAGCCACAGGGAGCATGCATAATTCTGTGGTTGAGCTTCAAATTTTAAAGTTTTTTGGGGTTGGCTGTCATCCTCGTCAGACTCCAAGGATCATTGAGGTTATTTGGTCTCCTCCATTTATTGGTTGGGTGAAGATTAATACCGATGGTGCATGGCAACGTGTTTTAGGAAGAGCAGGCTATGGTGAGTGTTTAGGGACTATCAAGGCTCATTTATGGGTACTTTTGCTTCTAATCCTGATATTCATAGTTCCGTCGATGCAGATATCATGGCAGTTATTCAGGCAATTGAGCTTGCTTGGGTTAGGGAGTGGAAGCACATTTGGCTTGAAGTCGATTCAGCTCTAGTTCTTAACTTCCTTCTCTCCCCCCATCTTGTTTCTTGGAGGCTTCGTGTTGCTTGGAATAATTGTTTGCACCGTATCTCGCGCATGCAATTTAAATCTTCTCATATTTTCAAAGAGGGAAACCAAGTGGCAGATGCGCTTGCTAATGTTGGTTTGGCATCGTCAGGCTTGGTTTGGTGGAATGAAGCTCTTCCTTTTCTTCTAGATCTTTGTTGACGAGACTTACTTGGTTTTCCGAATTTCCGGTTTATTTGAGTTGTAGTTTTCTTGTTGCTTTTAATCTGTGAGACTGGAGGTTAGTATCTCAATAGTTCTTCTGTTTTTGGCTAGGGGCATGGCGTTGTCCTCCCTTCTTTTGTTTGTATTATCCAACTCTTTTAATAAATCCGGTTGGGAAGCTGCCCTCTCCAATCATATTTTAGCCAAAAAAAAAAAGCTACACATGCAGCTATGCCCTTTGATCAAGTTTGCAAAAACAAGCACAAATCTTAGATTAAGTTACATTAGATTTCACATTAGAAGTTTATTATATAGCTCACTTGTTGTAGTATAAATGTATTATACTATGTATGTTTATATCATGTAACAAATACTTAAGTGTATAGATAGGTACTTGAGTGTATGAAGACTTATGTAACATGCTTTACCAAGGGGCAACAAGCATGGCAGAATTCATCATTGAGATTGTTATCATTTTGCTTTTCTCTTTAAGATTTCACACTACAATGTATTCCTATAAATATCCCATTGTATGAGATGAATAAACACACTTGAAATCTCCATTCTCTCTGAAACATTACTCTCTCTCTGTTAATTTAGCTTGTTCTTAAACACGTTATCAGCACGAAGTTGCTCTAGAATTAGAATCGAAAATTGACAAGAGGAGAGTTCATCATCAATCGAAGTCATTTTTCCAAACCTACAAAAAAACTCTAGCTCATATCAAAGCCCTTGATTCCAGAAGTCCTGAACTGACCTCAGAACCTGCCAGAACCGGCCAGAAAATGCCTGAACTGGCCGCCGGAAGATTTGTGCATGAACCGGACCACTGCCGAGTCCTGTCGAGAGTTGCCGAGAGCTGCCGAACAGCTGCGCAGGAGCTGCCGAGAGCTACGAGAGCTGTCGAGAGCACCTGCCGAGAGCTGCCGAGACCTGTCGACAGCACCTGCCGAGACCTGCTGAGCACCTGCCGAGACGTTATGCAGCAACTGTCGAGACAACTGCCGAGCAGCTACCTACAGATCTGTCGACAGATCTGCGGGGCAAGTTTCCGACGACTTTTCCGGCTACTTTTCCGACATTTTTCCGGTGACTTTTCAGGCGACTTTTCGGACGATTTTCTCGATTTTTCCCAGCGATCCTTCCAATCACCTCCGATAACTTTTTCCGGCCAAATTTTCCGGCAACACTATTTCAAGGTATTTTTTACTAAAAGTTCCCGTTTTTGAGTTTTTATTCATTTGTTCTCCTTTTTCCTTTTTCTCAGGAATTTACAATCAAAAGCGGAATTATAGAAATTCACGCCAAACGAACTAAGAGCGTTCGTAATCAATGAACTAAGAGTGTTCATAATGATTCATGGAAATTGATTTCTTGGTAGCATAGCTCGGAAATCTTATTATTTTTCGTGGAAGTTTAAATTCCGAAACTAATATTTTTTTCTTATCTTCAAGGATGTCGAATGAACCTAGACTCGATTTTCAAATCCTTGACTCAACAGGTTAGGATTACCATAGCTGGAAAACCGACGTTGAGAACCATCTCACATCGAAAGGGATATTGCCAATTATTCATGCACCAGACGCGAGTCTTGTGTTCCCAAGAACACCGAAAAAGCATGCACAAGCAATCATCTTGATGCGACGCCATATGGACAAAGCACTTAGATTAGATTACATGTCCATCACAGATGCAAAGGATCTATGGGGGGCGCTAGCAGAGCGCTTTAACAATATCCAAGATTCCCTCCTCCCTGACTTAAAGGTTCAGTGGAATGATGTACGCTTCTCCGACTTCAAGTCTATTGCTGAGTACAATTGAGAAGCTCTTCGCCTCAAAGCCGTGTTGAGGTTCTGTCAAAAACCCCTCACAGAAGAAGAGCTAATTGAGAAAACTCTCTCCACCTTCCCCGTTGCAGCAATTTTGCTATCAAAGTAATATCACACTGAAGTAAATGCTGGGCAAATTAAGAGGTTCAATGAGCTCATTAATGTTTTTTCGGATGCTGAAAAGCACGATAACATTCTCGTAAAGAATTATAATTCAAGACCCGTTGGAACCAAGAGCGTTATTGAGGCAAATTATATTGCACCAAGAGATGGCGGAAGGAGCGGTACCCTAGCAATAGGGGACATGCGTACCCTAATAATAGGGGACATGAAGGACGAACAAGTCCAAATAACAATTGTATTAACTCATTCTCATGTGGTGTACCCAATGAAGTATGATGTCTAGGAAAGTAATTGAGATCGGAGTATTTAAGCGAGCCTTGCTGCACCAACATCTCTCTACTTTCCTGGTCATATTTTATTGGAATTACCAAACGGATTGAGTGACAACAATTTGTCTACAGTTTGATTTTTGGAATAGACTTATGAAAAACTTTGATGTAATCATTGGCTATTTTTCCTATTAATAAAGTATCGCATTATCATTCAATGTCATGGACATGTGTTAATATTTAGAACTTTATTCTTTTTCAGTATGTTTTTCGGAGAATTGGAATGCCTTTTTGATAGTGGCACCACACATACTATATTGCGACATAGGCAATTATTTTTATGGATGACACCTAGTCGATCTTCAGAACTACGATGACAGGACCATCACAATTGATGCATAGTCGACGACCAGCTCAATTTTTGTTACCAACTGGCACAAATATTAATGTCGCCGAAGCTCTATATGCTCCAAGGGCTGGAAGAACCCTATTAAGCTTTAAAGACATAAGAGCCAATGATTTTCATGTGGAAACACATTGTGAGAATGGACAAGAGTTCCTTCACATTACCTCTAAAAACTACGGAAATACACGAGTATTAGAGAAACTTATGTGTCGCTGTAGTGGATTGTATGCAACCACTATTAGAGTCATTGAATCCAACCATGTCATGAATGAAAATTTATGGGATCCTGACACACACAGGCTTTGGCACAACCGTTCGGGACATCCAGGTCATGATATGATGCACCGTATATTAAAAACTTCACACGGACATCCATCCTTCAAAACGAAAAGAAGTACGAACTAAACATTGGTCCAAAGAGTTACTTCTAAAGCATATCATTCATTTTGCAAAGCTTGCTCTTTAGTAAAGGTTGGATCAAGACCATCCTTTACTCTTTAGTAAAGGTAGGATCGAGAGCATCCTAGCACAAATCATTAAGTTAAGGGTCACCACCCTGATGATCCTATTAAGTTAATTCGTCTTGATAATGGTGGAGAGTTTACATAAAAACTTTTGATGATTCTTGCATGTCCATTGGGATTGAGGTTGAACACCCTATCCCTCATGTACACACCCAAAATGGACTCGCAGAAGCTGCCATTAAAAGACTTCAAATGGTTGCTAAAGCATTGGTTATGCGCACCAAACTCCCTATTTCTGCTTGGGGCTATGCAATATTGCATGCAGCTGTGCTTTTTCGTCTGCGACCCACTGCCACCGAACCCTTTTCTGCGTCCGAGATGGTGACTGGGTATGAGCCTGATGTCTCACACTTACGCATATTTGGGTGTGCAGTCTATGTGCCAATTGCGCCGCCACAACGTACCAAAATGGGCCCTCAAAGACCCTTAGGCCTTTATGTTGGATATGATTCTCCCAGCATTATCTGCTACATAGAGCCCTTGACAGGTGATCTATTTATTGCCAAATTTGCGGATTATCACTTTAATGAGACAGTCTTCCCGTCATTAGGAGGAGACATGAACACTAATGTTCAACAGAAAAGACAGGAATTGTCGTGGTCTGTCCCCACTTTGTCTCATCTTGATCCCCGAACCACACAGTAAGTGCGAAGGATTTTCGATCTTCAGAACATAGCAGAAACGATACCTGATGCGTTTTCTGATATCGCTAAAGTGACAAGATCACACATACCTACTCCGCTACCTTGTCAGTTTGGTAGTTTCTGAAAAACTTGACATGCAGCTCATGGATGTGGTTACAGCATATCTCTATGGGGATCTAGATTCAGAGATATATATGAAGGTTCCAGATGGACTTCAATTACCTAAATCAAGTGGCTCTAAACTACGAAGCGCGTTTTTAATAAGATTAAGACGCTCACTATATGGATTGAAACAATCCGGACGGATGTGGTATAATCGTCTAAGTGACTACTTGATTGGGAAGGGATATGTTAACAATGAAATATGCCCTTGCGTGTTCATTAAAAGGACAAGATCCGGATTTACAATTGTAGCAGTTTATGTCGATGACATGAACCTAATTGGAACTCTAGATGAGTTAAAAGAAACTGCTAAATATTTGAAATCTGAATTTGAGATGAAAGATCTCATGAAAACACAGTTTTATCTCGGAATAGAACTCGAGCACCGTAATGATGGGATTATGATCCATCAGTCGGCATATACTCAAAAGTTACTAAGACGCTTTAATGAAGATAAAGCAAAGCCTGTGAGTACTCCCATGATCAACCGTAGTCTTGAGCCCAGGAAAGATCCGTTTCATCCAAGGGATGAGGACAAAGATTTATTAGAGGCTGAAATACCATATCTAAGTGCGACAGGCGCATTATTGTATTTAGCTCAATGCACAAGACCGGATATCTCATTTGCAGTAAACTTGTTAGCTCGATATAGTTCTGCGCCAACACGCCGCCATTGGATTGGTATAAAGACAATCTTTCGATACCTGAAAGGTACAATTGATATGGGCTTGTTTTATCCTTATAGAGAGAAAATAAATGTGAACGCCGGCAACACTATCCATAGTGACCGATGTTCTCCTCCTCCCCTCCATCAAAATGATAATGATGTTTTGACGGGCTTTGCTGATGCTGGGTATCTCTCTGACCCTCACAAAGGTCGCTCCCAAATAGGTTATGTCTTTACCATGGGAAGCACCGCGATATCTTGGAGATTTACAAAACAGACCCTTGTTGCTACTTCCTCAAATCATGCAGAGATTATTGCCCTACATGAAGCGGTGCATGAGTGGATTTGGCTAAGGTCTATAAATAGACACATTCGAGGAACTTGTGGTTTGAAATTTACCACAAATGATCCTATATGCATTTACAAGGATAATGCAGCTTGTATTGAGCAAATGAAATTAGGTTTCATCAAGGGCGACAATACCAAGCATATATCGCCGAAATTCTTCTACAGTCGGCAACAACAAACACTTCTGAATATTGAAGTAAATCAAATCAGATCAGAAGATAATGTAGCTGACTTATTTACTAAGTCACTACCAAAATCCTCTTTCGAGAAACATGTAAAGAGCATCGGATTGAGAAGGATATCCGACACTATCTTCAAGGATAATCTAAATCAGGGGGAGTATTCAGAAACATACTCCACACTCAACACGTGTTGTGCTCTTTTTCTCCTTCGACCAAGGTTGTTTTTTCCCATAGGGTTTTATTACTTGGCAAGGTTTTTAACGAGGCAACTTCGGAGCGCACCACCAACACAATACTATTGCCATGAAATATCTAAGGGGGAGTGTTGTAGTATAAATGTATTATACTATGTATGTCTATATCATGTAACAAATACTTAAGTATATAGATAGGTACTTGAGTGTATAAACATAGGTACTTGAGTGTATGAAGACTTATGTAACATGCTTTAGCAAGGGGCAACAAGCATGGCAGAATTCATCATTGAGATTGTTATCATTTTGGTTTTCTCTTTGAGCTTTCAAACTACAATGTATTACTATAAATACCCCCTTATATGAGATGAATAAACATACTAGAAATCTCCATTCTCTCTGAAACATTACTCTCTCTCTGTAGGGATAAAACAAACCCATATCAATCGTACCTTTCAGGTATCGAAAGATTGTCTTTATACCAATCCAATGGCAGTGTGTTGGCGCAGAACTATGTCGCGCTAACAAGTTTACTGCAAATGAGATATCTGGTCTTGTGCATTGAGCTAAATACAATAATGTGCCTATCACACTTAGATATGGTATTTCAGCCTCTAATAAATCTTCGTCCTCATCCCTTGGACGAAAAGGATCTTTTCTGGGCTCAAGACTACGGTTGATCATGAGAGTACTCACAGGCATTGCTTTATCTTCGTTAAAGCGCCTTAGTAACTTTTGAATATATGCTGATTGATGGATCATATTTCCATCATTACGGTGCTCTAGTTCTATTCCGAGACAAAACCATGTTTTCCCGAGAACTTTCATCTCAAATTCAGATTTCAAATATGTAGCAGTTTCTTTTAACTCATCTAGAGTTCCAATTAGGTTCATGTCATCGACATAAACTGCTACAATTGCAAATCCAGATCTTGTCCTTTTAATGAACACGCAAGGGCATATTTCATTGTTAACATATCCCTTCCCAATCAAGTAGTCACTTAGACGGTTATATCAAATCCGTCCGGATTGTTTCAATCCATATAGTGAGCGTCTTAATCTTATTGAAAACGCACTCCGTGGTTTAGAACCACTTGATTTGGGTAATTGAAGTCCATCTGGAACCTTCATATATATCTCTGAATCTAGATCAGCATAGAGATATGTTGTAACCACATCTATGAGCTGCATGTAAAGTTTTTCCGAAACTACCAAACTGACAAGGTAGCGGAACATTATAACGTCCATTACGGGAGAATATGTCTCCTAGTAGTCGATTCTAGGCGTTGTGAGAAACCTTGCATCACAAGGCGGACTTTGTATTTAACAACCTCATTTTTCTCATTACGCTTTCTAACAAAGACCCATTTATGGCCAACAGGTTTTATATTTGGTGGTGTCAGTGTTATAGACCCAAATATCTGTCTCTTTGTTAGTGAATCCAATTCAGTCTGGATCGCATCTTTCCATTTGGACCAATCTGCTCTTCGTTGACATTCTTCAATGGAGCGAGGTTCGATATCATTGTATGCTATAATTCCTTTTGCAATATGATATGCAAATGCATCATCAATAGCCATAGAATTTCTGTCCATAATTACATGTATACTAGTGTAATTCATGGAGATCTCTCTATTCTTTGGAATTGGTTCTACAATTGGAGTGTCCTCCAATGATGTCTCTTGGACATAACCATAATCAGGAATTTTTTCATGAGTTGGATTATTTGTATCGATGATTAATGGATTATTTTGTGTCAAGCTCGCTTTCTTTCTTGGGCGAGAATCCATTGAACCTATGGGCCTCCCGCACTTCCTGGCAGGAGTCGTGGGTCTAGCCACTGCATCACCCATAGAGGGGATGTCATGTCCTTTAGTTTTAGGGACATCAATCCTTGCAGGTACGTTTGCAGTAGGTATATGTGATCTTATCACTTTAGCGATATCAGAAAACGCATCAGGCATTGATTCTGCTCCGTTCTGAAGATCGAGAATCCTCCTCACTTCTATTTCAGACTGTGTGGTTCGGGGATCAAGATGAGACAAAGTGGGAACGGACCACGACAATTCCTGTCTTTTCTGTTGAACATTAGTGTTCTTGTCTCCCCCTAATGACGGGAAGACTGTCTCATCAAAGTGACAATCCGCAAATCTAGCGGTAAATAGATCACCTGTCAAGGGTTCTATGTAGCGAATAATGGTTAGAGAATCATATCCAACATAAAGGCCTAAGCGTCTTTGAGGTCCATTTTGGTGCGCTGTGGCGGTACAATTGGCACATAGACTGCACACCCAAATATGCGTAAGTGTGAAACATCAGGCTTATACCCAGTCACCATCTGGGACGCAGAAAAGGGTTGGGTGGCAGTGGGTCTCAGACGAATAAGCACAGCTGCATGCAATATTTCATAGCCCCAAGCAGAAATAGGGAGAGTGGTGCGCATAACCAATGCCCTGGCAACCATTTGAAGTCTTTTAATGGCAGCTTCTGCGAGTCCATTTTGGGTGTGTACATGAGGGACAGGGTGTTCCACCTCAATCCCAAGTTGGTTGGATAGGTCCACAAATATCTCCTTGTATTCTTTGTAAGAATAGTATATTTTCTTTAGTGTCCTTTGCATAGGATGGTCTGGATCCTACCTTTGCTAAAGAGTAAGTTTTGCAAAACGAATGATATGCTTTAGAAGTAACTCTTTAGACCAATGTTTGGTTCGTACTTCTTTTCGTTTTGAAGAATGGATGTCCCTGTGAAGTTTTTAATATACGGAGCATCATATGACGACCTGGATGTCCCAAACCGTCGTGCCAAAGTCTGTATGTGTCAGGATCCCATAAATTTTCATTCATGACATGGTTGGATTCAATGACTCTAATAGTGGTTGCATACAATCCACTAGAGCGACACATAAGTTTCTCTAATACTCGTGTATTTCCGTAGTTTTTAGAGGTGATGCAAAGGAACTCTTGTCCATTCTCACAATGTGTTTCCACTTGAAAATCATTGGCTCTGATGTCTTTAAAGCTTAATAGGGTTCTTCCAGCCCTTGGAGCATATAGAGCTTCGGCGACATTAATTTTTGTGCCATTTGGTCACAAAAATTGAGCTAATCATCAACCATGAATCAATTGTGATGGTCCTGCCATCGTAGTTACTGAGGATCGACTAGGTGTCATCCATAAAAATAATTGCCTATGTGACAATCAAGAAGACATTCCAATTCTCCGGAAAACATACTGAAAAAGAATTACATCAAAGTTTTTCATAAGTCTATTCCAAAAATCAAACTTTAGACAAATTGTTGTCACTCAATCTGTTTGGTAATTCCAATAAAATATGACCAGGAAAGTAGAGAGATGTTGGTGGAGCGAGACTCGCTTAAATACCCCGATCTCAATTACTTTCCTAGACATCATACTTCATTGGGTATGCCACATAAGAAGGAGTTAATACAATTATTATTTATTGACTAAGACACATTTGTCATTCTTGGAAAATAGAAAGAGAATTATTCTAATCAAAGTTTGTGGCATCCTCATGCTCTTCATTTACAGCTTTGAAGTCCTCAACGGTGAGATTGACATCTTCACTATTTTCATCTCTAGCAAGGTTGGCTTCTTTCTCTCTTGCTTCACTGTACTCCTTGTAGCGTGCAGCTAATTGGGTACTTGCATGACATTGCTTAAACCAATGCTCGATTGATCTACATCGATGACACATGTCATTGTGGTTACCTCCCTTCATTTTAGGTGCAGGTTGTGCAGGTTTTGCAGGTTGTGCACATTGTGGATATTCTCTAGGAGGGTTGCTGCTACTACCACGACGCATGGTGTGACCTCCAAGGCTTATGGTGCTATTTCCACGGCCGGTGTTGCCATATCTCCCTCTTCCACGTATGGAGTTGCCATCATGTGTGCCCGCTCTAAAGTGTTGTTTCCTTCTTTATTGAGGCCGTTATATAGACCTGTTTGTCCTTCATGTCCCCTATTATTAGGGTACACATGTCCCCTATTGCTAGGGTACCGCTCCTTGCGCCCTCTCTTGGGTGCATTATAATTTGCCTCACGAACGCTCTTGGTTCCAACGGATCTTGAATTATAATTCTTTATGAGAATGTTGTCGTGCTTTTCGGCTACCGACAAAACATTAATGAGCTCATTGAACCTCGTTATTCGTCCAACATTTACTTCAGTGCGATATTACTTTGATAGCAAAATTGCTGCAACGGGGAAGATGGAGAGAGTTTTCTCAATTAGCTCTTCTTCTATGAGGGGTTTTTGACAGAATCTCAATATGGATTTGAGGGGAAAAGCTTCTGAACTGTACTCAGCAATAGACTTGAAGTTGGAGAAGCGTACATCGTTCCATTGAATCTTTAAGTCAGGGAGGAGGGAATCTTAGATATTGTTAAAGCGCTCTTGTAGCGCCTCCTATAAATCCTTTGCATCTTTGATGGACATGTACTCTAATCTGAGTGCTTTGTCCATATGACGTCGCATCAAGATGATTGCTTGTGCATGCCTTTTGGGTGTTCGAGGGAACGCAAGAGCCGGGTCTGGTGCATGGATGATTGGCAATATCCCTTTCGATGTGAGATGGTTCTCAACGTCAGTTTTCCAGCTATGGTAATCCGAACCTGTTGAGTCAAGAATTTGAAAATCGAGTCTAAGTTCATTCGACATCCTTGAAGATAAGAAGAAAATATTAGTTTCGGAGTTTAAAATTCCACGAAAAATAATAAGATTTCCGAGCTATGATACAAAGAAATCAATTTTCAAGAATTATTGTGAACACTCTTAGTTCATTGATTACGAACGCTCTTAGTTCGTTTGGTGTGAATTTCTATAATTCTGCTTTTGATTGTAAGTTCCCGAGAAAAAGGAAAATGGAGAGAAAATGAATAAAAACTCAAAAACGGGAACTTTTAGTAAAGAATACCTTGAAATAGTGTTGTCGGAAAATTTGGCCGGAAAATTTATCGAAGGTGATCGGAAGGATCATTGGGAAAAATCGAGAAAAATCGTCCGAAAAGTCACCGGAAAAGTGGTCGGAAACTAGCCCTGTAGATCAGTCGGCAGCTGCTGCGCAGGGTCTCGATAGCTGTCGGCAGCTGCTGCGCAGCGTCTCGGCAGGTCTTGGCAGCTACTGCGCAGGGTCTCGGTAGGTCTTGGCAGCTGCTGCGCAGGTCTCGGCAGGACTCGGCAGAGGTCCGGTTCGTGCTCAAACGTTCCGGCAGCCGGTTCAAGCATTTTCCGGCCGGTTCCGGGCTTCTGGATTCAAGGGCTTTAATATGAGCTAGGGTTTGAGGGTTTTTTGTAGGTTTTGAAAAATGACTTCGATTGATGATGAACTCTACTCTTGTCAATTTTCGCTTCTAATTCTAGAGGAACTTCGTGCTAATAACGTGTTTAAGAACAAGCTAAATTAACAGAGAGAGAGTAATGTTTCAGAGAGAATGGAGATTTCAAGTGTGTTTATTCATCTCATACAATGGGATATTTATAGGAATACATTGTAGTGTGAAAGCTTAAAGAGAAAACCAAAATGATAACAATCTCAATGATGAATTTTGCCATACTTGTTGCCCCTTAGTAAAGCATGTTACATAAGTCTTCATACACTCAAGTACCTATGTTTATACACTCAAGTACCTATCTATACACTTTAAGTATTTGTTACATGATATAGACATACATAGTGTTATACATTTATACTACAACAACAATCACATATTAAGCAACAATTGAGTGGTCTGACCAATTAAGCATACCTATACAATTCTAGCGTAGGGTGGATATATATTGTACCACTATTACACAAAACGGACTCCCTTCACAAAAGCTATGCGACAGGAATATGTAGTACCACTATTACGTAGCAATGAATTAGACAGGGTATGCGTACAAATCCATAAAAATGTCTTCAAATTATGTTGTCGATTGCTATTATATAAGCCAGTACAGTTCTAGCGTAGGGTGATTGGTTACTACCTCTACTTCCAGCTTATAAAATGTGTTGCAGAGGATCATATAAGCTTTCCCAACATTGGAGAACTGATCCACAACCATTTTAAAGAAAGCCGGGGTACTGTTCAGTTACAGAAACGAAAGAAGGCATATCCGAAGCTTGTAGCGGTACTGACAATCCGGGAAGCACAATCTCAGACTCATTAGTACATGGAACTTTGAGCAAACCCTGTTGGACATTGTAGCATATGTTGTCAACAGCACAAGACTGAGTGAAGAAAGTTACCCCAACAATCCTTTGGGCCACTTCCAGCGGTCGAGGCATAAACGCATCATAAACTTTGTGGCCCGAGTCCGAGAGCTTTTCGATGAGCTCTGTCAAGGTCTTTGACCCGACTTCACTGAAGCTGTCTAGACAGGCATCATTGCTCTCCGCTGCCGCCATCCCGCCTTCGTCATAGCCATCGGATATGCTCTCTGATGTAATGGACGTGGACGGCGATGAAGAGAGCTTGTGAAATTACTGGGTTGTGACTAGTGTGACTTTGAGCCCTTTGCGCTCTAAGCGCTTGGAGAATTGGACCATGGGATTAACGTGGCCTTGAATTGGAAAGGGTAGGACCAAACAATGAGCTTTGTAGTAGGCTTTCTGTTCCTTCTCCATTCTTTTCGTTTGTGTTTCTTTCTACGTACAAGGGGTAGTTTGAGCTTTAAATTGAAAAGAGGTAGCAAAGAATTTTATGGTGGGAAATTTAAGTAAAAACGTAGAGAGGAAAAAAGGCAATCATGCATATGTATCAATTATTTCTGAAACCAAAAACTGCAGCTAGCGGAATGCACATGGCGTCCATTAATTATCTGAGATGTTTCAACCAACAAACTTTTGAACAGGAATGTACGTGTTTTCTCTTACTAGCTACTGTCACTTTCCTCAGCCACAAATATTATGACATTATCAATCATGCAGCCACTGTTTCTTTTTCTACAGAAAAGCGAACAGCTTCTGTGGTCAGCAGAAAGGAGACGCTGCCTGTATTCCGCTCGATCCAGATAATTATGTACTTATGTTACACTCGCAAAACGTGTGTGTACATATTTTTTTTCTTTCTTTCTCGAGAATGAAACACTTCCGTTACCCTATCAATTTTTTTGTTGTTTACACTAAACAGCTTTATTCGAAGGCAAAAACAGAGTAGCGAGACCTCTGTTTCGTGTTGGTATGCTGGAGAATAATTTTTTTCTAACTTTTAATAATTTAGTAAAAAGAAAAAAAAAAAAAACTCATGGACGTGTGGGGTGTAGATTTTCTACCCAAGTTCAGCCGGAATGAACCAAATGAAGCAAGTCCAAATAAATACCGGGCTTGAGGAGATATGGCATAGTGTATACATAGACTTTTTTTTTTTTTTTTTGAGAATAATAAAACTTTATTAAAAATAAACCGGATTACATAAAACGGGAAACACCGGTGGTGGACAAGAATTCCCCACTCTGCTCCCTGAAACCTAAACCAGTTACCGGTCCGTCATCATGAATGACCTCCATAAGCTGAAAAGGCCCAACCCCTAACCACCTTTATCGCCCAACCTCTCGGGCTACATAGAATCTAGAGAATATCGAGACTACCTCATAGACAACCGCCAGAAAAACCAACGCCCTCTTCCACATCGTGTCCCAAAGGTACCAGACCACGTGCAAGGATTGCTCGTTAGCACATTGACCATAAAATAGAACCGACAATAAACCGATTCCTCCCCAGGAAAGACACCACATCCATGGCACCTCAATTTGACCCAACCCTAGCTCAAATGAGTAGGGACATGCTAAAGACCAGAAAAGCCTAACCAAATTCTGAACCAAAAAAACTACCTTAAACAAAAACGCAAACCAACCACTGCAATCCTCTTCTCTTTCTCCAGGTGCTCCGCCGGCACACCACCACCATCAATCAATCCCTTCGAGCTCGCCTCACCGAAGAACTACAACCCACGCAACAATCCACACCAAACCCCCTGCTTGTTTTCGGTGGGATCCAGGCCAAAACCCAGGACCCAAACCAAAAACCAGTAAGGAATTTACTGTACCCTACCGCCCGTTTGCTTCCACTTGCTTGAGAGCAAGAAACCACCATTGAAAGCTCTACCATCGAAGGCTTTGACTATCGCCGCAACGTAGATCAGTTACCAACACCATACGATCCATGACATACCGCCGCCATAATCTGGTTTTTGGCCACCTACTCCATGTTTGCTGCCCCACCGATTGCCAATAGCCCATCATCCATGCCTGCACTACCCCCTGAAAGGAGAGAAACATCTTACAGAGCCCAGACCAACGAAGAAAAAGCAAAACCTGAAGCCTCGAGACCCCAAGAACTAGTCCGGTAACACCCACCATTCGTCGATGAGGCCAGAAGCCATGGTCGACCCCGGGGCGCCGCCGGACAGGCACCGAAAAATCTCCTATGTTTCCCAAACCCTAGTTTTTGTCTCCTGTTTTTACGGAGCACTCAAAAAGAATATCGCTTTTGTCCTATTAGACATAGACTCAAGCGCTTAAAAACTCTGAAATGTTAAGTCCAAGAGTGACCCCTGAGATTTTGGAGACCCAAGCGAAGTAGAGAACTAGAAATATAACGTACATAAAACGCCTATTCTTTCATATAATGTACATAACGTCCATATAAATAGTGGAATATGACGTTTCCTCGCGTTTACCACACCCATGCACTGGCGGATCTAGCTGGGAACATGCGCCCATTGAGTTTTTGTTTGTAGTGAGTTAATTGATGATCTACTACCTACCACATACAAAATTTTAACATAAATACTAACATATCATATACTCCCTCTAGCTGCTTAAAATAAATAGAATATAAAAATATGCCTCCGTATAAATAATCCTAAGTCCGCCACTGCATCCATGCCAGTCACACACACCTTCCAGGTGAAGTGGTGAATTCAACCATCGAGGAAACCACGTGCTACATGCACGCGAGGAAATGTTGGAATAATACATCTAATTAACCACACTAATAGACTAAGCGGGTTTTTGTACATGGTTTCTTAATACTTTTTAATTTTTATTTTCAAAAACTCCTTTTGTGAAACAGCTAAGGCAAATAAATAAATAAATAAATAAATAACAAGATATGAATGTTCTTTTTGCTATTCAGCAAGCAATGGATGATGTAAAATGTTCAAAAATTATGAGAGCGACTACATCAAAGGAAGCTTGGGATCTGATAAAGAAAGAGTTTCAAGGAACTGCAAAGATATGTTTCGTTAAACTACAAACTATGAAAAGAGATGAAAAAACTTTGAAAATGAATATTATGAAATTGTTAAAGATTACTATTACAGATTAAAAAAAAATAGTGAATCAATTAAGAACCTTGGTGAAATCATCAGTAAGACTAGAGTGGTAGAAAAAAATACTCGTTAGTTTCGTGAAAAATATGATCCAATAATAACTACTATTGAACATTCCAATGACATTTCGACTCTTTCGGTGACAGAATCAATAGGCTATCTAGAAGCTTATGAAAAATGATTTAGTAGCTGAAATGAAAGTCCTATGACATTCCAATCTATATCGACTCTTTCGGTGACAGAATTAATAGACTATCTAGAAGCTTATGAACAAATTTGTAAAACAAAAGCAAAAATGAGCAGAGGAAATTTCAAGATGTTTTTGGTTATACTTTGAATAAAATCTGTCTCGCTACATCAATTCTAGGCTGCAATACTTGAAAAATAAACAAAAAGGAGCAGATACCACTTCAAGAAATTTTTCTTGTTTTGCTCAACCTAATGAATCTCAGTGAGTAGACACTACGCTGATGTAACATGACTATGAGCTAATTTACAGGCAAAAACAAGATATCCTGATAGAAGCTATAACTGATGGGAGAAATGGTCTATTGAGGTGTTTGCCCATGTGGTGGTGGCCCTGGTGGAGGCTGAGGCATACCGGATTGACCCCTGGGCTGCAATAAGCAAGACATGGACACATTAGCTTCTTCTGAGTAATGTTGTAGTTTACAAAAGGAACGCTACTTGTCCATCTTTTCCACCCAATCTTGTTCTTTTCCGAAAACCACGGCACTTGATATTCACATGTAATAAACAAATTGAAGAAATGAAAATGTGGCAGACCAAAATGTGAGAATGCTTTGGTAAAAATAGTTGCGGTCAGTAGCAGCATTCTTGTGAAAGTTTTCTCTGCCGTAGATATTTAATATTATGATCCAGTACATAGGTAGTAATAAAAGTTTTAACTGACCTGGTAGGGATTATACCCCGGTAGCATTGGCATTTGTCCAGATTGTGCACGATTGAAGGTGCCACCATGAGAATACATTTGCCCTCCACTTGCATTAGATGGGCCCTGCATGTTCGGCATCCCATTAGGGAAACCTCCAGCAGGTGGTGGTGGGTTCATGCCCATATAATGACCTTGTGGCAATTGATGAACCATCTGATTCATTGTACCTTGCATGCCCTAGAAAACCAAATTAATCATAAATACAATTACCAATATGAAGAATTTTTAAAAAACAGTTGTTGTTAAAATGGATCAGCCTACACCAACATTTTGTGAATGGTATTCTATGTTCACAAAAGTCAAAAATGTGCTCCAATTAATATGACAATCAAAATAAGCATTACAACTGAAAGTATGTCTGCTTAAATGATTCTAGACCCTCTTCAAATACTTCAATGGAAATGTTCGTTTACTTATTCTATCTGGCACTGAACATATGGGTACTAGAACATCCAAGGCCGCATGCTATTACTCATCCACAAAATAATACCGACGGCGTTAAAGAATTTCAAAACTCATTTGACATACTATATGTTGAAGAATACTGAAAAAAGCGAATTTCTAAATTGCTGAAATACCCTTCAGTTTTGTATAGAGAAAAGACAAGTCTTTCATGTTATGACATCTACATGAAAATGGAATTGGGAAAGGAGAAAATGCAAAAGTGAGTATTGTCATTTCTGAGAAGCTCTCTCAGCTCGGTTTGAAACCTTAATGGGAGCTCCACAAATAACTTGGAGGCAACCCTTATTTAGTTTAACCAAGGCAAATGGACCACAAACCAGTCTTCCCTGTATCTAACTTCAAATAAAGAAAACTTTAACTTATAAATGAACTTCACTGATTGATCTAATATACAAAATAGAAACTGGTGCTTAAAGTAAAAAGATATTTTTTCTGAAAGCGTTGAAACCGTACCATTGGCGTTGAAAGTGATGTTGGAACTGATGAAGGCATAGGCAAAGATCCAGACACTGAAGATGGCATACCAAGTGGGGGCATTTGGGGTGGTGGACGTAAATGAGGATGTGGCAGCAAGGGTAAATGGGATGGAGGCTGTAGCTGTGGCATATTTGGAGGTGGCATGGGCAAAGGGGGCATTTGGTGTTGCTGATGTTGCTGTTGGGCATTTTGATGATATGGTTGCTGCTGATTTGCAGCAAGAAGAGAAGGATGTGGACCAGGTGGGAGAGGAGGAGCTCCTAAAGGCATTGAATGTGCATGAGGTTGCTGTTGTTCTCCCTGAATAGATGCATCGAGAGATGGTATGGCTAACGGCATAGCTACTCCAACCCCTGGAATGGTTCCTTCATTTCGAGTTCCCCCGGGAGTAAATGGTCCTGGAGTTGGTGGTCCATCGTGTAATGGAAAATTACCGGTCATGCGACCAGCAAAAGCAGAGTTTTGATCACCATAACCTGAGAAGTTAAAAATTGCACAATGCTTCTTTCAAGTTAGGCTGCATCTACCTCAATTTAAACTACGAATTCATATCCAAGGTACCCATCATGTTTTATTCTTTTGTGTGTGTGTTTGTGTGTGTGTTGTGTGTGTGTACAGGCTTATGTGTGTTTTGCTCTACAATATGACCCGCAGTACATAGCACATAGACAACAATTATTTATGAAATAACAGAAAGCTAAGTGTTGTGTCCGGCTTGCTGTGCACAAGTCAATCTTAGAATGCTTAAGAAAATGAGATTCTATTTGATAAGCAATCAGATGATCATGTCTTAACAATTTGATATTGGGTTAGGAAGAGTGGAACCTTGATTCTGATTGATGTTAAATTTATCACGACCAGTGTCTCCTGGCCTGTTTCTGCACCAAAACTTTGTTGTGTGATCATTGCTACCACTGCAGAAGATCAAAGAAAGTAGATGAAGGCATTGCTGATGCATCAAAAACATTAGATAACGACAATAGCTATAAAAGTGAAGAAATTTTCTACATTTATTCTATATAGCCAGTCCTAGTCATCAAGATGCATATACATACAGATTGAAAGTTCAAACTGGAGATGCAACCTGCCAAAAGCATATAGGTTTAGGTGGCCACAGGTAATGGTGCTTAGCCCAAAATTACGTCTAACCTCCAATAACAACATATTTGGAAGTGGGTAAGGTAGACACATACTAGCTCGATGCTGAACCAATAACTGCTGATCTTTAAGTCTCTTAAGAATGTTCTCATACTATAGACCCTAACAAACTATAACTCTTGAGCGATCCAATAAAGTATACTCAAAATCTGACTTTCTCTTGAGTAATCCAATCATGTACCTACTCAAAAGCTGGTTTTCGAATTAGTTAGTTTTACTGAGATTCACTTAACATACAAATCAATGAATATATTGGCTTGCACTATTTCCTAGGAAAGAGTGCTTCATTGAAAGTTGCATTAGATGGCTTTCAAGGAACAATATTTAGCAATGGAAGAAAAATATACTTAACATGTGTCTGGACAAGAGACTGCACGTTCTGGAAAGGACATCCTCATTTTCTTGAAAAGGGGATGTCCTCTATAGGAAGGTTCTATCACATAAGTTATCAATGGAACTTTGCAAAACTAAGTTGCCATAAAAATTGACCTGGATGGTAATTTTGCTTAGATTTTATAGACTTCCACTTTGACAACATTTCACCATTTAGTTATATATATGGAGTATAAGATGATACAGACTAAGAATATATAATTATATATATAGAGCACAATCATAAACAAAATGACTAGATATGCATACCTGCAAAGAATATAGCCAATAGGGTGCCATTGGAGATCCCACACACTGTTATCGTGTGCATTAGCAATTTCAACCTGGGGAGTCTCATGCCTGTGCATCAGAAAAGTGTATTAGGGTTACGAGATAGAAGAACTATAAATTGCAACAAAAAATGATCTAGAAACAGAAACTACATTAGGGTTTAGGGTAATATAATAAAGGAAGTAGACAATAGATCCACAAAAGAGAAAAGCATCAGACACCAAGTTACAACACAGCTGCTAGATTAGGAAACACTTAGAATACTGTTGCTTTCCAATCTAGCAGAATAAAATAACTCGAACAAAAGGGAACCATAAGTTGTGTATGAGGCCTCAGTCATTTTTCTCCAGTCATCAAATAGACCATGGAGAATGTAATTCAACTTTCCACTAGATATATCATAATTTATTAACGTATTGCTTCCAAATGACAAAACCCTACTTTACAACCCACACACCTTGCATTTGAATTATGAATGCTAGTCTCAATAGTAATACCCTACTACACTCATACTCAACTTCCATCCATAACCATCACAAAAAGCTTAAGAACCTGAACCAAACTACTAAATCCAAATTTCTCCTGAAATGAACAATAAATTTGGCAAACTATAGGTCGGCTACCTGAGTCCCCACCTTAAGAAACTTGGAACACAAATAACTTATGTGCTATTCCAAAAAAATTAATAAACTTAGGTGCCAAATATATTTTTACATAAGCCATACAGTATGTAAAATAACAGGATGCAGGATCATGCAGCAAGTACTATTTGTCAATGTTTGCTCACTTGGCTGTCACAATATTTAATTATTTATTGCTGGCTTATTGTTATTTAATTAGACCATGACATTCATGATAAGTAAAGATCTAAGAAATGAATAGATCAAACTACTCTATAACACTGATTAAACAAAATTGACACACAGAAACTATGGATCAGGAATGGAATTTACCCAACAAGCCAATGGAAAATGGATCCATCAGAACTCCCACTGACAAAATATTCTTCATGAAAAGGATGCCAAGCCAGAGCTAACAAAATTTAACAATGACAACCATAAGCACTATAATCTTAAAAGATATTAGCAAATACAATAAATGCACTTGAAAATTTGGCCCACAATTAGTCTGTAGCGTAAAAAACGACTCAGGGGAAACTGAGAGGAAGCTTTCAAGATACATATCACACAATTTTATGAAACAATACAACTAGCTAAATCATGGTGAAGCCAAACTACAATAATTTTAGTTAGTTCACAACTCACACTGGCAGAACAATAAGAAAAACACAATTAAGCATAGTAGAAGGCATTCAAACAGGATGAACAATATGGAGCAATTAGGGCGTATAATGCAAAAAGATGGTGAGAGAAACGGCGATGATAATGCTATGGATGAAAAAGAGACGATCTAGTTCTAATCATAGAAAGTTTCAACAGGGATTTGTAATTTTATCTTGTTTATATAAGAGTTTTAAATGAAGCTCTATGAAGCTTTCATTAAAGCCATATCTTCTTTATGGGCAGAAATGTTGATTCAAGTAAATGCAAGAGTAATATTAAGATGGATTATAAGAGTAACTAGAACATATAAAAATGCTGAGATGGATGATAATGAGTAACTAGAAAATAGAAAAGAAAAAAAACAATATACTCACTACCCAATCTAAATGCAGACTAATTAAAAGAATAGTTAGAAACAGAATTCAGTACAAAATAATGGAAGATAAAAATAAAAAAAATAAATACTGCAAATATTAAGAAACAATCACTGACCAGTCACTTCCTTCCGATGCCCACGGAAAGATTCAAGCTCCTTCATAGCCCTTATGTCGTAAAGCTGAGAGTTTGTAATGCAACAATATCATCAATCAGAGCAAGACAAATAAAACTTCAAAAAATAACACCAACTTAACCTATATTGAAGTATATAAGCTAAAAATTAGCTGCTTACCTTTATGACTTGATCCTTAGAAGCAGTTAGCAGCCAGTTGCCATTTTGGTTCCATTTAACAGATTGCACCAAATTTTTGTGACCATGACTACAAAGGCACGCATAAAAATTTTAAAAAATTTCAATCTACATACTAATTTAAAGGTATATGGAACTCACAATGAACATAGTTCTCGCCCTGACTTAGCGTCCCAAAGTTTGACAAGCTGGTCTTTCCCACCTATGTATAGACCAACAACTTGGATTTAAGTACAAAAAAGTACCAACATAGAAAAAGATGTTTGACATAGAAAATCCAAGAGAATCATTGCAAATACCTGAAGCTAGTAGAGACTTTGTAGGGTGCCAGTCAACACTCTTCACATCCCAACCATGGCCTGCCTGAGTTTAAACCACACATAGAAATTCTAAGGTTACTCCATGCACTTTTCAAGCATGAAAAGGCCACGAACATGGTGTTAAAAACTTAAGCAAGAATTAAACTTCATGCAATTATGAGTCCAAGATAATCTGGCGAGAGTTCATGCTTTGAAGTGAATAAAGTATTTCTCTTATTTATTTATCTTTTAAGGAAAACTCTCATTAAGTGTGCAACAAAAATAAAAAACCAGAATCTCCTAAATAACATACTAGTATCAGAGTGACTAAGAACCAAACATGACTCTGGGCATCAATGATGCTTAACTGTCATAGACTCGGAACACAACAACACAAAGGGGCCACTGAACTGGCTTAATGGCCATTTGATAACACTTCAAATCTTGGCCACATATATAGACAATCAAATACTCAAGTAGACAAATAAACTACCCGTTTACAAACTTATGGGAATTGAAATTTTGAGAAGGATTTTAGAAAGCATAAACAAAGCATGTCTTGAAACTCATTCTGAGGTGAGATGCCTGAGGTGTCCCTTTGAAAAGGATAAGACTATAAATGTAAGCTCCTTTGCCAAAGCAGTGTGGTTCAAAATAAAAGGAGTGCTTTTTGAGCTGTATTCCCACAGGCATGAGCCTCTAAAATCTAAAACAAAAGCACATGAAACACTCAATCCCCTTCACATTTCTGTCAGCAGAAAAAAATCCCAAAACTCACCTTGGAGGCATTTTGGCAAATCTAAAGTGGTTTTCTAATGCCCTTGGCAGTAACTCAGTGGCTATGATAATTATTTACCCAGCCCTGAGAAGCTAACCTTTAGAATTTCGGTGACATTTATGCACTCGCCAGTGCTTCATCAGCCCTTCTGCGACATTTAAGCAATTGGTGAAATGTTGTGGGTGCAGGAAAATTTCATAGTGGAAGGAATTTGTGGGCTGCGTAGTTTAACTTCACCAGATAGTGCAGCTAATGCACTGTTTGACATGATTTCTGTGTGTGTGTGTGTTGGGGGGTGGGGGGTGGGTGTGGTTGGGGGTTGGGGGTGGGGTGGGGATTGTGGAGGAGGGCACATGTTTTGGCAAACTTGAGCCTTAAAGCTGAAGTGAAAGCAACGTGGCATCGTAGGTGGCTTTAATAAAGAAACTTGGCAATCCCCTCACAGAACAAATTAAAACTACACAGAATAAAGCAATATGAAATCCCGCCAAGAATTATAATGAATAACTATGGGCTTAGAGAAATAAGAAAGTATCTTTTACACTATTTTTCTCAAATATTAAGTATAGAAAAGTACAATAATAATTGTTTAGTTATAATAATTCATTGCCTTGCAAAGAAAAATACCCCCACCTTATGCTTTCGCCTCTGAAAAATGCTTTCGAGTTCAAAAAAACTTTTGATTTTCAGCAAGGACGTGTTTAACTTGCTTGATAATGGGCAAGGAAGTCAAACAAAAAACAGACAAATAAATAAGAACTAAACCAATCCCAGAAACACAATCTAACACTTCTAAACAAAGTCTATTTCATTCCAGTAAACATTACAATTGCAAAGCTGAAGGAATTCTGGGTCCTATTATGTTCCTTCCAAAAGTAGAATAAAAAAAGGTATGAGTAAAAGATGAAATATTCAATCCTACATCCTTTGATGCAACTGACAACATCTGCCTATTCACTCTATCATTCAGATAAAATATTTTAAATAAGCATGCATTAATGAGGAAAATTTCATATTTGTGCTTCGACCATGGATGAAGGAACGGCGCAGGAATTGCATTTCTTAACTAGGTCATGTCGGATTACATATGAATAAATCAGTACTGATCAAGCTACACACTTAGGGTCCACAAACTCATTCCATAATTGTTGTGTGATCAAAGCACTTTACCAGTCAATGTGCGCTCTTCTTGGCACCGTGCAAAATCCCATATTTTAACAGAAGTATCATTCGAACAGGAACAGAACTTCAAGTCAGTCTTACAGAAGCTGTTAAGAAAAAAAGGGTGATTAAGACATGCCTTAGGCAGAATGAATAGGAGCACTCATATTTAAGTATTTACCTCAAGTCCTGAACAGATTCTTTGTGAGCAGATTTATTGGCCTTCACATTATTCATGTTGGTCTGCCAATACCTAAAAGTAGACCCATATGTATTAACACATTAAAGCTATTACTATTTTTCATTTAATACAAAACACCAATTGAAACTATACATGTGATTACTTTATTGATCCTCCATCATCACCAGAGACCATCCAATTGTCATTATGACTCCAGACCATAGATCTGATTGCTTGATCATGAGCCTACAAATTGAAAGATGAAACTATCATAAACTACATTTTGACATCCTTTCTAATTGAGTTAACCTAAGGAAAAAAATAAAATCTGTCTAATATTTACCTGAAGAATCATTTCAAAATTAAATGATTGGCCATTCCAAAGAGTGAATTCCCCATTTTGAGAGCCTGTAATAAGACGCCTCCCAGAAGGAGTCCACTTTGAAAAGAAAGTGGAAGGGGTCAATCAACATCAGTATGATAGGCTAACTGAGGACATCACAATCTGAATATCTAAAATCAATACAAGAAGAGAAAACTGAAAATATATATATGTGTGAGTGTGAGAGAGAGAGAGAGAGAGTGTGTGTATAAATGAATGCCCTGAAATGAAGTTTTGTCTGGTTCATGGCCCAATAAAGAGAGCTCTAGTTAAATGACGGTTCTATCTTCCATTGGAATATACATGGCCATAATATTCCCTCCTCCCTTTTCGCTTCCCTCGTCAAACACCATTCTTAGACCTAACAAGTCATACAAGTGCAGGCATCATATTGATCTGAACATAGCATACTGTTCTGTGTTTAACTCATATCCCTCCCAATTGCAAATGGAACTAAGACTCACATCTTTGGTCCTGGGTGTCAACAGAATTATAGCACTACAAATCGATTAAATTGTTGCTCAACAGAAGTTAAGGTATACTCAGTTGGTAGCTACACCTCACTTCAAAAAAGAGATCCCCAACTTCACTCTCCCTCCCACATATACGTTGATTTCTCCAAATAACTTTGACTTATAAGCATCAAAACAGGACAACATCATGCTTGTAAAGAAAACATCAAATGCTCAATGAACCATGGTTGGGGAAAAATAATCACAGAAGAATTAATATGACCTTTGACCAAAATTGATTGTAGCTGAACTTACCAAAACCCGATTAATTGAAGTACGGACTTTGTTTGTGGAAGTATGCACAAACTTCGCAGCAAAGCCCGTAGATGGGTTATCTGTATAGGCAACTGTCGGCAACATCTACACCACAAAAACATAAGATTCAAGTGAAAAAAATCATATGCACTAAGTTCAGACTATAACTAGACTACCATCATGCTATCGGTCAAACATTTTTTATATACCAAGAAAAAGTGAAATAGAAACAGTAAATTATCACTTACGTCAATTGCTGCTGCTGGTGTAGGTTGCAATACTGTCCTATCCCTCGCATCCCGCTGCCACATTCGAGCCTGAAGAGCAATAATACATGATTTTAAGATATACAATCAGAAATTAAGATGATCAAGTCTGTGAGACAATAACAACTAGAATCCTTCAATATCAGACTAGCATACTTGAGGTTGGAAGCCATTTGAGAGTTGTTTTTAGTTTTAGGTGATGTTTGCAGTACCGGTCTGTCTTGCATTAGGTTCTACTGAGGTTGTTCAGTGGTCTGGTCACTGCTAGGCAGTTCCAGTGTTGTATTGTTTCCTGCCGGGACTTTTAAGGCTCTCCTTGGAAACCCTGTTTGCAGGATTGTTTTGTATACTTCTGGTTCACTTTTTTCTTTTATCACATTTCCTTTTTATATAATTACTTTGGTTTCACATCTTCACAGAAAATTATCCATATCACTTGACAAAGGATGTAATGAAGAATAGTGCTACAAACTAGGTTCAAGACTCATTACTCGTGATAAAGATACGAGATCAAAATGGATAAGAACAAGGAATACCTAGCTACTTCAATTGACACCATTAGATTTTTCTCGGAAAAATAAAACAGAAAAAGCGAAACAAGACTACCCTAACAAAAGAGAGCAGAAACCACAAAATTAGCTTTGGCACAACTAGAAAAGCCATGGTCTATCTCATAACTTTCCTCACCACGACCCCTATAATAGGAATTCGGCGAAAGTTATGTGTACCCAATAAGTTCAAACAATGGTACCTGTGTATACCGCACGACAGTGCTAGTGTAATCAACTGCCCTTCTCTGAGTCTGCTTTCTGTTCCTCTTTGCACCAAAACCATCACCATGAGCTGCAAAAAACAAACCATTTCCGCTACTAATTAACCAAAATTCCAACAAAATCCTACCACCACTTTCCAATGCGAAATTCTCCAACCAGGTCACAAAATCATTTTCATCATATAAGTAAAGCTTTAAACCTAGAAATTCAAATTCAAACAAACCAAGAATAACCAAGGTTAGAATTAGGTACACACCATCATAAGGAGGACCAGGGGTGGAGGGGTGGTGATAATCCGGAGCCATGTTAGTAGAAGAAGCAGACGGCTGACGCATCATCGGCGGCGGCTGCGGCGGTGGGCCCCTGTGAAAGTCTCCACCTTGCTGCTGCTGCTGATGCTGATGGTGCTGCTGCTGCTGGTGTTGCTGTTGATGGTGTTGCTGCTGCTGCTGGTGATAGTGTTGTTGTTGCTGCTGCTGTTGTTGGTGTTGCTGCTGCTGCTGCTGTTGAGGATCAGGGTACATCATTTTGGAACCCAAAACCCTAAACCGGCAACCCTAGTTTCCTCGGGAATTGATTACACAACCGGAAAATTGCAGCACTTTCTAGGTTTCTTGAAACGGAGGAGAGAATGAGCGCCGGAGAATCAAATTCGGATGAGATTTTGCGTCGCAGAGCGAAACAGCATTCAATGCGAAGCGAATTGGTTTCGGAAGGAGGAGAAGAAGAGAGAGGTTCAGTCTTTGAAGAGAATCGAAAAAACTCTGGGAGGGTTTTATTTTGTGGTGTTCGGGTCATGGGTTTTATACCGTTTTTTAAAATGGGTCGTGAAATATCAGCCGTTGGTATGATCCAACGGCTGAGATTATAATTCTCAAAGGTTTAGTCTTGAGTCTTGAGGAAAAGCAAGCAGCTTTGGCAGTGCTTCTGGGAAAAGCACCTCCCAGATTAGTCTTCAAAGATTTCAACTTTCAAGTCTATATCCAGTACCCACTGTAAGTTTCTAGTCCCATGTTTTCTATTTGGCGAAATGGCTATATGAATATAGTTGTCTTTCAATTGCTTTATATAATTCTTAAGATATTGGATGCTGAATAAGTATTGAGAACTGGGAATTCCTTTCTAAGTTGTAACTGATTAGAACAGAAGTCAGAATTGTAGCAACCTTGTCTTGATTATTGTATTGGGTAGTTGTGCATGAGTGTTCTTTGGTTTGTGTCTTTGCTTGTGGCCTTTGAGACCTTGTTGCGTTGCAGCTCTGCTGGAGATGCTGTTCTTTTGTTCTTTCTATGGTATTCGAATTTTGAAATGAAAAGAAGTTAAAAATGGGAGAATGATATTTGACCGGTGTAACCTAGTAGTGTTTGTAGTGGTGGCATGAATAGGTTAAGGCCAAGTGACTGACAGTATTGTGGAGTTGGGTTTAGTGCTATTGGTCAGCAATGGTTGTGTTATAAGCAGAAAATTTCGATGGTTACTCGGAATGTTCAGTTGTGGTTCTTTTTTTTTTTTCTCTCTGCTGTGTCTTCTAAACAAGGGGAAGTAAATGGTAAAAATGCACAAAAGGCACAGTATATTGTTCCATTTTGATATATTACATAGGAGCTGGGACTTGGTGCATTGCTTCTTAACATTTTGGTATCGGGAATAAATGGTCTGTCGTCATTTCTAAAGGAACAGAAATTGCAGATGTCTTGAGTGTGTTGTCAATGTGTGGTAAGTGATATGCATTGTAACCTTATGTTTTAGAGGAAGATGCCAGTGCCAAGATGTATTCTTATTTTTGTTTTGTTTGTGAACTTGAGCCCCTCTCCTTAACCAAAATCCTCTACAAATTTGTGTTTTCTATTGAAGGAAACTTACAGAACCATCAAGCAGTTTGAGTATAAATAATATATTCTTATGCCGACACACCCTTTGAGCTGATAAACTCAACATTTTAATAGGACTTAATTAGAATGATACTGCTTTTCACTCACCCCTTTTTCTACTTGTGTACTTATGACTGGTATCTGGATCCCTTTATGTAGTAGCAGCAACCCAATTTCTATGTCTTATGACAAAAGGCTCACTGCTGTCAGAAAAGCTGCCTCTCTCACTGCTCGCCTTTGTGAGAAGGTGCAAAAGACGCTTGTGAAGTCAACCACTTCTTCAAAATCAGATAAAAGTCCAATCACAGTGGCCCATCATGGTAGAGCTTCTGAAAGAATACAAGCATTTGCAGATCATTCTACAGTTGCTACTGCTGGAGATGATATTCATAACGGCGTTTGTAAAATGAAATTGGCAAAGAACTTAGCCTGTCTTGTAGATGAATCTTCTCATGTAGATGAGAGAAGAAGACCCAGGAGCAGAATGGAACTCAAGAGGTCTCTTGAACTGCGCATTAAGAAGAGGGTGAAGGAACAATACCTCAATGGGAAGTTTCGAGACCTAATGGCAAAAGTCATTGCCAATCCAGAAACTCTTCAAGATGCTTATGATTGTATCAGACTCAACTCCAATATTGATGTAGTGTTAAATGATGAGAAAACTTCTTTTGGTTCTTTGGCTGAAGAGCTGTATCTTGGGAATTTTGATGTTAATGCTAATACCTTCTCTATCTCAACAAAGAGTGCAAGGAAAGATGTTTTAGTGCTTCCCAATGTGAATCTGAAGGTCATTCAGGAAGCCATCAGAATTGTTTTAGAAGTTGTTTACAAGCCCCACTTCTCTAAAATTTCACATGGTTACCGAAGTGGGAGGGGGCATTCTACAGCTTTGAAGTACATAAGCAAGGAGACTGCTAGTTCTGATTGGTGGTTTATATTGCTCATTAGCAAAAAGCTAGATGCTTGTATTCTTGCTAAACTGATATCAGTAATGGAGGAGAATATAGAAGACCCTAGCCTTTATGTTATGATCCAAAGCATGTTTCACGCTAATGTACTCAATTTCGAGTTTGGTGGTTTCCCAAAAGGTCATGGTCTTCCACAGGAGGGAGTATTGTCCCCTATATTAATGAATATTTATCTTGACCTATTTGACCGCGAATTTTACAGATTATCAATGAAGTATGAAGCTCTCATTCCAGGTTTTCATACTGATCAAAAGTCCCAGTCTAGGTTGCGCAGCTGGTTTAGGAGGAACCTGAAAGGTAATGATCTTGGCTGTGCAGGTGAAGAGAGTTTTAGAGTCCATTCCTGTCGCTTCATGGATGAGATATTCTTTTCAGTTGCTGGTTCTAAGGATGCAGCTCTTGATTTCAAATCTGAGGTTCTAAATTTCTTGGAGAAGTCTTTGCACTTGGAAGTTGATGATCAAACAGAATTATTGCCATGTCAAATGTCGCAGGGGATCCGCTTTTTAGGCACCTTGATTAGAAGAAATGTGAAAGAAAGTCCTGCAACAAAAGCAGTCCACAAGTTAAAGGAAAAAGTTGCTTTATTTGGTCTACAAAAGCAAGAGGCATGGGATTCTGGAACAGTTAGTGTAGGCAAGAAATGGTTGGGTCATGGTTTGAAGAAGGTCAAGGAATCAGAGATTAAGCATTTAGCTGACAGCAGATCTGTTCTGAGTCAAATTTCCCATTTCCGTAAATCTGGTATGGAAACTGATCATTGGTACAAGTACATGCTGAAGATTTGGATGCAAGATGTCAAAGCTAAAGCAGCAGAGAGCGAGGAAGCTATCCTGTCTAAGTATGTCGCAGAACCAGCTTTACCTGAAGAACTAAGAAACTCCTTTTATGAATTTCAGAGGCATGTGGAAAAATATGTTTCTTCTGAGACCGCTTCTACTCTTGCCCTTTTGCCAAATGCTGGTTCTTCTACTGATTCTGTCATTGTCACTGAGATAATTGCTCCCGTTATTGCAATAAAAAAGCGCCTCCTACGATATGGATTGCTCACACGTGATGGTTACCCCCGTACATGCTCCTTGCTTGTTTTACAAGATAATGTTCAAATTATCGACTGGTTTTCAGGTATTGTTCGCCGTTGGCTTAGATGGTATGCCAAGTGTGATAACTTCAATGAGGTAAAGCTCTTGATATCTGATCTAGTAAGAAAATCCTGCATCCGAACTCTAGCAGCAAAGTATCGTGTGCATGAAGCTGAGATAGAAAAACGTTTTGACACTGAACTAAGCAGTATTCCCTCTACCCTGGAAGTTGAGCAAGAGATGGTAAATGAAACATCAGACCCTCAGGCTTTCGAGAACGATGAGGCTTTAATGTATGGAATTTCTTACAGCGGCTTATGTTTGCTCTCTCTAGCAAGAATGGTAAGCCAGTCACGACCTTGCAATTGTTTTGTCATTGGGTGTACAGCTGCAGCACCGAGTGTCTATACTATTCATGTAATGGAAAGGCAGAAATTTCCTGGCTGGAAGACTGGGTTCTCAAGTTGTATTCATCCCAGCTTGAATAGACGGAGAATAGGGTTGTGCAAGCAACACTTGAAGAATTTGTATCTTGGTCATATATCACTTCAATCCATTGATTTTGGGGCATGGCAATGAACGCATTCAATTAAATAATTGTTTTTTTTTTTTTGTTCTTGAAATAAAACATGTTTATATTAATCAAAGTACGAAGTCTAGGAATGAGCGCATCAGAAAATAGAATTCGTAATCAAGTAACTTAGGCAAATCTTACTCTACGAAAAGTACTCAACATGAGGAATGTTAGATACCTTCTTTTTTTTTTTTACTTTTTCCTTTTAACATTTCGAACTCAATAAATGACACGTGTATTCCATTATCACATCAAACTCAATATTTATTACCTTGAATAACTAATCCTATTCTTTCCATGTTTGCCTATTACAATCTTTATATATATATATATATATATATATATATATTGCATTTATACCTTTCCGCTGGGTTTTTGTTTCCTTTTCCAAGCTTATAAAACATAAACAATAATTTTTGTTTTTCCAAAGAATCCCTAGTACGTTAATTAGTACCAACTCAAAATAAAATTTTCATAAAAAAAATATTAAACTCCCAAGTCCCAAATTGTTTTGTTCTCTTCCTCTCTCTTAATTTTATTTAGTTTCCTATCAATTCGTTTTTAGATCTTCATTTCATAATCAGAGTCCTTAATTTGTCTTTTGTTTAAATATTTATCTGGTTTGATTTTGCACTTTTGCTTCATCATTTTCTTCTTTTCTAAGTTTAGTTCTTTTTTCTTTTCAATTTTTTAAAAACAATTTGATCTCGATCTTGTTCATATTATTGTTTGGGTTTGGTTTACATGCAGGCCATAGTCTGCAAATGACAATTCCCCAGCTATATAAAGAAATGAAATTGAACAAAGATTAAAAAATGGGAATGGATTTCAGAGTGACAGAGTGGATACTAGAGAAATAGAAAGAGATAAAGAAAGATTTGATTGAACAAAGATTTTAAAATGGGAATGGATTTCAAAATGGATACTAGAGAGATAGAAAGAGATAAAGAAAGATTTGAGAGAAAGGGCTTCCCTGTGGGGAAGTTTTACCTAGATGAACCCAGGAAGGAAAAAACCACAACCCAGATTTTCAAAATAACAATGAAAAAATGCAAAACTAATTAAAAAAAATCCAGAATATAGGGTGAACAAAGTAGATAGTAGGGTGGCGATAGCCGCACCCTAAAATAAACATCCTACAAAGTCAAAGTAAAATATAGAAAGAAAAAAATGTGACACATTTATTAGAATGGCAGACATGGAAAAAATTAGGACTGGGATCGGCTCGGTACGGCTCGCTAAACAAGGCATACCGAAACCGAGACCGATTGTTTGAGTCGGTTCGGTACGGCTCGGTACTCCTCAAACTGCATATCAAAACCGAACCGTCCAGAAACCGATCAGTTCGGTATAGTTCTATATACCAGTTCAAGCCTTATTGTTGATTGAGTGACATCTTGCTGGACTGAGGGAGAAGTCTCACTGCTCGAAACAACCAAGCTGGACTGAGGGAGAGGTACCACTGCTTGGTCTGCGGTTTCTTTACCTACTTCACCCCCCTTCTTGCTTCTTCGAAACTGGAATTAAAAAAGAAAAAGAAAAAAAGAATCAACAACAGTAATCACATATTCACAATAATGAGTTATGACAGTTCATGTAATTAAACTAATCTGATAAGCTTTGTGAATTGATAATCATAATTCCACTTTTAATTCAATTGTTGAGTAATCAATTAATCCTAATTTCAATTTCTAAATCATAACGCCAAAGAACTAAAGTAAAAAATGAAATGAATTAATTGATAATCATATATTCATATTCAATCGAAATGTAAAATTGACAATCTGATAAACTGAATCAAAACCCATAGATAGACAGTCAGACTCACTCCCAACTTTCCCATTGATAATCAAAACCCAATGGGAATTGCAGAGTGCAGACCGCAGCAGACTGGAGCCAAGGAATGGAATCAACTTCTTACTTCTTCAGTCCTTTGATTTGAATGGAATCAAATACGAATTCGTGGTGCTGCAAAGAAGAGTTGACTCACTTGACTGATTTGAGAGCGAAGGAGGCCGCATTTTTCATGTTGAACTGTCAAATGACCTAGTCAAATGACTCGAGCTGCAGCTGCATCGATTTGGAGCAGATTAACGGGTCGGGTCAGTAACTTAACGGTATTAAAAAGGCCCAATCTGATCCCTACCCGAGCCCAATAACATCGGTACTATTTCGGTTCGGTACTCCAAAAAACAGAAATGAAACCGAGCCGATAGATATCGGTACTGGTTCGGTCGATTTCAGCATCGGTTTCTCGGTCACAGATTCCCAACCCTAGAAAAAATATATTAGTTCTTCAATGTAATTAATATTGAATTTAAAGTGATAGTGGAATCCACATGTCATTTGTTGAGTGGGGAAGGTCGAAGGGAAAAGGTAGGAGGAAGTAACTAGTATTCCTCACTTATTATTTACTTTACAACATTTTTCTAAATTATCAAATATTAGTAGTTTGTCAAAATATTCAAGAAACACTAAAATTACAATACACTATTTTTTGAAACATATATTAGTATGGATTAAAATGACTAGAAGAATTCGTGTGTCCATGTGTGTGTGTGTTGAAATAAATCTGTTGAGCAAAATAAAACAAAAGAACAAGACAAAAACTAAAGAGAAGTTTTAAATACACACCTCTAATTACTTAATACACCACCCATTTAATTTCTCATTCTAATATTTTACTGAATACACAATCCAAAGTACCTAAAATATCCTTAATCTCAAAAATCATGAAATATCCTCCTTTTTGACTATATTAAGGTTACTATTTAATATGATTAGTATATTCTAGTATATTGACATTTTGTAAATGACCATATTGATTACTTGTGTTAGTTATTGAGAAATTCATAAAGATTTATTATTGTTCCCTTTAAATAGATGCATATAAATAGGTTTTGTGTTATTTGAGCTCTCATCCACCAAACACCATGTTAATAAAGTATAAAATTATGAGTTGAACACTCAACCAAAACTATATCAGTAGTTTCTCCACAGTGGAGGAACTAAAAGGTTGTCATTAGAGAGGCCAAACAAATTAACAATTACAGAGTTTTTTCACCTGGATGTTTTATATTAGAAAATAAATTGATTAATCATAACTCTTGAACAAAAAAGAAAATTAACTAAGAAATGGGAGTAAAGCGATATGTTTTAAAAACATTTAATGCCATTGATTTTGAAATTCTAAATATTATGATTTCTAACTTCATTTAATTACAATTTATTTAAGAAAAAATTAAATTAGATAGTTCTAACTTTATTCTTGTATTAAATTGGGATGCCATGTATAAAAATTTGTTGTGTTTATCTAACTATTTATACATAAATAGAATAATATAATAAAAATATGACTATTTTTTTCCTTCTTCTAATGCATAGATGTCTATCTTGGTCATTTAACCTACCTAGAAAATCTAATTTGAAATATAAAATAATATGGATGTGTATTAAGTGATTAGGGGTGTGTATTTAAAATTTCTCGAAACTAAAACATTAAATAAATAAAATAAGAAACAACGCTTCCATACTAATTGCTATCGTATAAGTAAATTAGAAGCCAATAAGAAACAATTCAATCGCACTAAACCATTGGTTTTAATGTGCATCAATGAATGAGTGTTCTTGGGTGTAAGCAACAATAGAAATAATCCCAATTAAAAAAAATTAGTTTTAATTACAAAGTTCAATTAAAATTTTTAACTTTAATTAGAAAGTTGATGAATTGACAAAATTGTCCTTGAATATCAGCGTGGTCAGGATATCAAAATGCTAACGAAATGAAACTTAAAGTATACAAATGCAAAAACTTGATAGTTGGGTATGAAAATGAAAAGAGCCTCATAATTCGAGGGGTATTTTATAATTAATCCTCAAATTTATCGTTTCAAATCACAATATTATACTAGAAAAAGTTGTCGAAGATATATTGTTTGAGACTAGTTCATGATATGCATACTTATCAAAGAATGACTGTCAGTATAGATGAAGCAGCATATTTGCTAGGGAGGTAGCATATACTACAGTATAATTGTTAAGTCTAGGAAGTCTGGCCAAATTGATAGACTTTGAAATTGAAGCCAGAGCTGCAACATCAGTATGCAAGTTCATTTTAGGGTGCTTGTGCAGAAATTCACAATATCTTGTGGGAATAAGAAGCTAATTAAGCAATTGTTTGGCCTAGATTCCCAAATTAGTGGAAGATGCACTAATGGAAGCACAAAAATTTCTACATAAAGGAAATAGAAGACTACAAGTACTCGTTCAGCGAAGATATTATGTTTAGGATGATCATCAGTGGATACAAACAAGAAGAGGTAATTATTTAAACAACTTTTGATTTTAATTACTTGAAAAATTACTTGAAAGTTGCTCGTTACTTTGTTTAATTATACTAATTTAACCTCTAAATTTCATTATTTGGTATATGCAGGGTTATCAACTTGGTGCAGTTTGGCTTGAGGGCTTTAATGTTCATAAATGAACCATGAATACAAATGAAACGTTAGGATTTGGAGCTTCACATGCTGATCTAATTTTTGAACACAACAACAAGGTAAGTTGCTGGTACACACTTTTTATTACATTTTAGTACCATATATACAAACTTAATTATAACTATCGTTTTAATTTAAAAAATGGGTTAAATACTGTTTAGTCCTTGAGCTTTTCATCATAAAACACTTCAGTCCCTGACCTTCTAATTTCACACGTTTAGTCCCTGTACTTCAAAATTTCAGACCAATAGGACCTATTGGTCTGAAATTTTGAAGTACATGGACTAAACGTGTGAAATTAGAAGGTTAGAGACTGAAATGTTTTCCGAGCAAAAGTACAAGGAGTAAACAGTATTTAACCCTTAAAAGATTTATGCATGATTTTCAATTTTTTCAAAATATAAGTTGTCAAACTTATACAAACTGTAGTTTGCTCTCAACAAGTTTATTTCACTAACTATTTTGGTGGTGAATATACTTCAAGCCCAAGAAAAATGCCCAAAAAGAGCAATAATACAGCAACAAAGAGAGGAAAAATCATCCCTTCAACCTGGTTCGGCAACAACAGGACAAGAAAGGTGACCTTTAAAACAACCAAATAACTAGAGCAAAGAACGAAAACTTATGGAGGACCAGGCAACTCGTCACTTCTCAGAACTAAAAAAAGTGGAGGTTATTACTGGGCAGTCGCTTTTTGGTGAAGTCGGATGACTGTTGATGAGGCATTTGATGTTTAAACTGAACCAAATCAGATCGGTCCAGTTTGATCAAAGTTCCTTTTTTGTTTTTTTTAAAGTATTTTTATTTGTTGAGAAAATTTTACAAATGGTACTCGAAATAAAGTCCATTCATCAATTTAGTACATCACATTAAAAAACTATCATATTGGTACCTCAACATTGAAATATGAAATGATTTTCGTACCTTCCGTCTATAACGGCGTCACCTCAATTGCCACAAAAGGTATTTCATGGGCAATTTTGTCTTTTCTCTTTCTCAATTTTTCTTTTTCTTTTCCTTTGGCAATACTTTTTTCTTTTTCCTCTTTGGCAGTAAATTTTTTCCTTTTCCTTTTGATCACTGAATTCTCTCTCATATCTCTGGCAGTATTTTTTTTATCACAGCATTCTCTCTCATATCGCGCCTAGAAAAGCAAGAAACCAGAGAGTGTGTGAGTTTCTCTGCCACTCTGCCAGCTGAAAGTCGTCGGTGTTTCTCGCCATTGCGTCTCAATCCAGGAGAGGATGTGATCGAAGTGTAGCCATTTTTTCTTCATTCTAGCTTCTGCTAGCTATCAAGGGTTAGTGTTTGTTTTGGAAGGAGAAAAATAGAGCAGCAGTGGCAGATTCGTCCTTCGCCATCGAGGAGCAAATCACAGATCAGTGCTGGCTTAGTGGTAGTTTGGTGGTTGTTTGCCCTAATCTGGTGTTCTGTTGTTCGGGCCGGGCTAGTCTGGAAGCTTTGCATTTTGTATCAAGGATCTCCTGTGATTTGAAGCCAGATCGAATCCTTGATTAGTTTATGTGAGCTGTTCCAGGGGATGTTGAAGTTGGGTGTGGTAGGCAGTTGTTGAGTACGTGGAAGAATATAAATATTGGGTCTAATCAATAAATTATAATAAAAATATTGGGTTAAGATATGGAAAGACCAAAATATCCCTATTAAAATAGAGGTTTAACACCGTTTATAACGGCAAATATTAAAAGTAGTTCAAATTTTAATGTTGGAGTACCAATATGATAGTTTTTTTTTAAATTGATATACCAAAGTGATGAATGACTTTTAATTGGGGTACTATTTATAAAATTTTCTCTTATTTGTTTGTAAGCTAAATAAAGTCTAGCCGCCAATCTTCTGCATAACACATTCAATTTAGATTACATTTCATGTCTCCTATTTGTCTTAAGCCCTGGATGGAAAAATATCAAGTATCATTTCCTATACAATGTATTGTGCTCTATTCTTTGTTGTATATAAGTTCCCGTTCCTAAAATTACTACAGATAGTAAGAGTAACTAGTCGTTCACATGTCACTATCTCATCACCCTTGTCATGTACTGCAATATATTTCACTTGAAAAATATGAGGTACAACATTCTGTGTAGTGTTATAGCAGTAGTCTGACTCTTACTATATGTAGTAATCTTAGTGAATTATTGTTGAATTGCATAGTCATCCCCATGCCGAGCCAAGAGTACTATGACCTTGCAATTCGAGATGACTTTCAAATTCTTTCGAGAGATGTGCATAATAATCATTTAGAATGTCTTCAGCAAATATGGGAGCTCATGGAGTTAATTTCAGACGATGGTAAAATACATGTTGAAAAGATCGTAGAACTGAAAATATATGGGCAAGTACAAAATTTTATTAGTTGATATAAAAAAATCAGTGTTTTTATTGGGAGTGGGTACTCAAATATCTTAGAAAAGTTAATGAAGGATGTATATGTCTAGACTTGTTGTCCTTTTGTTCAACACCATGATCTCTCTATCTAGGAATTTAAGATTAAATCTCAAGGCGCACAAACAAAGCTTAAGAAGATTGATATAAATCGTGAATACTTGTGGTACTTCTCACAAGACGACAAAAGTATCACCGATATTAAAAAAGTAATTGAAGTTTTTGTAGAACACTTTGGGATGATAGCATTTAGAGAATGATTATGAATACGATATTAGTCATATTACTGAAGTGCAATTAATTGAATGACTAAATTACCTTGAAGAAAAGATGTTAGAAACAAATAAAGACGTCATGTTGACTAAAAGATTGCAACCCTAAATAGAATTGATAGACGACGGCACTGAAAAGGAGAAACTTGCAGAGTTTGCTGATAGATTTACAATCACAAATGAACCAAATTAAGTTACTAGAACAAATTGGATGCATCTCAATTTCGAGAAAAAATGAAGTTTCTTTAATAACTAACAACAACTCTGAATAAATAGTCACCCGCATTGAGAATGCAGCATATAAAGCTCTTAAAACTCTTAAAAGTAAGTCCATAAAGTTTATGAGTTTTTTAGAATACACATATTCTTGTAAAATTGATTAAAATAGAAATGAATTTGGTAAAATAAAAGAAAGAAAAGTTAAGATAAAAATAGATAGGCTAATAGATAATATATATATATATATATATATATATATATAGTAAAACCAAAGTGAGAAAACAAGCCTGGTATGGTAAAGCACGTCAAAAGACGTTGTCCTAAAGCCTTTGTATCCTCTCTACGTGCAGGTGCTGACGGTCTACAAGACTCCAAGATACGACCCCAATACAAGCAACCAAAGGGTCCGCTATGAGCACGTTCACAGTCGGATAGAATCTCCAAGTCACAAACCGTTGCCCAAAATAATAGTAAAATATTGAAGGTAGTAATCGAAGTAGGTAGTATGTAAATGAGGAGTAGAGATAATCATTTTGTTGTTAACAACTTGGGGAATATTGTTGCCTTTTATAGGCTTCAATTATCTCATGTAACCTCCACCATAAACACACCATAAAATTAGAAAATTAAATCCCAAAATGAAACTCATATATCCCCCAAATAATTATAGGATTAAAAGCATAAGTTACAAATTGAAAATTGAAAATCAAATTAAAGATTTAAAAATCTTTTAAAAAATCCCCCCCCCCCCCCCCCCCCAAAAAAAAGGTTTTAAAATCTTTAAAAGCAAAGCAAATAATATATATACATAGGGGCAACATAATATTATGCAGTAGGTGTAGGTGCCTTCCGGGGGCTTGAACCTATACTTAGTGATAATAGTTTCCATCTGAGGAATCTGAGTGTCACGCCCTCGAATTTTAGAATAAAATTCAAAATCCGAAACATGAAAATTACCACAAACTCAAAATAATCATCCTGAAAATTTCTTTTCTTAACAACCTCACCATACAAAATAAATTCAAAACCGAATTTAGTCACAGTTAATTATTACAACTCAAATACAAAATGAACTGTAAAGCTCTAAATGAGCATACACACCTTACAACACAATGAAATAAAAATAACTGCTGTAACACCTAAGCAGCTCGGTCACCTCCTTGGTTATCCTGACCTGTAGGAATATCCGCTACACCATTTGAATAGTGTACCGGGATTGCAATAACACAAAACCCGATATGCTTATGAAAGCTCGTATGAGTAAAAGAAAGGATGGTTGCTTAATTAAATCATATTTATTTCTACCCAAGTCAACACGCAACAATTGCTACATCCACAAGAACACAACAATCTCAATCAATCATCAACTCAACACTAAACCCTAACTCACATCTTTCTTCACAAAACCCCAATATCGTATTTATAAAAATATGGTATTTGACAGACTAGAGCTCTAACTGAATCGTAGCCCGTCACCTGGCTTAGGTTATGGCATCCGACATATTTATCATTATCATATTTCATCAATATGTATACTCATATACATATTTAGAACGTCCGATATTTGTACATACTCAACCAATCGTATCTCATCATCCACCCAGGATTAGAGCGTCCGATTACCCCACACCGGTCACTACGTTGACCCTAAATCCATAAATGAGCACAACATGCATTATCACATAAAGAAATCAACCCAACCAAGATACACAATATTATTATGAAATTACCCAATTGAAATATAATTCAAATCATCAAATCAACTCAATCATATCATCACTCAACAATCCATCCATCGATATATATTTTCCACGTACATATATATATACATAATCATCCACTCAGGAATGACCACTAATACCATCTATAGTTCATACAAGAAAATCGTGAAATTCATTTGTATAATTAAAATTCATTTTACTTACCTATGGACCGTAGTGATCAAGTCCATGTAATTTTTAAAAACAAATATTTAATCCACAAATATTTTTCACACAATTATCAAAAATAAATAAATTTAAAACGCTCAGTTTGTAATATGAACCACGTGAGTTTTACTCACCTCGAGATTCCCGCTGTGTCTTCAAATAAAATATAAACCACACCGAACAGCTCACCCAAAAATAATCCGTCAATCACCTAATCAAATGTGATTTGAATTTAGCCAATAATTCCAAAATATAACTAAACTACCATTTAACTGCCGGATTCTAATTTATAAGAAAATCTGCCGGACGGATTCTCACGAATCGCTCCCCTAATCACCGTTTTGCACTTATACGAAGATCCAACGGTTGGATCTTCGCCCATGACCACACAAGCCACTGGGACAGTCATATGATCATCATATCAAAATTACAAGTTCATCGAACGGTCCTAATTTCACAGATCATAAATCTAACGATCGAAATCGATCGAAATCACAAAATTCATAACTAATTCATACGATATCCGAGAAATGTGTATAATATGCCGAAATGATCGTATTGAAATGTAGAATCATAAAATGGACAGAAACTAAATTTTAGACCTCCGAAGGTAGCCGAAAAGGGCAGCCGGAGTTAGGGACAGAGTCGCCGCCGACCACCACCAATGGTGTCGGGGCGGAGCTTCTCCCCTTTGTTTCATCATTTTGAGAAACTTTCATAACTAGCACAAGACCAAACGGGAAGCGATCGAAAAGTACCAATTACAGTCGGCGGCCGGAAATTTTCCAGAAACCGGCGAGCTTAAAAACCGAAGTGAAAACTGCAACAACTCGCTTCGATCTCTTCTGGAAACTTGCTCAGAACTTTATTGCGAACTAACCAGGCGAAGAATCACAAGAAACGATCGTGTATAACTACAGATATTTAGATCGAACAGTTGTTTTTCGATCTAAATGGGTCGAACTCCGACGAAAGTGAAAACGATCGACCCAGTTCTGGTCCTTCTTGGTGCTTGTTAAGGAAGTTGAGGCGAGTTCAATGAGCCAAGAATCAAGTGAAATGGTGACCTATAACTCGAGATATCGAGATCGAACCGAAAACGAGTTTATTCCGTTCGATACTCACCGCCGCCGCTACCGGCCGTGCCTCGGCGCAAGGCTGCCTCTGGCAGCTGCGCAAGGTCGAGACGAAACTATTAGAGGTGGTTTGAGGTCTTGAGGTGGCCGGAGGAGGAAGAGGGAGCACGGTCACGCCGTGCTCTGTTTTGCTGGGCTCGGCCGAGAGAGAGAGGACGCGAGAGAAAGAGCTATAGTGGTTTCCAAAAACAGAAATGGAGGCCGGACCAAAATGGAAATTTTTCTTAAAAAAATCTAGGGTTTTTTTTTCTATATATACATGTTTTAGAATTTCTTCTAAATGTGATAACTAATTCAGAAAAAATCCGATCTTTGTGTTCTACACGTGTACGGACTCGTATCGACGAGCTCTACAACTTTCATGAAGGAAGTTTTCCCAAATTTTGCACATATAAAACGTCGATTTTTCAAACCGAGCATTTCAAACTTTTCGTTAAAATAATCGTTTCGAATCTTCGATAATTCAAAAAATGAAATATTATCGAGCAACATTCGTGAAATCGTACAATAATCGTTCAACACAATTACACGAAATTAAAAATGAAAATTGCGGTTATTACACTGAGTGACACAGTCTTGAACTCAGCCCCTTTGATCAAACTTCAACGTATTACACACATAATATTGGTTGAGACTTGGATGCGGGGTAGCGCTGTTTATGGCCATGCGCTCAATCTTGATTCTCATGAGAGTTTTTAGAGAACAGCCCAATTCTCACAGTCGCGGCCTCACGACGACTCTTACTAGGTGAGTTCTCCAAGGGAAAATGTGACCTGCACCTCGCGGGAGATTGCCTGCCTCGAAACTCATTCAGGGATACTTTAAGTCCATTCCTAACGTCACATTATATAGCACTCATGTCATAGGGATGAGCGGAGAATATCTCAATATCTCATTTAGGATATCTCTATCATATAAAAGAGTGCTTAATGAGTCACGCAGTATGGGTTGTTTCTACCCATTGAACTTCCTTCATGGGATCTCCAATCATAGAAGTTGGGTTACCTCCCTAGGTGACTCTCTTATGGGCTTAAGCTCATCCCCCTCGACAATTCTAGGACTCTGCTCCTAGAAAGACCCTTAGTCAAATGGTCTGCAATATTATTCTCTGACTTTACAAAGTCTAAAGTGGCAATGCTCTTTCTAATTAGGCCCTTCACAGATTTATATCTCACATGTATATGTCTGTTCATCTTCTGGTTAGTGTGAGATTGCTTTAGCAAGTCTATCACTGCATTACAATCACAATGTACATGTATAGCAGATAAGAGTTTTTCCACTAAAGGTATTTCCATCAACAAACTCTTAATCCACTCAGCCTCAGTACAAGTGACATCTAGAGCTACAAGTTCTGATTGTGTGGTGCTTCTAGTGATTATGGTTTGCTTCTTTGATCCCCAAGAAATTGCTCCTCCCCCTAATAAGAATATGTAACCATTAGTAGACTTCACATCCTCATTATCTGTTATCCAATTTGCATCACTATAACCCTCTACCACATTAGGGAACCCCTTATAGAACAATGAGTAATTAAGTGTACCTCTAAGGTATTTAAAAACTCTCTCCAAAGCATTCTAATGCTCCTTACTAGGGTTATGTGTATATCTACTTAGTCTCCCAACTGCATAAGCAATATCTGGCCTAGTCTTATTGGCAATGTAAAGTAAAGAACCTATCATTTGAGAATACTTCAATTGTGAAAAAGGTTCTCCTTGATTTTCTTCAAGTGAACGTTTGAGTCATAAGGTGTCGACACGGGTTTGATATCAAAATAATTGAACTTCTTCAACATATTTTCAATGTTGCTAGATTGACTCAAAAATATGCCCTCAGAGGTTCTCTCAATTTTCATTCCTAAAATCACATGGGCTTCTCCCATATCTTTCATGTCAAAGTTTCTAGATAGATATGATTTTACATTATTAACAATCTCCAAATTTGTCTCAAAGATCAATATATCATCAACATATAAACATAAAACCACTTGTTCCCCATTTTCTACTTTGAAGTATAAACATTTGTCATGACTATTGATCTTAAAATCATAATCTAGGATCACTTTGTCAAACTTTTCATGTCATTGTTTAGGAGCTTGCTTAAGGCCATATAAAGACTTAACTAACCTACAGACCTTATGCTCTTGACCTTTAACTATAAATCCCTCAGGTTGCTCCATGTAAATCTCTTCATCTAAATCTCCATTCAAAAATGTGGTCTTCACGTCCATTTGGTGAATGACTAGATTATGTATAGATGCTCAGGTTATTAAAGTCCTAATGGTGGTAATCCTAGTGACAAGCGAATAAGTGTCAAAGTAATCTAAGTCCTTCTTTTGTGTAAACCCCTTAGCTACTAGCCTAGCCTTGTATTTGTCTATACTTCCGTCAGGTTTCAATTTCTTTCTTAACACCCATTTGCAACCTATTGCTTTGCTCCCAGGAGGCAAGTTTGTTAACACCCAAGTGTTGTTTTGGATAATAGATTGAAACTCATCACTTATTGCCTCTTTCCAAAAAGGTGCATCTATAGATGAAATGACTTCCTGATAAGTTGTGGGTTCTCCTTCTATTGAAAAGGTGTAGAAATCATCTCCAAATTTCTTTTCTACTCTAGCCCTTTTACTCCTTCTAAGATCTAAAGGCTCTGTATTTTCATTTGTGGTTGAACTGGAAGGTTTGTCTCTAATTTGTAATTCCTTTGAAATTCGGGTTTTGAAAGGAAAGATATCTTCAAAGAAAGTAGCATCTCTAGATTCTACGACAGTGTTGTTTGCAACTTCTTTAACATCAGAGTTGAATACTAAGAACCTATTGGTGTTGCTATTTTTGGCATAACCTAGAAAGATGGTGTCTACGGTCTTGGGACCTATTTTCTTTCCCTTAAGATCTGATATAAATACTTTTGCTAAACACCCCACACTCTAAGGATTTTGAGATTAGGTGACCTTCCTTTCCACAACTCATAAGGAGTTTTGTCATTTTGTCTCACAGTTATCCTATTAAGTATGAAACAAGCGGTCAACATTGCTTCCCCCCACAAATTCTCAGGTACTCTACTACTAAGGATCATGGAGTTGACCATGTCTAACAAAGTCCTATTTTTCCTCTCCGCTACACCATTGGATTGAGGTGAGTAAGGTGGAGTGACTTCGTGAATAATTCTGTGTTCTTCACAAAAGGTATTAAGATCATTAGAGGTGTACTCTCTACCTCTATCAGACCTAAGTCTTTTGATCTTTTTCTCTAATTGGTTTTCAACTTCACTCTTATATACCTTGAACTCATCAAACACCTCATCTTTTGTTTTGATAAGAAACATATAACAATACTTAGAGTAGTCATCAATAAATGTCACAAAGTATTTGTTTCCACCTTTGGTAGGGGTTCTATTTGAGTCACATACATCACTATGTATGAGTTCTAAAACTTGTGTGTCTCTTTCTACAAGCTTGTTATAGGATAACTTGGGTCGTTTGGCTTGAACACACACTTCACATTTTTGCTTAAAATCTACACTAGACTTTGGTATTAACTCTAACTCCATCAATCTTTTGACTTTGTTCAAACTCACATGTCCTAACCTTCCATGCCACACATCACAAGATTCAACACTAAAAACTTGAGGAGAAATTTTATTCATTTCATGTGCTACATTCAAATTAATTATACCTTCACAAACGTACCCTTTTCCAATAAAACATTATTCTTTGTAATAACAATCCTATCAGACTCCATTACAATTTTGAAACCTTGTTTCATTAAACATGATGCACTAATAAGATTTCTCCTCACTTTTGGAACATGTTGCACCCCCTTGAGAATTAAGGTCTTCCCATATGTCATTTTCAGCTCTATGTCTCCTAGTCCATGTACTGGTGCGACAGTGTCATTTCCTAGGGTTACACTTCCTCCACTTGAGTCCTGATAATTTTTAAAAAACCTTTTGTCATAACACACATGTACATTTGCTCCAGAATCTACCCACCAATCACTATTAGAGTGTGTAAAATTAATTAAGGGCTTAGAACTATACCTTAAAATATGATCATTTTGATCATCTTGATCTACAAGCATATTTACTTGAGCTTTTGGACCCTTTTGCCCTTTGTTCCATTTGGGTTTAGGCTTGTAGACTTCTGTCTTCTTAAAATGGCAGTCCCTTGCTAAGTGATTGGTCCTCCCACAAACAAAGCATGCTTGCTCTCTCTTGTCATTGGAATTGTTACGGGACCTATTTGAGTGAGAATGGAACCTATGGTTCAAGTCTCGATGAAAGGAATTTTGGTTTTGGTGGAAGGAATTGTTTCTATTGGTTCTCTTGAAGGAATTCTTTCTATATTGGAACATATTTCTATTGTTTGAATTCTCCACTAGATTCACCTTAGATTTTCCTTCTTCAATATGTTCCTCTAACCTATGCTTCTCTTCTACCCTAAGGTTGTTGAACACTTTGGTTAAGGTCAACTCTCCTTGTTTGTGCCTAAGACTATTGGCAAAGTTTGACCAACTAGGGGGTAGTTTATCTATGAGGCAAGACACTTTGAATTCTTTGGTAAACTTGGTTCCGTTTGACTCTACTTTTCTTAAAAGGTCTTTAAATGTCACGCCCCGAATTTTAGAATAATAATTCAAAATCCGAAACATGAAATTACTACAACTCAAAATTATCACCCTGAAAATTTCTTTTCTTAAACATCCTCACCACACGAAATAAAATCAAACCGAATTTAGTCTCGGTTAATTGTTACAACTCAAATCCAAAATGAACGGTAAAGCTCTAAATGAGCATACACACCTCACAACTAAATGAAATAACAAACTGCTGTAACACCTAAGCAGCTCGGTCACCTCCCTGGTTATCCTGACCTGCAGGAATATCCGCTACACCATTTGAATAGTGTACCGGGATTGCAACAACACAAAACCCGGTAAGCTTATGAAAGCTCGTATGAGTAAAAGGAAAGAACTATTGCTTAATTCAATTCATAATTATTCTCACACACAACAACACTAAATAATTTCCAAACACAAGTACTAACAATCTCAATCAACACCCATTCAAGATATCAAGACAAACCCCAACTCACATCTTTCTTCACAACCCTCAACATCGTATTTATAAAAATACGGTACTTGACAGACTAGAGCTCTAACTGAATCGTAGCCCGTCACCTGGCTTAGGTTATGGCATCCGACATATTTATCATTATCGTATTTCATCAATATGTATACCTATATACATATTTAGAACGTCCAATAATTCCACATACTCAACCAATCGTATCCCATCATCCACCCAGGATTAGAGCGTCCGATTACCCCACACCGGTCACTACTTCGACCCTAAACCCATAAATGAGCACAACATATAAAATCACATACTGAAATCAACCCAACTAAGATACACCATATTATGATGGAATTACACAATTGAAATATAATCAATTCATCAATTCAGTTAATCATATCTTCACTCAACAATATATATTTTCCACGTAAATATATATATACGTAATCATCCACTCAGGAATGACCACTAATACCATCTATAATTCACACAAGAAAATCATGAAATTCATTTGTATAATTAAAATTCATTTTACTTACCTATGGACCGTGGTGATTCAAGTCAAAGAAATTTTAAAACAAATATTTAATCCGCAAATATATTTCACACAATTACCATAAATAAATAAATTTAAACCATTCGGTTTGTAATATGAACCACGTGAGTTTTACTCACCTCGAAATTCCCGCTGCGTCTTCAATATAATTATAAATAACGCCAAAATAGCCCACTCAAATAAAATCCATCAATCACCTAATCAAATGTGATTCGAATTTAGCCAACAATTTCAACACATAATGTCACGCCCCGAATTTTTTTGAATAACAATTCAAAATCCGAAACATGAATATACTACAACACAAAATAATCATCCTGAAAATTTTTCTCTTCTTAACATACTCACCACACAAAATAGAATCAAACCGAATTTAGTCTCGGTTAATTATTACAACTCAAATCCAAATGTAATGTAAAGCTCTAAATGAGCATACACCCACATCACGACTAAATAAATAACATGACTGCTATAACACCTAAGCAGCCCGGTCACCTCCCTGGTTATCCTGACCTGCAGGAATATCCGCTACACCATTGAATAGTGTACCGGGATTGCAACAACACAAAACCCGGTAAGCTTATGAAAGCTTGTATGAGTAAAAGAATGAACTGTTGCTTAATTTAATCTCATTTATTTCCACACACAGCAACACTCAATTATATCCACATATGCAAATAATAACAATCTAAATCAAACACCAATTCAATATATCAAGACAACCCAACTCACAACTTTCCCCACAACTCTCATCATCGTATTTATAAAAATACGGTATTTGACAGACTAGAGCTCTAACTGAATCGTAGCCCGTCACCTGGCCTAGGTTATGGCATCCGACATATTTATCAATTATTGTATTTCATCAATATGTATACCTATATACATATTTAGAACGTCCAATAATTCCACATACTCAACCAATCGTATCCCATCATCCACACTAGGATTAGAGCGTCCTATTACCCACACCGGTCATTACCTTGACCCTAAACCCATAAATGAACCCAATATACAATATCACATACTTAAATCAACCCAACCAAGATACATCATATTATTATGGAATTACACAATCGTAATAAAATCAACTCATCAATTCCACTCAATCATATCATAAATCAAACAATCCACTCATCAATATATATTTTCCACGTAAATATATATATACGTAATCATCCACTCAGGAATGACCACTAATACCATCTATAGTTCACACAAGAAAATTATGAAATTCATTTGTATAGTTAAAATTCATTTTACTTACCTATGGACCGTGGTGATTCAAGTCCATGAAATTTTAAAACAAATATTTTAATCCGCAAATATTTTTCACACAATTAACAAAAATAAATAAATTAAAATGCTTGGTTAGTAATATGAACCACGTGAGTTTTACTCACCTCGAAACTCCCGCTGCGTCTTCAATATAATTATAAATTATAATTTATAATTAACGCCGAATAGCCCACGAAATTAAAATCCGTCAATCACCTAATCAAATGTGATTCGAATTTAGCCAACAAATTCAACTCATAATTTAACCACTAATTAACGGTCAGATTCTAATTTTCACTAAAATCCGACGAGCGGTTTCTCACGAATCGCTCCCCTAATTACCGTTTTTCACATATACGAAGATCCAACGGTCGGATCTTCGCCCATGACCACACAAAGCCTCTGGGACAGTCATATGATCATCATAACAAATTTACAAGTTCATCCAACGGTCATAATTTCACAGATCAAAAATCTAACGACCGAAATCGATCGAAATCACAAAATTCATAACTAATTCATACGATATCCGAAAAATGCGTATAATACGCCGAAATGATCGTATCGAAACATAGAATCATAAAGTGGACAGAAACCAAATTTTAGACCTCCGGAGGTGGCCGGAAAAGGCCGCCGGATTTAGGGACAGAGCCGCCACCGACCACCACCAATGGTGTCGGGGCCGATCTTGTCCCCTTCGTTTCATCATTCTGAGCAACTTTCATAACTAGCACAAGACCTAAAAATGAACGGAAGGCGTCGAAATTACCGATTTACAGTCGGCGGCCGGAAAAATTGCAGAAACCGGTGAGCTTGAAAACCGACGTGAAAACTGCAACCTCAGGCCCCGATCCCTTCTGGAAACTTGTTCAGAACTTCCTTGCGAACTCAACAAGCTTGGAATCACAAGAAACGATCGTGTATAGCTCGAGATATCTTGATCGAAAGTTTTGGTATTTCGATCCGTTCGGGTCGAGCTCCGACGAACGTGAAAACGTTCGACCCAGTTCCGGTCCTTCTTGGTGCTTGTAGAGGAAGTTGAGGCGAGCTCAATGAGACAAGAATCAAGTGAAATGATGGAGTGTAGCTCGAGATATCGAGATCGAACCGAAAATGGACGTTTTCGGTTCGGGCTTCGCCGCCGCCGCCACAGGCAGCGCCGCAGTGTGAGACTGCCTCCGGGAGCTAGAGCAGCTCGAGATGAACGCCTGGGACTTGGTTTGAGGTCGAGAGGTGGTCTGTGGAGGGAGAACAATTAAGGAGAAGTTTTCCTCCTCTTTCGGCCGGTTGCGTCTGGAAGAGAGAGTGAGAGAACCAGTTTTTTTCCAGAAACGGAAGAAGAAGAAGAAGAAGGAAGAAAAGGAAAAAAAAGAAACCGGTAGGGAAAAAAAATTAGGGTTTCTAAAATTTTTCTATATATACAAGTTTCGGAAAACTTCGAAATTCCATAACTAATTCAGAAAAAATCCGATCTTCGTGTTCTGCACGTGCACGGACTCGTATCGACGAGCTCTACAACTTTCATGAAGGAAGTTTCTCCAAATTTCGTACGTAGAAAAAGTCGATTTCTCAACCCGAGTATTTCGAGCTTTTCGTTAAAATAAACGTTTCGAAACTTCGATAATTGTAAAAATGAATGATTATCGAACATAAATCGTGAAATCGCATAATAATCATTCGATACAATCACTCGAATTTAAAATGGAAATTGCGGGTATTACACATAATTTAACTACCATTTAACGGCCGGATTCTAATTTACATTAAAATCCGACGAGCGGTTTCTCATGAATCGCTCCCCTAATTACCGTTTTGCACATATACGAAGATCCAACGGTCGGATCTTCGCCCATGACCACACAAAGCCTCTGGGACAGTTATATGATCATCATAACAAAATTTACAAGTTCATCCGACGGTCCTAATTTCACAGATCAAAAATCTAACGATCGAAATCGATCGAAATCACAAAATTCATAACTAATTCATACGATATCCGAAAAATGCGTATAATATGCCGAAATGATCGTATCGAAACATAGAATCATAAAATGGACAGAAACCAAATTTTAGACCTCGGGAGGTGGCCGGAAAGGGCCGCCGGAGTTAGGGACAGAGCCGCCCCCGACCACCGCCAATGGTGTCGGGGCTGAGCTTGTCCCATTCGTTTCATCATTCTGAGCAACTTTCATAACTAGCACAAGACCAAAAAATGACGGGTAGGGATCGAAAAGTACCAATTACAGTCGGCGGCCAGAAAAATTCCAGAAAACGGCGAGCTTGAAAACCGACGTAAAAACTGCAACCTCAGGCCCCGATCCCTTCTGGAAACTTGTTCAGAACTTCCTTGCAAACTCAACAAGCCAAGAATCACAAGAAACGATCGTGTATAGCTCGAGATATCTTGATCGAAAACTTGGTTGTTTCAATCCGTTCGGGTCGAGCTCCGACGAACGTGAAAACGTTCGACCCAGTTCCGGTCCTTCTTGGTGCTTGTAGAGGAAGTTGAGCCGAGCTCAATGAGTCAAGAATCAAGTGAAATGGTGGTGTGTAGCTCGAGATATCGAGATCGAACCGAAATCGACCCTTTTCAGTTCGGGCCGTGCCGCCGCCTCTACAGGCCTTGTCGCGGCGCAAGGCCGCCTCTGGCAGCTGCGCAAGGTCGAGACGAAGCTCCTGGAAGTGGTTTGAAGTCGTGGGGTGGCCGGACGAGCTGGTGGTGGCTTGCTCTGTTTGCTTCTGTTTTCGGCCGAGAGAGAGAGCGATGCGAGAGTTGAGAGAGTGAGTGAACAGTCTGGCTTCCAAAAAAAGAAAGAGAGAGAGGCCGGTGGAAAAATTAGGGTTTCCCAAAAAAACTAGGGTTTTTTTTCTATATATACGAGTTTCGGAAAAACTTCTAAATTCGATAACTAAATCAGAAAAAATCCGATCTTTGTGTTCCGCACGTGTACGGACTCGTATCAACGAGCTCTACAACTTTCATGAAGGAAGTTTCTCCAAATTTCGTACGTAGAAAAAGTCGATTTCTCAAATCGAGTATTTCTAGCTTTTCGTTAAAAATAATTGTTTCGAAACTTCGATTAATGTAAAAGTGAACTATTATCGAACAATAATCGTTAAATCGTATAATAATCACTCAACACTATTACTCGAATTAAAAATGAAAATTGCGGGTATTACATTAAACTCATGGATTTGCACACTCACGGTTTTCTCTTCAACCATTTTGTAGCTGTTAAAGGTTGACACAGTAAAATGGTCTATGCCTGCATCATCTAACCTATACTCAGCTTCTAACTCTTCTCAAAGGCTCTTTGCACTAGTGGTATCACGATAGACATCATAGAGATCATTAGAAAGGGCGCTAAGAATCCTATTATGACAATGGTATTCTATTTCATCTTTTGTCAACTTAGGAGTGATGGATTTTGAGCTTTGTGTTTCACTAGTGGGAGTGGAAATTGTAAGTGTGGTTTTCTTTGAAGGAGTCTCACTAGTTGTATCTTCTAAGGCCGAAACTAGCCCTAAGATGGTTAGCCAATACCTCATTTGTTTTTGCCATCTCCTAAAGTTTTGGCCATCAAACTTTTCAGGTTTCACACTATTGGTTTCTATGGTATCCATTCTATAATCAAAGAGATGAAAATATTTCTAAAAAGTCAAATACAAGTCTATTTGAGATTTCCTAACTTAAATCAAGGACTAAACATTTTATAGAAAATATATGTATTCAAGCTAATGATAACAATGATATCAATAAAAGCTGATAGTAAATGATTGAATATATATAATAGAAAGCAACAGACACAATAATTACTATTTTCTAAACGAATTGTCAATTTGATTGTAGAAAGCAAAACAACCAATTAAGTGAAAAATTGTAACAGCAATTTTAAAAGGTCTAACGTGAAGTAGATAGTTGATTAAAATCGGTTAAAAGAAACTTAAAATACAAAGGCTTTAGATTGTTGTAAAATTTGGTTTTTTTTCCTTGTAAAATTGATTAAAATAGAAAATGAATTTGGTAAAATAAAAGAAAGAAAAGTTGAGATAAAAATAGATAGGCTAATAGATAATATATATATATATATATAGTAAAACCAAAGTGAGAAAACAAGCCTGGTATGGTGAAGCACGTCAAAAGACGCTATACTAAAGCCTTTGTAGCCTCCCTACGTGCAGGTGCTGACGGTCTACAAGACTCCAAGGTACGACCTCAACACAAGCAACCAAAGGTCCGCTATGAGCACGTTCAGAGTCGGATAGAATCTCCAAGTCACAGAACCATTGCCCAAAATAATAGTAAAATATTGAAGGTAGTAATCGACGTATGTAGTATGTAAATGAGGAGTAGACATAATCCTTTTGTTTTGTTAACAACTTGGGGAACATTGTTGCCTTTTATAGGCTCCAATTATCTCATGTAACCTCCATCATAAACACATCATAAAAGCAGAAAATTAAATCCCAAAATGAAACTCCTATAACCCCCAAATAATTATAGGATTAAAAGCATAAGTTACAAATTGAAAATTGAAAATCAAATTAAAGAATTTAAAATCTTTTAAAATACCAACACATATAAGGTTAAAGAGACATACAACTCAAGTGCGAGAGTTGTGAAGCGAAAAATGGAGAATGATGTCATATGCCAGCTCTTTGCTTGGTGTTCTCCTAACGGATGGGCTTCCAAGTCCTTCATTTAGGTCAAAGGAGTTGGTTTCTTGATTTTTTACCAACTTTTGCCATTGTTTTTTTTTTTTAAATATACTTTACTGCTTTTTTTTTTTTGTCAAAATACTTTACTGATCATGTTATTTATCTTTAGCTTGCATTATGTAGCTTGCTCATCGTATTCTTATTTAGATAAAGATTAAGGGTATATTTATTTCTTTATTGTATAAAAAAGAGTCTCAGGCATATAACGTTAGCGAGTTTGGATAACATGATCTAAGCAATATGATGTGTTGGATAAATATCAACGAAATATAGATGAGTTTACAACAATATATATATATGATTGTAACAACAGATTGTATACAATGAGTTCCTCTTCTACGTTCTACTTGAACCTTAACTCTAGTATTGCACTCAATATCTTTTTTTTATTTTTATAGATTGTGGCTATTAAAACGAGGATCTCCTTTTCAATAGGGCTATTACAAAGTACTAAGTTCTTAAAACCAATGTCACATATTAAATATAATGTCATACAATACTTAGAATCTGAAAATCCTAACACTAGAACTCCCACACTCCAGTAAAAATGAGCGGCCTAATATATTCCAAAGTCTGAACCAGTCCATTGATGCGATGAAATTCCTGAACATTTAGATCCACATCTTGAAACACAATGTGCAATACATCGATCAAACTTGGCTCAGATATTCCAAAAGGAGGATGCACTATTGAATGACGACAGAAGGCAAGGCCGTCAAAGACATCGCCGTACTTATAGTTATTATACAGTTGAATACCAAGTAGTACTTTTTTCAAGAGCCTCAATAATATGTTATTTAGTAGAATTAGTGGGTAATGGGGCTTTGGCACGTTCAAGCATTTCCCAAATGGTTAATGGCAATGTACCGAGGGCTTAAAGGTATGAATCTCCACCGACACGGCTATCCCAAGAAGAAGAAAAAAAAAGATCCATTGCTGATGAAAAATTACGCAGACAGTTCCATGAGGCAATAAGGTACCTGAATTGATAGGTTTTGCCATTCAGAAATAAGTTTCCTGACAAATCTGCAATATATTTCCGTGTACCAGTAGCGTCTTTCACTTGCTTCATAAAACTTATTGCTAGAGTATGAGCTGTTGCAGGGTTGAATTTCAAAATCTCCTTAAACTTATCATATAAAGCTATTTGCAGAGTATCAGCTGTTGCAGGGCTATCTTCTTCGAAACATGTAGATATTGCATCCATACACTTCCAAATTGTTTCAGGATACATAATTTCTTTATCCGGATTAAGATATGGAGAAGTTGCAGATATTCGCCAAAACCCTTCTTGCCTGATGAAAAGAAGTATCGAAAGGGGAGATAATTTTGGGAATACCATATTCAGATCTGATATGCTTTAACTTTCCATTAGCCCCATTGGACAAACAAACCTTTAGAACTCTCATCATGGCTGATGGAGACTAACGTGTGGAAGATTATTTTTTTCAGAATAATAGTCAACCATTTTATTCATAATAAACATAAGAAAAATTACAACTTGAAGATGTAGAAACTACATCAAAATGTAAAATAATAAGGGAAATACTAGATGTAATAAAGCATCGGAAATAAACCTTCACAAAGGTACGAAGGGATGCAATTAAGCATTTGATGACGCCTAGAACAGAGTCCGGGTTGTGTAAAACGGTTCCAATAGTATGGTCGACCATGCTTCCAAGCATATAAGTACGTCGAATAGAGGGTAACCTTCTATCAAGATAACCGCCGATAGTGTGACTGACCTTTTAATTGTTTGGAAGAATGATTGCACTTAATATTTTAATTGTTTGTGTATCAACTTTTTGCATAACCCGTTCAATTTGAATTAATTCTTTCATTGGTTTTAATAAAAAAAAATTTGAACAATCATGTCGAATTAATTCCTAAAATATAAAGCAAAGCTCAACATCTCTTTTATGAATTATCATAAAAATTGACTACCATTTCAATCAAAGCCAAGCCCAAGACTATCCACCGTCTCTTTTATGGATATAATCATATGATTTTGTTTAAGCATTTAGAGAACTGTGTTTTTTTTCATCATTGCAAGTATAAGATGGTTGATGACTTTTCAAGGGAGAAACGCAAGAGTTGCAATGTATGACACTCCAAACTGGATGGAAGAAAATAATCCGAATTTATGATGGATTGGAATTTCACTAATCACAATTAATTAACCTATCTTCCATGCAAACAAAACTAACCACACACTTGCATATATCTCCACACATAGACTAAAATTGATACCTTCGATCGCCACCATCTAATAATGTTGTGACTTTATTGAGATGAAAAAGAAAGGAAAAGAGAAAGATAGTCGGTGACCCTCATCCAGATCCAAATCGTTCTTTGACCCTTTCTTGTGGTTGTACGACAACACGAATTTGAAGAAGTGAGAGTTCTAGAGGGATCCAGACCTTTCCCCTTCTAGATTGATCTAAGCTTATATATACACACCTAAACTCAACAATGGAGATTAATCAACGATAAATGCAACGGCCCAGATTAAGCGGTGATATATGCAACGATCCAGATTAAGCGATGGGTGATCCAACGCTCGAGATTGCTCCTTTTATAATTTATTGTAATCTCATACTTGGGAAGTTCAAACTAAATAGCTCGAGTGTTTGAGAAATTTCATGAAAACCTACACAGACTTGTCTCGACACAAACTTTAATACTGAGTCCTCAAATTGAACATTATCCTTCACAAAAATTTCAGAAAATTTTGTCGTAAGCATACCTAGTAATTTCTGGGATAATAAAATTAATTCTTGGAAACTTCATCTTAACTTCTTTAGTTTTCCTGAGGCTTATATAAATTAGCTAATAACAGTTTTTATTACAAATTTGCAGGGTATCACAAACTCCCCTAATTTAGAAATTTCGTCCTCAGAATTTGAATTGAGTTGATGATAATAATACACAAATAGGTTCCTAATATATGGGTAGTGACTCATTTTACGAATGGCTCTGCAGTCCCTAAACCCTAGCCGCCTAGGTTTTGGGGATCTGTGTCGCTCTAAGATCGCAGCCGTGGGTTCTTCGCCAAATTCCAACGTCGATGTTTGTCGACAAACCTATTGCTCTGTGTCGGAGTTTTATTCTTAGCAAGCCTACTTGTGGGTGACTCTCTCTGGTTCATCCACATCAGAACTGGTGAAACCCAGATCGATAATCATGGTGGAAGATCTCATATTACAAGGATCAAGAAGTCTTCACAGGAGATGGTAGAGACGGTGGCCATTCCACCCCGAGGCGACAACCGAGTCGACATTGAGGGCTCATCCTCGACACTATTGGCCGACGCTGGTGTGGAACTTCAGGAACTATTGGGCGCAGTTCAAGTGGTGGAAATCGAGGTGAGTGCCGTGGACAGCTAGGGTGATGCTGTCACTGATCAGGACTGTATATGAATACGGCGACACGCGTATCAATAGGTCACACTTTAAACAAATTTGGACACTATTGCTTCCGTTTGCAGTTGTCACCAAGCTTATGACAGTATCGATGGTGGTGCTGCAATTGAATGTCGCCGGTCTAGCCTCCGGGTTGAAAGTGTGGGCATCTCCTTTCGGGGTGTCCAGAGCAAAATGGAGTCTATGGTTTTTGGGGTTTGGACCAGTATTGGGCTTTGGGTTTTTGGACCCCAAATTGGAAACTTTGGATCTTTTGGCCCATTTCATGATGGAGTGCTAGGGTGCCTTCTCTTTTCATGCATCGATGATTTGCAGATATTAGCCAAGAAGGTGTATGCTAAAGAGGTCCTGAGTGTATTGTACTCAAGTAACCCTCCTAGCCCTCGCTTGAAGGGCAAAAAAAAATGTAGGTAGGTGTGATAGGAGTTAATATACTATGTCTTACAATTCTCCATAGTTTATAGGCTAAGCAAGCGGTTGATTCGAATATATAGGTGGTTTGTTTATATGTATCACAATAGTTCTCTTACTACAACTTCTTGATTTGTCTAGTCAAAGGAAACAGAATGATATGTAATGGTCATCTTGACATGCATTAATGAAATTCACATTTCTTTCAAAAAAAAAAAACTCATGTATTTCTTTACAATGATAAAATATTAACAAATAATATGTCTACATTTGTGTGATATCCTTCGTTTTGGCATAATATACAGTTTTGGCACAAAAGTACCTCCTTTTTTTTTTGAGAATGAATACAAAAGTATTCCTTTATATTCTTTTGTTTCATAAAATTTGCTTATGTTTAAGTAAATATGATTCAAGAGAGATTGATGAGAGAATTGTTGTGTATTCATTGATAATAGGAGCCTTATATATAGGGATTACAAAGTACATAATCTTGGAGTACAAAGATTCCTATTCTAACTCGGAGTAGGAAATCTCTCCTATTATAACTATAGAACTAATCCTAGTTTGACAAGGCACACTAAGGGTCAACATTCTTCAACACTTCCCCTTATGCCGCTCAAACTTGGTGATGACGCTTGGATCGTTGCCTCGTTAAAAACCTTACTCGAGTAATAAAAACCCTGTGGAACAAAAACGAGCTCAAGGAGGGAAAAAGAGTGCAACACGTCCTTCACTCTTTGAAATCGAACATATAGACATCATAACTCCCCTTGATGTCGATATCTCCCCCTAATTACTATAATCATGGGAGTTCGAATAACTTTCTCAATCCGATGCTCTTCACATGTTTCTTAAAGGTGGATTTAGGTACTTAGTGAATAAGTTTGTTACATTATCCTCTAATCGAATTTGATTCACTTCAATCTTTAGAAGTGATTATTGTTGCTGATTATAAAAAAACTTAGGTGATATATGCTTGGCATTGTTGCCATTGATGAAACCTAACTTCATTTGCTCAATACAAGCTGCATTATCCTCATAAATGCATGTAGGTTTATCCATGGTGTACTTCAAACCACAACTTCCTCGAATATGTCTAATTATAGATCGTAGCCATATGCATTCACGCACGACTTCATGTAGAGCAATAATCTCTGCATGATTTGAGGAAGTAGCAACAAGGGTCTATTTTGTAGATCTTCAAGATATCGCAGTGCTTCACATGGTAAAGACATAACCCATTTGGGAGCAACATTTGTGAGGGTTAGAGAAGTACCCTGCATCGGCAAAACCCATTAAAACATCATTGTCATTTTGATGGAGTGGAGGAGGGTGAGGTCGGCCACCCTTGGTGGTGGCAATGGCAATGTTGCCGGCCATGGCATTTTGGACGATGGTCTGATCTCATCCTTCCGTCATTCCTTTTCTCTTTGTAGGGATGAAATAGGCCCATATCAATCGTACTTCTTAGGTATCGAAAGATTGTCTTTACACCAATCCGATGGCGGCGTGTTGGCGCAGAGATATGTCAAGCTAACAAGTTCACTGTGAAGGAGATGTCCGGTCTTCTGCATTGAGCTAAGTATAATAATGCACCTATTGCACTTAAATAGGGCACTTCAGCCTCTAATGATTCTTCGTCCTCATCCTTTGGATGAAACGGATCTTTTCCGGGCTCAAGACTAAGGCCGATCATGGGAGTACTCACAGGCTTTGCTTTATCTTCATTAAAGCGCCTTACAATTTTCTGAGTATATGCATACTGATGGATCAAAATCCCATCACTACGGTGTTCGAGTTCTAAACCGAGACAAAACCATGTTTTTCCAAGATCTTTCATCTCAAATTCGGATTTCAAATATTTAGCTGTTTCCTTTAACTCATCTAGAGTTCCAATTAGATTCATGTCAATGCTACGATTGCAAATCCGGAACTTGTTCTTTTAATGAACACGCATGAGTATATTTCATTATTAATATATCCCTTCCCAATCAAGTAGTCACTTAGATGGTTATACCACATCCGTCCGGATTGTTTTAATCCATATAGTGAGTGTTTTAATCTTATTGAAAGCGCGCTCCGTGGTTTAGAGCCACTTGATTTGGGTAATTGAAGTCCATCTGGAATCTTCATATATATCTCTGAATCTAGATCCCCACAGAGATATGCTGTAACCACATCCATAAGCTGCATGTCAAGTTTTTCGGAAATTACCAAACTGACAAGGTAGCGGAACGTTATAACGTCTATTACGGGAGAATATGTCTCCTCGTAGTCGATTCCAGGGCGTTGTGAGAAACTTTGCGCCACGAGGCGAGTTTTATATCTAACCACCTCAATTTTCTCATTACGCTTTCTAACAAAGACCCATTTTGGTGCGCTGTGGAGGCGCAATTGGCACATAAACTGCGCATCCAAATATGCGTAAGTGTGAGACATCAGGCTCATACCCAGTTACCATCTGGGACGCAAAGAAGGGTTGAGTGGCAGTTGGCCTTAGACGAATAAGCACAACTGCATGCAATAATGCATAGCCCCAAGCAGAAATAGGGAGATTGGTGTGCATTACCAATGCTCTAGCGACCATTTGTAGTTGTTTAATGGCGGCTTCTGTGAGACCATTTTGGGTGTGAACATGAGGAACAGGATGTTCAACATCAATCCCAATGGACATGCAATAGTCATCAAAAATTTTTGATGTAAACTCCCCAGTATTGTCTAACCTTATAGAATTAATAGGATGATCAGGGTGGTGAGCCCTTAACTTAATAATTTGGGCTAAGAGTTTAACAAATGCAGTGTTCCTTATGGACAATAGCATGACATGTGATCAGCGTGTCGATGCATCAACCAACACCATAAAATATCTAAATGGTCCGCATGGTGGTTGAATAGGTTCACAAATATCACATTGGATTCTTTGCAAGAATTGTATATTTTCTTTAGTGTCCTTGGCATAGGATGGTCTCGATCCTAATTTAGCTAAAGAGCAGGCTTTGCAGAACCAATGATAAGCTTAAGAAACAACCAATGAGGATTTTGGTTGAGCCATGAAGTCACAATTGACTTTAGAAGTAGAAGGAGGAGTCAAACAATGGTCTATGGCGTCAAAGCCATGTAATTGTTGTAGGGGGTAGACGGCGCCGGCCCTAAGTGGCCGGTCTTGCACAGTCTTGGCGCCGTGAGGCGCAGGTGCATCTCCTCGAACCAATTTTTGGTTTTTACTTCTCTTCGTTCTGAAGAATGGATGTCCGTATGAAGTCTTTAATATATGGATCATCATATCACGACCTGGGTGTCCGAGACGGTCATGCCAAAGCCTATATGTGTCAGAATCCCATAAATCATCTCTCATAACATAATTGGATTCAATTATTCGAATAGTGGTTACATACAACCCACTAAATTGACACATAAGTTTCTCTAAGAGTCTTTTATGTTTGTAGTCATTAGAGGTGATGCAAAGGAACTGTTGTACATTCTCACAATGTGTTTCCACATGAAAATCATTGGCTCTTATGTCTTTGAAGCTCAAAAGAGTTCTTTCAGCCCTAGGAGCGTAGAAAGCTTCAGTGACATTAATGATTGTGCCATGTGGCAACAAGAATTAAGCTGTTCCTCGATCATGAATCAATTTAGATGACCCTGCCATTGTAGTCACTGAAGATCGAGTAGGCAACATCTCAAGAAATAACTGCATATTTCGAAGTATGGTGTGCGTAATAACACTATCCACGAGGCATTCTAGCTCTCCGGGAAACAAACTTGAATGAATAAAGTTTGAATCAAAATCAACACTTTATTTCAATGAAAGCCAATGATTACATCAAAGTTTCTAAATTTAATCCAAAAAGGGTAATCAAGCTTAGACAAGTAGTAGTTACTCAATCCGTTTGGTAATTCCAATTTGGTTGTGACCAGGTAAGGTAAGGCGAGATTTTGATGGAGCGTTGCTCACTTTTAAAACTGTTCTCTCAGTTCAAACATTTCCTAGACATTACAGTTACTCTTGAGTACGCCTAGTGAGAAAGAGTTATAACCACTGTCTTTGTTGCTAGTTTCCAAATTTTTGGATTTGGTGTCCTGCCCCGAATTTTGAATAATAAATTCAAATCCGAAACATGAATTAAACATCATAAACAAAAAAACGTCCTGAAATTTTTTCATAAATAACCACACCTCACCCACTTAATAAAACGAAAACCGAATCTTCAATTTACTTATTACATCACACTCTCACAAACTTAAATTGTAAAGCTCAATGAGCATAACAAACCTCACCAAAAGCAAATACTGCTACACCACTAAGCAGCTCGACCACTACCCTGATTCTCCTGACCTGCAGGATTATCCGCTACACCATTTGAATAGTGTACCAGGATTGTAACAACACAAAACCCGATAAGCTTTTGAAAGCCCGTATGAGTAAATTTAAAGATCGCACAATTTAAGTTAATAAGTAACTTCAAATTTCCTAAAATATAAGATAATGAATATTCTCAAGACTCTCTTCTAAAACTCATACTTATGAATCACAAGTAACCTCAACGTTACCCTCATAAGACCACTCACATTTGGCAGACAAACTACAGCTCTAACTTATCGCAACCACCAGCCCGGCGTGAGAGTGTGGTTCACGATTATAATGCTATTAGTAACCACCATCCCGGTACAAGAGCGTGGTTTACTGATAGTATGCCATGGTCACATTCGTGACCTATTGATCTCCACAGATCAAAACAATTTATTGTTTCTCAAACAATAAAACTCAACTCCTTTCTCAACATATAAATCACAAAAAGTAAACATTTAAACAATAATAGCAACACAAACATACATATTGTTTTCTCAACACAATTCATCAACAAATATATATATATATATATATATATATATTATCACATAATTAATATATATATATACATAGACATTCTCACAGTAATGCCTATTATTATCAATCAATATAATTTACTAAATTTGGTTCTTAAATGAACCATGTGCGATTTACTCACCTCTAGTCTAGCTGCGTCTTCTATCAATCAAATCACAATAATCCAAATGCTCATCAACTCAAACCGTCAAGTACCTAATCAAGTACGGTCTTTACTTAGTAACGAAACACAAAATAAACTTAAATGATGATCTAACGGTCGGATTCTAAAATAAAGACGATCCAGCAGTCGGATTCTAAAATTAAGACGATCCAACGGTAGGATCGAATTTAAACGATGATCAAACGGTTAGATCCTCACGGATCGTCGTTGGAAACATCCTATCAAAATTATACGAAAATCCGACCGACGGATCTTCACGAATCGCCTCCCCAATCACTGTTTTTACAATTATACAAAGATCTAACGGTTGGATCTTCGCCCGTGACCTCACAAAGTCATCGGGACAGTCATACGATCAACATATTAAAATTTGGAGTAAAACCGATGGTCTGATCTCCGTAAATTGTAAACCGAAAATAAAATGTAAAAAAAGTAAATAGTAACGTCAAAACGTAAATCCACTATTTACCAACTTTTTCTAAAATAATCTTGTGATATATCAAAACGCTCGTATGGATAGATAGATCATCGTCTAGATAATATAAACTCAAAATATGATCCGACGAGCCGCCATATGCAGCGGTTAGACGCCGAACAACGTCTGTCAACCACCTCAGATGCAAAATTTGTCAACTACAAATTTCTTCAAAATGAAATTATAAGCAACTATAATACCAGACTTTTTTTCGAGATAAGGTCTAGATCGTTCTAGATCGAGCTTTGAAGTTGGATTAATCTCGGTCGCACGGTCAGTTCCCAGATCGAATCAGGGACGTCGAAACCTTCAACTCTTGATCTATTGCTCCACACTAAAAATCGTCATGCAAGGAGGATTTGAGGATGATCAGGAGGATGAGGTGATCACGAAGGGGTGGAGGATAGGTCCGTGCAACGCTAGCACGGGGGGAATCTGATCGAGTCAAATGCTAGGCTCGTGGGGGCTTCGATCCAAGGCAGGGGGCAGCGGCTAGGAAAACGGAAGGTGGGGAGCGGCTAGGAGTGCGGCTGCGAGCACGGGAGGAGCCGGGTCCGAGGCGGTGGAGGCCGGAGGAGAGAGATAGGGCCAGGTCGGGTCGCGTTTGACCCGGCGGGTATGAGGCCGAGAGAGAGAGAGAGAGAGATCGAGGGGGGCTAAAATGCAAAATCTGATTTTTCTCGTCCTTAATGAAAAATCAGATTTTTCCGGATATTTATAGAAAAATTCTAATTTTCAAAAATTCATAACTTATTCATACGAACTCCGAATATTATGTTTCATATATGTACGAGATCGTATCGACGAGCTCTACAACTTTCATGAAGGAAGTTTTTCTAAATTTCAAACATATAAAAAGTCAATTTTCACGACCCCTTAAATAACGTTCGTTTCGAAAATAAAATTCGTTCAAAACCCCTCTCCTCACATAACGACAAACGAAGCAAACCCAAAATTCATAGTTCATATTTATTGAAAAAATATTGAATTACATATATTTATTTAAATTAAATTTCTGGTCTTCACATTTGGATTGAAACCAATAACGTTTATATGGTCAAATTTTTATGCTTATGAACGCTCTTACTCCATAGCCTACGAACGCTTTTAGTTTGTAAAAATTGATGGTCACGGACGCTCTTAGTCCGAAGATTACGAACGCTCTTAGTTCGTATGTAGCGTGAATCCCCAGGATTCCGCTTTTAGCAAATCAAACCCATGTTACAGAAAGGTGGGATGTAGAAAGAGGGATTTTGTAAGTCCCCCGAAGAAAAATAAAAATAAATTTAAATTTAAAAAGCAGGAACAACTTACTAGTGAAAACTTACTCATGAATTTAGGAATTTGAAATTCTCAATACACGCGCGTGTTGATGCAAACGTGTAGGATTGCAGACGTGCTATTGATCCTGGGTCGGGGATTGCAAACTATCTTTCAATCCCTACTGTGTAGTCGGTACAGATCTGACTGAGGTAAGCCGAGAAGATGGCCGACGGATGTGTTTGCAGGGGCACGTAGGCGCTGCAGGGGCAGGCACGCAGATGAGGCTAGCATGGGCTAGGAGCTGCTGCAGTGATGCTTGAAGGTGGCAACAGCGGTTTTCAAGGATTTTTGTTGAAATTCGGAGCACATTTGCCTCTGAACAGCTTTCACTTCGATTGGCGTACAGGTTTCAAAACAACTCCAATAAGGCTGAAATTTGGAGGTCAGATAGAAGAGACTGGGACGATCAACTTTGATGAAGGAAGTATTTTGATCTGAGGTCCCTATCAAGGCGTTTCGGGGCTTGCAAGCAGGCTAATATGCACAGGAACGAGTGTCCTGCTGTGCTGCAGGGGTAGCAGGCGTGCGGCGATGCTGCAGGGGCAGTAGGCGGCACACGGGTGCGTAAGGGTTGCAGGGGCAGCGTGCAGCGCAGGGGCGCGCACTTGGGCAGCAATGGCTAGTCTAGCATGGGCTAGGTGCAACGGTGGAAAAGGTGATGTTGAAGAATTTTCTGGTTTTAGATTTTTGATCTCAAGGTTAGGGCTCGTACTGATAACGTGTTTAAGTAAATATGATTCAAGAGAGATTGATGAGAGAATTGTTGTGTATTCATTGATAATAAGAGCCCTATATATAGGGATTACAAACTACATAATCTTGGAGTACAAGGATTCCTATTCTAACTCGGAGTAGGAAATCTCTCATATTATAACTATAGAACTAATCCTAGTTTAACAAGGCACACTAAGTGTCAACATTCTTCAACAGCTTACTCATGCAGGTGATAATCACCTCGGTATGTATCATGTTGCAAGAGATTATATGAATCACCTTGGAACCAAAATTCCCTTTTATCTAACTAGAGTAGGGAAGTTTTCTACTAGTTTATTAAACTCTGACCGGATATTGTCTAATTCTCTTAAGGCAATTAATAAACTTGCCAATTTCACTTATAGAAAATTACTCATAAGTGTCATTCTAAAACTTTAATTAGCCATAAGGCCACCTAACATTTTTTGTCTTCATAAGGCCACTTTAGAGCCAAAAAACTTCAGCTTCTCTTTAGCCTATACCTATTTTGCCCTCACCTCTCCCTCTCTCTTTCATCTTCTTCGGTAGAGCTTATCTGTTTCAAAAACAAATCACATCCTCATGCTCTCTCTCTCTCTCTCTCTCATTCAAATCTCAACTCGGTCTTGCCGGACAACGGCGATCTTCGTCACAGTGCTCGTCGACTCGGTGGACCCGCTCGTCGGTGTTCGTCAAGATGCCGGTTGATTTTTGACGCACAACGCTGACCGAAACTACATCTCCTCTCTTCTCCTCTTCCTTTCTTTTGCATTGTGAAAAGCTAGGGTTTTTCAAGATGACGACGACGGAGAGCTGAACGGATCTCACCAGACATTTGAAATCAAAGGAGAAGAACTACTCGTCGGTTCAAACATTCCAAAGCTTTGCGGTGTAGTCGCCGCTACCAGTTATGAGGCGCGAGGAGTCTCTAGAGACATCGCAACACCAAACGGCGCCACCGCAACTGAGAGCCTTCACTGTGGAGCTCGACATTAGCGCTGATGGCTCTGTTATTTAGAAGTCTGTGCAAAAGGCTTGGGATGCCTTTGACAGTATCGATTGCAGCCAGCAATGAGAGAGAAATAGTGAGCTATGATGAGCAAGAAAGATAGACTGGAAGGTGAATTTTGAGCTTTGGATTTGAAATTGTGTATGGATTGAAATTGCTTGATTAGGTAAAGCATTTGCAATTTGACATGGTTGGATATATGGCTTGTTTCTTATCATTGTGGTCAAATTTCATGGTTCTCCAACTCTCTTTCTACTCTCTGTTTAAATGAATCACTTTGCTTCTTAATATTGGAATCACATGGTTTATTTCCTTTTCCTAACGTATTGATCATGTGTCTCATATTCCTTGTTGGCTTAACAGGTAGAAAAGGCGAAGCTAGATGATGGACTATCAGATTTAAGTTATTTGTTGGGAGAGCTAAAGGATATGGCCTTTACAGGGGTCTGAAATTGATAGGTGGGTTATGATGATTCAGTACTGATGTGCTAGCATAATTTCACTACGTCAATCTTAACGTGTTTATTGAGTCCTATTATTGCTGGCATAATTATTCATCATAATTTCACTACGCAACGTGTTCGTAGGTTGCTTGGAAAGTAGAATGTAGACTGTTTGATTGTGCATTTGTAGAGATGAACAAGTATAGTGAAGTTGAAAGTAGTGATGAATAAGTATTGTGGATCTGTAGAGATGAACAAGTATTGTGAACATATTTTCATTTTGATTGATCTCAAGTCAATACCTCTATATAACTATTATAGTGGCTTTTCAGCACAGTAATAGTAGCTTTATATGTCTATGTTAGTATCTCTTCAAGCTGATGTCAGTAACTTTTCTGTTTCAAGTCCATCTCCATGATTGTTATAGCAGCTTTCTATGGCTACTGTAGTATATTTTAAAGTTGATGCCAGTAGTTTTTGTTTTTGTTTTTATTGATTTCAAGTCAATAGCATTGTTGTAGTTGTTTTTCAACACAGTGATAGTATTTTTCTATTCTTATGTTAGTATCTTTTCAACCTGATGTCAGTAGCTTTTTTGTTTTCGTTTTGATTGATTTCAAGTGGTCTTTTGTCAATACCTTATCAAATTGAAAAAGTATGATCATGAATGAAATTTAATTTTCTTCTTGTTATGATTTTATATCTCTAGCATTTTTTATTTGGAATTTGTATTACACTATCAACATGTATAATAAGCTGGCTTTGTGTAATCAGTATTTATGTTAGTAGCATTGTATATGTGCTATAGTAGTTTTCTATACCTACATCAGTAGCGTTTTGTTACTGATCCAGTAGCTTTTGACATGTGTTATAGTAGTTTTCTATACATATATCAGTAGCTTTTTATTAATGGTCCAATAGCTTTATACATGTTTTATAGTAGCTTTTCATACCTATGTCAGTAGCTACTGGTCCGGTAGCTTTGTACGTGTGTTATAGTAGCTCTCTGTACCTATGATAGTAGCTTTTTAGATTGCTTATTTTTTATTATCTAGTTGGTAAAGAGTGCCACGTTTGCGGCACAGCGATACATTGCTGTTTTAGTTTTCATTTCAAATACTAATATTTTGTTGTATCTTTGTCCTTGTAGAATTCTTTCCCTTTGCATTTGTAGTGGTAGATTTCAAAACTCATGTGAATTTGGATATTGAAGTCTCTATTGGCCAAGAGATCATTCGGTTAACCAAGAAATGTGGAAATGAAGTCTCGTGCTGAAGATGGCAAAATTATGTCTATGGGATTGAGGTGTCACCATTGAAAAATGACAATAGCATTACAACATTGACAGTAGTTTTATACGGCTATTGCAATAGATTTTCACAACTATATTAGTGGTTTTTTACAACTATGGAAGTAGCTTTTTACATAGTTATATTATTGTTGAACCTTGGATCTTTTTTATTATTGAGTATGATTTCTTTTCTCTATTGTACTAGCATTTTTACAATTATAGAAGTAGCTTTCTGGTATTGGTGACAGTAGCGTTTGTTGCTGGTGAGAATAGATTTTGGTATTGGTGACAGTAGCTTTTATTGTTGGGGATAATAGCTTTTGATTTTGGGGAACGTAGCTTTTGTTGGTGACAGTAGCTTTTGTTGCTGATGATAGTATCTTTTGTGACCTCGCCGGAGGTTGCCGGAAATCTCACATGAGTAGCTTTTGTTGCTAGTGACAGTAGCTTTTCATGATAGTGACAGTAGCTTTTGTGGTCGCCGGAGTTCGCCGGAAGTTGGCCGGAGGTCGGCCAGAAACATGCCGGAGTTGACCGGAGACCTCGCCGCAGAGGAGAGAAAGAATGATTGTTGACTTTTTACTCTAGTGACATTTATATAAATATGTTAGTTTTTATATCCAAAATATAACACATTTTTTAATCTAGTGGCCTTATGAGGGAAAAAATTAGTTGATGGCCTTATGGCTAAAAAAACATTCAAAGATACACTTATATGTAATTAACCCGAATTTATTCTGGGTTCCCTACTGTCTTAAAATAGGACTATGCGTCAAAGGGAGTGCCACGGGCTGTTAATAGGTCATGTCGTGTTGGGTTCAGGTCATGTCAAGATATATTTATCGTGTCACAAGAATAAATCTAAACCCAATCAATTTAATAATTGTGTCAAAAATTTAAATTCAAACTCAATCTATTTATTAAACAGGTTACCAGTTTAACTCATCTAACGACTTCTTCAACTAGGCGTCATCAAAAAGTCCACGGAGCAAGTGAGCCGATGGAGGCCTGGCCCGTAAAAGCCCGTAAACTATATGTGTGTGTGTGTGTGTGTGTGTTTATAAATATATATATATTATATATATAGATATATAGATATATATGTGTTTGTGTGTGTGTGTGTGTGTTTATATATATACACATACATACATGTGTGTTTATGTGTGTGTATTTGTGTGAGTGTGTGTGGAAGTTCTCATACTTCTATATAGAATATGTGCATATATATTCCAAAAAATAAGTGACAATGGTTGACCAATTCGATCGGATTCGAAAATATGGTGAAATTGGTTAAATTTTTTACCACACTCATAATTTATTGTAATAATCACATCCAACGGTCGATTTTTTCATTTTATTTGTATTTATGGAGGTTTCTCTTTGGAGTGTATGATATATAAATATAGGTTTATAAGAATAACTAAGTTTGACCTAGTTGATCGAATTTGAAACAAGAACTAAATTGGCTGGATTTTTTACAACCACCATAAAACATTACAATCTCTCAATCGAGCGGTTGGTTTCTCTAAATTTATCTTCCACTTCATGGTTGCTTTAGAATGGACCTCAACAATTTAAGTGCAATGTATAAGTCATACAACTTTAGGAGACAAATCGGTATAGGCCAACGTATTTGTAATTAAAAATTGAAATTTTTATCTTATGTCCATGCACATCCATTGATGGAATATTTACATACTTGATGCAAAAAATAAGCACGTTTCGCGGTCGTCACGCCATCGGTCAACCAAGAAAACATACAAATAACTACAGTTGACCAATTCGATCGGGGTCGAAACTATGGTGAAATTGACTAAATTTTTAACCACACTCATAATTTATTGTAATAATCACATCAAACGGTCGGTTTTTTCATTTTATTTGAATTAATAGAGGTTGCTATTTGGAGTGTATGATATATAAATATAGATTTATAAAAAAAATTAGTGTCTTTAAATATTTATTTATAAATAAAGGTCTTTATTTATCGTGACGGGTGGCGGTGGGCTGGTTTACTCGAACTCCATGGGTCATTGCTCTAAGGATGCCAACGTTGGCGGATCTTGGTCGGATTCGCCGGGCCGTCCCTGTGGTGAATTTCATGACGGTTGCAGCAACTGGAACGACAACGGCAATGGATTCACCGGTGGATGCGGTGGCTTCGGTTCTAACGGTGGCAGTGGCTTGGAGGAATATGCTAGAGCAGACCTCTAAAAGCTGGGCTTTTGGGGCTTCTAGGTGGACTTGGAGCTTAATGTGGGCCTGGCTGTTCTGGGCCCATAGAATTTTTAATGTTTCTCTTTTTATTTTAGCGTTAGGTCTCCATCCTTTTTCACTAAAAGATGATGGACCAATTTTTTTCTTTTTTGGAGTGGGGAAGATCAACAAGAAACAAGTGGGTTCGTAGGTAGTTTATTAATTTCGGAGCTTACTTAGTTTCTTGTTTTTGTGCTTAATTCAAAGAGGTGTGTGTGCTAGGGGTGTGCTGGGTGGTATGCTTGTGTGAGGGGTGTGCTACTGTAGTGTGTTCTGTGTAACGACTTCTTCTGATCGTCCTAGGGCAAGCCGTTGTTGTACTGCTTGTTGAAATTTATAAATACGTGACATTTTCGCCTAAAAAAAACTTAACCCTTTTAATAAATAGGTCATGTCATGTTGGACAAAATGACATTTTTTTTTTTGGGAACATAATAGCTTATTACCAAAGGTATATCCTCAAAGGCAATTATACAACAGATATAAGTAACGTAGAAGACCATTGTGGTTCATCTACAGAAACATGAAGTTGGGAATCATAAGCGCATTCCTACAAATGTCGAAGTGCGCTGCCTAAACAATCATGTAGAAAAAAATACGTATACCTGAATATATTGGAAAAGTGAAAAAAGCTCCTTACTTCTCCTAAAAGATCTAAAATGGTGAAACAACTAAATAGGATACCAACAAGTTTGGATTTGCATGAACAACTATCAAAAAGCAGAGTTCAAGTACCCATCCCCAAGTAGATCTACCTCAAATCTGAAATGCAACCATGGGCAAGTACTCCATCTGATCCAAAAGACTTGTAGCAATCCAACTGCTACGGCTTCCGTACTCCACAAGATACTCTATTCACCATAACCGACCAAAGTAACATGAAAATAAACACAAAGAATCATTAGAATCAATGGAGCAAGAAAAAACAAACTAAATCAAATATTAACAATAAAAATACATAAATGAGAATTTAATCTCAAGGAGAACCACAATTTGACTATGTATCATCAAAGCTTATAGCCTTCCTCTAAGCATGGAACAAGGCCATGCTAGCTACGACAGTCACATCTACAAAATCTGATGAAATTCATGAACTAGTCATAAAGAATAACATAGAACATAAAGCCTTACAGCCGAAGACATGAGATACCCCAGCAACACAAAGTTGATCCCCTTCAAATGGAAAAGTGGAGATACTGAAATTAATGCATCAAATACCAGAAAAGCTATGCAAGACACCAAAATAATAAGAAAACGATAATCCCAAATGGCGTTGCGAAAACACTAGAAAAAGTGCCAAAGCACTAACATAATCCAAGACACTATGCCAAAGTGAAATTCAAAAGGTCGGTCACAACCCACAACCAGAAGAAATTACATATACTTGCTGTTAACTACCAAGTTAAACATCATGAATTACCTGCCATGGTATTCTAAAGGAACCAAAAATTTCAAACGATAAAATCAATGAGAAAATATTGCGTACTTGATTGTTCAATTTTAGAGACAATGATAAGACGAAAATAGATAAGGATAATGATAAAGAGTTTATTATTGTTTTTTTTTAATAAAGGGTGGTGCGGCTACTCTCAAGTCTTCATTAATGATAAAGAGTTTATTGAATTGGAAAGTCTAGAGAAAATAAATATAATATTATTTTGGTATAATTATTGTTTTTAATAGTCATTTAATCTACTATAATATTTGTCATTTAATAATTCATAATAGAATTAGGTCAAGTGAGCGAATTCTGAGGTCCTAATAAAAATACCCTTTGGCCATGTTTGGTTCACGGATTTGAGGAATCAGGAAAGAAAAGTCATTTCCATTGTTTAATAGACACAAACTTTGAAAATATTTTCCTGACATAGGGGAAAATAGAGGGGAACATCATTCATTTCAGACCCCATGGAATTGATTTTTCCTTCTCATTTGACAGCATTTATTACGAAAATTTTGGACCACAATATCTCTACTCAAATGTGCTATTGCCAAAATTGGTGTATTTTCAAATTTCCATGATGTTATTTTAATTTTAAAATACAAGGAAATTATTGAAATATTGATATATTTTTCCTTTCCTTTCATGCACCAACCAAATACTGGAAGGATAATCAAATGATCTTTTCTAAATGCTTTCCCTGCTTTACCAAACATAAAAAAGAAAATCTAACAGAAAATTTATTTTATCATTAATTCTTACAGAAAAGTTTATTTTATCATTCCCACAGAAAAGATAAAATAATTGATTTCCTTTTCGTAAATCAAAACGCGGCCTAGATAAAAACATACTATAAAGAAATAACAACACTTAGTGGTAAGATCGATGAAACTGACGCAATTACATATTTCGATTCGATTTAGTTCGGTTCACTGTCAACCTTGACAATCTAACACCTAAAAGTTCAAAACCAATGATTCAGTTCAGTCCGGCCAACAGTATCCACCTGAATAAACCCGAGACAAAAATAACCCAGACCAAAACAGTCAAATTCATACAACCGCGTTGTCTTGATTCTCGAATCAACCTTTTCGGGTAAACACAGCTCCTAAATACCGCGTACGAATCTGACAAGTCAGCTTACCGGGCCCCACATGTCGGCTTACCTCTTTTCGCGCGCAAGAAAAGCACACTGGATAAAAAATAATTGTTTTTGAGAAAGGATAAAAAAATAATTAATTAGCTTCCATTTCCTTAAAAAAAATACAATATTTTATTAACCTGGGTTTTACCAGAGACACGATGAAAATGCCTTGTCCTTGAAATCATAAATTTCTTTTTGGCAAACAAACAAAACAGAACAAGACTTTTTTGACAAACACAAAAAACCACCATCAGCAACCAAACAAACCAAAACCAAAAACACAAACAACCCCAATTCCCCTCATCACCATCTTCCTCCTCCTCCTCCTCCTCCTCCTCTCTCTCACCAAATCCCAAATATCCCACCGCCTTAATCCAACGGTCACTTTTCATTCCGGTCATCCTTTTCCCTCCGATCATTTCATTTTCAATTTCGTCTCTCATTTCGGCTATTTCTGAATCGAATTTCGAATCCAAACCCTAGGCGGTGCTGCAGAATTCGAAGAAAGCGAGATCAGGGTATTGGAATTGGCGGCGATTGTTGATCTGGGTCGATGGCGGATCTCGAAAACAGGGTTGATTTGTCGTCAAAGGCTAAGTCCAAGACCTCCTCCCCAAACCGGGGGTTGTTCTTCAATCGGTCTATGACCATGTACGCGGAGCCCAAGAAGGCCCAACACGCGCTCGATCACGCAGGGTCGTTCAAGAAATTCTACAATTCCATGGAAACAGTGCGTTCCGCCAGCAGTTCTTTTAAAGGGAAGGTGAAGAAGCTCTGCAGCTTCTTCGAAACGGACAAGCTCCCCACGCGAAACGTTTCGGACGAATCGCAGTCCCTGGTGAAGCTCAGGCCGTCGAAATCGATGGCCAATTCGAAGTCTCTGGCGCCGGATTTTCGGGTGTTGTCGATTAGGTTGCCGGGTACGGATGACAGGATTGTAATGTACCTCACCAGCTTGCGTGGGATTCGAAGGACGTATGAGGATTGTTATGCTGTGAAGATGATATTTAGAGGTTTTGGGGTTTGGGTTGATGAGAGGGATATTTCGATGGATTCGGATTATAGGAAAGAGTTGCAGAGCGTTTTAGGAGCCAAGAATGTGAGCTTGCCGCAGGTTTTTATAAGGGGGAAATATGTGGGAGGTGCTGAGGTGATCAAGCAGCTGTTTGAGACCGGAGAATTGGCGAAGATATTGCAAGGGCTTCCCATTAGGAAACCCGGGTCTGTGTGCGGGGGTTGTGGGGATGCGAGGTTCGTGCCGTGTTTGAATTGCAGTGGGAGCAGGAAGGTGTTTGATGAGGATGAAGATACGCTCAAGAGGTGCTTCGAGTGCAATGAAAATGGTTTGATTCGGTGTCCTAATTGCTGTTCTTAAATTTCTCAAAATGCTGCATTCCTCCTGCATATTTTAGAGGCTGTCTGCTGTTGTTGTTGATAAATAAGCTATTACTCAAGGTCAAGAATAGTTTATGGGATCCAAATGTCTCTTTGGTTTGTGGTTTTTTTTCTTTTTTTCTTTTTCGTTTCTTGATTGTTCATCTGTTGGGAACTGATGTTCATTCACTCTATGGACTGCATTTTGAATAATAATTTATGTTATTCAAAAACGCAATATTGGTATCAGATTGTATTACAGAGTTGGGAGAGGTACTTCTGCCGTCCCTGATCTTAATGTAAATATTTAGTATTGTATAATCATTGCAAAGGGTTGCAAGCAGATAAATGTATTGAGATTGGATATAATCATGCTCTCATTTTCTAGTTTTAACTTTTTATTAGTCATTGCAGTTCACTGTACATGGAATTGTGTTTGAACTTTGTTTTTGGCTTCCTGTTATATTTGTGATTGTTGTCAAGTTGCTGCTTTGAATTTGGTATCCTTCATCTACTTAAAGACTTAAACCCCACATACTTCATGCCGCCCGGCTATGATTTGAAATTGTTGTTCTTAGGTTTTCGTAGATTTTGTTTGAGTGTTGGGAATCAATATCCATTGAGTAGAATGCTGGTGTTATTTGTTATAAAGAAATTGTCAATTGGAATATGTACAATGCTTTGGAGACTGCATCATTTGGAATGTATGCTCTGGTTGGTAATAGAGAGAGCATTACTTATTTTTGGTTGCGGTATAAAATGTACCTTGGACACATTGTTGTTGCACACTCAGACATGATTTCACTATATCAATGGTTTTGCTAAAACAAATTGCAGTATAGAGTAATGCTTTCTACCAGTGTGTACTCGGTGTCAATTAGGGTCATCCATTAGGACATGATTCTCGTTGTTAATATTTATAGACATGTGTATGTGGGACATGATTCCCAACTATATATAGACATGTGCATGTGGGACATAATTAAACCCTATTATTTTTCCCACTTCTGACCTATTACTTTTTCTTGAGTCTGGTGAGTATCCTGTAGATGAAAATTAACCTTCATTCATGACCTCCAAGGCCAGGAATGTTGGTCTGAAGATGCCTACAATGCATCTGGAAGCATATGCTCTCAGAGCTAGAGCAAGCTATTGTTTCAAAAGAAGAAGATGCTCGCAATGACTGTGATTTCATGTATGGCCATTTATGTAGTTTTCAAGAAATAAAGCTATGTATATACTAGTAAAATTTGTTCATTTGTTTAGCATCTTCATGCAAGGACTGGTCTTCAGCAATCTTATCTTTGTTGGTTTGCTATTCCCTTATTTATTTTCTTTACATCCTTTCCTTTTATTTTCTTTACCTCTTCTTCCTTTGGTTTCTGATCTTTGTGAGAATAGTGACTGTTGCATTTTCATTCAATTTTTCCTTTCTGTACATTAAATAAGACCTCCGGTAACAGAGTTTGCGTTTTTTCCTTTGCTCAACATGAAGCTGATGACCATGTTAACACTATAAGAGTATACAGTATTGGACTCGGTTCAATGCTTTTCTGTGATTGCTCATCTGTTTTGAATTCTTACTAATTGTCTCTTAAGGTGTTTTTAGATGAAATTAACAGCGAGAAATGCCAGATTACAATATAGTGTGGCCCATAGAAAGGACTTTTGATCAATCAAAAATTGAAACTGAATAAAACCAATCAAAAGATGGATGTTGAGCATTCTAGCAAAGCTAGACGAAGCACAAAGGTGCTTCGATTACACAATAAGCACATTAGTTGAAGACTTGTGGGCTCTTCATTTTGGTGATTCCCATTTATAGAGTACTACAGCTCAGGCACTTTTGGCCAAAGTTAAAATGGATTGTTAGCCATCCTATACATCTCCTAACTATGATACTAAAATAAGTGGGAGTCTCTCGTAACTGTCAACAAATTCAACATCTCAATTCTCAGTAAAACTTCCGAATCGCCTTCAACCTCGAGATTTTTGAAACCATGAAGAACACCAGCATGAAGGCCAGCTCTTAGAGCTAGTGCTTCAGAAATAAGAACATCATTCATTCCCAAATTTCTGGAAGTAGTTAATAAAGGCTCACCATAGACCATTCTCATTTCTAAAAAGAAAACCTCCTGCACTCTGTTGATTCATTTTAACAGATCCATCCTCCTCTGTTTCTTGAGGATGTACTTGCTTAGGGTTATATTTAACTCCTCATTGCTCTTAATAAAGTTCATGTCCCCTCCCCCAAAATTTTTTACCCCAATAAATTTTGTTTGATACAAAAAATGGTGACAAAATATACTACTACTCTGAATTGAGACATGTAATAAAACTCTTATCAGAAGATGTTTTTCACAAGCGGATGATCGAACACTAGATCTCTTTGAGTATCCAACTCACATTCCCTCAATTTGTCAGATTTCCGCTATATCAAATCCCAAGTACTAAATTATTATAGTATAAAAACTTTTATTTTTATTTTTTCTTCTGGTAAAATTATATTTATCGTGGTAGTGTAACTCCAGTCGGTATTTATACTAGATTGGATCACTGTCAATGTCATTCTCATTCATCCCTAGCGATACCGGAAATGCTCGCCGGAGCTGAACTCTCGAGACCCATTCCCAACCTCCCTTAGATGAAGACTTCACCACAAACCTCTCATGGTTTCACTCTGCAATGCCCTCTCTCTCCTCCCCATCTCTGACTCTGCCGCCCAAACCTAACAAACCCCTCCTCCCCAACAAGCACAACAAGCCTTCCTGCCTCGTCCAATCCATCCTTAACCTCTGCTCCCAAGGCCAACTCTCCCAAGCCGTCTCCTCCCTCGACGTCTTATTCCGAAAAGGGATTCGCTTGCCCACCAAGACTCTCGCTTTTCTACTGCAGCACTGTGGAGACGCTCGGTCCCTCAGAGAAGGCAAATGGGTTCACTTGTATCTGAGGCTCACCGGATTCAAACGCCCACCTTTGCTTTTGGCTAACCATTTGATTGGGATGTACTTCAAATGCGGCGATGAGGTTGATGCACGCAAGGTGTTTGATAAAATGTTTGTGAGGAATTTGTACTCGTGGAACAATATGCTATCTGGCTATGTGAAGATGAGGAATCTGAAGGAGGCCCGGAGCTTGTTTGATAAAATGCTTGAGAGGGATGTTGTGTCCTGGAACACCATGGTGATTGGTTATGCCCAGTCTGGGGATTGTGATGAGGCTTTGAGGTTTTATAGAGAGTTGCGGAGGTCGTCGGTTGGGTTTAATGAGTTTAGTTTTGCAGGTATTTTGACTGTGTGTGTGAAGATGAGGGAATGGGAGCTTATTAGGCAGGCTCATGGGCAGGTTTTGGTTGCTGGGTTTTTGTCGAATGTGGTGCTTTCGAGTTCGGTGGTGGATGCTTATGCCAAGTGTGGAGAGATGGCGGATGCCAGGAGATTGTTCGATGAGATGGCTGTGAGGGATGTTCTTGCTTGGACCACTCTGGTTTCGGGATATGCCAAATGGGGTGATATGAAATCAGCTAGTGAGTTGTTTGATCGGATGCCTGAGAAGAACCCGGTTTCATGGACATCTATGATTTCGGGGTATGCTAGGAATGGATTGGGGCATGAAGCGCTTGCATTGTTTGCGGAGATGATGCTGTTTCAAGTCAGGCCTGATCAGTTTACCTTTAGTAGTTGCCTTTGTGCTTGTGCTAGTATAGCTTCGCTTAAGCATGGTAAACAAATTCATGCCTCTTTAATACGAAGTAATTTAAGACCCAACACGATTGTTGTGAGTTCTCTTATCGACATGTATTCCAAATGTGGCAGTTTGGGGGCCGGAAGGCAGGTTTTCAAGCTCATGGGTGATAAGCAAGATATCGTGTTATGGAACACAATGATGTCTGCCTTAGCACAGCATGGTCATGGTATAGAGGCATTGCAGATGTTTGAAGACATGGTCAGTTCAGGTGTAAAGCCGGTTACGACCACCTTGGTTGTCATTCTCAATGCTTGTAGTCATTCTGGTTTAGTGCAGGAAGGGCGTAGGATTTTCAAGTCCATGACTGATGATTATGGCATCGTCCCTGATGAGGAGCATTATGCATGCTTAATTGATCTCTTGGGTCGAGCTGGATGTTTTGATGAGTTGATGAACCAGCTCGAAAATATGCCATGTAAAGCTTGCGGTCAAGTTTGGAATGCATTACTTGGTGTTTGTAGAATCCATGGAAATACAGAGCTGGGAAGAAAAGTGGCCGAACACCTTATTGAGTTAAAGCCTCAATCTTCTGCTCCTTATGTTTTGCTTTCGAGCATATATGCTGAAGAAGGTAGATGGGAGCTGGTAGAGAAGGTGAGACGGCTTATGGATGAGAGACATGTGAGGAAAGAGCGAGCCATTAGTTGGGTAGAGGTTGAAAGTAGAGTGCATGCTTTCACTGTATCAGACCGGCTGCATCCTCTGAAAGAGGAAATATACTCAGTTTTGAAACAGTTAGCTGACCATATGGAAGAAGATGCTTCAGTAACTAACCCCGAGAATTAGAAGTTTGATGACTTGTTACTTTGCATGGTGGTAAGGGAGCAAGTGATAGTCTTTATCCATTCAAATTTCAAAATTTTGTAACATGATATTCTTAAGCTACAATTTCAGATTCTTTAGATTTGAAATTTTGGAATGAAATACATGTGATGTTTTCCAAATAATAAAAGAAAAAAGAGGGGCACATTGTACTGTGGATATCAAAATTAACAGTTCATGAATTGATCAATGTATAGTGTTGTTGGAAGGCAGTCTTCCTAATCTGAGTTCGTGACAACATGGACAGTCCTGTCATCGGTCAGGAAGGGATCTTTTTGAATTTGATCAGAGTACTTTGCTAGCTCGTCCGTATTGCACAAAGAATAAAAGAAAATGGTACACACCATACTTTTCTGATAATTGAGGTTTTACACTGAACCAAGTACGTTATTTCATGGATTGCTCAGCTAGGACTTCTACCATCACCATCGATCTCCATATATGCAAATGAGTTTCTGGATTGTGAATTGGATTGGGTACAGAAAAATATTAAGCAGCTTTGAAATATGATCAAGAAAAACACTTTTAACCTTCTCTTTTACTTTCCATGTTTTTCTTTCCCGCTTCATGGATTTGCTATGCCATGGTACAAAACAAAATGATTATCCCAATGAATGTTTGCATTGTTCTTGACGAACTTCATTGGTTGAGTGGGGATATTTGGCTGAGTTGCATCAAAGTTGTTATTTCAGACTTTTATGTTTCTCATGCAGGTTTTGAAATTTGGGATTTAAACAAAATGTTGCTAGTGCAGCTCACGGAGGTAACTCTCTTCTTTCAATTTCAAATTTTCTTCTCTCTCATCTACGAGCATACAATTCAAGTCATATCCATTTTTACCATATTTTTCAAAAATAAATTCTTGCCAAAGAGTAGGCCAAATGCTATTGCAATTTATATGACGGAATCATTAGCTAGGTACAATAATTGAAGTTCAGGTTTGGTCATCCAGCATAGCATGTGAGATTTTCCAATAAATTAAATTGAATGATATAGAGACCAATCAATGATCCAGTATATGCTTTGTCTAATAGATTATGGTTCTCTGTCCTTTTGCACAGCTCTAGATTTGACAAAACATGAATAGCAAGCAATCCTTGGACCAGTGATATCAATGGAATCCAAAAGCCAAACAAATGTTTACATCAACTTGGCGAAGCTTGAACTTTCAGGTCTACCAACATGGTATGGATATTTGAAAAGCCTTGTCAACTACCAGATTTGAAGGCGTAGTTTGGGTGCAGCCTTGTTGGTGGTCAACTTCAGTCACCAACTTTTCAGATAGTTAATGTAAATGGTGGTAGAGCAACAGGAATCAAATTTGGACACCGCCAAATAGTCTACTGAACAACCTGTCATCAGCAAACTCGAGCATGCACTCAACTAATTCCAGGTGCAACCTTGGACCTATAAGAAATTCACTGTCTGTTTCCAAGGGATGGGAAAACCCAACAAATGTTAAAAAGTTGAGAATAGGGTGAAGGTTGTTTCCACGAGTTGGTTAAGGTCATGAAAGATCAGAATACAAAGTACAAAAAAAAATGGTTGTTACTGGATTCAGTATTGATGTGTTCACAGCTGCTGTGAAAATGTTACCATATGCTCTTCCTTACGAGTTCATGCGCTTCACAAAATGATAGGACCAGTGCTGGCGAAAATTGAAATCACATCTTTCTTAATCCATTTGTATTTATCATTTTCCTCTTTCTATTTTTCATGCTTGTAGCACAGAGGCTCATCTAAGCTGAGCATTTCTTTTATAAATAGATTTATCTTGTTTTTCTTTTACAATCTGTCGAATACTTCAATATTATATAGAACATAATTGAAAAAAGAACAAAATAAAACCGAAACGAAAAGTATGTACATCTCTTCAAACTACTACAAACATCTCTTCAAATACTACAAACATGCAAACAAAACATCACGCAAACTGGTGAGGAAGATGTTAAGAAATACATGTATAATGTCCAGCCAAAACATGTTAAATATATATGCACAGACAGGACATGAACTGGTGAGGAAGATGCTAAGAAATACATGTATAATGTCCAGCCAAAACATGTTAAATATATATGCACAGACAGGACCATGTCGCCGGTAACTTCTATAAACATCTAGCAGTTAATTCCATTTTCAAGCCAACCTAAGTGAAAAACAACATCAAACCATATTCCCCCTTCTTCTTGATGAATTCAAGTTTCATTAGTAAAAGCGTAAAGAGGAAAGTAAGCTGATCACGTTCACATGAATTTGCACGACTCGAGGAAAGTTCAAGTAACCTTTATACTTATGTACTGCCTCGACCCTCGCTATCTATATCAAATGGAATACCTTGAACCTGCAGAGAGCATGAAGAAAAGACTTATACAATCAACCTGGCATGTGAAAGTCCTTATTGCCAGAAAGATCACTACAACATAATGCAGATTTACAGATGAAGGTAAAAGTCGAAATTTTTTTGTGAGGAAAAATATATGAACCGGTAAAGGGGTGTTCTTTAGAATTTCTCACAGAAATATCTTCATCATATACGCTAAACATCAATTCTTTCTATCTTCCCGGAGCCTGCTATTTTAGATGGACCGGAGATAGACATTTTATTTTTAAAAAATTGACATTGTATTTAAAAAAAAATAGACATTTTATTTTAAAAAATCCAATGCCATTGGTTATTTAGATCCACGCACCAGGCAGTTGGTGCAATCAATGCATTCTTATGGACTCTGGAATCGATGGCTAGTGGCAACATAAGATGGCACAACTCTGTACCAGAAAATTGCAAAAAATGTGTGTAATAGTACAAGGATGGACTTCCAAAGAAAATTTAGGATCCGTACATTTTGTTACGTTTACTGTATAAAAAGGCCTGGTCATCATTTCAAGTGGGAGCCACATAATTTCATACAAATTGCTAAGAATCCAATGCAAGATTACTTAAAATTCTCTATAACAGCACACCATTCTACATGAGTACACGGTATAAAAGTATAATATTAATGGGGCAAGCCTACAAGTGTGCTGATAGCTTATAGACTATAATCAATATGAGAAGCTTTATATGCTTTTCCTATCAAACTAACTACAGAGAGGCAATTCAGTTTATTGTAAACTACTTCAATAATATCGGTTATGCAAGTAAGATTATAGTGCCATTTGGAAATAACTTGGAGTAATAACTAGGCAAAATATCAAAACTAGAGTGATCAAGACTCACCTAACTGTAAAAGATGAAGGCAAGAGAGCTCCGGAAAGAAAGAAGAAGAGACATCGGCCATTCATGATCTGCAACTCATTTCCAACCATGGGATCAGAAAGTCCTTCATTGTGGTCTTTCAGAGTGGCCAGTGGTGGATACCATATATTCTTCAAGCGTGCAAGTTCTGCTACCAGTGCCACTGGTTTCCCCTGCAACTGGAATGTCAAAACCAATCAATATATCCTCATAAGGAGACATCCTACTGCTTGATTGAGTGGTTGTTTGGTCCAACCCTAGCACATCTTGCTCATATATCAGACGGACTCCACACTCCTTCACCTTCAGACCTGGCCCTCTGGTTTCAAATAAGAACTCAAGCTGACTGCAACTGTTATGCCACCACTCTGTACCAAAGTATTTAGCACGAGATACATCGAATAGCCACAGGTGATCTGACTCAACCTTGCAAAATTCTTCACTAAAGCGAAATGCAGGCTGTGTGCCATATACTTCCAATTCTCTTCCATCGAGCTTCAGGCAACATACAAGATGATGTGTTGCATTAAAAGTCTTGAATTCATCTATATAAAGCTCATCCTCCTGATGGTGCTCATGGAGTACAAAAACAGCACACAAAGCAAATCCCAAAAACCGTCTGTTATTCCACTGTGCAGGTAGAGATACACTTAAGAAATGCCCAACACTCCGATGGCTGAACCACTCAGGAATATTACTTCCAGGAATTACAATTTGAAAAGTTTCCCTGTTATTAGAGATTCCCTGTGCAAGAAAAGATGGGTCATTAGTTGACTAATGTCTATAAGCATATGAGCAGAAACACGCACACATGTGCACACACATACTTAGAAAGGGAGTACCTGATACATGAATGTCTTCAGCATTTCAAATGCTATGTTATTGCATCCTTGATTGCCATTTAGATTGAAGCAATTGATGAAATTGAAATATGATTTGTTTAATCTGCTCAAATTTGATGCATCAAACAAGTATTTCAGTGAAGTACAACCATCTGCCCTTAAATCTAGTATACTATTTAATGGAAGGTCCGACAACTCTTGAAGTCTCTTGCAATTCTCCAAGTTAAAGTTTTCAAGCTTAGAAAGCAATCTAATGCCTGAAGGAAGACGAACAAAATTGTTCCCACTTAGATTCAAGGTAACCAAAGAGGGAAAGTAACCAAATTCGTTGGCAAATGCTCCTTCACCAAGATTGCAATTACTCAGGTTCAGATATGTTAAATTACACAGACCAGATATATGGAAGCGGAAACTCATTGGCTCTGTACTCACTTTTGGCACCAATCCAGAAGGCAAGAACTTATGTAAAGATCTCCAAACTACTTCACATCCTTGAAAGATTGAACCTCTCACGTATCTTATGAGATCATGGGTAGATGACATTTGTATAGCAGACCCACTATTCACATCATTTTCCTCAAAACAGTCCATCTCCCCCACATTTACCTGATGTTTTCCGAGTTTCAAGCATCCAGAAAGATTAAGATCTTTAATAGACTTCAATTTATCGATGGTACTTGGAAGACAAACAAGATTTCTGCAGTTGCTCAGATTCAATGACACAAGGCCACTCAGCCGTTCAATTGACACAGGTAGTTCCACAATGGCAGTCCCATCAAGACAAAGCACCGACAAACGTTCCATATTTCCAAACTCGGGAATCTTCTTAACTTTTGTGCAGTTAGAAAGAATTAATATTTCAAGAGATTTCATTTCAATTCTACTTGGCAGACTCTCAAGACTTTTGCAGTCTTTAAGATTCAGGAACATAAGCTTCTTGAGAAATCCAAGGGATTGATGGATTCTTACCAAATTCTCACATCCTTCAAGATCTAAACTCTCAAGATTCTGAACGCCTGCGAGGTCTGGGGTCTCCACAATGTTTTGAGAATCGAAGAGTTTGATTAACTTCAACTTGTCAAAGTTCTGCATATAAAATCGAAACAGTGAGCCACCAAACAGAACAGACAATTTGCTCAATAGAAATAAACAAGTAGACTATCATCTAATAACCATACCTTTGTTCCCTTCCAAAGCTGTTTAATGTTGCTGTGGCACAAGTTAAGCTCAACAAGTTCATCTGCTTCAAAATTTTGTGGGAGAGATCTTAAGGGATACCCAGTCCATTCGAGGAGTCTCAAGGAATTAGAAAGACAAGTGAGGCCTTTGGGAAGGTCCACATTATGAATATGGAGAAGACTAAGTTGAGACAAATTTGAAAAGGCTTCTGGCCTCCAATCAGCCACTTGTAATTTAGTTAACTCCATTACTAGGCCTTTAATTGAATCTGTTCCCTGATAATGAAAAACAAGAATAATAACTTAAGTGCACAACACAAAGAATACCAGGACCTAAGCAGATTACAAGTAAATCTGCCTTTTTTTTATATATTTTTTTTAAACAATAATTAAAGTGCAGAACACAAATAATAATAACATGGACAACTTTTTTTCATTATCAAACTCTTACCTTATTTTTCTTCAGCACATTGTTGATGTCTTCATGAGACCATAACCTACTACGTTTGCCTGGCTCATCAGGAGACTGTTCACGAACAATTTCCCAGCCCATTTCTTGTAGCAAATCATGCATAGACAGTTCGTTCTTGGAGATGGTTATGAGAGATCTATCAGCAAGAACATCTAAACCAATGACAGGTTCTAGCTGGCAATAGTCTAGTATTTGTGTCACACGATCCTTATCCTTCCCCTTGTAAAAGCAAGCAATATGTAGGAATATTTCTTTCTCTTTTTTAGGCAGGTCGTCAAAACTAATCCGAAGCACGTCAATAATGTCTTTATGTGGTGTGTTCTTTAGCCTATCTATTGCACTTGCCCATTTATCAGCGCTTCTACCACATAGAAAAGAACCTAAAACCACGAGAGCCAATGGAAGCCCCTGAGCATATTCTAAAATACGGTAGCACAGATGCAAATAATCTTCTGGTGGGGGACATTGCTTAAAAGCCTTCAAACTCAAAAGTCGAAATGCTTGACTACGGTTTAACTCGTAAGCCTTGTATGCAGCATCAACATCAGATGGCTCTAACAAATGAACATCTGTGGTGGTTATGATAATTCTACTCCCTGGACCGAACCAGTTGCGATGTCCAGCCAATTTCTCTAATTGCGTCAACTGATCCACATCATCAATAACAACAAGCACCTTTATTCTACACAACCGTTTTTGTATCATAGCAGCCCCTGTGTGTTCATCCTCTATATTTTCAATTTTTACCATCAAGATTGTGGAAAGAAGTTTTTCTTGTAGAGAAACTAGGCCATTTTTTTTAGACATTTCTCTAACATTGGAAAGAAAGCAGGTTCGGTCAAAATCCTGACAAATATCATCATGGATAGCTCGAGCAAGTGATGTCTTACCTATGCCCCGCATGCCATAGATCCCTATAAAACGCACCCCACCAAGGTGCGGACATATGTGATGGCGTAATAAATAATGAATGCGGGAATCCATTCCTATGAAGCCCTTGTCAATACTTGAAGATGTATACACGGACTTCTTTAGTATGTGATTAACAATTTCCTCAACTAGTTTCATTACACTTCTGAGAAAATTTAGATAAAATTCTGAGTTAGAAACTTAGCAATGTAACATAATCCAAAAAAGAAAAAAAATATTAGCATTTGGCAACATTAAGTAAATGCAAAATGCTAATCCAGTCTCTCAAATTTACTGGATGTTCATTACTCTCCATTGGTATCCATCCCTCAATCAGAAAAATCAAAATCAATTTAAATCATAAAAAGATTAGTTCAATTTAAAAAGAAGAGATTATCCTGCCCTCAAAAGGATGGGTTTTATATATCTATCTATCTACAACGTTATTAAGGTATGAGTAGTATGGAGGAAGGAGACTTACAGATATTTGTTGAAATCCCAGCCAGAAAGATTGGCGACGTCAGTCAAAGCAGCTCTCTAGGCATTTAGTCTGTCCTCATTCTTCCCATAAACTTCTTCATGTTCCCTCACTTCCACATCTACTTGGGGTTTCCATTTGAGCTCAAAACTTCCCCTTTGGTGCCGCACATCTGAAGGATCCACGCCTAGGTAGAAGACGGGCATGACTTCTTGGTCCACGTCTTTCATGCATTGAATAATCTTGACGAGTTCATCCAAACACCATGACGAAGAAGCATAGTTCCGTGAGAGAATGACAATCGCAGATCTAGACTCCTCAATTGCAGCTAAAAGTTCAGGCTTAATGGATTTTCCTCTCTCAAGCTCTGGCTCATCCATAAAGGTGAGAATCCCTTTCCCCATTAGTGTAGCATACAGAAGAGAGGTAAAACCATAGCGCGTATCTTCCCCCCTGAAACTTAGAAAGACATCGTATTTCCATTGACGACGACGAGAAGAGGTTGACGCCATCGATCTCCTAATCCGAATTTTAGAATCAGAGCAACCCAGCATTTTCGTTTCTTCTGCAGAAAGCACATTCAGAGTGAAGGAAAGTGGTCGGTCAAATAAATAAACGAGGTCTTCGTGTGCAGTCGAAGATGATGAAGGCGTTCAGGAAAATGTAGGATCTTCGGATAGCAATTGTGCAGAAATCTGAAGAATCATGTCATCCCATCCTGGAATTTCGGCGGGTTAGTCATTTTTAAAAGTTTGAATTTGAAGTTTGTTTAGATCTGAGATATTGGCATGAACAATTGGGTTCAAGTGTTCCGTGGTAATCGCACCCATTCATTGGGTTTGTCTGAGTAAAGTTAACCCATGAGTATACATGGTAATCAACCCAATCCATTCGTGCAGAACAGAACAGAGCAGCATGGTAACTCAATTGATTTGGAATGCCGGTTAATATGGAAAACGACCAAGGTTTTACTACCGCTTCTTAGCATCAGACGAAGAACATCTGGGGTTGAAATCAGCAATTGCTTCCGTCAGCTCTCTCATCGACTAATTACAAGGGAACTACTCCTATATCTTACCTTGTTTGAATTTTTCTCTCTCAACTTCCAAGAGAGATCAACCAATCCCCTCTAATTATACCACTCTTTTCGTGGAAACAGACACCAAGGACTGTCTCGGGAATATGCTGGGCTCCCAACAAATTCTCTGATATCACTCCTCAATCAGAGACAGAGAATTTGCATGTTTGTTTATATATGGTTGGGAATACAGCAATTGCAATTGTATGATAATGTTTACTTTCCTGATCAAGCTTGAGCTGTAAGTGAATTGGAATTGTAATAACATGAGATTGGTATTGTAACAACTCATGAGTATTTGTTATCAAGTAATTAAATTAAATCGACTTTCACCAAGAAAGCCATTCATGTGATTTGATCATAACAGCCGAAGGACGGTAATACTGAAATTCGTTGACAGAAAATCAAAGGAGTGGATTAAAAAAAAAAAAACAATGAAAAGAAAGAGAACAGCACGTAGATCCCATGTCTGCAATAAACTCTAAATATTTTCAGTAAAGGTATGTTCAATAGTCTAGGTACATGGATCTTGTTGTGTTCAACATTTTTCAATAAACTAGTAATGAATCTATTCAAATCCAGATGACCAACTACATTATAATGTTACGTCCCGAACCCAGAATTTTCGATTTTTATTAATTTGACGGTAAATGTCAGTTACACTTAATTTTTACTCCGTTATATGATTTTAGTGGCCCTAAAAGTTGACTTTTTGTTCGGGTCATAATTTGAGAAAATGTTCTTCATGAAAGTCGTAGAGGATGTTAAACCGAGAACATGCATACGTGGTTCGTAAAAATCGGAGTTAGTATGCGAAAGTTATAAGCGAAAAACTAAATTTACTATTCCTGTTTTACTGTTCATAGTAAGTTCTTTAAATAGTAAGTTACTGTGGTAAGTTTCCAAATTTGGAAACTTACCCGGCCTTTTCTCTCTCTTCTCCCCCGATTTCTTCCTCCTCCAGTTCGGCCGAATCCTCCTCCTCCAAGTTCCTTCGATTCCGGCCGCCCCACGACGAAACCCAGACATCCCTAGGTTCGCCTCTTCCTCCTCGTCATGCCCATGGTCGCATTTCACGGTATCTCGACCGGAGGAGTTCGGAATTGAGCCACGAAGTTCACTGTAGCAGATTGGGTTTTTCGGCGATTTCCGGCGATTTCGGTCATCTCCGGCCACCAAACCGGTGTCGAAGGTTCGGTTTTCTTCACTGATCATTTCCCCTATGGCCTTGTGTCTCGATTTGCTGTGTAGAAGTCGAATTGTTGAATTGAAATTCTAGGGTTCTTGGAAAATTTCTGGGTTTATGTTCATCCATTGATTTCGACTGGTTTTGATTGTTATTTGGATGTGTTGTAGTTGAATGAAATGACCAGTGGGTAGAATTGATGTTGTGTATGAAATTTGGTGGCCATAGGAGGAGGTTGATTCCGGCGAGTAACCGCCACTCGCCGCCACTGTGGGCGGCGCATGAGGTGGTGTAGGGCAGGTTTCTGACTGTCGTAATTTGGCTATTTAATCATTGGTATAATGTAGTTTCCATATTGGTGACCTCGAATTAATTCGTGAAGTGTAGATATGGTTTTCATTATGGTGTGAAATTCATTGATTAATTCACGGATAATCCGTGTATCGGAATTCCTTAATCGGAAGCTCAAAGTAAAGAAATGAAGTTAGAAAAGTGAAATTGGAGATTTTTAAGTAAATAATAACAATTGGCATATGGCTGTGTTTTTGGTGAATTTAATTTTTATCCGTCCTGTACTTATCGGTTTATGAACGTTACATTGTACAGGACGTGAGGAGGATTCTTACGAAGAGGGTTCGGATCGACGGCAAGCTTAGCCGTATACTGTGAGTGGACGTTTGATTTTAATTCATGCATGCAATTAAATTTTCTAAGTTACGAAATTATTTAAAGTATCTGTTATTTAATGGGTATATTATTCGATTTTTGATTATGAAATTAGTTATGGTTCAAATTACCGATTAGAAGTGGTTATGTTCCATTTCGAACTTTTTATTAGAAATAATCTTCGATAAGATTATTTCTGAAAATGAAAGTATCATTATTTATTAATAGATTCGGGTTTCTCGAAAAATCTTCGGAAATGGAAGATTTCTTCGAGATTATAAACTTACATTATTTTAGTATATTGATTCATAATTTTGAATCATGTTGGCGTGCGGGGTCACATTGTTGGTCTAAGTTCCTTTCTTGTGAGACTTCGAGGAAATCTCACAAATTCTCGATTTTCATATGGTTTTTACCCACCATACCTGGGTCGATATACTTTATTGCTAGCTAGCCTATTAGTACTCCTCCCTACTTACTTTGTGTTTGTGGGTGAGTAGAGCCGAGCATGGGATGCTCTTGAGTGTGGGACACTCCGACCCGAGCCTTAGCGGCTCACTTTATTTTATTGTATGGTGATGACGTTTTTCCCCATACCTTTTAAATTGTTTACTTATTTATTTATTTATTTGTCCGACTAACAGGGTCGGTCAAACTTCCCTTAAGCCAGCGGGGCTGGCTTAGTCATGAAAGTGATTTAAAACCTTTAGTTCCCTATTGCATGCATAAAAACGTTCTAAACAATAAATGTGGGAAAGTGAGAAACATTTCTTTCTTAATTAAATATTTTTGTCCACTCATAACTAACGTTTTATCGCTTACTTTCCCCTGGGCTTTTCGGTTTCCTTTGCCCAGTTCGCAGTGTTGCTGTTCGGCGTGGGATCGAGGCTTAGCACCAGTTCTGCCACTTGCCTTTCGTAGGTTAATATTAACCTACCTCATGTAATATATTTGATTTTATCGTAGATTGCTCTGATAACCTTGAGAGACTTATTATTATTGTGTATTAATCTCGTTGTCAGAGACGTGTTTTACTTATGGAGTTGAAGATTAGAACCCCAGGCTGTATTGTATAAATTTTACTGCCTTTACGCTTGGGTTTTGCTTAATAACTTGTGGTGGTTGTGAAATATAGGATGACTGCATGTTGTGGGATCTTGGATTTAGAAAAATTTGTTTTTGTCGTTTTTCTCACAGGTTGGGTTGTCCACTTTTAAGGGAAGTTCTGTCGAATTTTTCTTAAAAGTTGGCCCCGCAGAGTCCATCTTGAAAATTTGAAAGGATTTTCGGGATGGGTTCTGACATATAATCTCACAAGTAAACTGGATATATATTATCTGTATGTGAATTGGTATTGTAATAACATGAGATTCTTAAGCTGTCATCTGGAGAAATGGAACGATGGTGTGGCTCTGGAGAAAATGGTTTGTGGTTTGTGGATAGGCCAACGACGAGGAGGAGGAAGGAGGAGATAAAAAAAATTGAATTGGGGTGGCTGATGCTAAATGAGTTTTACCCAAATTAATAACAGTGAGTGGAATTCTCATTGCTGCCCTTCCGTCTTAACAGACGTTGGCTGCGTAAGTTACAACCTGCGTATTCCAGACTTCTCCTTGCCATGAATCACTTTAAACTCTGTGGCGCATCATATCAATGTATAAAGAGCGTGTTGTAAGTGTAGTGAATAACCACACTTGTGCTGTATGTGTGCATTCCAGCTTAGCGGAGGGGACTTGGTGACTGGCCCTTAGTCGAGTATGGCCGGATGGAGTCCGCTGGTGCTGCTGGCACGTTGGCTAGCGGAAACAGCTTTGGTCAGCGGTAGCCTTAGCCGATGGTGGTGGGTAGCGGAGGAAGATTTGGCATGCGGGCTGATGGTCAGCGGTGAACCTTTGGTTATCGGTTTGCGGGGCTCTGCCTAGAGGTAGCCTCGCTGGCGTGTTGGTGGTGCCTTGCATTTGGCGGAGGCGTAATGCAATGTTGCTTGACGTGTTTGTGTGATTGCTGCTGGCCTGATGAGGAGATGCAACAGGGCAGAGCATGAAGCTGGGGGCGACTAGGCTTTTGAGCTGGTCCTTGTGAATGCTGCACTAGTGTGTTCCGCTGGTGCTGCTGGCGTGTTTGGCGTGCCAGCGGTAAATTTTGTTTTTTTTTTTTTTTTTTTTTGGTTTACCACCGCTGGCCTTGTTGTGCAGTTCTTGGCGCTGTTGCTTGTGTTGGGTGGTTGCACTTGATGCTAGGCTTTCAAATTGACGCTAGCAAGATACCGCTGGTGCAATGAATAAGTGGAGCCTGGCGCTGCTGGGTGTCCAGAGTAACTGGGAAAAAAATTGTAGTGTTTTTATTTTGTTATCGCTAAGTCTGCCATGGATTGGATTGGGCTTACCGCTGAGTGAATTTCCGCTAAGGGATGAAGTTGATCAAACTTGGGCACAAGTTGCCGCCAAGTTAAGTCAATGTTTGTAGTGGGGAGCTGATGATAATCCAAGGAAATTTAATGATGATTAAAGAAGTTAGGTGCCGAGTGAGCAACCAAATTCAATGCCTCAAAAGAAAAAACAAATTCTTTGAGCTCCGTTAAGCTGACTTAACGCGTGGTAAGTGACGAAGCCATTGTATCGGCTTCCTACAGACAGCGCTAATGTTAATGTTTAGAAACCGAAGGCTCTAATTAATGTTAGAGAGAGAGAGAGAGAGAGTAAGAGAAAGATAAGATAAGATGTATAGTGGTTCGTCTCCCGCCTTAGCAGGAGACTACGTCCACTTAAAGTGTTGCATTATATGGATTTGGCTCAAAGAGATTACAAAGTGTGTAATGAGATGGATTTTAAGTGGGAGGATGAGTCCCTTTTATAGGTAAGGAAACCCCTCTCATTTACATTTTCTTCAATGTGGGATGCAAAGATAACTATTCTAGTGTAGAAAGCCATATTCTGAAGACAACTTGACAAGGCCGGAAAGGTGGCTTCCCGACGAGGTATTGGCCTCTTCCGACTACCGTGGCGTAGCTTCGACATAGGGCTAAGGGATGCATGTCGCGGTTGGGTCCCACCATGACTTGTGGGTCCCCCAAATAGGGGGTTACATATGCTTGATGACATAGCAAATCCTCCATAATAATAGAGGTATGTACAAGTCCCCGAAATCCCCAAGTAAGAGGAGCTTCTTGGTTGGGGAGTTATACACATGATGTCATCAAACATAAGTAACGTCCGAGAGGTGCCTAGTCCCTACAGAAAAAATTGTGAAGCAGATAAAATTCCTTTGCAAGAATCTCCCTCCTCTACAACAACCAGAAGAAAATGATTAAATTATACTTCAAACTGATGCTAGTGATAATTACTGGTCCGGTGTTGTTCTGGTAAAAACGCTTGGAACTAACATTGAAAAGATCTGTAAATTTTGTAATGTCAATTTCAGCCCTGCAGAACAAAATTATCCTACAAGAGAAAAAGAAATCTTGGCAGTCAAGAAAACAATTTTAAATTCCCCAGCTTTTTTAGGAAAACCCTTTATTGTATGCACTGATTGTGCTAGAGTAAAAAAATTTAAACTTGATAACGCTGTTGATAGAGGAAGCAGATTAGAAAATTGGCAATTATTTCTTAACTAATACGATAATAATGTTGATTTAATTGCAGGAAACAAGAACTATCTTCTAGATGCTCTAATAAGAGAAATGACAATGCTCAGCGATGAAGGTCGCAATCCCAGAAATAGAAGAACAAGTAAAGAACCTGAAAATGCTGAGGAACCCAAAGAAAAAATCCTCAAAAGATTTTTGCTAGGTCTAAAAAGACTAGCCACAACTGATCAATCCCAGGGTAAAGGATTGGCTAGCCCATCTCAAACGTCAGACTGTAAAGGCTCATCAAGATCGTTTAACGCTGTTGCTTTGCCAAAAATCAAAATAACTCCATTTGGGGTTATAAATGTGTTTATTTATGAATTGAAAACCTTCGAATGCCATGTGTTTCGAATTGGCAGAAAACTAGCATACACCTTCGAAAGCCCTATGTTTCGAACTGGTAGAAAACTAACATATCACCAGAAGGCTATTTTAGATAACCTTTTTTATGCGTTTTAGGAAAGAAATAGTGGACTCATGTTCCCAACTTTGGCCCTAGCTGAAGAACTCCATGAAAATGCCAGACCACAGTTTGAAGAATTCTATAAGGATACACAGCAGAGTGCTGGTCAGAATGAAAAAATTAGGTATCTTAAAAGCGCTAAAGTGCCTGTTTTAGCGCTAAATGAATCTGAATGGTTTGACTTTCATAATCTCATTGGAAGTCATAATTCTGACTTATAATGTAATAGGTACTTGAGTGTATAATGTAGGTATAAAGGCTTGTGTAACATGCTTTATGCCAAGAGGTAACAAGCATGACAATTATTATCATTGAAGATAACCAAGTGGAGTTGTTTTGATGATGATCATAGTTACCAAATTGGTTTTCTCTTAGAGCATTCACACTAACTTTGTATTCCTATATAAACCCTCCATTGAGAGAAGAATAAACACACATTACTCTCTCTCTGTTAATTTATGTTTGTCCTCAAACACGTTATCAGCATGATATTGCTCTAGAATTAGAATAAAAAATTGACAAGAGAAAGGAAGTTCATCATCCAATCGAAGTCATTTTTCCAAACCTACAAAAAACCTCCAAACCCTAGCACATATCAAAGCTTTTGATCCCAGAAGCCCAGAACCGGCCGGAAATAGCCTGAACCGGCTGCGGGAAGATTTGAACCTCTGTCGGACTGCTGCCGAGTCCTGCCGAGCAGTTGCCGAGAGCTACCGAGAAGCTGCAGAGAAGCCCTGCCGAGCCCCTGCCAAGACCTACTGAGCAGCTGCCGAGAGCCCCTGCCGAGCACCTGCTGAGAAACTACCGAGACCTGCCGACAACTCCTACCGAGCACCTACCGACAGCGGCCGAGACATTTGCCGACAGCTGCAGAGACACCTGCAGAGCACCTACCAAAGCCTGCCGAGCACTTGCCGACAGATCTGCAGGGCATCTGCCGATAAATTTGCAGGGCTATTTTCCGGCGACTTTTCCGGTGATTTTTCGGACGATTTTCTCTACATTTTCCAGCTATCATTCCGGTCACCTCCGACAACTTTTTCAGGCCAAATTTTCCGGCATCACTATTTGAATTATAGAAATTCACTCTAAACGAACTAAGTGAGTAATCAATGAACTAAGAGTGTTCATAATATTCAGACTAAGAGCGTCCGCAAGCATCAATTTATGACTTTATTAAACATCATTGTTTCCGTCTAATCTAAATATTCTTGGAAATTGATTTCTTAGTAGTATAGCTTGGAAATCTTATTATTTTAGTTTTCGTGGAAGTTTAAACTCCGAAACTAATATATCTTTTTTTTTTATCTTCAGGATGTCGAATGAACCTAGACTCGACTTTCAAATCCTTTACTCAACAGGTTTAGATTACCATAGCTGGAAACCCGACGTTGGGAACCATCTCACATCAAAATGGATATTGCCCATCATCCAGGCACTAAATGCGGGCCTTGTGTTCCAACGAACACCCATAAAGCATGCACAAGCAATTATCTTGATGCGACGCCATATGGACAAAACACTCAGATTAGAGTATATGTCCATCAAAGATGTAAGAGACCTATTGGTAGCGCTAGAAGAGCGCTTTGATAATATCCAGGATTCCCTCATTCCTGACATGAAGGTTCAGTGGAACAATATACACTTCTCCGACTTCAAGTTTGTTGCTGAATACAATTCAGAAGCTCTTCGCCTCAAAGCCATGTTGAGGTTATGTGAAAAATCTCTCTCAGAATAAGAGCTAATTGAGAAGACTCTCGCCACCTTTCCGTCGCAGCATTTTTGCTATCAAAGCAATATCGCACTGAAGCCAATGTTGGACAAATTACGAGGTTCAATGAGCTCATCAATGTTTTGTCGGTAGCTGAAAAGCACGACAACATCCTCGTAAAGAATTACAATTCAAGACTCGTTGGAACTAAGAGCGTTCGTGAGGCAAATTGTAATGCACCCAAAAGAGGGAGCAAGGAGCGGTACCCTAACAATAGGGGGCATGAAGGGTGAATGAGTCAATATAACCGCCCCAATAAGGAAGGAAACCGTGGAAGTAGCACCATGAGCCGTGGAGGTCGCACCATATGCCATGGTAGTAGCAGCAACCCTCCTAGGGAATATCCACAACTTGCACCACCCAAGGGAGGTAACCACAATGACATGTGTCATCGATGTGGATCAATCGAGCATTGGTTTAAGCAATGCCATGCAAGTACCCAACTAGCTGCACGTTATAAGGAGTACAAGGAAACAAGGGAGCAAGAAGCCAACCTTGCTGAAGATGAAGATGGTGAAGATGTCAATCTCAGCACAGAGGACTTCAAAGCTGAAAATGAAGTGCACGAGGATGCCGCAGACTTTGATTAGAATAGTCCTTTCTATTTTCCAAGAAAAGCAAATGTGCCTTAGTCAATAAATAACAATTGTATTAACTCTTTCTCATGCGGCGCATCGAATGAAGTATGATGTGTAGGAAAGTAATTGAGATCAGGGTATTTAAGCGAGCCTCGCTCCACCAACATCTCTCTCTACTTTTCTGGTCATATTTCATTGGAGTTACCAAACAGATTGAGTAAACTATAATTTGTCTAAGTTTGATTTTATTCTGGAATAGACTATGGAAACTTTGATGTAATCATTGGCTATTTTCCTTATTAATAAAGTGTCGCATTATTATTCAATGTCATGGACATCTGTTAAAATTCCGAACATTATTATTTTTCTGTATGTTTCCCGGAGAATTAGAATGTCTTCTTGATAGTGGCACCACACATACTATATTGCAACATAGGCAACTATTTTTATGGATGACGCCTAGTCAATCTTCAGTGACTACGATGGCAGAACCATCACAATTAATTCATGGTCGAGGACCAGCTCAATTTATGTTGCCAAATGGCACAAATATTAATGTCGCCGAAGCTCTATATGCTCCAAGGGCTGGAAGAACCCTATTGAGTTTCAAAAATATAAGAGCCAATGGTTTTCATTTGGAAACACATTGTGAGAATGGACAAGAGTTCCTTTGCATCACCTCTAATGACTATGGAAATACACGAGTATTAGAGACTTATGTGTCACTCTAGTGGATTGTATGCAACCACTATTAGAGTCATTGAATCCAACCATGTCATGAATGAAATTTATAGGATTCTAACACATATAGGCTTTGACATGACCGTTCGGGACATCCAAGTCGTGATATGATGATCCGTATATTAAAGACTTCACAGGACATCCATTCTTCAAAACGAAAAGAAGTACGGACAAAAAATTTGTCAAAGGAGTTACTTCTAAAGCCTATCATTCTTTTTGCAAAGCTTACTCTTTAGCAAAAGTAGGATCGAGACCATCCTATGCAAAGGATACTAAAGAAAATATATCATTCTTGCAAAGAATACAAGGTGATATTTGTGGACCTATTCACCCAACTTGCGGACCATTTAGATATTTTATGGTGTTGGTTGATGCATCGACACGTTGGTCACATGTCATGCTCTTATCTACAAGAAATGCTGCATTTGCTAAACTCCTAGCACAAATCATTAAGTTTAGGGCTCACCACCCTGATCATCCTATTAAGTCAATTCGTCTTGACAATGCTGGAGATTTTACATAAAAAACTTTTGATGATTATTGCAAGTCCATTGGGATCGAGGTTGAACACCTTGTCCCTCATGTACACACCCAAAATGGTCTCGCAGAAGCCGACATTAAAAGACTTCAAATAGTTGCTAGAGTATTGGTTATGCGCACCAATCTCCCTATTTCTGCTTGGGGCTATGCAATATTGCACGCAGCTATGCTTATTCGTCTGAGGCCTACTGCTACCCAACCCTTTCTGCATCCCAAATGGTGATGGGGTATGAGTCTGATCTCTCACACTTATGCATATTTAGGTGTGCAGTCTATGTACCATTTGCACTGCCACAACGCACCAAAATGGGTCCTGAAAGATGATTAGGCATTTATGTTGGATATGACTCTCCAACTATTATCCGCTACTTAGAACCCTTGACAGGTGATCTATTTACTGCAAGATTTGTAGATTGTCACTTTGATGAGACAGTCTTCCCATCGTTAAGCGGAGACAAGAACACTAATGTTCAATAGAAACGACAGGAATTTTCATGGTCTGTCCCCACTCTGTCTCATCCTGATCCCTGAAATGCACAGTCCAAAATTGAAGTGCGGAGAATTCTCGATCTTCAGAATGTAGCAGAATCAATGCCTGATGCGTTTTCTGATATCGCTAAAGTGACAAGATTACACATACCTGCTACAAACGTACCTGCAAGGATTGATGTCTCTAAAACTGGAGGACATGACGTCCCCTATATGGGTGATGCAGTGGCTAGGCCCACGGCTCCTGCCAGGGAGCGCGGGAGGCCGATAGGTTCGATGGATTCTCACCTAAGAAAGAAAGCGAGTTTGGCACAAAATAATCCATTCATCATCAATACAAATAATCCATCTCAGGAGAATATTCCAGATTATGGTTATGTCCAAGAGACATCATTGGGGGACGCTCCAATAACAGAACCAATTTCGGAGAATAGAGAGATCTCCATGAATTACACCAATGTACATGTGATGATGGATAGAAATTGTATGGCTATTGATGATGCATTTGCATATCATATTGCAAAAGGAATTATAGAATATGATGATATCGAACCTCACTCCGTTGAATAATGTCAACGAAGAGCAGATTGGCCTAAATGGAAAGATGCAATCTAGACTGAATTAGATTCACTAACAAAGAGACAGGTATTTGGGTCTATAACGCTGACACCCCCAAATACAAAGCCTGTTGGCCATAAATGGGTCTTTGTTAGAAAGCATAATGAGAAGAATGAGGTTGTTAGATACAAAGGTCGCCTTAGGTTTCTCACAACGCCTTGGAATTAACTACGGGGAGACATATTCTCCCGTAATGGACGTTATAACGTTCCGCTACCTTGTAAGTTTGGTAGTTTCTGAAAAACTTGACATGCAGCTTATGGATGTGGTTACAGCATATCTCTATGAGGATCTAGATTCAGAGATATATATGAAGGTTCCAGATGGACTTTAATTACCCAAATCAAGTGGCTCTAAACCACGGAGCGCATTTTCAATAAGATTAAAATGCTCACTATATGGATTGAAACAATCCGGGCGGATGTGGTATAACCGTCTAAGTGACTACTTGATTGGGAAGAGATATGTTAACAATGAAATATGCCCATGCGTGTTCTTTAAAAGAACAAGTTCTAGATTTACAATTATAGCAGTTTATGTTGATGACATGAACCTAATTGGAACTCCCATGATCGGCCGTAGTCTTGAACCCGGAAAAGATCTGTTTTGTCCAAAGGATGGGGACGAAGATCTATTAGAGGCTGAAATGCTCTATTTAAGTGCAATAGGCGCATTATTATACTTAGCTCAATGCACAAGACCTAATATCTCATTCGCAGTGAACTTTTTAGTTCAACATAGTTAAGCACCAACACGCCGCCATTGGGTTGGTATAAAGACAATGTTTCGATACTTAAAAGATACGATTGATATGGAATTGTTTTATCCCTACAGAGAGAAAAGAAAAGACGGAAGTATGGGATAGGACCCCATAAGGTAAAACACCATCTTCCGTAATGAAGACGCCGGCACCACCATCTATGGTGGCCGACGTTCTCCCCCTCCCCTCCATCAAAATGATGGTGAATTTTTGATGGGTTTTGTTGATGCAGGGTATCTCTCTGACCCTCACAAAGGTCGCTCCCAAATAGGTTATGTCTTTACCATGGGAAGCACCGCGATATCTTGGAGATCTACAAAACAGACCCTTGTTGCTACTTCCTCAAATCATGTAGAGATTATTGCTCTACATGAAGCTGTGCATGAATGCATATGGCTAAGGTCTGTAAAAGGACACATTCGAGGGACTTGTGATTTGAAGTCTACCAGAAATGAACCTACATGCATCTACGAAGATAATGCAGCTTGTATTGAGCAAATGAAATTAGGTTTCATCAAGGGCGACAATACCAAGCATATATCGCCTAAATTCTTCTACACCTAGCAACAACAAACACTTCTAAATATTGAAGTAAATCAAATCCTATCAGAGGATAATGTAGCGGACTTATTTACTAAGTCGTTACCAAAATCCCCCTTCGAGAAACATGTGAAGAGCATCGGATTGAGAAAGCTATCCGAACTCCCATTATCTTTAGGGGGAGTCAAAATCAAGGGGAGTATCCAGAAACATACTCCACACTCAACGCTCGTTGTACTCTTTTGCTCCTTCGACCAAGATTGTTTTTTCCCACAGGGTTTTTATTACTTGGCAAGGTTTTTAACGAGGCAACCTAGAAGCGCACGACCTAGACAATACTATTGACATGAAATATCCAAGGGGGAGTGTTGTAGTATAAATGTATTATGTATAATATGTCTATATCATGTAATAGGTACTTGAGTGTATAATGTAGGTATAAAGACTTGTGTAACATGCTTTATGCCAAGAGGCAACAAGCATGACAATTATCATCATTGAAGATAGCCAAGTGGAGTTGTTTTGATGATGATTATAGTTACCAAATTTGTTTTCTCTTAGAGCATTCACAAAAACTATGTACTCCTATATAAACCATCCATTGAGAGAAGAATAAACACACATTACTCTCTCTCTGTTAATTTATGCTTGTCCTCAAACAGCATTTGCTTTTCCATCTCAGAATCTCCTTTATAATTTCAATAATTATTTTGGGGAGAGGGGAAGGCTGAAAGAGAGAGTACAATTGTTAAAAAAAAAAAAAATACACTCAGTAATACTCAGGTATTAGGGAGCCCTTCTACTGAGGATCATTATAATGAAGACTAGTTAAGAATTGTTTGTGTTAGATACACTTTTCGATCGCATTTCCGCAAATCAACCGTTAGATATTTAGATATTAATGTGTAGATCATTTATGTAATTTTTTTATCAAATTGAAAATATTTAAAACATTCAAAACCGTGATTTAACAGTTATGAACATGAACGGTTTCATGTTTGACGGGATTTGATTCGTCCATTGATTTGATCTAGTTCAGTACCTTAATGATTAGCAATAATTTTTTTAGAAATGATCTACTCATGCATACATAAATATTTAATGGTTGATTTATCGTAATGTAATAAAAAAATGACAAGATGCATGACATGATAACTAAAAGGGTAAAAGTGCCTGAGTTCCACACAAAATTCCCAGCAAGGTCATTGGGTCTAGTGTAAACATTATACATGCGTGAATGATTCAGCCATCAATATAAAATACCTAGAAAACTTTTTCATTTTAAACCAAGTACATACTAATGCCCTGAACCTTCAAAGTCAATATATTACACGAGTTTACGAATTAAATTGCCACAACAAAGTAATAAGTAAATGCTCCTCAGAGCTCGCTACAATCGAAGTCTTAATAACTGTAAAGTCACAAAATTAGTATCCTACCGTAAAGCTGCTAGTACCCTACCTCAGATTCAACCACGATTTTCCTAACCTGTATGATTAACCCCTACACCATTGAATAGTGCACCGGGTTGCCAACACAACAAACTCGGTAAGCTTATGAAAACTCGCATGAGTAACTCAAAACAAAACACCACACAACTCACGTCAAAAATGAGGAAAACCTTTCAACTCGAAAAAAAGAAAAACATACCATGCTTTCCAAAACAATATTCTTTTCCCAAAAGAAAACACCGAAAGTCACTGTAACAAAATCATATAAATCGTTAACTAGTAATTCAAATATGATAAATCGATCCAACCTGAATAATAGAAGTCAACTCACAACAAAACATATCTATTGTTAACCTAACAGATAGAATATGAAGTTTCGGTCCAACTTGGACAAAACATCAACACACTTCAAATCATATCAATTGTTAACCTAACAAATAGAATATGAAACTTCAGTCCAACCTGGACAAAACATCAACACACATCAATCATATCTATCGTTAACCTAACAAATAGAATATGGTACTTTAGTCCAACCTGGACTAAATATGTACCCAGGAGTTGTAAGTGACCTACTTAGATCCATGAGGTACGATGGCATACAGAATAGAGCTCTAACTGAATCGTAACCTGTCACCTGGCCAAGGTTTAACCTTATGATATACATTGCCTGAGGATTGAACCTGCAACCCCGGATCCTTAGGCCAACCTGACCCTCAGATGAAAACATTAAACGAGTCGCACTTGACCCAAAATGTTAAATAAAATCAAATGGAGAAATCACAACCTGTGTCTCTCAAATCCTCAGACCACCGGTCATAAGATTAAAACATTTAAATTGGTCATGCCGGATCTGAAAATGTTACCTAACCCAAAAGAGAAATCACAAACTGCAACTCCCTAAATCCTCATACACTTTTCAAAACAATAGAAAATACCACATCACAAACTGAGAATGGACTCACCCACACATATATATTTCACGTAAATATATATATATATATACATACGTTGTCATTTACTCTGGAACGCCACTGATACCAACTATAGTTCACAATTCACAAAACTCAAGAAAATCATGTTTATACTTAAACTCATTTTCTTACCTGTGAACCGCAGTCCTATGAACCGTAGTAAATCAACTTCATATCATTTCAAACAAATATTCATTTCGAAAGCTATTCAAAATTAACCAATTAATCCGTTCGTAAATGAATATTGTGAGATTACTTACCTCTGAATCTCGTTGCGTCTTCTATACAGAACGGAACTAACACTCTCACAACAACTCGTCCAAATCACCTTTAGAAGCACTTAATCACCGATGATCACAAATCAGTACTCGAATCACCAAATGATTGAAGTTCGAATCCCTTAATCGAACAACAACCCTGAAAGTAATGCCAATCGAGGCAAAACCTCATCCGAGACCACCCAAAGTCTCTGGAATGCTACTACGATCGATATGCCAAAACCACAAGTCGATCGAACGCTTGAATCCTCACGGATCGAACAATGTAACGGTTTGAAACTGTAAAAATTATAACATATTCATGCGATACCCAAAAATTACATATTATATATTGAAATACTGGTATTGATGAGTAGATCGAAATCAGAAACAAAAACTGTCCCTGACGTGGCCGAAAGCCGCCGGAAAACACCACTGCAGTAGCGGCGTCGCCGCCAATCCAAAGTCAGAAATTGGCAAAACTTCCAACACAAAGGTTGTTACGACCCGAACTAAAATTTATAGACTTACAGGTCTTTTGGATGATAAACGAGAGTTATTTTAATTTTCGACTCCGTTACGAACTTTTAGGGGGCCCTAAGAGATGACTTTTTGTTTGGATCAAAATTTGAGAAAATACTCTTCATCAAAGTTGTAGAGGACGTTAAACCGAGCGCGTACATATGTGGTACGCTTAAATCGGAGTTCGTATGAGAAAGTTATGGCCAAAATATCAAAGTTACTATTTGTGGTAATTTGTCTATAAATAGCCGAGTTACTGTGGTAAGTTTCCATTTCGGAAACTTACCGAGCTCTCTTTCTCTCTCCTCGATTCTCTCTTCCTCTCCGACTTCTTGACCTTCTTCCGACCATAACTCCTTCATTCGGCGACTGATTTTGATGTATAAGATGTCGTTGGAAAGCTTTCTTCCTTCTCTTCATTTTTGGGTCGGTTTGATATATAACTTCATTTGAACTATGGAAGGTGCAGCAAGGAGAAGAAGAGGATGGTGCTGCTGTTTTCTTGGATTTTTTGTCGGAACTTGAGTTTCCAACCACCTTCGACGATGATTCTTTCTGGGTCTTAGAGCTCTTGGATCATACAACCATCCCTCAAAGTTTCTTGATCAAGTTTGAAGTGTGGAGCACGAATCGAAGGTTTGAATTTCTGGGTACTATTCGGATTTTACTGCTTGAGCTTAGTTTCGGGTATTTTCATGTGTTTTCTGACTTTGTCGTAGTTGAGAAAAATGTTTGGATGGTTAAGACGAAGCTGTTGCCAAAGTTTGGTGGCCGGAGGTGGAGGTTGCCGGGGCATGAACAGTGAATGCTGGAGCATGAACAGTGATTCGCGGTGCGTGAACAGTCATTTAACTTTTGATGATTAAATCCTATATTTGATATAGAGCTTGCATATGTGATTTTGGTAGAAATTGGAGAAGTTTGAATATTTAATTTGAATTTTTGAAATTTAGAATTCCAGTTACGTTTTACGAGAATCCGACCGTTGGATTTCTCTCGAATCTGCCCTAGAACTTGTAAATTATTGAAATGGTGTTAGTGGTAAAGTTTGGGTTGAATCGGGGAAGGAAATGGAGATGTTGACTTAAGAAGATTGATTTTTGGAATCGTTTTTAATTGTTGAATTATTGTTCACGGAGTATAATTATACAGAACGACGTACTGAGCTACTGCTCGACGAAGCAACCCGTATATGTGGTCGCCTAAATAGTACTGTGAGTGGACTTTTGTTTTAAATAATGATGCATGCATTTATTTTGTAATTATTGATTTATTTAATTAACGTTTTATTTAGCGAGCATAATATTTTGCCTTGGATTATAATTTTGGTATTGGTTTTTCCATATGAATTTCGGATATGAACTTATTATGCTCGAATTTGGATTTATGATTCGTTTTTGAGAATATGAATTGATTTCGGAGATTAATTATGATTTATCTCGATTATGATTTGAGAAATGGATTTGTGATACTATTTTTTTGATATTGAGCTTTCGATATTTATCTCCGATATATGATTATTATTTGAAAATGTGATTTATGTGATTTTCGACGAATTATTTTCTGAGGTGATTTCTGTAATTCGATTTTGAGATTCTGTAATATTATCGAAGATGAGATTTTCGGGGAAATTATTTACACTTATTATTCACGCCTACTTGTTTATGAATTTGAGAATATTTTGACGTGCGGGGCCATGTCATTGGAATATACGTATTTTATTTCGCGAGGAATTGGGGAAGCTTTATGGATTTATGAGTTTTTAGATTATTTTCCTTCACCGTACTTCAGTTGGTTATTATATCTTCTTCTCACTTACTTTGTGTTTGTGGGTGAAGTCGAGGTGATTTATTCTCTTCCTCACGTGAGTAGTAGAGGTTGTTATTTCTCCTCCTCACATAATTTATATGTGAGGGAGTCGAGGGTAGAGCTTGAGGGGCTTTGATATACTCGTATGGTGATAATCGTTCTTCCCCGTATGATATTATTATTTGACTAGCAAGACTGACCCGATTTCTTCTAACTGGCGAGGCTGGTCTGTTTTTACGAGTTTTCATGTGGCGAGAAATATATTTTATAAATGTGGCATGCATCGAAATTTTTGTAAATATTTCAAATTATGGGAAAGTATTAAAGTTTTGTTCAATTAAATTATATTGTTAATTATTTTTGTCCACTCACTCTAATGTGTTTTTAAATTACTTTCCCCTTTGCCCTTTGTTTTCAAATGCCCAGTTTGCAGGCGATATTAGTCGAGATCGGGCGTACATGGAGTTAAGGCATAGCTAGCACTACTTCTGCATTGTAGGATCTATCGATCCTTATCCTCTTTTCATTTATTTTCCAATTGCTCTGATAACTTGTGAGAATTGTTTATTATGGAAATGGAGTTGTTGGTTTTTGGGGAGCGTGATGGCTCCAAAAGTATAAGGATGGTATGCTAGAAGTGTAATTTGAATTCTTTGCAGATTAGGGTTGTTCATTTTTGGGTAAAGTTCTATTGAATTTTCTCGAAAAGTGGATCCTGCATGGCCACTTGGAATTTCAGGGGGAAATTTTGGGTCGGGTCTTGTCAAATGTTCTTCATCTCAACTCAAATAACAACTTTCATAACTACATCAAAGTCCAATTATAAACCAATCGATCGAATTTTACCGTAGAACAAATTAGGATGACTAAAACCCTAGAATTTCAATTCCGAAATTCAACCTCCACACTTTGAATCGATTGAAGCCACCTTAGAGAGAAGCATCTACGTTCTTTGGGCTCTAAAATCCCTCAAGAATCACCAGCAAAGGTGGCCGGAATCTCTAGTTCCGACGAAGGCGATTTAAGCTCCGTCGCGGCCTCTTCTCGGCCATGCAGCGCCTCCTACAGCTCGTATTTCACTTCGATTTCTTCTACAAACTTGTAGAGGAGGTCGAGACGAGAAAACCCCAACTTGTTTCATGTCAATCGATGGCCGGATGAGGCAGATATGGCCAAAAAACCAGAGAGAAAGAAATCTAGGCTTGGGTAGGAAGAGAGAGAACAGAGGGTCTCAGGTAGGATTTTGAAAATTTCTGTCCTTCCTTGTAAAATCCGGAATTTTCTCCTATATATAAAATTTTTCCAATTTTCAATCGCTCATAAGTTTCTCATACGAACTTCTATTCTCACATTCCGGATGTCCACGAACTTGTATCGATGCACTCTACGATTTTAGTAACGGAAGTTTTCGAAGAAACCCAATATATAAAAACTCAACCTTTGCACCCCCCCAAAAACCATATTCTTCAAATAATAATTCGTCTGAAACACGTCCGCTCCGTCCTCGAGCCACAAAACGGTCCAATAACAACAAATTAGATTCTGGAAAATCCTCGGAAAATAATAACGAATTTTCGGGGTATTACAATAAATGAACACTGGATGTTTAATGAATGATCTAGGCTTATGTATTATGTGAAACCTACACAACCTGTCAACCTCTTATCTATCATTGAATGGTAGCCCAGGGGTATGTAATGACCATTCTAGTTGGAATTTATTAATGACAATCATTGATCGATTGATTCAAAAAAAAAAAATATATATATATATATAAACAGAGACTCTAGTTATTAAAGAAAAAGAAAAAAATTTAGGTGGTTCCTACAATTTTTTAACTACAGTCATGAGTTACTTTTTAAAACATGGCTCCATCAAGTTTGTTTTCTTTTGCTGGAATTGCTCTATTCTAAATTCTCCACACCTAGATTTATCTTGAGTGAATTTGTCCTCACCTGGATTCAATTTCTCACTCGGATTTCCCTTGAAAAAAATATTCTTCAACCAAATTCGCTTTGAAGAGATTTCTACTCACCCACATCTACATCTGAAAAGAGATTCTATGTGATTACACCAAGTTTTTGAACAACAGTCAGTTGCTTTTTAAAATATGACTCCATCAAGTTTGTTTTCTTTTTCTAAAATTGCTCCATCATGAATTCTCCACACTCATGTTCGTCTTGAAGGGAATACTCTTCACCCAGATTTGCTTTGAGAAGATATCTCCTCACCCATATTCGCCTTGAGGAAATCTTTAATCTCTAATCACATAGATTTGCACTAAGGAAATTACTTCTCATTTAGATTCACATTGAGATGATTTCTCATCACCAGTTATTCAAATTCACTTTGAAGAGATTTCTCTCCACCCAAATCTACATTCAGAGGTTTCACTCAAGTATTTAAATTTCAGTTTTGGTTTCAATTTCAGTACTTCAAATTTAAGGAAATTTCGGAGAAAGTTTTGATTTCAGTAGAAATTTCGGTTAAAAATAAAGAAATCACATTAATTGCATTTAGAAAATGATATTTTTGAATAAGACTTTTACATAGACTAAACTAATCTATAATAAACCATTTGTTTTCTTTGATAAAAAGAGGTCAGCCCATAATATATGTTCAGCAAGCAGTACAAAAATGAAACACCCTATGGGGTCGACAGAAAGAATCGTTCCTTAGGGAATCTTAAACACCTATTCTATAACAAGAATAATAAGACCCAAGACATCCCCAATACACTTTTTAGAAAATTAACACATGCACCTTTATTCCAAACAAATACCAAAATCCTCCGAAGCAAATGCTAAAATGAATCCTTAGAGAATATGATCTTTGCAACCTGATAAAAAACCTAAAACCTAGGAATGGAAGAAGACATGTCACCTTCCATCCCCTCCAAAAATATGCAAGCCCAGCAGGCCTACCAGTAAGCATCAGCCCACAAAGCCCCAGCCCATATGGCAATTACGAAGGGCACCCCAAGAAGTACTAAGAGCACCTCACCAACACCTCCGACATGCCTTACCGCCACAAACTCCACCACGAAAGTAGATCAAGCCAGATCATCATCCTTCACTATCAGCCAATCGCTACCCTGATCATTTCTAAGCAGAATAGATCCTAACTAGATGTCGTTGTCACATCCAGATGAAGGTAGAAAGCCAGCCTTCAGTTCAAAACCACTAGCAGTCGCCACAGCCACCTTTGAACCAGAAGACCACAATGGGTTGAGGTCAGCCCGAGTACCGCTTACACCATCAAAGACCATACTACCATCGTCGGAACGCACTAGGCTTCACCATATCCAATAGCAACAATATGGGCACCGTGCCAGTCGCTATCACCACCTTTGATTGACGAATCAAGAGCAGATCCATCATCACTATCAATAGGACCACCAAGCCAAATATGGTCAATCAAGATTCTAAAACCAATCCCATTAAAATCAACACAATCACCTTCTCTAACCGAAGATAGAGGCAGATGAAGAGGTTTGTCGCCGCCGCCATGAGAATAAAGTGAGAAATTTTATCGCCTCCGCTTATCGAAAAGAATAAACGATGATATTTCTCTCTCGAGAGAGAGAGTCGTAGCCATTCTTAAAATAATTGTGGGTAAACTTAGGAAAAATATATAATAAACCTAGTTACAATGTAACCTCTCTAAAATTATACATTTATAATAGAATTGTGATATTTAATATGAACTATTAATTAACTAGTACTATAGGAGGCTTGTGAATGTGATATTAAATAAAATTGTGATATTTAATATGAATGTGATTTACTTTTCTTTCTTTTTATGGCTGGATCCCAGTCCCATCACCCATTTTCACTAATAATTAGAAAATTACAGTGCGGCTACACCGGGGGTGGTTGGAGGGAAGTGATACCAAAACCTCGTGAATGACGATGAATAAGTACAACAAAAGCAATATAGAAGTTATTACGATATGGTTTGATCTAGCTGGTTGAACTGTTTCTATTTAGTATCATATAATACTGCTCCCAAGTACATGAATTTTGAAAATGATTTTGTACTTCATCACATGGGTATTGTCTGTGTGTTGATCTCTTCCCACATGCAATCAATATATCTGATATTGTGAAAGTATCCAATATAATGGTTCATTGTATGAGGCATAGGACATTTGAGACAAAGCAAAAAGAGAATCATGTAGTAGTTGGAGCATTCAAATTTGTTGTACATAAAAGCAAAAAGATTTTTGCTGTATTCAACTTGATTGGCAAAGAAAAAAAAAAATCAAAATCTCATATTTTAACTACGAAATATGATGTAAAAAATTCATTGTCAGTGACATAGAAATTTCTTTGAAATTTGGAATTTTGGTGTGAATTTTTTAAATATATCTTGTGTATGTAGATATTTTTAAATTAAGAATTTTAAGGAAATGTACGGAAAATTTTGAAAAAATTTAGGAAACTCTTTAAAAAAAATGATATAGCATATGAATTTCATTTCAGTACTTTAAAATTACCGAAATTTCGATAAAGATTTAGGCAGTTTCGAAGAAATTTGAAATCTCGGTTTTACTTCAAGGCCATATCCAAAGTAGAAATCATGGTTAAAATTTTAAATCCTCACATAACCTTCATATGCCATAATGTATGTTTCTTGTGAATAACTGACTTTTTTTTAATATTTGTAATCAGATTTTACAAACATTTCTTCATTTTATCGAGATATATCCTAAATATTTTATATATCAAAGATATTTGACGACATCAGAGAAATTGCACAAAAATATATAAGCACTAGATCCCGATTGTACTTTCACACACTACCTTAATATTAAAGGTACAACTGCCATAATTATCATCTTCATCCTTCTCAACGTCACCAAACATAATTTCAGTCATATTCATACAATGAATATAGTTTTAATTATTTCATGTTCGACCCATTCAAGACAACTTCTTAATTACAATCCCCTGTTATAACTTATAAGGGAACACCATTTGATTTCGTTTATTTTGGAATTGTGTTTGAGATGTTTGTGAGCGTTTAGCGTTAGGCCTTGCATTTATTTTGGATTTTGTTTTGGTAATTTGAAAATGATTTAATTTTTCTAGTGTTTGGTTGAATCTGACTAATGGAGTAAGAGATTCAAATTTAGAATTAACTGAAATTGACCGGCGGAGTCAAGGATTGAATCAAGGATTAGCTGAATTTGACTAGTGCAGTCAGAGATTCAATTTGAAATTGGTGAACATTTTGATACAAGAGAACGGTGCATTGATGCTTCAACTTGAATCTTACACCGGGAGTAATTTGCGATGAGTCTTGAATACCCATCGAATTGAAGCTTTGACGGGAATTGAATACTTGATCGACTCAGCTCAGTATATATATATATATATATATATATACACACACACACAACTCCCACTCACCCTTCATCGACTAGGCTCAATTTCCAATCCGCTCACTCAAAACACTATGAAGCTAATAATCAATCAATGGATTTTAGCCAAATACAAAATTACAATTAAGAAGAGAGAGAGAGAGAGAGAGAGAGAGAGAGAGGGGAAAAAAAAAACTATGACCTTATTGTGTTGGTGATACTGCAACAAACCCTATCTTTTATAGAAATTGTTCAGGATATCTCGATCTCTTAACTAATATTGGATATGCAATATCAGCTTTCAAGTTTTATAAGGTAAGAAATAGATATACTTTGAAAATCAAAGTAAAGAGTAGGTAGGGGATGTACAATATCTACTTTCAAGTGTCAACAAGGTAAAGAAATAAAGATGCCTTGAAAATTAAAGTAAATAAAATCTGGATGCAAGAAAGAAATGAGAGGTTGTCTCCTTTATCCCCATATAAAGCACTCAACAAGGGTACACATCTGAGCATCAAACAATGGCTAAGAATGGGGCTCTCGTGTTCTCTTACATTTTCCCAATTCTCATGCTTAATATGAGCTTGTTAGTTTGTAGAGCCATTGATGAAAACAGAAAGGTCCATATAGTATACATGGGCTCACTTCCCGCTAACCATTCGTATTCACCGTTGTCTCACCACCTTAGTATACTAGAAAGAGTTGTCAAGAATGGTTCTGCTGCAAATCTCCTGACGAGAAGTTACAAAAGGAGTTTTAATGGATTTGCTGCCAAGCTCACTGACAATGAAAGACAAGCGCTTGCTAACATGAAGGAAGTAGTCTCTGTCTTTCCAAGCACAACTCTCCAGCTTCAAACAACAAGATCTTGGGACTTCATAGGTCTAAATGAGACAACGTATCAAAATGCCACAGTTGAGAGTGATATCATTATTGGTGTCATTGACACTGGAATCTGGCCGGAATCAGAGAGCTTCAAAGATGACTGATTTGGTCCGGCTCCAAAGAAATGGAAAGGTGCGTGTGCAGGTGGTAGAAACTTCACATGCAACAACAAGATTATTGGAGCTCGGTTTTACCAACCAACACAATCTGCAAGGGATGAAGAAGGCCATGGAACCCACACGCCCCCTTTTTGATGTCTGAGTGCCTTATTCTATCTATCAAAGTCCTTCTTTGTCTATTTGATTTTCTCGAAGGTCCGCATTAGGGACTCTCGTGCGAGCCATACAACGTTCCCAGGCGGGAACTTCTCCTTTCCTTGAGCTCCCTATTTCGTTCCTCCCAGGCGTTGAACGGCAGCAGGAAATGCCATAAAGGATGTAAGCTTTTATGGACTAGCACAAGGAACAGCAAGAGGTGCAGTTCCCTCTGCGAGAATCGCTGCATATACAGTCTGCAGTCCCATTCTAGGGTGCTATTCAGATTCTATCTTGGCTGCTTTTGACGACGCTATTGCTGACGGTGTTGACATCATTACAATTTCCATTGGAGGCAGGGAACCAGTGCGTTTCCAGGAAGATGTGATCGCAATCGGTGCTTTCCATGCAACGGTGAAAGGGATACTAACCACAAACTCTGCAGGAAACACCGGTCCTAGAGCTGGTTCTGCAACAAGCGTGGCACCATGGTTGCTCTCAGTGGCAGCTAGTAGCACAGATCGTCGAATCATTGACAAGGTCGTTCTTGGAAATGGAACCACAATTGTTGGGTTATCAGTGAATTCTTTCATATTAAATGGAACAAGTTTCCCATTGATATATGGAAAAGCTGCTTCAACGAATTGCTCGGAGTTGGGTGCGGGGCAATGTCACTCAGGCTGCCTGGATAGTGATTTAGTGAAGGGAAAGATTATCTTGTGTGATGACTACTCCGGAGGTGATGTAGCTTACCAAGCTGGAGCAGTAGGTTCAATTTTAAATGCTGATTGGATTGATTTTTCTAATATTCTCGCTGAACCTGCAACATTGTTGAGGGATCATGAGTATAATGCAATCAAGTCTTACATGAAGTCCACTACAGATGCTCGAGCAAACATATTAAAAAGTGAAGCCGAAATAGATGATGATGCGCCTGTTGTTTCTTCCTTCTCTGCACGTGGAGCAAATTCAATACTGCCTGAAATAATCAAGCCAGACATAACTGCCCCAGGGGTTTTTATTTTGGCTGCCTTTTCACCTATTGCTTCAGTTACAGAGAGTCCTCAAGACAAGAGGCGTGTAAAATACAGTATACTTTCTGGAACCTCCATGTCTTGTCCGCACGCGGCTGGTGCAGCTGCATATGTTAAAGCATTCCACCCTGACTGGTCTCCAGCAGCAATCAAATCATCTCTTATGACTACAGCTTGGCCTATGAATGTTACTAACGACTCTCCGGGGGAATTTGCTTATGGATCTGGACATATCAATCCTGTCCAAGCTATTAACCCAGGGCTGGTTTATGAAGCTTCTAAGGATGATTACATAAAACTCCTCTGCTCGGTATTGGGAGAGGGCGAGGTTAGACTTATATCAGAAGATAACAGCACTTGCCCTACACATTCGAACAAAGACGCGCCAAAGGATCACAATTACCCTTCGCTAGCAGCTGTTGTTCCACCAAATAAACCTTTTACTGTGCAATTTCAGAGAGTAGTTAAAAATGTTGGCCTTGCAAACTCCACTTACAGTGCCAAAATCCTCGGAAACAACACTCAAGTGGACATCAAAGTGGTGCCTGAAGTTCTTTCCTTCGAGTCCTTGAATCAGGAAAAACCATTTGATGTGACAATTAATGTTGGACCAGGATTGTCAGATGATTCACAACCACATGTGTCTGCATCGCTGGTATGGTCTGATGCAACTCATAGCGTTAGAAGTCCGACTCTCGTCCACAGCAAAAAATAATATTAACATTTCTGCATTAATATTCATAACTTCAATGTTAGAAAGAAAACAAAATCTCTGATTGTACTAGAGTCATTTTTCAAACTTATGAAGTTCTTGAAATGAAATAAGACCAAAGTATATAAATATGGCTCTTGTAATAAAATCTTCTAATGGCCGTGATGCCCCAAAGACATAAAAGTATTATTTTAATCTAAGAAAAGCTTTGCTGATATATTCGTCTTGAATTTGCTGGTATGGTAGAGAACAAAGGAAAAGCTGAGACAAGTAGAGGGTTTAGGGTGAGTTGCCTTGTCGTTAGGACCAAGAGAGGAGGGGATTACTCTTGTCTCTTCTCATATATGTAGATACCAGTGACATAGACTGTATGGATACGTCACATACAATTTAGTGGTGTCAAATTTCAGTTATAGTTCATATGACGGATATGAGTGACATATAATTTAATTTTATTATCAAGAAAATTATTGTCTACTCATAAACCAAAATACTATAAACAAGCACATGCCATGATGTACAAGTATCAGTGAACCTAGCTGATGCTGCCCAGATAACTTGATCAAAAAATTATATTTGATAAAATGAGAAGTTCATATGTGTCTGTTCGACTGTTATACATTCCAAACTTGCTCCAATGTCAGAGGGGTGTGTGTGTGTGGTATATGCATGACTCTGTACTCCATCAAAAACCTAAATGTGTGTGTATATATATATATATAGTATATAAATATATAAATAATTATATACACATCATATTATATTATATATAATTATATACACACACACATACATATTATGGCCAAGAGTGTCTAGATGATCAAACGCCCAAGACTTCCCATACACTTGAATTCGATTGACTGTGTATATTTCAGATCACTCCAAATAAGTATGAAAGAAAAATAACTAAGGTTAAGTTCCCTATCTGAATTTAACTCTACGTGTATATTTCTTAATCACACTACTGACCATTGAAGTCTATTTAAATGAAATTAAACAGCTCGACAGTCGAGAATTAAATTCTGGGTTTCTGAGGAAGGATGAACTGAGTGATGAATAGAATCTCTCTACCGTGCAGATCATGTCCTAATCTTCTAGTTGATTCCAGTTTGGAGGTATTGAGATTATACATCCCACATGGGAAAAATGGAACCTTGCCTATGAGTTTATAAGAGCTTGGGTCACTCCTTCCATTATCAATTGGTTTGAGTGTTTTTTTTTTTTTTTTAAAGTTGTCTAAGGAAAAAAGTAAATTGACACACAGAAAGAGAGAGTAATATTTCAAAGAGAATGGAGATTTCAAGTGTGTTTATTCATCTCATACAATGGGGTATTTATAGGAATACATTTGTAGTGTGAAAGCTCAAAGAGAAACTCAAAATGATAACCATCTTGATGATGAATTCTGCCATGCTTGTTGCCCCTTGGTAAAGCATGTTTACATAAGTCTTCATACACTCAAGTACCTATGTTTATACACTCAAGTACCTATCTATACATTTTAAGTATTTGTTACATAATATAGACATACATAGTATTATACATTTATACTACAACACTCCCCCTTGGATATTTCATGTTCAATAGTATTTGTTGGTGGTGCGCTTCGAAGTTGTCTCGTTAAAAACCTTGCCAAGTAATAAAACCCTGTGGGAAAAAACAACCTTGGTCGAAAGGGAAAAAGAGCACAACGCGTGTTGAGTGTGAAGTATATTTCTGGATACTCCCTCTGATTTAGACTCCTCTTGAAGATCGTGAGAGTTCGGATATCCTCTTCAATCCGATGCTCCTTACATGTTTCTCGAAAGGGGATTTTGGTAGTGACTTAGTAAATAAGTCAGCTACATTATCTTCTAATCGGATTTGATTTACTTCAATATTTAGAAGTGTTTGTTGTTGCTGACTGTAGAAGAATTTCGGCGATATATGCTTGGTATTGTCGCTCTTGATGAAACCTAATTTCATTTGCTCAATACACGCTGTATTATCCTCGTAAATGCATGTAGGTTCGTTTGTGGTAAATTTCAAACCACAAGTTCCTCGACTGTGTCTATTTACAGACCTTAGCCATATGCACTCACGCACGGCTTCATGTAGTGCAATAATCTCTGCATGATTTGAGGAAGTAGCAACAAGAGTCTGTTTTGTAAATCTCCAAGATATCGCGGTGCTTCCCATGGTAAAGACATAACCTGTTTGGGAGCGACCTTTGTGAGGGTCAGAGAGATACCCTGCATCAGCAAAGCCCGTCAGAACATCATTATCATTTTGATGGAGGGGAGGAGGAGAACGTCGGTCAATATGGATAGTGTTGCCGGTGTTCACATTTCTTTTCTCTCTGTAGGGATAGAACAAGCCCATATCAATCGTACCTTTTAGGTATCGAAGGATTGTCTTTATACCAATCCAATGGCGGCGTGTTGGCACAGAACTATGTCGAGCTAGCAAGTTTACTGCAAATGAGATATCCGGTCTTGTGCATTGAGCTAAATACAATAATGTGTCTATCGCACTTAGATATGGTATTTCAGCCTCTAATAAATCTTCGTCCTCACCCCTTGGACAAAACGGATCTTTCATGGGCTCAAGACTACGGTTGATCATGGGAGTACTCACAGGCTTTGCTTTATCTTCATTAAAGCGCCTTAGTAACTTTTGAGTATATGCTGACTGATGGATCATAATCCCATCATTACGGTGCTTGAGTTCTATTCCGAGACAAAACCGTGTTTTCCCGAGATCTTTCATCTCAAATTCAGATTTCAAATATGTAGCAGTTTCTTTTAACTCATCTAGAGTTCCAATTAGGTTCATGTCATCGACATAAACTGCTACAATTGCAAATCCGGATCTTGTCCTTTTAATGAACACGCAAGGGCATATTTCATTGTTAACATATCTCTTCCCAATCAAGTAGTCACTTAGACGGTTATACCACATCCATCCGGATTGTTTCAATCCATATAGTGAGCGTCTTAATTTTATTGAAAACGCTCTCCGTGGTTTAGAGCCACTTGATTTGGGTAATTGAAGTCCATCTGGAACCTTTATATATATCTCTGAATCTAGATCCCCATAGAGATATGCTGTAACCACATCTATGAGCTGCATGTCAAATTTTTCAGAAACTACCAAACTGACAAGGTAGCGGAACGTTATAACGTCCATTACGGGAGAATATATCTCCTCGTAGTCGATTCCAGGGCATTGTGAGAAACCTTGCGCCACAAGGCGAGCTTTGTATCTAACAACCTCATTTTTCTCATTACACTTTCAAACAAAGACCCATTTATGGCCAACAGGTTTTATATTTGGTGGTGTCAGTGTTATAGACCCAAATACCTCTCTTTATTAGTGAATCCAATTCAGTCTGGATCGCATCTTTCCATTTGGATCAATCTACTCTTCGTTGACATTCTTCAACGGAGCGAGATTCGATATCATCGTATTCTATAATTCCTTTTGCAATATGATATGCAAATGCATCATCAATAGCCATAGAATTTATGTCCATAATTACCTGTATACTAGTGTAATTCATGGAGATCTCTCTATTCTCTGGAATTGGTTATATCATTGGAGCGTCCTCCAATGATGTCTCTTGGACATAACCATAATCCGAAATTTTTTCATGAGATGGATTATTTGTATCGATGATTAATGGATTATTTTGTGTCAAGCTCGCTTTCTTTCTTGGGTGAAAATCCATCGAACCTATGGGTCTCCCGCGCTTCCTGACAAGAGCCATGGGTCTAGCCACTGCATCACCCATAGAGGAGATGTCATGTCCTTTAGTTTTAGGGACATCAATCCTTACAGGTACGTTTGCAGCAGGTATGTGTGATCTTGTCACTTTAGCGATATCAGAAAACGCATCAGGCATTGATTCTGCTACGTTCTGAAGATCGAGAATTCTCCGCACTTCTATTTCAGACTGTGTGGTTCGAGGATCAAGATGAGACAAAGTGTCTTTTCTGTTGAACATTAGTGTTCTTGTCTCCCCCTAATGACGGGAAGACTGTCTCATCAAAGTGACAATCCGCAAATCTAGCGGTAAATAGATCACCTGTCAAGGGTTCTATGTGGCGGATAATGCTTGGAGAATCATATCCAACATAAAGGCCAAAGCGTCTTTGAGGGCCCATTTTAGTGCCCTGTGGCGGCACAATTGGCACATAAACTGCACATCCAAATATGCGTAAGTGTGAGACATCAGGCTCATACCCAGTCACCATCTGGGACACAGAAAAGGGTTGGGTGGCAGTGGGTCTCAGATGAATAAGCATAGCTGCATGTAATATTGCATAGCCCCAAGCAGAAATAGGGAGATTGGTGCGCATAACCAATGCCCTGGCAACCATTTGAAGTCTTTTAATGGCAGCTTCTGCGAGTCCATTTTAGGTGTGTACATGGGGGACAGGGTGTTCGACCTGAATCCCAATGGACATGCAATAATCATCAAAGGTTCTTGATGTAAACTCTCCAGCATTGTCAAGACGAATTGACTTAATAGAATGATCAGGGTGGTGAGCCCTTAACTTAATGATTTGTGCTAGGAGTTTAGCAAATGCAGCATTTCTTGTGGATAAGAGCATGACATGTGACCAATGTGTTGATGCATCAACCAACACCATAAAATATCTAAATGGTCCGCAAGTTGGTTGGATAGGTCCACAAATATCACCTTGTATTCTTTGTAAGAATGGTATATTTTCTTTAGTGTCCTTTGCATAGGATGGTCTTGATCCTACCTTTGCTAAAGAGCAAGCTTTGCAAAACGAATGATATGATTTAGAAGTAACTCTTTGGACTAATGTTTGGTTCGTACTTCTTTTTGTTTTGAAGAATGGATGTCCGTGTGAAGTTTTTAATATACGAAGCATCATATCCCATAAATTGTCATTCATGACATGGTTGGATTCAATGACTCTAATAGTGGTTGCATACAATCTACTAGAGCGACACATAAGTTTCTCTAATACTCGTGTATTTCCGTAGTTTTTAGAGGTGATGCAAAGGAACTCTTGTCCATTCTCACAATATGTTTCCACATGAAAATCATTGGCTTTTATGTTTTTAAAGCTTAATAGGGTCCTTCCAGCCCTTGGAGCATATAGAGCTTCGGCGACATTAACATTTGTGCCATTTGGTAACAAAAATTTAGCTGGTCCTCGACCATGAATCAATTGTGATGGTCCTGTCATCGTACTTACTGAGGATCGACTAGGTGTCATCCATAAAAATAATTGCCTATGTCGCAATATAGTATGTGTGGTGCCACTATCAAGAAGGCATTCCAATTCTCTGGAAAACATACTGAAAATGAATAAAGTTCAGAATATTAACACATGTCCATGACATTGAATGCGATACATTATTAATAGGGAAAATAGCCAATGATTACATCAAAGTTACTCATAAGTCTATTCCAAATATCAAACTTTAGACAAATTATTATTACTCAATCCGTTTGGTAATTCCAATAAAATATGACCAGGAAAGTAGAGAGATGTTGGTGGAGCGAGGCTCGCTTAAATACCCCGATCTCAATTGCTTTCCTAGACATCATACTTCATTGGGTACGCCACATAAGAAGGACTTTAATACAAATGTTATTTATTGACTAAGGCACATTTGCCATTCATGGAAAATAGAAAGAGGATTATTCTAATCAAAGTCTGTGGCATCCTCGTGCTCTTCATTTACAGCTTTGAAAAGACAACCGTAAGTGCTTCTCTCTGCAAGTTTTTTCTGTTTTGTTGTGTAAATTTATTATGATGTTATTTGCTTTTCTAAATAATAGGAAATTGCTGAGAAGAATTCTGCAAATCGAAAAGAACAAAAATACAATCACACCTCTGGCACTAAGAGTTATGCACGCAGTCGAGCAGAATATGTAAGTAAATAATATTGTTGCTCTAGAAAATCTCTTAATTTAATAGATTAAATGTTGATAGCAGATGCTAGTGAATGGTTGCATGATAAAATGACCAATTTTGTATCAAATAATAAGGTTGTAGCTTGATTTCATGTTACTATGCATTTGTAAAAAATCAATTATCATCAATTTGCTCTAAAGTACCATTTGTTGGCTTAAGTATGTACAAGATAAAAAGCATTTAAAAGTGTTTATATTGTCTATACACTCCAAAACTTCTCATATATCAAATCATCCCATTAGGCATGCACCTTTTACTTGTTGTAATGTTGGACTGTTGCATGAAGAGTGTTTGATTACTAGAAGGACCATTGACTGTTGGTAGAGCAACAATATTAGAAGAAAAAGGCTCGAGTAAATTTGAGAAAGATAGCATTTGGGTAAGGAGGGTGGGCCTAAGGTTATTGTGTACTGCAGCATAAAGATTATGTAAATTAGTATTTCACCTCAACATATAAATGTCCTAGGCAAGCCTAGAGTGCTCAAATTCACCAAGAACCAGCAACCTCTAGATTGCAATATATCTTAATACATCAAATCCTTTTGGTCTAAGTTCCTTGTGTCTATCTTCTATAAAATGTGGTTTTAATTGTATTCTGGCTCATCATTTGGAATGACCATTATTGTTTATGATCTGTTTGAATATTTTCTGAAATATATTATTTACATGCCATTATATTGCTTTATTGTTTGAAATGAAGGCATCAGACTTAATTATATATTATTTCCCTTTTGCTTTGCATGTTTAGCACAAGAAGCATGGTCATGAGCCCGATCCTATTCAGTTTTTTTATGATAAGCATACACGGAATGACAAAGAAAAAACCTGGATTGATGAAGTTGTTGAGCGCACACATGTGAGCTTTGTTTATATATTTCATAATCTGTTGCACTAAATATAACCAGCCCATAATAAGTGAAGTATTTCCTCTCATAGGCTGGTATGCAAGAAAAGTTGGCTGAAATTGTTGCAGTTGAAGGTAATGAGACTACAGAGATGCGAGAAAGAGCATATGTTGCAGTGATGGGACCTGAGAAACGTAACAGAGTTCGCGGTTATGGACTAGGTGTAATACCTGATATGGTGCCTTATCTTCAAATTGATGGTAGCTCATCATCACACAGATCACATGGAAGACATTATGCTCAATTGCAGTCACAATTTATAGAGTTAGAGTCCAAGTACCAACAACAACAAGAGCAAGCCCAGGTGCAGCAGGTTCAAACTCAGGAACAACTCTTGCAAACCCAAAGAGAATTGGCAATGTTGAAGCAAATTATACAATCCCAACAATCTACTCCACCTTCACAACAATCTTCTCAACCTTTGCAGCAACCATTCTTCCAAATGCCTTCTTATCCTCCTCAAATGTACTGGCCTCAACCGCAGATCTATCCTCAAATGCCTTATCAGCCTCAACATGCTTATCCTACCACTGGACTAACTGGATTGCTTATGGGCGATACAAGTGTCCAAGAAACTGATTTGTTGAACCAGCTTAGAGCTTCATCGAATCAAAGCTCTCGTGGATCTAAGCAATAGACTTTTATTATCTCTTCTTGATCATTAGATGCTAATTGATAGGCATTTGACTAGATGAATTTGTGACTTTTTTAATAACAAGTATTTTGTAGACTTGTATTCAACTATGGATTTTAGATGCATCAGTTAAAATTTTCCGCATTGGAAATAAATTTATATTATATTTTGTTGCCCAGAAATTTTTTTTATATATATATAATTTATATATGTCGTTAATTATAGATGGATTCACTGTTTCTTTCCAATGCCAATCAAACTGGTGTACTGGTGGTTAATAATAGATGGATCTATTATTAATAATATCATATATTCTAATAAAAAATATATTTAAATAAAATATTTCTTCCGTCTCTAAAAGTAATAGAGACACCTTAAATTGTCATTGACAGTTATTGTCCATGTGGCAGCGAATAAGCAATAGAGACGGAACTTTTTATCTAAAGTGCCTCAAATAGGTTTTAGAGACGCAACCTATAGGGACGAAAGTCTAATTTGTCACTCCTTCTATTAGAGACAAATTTAAGTATATTTTAGTCACTAATATGTTTCTGGAGACGTTTTGTGGCTGTCTCTAAAGTATATATTTGGTGTAGTGAAGCTCAAAGAGAAAATCAAAATGATAACCATCTTGATGATGATTTCTGCCATGCTTGTTGCCATTTGGTAAAGCATGTTTACATAAGTCTTTATACACTCAAGTACCTATGATTATACACTCAAGTACCTATCTATACATTTTAAGTATTTGTTACATGATATAAACATACATAGTATTATACATTTATACTACAACAAATTTAAAAAAATTGCACGTGTCATAATTCTTCACCCTGTCTTTAGGGCGTCGGAGCTGGAAGTTCTTAGCTGATTGACAAGCACACTTGGAATTTAATTACAAATTTTTCAGAAATTATATCTTCATATGTGCGGAAACTTGCAATCACCTTTTTCTTTTTGTTACAAAGCTTAAAATCATTTTCATTCCTTCTTGTCAAATAAGTGAATTGATGAAATGCCAATGAAAACAAAGTAAACATTTGTATTCTTATTTTTTTGTTTTCCACTTTTCCTTGAATTTTCCAGAAACCGACCAAAAATGGGGTTTTTTTTTTTTTCCTTTTTTTGGTTTATTCAGCCAAAAAGTAGTATGAAATTGAAGATAAATATCCAAAAGCTTCACTGAGAACCATCAATTGTCTTTCTTTCCAATTCCTTATAAGTAGAAGTTTCTTCCAGCAAAATTAAATTATGTTTGTGTCAGTTATATTTATGGCTATGTTTTTCTCAAAAACTCCAACAAAGGGCCATTGTTTGAATTCAATCGACTTAGTAAATAGCTAGTTGGTACGTGGCTATCTGGGGATGCCTTCTTATTGCTACTAAGCCAAGTATGCATAAAATCTGAAACATTTTCTGGAAAGGAATTGGACATTTCCCATCCTCTAAGGAATGAAATAATGTAACTGTAAGTAACGGATTTGCCATTACTGCAGGCCTTAATTTGGATTTTTAATCAAAACTTGTGCAAAATCTTTTACAATAATAGAGCCAAAGACTAAATTCTATTTTCTTCATACACTAACGCAAGGGGCCATTGTTTGAATGCAATCAGAATGGTGATATTTTAGTAAATAGTTAGTTGTTGGCCATCTAGGGATGCCTTTTTATTGCAACTAAGCCAAGTATACATAAAATCTGTAACATTTTCTTGAAAGCAATTGGACTTTTCCCATCCTTTAAGGAATGAAATGTAACTGCAAGTAATGGATTTGCCATTAATGCAAGCCTTAATTGGGATTTGAAATCAAATCATGTGTGCTGCAAAGATGCATTGAAATTTAGCAAACAAAATTCGATTCGTAATCCACTTACAGTATAAGTAATGATCACAAGCTAGAATATTGAGGAGAGAACAATGGCTAAGCATGGAGCATTCCTATTCTCTTATGCTTTCTCTACTCTCATACTTACTATGAGCTTATTGTGCAAGGCCATTGATCATGAAGATAGAAAGGTTCATATAGTGTACTTGGGGTCACTTCCTGACGACGATGAGTACTCGCCCAGGTCTCATCACCTCGATATAGTACAAAGAGTTGTTGGTGGCAGCTCTGCTGAAAATTGCTTGATAAGAAGTTACCAAAGGAGCTTCAATGGATTTGCTGCAAAGCTCAGTGATCATGAAAAAGAAAAGATTGTTAACATGGAGGAGGTGATCTCTGTCTTTCCTAGCAGAACCTTCCAACTTCAAACGACGAGGTCATGGGACTTTATGGGTCTCAAGCTGTCAAGTCCTCGAAAAGCCACTGCTGAGAGTAATGTTATTGTTGCTGTGATTGACACTGGAATTGACCCTGATTCGGAGAGCTTTAGAGATGAAGGTTTTGGTGCTGCTCCTATGAAGTGGAAAGGTGTTTGTGAAGGTGGCAAAAATTTCAGTTGCAACAACAAGATAATTGGAGCTCGTTTTTACGAACCAGCAGAGTCTGCAAGGGATGAAGACGGCCACGGAACCCACACTGCCTCAACGGCAGCAGGGAATGTGGTAAGGGATGTAAGCTTTTACGGATTAGAACCAGGTACAGCAAGAGGAGGGGTTCCCTCAGCGAGAATTGCTGCGTATAAAGTCTGTGGGGCTACAGGGTGCTCTTCAGAGGCTATATTGGCTGCTTTTGACGATGCAATTGCTGATGGAGTTGACATTGTGTCAGTCTCACTTGGAAGTGAAAGTCCCCTTCCTTTTGATAATGATCCTATAGCAATTGGTTCTTATCATGCAATGACGAGAGGGATATTGACATCAAACTCTGCAGGCAACAGTGGTCCTGAAGCTGGTACTGTAACAAGCGTAGTGCCGTGGATGCTTGCAGTTGCAGCAAGTAGCAAAGATCGTCGGATCATCGACAAGGCCGTTCTTGGAAGCAGGACACTAGTAGGGGCTTCAGTGAACTCTTTCACATTGAAAGGTAGTTTTCCATTGATATATGGAAAAGATGCTTCAAGTAAATGCCCCGAATACGATGCTAGGAGTTGTGCAGATGGTTGCCTAGACAGTAATTCAGTTCGGAACAAGATCGTGCTATGTGACAAGCCTACCGGATTTTATGAGGCTGATCGAGCTGGTGCACAAGGCACAATTTTCTACAATCCCATACCTGATGATGCTTCTCTTGTCCCAATGCCTGCTGTGGGTTTGAGATCCGAAGACTATAATGTGGCCATATCTTACATGAACTCGACAAAAGATCCTCAAGGAAGCATATCAGAGAGTGAAAACATAAAAGATCCAGCTGCACCTGAAGTTGTTTCTTTCTCTTCGCGTGGACCTAATCAAATTTTACCTGAAATTATTAAACCAGATGTCACTGGCCCGGGAGTGACCATTATAGCTGCATATCCGAGTGATGTTCCTGTCACAAGTAGCTCTAGAGACACAAGACGGGTCAAGTATAATATACTATCCGGAACCTCCATGTCTTGCCCCCACGCCACTGGTGTGGCTGCATATGTTAAAGAGTTCCACCCTGATTGGTCTCCATCTGCCATTAAATCTGCTCTTTTGACTACAGCCTGGCCTATGTATGATACATCCAACAGCTCATCCCCCGGTGAATTTGCGTATGGATCCGGTCATATCAATCCTCTAAAAGCTATTGACCCAGGGCTTGTGTATGATGCTTCTGCAGAGGATTACATTAAGTTACTCTGCTTGGACATGGACGAGGCGAGAGTCAGACTTATATCAGGAGATAACAGCACTTGTCCTACAGCTTCTGAACAAGGATCGGCAAAGGATCTCAACTACCCTTCAATATCAGCTATTGTTACACCAATGACACGTTTTACGGTGAAAATACGTAGAAGAGTTACAAATGTTGGCCTTGCAAATTCCACTTACAAGGCCGAAATCATGCCAATTTCTCAAGTTGACATCAAAGTTGAGCCTCAAGTTCTTTCCTTCAAGTCCGTAAATGAGGAGAAGACTTTTGATTTGACCATTGTTGGAAGAGGGTTGCCAGATGGATCATATATGTCTTCGTCCTTGGTTTGGTCCGACGAAACTCATACGGTTAGAAGTCCAGTTCTAGTGCAAAGCTTATCAGCAGCAGCAGCAGCATCACGGTTTCATTAATCTATTGCATGTATTGAAACTTGTCTAGTGTATGAAGTAATAAAGCCAACCCTGGAAGCATTCTGATTGTGATGAAGCATAACAAGATAGTAGTATACGTTCAATCTCAATGCTAACAAGATATCGCTTACTCTAAACCTTTCAAATATAAACTTGATTTGAAGTGCTTAAGAAATGAACCTCACATGAATTATGTAGAAAGAATTCATCTACGCTTCTGAGATATTAAAACAGAAAGACCTAATGACCTTCAGAACTGCAACAATATTTCTCTATTTCGACTGAAGGCTGAGCATTCAAAACAAAAGAAAGTTACCTATCCTGAATCCAAAGGAAAAAACTCTCACCTTGTGATAAGAGAGAACAGAAAACTGATCAAATGAGAATTTAAGCGGACGAGTCCATAACTACAACTCTAATCGATCTTGTTCCAAGAAACTCAAGTTCCTTCAATATGTACAATTCCAAATTTGAATAAACTCAGCTGAAAAAACCATTTAAGATGCTTTCAAGAATGATAACCTTCAATGCTTCAACTCTTCATGAAATTTGGATAGGATTGAGAACGTCCTTAATAAGGCTTTCCTCCTAAAAAAATTTTGGGATTTCTTAACTAAGTCTACACCAGCGGCTGCTTTTTTTTCTGCTTGGTTTCTTCAACGTTCAGGTCAGCCATGTTCTTCCTATAAAAAAATCATCTATTTGGCCTGGCATGCGACCCTTGTTTATGGATATTTTTCTACAACTCTAAATGGTTAGTGGGCAATGGTCGATCAATTGATTTTTGGCATGGTAATTGGCTTAACGGTTCAGTTATTGATAGATTGGGTATTGTGCATCAGCTTGGCAAATTATTATGTGCCAAAGTTTCTGATTTCATCAGAGATGGCTCTTGGTATTGCTCTACTAATTTGATTGCTGATCTTGCTGCACTTTGGTCAGAAATTTCAGTTGTTAGGCTTCCTTATTCAGACATGGAGGATAAGTTGGTGTGGTTGGATTCTTCTGATGGGAGTTTATCTTTATCTATAGCCTATGAGTTCAAGAGGAGTAAACAGGCAATTGTTCTTTGGGATAGATGGGTTTGACGTCAATGCTTTCGTCCTCGAAACTCTATTACTTTATGGAAATTTCTTCATTGTAAGCTTTTAACAGATGATCTCTTACTTCAGCGAGGCTTTTCTTTTGCTTCTATGTGCTCTCTCTGTCATGCATCTGCTGAGACGGCCCACCATCTTTTTTTTTAGTGCTCTTTCTCTATAAAGGTCTGGTCTACAGTTTTATCTTGGTTTAAAGTCAGTAATCATTTCCTGGATATATACGATTTCTTCTCTTACCCACTGCAACATGGTTTTGGTACTTATTGCAATTGCTATGTTGGGGAATGATGAGTGCTGGCTTCTACTCTCTTTGGGATGCCAGAAATTCTATCCGTTTTGATGAGCGTCGCTTAACTACTAATTATTTGATTCACTCTATTAAGCAGCAAATTCGAGAGGTTGATTCTTGGGGTTTAGGAATTATGCGTAACTCAGTAGATGAGCTCTGTATTTTCAATGCTCTTGGAATCAGCGATAGAGCCTCAAGATCACATCAAATTCGTGAGCTAAATTGGCATGCTCCTTGTGCTTTTCATATAAGGTTAATACATATGGTGCTGCTCGTGGGACGCCAGGACTCGCGGGCTATGGAGGTATTTTTAGTGATCACTTGGGTAATTGTATGGGTTGTTTTGCTGGTTCCATGAGTATTGCTACTGCCCTAGAAGCAGAGCTTCAAGCCATTATTCATGCAGTTTCAATAGCATCAGGAAAAGGATGGACTTCTCTATGAATTGAGTGTGATTCAGCGGTAACCATTCACTTTCTTGCCAATAAAAATTGCTCAGTCCCTTGGCATCTAAGTGTTGATTGGGTTGATTGTTGTACCATTCTCTCCTTTACGCAGATTCAGTTTTCACATATTTATCGAGAAGTGAATCAAGTGGCTGATTGCTTAGCTAACTATGGGGTGGATCATGAGGGGCATTATTGGTGGGACTCTTGCCCTCCTTGTGCTTCAGCTGCCTTTGTTCACAATCTGTAAGGGTTGCCAAATTTCCGTATTAGCTAATTCTGAAGTGCTTGATAGATTTCATGTAAAAGTGATTTCTGCTACATGATTGCTCTATTCATTAGTTTGTAACTATTTTAGCTCAGTGCTCACTTTGAGTACATTATTTCATTTTGCTTTCAAAGAGGTTTTGGTTCTTGTCCCCCTCTCTCTTCTTGTGTTTTCTTTTCCTTTATTAATATAAAATAGAGGGACGGGCGGTGAGTTCCCGGTTGTGATGGCCCCCTTTCTTTCAAGATTGTGGGTGGGTGCCAATCACCCTAAATCGGTTGTCGTAGAGGAACTAATATCGTCTAATCCTCTATTTAATTTTAAAAAAAAATAAAATAAAATAAAAATTAAAAAAAAACTCTCAACTCTCTAAACCCTAGACGCTTCAAAGTTCATACCACACAAGTCATTTTCTTTTGTGACTACTAAAAGATTTGATAGACTTTTTTTTTCTTTTTTCTTTTTTTATTCCCATCCCTGAAATGTATTCTGAAACGTATTAGACTATTTGTGACATTTAAATTCATGACATCCACGATTATAGTGTTGACCAACCGGCTCACCGACATGAGATAAGTCACTTGACTCGACTAGAAAATGCACTAGAGAAAATAAGGAGCCATGAAATGTGTTAAAGTGATGGATTTGACCTGCAACTATGGTAAGGTTTAAGGTTTCCCACAATGTTTTGCTTAGCATGTCTAAAAGTAAAAGCAAACTAAATCTATATGCAGCACCAAAACCCTAGGAGAGTTTTTTCTCTCAACCCTAGTTGCCTACGGCCTCCTAGCCTCCCTCACCAATTTTCTCTTGTATCTCATTTCCCTTACTTTCTCCCTCCTAATGGCATCCATTGACGCAGTAATGGCGAGCTTTGTTGCCTCACTTGCTCTGGTTGATGGAGGACTGGCCCCTGACCTGGGGAAGATAGATGAAGGTTCGGTTCGCAAATCCTCCCAATCTTTTCTCATTGAAAAGCCTTTGACTCGGAAACCTGTCGATCCAAAGGCCTTCATGTCTCACTTCAATCGAACCTGGATGGTGGATAAGGAGTTTAGAGTTCAGGAGTGGGCTGGTGACCTGTTCTTATTCTCTTTTGCTTCTGCACATGATCGCAACATGGTTCTTCGAGGGGGAGTCTAGTGTTTTGATCGAGCCCTTGTATGTTTTGAAGAATATGATGGTGTTAAGCCACTGCCTGAGATTCAGTTTAAACATCTTCGGATCTAGACTAGGGTTTCTAGTATACCTCCTCTATATGAAGAACCTAAGAATCTCACTCTGATTGGCAACCTCTTGGGCGGCTTCTTGGACTATGACAAGGAGTTTAAGAAGGGGGTGATTAGGGTTTTGTTCACCCATGACATATCCAAACCGATCCTGCTTGAAAGAAAAGTCTTCAGACACTGGGGTTGAGCCCGTATTGCAGTTTCAGTTCGAGCATCTGCGGGGGAGATGCTCTCAATGTGGTTTGATCACGCATGTTGCTCTTGCTTGTGAAGAACTATCTGTAGTAAACCCTACACCCAAGGTTTTACACTTTCCAGGAACTTTGACCTCAGGGAGTTCTTTTGCTTTTTCTGCTCGGAACAAGGGAGATCTTTTCTCTACTTCCCCGGCCATCCCAAAGAAGAAGCCCCCTGTCTTTCATTGAGTGGAGCATCAGAGCTTGGAGTCTCTGTCTCCTATAGATCCGATTCCAGCAGTTGCCAGTCCTGCGTCTGCGGACATTAGTTTGGAACATGGGTTGGAGAGTACCGGTGATCTTGGTAAGGTACCTGTTATGGATGTTTCTTGTGATATTGTTGTTCCTACAGGTATGCAGCCGAAACAAAAAGATTTGTCATCCAAGAAGCGGGAGCGTAGTGGTGATTGCCATCCTTCTCCCAAGAAATTCAAAGCAATCTTGGGTAGCAAGATTCCTACACTACAGGCGGAGGCACTTAGCCTCATTGAGGAGGATAGTGATTTTACTTTGGTCACTCTAAAGAAGAAGTCTGGTAGGCCTCTCGGAAGAAAGAATAAAACTCAACGTGCAAACAAGAAGCTTGATGGTACTCCTCTGAAGATCACCTACTCTACTAGCCCTGGAACAGTTCCCAGCCCTGGAACAGTTCCCAGCCCTACAGACAAGGGCAAAGGAAAGCTTTAGGCTCTCCAGTTTTCTTTGCCTATTACTAGAAGTTAAATTTTCTACTACTTGCATCTTAGTTTCTCTAGTTGTATATTAATTGAGGTCTCTAGGCGACTAGGTTACTACTTCATGGTAGGGAGGATTTTCTTTCTTGTGTGTAGGCTCAATATGTGAGCGCATGTGTTAACAGTGAAGGTCACCTGTCCTTTGTCTGGTAGCTTATACATTTTATGATTTTGGTATAAGACAGTATTCGATGTATGAGCCTTCTGACCATGGATAATTGAATGAAGTTATCTCATTTTCTAAAAAAAAAAAAAAATGTCTAAAAGTAAAAGCTATATTTTTAGCTAAATTATCTAAAAGTTAAATATAGTTAGTAGTTTCTAACTTTTGCTTCAACAGTGATAGCTAAAAAATTAATGTTTAGACTTTAGCTATTCTCTCTCATCTCTATCCAGAATTAGCTAGAGATTTTAATAAAAACGAAATTTGACTTTCATATAGCTATTCTACTGAATTGCTAAACTATCTCAAATTAGTCAAATTTTAACTTTTCGCCCTTCTATTGAAGACGCCCTAGTATCAAAGTACAAACCATTCTTTTAAGTTTTTCTTTTTTGACACTGTGTTGTTTGAAGAAAAGCTATTCGGCTCTTATCATTGCTGTCTTGTTTCCCTGTCTCCTATTGCTAATAATGCTTTTCTCCAATGCTTTCCTCCTCTTGGCTTTTCCTTGTAGTCGTTCTATCTGTTTGTTTTTTGGGTAAGGCTTTAGTATGTTAATATTTCTCATACATAAACTATTTTTACCACTTTGTGGACTCATTTTACTACTTTAAGGACTCAGTTTACCACTTGTGGACTCATGTAGTAACTAAATACCACTTGAAGAACTCATGTTACCACTTTGAGGACTAATATTACTATTTTGAGGACTCATGTAGTAACTAAGAAAATTTACCACTTTAAGGACTCATATTACCACTTTGAGGACTAATATTACTATTTTGAGGACTCATTTTACCACTTTTATGATAATTGTATACATATCATACGTTAACACATTATAGAATTTTCCTTGTTTCTTATTTTAAAAAAAAATGTTATTTTTCCGTGTAAATTGCACTTGTGCTGCCATCCAAAGTAGTCAGCTCGTGCCAAAGAGTACAAAACCTAAGAGAAATAAGACACCAAGCTTCATTTACATGTCTTAAGTCCGTAAAGGTCAGGCGGCGAATTGTCAATTCATCCAAATTGGACAATGCTTTGAAATATAATACTAAGAGAGAAGGAAGATGAGAATACAAATCCATCTGAATATCATGTAGTGATAATCCTAAAATTCTTTTTTACAGGAGAACGAAAAACAAAGACTACAAAAATATACAACCAAGACTCCTTTAACAAAACTATGGATATGATGATTTTCTATGATACAACATATATATCTATCAAGGAGAGTGGAAACATCAACATTCAAATGGTCACTTGTGTTTCATCACCATAACTATCTATGCTGGCTATTGAGTAAGAGGAACACATTCCAACTCAATCTCTAGTACACCTCTCTCGACATTCTGCAGCCTAAGAGCGATGTGCTGTCTTACTTTCCCATCTATTAGGTTGATGACACCATCTTTTACCAGGGTGTTATCTTTGCTGGCTACCCACTTTCCCAGCTGCATCGACTCATCAATCGAAGACTTCTCAAAGGCTACAGCAGCGGTGACCAGAGGTTGAATGTCAATCTCAGCCTCACCCATATAATCATCAGTTGTGAATGTATCCTTGTCATACACCAGCTGAACCATCCAAATATTATGTTTAGCAAATTTATTGAAGACCAAGATGCAAAGTATGCAAACATCATTATTAATAGCTAGAGACTGATTCCTACACTGTACATAACTAAGGATAAATCAAATCCATAAAGAGTTATGTTTCTTGCTAAAGCTTAAGCTTTGCATATGCTTACATTTCTTTTCTATGAATGTGGAGGAAATTCCCAGCAGTGTGGCAATTCAATTTTACAACTTGTCCCAAACATGAAACAAAGATTCTTAAAACTTAAACTTCCTTTGACATCAAGCAGTCCTCAATGAAAGGATGGATCTATACATTCACTGTTCATGAATCATGACACAATTCCACTGGATTTGTGTTCCAATTTCAAATCCGTTAACTGTAACACCAAAAGGTTGTTCTGTTTAAAAACTTCTTGATTTGGGTAAAGTAACTACCAGACTACACTACTAAAGTAAATTTTTTAGTCCTGATGGTGCAAGAAACACCACCAAAAGCATAAAATCATTCCAGAAAAGAAAAGAAATGAAAAGAAAAAATTGCACAGAGAGAGAGAGAGAGAGAGAGAGAATCATTAGCATCTAAACTTCATAAACTAACTCTGATCAGTCTTGCACAAACTAGGAATCTCAACAGGCAACAGATGAATTTGCAGTTCATACTTTGAATTGGTAAAAAATGGGTTCATTGGGTGGGATCCAAGTTTTAATGAAAGTAACTTACCACTTTTAGAGGAGGAATCTGTTCAGGAATCGACAGCATCAGGCTTTCATTCCACACTGGATTCAGGTTGTTCTTTATTACACGTGTCTTCACTGACTGCAATAAACATTGTGGAAGAGTTTCATTGAGTCTGAAAAGGTTGAATCCATCTCATCTATAATAGCCATAAGCAGAAGAAACTTACTTGGTGACCCAATGCAAGGATAACATAAGGATCACTTGTCACCACATCCCTGACAACTAGGTTTGTTCCTCTGACCACGTTCACTTTAATTAATCCAACAAATTCAACCATACCTGCCTATAATATACACTTGAAGCAGTAAGATTCAATCCAGTTGATTGTGAATGCATATGTGTTTTGAGTAATCAAAGCTCTCTCGTTTACAGTTTTCTATCATAATCACATTTTGAACAACAATAATATATTTTGAATCTCAGAAAAGTTGACACATGCATAGCCGTCTATCTAAAAGCTTTTATCTTCCAATTTTAGTATAGCATTGGCACATACAAGAGTTCAACACGAGCACATAGACAAGTACATTTTGAGCTTGAAATTTATCAAAATTAAGGAATTTTGCATTAGAGACAAGTACTTAAAAAGTTGTGAATGACAAAGCCATGTGCCAATGTGAAATGTAATTTACACAAAAAGAGAGAACTTGTTTCTCCTACATGCAAGTTTAAGGAAAAAAAAATTCCTTTGAGCATCTAATCTCAGAAAATATTAAATATCCTTATGGTACTCAGCAAATTACTCCACAGAGAGAAGAGGCCTCAAACTTGTTGTGACATAAAATAGCATTATTTAAAAGAAAAGTCATTACCATTGACATTGAGTTGCCCTTCTTTGCAGCCTTATGTTCAGAGTCTTTTCGTCCCCAGCTGTTACGAAATGCCTGCCCGATACGATTTCTGGTAGGTTGCTTATCACATTGTTTCTTGTCTTGGCTATAAGTAATGCTTGAAGAATTGGTAGAAGAATGTCTTTTATGAGAAGGCGGGAAAGGACAGGACATCTGAATCTGATCAGCTGTGTTTAAAAAGTCTTGCAGCTCATATTTTCTCCTGAGTAGTCAAGAAGTAAATTTATGATTTAGAAAATAAACTCTCATACAAAGCCACGGAAAGTACAGTATTTGCATTACCTAATAAAATAAAAACGCTCCTCTATAGAAGAATCTGGTTTTGGTTTTCGAACATTTTGTGGCATGCAAGCTTCATACTTCTTGTTTACAGCAATATTTCCACCCATACTTGCCAGGCCATCAACTTGTTCATCTGTCCATTCATCGAGCTTCACTGAAACAACCTAGCATGTTTTCCAATCAAATTAGAATGCCATCAGAGAATTAGTGAAGTAACATATGATGTGTTCTTTTATTGCTAAAATAGGTTTCCCAACCATTTATTTCCATAATTAGAGTATGAGTCGAACCTCAAAAAAGAAAAGAAAAAATTATATGTGTGTGTGTGCGCGCGCGCGCTCCAAAAATTGAGGTGTGACAAGAAGGTATGAGAGATACACTGATTTTGCAAAAACTTCATGGCTGGACACAATTAGTTATCCCTAAAGGGATGATACCAAATACCAAAAGCCAACCCAAGCCCCTACAGAAACAGTATCCAGAAACTAAGTGTTAAATCACCTGTTAAATATCCCCGTCCTCTATTATTTACACCACTTATTTCTCCTATAGTCAAACTTTCAGGTCATAAAATATTTTGGTAAAGCCAGAACAAGGTTGCATAATCTGTTAGTAAATAGGATCATAGATCAGAGCCATACCTTTGAAATATGCACTCCAAGGCTTCTATGTACACCAGAACACTTGATGCAAATAAATACCCCAAAGTTTAAAGATCTGATATACACCAATTCGTATCAAAACATAAAGCAAGTAATCAAATAAATCATATCATAATCATATTGTAAAGCAATCTAGGAAGTACTCAACACAAAATTTATTTTTGAACAAGAGGATATTTCATTTACCAAATGCACTAATGTTACAAATGATTATATCAAAAGAAAATACAGAGCAAAAACAGTGGTTCCTATTGCTCGCCATCTGGTAGTTACTTCTTAATAGGATAGCCATTTACATAATCATGTGCACCGTGATCATTAGTACATGGACCTAAAAAAGAAAAGGGTTATCCGAACACAATCATGTATTTGGATACCAATTCCTATTCTTGATAAGGAATTTTCCCAGCCATTAGCACCTGAATTGGTTAGCTAGATGGAGAAGTAAAGCCTTTGAAATTGGGAACAAAAAAATATGATATAGGTTATGGTAGAGGCAGTACAGAATTACCAATACTTCAATATGTATAGATCAATCAACACTACTTCACATTAGGAACCATTCACTACCAATACATGTCATCATTCCTCATGCATTTTCTTTCAATTCATTGTATATGGCCCACCAGATAGTGAACCTTCGTCAATTTCCAACATCCACATTGTGATATAGACATCTTATTAAATATAGATATTTTGATATATACTTAAAATCAAAAGTAGAATTGCTACGAAGAAAAAAAGCTTGTAAAAATGAGTAATTGACAGTAGACAGAAAAAGACATAGCCACACTTACACCCATTTTGGATCTGGAGATCCACAATCAGCACAGGACTTGTTGGCAGATTGATGCAGCAAAAACTCCAGCCTTTCTTGTGGACCTGTTCAATGAAGTATAAGAATTGAAAAAGATACAAGATGCTGTGATTATAATGTGACAGAGATCTAAGACTAACAAGATCAAATCAAAATTAAAAATAAAATAAAATAAAATAAAAGACAATTGTATATTAGATAGACTGGACTGCTTGGATGTCCAGAGCTCATTGTTTAGGTTTTAATTCAACTGGTACATGAAGTCTGATCTATGTATAAACACTGCCTCAAGTCTTATTAAGGCTGGAAGCATCGTGCATATTCCCAGTTACACTTATAACACAGTTAGTCTCCAATGTGAACTTCATACATTTTCTGTTCATATTGTCTTTTGTTTGCTATCCATGAAGATGGACATAAAACAACAAGACATATAATTCAGGTATTGTTCTTACGTGAGTTATTGATTGGATATAATTCAGATTTCAAATACTGATTGGAATGGCTCCTATTCTATATTAATAACTGATGTATGGTCATTTAAAGCTTTGTTTATTTCAAATGGTATACTGCACTCTTAACTCAAGATTTGTAAGATATAACTATGTTATCTCCGACCAAGGGCTAAAGCTTGCAAAACCAGAACACAAACAGATATTAAAGACACCTTTTTATATAACAAGGCTACATAACATAGTTTACCAGATAATTGCCGTCGATCACTTTGGGTCCTCCAATTGGGTGCATCTGAACATAAGAGATCATATAGGCAAGAACCTTGTCCTGCAAAGGCAACCTATTCAATTAGTTCCAACATGCCAATACAGATTCAATTTGTGCAATACAGTGCAATGAAACTACGTGAAACTTTCTAATGTAGGAAACTGAAGGTCAGGAAAGTACACCAATAATAAAAGTTCACATTAAGCAGTTATAAACCATAGAGAAGCATACAGATGTTGAGGTTATAAAATCATATATCCCATTCACAAGTTCCTTTAAAAAGAAGCTGACCAAAAGCATATTTTCATTTGAAGAGAATTGTCCTACTCCCCCACCGAAAATCTTTGCTTCTTTTACAATATCAAATCCATATACCCTCATCAAGTTTGAGGCTTTTCTGTATAAATCATTTTATACAATTCTGACTCGAAGCAGTATTATGGAAAATGAAGCACAGGATTTCAAATCCTACGAAAAAATATAGTTATACCGGAAACATTGCCAGAATTTTCTTGATGGGCAGCCATCGTCATCCACCAATGATTCAGACCAAACCATGAAACAGGTGCTACCTTTTGAGATTAGCCATTTTCTCAGCAACTTCTCTGCATTCAATTGTCAAAACTTTAAGAAAAGCAAAAGTAACAGGACAATCATGACAGATAGAACAATACAAATTCAAATGGGATCTTACAGATGGAAACATAGGATAAATGACATTAGGGTGCCACCCACCCTTGTTTTTGTATTGAAGATGGGTTTGTATCTGAATCCCAAGGGCTTCTTCTCAGTTGGTTCTCTGCATCAAACAATAAGCATACAATTCAGACAATTGGGTACAGAGACAAAAAGATCAAAACTTTTTGATACATTGTTGAAATTGATCAATACCCAGAAAAGGAAACAAAATGGGTTCTTGCAGATTGAGAATCAAGGTTGACAATATTGAAGGTCAAAGGTAGGATCTTGCAAGAATTGTGGGTAAGGCAAGAATGAGGATATATTATGATGTTATCTGATAGAATTTGGGTGAAAAACAAGACAGAGATTCAGGGGAAGAAGATAGAAATGATGAGAAGAAGAATCTGCATCCGGGTTTTGACAAATTCTCTTTAATTAAGATTTCTGTGTGTGATTTTTCATTCAATAACATTTTTAACTAGTTGGTTGTTTTTTTTATTGGTAAAATGAAATCATGCACTTTTTTAGTTACAGAAAAGAAGCCTCTAAACTGAAATACGACAAACAGAGTCTGGCATGATTAACTAAAAAAACTGAAATAACCACAGCTTGGCTTATCTAACCAAAATAATTATACTCAGACCAAAAAAAAAACAAAAGCAAAAGCAAACCGAAAATAAATTAATTAATTTAAATAAAAAGATAATAAAAACAAAGTCCGACTCTCAATAGTAAAGGAAAGTCAAGGTCGGGAAATCAGCTTTGGGAATGAAGCCTTTTGTGGTTGTTGGTGGGTTGCAGCGTATCATTTAAGAAAGAACACCAATTTGCGTGATATATATCATCACAAGTATTTTTTTTTTTTTTTATGACTGAAAAAGTACAACAACTAAAGGACAATGGAGTGTCTTGTAGCTTTAGAGGAATAGAAAAACCTTTCTAGACATGGAGAAAAGACAGCGGACCCTACTGAGATTGCTAGCTTAGCTGGTGAGTGACAAAACCGATATGTGCTTGCAAGAAATTCCAATAAAACTGGGAAGGTTACTGGATGCCAAGATCGGGTGATGTGGAAAGCTCCACGATTAGGGTTTCTGAAGATGAATTTCGACGGGGCATGTGATGTGAAGAAAGGAATTTGCGGACTGGGTGTGGTCTTTAGGGATCATCACGGGTTGCTAAAAGGGCCTCTATCAGTTCCACAGGTGGGCAATCTTCCTCCTCGGTCAGTGGAAGCCTTAGCACTTTTACATGGACTTCGCTTTGCGGCTCATGTTGGATTCTCAAGTCTGGAAGTAGAAGGTGATGCCCTTTCAATCATCAACACTCTACACTCTCCATGATAGTTATGATGATCTAAGTTTTGAAGGTCATATTATTGATGAAGTTAAGTTTTTAATTAAGTTTTTTCATATTAGTAGTTGTCATTTTGTGAAGCGGGAAGGCAATAGGATTGCCCACAAACTTGCAAAAGAGGTGTTAAAAGTTCGTTAGCTTTTGCTTTGTTTAGAGTCGGGGCCTTCGTGGCTCCATCAGTCTGTCAGTATGGATTTCCATTGCAAAGTCTAGTTGGTTCAATATTTAGGTAATAGTCACTATGTTGGTGTACTCTTGCAGAATTTTGTTCCACAACTCGTTGTATTATTTCATTATTAATGAAGTTCCTTTTTTATCAAAAAAAAAAAAGGACAAAAATTTTACAAACACCACCTCCCAACTAATCTATCTGGCATGCTGGGAACATCAAAAGGAGCAAACAAAAGAATCATACATAAGGATTAGCAGAATCATGAGCAACTGAAGTTAAGCAATGTGCAACAAAATTGGCCTCCAGGTAAATATGATGGAAAATGATCGACTGAAAGTGAAGAGTGACTGTCTTGATGTCATTAATTAGAGTCCTAATGCGCCAATGTATCTGGGATCTGCCTTGAACACAATCCATTAAGAGCTTGGACTCTCCTTCCACAACTAAATTGGGATGGTGATGCAGAAGAGCAATATGTAAACTGTCTCGTAAAGTTGATCGACAATATTATAATTTTTCATCTTTGGCACAACTCAGATTTGAGAATCAAATATAGAAATATTATTTCCAATGTTTAGGACAAGTACTTCGTTAAAGAATTATGTCTGTCTTAGTATCTTGTCAAGCCATAATGTCTAAGGGGAGCTCTTAGGACCTGGAAGAGGAGAATTATGAGCCCTATAATTATTTCCAGCAGTTGCAGTAACATGCACCACCATATTAGCGGAGGTTGCCTTATTCCTGAAAATTAAGTGATTTCTGGGCTCCCAGATTTTTCGACAAACAGTCAAAGGTTCTCAATACAAGATAGATTCTTTGAAACATTAAAACAGTGATGAATCCATTATGAGATATTGTTAGAAATACAAGGGGCAGCAAAACTATGAGGATTGCCCACTAAATTCCACACTCTTGTGGGTTGTGGCAAAGGGGTAAGAGCAAAATAGATGATTAATATCCTCAATACCACAATCACATAATTTACAAAAAGTATCAAACTACTTACAAAAACGAGCAATTCTTGTGTGAAGACCCGAAATTTCATTTAAATAAATATGTGTAATTCAATATTTGTTCAATAATATGAATTATGAATTTTGGGTTTGCTTCGTATGTCGTTGTGTGAGAAGAGGGGTTTCGAACGAATTTTATTTTCGAAACGAACGTTATTTAGGAGGTCGTGAAAATTGACTTTTTATACATTAGAAATTTGGAAAAACTTTCTTCATGAAAGTTGTAGAGCTCGTCGATATGATCTCGTGCATATGTGGAACGCAATATTCGGAGTTCGTATGAATAAGTTATGAATATTTGAAAATTAAAAATTTTCTATAAATATCAAGAAAAATCTGATTTCTTCATTAAGGATGAAAAAATTGCAAAATTACGTTTTGTGTTCTGGACTTTAAGGGAAGTTGGGCGGATCATCTGTCATTGGTAGAGTTTGCCTACAACAACAGTTATCACTCCAGTATCAGCATGGCGTACGCTCTTTATGATAGGCCATGTAGGACTCTTATCTGTTGGACAAAAGTAGGAGAGAATGGACTCTTGGGTCCTGCGCTTGTTTAGGAGACTAGTGAGAAAGTCACTACTATTCGGAACAGAATCAGAACCGCTCAGAGTAGACAGAAAAGTTATGCTGACTTGAAGAGGAGACCTGTTGAGTTTGAGAAATGTGATCATATATTCTTGAAGGTCTCACCTATGAAGGGTGTAGTGAGATTTGGTAAAAAAGGAAAACTCGCACCGAGGTATGTCGGACCTTTTAAGATTCTGGAAAGGGTTGGAAACTTGGCATATCGACTTGCTTTACCTGTTAGCATGTCGGGTGTACACAATGTCTTCCATGTGTCTATGCTCAGGAAGTATGTCCGAGATGAGTCCCACGTGATTGATCATGGTACGATCGAAGTAAATACGGATGTGACCTTCGTAGTTGAACTTGTTCGTATCTTGGATAGGTCTAAAAGAGGCTTCGTAGGAAGGAGGTTGATCTTGTGAAGGTGTTGTGGAGTCATCATGATGAGGGTGATGCGTCATGGGAATTGGAGTCTGACATGAGGAAGAGGTATCCTCAGCTATTTGCTGACGAGCGTGCTTGAATTTCGGGACGAAATTCCTTTAAAGAGAGTAGACTGTGAAGACCCGAAATTTCATTTAAATAAATATGTGTATTCAATATTTGTTCAATAATATGAATTATGAATTTTAGGTTTGCTTCGTATGTCGTTGTGTGAGGAGAGGGGTTTCGAACGAATTTTATTTTCAAAACTAACGTTATTTAGGAGGTCGTGAAAATTAAATTTTTATACGTTCAAAATTTGGAAAAACTTCCTTCATGAAAGTTGTAGAGCTCGTCGATACGATCTCGTGCATATGTGGAACGCAATATTCGGAGTTCGTATGAATAAGTTATGAATATTTAAAAATTAGAAATTTTCTATAAATATCCAGAAAAATTTGATTTCTTCATTAAGGACAAAAAAATTGCAAAATTACGTTTTGGTCCCTCAGCTCCCTCTCTCTCTCTCTCGCGCTAAGCTCCCCCCCCCCCGGTCCGAACTGTTCCGACCCGACCAGGCCGGAACGCCGCCACCTCCCCCGCGCCTCGCCCAGCTCGGTCGCCCCCTGCTGCCGCCTTGCCCAGCCGCTGCCTCCACACCGAGATCAAAGGCCGACCCAAGTAGTAAACGGATCCGACCGGATTTTCAATTTTCTGACGTTGCACAGGCCGATCCTTCCCATTTTTGTGATCTCCTCCTCCTAATGGTCATCCCCACATAAGCCTTGCATCACGATTTTGTGTGTGGAACGAAAGATCAAGAATTGAAGATTGATGGCTCTGGTTGGATCTGGAAACGTGATCGAAGGCCGAGATTAATCCAACTTCAAAGCTCAATCTAGTACGATCTAGACCAAATCTCGCTTAGCTCCAGGTATGAAAGTTGATCACCCTTTTATTTTGAAGAAGTTTGTAGTTAACAACTTTTGCATCTGAGGTGATTGACCGACGTTGACAGCAGTCTGACCGCCACGTGTGGCGGCGCGTCGGACCAAATTTTGAGTTTTTATTATCTAGACGATGATCTATGCATCCATACGAGAGTTTTGATATATCACAAGGTTATTTTAGAAAAAGTTGATAAATAGTGGATTTACGTTTTGACGTTACTATTTACGGTTTTTACATTTTATCTTCGGTTTACGATTTAGGGAGATCAGACCATCGATTTTACTTCAAATTTTAATATGTTGATCGTATGACTGTTCCGATGACTTTGTGAGGTCACGGGTGAAGATCTACCCGTTGGATCTTCGTATAATTGTAAAACATTAATTCGGGAGGCGATTCGTGAAGATCCATCCGTCGGATTTCGTATAATTTTGATAGGATGTTTCCAAGGGCGATCCATGAGGATCTGACCGTTGATCATTGTTTAAATTCGATCCGACCGTTGGATCGTCTTTATTTTAGAATCCGACCGTTGGATCATCATTTAAGTTTATTTCGTGTTTCGTTGCTAAGTAAATGCGGTACTTGATTAGGTACTTGACCATTTGAGTTGACGAGCATTTGGATTATTGTGTTTTGATTGATAAAAGACGCAGCTGGACTAGAGGTGAGTAAATCGCACATGGTTCATTGAAGAACCGAATTTAGTAAATTATATTGATTAATAATAATAGGTATTATTGTGAGAATGTCTATATATATATATATTAATTATGTGATGATATATATATTGTTGATGAATTGTGTTGAGAAAACAATATACATGATTGTGTTGTTATTATTGTTTAAATGTTTACTTTTCGTGATTTATATGTTGAGAAAGGAGTTGAGTTTTATTGTTTGAGAAACAATAAATTGTTTTCATCTGTGGAGATCAATAGGTCACGAGTGTGACCATGACATACTATCAGTGAACCACGCTCTTGTACCGGGTTGGTGGTTACTAATAGCATTATAATCGTGAACCACGCTCTCGCGTCGTGCTGGTGGTTGCGATCAGTTAGAGCTTTAGTCTGTCTGCCAAATGTGAGTGGTCTTATGAGGATAACGTTGAGCTTACTTGTGCCTCATAAGTATAAGTTTTAGAAGAGAGTCTTGAGAGTATTTATTCCTTTATATTGTATGATATTTTGGAGTTACCTTGTGAGTTTATTAACATAAATTGTGCAATCTTTAAATTTACTCATACGGGCTTTCAAAAGCTTACCGGGTTTTGTGTTGTTGCAATCCAGGTACACTATTCAAACGGTGTAGCGGATAATCCTGCAGGTTAGGAGAATCAGGGTGGTGGTCGAGCTGCTTAGTGTAGCAGTATTTGATTTATCGTATTTGCTTTTGTAAGGTTTGTTATGCTCATTGAGCTTTATAATTTAAGGTTGTGAGAATGTGATGTAATAAGTAATTTGAAGATTCGGTTTTTGTATTATTGAGTGGGTGAGGTGTGGTTGTTTATGAAAAAATTCAGGACATTTATTTGTTTAAGTTGTTTAATTCATGTTTCAGATTTGAATTTATTTATTCAAAATTCGAGGCGTGACATCTTGATTTAGTATTTAGCCTACCCCTCACGGTCCAATAGCCAAGCAAAAATTTTGGCTTTACGAGGGACATTCAGTTTCCAAATATTCATAATCTTAGCATTTATATGAGGATCCATATTGATTCCATTGATTGTATTTGTTTCAATTATAACCTCATTCATGCAAAGCTTACGAGTTAAGAGTTTTGTATGATCATTATCACACCGTTTTTTTTTTTTTTTTTAAGAGTGTTAGTTTTATATTTGTGAGTTATGAATTTTGCATGATCATCATCACATTTTTGTTTATGAGTGTTAGTATTATACTTATATATAATAGATCAAGATAACGTGAGAGTGTATTTTGCAATGAAAGACCATTTTTAATAGAACAAAAGATCTTGGAGTTTTGAATAAAATTTTTGTTACCATCAAAATATTGGAGGAAACCAAAGTGATGAACGCCCTAGTCATACAGTGCCTTTTTTAAGTACTACATGTAAAAATGATAACCCATGTATTGGATTACCTTGAAATTGTGGCAGTTCGATTTCGTCTTCATCAGAATCCTTTGCTTCCTCGTGTATTGGCGTAGGCCTTGAAACCCTTTCAATGTACGTCGGAAAATATGGTATGCTGTGGCAGACATGTGGCCTGTGGAAGATTGCGTCGTGTTCATGCTGAGACATGAGAAATGGTGGTACATACAGGGAACTCGAGGAGAAATTTAGCAGGAGGAGGTTCCATGAGGACAAGGATATTGACTCATCAATGACCGCAATTAGCATTTCAACAAGAAGATTGAGAGAGCCTTTGGTAAGTACACATTGGCAATCAAAAACAATCTCGAGCGAGGTACACTGCATTGCCTGATAAGGTGTATGTGAGTGAGTATTAGACAATCTATGTAGCTACTTGTAACGTATTGAATTAAACTAGATTTACTTTTAGATTCTAGTGGGGTTTTGCATTGAATTAGATTCATCATACAGCCTTAATATCTTCATCATTCAGAATACATATATACTAATAAGCAGTACGCGCTGCCGCAGCCATTTGTTGCTGGAATCCATCTTCTGATCCGGCCCTTCCTGCATCTTTAAGCAGTGTGAATCCGGTATTAGCTTGTACACACATACTTTGTTTATGATCATGATGGTAAAAAACAAAGACAAGACCAACTTGAACCTACATGGTATACTTATGAACCGAAGTTTTAAAGGAGTGGCAGACAAACTATCGATCAATATAAACAAATATCAGTTCAACTAGTTTGTTTCTTTTTGCCAAAAAAAAAAAAATTTAGATAATCTCAAGGTAGTATAAACCATACGACAATGAGGAAATATATCTCTAGTTGAATACAAATTACTCATATGATCCTAATTGATTACGGTTAGGTTTACAAATCATTCAACTTTTTTTCCTTGTCTTTTTATAAATACCTACTGGAATTCATCAAAGATCTATCTCTCTGTTGTTTGACTCCAAAATGATGTCTTCTCGTGAAAGAACAGTTCACCCGGAGTGCAAGAATTCTTCCAATCTCTACCATGAATGCCGTGAATATTGCTTCAAAGCTATTTTAGAAGCCAGAGACGGGATGGATCTAAATCAACTACTTGAACCTGTACAAGATGTTATTGGCAACTCAAACGTAGAGGCTGCTTCTCAGCGAGAGAAAGAAGTTGCTGTTAATGGTGTCGACCACACAAAGTTGACAGGGAGGAAGAAAAAATTGAAGGAATTGCAGAGGAAGGTGACAGAGGCGATAGATAAGAATCAAACACAGGTCAAAGCCGAACAGAAAAGAATGGAGCCTCCAGAAGAATCGTCAAGGGGGATTTCGAAACAAAATTGGCTTGAAGAGAGGGAGAGAAAGGTGGGGAAACTCTTGGATGCAAATGGTTTGGATATGAAAAGAGCATACATGCTAGATACTCAAGAGATGGCCAAGGCAAAATACAAGAGATGGAAAAAGAGACCTGCACCATGTGGCTGGGATGTTTTTAATTCGAAGACGTTGTACAATGCACACATGAAACGAACAAATAAAATCGAAGTTGACTTGGAAGAATACAATAAGATGAAACAGGAAGAAGCTTTCAGCTTCCTCGAATATGGAAAGAATCCGAAGGTGTCGGAGGAGAAAGTTGACAAGATGGTGCAGGAACTCAAGGAACTTGAAGAGAAGAAGAAGAAATTTAGCAGGAGGAGGAGGTTCCATGAGGACAAGGATATTGATTCGATCAATGACCGCAATGAACATTTCAACATGAAGATTGAGAGAGCCTTTGGTAAGCACACATTGGAAATCAAAAACAATCTCGAGCGAGGTACTGCATTGCCTGATTAAGGTGCATGTGAGTGACTAATTAGACAAACTATGTAGCTACTTATAACTAAATGAAACTAGCGGCTAGATTTACTTTTGGATTCAATGCCGGCCAGTAAGATTTTGCATTGAATTAGGTTCATTATAATCATTCGGAATACGTATAGACTAATAAGCACAGGCAGCTTTGTTTATGCTGGAATCTCCATCTTCACTGGCCTTTCCTGCTGTAAGCGGTGTGAATCCGGTGTTAGCTTGTGCACACATATATACTTTGTTTATGATCATGATGGTAAGAAACAAAGCCAAGGCCAACTTGAACCTACACATGCATACTTTATTTCTGAACCGAAGTTTTAAAGGAGTGGCAGCCGAGCTATCAAAGTTCAACACATCAGAATTGATTCTTGGAAAGATTTGTTTGCTCCAAAGTTTTACAAAAGTAACATGCCCCTCCACTACTGAAAGCAAATTAAAACGACCCCATTCAGACATAATAAACAGCTTCAGACCCTCTTTCTGAAAACTTCTCCTCCACTCACACACTCTCTTCCTCTCTGCACCAACCCTTTTTTAACAGTAGGCGACAGCACAATAAATTTTATTTTTTTTAGCCAAATTTTTTTTCTTAATAGTATGTATATTCTTAAAAATGAGATTTTATTTTATTTTAAAGTAAGTCCAATATTCCTACGAATTAGGTCATAATTATTGATTAGCATTTTGAATTGTAACGAAAAATTAATATACAAAATAGAGTGTGGTATTTTCTCCAACTCATTATCAGTGAGTTTAATAAAGTCACTAAATACTATATTTTTTGATGTAGTCTTATTGATTATGAATGAATTATTTTTCTAATTAATAATCAAACACATTTCTAGGCTCTATTTGTTCCATTATGTAGCTATCAACCACATGAGTAATCAAATAGTAAATTTCAGAACAAAAATATAAAAAATCTAATTAAAAAAAAGTGAATAAAAAATATTAACTCAACCGAAAATGGTGTAAATTGACGGAATTATATGGACACACTCTAATATTATTAAATCTTAGGAATATTTCTTATTTTGATGGGGATGGTACAAATTGATACTATTCTTTTTTTTTTTCTTTTTTCTTTTTTAGAGAAATTGATACTATTCTTTATTCTATAGTATGTAGGGGCATTTTAGCGATTAAAGTCATTAAACCCTTAAATAATTTGCCCACTTATTCTAAAAAAAAAAAAAATAATAATAATAATACTAATAATTTGCCCACTTCCAAAGGATAGTGAGAGAGAGCCACAGTCACCGTTACAGTCTCTCTATCTCTACTCTCTCCACTCTCTACAAAGCCCAAAGCCAAGTCGGCGCCAGGTTCACCTCCGTCATGTCATCATCTCCACCGTCGATGGAGTCCCTAATCCTGCAGCTCCACGAAATCTCGGCCGTCAAGTTCGGCAACTTCAAACTGAAATCCGGCATCTCCTCCCCAATCTACATCGACCTCCGCCTCATCGTCTCCTACCCCTCCCTCCTCCGCCAAATCTCCCAAACCCTAATCGCCGCCGTCCCCTCCTCCGCCCCCTACGACCTCCTCTGCGGCGTCCCCTACACCGCTCTCCCTATCGCCACCTGCATCAGCACCTCCCGCGACGTCCCCATGCTCATGCGCCGCAAGGAGGTCAAGGACTACGGCACTGCCAAGGCCATCGAGGGCGACTTCACCCCCGGTCAGGTCTGCCTCATCATCGAGGACCTCGTCACCAGCGGCGCCTCCGTTCTCGAGACCGCCGCGCCGCTCCGGGCCGCCGGGTTGAAGGTCTACGACGCCGTCGTTTTGATCGACCGGGAGCAGGGAGGAAGGGAGAATCTGGAGGAGAACGGCATCAGGCTGCACGCGCTGTTCCGGCTGAGCGAGATGGTTAGGGTTTTGAAGGAGAAGGGGAAGGTGGCGGAGGAGACGGTGGCGGCTGTGATGAGGTTTCTGGAGGAGAATCGGAGAGTGGCGGTGCCGAAGGTGGAGAAGGAGAAGGTTAGGGTTAAGGGGTTAGGGTTTGAGGAGAGGGCTAAGCTGAGCAAGAATCCGACGGGGAAGAAGCTTTTCGAGGTCATGGAGAAGAAGAAGACCAATCTCTGCTTGGCTGCTGATGTTGCTACTGCCAAGGAGTTGCTCGACATTGCTGAAAAGGTAAAATTCCATTTCAAATTCAAATTTCGGAATTTTTTTTACTGTTGGCCGGAAATTTTACTAGCAGTTGATTTCAAGGAGTGAGTGATGTTGACTGGAGGTTGACCTGTTGACTTAAACTATCTATGGATGGATGTCACGTGGTTCTTACACGTGCTAGGCTTGACCTCCTTTTCCTACTCTGCACAGGAAAGGAAAGCTTGTGATGTTTTAGAAACTTTTATGGTGGTGGTCCTTCCTGAGTTTGTTGTTATGCTTTGCTGAAATGGGTGTATGGGTGTGTGTGTAATCTAGATTTGCAAATGCTAGTCTATTACTGCAGTCGCATTTGATAAAATTTTGTAGAAATAGATGCCTTGTAAATCGGAACCAGATTTCAGTTATCTATTGTTGGTGGATAATGAGATAAAGTTGACAATTGGAGTGATGGATGAGTGGAGAATTGAATGAAGCTTTGCTTGCTCTAGATTCATTGATCTGATCATTTGGTTTGTTGAGTACTAATATCCTCATTTGAATGCAGGTTGGGCCTGAGATATGCTTATTGAAAACTCATGTTGACATACTGCCTGATTTTACTCCAGATTTTGGCTCTAAACTTCGCTCGGTAAGTCTCGATCCTTATTTTCCTTGTTTTCGTGTTGATAAATTATAACGATCAATGACTGTTATGCTGTTCATGTGGTTATATTATTCTTGATGGTATTAAGATACTGACAACTTCAATGGAGTTCCACATCCAATATATTGCAGAATTTCATTTAGTTTTTGTTTTTAGTGAATGAGTGAGATGTTCATATTACACTTATTGTTTCTGGAAGGGTTCTCTCTTAAATATCCTCAGTGATATTCAGTACATCCAACTTGACTTTCACTTCCCCAGTACCATATCTATTTATTGAATTGAATATGGAGTCATTAAGTGTAACATTGCTTGATGGAATTTTCTTTGTTCACGTCTTCTTGCAACAACAAGGGTATTTCCAGTACACTTGATGCTTTTAATGAATCAGATCATGCACTTAGCTGTTCTTTTCAGTCTTGAGTCAATCCACCTCCTATGTTTTCAAATCTCTTGCATACACTACATAGAGTTGCTTTCTAACTTTTGAAGTTATTTTTCTTTAAACTGATTAGATAGTGGAGCTTTTCTTTTGATGCACCCTGTTCATATTTTAAAAATGGTAAAGAGGATGGTGCCCAACTTTTGGCTACAGCTTGAGATGGTTATCTAATATTTAAACCTCTTGTATTCCCTAAATTGCGGCTTTTGTTTTAGATTAAATCATTTTTCAGAAAAAATGTGTGGTCTTTCTTTCATTAAGAACATGAAAGTCATCATTTTATCACTGATTGGCATTATTTGATCGAATGAATTGTCAACATTTTAGTAATCCTGCATTTTTCAAGCATAGATGATTCTCCTTTTATTCAGAAGGGTTAAATTTAAAGATTAATTATTAGTTTTCATATAATTATCAGTAGCAAGCTCAGTAACTGAATATGTGAAGCCTTTTCAGCTTTTACTGAGCAGCAATCTATATTCAATTGTTTAGTTAAGTTTCTTTAGGTTGATTGAAATTATCTGCAAGTTATAGCTGATATGTACCTTATCCATTTGCAGATTGCAGACAGACATAATTTCTTGATATTTGAAGACCGTAAGTTTGCAGACATTGGTAACACAGTAACAATGCAATATGAAGGGTGAGGCGCTTCTTCTTTCCATCTCTTTCCTTCTTACTTTACCTTTTATCAATGCTCTTTAAGTCTCGGGTTCTTTTTGCAGAGGTATATTCCATATATTGGACTGGGCTGATATAGTAAATGCTCACATAATCTCTGGTCCAGGGATTGTTGATGGACTGAAGTTGAAGGTTTGCAACTTTGATTGCATTGATGGTTCAGTACAAAGCTGAAGTAAATTCATATTTTAACATTTTAACACTCTTGTATTCTCTTAGGGTTTGCCTCGTGGTAGAGGCCTGTTGCTGCTTGCCGAAATGAGCTCAGCTGGTAACCTTGCCAAGGGAGACTACACAGCTGCAGCAGTGAAGATTGCTGAAGACCATTCCGACTTTGTCATTGGCTTTATTTCGGTTAATCCAGCATCATGGCCAGGCGCACCAGTAAATCCAGCTTTCATCCAGGCAACCCCTGGAGTGCAAATGGTGACGGGTGGTGATGCTCTCGGACAGCAATATAACACTCCAAAATCTGTAAGTATATTTGCACCTTACGTTTTGCAGGGTCTGTGTTTTGTTTTCCCTTTTGTGTTTATAATTGTTGAAATGGTATAAACGATTTAGTGCCTAGATAGAATATGGAATATTTATCCTTGCAATTTGCTACAAAGCTTAACATATGAATTAGGAACGGGAAATCATTTTGCGTGTTTCTTTTGCTGATTGAGTAGTAGAGTTGGTTGATTCAAGTAATGAAGGAAAGTGCATATAGTGAGAAATTTTGAATATTTATCCTTGCTTATTTAAAGTTTGCTCGCGAGTATTGCTTTTGATAGGCTTTGGGGGATAAGAAGATTGTTTTCTTTATTCTGTAAAATTTTGAATACTCCTATCAAAGAGGCCTTCAAATAATAATTTGAGAAGGATACTGGTTTACCACCAACACTTGACTTCCAGGCGCATTAAATTTCATGTTCAAATGTATCCAGAAAGCCTACTGTTATGCATCTCTTCTATTGATTTTGACCTGCATTTGTCTTTGTTGTAATTGTTCTTATATTGGCCAGATTTTTGTGATTGATCCAAGTTGTTTTTCAGGTCATCTACGATAGAGGTAGTGACATCATAATTGTTGGCCGTGGAATTATAAAGGCTGCAAATCCAGCAGAGGCAGCTCATGAATACCGTCTTCAAGGATGGAATGCATATCTAGCTAAATGCAGCAGCAACTAAGGTTATCGCTCCTAGCAGAGGCTTGCTCTCTTGTTTTTTGATTTGCTCGTCAAGAGATGAGTTAATTTTGTTCAACGTCAATGTGTGATTTCATGAAACCAAGTATTGATTTTGGAAATTGTTAAGTTATATATGGGAGCTATATTTGGTGGCCTTATAATATAAAATTGAATAGCAGGTGTAGTACCTTAAAATGAGACTGATAAAATTAGTATGTGACCTGAACAATTTGGCCATCAGAAGGAGGATATTGCTCAAATCCATGGCCCAAATTGGCTAGCGTATCAACCACCCAATTGCTCTGTGTATGGAAACTTCAAAAAGCTGCTGACAATTTGCTGCAACAAGAGAATTTGCCATCTTCATTTCTCCCTTCTAGTCATTTTGCCAAACGAATGCCTATTGTTAATTTGTTATAATTATTTCTATTTCAGTTCAAAAAAGAAAAGAAATCATTATTTCATAATGGTGGCCTTGCATAAATAACTAAATGACAGTGGTGGTCATCATATTATGGGATTTATAAATATATTTATTTTTTGACAAAATTAATCTTCTTTTATATTTTGTAATTTTTTTTTAACCAAATAGATGGTAAAAAAAAAAAATTGTGCTTCACTACTTAAATTTCAAAACTTCTATTAAAATGAAAAAAAACCATAAAAAACACTAGAAATTTGAAAAATGCAACAACTGAAATTTCAAAGTCGCCATTCGATTTTGGTCTTACTTGAATTTATAGGCTTAAAATGTCAATATTCTAATAACATTATAGATAACATCGTAAACGTCATAAGAAAATCATACAAATTTCAAAAATCTTGTGGAATTGACTTCAAAACAAGTTCATATTTATTCTCAAGTGGTATCTTCATTTTTCAGGATGGCATTGACTTTGCATCCTCTGCATTTCAACCCCAAATCTGGTGGCTCTATCCGTAGCACACAAGTCCACTATCATACAAATGAGCAATTGTCTTAAAACGATACTTTACAACATCACTATGTGTCTGCCATGGAAAAAAGAACTATGTTAGATATATGCAAGACATGAATTTAACAAAAAGCATGTGCACAAATACCTTTAATGTTTAGGGTCTAGGAACATGGTTGTTATCTTGTTCTATTTTTATGGTTTTTGATATTTTAAACACTATATATTGGTTTACCACCAACACAGACTTCCAAGCTAACAACCATGCTCCTCTTTTAGTTTTAATGTCCATATCATAACAGAAGGCATGAGAAGTATTAGAAAAAAGGTAATGTCTGATATATGATTCATGGTTAGTATTTTCAATACATTCACTTGAATATTAATTTATACAAACAGTATGAATCATCTAATTTTATCATACAACCACTCGTTTTCTGCTATAAATCCATTATTTTTTGTTATCCTTTGTTATTCTGACTATATTTTAATTTCTTTTTAAATTTGAGATCCTTAAAGGAGCGGATCTGTGACATCACAAATTATAGTTAAAATTATACTTCAATTACCAACCATTAGATTAAAAGACTATCAATGAATGAGATGAGTCATATATTTATTATTTTGAGGTTTTTGTTGAAAAACTATCAAGATTACGAAAGTATGTCACTCTTTTAACCAATCTCCATCTTTTCAAAAATAATAAAAAATTAAAAAAAAAAATGGAGGGAACAGCAAGGAATAGACCAAACACATCAGATTACAATTCAGTACAGTAAAGTACATTGCCTTCAGATCAAATTTGTACACTATTGTCAGACATACGAAACAGGCCCCGAGTCTTGTAAACAGGCCGGGACTGCGTTCTCATTCTTTAATCAGATCTGAAAGATTATCAAGAATACAGTTTTCCGGACATTCTAGTTAAAATGCTCTACTCTGTGGATGGTAGTTAACGGTTTACTGCTGTACATCAGAAGCATAATTACAGACAGACCTCGAGCTATTCCACGACTAACAAGTTATTTCTCATTAAACCCTCACCGACTGTAGGAAATTCTGGTGAAAGCTTCCATTCTCCATCCACCAAGAACTTGATTTCATACCTTCAAATCATAAAGTTATGAGTCAGAGGGAATAAACAGAGGAAGAAGAGGAAATTTGAGTGACTAGTACCTTCCAGGTCTCAGCATTAATGTTGTTGAGAATGTGGTAAAAGAACCTGCATACTCCGCGGATAAATGCTCTCCTTGACTCCAACCATCAAAAGTGCCCATAACTTGCACACTCTGATGCCAAAATAAAGACAACTTATTTAAGTTCTATACCTAAATGTCTGAAAAAAAAAAAAAAAAAAGAATCAGCTGAACATTAAAATTTCATTCGGCTTCTATTGTGCCGGAGTTTGCAAATTCAGCTCAGCTAAAAAGGTTTAGATCTTGGCTGCTGGCACCAGTCCATCATTTGAATCATTTGATCATGACACTTTAGACCTTGAAAATTGAGAAAATCTACGCGAATGGGATTTGTTGGAGTCAGTTGATTGTCAATCAACCCTACTTTACCATCCTTAACAGCCTCAAAGAAACTTGGGACAACCTCCATACCGAGAACCAAAACTCCATCTATTCACACCCCGTTCAAAACCCAAAGCCAATAGTCTTCTCACACCCCAAGACAAGCCAAGGCCCAATATCAGCCACAGAAAAACCCCAAACATCGATGAATAGTGAAAAAAAAAATTTAGTCCGCTGAAGAACTCCATATCAAACATTCAAATTTCTCTGACATGTCTCCAGGAGTCCAAGAATGGTGCAATCACTCCTTTCAATATTACTTTCAAGTCAAAATCATGTATTCTAATCATTTTGAATGGCTTCATAACAGAAAATTAAACAAACAAATATGAAGTCATCTACTGAGAGCGATCCACTAAGATCAAGCACTTTCTGTGCAGTTCTTATACAAAAGTAATTGCTTTTACATTTTAGCATGATGTATGTACAATTATGCAAAGACTTTCTTTCATGGATCAGTATGCCATATTGAACCATGTACTTTTGATAATCAAGGTCAACTTTTGGTGAATTGGTCATTTTTGATCAAGGCACTCTTTGGGTAAATTACAAAAACATGGTCTCACAAACTTGACCTTTTACCATAAATTAGCCAATATTTATAATATACATGCAAACCAGTATGGCAACTTGACAACTTTATCCATGAGTCGGCTATCATCATCTTTGAAAGGTCTTCCATTTGATAACTTTATCCTTTAAAGAATAGGTCCAAACTTGTATTTTGCGGTAACTCAAAATAATGGACTGGAGAGTACACCATCATTTATGTTTAATTTTTTAAATCTCCTTCTTATCAATTCTTTTTAAAGTCCTTTTGAGTTATTATGATAAACAACCTTCTTAAAGTCCTGATCATCCTTCAACCCTTTTCTTTTATAATGAAATGACCCATCTCATCAAATTTCAGTAAGTCAATGCCTATTACGGTATTATCAAGCTCCAATATGAGAACAAAGGAAGTACAACAGTATGGATTGTATGCTTACCTCAGCCATACCACACCAAAATAGGGAAACCTCCTTTGATTGTGCAGCATCGACATCCTTAATTTGTTCCTTCAACTTCTCATGTACAGCTTCATGCACAGACAGACACATGCAGCAGTATCTTTGTCAGAGAATATGAAAATTTAAACATAGAAATAACTATATGGTAGCCTTTACAATTCAAAGAAATTCCATGTAAGTTACATAGAAAGCAACTGAAAAGACGACTCATCCAATCAGCTATCTCCATGCATTTGAAGGAATAACCCATGCACTTTCAGGAACATCAGAAATGCCTCTTTAAAAAAAGAAGGAAAACTATTCTCTTTTTGAGTCAAAACTGATGATAAAATTTGTGTTGTAGATGACTATCTTTACACTTTATGTTGTCTATATACTGTTTCTTTTACATTTTTATCTTTATCTGTAGACAATCCCTTCTAAGATGCTTTTACATAGAATATTCTTAACTTATCAACTTAAGGAAAAAAATGTAGCAGGAGAAACTAGTGACTCATGATGAAGGAATAAAGTCATGCTTGAGCAAGTTACCTTCTAAACGGGAAAGAAGATGAGATTGAATGTATTTCCCATTAATCTTTCTTGAACCAACTGGAATGACAGATTTTGCGTTTTCTTCTGCCAATTTCACCAAAGCCTGCCATCATAACAACTAAAGGAATCATGACGACACAAGTCTTGTACTTTATTCAATCACGTGATGCATGAAAACATAACCTTTAACATGAGCCATTTAATCTAGAATGTATTTTAAGTGCAGGACTTTCTTTAATCTTCTCAACGCCCTCCACAATATTTTTCAATGGAAGTGTTATATGAGTATTAGTTGGTCCATATGGGTCTGTTTGGAGGATGAAAGTGAAACTTGAGAAAGTAACTACGCTTGTTTTTTCTTTTTCTTTTGTAAGTTTGCATACCAAAATAGTTATGCCCCAAAGAGAAAGAGACTTTAAACTTCCTCAGAAATCTCATCATCCCAATTTGACAGAAATTGCAGACCATTAACTTACAAGAACTATTAAAGTAAACATAATAGCAAACTACTTCGCTGCACCTTCTAGCTAAGCAAACAACAAAACTTAGATATTTCAGGATTCCTTTTCCTGCTATCCAATTTTCCTACTCACTTTTCTTAAGAAATATATTATCCCATAACTTTCTAGACAACCGAATACTAATTTGTTATCTTAAAACAATTAGCTTGTTTCTCCTAGGTCTGATTGACCCAAATTATTTGTCTGCCCGGCCACCAATCTTGATCCTATTGGTTTCCATCTCATGTTTGATGTTTCTATATATTTATTGTTGGACATCTCTGTCTGCTACAACAACTTAGGCAGCAGCTTACACTTCTCTCTTATACCAGTTTAAATCTTAAAAGAATTTATCTGTACCAAAAATATCCTAGAACCTCCAGACTTTCTAATTCTAACATGTCTAATAAGATACTTTTACGTAACTATGAAGAATATAACATCTCAAAGCAGAGTGGCTGTGGGACAAAGTTACCTAACCTTGTTGCACTATGGGTCTATGATGGAGTGCTATTAGGAACAGTAAACATAGTGGTTATACATTCACAATGTATAGAGCCTATGTTTTGATATGGAAAGATATATATATATATATATATATTTTTAAAAAAAGGATTACTAGTTGAGAATACTTCAAGCAAGACCAGTTTTGAAACCAATCAATTACAGACATCTAAGTAAATGTCCTCACGACGGGATATGAGTAAAATGATATCAAAATCAAGATGATAATTATTTGCTCCTTCCAAAATTGCCCTTGAACTACATCCGTTATTGCAAAACAAATGGATTTGGTATCATATTAAACTGCCAGACGTGGAAGCAAGAATTCTGATTTCTTGAGACATAGATTAGTCACATGTCATAGCAGCATTGATCTCTTCGGACTTCAATTAGTCACATGTGATAACATTAGAATCATGCAATAATTTCAGACAGCAGTCAATTGTAAAAAGTCTAACCTGAATTTCAAGTTGCAAGACAGCAAGTTCACTTTTGAAGTTCACCAACTCATCCTCCTTTATATGCAACTGCACAGACAAGAAATCAAGAAAAACAACGTCAATTTCCAAACTTATTTCTAAAAATAACATGTTAAATAGTGCCTAGTAAAGCATATTCTCTTTATTTGGAAATGAATAAATGCTAACTTCAGCACTCCTAGAAGTTCCACTGGTGTGTTTGTTAAATAGTATACACAAACCTGTCTTTTGAGGAATCGATTTTGTTGATTGGCTTCACTTAGTTTTGTAATGAGCTTTGTTCTTTCAGAATCAGCCAGTAGGGATTTCAACTGATATATAAATGTAACATGAGTTAGTTTTAGGGATCTTAAAAACTAATATGTTAGTCAACAAGATTGTGTTGTATCAAAGTTCAAAACTAATTAAATCGACATCACCAATAATCATTAGTATCAGAACTGCAGGCTAAGAGTCTAAGACCACATAAGAAACAACACAAGATATAATATTGCATCATGCAGTAGTATCGGATGATGCAGATCAAAAAATTAGGAACTAATATGTTACTCCAGAGTTATATTAGGAACCATGAAATCGATGTCAGGGATAGTCATTAGTATTGGAGCTGCAGTTAACTGGTCATTAACATCCTACAAGAGTTATAATATTCCTTCATCTGGTCACTCACATCTACTGAAACAATTCTACTTAAGACAGCATTTGCAAAATATGAAGAAAAAAGAAGTGATAATTTATCTGGAGTGAGAACTTATCGATTTATTCAATAATTCACATAATTTTTTTTTTTTTGAAAGGAGTTCACATAAATTCTTTTTGAGGGAGAAAAAGAAAAAAAAGAAGAAAGAACTCTTGCTTGACACCCACTGTTGTTCTGTCCTTTCACTTCACATTCATGGTAGACCCAGAACAAAGCAGCAATTACAGTAAGTGAAGCACGACTTAGAATCTCTATATAAGAGCAGTTCAAAGAAAATGTAAAAATTGTCATAAAAAAAATGTAAAATTAAGAAACTCTCCTCACCCACAGATACTCAACTCTATCCACATTTTCTACTGTTAAAATCAAATCATTAAAATTGAGTTAATTAACAATGACAATCTTTGTGAGTATCTACGGTATATAGTTAAATACACCTTTGCAATCGTGTCGTGAATATCAGGAAATGCTAACCCATTTTTGATTTAGCAAAAGAGGTCTTTGTTTTCATATAACTTTTCTTTTTTGATTAAAAAAAGTTTAGGTAAGAGGGAGGCTTCCCTACACTACCAGGGCCAGGGCAAACCTACGACCTCAACCCACCAGGACTTACAAAATGACCAGTGTCCCAGCCCAGCCCATTGGTATGGAATTATGCAGGACATTTTCTAGATTGCCCACCAAATGAGCGATTGTTGGTAGCGGGGATCGAACTTGTGTGGGTTTACACCTCAAGTCCGCCCTTGCCAACTGAACCAACTCTCATTGGCAAAAAGTTTAGGTAAGAGGGAGGCTTCAAAACTTGTTTTCATATACTTTGACAGAAGGTTTGAACCATGAAAACAGCATCTGACCAAAACTGGGACATATTTTGTGTCTTGAGCAAGCTTTATCCTCGCAATCAAGGTAATACAAAGTTCTACGGGAAAACAAGCCTAAAAAAATAATAATACACTGATAAGTGAAGAATGATCTAGGACTATGTCAAACTTTAACAACTAAGCTAAGCTGCAAACTGCCCCTTCATTTTCTTCAAGACCAATCAAAATTGTTATGAGTCCACATTGTGAACAACTCAAAGTTCAGACCAAACTTTAAAACTTTTCTGTGTCTACTATAAAATAGCACCATATGAGAATTCTTAATAAGCCAAAGGGCAGCTAGGAATGAGACACGAAGGAAAAAAGGAACTCCATGCATTTGAATGTTGTCAAGGATCTTTTTTTAGTAAATTGTTCTGACCAGTTCCAAGATCCATTACCATAGTTTATTCCAATTTCTAGATTTCATCAAACCACTTTAAAAAGATAGATGGATTAGACAGTGGAGAGTATAAGTATGAACGAAGGATGTCAACTTCTCTTTGTAATTGAATTTACAGTGTACAACACATTAGTGCATGATTATACCTCATTACTTCTTAAAGGTTGAGCAAGAAGCTCCTGCCCTGAATCTTTAAGTTCATCATTGCTACCATAAGCTTCTGCTGGTTCTGATGACGATTCCTCCAAACTAGTGGGAATTGAATATCTTCTCCACAAGACATGATTCAGGGAATGCATCCCGGTGAACACTTGAGAATTTATCAACCTCTGAAAGCCCAACTTTAATTTCCAACTATTCACAGTATATTGAGGTAGGTGGATGTTTTTCCAATCCAATTTTCTTGAATTTTTGCTCGACAACCACAACACTTGTTTGTCAAGGCAACACCTATCCGGACAATCAAAGAAATAAAAATAAAATACACAAAGCTTAACTACAACAGTAATTCGGTGAAATTGGAAAGACTAAAATCGAGATTATGTTAGTATATTCAATAAATGCTAAACTAAGCAGATTTGCAGTTTAAGAGATAAAGATGGAGAATTCATAAGTTCATGCCATGAAAGTTGGTAAAAGTAAAACACTTTTTGCTGAAATGGAGGAATCAACTGGAATTATGTATAAATGTGAAGAAGGCTAACCTCGTACTGCCTATGTCCATGTTTGATAGATTAGAACTCCTGCAAAATAGAGGACAAGAAAAGGGTCACAATCCTAACTCCCACCCACCAATAGTTAATTTACTCCACAACCAAGTTCAACGAAGAATGATCCATCATCATTAAGAAAACCACAACTGGTAAAACCTCCAATATTGTCAGTGGTGGAGAAATTTGTGAATATTGAGCCTCTGTTTATTTAATTTCCTCTCAGATTGAACTAACTATGGTAATAACTTTAACAGCATAATCCAACCCCCCAACACACCACACATCAACTAGGGTTCTTATTCAGAAAATGTTAGATACAAAATTCCAAATACTTTTATTTTCCATATTGATGAACACCCAGAAACAAAAATGGTTCTTTTCCATGAATTGAGATTAAACCCATTAATTCAAACAGAAAATAAAGAGAAGGACTTACTGAGAGATAGTCCCAACTCTCAAAGCAGCTCTGAGAGAGAGAGAGAGAGAGAGAGAGAGAGAGCAGGTGCCTATCGTCTAGTGATGTGGAGCAGCGTAGCCGTGTAGGCCAAACTAAATGAAGGAATATATGAGGCCAATGAAATGATGCCACGTAAAAATATGGCCTTGTTTTTTTTCTTGATCTTTTAATTTAAGCCACGTAATATGAAGCTTCAAGCAGTGGGGGTGCAACCACCGGCCGATAGATTACCCATGGTGGTGTCGCCGCATTCTGCCTGGGGAAACGAAAATATAGACTGTTGGTCTGTTGGAGTTGACAGCACCAAATTTCTCAACTCTTTTTTGATTTGTACCCTTTTTACCCTATGGTTTAAAGCTCTATTTTTTTTTTTTTGGCTGAAGATTAGAGGTGGCAAACGGGCCGTTAAGCACGAACACAGCACGGACCCGGCACGCTTAAAAGTGGCCCGGCACGGCCCAAGCCCGTTAGTGACCCGGCATGACCCGAGCACGTTAGAATAACGGGCTGGGTTGGGCCTAGGAATATTGGCCCGGCCCGGCCCAAGCCCGTAATGGGCCGGGCACGGCCCGAGCACGACATATTGTGGGCCGGCCCGTTACAAACACAAAATTTTATTTTGTTTTTAAAAATATTTAAAACCCACAATGATGAGATTTGAATATTAGACCTCTTTATTTAAAATCTCATGACAATTCCACCAATGTTTTTTTTTCTTATATTGTCAAAATAGTGAAATAAAACATTCTATCCTTGTTTTGACATAAAGTATTTTTTCTAGTCTCATAATAATACAACTATAGAATGAAGGAAAGAATATTATGATACTAAAATCTTCATTATATTAATAAAGATTAATCTCACAATAATATACTACAAGCGATATATTTTGAGTTATTTTTTTCTTTCTTTCTTTCTTTCTTGTAGTGGAATATAAAAAATATTAGAAAACTAATGTTAAAAAGTTAAGATTAAGAAAAATATTGTAGAACTTAATTTATTTTAATTTTCTAAATAGTTAAATAAAATTAATTTTATTTATTCAAATTAAGATTTTTAAATCGTGCTTTATAGTGGGTAGGCACTGAGCACGGCCCGTTTATTGATCCGGCACGAGCACGGTCCGGCACGATATAGGCTCGGGCCATGGGCCGGACCGGGCTTAATGTTTAAGCAAATGGGCCGGCCCAAGCAAGGCACGAAGCACGATTAGGCCCACTTAAAATGGGTTGGGCCGGCCCGTTTGCCACCTCTACTGAAGATTAAAGCTTTAAAGTTATTTCTATATTATCATGTGAATAAAAAAGTTAACCCCTTTTATTGGTTTTAGAAAGTCACTTTTCACACTTCGTATGATTTCATACTATAGTACACATGATGATCCGAATTAATGTTATTAGTTTATATAATAAATGATCCCTTAAGTGCCGATTATGAAATAAATGATCTCTTCCCTGAGAGGGAATGTTTGAGTCAGAGCCTACAAGGATGAGTTCGGTTTTGGGTTCTATTATGAAATTTGTAGTTTGAAGGCCACTTTAGCTCGGAAGAGATGCTCATATAACTCATTTACAAAGACAAGGGAAGCTGTTATATGGCCACTTGGCGCGAGCTTGTTGTAGTTAGTCCTGAAGGGAGAACCTTGCTACTTACTTGCTATATCCCTGCGTCCTTGCACGGCTTGGCTCATTTTCTTTTTCCAACATTGATTCTCTCTATACCAAAAAAAATTATTTACAGTGCTAAACAAGTACATTGATGTCGATCAGAATGGTTCTCTATACATTTCCAGCTTCGGCAAGTAAATTTTCTTTCAATAGCTTCGCCATTATATATAAGTTTTCTGTAATTCCTCTCTCTCTTCATGTTTGTTGTTGATTGGGCGCCTTAGGGTTTCGTTTATGTTTGGCTTGACCAAGGATGCTAGAAAACAGTCCCTTTTGCTGGTGCGTGGCGTGCCAACACTGTGCGGTGTGAATCGTCTGGGGTGTTCCGGACCTGACTTCTTGCTCAAGCTTACGGATGAGGAGAGCACCAACCTCATCACAAGGTTCTTCTTTTACCTTAATAGAATAAGGACTTTGGTGTCATCTCTATTGTCAGAGAATCTATACTCAACGTTGTAGGTTGAGCAGAGCAATCACTGGGAAAATGGAGAAAGCTTAAAGTTTTCTAAGGCGGTCCTTAGCTTCTCATCGTTAAGGTGATCCTTGACTATCTTTGGGTTCAACGAAATTTAAGGATTCTCTCCGAGGGAAACTATCTATATAGATGTAGTTGTCTCCTTTTTGCCCTAGAACCCTTGTATTTATACCTATGGGCTTTGCAATTCCTTGCAACAGAATGATTATTGAATGATTGATTCCTAATTAATCTTGCCTACTTGAGTTGCATAAGGGCTCGTTTTCCTCATCAACCTTGGGTTGGGCGAAGCTGTAACCCAATACCAATAGTAAGTCTATTTTGGGCCGCAAGTATCGGCCTAGTGAACTGAATACGTACTCTTAAGTCTCCATCCAAAATACTTTTGGGCTCAAACAATTTGCTACTGATTCCAAGTTTCTCTAGTGTAATACTCTCTTGTTTTGTGATAAGGTGAGACCATTATTTTGTAATCTTTTGATTAGAGCATATGCACGTAATACCTGAAGATTGCTTAGTTCTTTTCCGAATTGTCCTCCCTCTTTCAGTTTTTTTTTTTTTTTTATCTCTTCTAATAATTATTGAAAGTATAGAAGGAGATTATGAGATGAGAAACCAAATGCAATGTTGAAGGAGAAGTGTAGCCAAGACGAGACTGTACTAGAAGCATAGGAAATAGAAAGTAAAAATAAGGGGCTGGCATTTACATTGTTGAAAGACATATATGATTGTATTTCAAAGATGCAAAAAGCATGATAAGCTTTCAGAATAGTAAACCGACCCATTTGCCCCAACTCATGTTACTTCTTAATGGCCAATCCATCCATGAGACCATGACGAAAAAAGATAAAGAGAAAAATTCAGTTACCGTCTCCAAACTATTTTGCCAAGGCCAATTTGATACCCAAACTCTCAAAAGTATCAATGTGATACCCAAATACCTAAATTGGTATCAACGTGATACTTCCGTCCAAAATTTCTGATGGCGCCGTCTGTTTGTTGACGTGGCAAGCACGTGGGTCCCAAAAAAAAATTACATGACCAATTTACCCTTTTTCATTTTTGCGAAAAATTCATCTACCGTCCCCAAACTATTTTGCCAAGGCCAATTTGATACTCAAACTCTCAAAAGTATCAATGTGATACTGTAACGCCCCAAGCTGCACCTCCCAAGCTTAAGCACGTTACAGTGCCGTGAGTCTCTAAAACATAAACCGAACGCTCGATTTACATCATAGAGAACCGCTAGCACAAGCTACAAATATTTTTGTTTGAAAAACTTTTTGTAAATCACAGCGGAAGCTACAAATATTTTTGAGGTGAAAACTTGAATTGCTAAAATCTATTTCGTTCGTCCAGAACTTAGATAAAGGCTAACACGAGGTACAGATTTCAATGAAAGAGAATTCAACTGAATTTAACACGAGGTTTGATAACAACAAGCTCTGAAACATTAATTTCAAGAAATAGAATGCACAACAAACTGCAAACGAGGATTTACCGAACTTGTCCGCACACCCAGCTCCGTCCGCTACTGTCCAGTCCCCAATGCACAGTACCTGCATCCAAACTGTTGTAGGGGTGAGCTTTCGTCCTCGCTGCTTACTAGAAACTCTAACTCGACCAGGTTTGAAATGTTTGGAGCTCCAGTATGAAAACATGCTTAAACCAAGTATTTAAAAGGAACGACAAACTTTAATGTTTTTCAACTTGAAAACTGATGCATGATGCTTAAATAAATACCGCGCCAAATCCAAGTTTTACCTGATGACCGGTCCCATAAACCCACTACATGACCTTACCTTAATTTAATTTATCACCAGATAAGCGTAGCGAGAGCGTCCACTACCTAGCTACACATACGTACCAGGTCCGTGATTGCAAATACTCAGATGACCAGCATAACTAACCCTCCGGAGGTTTAGGGAATCGAACCCAAGGAAGTTAGTGCCTCTTTCGCTCTCAAGCTATCACATTTCTCATGATTTGGTTAGTATGCATTGCATTTTAACATAACTAAACCATACCACTTAACATGTATCGCTTGAATAACAAAATATAAGAAAACCACTGACCGAGGAGAGTCCTAAATCCCTTACCTGGATTCCGATGCTTGCTCATACGTACTCCGAGAGTCGCGAACCTTCTGTTCCTCGGGTAACTGGAGTCCTAGATTCTGATATTTAGACAGTTAAAACCTCATTGAACTAATAATTGAAATTTCGACGATTACAAATCGTACGAGCCAACTTTTCCTAGTTTGACCAGGAGTTGACCATGGTTTGACCAGGATTGACCATTTTGACCATTGCTTGACCAATCGAGATTGGTTCGATAATTAACCCAAATTACCGAACATTCGCTTGAAGTTTACAATATCGACCAAATATATACTAAGTGCACCCGATTTACTAAGGCCACCCAATATATATAATTTCTTTTCTTTATTTATTATAAAACCGTAAAATACGCAAGCAAACCAATAACGATTTTTCCAACAAACGATCTCACATTTACTTAACAGTTTTATCTCATAGTAATTCGATAGAATTTACTATGGACACCCAATTTTTTCCATTTCCAAATATTTCACAACCATTTCGAATAACCTGCTTTAGCACACTAACAAAACCTTAACTTGCAAAACCAGAAACAATCACAAATTACCAAACTATACAACCTCATCAACAACTGTGACACTTGGTAAAAATCAAACATATACCCGAGAAATTTGATCTCCATCACAACACCACAATCACCCAAACTAATGGAATGTGCAGGACAACAGGATTTAAATTTCAATGAAATCAGACCAATCTCATCATCAGCTACCTTTTGCTTCTTACTTGGTGGCGGTGAAGGACGACGCTTGTTAAGGCTTTTGACATGAGGAAACAGAGGGCTTGGGAAGAACGTTGAAAACCCCATTGATGAAGATTGCCCAAGATTTCTATAGGAAATTTGATTTCTTGAGACTCGGATCTAATAGAGCTGATCTTGCGAATATATAATTCTAAAGAGAAGTTTGATGAGCACAAGCAGAAAACTCACCCAGCACGGAGGCTTGTCCGAACAGAACTAGAGAAAGGTTTTATTTACAGGTTGAAAAAGGCTAGAGCTATATTTATTTTCAAGGAAAGAACCAAAAGGCTCATTGAGTAGGTAATGATAAAAACAGTACCATATTTTCATATTTCCATTTTTACCCTTTTTACCTGTAATTACCTTTTAACTTTTGCCGCTATAACTTTACTTTAACCTTTTTACTTTATCGCTTTATTTTTACTGCTATATATATATATACATATATACAGTCCTTCTATGGTGTGGACGTCCGTACCAAAGCTTCGGTACAGATTTCCGGTTTTCACTAACTTTTCGATGACATTTTAACCGTTCAGTTTTTAGGTCCTAATGTATAGATCACCTCTGTAAAATTTCAGCTAAATCGGTGATCGTTAAGCATCCAAAACTGCAATTTACAACAATGGACATGAACGGTTCCGGTTTGACAGATTCGGTTCGTTCGTGTAAATTGCAGTTTTGGATGCCTTAACGATCACCGATTTGGCTGAAATTTTACAGAGATGATCTATACATTAGGATCTAAAAACTGAATGATTAAGATATGAAAATGTGATCGAAAAGTGAGTGAAAACTAGAAATGGGTACCGAAGCTTCGGTAATGACGCCTGCACCTGAGAAAAATCATATATATACACACAGACACACACACACGGAGCGTGGTGGGTTCATATTTTAAATTATGATTTTAAGCATTTATTACTGTTAGAATCCATCTTCTATATTTGAAAGTAAACAGTTAATTTTCATTATTTATAATTTCTAACGTTAGTAGATCGAGGCGAGATTGCTGTGCTGTGACGGGAAGCACTTCTAATATGGTTGTGAGGGAAAGCACTTCTGATTCTACCATGAGGGAAAGTAACTAAGTGTTTGGTAGAAAAAATTTAGAAGTGCTATAAGAATGAAAGTAAATTCTAAATATTTGGTAAATTGTAAATAAAAAATATTGTGACTTGGTATAATTGCGAAAAGGGTCATAATAGTTTAAACATGTTTTACTCTCTCTTTTATGTAACCATTTCAATGCATTTAATCATCCAAGGAGAACCCAACATCATTTAACTTGGAATTTAACCACAACCAAGCATCATTTTTGTCTTGTTGTCCAGAAGAACACAGATTAGTTGACTCGTTCCTCGACCCATGAACCCGTGAGCGTAACCCCGAAGATTTATACACCATCCGGCCACTTCCGGTATCGAGCAGGTAGTTGAAGATTCGCGTCATCATCGCTGATCTTTCTTCGACGTCCAACTCTAAGTTTTGGTATAATGGGATTTCAATTTCACTTCATGTTTGGAGAAGTTGGTATTTGAGGTTGTTCGGCCAATTTCAATTTCAATTCTGATTTGATCTTAATGCATGTGTATTAATTAATAGTCTCGATGTTTGGTTGTGGTTAAATTCCAAGTTTTGTGAAGTTGGAAGAGATTAGGTTATCTTGGTTGATTAAGAACAAAGAGTCTGCTACTTTGGTTGGTTTTGTTGAAGGCTTGAATTAGACAACGTAGCCCTACTGAAATCAGAAGAAGAACATGTATCAATTTTAGACAGGACATTTGATGTAAATTTTTGATAACATGAAGGATAATTTCTATAGTTTGTAAAGTTTCATTTAATCTTCGACTTCCTTCATTTGGTTTCCGCAAAAGCGGAAACGAGAAGCTACTCCAAGCTGCTTCTGATTGTCTCCTCTGACAAGAAGCGCTTCTACTCAAAAGCACAAATTTTGATGTTTACCAAACAGTCTCAGTTCTCGCCAGAAGCGCTTTTGGGCCAAAAGCGCTTTTGGACCAAAAGCAGGTTTCAAAAGCAATGCCAAACTAAGGTCAAGTTGAGTTGCTTTTTGCCTGCAAAGACACTAGTAAATCGCAACTCGAACAAGAAAAGTTAAGAGCACTAAAATATTTTAGATGAAGACTTAGTAGAAAAACTCTCTATTAGATCCGTTCTAAATGGTATCAGAGCCTATTTTGTTAAAAAACATGTAAAGAAAAAGCTTATGCCCCAGAGTTGGCTCTTCTTAACCAGCAAAAGAGAATCCAAACATAAGAATTACCAACCCTTTTGTATTAAAAAAAAGGAAGTGAGAAGCGGTAAGTGTGCTTCCACACAAGGCATATTCAAGAAAATCAATACTCCATTGAATATGTATAGAGTTTTAAATACTCTATACGACGAACATATTCATCTCCAAAGAGGGATTGGAGTAGAAGAGCTTGATCATGCAAGACCAAACTTAATTGAATACATAGATCATCTATCTAGGAACAAGAGTTATGAAAAGGTCACCGAACAACTCAAGTGAATTAATCTAAGGATTAATCGACTCGAAGAAATAAATTCCAGAGTAGCAGAGGTTGAAGTCAAGCTAGATTATTTGAAAGAAAAACAATATCTTTCTGAAATTGAAAAGAAGTTAGTAAGAATTGAGAATCTTGCTAACCACATCCATCAACAAGTAGTTGAATTAAGAACCACTCAAGAAAGCTTGAGAAAACTTTTAGAAATTCTCAGATCTAGGATAAGATGAATCAGAGTGTGGATCTGAAAGTAAGAAAGGTAGATTAAAAAGCGTTAAACTTTTATCATCCTACCGAGAAGCTTGTTGAAAATGTAGAAAATATAATCCATCAGCTAAACTATAATTTCCACCTACAACTTTTGCTATATCTAGTCTATGAGAAGCTATATCTTCGTTGTTGTCAATCACAATTTCACCATTAGAAGCTTTATTTAAAACCGACGCTCTAATCCTCAATGCCTCTCTTTCACTTATTTTCTTCCACAAAAGAGCTAAAACCACTTGCTAAATCATATCATGGTGATTAACCAATTTGAGTCGCACTAAATTTCCGGATGAAGATTTGTATGGGATTTAAGTAGTGAATTTAAGAGACTCCATTTTGAAACAATTGAGAAAAGTTTAGAGAGCCCAGATACCAATATGATATTTTTTAAACTTGAGGTACGAAAGTTATTAGTAGTCGATAGCTCAGATATTGTTTGTGAATTTTTCCCCAATTTAATAGGGTACGATGGGAAAAAATCCCTAAAAGTAAGGTAAATAGACAAAATACAAAAGTCAACGCGTCCTATATGTTGACGTCGCAGCGATATGAGCGATGAGCTGCCAATTGTGTAGAAAATGCTTAACTTCTGCTTTAGATTTTTCTCTGCAATTCCTTTGTACTCTCTCTCTCTCTCTCTCTCTCTCTCTCTCTGATTTTTCTGGTAAGTACCCTAACAGAGATGGCGTCAACCTCTTCTCGTCGTCGATGGAAATACGATGTGTTCCTAAGTTTCAGAGGGGCAGATACGCGCAAGGGTTTTACAGAGTATCTGTATTCTGAACTAATTCAGAAAGGAATTCTCACCTTTCGGGATGACTCAGAGCTTGAGAAAGGAAAATCCATTAGACCTGAACTTTTAGCTGCAATTGAGGAGTCTAGATCTGCGATTGTCATTCTCTCACGGAGATATGCTTCTTCGTCATGGTGCTTGGATGAACTCGTCAAGATTATTCAATGCATGAAAGAGATGGGCCAACAAGTATTCCCCGTCTTCTACGGCGTGGATCCTTCTGATGTGCGGCACCAAAGGGGAAGTTTTGAGCTCATCAAATGGGAACGCCAAGTAGATGTGGAAGTAAGGGAACATGAAGAAGTTTATGGGAAGAACGAGGACAGACTATATGCCTGGAGAGCTGCTCTGGCAGAGGTGGCCAATCTTTCTGGCTGGGTTTTAAAAAATTTTCGGTAAGTCTCCTTCCTCCATACTACTCATACCTTAATGTGTTTCCTTGCTAATCGAACTATTCTTTTGAAATTGAACTATTCTTTATAATTTAAATTGGGATTTTTCTGATTGAGGGATGGATACGAATGGAGAGTAATGAACATCCAGTAATATTGCCAAATGCTAAATATTGTTTTTGCCCGTTATGTTACATTGCTAAATTTCTAACTCAGAGTTTTATCAGATATGATCCAAATATAATTAACGAAATTGTTAATCATATACAAAAGAAGTCCGTGTATACATCTTCAAGTGTTCACAAGGGCTTCATAGGAATGGATTCCCGAGTTGGTGATCTATTAAGCAATTACATATGTCCGCAGCTTGTTGGGGTGCGTTTTATAGGGATCCATGGCATGCGGGGCATAGGTAAGACAACAGTTGCTCGAGCTATCCATGATCAAATTTGTCAGGATTTTGACCGAACCTGCTTTCTTCCCAATGTTAGAGAAATGTCTAAAAAAAATGGCCTAGTTTCTCTTCAAGAAAAACTTCTTTCCAGAACCCTGATGGCAAAAATTGAAAATATAGAGGATGAATATACAGGAGCTGCTATGATAGAAAGGCGGTTGTGTAGAAAAAAGGTGCTTGTTGTTATTGATGATGTGGATAAGTTGACACATTTAGAGAAATTGGCTGGAAGTCGCAACTGGTTTGGTCCAGGGAGTAGAATCATCATAACCACCACAGATGTTCAGTTGTTAAAGGCACATGATGTTGATTCTACATACAAGGTTAACGGGTTAAACTGTGATGAAGCACTTCAACTTTTGAGTCTGAAGGCTTTTAAGAAATGTCCCCCACCAGAAGATTATTTGCATCTGTGCTACGATATTATAGGGTATGCTAAGGGGCTTCCGTTGGCTCTTGTGGTTTTAGGTTCTTTTCTATTTGCTAGAAGCGCTGATGAATGGGCAAGTGCAATAGATAGGCTAAAGAACACACCAAATGAAGACATTATTGACGTGCTTCGGATTAGTTTTGATGGACTGCCTAAAAAAGAGAAAGAAATATTCCTACATATTGCTTGCTTTTACAAGGGGAAGGATAAGGATCGTGTGACACAAATACTAGATTATTGCCAGCTAAACCCTGTCATTGGTTTGAGTGTTCTTGCTGATAGATCTCTTATAACTATCTCCAACAACGAACTGTCGATGCATGATTTGCTACAAGAATTGGGCTGGGAAATTGTTCGTGAACAGTCTCCTACAGATCCAGGCAAACGTAGTAGATTATGGTCTCATGAAGACATCAACAATGTGTTGAAGAGAAATAAGGTAAGAGTTTGATAATGAAAAAAAAGATAAGCATGTTATTATTTGTGTTCTGCACTTCAATTATTGTGTAGAAAAAAAAAAAAGAGGCAGATTTACTTGTAATCTGCTTATGTCTTGGTATTCTTTGTGTTCTGCACTTAAGTTGTTATTCTTGTTTTTCATTATCAGGGAACAGATTCAATCCAAGGCATGGTAATGGAGTTGACTGAATTACAAGTGGCTCATTGGAAGCCAGAAGCCTTTTCAAATTTGTCTCAACTTAGTCTTCTCCAGATTCGTAATGTGGACCTTCCGGAAGGCCTCACTTGTCTTTCTAATTCCTTGAGACTCCTTGAATGGATTGGGTATCCCTTAAGATCTCTCCCACAAAATTTTGAAGCAGATGAACTAATTGAACTTAACTTGTGCCACAGCAACATTAAACAGCTTTGGAAGGGAACAAAGGTATGGCTGTTAGTTAATAGTCTACTTGTTTATCTCTATGAAGCAAATTGTCTGTTCTTCTGTGTGGTCGCTCACTTTTTCGATTTTATGAGCAGAATTTCGACAAGTTGAAGTTCATCAAACTCTGCCATTCTCAAAACATTGTGGAGACCCCAGACCTCACAGGCGTTCAGAATCTTGAGAGTTTAGACCTTGAAGGATGTGAGAATTTGGTGAGAGTCCATCAATCCCTTGGATTTCTCAAAAAGCTTATTGTCCTGAATCTTAAAGACTGCAAAAGTCTCGTGAGTCTGCCAAGTAGAATTGAAATGGAATCTCTTGAAACTTTAATTCTTTCTAACTGCTCAAAAGTTAAGAAGATTCCCAAGTTTGTTGGAAATATGGAACGTTTGTTGGTGCTTTGTCTTGATGAGACTGCTATTGAGGAACTGCCTGTTTCAATTGAACGGCTGACTGGCCTTGTGTCATTGAATCTAAGCGACTGCAGAAATCTTGTTTGTCTTCCAAGTGCCATCAATAAGTTGAAGTCTGTTGAAAATCTTAATCTTTCTGGATGCTTGAAACTCGGCAAACATCAGGTAAATGTGGGGGAGATGGACTGTCTTGAGGAAACTGATGTGAGTAATAGGTTTGCAATAGAAAGGCGATCTACTCGTGATCGCAGAAAATATGTGAGAGGTTCAATCTTTCATGGATGCAAAGTAGTTTGGCGATCTTTAAAAAAGTTCTTGCCTTCTGGATTGGTGCAAAAAGTGAATACAGAGCCAAAGAGTTTCCACTTGCCTATATCACAAAAAGTGAATACAGAGCCAATGAGTTTCCGCTTGCCTATATCTGGTCTCTGCAATTTAACATATCTGAACCTGAGTAATTGCAATCTTGGTGAAGGAGCATTTGCCAATGAATTTGGTTACTTTCCCTCTTTGGTGACCTTGAATCTAAGTGGAAACAATTTTGTTCGTCTTCCTTCAGGCATTGGATTGCTTTCTAAGCTTGAGAACTTTAACTTGGAGAATTGCAAGAGACTTCAAGAGTTGTCAGACCTTCCATCAAACAGTGTACTAGATTTAAGGGCAGATGGTTGTACTTCACTGAAATACTTGTTTGATGCATCAAATTTGAACAGATTAAGCAAATCATATTTCAATTTCATCAATTGCTTCAATCTAAATGGCAATCAAGGATGCAATAACATAGCATTCGAAATGCTGAAGACATTCATGTATCAGGTATTGTGTGTGTGCACGCGCGCGCGCATGTTTGCGTTTCTGCTCATATAATTATAGGTATTAATCAACTAACAACCTATCTTTTCTTGCACAGGGAATCCCTAATAACAGGGAAACTTTTCAAATGGTAATTCCTGGAAGTAATATTGCTGAGTGGTTCAGCCATCGGAGTGTTGGGTGTTCCGTAAGTGTATCTCTACCTGCACGTTGGAATGAAAGTCGGTTATTGGGATTTGCTTTGTGTGCTGTTTTTGTACTCCATGAGCACCATCATGTGGATGAGCTCTATATAGATGAATTCAAGACTTTTAATGCAACACATCATCTTGTATGTTGCCTGAAGCTCGATGGAAGAGAATTGGAAGTGTATGGCAGACAGCCTGCATTTCGCTTTAGTGAAGAATTTTGCCAGGTTGAGTCAGATCACCTGTGGCTGTTCTATGTATCTCGTGATAAATACTTTGGTACAGAGTGGTGGCATAACAGTTGCAGTCAGGTTGAGTTCTTGTTCGAAACCAGAGGGCCAGGTCTGAAGGTGAAGGAGTGTGGAGTCCGTCTTATGTATGGGCAAGATGTGCAAGAGTTGAACCAAACAACCACTCAATCAAGCAGTGGGATGTCTCCTTATGAGGATATATTGATTGGTTTTGACATTCCAGTTGCAGGAGAAACCAGTGGCACTGGTAGCAGAACTTGCATGCTTGAAGAATTGTAGGACTGGCAGAAATATAGGGGATCTACCACTGGCCACTCTGAAAGACCACAATTAAGGACTTTCTGATCCCATGGTTGGAAACGAGTTGCAGATCATGAATTTCTGCAGTAATTACTTTCTGGAGTTCTCTTGCCTTCATCTTTTACAGTTAGGTGAGTCTTGATCACTCTAGGTTTGATGTTTTTGCCTAGTTATTAGTAGACTCCCCAAGTTATTTCCAAATGACACTATAATATTGCTTGCATAACCGATATCTGTAGTTAGTTTGATAGGAAAAGCATATAAAGCTTCTCATATTGATTATAGTCTATAAGCTATCAATACACTTGTAGGCTTGCACCATTAGTATTATACTTTTATACCGTGTATTCATTTAGAATGGTGTGCAGTTACAGAGACTTTTAAGTAACCTTGCATTGCATTCTTGCAATTTGTATGAAATTATGTGGCTCCCCTAGAAAATGATGAGCTGGCCTTTTACAGCAAACCAACAAAATGTACGGATGCTAAATTTCCTTTGGAAGTCCATCCTTGTACCATTGGACACATTTTTTGCAATTTTCTGGTACAGAGTTTTGCCATCTTATGTTGCCATTAGCCATCGATTCTAGAGTCCATAAGAATGCATTGATTGCACCAACTGCCTGTTGTGTGGATCTAAATAACCAATGGCATTGGGTTTTTCTGGATAAAATGTCTATCTGGGCCATCTAAAATAGCAGGCTTGGGGAAAATAGAAAGAATTGTTACTCTTGGATTTCATACATTATCATGTCAAGAAATGTTAAAATTATAGTCACTTAATTTGTATCATTCTATGTAAGGATACGTTATCTTGTTTCCCAATTGGGTTACTTGTGATGTTAATCCAACTTGTTTACTGTTTGGGGTAGAAAGTAAAGTCATTTATGAATTCATTTCAAGTACTGATGAATCCAACTGCACTAACTTCGTGTTCGGTTCCAGTCATGGAGTTCATAACTTAACAAATACCAAAATATAAAAGGAAATTTGGCAATCGGCCAGAGCTTTTCTGCTGGAAGCAATTTGGTATATTACTGTTTCCCTTTATCTTACACAGTATCTGGACATAGCTGATAAACTTCTTGGATTATTCATGCATATAATTGTCTGCTGTTTGTAAAAGTAAACTCCCTTAAGTATGGTAGCTTCCAGATAATTTAGGAACTCAGCGTTTATACTCTTGCAAGATACAATGGTCATGGCGACAGTGAATTCAGATACTCACAATTTCGGTTATACATTTTCTAAACAAAATGTTGCATGTATTTTAGATTGATTCAAGATACAATAAGAATAGAAATTTATATTTAAATAATCTTACTCGTTTGCCGTGAACCATAGCCACCAAGTATGTTTTCCTGTGACGGTATCTCTGCAATCGATGAACCAACTCATTATCAATTTTATGCTACTCTGTCTCTACTCTCTAGTATAGGTTTCTAATTGAGGCATTGTTATGTTATATGTACTCGTACGTGTACTATAATGAGTTTATAATTATTTATCGTTCCTTTGTTAACACTATGATAATTATTGAAAAAACTCTGCAGCGACACTGCTAGCTAGGGATATATAGATCTGTAGCTGGGTTATTATTCATTCTGGCATCTTGCACCCATATAAGTTTGCATCATCAATCTCCATATGATAAAATCAGTGTGCCACAGCCAAAATAGCACAGTTTAGTCATTTTTCCATGGCTCAACAACTTTTATTAGACCTTAAATCATCAAGAATATCTTTTACATAGTTGCAAAAAAAATCTGTAATCCTTGTTCCAGAAAGTATTTTATTCAAGTCAAGGAATTAAATTATTTCTTGCTTTTTACTGTTAAATTTTTTCTTTATTATGGTACTTATTCATTTTGTGTTTAACTTCGACAGCTTGGAAACTGTTGCACTGGGCTGAACATACATATAGAGAAATGGTACATGTTCTTTGTTCAAGTTCTTGTATTCATTCATTTCTTTTAGTCCCTGGTTAATATTTAGGTTCTCACTCTTCAATTTGAAATTTACTATATTGTTGTGATTAAAGGATATTCTAATAGTAATGAGAAACTAAAATAAATGATTATTTGTGGAGTTATGGCAATGACATGCTTAATGACACCGTTTTGTGAATTGTAGTGTGTTGGCAATTTATGAGGTTGATTGAATGTAATGAAAACCAGGACTTTTAGGGTGAAGGTGGGTATTCAGTGCTTGCAGGGAGATTTCATAATAGGCATTGTTTGGCCCTTGTTGGCTTTGGTATCTTTTAAATTTAAATTGCCTTTTCTTCTGAATGTGGACTGGAGGTAGCGTTCCTTGGCTCTTTCGTATGAGGTCTGCCTAGCTATATTTGTTAATTGTATTGCTGGTTCACTCTGGTTATAATGCTTGAATGAACCCTTATTGGACAAAATTCTTGTGCTTTATGTTTGTAAATATTCTAGTAGTTGCAAGTTCATGTACTTCTTTATTTCTCACTTATGTTTATATATCCTGTTAAGGGTGGAATACATCTCGGGTAGATGGTGATGATGTTGACTGGGATACTGATGATGAGCTTGAGATTGAAAACTTCACTTTATCTTCTTCAGCTGATCCAGGCTATGGGGAGGTAAACCTTATATCTGACGCACAGATTTATATTTCTCTGGAGATTGATGATATGAATCTATTATGTGATAAGTTCATTGGGGCAGATGAAATACTGGCTTGCAACAGATTTGAAGAAGGGGCAGAGTTGTTCTGAATAGATGTTGCCCATAATCCAAATGATACAGAGGAGTCCATTTGGTGCTTTCTCTGTGAAGCTCAATTATATGGAATTAAGGAAGCAAGGGTACGGTTTCTTGAGACAAGTTATTGATACCAAGATAAGGGCTTTGTAGCTTTAAACTTCAAACATGTCTTTTAGTGTCTATAGGGTCCTAACCGAGTATCTTTAAGAGGGGATTGTTGTTAAGAGATGTTAAGAATGCATTTATCTTTCATGTTTTTATGTTGAACCATGAACTGCTGAATTTGCAGCTTTTGTGTGTGTAATTCAATATTCCAGGTTAGTGTCAACATTTGTGGCTGAATTTTTTTTCCTTCTTCTGTTAGGAAGTTCAAGCCCCACCGAGCTTGTAATCCTGGATCCGCCCCTGGGCTTGCTTTGTACGTTATCAACTGTGCATAGTGTTTCTTCATTGAATATTCTTTAAAATTCTGCATCTAATTAACTAGTACAAATGCATATGGATGATATTCAGGTTTCTTCCATTTTTTTTTATAGATATTTGAGCATTCCAAGCTACAAGTAACTGAATTGGATATGACTATGGCTCATTAGGTGTCCTAACAAAGTTTCTTATCTGTAGGTTATTGGCTTTTTTCTTTTTATTCTTTTTCCCTGAAAAGCGGTGATTGAATATCTCAAATATCAAAGATGTATGCTTTAGTGCTTTTGCTTCCAGAAAATTTAGTTATCCACCTTTTTGGTTTTAGCTGAAAGATTTCAAAATTCACGCTGGCATCCTATAATCTCATGCTATGGTTCAAAGTTTAGCTGAGACTACATGAGTGGAATTAAGGTATGGGAAGGTTGGATCCCAAGTTGAATTAGAAGTATTGCATTCTATTCTACGTAACCACTGTAGCACTCTATGGAATTCATAATTATTACTTTCTTTTCCCCATCATTGTTTGTACAGTGCCTTGTTGCTGTTCAGCTAATTGCATTTGACTAACTTGGTTTCCCTGAGCACACTATCATCCTCTTTTGTCTAGTTACTTTTCATGACGTCAATGAACTTGCAAACATACACAGTTAATGTGTATGCACAAAAGTATACATGTATGACACTTGGATGGTTATATAATCATATATATAGTATTCTCAACATGCAATTCCTTTTTATCTTCCTACAGGCTAGCTCATCATCAGGACCTTCCCAAACCAAAGTTTCTGATCATTTTGTCAGCATGGGGTTTTCTCATAATATGGTTGCCAAAGCCATCCAAGAATATGGTATGAGCACTAAACCATTTCATTCCAGTGCTAGTTTTCACTTGGAATGCTTCAGTTTAACCCTGTCCCCATTTAATACACTGGTTTGATGGAATATCCAGGGCTTGAAGATGCAGGTTCAATTCTTGAAACCCTCCTCTTATATAACGTGAGTATTAACTCGACTTCATTTGCCAATGCTTTCTTTGATGAAGATAACTTCAAAAAGTGAGCTTGGTTGTGTCTGATGTGTTGTTCATAATTACAGTTTTAGCTTCTGTCAAACTTATCTTGCATGTAATGCGCGTTCATGAATTTAAGTGTTCAAATTTTTGTGTTTGCCTATGGTATATTGGACTAGGTCAGTACACAATTAATCTGGGGAGTTTAACCATTTATTTTGTATTCATTCATTGTCAAAGCTGTATTGCATGGTAACGTGTATCCAGGAATAATAATCATGCATGATTGTTTTAGGCAGCCTGTTAGTCCTTAGATACTACTTTAGCTAGTCTTCTTTTGATTACAGGTATCTGGTTGTCTGCATCATATATTTCTACAACATTTAAGCCTAATTTTCATATCGTATCACTAATTGTTTCGTCATGCAAATATTGATATTGTTTTCTCTAAAAATCTTATAATCCACATGTTTTCATTTCCACTAAATGGAAGCACTACTCTTGCTTTTGCTTTAATGTCCAGCATTGTGCCATCTTCCATCTTTCTTACCTATCCTTGAAAATTCAAAATGAAATTGATGGGGATAACAAGAACCAAAAAAAAAAAAAAAAAAATTTAGACTGGCAGCGAAATTCCTGGATAAGATTTCTAAAGTAAGCGATGGTGTTCAATTTACATTGTGTTGTGAGTGCATAATCAGCTGCTATCTTGTTAGATTGTTAGCCAATTGTTCAGATTCATCTGTCATTTCATGGTAGTATAATGGACATATTTATTGTTTTTGCAAGGTGAGTTGGTCCCAGTTATACTGGGTCTCCCCATACTCGAAGAATATAAGTTGTCGATGACTTGCAATAAAAAGAAGATTTTACATTCTTCTGCTTTTTTGCTATTATTTTGCAGGCTCTTGAAAGTAGTCCTCAGGAGCAACATTCTCTGCTAGAGCTGCATTCTCCTTCAGAACAGTGCTCTCCTCAAGAACAGCAACAAATCGACTCGGATCTCTTTTCTTCAGATTATGATGGGAGCTTTCTAGATGGTTTTTCTGATCTCGATAGCTCTGATGACGAGGTAGTTAATGTCTTGAATACTGCAGATGCCATTGGCCCTTTTTAATAAGAATCTCTATCCTCCACGCCACATGATATTATATTGTTTTGCAATCTTGATGGGAACTTCCTCATCATTCTATAGGCTAGTACATCAATTTACATGGGATTATTGGTTCATGGCAATGCCACTTCACTTGCGTGTTATATGTGGACTTCACAGAAATTAATCAACTATTTTTGCAGGTAACCATCGATCCTACATCTGAGGCGGAGACAGAGACAGACAAACCTTATGTCCTTGGTTAAAATGGGGTACAATGAATTGGAGGCTTGATTGGCAATAGAAAGATGCGGTATAACTTTATTTCTTTGTGAATTCTCATGTACAGATTTTTCTCTATGCTTTAATTCTTTTTGACGATTGTCTTGGCATTCTGTAAACTGCTATTTACTTATTTACTTGCTTTAGGTATATGCTCATCTTTAGATCCAAACCAAACTCCAGAAGTATAACTAGAACAACTTCGTTTAGGTCTAAAAATCTAATTTCATCTTCAACACATCCAAAAAATATATTGGTTCCTTTCTGGGTAGTCAGGAATCAGGATCACAATCACGTAACTGGAACTGTATAGCAGGAGAATCTCGTGGAACTAGGCTACAATGGTTTTGATAGCATAAAAAAGGCCAGTGATTTTGGGGCCACAAAACTCCTTCCTAATATTATCTGTTGTTTAGTGGGAAATCCAACCAGGTTTACTAGTTTTTTTGACATGGACAATAAGCCACTTTCTGCTAGTTCAGTCAGTTGGTGATACCATCCATCCTCAGTCTCTTTTTCAATTCTATATATGTTGCTACCTGTCTCTTTTACTTGCTCCTGTTTTTCTTATTCAAATATTGCTGGTGTTGATTTGACTGATTTCATATCAGCCTGCTCAAATTTCAATGGCAAAAGATGGCCATCTTCCCCTTGAAGAGATGGTATTGTTTGTCCTTGCTGATATTCAATGTTAATTTCTGGACTAAGAATCAGTTTATCTACACATTCCATGTCTGGTAGATTTTGACGGCTGGTTCAACTTTTGGTCATTTAAGTCATTTCATGGCATTTTGGGGCCCACGTGCTTACCACGTTACACATTTAACTAAGTTGTCAGCGAAATCTGACGGAAGTATCTCATTGATAGCAAAATATGAGTTCATGTATCACATTGGTAGCACTGAGAGTTCGGATATCAACTTAGCCGATGCACAAGAGTTGAGGCACTGATGATGTATTTTTCTCATAATAATAAACTATAGTTGAGTATTTCTACTTCTGCAAGTTCAAAGGAAATTGGCCAAAGGAAATCAAAATCTCCACCTAAAAGCAGCGTCAAAACCCCAATTTTCCAACTCTCAATCAAAACTCGAACTCAAGTATAGAAGCATGTAGAGCTCGACGAACTGATCAAGTTTTATGCCTGAATTGAAACAAGATATCATCGGAAAATCTGCAGAAAATTGCCGGAAAACCATTGCAGCCTTCGAGCTTCGTTTCTTCATCTTAGGTCGTTTTTTTAATAGAAGAAGAGCGCAGGGAGGTAGGCGACATCGAGACGAAGTTGTCGACACCGGTGATATGCCGTAAAAATGGTCGGATGCTTGAGGAACTTCTTGCAAAACCGTCGTTTATTCTCTCATTCGATTCTCTCTCACCATAGCTTTTCTGGAGAAACAAATACCACAGAGATGTGAGGGACGACGAGGCGATTCTAACGTCGGTGGTCCGCCATCTAAGATGGTCGGACGGTGGAGAGATGGCCGAGTCGACGTCGCAGCTATTCGGGTCGGCAGAGACTCGGTCTTGGTCTTCTCTTTTGTCACTAATCTATCAAAGTATCAATGGATGAACAAAATTAGTTTTAGATGGAAGTGAATTGGTGTCCGGCGAAGACTGGGGTTTTGATGAACAGAGGAGCTATTAGCAAATGGGTGACTGGTGGCTGATGACGTTGTCAAGTAAGTAAGGAAATGTGGTGGCGGAGCTTGCGGCGGTTTGGCTAGAACAAATGAAAAGAAAAAAAATTAATTAACAAAAAAGAAGAAGGGTAAATTGGTCATTACATTTTTTGGGGCCCACGTGTTTGCCACGTCAGTAAATAGGCGGAGTCGTGAGAGATTTTTGACAGAAGTATCACGTTGATATCAAAATACGTCTTTGGGTATTATATTGATACTTTTGAGAGTTCATGTATCAAATTGGCCTTGACAATATAGTTTGAGGACGGTAACTGAACTTTTCTCTTTAAATAATTAGAAAATAGATCAAGATGATAAGAAACTTGGATTTCTAAAGGTGGGTGTACTGAGTAATCCTTAAATACCTTAAATTGTTGTTAGGTTCTAATTCTCATTTTATTTACACAACCATAGAACTGATCAGGAACCTTAATCTTGGTAGGAATTAAGGTAACATTTAATGGGGAAATTTCTGTACCATGAGCATTTAGTTAAATTTGAGCAACCATAACCTTTGATGCAGACCTTCATTTTAGAAATCATTTGCATGTGTTGACAGCTTGTACTTTGGGCCTAATATCTGTATAGTTTTGTACAATTTCGTTTAAGATTCAATGGTTAATTTTGAGGCTAAAAATAGAGGTTTGTTTTCTGTAGTTTTTGACCCAATTGCATTTTTATTGAAAACTGTACGTTTTGGTTGGGTATTTGAAGTTGGTGTCTTCATAAAAGTTGAAGTAGACATATTAAACATTATTTCAGAAGAGTGCATCTATTGCCACCCTATCATATTTTAGTTCACTCTACTAACATTTGAATTATTGAAAGACTATGTTATTCAAATGCAAAATAACTAATAAATATACAAATTCTCTAAAGTCTAAATTTGTAAGAAAAACTAAATACTTAATCAATTTCTTAAATACAAAGGCTACTTAATTAATTTCCCAATGGATAACATTAATCTTTATTTTCACCGCTCAAATATGAATTTACTACTATTATTTCATTTTGTCTCTTTGTTCCATTCTCATCGTTAATTTGTTATTCAATTCACAAAACTTTAATGTTAACTTCATCAAAATGTTTGCAATACACTTTTTAAACACTGAAATTAAAAATTCAATATAAGAAAAAGCAAAATCATTCTCTTCTCTCTCTCTCTCTCTCTCTCTCTCTCTCTCTTCTTTTGAGAGAGAATGTGGGTATCAATCCATGCCATTAATATCAGAAGGTAGATAACATTTTGAAAAAAATAGCTCACCCAAGAGTTGGAACAAGATTGAGCCATCCTTAGGGAGGCATGTGGCTAAAACCAAATAAAACAAGACAACTAGGACAACCTAATATGCAACATTAGCCTGAAGCCAATAAGTTAAGAAGTAACCAGTAACTTGACACTACTAGAGAAAGATCCGAAACGAAACCAAGAACTAACCAATATTATTCATTGAACCCAATACTACCATATGCACCCCTAGAGAACAATGCAGAATTAAAAAAAAAAAAAACTAAACACAGCTAGATCTAAAAATCCCAAACAGATTGGTCCAAAACAACCAGCGCCCGCATGAAGACAGCCCAAGTAGGCCAACAAGAAGACACCCAAGCCGGCCCTGCACACTACCCTCGATCACGATCCGAACAAAGAAATGTTAGGACTCCTGCTGTCAACCATCGCCTCTTGCACCATTCGGACACTCGCCATCGCCTACCTCCACCTCAATCCAAACTAAACCCGTACCGCACACAAGGTTTTAAGTTTCTCTGAAGATGCCGAAATTTCGGTAAATTTGAAGTACCGAAACGAAATTCATATGCTATATCATTTCCGTTAGGAGTTTCCTGAAATTTTCCGTACATTTCCACGAAATTCTTAATTTCTGAAATATCTACACACAAATAATATATTTAAAAATTCACATCGAAATTTTGTCCAAAATTTCTCTAAAATTTCTGTGAAATTCGTTTGTCACTGACAAAAATGTGAAATTTTGATTTTTTTTTTCCAATCGAGTTGAATTGAATACAATAAATCCTTTTTGCTTTTATTTGCTACCAATCGTGAGACGAATTATGGAAATGGCAGGGGGAGTGGCAAATCGATTATGGCACTACAACCAATATTCTAGTACATGATGATCATACTGCTTATCCTAGTGCAAATAGTGAATACAATTCTAGAGTTAGGGATACACAAGGAAGACGCAATAGCCATTTGTCTCTAATTGAGTCTGAATCACTTTCTTCAAGTCTTGGCTCAATGGACATAAGAACTCAATATAGTGATAACACTAACCCATTCCATTATCATTATTCTCATCATGAAATGAGTTCTAGCTCGGAAAGTACTTATGGAATTGGATCAAGCTCACAAGGTGGAAGCACATATGGCCTTTTTGGTCATTTGTCATCCCAAATGCCGTATGCTTCATACAATGAAACACCATATTGGGTAATTCCACAATATCTGATATATGGATTGCATGTGGGAAAAGATCAACACATATACATTACGCATGTGATGAAGTACCAAAATCATTTCCAAAATTCATATACTGGGGAGCAGTATTATATGATACTAAATGGAAGCAGTTCAAGCACATGGATTGAATCACATCGTAGTAGCTCTTATTACTAATACTTTATATTACTTTTATTGTACTTTATTTTCATTCACGAGGTTTTGGTATTATGTCCCCCCCCCCCCCCGGTTGTATTAGTGAAAAAAGCGTGATGGTCAAGCCTTCCATCGGGTTCCAACCATAAAAAAGAAAAAAGAAAAAAGAAAAAAGAAATAAATCACATTCACGTTATCAATATATATTACATTTATAATTATATATAGATAAAAACATTAGTTTAGCAACTTACTATAGTTTTAGTTAATTACTGGTCCATATTAAAATATTAAATATCACAATTCTATTATTTATGTATAATTTTGGAGTGCTTACATTGTAAATAGGTTTATTATAAGTTAGTTTAGTTTTTTTTTTTGAATAAAAAACAATGCTTCATTCATTAATGCTTCAAGATTGTTTGCAATCATAATTCAGAACATCCAGAATATCTTCTGGTGCTTGATCGTACCAAACTGATCTAGTCCTAGCATCATATGCCATACCAGCCAGGCGGTGAGCTACTATATTACAAGTTCTAGAAGCATGCTGCACTGTGACATTAAGTAAAGCACATAGGGCCACTCGAACATCATCAATAAGAGTGCTTCAACAATATGTGTATCTTGCGCATTTGCTATATTCTCAACTGCTTCAAGACAATCAGATTCAATGACTACATTACCAATTTGTAAGGTTTGGAGTAGTGCTAGTCCCTCCTTGATAGCTAGGAGTTCTGTATGTTTTGCAGAAGCTATAGAGTTCACAGGGATTGTAAAAGCTGAATGAAATCTACCTGTGTTGTCTCTGAGGACGCCTTCAACTCCACCTTGTGGAATGCTTGGTAAGAAGCTGCCATCCACATTTAGTTTCCAACTGCCCTCAGCTGGAGGTTGCCATGATGGTTTAGTATGAACCACATTGGTCTTCTCTACCTTTCTAGCTTTGTAGAAATCATCTAACCAAGCCAAAGAACTCAACACCAACTCATGAGCAGATTGAGAAGTATTTTGCCACAGTTTATTATTTCTGTTTTTCCACAAAGACTATAGTACCATCATTAGTTTTCCAAACGTATCTTGCTTGAGGTTTAATGCATGATCCAACATCCATCCCCGAAAATCAATATTTGGCAACAAGCTTCTGCTAAGATTGAAAGAAGGTGCTGTGAGGACTGAAATGGCAATCGGACATTGGCAGAAGACATGAGGAGTGTGCTCATACTTGTGTGTACATAGGAGGCAGTTGAGGTCTCCGGTATAGCCCTTGGATTGAAGATTTGCTCTAGTAGGCAGCAAATTACTACAAGCTCTCCAAATGCATATTTTTACTTTCTCAGGTACTTGTGCATTCCAAATATTCCTCCAAAGTTCTTGGAATTGATTGCCATGAGAGGTAGATACTAGAACATTTTCAAGAACAGAAGCTCTAGCAATCCAATAAGCTGTTTTGACTGAATAAAAGCCTTTCTTTTCAGGACTCCAAATCAATTTATCAACCATGTTTTCGCGACTAAGAGGAATGCAAAGTACATGTTGTGCTATCTCGGTGAAAAGATAGAATGAATGGCAGCATGTATCCATTTTCTAGTGCGAGAATCAATGAGATCAGAGACATACTCAAAAGTGCAATTCAGAGGCTTGTGAATCACAAAACTTGTTGATAGTTTGGAATCCACTTATCCTGCCAAATGTTGACCTGTAATCCATTGCCTATACACCATTGTACTCCAGCTTTTAGCACAGGTCTTCCAATCAGGATGCTTCTCCAAGAGAATGATGGAGAGTTACCAACTTCTGCTTCCTAGAAAGAACAATTGGGGTAATATCTAGCCTTATATAATTTAGCAATCAACGAGTTCGAGTTGGTTACCAACCTCGATCCTTGCTTGGCAAGCATTGCTAAACTATATGCGTAGATGTTTTTAAAACCCATTCTACCTTCTAACTTTGTGAGACAGAGCTTCTCCCAGCTTCTCCAATGTATTTTTTTCTTTTCATCTGTATCACCCCAAAAAAATGAGGCACACAATAGGTGTATATCATCACACAAACCCTTATGTAAGAGGTAACAATTCATGGCGTATAAAGGCATAGTTTGTGCTGTAAAACAACAAAGACTGATTTTCTGGAGATTATTATTTGCTCTATTGATATGTATAACATATATACAAGACTACAACTTGATTTCTAGCCCTATTAATGCCTAATAATATAGAATCAATGTGATGATACATAGTGAACGTGTTAAATATTGACAGCTAATTTTGCTCTATGTTCCAACACTCCCCCTCAAGTTGGAGAGTGGATATCCTGCACACCCAACTTGCGAATCATAAACTCAAAGTCCTCCTTGCCAAGAGCTTTAGTCAGAACATTAGCCAGTTGATTTCCAGAAATCACAAACTGTGTCTCCACTAAACCATCTTGGATTTTATCCCTGATATAGTGACAATCCATTTCTATATGCCTTGTACGTTCATGAAACACTGGATTTGCTGCTATATGTAAAGCAACCTTGTTGTCACAATAGAGAAATGTCGTTTCCTGGTGTAAAATCCCCAAGTCTTTAAGCAAATAACGTAACCAAGTCAATTCACAACAAGCTCATGTCATAGCACGATACTCTGCTTCTGCTGAAGAAAGAGGGACTGTTTTATGATGTTTTGACCTCCATGAAATTAAAGAAGGCCCTAGGAACACACAATATCATGTAGTAGACCTTCTTGTAAGTGGACATCCTGCCCAATCTGAGTCACAAAAGGCTCGTAGCCGAAGATCACTATTTGAGGAAAAGAGCAAGCCTTGACCAGGAGCTGACTTGAGGTAGCGTACCACTCGCAAAGCTGTGTCCCAATGAGCTTTTCGAGGCTGATGCATAAACCTACTTAATATATGAACAGGATATGTAATATTTGGCCTTGACACTGTGAGATAAATCAATCTTCCAACCAAACGTCTATACTTTTCTGGATCTTTGAGTAACTCAGTCTTATTTGACAACTTTAATCCACGTTCCATAGGTGTGTCAACAGGGGCAACACCTAATAATCCTGCATCTTTTATAATTTCTAACGTATACTTGCGCTAACAAATAAATATCCCTTTCTTAGATGCTGAAACCTCAATGCCAAGAAAATACTTTAAACTGCCAAGATCTTTCAAACGGAATGTTTTATGCAAAAATTTCTTGACATCAGCTATACTCACAGGATCATTTCCAGTAATTAATATGTCATCAACATATATCAATAAGACTGTAAAAGACTTGCCTTGCCTCCTAGTAAAAAGAGAGTAGTCTGCTCTAGATTGCACAAAACCAACAGACCGAATAACTTCTGAAAATCTAGAAACCACTGCCTTGAAGCCTGTTTCAGACCGTACAAGGATTTATGCAACCGACAAACCAAATGCTCCTCCCCCTGCCTTGGGAGCCCAGGCGGTGGAGATATATAAATTTCTTCATCTAGGTTTCCATGGAGAAAGGCATTGTTGACATCGAGTTGAGAAAGGGACCTACCACGAGACGCAGCTAAGGCAAGGAGATAACAGACGGTAACAATTTTGGCAGTAGGAGCGAAGGTGTCCTCATAGTCAATACCTGCCAATTGCGTGAAGCCTTTGGCCACCAACCTGGCCTTGCATCGTTCAATTGAGCCATCAGACTTATGCTTGACCTTGTAAACCCATCTACAACCAATTGGGGTCTTCCCAGGAGGTAGCGTGGTAAGGGTCTACATACCGTTGGCCGGCAAGGCCTCCAACTCGGATCTGATGGCATCCCTCCATTCTGGAACAGTAGCCGCCTCAGAATAAGAGGTTGGTTCAGTGATGGCGCTAAGCTGAGCAACAAAAGAGGAGTACGCAGGAGTGTAGCGATGATAAGAGACATAATTTGCCAATGGATACCGCGTACCTTTGGGAGGACCTGGTGGGAAGGAAGGCGATTGGTAAGTCCAAGCATTGGATCGAGGCTTGGAGAAGTCGATATCGGAGAACCGAACAGACAACGCAGTGGAACGGGCCGAGCGACGAAGCTAGGGTGGGTCTGGAAGAGCGTTGGGTGGAGACGAGGGAGGAGGAGATGGAGAAGATGGCGGGGATGGTGACCATTCGGGCACCGGGGACGACAGAGGGGTAGGAACATGGGTGGAGAAGGACGAAGAATGGAGGAGCGGTGGGGCAGGTGGCTTGGATCGGTGGGAATACTGACGAAGGAGTGTTGGGGGTCGGACGGGAGGAGGCAGAGAAGGCGGAGGTGGTAAAGTGGGAGCGCCAAGAGCGGCGTCTGGGGAAGGACAGGCATGTTGAGAAGTAGAAGAAGAAGAAGGCGTGGGAGTGACCTGGGAGTCAAAACTAAAATCAAAAAGGGAATTAGTGAGAAGTAGAATTGGGTGCCTGGGTCATGGGCCAGTGGGGCAGAAGGAAGAGTGGGCTGGGTGGAGGCATAAGGAAACACATTTTCATGAAATCTAACATCTCGACTTGTAAAAATTTTCTTAGTCGATAAGTTAAACAGTTTGAAGGCTTTTTGTCCCACCGAGTAAGCAATGAAAATGGAAGGAATTGCTCGAGTGTCAAATTTATGAGTGGGATGCACATTAGTGGCATAAGCTAGGCATCCAAAAACCCGAAGATGAGAAAAATAAGGCGGTTATGAGTAAAGAAGCTCAAAAGGAGTTTTGTAAGAAAGGATGGGTGAGGGCAAACGATTGATTATGTGGATAGCTGTAAGAACACACTCTCCCCAAAATTGGGAAGGAAGATGAGCCTAAAATTTTAAAGCACGAGCCACCTGGATAATATGGTGATGCTTGCGCTCCACAACCCCATTTTGTTGAGGTGTGTAAACACAAGAATGTTGGAAAACAACGCCATTATCGTGAAAAAAGGAGCGAAGTGAAATAAATTCACTACCATTGTCACTTCGGAAAGTTTTAATGCGAGAGTCAAATTGAGTGAGGATGTGAGCAAAAAAACGTTTCAAAAGTGGTTGTGTTTCATCTTTGTGCTGCATTAAGAAAACCCAAGTAAATCGGTTGAAGTCATCCACAATAGTAAGGAAATAAAAAGCACCAGAAAGAGAAGGGTGTCGATAACGACCCCAAATATCACAATGAATTATTTCAAATGGTCTTGTAGAAGAAATAGAACTGAATGGTAATTGACTCTACTTAGCCAAGGGACATACATGGCAATTATTATTTGGTTGAATGGAAAAATGCAAGAAATTCTTCGCTATGTGACTTAAACAAGGAGGGGAGACATGACCCAAGCGATTATGCCAAAGATTAGTAGAGGAAATGGCAAGGTGGCAAGATGATCCGGAATGAGTGGTAATGGAAGGCCTGGTTCGTTCCTTCGCTAGTGCCACCAAATAGTATAGCCCATCACGTTCTTTACCCAAAGCAATCGTCCTATTCGTAGCCAGATCCTGCAAAACACATAAATAAGGATATAACGTCACTGAACAATTCAGACCTCTTGTCAAGCGGCTAACCGACATTAAATCAACTTTAAACTTTGGCACAAACAGCATATTATGTAGATAATATACGGTACTCAGAGAAGCAAAACAGGCGGTAATGCACAATTTTTATTTTTATTCAACAATTTAGAGCATGAAGTAATATGATCTGTCGCCCAGTTATCAATTACCCAATTGCGGGAAGCGACTCTAGACAAACTTGGCTGCATGACTACATTGGCTTTGGAACTCGAGTCAGAATTTGGATTGGGCTTTTGGGCTTGTTGGAGAGCAGCTAAAAACTGTTGGAATTGGGCCTCAGATAAAGTAATTGTTGATCCATTCTCTCTTCTACGATGCTTGTCGCACTAACCTGGTGAGTAGAAGGAGAGGGTGCAACTGGTTTGGCAGTGTGCTTCTTGGGGAAATTTCCTTGCTTTGCTTTAGGATGACCTGGAGGAAAACCAATCAAGTGAAAGCATGTTTGGACCCAATGTCCTGGATCACCACAATAGGTACAGTGCGGCCTTCCCCTTCCTCGACCTGAGCCAAAACGCGCGATGAAGCCGCGTTCTGCATCCCGATTGGTCTGAAAATTCGGTCTGTCACCACGACCGCCTCTGCTGCCGATCTGGTTCTGCCGGTTGCCACCACTCCGGACTGCCATGGTTGCAGCGCTTGAGTTGGAGTCCGCCGCTGCAATGAAACATTGCTTTTCTTCTTATGCAATGGCAGCATATGCTTGTCTGACACTTGGAAGGGGATTCATCAAGAGGATTTGACCACGGGTTGCACTGTAAGTCTCATTTAATCCCATCAAGAACTCCATGAGCTTTTGTTGATCTGCCTGTGCTCCTTGTGATACTTCTGAATAGGATGCCAATTCATCCCATAAACTTTTCAATTTCGTGTAGTAGGCTGAAATTGATTGTTGTTCTTGCCTGAGTGAAGCGATGTCTCGCTGAATTTCAAATATGCGGGGTGCATAGCCTTGGGAAAAATGCTCACTTAGATATTCCCATACCTCATGAGCTGTAGGATAGTTGATGATACTGTCAGCAATTTCAGAACTGACTGTGTTAACGATCCATGAATGGACCATGTCATTGCATCATGACCAGGTCGCACATCCTTCTGGGTCAACTTCGGGTGATGGAGCTTTGATCGAACCATTCACAAAGCCGAGCTTGTTTTTAGAATTGAGAGCCAATGTCATAGCCCTTTTCCAACCCGTGTAGTTGTCTCCATTCAATGGTTTGGAGACTAAGACCAATCCAGGATGGTCTGAATGGTGAGTGAAGAATGGATTTGTGATGTCAGAAGTTAAATGATTTGACTTGCTGGGATTGGGTGGGACATCATCACCAGCCATGGTGATTGTGGCTTTTTTGAATTTGTTGTTGGGAAAGCTAGAGAAGAATCAGGGTCGTGAATCCTGCTCTGATACCATGTAAAACAACAAAGACTGATTTTCTGGAGATTATTATTTGCTCTATTGATCTATATATCATATATACAAGACTACAGCTTGATTCTAGGATGCAAAAAGGAAAGCTATTCTAGCCTTATTAATGCCTAATAATATAGAATCAATGTGATGATACAGAGTGAATGTGTTAAATATTGACAGCTAATTTTGCTCTATTTTCCAACATGTGCCATTGCCTTAATTAAAAATTTCTTTACCTGCTACACTTAGAATCTTTGCTTTCCAACTGACTAAATTTTTGGTGAGCCTCTCTTTTATATAGTCGAAGATGGCTGTCTTTGACTTACCAACTCTTATAGGGAGTCCCAAGTACCGGTCATGCTTTTTCTCACACCAAACCCCTAAGATATTTGCCATTTCAGTTTGCATTGCCTGCTCCACATTGTTGCAAAAGACTACACTGCTTTTTTCAAAGTTCACTCTCTGCCCATAAGCTTTTTCATAAATGTCAAGAATCTTCCTATATTGCCTACATTCTTCTGCAGTAGCTGTCCCAAAGAGAATACTATCATCTGCAAAGAAGAGATGGTGAAGTGTAGGCGCTTCCGTACTCATTTTGAGACCTTGGATGATATTTTGATGTAATGCACTGGAAATTAAAGCTGACAGACCTTCACTACAAAGAATAAACAAATAGGGTGATAAAAGATCACCCTGTCTGATGCCTCTAGTTGGTACAATCTGTGGGGTTGGCTCACCTTCGATAAGTATGGAGTACCTAATAGAGGTGACACAATTCATAATAATTTGGATCCAATGAGATGCAAAACCCAACTTTGTCAAAATAGCATAAATAAAAGACCAGTCTAGTTTGTCATATGCCTTAATTATATCAAGTTTTAAGGAGAAGAAACCGATTTCCTACTGCCTTAGCTTGTACATAAAGTGAGCTGCCTTAGCTGCAACAAGCGTGTTGTCTGATATCAAAAGGCCTGGCACATACGCACTTTTTAAAGGAGAAATAATTTCCTATAACCATACCTTTAACTTGTTAGCTACAACTTTTGAGCTGATTCTGCATATGACATTGCACAATGCAATAGGCCTAAAGTGCGTTGCATCTTTAGGATCTGTGATTTTTGGTATCAAACACAAGTGTGTGAAGTTTGATTCTGGCCACATCTCTCCCTTCTCCAAAAGGATTATGACAGCTAAACAAACATCCTCATTCATCATACTCCAATATTTTTGAAAGAAGAAAGGTGACATTCCATTTGGCCCCGGACTTTTGGATGGATGCATCTGAAAAAGAGCAACCTTGATTTCGTCATTTGTGTAGCAACTAAGCAGTGCATCATTCATCTGCTGTGTAACTTTACAAGGAGTGGCATTAACCATAGTCTTAATTGCCCCCTCATGCACCTGTTCAACCAAAAAAACCTTCTGAAAATATAACATAAGCAAGGGTTGTATCTCACTGGGCGCATTCTGCCAAGTTCTATGCTCATATGTAAGGCCTTTGATAGTATTTCTACTCCTTCTATTGCTTTCTTTTCTATGAAAGTAAGCTCAGTTTCTGCCTCCATCTTTCAACCACAAAACCTTGGATCTCTGTCGCCAATATTTCTTCTGTAAAGAAAGTAATTGGCTGTAACAAACATGAAGGTTTCTTTGCTCTTCATATGATTGTAACAAATAAGGTTGCCTCATAGGATAATTGAGCTTTTCTTGGATCACACGCATTTCAGTTTTATGCTGATTGAAGTCATGTTGATGCCAATCCATTAACCTTTCTCTCGCACATTTAATCTTCTGACCTAGTTGTTGTAACGCATTACCTATGATAGATGCTGCCCATTCTGCTAAATGATTTGCATAAAGTCATCTCTGCCAAACCAACTCTCTTCAAAATGAAAACGTCGTTTGGTTTTTCTACATTGCTGCCTTTCGATGCAAACCTCAATCAAAAGAGGACAATGATCAAACTCAGAAGGGCTTAGAGTGATAACTTGACTATAAGGAAATCTGTTGCGCTATTGAATGGTTTGAAAACTTTGATCAAGCCTTTCTTTTTGTGTATCTGTTGAACCATGTATATCTGCTTCCAACATAGCCCATGTCAATAAGACCACAAAATGCCATTGTTCTTCGAAACTTTGCCATTGTATCAAGAGAATGAGGTGGTCCACCAGATTTGTCATTGCTAGACATAACTTCGTTAAAATCTCCAGCCATTAACCATGGCAGCGGACAGCCCTGCGCAGCTAGAGTATGGATAAGCTGCCATGTTCGATCTCTCCCTCCTCTGGAAGCAACTCCATAAATGCCGGTAAAACGCCAAAGGTCCGTTCCCGGTTTGGAGAATGAGTACGTGTGTCCACGTGAGTCTTTTTGTTCCATAGTATGGCAAGTCTTTGAGAATGGCAAGTCCTTAAGATTCTTGCTCATAGGGGACTCAAAAGCTGTCCTTGAAGCCAAGCTTATGCGTGAGGGAGTCAATGACATTTTTCTGTGCTAGGGTTTCCGAGAGAAAGATAAGAGTAGGCTTCTATGAGTTTCAGTATTAACAATTCCTTTACAATTCCATACAATATGTTGCCTTGAAGCATCTTGAAAATGATGGGTTTGTGCCTACATAAGCACGGCTTTGGTGGCTGCACGAAGTAGGAGCGGCGGCCTTAGGGTTTCCTAGGTTAGTTTAGTTTATGTAAAAGTTTCATTCAAAAAATTATTTTATAAATGCAATTAATGTGATTTCTTTATTTTTAATCGAAATTTCCATCGAAATTGAAATTTGAAACCTTGGCCGCACAGCAAAATTGAAGCCAAACAACTAGAGCATTCCCGCGACCACACGACCATGAAGGACCTCAGCATAACCGGAAAATTTCCCTCCTCCATCGCACAATCCCCTCGTGCACGACCACACATGCATCATCATCTCACGAACCACATCATACCAGGGCGCCGAAGCATTTATTTTCCCCCAACTCCCACCCCTGTAGGGATGGAAGAGCAACAATGATCGAGGGCAAGAAGATGCACCGCTAGACAAAGTAGAAGATGAAGATGATGGCTGTGTCCTAGGAGAGATTTCGTTAAAAACACTAATCTTTTGACATGGATTTTTTTAAGAAACTTGAACATATTTTTGTTTTTCTATTGGTATAAGTTAAATGAAAGATCTCGTTAAAAAATTTCTTCTTTAATTGGATATGAAAATATATTACTAATCTGAAGGTCTAAAATATTTAACAAAATTGGTGTATAACAAACACCTGGGTACCTAACAAAATTCTTATTTGTGAAAAAAGAAATGAGTTAGATAATTAAATTTTGATATTGAAATTAAAATTAAATTTAATATAATTATTCAAAGTTGAGGGTCTCCGTCGGTAGTTGTGCAAATTGTCACTGTTGCTGTTTGTTCCGTTTCAAGTTTCCTTTGTTTAAACTTTAAACTTGTTTAGGTCGACCACAAACTGAACATGAGAATGTTTCTCAACTTCGTTTAGGCCGTGGCCCTCTTCTCCACTTCACTTCACCAAATTCAAAACAAAAACCCTTCGGAAAGGTCAGTTGTTCTCCTTTCTGTCTTTAGCAGTTGAGTCATTTTTGTTTTTAACTATTTGTTTGCTGTAAATGATTCTTCGCATTTCCTCTCTTCTGGGTTCTCTCAGTTCTCTGGGTTTCCATTTCTGAATGTTTATCTGAATCATCAACTAAGAAAATTCAATTGCTTTGAGATTTGTTCTTCACGTCTGGACTAATCTCGGCTCTTAAAAGCGGTGAAAGTCTGAATCTTTCAGCTTAGAAAGAGGTACATTTTTCTATTTAATGACTTTTCATTTTCTTTGTGCATATTTAGGTGGCAAGCTTCAGAAACTATGATCTTGTATGTATGTGCTTGATTGAAAAATTATGCTCTCTTTTCATTTAATTTTAGAATAGTCTGATTACCTAACATGTGAAGCTTAAAAGGCATATGCTTCAATTCTATTGTAGATGAACATGTGTCGCAACAAGTACCATATCCAGTTGGTTTATGGCTTGGAAATCATAATCGATTAGTCAATAGAAAGCTTTAAGATGAACTTAAGTTACCACCATAGTTGAGTAGGCAAAAAGTATGAAATCATAGTACATTAGGATTATGCGGCGAATGTTTTGGATTGTTATTTGAATTTGAATCCGTGCATAGGCTTTCGTCTACTATCAATACCAAAGATTAGGGGGAAGAGAATTGATTTAGGGATATTGTTTTTTCCTCTTAAAGACAATTGAATATGTTTGTTGCTCATTGTGTATCAGGGAGTAGTTCTTTTTATCCAGATTGAAGTGGGATGGATATAAACACAGAAACTAAGGAGCATATGCTTCATCGGACTCCCTTTTACAATGGGGACAAAGGCAACTGCTTGATTCTTTCCTCCCAACCGGGGGTTTTTCTCATTCCTTTGGTCTTGAGGCTGCAATCCATGCTCGGATGGTCTTGGGTCCTGAAGATCTCCAAATTTCGTAATTCATCTGTCAGAGAATACTGCAAGCTTACTCCTTCCTTTTACATATTCTACAACAATGTCAGCTGATTTGGAGACCTTGCGGAAACACGACAGGATGTTGGACGCAATGCTAACTAATGAAGTGGGTAGAAACTAGAAAGGCATCAATAGCACAAGGGTCTGCACTCATGAGAGTGGCTGCAGCAGTGTATTTAGAAATACCATCTCTTAAATCTATGAGGGAAACTTCTTTATGTAATGGAGTTGTTTCTTTTTACCGTGCTCCTATTTTTGGGCTTATATGTGGATTTCTTGAGTTGGATAGCAGTACTTCTCAAAGAGCTTTCATGTTTGTCACAATGAGAGATGTTATTTCTGCTGCAACAAGGCTGAATTTGGTCGGACTCCTTGGTGTGGCTGTTCTGCAATATCATATTGCTCCTATTTCTGAAGCTATACTGAATCAATGGAAGGACCGTCCGGTTGAGGAAGCATGCCAAACTGTTTCTTTGCTTGATATTGTGCAGGGTTGTCACAGCTACCTGTTTTCTAGACTGTTTTGTTCTTGAAGGCCCAATTAGACGCATCGACTGGTGGAGTTTGCCTGAAATTGTCTGCCTGAAATTTTCATATATAATGTAAGCCCTCAAAATTTGGTCATATTGGAAACGCTGCATGAACTTTCTAGGTTTGTATTATTTTGTACATAGCTGACTCAACTGTTCTGCCATCTTAGAAGATCGTGTTGAATCCAAAAGTAGTACCATAAAGCATTTTATACACCTGTTCTCTTTGTCGATTCAAGAATTGAAGAGTGACACAAATATGGTCAGTTTTGTAATTGGTTTAATTATAAGTGGATATTGGATAAAATTTCAGTGAAGTCTTATTCAAATATACATATACATTGAGTAATGCTTATTTACTGTCCACTGTGCAATTTGTTTTGCAAGTGAACTAGGAGTTTTGTTCCTTTCTTTTACTTTATGGCATATGGGGGTTTTGAGATCACATAGGCTGAATTTTGTGGCATGTAAATATATCTGATCGCAGCTAGTTGTTGAGTGATGCTATAGGTATATTATTATGTAAATCTATGCAATTGGAGTAGGGATAAAATTGTAGAAGGATGCTTCTTTTAACTTTAATGGTTCAGTCACTGGTCTTATTATTACAATGGTAAAGCTTTGGACGTCAATGAGCAATTTTCCTGTTAAGTGACATAGGGAAGCCAGTTAGTTGTTTTCTTCATCTCTATCTCCCATATCATATTAGGTCATCATGGAAAGCTGTTAGCTTAAACTGCTCTATTGTTTGATTTCAGGTTAATTGTTTACCTTATATCTAGGTCATGACACTAGGATTTTGTTCCAAATTTTTAGAGCCATGTGTTTAGAAATTTGTACTGTTTTTTGTTTGATCATGTGGAGGTGGGAAAAAACTCAAATTGGTGGGCTGCATAATTGGTTAGAATAGGATCTGCCTTTTTTGTTGTCATGGGATTGATAGTGTCTAGAGTTTAGACACGCCATTAAGAAGGTAATAGGAAAAAGAAAAAGCCTATTGTGAAACATGGATCTAATAAGCATAGCTCAATTTTTGATATTCTTTGAAAGTAGTGTACCTTTCTTTGTGTCATTTTGGTTCATATTACAGCAGAACTTGTGGAAACTACTACCTAAAGATTTGCAACCAGGTCCTTATCCTTTATCAATCTGCTCCAAGTTTTTATTTAGTCATTGATTGCATGCAACATGGTCTTGTCTGTGCATAAGTTTGAGAGACTTTTTCAATTGGACATGATACATTGATGAAATGATACCTCTCTTCCCCTCCCTCCCTCCCTTTCTCCCTCACCATTAATATTCAGGTGTGGAAAGCAAACTGTTCTATGTAGCGACTCCAAAACCATAGGGGATATTCCTCGAATCCCCACCTGCTGGCAGAAACTATGACCAAGAAGATTAGCCCATGTCTGTTGACACTCACTTCTCAAATAATCGATATTTTAACAAACTCAAATCTAAAGCATAGATTACTTACTTTGTATGCTGTTATTTACTGTTGACTAAAACCAAAACAGAGTATTGAGTGGAGTGAATGAGTAAATTGAAATTCAGTGGGTATGCTAATGTACACATCCAAAACCAGAGCAGCACAGCTGCACATTCATATTTGTATTTCAATTATATGGAAGACATGGGGCGGAAGGACGGACGATCCAAGACTGGAAATCAAGCTTTGCCTGATATGCAGCTATAGCGGTCACATTCATGACAGGCCGCTGAGCTACGGGGTGGCGTTACATGCATTGTGGCTGCTGAACGGCACTGGATTCAAACAGTGCCATCATCATCGTCATCCATGCAGATATGAAGTATTTCTATGTTTTAGAGGGGAAGACATCTGCAACAAATTTGTTTGTCGGAAGAACTTTGTAAGGCACAAGAAATAGGGCAATTTTTGCAGGAGTTTACTGAGCATGAAGAAGTTTATTTGAATAATGGGGACAAAGTTTCGAAATGGAGCACTGGTTTGACGAACTTGTCTTTCTGGCTTTGTTCGTCGACTTACATACGTTACGCTACTCTGTTTTCTAATCCATTCATCTTGAAAAACAGACTCACCAATATTAATTCATGGTGATTATGAACGGATTAAGAAACAAATCAAGTGTGGCTGTTGTTGAATTAGAATTTGTTAGACTCCATTCAATGGGACTTTTCAACAGTGCAATTGAGATATAACTCGGTATTTTATTTTTCCCGGTTTGTTGTTTTAGACAACTACAAAGAACTACCAGACAACCTTTCAAAAAACACAGAAGTCCACAACCTTTTCCTTTATACAATTAAGGACCCACTCTATTCCTTTTAGGCCTCATCAACGGGCCGGGCCGACCCATTCGTAGCGGGTTTGGACCGGGTCGGGCCTTACTCTAAATTGAATGATCCAAGCCCATCCATTTAATGCGGGCCTCGCGGGCTTTTTCGGGCCGGACCGGGCTAAGCCGTGCGGGTTTTTTTGGGGCGGGCCTTGCGGGCTTTATTTACAAATAAATTTTTAAAGATAATATTCTTTATAAACTTAGATTTATATATCATACACTCCAAAGAGAAACCTTTATCAACTTAAATAAAATGGGAAAACCAACCGTTTGATGAGATTATTATAATAAATTATGAGTGTGTTAAAAAATTTAGCCAATTTCACAATATTTTCGAATCCGATCGAATTAGTCAACCGTCGTCACTTGTATGTTTTCTTGGTTGACCGATGACATGACGACCGTGAAACGTGCTTATTTTTTCACATCACGTCTGTAAATATTTCATCGATGGATGTGCGTAGACATAAGATAAAAATTTCAATTTTAATTACAAAGAAGTTTGCCTATATCAATTTGCCTCCAAAAGTTGTATGACTTGTATATTGCATTTAAATTGTTGAGGTTCATTCTAAAGAAACCATGATGTGGAAAACGAATTTAAAGAAATCAACCGCTCGATTGAGAGATTGTAATGTTTTATGGTGATTGTAAAAAATTCAGCTAATTTGATTCTCGTTTCGAATTCGATCAACTCGGTCAAATTTAGTTAGTCTTATAAACCTATATTTATATATCATACACTCCAAAGAGCAACCTCTATAAATTCAAATAAAATGAAAAAACCGACATGTGGATGTGATTATTACAATAAATTATGAGTGTAGTAAAAAATTTAGCCAATTTCACCATATTTTCGAATCTGATCGAATTGGTCAACCGTTGTCACTTTTATGTCTTATTGGTTGACCGATTACATGACGACCGCGAAACGTGCTTATTTTTTCACATCACATATATAAATATTCAGTCAATGGATGTACATGGACATAAGATAAAAATTTCAATTTTAATTTCAATTATGTTGGCCTACATCAATTTGCCTCCTAAAGTTATATGACTTATACATTGCATTTAAATTGTTGAGGTCCATTCTAAAGCAACCACGAAGTGGAAGATGAATTTAGAGAAACCAACCGCTTGATGGAGATATTGTAATGTTTTATGGTGGTTGTAAAAAATCCAGCCAATTTAGTTCTCGTTTCGAATTAGATCAACTAGGTCAAACTTAGTTACTCTTATAAACCTATATTTATATATCATACACTCCAAAGAGCAACCTCTATAAATTCAAATAAAATGAAAAAACCGACCGGTGGATGTGATTATTACAATAAATTATGAGTGTTGTAAAAAATTTAGCCAATTTCACCATATTTTCGAATCCGATCGAATTAGTCAACCGTTGTCACTTGTATGTCTTCTTGGTTGACCGATGACATGACAACCGCGAAATGTAGTTATTTTTTCACATCACATATATAAATATTCAGTCAATGGATGTGCATGGACATAAGATAAAAATTTCAATTTTAATTTCAAATACATTGGCCTATATCAATTTGCCTCCTAAAGTTGTATAACTTATACATTGCATTTAAATTGTTGAGGTCCATTCTAAAGCAACCATAAAGTGGAAGATAAATTTGGAGAAATCAATCGCTCGATGGAGAGATTGTAATGTTTTATGGTGGTTGTAAAAAATCCAGTAAATTTAGTTCTCGTTTCGAATTTGATCAACTAGGTCAAACTTAGTTACTCTTATAAACCTATATTAATATATCATACACTCCAAAGAGTAACCTCTATAAATTCAAATAAAATGAAAAAATCGACCGTTAGATGTGATTTTTACAATACATTACGAGTGTGGTAAAAAAATTAGCTAATTTCATCATATTTTGGAATCCGATTGAATTGGTCAACCGTTGTCACTTGTTTTTTAGAATATATATGCATATATTCTATATAGAAAGTATGAGAACTTCCACACAAACACACACACACACACACACACATATATATATAAAATAGTTTCCGGGCTTTTATGGGTCGGGCCTAGCGGGCTTTTGGCGGGCTGGGCCGGGTTTTTGCTGGCTTTTTGGCTGGCCTCCATCGGCCCACCGAGGCGGGCTTTTGCGGGCTTTTTGACAGGCGGGCTGGGCTTTTGCCCTTCCGGGCCGGCGGGCCTCCATCGGCCCACTTGATCCGCGGGCTTCTTGATGAGGCCTGATTCCTTTTTACCCTTCTACAAATTTACACAGTAACAGCTGTATCATTCTCTCCTTTTTTTTTTTATCTTAACACAGTATCAGCCTAAGGACTAGCCTTTATCATGCCACAACTTCGCCTAACGACTTCCTGTCTAAGCGGCTACTAATAGGGCGGAATCACTGCTGCCTTAATATGATATGAGTTAAGTTTCTAAAGCCAAGAATTTTAACAACTGCTACTGCCAATAATTTAAATTGCTGCTATTGTAAAGTAACCAACTGTAGAAATAAGCAAAATATTTTTGTGACAGTGTACTGGGCACAAGCTGAATCTATTTATTTAAACATAAATACCAAGAAAAAAAACAGAGCCTCACTCTTAGGTAAACAGCTTAAAAGCTGTTTAGCTACTCATAACTGATTACAAGTACTTACTTGGAATAAAATGCACACTGCATCAAACGACTTACAGAAAATACTGCTACTCTCACTTTTGCTACTATGGCTTTCTTACTTCTTGAGAGAATAAGATTCTGCTCAATTTTATGATGCATTACAACTGAACTTAAGGCTCCTTTTATAGGGAGCGGAACTCAAACTAGAATTCAAAACATCAAAATGTATAGCACAACTCCATTATTTTCTGCTTCGTGAGTGCTCCTGATGATGGAGGTCGGGTTGCGAAAAGCAGATTCTCTTAGGTGAAATGTTTTTCACCTTGTTCTTTTCTGAAAAGCAAAAGCGTCTTTAGGAAAAGCCAAAGTTGCTTTCGGTGCTTTTTACACCTGTTGCTTCACATGTTTTCGTCTCTCTCTGAGTTGTGGCCTAGGACAAGAGAGTTGTCATCCATCCTAGCTTTTACTTCATTATCTTCTACGTCAGTATCTGCATACATCTTGCAGTGGCTGTCGTTTTCAAGCTTTTGAATCCACTGCAGGCTTGCTAACGTAGAGTCTATCTCTTTTCTCTTGAGAGACAGAAACATGTCATTGCTTACTATGTCAAGGTGATCATAGGCAGTAACAATAATTTTTTCTCCTGCTGCCAGGAATGTATTTTCTTATCTTCCTCGATGATCTTCTGGATGTAGTCTAGGGACATGGCCTTCATCCAAGGGATGCTAGAGTTTGGTTGGCCGTTGTACCCCACGCATGCAGGTTGAAGATATCTTCCTTGGATAATCCTCACATAATGATATGGAGAAATATATTCAACTTCACCATTTTTCTTCTGGATCCATTCTGGAGGAGTTGATCTAAATTTCAACCTCAGGATACAGTCATTTTTTCTAACATTCTTGACTGTATTGACTATGATGGGTGGTAACCCTTTGAGATCATCATTAGTTTTGGTCCAGAGATTATGGACAAAACCGTTTTCAACAAGCCATAGCTTGTGTTCATGAGGATGTTCACTCTGAATATTTACCACATATCTTCCAACGTATGGTCCTAGAATGACGAAGAGAGTTGGAGGAAATGAGGCAGAATTCTGACTTCCAATCAGATTATGAAAGTCGAACCAGTCTGATTTTGTTAGTGCTAAAACAGGTACTTTGGCACTATCATGGTTTTCAAGATACTGGATTTTTTTCATTCTGGACAGCACTCTGCTGTGTATTTTCATAAACTTCTTCAAACTGTGGTCTAGCATTCTCATGGAGTTCTTCAGCTAGGGCAAACAAAGCTGGAAACATAAGACCACTGTTTCTCTCTTGAAAGGCATATAAGAGATTATCTAAGATTGCCTTATGGTGATATGCAAGTCTCCTGCCAGTTCTGAACACAGGATCTGCAAAAGTTTTCAATTCATAATTAAAAATATTTATTACTCCAATTGGAGTTGATTTGTTTTTTGGCAAAGCAACAGCCTTCAACGGTCTTGATAACCCTTTACCGTCTGCCTTTTGAGACGGGCTAGTCAATCCTTTACCCCTGGGATTGATCAGTTGTGGCTAGTCCTTTTGGACTTAGCAAGAACCTTCTGAGGAGTTTTTCTTTAGGTTCCTCAGGATTTTCAGGCTCTTTCCCAGTTCTTCTGTTTCTGGGGTTGCGACCTTCATCGTCGTCTCTTCGGCTGAACATTGTCATTTCTCTGGTTAAGGCATCTGGAAGATAGTTCTTATTTCCTGCAATTAATTCAACATTATAATCATATTAGTTAAGAAATAATTGCCAATTTGCTAATCTTTCTCTATCAGCAGCTTTATCAAGTTTAAAATTGTTGAAGTTCTTTACTCTAGCACAATGGTGCGAATAGTAAAGGGTTTTCCAAGAAAAGCTGGAGAATTTAAAATTGTTTTATTGACAGCCAAAATTTCTTTTTCTCCTGTAGGATAATTTTGTTCTGCAGGGCTGAACTTGCCACAACAAAATTTGCAAATCTTTTCAATGTTAGTTCCAGGTGTTTTTGCCAGAACCACACCGGACCAGTAATTATCACTAGCATCTGTTTGGAGAATGATTTCATCATTTTCTTCTGGTTGTTGGAGAGGAGGGAGATTTTTGCAGAGGGCTTTAATCTGCTTCACAATTTTTTCATCATCTTCTGTGAAGTTCCATTTTCTTTTGGAACTTGTCTTCGGTGACAACATTGATGTTAATCCCGAGATTTTGGGAATGAAATCTCTTCCATAGTTGATGACTCCTAAGAATCTCTCTAGACTCTTAGCATCAGGAATCTTATCTGGGAATTTCCAGATTTTCTCAAGGATGTGAGGTTGGAGTTTTACTACTCCATTCTTGATGTTTATTCCAAGGAAATCAACTTTTTCTAGGATAAAGAAGACTTTCTTTTCTCCTAAGATGATTCCATGCTGAACTATCAGCTTTTGTGATAACCCGGTTTTTTTTAAGGAAATATAATATATCTTTCAACAAAGTCCTTAAATTTAGAATTTAGTTGGAAAAAAAAATATGATAGTAACAAATAAATAAATAAATAGAGTGTAAATGAAACAAATAGCAAAATGGAAGACCATATGTTCGCCGACAAAAAGAAAAGGAAAATAAGAATTTAGTTTAAAAGAAGGGGATCGGGAACGAAGCATCTAGAGGAGAGGGGAAAGATTAGAAAAACAGAGGTGGTTCTAGAGAAGAGTCGAGAAGGGTAAAGATTGTGGGAGAAAAACCCAGAATTCTCTCAACTCTTTTGTCTCTTTCGGAACTGACTCATTCCTCCCTGATATTTTTTTTCTTCTTTTCAAAAGAATTGGGGGGAGGGGAAGGAGGAGGACTCTCTCTCTCTGGGGAAAACGGGGGATACATCTATGGGATATTCCTCATTTCTCTAGAGCTCTCTCTTTCGAGTATCTCACCTTTCCTTTCCTTTGTACCTCGCCACAAAACTAAACAAACAATCTCTTTGTTCTGAGGTTGTCACCCAAACACAGTTAGCTACAATCATCCATGGAAATTCTATTAAACGAAAGGAAGTTTCTTTTGGTTTTCTCTCAACAGGTGATGCTGATCTGGATAATAAGAGATGGTAGTTCATGTTCCTCCTTCAATTGCAGAGTTGGGCAATTGTTTTGTGTTTACCCAATTTCATTTTAAATGGCTATGAAGGTATGCACTCTTCTTGTGCATTGCAGTTATAAAGTTTGATTTCATGATTGTTATTTTTCTAACAAACGAATTCTCTGAACTGGATTGAAATGAAATTGAAAGAACTTTTGTGAATGCTAATGAACTTAATTAAATCCGGTTACGCCCGGGATATAATTAAGGAGGGATCGAGTTCCCTTGGGTGAAAGACCCTAAATCCGATTGGAGCTCGTGGATTCGAGCGGATAATTAAGTAGGGATTGTGCCTCCCTAGGGTGAAAGACCCAAAACCCAATCAGGAATTCCGCTTAGTACGGGGTGTCCTCGGTGGCCTTAATCTGAGGTTGTCCGCTTGTTCAGGGTGTTCTCGATGGCCTTAATTTGAGAGGTATTGGGCCTAACCGGGGAAAAAGAGGAAACTAAAAGACGATTTGTTAAAAGTTTGAAGGAAACAGGATGGATGAAAATCTGCTCAAGTTAATTTGGTTTCAGTACAACTGCACTTTGTGAAATTGTTTATGTGATCTGTGGGATTTATTAGACTATTTATTAGTGATTACCCAGGGTCAGGGTGTGACAGCTTTACAACCTCATGTAGGTGTTTCATGTGTTCTTCTCTATTTTTGGAGAAGACAAGGATGTCATCAATATAGACAACACAAAATTCAGCAACATGTTTAAAGATGTCATCCATCTTTCTTTGGAAGATCGAAGGAGCTTGTTTTAAGCCAAAGGGCATTACTAACCATTCATAATGACCTTGTGGTGTTCCAAAAGTAGTAAGAGGAATACTGTCTGGATGCATCTTGACTAGCCAAAAACCCGACTTTGCATAGAATTTTGAAAAGACTTTGGCTCCTTTGAGCTGGTTAATCAAGACTCTTGCTTGAGCTATTTGGTAACCGTCTTTGACAGTCTTCTTATTGACATCTCTGTAGTCAATCACCATTCTAGCTTTTCCTCTAACATTTTCTGCGTGATTTCTCACGTAGAAAGCTGGAGCATGATGAGGGCTAGTGGAAGGTCGAATTAATCTCTTGTTCAGGAGATCTTCGATATCTTTTCTGAATTCCTTTTGATCTTCTTCTTTGTATTGAGGAATGGCTTTGACATGACATATAGCACTCATATCATGTAATCTTAATTTACAGACCACTGGGTCTTTTTCCCAAAATTTCTAAGGGTTGTTATCTATATTTTCTTCGAGCATTTTCTTGATTTTATCAAGAGTAGGAAGTTTCTGAGACTCAAGCTTATTCTGGAAGCTCATGGATGAAATTAGCTTCTTCACTAATTTCTTCTTCTTCTTCAGAATATTCTTCAACAAGTAATTCTGCTTGTTGTTTGATTTGTAGTACCGGTTCAAATTTGGGTTTATAGGGCTTGGGAACACCACTATTCTGTTGTGATCTCTGATACTGAGTAGTAAAGTTTGGACCTACTACACTCTTTGCTTGAGTAAGTCTGTCTGCCCAGAATACCCGTTCACCTTTTCTGAAGCCTATAGCTTCCTCATCTTGAATAAATCTCTATTGACGGATGAAATCATTTCCCAACAAGAGATCTGACCCTTGGCCTTTAGATTGCCAAAGAGTGTTGATGATAAATGCTCCTCCACCGATGGTGATATGAACATTTCTAGCTACCTTTTTCATGACTAGGTGGCTTCCATCAAACTGGACACCAATAGCTATTCTTTTGTTATCTTCTTTCCAGAGTTCATCTGGAATTGCAAATCTTTTTGCAACTGTAAATCCTGATCCATTATCTACAAAGGCATGTAGATGATACTTCCTGTGATCATGGAATTTTAATCCAATCTCTATGTAGTTGCTGTATCTACTTGTAGAGATGATCTTCGAGGGTTGAAGCTCATTTTCTTGAGCTTGTTCTTGTTGTATGAATGGTTTACATTCTTTTGGAACAATTTCTGGTGGTTCAACCAGTTCAATGTTTTCATCAATCTGTTCTTCTATTTTTGAAGATGTAGGAACAGTTGTTTGTATCTGTTCAAGAACAGTTGATACTTCTGCAAGAACATTTGAATATTCCTTTTCACAGAAATATTCATCGTATTCTTGCTCTACCAAGTCACTTATGAGGCTATTCATGGTTTTTCTTCTTGCTTTGGCTATGAAGCATTCTTTGTGATAAGTCTTTTTCGACTCTTCACAAAACATAGGGAGACCATTCTTTTCATGATATAGGCAGTAGTCACAAACGAATGTATCAGGGTTCACCTGCTAAGAAAACACAATTGATTCTGTCTTGCTTTCTTCCTAGTTTTTGACTCTAAGAACATTCATCTGTCTAGATTCTAAGTATTCCACTTCATAATCTATTTCAGAATCAGATGATTCTTCTTCATCAGACCAGGCAGAGTATACTGATCTGTCATCTTCTTCATCAGAATAGGCTATTTCGTAGCCTCTCATGTTTGCTGTTTCTACTACAGACTCATATTCTTCGAATAGAGCTTTAGTAGATTTTTATCCTTTTCGGGGCATTCATTGGCGTAGTGCCCTTCAGCTTTACATAACCAACATCTGCAAGTTTTCTTGCCTTGTTGTTTGTTCTGATGGTTATTTTGGTGATTATTCTTCTTTTTCTTGAAGAATCTCTTTTTAGGATCTCTATCCTCTTGGTTTTGGATATTGGAACTTTTCTTAAATTTCCAATCTTTCTTTTGTTCATTTTTCCTGAACTTTTTTGAGTAAAACTTTTCTTTTCTTTTCTTACGAAATCTAGATTCATGACAACCCCAGTTGGTAGGCATGTCTAGTATTCCATAACAGAAGTTTTCTACTCCTTTGAGCTGCTTTTTAGCCATCTTAGCTCTAAGGTTGGCTTTGCATTGCTCTTTTAGTAATTGCCTGATTCTGTCGGCAATTCCTCCAATTGAAAATCTTTCAATTGGTTTTTCAGCTATGCTTTCTCTTACAGTTGTTCTCCATGGTTCAGGGAGTTTTCTGTGTAACAGGTTTACTAGATCTGTATTTTCTTGTTCGCCTATTGTACAATAGTACTCCTGAAACTCACTCAGGTATTCTTCAAAGTATCTCATGTCACAAATTTTGAGAGCATAGATATTTGATTTTGCCGTTTCTTTGGCTTTTTCACTCAGATTTGAGAGATCTCCACAGAACTGATCGTACAGGGGTGCTGCAAAATCATAAGGAGATTTTGAATTTTTTTATCTCTTCTAGCCATTCTTTTCCTCTGGCAGTCTCCTTGAAAGATAGATAGTATTTTTTGGCTACTCCGGTGAGAGTAGTTTCATAGTACACCTGAAGATCTGGTGCTTCAAACTTTCCAATGGTAAGAGCAGAAGCCATCATAAGGCTATCTACCCATTGGTCAAGAGTTTTTCTCTTGTCTAGAGCTTTATCTAGATTTAGCCAGATACCATAATTAGAAATTGGTACTCTGGGTATATTGTCCTCAGGGACAAATCTTTGAGAATTTCTTTCTCCGTTTCTTCCAGTAGGGGCTTTTTGTATAGGAAGCTTTAGTTTCCCCTTTTCTCTAGTGATGAAAGTTTTAGAATTTGAGCTTTCTCCTTCTTCCATTTCGATATCTTGATAAGGAAGGATTTTTCTAACCTTTCCTGGCTTGAAATTTTTCATTTCTTCGATTAGTTTTTCTAATCGTTCAGGATTGTCACAGGATTCTGCTTCATCATAGATGTCATAGAGCTTTTTTGCTCTAAGCATATTTACTGGTCTGTTTAGATCATCTTCTAATTCTTCTTCAGTAATTGGTTCTGTTGGTTCTTCAACAGTGAATTTTATGCCACTTGTACTAGGTTCTCTAGTATTGTAACTTCTTCTGAGAAGATTTTTGTTTATCCTGACATTCTCAGGACATGAATCACTTTTTCTGTGATTTTCAAAATTTAGATTGATTTCTCCAGTCTTTCTACTTTCATAGACTTTTGCCTTAGAACTTTCTGGTGGCTTCTTTGGACTAGATAATTTCCATTCAATAGGAAAAGTTACCTCATTCCAAATAACTTTGTGAATCTGTTGCGAATGGTTCTTCTGGCTGGTGAGGAAACCAGTAGTTAGACCTGGGATGTTTGATATTCGAGTCTTTGGCTCTACTATGGTACTCATCAGTTTATAGTATATATTCTGTATACTATTGCAAGTTCTTGCATATTTTCTTTCATTGATATTCCATCTGTTTTGACTCTCAGTCTTAAACAGTGGGCAACATCTTTCAAGCTGGTTGAGAAATTTGGGAAGCAGTTGAAATAAGCCACTTGATTGCAAAGAGATGCTTCAAGTGTTCCCAACAAACTGGCTTGAAAGTCAGTCAGTCTATTGTCTTGTAAGACACATAGAACTGAGCAGTTTATGTCTTCTCTGGCAAGCAGTTTTATGCCTACTTGGACTGCTCCAATATGCATAAATTGATAATTCTTCCCCGTTGCTTTAGCAACTTCTTGAGGAGTGATCATTAAGAGACCTGTTTCTCCTGTTGTGGAAGGGGTTGTAAATTCCAGTAGTTTGAAGTGATGGCTATCCATCAAGTCAAATTTTCCCCTCTTGTAGATTTGTTTAAAATCTAGCTTTGGAATTGCGGAGTTTTTTACCTCCTGTTCAATTTCAGTATATTCAAATTCTTCGGCGTTTAGGAGTTGTACTCCTTTCTTTTTTCTGAAGATGCTCATCATTTTAACATCTCTTGCCTCAAGATGTTTAGGCTTTTCATACCTGATACTAGTTAGACTAGTAGATGGTTCAAGAAAAATCATGTTTGGAACACGATTCTTCTCAGGTTTTTCTAATGGTTTAAATCCATTAGTTTTCTTTGTTTTTACTGAAGGCAATTTCTTTTCCTTCAGTATATTTTTCATAGAATCCAGCGTTTTTTGCTGTTCAGAGATTTTTCTACTAACATTTGTAAGCTTTTCTTCTTCCGTTTTTAGAAGTTCTTTGATATAATCAATTTTGTTTTCCAATTTTTCTAATTGGTTGATTATATCTTGAAGTTTTTCTAGATGATCTTGACATCTAGATAATTCTCGTAACAGGTTCTGATGTTTCTCATCAGAAATTTTTAGTAGAGAATTTAACTTCTCTAATATCAATTCAGACATTGTACCCATTGGGGGGGTTCCCCTTAAGCTTCTTTCGTCAAGCTCTGATACCAGTGATTTGCGAATCTAACCAATGCTCAAATAATCAAGAGGCTTTTGCTCCTCTTGGACCATGAACTTCAGTTCTTCTATATTTTTCTCGATCTTGTAGACTATTTTTTGTACTAGGAATATTCTATCGCAGTAATCAGGAGTGGCTCGACTAAGCCTATCTCTATAGCTTTTTGCTCTTCTTAGCTTTTCTCGTTCTTCTTCAAGTTTTTTTTTCAACTTTTCTGCAATTTGCAAGTAAATCTAATCTTGACAGAACAATATCTAGATGTGCGATTATGAATAGTGAAAATAACTGTTTACCTTCGAGTTATAGAGGATGGATTTTTTCCTACAATATATTAAACAAACAAATTCAAAAGCATGGGCCCTCTACGCTCCGTCATGTTATTTTTACTGAAGGAAGAAGAAGGAAACTAGAGAAGAGAAAAAGACAAAATGTCCTAAGTGTGTTTAAAACCAAATGTTGTGGAGTTATTTGTGTTTTGAAAACTTATCAAAGGGGTATATGTGGTTTGCTATTGTTGTTTTCAGGGATGAAACCAATGTCATCAAAAGTATCTGCTACAACAATGCTCAATTTTGTTGGACCCCTTGATGTGGTCGTTCTGTAAAAATTGTCATTTATGTTGGTTACGAATGAGATGGAAAATTAAAAATTGTCAGAAAGATAATGTGAGGACCCTTTTAGCTGGAGAGTGGAATCAAGTCAGACCATTGACTAGAAAGAGAGTATCTCCGTCAACAACAGGCAACTCTGATTCAGTTCCGAAGGAGATGGCGTCAACCTCTTCTCGTTGTTGAGGGAAATATGATGTGTTTCTAAACTTCAGGGGGGGAGATACCCGCAAATATTTTACCAGTCAACTGTATGCTGAACTAAATCAGAAAGGGATTCTCCCCTTTTGGGATGAGGCGCAGCTTGAGAAAGGAAAATCCATTAGGCCTGAACTTTTAGCTGCAATTGAGGAGTCTAGATTTGCGATTGTCATTCTCTCATGGAGCTATGCTTGTTCGTCATGGTGCTTGGATGAACTTGTCAAGATTATTCAATGCATGAAAGGGATGGGCCAACAAGTCCTGCCTGTCTTCTACAAGGTGAATCCTTCTGATGTGCGGCACCAAAGGGGAAGGTTTGAGCTCAAAAGGGAACCTGAAGTAGAAGTAAGGGCACATGAAGAAGTTTATGGGAAGAATGAGGACAGACTAAATGCGTGGAGAGATGCTTTGACAGAGGTGGTCAATCTGTCTGGCTGGGATTCCAAGAATTATCAGTAAGTTTCCTTCCTCCATACTACTCATACCTTAATATGTTTCCTTGCTAAAGTAGATAGATATATTCGACCCCATCCTTTTGAGAGCAGGATAATCTCTTCTTTTTAACATGAACTATTCCTTATGATTTAAATTGGATTTGATTTTTCTGATTGAGGGATGGATACGAATAGAGAGTAATGAACATCCAGTAAATTTGAGAGACTCACTGGATTACCATTTTGCATTTAATTAATCTTGCCAAATGCTAATATTTTTTTTGCCGCCTATGTTACATTGCTAAGTTTTCTAACTCACAATTTTATCTAAATTTTATCAGATATGAATCAAGTTTAATTATCGAAATTGTTAATCATATACTAAAGAAGTCCGTGTATACATCTTCCAGTGTTCTGGCTCTGGGAAAATTGAAAGAATTTTTCTGTGCTGGCTTTCTTAATTTACGGTCGTGCATTGTTGCTCTAAATACAAAATTGATGTTCAGTGTATGTGATGAAGATGTTGTTGTGAGAAATTCTAAAGGACACCCATTTGCCTGCTCATATATTTTTCCTCACTAAAACTTTTGGACTTTTACCTTCGTCTGTAAATTTGGATTATGTTGTAGTTATATTTCTGGCCATAAGGACTTCCACATGCCAGGTTGATTGTATAAGTCTTGTCTTTATGCTCTCTGCAGGTTCAAGGTATTCCATTTGATATAGATAGTGAGGGTCGAGGCAGTACATATGTATAAAGGTCACTTGAACTTTCCTTGAGTACTGCAAATTCATGTGGACTTGATCAGCTTACTTTCCTCTGTACGCTTTCACTAATGGAACTTGAATTCATCAAGAAGAAGGGGGGAAATGGTTTGATGTTGGTTTTAACTAAAGTTGCCTTGGAAGTGGAATTAACTGCTAGAAGTTTATAGAAGTTACCTGCGACATGGTCCTGTCTGTATGTTTGACATCTTTTGGCTGGACATAATATGTGTATTGCTTAACATCTTCCTCACCATTTTGCGTGAAGTTCTGTTTGGATGTAATGTAGTATTTTGAAGAGATGTACGTACTTTTCGTTTCGGTTTTGTTTTGTTTTTTTTTTCCAACAATGTTCTACATAATATTGAAGTATTTGAGAGAGATTGTAAAAGAAGAACAAAATAAATCTGTTGTTAAAAGAAATGCTCGGTTTGATAAAATAATCTGGGGTTCACATCCAAAACCAATTAGCAATGGATGGAGTGGCCCAAACCCTTATAAACCATAAGCAAGGTCTCATTTTTTCCATGTGGGATGTATATATTCTCAACACACCCCCGCACGTGTGGCGAATTTTCAAGCCATACACGTGGACAACTTTTGGGTGACATTGAGCCAGTGTGGCCGCGAGGCATGTACACATGGGATAACCCGCTCTGATACCATGATAAAGTGATATGGGGTTCACATCCAAAACCAATTGGCAATGGATGGAGTGGCCCAAACCCTTATAAACCCATAGGCAAGGTTCCATTTTTCCCATGTGGGATGTATATATTCTCAACACGCCCCCGCACGTGTGGCGAATTTTCAAGCCATACACGTGGACAACTTTGGATGACGTGGAGCCCGTGTGGCCGTGAGGCATGCACACGTGGGTAACCTGGCTCTGATAGCATGATAAAGTAATCTGAGGTTCACATCCAAAATCAATTGGCAATGGATGGAGTGGCCCAAACCCTTATAAACCCATAAGCAAGGTCCCATTTTTCCCTTGTGGGATGTATATATTCTCAACACGGTTTAGATGAGTCTATGTGCTACAAGCATGAGAAATAGAAAGAGAGGAAAATGACAAGTAATTTAATTTTGTAAATTCAAATTTAAATTAAATATTTAAGTTTTAATATAAATTTGAATTTGAGTGTTTTTTAATAAATTGTTGCCCAAGCAATTTTAACGTTGGCAGCCCCAAGTTTTATCCGGATTCCGATCAAGAGGAAGGATAGACGGAATCCTTCTATAATCCCCCTTCTATTCCTGATCCATCTCCATTTTCTGATAACAAAATCTCTGCTCTGCTCTTGTCTTGTCTTAGGAAAGTTTCCCAATTCTCTCTAGCCGTTTGTTACATTCGATCTCTGTTTCCTTCCATGGCGGCGGCGATCCAGAAAACAGAGTCGCTCAAGTACTGGAGGATTTATTTGCCACTGCAAACAACTCCACCATTTTCAATATTCTCGACCATGCCATCACCGTCGCCGCCTCTGATTTCCCAGAGGATTTTACTCGCCAAAGGACTCGAATTCTAGATTCCATTCAAGGTTTGGGTTTGGATTCTGATATGGGGTTTTGTGCTGCATCTGAAAGTAATGGGTCCGAACAAAAGGCTGAGCAGCAGCCTTCAAAGCCATCTCTCAAAATACGCATAAAGATTGTGAAGCGAAATGTTGATGGTACTTTGATCAAACCTACTTTAGATGAAGCGAAACTGATCAAGCCTTGTTCTCATCTGATCGAGCCGAAACCAGCCATGTGTTGATAAAGTGGCGAAATTGATCAAGCCCTCACCCTGTGTTGGTGGTGAAGCTAAATGTCGAAAACATACTGATAACCATGGTAATTGTCACAATGCCAGTTTACAGGTCTTGTTCAATTTCATTGTTTAGTATACAATGAAATCTAACAGCTAAGAACAACTTCATCAGCACCATATATTACTAGCTCAATAATACATCCCGCTTCCTCATTAATCAAAAGGTCTGTTTCACTTAAATGCTTCTTGAACTTGCAATCTCTGGGAATTCTCAGATGTCATAAACTCTTATTGGACTTCTGAAATTACAACTGCTAGTCAGCGTCACCTAAAGAGTTTTTAAATGGTTCTGAATGCTGGTGCAGAACTCCATCCTGATGGTGAAAAATAACTCGAACCTTGATGATCGTACATTAACATAAACACTTCAGCATCATATCCATCAGAGAGCAGGCAAAGAATCCAGTCCTGGATATCTTTGCTTATTTCAAAAGGGAAAAAAAAAAATACAAACCAGGTAGAATATGATGATAAAAAATCTGAAAATGTTGTAAATCTTCAAGGTAGAATTGTTGATCATATTTATTGTATCTGGGAAACTTCCCAGAACTCAATATAATCATACCACGTTAAGCGTCCTAGATGTAAAAATAAGAGTGCATGTACCTGGTTGAATATTCTTGCATATGTGCTAACTAGTAACATCACCTCAATTGTGTTTATTAAGCCCATAACCCCCTTTTTAACCATCTTGAATTTAAACACACAAAGGCAAAGCTGCTTAAATTTACTTCATAAGGAACTTGGGTATTCTGACCAATCTAAATGTTCTCCTACAAGCACAATGTAACATTTAATGACGATAATCTGTGATAAGTACAATGAGACCTTCGATCAACATAATTGACAACTTAATTGGATGCTACCTATCCAAAAAATCAAAGAGAAAGGAGTAGTATTCTAACAGTTGATATTTGTTTTATCAGCTACCCTATACAAGCTTACCAGACTATTGAGTATTAAGCCAAGTAAATGACAAAAAGACAACAAAAGACCACAAACATCTAATTTAATTAAGATGTCAAGAAACAAAAGATCAGTTCCCTTTTCCTTTTTTTTTCTTATCATAGGAAATTAAAAATATAACTAAAAAGTGAAAAGTAAATGGGACTTCTCTATACGATTGTTCAATCAGGAAAAAGATGCGATAACATCATGGACTTTTGAAGTCTCATTATGCAAAAATTTTTACAGATAAAATAGAGACTTGTGTGGTATATGGTAAAAGGAAGATATCATAAATAATTACATATAGGAACATAGGAGTGATAGGACTTCACAGGGGAAGCCCTCTTTAAAGACGTGTGCGGTATGACTTCATAGAGGAGACCACCATTGTACTCTTGTACTCCATTATTCAGGAAATAATGATAATTAACATAGCAAAACCAATCGAAATTGAAAATCAATAAATTTGACATTACCCATCTATTTACAGCTTATTAGTAGGTATTATGTAAAAAAATTAACCCAATCCGCCATCATTTAGATGTTAAAAAAGCGGTCAACCACTTACTTATAACTCCCCAATGGGAGCTTAACGAGAAGTAGATAAACTTTCTGAAATTTTTACATTAGTTGATATAGGTCATAGCCATGAGAGTGTGAGAGCTGAAAGAGCGAAAAAAGAAGTTGTGAATGATCGGTTATGAGCATATTAGTTTTATGTGGTATTTAGGGTTTATGGTTGATCTAGTAGATCGAGACCCAAACAACTTCGAAAATAGCTGAAATTTTGACCATAATTCTATCTTATTATCATAATGACATCCAACGGCCATTTTTGATAAAGTGGAGCTTAACCACGAGTACATAAACTTTCTGAAATTTTAATATTCGTTGATATAGTTCATAACCATGAGAGTGTGAGAGCTGACAGATCGAAAAAAGAAGTTGCGAGCGAGCGGTTATGAACATATTAGTTTTATGTAGTATTTAGGGTTTAGAGTTGACCTAGTAGATCGATACCCAAACAACTTCGAAAATAGCTGATATTTTGACCATAATTCTATCTTATTATCATAATGACATCCAACGGCCATTTTTGATAAAGTCTATTTCCTCCATATTGTTCCTCATGGAAGGTATATTTTTCAATTCAACTAACAAACAAGTTAAACCGCATTAGTATGCATATAAGAATTTCGTGTGATCAAAAAAATCAAAATTGAAAATCGATGAATTTGAAATTCCCTATCTATTTATAAAGTATTAATAGGTATTGTGTAAAAAAATTAACCCGATCCGCCATGATATAGATGTCAAATAAAGAAAAATTAACCCGATCCGCCATGATATAGATGTCAAATAAAGCGATCAACCACTTATATATTTATAACTCCCTAAGGGGAGCTTAACCACGAGTACATAAACTTTCTGAAATTTTAATATTCGTTGATATAGTTCATAACCATGAGAGTGTGAGAGCTGACAGATCGAAAAAAGAAGTTGCGAGCGAGCGGTTATGAACATATTAGTTTTATGTAGTATTTAGGGTTTAGAGTTGACCTAGTAGATCGATACCCAAACAACTTCGAAAATAGCTGAGATTTTGACCATATCCATTTCTTTTTATCATGATAACATCTAATGATCGATTTTAATAAAATATATTTTCTACACATAGTTGCTCATAGAAGGTATACTTTTCGATATAATTAATAAACAAGTTACATTGTTACAACATTAGCAGACGTGTAAGAATATGTGCGATCTAAAAAATTGAAATTGAAAATCGATAAATTTGACATTTTCAATATATCAACAACTGAGATTTGTTAATTTGTTGGTTGCACAATTGGTGCATAGAAGAATTTTTTCTATTTAGTTACTCCTTTGAAAAATCTAAGGTATTGGGTTTAGTAGAGATACATAAATTTAGGGTCCTTGACCAAAAGCACCAAAATGAGCCAAAATTATCTCACTTACCCCAGCAACAGATTTTTATTTCCCACTACCCAATTTAACTTAAAAAGACAATTTTACCCTCAGCCAAATTAATAAATTATACCATATGCCATCGAGCTCTCTCTCCTCTCTCCCCTCTGATCTGACTCTCTCTCCTCTCTGATCTGACTCTCCCCTCTCTCTCTCTCCCCTCTCCGATTAGACTCTCTCTCTCTCTCCCAGCTGGCAATGGTCGTGTAGCCCAGAAGCCGACGCTCGTGCAGCCTGCGGCCTGTTTATACAGCCCAAAAGACGGCAGCGAGTTCGTGCAGCCGGCGCCTCTCTCTCACTGAGTTACTCCAAGGTCAGACTTGTGCCTCTCTTCTTTTTCTTCTCTTTCTCTTTGCTCAGATCTTCATTTTCATTTTGCGTTTTCGATTTGATACTTTTTCTCTCACCTGGTACTGTTCATTTTCCGATCTGATACTTTTTCTCTCTCTTTGTCCAAGTTTCAATGTTTATGCCCAGCTTCTCATAATTAAGCGAACAAAATAGTCTACTCAGACAACGGAGCTCCAACATCAATAATATGACTTGTGGCAAATGTTTGCATGCAGTAGCAAGTGCTTGGAATTTAGATTCTTATTGTTGATTTGGTTTAGTGCCCTTTGATCTTTGTGTAATAGAATTAATGTAATGCAAAAAGTCCAATCATGTTTCTAGCTTTCCATGTAAAGTTTTGTTGTTAAGCTCATCTTTGTAGCATTTGTAAAACAACAAGTGCCAAACCTCATCTCTGTTTGTTTTTTTTTTTTGGTAAAATGGGGCAGAAGGCTTAGAAGGAATGAAAAAAGAAAAAAAAAAGTTTTATCGAAGGGCAATAGACGTCTATTGGGGGCTGTGGCGACTCAGAGATCGGATTACCATAGCGCCGCCTCCCTAAGGAACCCTACACCCGCAACACTTGGAGTAAGTGTTTTCGGCCTAGAATTCCTCAAAGAGACAAGGCCTTTAGGTTGGAAAACAAGATATCTATAAGCCCAAAATTCTTAGGCTCGTATAGTGGGCTTGGCTCGTAACCACAAGATTACGAACTAGGCGAGGAAGAGGAAAGGAAGGTGGTGTTGTGTTGAGTTTTAGAACTTATGTCAATTTTTAGTTTTTAGCCCAAGTTTGCATTAAGTTCATTGAATGGTAAGTTACGTGAGTCTCCTAGGTCTAGCCCACTAGGACCTAAACTCAAATGGAGGTTCTAACCCTAGGGTTCCACTTTGGTGGTAAGCAATCACACACATCATCAACCATACATAACGTTACAAAAATTTAGTGAAATCAAACAAGCCAAAAAGAAATAAACTTTAAACAAAACAAGGTTTGGCCTCCAAGGATTATCCTCCGTACTCAAGCTTCGACAACAACAGCCTGCAAAACAAACTAAAGTAGGGGTTAGGCTCCTACATCCAGTCATTGCCCATGCCCGCCCCCATATCTAAGTTTAAAAATATGAGTTATCGTTTTGAGAAAAAGTAATAGATAAAAACCGGTTTGCGATTCCACGTGATCGTCACCACGTAACTACAATCCCACGGCAATTGATCTTCTTCCACAACTTTCATCATAACCGTCCATCTAGCCAATCACTTTCCGAAATTCAACAATCACAAGGCTAGAGACAAAAGGGGTAATTCAATAACAAGGGCATAGTGCACACTGCCCACCACCGGTGGCTCAAGGAGGAATCGATCTCTCCTTACATCCCCATCAATTGCCAACACATCAATCCAATCCACGCAAACCATTTCAATTGTAAAACAGATAATTTCCAAAAATCATGCAAGAGGCCTCATATAAAACATTGTATATGCAAGAAAAGCATAGATAGAGTTAAAGGCATCCCCTACCTGGAACTCGAGCTTTCTCTTGCAGCACTTGGCCTCAATGCAACCTTGTAGCAACCACCAACTTCACAAGATCCTACCACGATATCGAGCCTAGATCAATAAGCGGCATTAATAACGATAAACACAGCTAGCTATTTACACACAATACTCTCCAAAGATAACCTTTCCTTTAACCTAATTGACTAGCTAATAACCAGACCATTTGGGCACTAAGGGAGAGTTGGTTTTTCAGGAAAAAGTGGCAAAAACACCTTTCGAAGATAAGTTGTCAAAAGTTGGAAACAGAGAGTTTAAGTAGGAACTGTTAAGGGCCAAGGAAAAGTGTTCAAAGCACTTGAGATAAATTCTTGGGAAAATTTTGGAAAGAAGATGGTTTAACAACCAACTCAGTAAGATTGAAATGGTTATAGAATTTTGAGTAAAGCCAGGTGAAGAGTAAAGGTTTTAAAGTTTAAAGTGAAATGAGGTGCAGATTCTTTCCAGAAATAACAGCTTCTGTCCACCTAATTCAAAATTTCATAACTAACTCTAGAAAAATGTTTTTGGGGTGATTCAAATTCTTAAATGTTCATCTATGTGTCTACTATCTTTATCCAGAAGGAACTGATCCCAAATTATCAACGGTTTAGCTCCAGTTTTGAAATGAATGCAGCTGGGTCAGATTTTACTGGAAACTGAAAAACTGCAGAAAGTTGCTCTTTTGCTCAAAGTTCTTTTGGTACCCAATATGGCCAGTCGAAGCTAACCCAACACACTTAAGAGGCATGTCTAATGCTCCTAATGATCTATAGCTCAAGTTACTTTCTAATACTATATGGCAGGTGCTGTAGCTCGATGACATAATGCATTGAAACATGATATTTGAACAGCTACAAACAACAATTGACCTTTGAACCAAAAACGATTCTAATACTCAAGGTGTAGCCATGACCTAGCAGAATCCCTAGACATTAGAATGGATGAGAAATCAAAATTAAGGCAGCAAGATACCAACAACAGCAGTGACAAGTTCATGATCTTCAAGAATTCGTAATAACAACCAAAAATATATAGAGTTTTATGGAAAAGATGATACTCACCAAAGACTAATATAAAAGGTGAGTTTCTCTTGAGGATTTCAACAGGAAAGAGAGCTGAGGGAGCTGATTGGATCGAGCCCAGTTGTAGGTCAAGAAATTAGCTCCATCTCGAACATGCAGAGTGAAACAGAAACTTCTCAACATGTAGAAGAGTTGTTTTGAATGTAATGAGCCTAAAATCGAGGAAAGAAAGGGGAACTTGATGGTTCCAGAATCTTACCAAGTGTTCGTATCAGCCTCGAGTAAGATGTGAGGGATTCGGGTAGAGTAAGAGAGGGAATTCAAGCAGAAATCCGGAACAGGCTCGCTTTCGAACAGCTTCCGCTTTGAGGGGTGTACAGGACTCAAATCGACTCCAATGGAGCTGAAATTTGGAGGCTAGATAGAGGAGACATAAGCGAACAACTTTGATGAAGAAAGTTTTCTGATCGGAAATCTCGAACTAGGTGTTTCGAGGCTCGCAAACGGACTGATGTGTCCAGGGACGGGAGGAAGTGTGAGATGAGAAGGGTAAATGACGATTTCTGGCCTGAGTTCTCCCTTTTGAAAGGTCTAAGATGGTTCTCTAGGAGGAGTTGCCCTTTGCATGATGGAAACGTGGAGGGGAAGAGCTGAACGAGGCTCCCTTTCTCTCTGCCCAACTCTGACGTGAACAAGGAAAGAGGAAAAGCTGGGCTATGTGAAGGAGAAGGCTCAGCTTGGGCAGATAAATTTAGGGTAAAAATAATAGGTGGAAAAAACCAAAATGATGGGGAAAATAAAAGTAAAATAAGTAAATACAAGAAAACTCAAATTAAAGTGTTGACAATGCCAAATAAGGATCGGGCCTCACAAAACTTATTTTTAGATAGAAAAATGGCAAGGCAAGTTTTGTCGGAGTTTTGCTCGAGTTTGAAAAACATAAAGAGTATATAAATTGTGCTTTTGAAAGTCGGTGAGATGCTTGACGAGTAAGCTTCGAGTAAGGCGAGCAGAAATTTTGCCAATTATTAAGAAAGGTAAAATAAGAAAATCGTAAACGCACGCACAAGTATATTTCAAAATTATGCAAAGATGTCATTATGAACTACAACCATATTGGATCAAGGAAGAGGTCCGGGTCAAAGGTCGACTAACTTATTGGGCTAGGTTCACTAGCATACCCGTCTGTTGGGTGTCCAGAGTAAATTTTGGACTCTAACCTTACGTTATTCTTGGGCCCAAGGCCGAAGCCCAAAACTATTTCCAAAAATCTTTAGCCAAACAAAGGTCGCGAAAAGTTATCTCCTCCAGGGGCAATAGACGTTTTGAATTGATGTAATATTCTTTTTTTTTTCTTTAATCAAAGTTTTATTTGTCTAAATCTAGGAAGATTAGTTCTTATTCTGGCGACTGAAAGTCATATGGGGGCAATAGACGTCTATTGGAGGGCAATACATAACTGATAGTCATTTATTGGGGGGCAATAGACGTCTATTGGGGGCAATAGACCAAAAGTTCTATTGGGGGCAATAGAGATCTATTAGGGGGCAATACATGGGTCTATTGGGGGGCAATAGACTATTGGGGTAATAAACATTTCCGGTGAGGTTTTTTGAAAGGTCTGATGGGAGGCGGCCAGTGACCGGAATCAAGCGAAAGTTGGCCGGAATCCGGCGACCAGTGACCGGAATCCAACGGCCAGTGACGGGCTCCGGCGAAGTCTCCTATGGTTTCTCTCTCTTCCATTCTCTCTCTCTCTCTCTCTAAGTAACAAAGGGGTGAGGGGTAAAATGGTATTAAAAAAAAATTAAAAACAAAAAAAAAAATCTTAATGGAGTATTAGGGAAGACTCCCTTAGAGTATATTGGGTAAGGGAGAATTAAAAAAACTTAATGGGGTAAGTGGGAAAAAAATCCTTAGAAATGGGGTAAATGGACAAAAACCCTTAAATTTAAATTTAAAATTTTAATTACGGGATATTTCAATTTTGCCGCTAAAAATTTTGAGGAATATTTAAATGTTGCCGCTAAGCAGATTTCGAGAAAGAGTGATACCTCATCTTTTATTTATTCAAGTATAACTTTCTTCTTTCTTTGTGGTCTTCTTCTTCCCGACCTAGACCTAGACGCCCCTCTACCCTTCCAATCGCAAACAAAACTCTCACCAGTTGCCACCGTGATCCAAATCCGTCCTTTTATCTGTCAATCACAGACAAAAGCAATCGCCCTCGATTCCTGCACACACCAGAAACTTCCTCTTCTTGTGCTCGACTCGATACAGGTAAAACTTCAAGGATTTCCGGTATTTAACATGAGTATCAGTTTTTGTTGAACTCAATTTGAATTTGTATAATTGGTCTTGTTCAATCTAGGTGGGTGGTTTTAGATAATTTAAATTTGATTTCTTTTATCTTTTTGTAATCTAAGGCCGTGGAAAACTGAAGTTATCCCGAAGAAAGTAGTCATTGCACTTGGCAAGAGTGTAGCTGGAAGTATCGAAGAGTAAGGTTTGAGCTTCTTTTTTCTTCTAATAACCTGAAATGGTGTATTTCAGTTGTATCTATGGATTTTGAGGGTCTGATTTTGAAAAAGCTATCTGAAGAGTATAAGTTATTATAGAGGGATTTTGTAGTAGGTTGGGAGAAGCCCAGTGTGTTTATGAATGTCCCTTTGCGTAATGACTGATTACTGGTTTACCATGTTTGTATTATGAATATTTTGATCATCCTGTACTTAGAAACTAATATATGATGTTGCTATTTCTATAAAGACCTTGTGGAAGCTTGTATAGAATTGTTGCATACTCTGCCTTGAGGTATGAAATGTTATATTTTTAGTCAGATCATTTGTGCTTTTGTGTATATGGTCAGGTTATTCTTTTGCTAGGTAAGAGCACAGAAGTTGTTGGAGTTGGAGCTGAACAAGGAACCATGGGTAACAAGATGCTGACTCTAGATGAGTATGTAACTATTGTGACTAGTTGGAACTGTAACCTCTGTCATGTTTCTGTACATGTTGCATTTTGTTGTGAGAAAGTCAGTTTTACATTTTTAAGATACTTTGGGTAGGTGCCCCCAAGATTAGTCCCCGTCTTATTGGAGAACCTTGTTTTGGGAAGTCTGGAAATGTGGAAGGTCTTGCTCAATGAATTGCAAGTGGTGACGCGCCTGAAACGATAGATGGAAGGGTGATTGATAGTTTATTTGTAATTTCTAGTACTCTGCCTAGACATCCTTATCTTGTGTTCTTAAAGAGTCATGCTGACCAAATCCCGACCTCTAGTCATTGTTGGTGTAGAGATGAAATGCGGTAGACTTTCAGGAGACTTGATGGAATCGTACGTTAGTCTGCTCATGTGATTAAAGCCTAGTCCTGTTTGTTTAATATTCAGCATGTACAGATGCTCCAATTTGGTCAGATCAGGTACTTGCACCAACTTGCTAGGAGTTGGAAATATGGAATAAGCAAAATAATAAAAACAGCTTTCCTTTATGGACGATGTTTGTATTTAACACGTACTACAAATGATGTTTTTACCAACAAATGCTTTACATATTATCTGCAACAGTGCAAGTTCAACTATGAACTATGGTCAAACTATTAAATGCAGGTTATAAGGGTTCCATTTATACAGGATCTCTATGCAAGGAAGTAATTTATACATGATTTCTATACAAGCAACTGATACACAATTTCTATTTCCATACAAGAAATTCATCAACAGGATTCCCATTTTATACAGAAATTCACAGTATATACAATATTTCTATACTAGGATTCAGCTTGTAATCAAGAAATTTACAGTATTTGACATAAGTTTGCTGTCCCCTGGCCTCTGCAATGTGCCAAATCCCATTTCATTAATTGCATTTGCCGTTACATTTGACAAACCTAAAACTGTTTCTTTGAAATCTTTCAGATTGCAGCCAGCTCTTATAGTCAGCCCACCCTGTTCTGCCACATTATGGGAACTTTCACCCTTCCCACCAGCGTTCACTTTAAACTCATGACTACAGACTGAATCGCCAAATTTAACCTGCACAGAATCAGTTTTAACTTCAGTCATCCACTGAACAGATCAAAACATACGCAAAGTCTAATTATCCGGCATGATCAACTTCAATTGTTACACGTACCGGATTATCCGGCATCAACCTTCTACATTTAACTTTCGCCTCAGGAGTAACCATTTTCCTGTGTTAGAAATATACATCCATTGAATAAAATAAGAGGTAAACAAATTCAAAATTAATGACAACAAGTGGGCAGATTCTGTAACAGCATAAACTGACACCAAGTCCTCAAGGTCAGTGTTTTCCTATTAGATTATCTAACAATCACAACGTATCAGATACATGTGCCAAATTTTGTAAAAGTTACGGTCAGTCAGACTCCTAGACCTCTTGCTAGTCCATGCAACGACCTGCTCAATTGACTTTGAAACGATGGAAGTACCATAAGCAACTGAATCAAAATAGAGTTGTAGGAACAGTATGCACCCACTCATGTACCCTAACCAATTTTTCTGATATGATGACACACCTTCCAATAGATGTCGAAAACAAAATGTTGCCCAATTCTTTGTACCTATCCAAGTCTAACCTACCTGCTAGAAAATGCATGTACAATATGCACATGCAGACTACTCAGCTAATTTCTATCTTACGATGCATTTCTTGGTAAATGTCAACACATTAATGATGCAAGAATTAAGGAATCAAATGTTGATCCAGAATTTTGAAAACATTAGTAGTTAATGCAGATATCAAACCCAAACTGTTATCATATCATTATTGCCTTGACTTCAAACTAAAGGTCAACCAATTACATCCACTGGAAAGCATATACTGGTAACCTCAAAATCATATAGCTAAAGCTTGTCCCAATTTCCAGTTTCTCTTTCCAAAGCATCAACCAACACACAAAATGGCTCACCTTTGATTTTAAAGTCTACAGCTTTGACACTATAGCTGCTGTTCTGTTTTAAACCTGCACAAAAGAGGTCGGTCAGCTACAGCCTTCGGTATTTTGTAATACAATGGGAGTATAGTGTCTTTTACGCTCACAAAGAAATCGAAAGTATTTTGTGAACTAAACGAAGAAGAATGAATCGGTGATATCATTGCAGATTAAAAGGGGAGACCTAATTAAATGTGCTGCTATCTACGCATTTGCAGTAGCCAATCAAAAAAAAAAAAAAGAATGAATGTTCTGATAGTTTAATTAAGCAATGCATAAGACAAAAAAGGCTTTAATTAACAAAGTGCAAGAAAATTCTTTCGTACTGCGGTTATGAACACAAAGGAAGAAAACCAAGACAATGAAAATGGTCAATGAAGACAAAGAAGTTTGGCACTTCAAAAAGTTTGTCAATTGACAATTGAACTGGGCATTTTATTTGTTTATGTGATCATGCATATTGCAGCTAAAGATGTCAATTCTAACATTAAATAACAATGGTATCTATTACAAATATGAATTACTAAATATCAATCACAAAATTAAAAAAGAGAAAGAGACACCTTTAATAAAGTGGACAACGACATATGAAACATAAGAATACTTTCACCCAAAAAAAAAAAAAAAACAGGCAGTGAGAACATATAAACATAACACATATCAACAACCAAATTCAGTACCTTTCAATTGATGGATTGTGTCAACAGAGAAGCTCTGGTTTACAATTGGGCTGGAACGTGAAGATCGACCTGTTTGCAAAGTTTGGAAACTGTTACTTTGGAATCATGTTACCGCCGATTAAGTCCGAAATAAAGTAGATGTAAACATTGACAAATAACACTGACAAATAGAAAGTAAAATAACACTGACAAATAGACAAAGGAACAGCAGCAGCAAAATGGTGGCAAGATTTTTTTGCATAAAATCTGTAGAAACCAAGTAAAACAACAATGAAACGCTAAAATTAATTGTTAACTACAAACACTAATTTCAATGGTGGCAAGAACCACAGATCCTTTAACCAACCATGTTGTTACTGCAAAGCTTGATTAAAATTCCCCTTCTTGTTGTGTAAAACAACTAACTAAACCATGGCCACAGTTAGATCACCCTGAATGACATCAATAGTCACCTAGAATACAGACGATCTAGCAAATAAATCACTTGAAACAAAACCTGCAAGCAAAATCAATCAATCAATCACAACCCAATATCAAAAAGAACATATCAAAATCACAACCCAATAATAAGAAGAAGAAAAATCAAATCAGTTAAGAAATTAGAATATCTCACTGTCAAAAAGTGAAGACCTTTACCCAGAGAGAGATTTTGATTTGAATTGAAGCTGCCTTGAATCAAGGAAAACGTATTCAACTTCCTGTAATCAATATTATCATTCAAAATCTGCTCCAGTACTTGAACCCATCCAATGACAAAGAACATAACTTGATACAAACAAAATCATCAAGCAAAGTGTACACATTTACAGCTTTATATTAATAGTAAATCAAGAACAATTGGATCAAGAACTGATCATGAATACTCCTACAGGCTACAGGTTTACAAAACATTACGATCAGAACATATAAACAATCACCTAAAACTGATAACAATAATCCCTGGCTAGCGATTACCTTCTAAGTCTTTACTAATGCAAGAAAAAGTGAATAACAATGCATGAATTTACCAATCTCTACTGCTGCTGCTGTTATGAATGTTGACATTTTGATACATATTTATGGCATTTGAAGTTCAAATTCTGGAAGTAAAGAATTTAAAGTGTGCTTGAGTATCAATAATAGTATATGCAAACTGAATCCCTTCAAAAAAGGCAACTTCATTGCATATCCATTCTCTATGCGAACCCTAAACCCTAAACTTAATATATGGAACATATAAAAAAAAGAAGTACAAGAAGAGTTGCATAAACTTTTACACCACAGATCCTGTTGTCAATTCACATTTGTTTTGGAACATAAGTATGACTAGTAGACATATAGCCGTTCAAATTTTCATATGAATGAGTGTGACAAAACTAATAGAAAATTACACACAAGTGTCATTTTAAAACTTTAATTAGTTATAAGGTCACACAACTCTTTTTGTCTTCATAAGGCCACTTTCACCTTCAAATTATTTTGTCTCTTACAATTTTACCCTTCCACTTAACAAAACGTCAAAACCAACTGAATAGGATATCAGATCCATTCTCTTCAAAAAAAAAATCCATCGTCCTCTCTTTTCTCTCTCTTGCCGGTTATTCAAGTTCTCTCTCTCAGTCTCTCCGATGAGCTCGTTCCCCTCTCGCCATGGCTGTCATCCATGGCGTCGCCGAGGAAGAACATCTCCGACGTCAAAAGCTCTCCCTCGGCGGCAACCGACGATTGCGCAGCGAAGCTCAGCGCTTGCCGGATGATCTTGACGGAGAGAAGCCTTGTTGCGGATCGGAGCGAAACGAGACTGCATCGTTTCACCACCTCCTCCTCTTTCTCTGGCTTTTTCTCTGATCTCGACGCCGATCCAAAGTAGATCTTATGGGACCTCGTCATTCGATCAATATATGTCGCCGGCCAAAATTCACCACTGCAGGTCAGAATTCGAAATTATCTATCTATTATGCCTCCTGCGAGGAGACCACCATAACAATCGCTCACCTTCGCCGGCACTCTCAGTCTTAGAGAAGAAAATGAGGTTCGTCTTCTTGGCTTCTTGCATAAGCTAGGGTTTTAACTGAATTTGGAGATTCTAATTTGGATATGGATATGATGGAATTGGAATTGACTAGGTGCATTTGATTCGGCTATCTTCGAATGGAATTGAATTGGTATGCGATTATATGACGAGAAAATCGAAGCATGCCGGAGCCAGATAGCCGGAGCTTTTCTTCTTTAACTGCTTCGCAGATCCGGCTAAAATCCGGAATCCTCCAGTGGGGGCGACGACAGCACGAACAGTTTCTTGCGGTTATGGTGGACCTGAGCCTCCTTGCTCTTCTCCCGCGAGCAACAAGCTCAATTTTTTTTTTTTTGGGAATAATTGGGACTAACAAGTCTTTGATTTGATTTGTTTTGATTGCGAAGATTTTCTTTTCCCTAGTAGACTGGTTGTTCTTGGTTTTGAACGATTTGGCTGAATTTGTGCCTAATTACAATTGTATGTGGTTGAAATCAGAATGTTTTGATTCAAACATTTGACATTGTAAATGTATACTTGTTTTGATGTTTTAGAGTGGCTTTTGTATAAGTTAGTAATAGCTATCTCAGATGTTGGGAGTAACTTTGATAGCTATGTTTATGTTAGTATCTTTTCAACATGATGTCAATAGCTTATATTTTCATTTTCATTATTTCAAGTTAGCAGCTCCGTGTAATTGTTCTAGTGGCATTTCAATATAGTAATAGTAGCTTTATGTGTCTATATTAGTATATTTTCAAGCTAATGTCAATAGTTTTTTTTTTTTTTTCAAATCAGTAGCTTTCTGTAACTATTATAGTGGTTTTCTATCATAGTGATCGTAGCTTTCTGAACATATGTTAGTAGCTCTCTAATGTTAGTGAGAGTAGTTCGTTGATGTTGGCGAAAGTAGCTTTTGGTGTTAGTGAAAGTAGCTTTTGTTGCTAGTAAGAGTTGTTTTCTGTTGCTGACGAAAATAGCATTTGTTGCTGATGAGAGTAGCTTTTGGTATTGGTGATAGTATCTTTTGTTGTTGAGGATAGTAGCTTTTTGTTTTAGGGAGTTTTTTGGTAAGGCATAGCTTTTGTTATCTCATTGGAGGTTGCCGGAAATCTTACTAGAGTAGCTTTTGTTGCTAGTGACAGTAGTTTTTGTTGCTAGTGATAGTAGCTTTTGTGACCTCGCCGGAGATTGCCGGAAATTTCATCATAGTAACTTTTGTTGCTATCTACAGTAGTTTTTGATGTCAATGAGAGTAGCTTTTGTAGTCGCCGAAGTTTGCCGGAGACCCGCCGGAGTTGACCGGAGGCCTCGCCAGAGAGGAGAGAGAGAATGAATGTTGATTTTGTACTCTAGTGGCATTTATGTAAATATATTAGTTTTTAATATCCAAAATATAACATCTTTTTTAATTTAGTGGCCTTATGAAGGAAAAAACTAGTTGGTGGCCTTATGGCTAAAAAAACATTCTAAGATGCACTTATATGTAATTAACCCCAAAACTAATACTAAATATCAATGCAGGAAGTATCACCAAAATTTACAACCTCAGTTTACCAATCACAAATATCTACAATACCAAGGAAATGACTAACTCAAATTGAGCACTTGAAGTGCTCAGTATTTACCGTGTCAAGCACCCTTGAGAAACTCTTGTTTCACTTCAAAATGGTAGAAAGTGTTCTCTACTTCCATGTATGCATTTGAACACCCTCCGTGCTTGGATAAGTAACTGTCATACTAGCAAAGAAACGAGTCTGAACAAGTGATAACTGTATCATAGCACTATAGCAGTGTAGCACATAATTTTCATATTAACTTGCATGCAAGCTTTGAAAGTTTTATCAAGTAAAACGCTATTTATTCAAAAACTATTTACCATTAACCAAGATAAACTATTAGGCCATCTCTAATCGGAAGGGCTAAAAATAGTTCTGGGGCTAAAACTTTAGCCCTGAATTATGTATTATTCATCAATGTGACATCAACCATCTCTAACCCGTCAAGGCTAAATTATAGCCCTAAAATATATTTTAACATTTTGGATATGTGTTCTTATTTTTTATCAGATTTTTATTTATAGTAATTGAAATCATTTTTATGATAAAAAAAAAATTTCTGGATTTTGTTTTTTTAAGATAATCAAAGATATCTTTAGTTGATTTCGAAATGGAATAAAGCTGATTTCGAAATGGAATAAAGTTGAATTCGAAATGGAATAAAACTGTTTTCCACGTGAAGCCTCGTTATCTTCAGCAAAATTTCTTTATAAACTAAGTGCTTGAACTAGCATGACTCACACAATCATATACTTTTCTCTACTCACCTTCATCACCTTCATACTTTTTTCTTTTTTGTTTAAACACTTATGTAATGAGTTCTAATTTGTTCAATAAGTGGCAGGAAAGATTACGCGCAGAAGTGGAAGAGGATGAAGAAGACGATGAAGAAGATGAAGAGATGGAAATGCATGCAACACAAGTTATGACGACGACAGCTAGTTGGTTGGCAAATGACCAACTCCGTCCACAACCGCAATGGGGTGGGTCGGTTCTTGGGGACAAATACATCCCTCGTACTCGTTCTCTTGCCAATGATGATCTACTGCAAAAATATTTTGTCGAAAATCCAGTCTACCCACCAGAAAGCGTGAAGTTTTCCTTCACCTACTAGACGATGTCCAGTCAGCTAAACCCTACTTCAGGCAAAAACATGATAATAAAGGGCAACTCGGCTTTTCGCCTCATGTGAAATTGACTTGCGCACTCTGAATGATGACTTACCGACAAGTGACAGACTTTTCTGATGAAAACTTCATGATGGCTGAATCTACTGCTGTAGAAAACTTCGGTGAATTTTGCGGTACGATCGTCACCATCTATCAGCAACGATATCTTCAAGCACCAAATAGAGAGGATCTGGAAAGGCTCTTACAAAGAGCCTAAAGACGAGGTTTTTCTGGAATAAGAGGATCGCTCGATTGCATGCATTGGCAGTGGAACGACTGTCAAACTCGATGGCAAGGAAGCTTTAGTGACAAATCGAGAAAGCTTTAGTGGCACCCTTGAGACTCGTTTCGGTTCAAAATGGTAGCAAGCATGCTCTACTCGTCAGTCCCGTGAATGCATTTGAACACCCTCCGTTCAAAATGGAAAGTGGAATCAAGTCCGACCATCCATTGGATATTATATTCAAAGTAGAATGTCAGGCTCCAGTTAGTTGGAAAGTGGAATCAAGTTCGACCATTGAATATTATATTCAAAGTAGAATGTGAGGACCCTTTTAGCTGGAGAGCGGAATCAAGTCGAGCCATTGACTAGAAACAGAGTATTTCCGTGAACAACAGGCGACTCTGATTCAATTCCGAAGGAGATCGATGGCCTCAACCTCTTCTCGTCGTCAATGTAAATACGATGTCTTTCTAAGCTTCAGGGGGCAAGATACCCGCAACGGTTTTACCAAGTTACTGTATTCTGCACTAAATCAGAAAGGAATTTTAACCTTTATGGATGACACAGAGCTTGAGAAAGGAAAATCCATTAGGCCTGAACTTTTAGGTGCAATTGAGGAGTCTAGATCTGCGATTGTCATTCTCTCAGTCAACTATGCTTCTTCGTCATGGTGCTTGGATGAACTCGTCAAGATTATTCAATGCATGAAAGAGATGGGCCAACAAGTCCTCCCCGTCTTCCACTACGGCATGGATCCTTCTGAAGTGCGGCACCAAAGGGGAGGGTTTGAGATCAAAAGGGAACCCGAAGTAGAAGTAAGGGAACATGAAGAAGTTTATGGGAAGAATAAGGACAGACTAAATGCCTGGAGAGCTGCTTTGACTGAGGTCGCCAATCTTTCTGGCTGGGATTCCAAGAATTTGTAAGTCTCCTTCCTCCATACTACTCATACCTTAATATGTTTCCTTGCTAAAGTAGATAAATATTCAATCCCATCCTTTTGAGAGCAGGATAATCTCCTTTTTAAAATCAACTATTCTTTATGATTTAAATTGGTTTTGATTTTTCTGATTGAGGGATGGATACGAATGGAGAGTAACTAATGAATATCTAGTAAATTTGAGAGACTGTATTACCATTTTGCATTTACTTAATGTTGTCAAATGCTAATATTGTTTTTGCTGCTTATGTTACATTGCTAAGTTTCTAACTCACAATTTTATCAAAATTTTCTCAGCTCTCAAACAAGAATAATTGAGGAAATTGTTAATCATATACTAAAGAAGTCCGTGTATACATCTTCAAGTGTTGACAAAGGCTTCATAGGAATGGATTCCCGCATTCATGATTTATTAAGCAATTACATATGTCCGCAGCTTGGTGGGGTGCGTTTTATAGGGATCCATGGCATGCGGGGCATAGGTAAGACAACACTTGCTCGAGCTATCCATGATGAAATTTGCCAGGATTTTGACCGAACCTGCTTTCTTTCCAATGTTAGAGAAATGTCTAAAAACAATGGCCTAGTTTCTCTACAAGAAAAACTTCTTTCCAAATTCCTGATGGCAAAAGTTGAAAATATAGAGGATGAATACACAGGAGCTGCTATGATAAAAAGGCAGTCGTGTAGAATGAAGGTGGTGGTTGTTATTGATGATGTGGATCAGTTGACACAATTAGAGAAATTGGCTGGAAGTCGCAACTGGTTTGGTCAAGGGAGTAGAATTATCATAACCACCACAGATGAACAGTTGTTAAAGGCACATGATGTTGATGCTACATACAAGGCTAACGGGTTAAACTGTGATGAAGCACTTCAACTTTTGAGTTTGAAGGCTTTTAAGAAATGTCCCCCACCAGAAGATAATTTGCATCTGTGCTACCATATTTTGGGGTATGCTAAGGGGCTTCCGTTGGCTCTCGTGGTTTTAGGTTCTTTTCTATTTGGTAGAAGCGCTGATGAATGGGCAAGTGCAATAGATAGGCTAAAGAACACACCAGATAAACGCATTATTGAGGTGCTTCGGATTAGTTTTGATGGACTGGATGAAAAAGACAAAGAAATATTCTTACGTATTGCTTGCTTTTACAAGGGGAAGGATAAGGATCGTGTGACACAAATACTAGACTATTGCCAGCTAAACCTTGTCATTGGTTTGAGTGTTCTTGCTGATAGATGTCTCATAACTATCTCCAACAACGAACTGTGGATGCATGATTTGCTACAAGAATTGGGCTGGGAAATTGTTCGTGAACAGTCTCCCAAAGAGCCAAGAAAACGTAGTAGATTATGGTCTCATGAAGACATCAACAATGTGCTGAAGGAAAATAAGGTTTGATAATGAAAAAAAGAAGCTAAGCATATTATTATCTGTGTTCTGCACTTCAATTATTGCGTAAAAAAAGAAATAAGGCAGATTTACTTGTTATCTGCTTAGTTCTTGGTATTCTTTGTGTTCTGCACTTGAGTTATTATTCTTGTTTTTTATTATCAGGGAACAGATTCAATCCAAGGCATGGTAATGGAGTTGACTAAATTAAAAGTGGCTCATTGGAAGCCAGAGGCCTTTTCAAATTTGTCTCAACTTAGTCTTCTCCATATTCGTAACGTGGACCTTCCCAAAGGCCTCTCTTGTCTTTCTAATTCCTTGAGACTCCTCGAATGGACTAGGTGTCCCTTGAGATCTCTCCTAAAAAAATTTAAAGCAGATGAACTTATTGAACTTAACTTGTGCCACAGCAACATTAAACACCTTTGGAAGGGAACAAAGGTATTAATAGTCTACTTGTTTATCTCTATGATGCAAATTGTCTGTTCTATGTGGTGGCTCACTGTTTTGATTTTATGAGCAGAATTTCGACAAGTTGAAGTTCATCAAACTCTGCCATTCTCAAAACATTGTGGAGATCCCGGACCTCGCAGGTGCTCAGAATCTTGAGACTTTAGATCTTGAAGGATGTTCTCATTTGGTAAGAATCCATCAATCCCTTGGATTTCTCAAAAAGCTTATTGTCCTAAATCTTAAAGACTGCAAAAGTCTCAAGAGTCTGCCAAGTAGAATTGAAATGGAATCTCTTGAAACATTAATTCTTTCGAACTGCTCAAGAGTTAAGAAGATTCCCGAGTTTGTTGGAAATATGGAACGTTTGTCAGTGCTTTATCTTGATGAGACTGCCATTGAGGAACTGCATGTTTCAATTGAACGGCTGACTGGCCTTGTGACATTGAATCTAAGCAACTGCAGAAATCTTGTTTGTCTTCCAAGGACCATCAATAAATTGAAGTCTGTTGAAAATCTTAATCTTTCTGGATGCTTGAAACTTGGCAAACATCATGTAAATGTGGGGGAGATGGACTGTTTTGACGAAATGTCATCTACCCATGATCGCATAAAATATGTGAGAGGTTCAATCTTTCATCAATGCAAAGTAGTTTGGGGATCTTTAAATAAGTTCTTGCCTTCTGGATTGGTTAAAACAGTGAATATAGAGCCAACGAGTTTCCGCTTGCCTATATCTCAAAAAGTGAATACAGAGCCAACGAGTTTCCGCTTGCCTATATCTCAAAATGTGAATACAGAGCCAACGAGTTTCTGCTTGCCTATTTCTGGTCTGTGTAATTTAACATATCTGAACCTGAGTAATTGCAATCTTGGTGAAGGAGCGTTTGGCAATGAATTTGGTTACTTTCCCTCTTTGGTGACCTTGAATCTAAGTCGGAACAATTTTGTTCGCGTTCCTTTAGGAATTCGATTGCTTTCTAAGCTTGAGAACTTTAACTTGGAGAATTGCAAGAGACTTCGAGAGTTGTCAGACCTTCCATCAAATAGTGGACTACATTTAAGGGCAGATGGTTGTACTTCACTGAAATACTTGTTTGATGCATCAAATTTGAACAGATTAAACAAATCATATTTCAATTTCATCAATTGCTTCAATCTAAATAGCAATCAAGAATGCAATAACGTAGCATTTGAAATGCTGAAGACATTCTTGTATCAGGTACTCTCTCTCTAATTGTGTGTGTGCGTGCGCGCGCGCTGCGTTTCTCCTCATATACTTATGGACATTAATCAGCTAACAACCTATCTCTTCTTGCACAGGGAATCTCTAATAACAGGGAAACTTTTCAAATTGTAATTCCTGGACGTAATATTCCTAAGTGGTTCAACCATCGAAGTGTTGGGTGTTCATTAGGTGTACCTCTACCTGCAGATTGGAATAACAGTCGGTTTTTGGGATTTGCTTTGTGTGCTGTTTTTGTACTCCATGAGCACCATCGGGTGAATGAGCTTTATATAGATGAATTCCATACTTTTAATGCAACACATCATCTTGTATGTTGCCTGAAGCTTGATGGAAGAGAATTGGAAGTATCTTGCAGACAGCCTGCATTTCGCTTTAGTGAAGAATTTTGCCAGGTTGAGTCAGATCACCTGTGGCTATTCTATGTATCTCGTGATAAATACTTTGGTACAAAGTGGTGGCATAACAGTTGCAGTCAGCTTGAGTTCTTATTTGAAACCAGAGGGCCGGGTCTGAAGGTGAAGAAATGTGGAGTCCGTCTGATATATAAGCAAGATGTGCAAGAGTTGAACCGAACAACCACTCAACCAAGCAGTGGGATGTCTCCTCGTGAGGATATATTGATTGGTTTTGACATTCCAGTTGCAGGGGAAACTAGTGGCTCTGGTAGTGGTAGCAGAACTTGCATGCTTAAAGAATTGTAGGATGGCAGAAATATAGGGGATCCACCACTGGCCACTTTGAGAGACCACAATTAAGGACCTTCTCTTCTCTCATTTGAATTTCTGCAGTAATTACTTTCTGGAGCTCTCTTGCCTTCATCTTTTACAGTTAGGTGAGTATTGATTACTCTATTTTTGATATTCTGCCTGGTTATTAGTCGACTCCCCAAGTTATTTCCAAATGACACTATCATCTTACTTGCATAACTGATTATTGTAGTAGTTTTACAATAAACTGAATTGCCTCTCTGTAGTTAGTCTGATAGGAAAAGCATATAAAGCTTCTCATATTGATTATAGTCTATAAGCTATCAGTACGCTTGTAGGCTTGCACCAATAGTCTTATACTTTTATACCGTGTAGTCATGTAGAATGGTGTGCTGTTACAGAGAATTTTAAGTGACCTTGCATTGCATTCGTAGCAATTTGTATGAAATTATGTGGCTTCCCTTGAAAATGATGACCTTATACAGTAAACCAACATAATGTACAGATGCTAAATTTTCTTTGGAAGTCCATCCTTGTACCATTGGACGCAATTTTTGCAATTTTTTGTGCTGCTGCAAGAAGAAGGGGCTATGTTCACAATCTTCCAATCAAAAACAGATTTCCTCTTGTTCCCCTTCCACCACAAACTATATTTGACGCATTTCCCATGACAAGGAGGTGGTGGCCTACTTGGGATAATCAGACAAAGCTAAATTGCTTACAGACTTGCATTTCTAGTGCAACAATTACTGAGAGGATCATGAAAGCTCTTAAAGACTATGGCGAAGATGAAATTCCACCTGAAAGTGTCCGTCGCTATGTTCTTTATGAATGCCGCAGTGGAATCTAGTTTGGCTGGGAAAGAAAAAGGTGGCCCCACTTGAACCTGATGAAGTAGAAATGCTTTTGAGGTTCCCAAGGGACCACACAAGGGGAATAAGCAGGACAGATAGATACAAGTCACTGGGAAATTCATTCCAGGTAAAGTTCTTTCTACTTGCATTTGCATTGAACATTTCTTTCTTCCTTATTGTTCAGTTCATGTACCGAATGATCCTGAATATTTCAGACATTCCATTTGCTTTTGTTTTTTGTTCTGTTCACAAGCATGATCTGTATTTCAACTTCTCTATAATTGAACTTTATGTTTCAACCTTTCTATCAGTTGTCCCAGCATTTTGAAATTACATTTGCTTATGGTTCATTGGCATTTAGATATTCTCTGCTAATAAATTCACTCATGGATTCGTTTGCATTTTATATTTCCTACAGTTTCACTTTATCACAGTTATATTTGCTTCAGTTTTCACTTTTTGTCTGCTGAAGCATGACAAGTTTGAGTAGATTTGTATATTTTGCTGTTCTATCCAATGAACTTTGGATTTGAACTATTTCTGTTATAGTAGATTTTCACTTTTATCGCATACTCTCTGCTATTACATTTTACTTATGGGTTCCACTTCTTCAGATTGATAAAGTGGCTTATCACCTGTCAGTTTTGAAAGATCGATTCCCTAATGGTATCAATGTCCTCTCTCTCTTCTCTGGGATCTCTGGGATTGGTGGTGAAGAAATAGCTCTTTATCGACTTGGTATCCCGATGAAGAATGTCGTGTCAGTGGAGATTTCAGAGGTGAATAGAAATGTTGTGAGGTGTTGGTGGGAGCAGACAAACCAGAGAGGGAACTTGTATCACCTTGCTGATGTGCAAGAGTTGAATGCTGACCGCTTAGAGCATTATATCAGGTCCTTTGGCGGGTTTGATCTGTGATTGGTGGCAGTCCATGTAACAGTCTTGCGGGTAGCAACGGGCACCGTCGGGATGGACTTCAGGGTAAAGAGTCTTCTCTTTTTTATGACTATTTTCGTATATTGGATTTGGTCGGGGGTATTATGGCAAGATACAATTGAGTGTATAACTCTATATTTTAGATGAATGAACCATTGGATCTCTTTGTTTCTGACTTTTGATCTCTTATTCTTTTTTCAAATGATATCAAAATACGCAGTGATTCTTGTTATCTCTTCATTTTTCGTCTGCTTTTTCTTTCTTTTTTTCTTCCAATGGTTTTAGCATGACCTTCTAAGCTTATGTAGAATCTCTGTTTTGTGTCCTGATTCCAAACAGAAACCAACTTGTGCTACATGTTTGAATTGTTTCTTCTACTCCCAGACCCCGTCTGAGAATGCATATGAGGAGCTCCTCTTTTCAGTGGTTGTTGTGAGCGATTCATGGAAAAGACAATTTTACTACGAATTGAAAGGTAAAATATGAAGCTACTTATACCTCGGGTAATCTTAAGAATTAAGAACCAGATAATTGAAATTTCATTTCAGTAATGTACAATTTGTTTAAGAACAAGAGGAATCGATAAACAGAAAAGGAGAGTAAAATTTCAGAGAGAATGGAGATTTCAATGTGTTTATTCATCTCATACAAAGGGGGTATTTATAGGATTACATTGAAGTGTGAAAGCTCAAAGAGAAACTCAAAATGATAACCATCTTGATGATGATTTTCTGCCATGCTTGTTGCCCTTTGGTAAAGCATGTTTACATAAGTCTTCATACACTCAAGTACCTATGATTATACACTCAAGTACCTATCTAAATACTTTTATGTATTTTGTTACATGATATAGACATATACGGTATATATACAATTTATACTACAACACTCCCCCTTGGATATTTCATGTTCAATAGTAGTGTGTAGATGGTGCGCATCGAAGTTGCCTCGTTAAAAACCTTGCCAAGTAATAAAACCCTGTGGGAAAAAAAAAACAACCTTGGTCGAAAGGGAAAAATAGCACAACGCGCGTTGAGTGTGAAGTATGTTTCTGGATACTCCCCCTGATTTAGACTCCTCTTGAAGATTGTGGGAGTTCGGATATCCTCCTCAATCCGATGCTCCTTACATGTTTCTCGAAAGGGGATTTTGGTAGTGACTTAGTAAATAAGTCAGCTACATTATCTTCTGATCGGATTTAATTTACTTCAATATTTAGAAGTGTTTGCTGTTGCTGATTGTAGAAGAATTTCGGCGATATATGCTTGGTATTGTCGCCTTTGATGAAACCTAATTTCATTTACTCAATACAAGCTGCATTGTCCTCGTAAATGCATGTAGGTTCATTTGTGGTGAATTTCAAACCACAAGTTCCTCGAATGTGTCTATTTATAGACCTTAGCCATATGCACTCACGCACGGCTTCATGTAGTGCAATTATCTCTGCATGATTTGAGGAAGTAGCAACAAGAGTCTGTTTTGTAGATCTCCAAGATATCGCGGTGTTTCCCATGGTAAAGACATAACCTGTTTGGGAGCGACCTTTGTGAGGGTCAGAGAGATACCCTGCATCAGCAAAACCCGTCAAAACATCATTTTGATGGAGGGGAGGAGGAGAACGTCGGTCACTATGGATAGTGTTGCCGGCGCTCACATTTCTTTTCTCTCTGTAGGGATAGAACAAGCCCATATCGATCGTACCTTTTAGGTATCGAAGGATTGTCTTTATACCAATCCAATGGCGGCGTGTTGGCGCAGAACTGTGTCGAGCTAACAAGTTTACTGCAAATGAGATATCCGGTCTTGTGCATTGAGCTAAATACAATAATGCGCCTATCGCACTTAGGTATGGTATTTCAGCTTCTAATAAATCTTCGTCCTCATCCCTTGGACGAAACGGATCTTTCATGGGCTCAAGACTACGGTTGATCATGGGAGTACTCACAGGCTTTGCTTTATCTTCATTAAAGCGCCTTAGTAACTTTTGAGTATATGCTGATTGATGGATCATAATCCCATCATTACGGTGCTCGAGTTCTATTCCGAGACAAAACCGTGTTTTCCCGAGATCTTTCATCTCAAATTCAGATTTCAAATATGTAGCAGTTTCTTTTAACTCATCTAGAGTTCCAATTAAGTTCATGTCATCAACATAAACTGCTACAATTGCAAATCCGGATCTTGTTCTCTTAATGAACACGCAAGGGCATATTTCATTGTTAACATATCCCTTCCCAATCAAGTAGTCACTTAGACGGTTATACCACATCCATCCGGATTGTTTCAATCCATATAGTGAGTGTCTTAATTTTATTGAAAACGCGCTCCGTGGTTTAGAGCCACTTGATTTGGGTAATTGAAGTCCATCTGGAACCTTCATATATATCTCTGAATCTAGATCCCCATAGAGATATGCTGTAACCACATCCATGAGCTGCATGTCAAGTTTTTCGGAAACTACCAAACTGACAAGGTAGCGGAACGTTATAACGTCCATTACGGGAGAATATGTCTCCTCGTAGTCGATTCCAGGACGTTGTGAGAAACCTTGCGCCACAAGGCGGGCTTTGTATCTAACAACCTCATTTTTCTCATTACGCTTTCTAACAAAGACCCATTTATGGCCAACAGGTTTTATATTTGGTGGTGTCAGTGTTATAGACCCAAATACCTTTCTCTTTGTTAGTGAATCCAATTCAGTCTGGATCGCATTTTTCCATTTTAACCAATCTGCTCTACGTTGGCATTCTTCAACGGAGTGAGGTTCGATATCATCGTATTCTATAATTCCTTTTGCAATATGATATGCAAACGCATCATCAATAGACATAGAATTTCTGTCCATAATTACATGTATACTAGTGTAATTCATGGAGATCTCTCTATTCTCTGGAATTGGTTCTATTATTGGAGCGTCCTCCAATGATGTCTCTTGGACATAACCATAATCCGGAATTTTTTCATGAGATGGATTATTTATATCGATGATTAATGGATTATTTTGTGTCAAGCTCGCTTTCTTTCTTGGGCGAGAATCCATCGAACCTATAGGCCTCCCGCGCTTTCTAGCAGGAGCCATGGGTCTAGCCACTACATCACCCATAGAGGGGATGTCATGTCCTTTATTTTTAGGAACATCAATCCTTGCAGGTACGTTTGCAGCAGGTATGTGTGATCTTGTCACTTTAGCGATATCAGAAAACGCATCAGGCATTGATTCTGCTACGTTCTGAAGATCGAGAATCCTCCGCACCTCTGTTTCAGACTGTGTGGTTCGGGGATCAAGATGAGACAAAGTGGGGACAGACCACGACAATTCCTATCTTTTCTGTTGAACATTAATGTTCTTGTCTCCCCCTAATGACGGGAAGACTGTCTCATCAAAGTGACAATCCGCAAATCTAGCTGTAAATAGATCACCTGTCAAGGGTTCTATGTAGCGGATAATGCTTGGAGTATCATATCCAACATAAAGGCCTAAGCGTCTTTGAGGACCCATTTTGGTGCGCTGTGGCGGCGCAATTGGCACATAGACTGCACACCCAAATATGCGTAAGTGTGAGACATTAGGCTCATACCCAGTCACCAGTTGGGACGCAGAAAAGGGTTGGGTGGCAGTGGGTCTCAGACGAATGAGCACAGCTGCATGTAATATTGCATAGCCCCAAGCAGAAATAGGGAGATTGGTGCGCATAACCAATGCCCTGGCAATCATTTGAAGTCTTTTAATGGCAGCTTCTGCGAGTCCATTTTGGGTGTGTACATGAGGGACAGGATGTTCCACCTCAATCCCAATGGACATGCAATAATCATCAAAGGTTCTTGATGTAAATTATCCAGCATTGTCAAGACGAATTGACTTAATAGGATGATCGGGGTGGTGAGCCCTTAACTTAATGATTTGTGCTAGGAGTTTAGCAAATGCAGCATTTCTTGTGGATAAGAGCATGACATGTGACCAACGTGTCGATGCATCAACCAACACCATAAAATATCTAAATGGTCCGCAAGTTGGTTGGATAGGTCCACAAATATCACCTTGTATTCTTTGTAAGAATGGTATATTTTCTTTAGTGTCCTTTGCATAGGATGGTCTTGATCCTACCTTTGCTAAAGAGCAAGCTTTGCAAAACGAATGATACACTTTAGAAGTAACTCTTTGGACCAATGTTTGGTTCGTACTTCTTTTCGTTTTGAAGAATGGATGTCCGTGTGAAGTTTTTAATATACGGAGCATCATGTCACGACCTGGATGTCCCAAACGGTCGTGCCAAAGCTTGTATGTGTCAGGATCCCATAATTTGTCATTCATGACATGGTTGGATTCAATGACTCTAATAGTGGTTGCATACAATCCACTAGAGCGACACATAAGTTTCTCTAAAACTCGTGTATTTCCGTAGTTTTTAGAGGTGATGCAAAGGAACTCTTGCCCATTCTCACAATGTGTTTCCACATGAAAATCATTGGCTCTTATGTCTTTAAAGCTTAATAGGGTCCTTCCGGCCCTTGGAGCATATAGAGCTTCGGCGACATTAATATTTGTGCCATTTGGTAACAAAAATTGAGCTGGTCCTCGACCATGAATCAATTGTGATGGTCCTGCCATCGTAGTTACTGAGGATTGACTGGGTGTCATCGATAAAAATAATTGCCTATGTCGCAATATCGTATGTGTGGTGCCACTATCAAGAAGGCATTCCAATTCTCCGGAAAACATACTGAAAGGAATAAATTCGGAATATTAACACATGTCCATGACATTGAATGCGATACTTTATTAATAGGGAAAATAGCCAATGATTACATCAAAGTTATTCATAAGTCTATTCCAAATATCAAACTTTTAGACAAATTGCTATCACTCAATCTGTTTGGTAATTCCAATGGAATATGACCAGGAAAGTAGAGAGATGTTGGTGGAGCGAGGCTCGCTTAAATACCCCGATCTCAATTGCTTTCCTAGACATCATACTTCATTGGGTACGCCACATAAGAAGGAGTTTAATACAATTGTTATTTATTGACTAAGGCACATTTGCCATTCTTGGAAAATAGAAAGAGGATTATTCTAATCAAAGTCTGTGGCATCCTCGTGCTCTTCATCTACAGCTTTGAAGTCCTCAACAGTGAGATTTACATCTTCACTATTTTCATCTTCGGCAAGGTTAGCTTCTTGCTCTCTTGCTTCCCTGTACTCCTTGTAGCGTGCAGCTAATTGGGTACTTGCATGACATTGTTTAAACCAATGCTCGATTGATTCACATCTATGACACATGTCATTGTGGTTCCCTCCCTTCATTTGAGGTATAGGTTGTGCAGGTTGTACAGGTTGTGCAGGTTGTGCACATTGTGGATATCCCCTAGGAGGGTTGCTGCTACTACCACGGCGCATGGTGCGACCTCCACGGTTCATGGTGTTATTTCCACGGCCGGTGTTGCCATATCTCCCTCTTCCACGTGTGGAGTTACCATCACGTGTGCCCGCTCTAAAGTTGCAGTTTCCTTCCCTGTTGGGGCGGTTATATGGACCTGTTCGTCCTTCATGTCCCCTATTATTAGGGTACACATGTCCCCTATTGCTGGGGTACTGCTCCCTGTGCCCTCTCTTGGGTGCATTATAATTTGCCTCACGAACGCTCTTGGTTCCAATGGGTCTTGAATTATAATTCTTTACGAGAATGTTGTCGTGCTTTTCGACTACCGACAAAATATTTATGAGTTCATTGAACCTTGTAATTCGTCCAGCATTTACTTCAGTGCGATACTGCTTTGATAGCAAAATTGCTGCAACAGGGAAGGTGGAGAGAGTTTTCTCAATTAGCTCTTCTTCTGTGAGGGGTCTTTGACAGAACCTCAACATGGATTTGAGACGAAGAGCTTCTGAATTGTACTCAGCAATAGACTTGAAGTCTGAGAAGCGTACATCGTTCCACTGAAACTTCAAGTCAGGGAGGAGAGAATCTTGGATATTGTTAAAGCGCTCTTGTAGTGCTTCCCATAAATCCTTTGCATCTTTGATGGACATGTACTCTAGCCTGAGTGCTTTGTCCATATGACGTCGCATCAAGATGATTGCTTCTGCATGCTTCTTGGGTGATCGAGGGAACACAAGAGCTAGGTTTGGTTCATGGATGATGGGCAATATCCCCTTCGATGTGAGATGGTTCTCAACGTCGGTTTTCCAGCTATGGTACTCCGAACCTGTTGAGTCAAGGATTTGAAAATCGAGTCTAGGTTCATTCGACATCCTTGAAGATAAGAAGAAAATATTAGTTTCGGAGTTAAAACTTCCACGAAAAATAATAAGATTTCCGAGCTATGCTACCAAGAAATCAATTTCCAAGAATCATTGTGAACACTCTTAGTTCATTGATTACGAACGCTCTTAGTTCGTTTGGCGTGAATTGCTATAATTCCGCTTTTGATTGTAAGTTCCCGAGAAAAAGGAAAAAGGAGAGAAGATAAATAAAAACTCAAAAACGGGAACTTTTAGTAAAGAATACCTTGGAATAGTGTTGCCGGAAATTTTTGACCGGAAAAATTATCGGAGGTGACCGGAAGAATCGTTGGAAAAAGTCGAGAAAAATCGTCCGAAAAGTCGCCGGAAAAGTCGCCGGAAAAGTGTCGAAAAAGTCGGCGGAAAGTTGCCGCGCAAATCTGTCGACAGATGTGTCGACAGCTGCTCAGCAGCTGCTCGGCAGCTGCTGCGCAGGGTCTCGGCAGCTGCTGCGCAGGGTCTCGGCAGCTGCTGCGCAGGGGCCTCGGCAGCGTCTCGGCAGCTGCTGCGCAGGGCTCTCGGCAGCTGCTGCGCAGCTCTCTCGGCAGGTCTCGGCAGGTCTCGGCATGACTCGGCAGCACCTCGGCAAGGTCTCGGCAGCTGCTGCGCAGCTCTCGGCAGCAGCTCGACAGGTCTCGGCAGGACCTCAGCAGCTCTCGGCAGCGGTCCGGTTCGATTTTTCGGCTTCCGGCGGCCGGTTCAGGCCGTTTCCGGCCGGTTCCGGTGAATCTGAGACCGGTTCCGGGCTCCTGGAATCAAGGGCTTTAATCTGAGCTAGGGTTTGGGGATTTTTTGTAGGTTTTGAAAAATGACTTCGATTGATGAAGAACTCTTCTTTCGTCAATTTTTCGATTCTAATTCTAGAGCAACTTCGTGCTGATAACGTGTTTAAGAACAAGAGGAATCGATAAACAGAAAAGGAGAGTAAAATTTCAGAGAGAATGGAGATTTCAATGTGTTTATTCATCTCATACAAAGGAGGTATTTATAGGATTACATTGAAGTGTGAAAGCTCAAAGAGAAACTCAAAATGATAACCATCTTGATGATGATTTTCTGCCATGCTTGTTGCCCTTTGGTAAAGCATGTTTACATAAGTCTTCATACACTCAAGTACCTATGATTATACACTCAAGTACCTATCTAAATACTTTTACGTATTTTGTTACATGATATAGACATATACGGTATATATACAATTTATACTACAACACAATTTAAATTATCCAATATGCAGAAACAAATATTGAGAAGAGTTGCCAACTAAACACAGTTGATGACGGGCATGGTATACTCGAGGACGGTTGGCCTGTAGTATCTAAACAGTGAACTAGATATGTTACCTAATGTGCTTCAAATGGGAGGGCATGCATGAACAGCAGGGGGAATACCAGATTGGAACAGCAAGAAAATGATTTGGAAGTAATTCCATGTACATGTTATTCTATGTCTATTCAGACACATACATGCATTTCACCCTTATTGTTTGCCCGTTATGTTGCGTCCATTAATCGCAGCTCATGTATAGGACTTTTGGTGTCTCAATTTGAGATTTCTTCTTTCTCAGATGTCAGCTCGGAAACTGGGACTTATGGTGACTTCCTGACAGTTGGCCCTAGCGTTGAGAACTCGTCGCTTGATAGTTTATATCACTATTATCTCATTCATTGAGGATCTGGAGACTCTGGTGAAAGAATAGATGCAGCCCAGAAATTGTGGCCGAAGCTAGATGGAGTTTCACTTTGTTTTGCCTTCATAAACTGATGTGATTTCTGGTGTTTCTGAAATTGAATGAACCAAGACAAAATGTAACGACTACTATGAGGCCATTCCAGTATGTACCTATTCCAAACAAGAGTCCTTTTAAGTACAAACATGTTCACCAATATTGTTCATTAGTATGAATCATGTCTCTGTTCTCTTCTTTTTGGGTCTGAATCTCCCCAAGCAAAATTACTTCTCTCACATTGAGATATGGTAAAATTGAAGCTATGAATGGCAATTAGAAAAGTAGAGATTGTTTGCGCCTACAGACATTGGCTTGGAGGTGTATGTCTAAGTTGTCAAGGTTGACATGATTACAGCTTTCCAGTATAAATTGATAGGATAATAAACTGAAAGGAAAGGAAAAGCAACAATAACAACAGTTTGAAGAAAAAGTATTAGAAATACACAACAACTTCACCTTTCATCCTACTAATGCTTGCACAGAAACTATTAAATCTTGTTCTCAATCTACCTAAGAATAAAAAAGCCTAGCTCATATGTGTGTTCAGTAACCACATATTTTCTTTCTTAAAGAAATTTATCCTAGGAATTCCAAACAGCCATTCTGCAGGTAATGAAGATCGAGGAGCTGATATTAACAGTGTAAAGACCCTAGCTCTAGGTATCTCTCACACACAGTTACTAGTGTTTAGCACTTTCAGATTATTCACCGGCTAGCAGTGTTCATTGGCAAATATAGAAGAGTAGACTTGGACAACTGCGGTTCCTTTTCCAGAACAGCATTCACATCCTTGACTGATATACTACGAGTACTAGACACCTTTGTTTGAGGCGTCATCATAACTTGGCACTTCCTCGCAAACTTTCCAACAGCACTCCCAGCTGCAGACACCAAAGCTTCTACACCGCCCCTTTTCTCCACTTCTACATTACCATTCATCGATCTCCCGGGCCAGCTGATCCTCCTTAAGTTGCCATTTCGCCAATATGTCATGTCCTCCAAGAGCAGCAAGGGCAGCAACATTTGCTGCTGCTGTACTTCTCGTCATTTTGTCATCTCCATTATCATGTTTATCCTTAACACCCTCAAATCCATTAGTGCTAACCTTAGCTTCATTAAGCTTCTGAGCCTTTTCCAGCAACTCTTCCCTGGCTTTCTTGTTGAGAATCATAATTTCTTGCTTCACATCAGATGTCGAAACAGTGTGGTGTCTCGATTTTTCGCTATCAACCCTTTGTTTCGACTGTCTAATCAAATTGCATATGATCCTCCTCGTTCTCTCCTCCACACACATTGACAAGCATATTTCCACATCTTTGTCTACACCAATTCTCAAACCACACCTCCCCATGATTCCCGCCAACTTTTTCTGCAGGGGAATCTTCAGCAAAACTAGCCCATTTTTATTTTCTTGTTTCGAGATGCTTGCTGCTTCTTGGGCCCCGAAAGCAACAGCATGCGCTCTTGCTCTTCCACAAGATTGACTCCACTGACAGAAACAACGTCGCGGAGTTGCTCAATGCCTTCTTGATCTGTGTCGATCTCATCATCAGCTACCTTTTGCTTCTTACTTGATGGCCGTGGTGGTGGAGAAGCTCTACGCTTGTTAGGGTTTTTGACAGGAGGAAACAGAGGGTTTGGGAAGAATGGTGAAAACCCCATTGACGAAGATTGCCAAGATTTCTATAGGAAATTTGGTTTCTTGAGACTCGAGTTAAATGGAATCTAATAGAGCTGATCTTGCGAATATATAATTCTGACGAGAAAAAGTTTGATGAGCTGCACAAGCAGAAAACTCACCCAAAGCATAGAGGCAAAGCCAAAAACAAGTCTCAAGTCGAACAGAACTAGAGAGGTTTCACATACAGGTTGAAAACGGCTGGAGCTCAAAATATTTCTTTTCTTTTCTTTTTTTAATTAAAAAATAATATATTATATCTTGGGCTAATTACCATCAACTAGCTTTTCACAAAAGTAGTTCCCATGCGGCTATAATTTTTCAAAAAAGACTAAAAGGGGCAAACATCCTATGTTGACCTTTAGGGCTTGGATCTATCTTCTTTTCTTTAGGGACTTTATTCTAAGCTTCTGAATAGCACAAAACTAGCCTTCAACATGCCTTCGTCTTTCACCTAACGGTCTCCTGTCTAACGGTTATTTTAACAGGCGGAATCACTGCTGCTTGTTTTAAACAAAAACTCAAAACTAATTCCTTTGGTCCAGAAAAAAAAAAAAAAAACTACGCCTTCAGGTGTCTATAGGACTTAAGGATATAACAGAAGATTTTAACACATGAGGTTAAGATAATGAAATGCTGTAGAAACAGATGGGCATCTGATTTTATTTATTTAAACATAAATACAGACTAGAAATCAGAGCCTCATTCTCAGGTAAACAGCTAAGAAGCTGCTTAGCTATCCATAAGAATGATTACAGTACTTGTAATGAAAGCACACTACTTCACTCTAGACAGGAAGGAAGAGCATACTGCTATTATGGCTATCTTCTTTGAGAGAATATGATTCTATCTCAAGTTTCGAATGCCAAACAAATGAAACTAAAGCTCCTTATATAGGGAGCAGAACTCAAACTTGAATTCAAAACATCAAAATGTACAGAACAACTCCGTAATTTTCTGCTTTCCTGAGTGCTCCTGGTGGTGGAGGTCGGATAAGAGAAAAGCAGATTCCTCTAGGTGAAATGTTTTTCACTTGCTTCTTTTTTGAAAACCAAAAGTATCTTTTGAGAAGAGTCCAAAAGAACTTTAGGTGCTTTCCACACCTGCTGCTTTACATGTTCTCGTCGGTTTCTGAATTGTGACCAAAGACAAACGAGTTATCTGCCTGGGCCATTCTAGCGGTAGTTGCATTACCTTCGACATCTGTATCAACATACATCTTGTAGTGGTTGTCTGTTTCAAGCCTTTCCACCCACTGTAAGCATGCTAGTGTCGAATCTATCTCTTTTCTAGTGAGAGATAGGACTAGGTCACTGTTGACTACGTCAGGGTGATCGTAAGCAGTGATAATTGTTTTTTCTCCTGCTGCCAGGAAGGTATTATTGGTGTCTTCAGAGATGATCTTCTTGATATATTCAAGGGACATGGCCTTCATCCATGGAATGCTTAGTTTGGCTCGCCGTTGTATGCAACACAGGCAGGCTGAAGATATTTTCTTTGAATAATCCTCACATAATGATATGGAGCAATATATTCAACTTCACCATCTGCTTTCTGTATCCATTCTGGTGGAGTAGATCTGAACTTCAGTCTCAGCATACAGTCATTTTTTCTTATGTTTTTGATTGTGTTGACAATGATAGGAGGTAAGCCCTTGAGATCATCATTTGTTTTAGTCCACAGATTATGAACAAAACCATTTTCAACAAGCTAAAGCTTGTGTTCTTGAGGATGTTCGCTGCGAACATTGACCAAGTATCTTCCAACATAAGGTCCTGCAACAATGAAGAGGGTTGGGGGAATACGGTTTTTAGAATTGTGGCTTCCTATCAGACTATGGAATTCATGCCAGTCTGATTCATTGAGTGCTATGACAGGGACCCTAGCACTTTCTGGATCTTCAAGGAAGTGAATTTTTTCTTTTCTAACAGCACTCTGTTGTGTATGATGTTCTTCAAACTGTGGCCTAGCGTTTTCATAAAGTTCTTCAGCTAGGGCGAACAAAGCTGGGAACATTATACCACTGTTTCTTTCCTGGAAAGCAAATAAAAGATTATCCAGAATTGCTTTCTGGTGGTAAGCTAGTCTTCTGCTAGTTCTGAACACAGGAGTATCAAACGTTTGAAGTTCATAATTAAAAACATTTATTACTCCGATTGGAGTAGGTTTGCTTTTTGGCAAAGCAATAGCCTTCAACGGTCTTGATGTGCCTTTATCGTCTGCCATTTGAGACGGGCTAGCCAATCCTTTACCTTGGGATTGATCAGTTGTGGCTAATCCTTTTGGATTTAGCAGGAATTTTTTAAGGATGTTTTCTTTAGGATCCTCATCAGGTTCATGTTCTTTCCCAGTCCTTCTGCTTATAGGATTACGACCTTCATCGTCGTCTCTTCGGCTGAACATTGCCATTTCTCTGGTCAATGCGTCTGGAAGATAATTCTTGTTACCTGCAATTAATTCAACATTATAATCATATTGGTTAAGAAATAATTGCCAGTTTGCTAATCTTCCTCTATCAGCAGCTTTATCAAGTTTAAAATTTTTGAAATTCTTTACTCTTGCACAATCGGTGAGAACAGTAAAGGGTTTTCCAAGAAAAGCTGGAGCATTTAAAATTGTTTTCTTGACAGCCAAAACTTCCTTTTCCCCTATGGGATAATTGAGTTCTGCAGAGCTGAACTTGCCGCTACAAAATTTGCAGATTTTTTCAATGTTGGTTTCTGGAGTTTTTGCCAAAACCACACCAGACCAGTAATTATCACTCACATCTGTTTGGAGGATAATCTCATCATTTTCTTCTGGTTGTTGAAGAGGAGGGAGGTTTTTGCAGAGATTTTTTATCTGCTTCACAATTTTCTCATCATCATCCGTGAAGTTCCATTTTCTTTTGGAACTGGTTTTAGGAGATAACATTGCTGTTAATCCTGAAATCTTGGGAATGAAATCTCTCCCATAATTAATGACTCCTAAGAATCTCTCTAGACTCTTAGCATCAGGGATTCTATCTGGGAACTTCCAGATTTTCTCAAGGATATGGGGTTGAAGTTTTATCACTCCATTCTTGATGTTTATTCCTAGGAAATCAACTTCATCAAGGATAAAGAAGATTTTCTTTTCTCCTAGGATAATTCCATGCTGAAATATCAGCTTTACAACCTCGTGGAGGTGTTTCATGTGTTCTTCTCTGTTTTTGGAGAAGACAAGGATGTCGTCAATGTAGACGACGCAGAACTCTGCAACGTGTTTGAAGATGTTGTCCATCTTTCTTTGGAAGATTGAGGGCGCTTGCTTCAGACCAAAAGGCATTACCATCCATTCGTAATGACCTTGTGGTGTTCCAAATGCAGTAAGAGGGATACTTTCAGGATGCATTTTGACTTTCCAAAAACCCGACTTTGCATCGAATTTTGAAAAGACTTTAGCTCCTCTGAGCTGGTTGATCAGTACTCGTACTTGAGCAATTTGATAACCATCTTTGACAGTCTTTTTATTGACATCTCTATAGTCAATTACTATCTAGCTTTTCCTCTAAGGTTTTCTGCATGATTTCTCACGTAGAATGCTGGAGCATGATGAGGACTAGTAGAAGGTCGAATTAATCTCTTGTTCAGGAGATCTTCGATATCTTTTCTGAATTCTTTCTGATCTTCCTCTTTGTACTGAGGAATTGCTTTGACATGACAGATAGCATTCATATCATGTAATTTCAATTCACAGACCACTGGGTCTTTTTCCCAAAACTTCTGGGGGCTACATCGATATTCTGTTCGAGTAGTTTCTTGATTTTATCCAAAGTGGGAATTTTCTGAGACTCAAGCTTATTCTGGAAGTGCTTGAGGTTATGCTCATGGATGAAACTAGCTTCTTCATCTTTACTAGTTTCTTCTTCTTCTTCTTCAGAAGTTTCTTCAACAAGTAATTCTTCTTGTTGCTTGATTTGGAGTATGGGTTCAAATTATGGTTTGTAGGGGATAAGATCACCGCTATTCTGTTGCGATCTCTGATATTGGGTAGTAAAGTTTGGCCCTACAACACTTTTGGCTTGAATAAGCCTATCTGCCCAGAACATCTGTTCTCCTTTTCTGAAGCCTATCGCTTCTTCATCCTGGATGAATCTCTGTTGGAGAATAAAATCATTTCCCAACAAGAAATCATATCCTTGGCCTTCAGATTGCCAAAGAGTGTGAATGATAAATGTTCCTCCACCAATGGTGATGTGAACATCTTTTGCTACTTTATTCATTGTGAGATGGCTCCCATCAAACTGAACACCTGTAGCTATCCTTTTCTTTTCTTCTTTCTAGAGTTCTTCTGGAATTACAAATCTTTTTGCAACAATGAATCCCGATCCATTATCTACAAACGCATGTAGGTGATATTTCTTGTGATCAGGGAATTTTAATCCAATCTCTATGTAGTTGCTATATCTACTAGTAGAGACGATTTTTGATTGTTGAAGCTCTTTTTCTTGAGCTTGTTCCTGGGGTATGAATGGTTTACATTCTTCTGGCACAATTTCTGGTGTTTCTACCAGTTCAATATCTTCATCGATTTTTTCGATGACTAGTTCTATCTTTTCTTTTTTTAGAAATGTCAAAACCGAATTTAATACTTCAGAATCTTTCTTTTCACAGAAATATTCTTCGTATTCTTGTTCTACCAGTTGGCTGATAAGGCCATTCTTGGTTTTTCTTCTTGCTTCTGCTATGAAGCATTCTTTGTGATAAGTCTTTTTTGACTCTCCACAGAACATTGGAAGACCATTCTTTTCATGACATAGGCAGTAGTCACAAACGAATGTACCAGGGTTCACCTGATAAGAAGACATTAATTCTTCTGTCTTGTTTTCTTCCTAGTTTTTGACTCTGAGAACGTTCATCTGTCTGGATTCTAAGTATTCAACTTCAGAATCAGATGTTTCTTCTTCTTCAGACCAGGCAGAGTAAACTGACCTGTCGTCATCTTCTTCATCAGAATAGGCTATTTCGTAGCCCTTCATGTTAGTTGTTTCTACTATAGGCTCATATTCTTCAAACAGAGCTTTAGTAGATCTTTTACCCTTTTCTGGGCATTCATTGGCATAGTGCCATTCAGCTTTACATAACCAACATCTGCAGGCTTTCTTGCCTTGTGGTGCATTCTGATGGTTCTTCTGATAATTCTTCTTTTTCTTGAAGAATTTCTTTTTAGGATCTTCATCCTGTTGTTTCTTGAAATTGGAACTCTTCTTGAATTTCCAATCTTTGTTATTACTCTTTCTGAATTTTTTCGAGTAATATTTTTCTTTTCTTTTTCTGTGGATTTTGGACTCATGACATCCCTAGTTGGTTGGCATGTCAAGTATTCCATAACAGAAATTTTCATCTCCTTTGAGTTGTTTTTTTGCCATTTTTGCTCTAAGATTGGCTTTGCATTGTTCTTTCAGTAATTGCCGGATTCTATCGACAATTCCTCCAACTGAAAATCTTTCAATTGGTTTTTTAGCTATGCTTTCTCTCACAGCTGTTCTCCATGGTTCAGAGACTTTTCTGTGCAACAAGTTTACTAGATCAGTATTTTCTAGTTCGCCAATTATGCAATAATATTCTTGAAACTCATTCAAGTATTCTTCAAAATATCTTATGCCGCAGATTTTGAGTGCATAGATATTTGATTTTGCCGTTTCTTTGGCTTTTTCACTTAGATTTGAAAGATCTCGACAGAACTGATCATACAGGGGTACTGCAAAATCATACGAAGATTTTGAATTTTTAATATCTTCTAGCCAGTCTTTTCCTCTGGCAGTCTCTTTGAATGAGAGATAATATTTCTTTGCTACTCCCGTGAGAGTATTTCATAATACACCTGTATATCCGGTGCTTCAAATTTTCCAAGGGTAAGAGCATATGCCATAATTAAGCTGTCTACCCATTGGTCAAGAGTTTTTCTCTTGTCTAGAGCTTCGTCTAGATTTAACCAGATACCATAAGAAGAGATTGGTACTCTGGGTATATTGTCCTCTGGGACAAATCTTTGAGAATTTCTTTCTCCATTTTTGCCCGTAGGGGCTTTCTGAATAGAGAGTTTTATTTTTCCCTTTTCTCTAATGATGATAGTTTTGGAATTGGAGCTATCTCCTTCTTCCATTTCAACATCTTGGAAGGGAAGGGTTTTTCTAACCTTTCTTGACTGAAAGTTTTTCATTTCTTCGATTAGTTTTTCTAATCGTTCAGGATTTTCGCAGTTTTCTACTTCATCATAGAGATCATAGAGCTTTTGTGCTCTAAGCATATTAACTGGTCTATTCAGATCAGCTTCTAATTCTTCTTCAGTGATGGGCTATGTTGGTTCTTCAACAGTGAATTTTGTGCCACTAGTACTAGTTTCTCTAGTACTGTAACTTCTTCTGAGAAGATTTTTGTTTATCCTGATGTTTTCAGGACAATAATCACTTTTTCTGTGATTTTCAAAATTGAGACTGATTTCTCCAGTCTTTCTACTTTCATAGACTTTTGCTTTAGCACTTTCAGGGGGCTGCTTCGGACCCGATAGTTTCCATTCTATAGGAAAAGTTACTTCATTCCAAGTAACCTTATGAATCTGTTGAGAATGGTTCTTTTGGCTGGTGAGGAATCCAGTAGTAAGACTTGGGATATTTTTTATCCTTGCTTTAGGTTCTACCGTGGTACTCATCAGTTTATAGTATACTCTGTAAACTATAGCTAGTTCTTGCATATCATTTTTCATAGATATGTCATCTGTCTTGACTCTCAGTCTGAGACAGTGTGCTGCGTCTTTCAGGCTGGTAGAAAAGTCTGGGAAGCAGTTGAAATAAGCCACTTGGTTACATAAAGATGCTTCCAATGTTCCTAGTAGACTAGCTTGAAAGTCTGTTACTCTATTGTCTTGTAGAACACATAGAACTGAACAGTTTATGCCTTCTCAAGCAAGCAATTTTATGCCAACTTGGACTGCTCCAATATGCATAAATTGATAATGTTTTGCTTTTGCTCGGGCGACTTCTTGAGGAGTGATCGATAATAGATCTGTTTCTCCTGATGTAGAGGGGGTTGTGAATTCTAGCACTTTGAAGTGATGGCTATCCATCAAGTCAAATGTTCCCCTTTTGTTGATTTGTTTGAAATCTAGCATTGGAATTGAGGCGTTTTTTACCTCTTGCTCGATTTCGTTGAATTCGAATTCTTCAGCATTTAGGAGTTGGGCTCCTTTTCTTTTTCCAAAGATGCTCATCATCTTGATATCTCTAGTGTTTTCTTTCGGATTTTCATACCGAATACTAGTAGATGGTTCTAGAAAAATCATGTTTGGAACAGGATTCTTATATGGTCTTTCTAATGGTTTGAATCCATTATTCTTCTTTGTTTTTACTGCAGGCACTTTCTTGTCCTTCAGTATAGTTTTCATAGAATCTAGCGTTTTTTGTTGTTCAGTAATTTTTCTGCTAACAGTTGTTAGCTTTTCCTCTTCCGTTTTTGGAAGATCTTTGAGATAATCTAGTTTGTTTTCCAGTTTTTCTAACTGGTAGATTATTTTAGGTATTTTTTCTAGATGATTTTGGCATCTAGCCAACTCATCTTGTAGATTCTGATATTTCTCATCAGAAGCTGTTAATAGAGAATTTAATTTCTCTAATATTAAATCAGACATTGTACCCATTTTTAGGGGGGTTCCCCTTGAGCTTCTTTCTTCAAGCTCTGATACCAGTGATGTGCGGATCTAACCAATGCTCAAATAATCAAGAGGTTTTTGCTCTTCTTTTAGAGTGTATGAAAGGTTTTCGATATCTTGCTCAACTTATAAATTCTAGTTTGAATATTAAAGATGAGATTCTAGTAATTGGGAGTTTCCCTTTAGAGACTATCTCTAAGGGTTTTCAATTTTCTTAACTTTTCTTTTTCTTTCTTCAATTCTCTGTTTGTACTATTGCAGATAGCAATTAACTCAAGTCTATCGACGACTGAAATTATGAATAGTAATTTTAACTATTTACCTTGAGCATTGAGGATGAATTTTAGCTGTATTTATAGTCTAGAAAAATAAATTCAAGATGGGCCCACCACGTTTCAACAAAACAGAAATTAAAACAAGAATTGGAGAGAGAGAGAGATAGGGGTATAACTGAGACTTTAGGACAAAATATAAGCTATTGGTAAATACTTTTCCAAAAGTGTGGTTCTTGGTAAAAACCTATTATATCTTTTGGGTGAAGAAAAAAAAAATCCAATCTCATTTGGTTGTCCCCAAAAGATAAAAGGGCTCATTACCAGTTAGCACACTATCAGAAATGTAAAAGTAGCTTAATTTTTGTCATCAAGAGACAATTATACCATTAGTCTTAAATTCCTTTCTTGTCCTACGGGCTAACTTCAGCTTTTTCTTGGCTCTTGGATTGTAATTTTGTTTCTTCTCGCCTATTGTTGACAAAACTATATGCAGTTATCAATGTCTTAACGATCATCAATTTGGCTGAAAATTTGCACGGATGATCTATACACTAATAGCTAAAAACTGAACGGTCGAGATGTGGATATGCAACTGAAAAGTGACCAAAAACTCGAACTTCACATGGTAATTTCAAAGCGGATCTCCGCTCTGGATAAAATCTACACACACACACACAAATGCAGTTCCTTGAGAATGGTTTAGCCCCTGTAGTTGATACACATATCCTGTGACTGGAAAATGGCCACTTCTTAAAGCATATCAGTTCAGATCTGCTGCAATATTTAATGTGTGTTTTAGTTACTGTGCTTCTATTATATGTTTACTGTAAATTTGGGTAGAACATGTTTACTTTAAATCTGATATTTGTTGTGATATACTGTGCAGCTGCATACATCTTGCTCTATTGATGGCTTCATTTCCTTAGCAGCTCTTGTTTGCTCCAAGTATCATGGTAAGTACCAATGTTTTAAAACGCCGAGGCGTAGGCCGAGGAGTCTTTCGGTCAGCCTCAAGAAGGCGTTCGCCTTGAGGTTTAAGGCGCAAGCCTTACATATAAAAGACCTATATTGATGTAATTATTACTCTTATATATACCACATTAAGAGTAACCAAAAGAACATACAATTGGTCTTATACAATTGTAAACAATTATGACAGCATATCAATTATGACAAGAGACAATCATATACTACTTGGCCTCAATATAGTAAACCCAGTTTATCTCCCATTCATAAATCTCAGACTCTCAGACTCAAACTCTCAGATTTCTTGGTGCAAGCAGCACTCTGCACCAACTAATGGTATCAGTTCCTCACCATCTAATGACAAGGAGGAACAAGTAAATATTAACTTATACATTTTCATTCCTTAAGTTTTCAAATGCAAACTTGGTTGGCACCCCTGTAGTAAGTGATTCAACATATCTGCAATTCAGAAATGGAACAAATAAATTACAATCAGGGAAGAAGCCAATAACAGGTTCACCAACTAGGGAGTCGAGTAATGCATGTGATGCATAAAAACAAGCAGGACAAAAAATACATATAAAGCAAAATCTGCAATTATTCCATGCCTACCCATATCGGCCTTCTCTTTATCTCTTCAAGGCCGTCATATCTTTCAACAGGCAGGGCGATGGCCCATGGCCCAAATTTTGGGGCAGTAGATGGAGAAAAGAGAGAGAGAGAAAAACAAAAAAACTAAATCCCTAAAGAAAGTCGCGCATCTGACATCTCACTTCTTTCTCTTCGGTAGAACCTCTCTTCAACTCTTCATCTTCTAAGTCTTCTTTTCTTCCTCTCAATTCACAACTCCCAAGTCTCATTAATCATGGGGCAAATCGAGCAATATACCCGTTACCAATTTATGGAGAAGACAATTCATCTTCTCCAAAATCTCTCTATAAATAGGCTAGCAATTCCTCAATCTAAATCTCAGTCTCTCTCTTTGACTCTCTCAATCTCAAGCTCAATCTCTGTCTCTCAACCTCTCAATCTCGTTGTCTTGCTTGTTCACAAATCACAAATCTTGGGCTTTGTTTCTTATACCTGGAAGTCGATCTGGACTGGAAGCTGACCATAGCTCTTTCCAATTTTACATCTTTATAAATTCCTTTGTTTTCCAGAATTCCAGTTTAGTGCTTTACCCGACCAATTGTATCACTCACCAGACCACCACAATGATGTGAGAAAGAAAGTCGTAAATCAAGTTATTCAGGTTAGAAATATGATACTATTTTGTTCAACTGAACTTTAGCAATGGAATTTTGTGCATCGGCCATGGGTTCTGATTTTTATTTTCAATTGTTTATAGCATTATGGTCATTGGTGTGAAAATGTGAACAAAGTCAAGGACTCAAGGAGGGAGGTTTGCGTAGACAGCGTATTAGATTTCTCACATCCAGGTTCTATTGTTTGATTGATATTTGTCCTTTTGTTTTTTATTAGAGTAATGTTTCCTAAAAAATACACTTCTGGTAGTGAAAAAAGAAAAAGAAAAAAACAAGAAGAAGATTTTATGAGCTCCCAAAAAAGTTCTTTATATAAGTTTTTTAAGAAAAGAGGTGTTTTTTCAGAAAATCAAAGTGAAAATGAGGTAACCGAAGGAGTTCAAGATATAGGTGAGAACGAAAATGAGGTAGCGGAAAGAGTTGAAGATATAGGTGAAAATGAAAATGAGGTAACCGAATGAGTTGAAGATATAGGCGAACATGAAAATGATCAAACAGAAAATATGGAAGAAACAAATGTGCTTGAAAGTGAGAATATTGAAATAAATCGTGTGTTGAACCTTCAATCTTTAGAAGGTACAATGCCTTTGAATATATATGATCCTAGAGTTTGGGATAGTTTAGATGGAAAAATGAGAGATCTGCTTATTGAAAAAGGTCCTATTATAGAAACCAATATTGTTTTTTCTAAGGATAATCTAAATAGGGGGTTCTCTTTGGATTATTTTTCTCAAAAGATGAGTAATGACGAACTTTCTGATAGAAAATGGTTGGTTTACTCAAAAGATTTGGATAAAGTATTTTGTTTTTGTTGTAAAGTTACAAGAAAAGCTCATTCTAGGAGTCAATTAGCAAATGAATGATTGGAAACATTTGGGGGATAAGCTTAAACAACATGAAAAGAGTCATGAACATCTCTCTAACCTTAGAGCTTGGAATGAGCTACAAGTGAGATTGAGCACAAATCAAACAATTGATAAAGAATCACAAGAGCAAATCAAGAAAGATACAGAGCATTGGAAAGAAGTCATGGTTAGGGTAATTAGTGTTATTAAACGTCTTGCTATGAATAATATAGCCTTTCGTGGAACAAATGAAAAAATCTATGAGGATTCAAATGGAAATTTCTTAGGCTTTCTTGAATCAATAGGAGAGTTTGATCCAATGATGAAGCATCATTTTCGACTCATTCAAAATAAAAATATTCATTATCATTATCTTAGTCATAAAATACAAAATGAATTGATAGCTATGTTGGCATCAAGTGTGAAGAGTGCGATTATAAAGAAGATTAAAGAGGCTAAATATTTTTCCACTACTATAGAAAATGAATCACACGACACCTCTTATACCACGCCACACTTTTATCTGTTGTGTGAATAATTTCTCATTATTGAGACGGTTGTAAAATTTCTGTCTTCTAATATGAATTCAACCAACGGGTGTTTTTCATGCTGAAATTATGTATTGCTTTAAAAGACGTTTATAAATGGAAGCGTGGTGTGAGGTTAACTTGTCATATAGGCGGCAAGTTTCGCATCAATTGGCACCAGTTAAATTTCCTCAGCATGTAGTATTTATATGACGGTTACTTTAAAACTATGGTGTGAATCTATAAATTTGCAAGTCAAAACATGTTCAAAACATGTTCACTTTAAATCTATAAATTCCCTCCCACATTTCCTTCCATTGTCTCCCCCCAAATTTATTTCCCTCTTAGCAAGGCAATATGAGGAGGCAAAATTAAAAATTTTGAAGTGGCATTCAGACAACATATATGTGAAAAACCATGGTCTGATGTTTTGTATATGCATTAATGGCTTATCTGCCCATGTCTTCAGACAAAGTTATTAGAACACTTATTGGAAAAAAAAATGTCTTCCCAAAACTAATTCTTAGACCCGACACAGCATTGCCCCCAACTACTCGAAGTAGCGCCATTCTCCACAAAACCCCGACACAGCATTACCTCAAAACCCCGACTCTCTCCGACTCACTCCATGGCCCTAAACCCTAAATCCACCGCCTCTGAAGGCCCGACTCTCTGGTGCGAAGCTTTCGAAGCCCTAAGTCAGAGATTTGTCTTCGAATCTGGTAAGCCCTAAAATTTGGGGGGTTTCTGTTTCTCATCCTCTCATCCTTTTGATTTCACAAATCATGCTTTTGATTTCGGGTTCTTCACTTTTGATTTCAGGTGTTGATTTCGGGTTCTTCACAAATCACTCTTTTGATTTGGAGTTTTGACTAACTCGAGATTCTGATAAAGGTATATATACCATCACTTTTATCTTTTCAAACTATATATGACATTTTCCGGCGTAGACTTTGAACAAATTGAGAATGTTGTTTTGATTTTCTTCTCTAGTTTAAGACATATTTTTAATGGAAGATTTTATTTCAATGTGTTGTTGTTTTTCTGGTTTTGATAACTTTAAACGTGAACCCACTGGTGATTTGCTTTGATTTCCTTCTCCCTATTAGGCTCACGGAAGATTTCAGTGGATTGTCGTTGGACGAGATGACGCTGGCACAAGCCATCAAGATGCTGATAGAAACGAAACATATTGTAATATCAAATTTATCAGCTATCAGAAAATGAAACAGTATGTTTTATTAATTCTTGAATGTGTAGAAACATTGTTGATTCATGATGAAAGATTGTGTCATTTAATATGCAACTTAACTACATTTCTGTGTGCAGTCTGAAGAAGCATAACGGTTCTGGTTTTCGTTTGTTTTGTTCTCCGTGAAAACATTGAGTGAGAAGAGTTTTGATAATTCACATAAAGGGTCTGATGATGGTGGACTCTCTCATCCAAATTTTAAGAGATGCTAAGCTAAAGTATGTTGTTTGTCAATCTGCTTTTTTTTTTTTTTTTCTTCCTTGTAGCTTATGTTGCTTGCTCATGAATTCTTCTCATTTTGTTTTCCGGTTGCTTCCAGCATTATGGATTTCTTTAAGGAGGTTCCACAGTTTATTGTCAAGGCCGGCCCAATTTGAAGTAATATGTACGGTGTAGATTGGGAAAGCAGACTGAGGTATTAATTCTTCAGAGATCCAGTTACTTCACGACACTGTCTTTTATGTATTTTACTTTATCACTCATGAATTTGAGTTCTTAATTTGTAGGCAAAAGAGTTGCGGGCCAATTTTCTGTACTTGAGCCTTCTAAGCAAGTAAGTGACCTTTATTTTACGTATTGCGCTTGATGTATTACTGTGTTACAAAATATTCTGCTTTTCTTTTAAGCTTTTGTGAATCTTGTGTACGGTATCTATAGTTAGGATGGGACCAATATAAAACTATGCATGAGTAATATGTGTCTGTGTGTGGTAATGTTAGATATAGTAATAATTGCTTTGGTGGGAGACTGTTAGGCGTACTAGTATTGTCTGATGGTAGTGGCTTGGAATAGAAAATTGTTGATGAGGCTGTAATGGCACTGGCTGACTGGTGGTGGTAGGACTTAAAATTGATTAGAATTAAATGTGATTAAAAAGGAAAGAGTAAAAAATTCTTTAGCATATTCGTTGTATTAGAATGTGTTGGCTTTCATCCTTATCTATTGTTAGGTTAAAAATTGCACAAAGTGTAAAATGTCTTCCAACGTAATTTCACTTGTATTCATTAACAGAATAGAGTTTTAATTATTTCGGGTTCGACCCATTCAAGACAGAATATGTCTCTTAATTACAACCTCTTGTTATAAGGGAACACCCTTTGATTCCATTTATAAAGAAACCAATGTGTGTTTGTTTGTTTTTACGGTTGTACCCAAAATTTTGGAATGGGTTGCCTACGTACCCCGGAGGGGATCAAGCCACTCGTAGTTCAAGCATTTCCAATGAGTGAATGACCCATTGGAGGGCTTGGATTTTTGAAATAGGAATAGTGTTTGGGATGCGGTTGCATCTAGATCATTTGATTCCAGATTGCCTACATACCCTTGCGGGATCAAACCACATGTAGTTCCAGCATTTGGGATTTAAATGGGTAGATGACCCATTTATTTTTTGGATTTGTGTTTGAGATATTTGTGAGGGTTTAGAGCCCTTGAATTTGCTTTTGGGTGATTTGGGAATGATTTGATTTTCTGGTGTTTGGGTGAATTTGACTGGTAGAGTCAGAGATTTGAATTGGCTGAATTTAACTGGTGAAGTCAGGGATTCGATTTGAATTTGCAGTTGCATCTAGTGGGTCGCTAGATTGCCTACATACCCTTTGAAGGGATCAAACCATTGTAGTTCGTAAAATTTGTGGCTTTGAGCTTTCTTGGTTTTATACCAAAAGCAATTTCATTTTGGGTTTCGAAGTATTTTTTACGAAACCGATGTTCTGGTGTTTTTGAGATGGACACCCATAGCATCGAGTAAACTCCGAGTCACACTTTTTAATTTTCGTATGAAGAGAGGCACCCATCGAGCTTTTCTTTTTCTCTTTTGGACATCCGGATTTATTATGGGTTACCATCAGAAGCTTCATAGAGGCCCAAAGTGGTGCGGGGGCCCAGCTGCAATATTTTCCCAATTTCCTTTTCCTCCTTTTTTTCCACTTCTTAATTTCTTTCTTTACACCGTCTTTACCCAGCACCCAGACACAGCATGAGCTCGGCGCTACCGCCAAGTCGGATTGGAGATGGGTCCGAAGATGGAATGTGATTTGGAGACGGGAGCACGCATGGGTCTTCGACTAGAAGGAATCTCTCAACACTTAGAAGCTTGAAATTTTCTGTAGTGCTTCCCTGTGAGAAATTGGGTAAGAATACTCTACATTTTGCTCTTGTTTCCGGCTTCGTGACTCAAGGACTCAGGTGCTAGCCTCCCCTTTGTATTGCATTTGACAGCGTGCATTGGGTAGGCACCCAATTCAAAGACACCGTCATATTCTGGGTGAGTGGTAGGTGAGGCCAAATTTGCTTTATCACCAGCCAAAACAATTGAACATTGTGATAGTCTGGATCTTCTTCCTTTGTGTTCACATGCCCAGTAAGAAAGTTTTATCTCAATCTTATTTCTGCACTTAATTAAACCTCTTGTCTCATGCATAGCTTAATTAAGCTTTTGTCTTGTTCACTTTTGATTACAATTGATTAAAGCCTCTAGTTTGATCCTGGAGCCACCGCCAAAAGATTCTTGTATGAACTCAAAGCTTTTGATAATTATTTCAAAGCTTTTGGTATTACTGCACTCCACTTTGCCACTTTGTCTTATACCCTTAATTGAACTTTCAATTTTGATTAGGGAGCATACCACCGCCAAGCTTTCATTGAATCTTCAAACTTGATTAGAAAACCACCGCCAAGCTTTTCTTCTTTTTTGCTTTTCTATGGCCGCACCTCATCAAGCTTTTAGCTTTGTTGTCTCGTGCAATTGTTAATTAAGCTTTTTGTTTTGTACATAGCTTAATTAAACTTTCCCACATGGCCTGCAACGCCACCATCACATTTATTGCATATTCTTCAAAACAGAGCTTGTTAGCTTCTGGAATTGTTATGACATATAAAAAAAAAAGAAACAATGCTTTTGGTTCTTTGTGAACGAGAAGACGCACTGCACCCCATTGCAACTTCAGGACCTTGACAATACCTTGACAATACCCTTTTATTATGCAGGTATAGAACAAGGACAGCAGCTGCAGTGTCATAAATTGTCGAAAGTTCCAGAGCCTTGATTCCGAAGGTGAATCCTTCGTTAATTTCTTTTAGTTTCTTTGCACCGCTTTTGTGTTAAAGCATTTGGTTGAAAAGAAAATATGGAATTTGGGGCAGGCTATTTGGCTGTGGTGATTGACAGAGGGTGGATTGGTGCTTTGGAAAGAAGATATGAAATTTGGGGCAGGCTGCTTGGCTATATATGACGGTAGACAGAGAGCAGGATGGTTATGACCTTTGTATTTGCCTTGCTGCTGCTGAGAGCGATTTCAGTGAAAGCATGCAACTACGACTTTGTTTTCCGATGTGCAGGTACAATGGTCGTCGGAGACGCTGCTCCGGCATGGTCATCGGGACGCTGCCCGGCATGGCCATCGGGACGCTGCCCGGCGTGGTCTTCGGGACGCTGCCCGGCTTGGTTCTTCGGGACGCTGCCCGGCATGGTTCATCGGGACGCTGCCTGGCATGGTCATCGGAGGCGCTGCTCCGGCATGATATTTTTTGTTCTTTTGTTTTTACTCTGGTATGGCATCGTTGAGAGGCCTGTGAACATCCAAAGAGGAGGTGGAGCTTGTGAACGTTGAAAGAGAAGGTGCAGCATGGAAGGGAGGGAATCTCAACCTTTGTGGTGTCTTGGATATCTCTCTGAGCTTCGTCTTCCAAGCTGTTTTCTTGCCTTCGCTGCTTTTCCACGCTGCTGTGCTCCGTTGTGTCCTCCCCCTTTTCTTTGGCTACGAGGGCCTTTTTATATTCAGCATGCTTGGGTTGTCGAGATTGAATAGACCTCACCAATTTTAGTTTGAGTGGGAATCATCTTCTCTGTAAAGACCACGCCAGCTTGTATTTATCTTCTATTTGATTTCTCTATTATGTGGAGTCTTGATGGAATCATACTTTCCTTCAATTATATATTTCGTTCGGACTTTGAACACATAGTCCTACACTCCTACGTACTCATTTGCTTTTAGTCTTCTGATAATCAAAGCAAACTATAACTAGCTTTATGAAGAGACCCAACAGTAGCTAAATTGCACATATTTTATTTGCAATCCAACTCTTTTCTCCTAGAAGCCACGTGCTTCTTATATATCTTCTCTTTCTGTATTCACCCGCATACTTGTTGGGGTCAATTTAATTGAAAATATACACTATTAGTAAAACAATAATTACCCACGGATTTTAATATGTGGGTAACAAGACTTTCTCATACGGATTTCAGTGTATGATAGCTTTTACACGCAGTACACGCACAGATTGGTGTTACCGTGCGGTTTGGAGGGAGGGTAATGCTCATCTCACACGGATTATGTTGTCCGTGTGAAAAGGTTACGTGGGCCCCACTATAATTCCATAAATATAAATTACCGGAATGGAACGCAATCCTTGTGAACAATTCTATTTTACACGGATTTCTGTGTCAAATATGTACTTATCTCACACGGATTATTTTGTCAGTGTAAATATTAGACGTGGGCCCCACTGTCTTTCCATGAATATAAATTACCGTAATGAAATGCAATCCGTGTGAATAACTTCCTATCTCACACGGATTTCTGTGTCAAATCCTTTTACCCTAACTCTCACTGATTTCTGTGTGTAAAAGTGATAGCATTTATAAAAAAAAAATAAAAAAAAAATCTGCTAATTAATTAGGAACCAATGAAGATTCTGCATGACTTGAAGAAAAAAAATATCATTCCAAAGATGTCAATAACAGTTGATAATACAACTTATGAAATGATCAGCGTTTCTGCATATGCCCCTAAATTCAAAAGATTGGTCGAGCTTCTGTTCTGGTGAACTAAAAATCTCCTTTAATTCTCTCTTCACTCCATCATCTGCAAATATAAACTTGCACGAATTTCTCGTTAGCTGAAATATTTCCCTCCTTCCAAGACCTAAGAATTCAAGAAATGGGCATCAGTTGTGAGCTTTTGTTCTATGTTATATATTAAATGCACTAGTGACATCAGACATACCAAATGCAGAAGCAGCAAGGTTGTACTCGCTGGTAGAAAAGACCCCAGAATCATCGGTGCAGAGGACTAGAGGATGCTTTGCACTGTACATACAAACATATTGTTGATGTTATTAATTCTATATATCTTCAAATAATTTGGAATTGATCACAGACCTTATAAAGTTCTATGCAGCAATCTATCAAAAAGACAAAAGAACAGCAACAACATGCAATAACTACACAATACTTACATTTTCAGATTGCGGTTTATGATTTCTTGTCAAAGCTAATAAAATCTAAACATAAAATCCAATTATCAAACTTTTGAAAGTCCACGTGCATAATCAAATCTAAATTTCTTTAAGACAACATATATACTCGCAATGATGATGTGAAATTGGACTTACGTACAGGCTAGACATGCTTATAGCCAAGGACTCCATCAATTGGAATGCAATTATGATATACTTAGTCATTAGATTCAACCTCTTTCTCATAATTTTGACTATAAAATAAAAGACAAATGATGCTATAATAGCTTTTATACCTCGATCACAATACCATTTCACAGTTGAGACTTGAACTAAAAGTTTATTTAATGAAACCCAACATCATTGGTAATTGAGCTAAGTTGTCCATGAGAAACTGCAAAACGAATAGAAACATCGATACAGAAATTGGTTATAAAAACATATATACACTCTAGTCCATATTTTATGCATCAACTGCTCAATCAATTTTAACTTTCTTTCAATTCAACTACACATGTTAGAAAAATTAGTAAATATTCCAAGTAAATTTCATTGCATTCTTGGCATTCCCCCACATATGCAGCATAAATATTGGATGAGCTTATGTTCATCAACTACAGTATCATTCCCCTACTTAAGGACTACAATTTCTATGCTTCCTACTAAGGACACAGTGAATATTGCAGTTTTCTTGCAGCTGAAACCATCTTAAGCTACTTTAAAAACATTAGTCACAGATATTCTAAATTACTTGTTACCCAAGCCCAATTTGAAACCAATATTCTTCTTTTCCTCCTTGAACACATTGTAAATCTAGCAATCCATTATGGATCAAAACCAAGCACCAACATATCCTTAAGGAAACGGAAGTGTCAAGGGCAACATAAATATTATCCAAGTTTCAGTTGGGACAATTTGTTTTATCCACTAACCCCACAAAATGTCAAGCTCCCACCTAGCATCTGTAGTAAGTTGGAGAAAACTTGGAAAAACTTGTTACTGGGTTCTACTCCCTCGAATTATTTTTTTTTCTTTTTTAATCAGAAGTTTAGACAACTAGGGACAAACGTTTATAGAAAAAAGAAAGGAAAAAAAAGATCAAAGTACAAGGATAAGAAGTCCTCAGAGCTGAAAAAAAAAAAAAATATATATATATATATATATATATATATATCAAAACAAGAACACTAAACAAGACACTACCACTTTCCAAATTAGTAGCAAGGCCGGAAGGTTTTAATAGTTTATCAAAGGATGCCTTCTTTGCTAATTGTTGTAGTACCTGGAACCAGGTAGTTTATTGCATTTTCTCAAGCAAGGGCCTACTTTTCGACGGACCATTAGACTAAGCTGGTAAAGTTAAATGAATGTTTAGTTCCTTCGAATCAGTTACATGTTAAGGTCAATGATTTTGTAACTGGCCAGCAAGTAATGGAAATCAAATCAATTACATGTTAAGCCATCTTACTGCTCTCCCCCTCCATAACCTTTTTCTAACAAAACAAGTGGTGTCATTGCCAAAAAAAATAAAATTAACTAAACAGTGCCATGGAATCAGTTAGAATTGATCAGGATTCAGGAAACTAATGATTTTCTATATACCCATAGATTTAGAAGAAATGGCAAGCATGAGCGTGTTGAACCTCGTTGTGATTGATGATAATAATAAATTGAGAGTATGCGTAAAAACGAAAGGTAGAAAAGGTGAAGGGATAGGAGACCTGTTGGCGAGCAATGTAATCGGCCTTGATGGAAGAAATAGACTGAAGGAGCTCCGGCAGAGGCAACAGAGAAGAGGGAAGGATGGACTGGAGGGAGGCGGTGCTTGACACTGGAGCGTCGGCGCGTCGATTGTTGTCAGAAATCAAGGAGGTTGCTTTAAACTCGTCGGAGGTCGGTGAGGTCTGTGATGGTGGAGGTGAGTCACGGTGGTGACCGGAAGTGGGTGTCGGAGGAGAGAGAAAACAAATCTAGTTCCCAGAATAACCAGAGAACTTGAGGCTTTCTGTTTTTCTTGGTTTGCAGGTGAGGCCATGAGGGAGAGATGAGAGAGAGACAGCGTGTGAGACTAAAGTCTAAAACTACTAGGGGAGGGAAATTGAATTTGTTCCAAAAAAGTGAGCGGGAACAAATTTACCACGAAAATCCATGTGAGATACATATATATTTATCACTGATATCTGTGTGTATTTATCTCGGTAATATATAACTGTCATGTTAATTATTGTTTACACGGAATTCTGTCTCTATTATATTTTTTTCACACGGAATTTAGTAGTTAATTTTTCTTTTCACACAGATATTCGTGTGTTGCTCATTTCACAGAGAATTTTGTACTAAAAACTTATTGTAACGGAATTTTGTAGCTAATATAGTTTTTCACACGAAATTATGTAGCTAATGGTTCTTTTCACACAGATATTTGTGTGTTGCTCATTTCACAGAGAATTCTGTACTAAAAACTTATTGTAACGGAATTCTGTAGCTAATAGAGTTTTTCACACGGAATTATGTAGCTAATGATTCTTTTCACACGGATTTCCGTGTTAACATTTCACACAGATATTCGTGTGTTATTCATTTCACACAGATGTCTGTACCAAAAACCGGTCAACCCTTTAAACGCTTCTACTTCCCTAAGGGGAGCAACCCTTGAGGAGATAAAATTTCAGAAATTTTTACATTAGTTGATATAGCTTCTACCCATGAGAGCATGAGAGTTTACAGATCAAAAAAATAAGTTCCGAGTGAGCGGTTATGAGCATATTAGTTTTATGTAGTATTTAAGGTTTAGGGTTGACCTACTAGATCGAAACCCAAACGAAGACAAAAATAGCTGAAATTCTGAACACAACTATTTATTCTTATCATGATAACATCCTACGGTCGATTTTGATAAAGTCTATTTCCTAAGCATTGTTGCTTATGGAAGGTATACTTTTCATTATAACTAATCAACTAGTTATACCACATTAGTAGACATATAAGAATTTTGTGCAATCCAAAAAAAAAATTGAAAATTGATAAATTTGACATTACCCATCTATTTATAGCGTATTAATAGGTATGATGTAAAAAAATTAACTCAATCCGCCATTATTTCAATATCAAATAAAGTGGTTAACCTTATATACACATATACTTCCCTAAGGGGAGTTAAACCATGAGGAGATAAACTTTGCAACATTTTTACATTATTTGGTATACCTCATATTCATGAGAGTATGAGAGCTGACAGATCGAAAAAATAAGTTGCGAATGAGAGGTTATGAGCATATTAGTTTTATGTGGTATTTAGGGTTCAGGGTTGATCTAGTAAATCGAGACCTAAACGTTAACAAAAATAGCTGAAATTTTGTCCATAACTATTTATTCTAATCATGACAACATCCAACGGTCGATTTTGATAAAGTCAATTTCCTCCACATTGTCCTTTTTTTTTTGTTTCTTATCCACAGTATTATGTGGGAATATTCAAATATTGAGCGGGAATAAATTGATTAGCCCGCCCTTATTTTTTGAAAATAAATAATTTTATTTTTAGGTATACCAAAATTCATTAGCTTTTATTTTTATTGATAATAATTTTCTTTCAAGTTATTTTGCCACAGAAATCCGTGTGAAATACTTATATAAAGGACAACGACCAAATTTGATCAATTTGGTAATTATAAGCAGAATAACCAATGAAATCCGTGTGAAATACTTACACATTTGCAACTGATATCCGTGTGTATATACCTCGGTAACCACTAACTATCATGTCAATTGTCAGTCGATTATTTACACGGAATTCTGTGTGTAGTGTCCTTTTTCACACGAAATTATGTGTGTAGTGTCCTTTTTCATACGGAATTCTGTAACAAATTGTTCTTTACACACGGATATCTGTGTCAATATTTTCCCACGGAAATCCGTGTGTATTACTCATTTCACACAGAAATCTGTATGAAATACTTATTGTAACGGAAATCTGTCACTCCGTAATTCACATAACAAAAAAAATTAATTATTTCAAAATAAACTAATTTTTAATATGTACATATATCAGTGTGCATTGATCTGCACACAGATATCCATGTAAAAATATTTTACCGTTTACACAGATATCTGTTACTGCTGTTTATTCACACGGATTTCCGTTGATATTGTATTATATTTTTATTGGCTAGGTTAATGATGGATTTGGATTATGAATGCTTATGAGGCGCAGGTTTGATGATGAATATTGTTATTTGCATGTGTTGTGGACTTGGCAGTGATATATTTTGTTTGCTGCTGTTATTTTTGCTTAGATGGATGATAGGTCTTGGATGTATGCGGATACAAGATCTCTAGCTTATGAGTTAGGGGTGGGAAGTTTCTTGAAGTTTTCCATAGAAAATGGGAAAGATTGTAACAACATGCCTTGCCCATGTTGTAAATGTGGGAATATGGATGACTTTCCAATCTCTGTTATTAAGACTCATCTATATTATAATAGGATTGATGAAAGTTATAAGATATGGAAGTGGCATGGGGAGAAAGTAGATACAACATCGAGTAGTAGTGAAGATGTAGACTCTTGTTCGATTGAATCAAACTCGGTGGATGGGAATGTTGGGGCAGATTATACTGTAGAGATGGATAGGTCTGATGATGACGATGAGTTTTCATTAGAGTGCAATGAGTTTAAGGAGTTTGTTGAGGATGCAAATAAACCATTGTACCCTGGCTGCACTCGATTCACCAAGTTAAGTGTCCTGGTGAAGTTGTATAATTTAAAAGCTAACCATGGAATGAGTGATGCTACTTATTCTGATTGGCTGATTGATTTTGGGGAGCATCTTCCCGAAGGTAATGAAATCCCTACTTCTGTTTATGAGGCAAAGAAGACTTTGGAGGCATTAGGGATGGATTACAGGAAGATACATGCTTGCCCTAATAATTGCATTTTGTATAGAAAATAGTACATAAATGATACCCATTGTCCTACATGTGGCGTGTCTAGGTGGAAAGTAGGAAAAAATTCAAAATTGAGGGAAGGTGTACTCGCCAAGGTACTCTGGTATTTTCCACCTATTCCTAGATTTCAGAGAATGTTTCGATCTACCAAAACAGCTAGTAATTTGACTTGGCACTCCACTGATGGACCGAAAGATGGGTTACTGCACCATCCTGCAAATGCATTGACTTGGAAATCAGTTGATGAGAAGTGGCCTGATTTTAGTTTGGAGGCAAGAAACCTAAGGTTGCACTATCATCAGATGACTTTAATCCTCATAGTTCTTTAAGTAGTAAATACAGTGGTTGGCCTGTTATTCTTGTCAACTACAATCTTCCTCCTTGATTTTGTATGAAAAGAAAATACATGATGCTAACGTTGTTGATTTCCGGGCCTAAACAACCTAGAAATGACATCGATGTCTATTTGGAACCATTAATTAATGATTTAAAGGTTCTTTGGGAGGGAGTACAAGGAGTCTATGATGCAAGTCGAAATGAGTATTTTACTCTCAAGGCTGCACTGTTTTGGACAATTAATGGCTTTCCAGCCTACGGTAACTTGTCTGGAAGTATTTTTAAAGGGTATAATGCATGCCCAATATGTGTTGAAAAGACATTACCAAAGAGGCTGATTCATGGACAAAAGATTGCTTATATGCAGCATAGAAGATGGAAAGGAAGAAACCATCCTTATAGAAAGCAAAGGGTTGCTTTCGATAACCAGCAAGAATTTGATCCTCCTTCTTTTCTATTGAGTGGAGAAGAAGTTCTAAAAAGGATGGAAGAAGAAGTGTTAGTTTGGCCATTTGGAAAGAAACATCCTCCTCCTCCATATAAATGTGATGAGGATGAAAACAAACCTTGTTGGAAGAAGAAGTCGATTTTTTTAAAACTTGAATACTGGAAATTCCTTCCGGTTCGCCACTTCCTAGATGTGATGCGTATTGAAAGAAATGTCTGTGATAACCTTTTAGGGGCACTGTTAAATATTCCTGGAAAAACTAAAGATAGGATCAAGGCCCGTTTGGATCTGGTTGAGATGGGTATTAGAATAGAGCTTACACCTAATCTTGATGGTCCGAAAAAAACCCGCTTACCATTGGCGAGTTGGAATCTGATCTTAGATGAGAAGAAATCTCTGTGAGGCTATTTTTTTTGTATGAAGGTCCCTCATAACTATTGTTCTAACATTCATAATCTGGTTTCAATGGATGAGGTAAGGCTTAATGGGATGAAGTCTCATGATTGTCATGTGTTAATGCAACAACTCCATCCTGTTGCATTAAGGGATGTATTAGACAAGCTGGTTAGAGTTGCTCTGATCAGATTATGTCTATTCTTGACCGACATTTGCAGCAAATCATTTGAATTTTCTAGGCTGCCCAAAATACAAAGTGACATTGTTGAGACCTTGTGCTTGCTTGAGATGTATTTTCCTTCTGCATTCTTTGACATAATGATACATTTGACAGTTCACCTAGTTAGAGAAGTAGAACTATGTGGACCAGTTTTCTATCAATGGATGTATCATTTTGAAAGATACATGAAGGTTTGCATGGGATACATCCGTAATAGAAATCATCCTGAGGGTTGTATAGCAGAGAATTACATTGTGGAAGAAGCTGTTGAGTTCTTAGTAAAATGCCTATTGTCATATCAAACGATTGGCATTCCCAAACAGCGATGTAAGGACTGCAAGCCCACCTCTGGTGCTAAAGTCTCCTCTATCTATGGTGTGAGTTCAATCAAGCACATATTTGTGTTCTACAAAACATGGAAGAGTTCAGAACCTACTTTTGGTAAGTCTTAGAGTTTTGTTAGCTATTTTCTCTTCTATATATGTATTATTCATCTCTTTACGATCACTTAGCTAACTGTTTTGCTAGTGCTAGGGACAAAAATCGTATAGATGATGACATGACCTTCTATGGGGTGAGAGATGAAATTTGGGAGCTTGATTATACTTAGTTCAGTAAGCCCCTCTTTAAGTGTGATTGGGCTGGGAGTACAAGGGGTGTCAAAGTGGACGATCTCAGTTTCACCTTAGTAAATTTGAATAGGAAAGGCCATCTGAATGATATATTTGCTATGGCTACCTCAGTCTATCAAATTTTTTATGTGCAAGACCCAGTAGATCCTAGGTGGTCAGTAGTTCTAAGAGTCCCACAAAGGGAATTCTTGGACTTGGCTCATGATGATGAGCTTGGGGACACCATAATTACTTAGCAGCCCCTTACTGATAGAATGCCATGTGTTGAGAATGGGGAGGGAGAAATAGGTTACATAAGAGTAGCCAACGAGGGGATTTTGGTTAATGAATAGCAAAAATGTTGTGTTTGATGAAAAAGTGTCTTTGTAATGGTACTCTTAATCAATTGTTGGTTTTTGGTGTTTAATGTAATTCATATTGATGTTCTTGAAAGCAAGGTTTTAAGTTTCTTCGAAACTATAGAAATTTGAAGTACCGAAATGAAATTCAAATGCTATACATTTCTGTTAGGAGTTTCTCGAAATTTTCCGAAATTTTCTGTACATTTCCGCGAAATTCTTAATTTCTGAAATATCTACACAAAAAAATATATTTAAAAATTCACACCGAAATTTTGTCCGAAATTTCTCTGAAATTCGTTTGTCACTGATAAAATATGAAGTTTTGATTTTTTTTTTTTTTCAATCAAGTTGAAATTGAATATAACAAAAGCCTCTTTGCTTTTATCTGCTACCAATCGTGAAGCGAATTATAGAATGACAGGGAGAATGACAAATCATGGCATTACAACCAATATAGTAGTGATGATCATACTACTTATCCTGGTGCAAATCGTGAATACAATTCTAGAGCTAGGGATACACAAGGAAGACGCGATAGCCATTTGTCTCTAAATGAGTTTGAATCGCTTTCTTCAAGTCTTCGCTCAATGGACATAGGAACTCAATATAGTGATAACCCTAACCCATTCCATTCTCATTATCGATCTTCATCATGAAATGAGTTCTACCTCATAAAATACTTACGGAATTGGATTAAGCTCACAAGGTGGAAGCACATTATGACTTTTTTTATCATTCGTCGTCCCAAATGTCGTATGCTTCATACAATGAAACACCATATTGGGTAATTCCACAATATCCGATATATGGATTGCATGTGGGAAGAGATCAACACACATACATTATCCATGTAATGAAGTACCAAAATTATTTCCAAAATTCATGTACTTGGGAGCAGTATTGTATGATACTAAATGGAAGCAGTTCAACCAAATGGATCGAACCACATCGTAATAGCTCTTATTACTAATACTTTATATTGCTTTTGTTGTACTTGTTCATTTTCATTTACGGGATTTTGGTATTACGTCCCCCCGGTTGTATTTTTCTAATTATTAGTGAAAAAAGCAGGATGGCCAAGCCTCCACTGGGTTCCAGTCATAAAATAAAAAAAAGTAAATCACATTCACATTATCAATATACAGAACATTTATAATTACATATAGATAAAAACACTAGTTTAGCAACTTACTACAGTTTTAGTTAATTAATTACTCGTCCATATTAAAATAGTAAATATCACAATTCTATTATTTATGTATGATTTTAGAGAGGTTACATTGTAAATAGGTTTATTATATGTTAGTTTAGTCTATGTAAAAGTTTCATTCATAAATATCATTTTATAAATGCAATTAATGTTATTTATTTATTTTTAACCGAAATTTCTTTAAATTTGAAGTACCGAAATCGAAATTTGAAACCTTGCTTGAAAGCAAGTTGTTTCATCCTCAATGTTGTAGTTACTTTCATTGTATTGTGGTACAATGAATATACTGAAAAAAAATTATTCTTAATGCATTGACTTGTATTGTATTTCAGCTTGATGTTTATGAACAGTATTGATTTATCTTATCTGAATGCGCAGGTAATGGCACCTTCAAAGGCTGTTTCAACCCCAACTAAGAATACTTCAAAGTCACTCAAAGTAAGGAAGTCCAAGTCGTTGAAGTCCAAGAAGGGATGTACATCTGCTGCAAGCGTGTGTAAAGGAAAGAATCGTGAAAAGAAGATAGGAGGATGAATGAAGCACTGTAGGACTGAAGCTGCTCAAGCGTCACCCTGTTACAATGTCAAGGATGACTAAGGGTATGGTTCTAAATTTTAGCTACTTTTATCTATACAAGTGGCTATCACTGTTGGAAATGCTCTTACCAGTCAACAAAAAATCAGCACTCTATGTGAATCATAATTGGCCACGTCAGTGGGGCCCTTTTGGTCTACAAAACTTTTGGTTCATTGCATACTCTTCCTATAAAGCTTGTCATATTGATTATAGAGTATAAGCTATCAGTACACTGAGACAAGTTATCATACCATTATCTCATACACTCATTTACAACTATTTGAACAAAAAATATTTGAACAAAAATTACAACATTGAGAACAAAAGTTACTATATTCATTTACACTATTTACATATAGTTAAACAAAAATTAAAATATTGACAACGAATTTGTACAAAAACTTGTAACTAAGATTACACAAAATAGGACTTAAATTACAACTTTGACAATAAATTTGTTCTCACTTTTGTAAATGTGGGTATGAGATACCCACCACTACACTAGAATTTTCCCAATACACTTGTAGGCTTGCACAATTAATATTATACTTTTATACTGTGTATTGTCACGCCCCGAATTTTAGAATAAAAATTCAAAACCCGAAACATGAATTACTACAACTTAAAATAACCATCCTGAAAATTTCTTTTCCGTAACAACCTCACCACACAAAATAAAATCAAAACCGAATTTAGTCTCGGTTAATTATGACAACTCAAATACAAAATGAATTGTAAAGCTCTAAATGAGCATACAAACCTCACAACTCAATGAAATAAAAATAACTGCTGTAACACCTAAGCAGCTCGGTCACCTCCTTGGATATCCTGACCTGCAGGAATATCCGCTACATCATTTGAATAGTGTACCGGGATTGCAACAACACAAAACCCAATAAGCTTATGAAAGCTCGTATGAGTAAAAAGAAAGGACGGTTGTTTAATTAAATCATATTTATTTCCACTCAAATCAACACTCAACAATTTCCACATCCACGAAGTACCAACAATCTCAATCAATCACCAATTCAACAAATCAACACAAACCCAAACTCACATCTTTCTTCACAAAACCTCAACATCGTATTTATAAAAATATGGTATTTGACAGACTAGAGCTCTAACTGAATCGTAGCCCGTCACCTGGCCTAGGTTATGGCATCCTACATATTTATCTTTATCGTATTTCATCAATATGTATACCTATATACATATTTAGAACGTCCGATAATTGAACATACTCAACCAATAGTATCCCATCATCCACCTAGGATTAGAGCGTCCGATTCCCCCATACCGGTCACTACGTTGACCCTAAATCCACAATAAGTACAACAGTATGTTTTCACATAATTAAATCAACTCATCCAACATACATAATATTATTATGAAATTTAAGCATTTGAAATATAATCCAAATCATCAATCCAATTCAATCATATCAATCAATATATATATTTCACGTAAATATATATATACGTAATCATCCACTCAGGAATGACCACTAATACTACCTATAGTTCACACAAGAAAATCGTGAAATTCATTTGTATAATTAAAATTCATTTTACTTACCTATGGACCGTAGTGATCAAGTCCATGTGATTTTTAAAAACAAATATTTAATCCACAAATATTTTTCACACAATTACAAAATAAATAATTTAAAGTACTCGGTTCGTAATATGAACACGTGAGTTTTACTCACCTCGAAACTCTCGATGCGTCTTCACTTAATATAAATCACAATAATCCAAATGCTCGTCAACTCAAGTCGTCAAGTACCTAATCAAGTATGGTCTTTACTGAGCAAACGAAGCATGAAATAAACTTAAATGATGATCCAACGGTCGGATTTTAAAATAAAGACGATTCAACGGTCGGATTCTAAAATAAAGACGAACCAACGGTCGGATCGAATTTAAACAATGATACGGTTAGATCCTCACGGATCGCCCTTAGAAACATCCTATTAAAATTATACGAAAATCCGACGAACGGATCTTCACTAGTCGCCTCTCGAATCACTGTTTTACAATTATACGAAGATCCAACGGTCGGATCTTCGCCCGTGATCACGCAAAGTCATCGGGGCAGTCATATGAACATCATATTAAAATTTGAAGTAAAACCGATGGTCTGATCTCCGTAAATAGTAACGTCAAAACTTAAATTGACTATTTATCAACTTTTTCTAACATGACCATGTTATATATCAAAACGCTCGTATGGATGCATAGATCATCGTCCAGATAATATAAACTCAAAATTTGATCCGACGCGCCGCCACACACGGCGGTCAGACGGCTGTCAACGCGGCGGTCAACCACCTCAGATGCAAAAGTCGTCAAACTTCTTCAAAATGAAATTGTGAACAACTTTAATACCTGACTTTTTCCGAGATAAGGTCTAGATCGTCCTAGATCGGGTTTTGAAGTTGGATTAATCTCGGCCACTCGATCATATTCCAAATTAAATCAGGGACGTCGAAACCTTCAACTCTTGATCTACCACTCTACACTCAAAATCGTGATGCAAGCCACATATGGGAATGATCAGGAGGAAAAACTCGTCACGAAAATGGGATTGATCGGCCCATGCACTGCCGGAAAATTTGATTTCCAGCCGGGTCGGGTTGGAGCCTTCGGAAAGTGGCTTCGATCCAAGCCTAGGAGCAGCGGCTGGCCGAGGCGAGGGTGGGGATCGATCAGGCGAGGAGCGGCGAGGCGGAGGGGTGCCGGGTCAGGCGGCGGCGTGGCCTGGAAGGCCATTTCCAGTAGGGTCGGGTTGAAGCCGGGTCGGTCGAGGGAAGGCTGCAGTCGCGCGAGAGAGAGAGAGAGGGGAGGGGGACTTATGCGCAAAAATCTGATTTTTTTCGTCCTTAATGAAAAAAATCAGATTTTTCTTACTATTTATAGAAAAATTTTAATTTTTAAATAATCATAATTTATTCATACAAGCTCCGAATATTACGTTCCACATATGCACGAACTCGTATCGACAAGCTCTACAACTTTTATGAAGGAAGTTTTCCCAAATTTTGAACGTATAAAAAGTCGGTTTTCACGACCCCCTTAAATAACGTTCGTTTTCGAAAATAAAAACATTCGAAGCCAACTTTCTCAAACCACGACATTTCAATTAATCCCAAATATCATAATTCAATTAATATAACAATTATTGAATTATATAAATTTATTCTATGAAAATTTGGGTCTTCACAGTCTACCATCCTTAAAAGAATTTTGTCCCGAAATTCAAGCATGCTCGTCCACGAAAAGCTGAGGATATCTCGTCCTCATGTCAGACTCCAATTCCCATGACGCATCACCCTCATCGTGATGACTCCACAACACCTTCACAAGATCAACCTCTTTCCTATGAAGTTTCTTCGTAGACCTATCCAAGATACGAACAAGTTCAACTACAAATGTCACATCAGTGTTTACTTCGATCGTACCATGATCAATCACGTGAGACTCATCTCAGACATACTTCCTGAGCATAGACACATGGAAGACATTGTGCACACCTGACATGCTAACAGGTAAAGCAAGTCGATATGCCAAGTTTCCAACCCTTTCCAGAATCTCAAAAGGTCCAACATACCTCGGTGCGAGTTTTCCCTTCTTGTCAAATCTCACCACACCTTTCATAGGTGAGACCTTCAAGAACACATGATCGCCTGTCTCAAACTCTAAAGGTCTCCTCTTCAAGTCAGCATAACTCTTCTGTCTACTCTGAGTGGTTTGGATTCTGTCCCGAATAGTAGTAACCTTCTCTGTAGTCTCCTGTACAATCTCAGGACTGATGAACCTATTTATCCCCTGCTTCCGCCGAACAAATAGGAGTCCTACATGGCCTACTATAATGTGAAGACCCAGATTTTCATACAATAAATTTATGTAATTCAATAATTGTTATATTAATTGAATTGTGATATTTGGGATTATTTGGATTGTCGTGGGTTGAGAAAATTGGTTCCGAATGATTTTATTTTCGAAAACGAACGTTATTTAGGGGGTCGTGAAAAATCGACTTTTTATACGTTCAAAGTTTGGGAAAACTTCCTTCATGAAAGTTGTAGAGCTCGTCGATGCGAGTCCGTGCATATATGGAACGCATTATTCGGAGTTCGTATGAATAAGTTATGAATATTTGAAAATCGAAATTTTTCTATAAATAGTGGAAAAATCTGAGTTTGTTGTGAAGGACGAAAAAATCCCATTTTTGCACATCAGCCCCCGTCTCACTCTCTCGGCCTGGTCACTGTGCCTCCAGACCCGGCGACCCGACCCGACTGGAAGTCGGTCTTCCCGGCCGCGCCGCCGCCGGACCCGGCCCCCATCCGCTTCACCGCCTCACGCCCGGTCGATCCCCGCCGTCGCCACGCCCAGCCGCCGCTCCTAGGCCTGGATCGAAGCCCCTATCCGAAGCCCAAACCCGACCCGGCCGGAAAACCATTTTTCCTGCGGTGCACAGGCCGATCCTCCTCATTTTCGTGACGTGCTCTTCCTTCTGATCATCCCCATATATGGCTTGCATCACGATTTTGAGTGTAGAGTGGTAAATCAAGAGTTAAAGATTTCGACGTCCCTGATTCGATCTGGAGACTGATCAGAGGGCCGAGATTAATCCAACTTCAAAACCCGATCTAGGACGATCCAGACCTCATCTCCGAAAAAGTCAGGTATTAAAGTTGTTCAAAATTTCATTTTGAAGAAGTTTGTAGTTGACGACTTTTGCATCGGAGGTGGTTGACCGGTGTTGACCGCCGCGTTGACCACCGTCTGACCGTCGCGTGTGGCGGCGCGTCGGACCGAATTTTGAGTTTTTATTATCTGGACGATGATCTATGCATCCATACGAGCGTTTTGAGATATAACTTGGTCATGTTAGAAAAAGTTGATAAATAGTCAATTTCTGTTTTGACGTTACTATTTACGGTTTTACAATTTACCTTCGGTTTGAGATTTAAGAAGATCAGACCATCGGTTTTACTTCAAATTTTAATATGATGTTCATATGACTGTCCCGATGACTTTATGTGGTCACGGGCGAAGATCCGACTTTTGGATCTTCGTATAATTATAAAATAGTGATTCGGGAGGCGATTAACGAAGATCCGTCCATCGGATTTTCGTATAATTTTGATAGGATGTTTCCATGGGCAATCCGTGAGGATCTAACCGTTGGATTATGATTGAATTTCAATCCGACCGTTGGATTATCTTTATTTTAGAAATCCGACCGTTGGATCATCATTTAGGTTTATTTCGTGCTTCGTTGCTAAGTAAAGACCGTACTTGATTAGGTACTTGACGGCTTGAGTTGACGAGCATTTGGATTATTGTGAGTTATAATTATATTGAAGACGCAGCGGGAGTTTCGAGGTGAGTAAAACTCACGTGGTTCATATTACGAACCGAGCATTTTGATTTATTTATTTGTGGTAATTGTGTGAAAAATATTTGCGGATTAAATATTTGTTTTAAAATTTCATGGACTTGAATTACCACGGTCCATAGGTAAGTAAAATGAATTTTAACTATACAAATGAATTTCATAATTTTCTTGTGTGAACTATAGATGGTATTAGTGGTCATTTCTGAGTGGATGATTACGTATATATATATTTACGTGGAAAATATATATTGATGAGTGGATTGTTGTGTGCTGATATGATTGAGTTGAGTTGATGAGTTGATTTTATTACAATTGTGTAATTCTATAATAATATGATGCATATTGGTTGGGTTGATTTCAGTATGTGATATTATATGTTGTGTTCATTTATGGGTTTAGGGTCGGCGTAATGACCGGAGTGGGTAATCGGACGCTCTAATCCTAGTGTGGATGATGGGATACGATTGGTTGAGTATGTGGAATTATTGGACGTTCTAAATATGTATATAGGTATACATATTGATGAAATACAATAATTGATAAATATGTCGGATGCCATAACGTAGGCCAGGTGACGGGCTACGATTCAGTTAGAGCTCTAGTCTGTCAAGTACCGTATTTTTTATAAATACGATGAAGAGAGTTGTGGGGAAAGTAGTGAGTGGGGTTGTCTTGTTATATTGAATTGGTGTTGATTGAGATTGTTATTATTTGTATATGTGGAAATAATTGAGTGTTGCTGTGTGTGGGAATAAATGAGAGTAAATTAAGTAACAGTTCATTCTTTTACTCATACAAGCTTTCATAAGCTTATCGGGTTTTGTGTTGTTGCAATCCCGGTACACTATTCAATGGTGTAGCGGATATTCCTGCAGGTCAGGATAACCAAGGAGGTGACCGAGCTGCTTAGGTGTTACAGCAGTTTTGTTATTTATTTGGTTGTGAGGTGTGTGTATGCTCGTTTAGAGCTTTACATTACATTTTGGATTTGTGTTGTAATAATTAACCGAGACTAATTCGGTTTGATTTTATTTCGTGTGGTGAGTATGTTAAGAAAAGAAAAATTTTCAGGATGATTATATAGAGTTTGTAGTATTTTCATGTTTCGGATTTTGAATTGTTATTCTAAAATTTGGGGCGTGACATATAAAGAGCCTCATATAGAGCCATACCGATACTGGAGTGATAGCTGTTGTTGTAGGCAAACTCTACCGATGGCAGATGATCCGCCCAACTTCCCTTAAAATCCAGAACACAAGCCCTAAGCATATCCTCCATCACCTGATTCACTTTCTCGGTATGCCCATCTGTCTGTGGGTGAAATGCAGTGCTCATAGCAAGAGATGTACCAAATGCCTTATGGAACCTACGCCAGAATTCTGAAGTGAAACGAGCATCACGATCAGAGACAATCGTCACATGCACTCCATGAAGCCTCACTGATTCCTTCACATACAACTTACACAACGCATCCCCTGAGTAAGTTTTTGCCATCCGAAGAAAGTGTGCTGACTTAGTCAACCGGTCAACAATCACCCAAATCGAGTCATAACTTTGTCTAGACCTAGACAATCCAGTCACAAAGTCGATGGAGATATCTTTCCATTTCCAAAGGATTCAACATTCCTGCAGGTCTGTGATGCTCTGCATTCACCTGTTGACAGGTAAGACACTTCGACATATGTTCTGCCACATCCCTCTTCATACCATACCACTAAAACTGCCTTTGTAGATCCATATACATTTTAGTACCTCCTGGATATATAGTGTATGGAGACCTATGTGCTTCTCGCATGACCTCTTCCCTGAGGTTATCAACACTCGGTACATACAATCTCCCTCGAAATCTTAACCCTCCATCTGCCCCAATCATCCACTCAGAAGGACCCTCCACATCTGCATCAGCAGTCATCTCAGCAATCCTCGCCTAAGCAAACTCATCAAGTGTCTGACCCTGAGTGACCCTGGAGATCAAGATGGGCTGTAAGGTGATACTACCGAGAAAGATTTCATGTACTGCTCCTGCGGGCATAAGGTCAAACTCTGATGCAGCTTCTAACATGCGCCACTCTCGCACCATAATTAGGGCTGGGTTTGGTACGGTACCGGACCTTCAAGTCCAAAACCACCTACCGTACCAGAGTTTATTGGTACACAAAATGAAGTACCACTACCGGCCACAAAGGTCGGTATACCGACTTCTCGGTATCGGTTGGTATTGGTTGGTATCGGTTGGTTGAGCTTCCAACCGAGATTAAGATTGGGCCAGCTTTCAGCTACGGCCCGAATGAAAATTTTAGATCCCTAACCTGTCAACAACTGAAAAACTGAAAGGAAATGAAAAACAATCAAATAACTTGTATGAATTTAAAGGCCCAGACCATACACAAATGTAAAACAATCAAAAAACTTATAACTCTCACTCTCTCACTCTCTCACATCAACTTCAGTTCATCACTTACGGTTCATCTCATCATCAGTTCATCACTTCATAATTCATATCATCACTTACAGTTCATCTCATCATCACTTCATATCATCACTTACAGTTCACATAAATGAATGAATCATACAATAACAAAGCGGACAATAGTTGAAAACAAAGTATTCAAAGACTCAAATTTCATCTCATCATCACTTCATATTTGCTTGTTGTGCTTCCTGCCTCACTCAAAGACTCAAAGTTTCTGCAAATCAATTTTAGTTGAAAAGAATAAGAATGTTGGCAATTCTGCAAATTCAATCAATGAAGAAGAATTTAGGCAGTTTTTGCAATTTCTAACGTTGAACAAGAAAGCTCACGATGTTGGCCGCTGCCTGCTATGCATCAGCTTGTGTAGAGCTGAGATTGGTCAATGTTGACTCCATTCCTTGATTAAAAGCATTTTCTGCAAAATAACAAAGACAAGTTTAAAAACAATATCATGATTCATAAAATAAGAAACAAACAATATGAGTAGCTTACCCCTCTCAAGTTCCTCCAAAGTGTGATACATTTCAAGGTCATCTTCAGTGGGATCTTTGTAGAAGTTTGGAGGATCAGATTTTAACCAATCCGAACTGCAAACAATGGCTTCCACCATTTTTGGTGTCAATGAAGCTCTAAAAGGATCCACCACTCTTGATCCCAAACTAAATGCATTCTCCGAAGGCACCGTTGAGCAAGGAACAACAAAAACATCCTTTGCTAACTTTGATAGGATTGGATAGGTTAACTCATTGGCCTTCCACCACTTATGAATTTCAAAATTCTTTGCAAGGAGGCTAACATACCTATCCGATAAATACTGATCAACCTCATTTCGTATGCATTGTGACTGCTCTGCCATCCTCTCCCTTGCTATTTGCTTGCTGACTTCATCAAGATTCTCCAAGTCATCCTCTTCGAATCCTAGATCTTCTCCCATATACGGTTTAGCTTCGTTGCTGCTGCTTTCATTGGCTTTGTATTCATCATACATCTTCAGCAAAATTTTCTTTAAGTCCCCTTGTATTGAATGAATTGTCTCGTAGCTTGCATTGACTTTTTGCATTGCTACTTTAGCCCACTGCAGCTTGTATCTTGGGTCAAGAACATTAGCTATCATGATTATCTTGTTCACCGATTCGAAGCTTCCCCAATATTTGTTGAACTTGGTCTTCATTGAAGTGGCAACCCTCTTCAAAATAGGGTCTTCTGCAATGATAGCCTTGTCAATCTCAGTTTGCAATGTAACCATTTCAACAAATACTATATTTGCAGTGATCTTCTTCCAAGCGCTCAGCTTCACAGTAGCTTCATAAAACTTCTTCAAAAACAAACAAAATGCTTCTGCATTCCTCCAATCCTCACTAGATGGTGGTCCAACCCTGGGTTTGCCATTTCTGTCTGTTTCGTCGAAATAAGCTTTAAAATTGCAGTCTTCTTCACCCATTCTGCCAAACACAGCTTCATACTTAAGTGCAGCTTCAAGCATGAGGTATGTGTTGTTCCATCGTGTGATTACATCTAATGGAACATTGGCATTTGCCCTGCACTGTTCCAAAACAGCAAACTCCCTGAACTTGTCAAGACGACTTGATGAACTCCTAACATACTTGGCACAGTTCCATATAGCAGCAATCCCATCTTGTAACTCCTTCAAACCATCCTTAACTATCAAATTTATAATGTGGCATGCACATCTTAAATGTAAAAACTCTCCCTCAAACATCAAAGTCTTGTAAGTGGTCAACCTTCTCTTCATGTATGCCACAGCTAAGTCATTAGCACTAGCATTGTCTACTGTGATTGTAAACACTTTGGTGATCTCCCATTGCCTCAAACACTGCTCTACTACCCTTCCAATCTCCTCTCCTTTGTGACTAGTAATTGTACAAAAGTTGATGATCCTTTTGTGCAATTTCCAGTCACTATCCATGAAGTGGGCTGTTAGTACCAGGTAGTTTATATTCTGGATCGATGTCCAGGTGTCGGTGGTAATTGAGATCCGAGTTTCATTTGCCTTCAATTGACTCAATAGAACAGCCTTCTCAAAATTGTACTTATCTAGCACACCCTTGGCAGCCTGCTTTCTATCCATTCCAGGCCATTGAGGTTCTAACTCTTTGCATAAAGCTTTGAATCCCTCCTTCTCCACGTGCCTAAAAGGGAGCTCATCCTTGATAATCATATCGATGCACCTATCATCACACCTCTTTTTGCTATACTTATGGTATGAGGCTCCTCCACTCACATTATCTCTATTCAACTTAGCCTGCTTAGGATCAGGTTCTGTATGTAATGGATGAGTAGCACATTTCCTAGTATGTGCCCACATCGAGCTTGTCCCATTCTTTTTAGTATCACATAACACTCTCTCATTGCAAGAATTGCAAGTACACCAACAAGTATCTATTAGGTCTGAGTTAGGGTGTTTACATCTAGTAAAATGTGCCCAAAGAGGGCTTTTGTTTGCAGGCTCTTTTCTTTTCTGCCCAACAGTAGCTGCTCCATGGGATTGGGAGTTGGTAGGATTAGATTCACCAGCTGAACCTGAAGTTTGTCCTAAAGGTGGGAATGTTTGTCCTAAAGGTGGTGGTTGTCCTAAAGGTGGTTGTCCTAACGGGGAATGATCCAAAGCTGCAGTACTCGTCACATGTATGCCAGAACTAATCGAAGGGCTTGAGCTACTAGTCTGACTCAAATTACCACTTTGAGGACCCATGGCTGCAGAAAAAAGAAATTGTGGAACATACAAACATTATAAATTTATAACAGCTGCAGAAAAAAGAAACAAACATAGCATACAAACATCAAACATTGTGATATTAATAGTTGTAGAAAAAAGAAACAGACATCAAACATTATAATATTTATAGCTGCAGAAAAAAGAATCAAACGAAACAAACAAACATCAAACATTTTAATAGTTGCAGAAAAAAGAAACAAACATAGCATACAAACATCAAACATTGTGATATTAATAGTTGCAGAAAAAAAAAACAGACATCACACATTATAATATTTATAGCTGCAGAAAAAAGAATCAAACAAAGCAGACAAACATCAAACATTTTAATAGTTGCAGAAAAAAGAAACAAACATAGCATACAAACATCAAACATTGTGATATTAATAGTTGCAGAAAAAAGAAACAGACATCACACATTATAATATTTATAGCTGCAGAAAAAAGAATCAAACAAAGCAGACAAACATCAAACATTTTAATAGTTGCAGAAAAAAGAAACAAACATCAAACATTGTGATATTAATACAAACATCAAACATATATATAATATCTAACATTTTCATCATCTAACTTTACAAATATATATCACTTTGAAACTGACCTGTGGATCCAAACCGACCAACTGCAGTGCTCCTACGTTGCTCCAGTTCTAACTTTTAAGCCTTGATTGTAAGATTTCTTGAATTGTTGAGATTGGAATACCTGAAAATTATAATGAGAGCATGTTAGGCCAAATAAGAAAAGCAACATATAAAGTAGGGAAACTCGGATCATAATGAAATTGTAGATGCTGTGGTGCATGTAAAATTGTATAAAGCTTTGAATTGCCATTTTCTAATTCATCTATATTCCATTTAAAATGCTTTGCAACTCTTACTCTCTTACTCAGATAAAAGCTCTTACAAAGAGAACAACACATAGTCATGAAAATTCAAACAGAGAATTATGCATATATCGAACTATACCTTCAATTGAATAGAGTCTTGCTTACCATTCAGAGTTCCACCATCGAGAGCCACAAACTTAGTCCTTCAACCCATTGACTTTGCCTTCTTCTCCCTCAAACTGTCAAACATCAAACTTAGTCCTCGCCTCCTCGGTGCTCCTACTCCTCCAAGCACAAAAGAAAAACCATTAAAAGTTTAAAACCCATAACAAATTGGTAAATCTCAAGATAATATATAACATATCCAAAATCGAATTGCTAAAATTGGGTAGATCGAAGTCTCGAACCTCAACTCAACAATCCAAAGCTTCTAATCCAAAACAATTGAAGCTCCGAGCTCGTACTCACCAGCAGTATTGCAACAATTGATCGACTAATGTGAATCGAATCGATTTGACGTGAAATGAAATCGAATGGGTCAAACGATTCGATTCTTCGAACTGAGGCTCAGATGTCATAACCTCGTGAGAGAGAGAGAGAGACTGAGGGAGTGGTCGAGAGATGGACTGAGCCACTGAGGGATTAGGGATGGGATTAGGGATCGGATTAGGGATTAGGGTTTGCCGGTTTGGACCAAGAGTTTGAGAGGCTCAGGTAAGATCTCGATCGGGTTCGAGAGAGAGAGAGTGAGAGACGAGGTGAGTCGAATCGATTTGACGTGAAATGAAATCGAATGGGTCGAACGATTCGATTCTTCGAACTGAGGCTCAGAAGTCATAACCTCGTGAGAGAGAGAGAGAGACTGAGGGAGTGGTCGAGAGATGGACTGAGCCACTGAGGGATTAGGGATCGGTTACGGATTAGGGATCGGATTAGGGATCGAGAGAGAGAGAGAGTGAGAGACGAGGTGAGTCGTCCAGACTCCAGACTCCAGAGAGGCAGAGACTGAGAGAGGGACTGAGGGATTAGGGATTAGGGTTTGCAAAAGTTTAATCTAACGGTTGTTAGTTAATATGGAATAAAACATAAGAAAATCAACGGCTATGATTGATTGTATAAGAAATATTTAAAATAATTAAATATTATATTAAATATCTGATACGGTATGGTATACCATATTTTGTTAATATTTCATACTGATACCGTACCAATTACAGTACATCGGTACGGTATAACCGTACCACAATTAAAGGAACCGAAATTGATGGTAACCGAACCTCTTGGTTCGGGACGGACTCGGTTGGCTGGTTTGGATCGGTAGGATTTGCCAGCCCTAACCATAATAGCTGCCATGATCACTCATGGTTTCATACTCAAAGCATCCGCCACTGCATTCGTCCTTCCGGGATGGTACTCCAAGGGAAAATCATTGTCCTTGATAAGCTCCATCCATCTTCTCTGCCTCATGTTCAATTCTTTCTGGGAGAATAGATACTTCAAACTCTTATGATCAGAAAAGAGTTCAAATTTCTCACCATAAAGATAGTGTCTCCAAATCTTCAAGGCAAACACCACTGCTGCTAGCTCTAGATCATGAGTGGGGCAATTCCGCTCATGTACCTTCAACTGTCTAGAACCATAAGCAACGACACTACCATTCTACATCAACACACACCCCAAACCCTGATGAGATGCATCGATGTAAATGACTAACCCACCACCACTAGTAGGAATAGTCAACACCGGAGCTGTAGTTAATCTAGTCTTCAGCTCATTGAAAGCCTTCTCACACTCATCCGACCACACGAAATGAGTGTCTTTCCTTATCAATTTGGTCAAAGCCGAAGCAATAGCAGAAAACCCTTCAATCAAACGCCTGTAATACCCTACCAATCCAAGGAAGCTACGGATTTCTGTAACTGTAGTAGGACGACTCCAACTCATCACTGCTTCAACCTTCGAAGGATCCACATAAACTCCATCCTTCGAGACCACATGACCAAGGAACTTGACTTCACTCTGCCAGAAATTGCACTTCTCAAACTTGGCAAATAATTTATTCTTTCTCAATGTCTGCAGCACAATCCGCAAATGCTTCTCGTGCTCATCTGACGACCTTGAATAAATCAAGATGTCGTCAATGAACACTACCACAAACTGATCCAAGTAGGGACTGAACGTGCAGTTCATCAAGTCCATAAATGTTGCCGGTGCATTCGTGAGACCAAAAGGCATGACAAGGAACTCAAAATGTCCATACCTGGTCCTGAACGCCGTCTTTGGAATATCTTCATCCTTCACCCTTAACTGGTGATATCCAGATCTCAAATCATTCTTTGAGAACACAGTAGCCTCCCTAAGCTGATCGAACAAGTCATCAATCCTAGGTAAAGGTTACATGTTCTTGATAGTCACCTTGTTCAGCTGTCGATAATCCATACATAACCGAAGTGAATTATCCTTCTTCTTCACGAATAACACTGGTGCGCCCCAAGGAGATACACTAGCCTGAATGAACCCTTGCGCAAGTAATCCCTCAATCTGAACCTTCAACTCCTGAAGTTCAGCTGGTGCCATTCGATAGGGTGTTTTCGATACAGGTGAATCACCTGGTATCACATCAATGGAGAAGTCCATTACCCTTTTCGGAGGTAACCCAGGGATCTCCTGAAACACGTCAGCATATTCTGAAACTACAGAAATCCCTGTAATCTTTGAAGTACTACTCCCTGATTCAATATGGGCCAAAATCCCTATCCTCATAGCGATGTCAGATTTCAGACAACAGTAATGAAACACTGGTTGTCCCAGAACATGGAAGGACACAATCATCCTAAAGCAATCAATAACAACATGGTTCGGGCTCAACCAATCCATACCCAAAATCACATCATATGTGTGATCTGGAATCACAATCAGAGATGCAGAGAACTCTCGACCACCAATCCCAATAAGGCAATCATCACAAAACATGCTAAGCTCAAGAGACACACCGAGAGGTGATGTAACACATAATGATCTAGTCAGAGACATAGCAATCAAACCCAATACATCCACAACCGAACTAGATATGAAAGAGTGTAAGGCTCTCGTATCAAACAGTACTCTAGCAAGATAGTGATAAACAGATAAGGTACCTTCCATTCTCGTGCTTGCCTGACCGATGGCAAAGACTCTAGCAGGTGCAGGTGGTAGCTGCCTCTGCTGGTTACCCTGCACTCTACCCTGATTTTAGGGACACTCTCTGGCCTGATGCCCTGTCTGTCCACAGCTGTAGCATATCTTACCCCGTGGTTTCGTGCACGCAGGAGAGATGTGGCCCGGCTCGCCACAGTTAAAGCACTTCACCAGAGTTGCTAGTGCTATCTTCCTAATAGCCATAGCCTGAACGGGAGGAGCTACTGCTGCCCTAGCTGAAACCTGATGCTGGAACTGAGTTCTCTGTTTCTTCCAGAAACCACCCCTGAAGTCTCTGGATCTACTGCTTCCTGTTATAGTCTTTCCCTTGCCCTGGAAGTCTCTCTCAGCAGACTCATTCTCTCTGAGAATCAGGTTCTGCTGCTCAATGATCTGTACCTTAGCCAAGATCTGTTGTGTTTTTGGCTCATTGATACAATCTAGAAAAGTTAGGATGCAGAATTCAAATCCAAGTCCAGAAAGGAAAGAGGTTTGCGCGCAGCTTTTCTAAAAGTTCTAGGAAAGTTAGTCTTTCAAGTTCTATTAGGATTTGTATTATAGGCTTAGAAAGGCTTAGTCTATTAAGATTAGAAATCCTAATCCTATGTTGTATCAGCAGCTTTTATGTCCTATAAATAGGAGCTGCAGTGGGTTTTATGGAATTAAGACAGAGAGTGCAGAAAACTGAGTCAAGGTGATAGAGAGATAAGAACTAGTCTGAGGGGTTTGAGGGATCTGCAATAAGTACTTATAAACACCTAAATTCTTCATAGTGCTCGTGAATCTCTCAAGAGAGATCACGAAGTGGACGTAGGCTAAAGTTTTGGCTGAACCACTAAAAAACTGCTGTGTGTTGTTTTTGTTTTCAGTTCATCTATTTTTTGATTTTGCTTCAGTAAAACACAAAGATCCTAAAAGGGCTTACACAATAAGTGGTATCAGAGCTTAGGCTCAAAGGTGTTTTGCAATGGTGAACAGCAAAGTCATTGTCGAAGCAGGAGATGTGAAACCATCCATTAAGCCCTTTAATGGCAAGGACAACTTCATTCTTTGGTAGAGGAAGATGAAGAACGTTCTGGTTCAGCAAGAGGTTGATGAGGCAATTGGAGATAAGCCTACAACAATGACTGAAGCAGATTATACGAAGAAGAATAAGAAAACAAAGAGCTCCATCGAGCTGTATCTTTCTGATAATGTCCTGCTTCATATTGGTGAGAATATGACTGTAAAGGAAGCATGGGAGAAGCTTGAAAGCGTCTACAGGGGTAAAACTATCAGCAGCAAGCTACTCTTGAAAGAATAGCTCTTTGGCCTCAAGATGGAGGAAGGGGATGATCTTAATGATCACATATGCAATTTTCAGAATTGCATATCAAACCTGGAGAAGGTTGGAGCAAAGATGGATGACGAAGACACGGCTGTCATGTTACTTCATTCGCTTCCACCTTCATTCAAGCACTTCAAAACCACCATGATATTCAAAGATACTATCACACTTTCTAAAGTGTGTGAGAACTTGGAATCATATGTCAAAATGGACAAAGATGAAGAAAGTTCTCAAGCACGAGGACTTCATGTCAGAGGCAAGGAGAGGGGAAGGTCGAGGAATAGAGGTGGTGGATTTGAAGAAAGAGGCAGGTCAAAATCCACTGGAAAAGGCAAACAAAAGAAGAATGGTTGCTTCGAATGTGGTTCACTCGACCACTAGAAAAGAAATTGCAAACAATGGAAGGAGAAAAAGGCGCAGATGTTAGGAGAAAGCTCAAAGTCTGCCAATGTCGTTGCTGGAAATTATAACGATGATGGAGAACTTCTCGCAGTAACAACCAGCTCCGATGCGCTTAAATATTGGACCTTGGATACAGCCTGCGCATTTCATATGTGTGCACACAGAGATTGGTATGACACATATGAAGAGAGGAACACCGGGGAAGTATTGATGGGAGATGATTCACCTTGTAGAATTATGGGAATCGGAACAGTAAAGATCAAGATGCATGATGGAATTGTCCGAACGCTGCTCATGTCCCAAAATTGAGCAGAAATCTGATTTCATTGAGCACTTTGGATAGGGCTGGATTTTGGTATAAATCTTAAAAAGGACAGCTCAAGGTAGGGAAGGGACAAATGGTCTACATGAGGAGTGTGATGCAACCAGATAACATGTATAAACTTACAGGTTCTACGATGGTAGGTGGAGCGGTAGTTTGTACGGAGGAAGACAAGACTGAGCTTTGGCATAAACGGCTAGGGCACATGAGTCAAAGAGGGTTGCAAGAATTACACAAAAGGGATCAGCTAGAAGGTGTAATGAGCTACAAACTTGAATTTTGCAAGTATTGCACACTCGGAAAGCAGACCAAGGTGACGTTCAATGTGGGCAGCAGTGAGAACAAATCCAAAGGAGTATTGGACTATATTCACACAGATGTTTGGGGGCCTACACCAACAAAATCAAAGGGTGGAGCTAGATATTTTGTCTCTTTCATAGATGATTTTTCGAGGAAGGTTTGGGTATATTTTATGAAAACTAAAGACCAGGTTTTCACTAAGTTCAAGGAGTGGAAAGCTGAAGTTGAAAACCAAACAGGCAGAAAAATCAAGTGTTTGAGAAGCGACAATGGAGGTGAATATAGAGATAATCAGTTCTTACAACTATGCAAAGATGCAGGCATCACAAGACACTTTACTGTTAAGAAGACTCCTCAACAAAACGGTGTTACAGAAATGATGAACAGAACTCTCATGGAGAGAGAAAGAAGCATGAGACTTCATGCGGGGTTGCCTGAAACTTTTTGGGCAGAAGCGGTTAATCATGCATGATATTTGATTAATCGATCACCTTCTAGGGCTATTAACTTCAAGTGTGCAGAGGAGGTATGGTCTGGGAAGTCAGTTGATTATTCCAACTTGAGAGTGTTTGGTTGCAGTGCTTATGCACATATTCCCAGCGATGAAAGAACCAAACTGAAACCTAAGTCCCATGAGTGCTTGTTCATCGGCTTTGAGAAAGGGGTGAAAGGTTATAAGTTGTGGGATATAGTCAACGACAAAAGAGTGATCAGCAGGGATGTAATCTTTGATGAGAAGACTATGCCATTGAATGAGAAGGTTAATAACAAGAAGGAGAAGATGGCTGTTGTTAAAGAAGAAGCAATCAAGATTTCATTAGCTAAACCATCGGATGAAGATTCCCAAGTTCAAGTGGAGCAAATTGAGCAAGTAGGGAATGATCAAGAAGCTGTTGAAGAAGCAGAGCAGCAGCAACAGTCACCAATTAGGGCTCAGGTGGAGCAGTCCCCATAGAGGGGTCGAAATTCCCCTATCCCACAAGCACCTGAGTCATTTAAAAGAAGCATAGCACTTGACAAACCTAAGAGAATCCAAGAAAGATACAAATGTTTGGGTTCAAACCGGAAGAAGATGTGAGTCATGCTCTGAGTATAAGTCAAGGAGATCCAACTACTTATCAAGATGCCATAGAAAGTGAAGAACAGGCAGGTTGGATTGGTGCTATGACAGAAGAGATGGAATCTTTGCATAAGAACTCCGTGTGGGAGTTGGTTCCTAAACCCAAAGAAAGAAAACTTGTTGGCTGCAGGTAGGTGTTTAGGAAGAAAGAAGGAATACATGATGCTGATGTCATAAAGTACAAAGCACGTTTAGTGGCAAAAGGGTATTCGCAGAAAGAGGGAGTGGACTATGACGAAATTTTCTCTCCGGTCATCAAACACACTTCAATTCGGTTATTGTTGTCTATAGCAGCTCAGTATGATATGGAGATTGAGCAGATGGATGTGAAAACTGCATTTCTTCATGGGGACCTCGAAGAAGACATTTATATGTCACAGCCGGAGGGTTTTGTCGAAACAGGAAAAGAAGATCCGGTTTGTCGGTTAAAGAAGTCCCTATATGGACTTAAGCAATCACCAAGGCAATGATATAAGCGTTTCGACACATACATGCTGAAAATAAGCTACACAAGGTGTCTATATAACTGCTGCGTTTACTACCATGTATTCGAAGATGGGGAGATTATTCTACTACTTTTGTATGTAGATGACATGCTAATTGCATGCAAGGATATGTCGAAAATTCAAGAGCTTAAGAAGAAACTGGGAGCCGAATTCGACATCAAGGATCTAGAAACTGCACAAAAGATTCTTGGAATTGAAATAAGGCGGGACAAAAAAGCTGGTAAAATTTAGTTGTCACAAGAAAAGTACATTCTTAGGGTACTTGAACGCTTCAACATGGATGGAGCTAAGGTTGTTTCTATCCCATTAGCTGCACATTACCAGTTAAGTGCAAAGCAAAGACCATCAAGTCAAAAAGAGATTGATGCGATGAAGGATGTTCCATATGCAAGTGCAGTAGGGTGTCTCATGTATGCGATGATCTGCACAAGACTAGATTTAGCTCAAGCATTGAGTGTTGTCTCTAAGTACATGTCAAATCCGGGTAAGCCCCACTGGGAAGCAGTGAGTGGATTTTGAGGTATTTAAAAGGGACTAGGCAGCTTGGAATCATGTTTGAGAGAAAGCAAGAAGTAGCATGCGTGGCTGGTTTTGTGGACTCAGATTATGCAGGATACTTAGATAAAAGGAGGTCCACAACAGGTTATGTTTTTACTTGTGGAGGAGGACCTGTGAGCTAGAAAGCAACTCTTCAAGCAGTCACAGCTCTATCTACTACTGAGGCAGAATATATGGCATTAACAGAAGCTTCAAAGGAAGCTATTTGGTTGAATGGGCTGGCAAGTGAATTTGGAATTCACCAAGAAGGTGTGGTAGTGAAGTGTGACAGTCAAAGTGCCATTCATTTGGCAAAGAATCAAGTGTTTCATGCAAGGACGAAACACATTGATGTTCGCTATCACATGATCAGAGATTGGGTAGAATCTGGAAATATCTTTGTGGAAAAGGTTCACACAAATGACAATGCTACTGATTGTCTTACCAAGCCCGTTGTTGTAGAGAAGTTCAAGCACTGCTTGAACTTGCTCAGTGTCACAACATGTTGAGTTGTGGTGAAGCACCTTCTCACTTGAGGTGCGTTGAGGCAAGAAGAGTCTTGCCAAAGTGAAGGTTCTTGAAGGTTTTGTTCGGGATTACTTCAACAAGTTCAAGACATCCTAAAGGTTGCAGCAATCGTTTTGGTATCAACTCACCAAGGTGGAGATTGTTGTGTTTTTGGCTCATTGATACAATCTGGAAAAGTTGGGATGCAGAATTCAAATCCAAGTCTAGAAAGGAAAGAGGTTTGCGCGCAGCTTTTCTAAAAGTTCTAGGAAAGTTAGTCTTTCAAGTTCTACTAGGATTTGTAATATAGGCTTAGAAAGGCTTAGTCTGTTAGGATTAGGAATCCTAATCCCGTGTTGTATCAGTAGCTTTTATGTCCTATAAATAGGAGCTGCAGTGGGTTTTCTGGAATTAAGACAGAGAGTGCAGAAAACTGAGTCAAGGTGATAGAGAGATAAGAACTAGTCTGAGGGGTCTAAGGGATCTGCAATAAGTACTTGTGAACACCTAAATTCTTCATAGTGCTAGTGAATCTCTCAAGAGAGATCACGAAGTGGACGTAAGCTAAAGTTTTGGTTGAACCACTATAAAACTATTGTGTGTTGTTTCTGTTTTCAGTGAATATATTTTCTAATTTTGCTTCAGTAAAACATAAAGATCCTAAAGGGGCTTACACAATAAGATCTCTCTCTTGGTCTTCAGCTCTAAGATGGCCACATCACGCTTAATTGAAGGACTCAACCCTCTCTGAAACTTCTTGGCCAAGTCTTCGTCACCCATCTACCTCACATACTTGTACAGTCTGGAGAACTCCGCATCATACTCGATCACGGTCATCTTCCCCTGTACAAGTGCGAGGAATTCTCGTTCCAACATTTCCTTCATAGCTGGTGGAAAGTACTTCTCCCTGAATAGCCTCTCGAAGCCATCCCATGTCAAGGTAGACACCTCAATGCTCCTCTGTGTGACGTTCCACCACACCCTAGCCTCATCCTTCAACATGAAAGCGGCTAGCTTCCTCTTATCGATCTCACTGCAATCAAGCAGATCAAAATAAGTCTGCAAATCCTCAATCCAACGATCCGCCACCATATGATCAGTGCCCCCTCCAAACTTGGTTGCTCCCAAGTGGGTAATTTCCCTTACTAGCACCAGCAAGCGAGCAGGATCATCAACCATGGCCACGGGTGAAATATGCTGATCCTCATAAGGTCCCTCTACCTCTGCCTCATATGCATCATCGATCGGAGGGGCCCTACCCCTACCTCGGCCTCTACCCCTACCACGAGGTCTGCCTCTACCTCGACCTCTAACTTCGTTCCCCTCAATCTCCATCACCTGATAAGCAGGGTATACTTGATTAATACACGCATAATCACTTAAACAAGGCATAAGTCAAATGCAAGTCCATATTAACCAAGTAACTAAGCATACAAGACAACGTCTAAAGTTCTTATGACATGCTAACGTTCCTAGTCAACCTAACGCTCTCACATACCCAATGACATTGTCAATACCGAAGAGCACACGATGGGGATCCGCTGCAGACGGGCCATCACTCAGAAAGTATTGACATATCACCAAATATGTACCCTACGCTCTGATACCAAACTGTCACGCTCCGAATTTTAGAATAAAAATTCAAAACCCGAAACATGAATTACTACAACTTAAAATAACCATCCTGAAATTTTTTTTTCCGTAACAACCTCTCGAATTTAGTTTCAGTTAATTATTACAACTCAAATACAAAATGAATTGTAAAGCTCTAAATGAGCATACAAACCTCACAACTCAATGAAATAAAAATAACTGCTGTAACACCTAAGCAGCTCGGTCACCTCCATGGTTATCCTGACCTGCAGGAATATCCGCTACATCATTTGAATAGTGTACCGGGATTGCAACAACACAAAACCCGATAAGCTTATGAAAGCTCGTATGAGTAAAAAGAAAGGACGGTTGTTTAATTAAATCATATTTATTTCCACTCAAATCAACACTCAACAATTTCCACATCCACGAAGTACCAACAATCTCAATCAATCACCAATTCAACAAATCAACACAAACCCAAACTCACATCTTTCTTCACAAAACCTCAACATCGTATTTATAAAAATACGGTATTTGACAGACTAGAGCTCTAACTGAATCGTAGCCCGTCATCTGGCCTAGGTTATGGCATCCGACATATTTATCTTTATCGTATTTCATCAATATGTATACCTATATACATATTTAGAACGTCGATAATTGAACATACTCAACCAATCGTATCTCATCATCCACCTAAGATTAGAGCGTCCGATTCCCCCATACCGGTCACTACGTTGACCCTAAATCCACAATAAGTACAACAGTATGTTTTCACATAATTAAATCAACTCATCCAACATACATAATATTATTATGAAATTTAAGCATTTGAAATATAATCCAAATCATCAATCCAATTCAATCATATCAATCAATATATATATACGTAATCATCCACTCAGGAATGACCACTAATACCATCTATAGCTCACACAAGAAAATCGTGAAATTCATTTGTATAATTAAAATTCATTTTACTTACCTATGGACCGTAATGATCAAGTCCATTTTTTAAAAACAAATATTTAATCCACAAATATTTTTCACACAATTACAAAATAAATAATTTAAAGTACTCGGTTCGTAATATGAACCACGTGAGTTTTACTCACCTCGAAACTCTCGCTGCGTCTTCACTTAATATAAATCACAATAATCCAAATGCTCGTCAACTCAAGCAGTCAAGTACCTAATCAAGTATGGTCTTTACTTAGCAAACAAGGCACGAAATAAACTTAAATGATGATCCAACAGTTGGATTTTAAAATACAGACGATTCAACGGTCGGATTCTAAAATAAAGACGATCCAACGGTCGGATCGAATTTAAACAATGATACGGTTAGATCCTCACGGATCGCCCTTAGAAACATCCTATTAAAATTATACGAAAATCCGACGGACGGATCTTCACTAGTCGCCTCTCGAATCACTGTTTTACAATTATACGAAGATCCAACGGTCAGATCTTCGCCCGTGCTCACACAAAGTCATAGGGACAGTCATATGAACATCATATTAAAATTTGAAGTAAAACCGATGGTCTGATCTCCGAAAATAGTAACGTCAAAACTTAAATTGACTGTTTATCAACTTTTTCTAACATAACCATGTTATATATCGAAACGCTCGTATGGATGCATAGATCATCGTCCAGAGAATATAAACTCAAAATTTGGTCCGACGCACCGCCACACGCGGTGGTCAGACGGCGGTCAACCACCTCAGATGCAAAAGTCGACAACTACAAATTTCTTCAAAATGAAATTGTGAACAACTTTAATACCTGACTTTTTCCGAGATAAGGTCTAGATCGTCCTAGATCGGGTTTTGAAATTGGATTAATCTCGGCCACTCGATCAGATTCCAGGTTGAATCAGGGACGTCGAAACCTTCAACTCTTGATCTACCACTCTACACACAAAATCGTGATGCAAGCCACATATGGGGATGATCAGGAGGAAAAGCTCGTCACGAAAATGGGATTGATCGGCCCGTGCACCCCCGAAAAATTTGATTTCCGGCCTGGTCGGGTTGGAGCCTTCGGAAAGTGGCTTCGATCCAAGCCAAGAAGCAGCGGCTGGCCGAGGCGAGGGCGGGGTGCAGCGATGCGGAGGGGTGCCGGGTCCCGCAGCGGAGTGGCCCGGAAGGCCGACTTCAGCCAGGTCGGGTCGAAGTCGGGTCGGCCGAGGGAAGGCTGCAGTCGCGTGAGAGAGAGAGAGAGAGAGAGAGAGAGGGGAGGGGGACTTATGTGCAAAAATCTGATTTTTTTTGTCCTTAATGAAAAAATTAGATTTTTCTTACTATTTATAGAAAAATTCTAATTTTCAAATAATCATAACTTTTTCATACGAGCTCCGAATATTACGTTCCATATATGCACGAACTCGTATCGACCAGTTCTACAACTTTCATGAAGGAAGTTCTCTCAAATTTTGAACGTATAAGAAGTCGATTTTCACGACCCCTTAAATAAGGTTCGTTTTCGAAAATAAAAACATTCGAAACCAACTTTCTCAAACCACGACATTCCAATTAATCTCAAATATCATAATTCAATTAATATAACAATTATTGAATTACATAAATTAATTCTTTGAAAATTTGGGTCTTCACATGTACTCATGTAGAATGGTGTGCTGTTACAGAGAAATTTAAGTAACCTTGCATTGCATTCTTAGCAATTTTTAAGAAACTATGTGGCTCCCCTTGAAAATGATGAGCACGCCTTTTTATTACAGTAAACCAACAACATGTACGGATACTAAATTTTCTTTGGAAGTCCATCCTTGTACCATTGGACATATTTTTTGGAATTTGCTAGTATAGGGTTTTGCCATCTTACGTTGCCATTACCCATCGATTCTATAGTCCATAAGAATGCATTGATTGCAACGACTGCCTGTTACGTGGATCTGAAAAACCAATGGCATTGGATTTTTCAAAATAAAATCTCTGGTCGATCTAAAATAGCGGGCTCAGGGAAAATGAATGAATTTTTCTGTACTTGCTTTCTTAATTAACTCTCGTTCATTGTTGCTCTAGTACAAAATTGATGTTCAGTGTATATGATGAAGATACTGCTTTGAGAAATTCTAAAGGATACCCATTTGCCGGTTCATATAATTTTCCTCACAAAAAAGTTTCGTCTGTAAATCTGGATTATGTTGTAGTGATCTTTCTGGCAATAAGGACTTTAACATGCCAGGTTGATTCTATAAGTCTTTTCTTCATGCTCTTTGCAGGTTTAAGGTATTCCATTTGATATAGATAGCGAGGGTTTAGGGAGGCAGTACATGTGTACAAAGGTTACTTGAACTTTCCTCGAGTAGTGCAAATTCATGTGGACTTGATCAGCTTACTTTCCTCTTTACGCTTTCACTAATGAAACTTGAATTCATCAAGAAGAAGGGGGGAAATAGTTTGATGTTGGTTTTAACTAAAGTTGGCTTGAAGGTGGAATTAATTGCTAGAAATTTATAGAAGTTACCTGCCACATCTTTTGGCTGGACATAATTCGGGTATTGCTTAACATCTTCCTCACCAATTTGCATGAAGTTCTGCTTGGGTGTAATGTAGTATTTTGAAGAGATGTACGTACTTTTCGTTATGGTTTTGTTTTTTTTTTTCTTTTTTCAATTATGTTCTACATAATATTGATGTTTTCGAGAGAGATTGTAAAAGAAAAACAAAATAAATCTGATGTAAGGGTCATCATTTAGCCCGTGGGCCTCGTGCGTCGATGGAGGCCCGCAGGGCCAAAAAGCAGGCCCGGCCAGCCAAAACGACCGTCATAGTCCCGGCCCTGTGGGTAGAGGGCCGGGCTTAGTTTAGGGGTTTGAAACTCGGCCCGGCCCGCCAAAATCCCTTTAGGCCCTGCCTGTAAAAGCCCGCAAACAAAAATTATTATATAAATAACACAGAAACTCTTGTGCAGAACACCGAAATTCGCTGAATTATTGGGAACTACTCAGACAGAATTAGGAGTTGTACCCTATATACACAGAAAGCCCCATGTGTCTAGTTTCTGAAGAATTTTACAGTTTATGATTCTGACTTTTCTAGAAGGAGTTATGGTAATTTAAGTGATGACAGTTCAGCTTGAACGAGAATCTGCAATACAGAAATTGTTGTGCAGAACACCTAAGTTTGCTGAATTACTGGGCATTGCTTGGATCAAATTAAGAGCTATACCTTATATAAACGGAAAGCCCCATATGTCTAGTTTCTAAGAAATTTTACGGTTTGTGATTCCGACTTTTCTAGAAGGAGTTAGGGCAATTTAAGTGAAGGCAGTTAAGCTTGAATGAGAATCTGCAATACAGAAACTGTTGTGCAGAACACCTAACTTTGCTGAATTACTGGGAACTATTTGGATGGAATTAAGACCTTTACCTATATGAACGGAAAGCCCCATGTGTTTAGTTTCTGAGAAATTTTACGGTTTGTGATTCCGACTTTTCTAGAAGGAGTTACGGCAATTTAAGTGAAGGCAGTTCAGCTTGGACCAAAATCTGCAATACAGAAACTGTTGTGCAGAACACCTAACTTTGCTGAATTACTGGGAACTGCTTAGATGGAATTAAGAGCCATACCCTATATGAACGGAAAGCCCCATGTCTGAGAAATTTTACGTCTTGTAATTCCGATTTTTCTAGAAGGAGTTATGGTAATTTAAGTGAAGGAAGTTCAGCTTAAACGAGAATCTGCAACACATAAACTATTGTGCAGAATATCTAACTTCGCTAAATTACTGGAAACTGCTCGGATGGAAATCAGAGCTGTACCCTATATGCACAGAAAGCCCCACATGTCTAGTTTCTGAAAAATTTTACGGTTTGCGATTCCAACATTTCTAGAAGGATTTATAGCAATTTAAGTGAAGGCGATTCTGCTTGGACGGGAATCTGCAACTTTAAAAAGGCAAATTGGTATAGGCAAATGTATTTGTAATTAAAATTAAAATTTTTATTTTATGTCCACACACATCCATCGATGAAATATTTACAAATGTGATGTAAAAAATAAGCAAGTTTTGTGGTCATCACGCCATCGGTCAATCAAGAAAGCATACAAGCGACTACGGTTGACCAATCAGATCGGGTTAGAAACTATGGTGAAATTGATTAAATTTATAACCACACTCATAATTTATTGTAATAATCATATCTAATGGCCGGTTTTCCCATTTTCATTGAATTGATAGAAGTTGCTCTTTGGTGTGTAAATATAAATATATGTTTATAAGAGTAACTAGGTTTGACCTAGTTGATCGAATTCGAAACGAGAACCAAATTGGCTGGATTTTTTACAACCACCATCAAATATTACAATCTCTCTATCAAACGGTTGGTTTTTCCAAATTCATTTTCCACTTCATGGTTGCTTTAGAGTGAACCTCAACAATTTAAATGTAATGTGCAAGTCATACAACTTTAAAGAGACAAATTGGTATAGACAAATGTATTTGTAATTAGATTGAAATTTTTATCTTATGTCCACGCACATCCATCGATGAAATATTTTACAAACGTGATGTAAAAAAATAAGCAAGTTTTGCAGCCATCACGCCACCGGTCAATCAAGAAAGCATACAAGTGACTACGGTTGACCAATCCGATCGGGTTTGAAACTATGGTGAAGTTGACTAAATTTTTAACCACACTCATAATTTATTGTAATAATCACATCCAACGGCCGGTTTTCCCATTTTCTTTGAATTGATAGAGGTTGTTCTTTGGAGTGTGTGATATATAAATATAGGTTTATAAGAGTAACTAGGTTTGACCTAGTTGATCGAATTCGAAACGAGAACCAAATTGGCTTTATTTTTTACAACCACCATAAAATATTGCAATCTCTCTATCAAACGGTTGGTTTTTCCAAATTCATTTTCCACTTCATAGTTGCTTTAGAATGAACCTTAACAATCTAAATGTAATGTATAAGTCATACAACTTTAAGAGGCAAATTGGTATAGGTCAATGTATTTGTAATTAGAATTGAAATTTGTATCTTATATCTACGCACATCCATCGATGAAATATATTACAAATGTGATGTTGTGAAGACCCAGATTTTCATACAATAAATTTATGTAATTCAATAATTGTTATATTAATTGAATTGTGATATTTGGGATTATTTGGATTGTCGTGGGTTGAGAAAATTGGTTCCGAATGATTTTATTTTCGAAAACGAACGTTATTTAGGGGGTCGTGAAAATCGACTTTTTATACGTTCAAAATTTGGGAAAACTTCCTTCATGAAAGTTGTAGAGCTCGTCGATACGAGTCCGTGCATATGTGGAACGTATTATTCGGAGTTCGTATGAATAAGTTATGAATATTTGAAAATCGAAATTTTTCTATAAATAGTGGAAAAATCTGAGTTTGTTGTGAAGGACAAAAAAAATCTCATTTTTGCACATCAGTCCCCCGTCTCTCTCTCGGCCTGGTCACTGTGCCTCCAGACTCGGCGACCCGACCCGACTGGAAGTCGGTCCTCCCGGCCGCGCCGCCGCCGGACCCGGCCCCCATCCGCTTCGCCGCCTCACGCCCGGTCGATCCCCGCCGTCGCCATGCCCAGCCGCCGCTCCTAGGCCTGGATCGAAGCTCCTATCCGAAGCGCAAACCCGACCCGGCCGGAAAACCATTTTTCCGGCGGTGCACAGGCCGATCCTCCTCATTTTCGTGACGTGCTCTTCGTTCTGATCATCCCCATATATGGCTTGCATCACGATTTTGAGTGTAGAGTGGTAGATCAAGAGTTGAAGATTTCGACGTCCCTGATTCGATCTGGAGACTGATCAGAGGGCCGAGATTAATCCAACTTCAAAGCCCGATCTAGGACGATCCAGACCTCATCTCCGAAAAAGTCAGGTATTAAAGTTGTTCAAAATTTCATTTTGAAGAAGTTTGTAGTTGACGACTTTTGCATCGGAGGTGGTTGACCGGAGTTGACCGCCGCGTTGACCACCGTCTGACCGCCGCGTGTGGCGGCGCGTCGGACCGAATTTTGAGTTTTTATTATCTGGACGATGATCTATGAATCCATACGAGCGTTTTGAGATATAACTTGGTCATGTTAGAAAAAGTTGATAAATAGTCAATTTCTGTTTTGACGTTACTATTTACGGTTTTACAATTTACCTTCGGTTTGAGATTTACGAAGATCAGACCATCGGTTTTACTTCAAATTTTAATATGATGTTCATATGACTGTCCCGATGACTTTGTGTGGTCACGGGCGAAGATCCGACTTTTGGATCTTCGTATAATTATAAAATAGTGATTCGGGAGGCGATTAACGAAGATCCGTCCATCGGATTTTCGTATAATTTTGATAGGATGTTTCCATGGGCAATCCGTGAGGATCTAACCGTTGGATTATGATTGAAATTCAATCCGACCGTCGGATTGTCTTTATTTTAGAATCCGACCGTTGGATTATCTTTATTTTAGAAATCCGACCGTTGGATCATCATCTAGGTTTATTTCATGCTTCGTTGCTAAGTAAAGACCGTACTTGATTAGGTACTTGACGGCTTGAGTTGACGAGCATTGGGATTATTGTGAGTTATATATATATTGAAGACGCAGCGGGAGTTTCGAGGTGAGTAAAACTCACGTGGTTTATATTACGAACCGAGCATTTTAATTTATTTATTTTTGGTAATTGTGTGAAAAATATTTGCGGATTAAATATTTGTTTTAAAATTTCATGGACTTGAATCACCACGGTCCATAGGTAAGTAAAATGAATTTTAACTATACAAATGAATTTCATAATTTTCTTGTGTGAACTATAGATGGTATTAGTGGTCATTCCTGAGTGGATGATTACGTATATATATATATATATATATATATATATATATATATTACGTGGAAAATATATATTGAGGAGTGGATTGTTTGATTGATGATATGATTGAGTTGAATTGATGAGTTGATTATATTACGATTGTGTAATTCCATAATAATATGATGTATCTTGGTTGGGTTGATTTCAGTATGTGATGTTATATGTTGGGTTCATTTATGGGTTTAGGGTTAACATAATGACCGGTGTGGGTAATCGGACGCTCTAATCCTAGTGTGGATGATGGGATACGATTGGTTGAGTATGTGGAATTATTGGACGTTCTAAATATGTATATAGGTATACATATTGATGAAATACAATAATTGATAAATATGTCGGATGCCATAACGTAGGCCAGGTGACGGGCTACGATTCAGTTAGAGCTCTAGTCTGTCAAGTACCGTATTTTTATAAATACGATGATGAGAGTTGTGGAGAAAGTTGTGAGTTGGGTTGTCTTGATAAATTTGAATTGGTGTTGATTGAGATTGTCATTATTTGCTTATGTGGAAATTATTGAGTGTTGCGGTGTGTGGGAATAAATGAGATTGAATTAAGTAACAGTTCCTTCTTTTACTCATACAAGCTTTCATAAGCTTACCGGGTTTTGTGTTGTTGCAATCCCGGTACACTATTCAATGGTGTAGCGGATATTCCTGCAGGTCAGGATAACCAGGGAGGTGACCGAGCTGCTTAGGTGTTACTGCAGTTTTGTTATTCATTTCGTTGAGAGGTGTGTGTATGCTCATTTAGAGCTTTACATTACATTTTGGATTTGAGTTGTATTAATTAATCGAGACTAAATTCGGTTTGATTTTATTTCGTGTGGTGAGTATGTTAAGGAAAGAAATTTTCAGGTTGTTTATTTTGAGTTGTAGTATTTTCATGTTCCGGATTTGGAATTGTTATTCTAAAATTCGGGGCGTGACAGATGTAAAAAAATAAGCAAGTTTTGCGGTCATCACGCCATCGGTTAACCAAGAAAACATGCAAGTGACTACAGTTGATCAATCCGATCGGGTTCGAAACTATGATGAAATTGCCTAAATTTTTAACCACACTCATAATTTATTGTAATAATCACATCCAACGGTCGGTTTTCCAATTTTCTTTCAATTGATAGAGGTTACTCTTTGGAGTGTGTGATATAAATATAGGTTTATAAAAAATTAGTGTCTTTAAAAATTTATTTATCAATAAATTAGTATCTATATATAATTATAGATTTTTTTTGGGTACAATATAGATCTGTTATCTTTGGTTGTATTTGATCATTATCCAATGAATTTCCAAAGCTTGATTAAAAAAAATATATATATTTGTGTCTTTAAATATTTATTTATAAATAAAGTCCGCAAGTCCCGACCCGAAAAAGCCTTCAAGGCCCGCTTTATATGGACAGGCTTGGATCCTTCGATTTTTAATAAAGCCCTACCCGGCCCGTCATTATTTAAAAATATAACAAGGCCCGACCCGTTGACGACCCCTAATCTGATGTTAAAAGAAATGCTCAGCTTCGATAGAGTCTCTATGCTACAACCATGCGAAATAGAAAAAGAGGAAAACGACAAATACAAATGGATTAATAGATTTAATAAACTGTTTCGAGTAAGGCTGTAAGACTGGCAATGTACATTATTGAAATGATACATCTTTAGCCTAGAGGGAGTTCCTTATGGTTACACGGCTATATATATATAGTGTGTGGTGTGTGTGTATATATATATATATATATAGCTCTTCTCCGGTGCGGACGTCCGTACTTTTTGCTTAGGTGTGGATTTCGGGTTTTGACCCACTTTCTGATCACATTTTCACATCTTAGCCGTTCAGTTTTTAGGTCATAATGTATAGATCATCTCTGTAAAATTTCAGCCAAATTGATGATCGTTAAGGCATTCAAAACTACAATTTACAACAATTAACACGAATGGTTCAGGTTCGATAGATTCGGTTCGTTCGTGTAAATTGCGGTTTTGGATCCCTTAACGATCATCAAATTGGCTGAAATTTTGTAGAGATGATCTATATATTAGGATCTAAAAACTGAACAGCTAAGATGTGAAAATGTGATCGGAAAATAGGTCAAAACTGGAAATCCGTACCTTTTTCTTAAGTAAGGATATCCGCACCTGAGCAAAGTTATATGTATATACACACACACACACACATAGACACACATATATATAGAGCAGTATATGCTACATATGATACAAAATATTATTTTATTCATGAACTGTGTGAATGAATGAATGAAGAAATATGAGCTGCGTCTTCTCTTCTTTACTTTTCAATTTTCAATTCTTTGAGAACTGTATGAATAAATGAATGAAGATATATGAGGCGAATTAAATGATGCTGCATAAAACTATAATCTTATTTTTTTTACTTCTTTTTTCTAACCTTTTATTTTAAGCCACGTAAAATAAAGCCACAAGCAACCGCCGGCGGATCACTTACCCATAGTGGTGCCATCGTATTCAGCCTAGAGAAAGAAAAATGTGGAGTGTTTGGCGTTGCGAACACCCAAATTCCCAACTCTTTTTTTTATTTACACCCTTTAACCCTATCAATTAAAGCTCTAATTCTTTTGGCTGAAGATTAATTATCTTCAAATAAAAGTTTAACTTCTTTTCTTTGGTTTAGGAATCCACTTTCACACTTCGAAAAATTATATTATGATTTCGGATTATGGTATTCGTGGTGGTCCAGGTAAGGATCGAAATATCTATGGTATTTCAGATATCTCCATTTTTGGAGGGACTGATATATCATAGGGGGAAAATATTTTATCTTTTACCATTTCCGCTAAATTTTTCTGATATTGTCAAATATCCTTGATGTATTAGACATTTGAGATATACTCCCGATAATGAAGAAATATCTAGAAAATCTGATTGAAAAAAAATAAATAATAAAAAAGTCATTCACAGAGAATCATACCTTATGGAATATGGAGGTTAAATCAGGGTGTAAAATTTTAATAACGGTTTCTAGTCAGGATATGACCTGATAAAGAGGCAAATTAACGTGATTGGGATAAATACCTAGAAGTGAAACCTCTTAAGGCAGATTTAGGTGAAGCAAAATCCCCACTAGGCGAATCTGGGTAGAAGAAATCGCCTCAAGGCGATTCTGGTTGAAAAGTAGTCTGAATACAAATATGTGTGTAGAGAGATCTTCTCAAGGCGGATCTAGGTGAAAAGAAATACCCTTAAGGCGATTCTAGGCAAAGAGAAATACCTTCAAGGCGATTTTGGATGAGAAGTAATTTCTCTAAATGCAAATCTGTGTGAGGAAAGATCTCCTCAATGCGAATATGGATGAGGAGAAATCTCCTCAAAGCTGATTTGGGTGAGAAATACCCTTCGAGGGAAATCAGGTGAGAAGAAATTTCTTGAAGACGAATCAGAGCGAGGAGAATTCATGATGAAGCAATTTCAACAAAAGAAAATAAACTTGATGGAGCCATGTTTCAAAAGATAACTCATTCACTTCATCTTTCTCAATTATATGGGATTGGCCTCAGTTATATTAAAGTTTCAGACAAAGAGAACAGACTATTAGGTCATAATACACATAAAAGTGTAAAAAGTCGGCAGCTCTAAAGAGATCTATAACTATCATGTTCATCACTATAATTTGTACTACATATGTCTTGGTCTGATTGTACTTTCGTAAACTATGGAGCGACTTTTCAACTACCTAGAGTCTCTTTTGGATGTAGATGAAGTTAATATTTAAATGTATTTATATGTAATTCCAATAAATTGACTCTTTCAAAAAATACACATTTTCCCGAATATCCGCGATATTTCCGATATCTCCATTTTTCAAAGTTCCAAATATATAGATACAGATATTTTAATCCTTGGACCCAGGTTAATATTATTGATTCATATGACAATGTACTTTTTGTTGATTGATTCCCATAATTTTTTTTACCCCAGTAATAGTCCTCATTAAATTCAAATTATATTATTAACTTTGACCATCCCATGATAATACCATGTGATGATCTGGGATCATAGAATAGTTACTCACAACCTTCACTCTCTCCCATCACTCCATGCCAAGGGAAGAGAGCTCCATTTCTCTTTCATTCACAGTTTCACACTTTATCCATTTTTTTACTACATTTTTTTTCTATTAGACGGAAAATTGTTGTCAAATAAAATATATAAATTTTTATAATTATATGTTCGAAATGTAAATTATTTTGATCAGCAATTAAATTCATGATATTGTATTAATCATTATTAATCAAAATTTCATTTTCTTTTAACTACCTCCATCATTTGAAGTTTGTTAAAGCGCACATGTGATAGTTGACATGTCACATGGTTTTGCGTCTATGTTAAAGCGCGGTCAAAGAGAGAGATTTTGGTAATGGTCAAGTGCGAATGGATAAGGGTTTAGACAAGTTTGAGTAACGGGAGGGGGAGAGCTACTAGTGTCATTTTTTGTATTTTTTTTGTTATTTTTACACATGTAAATGACTTTTCTTTTTATCATTTCCCCAAAAATAAATTCAGTGCTCGAACTAATTCCTTTTTGCTTGGGTAGAATTTTCTCATGCAATGGAAAAGGTACCCTAAACGGTAGAGGTCCCATAAAACATTTTTTGAAAATGGGGTTTGGAACCCAACCTAACTGGGAGGCTTAACCCCACGCCAGTTATTTATATTATTTAAATTTTTTTTGCATCGAGGGGGACGTAATACCTTAACCCTGAGCAATCATAGTAGCGTTATAATTATCCTCATAGAGGACATCCTGTATGAAAGAAGGAGCCTCATCTAAACTAGGGCTGGGATCGGTTTTGTTTTTGGATTTTTTTCCAGGAACGGGAACTGGAACCGATGATGTTTTTTCGGTTCGGTGTTGTTACGTTTTTTTTCCGGCACCGACTTGAAACCGGAACCTTTTAGTTCGGTTCAGTTACGGCTTGTAACCGATTCATGTACACACAACAGCAGCAAAATATCCGGTTTCTCAACTCCCCGACCACATTATGTTCTGCAATTTTCTCAGTTTCTCCATCAAAGAACACCACAGTTCATCACTTGAAGGATTCGTAGCCATCTCCTTCTAAAGTTTGAATTGGGAATCGCCGATTGGGGATGAAGATCAGAAGATGAACTTGGGGTTGATCAGTTTCAGGCTTTTCAAATGAACTGGGCATCTCAATCTTCAATGAAGTGAGACTGGAATAAGATTGGAATAATTGCACCGTACACGTGGTTCGGCTACCCGCACCTAAGAATTGGCCTACAGTGGAACATGGCAACATGCCATAAAAAATAGAAAAAAATTAGTGGGGAGTAGATTAAGGAGATTTTTAATTTTCTTGGCAATATTCTATTGGAGAAACTTAGGGAATTAGAGTGAACATATGTGCTAATGATAGGCTAGGAACATATATAATAGAGAAAGAGAAAAGCAAGTAAGTGGGCCGCTGACAAAAAGTGTAAATATATACTGCAATCTCTCGGTTCAGGTAAAACAAGAAACAAAAGTTGGGAACGGAAACCGAACCGATATGTACTATATTAGAATCGAACCGAAACTAGAAAGTGAAATTAAGAGACAAAACCGAACCGAACCGGCCAAATCAGGTCAGTTCAGCCCAGTTCCTCGATTTATCGGTTTTTTTTGTCCCAGCCCTAATCTAAACAAAGATCCACTACAAGATCTAAACTAGCAAAATGAGCCAACCTATTTGCTACAATATTTGCTTCATAAAACACATGTTGAATCCTAATCCAATCAAAAGCTTGCATGTAAACTTTACAATCATCTAGAATTAGCCGAGCATAGATGTGATAACCTCGTAGACCATGCACCACGGAAGCAACTAGTTTCATCCTGCGCAGCCACCCCACAACCACCACTCCCATCACTTTTGTAGGCACCATCAACATTCATCAAAGGGGAAATATCCACTTTGCTAATGTTCTTTTGTTCTGAGCATGAATCTTCACTGGGCGCGACCTCTGGTATTCAAATTAAGTATTTTGTTTTGACAGGAAAAAAAAATTCAGTATTTTGTGAATTAAAAATAAAAAGTTTATTTTGTAAATTCAAATTTAAATTAAATATCCAAGTTTTAATTTTTTTTTTAATTAATTGGTGCCCAAGTAATTTTACCGTTGGCAGCCTCAAGTTTTATCCGGATACCGATCAAGAGAAGGATAGACGGAATCGCTGATAACCATCTCCACTTTCTGATAACCAAATCGCTGCTCTACTTTGCTCTTGTCTTGTTTTAGGAAAGTTTCCCAATTCTCGATCTCTAGCTGTTTGTTACTTTGGATCTCCGTTTTCTTCCATGGCGGCGGCGATCCAGAAAACAGAGTCTCTCAAGTACTGGAGGGATTTCTTTACCACTGCAAACAACTCCACCATTTTCGCTATTCTCGACCGTGCCATCACCGTCGCCGCCTCTGAGGAGTTCACTCGCCAAAGGACTCGAATTCTCGGTTCCATTCAAGGTTTGGGTTTGGGTTCTGATCTGGGGTTTTGTGCTGCATCTAAAAGTACTGGGTCCGAACAAAAGGCTGAGCAGCAGCCTTCAAAGCCATCGCTCAAAATACGCATAAAGATCGTGAAACGAAATGTTGATGGTACCTTGATCAAACTCAGTTCAGATGAAGCGAAACTGATCGAGCCCTGTCCTCATCTGATCGAGTCGAAACCATGTGTTGATAAAGTGGCGCAATTGATCAAGCCCCCACCCTGTGTTGGTGAAGCTAAATCGATCAAGCCGAAGCCATTTTTGGATGAAGCGGCAATTGAGGCAAAGCTTCAGGCCACGAAGAGAAAGTTTCATGATCGATATCAAGATATTGAGAACAATAAGAGGAAGAGGAGGATACAAGTCTTGAGTTATCTTCCCAAGCAGGACTTCAAGATTCGATGCCCTGCCACTACTAAACCCAAACTTGGAAGCCATTGGAAACCAGTACTAGAAATCAGAACATAAAAAAAAAAAAAAAAAAAAAAAACAAAAAATATACCTGCAATCTGAAATGTTGACATTAAGAGAAGCTACTAGAATGTGTCACTAAGAAAACTCTCTGCCTTCTGAGCTGAAGGGCTGCTACATAATCATTAATCAAGTTGATCTAATAGAGTAACTCCTCACCCATTTTCATCTATATAACAAGTAGGAAACTAGACTCGGTCTGCTGAACTGGAAAACCCGAGTGAGGCCACTGTCAAGCAAAGGGGGAAAACAATATTAATAAGAAGAGATAATGGGCAAGGCTCCTATCTGTATCAGTCTTCAAAATGCTTAATTAAGAGTATAATATGATTTGAATTCAATGTAAAAGAAAGTCCAAAAATCATACCTCAAGTCCCCATCTCGAGCTATGTCCCAATAGAATGAATAGAGCGAGTTAACGTACAATACTGAACAGAAGCCAAAGCGGCTGATAAAAGTTGATCCACCTATCAGGGAAGACATGATATTTACGGGCTGAAAGAAAAATCACTGGGACTGCAGTTGAATATTTTAAAGCTGAAAAGGACATTAATGACAGGTCATGATTATTCGAGACAAATGAGGATTGAGCTCATTTGAGATGGTTGTTTGAATCTCAAGTTAATGGATGTTGGTTGTTGATGCAATCTGAAGTTCTGGGTCACACTTTTTCTATTGTTCTTCGGACATGTTGCATTGTTACTCTTTGAGGTGGAAATGTAGTGCCAAATTTCGGATGCTTTTAACTAGTCTAATGCTCAAACTTTAATGCTTTACCATTAACTGAAACAACCTGATTATGTGCATTGAAAACCATTTTCAAGTAATGATATGAATCACCAAATCCAAACCCCACCACATCAAATCAAGGAGATCAACCTGCAGTACTAGGACTAAAAGAAAAAAAAAAAAAACCAGCAATATAATTTCAATAAAAAATTGAGTGAATCAATATAATTTTTTATATCAATGAATCTACAATGACTTTGATTTTCACTTTCATCGTCCAGGTGGGTTATAGTCAACGCAAATAATACTGGCAAACAATAAGACCTCAAAATGCTCAGTTTCCATCAAAAATTCAGAAACCATCTATAAATTTTCAACAACTGAGCATTTTAAAGGCAGCAAGGTCTTCAATGACTTGTACAGACTCCGGCCGTGCTTCAGCATCTTTCAAGTCTGTTTCGCATCCCAAACACGAATTCCAAGTCAGTCTCCAACACTTGGGAGATGATTGTTGCAAATAAGTTTTGTACCAGTTGATGACATCCTCCTCCAGAATGCTTCTGATTCCTGTTTTGTATAGTCAAACGTATACCAGCACGTTGTCATCTACGTACATTGACAATGTACATGCAATGTAGGTAAATGACAAGTAGATATAATTGTCATTTTAAATTGAGACGGAAAATTTTAAATTGTCAGGAAGATGTAGACAAGTTGAATATCATATTCACTGTACAATGTCGGGTGGAAATTTAGTATCTTTTTAGCTGAAAAGGGAAATAAGTCCGGGCATTGACTAGAAAGAGAGTATTTCCGTGAACAACAGGCGACTCTGATTCAATTCCGATTAGGAGATGGAGATGGCGTCAACTTCTTCTCGTCGTGAATGGAAATACGATGTGTTTCTAAGTTTCAGGGGGGCAGATACGCGTTGGTCTTTTACCGATCTTCTGTATTCTGCCCTAAAACAGAGAGGAATTCTCACCTTTATGGATGACCGAGAGCTTGAGAAAGGAAAATCCATTAGGCCCGAACTTTTAGGTGCAGTTGAGGAGTCTAGATCTGCGATTGTCATTCTCTCACCCAGATATGCTCGTTCGTCATGGTGCTTGGATGAACTCCTCAGGATTATTCAATGCATGAAAGAGATGGGCCAACAAGTCTTCCCCATCTTCTACGGCGTGAATCCTTTTGATGTGCGGCACCAAACGGGATGTTTTGAGCTCAAAAGGCAATCCCAAGTAGATGTGGAAGTAAGGGAACATGAAGAAGTTTATGGGCAGACTAATGAGGACAGACGAAATGCGTGGAGAGCTGCTTTGACAGAGGTCGCCAATCTTTCTGGTTGGGAATTCAACCATTATGGGTAAGTATCCTTCCTCCATACTACTCATACCTTTATATGTTGTCTTGCTAAAGTAGATATAGATATTCAATCCCATCCTTTTGAGAGCAGGTTTAAATTGGGATTTGAGGGATGGATACGAATGGAGAGTAATGAACATCCAGTAAATTTGAGAGACTCAGTGGATTAGAATTTTGCATTTTCTTAATCTTGCCAAATGCTTTTATTGTTTTTACCGCTTACGTTACATTGCTATGTTTCTAACTCACAATTTTATCAAAATTTTCTCAGAAGTGTAACAAAACTAATTGAGGAAATTGCTGTTCATATGCTAAAGATGCCCGTGCAGACATCTTCAAGTGTTGACAAGGGCTTCATAGGAATGGGTTCCCGCATTGATGATTTATTAAGCAATTACATATATCCCCAGCTTGATGGGGTGCGATTTATAGGGATCCATGGCATGCGGGGCATAGGTAAGACAACACTTGCTCGAGCTATCCATGATGGAATTTGTTAGGATTTTGATCGAACCTGCTTTCTGTCCAATGTTAGAGAACTGTCCAAAATCAATGGCCTAGTTTCTTTACAAGAAAAACTTCTTTCCAGGATCCTGATGGCAAAAATTGAAAATATAGATGATGAATACACAGGAGCTGCTACGATAAAAAGACGGTTGTGTAGAATAAAGGTTCTTGTTGTTATTGATGATGTGGATCAGTTGACACAATTAGAGAAATTGGCTGGAAGTCGCAACTGGTTTGGTCCAGGAAGTAGAATTCTCATAACCACCACAGATGTTCAGTTGTTAAGGGCACATGATGTTGATGCTACCTACAAGGCTAACGGCTTAAATTGTGATGAAGCACTTCAGCTTGAGTTCAAAGGCTTTTAAGAAATGTCCCCCACCAGAAGATTATTTGCATCTGTGCTACCATATTTTAGGGTATGCTAAGGGACTTCCGTTGGCTCTTGTGGTTTTAGGTTCTTTTTTATTTGCTAGAAGCACTGATGAATGGGCAAGTGCAATAGATAGGCTAAAGAACACACCAGATAAACGCATTATTGAGGTGCTTCGGATTAGTTTTGATGGACTGGATGAAAAAGACAAAGAAATATTTCTACATATTGCTTGCTTTTACAAGGGGAAGGATAAGGATCGTGTGACACAAATACTAGACTATTGCCAGCTAAACCCTGTCATTGGTTTGAGTGTTCTTGCTGATAGATGTCTCATAACTATCTCCAACAATGAACTGTGGATGCATGATTTGCTACAAGAATTGGGCTGGGAAATTGTTCGTGAACAGTCTCCCAAAGAGCCCGGCAAACGTAGTAGATTATGGTCTCATGAAGACATCAACAATGTGCTGAAGAAAAATAAGGTAAGAGTTTGATAATGAAAAAAAGAAGCTAAGCATATTATTATTTGTGTTCTGCACTTCAATTATTGCTTAAAAAAAAAGAAATAAGGCAGATTTACTTGTAATCTGCTTAGGTCTTGGTATTCTTTGTGTTCTACACTTCAGTTATTATTCCTGTTTTTCATTATCAGGGAACAGATTCAATCCGAGGCATGGTAATGGAGTTGACTAAATTACAAGTGGCTCATTGGAAGCCAGAAGCCTTTTCAAATTTGTCTCAACTTAGTCTTCTCCATATTCGTAATGTGGACCTTCCCGACGGCCTCACATGTCTTTCTAATTCCTTGAGACTTCTCGAATGGACTGGGTATCCCTTGAGATCTCTCCCACAAAATTTTGAAGCAGATGAACTTATTGAACTTAACTTGTGCCACAGCAACATTAAACAGCTCTAGAAGGGAACAAAGGTATGGCTATTAGGTAATAGATTACTTGTTTATCTCTATGAAGCAAATTGCTTGTTATGCGTGGTGGCTTACTGTTTCAATTTTATGAGCAGAATTTTGACAAGTTGAAGTTCATCAAACTCTGCCATTCTCAAAACATAGTGGAGACCCCAGACCTCGCAGCTGTTCAGAATCTTGAGACTTTAGATCTTGAAGGATGTACTCATTTGGTAAGAATCCATCAATCCCTTGGATTTCTCAAAAAGCTTATTGTCCTGAATCTTAAAGACTGCAAAAGTCTTGAGAGTCTGCCAAGTACAATTGAAATGGAATCTCTTGAAACATTAATTCTTTCTAACTGTTCAAAAGTTAAGACAATTCCTGAGTTTGTTGGAAATATGGAACGTTTGTCGGTGCTTTATCTTGATGAGACTGACATTGAGGAACTGCCGGTGTCAATTGAACGGCTGAGTAGCATTGTGTCATTAAATCTGAGCAACTGCAGAAATCTTGTCTGTCTTCCGAGTACCATTAATAAATTGAAGTCTATTAAAGATCTTAATCTTTCTGGATGCTTGAAACTCGGCAAACATCAGGTAAATGTGGGGGTGATGGACTGTTTTGAGGAAACTAATGTGAATAGTGTGTCTGCAATAGAAATGTCATCTGCGCATGATCGCAGAAAATATGTGAGAGGTTCAATCTTTCATAGATGCGAAGTAGTTTGGCGATCTTTAAAAAAGTTCTTGCCTTCTGGATTGGTGCAAAAAGTGAATACAGAGCCAAAGAGTTTCCACTTTCCTATATCACAAGAAGTGAATGTAGAGCCAATGAGTTTCTGCTTGCCTATATCTGGTCTGTGTAATTTAACATATCTGAACCTGAGTAATTGCAATCTTGGTGACGGAGCATTTGCCGATGAATTTGGTTATTTTCCCTCTTTGGTGACCCTGAATCTAAGTGGAAACAATTTTGTTCGTCTTCCTTCAGGCATTGGATTGCTTTCTAAGCTTGAGAACTTTAACTTGGAGAACTGCAAGAGACTTCAACAGTTGTTAGACGTTCCATCACATAGTATACTAGATTTAAGGGCAGATGGTTGTACTTCACTGAGATACTTGTTTGATGCGTCAAATTTGAACAGATTAAACAAATCATATTTCAATTTCATCAATTGCTTCAATCTATATGGCAATCAAGGATGCAATAACATAGCATTCGAAATGCTGAAGAAATTCATGTATCAGGTACGCCCTAAGCGTGTGTCTGTGCGCATTTCTGCTTATATACTTATAGACATTAATCAACTAACGACCTGTCTTTTCTTGCACAGGGAATCTCTAATAACAGGGAAACTTTTCAAATTGTAATTCCTGGAAGTAGTATTCCTGAGTGGTTCAGCCATCAGGGTGTTGGGTGTTCTGTTAGTGTATCTCTACCTGCACATCGAAATAACAGTCGGGTTTTGGGATTTGCTCTGTGCGCTGTTTTTGTACTCCATGCACACCATCGGGCGGATAAGCTTCATATTGATGAATTCAAGACTTTTAATGCAACACATCATCTTGTATGTTGCCTGAAGCTCGATGGAAGAGAATTGGAAGTATATGGCAGACAACCTGCATTTCGCATTAGTGAAGAATTTTGCAAGGTTAAGTCTGAGCACCTGTGGCTATTCTATGTATCTCGTGATAAATACTTTGGTACAGAGTGGTGGCATAACAGTTGCAGTCAGTTTGAGTTCTTATTTGAAACCAGAGGGCCAGGTTTGAAGGTGAAGGAGTGTGGAGTCCGTCTGATATATGAGCAAGATGTGAAAGAGTTGAACCAAACAACCGCTCAATCAAGCAGTGGGATGTCTCCTGATGAGGATATATTGATTGGTTTTGGCGTTCCAGTTTCAGGGGAAACCAGTAGCAGTGGTAGCAGAACTTGTACGCTTGAAGAATTATAGGACTGGCAGAAATATAGGGGATCCACCACTGGTGCTATTATAGAGACTTTCAAGTAAACTTGCATTGCTTCTCCATTATATATAACTTGTATGTAATTGCTTTCTGCTCGTGTTCGTGTTTGCTTTCACCGTTTACGGCACATTAGGGTTTCGTTTGGTACTGATTCCAAGTTTTTCTAATGTAATACATTGTCTTGTAATAAGGTGAGACCACTGTTTTTCATTTTTTATTTTTTTATTATTTATTATTTATTATTATTATTATTATTATTATTTATTTTTATTTTATTTTACTCTGACATGGGAGAGAATGAGGCTAAAGGTGGAATTGAAATCCAAAAACTTTGATAATTTATGGTTAACCAGTATGATATGAATAAGTTTTCTGAAGGATTTTTATGCAACAGAAATGTCTGCTTTTTCAATTTCTGGCTTTACGTATGCCCTGTTCTGTTTCGTATTCTTGAGTTTGTTTTCAGCAGACAGCTCCCCTTCCTACTAGGGTGGCTATTTTCTCATTTCAGGCTGCTGTTGTGTCATTTCATGATCGAGTCGAGTACTCGTACAATAGTCCTATAATACTGTTTGGATTTTATATATTATCATATTATAGTCACTTTATTCGTATAATTCTGTTCAAGGTATACATTGTCGTGTTTCATAGTTGGGTTATTTGTGATTTTAATCCAACTTGTTTACTGTTTTGGGTACAAGGTAAAGTCATTTATGGGTGCATTTCAAGTACCGATGAATCCAACTGCACTAACTTCGTGTTGTATTCCAGTCATGGAGTTCATAACTTAACATATACCAAAATAAAGGAAATTTTGCAGTCTGCCAGACCTTGTCTGCTGGAAGCGATTTGGCATATTACTGATTCCGTTTACCTACACAGTATTTGGACATAGTTGATAAACTTCATGGATGTTCATGCATATAGTTGTCTACTGTTTGTGTGTTCATGCATATAGTTGTCTACTGTTTGTGAAAGTAATCTCCCTTAAGCATGGTAGCTTCCAGATAATTTCAGCGTTTATACTCTTGCAAGATACAATGATCATGGTGACAGTGAATTCAGATATTCATAATTTCAGTTATAAATTATCTAAACAAAATCTTGCACGTATTTTAGAGTGATTCAAGATACAATAAGAATGGAAATTTATATTTAAATAATCTTACTGGTTTGCTGTGAACCATAGACACCAAGTATGTCTTCCTGTGACGACTGACTCATTATGAATTTTATGTTACTCTCTCTAGTTCATTTTTCTAATTGAGGAATTGTTATGTTAAATATACTTGTACGTCTAATGTAATGTGTTTATAATTATTTATTGTTCCGAAATTAACACTATGATAATTATTGAAAAATCTCTGCAGCGACACTGCTAGCTAGGGATAGATCTGTAGCTGGGTTGATATTCATTCTGGCATCAGATTAATCTTGGACCCATGTAAGTTTGTTTCATTAATCTCCATATGATAAAATCTGTATGCCACAGCCAAAATAGCACAGTTTACTCATCTTTTCACGGCTCAATAACTCTTACTACACTTTGAATCTTCAAGAATATCTTTTACATAGTTGCTAACGAATACTGTAATACTGGTTTCAGAAAGTATTTTATGCAAGTCAAGGAATTAAATTATTTCTTCCTTTTAACAGTTAAAGTTTTTCTTTATTATGGTACTTATTCATTTTGTGTTTAACTTGGACAGCTTGGAAATTTTTGCACTGGGCTGAACATACATATAGAGAAATGGTACATGTTTTTGTTCAAGTTCTTGTAAAAAATTCATTTCTTTTAGTCCCTGGTTAATATTTGGGTTCTCACTCTTCAATTTGAAATTTACTATATTGTTGTGATTAAAGGATATTCGAATAGTAATAAGAAAGTAAAATAAATGACTAGTTCGTGGAGTTGCGGCAATGACATGCTTAATTACAACGTTTTGTGAAATTGTAGTTTGTTGCCAATTTTCGAGGTTGATGTAATGAAAACCGGGACTTTCAGGGTGAAGGTGGGTAGGGAGTACTTGCAGGGAGATTTCATAATAGGCATTGTTGTGGCCCTTGTTGGCTTTGGTCTCTTTTAAATTTAAATTGCCTTTTCTTCTGAATGTGGACTGGAGGTAGCGTTAATTTGGCTCTTTGGTATAAGGTCTGCCTAGCTATATTTGTTAATTGTATTGCTGGTCCACTCTGGTTATAATGCTTGAATGAACCGTTATTGGACTAAATTCTTGCGCTTTGTGTTGTAAATATTATAGTATTTGCAAGGTCATGTACTTCTTTATTTCTCATTTATGTTTATATATCCTGTCAAGGATGATCTCGGGTAGATGGTGATGATGTTGGCTGGGATACTGATAAGCTTGAGATTGAAAATTTGACTTTATCTTCTTCAGCTAATCCAGGCTCTGGGGAGGTAAACCTTATATCTGACACACAGATTCATATTTCTGTGGAGATTGATGAGATGAATCTGTTATGTGATAAGTTCATTGGGGCAGATGAAATACTGGCTTGCTTTGTACGTTATCAACTGTCCAAAGTGTCTCTTCACTGGATATTCTTGAAAACTCTGCATCTAATTAACTAGTAAAAATGCATATGGATGATATTCAGGTTTCTTCCGTTTTTTATGGATATTTGATCATTCCAAGCTACAAGTAACAGAATTGGACATGACTATGGCTCATTAGGTGTCCTAATGAAGTTTCTTATCTGTAGATTATTGGCTTTTTTCTTTTAACTCTTTTTCCCTGAAAAGCAGTGATTGAATATCTCAAATATCAAATATGTATGTTTTATTGCTTTTGCTTCCAGAAAATTTAGTTATCCACCTTTTCGGTTTTAGCTGAAAGATTTCAAAATTCACGCTGGCGTCTGATAATGCTATGGTTCAAAGTTTAGCTGAGACTGCATGAGTGGAATTAAGGTATGGGAAGGTTGGATCCCAAGTTGAACTAGAAGTATTGAATTCTATTCTACCTAACCGAACTGTAGCACCCTATGGAATTAATAATGATTACTTTCTTGTGAAAATCCAGATTTTCATACAATAAATTTATATAATTTAATAATTGTTATATTAATTGAATTATGATATTTAGGATTATTTGGATTTTCGTGGGTTGAGAAATTTCAGAAAATCAAAAAAATTATCAAAGTTGTTCACAATTTCATTTTGAAGAAGTTTGTAGTTGACGACTTTTGCATCGGAGGTGCTTGACCATCGTTGACCGCCATCTGACCGCCGTGTGTGGCGGCGCGTCGGGCCAAATTTTGAGTTTATATTATCTGGACGATGATCTATGCATCCATACGAGCGTTTTGATATATAACTTGTTCATGTTAGAAAAAGTTGATAAATAGTCAATTTCAGTTTTGACGTTACTATTTACGGTTTTACAGTTTACCTTCGGTTTGATATTTACGAAGATCAGACTATCGGTTTTACTTGAAATTTTAATATGATGTTCATATGACTGTCCCGATGACTCTTTGTGGTCACGGGCCAAGATCTGACTATTAGATTTTCGTATAATTGTAAAACAGTGATTTGGGAGGAAACGAAATAGAGAAGTATCCAGCCCGCTACTACTGTTAATAAGAATTTTAAAGTAAAAAAATTAGAGAAGTCCAGGAGAAAAATAACTGAGACAAGAACAGATTGGCAAGAGAAAAACGAAAAAAAAAAAAGAAAAAAAACCATTTTTAGAAATCGAACCGGGTCTGGAAAAGGGAAACCCGGAAACCCAAACTCTGCAAAACCCCCCACACACGCACACACCCTCTCCGTCTCTCATTCACATGCTTCCCCGATCTCGCCCGTAAGCTCTTCTTCTTTCTTTGCTCTCCAAATTCTCTTCCTCTAATTCATATGATTATATCTTCCACTGGAGAATTTGCTCTGTGCTTTTCATTTCTTATGTTCTGTTGCTCAGAAATTTGAAGCAATTTTTCTCTCTCTCTTTTTTTTTTCGGGTCAAGTTTTTTTTGAACAGTGAATATAGGCAATTTCATCATCACGAGGAATAGAGTTGATTGAGTTTGTTTGATTCGTGTAGTTTCTGTTAGGTTGAGAGCTTCACATAGTGGCATTTCTGCTCCGTTTTGATTGTTTCCGCAACTTTTTATTTTTTTTTTCAGGTGAAAATTCAGTGATATAATCATGCCAGACGTGCATACTCTTGTGAATGATTTCATTATCAAGCTGAAAAAGCGGTATGTTTTAAAGCACAATTTATATATAGTCTTAGCTGTACTGAGTTTAGGGCTTAAGAGAGTGTAGTTTTGGTTAAGTAGGAATTGTTTCGCATTATTGATTGTGGATGCTCTGTGCTGTGCTGGCAGTAAAATCGAGGGCTCGCAGGCTACGGCAAAGCAGACTGCTGAGTTACTTCGCTCGGTGATTTCGTCGCAACGTGTGCCCTACACGAATCAAGCCGGAGCCTTGATTGATGCTGTAAAGGCTGTTGGGGAGCAGCTGATTGCTGCAAATCCTGTGGGTAGGTGTATGGAAATATTAGTTAAGTAGCAATAATCGGGCCACTGTAGTATTTTTTGGTTTGGTTAGTAGATTCTGTCATCCGAACGGCGGTTATCCTTGTTTGTAATGTTACTTAGCAACCTTTACTACTTTAGCAACTGTTTTCTAGTGGCTTTTCAAATTAGACCATGTATACAGGGATCAGTCGAATTGGATGTTTTCTTTTGGTCTAGTTTGAAAATCAGAAATGATAAATGAAGTGTTTCGTTTCATGAATGTTTGGGTCGATTACGTATATACAAGTTTTTACTACATATTTTCCTCTTAAAAGGGCTAGCTAGTTGATTGCAGTCTACCAAATGGTGCTTGAACACCCAAAAGTAAGAATCTATTTTTGTTTTTGTTTTGAACATGGACAAAAGTAAGAATCCTAAATTCCTCTGTGTTTATGCTAAAATAATTATGCATGTTATCTTCTATTGTCTAGGAGGAAATTTGTGGGAGATAATTCTTATTTGTAGCTTTTATGTGGGTTCCCTAAATGAAATCCAAAACTTGGTTTTTGGACAAGCAAAGCCAATATTTGAACAAAACTCTATACCTTTTTTGTTTGTTGAAAGTAGACTAGAGTGTTGTAATGGGAGAGGGCCTGAGTTGAAGTCCTACCATTAGTGTTGGTTTCAGTGCTCTACCTCTGGAGCCGTACTCCCCCACCCCCCTAGTCCCAGAAAGAAAACCTTTTGACAATTATGGAAGCTAGGAATATGGCTTCACTACTAAATTATATGTATCACAAATTCAAATTACAATTTGAGATATACCCACCTAGCTTAGTGAAAATATTCTACACAATTTCTTCCCTTTCTCTATAAAGCATTCTCCTGAATAGTTTTTAAATTTGTGTTAACTTTGGCTATTATTAATTCAAACATGTCAGGCCTACTGAATTTTACTTTCATGGTAGGAAAGTACATATGTAGCTAAGTGTACTCGCCAATTTAATCATGCAGGGATTTTCTAATTCAGAAATATCATCTCAGAAGTACTGTATTTATTTATTTATTGTTAGTTTTTTTAATCTTTATATATTTAGAGGCTGACTTATTTTATTTTCCCTGGTGATCTTTGGTGAACATTATTGCAGAGCTTGCTGTGGGTAATATTGTGAGACGGGTTTTGCAGATTATCAGGGAGGAGGATCTTTCTCTCACCACAGCTGCTGTGGCTGGGTTGAACTTGTCAGCTGTCAGTGATGATGAAGATGATGTTGACCGCGACAACTATCCTGTTCTATCTGCTGCTGTAGTTGCAGCAGCTGCAAGAAGCACACTGCGTCCGCCTTCCTTGCAAACCCTTCTTGAAGACATGCCTGATGCAGCAGCTATCCCTCACACTTCTTCATCTGGGGGTGATTCTGAAGGAAAAAGCAAATGTGTGATCTTCACTCTTTAATTTTTTGGGAGATTGTTTTTACTTTTTAGTAGATTGTGTTTTTTTTTTTTCCCCGATCTGATCAGAAACTTGATTAGAGCATGTAGAGTTTTTTAGTCAATATTGCTGATGATAAATGTTTACTATTTGTCTGTGGAAATTGGTCACTTGAGTTTTGGGTCTCCCAATGGTCTATGGTCCTGGAACTGGAGTTACTATTTTAAAGAAAAATTAAATGCCTTATCACTTATTGATATTTATTTTCTTTCACAGCTGCTGATAAAAGTTCTAGAAGCCGGAAGCTGAAGCATGATGTCATTGAAGCAGTCAATGAACTTATTCAAGATATTGGCACTTGTCATGAACAGATTGCTGAGCAAGCAGTAGAGCACATTCACCATAAGTATATTTTCCTCCTAGCCTTGACTATTTTAACTAAGCTGCCTGTTACTGATTCTCATATTTTCTTTCAAATATAGAAGCTTTATGCAGTCATATATAAGCTCAATCATCCCCTTAAGATATACATATGTATACTTTAATAGTAATTAGTGGTGTTGATTTTGGTGAGTGAGACAACTGTATACTAATCTTATTCTTGCATTTTAGGTGGTTTTTAGTGATTTACTTATAACTAGATTCAATGCCATATGATTTTAATTTTTTGTTTGTTGATCTTTATGCTCTCTCTCTCTCCATTTCTTATCCACAATGTAAATTGGTGTTGCATCTAAGTTGGCTGAAATACTATTACTCTTGCCTTCTTTCATTTCTTTAGGTCAGCCTTATGGTCTCTGTAACCAAGGTGGTTAGAATTATGGTTGCGTTATTTGTTATTGTAAAGACATGAAGCAAATGTTATCACGCTCATATAGATTTTGTTTTTTGGTCCTTTTTCAGTTCACTGAATATAATGACAACAAAGCTTTTGTTGTTAATTATTATGTTGATTAATGAGGAATTTGTAATACTTGGGAAATGGTAGGGTAGGAGTTTGGTGGTGGTTCATGTTTCCTGGGGAAAAGTTAATGTTTTTCGATCAGTTCTGTTTGTGTGTAAATTATTCACTCATAGATAGAGTTTGAGAAGTTGGGCATTGTTTCTTGACTGGCTCTGGGTCATCTGGTTACTAGAAATTAGAAATCAGTTAACTAACTAATTTGAGTTGGCTGGTTGCTGATTTCTTATTCTGCTTGTTTAGTTTAGTTTATTTTTGTATGTAATTTTTATTTGATTTATGTGGCTGGAGTTGCATGCTTCCAGGTTGCTGATTATCGTATGTTTGTTTAAAGAAAATATATATATTCAAGCATCTAGATAGAAAATATATATTCAAGCATATCTAGATGCTTAGAAAATTCATCATGTCCAAATTGACGTTGAAGTTGACTTATTCACTCAGTCAATTGTGGGAATGTGTACGAGATACCATAAGTACCATTTAAAAGAACTAGATAAAATCCAAGAGTCAAACAAGATAAAAAGAAAATAATAAATTACATATTGTACAGTGAGGACATTTAAATATTTATTTCTGGTCTGTCTCTGAAACAAATGGACTACTTTTTCTTTTCGTATTTAATTATTTGGTCTTTTATTTAGCTGCTAATATCTTGCTTGTGCATGGAGCATCAATTGTCTCTTAAACAAATACTGTGTATAGTTTAGCTTATTAGGTAAACTTCACCAAATGGTTGTTAATGAAAGAATTTGAAGGTCATAGTTTAACCATATAGGTTACAAGTTTACTTCCATTAGCTCATTCTTATTCTGTGGAATAGTTTGATGGTTAATTTTGTATTCTATTTCTTATACATAGAGATTATTAGCTGGGCACTCAATTTCTGTTTGCTAAGACTGCCTCCTACCATCTAAACAAGTGTCCAATTTCTTAAACAGTGGGATGATTAAGTTAAACAATCTTTCTTTCCAACTTGATGGTTGTAATCTTTTGCTTCCCTGGCACACTTACATCTCTGTTTTTGTACTGTGTAATCATTTCACTGACAGGGACACTTGGGTAGATAGAATTCTTGAGAAAATGAGGTTAAGACCAAATTATTATTCATGAACTAGATACACCGGAAAAGTTGTGTGTTTCGCATATGTTTCTGAACTAGCTGTGGGACCATCTACTTGATAACATATGGCATATATTCAGTTCACCCACTTCATAGTAATTCTAGAAGATCCAACTTTTGTCTTAACTTCCATATTTAGAAAGGATTGCAAAACTTGATAAGACGGAGATTAAAAAACCTTGAGAGTGACAATATTATTATATTGGGCTGTTTAAGTAAAATAATTCTCTTTTATCTGATTTGAAGGTTGTACTCTTTTGCTTTCCTGGCACACTTACATGTATGCTGTTTGTAAAAGTTCCAAGAACATGTATGCTGACTTCAATGCTGGGATAATACACTACTCTAATTTATATTTGAATTTTATGAGGAAGACTTGATCTACTGAACTTTCTGTGTTTTCATCGGAATTTTGGATTCAAGGCTTGTTGCATTTGTGTTCATCTGTAACAGATTGCTCGTTTATTTTGCAATTATCTTATATGTTGTGGTACCCTCTGTTTTTACTTACTAGAAAGAACTTATAAGACAGGATTTGGTGTCTTCTCCATACAACAGAATATCTAGCTTTATGTAGAGTGACTACTGGCTAGTTTATGATCTTCAATTTTCATATTATAGTATAAGTTTTTCATCTGCTGTTTTTAGTATGCTAATTGCAGTGTTTTTGCAGTGAGGTTATATTAACTCTAGGCAGTTCAAAAACAGTACTGGAATTCCTTTTTGCTGCAAAGGAGAAAAAAAGATCATTTCGGGTATTTGTTGCAGAGGGAGCTCCAAGGTTAGTGCAAAGCCCTACCTATTCTTCCAAAGTTTTAGATTTCTAATTCGTATAGTTTGGATGTTTCCTTGGTAATCTGCTATTTTCATATCTTAAGCAGATCTTTACTTGTTTCCATGTCTTAAACCCTAAACCTAAAAAATGTGCTTAAGATATGGAAATAGCAGACTACCAACAGCTTACGTGCCTTTGGCGAATTGTCTGCCTAGACCATTCTAATTTGTTATTAAGTGGTTTCTATTAGGTATCAGGGGCATCTTCTTGCAAAAGAATTGGTTGCAAGAGGTTTACAAACCACACTGATTACTGATTCTGCAATTTTTGCTATGATATCTCGAGTGAACATGGTAGGAGGCAGTCTTATATTTTCCCTTGTATTTTCCATTTGACAATCTACATCCTATGTTCCAGCTTGACATTGAATTTTGTATTTTTAAGGTTATAGTTGGTGCTCATGCTGTCATGGCCAATGGTGGTGTTATAGCACCTGTTGGGTTGAATATGGTTGCACTTGCAGCCCAAAGGCATGCCGTCCCTTTTGTTGTACTTGCTGGCAGTCACAAGGTTACATAACACAAAACTTGTAGTACTTTTTATCATTTGAAAATCCTTCGTTTTATTTTCATTTTTGGGGTTAAAAATAACTTGGTCTAATAACAATCCACCTATGGGGTAGCAAGTAAAGAGCAGCTTTGAAAGAGTTGAGTACAAGGAATCATTTTAAGTCAAATATTTGGGGATGAAATAGCTATCCGATCTAAGAATTGAGTCTCCTTTAGCTGTATAATAATTAAGTCAGATGGTAGATAGATAGCATTACTCTCAAGTATTATTCAAGTTTATGCTGGCTGCTAGTGTTTTATTAGCTTTGTTTTTGCATGATTAGACAAAGAATGCTAGAATGGGGATCTGGTCTCATGGGATTCTCAACCAGAGTAGGTCTTAGCCAGATTGAAGTGAGAGTTATACTATCTGCTTGTAGCTTATTTTCCTGGATTCCACTCTTAACACTTTCCCTATCCAAATTGTCTGTTTGCCTTACAGTTGTGCCCTCTGTATCCACACAACCCTGAAGTCTTGCTAAATGAGTTAAGATCTCCTTCTGAGCTGCTGGATTTTGGAGAATTCTCAGATTGCATGGACTTTCGAAGTGGCACTGGTTCCCCACTTCTGCATGTTGTCAATCCTACATTTGATTTTGTGCCACCAAAGCTTGTTAGTCTATTTATCACTGATACGTAAGTACTGTATGGATTTAGATTCATTGAAGATAGGTTTCACCTATTGCATTTCTATTCAATTAAGGGAAAGAAAATGAAAATGGACATGTAAGATTATGATTAGATTCTGCCATCATAGCTTATATCTAGCCCCAACTCTAAAACCATCAATTTCAGATCAGTATTTTGAACTTTTTCAGTTTTATATATCTTGATTTCCTGGATAAGTGTATCACTGACAATCTCTCTTCTTTGCAGTGGAGGCCATACTCCATCATACATGTATCGGCTCATCGCAGATTATTACTCTGCTGATGATTTGGTGGTCCAACGAAGACCTGCTACAGGGAGTTGAGTTTAGCTCATGCCTTTATATCATATATTGGGTAAGTATATAGTTCAGTAATTATTCACCCAGCTGGGCACTGGGGTTGTCGTCTGACAACTCAGGGCTTGTAACTGTCATTAATTAACCATAAGTCTGTTTGGGAAAAACATATACTAGAGTAAAGTTAATTTCCTTTTTAATAGAGGATCTGTATTCTTGTTGCAAACATTCTTGGTGCCAGTACAAGCTCATTTCAGTTTAGGGTTGTCAATGTAATGTATGATATAGCCCATGTATGAACGTTTTTTATCCATATTGGAAGAAGTAGGTTTCAACAAAATATTAAAATTTGTTACAGGAAGAGCCTTGTTTATTGTACTTTTATCGTCTTTCAGAAAATTGCAACAAATATGTTGCGAAGAACTTGAACTAAAAGAAAACAATATCTGAATATGGTGCCTCTTGATGTTTATGCATTACAATTTTCGGGGTTGAAGTGAGGTGGGATTTAGGGATTTTATGTGACTTCAATGTTGTAATTTTGATCAGATATTCAGTTGGTATGCTTCGGAGAATATTTTGTCATGTATTGGTTACATTCATCGTTGTCCGTGCAAGTATTGCAAACTTCATTAGTAAATGGAACTGACAATTTTTCTACACTCAACTGTTAGGGAGTACAGAAAGCTATAATGGTAATGATTGGATGAAGAGATGATGAAATCAATTGTTAGTCTTATGGAACCATGAAGACTGTTGTTACTGCTGGTATGAGTGTCATGAAGAGCGGAGTATTTTGAGCTGTGAACCTTGGATGGTACTGATAGAAGAAGCCAAGAGCGCCAATTTTGTGTATGTGGCCAGTTAGGAAGTAGAGTTATATTTTTCGAAACACAGAGTGAATAGAATGTGTTTTTTGTGATATTGTAAGGACAATGCGGAAAGGGATTGTATTCCAGTTTCATAGCGGGATGTTGGATACTAAAATGTTGTGTTTCATGTTGCTGATCTTATTGCAGATTGTTGCTGGTCCTCTTCTTTCTGTTAATGGATGCGTGGAATTTTAGTAGAAATACCGTTGGGTACTTGGCTTTTTGCTGTGGAAACCATTTTCAGGTTTCCAACTATCTGAGGATTGTATTTTGTTTGCACCCTGGGTATTTGATCTTTTTGTGAAACCTCATTATAATGCAAAGACAGACTAGCAAGTTTCTCTTACTTGTCATGTTTGCATAAATCCCCATCTCCAGCATGCTGACTTGCTGAGGTTAGGATCACAAGAGTAATCGGACTTTGATACATACTTGTTACTCTTGGATATGATAATGGAAATAAAGTTACTTATTTACTGCAATTTCAGCGTTTCCGTCGCTTCCTAATTCTCTTCATATACTTCACCATTTCAAACTAACTGCAGCATACATCTTTCTGTGATTATTGACGCAAGTCATTTTTTAGAAACCCATATGATCTTTCATGTAATTTGTTAAAACAATACATAATTTCTGTATAAAATTTCTACACCCAGGAGTGTTTGGAAGTTTTGCATCGACATGGGAAAAGGACGCAACAAAACCACACCTTGGGTAACGTTGTTGCTAAATTTACAGCCATAAAAGTAGTGCCATACACCCTTTCACAGGAGAGAGACTATCCATCTGCATTGTTCTTAGGTTCAGGTTTTAGAAGCAAAACAAAACCACATCAATAAATCAGTAATGATGCACAAGGGCCAATCCATTGCAAGAAGATTTCGCACACAATTCATTCTCATTTATCCCATCTTGGCAATGACCTTTTCAACATTAGGAAAGACATACAAGCAGCATCTTCTAAACTGGAAATTAATACAACCCATGAAATAAATACAACAACCAAATTTACTATTGTATATAGTTTACCAAAAAGAAAAAAACAATTACCATTGTACACATGGAATCCAAGACATCATTGTTGCTCCATATCAAACCAGAAAACGAGAGACGTCCGAGCATAAATGACTCGTACTCGCTGCAATGTCAGGTCTCCACTAGTTGAAACAGCCTTGGCACCTCCTTCAATTCGAGTCCGAGAAACAGAAACACCATCCTTATAACACTTCACCGAAGAAGACAACACAGTTTGCGCACTTGCTGTACTCACAATGGGGACCGAAAGGAAGTCCAGGGGATTCGTCTCGCACTGAAGCACGCACCCATCTATTGTGAGTCTTCCACTTCTATGAAGCAAGCAAGAACCCAGCTCTGCCTTCACAGTTAAGTTTGCCAATTTGCAGGTGGACAGGAACTCCAATGCACTGCTCAACAAAATGAACAGTGCACACCAAAAGTATTTTGTAAGAAGAGAAGTAATAAGAAAGAATAATGATTTCCAGGATCACTTCCAGACTGCTATTGGCAACAAAATTTAACACCCGATGGTCCATATTTGCTTTACCAAAAGAAGAAGAAGAAGTCCTTTGTGTGACAAAGTGGCATATACATGGTATCCATATAAATAGCATCTAAGAGGACTTGTTTGTGAGCTCACCGCCAAATACCCACAACCCCCCCCCCCCCCCCCCCCCCCCCCCCCCCCCCCCCCCCCCCGGGGGAATCTCAAGGAAAGAATATAAAAAGCAGAATAACTATAATCTTGACATGGTTCTTTGATCTTAAATATTCAGCTTTTCAAAGAAATCTGTGTATTGGAGAAAGTGAAGGATATGGAACCAGTTGCTATATTTTGCTGCTAAAACATAACAGCGTGGAAATTGATCCTGGTGATTGGACATTTGAGAGAAATGCCAAACCGATCACACCACGAGTGATAAAGTAGAGCATAAGTTAAAACTTTGCAAACCTGTCTGCACCGCGAGAACAAATGAGGGTTGTCTCATCCGGTAGCTCACCTCCACCAATCTGAACAAAGTAAATTGCGATAGAAAATGGAGAACAAAATGACCTAACGCTTAACTGTTAAATTTAAGATAAAGTAAAGTGACACCGCTACCATGCAAAGGTAGACAACCTAACTTGTATCACGCTAGTCTGCTATAACTTCACTAAAACCTAAACAAAAAGTGCCATAACTTCACAAAAGAACACATGTTCTACTGGTAGTATGACACGTAAAGGAACATAGGTAGCAGAAAGTAGGACACAAAGTACCACTCACTGAGAAAGGAACAGTACGCGTGAAACAAGGTGTTACTCTCCAAGTAGAAAGGATTAGATAAACTCTAAAACAAGCAGACAAAAACATTCTTGTATTGGAGGGGGAACAGCGTCACTTAAACCTTGTTCAACTATTTTGGGTTAAAACATTAAAAATCTCTCAAGCACAAGTGTACTTGATTATCAAATTCCTTAACATGTTTATAAAACTTCCTCTTATGAAGGCTTTGACCAATGAATACAGGAGGAACCATTAAACCAAGAAGAGTTGGACTGTCTTAGAGCCTTTCTGGAATGCTAAAATTGACTAAACAAGTCCCTCACAAGATTTTAAATTGTTTGCTGATTCTTTAGCATACAAAGGTAATCTCCCATATTTAGAGGTGCATACATGCAAGCAAAAACTGTCTTAATACTTTGAGACATACCAGGCAAAGCGGCTTTTTTATTTGAATATCAGAAGCAAGATGCCTTCCCCCTGCTGAAATTAGAATGGTGTCGCCAGGCCTGTAACAAAAAACATGTGATGAAAAACAAGAATGATTAGTTCTAATACTCCACTGAATGAGCTAAAGAGGAATACAGACAGATACAACTTTACAAACCTTGCGGCAGCAACCGCTGTCTCAATACTGGGGAAGACGCCAGGCTCCACTGGATCTTTAATTGATCGTTCAACTCGCAGCCACAAGCGAGGGTGACATGCCAAGAAAAGCCATCTGTGGCAAACCAGGGCGGTGTTATAGCGATCTGCAAACTCAATAGAAATATGAGACAGAAATAGAACAACTTTGTCATAAATGTGTGGGCTTTACAATATCTATCAATAGTTTGAAGCAACTGTAATATGACCACTTTATACAATCCTATCTCTCACTTGATTCCCATCAAACTATCCACAGAAACAACATAAACCTCCCAAATCATGTTTTCATTGGACCTAAAAGAAAAGCTTAAAAAATATAAAACAATTTGATATTTTTTCTAAGCAATCCCTTCTCCCATGAAAACTAGACTTAGCTCCACTGTCATGATTTTAACTGAAAATCATACATTTTTAGCACCCTGCTCTGCCTCAAATAAGTTCAACTCTCACACTCACACCATTTCAACACTGCACCTGACCTCCAATAAAGCCATTCCCTAATTCAACTTGACCTCATCAAGCAACTCATTTCATTTTAAAAATCTTGAGTTTGAAGAAAAAAGCTGCCGAAAGAGTTATTAATCTTCAACATTTTAAAAGTTCTTGTTATAAATTCCCTTTCAAAATCCCATTACATTTCCACAGTGTCAACAATATTTCTATGAGAACAGAACATCATCAGCTATAAAGTCTGTAACTTGAAGTATGAATTCTAACTGGAAGTATAAAGTCTGTAACTTGCCAAGAATATAAGCCCTCAAGTCCCATAAATCCTATTTCTTTATCAATTGCAGATTCACCACCAAAAAAAAAAAAAAAGGCACAAATCCCAGACCTAAAATCACTAAAGCCCAACAAAACAAAGCAATTGCACAATACCAGAAAATCAATGCAAAACCCTAATGCAAAAATCCAAATTGAGCCAAACCCTTATGAATTACATTAACTATTGAATTTTTGGCATTATATAATCATAAAAAAAATGGATAAACAGGAAAGAGAGGTACCTGGGATAGGAGAGAGGAAGCTAAAGATGTGCATAAGGCAGCCATCATCAAGATTGTTTATAAGACAAGCCAAAGAAGAAGATGACTTTGATGAGCTGAATCTCTTTGGAACACTTCTCTTCCACTTTGGTTGCTTCAGCTCTTCTCCCACCTCCATAGCTTCTCTCTCTCTCTCCCCTCTGCTGCAAATTAGATCTGTTTGGAACATTGAGATGTTTGACTAGGACTAACCGACTTGCTCACACCCCACGCTTGCCTTTTTAGACAAAAGTACTAAAATGTGCCTGCAGTCTAAGGGTTTCTTTTTTATTTTACTCTATTTTATTTTATTTTTACATTTTTGTGTGGCAAGTTGGCAACATCTCTTCAATAGGATTGAGACCAAAAAATGAAAAGAACGATTGATTTGCTGAAATCACAAATTTAGTCTCTCTGGCAAATTTGAAGTTAGAACAGAAAAAAGGAGAAAAAAAAGGTCTTGTTGTGATAGAAAAAAAAATCAATATGCTAGAGCGTGTTTTAAAACGAAAATGAACAAGTGAGAAAACTTAATTAGGAATCAGCATGAAGTGAAGATTATTACTCGAGGAAACTATAACTTGAATAAGAGAGAATGTCGTAAAGACAAATTTTATTTTTAAATTTTATCTCATTTGAAATTTCTAGTTTTTGTTTGTTTTGAGCTTATTTTAGAATGATTGTTGTATTTACTTGATGTACTAATGAATTTTTTTTTCTTTAAAGATTCGTCATTTGTTATATTGCATTAATAAATAAGTTATTCTTTAAAGAAATTAAAAAAGAAAAAGAAAAAAAAAGTATAAAGGTCTTCACCTTTTTGCAAGAATAAAAGTCTTCACCTTTGTTCTTATAATATTTTTCATAATATTTAAATTTGTATAGTAGTGGAGAATCAGAAAAAGCAGATTTTTGCAACCCGATTGATGCCATATATTTTTTTTCCATATATAAAAAATTAAAAATTAAAGCCTTTACAACAAACACAAAAGACGTCAAAATGATAAAGCTTGAAGAGGAAGGCCAATCCTTAGCTCAGGAAAGTCACCACCAACCGATCAACACCATGTTAACAGTATTTACTATTAAGTTTTCTTTTTTTTTCAAAATTATTTTTTCTTACGAGAAAATTGATAAATGTGACAACATTACAGACTTATATTTTGTTACATTTGTTTAAATTTAAAACACAAAACAAGTGGGGTAATAGGGTATTTTAGGTATTGTGCAAAACAAGGGCAGAAAAACTACACTAGGCTTCATTAGCTCAGAAATTTGTGCAGAGAGAGAGAGAGAGGCGCCAATTGATCTTTGAGTTGCAGAGAGCAGTGTTTGATGGGTGTGGTTAATCTCTACCACGCTTCCTCACTTCACTTCACTAATCCCACTTCCCCAACACCCAGTTCTAAAAGGAATACTAGACCCACCTCTGTTGTAGCCATGTCCACCATCCCTGTGCAGCAGCAGCCGCCACTAGTCAATGACGGTCAACACCGCTTGACTGGCGACTCTTTCATTCGACCCCATTTGAGAACCTTGTCTCCTTATCAACCCATTTTGCCGTTTGAGGTGTTCATATTCAAAACCCCATTTTGCTTTTTACACTTTTTGTGTGCATGTTTCTTAGAATGCTTGAGTTTTCTTTGTGGGATTTTCTTGTGTATCAATTGAACTGGAGAAAACGGTGAATGTGTTATGCTATACTTGTATGGTTTCTTTTTGTTTCCAATGATTTTGGTTGCTTTGTAATATAATGATTAGTTTGAATGGTGCCATTGATTTCTTTCAAATGTTTCTTGTTTGTGCTCAGTTTTGGTTTCTTGTCCAGTTCAGTTAGCAAGTTTGTCTCCAAACCAGTGAACTTGTTTCATTTTCTACAGGTGTTGTCAGCCCGACTTGGAAGGAGGCCTGAAGAGATCATCAAATTAGATGCAAATGAGAACCCTTATGGTCCTCCTCCGGAGGTAAAGTCATATATAGCAGTGTGCTTCCTCTTTTTGCAGATAATTGTTGCTAAATATGATGTTATGGTTCCTACGGAGTTATTTAGTTCTTTCGTTCCAAGTTGTTCTGAGTAGGAACCATTCAGATCTTTTGTACTTCTTTATGTAGTGAGTGCAACTTTATATTGCTTGCAGGTTTCTGAAGCTTTGGGTGCATTGAAATTCCCATATATTTATCCGGACCCTGAAACCCGTCGCTTACGTGCTGCCCTTGCAAAGGATTCAGGCCTTAATGTTGAATATCTTCTTGTAGGATGTGGTGCGGATGAACTCATTGATTTGATCATGAGGTTAGAAATGGAGTTTTATGTGTTCTTCTACCACTCTAAGTCTAAACTATTCATGCATATATAAGTCTCTGATTCTCTATTTCCTTTGCGGAAGATGTGTGCTTGATCCTGGTGACAAGATTGTGGACTGCCCTCCAACATTCACAATGTATGAATTTGATGCTGCAGTCAATGGGGCATCCGTCATTAAAGGTAAAGACAAGCTTATTTCTGTTGGCTACTTGTACTTAGTTGTAAAATTCTTTGTTCTCATCTTCCCCTTATGAAGAGAAAAGAGAGCTTTTGTACTCCGATTCACATTTTGTGTGCATAATTCTACGTGTTTCATTATAACTATGCAGTGCCGAGGAAGTCAAACTTTAGCTTGAATGTAGAGGACATCTCAGATGTAGTTAAACAAGAAAAACCTAAATGCATATTCCTAACTTCTCCGAACAATCCAGATGGGAGGTAATTACAAATTATTTCTGTGCATATTGTTTTAAGCTTATGCTAGAAGGTTGAAATCGGGTCCTATGCGCTTTTTTATATTATATGGTCTGAACTATCCAAATTTCCTTCAGTGCAGTTTTTTATATGATAGTGGTACGAGGTTGAGGCATCATCTGCATTGATATCATATAGTCCAGTAATGAACTGTCTAGGCACCTGACTCAATGTGTAAAGCTGCCTGTGAAAGTGTGTGTTACCTTTTCACTGGCCTGCAGCTTTAAGTTTGCAGGGAGGATATTAGGGAAGGTAATATAAATTGGGTGGTTCCAGGGGGTTTGCTTCCGGCTCTTATGAAGCCATGAGCTTTCTCAGAAGGTTTAGAAGGAAGAGGTTTTGGCACTAGCAGATTTTTGAAATTAGTGGTTTCTTGAACACTATGCTGGAAAGAGAGTGAAGGGACTTTAGGAGAAAGTTCCAGTCTTCTATTTAGTATGTCATGAATTTCGGGATGTTTCCTCTACAGCTTTTTTAACTGTGGCTGAGGGGTTAGTGTTTTTTATTTATTTTTCTCTCTCTTTCTCTCTCTCTAGGAAATTTTGCTTCAATTTGGGATTTCCACAGGTTTACTGTTTGTGATATATGAAAGTTTCCATCATTTTATCTTTTGTTGTGTACGTCTTCTTAACTAGGTTTTTACTGGATAGTTTTTGGGTTGACTTTGATAGTCTTCAATTTTTTTTTCCTTGCAAAAGAATTAACAAACAGGCCTGGCCTGATTCCTGAGTGAAATCTATTATCGAGTATATTGAGATCGACTTTTTTCCTGGTCAAGTCTTAAGACAACTTGGTTATAACATATAACCAAAGCTTGGGTAGCAAACTTGCCTGCTGGATAGTTTTTGGGTCGACTTTGATAGTCTTCATTTTTTTTTTCCTTACAAAACAATTAACAAACAGGCCTTGCCTGATTCGTGAGTGAAATATATTATCGAGTATATTGAGATCGACTTTTTTCCTGATCAAGTCTTAAGACAACTTGGTTATAACTTATAACCAAAGCTTGAGTAGCAAACTTACCTGCTGGTTATCCACATCTTTAAGCCTGGGTTATAGCCTGAATGACTTGTTCTTTAATAGGAGGCATTATTGGTCTATCAATCCTACTGGTGCAACTAGGAAAATTGCCTATTTGTGTGAACGAAAGAAAAAGGGAAACTAACAGGGTGAAGGTGTTGAACTTGAATTTGAGGTTAGTATCATGCGAAGTAAGCAATGTTAGACATTCAAATTAGAGATAGAACTGGATTGCTTTTTCATTAGTGGAAAATTTGATATAGTAACTAATGTGTTATTGTTTGGCACAGTGAATTGCGTCCTCTGTTTTAAAACTACTTTGATTGAGCATGGTTTTTGCTGACTTAATGAGTCCATAGACTGTTAAGAATCTCAAAAGTTAACATGCTTGCTTTCTAGAATGTTCTACCCTATGTTTATATGTTACTTTTTCGGTACAGTATAATCAGCGACGACATTCTCTTAAAAATCCTTGAGCTTCCTATATTGGTTGTTCTGGATGAAGCATATATTGAGTTTTCTGGACTTGAATCAAGGATGCAATGGGTGAAGAAACATGAGAATCTAATTGTTCTTCGAACATTTAGCAAACGAGCTGGTATGCTTAAATTTCTCGTTTTGTTTTTGATGACTTATTTTTGTGTTGCCTTGTATAATTTCCAGCTTCATAGTGTTGACCCTGTTATTTTGTTTTTGATGAGAAAGAATGTACGGTTGATTTATTGTCTTTCGAGTCGAAGTTGAAAAACTTTTATGTTCATTCTTTCTTTTTGAGCCTTGTTCTGAAGCGGACATCCATGAAGCTGAAAAATATGAACCAAACAACGTGTTAGCTGTTGGTTGATTTAAAAAAAAAATTCAACGCGTCAACTTAATTTCCAATGCTCATGCCTCACCCACAATCATCTTCTCTGTTACTCGTGAAGGATTTCAGAGCAACAAAAAACCAGACTCATCTCAAATGGTCTTTAGTTCCTCCAAATAAGTCCCTCCTACCATTGTGTTTCCATGGTCACATTTCACGATGAAGCTCAGTGCAGAAGAGAGTTTTTTTTTTTTCCCTTCTTCTTTTCTTTCTTTTTCTATGGGTTGGTAATTAAGGACTTTTATTTTATTTTATTTTTTTGCTTTTTGCCTTAATTTCTCTGTGCTCTATCTTTCTTTCTTTTTTCTTTTTGGTCGTATCGTCCTCTACTCTGTTAATTGGAAATTCATATTTGTAGCCTATGACTGACACGTAATTTTGTCCACATTTTTTCGATTTTGGGGACGTCTGTTTCAGAACGGGGCGCATATATATGTATATATGAAGATAATATTCAGTATTTGTAGTCTCACTTGTATGTAAAAAGATATTATCTTTTGGTAATGGGCAAATGCTGTAGGCTTAGCCGGACTCCGGGTGGGATACGGAGCCTTTCCCTTGACAATCATTGAATATCTCTGGAGAGCAAAGCAACCATATAATGTGTCCGTTGCTGCTGAAGTTTCTGCCTGTGCAGCATTGCAGAATCCTACCTACCTTGAGGTTATACTTCTCTTGATTTTTCCATTCCTAAGAAACTTAAGTAATGGAGATATTATTTGAGTATACTCTAGCAGGTTTTTGTACCTGTTCTCCATATCTAATATGCATTGCAAAAATACCAGAACGTGAAAAATGCTTTACTGCAAGAAAGGGAGAGGCTTTATCACCTTCTCAAGGAGCTGCCATTTCTCAAGCCTTATCCTAGCTATTCCAATTTCATTCTTTGTGAGGTCACATCCGGAATGGATGCTAAGAAACTCAAGGTATTTCCCTTCTTATTATTTTCCATCGTCTTAGTAAATTTGTGGTTTGGCTTCCTGTTTATTGCTATCCTCCAGTTCATGGTGTGTTAGGGCTTTACTAGTTAAGTAAGAAGAGAGACAAGAGTAGAAAGGAATTCAAGCTTATGTGGACACCTGCACAAATATAGAACTAAGTTGCATTGATAACCTTCCACTTACGACAACCAATTTACCTGCATCTGATAAGTTTTCTCGATGTTCTGTTCAGTTTTATATTGCATGGTCTTTATATTGTGTAAGCCCCCCTTAGGATCGTTGTGTTTTACTACTTAAGCAAAATCAGAATAATAGATGAACTGAAAACAGAAACAAAACACAGCAGTTTTATAGTGGTTCAGCCAAAACTTTAGCCTATGTCCACTTCGTGATCTCTCTTGAGAGATTCACTAGCACTATGAAGAATTTAGGTGTTTACAAGTACTTATTGCAGATCCCTCAAACTCCTCAGACTAGTTCTTATTTCTCTATCACCTTGACTCTCAGTTTTCTGCGCTCTCTGTCTTAATTCCAGAAAACCCACTGCAGCTCCTATTTATAGGACATAAAAGCTGCTGATACAACATGGGATTAGGATTCTAATCCTAATAGACTAAGCCTTTCTAAGCCTATAATACAAATCCTAATAGAACTTGAAAGACTAACTTTCCTAGAACTTTTAGAAAAGCTGTGCGCAAACCTCTTTACTTCCTAGACTTGGATTTGAATTCTGCATTCTAACTTTTCCAGATTGTATCAATGAGCCAAAAACACAACACTTTATAATTGTATGGACCTATTATGTCAATGGCATTGTTGCATACAGTGCTCTTCTAGCCTTAGAAGAAGTCGTGTCACCATTACAGCCATGCTATAGAAAGAACATTGAAAAGAAAGCTTTAGGAATCAAGGTCAAAGAAAACTTGGAACATTCATGGCATTAGTAGCCTATGTTGGGAGTTCATGCTCTTGTTGATTTAGATCTGCAGAGCCAAAAGTTATCTAATTTATAGTTGAATATGTGAAGCTTCATTTATTAGGATCTATGATGCACGGAAACGCGAAATTGGCCGCGTATCCCGTATCGAAACGGGAAACGGGTATGAAACGTCTCGGAAACGCGTATCCTGATTTGGAAACGGTTTGGATACGTCCGTATCCAATGCGGAAACGCCAGAATGTAAATAAATCGGAAACGCGAGGGTAATACTGACTTTTTACTCTGCAAAAATTGGAAAAAAAAAAAAAAAAGAGTCCTAAACTCAGATCGAGAGAGAGAGCTAATCTCAGATCAAGAGAGAGAGTTACAATCTCAGACCCAGATCGAGAGAGATACCTAATCTCAGCCGCCCCATTCCCATTCACGTACTTCACCAAGCTCCCATTCTCACTCTCCACCACCCTCACGCTTCCATTCAAGTACTTGTTCGCGCCATTCGAACTATATCCACTACCACTTACGCCATTGCAATAAAGGTCGGTGAGCTTTGCTGCAACCCTAACCCGCAATTTTCATGGCCGGGGAGGGAGAGAGAGAGAGAGAGAGAGAGAGAGATTGGGGAAGATGAAGAGGGAAGTGAAGAAGAAGAAAGAAAGTCTGTGTTCTTGAGAGAGAAATAGTTTATTTTTGTGAAGAAAAACGGAAATAAAAAAAAGGGAGGGAAAGGGGTGGAGGTGGGGAGGACACGTGGCGAGTGAATGGATGAGCGTTTTGACTTTTGACTAGTAGTGGAGCTGTGCTAATAGTGGTTCAGTTAACAGCATATGTGTCAATTTACTCAAGTATGTTTGATTGTGATAAACTAGTACTTTGTTCATGTTTCATTTTTTTTTCTCTAATTATATATATATATATATATATGATTGGCGTTTCCTTCACGTATCCGTATCCAATTACATTTAAGATTTGCCGTTTCCACGTATCCGATCGTATCGTATCCGAGTACACGTACCCATATCGGTGCTTCTTAGATTAGGATTATATGATACAGTTGTTAGTTACGGAAACGACGCTTCTGTCCAAAACCCTACAATTTTTTATCCTCAAATGGATGAACCCATGAAAGCCATGGTTGCTAGCTGAATTATGACAAAACTGCTTATTTAGTTTTCTCCATTCCCATATACTAAGTTTGACACCGTAAGTTAAATTTTTTTTTTTCTCCACCTGTTATTCACCTGAAACTTCTGTAATGTTGAAGTCATGCCTCAGTGTTCCTTTTGAAAATTCTATAGTGACCTCCTCCTTTTGAAACAGGAGGACCTTGCAAAAATGGGTGTGATGATTCGTCATTACAACAACAAAGAGTTGAGCGGTTATGTTCGCGTATCAGTTGGGAAGCCTGAACACACAGATGCCTTGATTGATTGCCTCAGACGCTTATCTTAATCCAGCACTTCCTTGTGAAGAACTTTTGTGAAGAACTGATTCAAATAAAGGTTCACGCATCTCAAATTGATACATGTGGAAGAGGCTTAATTGTAACCATTTAAGCAGTTGATTGTAGAGAATAGAGATGTCTTTAACAAAGATAATGAAGCATAGTTTTACCATGTCTTGCATGAACCCCCTATATAGCACTTGCGTCTTGTCATCCTGTGTTTAATGGAAGACAATTTATCAATCAAGTTAGCAAATCAAGACAGCTTTTGGCATCCATTGTGGAGTGTTGTAGTAGTGAAGTGGTTACCCATTAAACTGACGTCTGTACAAGATGCAAGAAATGGACTACATACATTGTGCAAGACATCAAATCCTGAAGATCTTTGGTGTTCTTATTTACTCCGTAAGAGATGCATGGTTGGTGGTGAGACCGTGAAAAGTGAGGTAGGGTTGCTTTTCGTTATGATGTACCATAACCTCTCCACTAGATAGAGAGGTTGAGGCATCAGCCTCACCATTTCACACGTCAATCAAATCTTCACAACCAGATCAATACAAAGCAAGAAGTTGCTTTCAAGATAAACTTTATTTATATTAAAAATACATTGAGCGGTGCATAAAGCATACGAAGTAAAAGTAAATTTAAAAATCTCAATAGAGCTTAAAAATAGAGTTCTTCACTTCTACTCAACTTAAAAGTATTAAAACAGACAAGGGTGAGAGGAGACGGGCAGTCCTAAAAGCAAAAGTTTAACTTTAAACGTTTAAATAGAAAACGAAAGTTCTCCATGGATCATGAACAGCTGCCAATTTAATTGGTAGGAAGCTTGCTCTCGATCATGATAGCTGGTCGTGTACGTACTTCATGCCTACTTTGCTCTCGATCAGAATTGGCCCCTTCTCGTTCTACATCAAAAATATACGTACAGTGATATATCGACACACGTGCAACTACATATCATTTTCTATTGCACTGCTCATATAAGTTGCGAGTTTGAAGCAATACCTTACCAGCAAAAAATTGGTGACCAATATATTATATATACCACCATCGTCAATGCTTTTTCCTTTTAACAAATTTTGGATCGAGATGTGGTGGAACATTGCATAAAGGCCTCCCGAAAATCTTCCATGTCGTCATCGAATACAAGTTGGTATCCAATTTTGTGCACCGTTAAGTCTGGGGTAATTTCATGACAATCCAGCTCCATGGAGTCATTCAGTGTATAATTTGGAAATGAACCACGCGATGTATATGATATCCAAATATGCTGCTTCAACTGTTTAAATTGTTCAATCGCAGATTCTTTGACGTGATGAGTTTTTTCGTCGCACAAACCTGTGTTGGCTCGTAAACTATATTTCATATCCAAATTAACGAGGGGGAGAGTGCGAGGCCCGTGGATTGTATAAGCAATACAAACTGCAAGTCCCTTCCAGTTTTTCTTAAAATCTGAAGCACTAATGTCACGGCTAAACCACTCTGGAAATTTGCATTGTGGAAAACAATTTGTATAAAAGATATGAACACCAGAATATTCCTGTCAAGAAATAATTATGTTATTTTAAGAAAAGTGAAAATGAAGCATATCAATGAAATGAGATTTTTGTTTCTGTATTTGAGAGAGAGAGAGAGAGAGAGAGAGAGAGACCTGAAGGATTTCTCCAAACGTAGAGGCAACTCGGGGATGATAATCGAGGTTACCTTCAATAATGTAACTTTTGCCTCCAAAAATGAGTAGAGACTGTATATGAAAAAAGGGAAAATGTCCATTTACCCAAATTTGAATAGCATTAATCTGATTTACCTAAATAAGACTGTACACTTACCTAACAAATTACATATTTTTTGCCCTAATACTTCGTTAAGTATTTTTTTATTTGTTTTTATTTATTTTTGAGACAATTTTGCTCTCCTTCCTTTTTCCCTCCCTTTTTCACTTAGAGAGAGAGAGAGAGAAGTCATCGGAGACTTCACCGATCGCCGGACTCCAGACTCCCGTCATTGGTCACCGAACCCCTAGTCACCGGTCGCTGGAGATCTCCTAGGTCACCACAGAATATTATTGCCCCACAATAAGACCTAATAAAAGTTTATTGCCTCCCAATAAAATGTTTATTACCCCTCAATAAAAAATTTATTGCCCCCCAATAAAATGCTTATTACCACCCAATAAAAAGTTTATTACCCCCCAATAAATACTATATTGCCCCCCAATAAAATGCTTATTACCACCCAATAAAAGGTTTATTGCCCCACATTAATTTTGTAAAATTACAGTGATTAATGTCCATTCTAGTAAACACTGAACCATACACCACCCGTACGATAATCATTTGCTTATACATTTATACCAATTGAAATCATAATTGCCAAGTCAATTTTGAAAAAGTTTGTTGGACAAGTCAAAAAATTATGAAACCAAGCATATAACTAGTAGAGAAACATAACACCATATATTCTCAATTTTAAATTTACCTAAAAGGATTATTAGAAACTGAGGAATGAGGGATCTCTTTTGAAAAATGGAATGTGTTTGAGCCCAAAAAGTATTTTGGCCAGACCTTTAGAGTGGCAGACAGTGTGGGCTGATGTAGCAACCTATATAGGAAACAAGTAGTAGGCCCAGCGAAGGAATCTGGGTGGAGCCCCCGCGAAGCCCCACAGAGGCCCAGTGGAGCCCGCTATCGGGAATCCACATGGAGTAATCATTATATTCTTCACCCATGTGGAAGTCAGAAAGTGCCGTACAGCTTAGCTCGCGGTGGAAGATGGATGCTAGGCGTGCTATGGGATCTGATCACTTTTGCAGAGAATCAGGAATATAGCATCATAACTATATTAGTGCGCCATTAATGTAATACGCTTGCAGGGATTCAATTAAACAACCATATCCCCACTGCCCGCGGCCAGCGAGGAGTCAGTTTTGCTCCTATTTTAGCTATATCCAGATTAATTAACAATTTATCTACGATATTCATTGTGATTCCCAAGATAATGCTCTTGCAGATCATATACCCTTGGTCGAGAATAGAATATTCTACACTTTTCTGAGGACTGAGAATTCACAGAATAGTCTATATCCAAGGCTAGCACGAGGAAAGAAGGACGACCAATTCATCAACTAATCTCTACGATTACCCAAGCCTCTCTGGAGCAAACACCCATTCTTCTTTTACAGGTGACCACACTCTAGTCCCAGTCTCCACAGGAGCCGACTGTTAGTGCCACCGAACCCGCTGTCAACGTACATCTGTCCTAGCCTCCTCGAGAGCCAACAGTAGTGCCGCGACCACAATGGTTACAGATCCAGCCAAGTAAGGGTAACGCCCTCGCAACCCAGCCAAGCTAAAGTCACGCTTTAGCAAGATCCTAACACTTCCTGGTGATTTTCGCTCTGCTCAATCTGCAATATTAAGTATCGATTGTGTGTGATTAAAAGAAACACCAGCAAAGTTCTTACCACGAGGCAGAAAGAATCCCACGACGAGGTTGGTGCTCTCCTCATTTACAATCGCTCGACAGAAGTCAGGTCAAGAGACATTCCCGACGACTGCACCTGAAAGGTGCTGGCATGCCCACGCAAGAAAAGAGACTGTTGACTAGCTGTGACAAAACTGGAGCCAAACATTTTGGCACGCCCAGTGGGACCTAACAAGCGTTTAACATTTTGCCAGCAGCCATTGGGAAGTCAGGCGCTAACCCGTATCAAAAGGGTTACGCCAACTGCTCAATACACAAGACCTCTAGATACAGATCGCACTCGCGTGCGGACTGTCGTGGTCTTTCTGAAGAGGTAGTAAACCAAAGATTTTCTCTGAATTCACCATCGACCAAGATGGCAACTAAACAAGGAGGAAGTCAACAGCTCGCCATTAAAGGCGAGAGAACTCCGGTCTCCCAGCCTAATGAGGTTAACGACACGTCTAAGGTCACTCAAGTAGCCGCGAGCGCAGCTACGACTGACGATGATGCGCTCATTCTCATACCAGAGAATGCAACCTTAGAAGAGCGGCTCAATATTCTTCAACAGAATTCGGTCGCATACCATCACAAGATGGTGAGAGCCTTTGAAGAGGATCGCCGGTAGCTTGATGAGTTCACAATCTTAGAAAAAAAGCTTGAACTTACATCCCAGATGACAACAAGGCGAGTGGATAGCATGAACAAAAAAATGCAGAACAACCATGAAGAGCTGCTGACAGCAAGCAAGCACATCACCATAGATATTGCGGCTATCAGAAACGAGGGATCTAACCTAGCAACCTAAGTCGCCATGTAAAAAATCGATCTGGATTAGGTCAAAGAGGTTTTATGCAAAGCCCTGGGAGACCCTAACATTGTTTTAGGCTCCCTAGGACATTCCTCCGCATCTGACAAATACGTGCCACCAAATATGAGTGAAAAGGTTGGCAGAGACAACGCAGCCTCACTTGGGTTAGTGACAAAGGCCACGATAGCCAAGTTCTCACCGAGTGTGGGAGCAGGACCTTCCTCCAATCCAGCTAGAGTTGTTCAATAAGATAGCGACGAGGTTGAAATCGTATTCGAAGAGAGCCTGGAAGCCTAGGAAGGAGTCGGCCAAGTGGGAAGTTCCGTGAAGGGCACTATGGCCGTAAAAGGTCAATCCGTGGTCAGATTCGAGTCCCAGTCGGCTCGAATAGGCGAGGAGGCGCCAAAAGGCTCTACTTCACAAGCGTCACCACTGAGGTTGACGCAACTTTTGCCTCGATCAGCTGGGGAAACAGAAGTTCATGCCCTACCTCCTCCTAACCCAAGATATATAAGAAGCGATGAAGTAGAAGCTATGATCAGGGCCGCGAACCAGCGACCTAATCTGGAAGAGGCCTATCAGGGGCCTTTCCCATCACATATTTTGCAGGCGCCTTATCCTAGAGGATACAAGGCCATTACGTTCTCTACTTTCTCAAGGGAGGAGGTCGAAGATGCAGCGGCCCATCTGGTTATGTTCCGAGTGCAGTGCGGCTAATACCACAATGATGACAACCTGAAATGCAATATCTTCACTACTTCTTTGTCGGGGTTGGCCTTTACCTGGTTCACTAAGCCGCAACCAGGATCAGTTTTGAGTTGGCTAGCGATGGAAAAGCTGTTCAAGGAGACTTTCGGAACTATTGAGTCGGAGGTAGATTTGGCCTCAGTCACTCAGATGGCCCAACAACCAACCGAATCCGCAGTCGCATATCTTCAGCGCTTCCAGATCGAGAAGGGGAAGTTAAATGTGATTCTCCCGGAGAAAGAGTTGGTGAAGTTGGCGATCAAGGGCTTAGAGCCTCACCAACGTAAGAAGTAACGTGGAAGTACGTTCAATTGCATAGGAGATTTGATCACGGAAGTTGGGAGCTTTGAGCATTTGCCCAGAAAAATAGAAGCCATGAAAAATTCCTCAAATGGAACATACTTTCCGGGGAAACAGAGAACTATGGCAACAGTGAACCACTACTCAGGAGCGAGGAATCCAACCTAGTACAGGCGGAGGAGTCCGAAGAGGATGAAGTAGCAGTGCTAGAGCTCACTGGGGAAAATGCATCAACGCTGAAACAGTTGAAACTGAGCAAAGAGCCGGGGAAACTCAAGTAGGTGGTGTTCACCAAGCCTGAATTCACGAGCTACACCTATGATGTGAATAAAGCTCTTGAGATCTTGGATGAGATGATTGTTTCCAAGATGGTGAAGACTGATTTTGGATCATTCCCCAAACTGGAGCAGTTAAGGGGGAAGAAATACTGTAAGCTCCACAACTTGTGAAATCATAACACAACCGACTGTGTGAGGCTGAAAGATCAGATCCAGATCTGGTTGAATAATGGGAGCTTGCAGGTTGAAGCGCCCCCAACAGCAGCAGCACTGGTAGATTTGGATCCTTTCCCAGAGACTGGAGTCAACATCGTTGATTTAGTTTGGGGCATAAAGGATCAACGGAGGTTGAGCCCAGATCGTGCCAATGAGGGTTTAGGAATGATGACGGAGCAATCCACGAAGCATAGACCAAGGCCGACCCCATCTGTCGTGCTTTGTTCACGATGCAAGGAGGAGTGTGATATCCAAGCTTTGCACGAAGAGGAGGTACAAACCATTCACTTTGGTTCTTTACCACCAATGAGGGTACTTGCATATTCTAAAAGCTTCCAGCCAGGTAGCCCAAGAAAGCTTGCTGGGTTAGGGACTTCTTCACCAAAGGAATCCAACCTGTTCAAGAAATTGAAGGTGGCGAGAGAAGAAGAGAGAGAAAGCGAGCAGTCGGATTCAGTGACTAGACCGTATATTCCGCCGGCGCTGACGTCCACTATTAAGGAAGGAAAGTGGTATACCTAGAGAAAGGGCAAGGCAATGGAAAGAAGAGTACCAGCGCCAAGTGGAGGCACTGGCCTCCAAAAAGCTAGTTCGGCCGTGAGATCCCCAACCGCGATCCGAAAAGCCACAGCGGACTCCAAGACCTAGCGCTGGTAAGAGAGACAAATAGGAGAAACCCCGAGTTCCCTTGAGGCAAAAATCGTCGTCGGTTCGTAAAATCAGCGTGTGGCGAAGGATCTCTCGCGAGGGAAAAGATGTCCAGCCTTCGATCTTTGATAGGCTGGGGGGGGAGGCAAGGACGATAAGCCAGCGATTGCATAATAGAGGCGTAGAAAGGTCTGAAGCATAGTGGTTGCAAAGCCTGAAGAAGCTTTATCAGTGAAGAAAGGGCCGTTGGAGAAGGAATATCCTGTCGCAGCAGATCCGCTGGGACATGCCCAAAAGGAAGGATCGCTGGTGGCTTACGTAGCAAGTAAGTTTGCAGAAGAAGCCGACTTGAGTTCCCCATCGGCGAAATCAGAAGAGGCGGACATGCCGGACGTTACATGTAACATGGTGTATGTCTTGTCGTCAAGATATGCCTTGCTGGTGGCAGCTCAAGAATCCCAGGCGGAAACAGGCGAATCGTTTGGCAAATCATCGCTCGAGATCACCTTAGTAGCAACGTCTCTCATGAAAAAACTCATACAAGGAATGTAGAGACAGCAGAGGCTGCAGTTACCGATGAGAGAAGCCAGGACATGGGTTTCAGCAAGCCAACACCAACAATGGCTTAACAAATGAGGCCATTATATATAACCGCTGATATGAATGGTACCAAAGTTGGCAAGATCATGGTGGATACCGGAGCTGCAGTAAACGTTTTGACTACCAGAACCATGCAATTTCTAGAGATTAAGAAAGAGAAGATCAAATCCACATCCCTGATGTTGAAAAACTTGCAGGGGCTGACACCAAAACATTAGGTCTGATCTTCCTACAGGTCAAGGTGGGTCCAGCAGAGGGGTTTTACACCTTTTTTGTCACAAAGTGTCAGGCAGCATACAGCACTATTCTAGGCCGTGACTGGATCCACCAGAGCTTTTGTGTCTCATCCAGCCTTCATCAGGATAGAGTCGTGGACAAAGCGGCAGTAGTCAAAGCAAATCCGAGACCTTTCTCAGTTTCCGCAGTCTACGTGGACGTTAGGTACTATTTAGAACCTATTTCTCCGCTGCAGGTTCGTGGGATCGACAATAAGGGCCGCCCCATAAGGGTGACGACCTCACAGCTGGCACAATAGGGGCTCGCGGTTGTAAAGGGCGACCTCGAAAGGCCCGGACAGGTAGTGCCAAATCTAAGCACTCATTAATGGATCACAACCTCTCGAAGGAAGAGATACAGGCCTTTCGTTCTTTATATGATAGATTATCTTCATATTTAGTCAAAACAGAGGCTTCTGCGCAAGTGGCGACATTGGAGTACATTGATGAGGATTTCTCTGATCATGAAAAGAGGAGGAGGCCATTTGGCTGGCTCTAGCTTCATTGGACGACCACTCCTCCAATAGTCAGGGACCCCACGAAAAAGGTGAACTTAGGAACTGAGACTGAACCAATGGAATTGGCAATCAACGCCAATTTATAGCTTGAAGAGAAACAAGGGCTGATCGACTTATTATAGGAGTATAAGGATTGTTTCACGGAAAAATATAAAGACATGCCAGGTTTATCTCCTGACTTGGTTTGCCATAAGCTGCCGACTATCCCAGATCAAAATCCTGTGGGACATGAATCTAGGTGGATGAATTTGGAAACTCAGGTTCTGGTCAAGGAAGAAGTCGAGAAGATGCATAAATCAGAAATCATAGGGTTGCTAAGTACAATAAGTGGCTATCTAATGTCATTCCAGTTCGAAAGAAGAATGGCAAAATAAGGGTGTGCGTCGATTACCGCGACCTCAACAATGCCACTCCCAAAGACGTCTACCCCATGGCGGTCGTGGATATGTTGGTAGATGTAGTAGCCGGTTATGAGCGGTTGTCCTTTATGGACTAAACCACCAGTTATCACTAGATTCTTATGGCAGAAGAAGATAGACACAAAACTGCATTCAGATGTCCAAGTTTCGCGGGAGTTTTCGAATACATAGTTATGCCCTTTAGTTTGAAAAATACGGGAGCAACATACCAGTGAGCAATGAACCTAATCTTCCATGATATCCTTGGAAAGATTTTAGAGGTTTATATTGATGATGTGGTGGTCAAATCAAAACAGTGGGGAAACCCATCGCAGATTTGCGGAAGGTTTTCGAGCGCGTGAGGGTCCACAAGTTAAAGATGAACCCGGTGAAATGTGTGTTCGGAGTTCAAGCAGGTGACTTCCTAGGGTTTATTGTGCATCAAAGGGGCATCAAAGTATCCGAGGATAAGGTTAAAGCGATGATCAACGCTTCACCTCCGAGGATGAAGAAGGAGCTGCAAAGGCTGTTAGGAAAGATCAATTTCTTGCGGCGGTTTATCTCACGCCCCGAATTTTAGAATAACAATTCAAAATCCGAGACATGAAAAATACCACATCACGAAATTATCATCCTGAAAATTTTTCTTTTCTTAACATACTCACCACACGAAATAAAATCAAACCGAATATATTCTCGGTTAATTATTACAACTCAATCCAAAATATAATGTAAAGCTCTAAATGAGCATACACACACCTCACAACTAAATAAATAACAAAACTGCTATAACACCTAAGCAGCTCGGTCACCTCCCTGGTTATCCTGACCTGCAGGAATATCCGCTACACCATTGAATAGTGTACCGGGATTGCAACAACACAAAACCCGGTAAGCTTATGAAAGCTTGTATGAGTAAAAGAATGAACTGTTGCTTAATTTAATCTCATTTATTTCCACACACAGCAACACTCAATTATTTCCACATATGCAATTAATAACAATCTCAATCAAACACCAATTCCATATATCAAGACAACCCAACTCACAACATTCCCCATAACTCTCATCATCGTATTTATAAAAATACGGTATTTGACAGACTAGAGCTCTAACTGAATCGTAGCCCGTCACCTGGCCTAGGTTATGGCATCCGACATATTTATCAATTATTGTATTTCATCAATATGTATACCTATATACATATTTAGAACGTCCAATAATTCCACATACTCAACCAATCGTATCCCATCATCCACACTAGGATTAGAGCGTCCGATTTCCCACACCAGTCATTACATCGACCCTAAACCCATAAATGAACACAACATATAACATCACATACTGAAATCAACCCAACCAAGATACATCATATTATTATGGAATTACACAATTGTAATATAATCAACTCACTCAATTCAACACAATCATATCATAAATCAACAATCCACACATTAATATATATTTCCACGTAAATATATATATACGCAATCATCCACTCAGGGATGACCACTAATACCATCTATAGTTCACACAAGAAAATTATGAAATTCATTTGTATAGTTAAAATTCATTTTACTTACCTATGGATCGTGGTGATTCAAGTCCATGAAATTTTAAAACAAATATTTAATCCGCAAATATATTTTCACACAATTACCAAAAATAAATAAATTAAAATGCTCGGTTCGTAATATGAACCACGTGAGTTTTACTTACCTCAAAACTCCCGCTGCGTCTTCAATATAATTATAAATTATAATTTATAATTAACGCCGAATAGCCCACGAAATTAAAATCCGTCAATCACCTAATCAAACGTGAATCGAATTTAGCCAACAAATTCAACTCATAATTTAACCACTAATTAACGGTCAGATTCTAATTTACATTAAAATCCGACGAGCGGTTTCTCACGAATCGCTCCCTTAATTACCGTTTTTCACATATACGAAGATCCAACGGTCGGATCTTCGCCCATGACCACACAAAGCCTCTGGGACAGTCATATGATCATCATAACAATTTTACAAGTTCATCCAACGGTCATAATTTCACAGATCAAAAATCTAACCACCGAAATCGATCGAAATCACAAAATTCATAACTAATTCATACTATATCCGAAAAATACGTATAATACGCCGAAATGATCGTATCGAAACATAGAATCATAAAATGGACAGAAACCAAATTTTAGACCTCCGGAGGTGGCCGGAAAAGGCCGCCGGAGTTAGGGACAGAGCCGCCACTGACCACCACCAATGGTGTCGGGGCCGGGCTTGTCCCCTTCGTTTCATCATTCTGAGCAACTTTCATAACTAGCACAAGACCTAAAAATGATCGAAAGGCATCGAAATTACCGATTTACAGTCGGCGGCCGGAAAAAATGCAGAAACCGGTGAGCTTGAAAACCGACGTGAAAACTGCAACCTCAGGCCCCGATCCCTTCTGGAAACTTGTTCAGAACTTCCTTGCGAACTCAACAAGCTTGGAATCACAAGAAACGATCGTGTATAGCTCGAGATATCTTGATCGAAAGTTTCGGTATTTCGATCCGTTCGGGTCGAGCTCCGACGAACGTGAAAACGTTCGACCCAGTTCCGGTCCTTCTTGGTTCTTGTAGAGGAAGTTGAGGCGAGCTCAATGAGACAAGAATCAAGTGAAATGATGGAGTGTAGCTCGAGATATCGAGATCGAACCGAAAATGGACGTTTTCGGTTCGGGCTTCGCCGCCGCCACCACAGGCTGCGCCGCCGTGTGAGACTGCCTCCGGGAGCTATAGCAGCTCGAGACGAACGCCTGGGACTTGGTTTGAGGTCGAGAGGTGGTCTGTGGAGGGAGAACAATTAAGGGGAAAATTTTCTCCTCTTTCGGCCGAGTACGGCTGTGTGAGAGAGAGAGAGAGAGAAACTGGTTTTTCCAGAAACGGAAGAAGAAGAAGAAAGAAGAAAAAAAAAAAGAAGAAAGAGGAACCGGTAGGGAAAAAAATTAGGGTTCCCAAAAATTTTTCTATATATACTTGTTTCGGAAAACTTCAAAATTCGATAACTAATTCAGGAAAAATCCGATCTTCGTGTTTCGCACGTGTACGGACTCGTATCGACGAGCTCTACAACTTTCATGAAGGAAGTTTCTCCAAATTTCGTACGTAGAAAAAGTCGATTTCTCCGAGTATTTCGAGCTTTTCGTTAAAATAAACTTTTCGAAACTTCGATAATTGTAAAAATGAATGATTATCGAACATAAATTGTGAAATCACATAATAATCATTCGATACAATAACTCGAAATTAAAATGGAAATTGCGGGTATTACAATCTACCCCCCTTAAAGGAATTTCGTCCCGAAATTCAAGTACCTAATTCCCCAAAAAGCTGTGGATACCTTGTCCTCATGTCAGATTCTAACTCCCATGATGCATCACCCTCGTCATGATGACTCCACAACACCTTCACGAGATCAACCTCTTTCCTACGAAGTTTCTTTGTAGACCTATCCAAGATACGAACAGGTTCAACTACAAACGTCACATCCGGGTTCACTTCGATCGTACCGTGGTCAATCACGTGAGACTCATCTCGAACATACCTTCTGAGCAGAGACACATGGAAAACGTCGTGCACACCCGACATGCTAACAGGTAAAGCAAGACGATATGCCAAGTTACCAACCCTTTCTAGAATCTCAAAGGGTCCAACATACCTCGGTGCGAGTTTTCCCTTCTTGCCAAATCTCACCACACCTTTCATTGGTGAGACTTTCAAGAACACAAGATCACCTGTCTCAAACTCCAACGGTCTCCTCTTCAAGTCAGCATAACTCTTCTGTCTACTCTGCGCGGTTAGGATTCTGTCCCGAATAGTAGTGACCTTCTCTGTAGTCTCCTGTACAATCTCAGGTCCGATGAGCCCTTTATCCCCTGCTTCCGCCCAACAGATAGGAGTTCTACATGGCCTACCATAAAGAGCCTCATATGGAGCCATACCGATACTAGAGTGATAGCTGTTGTTGTAGGCAAACTCTACCAATGGCAGATGATCCGCCCAACTACCCTTAAAATCCAGTTAACAAGCTCTGAGCATGTCCTCCATCACCTGATTCACTCTCTCGGTCTGTCCATCTGTTTGTGGGTGAAATGCAGTGCTCATAGCAAGAGACGTACCAAATGCCTTGTGGAACCTACGCCAGAATTCTGATGTGAAACGAGCATCACGATCCGATACAATCGTCACAGGCACTCCATGAAGCCTCACTATCTCGTTCACATATAACTTACACAATGCATCACCTGTGTACGTTTTTGCCACAGGAAGGAAGTGTGCTGATTTAGTCAACCGGTCAACAATCACCCAAATCGAGTCATAACTTTGTCTGGATCTGGGCAATCCAGTCACAAAGTCCATAGAGATGTCTTCCCATTTCCACACAGGAATCGATAAGGGGTTCAGCATTCCTGCTGGTCTCTGATGCTCTGCCTTCACTTGTTGACAGGTAAGACACTTCGACACGTGGTCCGCCACATCCCTCTTCATACCATACCACCAAAACTGCCTTCGTAGATCCATATACATTTTAGTACCTCCTGGATGTATAGTATATCGAGACCTATGTGCTTCCCGCATGATCTCCTCCCTGAGGTTATCAACACTCGGTACATACAATCTCCCTCGAAATCTCAACCCTCCATCAGCCCCAATCATCCACTCAGAAGGACCCTCCACATCCGGGTCAGCAGTCATCTTAGCAATCTTCGCCTGAGCAAACTCATCAAGTGTCTGACCCTGAATGATCCTGGAGATCAAGGTGGGCTGTAAGGTGATACTACCGAGAAAGATTCCCTGTCCTGCTCCTGCGGGCATAAGGTCGAACTCAGATGCAGCTTCTAACATGCGCCACTCCTGCACCATAATCGATGCCATGATTACCCGCGGTTTCCTACTCAAAGCATCCGCCACTACATTCGCCTTTCCGGGATGGTACTCCAAGGTGAAATCATAGTCCTTAATGAGCTCCATCCATCTCCTCTGCCTCATGTTCAATTCCTTCTGGGAGAATAGATACTTCAAACTCTTGTGATCAGAAAAGAGTTCAAATTTCTCACCATAAAGATAGTGCCTCCAAATCTTCAAGGCAAACACCACAGCTGCTAGCTCTAGATCATGAGTAGGGTAATTCCGCTCATGTACCTTCAACTGTCTAGAACCATAAGCAACAACACTACCATTCTGCATCAACACACACCCCAAACCCTGATGAGATGCATCGCTGTAAATGACTAATCCACCACCACTAGTGGGAATAGTCAACACCGGAGCTGTAGTCAATCTAGTCTTCAGCTCAATGAAAGCCTTCTCACACTTGTCCGACCACACGAACTGAGTGTCTTTCCTGGTCAATTTGGTCAAAGCCGAAGCAATACCAGAAAACCCTTCAATGAAGCGCCTGTAATAACCGGCCAATCCAAGGAAGCTACGGATTTCTGTAACCGTAGTAGGGCGACTCCAACTCATCACTGCTTCAACCTTCGAAGGATCCACAAAAACTCCATCCTTCGAGACCACATGACCAAGGAACTTGACTTCACTTTGCCAGAAGTCGCACTTCTCGAACTTGGCAAATAGTTTCTGCTCTCTCAATGTCTGCAGCACTATCCGCAGATGTCTCTCATGCTCCGCTGACGACCTTGAATAAATCAAGATGTCATCAACGAACACTACCACGAACTGATCCAAGTAAGGACTGAACGTACGGTTCATCAAGTCCATAAATGCTGCGGGGGCATTCGTGAGACCAAAAGGCATGACAAGAAACTCAAAATGTCCATACCTGGTCCTGAACGCCGTCTTTGGAATATCTTCCCCCTTCACCCTCAACTGGTGATATCCAGACCTCAAGTCAATCTTCGAGAATACAGTAGCTTCTCTAAGCTGATCGAACAAGTCATCAATCCTAGGTAAAGGGTACCTATTCTTGATGGTCACCTTGTTCAACTGTCGATAATCCACACATAGACGAAGTGAACTATCCTTCTTCTTCACAAACAACACTGGTGCGCCCCAAGGAGACACACTTGCCTGAATAAACCCTTGTGCAAGTAAGCCCTCAATCTGAACCTTCAACTCCTGAAGTTCAGCTGGAGCCATTCGATAAGGTGCTTTTGACACAGGTGAAGTACCTGGCATCACATCAATGGAGAAGTCCATTACCCTTTTCGGGGGTAACCCAGGGATCTCCTGAAACACATCTTCATACTCTGAAACTACAGGAATCCCTGTAATCTTTGAAGTACTACTCCCTGATTCAATATGGGCCAAAATCCCTATCCTCATGGTGATGTCGGACTTCAGACAACGGTAATGAAACACCGGTTGTCCCGGAACATGGAAGGATACAATCATCCTAAAGCAATCAATCACAGCATGGTTCGGGCTCAACCAATCCATACCCAAAATCACATCATACGTGTGATCCGGAATCACAATCAAAGATGCAGAGAACTCTCTGCCACCAATCCCAATAGGGCAATCATCACAAAGCATGCTAAGCTCAAGAGACACACCGAGAGGTGATGTAACACACAATGATCTAGTCAGAGGCATAGCAATCAAACCCAAAACATCCACAACCGAACTAGATATGAAAGAGTGTGAGGCTCCCGTATCAAACAGTACTCTAGCAAGAAAGTGATAAACAGATAAGGTACCTTCCACTCCCGTGCCTGCCTGACCGATGGCAAAGACCCTAGCATGAGCAGGTGGTAACTGCCTCTGCTGGTTACCCTGCACTCTACCCTGAATCTGAGGACACTCCCTAGCCTGATGTCCTGCCTGTCCACAACTGTAGCATAATCTACCCCGTGGCTTCGTGCACGCACGAGGGATGTGGCCCGGCTTGCCACAGTTAAAGCACTTCACAGGAGCTGCTGGTGCTATCTGCCTGATAGGCATAGCCTGAACAGGAGGAGCTACTGCTGCCCTAGCTGGAGCCTGATGCTGAAACTGAGTCCTCTGTCTCTTCCAGAACCCACCCTTGAAGTCTCTAGCTCTACTGCTCCCTGCTATGGCCTTCCCCTTGCCCTGGAAGTCTCTCTCAGCAGACTCCTTCTCTCTACGAATCAGGTTCTGCTGCTCAATGATCTGTGCCTTGGCCAAGATCTCTCTCTTGGTCTTCAGCTCCAAGATAGCTACATCACGCTCAATCGAAGGACTCAACCCTCTCTGAAACTTCTTGGCCAAGTCCTCATCCTCCATCTGCCTCACATACTTGTACAATCTGGAGAACTCCACATCATACTCAATTACGGTCATCTTCCCCTGTACAAGTGCAAGGAACTCTCGCTCCAACCTCTCCTTCACTGTTGGTGGAAAGTACTTCTCCCTGAACAGCCTCTCAAAGCCGTCCCATGTAAAGGTAGACACCTCAATGCTCCTCTGAGTGACGTTCCACCACACCCTAGCCTCATCCTTCAGCATGAAAGCGGCTAGCTTCCTCTTATCGGTCTCAGTGCAATCAAGCAGATCGAAATAAGTCTGCAAATCCTCTATCCAACGATCCGCCACCATATAATCTGTGCCTCCTCCAAACTTGGTTGCTCCCAAGCGAGTAATTTCCCTTGCTAGCATCAGCAAGCGAGCAGGATTATCAACCACAGCTACAGGAGGAATAGGCTGATCCTCATATGGTGCATCTTCCTCCGACTCGAATACTTCTTCTACTGGAGGGGCCCTACCCCTTCCTCGGCCTCTACCCCTGCCACGAGGTCTACCTCTACCCCGACCTCTGGCCTCGTTTCCCTCAATCTCCATTACCTAATAAGCATGATATACTTGATTAATACACGCATAACACTTAAATAAAGCATAAGTCAAATGCAAGTCCATATTAACCAAGTACAGATCATACATAACGATACTCAAATTTCCTAAAAGTACTAACGTTCCTAGCCAACCTAACGCACTCACATACCCAATGACATTGTCAATACCGAAGAGCACACGATGGGGATCCGCTGCAGACGGGCCATCACTCGGTAAGTATTGACATATCACCAAATATGTACCTTACGCTCTGATACCAAACTCTCACGCCCCGAATTTTAGAATAACAATTCAAAATCCGAGACATGAAAAATACCACATCACGAAATTATCATCCTGAAAATTTTTCTTTTCTTAACATACTCACCACACGAAATAAAATCAAACCGAATATATTCTCGGTTAATTATTACAACTCAATCCAAAATATAATGTAAAGCTCTAAATGAGCATACACACACCTCACAACTAAATAAATAACAAAACTGCTATAACACCTAAGCAGCTCGGTCACCTCCCTGGTTATCCTGACCTGCAGGAATATCCGCTACACCATTGAATAGTGTACCGGGATTGCAACAACACAAAACCCGGTAAGCTTATGAAAGCTTGTATGAGTAAAAGAATGAACTGTTGCTTAATTTAATCTCATTTATTTCCACACACAGCAACACTCAATTATTTCCACATATGCAATTAATAACAATCTCAATCAAACACCAATTCCATATATCAAGACAACCCAACTCACAACATTCCCCATAACTCTCATCATCGTATTTATAAAAATACGGTATTTGACAGACTAGAGCTCTAACTGAATCGTAGCCCGTCACCTGGCCTAGGTTATGGCATCCGACATATTTATCAATTATTGTATTTCATCAATATGTATACCTATATACATATTTAGAACGTCCAATAATTCCACATACTCAACCAATCGTATCCCATCATCCACACTAGGATTAGAGCGTCCGATTTCCCACACCAGTCATTACATCGACCCTAAACCCATAAATGAACACAACATATAACATCACATACTGAAATCAACCCAACCAAGATACATCATATTATTATGGAATTACACAATTGTAATATAATCAACTCACTCAATTCAACACAATCATATCATAAATCAACAATCCACACATTAATATATATTTCCACGTAAATATATATATACGCAATCATCCACTCAGGGATGACCACTAATACCATCTATAGTTCACACAAGAAAATTATGAAATTCATTTGTATAGTTAAAATTCATTTTACTTACCTATGGACCGTGGTGATTCAAGTCCATGAAATTTTAAAACAAATATTTAATCCGCAAATATATTTTCACACAATTACCAAAAATAAATAAATTAAAATGCTCGGTTCGTAATATGAACCACGTGAGTTTTACTCACCTCGAAACTCCCGCTGCGTCTTCAATATAATTATAAATTATAATTTATAATTAACGCCGAATAGCCCACGAAATTAAAATCCGTCAATCACCTAATCAAACGTGAATCGAATTTAGCCAACAAATTCAACTCATAATTTAACCACTAATTAACGGTCAGATTCTAATTTACATTAAAATCCGACGAGCGGTTTCTCACGAATCGCTCCCTTAATTACCGTTTTTCACATATACGAAGATCCAACGGTCGGATCTTCACCCATGACCACACAAAGCCTCTGGGACAGTCATATGATCATCATAACAATTTTACAAGTTCATCCAACGGTCATAATTTCACAGATCAAAAATCTAACGATCGAAATCGATCGAAATCACAAAATTCATAACTAATTCATACGATATCCGAAAAATGCGTATAATACGCCGAAATGATCGTATCGAAACATAGAATCATAAAATGGACAGAAACCAAATTTTAGACCTCCGGAGGTGGCCGGAAAAGGCCGCCGGAGTTAGGGACAGAGCCACCACCGACCACCACCAATGGTGTCGGGGCTGAGCTTGTCCCCTTCGTTTCATCATTCTGAGCAACTTTCATAACTAGCACAAGACCTAAAAATGATCGGAAGGCATCGAAATTACCGATTTACAGTCGGCGGCCGGAAAAAATGCAGAAACCGGTGAGCTTGAAAACCGACGTGAAAACTGCAACCTCAGGCCCCGATCCCTTCTGGAAACTTGTTCAGAACTTCCTTGCAAACTCAACAAGCTTGGAATCACAAGAAACGATCGTGTATAGCTCGAGATATCTTGATCGAAAGTTTCGGTATTTAGATCCGTTCGGGTCGAGCTCCGACGAACGTGAAAACGTTCGACCCAGTTCCGGTCCTTCTTGGTGCTTGTAGAGGAAGTTGAGGCGAGCTCAATGAGACAAGAATCAAGTGAAATGATGGAGTGTAGCTCGAGATATCGAGATCGAACCGAAAATGGACGTTTTCGGTTCGGGCTTCGCCGCCGCCACCACAGGCTGCGCCGCAGTGTGAGACTGCCTCCGGGAGCTAGAGCAGCTCGAGACGAACGCCTGGGACTTGGTTTGAGGTCGAGAGGTGGTCTGTGGAGGGAGAACAATTAAGGGGAAAATTTTCTCCTCTTTCGGCCGGGTACGGCTGTGTGAGAGAGAGAGAGAGAAATTGGTTTTTCCAGAAACGGAAGAAGAAGAAGAAAGAAGAAAAAAAAAAGAAGAAAGAGGAACCGGTAGGGAAAAAAATTAGGGTTCCCAAAAATTTTTCTATATATACTTGTTTCGGAAAACTTCGAAATTCGATAACTAATTCAGGAAAAATCCGATCTTCGTGTTCCGCACGTGTACGGACTCGTATCGACGAGCTCTACAACTTTCATGAAGGAAGTTTCTCCAAATTTCGTACGTAGAAAAAGTCGATTTCTCAAACCGAGTATTTCGAGCTTTTCGTTAAAATAAACTTTTCGAAACTTCGATAATTGTAAAAATGAATGATTATCGAACATAAATTGTGAAATCACATAATAATTATTCGATACAATAACTCGAAATTAAAATGGAAATTGCGGGTATTACAGTTTATTTCCAATTCTATCGGCAAGATTCAGCCTTTCTCTTCCCTTCTAAAGCTGCAGGGACAAACAAAATATGTGTGGGAGACGAAACACCAAGAGGCCTTTGATAGCATAAAGGCTTATCTAGCGAAACCGCTGGTTCTGGTTCCTCCAAAGCCAGGATACCCACTTAAGCTTTATATTTCAGCAGCAAAAGCTTCCATCGGTAGCTTATTAGCACAAGATGATGAGGACGGTGTGGAACATGCCTTTTTCTACCTAATTAGAATGCTAACGGACTGCGAAACCAGGTACTTACCAATGGAAAAGCTCTGTTTAACATTATACTTTTCTGCATATAAACCGCGACACTATATGTTGTCGTTCACTACATGCATAATTACTCAGACCGATCTGGTCAAGTACATGTTGTCGTGGCCCATCCTTAGGGGCTGGATTAGTAAATGGGTATTGGCTCTTTCAGAGTTCTCTTTGCAGTATGTTCCCCAAAAAGCTGTGAAGGGCCAAGCCATCACAGATTTTCTAGCACATCATCCAATGCTTGATACTAACGAGATCCGCAAACTAGAAGTCACCGTGATTTCTCAGAAAGACCTGTATGGAACGCCCAGTCGGGAGGTTCATGAGAATTCATTAGCAGCTGTTATGTTACAGCCTTGGATATTGTACTTCGATGGTTCAAGAACAAATACCTTGACAGGAACAGGTATTACACTGGAAAACCCATCCGGGGATCATTTAACTCTTTTCAGTTAGAGTATCAATGCACCAATAACCAGGTGGAATACGAGGCTTTAATTATTGGCCTAGAAGTACTCTTGGAGATGGGAGTAGGGAAGTGAAAATACTTGGGGACTCCTTGTTGGTGATCAATCAGTTATGAGAGAAATTCAAATGCTCTAGTTTCTCGCTGGCCCCTTATTAGGATTGAGCCCAGGAATTATTGGAGCTGTTTGATGATGTGGATCTGGAGCATATTCCGTGCGAGCGTAATTTCACCTCGAACGAGTTGACTCAGTTGGCAACAGGGATAACCTTGAAGTATGGCATTCTGAAGGTGGAGCACTGAACGCTTCCTTCTTGGATGGCAAGGAAAGGGCCGCTAGAAGACACCGTGATAGCAACCCTAGAACCCATTGATGTGGATTGGCGGGTTCCTTTGATCGACTATCTCAAACATCCGAGTCAGCCTACTGACAAGAGGATCTGCTACCTCACTCTCAATTATTTCCTCAAGAATGATGAACTCCGTAGGTGAGGGGAAGATGGCATGGATTTCAAATGTGTATTCGGCACCGAAGCAAAAGAGCTCATGTAGGACGTGCATTATGGTGTCTGCGGTGCACACCAGGAAGGTCTGAAAATGGGTTGGTTACTCATGAGACATGGATATTTCTGGCCAAGTATTTTGAAGGATTGTATCGCCTTCGCGAAAAGGTGTTTGGATTGTCAGGCCCATGAGCTGGTCCAGCATGTTCCCAATGTACCAATGCAGCCCATTATAAAGCCTTGGCCCGTAAGAGGTTGGGCAATGGAATTAATTGGAATGATCCACCCACATTCATCGCTGCAGCACAAGTTTATCATTGTCGCTACCAATTTCTTTACAAAATAGGTCGAAGCAGAACCTTTGAAGGAAGCATCTGGAAATACATTGCGCCAATTCCTATATAGGAACATCATCTGGAGATTTGGTATTCCCGAAGTTTTCGTTTCAGTGGCAAAAGAATGGGGAATATAGTTTGTTCATTCCAGTGCTTATTATGCTCAATCCAACAGTCAAGCAGAGGTAAGCAACAAGATCATCATTACCTTACTAAAGAAAATGTTAGAAGTCAATCTGTGGTAATGGAACGAGACCCTTTATGAAACTCTTTGGGCTTACCGCACTTCCAAATGAAATCCCACCACGACAACACCTTATGCTCTGATGTTCGGTCATGATGCAGTCTTGCCTCTAGAAGTCAACGTTCGATCATTGCGAGTTCAAGAGCAACATCATTTTATCGGAGAGGACTACGTTCAGGCTATGTGGCAGGAACACAAGGACCTTGGTGAGAAGCGCTTGGAGGCTTTGGATAGTCTGGTCATGGAAAAACAGCGAGTAGCTCGAGCCTACGACAAGCGGACGCGTGGAAAGAGTTTTAGCGAGGGAAAATTAGTGTGGAAAGCAGTTCTTCCACTGGGTGAAAAGTTAGATGGTCGCGGCAAATGGACTCCAAGATGGGAAGGTCCGTATGTCATCCATAAAATTCTAGAGAAAAAAAGCTTTTCATCTCAAGGATTTGGATGGTGATATCCATCACAAACCCATCAATGGCAGATACTTGAAGAAGTACTTTCCTAGTGTTTGGGATTCGGAGGAATTATAGGAGGTTTCATCGCATGAAGCCTGAGGGGCAATAGTAGTCTCATTGCTTTCATGAAGCCCATTGACAGGGGCCTGTTTGTGAGGCCCATACTTATCTGTTTCACTAAAGGCCTACCTTTGGGCTTTGCTCCGCTTAGTTAGACTTGGGTGGCAAAAGTGTGCAGGGGCCGAGTAAGCGGCAGCGAGGAGTAGGCTGGTTACGCGGTTTGATCAGTTTCGTCACGAGTTTATTTGGTTCGCGGTGGAAAGCTGGCAAACATGTAATTTCCCAATAACTTTTTCTATCGGCCACTTCGCGTTGCGGGAAGTTTAGCGCGCTGAGAAAAATAAGTTTTTACTTGCATTCAAAAGAAAAGTTTCATGTATTCATAAAGTGGCTTTGCGGCCAAAGCAATACAATTGTAACTTTCCTTAGATTACAAAGCCAAAAGTGGCTAAAATTACAAAAATTAAAATCCTCTTGAAATCTTCCATTTTCTCCTTCACATGAAAGCAGCTATGGAGGCTAGCACTGGGTTGAGTCGCGTCATTAACTCCAAAAGGGGGCAGAGTGCAGAGGAACTGAAAGAGCGGTGTGACACTGCGCACCCCTTTCCACTTTGGCAGTCACCATTTTCTGGGATTGGGTATGGAAATGGCCATCCTGTAGCCAACACCCATTCCTTCCGTGAGTCCATCCTCTTCCTCTAAGATTCTATCAATGTTCAGAAGGGAGAGCTTGAGAAGGAGGTGACCACCAAAGCCCCTGTCATCTGGAGGACTCGGTTCGAACCACATCCAAATGGAAAAGGGTTAAAGGAGGAGAAAAGGCATTAGAGTGGCCTTCCTCCCCCTTGGCCTACTCCGCATGTGAGGGATCCATAAAAAGATGATCTGGCATGTCCAGATCCCCCACAGTAATGGAGCCCCTCGTGCTTTTCCACTCTTGACAACTGGGTGAAGATATAGGCTGGGAGGAGATGGTAGGCACGAGGTTTGCCTGAGATTAAGCCATGAGGCCTAAACTAGGCTTGAGATTTTGCCATAAGGCCTAAGTCTAGGGGTTGGGATTGTTTTCATGAGGCGAAGATTTGTGAAGAAGAAGGAAGAGAAGTAAGGATTGGAAGGCCATGGTTTCTAGGTTTAAAGCAAGTTTCAGAAGATCTAAGCATCCCTTGTTCAAAGTACCCCTATTTATAGGAGAGATTGAATCAATCGTGACCCTTGGATGAGCGGTTGGGGAGTCAAATCAATGTCTTTAATCTGGGTTAATTACTTTAATCTGGGAAATGAAGGGAGCATAATGAAGAGTGGGGAACCGAGTGGTTTTTGAGGAGGTAACTATTCATTTTCAAGATTATCTTTTCGCAACCGTTTTTCAACGGGTAGTTAATGCAAAGTTAAAGCCCATTATGATGACAAGACAAAAGTTCGCCATTTGGGCCAACAATTAGAGCCAGATACAACGACGGTCTAGAAAATACATTCGTCTATACTTTAAGGCCCATTTGGACAACATGGGGCATTTATAGTGTTCCTAATCTCACGAAGCCCGTTCATGAAGGTCTGTTCATGAGGCCCATCATCATTTCTTGGCTACTACTAGCAATACTAGGAGGGCAACACTACACCAAGGACGAGCACCACGTCAGCAGTGCCCCAAAACATTTTGTTTCAGCGGCGCTTCCCAGTGACAGCGAAGAATAGGTCCATTTCTAACTGGGTAATTTGAGCATGGGGCCTACATTTGGGGCCTTACGAGACATAATCATTAACATTAGGATGAGAAAATAATACTGTTTTCATAAAGTGGCTTTGCGGCCAAAAGCAGTATATTCATTACATGGCCAAAAGTGGCTAAAATACAAGCATTGAATATTTGGATATTTTTTCCGAATCTTTCTTCAAATGGAAGCGGTTGAGGAATCCGGCACTGGGTTGAGCCGCGCCATTATCCCAGAAGAGGACAGAGTGCAAAGGAACTGAATATCTACTTGAGTCTCTGCACCCTCTTCAGCCTTGGCAACCCTCGCTATAAGGACGTGAAGTATGGGAATGGCCATTTTGTACCTTGAGTCCATCCCTTCCCCGACTCCATCTCTCTCTAGTCCTCCAAGTTTCTGCTAGGAAGAGAAAGATTCATAGGAGGAGGCCACTAAAGCCCTTTCCATCTAGAGGACTCAAGTCAAGTTAGGTCCAGAAGGAAAGGAAACAGATAAGGAAAGACGAACTACAGAGTGGCCGTCCTCCCTTCCCCGTTTAGCTCCGCGTGTGGGATTCTAACAAAGATGATCTTGCATGACTATATCCCCCATGCTAGGAGCCCCCTTGTGTTTCTAAACCAATCTGAACCTTGGCACATTCCATCCAAACTTTCGAAAGGCTGAAACAAAAGGTTGCATGAGATTAAGCCATCAAGCCTAATCCAGACTTGAGATTGCGCCATAAAGCCTAAGGGTTAGAGGCTGAAAACGGTTTCTTGAGGTGAGAGTTTTTTATTATGAAGAATGAGAAGTAAACATTGAAAGGCCATTGTTGAAGACTTGAAGCTCAGAAGAAGGTTCAGTGTGAGCGTTCCCATCCCCAGCACACACCTATTTATAGGAGCAGCGCATACAAATCTCCATCCTTGGATGGATGGTCGAAGATAAGAGACAAATTAAGTGTCGGTAGACCTTGATTAAGTGGCTCTAAAAATCAAAAAAGCATCCCCGCCCTTGGACGGACAGTAGTGGAGTCAAACCGTATGTCAGCAAATCTTTGATTAAGACTGCCCCAAATCGCAAAAAGAAGGGAACATTGGCTCGTGGGGGACATAATTTTTTTCGAGGAGGTAACTATTTCGTTTTCAATATTATCTTCTCGCAACCGTTTTCTTTTGACAGTTACTTAATGTGAAGTTAAGACTCATCAAGAAGATAAAACCAAGAATGTGAAGTTGGACCAGCAAGTGGATCCAAAGGAAGAAGATTGGTTAAAAAACTAAAGATACAATCTTTGCTATGCGATATATATATATATATATATATACACACACATATATTCTGTGTTACAATAAGGCCCAAAGGATCAACTATTATAAGTTAGAGGGGGTCTAAAGTGGCCGACCCGCAAAATCAAACCTTACATAGAGCATCTCAACTTGGAGGCTTGCGGCGTGAACTCCATTTTTAGCCAACGAAGCCCGTTCTGCGGATTGGGCCAAGTGATTGGTCAATTCTTCGGAAGCAGCCAAGGGAGCTTCCAGTTGGGCTTCCTCACTTTGAGATCGTTGTTCATATGGGCCAGGCGGGCTTGGAGATGTTGGATCTGGGCTTCTATATTAGATGTCTGGAGCCTTATTTCCCTCATACGAGTGCTCCGATCATTTAAATGGCAGCGAAGAGTCTCCGCCTGATTGGCAAGGTCATCATGGGTTGTGCGGACCACGCGAGCTTGAGCCTCCGCGGTGGATTGACGAGCCCGGGCTGCGTCAAATTCCCTTAATAGCTTCTCTATAACTTGGAGCTGAACTGGGTGGACGGCACGCTCTCAACGAAGGAAAACAATGGCCTCCTGGACCCTGGCGAGTTCTACAGGCACCAACCGCCACTGTCCTAGAAGACTTCGAAGCTTTGCCCTTGCTAGTTCAGCAGCGGTAGGAGGATTTTTTGCAAGAGCCCCGAGCAAGTCTCTCAAGCCTAGTAGGAGGAGGAGGTGGCAGAGGATTTGCAGTACGATCATAGACCACTATTGCAAGGGAGCCGATGGGTTCCTCAATTCCTTCATCTTCGCCCACAGCTCCAGCGACAGCCTCTTGAACTTGGTTTGCCATCCCCATCGCCGGAGGCTCCGAAAATCCAGCGTGAGTTTCACCGTTCGTCGCCGGCGTCAACGTTCGTCGCAGCCATTTCCGGGATCAAGGGGCCAACATCACTGATCACTTCATCCAAGACTGGGATGTTCATCCTACTGGTGAGATCTTCGGTATCAATGACCACTTCCTCGGTATGAACGGAGTCTTGTGAAATTTCAGAAATCCACGAGGTTTTAGGGGCATGTTTCGATTTAAAGGAAAGCAAAAATATAGGCCAACAGTGGCTTACCTCTCGAGCTTTTGGTTCGAGATTTGGCATAGGGTCATTCAGGAGAAGGGATCCAATCTCATCCACTTCTCGGGCCGCTAGTACAGCATGAATCTCTGCTTCCACCAACTCCTCATAGGCAGCAAAAGCCTCAGAGTGGCTTTCCACGCTGTTATGGTCTGGAGAATCATCATTGGAGATGGTTATTTGAGGGGCAGGACCTCACGTTTGTTCTCTAGATGTGGGAGCAAGAAGAGGCTCGGTAGGGCTAATTGGTGCTAGAACGAGCGCTGGCACTGAATCCTCAATAGCGGCAGGAAGAGGTGCCATTTGAATAGTTGGCGTGGGAACGAGCGCTGGCGCCAGTTTCTCTGCAGTGGTGGGAAGAGTCGCCGCTGAGTTAGTTGTTGTAAGAACACTCACCGGCGCTGAGCCTCATGCAGCAGCTGAAGACCTAGCCTCATTCACACGAGAGGGACCAGTGGTCCTCTGACGAGCCTGTCAAAGAAACACCGCATAATAAAAATACTGCTCAAATCCTACAATTCAACAAAAATAAAAGAGGGCCAGGGCTTACCAGTCTCATCAACAGAGGCTCGTCATCCTCAAAGTCCCCTTCAGCGAATTGGGCGCGGTCGTTCTTGCGGGAAAGAGCAACAATAGCCTGCACAGAAGAAGAGGCTCACAACTCAGAAAATAGAAGGGGTTTGGAAAGCCAAATGTGTAAGGTCAGAATCGGTCTGGACTAGGTTACCTCAGCGAGGCTTTCATCATCATCGTCAAAAGGCTCCCCCTCAGGAGGCTTCTCGGCTACTGCCTTCTGTTTCCCGGCCTAAGTAGAAGCTGCCCTGCTCTGAGTGGTACGCTAAAAATTGTACTTAGCAATAAGGACAGAGAATCAAACCAAGGAAAAGAAATGGTGAGGAAAGTGGAAAACTTACTGTTGCCCCATGTTAACGAATTGTATCCCCAAAAGTGATGATCGAGGAGGTGGAGTCAGCTTTGCTCCTATTTTAGCTATATCCAGATTAATTAACAATTAATCTACGATATTCATTGTGATTCCCAAGATAATGCTCTTGCAGATCAGATACCCTTGGTCGAAAATAGAATATTCTACACTTTTCTGAAGATTGGGTATTCACATAATAGCCTATATTTGAGGCTAGTATGAGGAAAGAAGGATGACCAATTCATCAACTAATCTCTACGATTACCTAAGCCTCTGCGGAGCAAACAATCCTTCTTCTATTACAGGTGACCACACTCTAGTCCCAGTCTCCACAGGAGCCGACTGTTAGTGCCACTGAACCCTCTGTCAACGTACATCTGTCCTAGCCTCCTAGGGAGCCGACAGTAGTACCGCGACCATAACGGTTACAAAACCAGCCAAGCAAGGGTAACGCCCTCGCAACCTAGCCAAGCTAAAGTCACGCTTTAGCAAGATCCTAACACGTTCCGGTGATATTCGCTCTGCTCAATCTGCAATATTGAGTATCAATTGTGTGTGATTAGAAAAAACGCTAGCAAAGTCCTCACCATGAGGCAGAAAGAATCCCACGGTGAGGTTGGTGCTCTCCTTGTTTACAATCGCTCGACAAAAGTCAGGTCAAGGGACACCCCTGACGACTGCACCAAAACGGTGCTAGCACGTCCACGCATGAAAAGAGACTGTTGACCATCTACGAAAAAACTGGAGCCAAACAGAATGAAGGATCTACACTCTAGGAGCCGCCCTCTATGAGCCTATATAGATCTGAGGTTTGTGCGAAACAGAAATGAAAAAAAAAAACAAAACAAAAAGAATGAGGGACCTCATGCTTTTCCTGTACCCTCATCGGAAACCAAAGCTTTTCGAAGCACACAGAGCAACAACCACAATTGAAACAACACCACCTTGATATAGAGTAGTACGAAGGCCCTTGCTCTACCTAAAGTCCGTCACTAAATTAGCTTCGATGAAGAAAAGAGCATAAAGAAACTAAAGGTTTCACACACACTCTGTCGACAAGGAGCAGTACGCTGCTCTCATGGAGTCTGTGATCAGAATCCCTTGGCTGTATTCCAAAACCTCGATCGACTCCAAGGATTCGAGATGGCTTAGTTCGGCTTCGTTCACCGAAGCCTCATCAAAAATTTAGGACTCGGTTGTTCGGAGGATGATCTTTTTCAAACCCCAGTCCTAGTTGGAGAGCGGCGCGGCGATGATGACTCGCTTGATGACGATCTCCTTGTCACGGTCACGGAGAAGGAAATCAAGGATCCACCGCGAAACGTTGACGTCTGACTCAGCCGGGAGAAGAGATCAGAGAGAGAGAGAGAATGTCAGGGTGGTAGAGTTGTAATATATTAATTGTTACACTATAAAATTGTAATTTAACACTTAATGGAGTAAGTGAGTTCATGTTTGCTTAAATCTGAGCATTTGGTCAAGGACCCATTAAAAAATTTCATATGTAATTAACAAATTTGAATGAGATTCGCTAACAGACAGAACAAAATTAAGTAATATGAGAGAGAGAGCCCCCTGTGAATTACATAGAGAATTAAGTTGAATATGTCGGATGAATACAGAGAGAGAGAGAGAGAGATACCTCGCAGCATTGTAAAAAGGCAGCAACTCAAGGAGATCTTTTAGCACGCGGGACGGTAGAAGGAATACTGCATCCTTGATATTCTTCTGCCCATTTGGGCAAATGGGTGCCAGACGAACCAGAATACGTTGATCTCAATGGTCTCCAACAATTGCTTGTTATTGCTTGGATAAACCCACTAAAATCTTGCTCGTGTAGTAGACGAGAACCACTCATTTTCAGCTCCACACCCAGGGCTATTAGTTATCGTGCAAGCCTTAATGCTTTTGCGCTCATTCAAGGCATTCAATCGTTGTAAAAACCATGCATGCCTTATATACAGCCAATATCCATTTGGTCCTGTGGATGGGGCGTTAACGTCTAACTCATAAAATAAAGTTTGCTTCTGAAGAGGACCTTCGTCATTGGTATCAAAGTAACAATCAAAACACTATAGGAGAAAATGAATCAAACAACGGGCTAAAGCCTGTCGTCTGATTGAAAATGAGAATGTTGTCTAGTAGCCTGTCGTCTGATTGCACTCAATCAGACGACAGGCTTTTTATGTCATGTGCTTACTCATTCATACAACACGTATATGTAAATATGTGTTGTCTGAATTTAAGCAATTTTTATTAATTTGGTTAATTTGTTGTAGAGTATACAATCACACAACAGTTTATTACTCAAGTGTTGTGTGAAATTATTTTAGCATAACAATATTTCCATGGCTGTGTGGTTGTGTGATTCATCTAACAACATTGATATGAGAGACCTGATGTCTAAAGTGAACCTCAAACTATAATTACTATTTCCTTATATTGTCTGAATGCATCTTTAGATAACAATTTGTTTCATGGCCCTATTGTCTGATATAGACTTAAGATGACATGTGTAGGACTAGTTGTCGTCTTGAATAAACCTGAAACTACATATATTTTCCATCCATGTCGTTTGAATCATATTTGAAATAACAAGTTTGAAGATGACATTGTTGTCTGAAATGAATTTAAGATAACAATTTTGGGATAACTTGTCGTCTGGAATATATCTTCGAGTTAACGTTCTTTCACTTTAGGTTGTCTGAATTCTATTTATGATAACAAGTTTAAGTGTAAATATGTTGTCTGAAGTTCACTTGAGATAACGTTTGTTGGCCTAATATGTCGTATCATTTGACCCGAAGAGTACACATGCTTCCGTTTATGTTGTCTGAATTTATTTAGGATAACAAATTTCAGGATGAATCTGTTGTCCGAAATATACTTTACATAATATTTGTTAGACTAATTTGTCTTCCTGACTAACCTCATAGTACACATGTTACATGTTTATGTTGTCTGAATTCTATTTTAGAAGACAAGTTCTAAGATGCCTCTGTTTTCTGAAATCGTTTTAGATTACATCTTTTTTGATGCATTTGTTGTCTTCTCTAAATCTCACACGACACATGTCTTCCCCCTTTTGTCTAAATTTCTTTGTGATGACAAGTTGTTGGATGCCAATGTTGTCTGAATTCGTTTTAGACGACAAGTTGCTGGATGCCAATGTTGTTTGAATTGGTTTTAGACGGCAAGTTGTTGGATGCTAATGTTATTTGAACTGCTTTAAGATGACAAGTTGTTACATCCCAAAGTTGTCTGATACTTTGTATATGTTGTTGGAATTGAAATTGGCAGATATGTTGTTGGAATTGAAATTGGCAGACAATTTATATATGGAAACAAGAAAAATATGAAATACAGTTCTAATGTCATTTACCAGCAAACATCATTCGCATACATCGCCAAAGTACAATGAAACTACAAATATTGGTCTCCAAGTACTATGAGAAATCTTACATATCAATTCAAAGTACCAAATGTTAAACACAAAGTTGAGCTGAAATACCCCCAAGTATCAAGAGAATTCTTACATATAGGTCTTAACCACAAACTTTGCCCATTCATTTCTGACCACATCAATATCTTGTTGGGTGTATGCTGCCTTGCCTCTTCTCTCCCACTGAAACAAAATGGTTTACAGTTAGCAAATTAACAACCAGAAAACATACTATACAACTCAATTGTTCACATTGATATAATGCAAGAATAAATCTAGAGTGAGCACGTACTATAGAACTCTATGTAACATATCTATATGCAACCTAAAAACAAAGGTGCTTTATTACTTCAAACCATCATGTGTACATCCTTTGGCCAAACATAATGGACTAACAGAATACCAAAATTATTGCTGGATCAAAGATACATAGTTATCATGCATTCTGGACAACCAAGACATAATTCATATCCACCAGAAAACATGCAAAATAACAGTGGCCAAAATTTCAATAACCTCAACCCATGAAATATAAATTATTTTAGTTACCTTGCTGAAAAAGTCCAGATTTTTATCTTCCACAATTTCCTCCATGTATCTCATTATAAAGTATCCACAATCTTTATCGGTCTTTTGCTCCGGGATACCCTGAAAAGAGTATATTAAATACCAATTGTGGCTAGTAGAAACTCCTTAGAACTAAGAATTTGAAAACTGTTTCATAAATCGTACCGCACAGTTCTTCCAAGTAGTTGCTTTTCTACCTTGTCTTTTGACTTGAGCATTACGTATTTTGATACCGCTTTAATATAAACAGAAAATTTGTGTTAAAGATTATAATATATGCAGCTAGAAACATCAGTTTTAAATATAAGAATAACTAAAAAAATCTCCCACTTACTTATCGACAATGTCCTTCCACTCTCCTGTAACAAGTCTCCTCTTTAATGGATCCATGAAGTAGACAGTGTCTTCTTCAGCATTTATTACAGTCAGCATCCAATGACATCTTCAAAGCAAAAGGCAAAAAAAAAAATTCACATTTGAAGACAATATACATTGAGAATATTACAATATTTAGCAGCATAATAATTTAAGAAAGCAATCCTGACAATATGTGAAGATTACATACCCAGAGTTATATGGCAACAAAAGAATCTGCCCACGCTTTGCTTGTTTCAGTCTATCAGCTATTGCACGGGAACGCTCAATTGGATTACCACACCCAATAGAACCAATATCAGTAGTGTCCATAAATCCGACCATGTCCACCATCTTTGATTTTTTCAACACACCATAAAGATAGCTACAAATCAAAGAATGCTTAATTAAATCATAATTTTTAGGACATGTATATGCATAAATTCCAACTAAAGCCAGTAGGTTACCTCATATAGATGCATATACAGCTGCCCGATACTTCCTTCATGGTAATTAAGTTATTAATATTGTGTTTACTCACAAACGTTTTGGACGCATGTCTGAAAATCTTTTCATCAAATTTGCAGACAATGGTGTTCCCATTTCTCAGTGTTTCTTTGGCCCAAATGCATACAGCTTTAAGGGATGGCAGAATAGTTGGTGGCAATGATGTCATGTCCAGATCTTCCTCATTGTAATCATTATTTTCTTCTATCCTTTTTCTCTTCTTGAGTTCTTTACTCTTTCCCGACATTTCTTTCTATAAATAAAAGTGGTACAAATTAGTAAGGACAATTCCTTTGTAATAATTAACTTCTGGTACATTTAAATCAAGTGAGAAGTAGTATTTATTACCTTACACTCTGCTGAAAAAATTATCATGTTTTCAGGCCAAGCCACATAAGTCCTGATTTCATCACGAATTGTTAATATTTCATCCTTGATTGGGAATGGAAGCTTAACTTCATCCACTATATAGCGTACAATTGAGATACGCTTATTTCCTTTGCCCAATGGAACACCATGGATAAGCTGGCTATTGCTTCCATCATTGACTTCTATAATTTTTGCAATAGCCACAATATTATCGATTGAACCAGAAGCCAATTGGCACTCTTTTCCAATTGTTTGTGCCTAATAATTACGAAGTGTTATATAGTGAGACACTAAACAAGATAGCTGAATGTATAACATGGCAGTACATCAGCTAACTTAACAATATAATCATTCAATGCAGAATACATTTATAGTTACCTGTACTTCACCCTTCTGCTTTTCCAGATCAATAAGAATGGGACCATTTTGCTCAGCTTTTGCCTTAGCATCCAATTTCTTTTCATTAATGGGATTGTGAATTTCCCACAGGCCCCTCATGAAGTTCTAACTCCAAGGACTTTCTGATTGTGGTTGGAATCAGCATTTCAGTTACCTGGCCAGCTTTCTCATGCAGATTTGAAGAACTTCCTTGTCCAGAGCCCATTTTCCTGGCAATGGTGGAAACTTTGGGAGACTGAGTTTGCACAGCCTTCCCATTGAATTTCTGTTCTAACCTCTTAAGCCTCTCTCCCAAATTGCTCGTTCTTCTTCCAGTATCTTCTCCCTCTCTTGTTCTATTATTTTCTGAACACTTAACCTAACAGTCTGTTCAACACTTTGCTTTCGACGCTTTGGGAGGTTAAAGTATGTAGCTTTCCTCACATTTCCTCCTACTCCTCTTACTACTCCAGTATTTTCAAGATTTCCCAATGCTAAGGTCAACACATCATCTGCACCAGAAGTGCTTAACTCTCCCTCAGCCTCCTTTTTCTTCAAAATAGCCTGAAAAATATAAGTGGTCAGGTTATGTTACAACATTACATTGAAAATACCTTTTCACAGACCAAATAGGAATGGCTTACAATTTTTTTGGCCTTCTCCTCCACTGAAGGATCTTTAAACCCACCATTCTTATCTTGACGTGCTTTGATCCACGTTGTTGCACGATCAAGTTCATCATCAGCCATAGTTGCAGACTACATCAATTGATTATGTCAATATATAAACCATCATAGCCAGACATTAAATAAATCAAAATGCCACAAACCATGAAACCATTAATTGATAACTTACCAGTTCTTCCTCCAATCCAGCATATCCTTTACGTGACAGTCGGTGAGGATACTTATTTAAAGCCCTTTTTTTTCTTCTGTTTTTCATGCACTTCCTACAAAACAATGTCCAGTCAATGCATATATGCTTAATTAATTGTTAGCACTGAATGCAAAACCAAAACATTGACTTATAATAGTTGTTGCTTACCAGGAATGAGTCAGATAACCTATCATGTACAAAAATCTCCCAGTCTAGTTGATTAATGAAAAGATAGTCTTCTGGACGAGACTCAATGAGTTCGGGGTTATCTCTATAAGGGAGAATGTAGTGGGTGGTCAAATGGCTCTTAAATTCTCTCCATTTATGCCCTGTTGAGATTAAAACCATTCTTTTGTGCTCTGGACGTAACACAAATGCCAACTGCATACACGAAATTAGCAGTAAGCAAAATCTAAGTAGCTAAACAAGTAAGCACATATTATATTGAACACACCAGAGATATGAATAGAACAAAAACAGGACAGTTCCCATACCTTTACGTCTTCCCATATTTTATTTTTCTGTTCCATAAGAACATCCTTCTAAGTAGGAATCGTGATTGAAATCTTCTTGTGAGCTAACACCCCAATATATGACTACATTTCTTTACCAGCCTTCCCTATAGGTTGTCCTTTCTCGTTAAACTTAACTGTCACCTTCTTTCCAATAATTTTTCTTCTCACAATGCGACACATTGTTACACATCCTCTTTTCAGCAACTTCAGACCTTCCTTTTTTATAGTTGTTGAACCCTTTGATCTAGTTTTTTGTTTCGATGACAACTTTGATGCAGCATGTACGGAACCCTTGGTTCCACTTGATGATGCTGCATTGGATCGCTTGGTAGTAGACCTTGTCCTTAGCTGGATTTCCCTCATTCTTTTGGCCATTGCTAGTGCTTGAAAAGAAGGTCTTCGTGTCGAAGGTGCCATTAGCTGCAAAATAAAACTACAAACAATAAGTTTTTCAGTTCTAATATTTAACTGCTGCGATATAAAACCAAATACAGCCAAAGCGCATAACATTTTAAGTGCTACAATAAGTAAATAAGAATTCAACCAGTTTGCTTCATAATTAATCAATAAAAACAGATCAATACACATGATAAAGTGTTAACTGCCCATACTATAAATGCATTCAGATTAACTGTTGAAATCAACAAAAACATCTATAATACACGTCCCTAAATCCTCTAACTTGGTTGGTTTGATAACTTTGATAGTTATCATTTATCAACCCATATCCCTTCATTTCCTTCTCGCATGTAGGGATTCTGTTGATCACCGATTGGATCGTCATAGGTTTCAATGGGTGGCATTGTTGCTATAAAGGGCTGCTGCTCCATTTCCAGATTCCCAAGATCTTCTTCTCAAAGAGCTGTGGGGATTGAAGCCATCAGATGAGAGTGCAAGTCTTAGGCTCCTAGGATCACTACCAAATTCTGGCCATTTTTGGTCTACTACCTTCCAGGTGGGGGCATCTATGGGATGACGCATAAACTCATCCTTCTGTCTTTCAGATGCATGCCAAGTTAGGTTTTTAGAAATTTTTGTCAATTGAAACATGCGCTTGAACCGTGGGATTGGGGGAAAGTACCACAATACTTTCCCAGGTACCCCTTGCTTCTCAATATTACTGTTGCCTAATTTCCACCTTGGCTCCCCATAGGTAGGACAACTAGTCGCATCAACATGCTCTCCTCTATACAAAATGCAGTCATTAGAACATGCGTGTATCTTTTTATATTCCATTCCTAATGAAACTAAAGTCTTTTTAGCCTCATACTCTGACCCTAGTATCTTATTACCTTCAGGAAGAAACATTGCAATCATGATCAACATGTCAGAATAACATACATCAGACATTCCATGCTTTGCTTTCAGGTTATAAGTCTGTACCAGCGCATTCAATTTGGTGTGCTTCTTACAACCAGGGTATAAAGGTTTATCTCCATCCTCAACTAACTTCATAAAGTCATTCGAATCTACTGAAAACTGTTCATCATCACCATTATCGAAAAACTGCTCATCCTCACCATTATCAAAAAACTCCTCATCCTCAGCAACCCCCTTTTTCTCCCTAATCTCCCAATCCTATATTATCTACCCCATTTTCTTCTTCTACCATATCTACAGTAGTTTCAGATAGCTCTTCATTAGCATTCATCGTTGCCCTAGAGGGTTCCCCATGCCATACCCAATCTTTGTAACTCTCATCTATACCATTCCAGTATAGATGATCTTTTATGATCCTAATTGAAAATGTCCCATCTGTGTTCCCACACTTAGCGTAGGGACAACAAATATTATCTACATCGCTAGCATTCTCTAAAGCAAACTTTAGAAATTCCTCAACACCTAGCTCATATGTGTGTGATCTTCTATCAGCATGCATCCAAGACTTATCCATCTTTAAAAATAAAATGAACATAACTTCAGACAATTCTTAGAAAATCATTCTTATATGCACCAACATAATATAACTATTTTAAAAGAAGAAGAAAACCAGAAAACAGAATAAGCCAATTAAATTCAGGTGTATGTAACAACCTGTGAGTATGTTTCCATATTCCAAAAAAATATAAAGACCTTACATTGGCAGAATATAACATATTCTTTTACATGTCCAAATGTAAGCCATTCCTACACCTAGGATAATTAAGCAATATTGCAAGGCATCTTTACTCACATAATTCACAACCACAAGCAGTATGTTAGAAGGAATGAGACATATTTGTAAGTTTATGTTCAAAGAAGAAACTAAGAGGTATACCTTACGGATAGCAAGGGTAAGCTTAATTTAGTCCAGCGATACTATATGACCTTCTTCAACCCACATATCTTTACACACCAAGTACAGACCCTGCATATTTGTGGGTATAAATAGTGGGTAAGTACATGGAAAAATCACAAACATAAGCAAAGAATCAAGATAGATCTCTGTACACCAACAAGTGTTACTGAAAACTTGATGATTCAAGGGTAGTCAGGAAATCTTCTCGAGGTTTAGTCATAGACAATGAACTAGTTGGGCCATTCATAGAGAAAAAAAAACAAATGGATCATCTCAAAATAGAAGAAGAAAAGAACATGCCTTTAGCTACCATATTTTCATTAGAAGAGAAGAAACTTACCAAGATGCAATTTCAAAATTGATCTCACAAACTACGTCAGCTTTCTAAGCGTGTTCACCAGTTCTCAACAATCAAGGCATCTGTAGGTATTAATTGCAGAGTCAATATCAATTCCCAAACAAACAAAACAGTAATGAAATATAACAAAACCTAAAACGAAGATGGAGAAAAGTAAGAACGAACTCAAAATACGCAATGAAAGGCTAGATGTTTTGTCTCTCCAGAACATCAACAATCAAAAGAGTGAACTGACAATAAGAGTTCATATGATTCAAACCTTAAAACTGGGCGAGTGAAGCAAATTTGGTCACACTGTGTTCTTGTTGAGAGACAGGTTTCAGAAAACTTGTATACCCAAATCTAATTTGCCGAAATCGCGTACCCAAGCTTACTTTACCCAAAATCAAAATACCCAATTGCTTTGTCGGAATCACCGAGGATGAGAGTGTGTGTGAGCTTGAGAGGGTGAAAGGGATTGAGGGTGGATTGAGGGATTGAGGTTCATGAGAGTGAGAGTCAGAGTTAGAGTGAGAGCGTGCGAGAGTCAGAGTGACTGAGAATGAGAGGCAATTGTTTTTTTAGATCTAGGGTTTGATTTTTTTTTTCAGCTAAGGGAAAGGTCCTAGCAAAACGAGAGGGAAAGCCAAGTTTTTCTTTTTCAGCTAAGGGAGGGAATACTTAGATTACTTAGGGTTTGTTTCCCACCAAATAAATTGAATTTTTTAAGGGGCTTTTCAGACAACATATATCATTGTATGTGTTGTCCCAAATTTTGCAAATTTCAGTTTTCAGCCTGTGTTGGTTGAGGGAAAGAAAGAGGACTAGTTTAATTCATATGTCGTCTGACGTACTCAGACGACATGTAAATTCAATATGTCGTCTGTTATGTGTCATCTGATTCACTTTCTCCTGTAGTGAAAGTGTACGCATAACTTTGAAAGCACAACTACTAGTAGTATCCAATCTCTCGGGTACTTCGCAACAAATGTACAAAGCACATCCCATCCACGATCTGCTTTTAGTATCCAGCTCTGTAGGCACAAAGGTTACTACAGGAGCTATTGCTTTGATTGTCAAACCACTGCGGAATAATGTTAGCTCCAGCTGAAAAGCCATGCGTTGTCCTTAACGGTCGATTCATTACTTCCTGCATAATAAGAAATATTATCTGCTATTTGAAAGAAAAAAATTAGTTAAAATGAGCCTACTAAATGAATGAGAGAGAGAGAGAGAGAGAGAGAGAGAGAGAGAGAGAGAGAGAGCTCATTATATCTTTAAAGCCATGCCATGTTACAAATGATACAGCTGACATTACAACCCCATACATTTGAGATCCCGAGCGCTTAATGATATGAATTGTTTTTGTTCCTCCAAGGCATGCCAGGAATCCCATACTTCATATTGATCAGAATCACTCTTCAATGAGGTATAACCATCTGCAGAAACTTCTGTTATGCTCATAGGTCCTAAAGAAATGTACACCTTCGAAAAATGACAACGTGAAGAAAAAATAGAAGGGTACAACCAATGATGAGATGATAAGGATATTTTGTACATGTATATGATAAAGATATTAGCCACTTTTATCTCATCTCGACCTTAATCCACGTAGTCAACCGCAGTCACCTTAATATCCCTATATTCATTAATTAGATTTCTAAAAGTGCAACTGAAGAGAGACGGCATGCCGGGTTGGAACTATTTACGTGAGTAGATGGAGCTCTACCATAAGGACTTGAAAAATTAATGGAGTGTGATGATGTAGTTGTAGTTATTTTATTGAAAATGATATTTTGATAAGGACTAAATACTCGTTACTCCTCATGTTTTTCTATAAAAAAAAGTTTGGTCTCTTGCATTTTAAATTAAACTGAATAGTCTTTATTCTCTTTAATTCTCATATAACAAGTCCAAAATGATCCGAAATGACTATTATGCCCCTCATTCTCTTTTTTTCTATATTTTTTTAAATTTTTCTCCCTTTTTTTTTTTTAATACTCTCCCTCTCCCTCTCCCTCTCTCTCCAATATCGACAAGCTACTCCTGAAATCGGCTCCACCCTAACCTCCCCAACTTGACTGGCAACCCGGGATTTCTCTCCCTCTCTCCTGGCCGCACGATCTCTCTCTCTCTCTCTCTCTCTCTCTCTCTCTCTCTCCAACCTCTCTTATTCTTCTCTTCCTCTGCCATCATCGAAAACCACCACTTTCGGCCACCATTTGACAACACCACCATAACCAGTCGAATCCAGACCGAAACCCGAGCCAATCACGACCATACGTTTATCTCACTCCCCACACGCACAACTCAAGCTCCAGCGCCACTGCTCCACACCTTTCATCTTCTCCGATGCTCCGATCATTATACAGGAACTCATCACTTCCTTCACTCAATTCCAACACCACTACTGGTGGATCAATCACTCTTCCTCCATCTTTATTCTTCGAAACTTCCCTGAAATACTCACTGAAAACCCTACAATTCTCATCCAAAACCCTCTCGTAGCTGCTCTCCATCTTCGACAGCGAATTCGACCCCGCTGAAAAAGCCACCGACATGTCTTTGATCGAAACGTCGTCATTTTCGTAGCTGACATTTGGGGACATCGAAACGTCGTTCTCCATCTCCTTCAGCACCAGAGCCAATTCCATCTGGGCAAGCGCTGGCTCGGATCGGAAGATCTCAGGGATGCAGACGGCGGTGTCGATCGAGCGGCGGCAGAGGCCGTAGATGAGGGAGAGGAGGATGGCGGAGAGGGATTGGATTGCCTCCGCTTGGGAGAGCGAGAGAGAGAGAGAGAGAGAATGGGGGGGAGTATAAAAAGAGGGGAGAAAAATTAAAAAAACAGAGAAAAAAAAACAAAAATAATAATAAAAAGAGAAAATGATGAACATAATAGTCATTTCAGATCATTTTGGACATGTTATATGAGAATTATAGAGAATAAAGACTATTCAGTTTAATTTAAAAGACGAGAGATCAAACTGTTTTTTAAGGAAAAGTATAAAGAACAACGAGTATTTAGTCATTTTGGTAAATGATGATAAATATTGAGTTGACTGCTTTGATCAAAGACAAATGACAACAAATGAGGCCAAACTTTTTTTTTTTCAATTTTTTTTAACACGAGACATATAATTACACAGTGAATACATTAGCAATATCAAATCTCTCACTTTTCACTTTTGATTTTTCGGATTGGACAAAATCTGATGTCCCTATTTTAAAGTATTTGTTGATTTAAAAAAAAAAAAGTTTTTTCAAGTAAATCTAGAATATATGTTTGGCCCAAACTCTGGGTTACTTGACCTAGTTGTAATAGAGTTTTGAATTGGAGATATTCATAGATATCCGATTAATTGTACGATTATCTTTTCTTGTACGACTCTGATTCTATGTCTTGTAATCTTCTATACAAAGAGACTCCTATTATCAACGAAAGCACGACTCAATTCTCTCCCAATTTCAGTTTTCTTAAACACCTTATCAGCACGTAGCCCTAACCCTGAAACCCTAAATTCATAGCCTTCAAACTGCCGCCCAACTTGAAGCCCCAAATCCCAGGAGTCCAGAACTGGCGGCGCCACCCTCAGATCCGACCGGAAAAACTCCGAATCGGCCTCTAGAAGAAGCAAAATATCCCCTGCCCAGTTCGACTTTTTCCTGTCCAATTTTGTTTAAGTTATTATCTTTCCAAGAGATGTAATAGACAATTGCCAGATATTTTGTAGTAAATGCCATTGGTTTAGTTTTTCTTCACATAGGCTCATCCAAAATGAGTATGATGCCTAGGAATGTTTTGAGATAAGTGGTACTTAAGCGAGTTTTGCTCCACCAATATCTCTCTACTTACCTGGTCATATTTATTTTGGAGTTATTGAAAGAAGTCAAACGACTAACTTTGTTTTGCATTAGCTAGCATTTGGATTAGATTCTCCTAATGGTTAAGAGACAATGATGTACTCCATTAGCTTATGAATAAAATTTCAAGTTCTTTTTATTATGACTCAATTTTGATTCTAAGCATACTTCTTTGTGACTACGATGGCTGGGCTATCAGTATTAATTCAAGGACATGGAATAGCCTAAGTGTCCTTTGCCAAATGACACCTTGATTACTGTCACAGAAACTCTTAACACTCCTAGGGTAAGTCGCACCTATGAATAGCTGACGGATTCCATGTAAAAACTCATGTAGAAAATGAAAAATGAGTTCCTTTGCAATACCTTTAATGATTGCGAACAAATGAGCAACTTGGAGAAGTTTATGTGTCTCTCTAGTGGATTTGATGTCACTATTCGAGTTATTAAATCTAATAAAGTTATGAGAGAAGATCTCTTGGATTTAGACACATGTTGGCTTTGTTTCGACAGGATAAGTCATCCTGGTCATGATATGATGATCGTCTACTAAAGACTTCACACGGACATTGATTCTTTCAAGTGAAATAAAGCATGAATCAAAAGTTGATTTCTGGACTAAACGTGATCGTCGTCGCTACCACTGGTGCCTCCGCCGTCCACCGCCAGCCTAGGGCGGGCACAGTCCCTATCCATGACGTTATGGATGGTGTTCATCATGGTGATGGCGCCCCAGGTGATATTGCAATCACTAGCTTTGCTTCAAATAGTGTTTCAGACACTCAGGTCCAACCAAGATTCTCATTGGTTACTTCTAAGGTCTCTCGCTCGTTTTACAAAGTCCGTGTCTTAGGAAAATTAAGACTGAGACCGTCCTATGCAAAGGATATGAAAATACTCATTATGTTCTTATAGAAAATCCAAGGTGATTCTGTGGACTAATTCAACCAACTTGCAGACGTTTAAATATTTCATGATGTTGATTAACACGCGAACACGCTGGTCACGTGTTATGCCATTGTTCACCTATAATGCTGCTTATGCTACACTCCTAGACATATCATATGACAACAAGCTCACTTCTCGAATCATCCTATTCAGTCAATTGGACTTGACAATGCTAGAGAGTTTACATCGAATACTTTCGATGGTTATTGCAATAGGACTAAAGTTGGACATCATTTTCCTATGTACACACCCAAATGGTCTCGCGGAAAAGGACTAAAATGGTAGTCCAGACATTTGTAATGTGCACTAATCTCCTTATATCCGCTTGGGGTAATGCAATATCATATGCATCTATACTAATTTGTCTGCGACCAATTGCCACTCAATCTACCTTTGCGTTACAATAGTGACTAGGTACAAGTATTTCGTATTTACTCATATTTGAGTGTGCTATTTATGTGCCAATTGCGCCGCCACAACTCACTATGATAGGTCCTTATAAATGAATGGACAACTCGGTTGGATTTGAGACTCCAACTATCGTCTGCCACTTGATGCCCTTGCATGGCGATCTCCTTACTGCTAGATTTATAGGTTATCACTTTGATGAGGCAGTCTTCCCATCGTTAGGGGGAGATGAGAATACGGATGTTCAGCAGGAACGACAGGAATTGTCATAGTCTGTCCCCACAATGTCTCATCTCGATTCCTTTTAAAGTGATGAAATCACACATCTGCTCCAAATATGCCTGCAAGGAAGGACATCCTACGAAAGGATGTAGCGCCACCCTACATCGAGGTAGGCATGGCACCAACTCCAAAGAGAGTGGCACTCTGGCGATATAGGCCATGGCCTCAGCTAGGATGCGTGGGAGGCCCGTGGGTTCAAATGATACTTTGGCACATTCCAATCCTTTGATCATCAACATTCAAAATCCTCCTCATGAGAATCTTCTGGATTAAGGTTATTATTAGGGGACGCCTCAACATTAGAACCTATTCCTAAGAATATGGAGCTCTATAAAAATTACACTAGTGTACATAAGATGTGGGATAAAAACTCTATCATAATTGATGATGTAGTTGCACATTTCGTTGCGCATGAGTTTGTTGAGTCCAATGATATCGAACCATGCTCCGTTGATGAATGAATGCCAACATAGAGAAAATTGGCCTAGATGGAAAGATGCGATCCAGGTTAAGTTGGATTCTCTAACGAAGAGGAAGATTTTTGAGCCAATGATGCCAACACCTCCTGACATAAAATCTGTTGACTAATGGGTCTTTGTTAGAAAGCGTGTTGAGAAAAAGAGATGATAATCTCACCTTATGGCAAAACACCCTGGAATCGACTATGATGATATATATTCTCTGGTAATGGATGTCATTGCATTCCACTACCCTGTCAGTTTGTAGTTTACTAATAACTGAACTTGCAACTTACAAATGTGGTCACTACGTACCTATATCGGGATCTAGATATGGAATATACATGAAGGTTCATGGTGATCTTCATTTACCCAAGTCAAGTGGCTCTAGACCACGGAGCGCGTTTTACAAAAAGGTTGAAACACTCACTAAAGTGACTACTTGATTAAGAAGGGATATGCTTATGCATTTCCATAACAAGTTCTATTGTGATTCATGTTGGACATGATTTTCATTGGAAGCTCTTAAAAAGTTAAGAGAAACCGCTGGACACTTGAAACTTGAGTTTGAGATGAAGGATTTTGGGAGAACACGATTATGTCTCAGTTTGGAACTTGAGCTCATGTTGATAGATGCTTAGGCATTTTGAAAATGTCAAGCCTTCAAGCACACCAATGATCGTCCATTGTCTTTATCCTGAAAAGGATCCTCTTCGTCCAGAGGATGATGACGAAGATGTGCCAAAGGAAAAAGTGTCATGCTTAAGTACAATAGGGGCATTATTGTACTTAGCTAATTAATGTGTAAGTACAATAACATGCAAGACCGGATATCTCATTTGTAGTGAACTTGTTAGCTAAGATATAACTTTGCGCTAACATGATGCTATTGGATTGATGTAAAAGATATCTTTCGGTACTTGAGATGTACAACTGGTATGAGCTTGTTTTATCCCTACAGAGAGATGATGGATTCGAACCCATCACACACCAGGAACGTTGCCAACACTGGCCTATGTACTCTATCCCCATCCCAAAAATATAAGTGTTTTGGAAGGTTTTGCTGATGTTGGGTATCTCTTTGACCCACACAAAGGTCATTCCCAAACTGGTTAAGTGTTCACCATGGGTAAAAGACTGTGATATCTTGGAGGTCTATAGAACATAACCTAATCTCTACTTCTTCAAACTATGTTGAGATTATTGCTCTTCACGAAGTAGTTTTTGAATATATATATGGATTGGATCCATAATTCCGCATGTTCGAACAATTATGGTTTGAAGTCTACCATACATGAGCCTATGAGCATTTAGTATAATGCTGCTTGATTTGAACGAATGAAGCAAGGCTACATCAAAAGTGATAACACCAAGGATAATCAGCAATAACATACTCTCTTCAAGATCAAAGTGAAATACATTCGATCTGAGGACAATGTGGCAGACTTGCTCATTAAGTCATTGCCTAAATTCCAATTTCGAGAAACATGTTGGTAGCATCGTTTGCCGAAGTTATCCAAATTCCCATGACCGTAGTCATCAGGGAGAGATGTCTACATGTATAGTCTCGAACAGCGAAGGGTGTGTTGTGCTCTTTTTCCCCTCTCACCGAAGTTATTTTTTTCTCACTGGGTTTTTGTTACTCGGTAAGGTTTTTAATGAGGCAACGAGAGGAGCAGCACATTTGGATGACACAAGAGGGAGTGTTCAAGTAAATCCAGAATATGTGTCTGGCCCGAACTCTAGGTTACTTGACCTAGTTGTAATAGGGTTTTGAATTAGAGATAATCTTAGAGTTATTCATAGATATTTGATTAATTGTACGATTATCTTTCCTTGTACAACTCTGATTCTATGTCTTGTAATCCTCTATATAAAGAGACCCCTATTATAAATGAAAACACGAATCAATTCTCTCCGAATTTTAGTTTTCCTTAAACAAAGTTGATATTATTAGATCAGCAGCACTATGACCCAAGTTTACAAACACTAAAGAGAGAGACATGGTAGGAAAACAACCAGCCTTCTATCTAGCCATGTAGCTCATTACAAAACAAAGGGACACTTACATAGAATGCAAGCCTAATACACGCAAGAACAACCTTGCCTCCTAATGAAAAATCATTCAACGACACCTTATCTGCCTACAAACAATTGTAGTACAAATGAGGCATAGAAACATCTATGATAGTTTATAGAAGTCGTTCTCACACATACTAGACTTGAAGAAGCTAGAAACTAAAATTAAACAATAACCAGCTCCTTCCCCTTAGGCATAGAGTCGGATTCAACATGAGCACCTACAATCTGGGCTATGAGGTTCTTCTTAACCTTTAATTTTTCTTCTTCTCAGAACTCTCTTCAGCCTGCACACCTTTGCCCTTCCTAGTTTTGCCATAAGGCAATTTATTCAAACTACGAATCGGTCTGCCTCACTTTTTCTTCTGCCTATTCTCTGTTGAAGTAACAGTAACCAACCCCATATTTTTAGCATCAAGATTTCTCTGCCTACTGCAAGGCTCAGTCTAGGTTTTTTAGGTGAGACGAACATTTCACCGACCCTCTTTCTTCTTTTCCCAATCACTATTTTTGCAGGGGCTGATACCATCTCTAGTTCTCTACCAACTCCCTAATCATAACCTACATGTGTGACTTCTGATGCAAGATAGCACCTGTAAAAACTGAGGCTAGAGTAGTAGATAATCCATAAGGTACCTAAGCCTTAAAAACAAGTCCACGAGGTACCTATTGCCAGAAACTCTAGCACCAGAAAAGCTCGCCACTAATGGAGCCACCGCTAGGCCAGGCTGCTGTGCTCCATTTCCAGCCTCCGCATCCTCCAATGGTGCTCCAGTACAAGACAGGCTAACATGGGTTACCAAACCCCACACCTTCTTCAAAGCTCGTCAAACTTGAATCTCACTAGAATTTCCACATCATCCTCTACCCAAAATTTTCGCTTGAATAACAAAGGCTAAGATAACTCGATCGCAACCCTAATCTTAGTAACTTGATGCTGGAAATTATGTCGGTCCCATTATTTCAGATAACCTAGAGTACTCACAATCATCTTCATTATTCTTCCTGATCTAAAAGCCGGCAGAATCCCCTGCAACAAGCTCTAGTAAGATTATGTCTTGAAGTTATCCCATCGATGGGAGCGACACCGAAGCATGATTAAATCCCCAAGGTCCCTTCTCCAAACCCTAGCCTTGTCAGCTAGATTAGAGTACGTGAACAAAACCCTACCACTATCTACTTCGTCTAGATTAAATAGTCCATTCACATTCCAAGCTGATCGGAACATGCCTAAGAAAGACTACCACTTATAATCCCAAGCATAAGCAATTTTCCAACGAGGAACATCTCTAGTTGCTTAGATAGGAATCTTAAGAAGGTCGAAGGTCCACAACCTTCTTCCCTTCTACAATGGCCAAAGGTGATGCCCGCTGCCATAGCATCAACTGCCTCTATTTGCACATGAACTGATGATGTTGCTCACTAGAACTTTTGAAATCCTAACCTTAGAGAGAAGATGATGTTGTTGTTTAACGTAGTATTTGTTCAACTATTTACAAAGACATGTATAACTATTAAAATCAATGAGGCAAAGAAAAAAGGAACTGATCAAACCAGTCATTAGATATGATGATTAGGATATTATAAGGCTATTGTAAAAAACTTAGCATTTTTCGTCCTCATTTTGACCTCGATCCATGTGATCAACTAAAGATAACTTCACAACATTATATTTGTTATTAGATTTCTCAGAAGGTAACCCAACAAAAGGGGTGTGTTGCTCCTCCATACATTGTGAGCGACTTGAAATATTTAATAGGTAACCCATAACACGTACCCACACAACCATTCTAGTGATTTTCTCCTCACAAGGATCAAACTATGGTCTCCATTTCTGCATCACCAAAATTCAGCCACCAATAGTCTATGGTCTATTACATAGAGGATAATCCACGTCCTCACATTGTTTAAATTTCACAACAAAGAAGATTAGGAAGATCAACAAGCTACGTACAAATCTCCTTTGAGGGTCCATTTCCTAGTTAAAGCATGCTTTATGAAGAATAACAGCATAGCTCCATTCTAGATCAAGTCTATCTTCAACCCTCTGTGAGAATGTGATATCGGGATATAGTTTACCTTTTCGGACTAAATTCGATTTCACCATCGCTAAAGAGAATCTATTGAATGCGTTAATAGTGAGCTCACATAGCTTATTGGAGTGGAAACTGGCATGGATTTTGGTAGTTTGTTAGTTTAGTAGGAGTAGATTCAATGTGTACCTTCTGAGTCTCATCACAGATCGATTCATCATATCTTATGTGTTCTTATTGTACTTAAGGCATCAATATCTCTTCACCACTTCCCATTGGAGTGGCAGAGAAGTAAGGATGGCAATGGGGAGGTAGGGTAAGGGGATTAAATTACCATCCCCATACCCGACTTCATTCCCCATCACCTTACCCACCCCAATCCCCATAATAAGAAACTGGGGATTAGGTCCCCATACCCGCCCCAATCCCGTTAACAATATTATTAATTATTATATAAAAATTCATAAAAATAATTATTGAATGTAAAGTATGAAGTTAAAATCAAACATCAACATAAAATAAATTCTTTATTTCAATCAAACAAAAACAAATACAAGTCTCGCTTAAAAAGGAACAATAAAAGTCTGCATTCAACAAAAAAATTCCACAATCAACTGATTAATGTAACCTAACAACTTTTGCTCATTCACTCCAACAAGGTGAATTGAATAATAACAAAAATATATTGACAGAATTTAAATATTGACAAAAAGATGAAGTTTACATAAATATTTATTTATAATAATATGAAATATATATATATATATATTAGATAATTTTTATTGGGTGGGTACGGGGATGAGGATCAAAATATCATCCCCGCCCCATACCCGATTTCAGAATTTGAATACTGGGGATTCCCATCCCCATTACCCGATTTCCCCTGAATTTCTCCCTATCAGGGTCGAATACCCGATGGGTACCCTACCCAATGGGGATTATTGCCATCCCTAGAGAAGAGGAAGATAGGGATCACTGTCGTCACTCAATCAATGGTTTAAATGGCATAAGACGGTGGTGTAACAAGGCAGTCATAGGTAGCAAACGTAGGTAGTGGTTTTGCAAATAGTCAGAGTCCAGGGTGCATTCTCAAAAGAGCAAGTTTTGTTAAATTTCATCATGGATAAATTTTGTTTAACCTCTTGATCTTTGAACCTTACATCACTTGTGGTGCTACACTTCTAATTTTATCATTGTTGGCCTTGTACCTATCAATTTCAATTAATCTTGTCAAACCCTTAGTGTTTTTTGCCAACTACTGTATGACATTTTAAAATTTTTGTCACTTATGATATAATTTTGCATGTCATGTTAGTGAATCATCACCATGCAAGGGAACACACTAGAACCACATTTTTAATTTACAAAATACTAGATGGAAAAACTAACTATTGGACTAGATTGATTGAAAGTGGAGAAGCATTTCCATCATGGATTGACTATTTGTTTGAAATATACACCAATTTAATGGTAGCATGACCAAATTGGTTTCATGACATCCTTGAAAGGATACAGGGATATCACTGATTTTGATTAAGAAAAATAATTGTGTAACACAGTCAGGTAAGGATGAATGGTTATAGAGGAGATAGGATGAGCAGATATTCTTTATGGAAGTTTGGATTTCAACATAGATTGATAATCAATTTGTACATTTACAACAAACCTATATTGGCAGCTATGACAGAAAAGTAAAGTAGGCAATCCAAATCAATGTAGTGAAGTAGGCTCCCTTCAAATAATATAATGGAGCCAATTTGTGAGGACATGCATCATTAAACATCTTCCATGCACTCTCATTTCAGTCCCACCACACCACTTATGTGTCATCCTTCAGTCCATTTAGGTGTTTAGCCTACCTTGACAATCAATGTTACTCATGAAACTACTCAGAAGAGGAAAAAAAAGAAAAAGGTCAGTCAATGGTAGAAACAGAGGAGATGGGTAAATGCACAATCTGATTATCAAACAATACAATCATTTTAAAAGAGACAATGCAGTTGGGCACAAATAGACAAGCTTGCAAAAGCATCTCGACCTTTTCAATAATGCATACAAAATATTCAATCATTAATTTTATTGAGGGGAGGTTATATTCAAACCTCTAAAATTAGTATTTAGACCTCTTTGATATTTTTTTCAAGTGATTTTTGACTTTGTCAACTCATGTTAAATTACCAATAAAGACACAAAAGATGAGAAAGAAAAAGAAAACAAAAAAAAAATCTCTTCTTACCTCTACAAATAGAAGTAGTCTTCAACTTGAAGAAATTTTGTGGTTTTTGTTTCGTTTATTGACATTTCTTGATTGGATACCAAGATTTTTTTGGGGAGAAAATAAACTTCCCCTCATCTTCTTCTTGCTTTGAATTTTTTTTTTTTTTTTGCCAACGTCAATAAAAGAATGAAAATCTGGAAGCGATCCCACATAGAGAAGTTGACTGAAAATATAATTTCAATGAATTATTGTGACGTTGTTTGGATTTCAAAGAGTTCCATAACACCCCTACCAACAAATTTAAACGGGAAAACCCCATAAACTTTTTGTTGTTGCAAATAGCTTTGAGCTATCAAATCTCATGATCGAGATTGTTTTTGTTTCTCTGAAGCCTATGATCCAAATAATCCTGCTAACTATGGAGTCATTCAGGAACAACAGGAGTCCTCATTTGATCTTCTAGAAGATGCTGGATTTGAAAAATAAAAGAAAAAAATTATCTGAGCTTTTGATGATGATGATGAAGAAGAATTCAATGACATGAAGGAGGAAGATGACACGCTATTAGAAAAACTAAATGCTATTGACAAGCCAGCAGAGTTGGATTTTGAAAAGAAAGGAAAGGTTCTAGGGGAAGAGATTAGAGATCTAGCAGAGGAAAGAAATGATTTGACGAAGAAGAAAGAACCGTCTCTATAGAAAAGTATGCAGACGATAAAGACGCTCTGACTACAAAAGTTATATATACCGCATGTCCTTTAGTTCATGGATCACATGTTTGTTGTGGGCGACTTTGATTCGTGGGAATGGAATCCAAGGTTATTCCCTTTCAAAAAAAAAAAAAAAAAGAGGCTTTTATAGATTTTATTAGACATGGGCATTGTGGGAAAATTGGTTATTTGTAAAGGTAAGTTTGAGGCGTATTAAGTGGGGAGATCCAAATGCCAATTTCGGAGGTATAAATAGAAGCTCCCTTTATTGAGTGTGTACATACCGCCTATATCACATACCGCCAAGTATAAGCAACAACCTCATTGGTGGCCCCCGCGACATGGTTAGTCCCGCCTACGACATGCCTCCGGTAGACCAACACCCGAGCTACCTCGCTATAGTGGTGGTCGGCCTGTATCTAGCCGGGAGGCCATCCTCCCATGCTCTCCAAAGGCTTTAAGAAATACAAATAGGCACATATTGTCACACATCGGAAATATAGAATAGAATGAGACTTCCTTTAGCTATAAGAGGAAGTCCTCCCCTCCTTGGAAAGGGATGGATCCATGATCCCCACACTTGTATCACTACAAAGGATACTTGGCCTCACTCATAGTAGAACTACTAAGTGGACGTAGCCTGTCTCAAGGGCAAGGTGAACCACTATACATCATCTATTGTTTCTCTCTATCTCTATCCCGCATCACACTTGGTTCCCGTATTCTCACACAGAAATAGAGTGAGTTGGGAAATTAGGGAAAAGTTGAAAATTGATACTGAAATCATGAGTTTTTTCTCTCTTTAGTCACTTAACTTTCATATTCATTTCATCAAATTGGATGGAAAAAGAAATTGTGTGTCAAAGTTTGATTCTAGAATAGGTTAAAGTTGATATATATATATATATATATGGATTAAATTCAGTTTACCCCCCCCCCCCCAGGTTTGGGGGTGTCATCATGTCACCCCCTCGATTCTTAATTTTGAATTTTTATCCCCTAAACTTTCCAATTTCAGTCAGTTATGTCCAGTTTCTCAGTTTCCGTCTAAATTGGACATTAATTCTAACGATCTACCCCACTTTGAAGCATTTTAAGGACACATATGAGTTTTTTTTTGTCTTGAAATGACCATTTTAACCCCCAAGTGGGTTAGATCGTTAGAATTAACGTCCAATTTGGACGGAATCTAAGAAATTGGACACGACTGATTGAAATTGGAAAGTTTGGAGGGTAAAAATTCAAAATTGAGAGTCGAGGGGGTGATATGATGACACCCCCAAACTTCAGGGGGTAAACATAAATTAATTATATATATATATATATATATATGTCAAAGTTCAAAATTAATTTTTTTTTAATCCTTTTAAGATTTCATTTTCAGTCATTGTATGTGGTTTGAGAGGGTCTTTTTGTATCTATATTTAAATCTTTACATAAGGGTTTGAGATTATGTATGGGTCATCATGGACCGGGCCTCTACCCTAAATTTTAGGGCTTAGGCTAGGGTAGGATCGGGCCTAGTCAAAGTCAACGAAATTTAGGGCCGGACCGGGCCGATGCTTCAATATATAAACCCTTATCTGCCCTTAAGGCCCTTCTCGTAAGGGTCAAAAGGGCCGGGCTGGGCTAGCCCTCCAAATAGGGTTGAAAAGGCTTTACTTTGTTGACCAAAAAAAAAATATTTTTGGCTAAATGTGGCTCAATGGTTATATGATTTGTACCGGTAGGTGATCCAAGACTTATTTTTTGTTGTTGACCCTAATATATGCATTATTTTTAAAGTTGCCTTAATAACATTTATAAATATTAGTTGAAGTAGTTATATACAATTATTTATCTGTCAAAATTAATTGTTGGTTAACAAAGAAAATATTAAAGAATATAAAGCTTCCTAAATCAAGTACAAAATAACAAATGGATAAGTTGTATGTAGATAAAAAAAGATGTGGAAAAAAAAAATCAAGACGTAGCTGCTCTCTCTCTCTCTAAACTAGGTTTAGGATTTTTGGCTACATAGCTTCTCTCTCATGTCAATGGCAATTGATGCAATGGTAGCCCGCTTGGCTTCCTCCCTAGTGCTGGCTAATGGAAAGAAACCGGTGGACCTACGTCCATCCAAAGGATTGAGACAACCCTAAGGATTCATGGTGGGGAAGCTGCTCACGGCGCGGTAATACTCTCGTGCTCTTTCCTTGGCATGTTCCGATTTGCATGGCGGATAAATGGCAAACTAAGTGTTGAAGAGATCGGAGAATATGACAGGGTTCTGTTCACATTCACAGACCCCTTTGATGTGGATAAGGTTTGGACATGAGGACCGTGAGGCTACAACAGGACTCCAATAACCCTAGCATAGTATGACGGTGTCAGTTCGGCAAGGGAGATACCATAAAAGAAATAATCCTACTGGATGACACTACAAGGAGTACTGCTGACGTTCAAGTCGGAGCGTATTATGTGCCTGATTGGAAGTACACTGGGCGAGTACAAGGAGTTTGATCGTCCGGCTTTTTGGATCCAAGTCCTACCCATTAGAGTCGAGATCGACTATGCAAAACCTCTCTTGTTTTGTCATCATTTCTTGGTGGAAGACAAAGTTCAGTTCATGGTGCAATTCCGATACGACAAGTTGTTTGGCCGATGCGGCACCTATGGCCTAGTTACCCACGTTGGCCTTCCTTGCTTGTGGTCGGATCTGGTTCAAGATAGTGATGCACCAGTTGGAGCGAGGCGCAGCCCACGGCTTTGGCAGTACTACAGGAACATGAAAACCCTAATGCCAACAGGGTGGTGGTGAACAATCAAACCTTGATCTTCAAGGCTCAGATACCTAATAGCATACGAGAAGCTATCCTCCCCCAATCTGTTGTGGCCATGCGTCATCATCGAAGACTGGTGCAGATTAGAGAATTGGGTGAACCAAGACTCAATGAAGATCCAATTACAGGACAACGACGAAGTAGGGAAAATGATGAGGTAATTATCTCCAAAAAAATTATGCTTAAGTCTTGCTATTGGAAAGAAAAATTTGTATGCAGTGACTATGGGTTTATTGGAGGGATGTTCAAACAACAATGACCAACCCAAGAGGAAGAGAGGGTGCCCTGTTGGGAGTGTAAACAAGCTGCCATATGAACAGCAGGAAAAGGAAAAAGAAAGATGGAGAACCATAAAAGACAAAGAGCTAGAAGACCAACCTGATGTCGAGGTTATTAGCTGCTGATGAGCCTAAAACAAGTACTAGCTCTAACCCTAAAGGGAAAGCTTAAGGTACAAAATTTCAAGACAATCTGAACTTCAAGCCTTCTCAAGTGGGAGTGATTTCTATATACTTTCTAAGATGTTTCTAGTTGATATGTATACCACAATTGAGTGTTGGTAGATTAGACTAGATGAATGTTTTTTCCTTAGGAAGTGAGATTATTCTTGCTTAGTTTGTTGGCTTGCGGTTTCAGCGAGCGACCATTTAGAATTTAATAAGTTTAAGGGTGACATAGATAGGACATCCGATTTATTTCCAGCTCCTCTTATGTAAGTTCTGTTAGACTCTAGCCTGTTTTTCATGGCTTTGACATCTAATAATCAAATCCTTTCAAAAAAAAACAAGATAAAAAAAGATGTACATATTTAGAAAATATAAAATTATTAGGGCTTGTTAGGGGGGCTTAAAGAGTCGGGCTGGGCTTGGCCTTTATGGGGTCAAATGGGCCTGGACGGAAGGCCGGGCCAGGTTTCATTTTCATGGCCCTTACCCTACCTTATTTTAGAAAAAAACCGGGTTGACCCGCCCTAATGCCAGGGTCGGGCCGGGCTGGGCGAGCTTGAAACAGGCTTAGGACCTAAGGGCCAAATGATGGCCCCTAAGTTTATGTATCTATCAACTGTACATAATCATGTATTGTATCATTTACAGGACTGGATTTAAAGCAAACAAATATCTGCCTATTCAGTAAAGATCATGATTACATGCAGATACTATATAACTAAATGTATGGGTTCAGAGGCTTTCAATAAGGTTGTACAGGCTCATGATCTTCACACAAGAGTTGATGTTTTCCTAAAGACCATAAAAATGACAAAGAAAATTGATCAGAGTTTAGATGAGATTAAAATTCTTTAGTTTGTAAACAAGTATGACCCTGTAGACAAGTTAGAGTCTTTTCTATATTAGAGTTATATTACATATCCAACATGGAAGTAAGCCCACATTTCTTGAATAATAATTGCTACTTTATTATGTATAAAATTTATAGAAAAAAGAAACCCACAGTTTTGCACGGGCTTCATGATTAGTGGAAACTACACTATCATCATTAACCTGACGACGATGAACTAAGGAGCTTCCTCTTATCTTTGATTTGAGGGAGGGAAGTATCTGCAGAAAACTTTATGATGCCTAAATCATAATATTTCTTATTCGAGTGTGGTAAACTGAATCAGAATCAGATGCCATACCTGGTCGTCTTGCCCATATCTATAGGGTGCATTATGGTTTGGCCTGTAAGTAAACTTGCATGGCAAGTTGCCGGTAACTTAGGCGGCAAGTCACGATTAATACAGTACTTATTCATGTAATTATCGCCACTTATGACTACAATCATTGTCATACTTAATGCTGCAATGATCGTCACACTTATTGCTATAATGATTGTTACCCTCATTGTTGCAATCATTTGCACATTTATATTTGTCTTAATTATACATATGACTAAAATATTTAACCACTCCCACAACACTCAGACTTTATGTTGAGTAGGTAACCTAACCAATGATACTTTTGCTGGTGCAAAAAAGGCATGTTTAGCCATCTTTCTTGACTCGGATTCGATGGCAAGGCGTGAAGGCGCTGAAGACATTGTGTAAGGTGCTGAAGATGTACAAAGACGTAGAACACATGCTTAAGGCGTACGTGCAATTTTTTTTTTCCTTGTCAAACCTTTCTGGGATCATCAAATCCCAACAAATCAAGGACTCTATCAGCATAATTATAATCAATATTATCCTGTAAGTGTCATTCTTAAAGTGAAACAGTGAAAAATCATTCCTTTCTAGGTTTCCTATATAGTATAGAACTATCAATGGTGGTTCTGCATGTTTTGGGTTGATGAAAAGTTGTTGGGATGGAAAAAGTTCCAGCACTAATCACGCCTATACTCCTGTATATCTTAGAAATTGTAGGTGCTTATCTTTTTACTTCAATGTGTTTATGTTATGTTTCTATTTTGCTTACTATTTATTAAACAATTTATTAAACGATCTTTTTCATTGTTGTGATTGATGTTACTGAATGCATTCCAAACAGCATCACTGAAAGCATCATTAAGATCTATCTGTAATAGTTTCTAGCAGAATATACAGAATTTTGGGCGTAGTATTCTTGCTGCATGTATCACTAAAGATGTTTTCAGATTTTCAAGGAGATGTACTGTGAAGCAAAAATGGAATTTTTTTATAGTTGCCATGAAGGTTGTGGGACAACTCCATATTTGTACCAATGAAGCTACCAAAAGAACACAACCTCTGGTATAACTGTATAAGTGCCTGGTATAAAGTCCACGGCTGTAAAATTTGGCTGAATACCAAAGACCAATTCATATTAGTATTGTTATATAGAGAAATATATGTATATTCATTTATGATGCAAGGCTTACGCCTTAAGGTTCAAGACTTACGCCTTAACGAGGCTCTCTCGAAAACGTTTCAGATTATGCCTTAGTGTTTTAAAACATTGAACCTAACCACCACCGAGTTCAAAACGACAGGAGCACTGACAATGGTGTTGTTGGTGGGTGGGGGCAAAAGGTGATTGAACAATGGATGGTACTGTTGTCGGTGTAATGGGGAAAGTGTACAGAGGCGCTGCAAATGATTGGGCTTTCTTCTCTTGTCAATATCTCCAGCATTTAGCTCCATTAAAAGCTCAATAGCTCATCGATCACTTGATCAGGCCTGAAAAAAACTCATCTTAAACACTCAACTTGTCAATCATCAATTCACGTCGTCATCAAAATATTTTGAAGGATTCTTGTTGGGGTTTTGCAGTACAGTTTGACAATATCATCAAGGTATTTGTTCCTTATATTTTCTTTAGGATCAATGTTGATTATGGAGGGTGCAACTTATGTCAAGTGTTAACCGTAGTTAATCAAAATACAAATATATCATTTTTCCTTTTATGAACTTGCAGGGATTGTTGATAAAATTTGAGATTTGAAGTTTCAAGTTGGAAAAGAAAAAAAAGCGCAAACCCAAGTTCTGTTGTTCTGTGATTATTAGAGCCTCAAGTTTCTTTGACTGAGTTGCAACTCCAAGATTAAGTGATTAAACCTTGAGTTCAAGTTCTTACCTTTAATTCTCCCATTTCAGTTGTGGAGTTTCGAAAGTGGCAGGCCATGGAAACACTGAGAATTTCCTGTATTACAACATTACAAATTCCAGCTGACTTTGGTAAAACCCAATCCAAAAAATTCACTTTCTTGGGGTATAAGCAAACACTCACTTCATCATTCTTGTTAGTTGAGAGACACAAACCCTCATTTAAGACATTCACCACTAAATCATCTTCTATTACAACTGAGACTGAAAACCCATCTGCACCACAAGTTGAAACTCAGACCCAAGATGAAAAATTTGACTGGTATGCCCATTGGTACCCGTTGATGCCTGTTTGTGACCTTGACAGAAGGGTACCACATGCAAAGAAAGTTCTGGGTATTGATGTGGTGGTGTGGTGGGACAGAAATGAGAGTACATGGAAGGTGTTTGACGATGCATGTCCTCACAGACTGGCTCCATTATCTGAAGGAAGGATTGATCAGTGGGGAAGGTTGCAGTGTGTTTATCATGGCTGGTGCTTTAATGGCTCCGGTGACTGCAAGTTCATCCCTCAGGCACCTACCGATGGTCCTCCGGTAATTAACTCTTCAATGACAACCTTAAGAGATTGCTAGTTGTGGTAACCTTCATACAATACAAGCTTCAATTTCATATAGTAACTTAACTTTCATTATTTTGATGAATTATTATAATACAGTAACTTCTGTAAAAGTAATCAACTTTAAACAAAACTTGACATTGATTGACAGAAAAAAGAGAGAAAAAAAAACCTTTAAACAATCGGTAGAATGCTAGTCATACGCCTATGCTAACTTTTTATGTGAGTAACTTCACATAATACGATAGTTCTTTATAATTTTGAATTTTTGATGAACTTATGAAGAAGGGTTAGTATATAGAAGTGAAATTGGTGTATAGTTCATTCTCCCGTAGAAGTGTTCTATTCTACGAACATAATCTATGCAATCACTGAATTATGGTTTTAGAAAGTTAGTAGCTAGAAATGACCCTTCATGTAACTTTCATTCAAGTAGGTAGACCATATTTCTGTATCAGTTTGATGAACTTAAGGAGTAGGGTAATACTGTAATAGTATGCGGAAGCCTTACAGAACTATTATGAAGCTATAGAGTGAAAATTTGTTTATTGTTCTTCCTGTTGTAGAACTTGTTTTATTCTATGACAATAATCCATGCAATGCGGGAATTTTGGTTTTGGAAAGTTAGTGGGAATGACCCTTCAACCATGTTATGCAGATTCACACATCCAAAAAAGCATGTGTAAGTGCTTATCCAAGTACTGTGCAGAATGGAATGGTGTGGTTCTGGCCAAGTTCCGATCCTCAATACAAAGATATTCTTACAGAGAAAAAACCTCCCTACATACCAGAAATGGATGATCCATCATATACTTGCTTGATGGCAAATAGAGAGATCCCTTACGGGTAGGAAAAGTTATATTTTTCATCTAATTGATATAAATTCATGTTCTACAGAGCGCGTTTGTGAGAAACCTTATGGATCTATTGAGTCTCATTTTCTGTAATGTCAAAGAACTTGTAGGCACTATCCACATAAAGTATTAATTTCCATTCAACAGCGGAAGTGGCTCCTAGCTTAGCCACATAGAAAAGAAAAGTGTGTCTTTTCTGGATTAGTTGCACAAGTTGTCTATCTAAAACTTTGCAATCTAAGATTTTTCGTTCCTGTTCCAGAAAAATCATATGACTTTGCTTGATTTTTTTAATTGTTCTTCCAGATATGAGATCTTGATTGAAAATTTAATGGATCCTGCTCATGTTCCATACGCACATTATGGAATAATACAAACTCAACAGCCGGAAGGTAGACAATTATTTCTGAATCATCTTTATTGGATGTCATATGTTAGCCTCTTATGTAGGACGTTTACATAAATTACTGTATCTTTCCTTCACAGAGAAGGCTGACAGAGAAGGGGGCAGACCAGTGGACTTGTATATTCCTAAGATAGACATAAATGGTTTCACCATAGAGGAGCAGAATTCGGGTCAGAGTAAATTTATGTCACCATGTTTGTTTTATACATCTCTCTTTGGTCCAATTGACAATAGTAATGGGGCCGCGTCCTCAGGAAAACCGTATGGTTTTCTGAAACCACTTGGAACTGAAAAGGTAGTACATTATGTGGATTGATTTGTTTATATAAAACTGATTCTGTTCTTATTTGCTCATATCCTCTCTCTTTGTATTTTTGTTCATATATATATATATATAGGTCTCATCAGCCCAAAGGGGCCAAAAGAGAGCTCTTTTAGTTTTCTTCTGCGTTCCAGTTAGTCCAGGTAATAGCAGAATTATATCGACCTTGCCAATAAACTTTGGCATTTCAGTTAAGATTCTTCCGCGATGGATATTTCACATTCATCACAACCTGGTTTTGGACTCAGATTTATATCTGCTTCATCTTGAGGTGACTTCTTACTCTTTGTATTAAGTTTAACATTAACTTGCATCTTACTCATATAATATGTAACAAATTACTTTTACAGTCAGAATAAATCATGAAGTTTACATACATTATGATAATGTAGAAGTCTAACTCCCAGATTCTGGTAAATAATAATTCTGATTATAAAGTTAATTCCATGCAGCAGAGTAATTAATGCAAATTAAAACCCATATAGGAAACTTTGGTTTTGAAAATTGTCATGAAAAAAAAAAACCACGGAGAAAAGAACAATGTGTCTTTCTTTCAAAACAGTATATTGCTATTGCAGAAGCAACTTGGTAGACTGTTTTGATTTCAATTTTTTTGGATAACTTCAAAAATGGGCTCATATGGGGTCTATGTTTCTATGCATGATTGTGAGGAAACGTTCAGTTGATGATAGATCTTGTAAAGAATGCCCGTTAACTTTCACGTGGATCCTTTTTTACTCTCAATGCTTACATTAATTCTGAGTTAATTATTTTGATATTCATCTTTCTTTTTCTTTTTTTCCTTTTAATTTCCTATGGTGATGATGGCTTAAATTTCTACATGTAACCTTGGTATTAGTGGTCACAAATTTTCATTGGGTAATACCTAGTCCGAACACTTTTAATTTCCTAACCCTTTGTTTTAGAATTTTAAGCTTTCTTTCATACGAAGAGAGAAAAAACTGTTTTTTCTTTTCCCATTCCTATATCATAAATTTGTACTCGTGGCACTGGCTACCGTTAAATAGTTGGAATCAAGTCCTTGAAATTGCATGACTCTTCTCCTGAACTTTTTCATAAGACTGATAAGAGAAACAGCTATTAATCATGTGTGCAGCCACATGATCATGGAATGAAGTTACATTTTCTGACATGCTCTCGGGACTCGGGTTCTTATTGTACAGGAACGTAGGATAATGGATGCTGGTATTACCCAGTGGCAGAAAGCCTGTTATTTGCCAACAAAGTCAGATGCCGCTGTCGTTGGTTTCCGAAAGTGGTTAAACAAGTATGCGGGTGGTCAAGTAGATTGGAGAGGCAAGTTCACTGGGGTGCTTCCCCCCACTCCTCCTAAAGAACAGTTGTTGGACAGGTAACTTTCATGCAACACCAAAGATGCATCAAACTTTAGTTTAATCAACATCTTGGTTCAGAAAATTGGTGCGTAAAATTTTGGAGACAGCAAAGTAGATCGTTGCACAAGTCTTGGAAATGCAAAGTTCGCTGAAAGCTCATGTGTTTAGAATACTTCTACTACCGCGATACAAATGCCATTCGGATACAAATGCAGCATTTGTCTTACCTGGTTGTGTTGTGATCCTTGTAACTAAGGTTGCAGAGTATTGTAAGTCATTTGATTCACTAAGGAGATTTTTGCACAACTTTTTCAGGTACCAGTCTCATGTGGTGAACTGCCGCAGTTGCAATGCTGCCCACAAAGCTCTGAGCGTGCTTAAAGCCGTATTGCAGGTCGTCTCATTTTCTTTACTCGGAATTGTCTCTGCAATCAAGGAAGGAGTGCTATCTTCAGTGGTTGCAAGAACTGTGCTACTTGCAACAGCTCTACTCTGCTTTGCAAGTTCAAAATGGTTGGCTCATTTTGTCTACAAAATCTTTCACTTTCATGACTACAACCATGCCCTTGTGTAAGATTTACTGCTTAGCGACGTAATGTAATTACTGAACGGATGGAACCAAAACTTGTTGAACATAAGATGTGTAATAGTAAGAGAATTATTGTGTGAATTTGATATGATTCGGCCAGTTCAATTCAGTAAAGAGGACTGAAATGTTAAACACCTCAGCCAATTTAAACAAGAAACATCACACCTATATCAACGAGATACATCGTCGATTGATTAAAAAGGCATTGAGCCGAAACATGTTCGTACCAGCCCACACATATTTTTAGAAGAGAACAAAATTCATTCATAACTAGTAATATTACAAAAGAATCTGCCACGTTATGGCCCAACAAATTAACTCATTCCTAAAATAATATTATTATATTACGCTTACTCTCGTGGCCCCCTGCCACAGCAACAAGCCACTTCTCAAGAAGCAAAAATAAGTTGCAGGAACATATTTTGAAACAAGGGAATTTAAGGCTGCTTTGCGTTGGATGCTCTTTACCCTCAATCGTTCGGAAGGTCTTTTTTAGTACCCTGTACTTAAGCCAAGCGAGGCAAAACGTACCCTATCTACCTGCAAGAAATCTAAACTGAATGAATTGATGCTCGGGGAGGGGGCCAGTTTTGGACACATAGAAAGACCGACTATTAGGTACCTCAAAGAAACATGATCGCCTTTTCAAAAAATAAATATAATCATAAGTAATTGAGGTTCATTGTACTCGTGGATGATACTTATTTTTCCTTGCTTAGCCATTGCATTAAGGTGCAAGCACATAGGGATCTATGTATGGCCTTTCTGACATTGGATCTAATGAAATCTGTACTCTTTTCTCAGAAAAAAAAAAAATCAATTTGCATTATTTTTGTGAGAAAAAATTGTCTCTTTCTCTAAAAAAGAAAATAAAAACTAATTTATAAAAAATAAAAATAAAAATAGCAAGAAAATAAACAAAGGTGGTTGGTTAATTTAGAAGTTTAACAGGCAATAGGTGATTCTAATCACTATTATTATAAATTGACGCATTTGAGACATTTCTTTTGGTGTCAAGGACTTCAGCAAAATTGTAGTGTGATATATGCCCGAGATTCAAAGATAGGCATGCCACCTCAACGGGTGAGTGCTCACTTGTGTGGATGGCAAGAGTTTTGTATAATTGTTCACCAAATTGATTTGCAACTTAGAATAGAATTAAGTTCGCTGCATTTTGAAAAATGGATGCTTTATTTTAGGAACTACATTGACATCATCCCACTTCCTTCACCTACAAATGTTTTTTGGTTGAAAATTTACCCAACAAGCCACAAAAATAAGAAAAACAGAAATCTATACTGAAGTAATTCTGGTTGGATCTCATACTTTTCTTTCCTTGGTAGAAAGGGGCAAAAGCCTTGATACAAATCTAAACATTTGGACCCTCACTACTAGAGCACTAGTAGGAGTCCCAATGATTCAACTGTAGTTCATTTTTACTTGCACAGTACGGGCAAGAGTGGAGTGAAACAACACTAGAAGGTGGCCTCACCAGAGTTTGCAGGGTTACTGGAATCTATTGCTAAGAAGGAAAATATAGAGATTATTCTTCAGCTATACTTTGCAAAAGGCAGAGCATGATAGTATAACCTTAAAGTCAAACACGGACAAAGCATTTGATATAGTTGAATGTGACCTTAGCAAGAAGCTATGCTAAGGCTGGTTTTGGTAGGGATTGGGATCAGGACAGTAGGCGATAGAGCTGGGTTAAACAAACTCTAGACGAGGTTTAGTGAATAAGCATTTATGCCCCCACCTGACAAGAGTTTCCAGTATCATACAGAATGTCAGATGTTGCTATGTCCTTTAACTTAATGGACATGGTTTGGTTGTTATTTAGGCTATTTGGTGGACAAGCAAACTATGATGCATCTGGACAATTGATTTCCAGATCCAATGACCTATGACCACCCTGAAATGACCAATTGATCCAATGACCAATTGATTTCCAGACTGCCAGTATACTATATATCAATTGTGCATTGGAGAAACACACAGTTCCCTACCAGAGTTTTATAATAATCTACATATATGGTCAACTCATATTTCATAAGATAAAATTCTATTGGTCATTTTTTTAACCTTTTCACCTCTTTTGAGAATAAATTTGCAGTCTCCATGTCAAACACATTAACACAAAGACCACATATTCAGAAACCATAATAATAATAATATCAAGTCAATGACTACAAAACAGCAGAATTATATTTTCAATCTAGTACCTTCCAAACTTCTATTGACTAATAATCTGACAGAAAATCGACGTCTTTCTTCTCATGTGAAATTCTACTCCCTGGGAAAAAGAACATTGGAGGGAAAAGTCAGTTAACAAACATCATATATACACATTCCAGCAATAGTTAACATTTAACACTTGAAACATACAATTATACATTTAAACGTCAGCTGTCAATTACACTGTTTTGATAGTTATGAATTGTCAAATCATGACTGACACAAGCAATAAGAGAAACTCAGCTTCTCTAGTCTGTTCAAAACTAATCAATTCTGACTTCTATTTAAAAGAAACCATACTTCTTGACAAAGTAATAAAACGCAACAACATTATTTCTTTAGACCGTTATCCTATTTTTAAATTTAAAGGTCACAATAGTCAGCATATACTCTCTTACAGAGTTGCAGAAAAGCCAACAACTAGGTTCGGATTACAGAAAGATGACTGATAAGACGGAAATATTTGATGTATATTAAAAAGTAAACCATTAACTAAATCAGTCATGATAAGAGAGGACAGGATACCAGTATATTTGTATTTAGGAATGCAAACTCTTCTACAAGCAAATAATTTGAGCTCTTCTTTAAGACTTGGAACCCATCCCTTCAACTCCAGGCACACTCGATGCTAGTGCACCTGATAAAGAATACAACTGGCAGACCACTAGGGTTTATCCAAGGCCTTGTAAGAAAAGATTCCAAAGCTGAAGGCCTGATTTGGGAGTCTGTAGTGATGATGGACCTTGCTAGGATCTTGCTTGATTTCGGAAAGCTTAGTAAAGGCTGATACAATTAGGATTTACTATTAGATTTCATGTTAAAGAAGAATAAAAAGGGTTCTTATTATTGGGATTTTATAAGGGTTGTTTTACTCTATTTGCTATCCTTATTATCAAAAAAAAAATCCCTCCTGTTCCTTGAACTACCAGAATCTGCTGCAATAAACACCTACATTGTCCCTATTTGTTCTGCATCAGCACCACTCAATAGCACATCAGAAAGGGAATATGAAAATCATCACTTGATTATAACCATGGAAGATACTCTTCGAAGAATGATAAAAATCAGTGATATGTCAGCTAAAGCATGGCTCTTTAATTGCTCTATCAGGTGTTTTGTCACAGTTGATATAAAAGATCAGAGAAAATTCAGAAGAAACAATTGGTTGCATTTTCACATGAAGTCATCTGAGAAAGGAGACGCATCACGGATAAAAATTGGAGGCAATTGGCCTAGGATGACCTTCGATCCATACTACACTCCTGTTCGACTATTATAAGCAGTGCCCTAATCTTCAAAGACATATAAAAACACTACTGGACACCTTCACAGCCTTTAATTCACAGAAGATATGGAATTGGATATATTATCAGTCCAAACCCACAACAAGTTATTGAGCCTCACCAAGCCTCCGAACAATCCAAGTACTTAATTATATATTGTTATGTCAGTTCAAATCTGCTTAATTTTGTTACCAACAATGATCCGGTAAATTGATGAACTATGAGGTAAGAAGACGTCGTCCCTCTTCCTTTGGGTTGAAAATTTACCCATCAAGCCACAAAAAAAAAAAAAAAAAAAAAAAAAAAAAAAAAACAGAAGTGTACATTGCAGCTATTGAAACCCAAGTAATGACAATTATTGGATCTCATACTTTTCTGTGTAGAAAGGGGCCAAAGCCTTGATACAATTTAAACATTCAGACCCTCACTTACTACTAAAGCACTACTAGGAGTCCAAATGATGCAACCATAGTTCATTTTTACTTGCACAGTATGGGAAAGAGAGTGGAGTGAAACAACACTAGAAGGTGGCCTCACCAGAGTCAGAATTTGCAGGGTTACTTGAATCTATTGCTAAGAATAAGGAGATTATTCTTCAGCTATACTTTGCAAAAGACAGAGCATGATAGTTTAACCTTAAAGTCAAACATGAACAAAGCATATGATATAGTTAAATGTGACTTTAGCAAGAAGCTATGCTAAGGCTCGTTTTGGTAGGGTCAGGGCAGAAGGTGGTCTAGGTTAAACAAACTGTAGACGAGGTTTAGTTAATAAGCACTTAGAATTTCCACCTGACAAGAATTTCCAGAATCATCAGAATGTCAGATGTTGCTATGTCCTTCAATTTAATGGACACAGTTTGGTTGTTATTTAGGCTATGTGGTGGAGTAGCAAAATATGATACATCTGAACAATTGATTTCCAGAGTTTACTGATCCAATCACCTATGAACACCCAGTCATAAAAACCCAGATCTACGACCAAATTGATCAAGCCTTATGAAGGAAAGTCTTTACTATCTAAAACAAAACAAAAAAACAAAAAAAGGAAATCTCAAGTTAACCACAGCATGTGTACTCCCCCAATCACTAGATCTAATCAATAGGAGTTCTAATGGTAGAATAGCCATCTTGTTTCCATTATCAGTTAGGAAATATGGAAGAGGCTACATGTGAAATCTACTTATAAGACCAACCAAGCTGAAGTGCAGCTAAAGCCTCATAACAAATTCTAAAACCATGAAATTCTTAAGCCATGAAAGTCAGACTACCGATATACTAAATATTAATCGTGCATTAGAGAAACATACAGTTTCCTACCAAAGATTACTAATAATAAATAAATGGTCAACTCATTTCATAAAGATAAAATTCTATTGGTCATTTTTTAAACTTTTTTCCTCTTTTGAGATTAAATTTGCAGTATCCATTTCAAAAGCATAACAGCAAAACCACATATTCAGAAACCATAACAGTAATAATAACAAGTCATGATTACAAAACAGCAGAATTATATTTTCCATCTAGTACCTTTCTATGCTTCAACTGACTAATAATCTGACAGAAAATCGACATCTTGCTCCTCAAGTGAAATTCTACTCCCTGGGTAAAGAGAACATTGGAGGAAAACAAAATCAGTGAACAAACAACATATAAACACACTTATCCATCTAGCAATACTTATTCAGAAGAAGCAATAGGTTGCATTTCACACGAAGTCATACGAGAAAGGAGACACATCAAGGATAAAAACGGAGCCAATTGGCCTAGGATGACCTTAGACCCATACTACACACCTGTTAAACTATTATAAGCAGAGGCCTAATCTTCAAAGACATATAAAAACACTACTGGACACCTTCACAGCCTCTAATTCGCAGAAGATATGGAATTGGATATGTTATCAGTCCAAACCCACAACAAGTTAATAAGCCTCACCAAGCCTTCGAACAAACCAGGTACTTAATTATATATTGTTATGTCAGTTCAATCCCGCTTAGGTGCAGCTCGTAACAAAGAAGTTTGATGGAGCCAAAGTTTACTATACCATAGTCTAGATTTAGAAGATCAGGTCTAAGAACTAAAATCTGCAACTAGTCCTGCATTTCATTGTAAATAATTTAACTCTAGAAACTCAACTGGTTTAGATAGAGATATATATAAAATAAAAAAAGAGCAAACATACCAGTTGATGAGCCAGCCAAATAGGAAATGCTGCATGATGGGTACCTTCTCCAACACCTCAACCTTATACATCTTCAGCATCCCCTTATTGACTTTGTTCCAATTCGGCACTCCACTGATATCATCCAACAAAGGAGAGTGCTCCGAAAACGGACCCTTCTTCACCTTCTTCACAAAAGCAATCCCCGAAAGATACATATACTCATTTGAAAAATTCTCCAATATATCATCATTATGAATGGACTTGGGCTTCATATGCTTGTGATCAATCAACTGCGAAGAGCCGAAAATGAAGGGCAGGAAATGGTAGTCGTCAAGGCCCCAAACGCCGTGAGACCCCGCCGGCTCTAAGCAATACACCAGCTGCAGCTTCCTCATCAACTCCAAGTACTTGACGAACACTCTGGCCACCACGGCAGGGTAATCCTCTTCCTTAATGACCTCCATTCTCGCCAGGCAATAAAGCCACGCCGCGAAATTTGTCTCGTGGCCGGTACCGTAGTCGATCCGGCTCGCGTTTCCGAAGCTGTCGGTGAAATAAGGGACGATCTCGACGGTGGAAGCTTCGACATGTTGGGGGAGGAATTGCATCATTAGGTTGGGGCTATTCTCGACCAAGCGGTCGTGCCAGGCGCGGTACGAAACGTTGCCGTATCGGGCGGCTTGCTGAGTGGGAGGGATTTCGTCGATCCAACGGAGGAGAGTGTCGAGAATGGAGACGATGGCGGTGGTGACGGGGGAGTGGGGGCAGGGGTCGGAGATTTTCTTGGAGCGGATGGATTCGGAGAGGGCAACGACGAAGCCGAGGAAGTGTTTGCCGGAATCGGAGTCGTGGAAGCGGCGGAGGTCGTCGGGGGATTGGATGATTTTGGAGGGGGTTTGGAAATGGAAAGGGGGTGAGATTGTGGGGACGGACTTGGCTTGAGGGACGGGGGTGAGGATTATGGCTTGTTGGTTTGGAGGGAGGTTGATGGCGGGAGCTCGGATGGGGCGGTAGTTTGGGGGTGGGGAGGTGTCCGGCCACGGCAGCGGCGGCGGAGGTGCGGCCATGGAGCCGCATTTGCCGCAGGGAATGGCGGCAGCGGTGGTGGATGTGGTGGTGGAGGGTGTTAGGGTTTCGGGTTGGTGGTGGTGGTGTTCTTGGGGCTCCATTATTGTTGAGCAAAAGTGGAAGTGTTCCGTTGGAGGGAGAACCTGAATAAACCCAGGCACGTGACATTCACGTGAGTAACTGTGATTGTGATTTGTGGAAGGGGAATTTCAGCTACTCGTGCACGTGACGTTCACGTCTGTAATCGAATGAATAAACGATTTTTGGACATATATGTATCCGTACCCGTATGTATGTATGTATGTATCAGTATTAACCTAAATTTGGGGAAGGAGGAATTTCTTCCCCGTTTTTTATGACAGGTGTAACTTTCTCATTATCTTCTTTATGAGGAACAACGAAGCTTGACCTCCTTGGTAGCACCTTATGCGTACTATCAATTTTTTTCTTTGGATCGAAGGAGGAAGTTCTTCCTAGAAGAAAATGTATGTTTGGTAGGAAGGCTGCCCAAGGAAGCTCACATTGTTTGCGTATTCTACTAGGAAGTGTGATCACTTAAGCTAGTTAAATCTTTGGTTTTCATGTCACTCCCTAGTCAAGACTAGGTATGCACCACCTGTATATTTATGATTTTATTAAATTCCTGGTTCTTGACTTGCCTAGCTACTGATTTTCTACTATATTGTGACGCCCGAGGCCCTGATATGTGACTCTCAGTATCATTGATGCCTTTTGTGATATTTGCTGCCTTTCCTATTTTGTATATATAGTTTTGAAGTAGTTTTGCTTATCTTCAAGTTCATAAGGGTGAAGATTTTGATACTCCACTTCCATATATGTTACCATTTATACACTCCACTTTATGTAGTTCAAAGTGGAGTGCCAAAAACACTCCCCTCTCATGTTAGAAATTATGCTACTACTTGTTAATATGCAAAAGTAGTAAAGAGTTCACTTCTGATTGTTTGTTTTTCGTTGAACAATCTTAGTAATGGAAGAATAAGTCACATAAGAAACATATACGGAAGAATTGCACAACTTAAGCACAAGATGTAAGCTAATGATATAGCTTATGTATAGAACTAGACATTGCACAAAGTTTTACTGATATGCAGATATACATGTGTATATATATAATTATGAAAATTGATCAGAGTTTAAAATTACATGTGTACAAGCTATTATTTAATTCTGGTTATGGATAAGTTTGTATTTAAATTCAAAATCTGTGCAGTTGATAAGCAGTTGATGGTTTGATAAAACAGTTAAGCAAATGACAGTTTCTTTATGGATGAAACTATCATGCAAAGCCTCTATATGAATGTCAGACTTGTCCCTTCTGAAACACGAGTTTTTTCTCAAAATTAGTCCCGTTACTAAGAGAAAATCAAGGTGGATTCAGGAGAAGACTGTCATGGACAATGCAAGTGCATCAAGTAAGTCTCTGCATCCATGTTCTTATGTTCTTGTTTTCTGCAGATACAGGATTGATAGGATGTTTTCAATCCCGAGTTCAATTATAAATTCTGGTAATCTGCAGTAATTTATATACATGTTTTGATCTAGTATAGGTATATATCATCTCTATTTTGACTCGATATGTATTTTGGTTCTAACAATTGGTATCAGAGCCACTATATATAGATCATTGGCATGTTAAATAATTTAACTGTATTGAAATTATGTATTATGGGGAATTAAACTGTTTTAATCCGCATTTAGACATGTATTGCAATATACATATTCAAGAATATATCGTTTAGATCTGTGACATCTTATTGTCTGTATATTACTTCGAATGTATATGATCATCATATATACATTTATTTATCTGTGACCAGAATTTTGATGAGACATTAACATATGAATATGTTGATAAAGTTACTAGTATAATGTCAAATACATTGTGTGTTGTCAAAGTGGCCATAATGTATACCAGAATAGATTATTTGCATCAAACTTACATATATCTTGAATTCATGTATGCTGCCAAAGTGGCTTCATGTAAATGAGATAAGTGATACGGATGCTTTATCATTTAGGATCACAGATTTATGAAACTTAAAATAAATTTGCTGGACATTTCCAAAGAAATACAGTTCCAAACATTTGGTTAATAAATCTGGTATATATAATAAGTAGATGGATATTCATATATCAATAGAGATTTGTACACCACAAAGGTTGTCAGAGTCTTGAAATTGATAAATTCATATTACTGTATGTATACATTTCATCCAAGTTATGGGATATTCAGTTTATTCTGGTATTAAGTTACACTAGTTTAATTTGGTTGATCATTTCACATGCAGCTATGCACTTTCCAATGAGTATCAATCAAATTGAGCTTCTGAATGGCTCAATTTTTAAGAAATGGAAAGGTGACATAGAACTGAATCTGGGAATAATGGATTATGATCATGTTTTGAAGGAGAATCCACCAGCAGCAGTGACTGAAAGTTCTAGTAGAGAAGCAATGGAAAAGCATGACAAATGGTACAAGCATAACAAAATGGCACTGATCATGATCAAGAAAAGCATGCATGAAAATGTGAGGGGTAGTGTACCTGATTCAAAATTAGCCAAAGTGTTCTTTGATTCTATTGCAGAAAAGTTTAAAATTTCAGACAAAGCTGAAGGGCAGAATCTGGTGAGGTCTCTTGCAAGAATGAAATTCAATGGGAAGACAAGTGTTAGAGAGTATATAATGAGAGGTTCAGACATTGCTCGAAAGCTTAGAGCATTGAACATGGCCATTGATGATTCATTCCTGGTGTACATGCTTCTAGACTCACTTCCAAGTGAGTATTCTCAGTTGAAGACACTATATAAGACTCAAAAGGAGAAATGGAGTGTGAATAAATTGATATCACTGTGTGTAGAAGTTGAGCAAGAGAAAGAGAAGCAAGAAGGAACTGATATGATTGTGAATCTGATGAGCAAAACCAAGTACAAAAAGAAGTTTGGAAACAGAAACTCCAAGCCAGGTACCTCTGTAAGCACTTCCAAAACTGTTATGAAATTTGATGTTGATAAAATGAAGTATAGACCTGCAGGTGGCATAAAGTGTTTTTTTTGTAAGAACCCAGGTCACTTTAAGAAAGATTGTGAGGGTTTCAAAGCTTGGCTGAAAAAGAAAGGTAGTTTTTTATCCAAATTTGTTTTCAGTTTTGAGTCAAATGATTATGTGCATGACAATTCTTGGTGGTTTGGCACTGGTTCCCCTATTCATATTGTCAATTCATTACAGGGATTGTCAGAGATTTCTATCCCAAGAAAGAATGAGACAAGGGTGTGTACTGGGAGTGGCCAAAGGGTGGCTGTGAAGGCTGTAGGAATTGTCAAACTCAAGTTTAGGAATAATTATGTATTAGTATTGAACAATGTCTATTGTATTCCAAGTATAAGTAGGAACTTGATTTCTGGATCTCAATTTGTAGCAAACAATGGCTTCAGCTTCTCTAGTAATAATAAAGTTATGAAGTTCTATTTTAATTTGAAATGTTTTGGTGATGCTGCACTTTTGAATGGTTACTGGTATGTTAATTGCACAAATATTTCAGCAGAAAATGAAAGCAAAGATATTTTCTTTCTAAACATACCAAGTTCAAAGAGAAAATTTTGTGATTCTTCATCTTTTCTGTGGCACAAAAGGCTTGGTCATATTTCAAAACAAAGATTGGTTGAAATGGTTAAACAAGAAATTTTGCCTCATTTAAACTTTGCTGACTTTGAAACTTGTGTTGACTATTTAAAGGGTAAAATGACAAATGCTAGAAAGACAGGATCAAAAAGAAGTTAGCATTGCTTGAATTGATTCATACAAACATCTGTGGCCCTTTTCCAGTTAACACAATATATGGAAACTGCTATTTCATAACTTTCATCGATGATTTTTCAAGGTATTGTCATATCTATTTAATTTCTGAAAAATCACAAGCTTTGGAATTCTTCAAAATCTATAAGGTTAAGGTTGAAAAACAAACTGGCGTGGTCATTAAGTCTATCAGATCAGATAGGGGAGGTGAGTACTATGGCAGGTATTCTGAACGAGGACAACATAAGGGTCCTTTTGCTTTGTACTTGCAGGAATGTGGAATAATGGCACAATACACTACACCATATACTCCACAGCAAAATGGAGTGTCAGAAAGGAGAAATAGAACATTGATTAGCATGGTTAGGAGCATGATAGTGAGATCAGGACTGCCAAAATTTCTGTGGGGAGAAGCTTTAAAAACAGCAAATTATATTTGCAATAGAACTCCAAGCAAGGCTGTGCTAAAAACCCCTTTTGAACTTTGGTGTGGATACAAACCTAGTTTGAATCACTTTCATGTATGGGGCTGCAATGTAGAGATCAGAGTTCACAATGCAGCAGATGGAAAACTTGATTCACAATCAGTTAGTGGCTATTTTGTTGGCTACTGTGAAAAATCAAAGGGGTTCAGATTTTATTATCCAAGAAAAAGTACAAGAATTGTAGAATCACACAGAGCCACATTCTATGATGCAGTCTTTGATAACAATGCTGGAAAGGATATTGAAGCTAATATGGAAACTTCACAAGCAGATAACAATATAGAAGAATGGTTTGTATACCAGGATGGCAGTGAGTTAGCAATCCCAGATCAGAACTGCACCAGCAATTCGAATTTGGATTTAAATCTCATTCCAAATGATGAACAAGCCGAAGTTATAGCACAGCAAGCAGGAACTACAATTCATACCATGGATAATGTTCAGAATGAACAAATTGCAAGTGAGCAGCAAGTTGAAGTACAAAGGCCAGAAGAACAGCAAGTTAATGTGAATGCAGCACCAATAGAAGAACCACAGCCTATAGCCTTGAGAAGATCTACAAGAGCTAGAAAATCAGCCATACCAGATGATTATAAAGTGTATTTAACTATAGAAGAAACTGACATTGGAGATGGGGATGATCCAACCTCAGTTGCAGAAGCTATGCAGTCAGTAAACAGTGCAAAATGGAGGTTGGCAATGGAGGATAAGCTTCACAGCATGGCACAAAATGGTGTGTGGTCCTTGGTTGACAAACCATGCAATGCCAAGCCTGTAGGATGTAAATGGGTGTTCAAAACAAAAAGGGATTCATATGGGAAGATTGAGAGATACAAAGCTAGATTGGTGGCTAAGGGCTATAATCAGAAGGAAGGAATTGACTATAATGAGACTTTCTCTCCAGTCTCAACCAAAGATGCATTCAGAGTCATCATGGCCCTAGTAGCACACTTTGATCTTGAGTTACACCAGATGGATGTCAAGACTGCATTTTTGAATGGTGATTTGTATCAAGAAATTTATATGTTGCAACCAGATGGTTTTGCAGAAGATGAAAGCAAGGTTTGCAAGCTCAAGAAATCAATATATGGTCTTAAGCAAGCTTCCAGGCAATGGTACCTCAAGTTTGATAAGGTAATCACTCAATTTGGTTTTTTGGAAAATAAATTAGATGAGTGCATTTATCTTAAGACCAATGGGAGCAATTTTATTTTGCTCATTCTGTATGTTGATGACATTTTACTTGCAAGTAGCAACATCTGTTTGTTGAAAGAAACGAAAGCCTTTCTTTTGAGTCAATTTGATATGAAGGACATGGGAGAAGCACATTATGTGCTAGGCATTGAGATAACCAGAAACAAAAAGCAATATGCTTTAGGTCTATCTCAGAAGAATTATGTGGATAAAATATTGCAAAGATTTGGAGTGCAAGGCTGCAAGTCAGGTGATGCACCAATATCTAAAGGAGATAGGCTCCATAAGGGTCAGTGTCCTAAAAATATGTTGGAAGTAGAGAGCATGAAGAATGTGCCATATGCAAGATTGGTGGGGAGTTTGATGTATGCTCAAATTTGTACAAGGCCTGATATTTCATTTGCAGTAAACATGCTTTCAAGGTTTCAATCAAATGCAGGTCATGAGCATTGGATAGCAGGCAAGAAAGTACTAAGATATTTGAAGAAAACCAGAAATCACATGCTAGTTTACAGAAAATTAAATGAACAAGAACTGGAAGTGGAGGCCTATACAGATGCATCCTACAAATCAGACATGGATGACTTAAAGTCAACATCTGGTTATATATTTCTTCTAGTAGGTGGAGCCATTTCATGGAAGACTGCCAAACAGACCTTGATAGCAACATCAACTTTTCAAGCTGAATACATTGCCATTTTTGAGGCAACATGTCATGCATTGTGGCTGAGAAATTTTATTTCTCATTTGAAATTGATAAGTTCTATTGAAAAGCCTATGGTAATTTATTGTGATAATGCATCAGCAGTCTTTTTCTCAAAGAATAACAAGAGGTCCTCAGGTTCCAGAAACATTGATGTCAAGTACTTTGCAGTAAGGGAAAGTGTTAGAGATAATGAAATTGAAGTTGTAAAGATTGGAACAAAAGAGCAGTTAGCAGATCTATTGACTAAGGCTTTACCAGTGGCTGAATTTGTGAAACATGTTACAAATATGGGCATTGCAGACACTATTTAATGCTGAAGAACATATCAGCTTTATCTCACAAGTTAGTATTGACTAGTAGTTCTGTTATTTAAGTTGTGATATGATCAATAAAATGCAGTTATATTATTAAGATTTTATCCAATTAATTATCTGCTAAAATCAAGTTGTACAACTTTCAGTTTGCAATTCATTGAATGACAATATGTATATGATGCAGATTGTGATAAAATTTTACAGTGGAATATAATTTTCTTTGTTTCTATTAATTTAGAAATTTTGGTAGGACTTCGAGCATGCCTGTGATTGAATGCATTTATAACACAAAGTATGCTTATACTGCTGCTGTAGCAGAAATTCATGTGATATTAGTCTGTTGCAAGGTGATCTTGGAATGCTGGTGTTTATCTTTATTCACCATACTATTCTTAGGTTCCTTTAAGCAGGCATTATTGACAGAATTCTTAATCAGTTGAATTTAAATAACTGAAGTGTTTTAAACTCACAGTGCACTCTCCATTTGATCAATTTTATGTATATATATGATGTGTGATAGTATTCAGACATGACTTAAGGCAATGTCAAGTTCAAGGGGAGATTGTAAGCTAATGATATAGCTTATGTATAGAACTAGACATTGCACAAAGTTTTACTGATATGCAGATATACATGTGTATATATATAATTATGAAAATTGATCAGAGTTTAAAATTACATGTGTACAAGCTATTATTTAATTCTGGTTATGGATAAGTTTGTATTTAAATTCAAAATTTGTGCAGTTGATAAGCAGTTGATGGTCTGATAAAACAGTTAAGCAAATGACAGTTTCTTTATGGATGAAACTGTCATGCAAAGCCTCTATATGAATGTCAGACTTGTCCCTTCTGAAACACGAGTTTTTTTCTCAAAATTAGTCCCATTACTAAGAGAAAATCAAGGTGGATTCAGGAGAAAACTGTCATGGACAATGCAAGTGCATCAAGTAAGTCTCTGCATCCATGTTCTTATGTTCTTGTTTTTCTGCAGATACAGGATTGATAGGATGTTTTCAATCCCGGGTTCAATTATAAATTCTGGTAATCTGCAGTAATTTATATACATGTTTTGATCTAGTATAGGTATATATCATCTCTATTTTGACTCGATATGTATTTTGGTCCTAACACAAGACATATGGTTTCATGCAATAAAGTTGAAGGAAGAAACTATATCAAATAAAACCATCTTGTTCGTACATGTAGACTTGACTTGTATAATGTACAGATATAGTCCTATGCTGAAAGATGTAGTCTGAATTGGATCATGATAATTGGCCCGAACTAATTTGCCTTTTTCTTGTTTAGATGCGGAAGCTGAAGCAATGGAACCTTGAGCACATTAGAAACTTTCACCGCTTCACTGTGGATATTCGGGACACGATGCTCTGAAAGCCAATGTCATAGAGAATGAAGTGATGTTTTTAAGGGCTTGTTCTCATACTGGAGAATGAATATGATCTTTCCTGCATGGGACCAGGAAAGGTAACCCCAGGCTGGTCTTCGTGGTCATACTGATGTTTCTGGAGGTATGCTTTCCCTTATTTCTGCATTAGTGTTATGTTTAGTTTTTATAGACACTTTTCTGTAGTACTATTGATGAGCACAACATTCAAGAGTGCAAAGTGGTGATCTTTAATTGAACACGATGAGCTATAAATGTACTTTGTTTTTGTTTTCTATCATGATTAATTGTTCTAGAAGAATTGAATATACGGTCTCTTTTTGTGAAGAGAGAAAAACATATTGACTATATTGATGATATTAAGAGAATTCCGAGGCTATGAAACATGTATGCATAACAAAGTTCATGTATTTGGTGGTTTCTTTCGGGCTAATTAAATTCAAGGAACCAGATATCTGCAGAAATTTATAGATAAACACATATGCTAGAGATCTGATGCATCATATTAAGTTAAAACACCTAAATGTTATACATCACTTGGTGCCATCCCCATACTTCTTGTCTTCTGTGTATCTTGCAGGATTTGGTTGGTTTTCATTTCGTCTCTCGTATAATCGTACAATCTAAGCCTTGATAATAGAATTAGTCCTCAAGAAGCTAATAATTCTGTTAGAAGCCTTTTACTTTATGGTCCTCTAACTAGTGATTTCTTAATTTTTTGCGCCAGTCGCATCCAGATTGAATAGCTATGAGAAGAAACATTCTTTATCCAACTCATGCTATTAGAAGCCTTTTACTTTATGGTCCTCTAACTAGTGATTTCTTAATTTTTTTGCGCCAGTCGCATCCAGATTGAATAGCTATGAGAAGAAACATTCTTTATACAACTCACTCTGACAAGCAAAGCGACCGGAATGCATAAGAGGCATGTGATAGGAGGGAGCTTGGATAGCTACAGGTACTACATGTTTAGTCATACCGTCACGGAAATGCTGAGTAACGGAGGCTACAACATTGCTGACTCGGACTTCAGCCAAAACCCTGACCTCGAACGCCTTCTTATCAACATTTCTTTCTGCTTCAGTCCCAAGGAAAAGGTGCTTTTTTTTTGGTTCTTGTAGCTCTTGATTTGTATGTTCATGGATGTTCCTAAGAAAATAGAAGACATAAAGTTTCAAACAGAAATTGGTCTCCTGTAAGCAAGACAAATTTTGGTTTTACTTTTCATAAGGTTTGCAATTTTGGTTATAGTAATTTCTCATGGCCGGTCTGGTAATAAAACTCTAATTAATGGACATAAAACATAAAAAGGATGACCATGTTCTGAAGGATGATCCAAGTCCTATAATCCTCTTTGTTCCATCATTTTATGTCTGATATGTATACTTAGCTAGCCTTTCTTGCTAAGATGACGATACTGATAAGAAATTGAGTTAGCCATATGTGTGTATGATTTTCTCACCGTTCAAACTTGAGATACTTAACACATGATCATTAAATACTTTTCACCACAAACATGTACATCACTGAGTTTCCTAAGATCTGAAGTAGATCAGATATATTGACAACAAAATACACAAGGTTTATAAAACAAATGGTTTATGGGAATGTATCTAGCATATAGACAATGCACTCTTTTTCCTTGCACACACAAGAATGTACCCAAGGGTAAGAGATTTCTTAAATAGACGGCATCTTAGTCTAGCAAAACAAACAAATGAAGAAGTTTAGAGAGTTATCGATCAAATATTTGTATCATCATAAGTACTATAAATCAAGTCCTAATGGATCCTAGCGCTCTTCCACATCAAGAAGTTCTAGGATGCCACCAAGCACATCGAATAGACCATCTTCAACTGTTGGTTTCATCAAAATGCATATCCCTTGCTGCTGCTTATCTGTGGGTCCATTGTTAACTTGCCCCTTGCTACCCCAGAAATAGATACTTGTGTAGGGTCAATTATGTCGACTTCAAACTGACCAGATAGTCCTGCTAATTTCGCATACTCTTATCTGACGTTCCTCATCATGTGTTTCAATACTTCTGAAGAAGATGAGAAAAATGAGATTACTAAGAAGGGTACGTAATCCTGTAAAGTATAAAATTCGCCACATTTATTAGAGGAGTAGCAATAATGTCAGCTAAAACATATATACCTCGTAAAGTATAAAATTCGCCACCTCAACCACTGATCGAAACTTCATCCTTGATTGATGGTGATGAAAATACTACATGAAATTAACTTTTCTGGTTAGATACTAAATTTTTATTTATTTTACATTTTAAAGGAAAAAACTTTTCTAATTTGATAAGGTGTAAGAATAAGAATTTTTCAATTTTTGATCCACCAAAAGACATTCAATGTTTAAAATTTTAGGGTTTTTATGAAAGATTAAAAAGAACTAAGATTTTTATAACTTACATTTACCGATTTGTAAACTACGAAAATATCATTAGGAACTATAATTTTGAAAATTTTATCCCGTGTCATGCTGCTTTGGGTTTTTAACTCTTAAATAGCGTTCGATCTTCCATCCAGCAAGCCTTTTCGAGATGGTAAATTGTCGAATGCTCGGAGTAAAGGTACTTGTACCTTCCAAGAGCTGCAACTATAGTTATATCGACAAGCACGATATTATTAATATAGACATACGTGCGTGTGTGTGTTTATATAAAATAATAAATGATAGATATTCTTGTTTGATTTTTATTACTGAATAGGCGATCAAATAATACATGAAATTATTATTTAAGCTATACCTTCTCAAGATCTTACTCATGCAATGTCAGATCTTCGGTAAATGAAAGGAGAACTCAATTTCTCCCATGAGCAGCTTTGCAGCCTTTGGTTGGTATAGTTGAGTAGTTTCTCTAATTCCTGGAAGGAAGTAAAGAGAAAATACTAACTGTGAGATTAATTAAGTAGAGAATAAAACAACAATATAAATTGAGAGATTTAATTTTAACCAAAGGAAATGAGTCGAATTGATCACCTTCTCACTTTTTGGTGTGTACAACATGGGAACAACCGTTAGGTAGAGAACCATCTGTGTGTTCCCTGATATATTCTTCAAGTGAAAATAATACAGATGTAACACATTGCCAATCAATAATCGAATTGGTCTTCATCATAAGGCTCACGTTCTGCACATATAGAATTTAGAAATAAATATAAATGTATGAATCAATTAGTATTCAATTTTTGTTTTGGAGAGGGAAATCATGTAAGTGTTCAGTTAAAAATTCACTAAATTTTATACTTATTTATGATACACTACAAAGTACATCATCAGGAAAATAGAGCTTTTAATCATAGGCATTAAACCCAACATCTTATAATATAGGCTCCAAATCCAGCAAGAGCTATCAAGTAATCTACAATTACTTAACTGATTAGGCCCCAAATTGGTCTTAAAACAATACAAGAGCACCACCCCGATCTATAAATACCAATCTCTTTAGAACTTCGTTTTGATGCTTTTTTGTTATGCCCACTCGACCCCTTCTCATATGTCAATGAGATTCAAATTCATGACCTCTATAGTTTTGTGTGTTGTTTTAAGAGTTAAATTGTAATCTAAATGGTATAGTTTCAAATGTTTACCAATATGATTAGTATCAATTGTAACCTAATTAGAGAGGGTAGTACCCAAGAAATTTATACTCATAGACTCACGTTAGTATTAGAGACCAAATTATCTAACAAATAAATAAAAAAACAAACAAACAAACAAACAACTAAAAAGCATTAAGCAATAACTAAACAGAAGAGGCCCTTAGATTTATATACAACCATATGTGTCTGTGAAAACAAATAAAATTGAATAAAATCGAAACCATAATAGAGAACAAGAATTATATATATACCTCTAGATCTGGTATCCAGTGCTTACCAATATCCTCTTCATATTTTTCTTTGTCTTTGCTTTTAGAGGTCTCAGGGATCTTGATCACCATTTTCACTTGATGCCAAAAAACCATATATGATTTATTTTGGTTTGTGCATTACTGTTTTGTGCTAGTTTTATGGGTTGGATAGAGAGTTCTCGAATGGTGGGTTTAAAAGAAAACAATTTGTGCTTTTAAAACTGTGGGCGGTTAGCCCTTTTTTTTATTTTTTATTTTTTAAATTGTGAGGGGTTTTGAAAGTTGTGTTCATTTTTTATACTTGTGAGCATTTCCATGAAAACAATAGTTGGTCTCGAAAGTCTAAATTTTACTTTACTGTTTTGTGCCAGTTTTATAGGTTGGATAGAGAATTCTCAAACGGTGGGTTAAAAGAAAAAAGAAATTGCACTTTTAAAACTGTGGGGGGTTAGCCTGTTTTTTTTATTTTTTATATTGTGGGGTTTTGGAAAGTTGTGTTCATTTTCGATACTTGTGAGCATTTCCATAAAAACAATAGTCGGTCTCGAAAGTCTGAATTTTACTTTACTGTTTTGTGCCAGTTTTATAGGTTGGATAGAGAGTTCTCAAACGGCGGGTTTAAAAGAAAAAAAAAAAACAATTTGCACATTTAAAAACTGTGGGATGTTAGCCGGTTTTTTTTATTTTTTAAATTGTTGGGAGTTTTGAAAGTTGTGTTCATTTTCGATACTTGTGAGCATTTCCATAAAAACAATAGTCGGTCTCGAAAGTTTGAATTTTACTTTACGTTAATTAATCTTTTAAATATTTTACAAATAGCTATGTTGTTGCGCCGAAAAAATAATTTTTTCTAATTATTAAATAATGTAGGTTCTTTTGAAGATATCTCACTTAAATAAGTAAGGGGTTTTATCCCCTTACACTAATTCTAAGGACTTTTTTCCCCTTACACCACTTACTTATTTTTTCTCATTTGCCCATAATAACTCTAATAAGTTGTTCCCTAATACCCAATTAAGTTTTTTTTTTTTTTACTTTTAGTTATTTTTGAGACTATTTTTCCCTCAACTCTTTGTCACATAGAGAGAGAAAATGGAAGAGAGAGAGAAGCCATAGGAGACTTCGTCGGAGTCCGATCCTGGGCCGCGAGACTCCAGTCGCTAGAATCGGGTCACCGATCATCGGCCACCGGACTTCTCTGGAAACATCGCCGGAGATCCCCAAAGAGGTCGTTGGAGATCTCATAGGTCACTCGAGAGGATTAATACCCCCAATAAACATTTATCATGGGCCAATAAAAGTTTACTAAACCTCGCCGAGGTTCCCAAAGAGATAGTCGGCGATCTCATATGTCACCAGAGAGGTTTATTCCCCCCCAAAAATTTTTTTTGCCCCCCAATAAACAGTTATTGGGTGGCAATAAAAGTTTATTGGGGGGAAGATGAACTAATCTCCTAAAATTAGACAAATAAAAATTTAATTGAGAAAGAAGAAAAGGAAATTATATCAATTCAAAACCTTTTATTGGGGGCCAATAAAAATTTACAGGGGGGATAAATCAATAAAATTGAAGAGATTACTCAATTACTCTTTTTGTGCTGTACTACTGCTCAACTACTCTTTTGTTGTATAATCAAACCTACAATATTTGACCCAAAAAAATTGATCTGGGCACCCATTTCTTCTCCGTTCTTCGCCGGTTGCAAACGGTTCCTTATTGGACTTGGACAAAACCCCAGAGCATTAGGGAGTTCAGAATTTCATGGCGAAACTCTCTTTTGCAAACGAAGCACACGACCCGGCCTTCTATTTCCTTCATGTCAATTTTGCACTTGACGCTTTAGCGATCACTGCAATAGGGGCAGTTGAAAACAGATTTTGAACTCGCTTTATTGGAAGACGTCACCGACGACCAGACATCGATGACTGCAAGTCCCAATCGATGTGGCAGTCTTCTGGATCCATTGGTGGCGTAGGGGTGGAAGCTGTGCACCATGTTCAAGGCATCGAAGGATGTCAAAGCACAGCGAGAGATGAGGAGGAGGAGAAGAAGAAGTCGCTGATGATTTTGCACAGAGAGAGAGGAAGGATAGAGAAAGAAAGAGAGAGAGAGAGAGGTCGATGACAGCAAGAGAGAGTGGCATGTAATTTTTAACCTTTTGGAGCCTAAAATCGTTATTTAGCTATTAAATTGGGTTAGTGGGAATAAAAATCTATTACTAGAGTAAGTGGGTTGATTTTGGCTCCTTTTAGTGTTTTGGGCCAAAGCCCCAATAAATAATTTAGTGGATATATTATCGTATCATTAGTATTTGATAAAGTAAATGTTCTAAAGTTGAGAAAGTGATTTTAAAAGTTAGATCAAATTTGGTTTTTTGATAAGGGATTTTATTGTTGTTTTTATTTCTTTTTGCGTATTGGTGTAGCCTTCATGTATATACATCACCCATATTATTTACAAGAGAAAATTTTATAAATAGTACATGAAATAAAATCCATTCACCATTTTCATACCTCAAACTTGAAAACTATCATATTAGTACCCTAACTTTAAAACTCGACATAATTTTCATGTTAACTCTTTTGCCACATGACTTTTTTCTATGGGCAATTCCGTCTGTTTCTTTAATCCACTTTTTATTTTTATTTTTTTGCTACAATCTCATCTCCACCAAGAGCATACTTTCTCTTTCTTCACACTACACAAGCAGCTTCTGGGTTTTTGAGGAGACAAGACGCAGAGATGAAGGTGAGAAGAGAGAAATTAATTCTAAGGTGATCTCCTATGACGCTTGACTTCTGAACATAATCCGGTGACACCGCCGCCTCTAGTGATTTCGCCAACCTTTGATTAGCAAAGCCCAGTGAGTGATTAGTTTGATTACAGATCAATCCCGCTGGTATCTTCAATCTCCAGTCTCACAGGTGTTCGTCGTTGAGGGAGTATATGAGTTCAACCATAAAATAGCAGATCAAGAAAGAGAGTAGTCTTGATTGCAATTTAATTCCATAGTCCATGCCACTCTCCGAATTCATTAAATATATGGCTTTGAATCCAAATCTTGTTTGCCGAGTTCATGAAAGATGTATGACTTATTATGGAGATTATATATGTATGTCTTGTGAGATCTGCTTCTTTGATTTGAATTACTATTTTGCTCTCTGGGTTTTTGGTGGGGAGAGAGAGAGAGAGAGAGAGAGAGAGAGGAACAAGAAAAAAAAAATTCTTTAGAAGAGAACAAAAAAATTAAAGCAATGAAGAGACGAAATTATCCTTGAAATAACTTACGTAGCATAGGGCTGACGCCGTTATAACCGGAGAGTATGAAAATTGTGTCAAATTTAAATGTTGAGGTACCAATATGATTGTTTTTGAATATAATGTAGCAACACGATGAATGATCTTTATTTTGGGTACTACTTATAAAATTTTCTTTATTTATAAATCCAGCAATTTATCATCCTATCTACCACATGGCACAACAATCTATGCATGGCACTACCATGTGACAATCTAAGCCAACAAAATCAGGGTATTTTAGTGGACCCCATTATACAGGGTTAAAAAAATTGAAGAATTAATCAAAAAAAAAAAATGTTTTGCGTGTGGAATAATAACAATAGCCATAAAGAGAAAAAAATGCAAGTAACAACATTTTTATATATAAACTAAACTAAAATAACACATCATGCCTCGTGAATCTAAAATAAAAACTTTACATTTCCGCTTGGCTATAATTCCATTAACACAGGTTAGAGTCATATTCCAAAACATGCCCAAGTAGAACTGTAAAAGAAAGCACTAATATATATCTAATATTCTGCAGGTATTTATATATTTACATATCTTTGTCTAACCTCCATTGGGCATCTCTTAGGCCTCGTATGGTCTGTGAAATTGGAGTATTGGGAAAGAAAACCCAATCCTTTTTTGTATTGGGAAAGAAAACCCAATCCTTTTTTGTATTGGAAAGGAAACACTTTCCTAATGGTAATGAAAATATGGAGGGAAATGATTCATTCCATACTCTGAGGGATGCATTTTCCCTATGTCTTTCCTTGCATTTATTTCTAATTATTCATTTAATTTTTAGTAATTATGAATTCTTAACAATTTTCTTGAGAACTTCCTTAATTCCAGCAAACACCGAAATGAAAAATTCATAAGAACTTTAATTTCTCATTCCATGGGAAAAGAACCGGACGAGGGTGGAATCAGAAATTTAAGTTGAGGGGGGCTAATTTTACTTTATGCTGTCAAGTTTTCCTAAGTTCATATAAAGCTTATTTGTTGCATACTTTGATTTCTATGAGTCTGTATGAATTTAATGGCTTCCTACCGTAGAACAATTCCTTTGTCTTCTACTCTATACCCATGGCATCGGTGCCGGTAGCATCCAGATTTGTGGGAAATTTCAGTTGGCTTGATTTTTCGTTAGCAGTTGGAGCTTAGCTTCCTTTGATTTTGTGTGCAATTGGGTCAGCATCTTTCAAAATATACATTCTGACATTTGAGGAGATACCTAAGTTTTTTTTCCATACCAATCTGTTAATATTTTTGTTTACTCATATATAGTTGCTTCTGTAGTGCTCTTCTCTAATCTTCCTTCTATTTTCTTGCATGGAACCGGAACAAAATCAAAGTAGCATGGTTGCCTTTTTCTCCTAAACACCAAATCATCTCATTAGAAAAAAAAAAAAAAAAACAGAATTGGATTCCCATCATCTTAACTATGGGAAAAAGATACAATAATGTTCATCTAATCAGTGATTGTCCAAGTAATTTATGCTTAACAACCGTTTGATGTAAATATAACAGTGGAAAACAAAATTACTCAAGTTAAAAATAATTATTTTCACCATTGAACTTACATCCAAGAGTAGTTGATCATAATTTCCATGGTCAGTTATTGACCAGATGAACACCATTGAAACAAGATAAATTTCATGTCAAAGATGATCTTCATTCTAGAAAAGTATCACTCTAAACTTACTGAACTCCAAAACATAGATATAGGTAAACCCTAATATATTCCAAATTTGATGTCAGCTCTCATAATCCAAAAATGACATACATTTCATTTTCAATGTTCTTTACCGTTACACGCCACTAATAATATTCATCTTACCAGACCTTCAGTTTAAAGGCTCTCTTACCAGAGATGCTCACACTGTTACAAAACGAGTCATCTAATAGATTATTATTGTATTTTTCTGTAATTAGTTCATAATGTGATTTTCAATCATGTCACTAACAAAAACGCTGCTAACCATGCATATACGTCTCAAGTTGATCTTCCTCGTGAGCAATCCTTATCAACTTGAATTGTAACCCCCCACTATAATAACCCATTTCTTCACAAATATACTCGTTTTTGTAACCAAGATTGGCATGATTGGTCTCATCATCATCTGCAGACAGATAGCCTTCAAGTTAAATAACTTAGTCCAGAAATCAACAACATCATAATCTCTGATGACCCACAAATCAACAGAGCCACAATAAATATTGGTCTCATCATATCCAGATCCGCAGCCTTCAAGAAATTAACGTGGCCATGTAGCGACATTCTTTGGAACTCCTCTTCCACTAAATCAAAAACAATGATAACCCTCTCATCATGGGAGTCAATCCAATGAAGTGCCTCATTTAAAAGGGTCCCTTTATATGGAAATTGGAACAGAGTGGGGCTCTAATCCTTTTCCAAATGTTGGCTTTGGATGAGAATATGTGGGCATTTGCTTTCTCATTCCAAACGTAGTCACCAACTTTGGCAATAACTTTATATTCATCAACAGCGGAGACATAGCCAAAACCAGAGTAGAGAATGACATTTAGAGGGAACACCAGGCAATTGTTTGAAGAAAGCAGTGGATGGGTTCTAGACGTACATTTTGTTTTTTTTTTTGTTTTTTGAGCCGCAAGAATCAGACCATTGCAGGTGCTCAATAGCTCTATATTAACTCGTCCGGGTAGTTGGAAGGGGCACTTAACCTTTCTGGTAGAGGATTTGTCTCGAAACGACAATGGCGTTTCCAGGTCTCACGATTTAAACTTGAATTTCGAGGCAGTGGGGAGGAGGAGTCTGCAGTGGAAGGTTTGCTGCTCACAACCTATTTTGAAATGGGTCTTGGCGAATTGTAGGTCGCAGAGTATGATGAAACACCAACGTTTTGAAACGTAGGTGAAAGCGGATTAGGGATTTGACCGGCAACCTAGCTAGGATTCTAACTATCAACTCTTCCAGCAAGTAATCCGCCATCTATAACTACCAACTGGCTCGGTCCCTCCCCTAGTATACTACTGCAAAGAAATGGTTAGCTTTTGGAGGGGGTTTTCAGAATTTCTATATTAGATACCGGTCTGAAACACGGTCATTTGAACCTGTTCAAAGTTCTTAAAATATTAAAAATTTTCTAATCCAAGTATTTTAACCTTATTAATATCTGAGTGGTATTTGAAATACCTTTGAAACTAGTGTTTACGTGGAGTTCAATTAATATTCAAAATTTTCATCAAACAAATGTAATATCAATATGTTATAAAGTAGGAAGAAGATTGAGAGAAAATAGTTGGGAGAAAGTAGAAGTATATCTCATTCAGTCTCATTAGCCTCCTTTATATAGAGGTATGGTTTACATCAAAGAACATGACTAATGAGTATTTACGTGGACAGCCATATAAATAATAATATTTACAACACTCCCCCTTGGATGTCCACTAATGAATGATTTGGACGCGCTTATTGTTGTCTCGTTAAAAACCTTGCCAGATAACAAAAACCCAGTGGGACAAAAATAACCCTGGTCGAAGGACAAAAAGAGCACAACGCGCATATGTCTTAGGTAGCATGCTTCTGGATGCTCCCCCTGATGAGAATCTCTCCCTGATTGTTGCAAGCCTCATTTATGTATGCGATAAGCTACATGTACTATGTATAGTAGTTTGATGTGTCTATCACCGAAGTGAGACCACGTGTGCTTTGCATATAGGGACTCATCACAAATTTTCATACCTGCAAGTTTAAGCAATAGCAACAAAACTAGACGATTTTCAATAAGCCTTACCTTATATGATAAGGTTAGAAACAATCTCATATGCTCAAATTCATACACAAAGTAATAGCTAAACAATATAAAGAAATTGACACATTTAACTTTGTATAGTTTAAAACATTGAAAAATCATCATGACATACCTAGCCATACAAATCAATATCTTTGTGTATTAATATGTCTCATATAAGCTCTTCAAGAGCTCTAGATAATTCATAACTTCGTGGAAGTTAGAATATGTTGCAACATTATAATCATACTTCGAATTTGATTTCATAGTCTTATCATAGTACTCATTGAGGCAATTTAGGTCACTTTAACTATAACGGAATGAGTATATATGAGCTAGCTTTAGACTTTTTGATTCCATGAGTGAGCTTCAGGCTCTTTCAACCATTCATGGACTTGCATTTAAATCCTTCAAGGATTTGATAAGCAATAGGCTTATAATGACACTTTACTTTTGAGATTTTGCTTTTAGCAATGTATCTTTAAGATCTTCATGATATACGATGACAACGTGTCATAAATCTCTCGTCAATATAACAGCTATATGTAACACTATACTTATTAAAAATTGTCATTCGTATAAGGGAAGATATTCATAATCTCATGTCTCTATAAATAGACATTGTGTCATAGTGATTTATCTTCACTTTTGATAAATACCCTTTTGTACCATGTAGGGTTAAAGGTCCAAGTATTTCATCACGTTTCGAATATTCAATTTCATTGAAATTGCCTCTTTCCAATTTGGCCAATAATATACTTTGTCAACATTCATAATGAAACGTGGTATAACATCAATACAGCCCTTAGTGATTTTTGGTAGCTACCATATGTAAATTATCATCGATGATCATCAATCATAGATCCCACACATTTTTATATGCATGCATTAGCTATAATAAGCTTATTGATATTGGGTACCCATGCCACTTCTGGGGCATACATTGTCGCTTCTAGGACAACCATCTCTCATAGATGAGTCATATAGCGAATGTGGATCTTTTTACTTATAATCTCATGTAGAGCATTATAGGGCTTGTATAATCTTCCCTGTTTTGGGAGTTTAAAACTTTAGACCTGGTGGATACAATCCACACAAATTCACGTCGTTATTCAAATGACAGTAGTCTTTCCTACCCCTAACGGCGGGAAGACTGTCTTATTTTGACCATGCTCAAAAGATGCGTTCAAAAATATATCAGTTTCTTTGGAGTGAAGATGCTCATTGGTTGGTGGCAAACCCAAACCAAGATTTAGGTCAAAACATGCTTTATTCATTAGCATCAACCATATTGAAACCATATTGATTTATTATTGTATCACCAAGACATCATTTCCTAATGGCGTACTTACACCCTTTGTATGTGTAGCCATATTAGGAGCTGTGATATTGTTTAATGACATTCTCTTCAGGAGAACCATGTCAATTTGATACACTTGCATCCCACAAATCAAATGGAGTCTACATTGTTTGTATTAATATGGTTGGTCTCAGGGACTTTAACCCAAGCAGATGCCTTTGCATTTAGCATATAATTTTGTCACTATCAATAATCAAATCACTAGCTTAGATATTTCCCAACAAAATGAGACGGTGGATAAATATCACACACCAATTTATGTCGTTCTTCAGGAACAATCTTTCTCCCCCTCATAGCAGAGGATTGTCTCATTAAAGTGACAATTCGCAAATATGCGGTAAATAAATAATTTGCTTGTGAGTAAGGTTAGTGGTCATCAAAACTTGTAAGTGATTCCATGCAACATGGTAGACAAAGATGACGTAACCTGTCAAGCCAAAATAGTGTATTTGGTTCAATGAACTTCTGGTTCATGACATTATATGCCTTAATTTACTGTAGAAAATTCGATACAGTATATATCTGATGGCATAAAGTCTTCTCCAACCATATAGGAGGCAATTAATGCAACAATATTCAAATTCGGTAACATGATAGTAGCTCACTCGAAGCCATAAATCAAGATCTACAACTCTTGATATGAGTGTTACCTTAGCTTGAGTAAACATCAATTGTGAAATATTGACAGACAATTGGAATAGACCAAATTCATTTTGAACTGCTAGCCAGAATAATATACTCAAAATTTTGAGTTGAAGACTACAATCCATAATAAAAGAGTAACTTTATCACATGGAGAACCTCAAGTTCTCTGTCATGTATATATCTATAGTCATAAAGAGGAAGAACTTCAGGCCCTCATATAATCGAAGATCCAAGAAAATTTCGATTTCGATTTTTTTTCATTTTTGTAACAACTTCTTGAGGAACATGACGTTCTAAGATAATCAGATTAAGAAACATTTAGTTTCAATGGAAACTCAAGAGATTACAATAAATCAGTGGAGTAACACAATAGTGCTTTCAATTTGCTTATTCTAAGAAAAGACATCAGGCATGTGAGATGAATCTCAATGCTCTTATTAGTCAATGCAATTTAATTTGACTAGTGCCATTTTGAAAATGGCTTGAGAAATATCCACCATATAGTGTACCATAGGTGACACACGCCCAATTTTTAATTTCCTCACATGTGTAGATATTAGGGCAGTATTTACATTGACTCCTGATTTCTCTCTTGCCATGATCCACTTCTGGTGGCATTTCATGGTGTAGCCATGTCAATCGGCTTTCTTACTATACAATTAGATCCATGAGACGGAGAGATTATACATCTCTGGTAATATTGGAGGCATAGAATACAAAGAGACAATAATGTGTCCTCTTCTGGAGCCATCAATCAGATATGTAAGATCTGAGATGATTAGCTTCATGATCATACTTTATAAGTGATGGACTTTAGATTGTCATCTAGTGAGTATGATCATTGAGGGACTTCAAGTCCTCATGTAATTAAGGATCTAGAAACTGTAGGTTCTGATCTCTTTTAATTACAAAATTCACGATCATAAATTTTGGGGTATACTCATACTCATTCATCATAAACCAACGGTTAAATATCTGCTTACTTTTAAATTGGTGTCAATATAATTCCCTCAAAACTTCAGGTTTGAGGTTGACCGAGATTAAAGCTATTTGATAAATTGTCCATGTATCCACTCGAAACTTAAGGCTCGAGTCTGCACAATTAGAACTTCAGGTTCTAAGGTGGAATGCTTTAAGCAAGCATAAAGAAGAATGTATCAATCGACATATGAAAATTTACTCGAAACTTCTAGTTCGAGTTGACATAAAGTCAAATAAACTATGAATGAATTATATGTGTAATCAAAGCTTTAGGTTTGAATATTTTTCTATGAACTACAAGTTCTCAAATTTCGTGAATTGAACTTTGGGTTCAAATAAATTTGGTGCTCGAAACTTCAGGCTCGAGATGACTAAAGTGAATCTTCAAGTTCACTTTTAACTAATTTCTATTTTATACTCAAAGCTTTAGGTTTGAGTTTTACTGTTAGAACTTCAGGTTCTACTGTGAAAATTTGAACTTCTGGTTCAAAAATATTACATTCGAAATTCATATGTTCGAGATATAGGGCTGTTGGCCCATATGAATAACAAAAAAAAATTAAAAGATAAGTACTGTAATGAAAGTACATAACAAAATAGGAAAATTGCAAGGAATAAAAGACAAATTATGGATTAATTTTACAATGGAAACTTCTAGTTCCATGAATGAAGAAAATACGCAGAACTTCTGGTCTGGTTAACTTCATAAATATGATAATCTTGTTTCTCTCCTCTAATTGCACAAGAACATAATATTGTCTTCTAGACAGATTCTCTTTGTAAAAAAAAAAATGTAAAGCCAAAAGGCTTCTGGCATTGACCAAGTGTGCAACCTCAAACTACATCTTCTAGAGGTAATTTGAAACTCCAAATTCACAAATAGTCATAAGGAGGAAGGAAACCCCAACATCAAAAAATAATCGGAGGAACTTCAGGCCCTCTTATAATTGGGGATTAAGAAATATTTGAGTTCATATACTTGATTGCATAGTTTTAGGATCTTTTGGCCCTCATAATTGTATAAATTTGAGAGACTTCATGTCGCAATCCCTGAGCAATAAAATCATATTTTATGGCCTTACCTTTTGAGTATATTTATGCACATAATTGTAAGATTGTATAACCTGGATATCAAAAAAATATTGATCCGCCTTTGGGAGTTACTGATCCTTGATTCAGCGGGGTCTTCCTCATCTTGCTAGCGATGCATTGTTGTAATTGGAAATAGACTAAAGATCTGAGCTAGTCCTCTCTATTTCTGGAATAATCAATTGTTTTGATACAGAACCAAACAAATTTATTTCCTCACCGAAGTCTGCGACAGTTATCAACTGTGTGTTCTATCAACCAATTTGGTTAATAACTCCGTCGTGTACGACTTAACCTTGCATATGTAAAAAAAATAATCAGTAACAAAGCATATATGAATTAAATAATTGATATGCTGTAGTAATGAAATATATATATATATATATATATATATATATATGTGTGTGTGATAGAGAAACAACAAATCTATTTCGCATGATTATCTGCACAAGCTTCCTTCTGTAGAATTATAGATCCCTAGCCATCGGCAGAAATCAGATCTGTAACTGATTTATTGCCCAAATCGATGAAAATCTGGTAGCTAATACTATAGCGGCTGCTGTTGCTATACTCCATTGAGTCTGTATCATCAATTGAATATGACTCCGGTCCGTACAACCGATTACAAACAGAAAGAGGAGAAGGATAACCCCATTCAACGTCTCTTTCAGATTTTCTAGCAACCATATTAAATCTCAAACCATAAGGAAATGGAAGATATATATTATGTAAGAATAAATATGATAATGCTTATAGGAGACGTATCAGACTTGAAAACAGAACAGAAGAAAGAAATGTCCTTGTGCTAGAGATAATATCATATATTTATATGACTATAACTACAATATATATATATATATATATATGCATATATAAGAAATAAACATATGCATATAAGTATATGAAGCAGGAATCGATGGCACCCTTATGATTATGAGATTGATTAAGGGCAAGGTGAGGTGCGATTCCTATATCTAAAAAATGGAATCTAGTCAAAGCAAACGCATAGCATATATAAGGAACAGTGCTTGTGGTATTGAGTAATTAACAAACATCAGCTAGATATATATGATGCTGTATTATCTTTATAAAAACTGATATGCATAAATGACATAGATCATAAATAAACTCATAGATTATAAGTTATAGTTAATAGCAACAACGTTGCATCATAAACTCGTAGATCATCATAGAGTTTTCAAAAAAATAATAGCAGAGCGTGCTGATAACGTGTTATAAAGTAGGAAGAAGATGGAGAGAAAATAGTTGGGAGAAAGTAGAAGTATATCTCATTTAGTCTCATTAGCCTCCTTTATATAGAGATAGGGTTTACATCAAATAATATGACTAATGAGTATTTACGTGGACAGCCATATTGTTTGGACCCAAAATGAGCATTTTGGCCTGACAAGGCACGTCTTGGAGAAATCGAGCCAATATCAGTGGCTCAAGCTATATATTGTCGACAAGTTCGAAATATATATTTAGAGGCTAAATAAAGCCTACTATGGAAGCGTGGAAATGAAAAGTCAACTTTAGCACATTTTCCTACTTCGGCTAGGAGAAACCGAGCTAAACAAGGAAGGAGGGGCGGCAGACTAACCATCCGAACTTCAAATGAGTTGAAACTTTCCAGATTCATTCTAGACATCCCAAGGATCATTTCTTATGAAGAGTGCTAGAGCTTGTTCGAAGTGGAAAACCTTCAAACAATCAGTCCAATTTTCTGCAGAAGCAAAACTGGAAAACTGGACCTGTAAGGAGTCCAGTAGCATTTTCGGCCCAACCACATGGAAATAAATTCTGAAATTTTACCACAATAATCTACATCCATGGTGGATCATTTCATATGAAGAAGTCGAAATTTAAATATGAATTCTTAGTGGAGATAAAAATTAAAGGAATAAATAAGTGTTAGTGAATTTGGCCTAACAAAATCCACTAAGTGTTAGTGAATTTGGCCTAACAAAATCCACTAAGTGTTAGTGAATTTGGCCTAACCAAATCCACTAAGTGTTAGTGAATTTTGCCTAACCCACTATGATTTGTTTAAAGGCCAAATAGTGTTGCTTGGAAGCCTATATATAGAGGCTACAACAAGTATCATCTGACCAATTCACTCATCAAAACATCTATAAGATGATCTAAGTTCTCTCTAGAGCAACCTCTCTAAGAGCAACTCATCTCCTTCTCTTTCTCTTATCGGTGATCACACTCCAAGTTCTAGTCTCCTTAGGAGCCAACTTTCGGTACCACCAAACCCTCTGTCAAAGTGCTTTGGTCCTAGTCTCCTCGGGAGCCGACTATAGTACCACGACCACAACGGTTGCGGAACCAGCCAAGCAAGGATAACGCCCTCGCAAACCAGCCAAGCTAGAGTCACGCTTTAGCAAGTTCTCCTCACTTCCCAGTGGTTTTCGCTCTGCTCGATCTACAACATCGAGTATCGATTGTGATTTTGAAAAGGCTCAGCAAAAGTCCTCGCCACGAGGCACAAAGAACCCCACGACGAGGTTGGTGCTCTCCTCGTCCACAATCGCTCAGAAGAAGTCAGGTCAAGGGACACCCCCGTCGACCGCACCCGAACGGTGCTGGCACGCCCACGCAAGAAAAGAGACTGTTGACCAGCTCAAGAAAAACTGGAGCCAAACACATATAAATAATAATATTTACAACACAATATAATTTATTAAAATTTTTGACCTTATAGGTCATAAGGCTAGAAATCTATGTTTTTTTTTTTAGGAGAAGGCTAGAGATCTATATTAGCTTGAAAATATTCGAAAATTCTACGTTGTCACGCATCAAAACCAAATTGTCACTATAGGAGCGTGTCAACGAACAAGAGCGAGTAACGAAATTGAAAACTATTCGAGGCGAGTAGGCACACTCCGACACATAATGAATGAGCTGTACAAGTGTACACCTGATATTCCCCTCCCCACTCCCTCAATCTCACAGCCAAACCAAACCAAACCAAAGAGACGATAGAGAGAGAGAGAGAGAGAGAATGGCTGCAATGGTGTTGGACGACGCAGTTTCGGGTGGCGGTGGAGGAGGCCGGCAGGGATGCATGACGAGCCACGACGTCGTCTTCGGAGGGAACTTGGAGAGCTACAGGTACTACGTGTCTCGTCGTACGGTGATGGAGATGCTGAGCGACCGAGGCTACAACGTCGCCGACTCGGACATCACTCGCTCACTCACTGAGTTCCGTACCGCGTTCGGCCAAAACCCTGACCTCGACTGCCTCACCATCTGCCTGTCTCTCCGCTCCAATTCCAAGAACAAGGTGCCTCTTCTTTTCCTCCTTCTCTCTCTCTCTCTCTCTCTCTCTCTCTCTCTCTCTCTCTGTATTCATAGATTTACAGAGCAAAGCCTCAGTTCCTTTTTCTTTGTATGATAAATTTGTTGTTATAGATTTATTGATCATGATGTGAGATAGCTATGGATAAATAATCAAATAGAAACTGTTGTAAACTTGATATTTGCTGATGATTCTAAGAAAATTATAAGTGTTGGAGCAAGAGATGAATGAAATGATCAAATTCAGTTTCTCTAGTTAGACACTGGCTTGGTCGAAAAGCAAACCGGGTTTCATATGGCTAAATGACATGTAAACCTCAATTTCCATTTCTGTTCGAAGAGGCTTAGTCACTAAGAAGTCATCTAAATGCTATTATTTTACATTGTTGGCATGTAGTGCTTCGAGAATTGATGAAATCTATAGTTATCTACATGTTTTTTTTTTCATATTTCTCGTGGCATTGTATGCAAGTATTCTCTTTTTCGTTTTCCACACCACGTATTTGGTTGATATTCACTCCAAAGTGTCTACTTGCAGTTGTTGTAGTGGTAATGCATTAAAAGTCGATTTCCTTTGCAGATTATGGTCATCTTCTGTGGAACTGATGAAATCAGAAAGGCGAGTGTTCGTGCCATTTATGCTAACCTCCTGAACAAAGATATAAGCTCTCTCATGCTTGTCCTGCAAAGTAAAATGAACTCCTATGCTCGAAAAGAACTGGAAAACTATCCTTACAAAGTTGAAACTTTCCACGTAAGTTGCCTCATAATTATTCTACGTTGTTGTACTGTAAAGATATTGAAAGGCCTGAGGACAACTTTGCCTAACTGACAAGTTCGCTCCTCTGTCTGCTTTTGCTCTGAAACAAAAATATGTAGAACATTTCTGTTTAAATATTGCTCCTCTATCCTTAAGTCATTTTGTTAGTTTTAACTCAACGTCGCATTTGGCAACATTCTGGCTCATCCTTGGATCACATATGTGACTTTGGAAGATATTGGAACTGGTCACAGTGATTGAATAACTTGATATGCAAAGTAGAGGAATCAAAATCCTAGTGTCATAAACTGAACAAGTTGAAAGCACAAACCAGTAGTCCTGCAGCACTAAATAGATACATTACTAGCTAGATAGGTTAACTACCAGAACATCATTAGTTACGTAGAAATATGACTAGAGAACAAAGAAGATCAATATACTGTTTTAGCTAGTAAGTTTTTTATTTTTTCCTCCCTTTCATAAGTATAAAGATTTCAAGAGTTAAAGTTCTATTTAAATTGATGGTCTTCAACGTGAGTTTCATGATATATCAATTTAGATGGAAGTTTAATGTGTAAACTTATACAAGCAATGCAGCTGTCTATGCTTTCTTTCCTTTATTTTCTTTCTTTTGTTTGTTTAGCTGAAGAGTTTCAATTTTACCACAACACTTGTGAGTTTGCTTCAGATCTCTGAACTGCTGGTCAATGTTACAAAGCATGTTTTACAGCCAAAGTATGAGATACTTTCTGCTGAAGAAAAGAAACATCTGCTAAGGAAGTACAAGTTGGAAGACAAGAAGGTAACTATTTGCTGACATAATCATTCCTATGTTCAAGGATAATCTTTAAATGGTTAAGTTTGTCTTGATTGAGTATGGAGGTCTCTTGAACATTAATGTACATGCTTGATAAGAACATGTGCTGTCCGTCCTTCCTTCTGGCCCATAAAGAATGATATTTAATGGGGAGTGGAAATAATTACCTCACCTAAAAGGTAGAACGAATCTAACATTCCATGTCATATGAGGGGGCAGCCACTACTTCAACTGATGGTGGGGCAGCAAGGGATATTTTAGGCTTGCCATATCTTCTCAGTGTTTCAAACTTCTATGCCATAATCTGTTAATGTTTAGTCTTGAATGAGTAAAACAAAAGGAAGCAAGTGAGTTCATGTGACATCTTGATCCTTGGTTGTTGTTTCTGTAGAAGTGCTTTACTCTATTTGTTAGGAGTGTAGAATTCAATCAAATGATCTCTTTTTTCTCACAGACTGTTTATAGCATGGAAAGTTTATTTCTCTTTTGGAAGTCCATCAAATCCTAAAGCAACTTTACCTAAAGCAGGTCACTAGTAAATCTACAAGTAATTAGTGAATTTGCACCCAGTCTTTATTTTCACATGGATTCTTAGAAACCATTTTTGGGTGAATGAATTGGATTCTTAGTGTTATATCTTAGAGTATAGGGTAATGAAGCGTCATTGAGGAAGGGTATTTGTGAGTTAAGAGAGAACGGATAAAAAAAAAAAAAAAAGAGAGAGAGAGAGAGAACAGATTTGAATGCAGTGTCACTTGACCATCATCCCTTTTTATTCTAGAAATGTATGGCATAACTAGCATTTGTTCCATTTAAATCTGTGGAGAAGGGCAGAATATAGAAGCAAGATAGTCTCATCCTAAGTAGAACTGTCACATAACTTGAGGCCATAAAGATTTTGTTGTCATATTACTGATTACATTTACTTAACTAATCTAAAGGAGCTTGAAGAATTTGAGGCCACAATTTTGTGTAGCTGTGAAATTTGATGCTGTAGTAAACACAAAGTTATTGCAGTAAGTAATTGCAATGACTGTTAATTGGGTGATGAAAATAGGCAGCTGTGCGAATAAATCTAATCCTACATCATGTTCTTGCTGACTTTGCCACATCTTTATCTTATGTGTGTTTCATGAAAATATTGAAGGTAGAAGTTCTGCTGAAGACATGATTAAAATGGATTCTTTATTTCTTTGTATTCAAGCAGCAATTCTAATTTGGTTGATTAAATTACTGAACCAGCTGATTCTTATGTTTCTTCCCCAGCTCCCTCTCATGCTGGAAACCGATGCATTTGCACGCTACTATGGGTTGGAGAAGGGACAGGTGGTAAAGATTACTTACCGTGGTGGAGCTGTTGGTGCCCTCAAAACTTACCGTTGCATTGTCTGATCCTTCTAAAAAATTTATTGTATGCCACTTTATGTAGTTATGGTATACAAAAAAGAAGCTAACATCATAGATAGGTTTTTCACCAGATACAAAGGCAGGTTTTGATTTGATGGGGCTGTTTAGTTTGTGGGTCAGTTAACAAGTTTGAAGATATCTCCATAGATATTGCTATTTGTAGCACTTGCAGTTTGTGGGTCTTGCTTTTGAGGTTTGAATGACATGTTGCTACAGATACTAGAGGAGAAGAAACTCTACACAATATTATGTGTTGACCCATTTATGAAGGAAAAAATTCATCATATTGTTATTTCATCTCATGAGTTCTGTTTCAACTTCATGCAATCAGATGACATAGGATACAAAGTCAATTAATTTGATAAAATATTAGGAAAATGTTAATTTGGGCTCAAACAATGTCACCGCCCCCGACCATGGCAGCTATTGGCTTCGTTTCAATCCCCTTGAATCTTCTTGGTGTTGCCACGGAATATACAATCAATCATTAACAACACAAACACATTCAAACATGTCATTTACATGTCAATGAACATACATCAGAACATGTGAAAATGATAATTGGTATATTGATCATGATTACAATTCAGAATATTACAAGATATATAGGAAATCAATCTACCTTCTATGATATGGAATAGTCTAGATCTTAAGTACTATCACAAAAATAAATTACAACGATTGACAAAATGTGAAGGGAAACAATTAGCATTTACACCTAAATCTTTCCATATCATGAGAGATTCTCAACACTCCCCCTCAAGTTGGAGAGTGAATGTCATGAAGTCCCAACTTGGAGACTAAAGATTCAAAACTATCTCTTCCCAATGCCTTTGTGAAAATGTCTGCGATTTGTAGATAAGAAGGAACATATCTAGTAGAAATCAATCCGGCTTGTAGCTTCTCTCGAACCACATGACAATCGATCTCTATATGTTTTGTTCTTTCATGAAAAACAGGGTTGGCGGCAATATGTAATGCAGCTTGGTTGTCACAATACAAAGAAGCAGGTTTATCATGAATAATCTGAAAATCTTGTAAAATGTATCTCAACCAAGTTAATTCTTGACAAGTCATACCCATAGCACGGTACTCGGCTTCTGCTGATGAACACGCCACATTATTTCTTAGATTTCCAAGAAATTAATGAATTACCAAGGAAAACAGAATATCCAGTTGTTGACTTTCTTGTTGTTGGACAACTTGCCCAATCTGAGTCACAATAAGCTTTTAAAGCCAAATCATTTTTTGGTGGAAAGAAAATGCCTCTACCCAGATTTCTCTTAATAAAATGCAATACTCTCATGGCAGCTTCTATATGAGGTTTCCTTGGCTGATTTATGAATTGGCTAAGAATCCGAACAGAATACACAATATTTGGTCATGTCACAGTGAGATAAATGAGTTTCCCAATCAATATCCGATAACGTGTGGGATCTTTAAGAATTTCCCTATTTGTAGGTGTAAGCTTTAAATTTTGTTCCATAGGAAAATGATATGAACGTGCTCCTGTAAGACCTGCATCAAGTAGAATATCTAATGCATATTTTTGTTGAGAAACGAAAATGCCTTTCTTGGACCGTGAGACTTCAATGCCCAAGAAATATTTAAGATTGCCAAGATCCTTTATGCGAAATTCCTTATGAAGAAATGCCTTTAATAATTCAATGGCTTTGGGATCATTTCCAGTGAGCACAATATCGTCAACATAAATGAGCACAGCAGTGAAAGAATTACCAACCACATGTGTAAATAATGAATAATCAGCCTTGGATTGCCTGTAACCAGCCTTTTGAATAGCATTGGAAAATTTGAAGAACCAATTTCGGGAAGCTTGTTTGAGACCATACAATGAATTGTTTAGTCGACATACCATATTCTCCCCCTGTCGACTAAATCCAGGTGGAGGAAGCATATAAACCTCTTCATGAAGGTCACCACGAAGAAATGCATTTTGTACGTCCATTTGATGAAGACTCCAATTTTGGGAGGCAACAATAGCGAGGAGACACCTAAATGTGGTGAGCTTGGCAGTGGGTGAGAAAGTCTCACAATAATCCACCCCTTCAACTTGGGTGTAACCCTTGGCAACGAGGCGGGCCTTGTAACGTTCAATGTTGCCATCTGAGTTATACTTGATCTTGTACACCCATTTGCAGCCAATGGGTTCCTTGCCGGGAGGAAGAGGAGTAAGGCTACAGGTGTTGTTAGCCTCCGAAGCTTGAATTTCATATGTCATTGCTTCTTGCCAATGATGATTTTTTATGGCCTCTGCAAAACTATTAGGTTCCACATTTCGAGTAATATTGGAAATAAAAGAACGGTGAGATGAAGAAAAACGGTGATAGGATAACGCAATTAGAAAGTGGATAATGCTCGCGTACCTTTATTAGGAAATGGTCACAAAGATGATGAATCCTCTTGGGTAGGCAACACAACATGAGAACAAACATAATATTCTAGTTTGACATTTGGTTTTCTAACGTGTTCTGAGCGGCGAAGTGCAGGGATAATATCCTCATTAGGTACTGGAAGAGAAGAAGGAGGTGACGATGGTGATGAAGGTGAAGAGTTGTCAAGTGGAGGGGATGAATGATGTGGAGATGGTGATGGAGGTGTCTGATCATTGGGATGAGTCTTATGGTCAAATAAGACATCTGGAGAAAAAGAATTGTCAACTTGAGGAATAGTGTGTTCAATGGGAGAAACCCTAGATGCAGACAAGGGTTCTTGAGGGATATCATTTTCAGGAATCACATTAGGAAGCACTGCATCATGAGGTTGCAGAGAAAGATTAGGAGAATCTTGCTTATAAGGAAAGATATCCTCATGAAAAACAACATCCCTGCTAGTGAAAAACTTTTTGGTAGTTAGATCATAAATTTTATATGCCTTTTGACAGAAAGGATATCCAACAAATATGCATTTATGAGCACGAGGATCAAATTTGTGTTTGGGTGAACATTAGTGGCATATGCAAGACAACCAAAACATGAATATGAGAATATTAGGGAACATGTTGAAATATTTTTTCAAATGGAGATTTACCAGACAAAAGTGGTGTAGGTAGATGGTTGATAAGATAACTTACTGTGAGAACTTATTCCGCCTAAAACTCTAATGGAAGATTAGCTTGAAAAAGTAAAGCACGGGCAATCGTGATTATATGGCGATGTTTTCGTTCCACAACTCCATTTTGTTGGGGGTGTGTAAAAGCAAGAATGTTGATGAATGATGCCATTAGCTTAGAAAAATGCACGCATGGATAAAAACTCACTTCCATTATCAGAACGAATGTGTTGTACCTTTTGATTGAATTGTGTCTTAGTAAAGGCAAGAAAAGATTTCAGGAGATTTTGAGTTTCAGATTTGGCATGCATAAGATACAACTAGGTATATCTGCTAAAGTCACCCACAATTGTCAAGAAATACCTTGCACCGGAATGAGATGCAATTTTGTGTGGACCCCAAATATCACAATGAATGAGAGCAAATGGTTTTGTTGTGGAAATAGTACTCAAATTGAATGAGAGACATGTTTGCTTGGCTAATGGACAGACATCACATACTTTATCTACGCTACAAGAAACACCGGGAAATGTTTTGGCTAGCAATTGCAAGCGATTTGGAGAAAGATGACCAAGACGTCGATGCCACAAGGTGGAATAAATGACTGCATGATTGGCAGAAAAATATGTGAAGGTTTAGTGGCTAAATTTGGAGTGAGGTAATAGAGACCTTTATGCTCCCTACCCAAGCTGATTATCTTCTTTGCAACCAAATCCTACAAAAGACACATGTCAGGAAAAAAGGTGATGAAACATTTAAGAGATTTTGTAAGCTTGCTTACTGAGATAAGATTAACCTTAAAACTTGGAGCACAAAGCACGTTATTTAGACGAAGATTAGAATTAAAAGAAAAATCCCCAATTGAATGAATGGGAGCATATTCACCGTTAGGTAATTTCACAGGAGGAAACGAAGGTGTAGGAGCAAGATTTGATAAAGAATTACGAATAGATGTAATATGGCCTGTTGCACCGCTATCTATGATCCAGTGATTAAGAAAAGAAGAGGAATGTAGTGTCACTTGATCATCATCCCTTTTTATTCTTGAAATGGATGGCATAACTAGCATTTGTTCCATTTAAATCTTTGGAGAAGGGCAGAATATAGAAACAAGATAGTCTCATCATACTAGAATTGTCACATAACTTGAGGCCATAAAGATTTTGCTGTCATGTTGTTGATTGCATGAACTTAACTAATCTAAAGGAGCTTGAAGAATTTGAGGCCACAATTTTGTGTAGCTGTGAAATCTGATGTTGTAGTAAACACAAGGTTATTGCAGTAAGTAATTGCAATAACTGTTAATTTAATGCTGAAAATAGGTAGCTGTGCAAATAAATCTAATCATACATCATGTTCTTGCTGACTGAGCCACCTGTTTATCTTATGTATGTTTCATGAAAATATTGAAGGTAGAAGTTCTGTTGAAGACATGATTAAAATGGATTCTATATTTCTTTGTATTCATGCAACAATCCTAATTTGGTTGATTAAATTACTGAACCAATTGATTCTTATATTTTTTCTCCAGCTCCTTCTCATGTTGGAAATCGATGCATATGCACGCTACTGGAGAAAGGACAGGTGGTAATGATTACATACCGTGGTGGAGCTGTTGGTGCCCTCAAAACTTACCGTTGCTTTGTCTGATCCTTCTAAAAGATTTATTGTATGCCACTTTATGTAGTGATGGCATACAAAAAAAGAAGTTAACATCATAGATAGGTTTTTCACCAGATACAAAAGCAGATTTTAATTTGATGGAGTTGTTTAGTTTCTGGGTCAGTTAACAAGTTTGAAGATATCTTCAGGGATATTGCTATTTATAGCACTTACTTTTTGTGGCTCTTGCTTTTGAGTCTTGAATGACATGTTGCTATAGATGCTAATGAAGAGAAGAAACTCCACACAATATTATGTGTTGACTCATTTATGAAGAGAAAATTCATCATATTTTTATTTCATCTCATCAATTCTGTTTCAACTTCATGCAAATTAGATGACATGAATGCAGGATACAAAGCCAATTAATTTGATAAAATATATAATGCTACTGGTGCAAAACTAATAGAGAATATTTGTAGTTTGTCTTGCTGTACTATAGTAGCCTTTGACTATTATCATGACTATTCACCTTTTTCCTATTTGTTTGATCATTTTGCGATAATATACAATTTTCGATCAAGCTAAGTTTTTCGCAAAACGATCATGATATGGAATTATGTCTGTAGAAATAATCCGATGACATTTCACTAAGGTTCAAGGACAAAAGCTACATATTCCGATGCGGTATCCTTTCAATCGAACTCTTTCATATGTCATCTGCGTCATCTTTTGAATTTTTTATTTATGACCAATTATTTCATCCATGTGGGGGTTGTTGGAAAATTTAATATTAAATATTTTATTTTCCATAATTTGTTAATGAATAATTTTGTGAAAATGTATGAAGGTGAATATTTGTAAATGACCATACAATGAGAAGTTATGACCGTTCACAAAAGACACTTTGGTGAAAAGTCATTACTTCAAAAGTCATCTTACATATAAAAATGGGCTAAATACTGGTTACTATCATGTGGTTTAGGTCCAAAATCAATTCAGTTTCTGGACTTCTAATTTCATTAAAAACCCCTGCACTTTCAATTTTGATCTAATAGATCCAATTCGTTAATATTCTGTTATGCATTCAAGTTATAGTTGGATTTTTTATTAAAAAACTATTTATTTTTAATAGTAAGACTCACTCCTAAATTGACTATACAGGCCACCTCGACGCCACATCATAAAACATAGACCATATATGAGCCACGTTAACAAATTAAATAACTCAATTGTCGGAAAACTAATAAATTGAACCTATTAGATCAAAATTGAAAGTGCAAGGGTGTTTTTGATGAAATAAGTAGTTCAGAAACTAAATTGATTTTGGACCCAAACTACAGGATAGTAATCTGTATTTAACCCTATAAAAAACACTTGCCTCATTCCTTTTGCATATGAGTTTTTCTTAGTGTCTTGAAAAATCATCGACTTTTTTCAAAAGAGAGTTCAAACACAATCTAAGTTCATTGTCCTTGAGGTTTGGAGTGCTATTACCACAAAAAGAAGGTTGTTGTATCTTGGGAGACATTTGCCATTAAAACGTTTAAACACCGATGCGTAGGCATTTTCATCTTAAAGACATATAACCAAGTTCTAGACTCGACCATATTGTTTAAGGTTTTTCTAACTTTTATTTGTTTTGCATTGTTTAGATTTATGCATTTTATTTGGTATACGATTTATTGATTTTCTTATTAATATAGTAATTAGATCATATACTTTTCTAACAGTGTTTGCATACGGATACGGCTTCTCATCCATTAAAGTCCACAACTCCCAAAGCAATATACCAAAAGAATAAACATCAACCTACATATAAAATAAAGGGTTACTACCCTATAGTTTGGGTCCAAAATCAATTCAGTCTCTGAATTCCTAATTTCATCAAAAACACCTTTGCACTTTCAATTTTGATCTAAGAGGTCCAATTTGTTAGTTTTCAGACAATTAAGTTATTTAACTTATTAATGTAGCTCATGTATGACTTATGTTTTATGATGTTGTGCCTGCAGACCACCTCTAGTCAATTTAAGAGTGAGTCATACTATTAAAAATAAATAGTTTTTCAACAAATAATCTAATTATAACTTGAACCCATAACAAAATACTAACGAATTGGACCTATTAGATCAAAATTGAAAGTGCAGGGGTGTTTTTTATGAAATTAGAAGTCCGGGGACTGAATTAATTTTGGATCTAAGCCACAGGATAGTAACCAGTATTTAGCCCTAAAATGAATGATTAATAAACCTTCATATATAGAATATACATAACATATAGACATCTCTTATTATTATTATTATTATTATTATTATTATTATTCATGTACCTTCTTAGTAACCTCATTCTCCTTGTCGTAGAGCTCAGGAACGATCCAATACCAAAGTATAAACATCAACTTACATATAAAAAGAAGTTATCAATAAACCTATATGTACAAAATATACATAACATATAGGCATCTCTCATTATCGTTTATCTACCTCTTTAGTAACCTCCTTCTCATTGTTGTAGAGCTCAAGAGCCATCCAAGAAATCGGGCCATATGTTTCACCAAAGAGTGGTGTCCATTAGTGTATGTTAGATGGTGTCATTTCAATATGAGATTATCAGATCACATCATCAATACTATACTGATGCCAAATTAATGTCTAACATCTATGACGCGAAGCATTTATGGTGGAAAATAGGATATCCTGCAAACAACACTTATCATACTCTTTCACGGATAGGTCACCCCTTTAATCCAACATTGAAAATGTCTTTCTTGTGCATATATATCATGGTAACACCTATATGAGAAAAAAAATTTATTCACAAGCTTTTCTGAACAGTAACATTTTTGTAAAAGAAAACAAAGTTTGAAAGACAAATAGATGATTAGGCTTTCATCCACTGCCCGAGATTAAAGGAGAAAAGAAGGGTGGGGGGTGGGTGGTGGGGTGCTGCAATACTTAGGCATTCGGTAACACTTTCATGTTTGTGTTTTCATTTTCAGAAAATTAAAATATGGTGAGCATGCATTAGGCAAACTATTACTGAAAATGTAAAAAAAAAATTAAAAATATTCTTACTTTTAAATTTTAATCGAAAAAACTAAAAACAACAATTTGACGTTTTCATTTTTTCCTTCTCCTAATTTAGAAAATATGAAAAATTGTTTTTAGCACTAAACTACCAAATGCATTTTAAATTTGGAAAATACAATCTTGTTTTTAAAATTTTTATTTTCATTTTTAAAAATCATTTTTGAAAACGTTATCAAATAGGCCCATTCTTCCTCTTTCAAACCTTAAATTGTAGTATTCTTTATGTAGCTTGAAACGTTGCTGGTTTCTCCTAGGGCTGGGCACAGTCCCAGAAAGGCACTATATTTACAGGGACCAGGACCGAGCCTGGAATGTTCTGGCCGGATCCAAAACGTGATATCCATATTCTGAGACCGGAGTAAACTCGAACCGAAATTTTTCGGGTTAGGTTTTCGGGCTTAAACACGCCGTAGAAGAGAGGATGAGGAGGAGACTCAGTGTCTCAGTCTGATGGAGACCATGGTCAGATTGCAATTGGAAGTGGGAGGAGACCATGGTTGAGAGGAGAAGCGAGACAGAGAGGACGAGGAGGAGAGCTTAGTGTTTCATGATTAGGATTGGGGTCGCTGAGATTTGATCGTAGAGGTGGTTGTGGTGGATGGCAAGGCAGGTGATCGGAAGAATAAGATAATGATTTTTCTGAAATGAAATGGGAGACAGAATGATTGATGAAAGAGAAAGATGAAAAAGCAAGAAGAAAAAGAAAGAAGAAAAGTGAAGTCATAAGGAACAATGAGACAGAGGAGAGAGAATGATTGATACAAAAATAAAAAAGATTAAAGAATGATGCATAATAAAAAATATATATACAATATTCGGGCCTAACGGGCTTTTATGTATTTCAAAGTTCAGAACTGGCACCGGACCGGCACACTGACTACAAAGACCGAACTGGCCTGAAAGCCCTTATTTTTAGACGAAAACTCGACTCGAACAGGCCGGTCTGGATCGGTACCTTCCGGTTTTCCAGTCATTTATGCCCACCCCTAGTTTCTCCCATAAAATGGCACAATGTTGTTATGTTGAAGCTCAACAACTAACTAAGTGTAATACTTGTAATTTTCATTTTAAATTTGAGTAATTGTATTGAACGATTATTGTGCAATTTCACGAATGTTGCTCGATAATATTTCAATTTTGAATTTTCGAAGGTTCGAAACGATTATTTTTAACGAAATGCTCAATTTGAGAAATCGACTTTTCTTACGTGCAAAATATGGAGAAACTTCCTTCATGAAAGTTGTAGAGCTCATCAATACGAGTCGGTACACGGGCGGAACACAAAGATCGGATTTTTTCTAAAATTAGTTATTGAATTTAGAAGATTTTCAGAAACTTGTATATATAGAAAAAACCCTAGAAATTTTTGGAAACCCTATTTTTTTCACCGGCTCCCTTTTCCTTTTTTGGAAACCCTGTTCATTCTCTCTCTCTCTCGTTTTCTCTCTCGGCCGAAAGCAGGAAAAACAGAGCACGGAGAAACCGTGCTCCCATCCTCTCCTCCGGCCACCTCTCAAGCTGCAACCACCTCCAGGAGCTTCGCCTCGGCCTTGCGCAGCTGCGAGAGGCAGCCTTGCGCTACAACACGGCCGGCAGCGGCGGCGGCATGGCCCGAACCGAAAAGGCTCGTTTTCGGTTCGATCTCTATATGTCGAGCTATAGATCACCATTTCACTTGATTCTTGGCTCATTGAACTCGTCGCAACTTCCTCTACAAGCACCAAGAAGGACCGAAACTGGGTCGAATGTTTTCAAGTTCATCGGAGCCCGACCCCGTGCGGATCAAAAAACCAACTTTCGATCCAAATATCTCGAGCTATATACGATCGTTTCTTGTGATTCTTGGCTTGTTGAGTTCGCAAGGAAGTTCTGAACAAGTTTCCAGAAGGGATCGAGGCATGAGGTTGCAGTTTTTACGTCGGTTTCAAGCTCGCGGGTTTCTGGAAAAATTCCAGCCGCCGACTGTAATTGGTACTTTTCGATCCCTTCCCGTCGTTTTTTGGTCTTGTGCTAGTTATGAAAGTTGCTCAGAATGATGAAACGAAGGGGACAAGCTCGACCCCGACACCATTGGTGGTGGTCAGCGACGGCTCTGTCCCTAACTCCGGTGGCCCTTTCCGGCCACCTCCGGAGGTCTAAAATTTGGTTTCTATCCATTTTATGATTCTATGTTTCAATACGATCATTTCGGTGTATTATACGTATTTTTCGGATATCGTATGAATTAGTTATGAATTTTGTGATTTCGATCGATTTCGATCGTTAGATTTATGATCTGTGAAATTAGGACCGTCAGATGAACTTATAATTTTGATATGATGATCATATGACTGTCCCAGAGGCTTTATGTGTTCATGGGCGAAGATCCGACCGTTGGATCTTCGTATATGTGCAAAACGATAATTAGGGGAGTGATTCGTGAGAATCCGCTCGTCGGATTTTATTGTAAATTAGAATCCAGCCATTAAATGGTAGTTCAATTATGTTTTGAAATTATTGGCTAAATTCGAATCACATTTGATTAGGTGATTGACGGATTGTATTTGAGTGGGCTATTTCGGCGTTAATTATATTTGTATTGAAGACGCAGCGGGAATTTCGAGGTGAGTAAAACTCACGTGGTTCATATTACGAACCGAGCATTTTAAATTTAATTATTTTTGGTAATTGTGTGAAAAATATTTGCGGATTAAATATTTGTTTCAAAATTTCATGGACTTGAATCACCACGGTGCATAAGTAAGTAAAATGAATTTTTAATTATACAAATGAATTTCACGATTTTCTTGTGTGAACTATATATGGTATTAGTGGTCATTCCTGAGTGGATGATTACATATATATATATATATATTTATGTGGCAAAAATATATTGATGAGTGGATTGTTGAGTGATGATATAATTGAGTTGAATTGATGAATTGATTATATTTCAATTGTGTAATTTCATAATAATATGGTGTATCTTGGTTGAGTTGATTTCAGTATGTGATATTATATGTTGTGCTCATTTATGGGTTTAAGGGTGGACGTAGTGACCGGTGTGGGGTAATCGGACGCTCTAATCCTGGGTGAATGATGGGATACGATTGGTTAAGTATGTGAAATTATCGGACGTTCTAAATATGTATATAAATATACATATTGATGAAATACGATAATGATAAATATGTCGGATGCCATAACCTAGGCCAGGTGACGGGCTACGATCCAGATAGAGTTCTAGTCTGTCATGTACCGTATTTTTATAAATACGATGTTGAGGTTTGTGAAGAAAGATGTGAGTTTGGGTTGTCTTGATTTATTGATTTGGTATTTGATTGAGATTGTTAGTACTTCGTGGTTGTGAGAATGGTTGAGTATTGACTTGAGTAGAATTGATTATGATTAAATTAAATAACAGTCTTTTCTTTTACTCATACGAGCTTTCATAAGCTTACCGGGTTTTGTGTTGTTGCAATCCCTATACACTATTCAAATAGTGTAGCGGATATTCCTGCAGGTCAGGATAACCAGGGAGGTGACCGAGCTGCTTAGGTGTTACAGCAGTTATTGTTATTTCATTAGTTGTGAGGTGTGTATGCTCATTTAGAGCTTTACAGTTCGTTTTGGATTTGGGTTGTAATAATTAACCGAGACTAAATTCAGTTTTGATTTTGTTTCGTGTGGGGAGGTTGTTAAGAAAAGAAATTTTCAGGATGATTATTTTATTTGTGGTAATTTTCATGTTTCGGATTTTGAATGTTTATTCTAAAATTCGGGGCGTGATACTAAGTTTGTTTCCAGAATTCAACCAACTACAAAAAAAAAAAAGTGAAAAGATGAGTTAAATAGCTTGGATAGTATAAATAAGTATAAAAGTGAAGACTGAGATAAAAAAAAAACATCAATAGTAATTTAACTCCAAATAATAGAAAAATGGATTGAAGAGGATCCTTGGCTCGATAAAGTTCAAGCTTAACTCATCCAGCTTGTGTTGTCTTCATGAAAGTAGCGACTTGATCTTGCACTTTTGTATACTTGGCTCATTAAGCTCATGAAAAAGCTAGATACCTTCCTACATCAACTCGATTTTTTTTCTTACTCTGCTCATAAATCTCAATTAGTAAAACTTAGATCATTATGAGAAAAACCTATTGAAAAACGTTTTCTCTTATCTCTTATGCCTCAAACAGATTCTCATAAACTTTGAAACTATGAACAATTGATGAGAATTTGGGTGTGAAAAATTGATGAGGAAGTTGGCAATTTAAAGAGCAGCGAGCTCTCATACTATCACGAAAGATGAGAGCTCGCTGCTCTTTAAATTGCCAACTTCCTCATCAATTTTTTCACACCCAAATTCTCATCAATTGTTCATAGTTTCAAACTTCATGAGAAATTGTTTGAAGCATTTCCTTGGTGCTAATTCCAACAATAGGGCACCACATTCTCCTCCACCACCACCACCACAAGTTCCATCGCAGCAGGCTCGTGGAGTTGGTAGCAAAGGAATGCGTCGCATTGATGAGTTGGTAGTGCCCCATTAACCAACTGTTTGAGTTCAACCCCAACCAATCTGAGAGACTTTACTTGTTGGAAGAGAAGGATATTTTGCGTGAAGGAGGTAGTAAAAGCACCTCCGCCCTCACTTATCCCACCCTTCTCCATTACTGCGGTTGCAACGATACTCACATCGTTTGTAACTGCCTTATATTGCAATATCTTTTATGTAGCTTGAAACATTGCTGGTTTGTCCCACAAAATGATGGCACGATGTTGTTATGTTGAAGCTGAACAACTAACTAAACTTGTTTCAAGAATTCAACTAACTACAAAGAAGTGAAAAGATGAGATAAATACCTTAGATAATATAAATAAGTATAAATTAAGAATAAAAGTGAAGACCAGGGATAAAAAAAAAAAAAAATCTTTCATCTTTAACAGTCTCACATCATAAACCTCATCTTTCTCACAAGTATTGTCATATCTATACCCTATCCAAATGAAGTCAAGCATATCCATAATGATTTAATCTCCAAATAATAGAAAAAATGGATTGAAGAGGGTTATTGACTCGATAAAGTTCAAGCTTAACCCATCCGGCTTGTGTTGTCTTCATGAAAGTAGCGACTTGATCTTGAACTTTTGTATAATTGGTTCATTAAGCTCATGAAAAAGTTGGATACATTCCTACATCAACTCGAGTTTTTTGCCTTACTCTGCTCATAAATCTCAATTGGTAAAACTTGAATCATTATGAGAAAACGTATTAAAAAATGTTTTCTCTTATCTCTTATGCTTCAAACAGTTTCTCATGAAGTTTGAAACTATGAACAATTGATGAGAATTTGGAAGTGTGAAAAATTGATGAGGAAGTTGGCAATTTAAATAGAAAAACATGCATCATCTTTCACTTTCTTATGTCAGGGAAGATGAAAGTGATAGGATGAGAGTTCGCTGCTCTTTAAATTTCCAACTTCCTCATTAATTTTTCACACATCCAAATTCTTATCAATTATTCATAGTTTCAAACTTTATGGAAAACTGTTTGAAGTCTTCCCTTGGTGTTAGCTCTAACAAGTGAGCACCACCTTCTCCTCCACCACCAGCATCACAAACACCGTCGCAGCAGGCTTGTGAAGCTAGTACTAAGGGAATGCGTCGCATTGATGAGTTGGCAGAGTCTCGTCAACCAACTGTTTGAGCTCAACCACAACCAATCTTCACTTGTTAGGAGAGAAGGACATTTTGAACGAAGGAGGCCGCAAAAGTATCTCTAACCTTACTTATCATACTCATCTCCGTTGTTGCATTTGTAATGATACCCACATCATTTGCAACTGCCTCATCGGAGGTAGGGGAGGAAAAATGTGATGAAGTTTGTGAGGAGGCGCTTGGAGATGGTGAGAGGAATTATCTCAAGCTGTCAATTCATTTATAGTTCAACAAAACTACATAACGACCTGCCCCAGTGAGGCTGACAAAAAAAGCCATTGCATAAGTGTTAGGCCATAAATTACATATATATGTATTTTCCTAAATAATGACTTTAACTTGTTTTTAAGTCTATTTTGACTTTTACTAAATCATTTTCTTATTTATCTAGGAATATTGCAAGAGTGAAGGAAATATCCATTTTGGGCTTTGAAGTAGAGAATTGGAGTTAGAAAGAATGATGGTCAAATGTGAAGCAACAGTTCCAAATTCCAGCAAACCACCACAAATGGCGGCTCACCACCACTCATGGTGGTGCCATATATTTTCCGGCTATATTCATGGAGGAGCAAGGAGGAGAAGTAATATAGTACATATTCTATTACATCCATTCATCATTATTCTATCACAACCAAATCTAAACATTTTTGGTTCAAAATCAACTCCATACATTTACATTTTTTCCAGACCATCTCAACTCTCCATATTACTCAAAAGTCTACCATCATCATCACCCAAAAATCTTCCTTGTTTTAGGGTGTAATTACTATATTTTCTCCATCATTACCTAGATATCATAATCTACACCACTCCCTCCTTACCTTTTTCTTTTGATTTTGGGATTTGTTACCACTCAAACACTCTTCCTACATGCTTCTTACAAGGGTATAGCTACTCTCTTTTGCTTCTAGTGATGATTTCACACCTCTCTCGATCTAACAATTATTGGTTATGTATATGGAAAGTACATCAGTATTTAAAAAGGCTAATATTCTTTTAAGATCGAGAAAATGTTATATTATAGTTGCAAAATATAATGAACAACATCTAATGAAAATTTTATTTCATGCAATTGCAAGATTATTGGACTTGTGGCCTAAATAATGAAGTTGTTATATTGGGTACTACACAACAAATCCTCTTTTAATTAATTATTAGGATTAAATATATTTCACCTTCCTCAACTTTACACCTAAAATTGTTTATGTCCTCGGAGTTCTAATTTGATCACATACACCTGTATATTCTTCGCACTACTAGAATTACGTCATCAAACATCGGTTTCTGACCTATGTAGAACAAAAAGTCAACTCATGTATTAGTAGGTGTAGAGAAAGATCATGAAAATTCAGATATAGATTTTTAACTAATGTCCGGAACAAAAATAAACATTGGTTCACCATCTGTATCGATGTAAAATAATAACAAATTTGTATGTTTAGCTATTGTTAAACCTTCATATTTTTTCATTTTATGCTTAATGAAGTATAGGTCCAACAACACAATAATACATTCTAATATCGTTACTCATAGCACATACGGTGTCTATTAGTCTTTGAAACATAGTTTTAATTATATAACAATGTCAAGGAACTCCTAGGACATTGCATGTTGAATTTGTATTGATGTTCAGTCTTACATAAAACATCAATATTACACTGGTTTTTGAAACACTGAAATTGCCGTATTAATTCTATATTTGTTTAGGTGTGATTTCCCGAGGGGGGGAAGAGAGAGAGAGAGAGAGAGAGAATGAAGATGTATAGTGGTTCACCACCCTTTTTGGGATGGCTACATCTACTTGAAAGTTTATACTATATATTAGTGAATGCTATCTAAGTGTGAGGGTGTCCCCTTTTATAGGTGAGGAAGGCTCCATCCTTTTCCTCATATTTTATGTGGGATTCAAAAGTGCAAGTTTAATGTACAAAGACTATTCTAGTGTACAAAAAGGCTAATTATAAAGCTACTTGGTGAGGCCAAGAGGGTGACCTCCCGGTGAGGTCTTGGCTAGCTTCCACCATAACTAAGCAGCTCGTATGTCGTTCTTGGGATTCAAGTCGTGTTCGGACCCCACCATGTGATTTGAAATTTTCTCCAAAGGAGTACCTACCAAATCAAATTAATTAGAAACACTAACACATTAATGTATCATATAATACTATAAAACTAATGACCAAAAGTGAACATTACCTGCTCCGCATTAAAATGGTCTCTCAAGCATATTTTAAGTTCATTGTTAAATGACCCTTCCCAAATTCTAACTCAGAATGCCAATTTGCAATATCGGAATCGAGATTACTCCTTAGGCCAAGCACAATATCATTAACTGAAATTTCCTAACCAAAATTCTGATCTAGCTCAATTAGGTAGCAGCGATACAACATAGTAGCATCATTTGAGTAAGGTTTGACCAATTTACTTGGCACATAACAAAATTGCTCTTCATCATCATAAGGCTCACGCTCTGTGCATATAGAATTTAGAAATAAATGTAAATGTATGAATCAATGAGTATTCTGTTTTCGTTTTGGAGAGGGAAATCATATAAGTGTTCAGTTGAAAAACAATATCCTATTCACCAAATAGAGCTTCATTAATATAGGCATCAAACCAACATCTTATAATATAGGCTCCAAATCCAGCAACAGATAACTTGCAATTACTTAACTAATTGAGCCCTAAATTGGTCTTAAAACAATACAAGAGCACCACCCCATCTGTAAATACCAATCTCTATAGAACTTCGTTTTGACGCTTATTTTATTACCCACTCGACCCCTTTCCATATGTCAGTGAGATTCAAATTCATGACCTCTATAGTTTTGTGTGTTGTTTTAAGACTTAAATTGTAATGTAAATGGTATACTTTCAAATGTTTACCAATATGATTAGTATCAATCGTAACCTAATTAGAGAGGGCGGCACCCAAGAAATTTATCCTCATAAACTCACGTTAATATTTTAGTGCAAATTATCTAAAAAGTCAAAAAAAAAAAAATCAATAACCAACAACTAAACAAAAGAGGCAGCTCGATTTATATACAACCTGTGTTTGTGTAAACAAATAAAATTGAATAAATCGGAACCATAATAGAACAAGCTAGAATTATATATATACCTCTAGACCTGGTAAATCATTGATTTGATGATTGAGCAAGCTTGAGTATCCATTGTCTACCAATATCCTCTTTATCTTTTTTTTTTTTTTTTTTTCTGTCTTTGCCTTTAGAGGTCTCAAGGATCTTACACCATTTTCACTAGATACCAGAAACTAGATATGATTTATTTTGGTTTGTGCACTTGTGTCAGTTTTATAGGTTTGGATAGAGAGTTCTCGAACGGTGGGTTTAAAAGAAAAAAAACAATTTGCGCTTTTAAAATTGTGGGTGGTTTTTGTTTATTTATTTATTTTTATTGTGGTCATTTTTGATACTTGTGAGCATTTCCATAAAAACAATAGTCGGTCTCGAAAGTTTGAATTTTACTTTATGTTAATTAATCTTTTAAATATTTTACAAATAGCTATGTTGTGGTGCTAAAAAAATAATTTCTTCTAATTATTAAATAATGTAGGTTCTTTTGAAGATATCTCACTTAGATAAATAATTTAGTGGATATAAACATTTATATAACTAGCATTTGAATAGTAAATGTTCTACAGTTGAGAAAGAGATTTTAAAAGCTGATTGAAATTTGGTGTTTTGATAAGGCCATTCTAATGGGATTTTGTTGTTGTTGTTTTCATTTCTTTTTGTGTATGGTTGTAACCTTCATGTATATACCTCACTCATATTATTTACAAATCTAGCAGTTTATCACCTAAGTACCACATGGCACTGAACATGTGGCAAATCCATATTGATCCCAATTTTAATACTGTAAGTTGTCAATCCTAAAAGTCCAATGATGTAACCAATGTCTAACGTGATGAAGTCAATCCAATCAGATTGCCTCAATTGGTACTGGAATGATGTTGATCCAAAATGAACCAAAACCAATATCATTTACTTGCAGCGGCAGAACCATTATTCTTTTCATAGATGAGAGCAAGATTCCAAATTCACATTCCATTAATCAATGACCATACTTACTTCTAATCCTACTATAGGTATGTGAACTAGTAGAGCAAGAACATCCTCCTTACACATCTTGAATGGAGGCTTAAAACCTTATTCCATATTAGATTCAGTCTCCCTGTCTCCAACAAGCATAGTAGCATACATCTCATAATCCTGAAATTCTTTAAATCTCTTAAAGCTACAGTAGCAGCATGCCCTGATAGGTTATCATTGCTACTCTGTCCTTGCTTCATGACATTTCATATTGGACACTTGGTTGATATAGAATGCAAGGAAATGCCGCACAGCAGCCATCATCTTGAAATATTTGCATCTATATGACTGTCCGTCTATGTTGATGTTCCCGTAGAGATGGTCTACCCACTACGTTGTCCTTCGGAGGTTGTATATATCTAACAGCTGTGAATTTATCCATTCCATTCAAAGTACTGTGATCAAGAACGATTCTTTCGAAGCGCATGATGGATTATGTTTCCGACATGGAGCTATGCAAGATAGTACTGACACTGCAGGAGGAGGCCTAGTCTTTTGGAAAATTCTACAGTACTGGGAGGTGTCCCATACTATGGGTGTTGTGAATATTTGTGACTGTCGGATCTGTAATATATCCAATGGTCATAGATATTCCAAAACAACTGACCTATTTAGCAGGTAACCGGTCCATCTTTGAAGGAAAAAAAAAAAAAAACAGAAGAAGTAGTTCGGCCTCGCTATCTCAATCTCAGTCTCACCCTCATTGGCTCAACTCTCCGTCTCTCTCAATTCGTCACCGTGCCTCCGGCGATCCGGCCTCCATTCGTTGCGTTCCTCCGCTTCACTGTGCCAGGAAGACCGTCACTCTCTCTCTCTCTGCCCGACTCTGCCTTAGTCTCCCTTTACTCCGTCGCGCCCTCCACTGCACTGCTCCTCCAATCTTTCAGCCTCCAGGCCTCGGGTTCTCCATGTAAGTTCTGGTTCTTCACTTCTTCCAATCTTCTTGTTCTGATAAAATGACAATCTGGGATTCTTCGAATTATTGAACTGAAGTTGAATTGGAAAATTGAAATTTGAAATTTTGAATGTTCATTAGTTCTACGATTACAAAGAATCAATTTATTTCTGCCTTACTGATATCAACTGGAAATTTGGTAAAAGCTGATGAAATTGAACATTGTCTGAAAACTGATGGAATTGATACGAAACCGAAAATTGAAGCTAGAAGAAGATCTGATAATGATGTAGAGTCCTGACAAAATGAAATATGCCGATAATTCCATATTCCACAATCAGACAATGCTGCAAAGGAAGCCTGTTGATCATTCTAAACTTCCCAAACCGTGTTCCAAAATTGACTGAATCAAGACAGAAGCAAGATTGGTCATAGTTCTTGATTTGCCCAACAGTGTTCGAAAGGGATTCACTGGAGCATTACAATTTTACCCTGAATGCTTTGATATATAAGCAAAATGTCCAGCTTTCTTTTGTTTCCAGAACCCTTTATGAATATCAGCCTTTCAATCTGCCGACATCAGAAATATCCATCAACGTCAACACCTATCACAGCTTGGTAAGATTCTAATTCCATACAGTCGGTGTAATATGATAAAGATTAATCTTTTTGTTAGATACCTATCAGTGCTGTAATTGAAAAGGTTTGTTTAAAGATACTTCTTTTCTTATTTGGTTTTGTTTGTTTACTATTCGTTTCACTTTACTAAATTGACAGGAAGTTACTGATTCGGTAAAGCACAAGTAAAAAGCTTTGAATCTGGGTTTATTTGAGGGTCCTTACTCACACAAGTTGCTCTCTAGGTTAGTCAAGTAATTAAAAATTTGTGTTGTAGTTCAATTTCTGATCTTCTATCTGAGTTCAAATGAAATTTCTTTCTAACATTGAATCGTTTTGAGAAACAAGTTCTTCTTTTCTTTGTTTCAGCTATGTCTAAATGAATAAAGAACAAATTGACAGAGTTCATTTTCTCAATTTCATGGCAATCAAATACAAAATAGATGAAAACTCCATGACTAATAAGTATAGAAATTAATTATTGTTCTTGCTCTTTACAAATACCTCTAACATGTAACTCGCTTTATATACTATTTTAATATTTTCTGTTCATATACATGTCCTTTTTTTTTATGCTAGGATACTTCATATTTTCATACTATATGAGCTGGAGAGAGTTACAGATTTAGAATTTATTGGATTTTGTTTTTCTTTCTATTAGAATTTTGCTGCAGTTTCTGTGTTTTAAGCAAATATTGTGCAGGATTTCAGTATTCATAAGTGATTAACTGCACAAAACAGTTGTTTTGTTTTCTCTTTTCGCAGAAAAATTACTGTTTGGTGTTGGGTGTTGTGTGAGTTTATAGTAAAACCTCAGTTGGTTTACACTCTAAACTGTAAAGATATCCTAATCAATGTTTCTTTTTTTGTTTTGTATCCAGTACTTTGTGTTTTGTATCCAGTATTTTGTGTTCTGAACTGCTTAGTTTCTAACAATCCTGTAGTGTATCGAGAGAAGGAGAAGAAGAAACGTAATAAATCTGAGTTTGGCTTGGAGAGTGAGAATTTGAATGATTTTTTGTACTATTTGTTTTTTTTCTTTTCAATCAACTGTTCCATGTTATTCAGAATTCATAAATAAATATTCATTTTATCTACAAGATTAGTGGTTTTTCTATTTCACACAAGATTATTAACTGAGAATATTTTACTACCTCATACAAGATCTTTATGGCTGCATCAAAGCAGTTATGCCACATCACGAGGTATTTGTTAGGAGCCAAAACAAAATGTGAAATCACTTTGGAAAATCTGAGGTACTTTATTTTCAGAGTTACTTATATCTTAAACTATGCTATTTTCTCAAATAAAAATAACCAATAAACTTTGCAGTAAAGAAGATGTGAAGATAACTCATTGGGGGGATACTGTAAGAAAGTTCAATCTAGATGCAATCTGCGATCTGCCTTCACCAGTATTGACAGTATTTACTAGCTTCAAGATCACTCTATTTCAACATAAGTATAAATTTGAAACACTTAATACAATTGTTACAATTGCTATCTATCGTATGATCATTTTCTCTTGGAACTTCTAGAACAGATAACTCCATCGAGCACGAATACAGCTGCCTGATCATTGATCCAGACATTGGCTAAAGAGAAGACTATGAGCAAGAGTAAGTGTTTTTACCACCACAAAATCTCAGTATATGAGTATTAATCAATTCACAATCAGTTAGACTCAATTGCTTTATCTGCAAATGCATCAAACCAATAAAATGAAAACATTGCAGATTCTCAAAAGCAAGGGATAAGCTGAAGTTTCTGCCAACTCCATCCAAGCAACCACTCCAGCAAGAAGCCAAAGATCATGCAACAAAAACTGTTTCACAGCTTAGCACCGTTAATCCACACGAATACAGGTATAAACAAGATAATTTTTTTGCTGCTACTTTATTATTTTGCTTCAACATACTTTCTATATCTAGCTATATTCTAACACTATCTACACATTGCAGCAACGAGCAGGCCAAGCACCACTCTCCCTTCACCTTTTAAGAACATATTCTCCTTGTAGCTTTCAAGTGTGCATGCAATAGGAGGTAAAATTATTCAGGTCTGTTCTCAATTGGTAAAATCTCCTGATTACCAAGTGTGGTGTGTGCAATTGTGCAATACTGACAAAAACGGTGGTACTGCTTTACCCATTGCAGGTATGTGCAATTGTGCAATTGCACATGGGACTATATTCAGGCTTTGACTGAGCAATTGTGAAAAGAAAGCTGTGAGGAATTGAAGTTGGAGATTGTGAAGAGAGAGTATGAAGCTGTTGAGATTGACTTTCAAGCTCTATTATGCATGTGGATGAGACAATGAGAGAGCGAGAGAGAGACTCTGAGATAGCGAGAGAGGCCGGGAATAGCTGAAAATGAGATGAGAGAAATGACTAAAATGTTGTAAAAAAAATGTCCTTCGTGTGTAATTACAAGGTCAAGACCACATTCATGATTCATGAATCATTTTATGACATTAAAAACGAATGTGTTGTTTTTTTGTGGTAAATCTTCATATTTTAGAGTAAATAAATTATATGTCCTCATTCACGTAATAGAATTTTAGAATGTGTAATTGGGTGATACCTTGTGTAATGTTTCTGTTTGAGAAAATTGTTACATCTTTAATAGAAACTATTACGAAGGTAAGGACAAATGGTTAAAAATATTGTAATAAATGTCTTGTTGTTGGTAATTACAAAGTTTAAGACAACATTTATCAGTATACGAGCAATTTTACAAAATTGACGACAAAGGTGTTCTACAAGTGGTAAATCTTCATAGTTCATACCAAATAGAGTATGTGTCCTTATTTATATAATAGAGTTTTCGAATGTGTAATTGGGTGGTATCTTGTATAATGTTCACTGTTGAGAAAATAGTTACATCTCTGACATCGATTATTACGAATATAAGGACAAATGATAAAAAAAATGTTGTAATAAATGTCATATTTTTGATAATTACAAGGTCTAAGACAATGTTTACTAGTTTATGAACTATTTTACAAAATTGATGACAAATGTGTTCTACAAATGGTAAATCTTCATATTTCATACTAAATAGAGCATGTGTCCTCATTCATGTAATAAAATTCTCGAATGTGTAATTGAATGGTATCTTGTGTAATGTTCCGTATTTAGAAAATAGTTACATCTCTGATATTGATTATTACGAATGTAAGGACAAATTATCAAAAATATTGTAATAAATGTCATATTTCCAGTAATTACAAGGTCTAAGACAACATTTACTAGTTTATGAACTATTTTACAAAATTGACGACAAATGTGATGTACAAGTGGTAAATCTTCATATTTCATACCAAATAGAGCATGTGTCCTCATTCACATAACATGGTTCTCGAATGTGTAACTGGGTAGTATTTTGTGTAATGTTCCGTATAGAAAAAATAGTTACATCTCTTGGATCAATTATTATAAATGTAAGGACAAATGATAAAAAATATTGTAATAAATGTCCTATTTTTGGTAATTACAAGGTCTAAGACAACATTTACTAGTTTATGAACTATTTTACAAAATTGAAAACAAATGTGTTCTACAAATGGTAAGTCTTAATATTCATACCATATAGAGCATGCGTCCTTAATCACATAATTTACTTCTCGATTGTGTAGTTGGGGTAGTACCTTGTGTAATCTTCCTCATTAAGAAAATAATTACATCTCTGACAACGCATATTACGAATATAAGGACAAATGATTAAAATTTTGTAATAACTGTCTTGTTTGTGGTAATTACAAGGTCTAAGACAACATCTACCAATTTATAAACCATTTTATAACATTGACGACAAATGTGTTGTACAAGTGGTAAATCTTCATATTTCATACCAAATAGAGCATGTGTCCTTATTCGCGTAATATAGTTCTCAAATGTGTAATTAGGTGATACCTTGTGTAATGTCCCTCATTGAGAAAATAGTTACATCTCTGACAACAATTATTACGAATATAAGGATAAATGATCAAAAATATTGTAATAAATGTCATGTTGTTGGTAATTACAAGGTCTAAGACAACATTTACCAGTTTATGAACTTTTACAAAATTGACGACAAATGTGTTGTACAAGTGGTAAATCTTCATATTTCATACCAAATAGAGCATGTGTCCTCATTCACGTAATAGAGTTCTCGAATGTGTAATTGAGTGGTACTTTGTGTAATCTTCCTCATTGAGAAAATAATTACATCTCTGACAACGTAATATAAGGACAAATGATCAAATGTATTGTAATAAATGTCATGTTTGTGGTAATTACAAGTTTTAAGACAACATTTACCAGTTCAGGAACTCTTTTACAAAATTGACGATAAATGTGTTGTAAAATTGGTAAATCTTCATATTTAGTACCAAATAGAGCATGTGTCCTCATTCACATATTAGAGTTCTTGAATGTGTAATTGGGTTGTACCTTGTGTAATTTTCCTCATTGTGAAAATAATTACATCTTTGACAACGCTTATTATGAATATAAGGACAAATGATCAAAAGTATTGTAATAAATGTCTTGTTTGTGGTAATTACAAGTTTTAAGACAACATTTACCAATTTAGGAACTATTTTACAAAATTGACGATAAATGTGTTGTACGAGTGGTAAATCTTCATATTTCATACCAAATAAAGCATGTGTCTTCATTCACATAATAGAGTTCTCGAACGTGTAATTGGGTGGTATCTTATGTAATTTTCCTTATTGAGAAAATAATTATATCTCTGACAACTCTTATTACGGATATAAGGACAAATGATCAAAAGTATCGTAATAAATGTCCTCTTTGTGGTAATTACAAGGTCAAAGACAACATCTATCAATTTATGAACCATTTTACAAAATTGACGACAAATGTGTTGTACAATTGGTAAATCTTCATATTTCCTACCAAATAGAGCGTGTGTCCTCTTCACGTAATATAGTTCTCGATTGTGTAATTGATATTAACATTTTGGTATTTACTTCATTTAGGATAATATTTACATGTATATAGACAATATTACAAATTAATGACAAATGTGTTGCTAAATTGGTAATTTTTTTTTTAAAAATTTCATATGTCATAATTTGATTGGTTAACCTGATGACCCATTCATCAGGTCACCATCATTCTATACTAAAAAAATAAAAAAAATAGGTGTCGGATACCGGGGGGTATCCTAGCTTGTCTCTGGTCTTTTGGGCGGATGAGATCTATCTCTATCTTCGATCTCACTCATCGCATCACATTGACGCTGATATTATCATGCCGGAATCCGGATGAGGAGGGTGGTACATGGAGGATGACGTACTGACTTCGTAAAGCCACCCAGACACACAGCAACGACAGTTGTCTAGGGAACTTCTCAGAGAATTGCGTACGCTATCAGGATCCTCCGTGTATATACCAGCGTAATATCAAGGTCTACTGACAGATCACACATATACTGGCGTCGGCCACCTCCTCCAGGATCCTGTACCGCGGTACCCAGGTTGGGACCGACGTCATGGGCATAACTATGGGGATCTCCCACCATGCTGATACCCGAAAAGGTGATATTCATGACTGACCGAGAGTTACTGAATTATAGGTTTGATTAAAAACATATCTGGCAATTGTTTTTTCACCTGAAGGAGACAAACAGTTATGTTTGATAGTAAACTATATGAATGGTAGCAGGACAATTTTGCCAACTTTTTACAGCAACAAGCATAATCTGTGTTCACCGAAAATAGTCCGAGTCTCATTCAAGAATAAAAGCATTTGGACATCGACAATTACGTTGTTAGGGAACGAGTGCAATGAGGGGATCTTCTACTTCAATATATAAGTTTCTATAGCAGAACAAATAGCTGATGTTCTCGATCACCAAAGCTTACATGGTCCTTGTTTTAAATTTCATCGAACCAATCTACCAATGCAGATCGAGGGGATCTTAGCATTAAGGAATTAAGAGCTCGATCAATAATACTTCCGATAGTTCAAGTGATGTGTCCAGCAACCATAAGTACTACGTGCATGATCAACAAGAATAAACACGTGCTCAGCAAGCATATATAATCCTAGTCAGCCTCAGCATATTGTAACTAACTTCATCAGATGTCACAAGATGATTACAGAAGAGCTGCCAGCTATAGACTACGTAGTTAAGAAAAGATTGAGAGCTAAGTTATGTACTAGGTTCTCGTTGTAATGTAACTGATTCATATAGTGAAAGGGAGAAATAAACAGAAGCTTCAGAGACTTCATTATTCATGGCTTCCGCTTAGATTTCTTGGGCCTTTAATTTTTCATAGTATCATCACCAGTTTATGAAGAATTGGGTTAAATAAGCTGGTAGCTAGAACCAGTTTGTATGCTCTCTACCAAGATTAATCTATCTATTTCTTACTTTATTCTTCTTTGCATTTAGGATTGTCTTGCTGAGCTGGGTCATGAAAACGGAAAGTACTTCGGTTGGCATTCAGATCGACCAACTACGTACATATGAGAAGCAGCATGCTCAAGTTTCATAATTTGACGGGCAATAGAAGCGCAAGAAACACATGAAGCTGAATTTCTGTGCAGTCTTACAACTACTCATTTACGGTACTAATTCATCAATACTTTGTTTGAATTGTGAAGTATTTGACAGCCACAATCTTTTACTCTCAACCAGCACCAATCTTTTAGCTTGAAACTTGCCTAATGATCTTGCTCCCTCGAAGCATTTTTAAGGGCTCTACTGCCATGAACATGGGGATTTAAAGCAAAGGGTCACTACTGCTCTTAACAGAGTTGCAACAATCTGATTCTGTGGATAAAGTTGTGATTCAAACAGAGAAAATAGCTCGTGAGCTGCACCACTTCAACGCTCTTGTAACCTTCCGTATGGCTGGATGGCCTTATAACTTTTATCAGTTATCATCACTGGCTAGAGACTGACTCTCTTCGCTTCACGAAGTGATCGATAATTTTATGAGCTCTCTGAGGAAGTTTCGGCTTTCATCGGACTCTCAGTTAAAGTCAGGTATATGAATCACTTGTTTACCAGCTTGTTATTGACACTTGGTAATGCAATTTGTGAATGCAAATTTCTGTGAATGCAAATTTTTGTTTCACTGGGAAAACGGCTGAAAGTTTGTCAAATGCAACTTGGTGTTTGTACTCTCAAGTCCTTGTTTTTGGTAAACAGTGTTGATGTTTTTCTCTGTGTAAAACGCGGCTTTGATCTCATTGCACCAAATGTGAGGTGTAAGTGTTTCATTATAGTGAAGTACTTACAGCGCAAATATTTAACTTGGGTAACCATGGCAGGCACAATTTTGTCATTAGTAACTTCAAAAGAGATTGTGCGTATTTTAGACACTAAATATTATTTCTTGCACAAGTAATTGCTTTCACGTTGGAGTTCTTCTGTCTCAAGAGTGTTTCGGACCCTGAGAGAATCGATTATTATTCCAAACTAGTGAATGATGCAATAAATGGAAGTAACAGGTCTTATAGAAATAAAATAGTACAAAGGCTTAGAACTATGCACGGTTCTACATGTGTCTTAAATTGATGCCACTTTTCGCTCTGCATCAAGTTGAACTTAAGAATATACAAAATACTAGCCAAACTAGCAGATTTGGTAGGTGCCAATCTGTCAATACTAGCTAGATTAGATATATGTCATGTGGCTCCAACGATCGAGTCTTACACAAAAATAGTACACGTAGCTACTATTGGCTGCAAAATCATCGTTAAGAATACAGACCAATAACAGTCTGGCATAGATTACTAACCATACTGAAACTGAACATATTTTTCAAACATGGATGTATCCAATTGATTTTACAGTGCAGCTTTATGCTATAGGATGCTCCCCCTCAGTAATGTGTTGTTCGAGCTCCATGACCACACTAAATGAAGATCATAGCTGGCTGACAATGACATAACATCCCCACATTACCAGTACATCTGTATAGCCATGTACATGAAACGTATTGAATTATTAACAGACATGGAGAGATAAAGGAAGGAATTACCCTTACAGAATTCTGCGAAGCATATTCATTCAATTAGAGGCTTCGACTTCCATGGTTCCACCATCTGCTGACCCATTGTTTGATAGGTTTTCTGACTTGTTCATGCAAGGCAAGTTCTGATCCGCAGACGGGGGTTCAGGATCTGGGCAACAATTGCCAGATTCTTGATGAGAATAGTTTGATTTGTTCTTCAAACTGTCGAGCAATACTCCATTTGACAAGCTCGCTAAGCCTGCTGTTTTGCGTTCAAATGGCATCTTAGTAGAAGCAGGTGATTCTGGTGCACCAGAATGTTTTCCTGATAGATCCAACGGGCGATGAAAGAGCAAATGAGCCACAGTTCGGTCTATAGGATTGGTCTCAGTCTCAACATCTGGCATGCTGGTGTACCTGCAACATTGAATAAACAATCACTCAGAAAACGTTTTGTAGAATAATCTGGAGACCAACTAGAACAGAGGGAGAATAATTGTTAATTTGCCCAACTCTCCTACAGTGAACATCCCATCTTAGTAAGGTTAAATAGGTTATCCCAGAATAAGAAAAAAAGGAAGATACTATCATGAAAACAGGAAAACTTGAAAGAATAACTACAAGGTTATATCAAACATAATTGACAAGCTTTCTGCTCAATAATTTATTTTCTTATAATTTGCATCTCAGGCTTCCAGCTGGTAGCACGTTGGTCCATAAGGGATTAACGGACTTCATAATTACTCCCAATAGTTGACCTTCATAAAGAAGTTTTGTCAAGTGGGAAGCGTTACAATCACTTGGCTATTGACAACCTTCTTCCTTTTGACATGTTTTCAAGAGCTAAAACACCTTTTGCTTGAATTTCTGCACAAGATCCTAACTAAGTAAATGATCCTTTCTGTGCTCCCCACATCCCTTCTGAACAAAATTTCACACTAATTCCTCTAAACTGCTAATCTTAATCATTTCAGCTACCAAAAGGAATGTATAACATCTTTTCACCAAAAAAAAAAAAAAAATTAATAATAATAAATAAATAAATAAAAAAGAGGAATGTACAACACACTTCACACTGAAAATCTTAACAACCCTTTCACAGCTTTATTGCTCTGCAATGAATGAAAGAAAAACTAGAAACAAGTTATCATTAGTTTTGTTGGGTTATAACCTTGGACGAGTACTTCTTCATTTGCTTTTTAACTTTAAAAAGCATATATGTTGTTCAAAGTGGGTATACTCCGGGAATTAGCATAGAAGGGATAACCACCTCCGCTCCAATGAAAATAAAGGATATATACAAGAACTGGGATAGCTTATAAACCTGTTACAACCGCCGATTTCCTCCTTTGCAACAATTTCAGGCTCATCCTTGCTGTTTCTGTTGGAACTGCTAGTATCACTTGTATGATGCCTTTGCACTGCACTTTGAGCTAACCGCAACAAGCTATCCCGTATGCAGAGTCTCGTTTTGATGTCCAACTGTAGTAAAACATTACTTTGGCATTATAACTAGATCCAGTAAGACATGTACCGAAAACAATCCACTTTCAAGCAGAACATACCTTTGCTATAATATCTTGAAGCCTGTAAAGTATTGTGTCCTCCGCTGAGTAATATTCAACTGCTGCAGAAACTGTATTTGAATCATTTTGTTCTATGGGTGAATTTGGGTCCAGAGAAGGAAAAGTGCTTAAATCTTCAACATCCAGATCAGCTCTCTCAGAGTGCTGAATTTGATTTTCTTGGGGACACTTTTGTGTGGTAAGCTGATTGGTGCAAGAGACTTGATGGCTAAATTGTTGCTGTTGTTTTCTAATAGCAAGCATTGCCTGCAGTTGCTGCCGCCTTCTTAACTTTTCAATCTTTTCCTGAGTAGTCATAGTTAGAGGCTTGGCACAAGTATCTGCTGACTTGTTTCTAGCACTACCCGGAGAAATGTCTGAACCAGAAAGAAAATTTTGATGCTTAATCTGCCCAGGCTGAGTGTGAGAAAGCACTGGTGTAGCCTGGCATGCATTAGTGAGAGTCCCATACATAGTCTGAGACACAAATTGATTAGACACAGGCTGGTATGGAAAAGACTCAGGTCCTTGAAGCTGTCTCTTGTGACCAAGAACTGAAGTGGGAGAAGATTGAACCATAAGGCTTGGCAACTGGTTATCAAATTGTCCAGAAGGGTTTCTTGTTGAAGACCAGTTACCATAAAAATCTTGCAGTGATTTCCCCTCATTTTTGTCCTCCAACTTTTTACGAGACCTCAAAAATTTTCTCTGCCTGGAAACCTGCTCATATGAAGGAAAAACAATATAACTCAATTTGACTGATGCTTTGAATTAGGAATTAGAATCAATAAGGATTTTTCTTCATTTGACTATGAGTGGGGAGAAAAAGAATAAATATCTGGATATGATACATTCCCATGAAGCAATAAGATGATTATAGCAGTTCTGATTGTCTGCACTAGCACGTGAAAGAACAAGACTAAACAGTCTATAGTAATCAAATTTGTATATTGAAATTTTTAATATTTTAATTGGGAAACTGAATAACATTAATGAACAAAAGTCAAAAGACTTAAAGAACAGATACAACAACAAGGAACCAAGCAACAAGCCAACGGAAAAACATCCAAATAAAGATGATATCCTACAATATCCAAGTGTACAATGAAAAAGGACAGTCTAAGAGTTTAGCAGACAAAGATGCCCCAACAGAAGCCAAATGAAATCTTCCAACTCTTCTTTAATCTCAAAATCAACTTTCTTTGGTACTCAAACACAACCCTTTCTTAGATAATTAAAATAAAACTAAAGACAAAGTTTTTCGACTCCTACCTTTAACACAACAACCCCTAATGTGGTAAAAATCACAATATGATAGAAGTCCCTCAACTTAATCTAGCCACCAAAATGAAGCTCCTACCGTAAAGTCACGCCATTGGAGAATGAAGGAAAACGGCGTTCATACTATTAGAAAGAATCAAATAGGTAGGAACCTTTATTTTGGACTGTCATCATAGTTTGCTGCCCACACGGCTTTCCCCTTCAACCACATGTTTTTACATTTTACGTATGCATCACGTACTAGTAAAAACCCACACGTAATAAAATAGGAAGATTTTCTGTCCTAAACTTCCTACAAGATATAAGAGGTGTACATTGTACAATACCCCTTTCAATAACTTCCTACACTTTTTTATCTGAGAGCAGAAAGTTTATTGTTCATTAGTTGAACATCAAAAAAGTACTTGAAAGGTGAATTTATTGTTTAATGGTTAAATTTGTTTCAGAAACAACCAGAGCAAAACTAAGAAAAGCAATCGTCTAAAGTTCTAAGAAAAGCAATCATCTAAAGTTCCCCGATCAGAAGGAATAAGGGAAAGTTGATAATCCCTGACACCTGCAGCAACTGTGGCCCACAAAGAAACCCAAAAACAAACTGTCAAAATAGAAGATCTCTCCAAAACCTATTCCCAAATGCCATCAAGAACATCAAAACGCTGCCCCTCAATAATAATTGCGATACTTGGCATAGAAATGGCAATGCATCCTCTTGCTATATATCTTTAATTTCTTTATAAATTATTTTTCACTTGCTGCTACTTGCATATCAATGGCAAATGGCATCTTAACCATTGGAAATTTCAATCACTTGTACTGTCTCATCTTCAGTATGTACTCCGTACCGTACTCAGAATAATAGAACAAGTGAACCTCGTAAACCATGATTTCATTCATGTTCATGAACTAAAGTTTGTAACATAGCCTAGTATTTGTCTCACAGAAAACTAACCTTATTTCAGAAGGAATGTATAATCAAAATGAACAAAGTTAAAAATCTAATCAATAAAATCTTCTCTTGCTGAAGTCCCACCACAGTATGAATATTTCACTTATAATCAGGAATCAGGTATCACAGGTTCATTGTTTTCTCATGTGATTGTCACACCAATCAAGGGGCGAACATTTTAGTTATCCGTCAGACATAAAAGCACACAAAAATCTGCATTGATGCCACTTCATGCGAATCAAATATAATAAAGTACTCATAAACAATAATTGCAAAACTCATCGTGCTCCAATCACTGCCAAAGCCCATATTTCTAAGGAAAACTCTGGAAGAGCCTGAATGCCTGATACAGCATGATAATAAAAGACAACTTTCCTTTCACATATAACCTGTACATATTATGGTTGCTGCCTTTACTACAACTTCTATCATGGACCAATGATACTCTTCACAACTATTACTTTGCTTAAACCAAAGGGATACCTAACCAAACAATAGTTGTTAATAAATACAAGCAAAATCACTCTTATAGAGTGAGTGGCAGAGCCTGGATATGTAAAGGAAACACTAGGAAGAACCTGATATACATACAAAACAAATACTTGAACTAACAATAATATTCTGTTTTAATGTGATCTTTGCAGGCAAAACTAAGATGGACCTAAGCAGCCAGTTTTACAATGTACTTCACATTTACTCTTCCTCCTCCCTCAACATACTTCTACTACAAAAGTCATTAAAATCTTTTCAATTATCAAGTAATTTCTACTACCGCACACCCCTAATCATTATTTCATAAAGAAATCACACCCACTTGAATTTCTTATTCAGGGTCATAAGTGTTTTCCAGCAACATTCAACCTACACTATCAGCAAAATTAGAGTGTGTGTGTGTGTGTGTGTGAGAGAGAGAGAGAGAGAGAGAGAGAGAGAGAGAGAGAGAGAGTGAGTGAGTGAGTGAGTGAGTGAAAGAGAGAGAGACAGAGACAGAGACAGACAGAGAGGGCAACATTACCTTGTCAGGAATTTCAGTTGACGAAGAAGAATTTACAGCAGCCTGGTAAGAATTTGTTACAGTGCTGTTGCCCAAGTCCGACCCTGTCTGTGAACATCAAATAAAATTTATGGAGTTTCTTGGCTTGCTTAATTAAGTGAAAACAACATTCTTTGAACTGATAATGTTCAATGTTGAAATTCATTCATCATACCTGCTCCTTTTCTGTGGGCGTACTTTTTCCCACAGCATATTCTACATGATCAAGAGTTGCAGGGGCATTCTGTAGACCGTGAGATGCAGAAAAATCTGTCTTCCCATAGCCAGGGGAAATTGCCCTCTCATCTTGCTGCACAATTTCTGTTTTAATTTCCGCATGCTCTGACACATTCCTCAGTGCTCCTGACCCAGAACTTGGTGAGTCTGAAGTCACAGGAAATGCTTTGATTGGACTATTAGTTGCACCCTTAGAAGACCACAGCTCATCCACATTTCCAAGACTTACTTGGCTAAATATAGTGTCATCATTGCTGCAAAATCATCGTGTGAGAAGGGTCATATACAATTGTATACTCTGAAAAGATGGAAAGCTAAATAGCTATGGAAAACAGAAACCACAACCAGAATTGAAATTTATTCATTATCTGTGGTCTTGATAACTGAAATAATTTAGCACTTGCATTGATTATATCAGGTGACCTTTTGCTGTCCGTATATCAGGTCTACTTCAGAATATAATAAGTCACAAATTCCAAATAATGTTTCAGTTCTTTTAACTTTACATAATTCAGAAACTTGTGTGGAAATGATTGTTAGGAAACTAGTCATTATTAGGATATTTTCCATATCATGCTATCTCTAAAAAGAATAGTATGCACCCTTTACCAGATGTCAATAACCATTATTGTGATTTACCTGAAAATTTGATCAAGATCATCAAAACTTCCTATATTAGCCCACCCATAGTCAACAAATTGTTCTTTAGCTTCATTGGAATTTTGAAAAAGTTCAGCAGCTTTGTCAAGTTGATTTGCCTCAGCTGTCAAAAAGTCAGATGGATATTAGATATCAACATATGGAAAATAATACATGTCCATCACAGAGCCAAAAAAAATGAACATGTGTAGGTGCATTTGTAATTTTGCAAGCACAATTTTCGACATCAGCTAATCACAAAACCAAATTACTGTTATTTTAACAAAAAATTTTGATTGCTTCCTCGTCATTTTTCAAAACTCAATCTTCTTGATTGCGTGAGTTGAAAGAACATAATACAAATGACAACCTTACAAAACCGTCCAGAATGTCCCTGTCTTTTCAGCTTTTTGAAGAAACAGTACGCCAAAATAATATTGATGACACAGACACTACCATGATCATTGTTTAAGGTATATATTCTACGATGCTACGAACATTTTGCCCCATTATCCCAATCAGAACCATAGATACATCATTACCGAATTATTAAAGTGATTTCAGTTTCAAGCGTTCCAGCCAATGTAACAGGAGAATCAAACCTCAAATAAACCTATCCCTCTAATAAGCAAAATCTGTATTTTTCTCTGTTTGTCCTAAATCCATCACATAAAACGATTGGAAAGATGGATGCTCCAGGGAATACCAACAGCTATTTCCAAAGACAGACAATGCATATAAAGCCCAGAGATGAGGGAAGATAAGAATATGGAGGTGAGATGTCAAGAGTCAATTTTCAATCGAAAACAAGAGAAATTCCTCAGGAAATTAATTTCACATTTATCACAACTAGAAATGGGTTCAAGTTTTTAGAAGAAACTGAGACCAGATCCTATAGGAAACAAGGTAAAATAAAGGACAACAAATATAATAGACTGAAAAACTGGTACAGCACTTACACTAGGTTTCCAATTCCCACAGTGAGTTTGTGTGTCAGTGTGTAAATCAGTAAATGTTTGTTTTTATCCAATATCTTATCCAAAATAAACTCTTATCTAAAGGATGAATTTTTGACCACTCTTGACTAACCTAAATTATTATTATCAGTTAAGTTGTCGGGGGTTTCCGTACCCATGCATTGTTGTTCAGTTTTCTCAAAACTAGATAAGGATAAGTCAGGCCATGAGTCTGTTTCAAATCCAGAAGTAGAAATTCCTTCACCAGTCTCGAAGTTGGAACTGCTTTCCGGCTTTCTACCATGCAAATCAACTTTGGCTTCAGGTGCCTTCTGCTCAGTAGACTTGATGGTATCAGATTCTTGGTTACATTCCTTCTTATCTCGGTAATCATCAGTTGCCTCGGGATAAGGCACAATATGGTCATCACTGTCGCATGTCTCGCCCCATATTATATTTGCAAGCTGAAAGGAAAAAAAAAAATCATTAATCATTACTATGAGACATGACGAGAACAATATTCTTGTCAAAGACTACTAGATAAAAGGTCATTGAAAAGAGCATTCAGAGTAAAAATAGATAATTATCTTTTCTACACAAAAGAGAAAATCAAAAGTTGCATAAGGATAAATGACAAATAACATAATGGTTAGATATCCCATAAAGCTAAGTTCATGTTGTGGTTAACTTTTACATTAAGTTACACAGCTCCTGATGTAAATTGGGAATACAGCTAATCGTGTTGGTTTATAAGAGCAGCATAGCTGTAAAGCTTCAACATGGTGAGACATCCAAATATGGTATAATGTGAGATAAAGATAATCTATTCTCAAAGGCCAATGAAATAAGGTATATCTTAACAAACTGACGAAAATTAGTTTTAGGTAACTTTAATATTTGACTTCTATCTGGTTCAATGCCAATAGTTCATTTTTCTGGTTACATGGGGGCCTAAAATGCCCAGGAAAAAAAAAAAACAAAAACAACATAACAAAAAAAAAAAAAAAAGAGCAAAAGCAAGCAGCTTAGCCTAGATGGCTCTTATAAACACTCTAGTTCTCAAGAATCCACACAAATCATCTAAAACAGCTTCCATGATTTGCGGAAGAGGCTTCTCCAAGTAGTTAATTCCAAACTCAGGGCCCACTCCAAGTTAGACAAACCATCATGAACCATGTTTGTTTCCCTATAGATGTGATGCATAGTAGCTTCCTGGAAAAAAATATGTAGTATATGCAGCTGTTAATTATTGATTTGAGAGGATGATGGTCAACAACTACTCAAAATGTTTTATCAGGCTGAAAACTCATTGGTGGACCCCCGAAATCTCTGCTAGGGTATTATACAGCTTGGTTTGGGTTGACAATTTCTCTCATTTCACTAACATGGGAGTTGATTTAACAGAAATTTGGAAACTTCCAGAAGTAGATCCACAGTATTTTGGAAGTACAGTAGTGCGGGTCCGGTTGGTTGGAGATTAAGCCAAAGTCCAGAACCCAAAATCATAGGTAAGGCCATACAGCGTATAACCAACCAACTTCAAATCAATTCAGTAGGCTCAATTATTTCCTCCTGAATGGCAAATAAGCATTAAATATGAAACCATTTGAATGAATCAAAGGCCCAAATGAGCCCATGATGATAACAGCCCATAATGCATGCATGTATTAGGCATGTGTAAAAAATAATGAAGATGATTATCTTCCCCAGAAAAATGAAAAAGGAAGCCTCAGATTCAAGTGGTAAGGATCCAATTTGTAATCAATGAGGATAAATATATGTGATTGCACCTATTTATCACAAAAAGGGTTGCAGGTTTGTAGTAAGAGGCATGGAGACCTGTATTTGCTTGTTGCCTCTTAAGTTCAAGACTAGATAGTTGCAATCTTTGACACAATCAAAACATGTGGCAACTTGTAACTGTAGTTGTTCAGAGCATTTACCTAACATCCAATGGCAAATTTCGAGTCCCCACTCCTCTTTTGTTCTCCCTAGTAGCTTAAAAAGAATTAATTTTCACAAAGCTTCACAGGGGTTTTGAACCCTTTAGCCCGTCATTCAAACTCAGGTCAGCCATATACAACCAGATTTCAACCAAGTTAGAATGAGACCAACACAATGAAATCAAGTCTGCTCGGCTGGGTTTATTGATTTGGCGGGTCTAATTCTCACCCCTACCAAACAGTTTGTCCTCAAAATATAATCTGGTTCTTAATAAACATGAATCAACACTTTAGCCCAATTCTGAAATTCCATTATGTTGAAGCTCCTGAATATTTCACTTATTTTGTTAGATTGACTACTGTTCTTTCAAGCCTCTCAACTTTAGGTTTAAGTAGTAGATCCGAGATGAAAGTGTGGTTTATGCAGCTCTCCGAAAAGGGTTTTTGTATAGGTCCCTCAACTAATGGGAGTATACACTCATGATCAGAGTTGGTATTTTGGCTGGAATCAAATACTGGATATATTGCAACTATCCCTGGCTACATAAATAGCATGGGGTTATCAACACACGTGAAAGATGGTTCAGCAGTAGTGGCATCAGTCCTCACCATTTCCCTTTTACTGTCTATTAATCAGAGATTTCCGAAAAGTACCAAGGGAATGAATCCTTGCTCTACCCACTTGGAACTAAACTGGTATACCTAATTAGCTCTGCACTATGTATGATACCCCCAAGAAAGGGACAAAATGTGATTTTGAGTACCAAATTAATTTCACATTACAGAGTTAAATTGTTTAATTAGACTACATCCAACATCAATAACTAACCGCCAAAATTATAAAGCTGCATCTTACTTCAGACACTATCCAATGCCATTGAAAAATTCAAAAAAAAAAAAAAGAACAAATTCTCCGCATTTTACTGATGCATATCTGTTCATGTCAGTCTCTCATTTACTAATTTCGACGAAATAAATCGACAAAAATCACATATTAAATGTGTTCCATAAATCCAATTCATCAACAAAAAGCAGAAAACTTCACCAAAAACACTCTTTTTTAAAAAAAAATATCCAATTATTAACACAAAATTTTCATCATTTCACAATTTAATATAAACAGAAAAGGAGGCGGAGAAGAAGATGGGGCATACCTCCTGGTCGTTCCAATCAAACATCTCTGAAGAATCCACAGCAGCAAATCACAAAACCAAAACCGAAATCAGAGACGCGCACAGAGTTTGGTGCACACATCGCCAGAATTCGCCGAGCTACTTTACATCAAGCTCCGAACGGACAGAGCCTTCGAAGTAAAACCGAGACGGAGACGCCGGCACAGAATCACCGTGAGAGAGAGAGAGAGAGAGAGGAGAGGTTTCCAGAGTATGGGAGAGAGAACTAAAGCTGAGAGAGAGAGAGAGAGAGGTTGGGTTTGGGGGAGAGAGTGGTGGGGGAGGGGTGACGTCAGGTTGAATTGGAGATATTGGTGGATTAGCGCGACACGTGTGATGGGGTGCGTATCTAAAGTCGTGGTTAGGAACCCAGCCGATCTATTGGTGCAACGTGATTGGGCGGAACCCCTCTCTCACCTTTTGAATTTCATTTGCATTTGCATTTCATTTCCAGGCTGTGGGTCCCGACCCACACGGGAGATGCTGGTTAGTGGTGAAGCTTGCGTTAAACGTCGTTTTCTAAAGTACGGGCGATTTTTCTAGACACGCGGTTTTTTTTTATTTTTTATTCTGGCTGAGTGAGTGCGTTTTTGGGGAAAATCCTAATTATTCGCTTCCAGGTTCTAACCAAGTGCTAGCACATTCGGGATTTTGATGCTTAAACGACACTAGCCAAGTATACATGTGTTTACGTTTCCCTTATTGTTATTATCTTTTTTATATCAATAGGGTTGAGAAACTAATGAAAAAATAATTGAAATCGGAATTTACTGTTAGGTTTGGTTTGTAAAAATTTAAAGGTTTTACTAAATGAAGAGAGTCTTTCTAATGATGACTAGTTGATGACTTTTTAACCAACGGATTAATAGACCCACTTTTCTATTACAATAAGGTAAATCAACTATTAAATGTGTATGTATGCATGAATAAATTATTTCGAATTAATTGAGACCTCTTAATCTACTCACTAGATCTCCCTCAATTTTTAATTATTCAACGACATATGTATCCTTATACAAAAAGACTATTAAAGACAGCAAACTAATAAGGAAAATATCTTTTTCTCTGAAAAGATTTATAATAATGAATACTTTAATTATTCATTTCCATTTTAGTTCTTATTTCATATTTCTCATTTTCTTTGTTTATAAAAGGTTTTAAAAAGAATTAAGAGAAAATGCATTCAAAATTACTTGACGAATTCTATAAAAATAAAACTATGATACAAAGGTCTTTCTCTTGAGGATCATGAAACGAGGGATAGAGAGCCTTCATGTAAACTAACCAAATAAGTTTATGAAGCCGCATATAAGACAAAAAAAAATAATAAAAGAATATAGCGTGAACAAATTTGATATTGTAACCTATCTAAATTCCAACATGCAACTATAAACCATAAAAACTAAGCTTTGAAAATCCATAAGTAAGTATGAAATAGTAGGCTTGAAAAACCCTGTTAAAATTATGTTAATTAGTTACACTATCTTTTTTCAATAATTGTTTCAAATTTTTTTTTTGGAACAAAAAATCACGTTTATTTTTTGGTATATAAATAATTATGGGAGCACTAACTCATCTTTTTTTTTTTTTTAAAGGCTAACTCATCTTTTATGCTCCCAAAAATTTTCTTGTACGTGTAAGGTTAAATTATGTATTTGAAAGAGGTTTACTAAATGTTACTTTTTAAAAAGCAAATAGGAGGTGTAAAGAAATGAGAAGTCAAATGAGCATTTATGGAGGTCCCAATAGAAAAACTCTTTCTTCTAAATTGTCAATCATTAAGGTACCAAACTAGATCAAATTAATAGACGTATCAAATCTGTCAAACATGAACCATTCATGGTCATAATCGATAAATTACAATTATGAATGTCATAACATTTTTCATATTGGTTAAAATTTTACATAAATGAACTACACGTAAATATCTAAACATCTAATCGTTGCTTTGTGAAAATGTGATCAAAAAGTATGTCTAACACAAAAGTCCTCATCTAGTCCTTATTACAGTTTTCCTCATTAGAAGGGACACCACTAAATGAACTCACTAAATGTCTTAGTAGACCATGCACAAAAATATTTGTCACACATTTTCAATTTTATCCCGAACTTAAATTGTCAAATGCCTCTAACATCACCTATCGTCATCTCCCATGCCTCACACTTTGGATCAAGTTTTGTGGCTGACCATCCAGTTAATCAGAATAAACCACAGAGTAATTTTTTATGCAAAATTTTGCTCAAGCATAAACCTACAATAAAGTTACTGACGAGTTCTGCTCAAGCCAATATTTTGAGAAATAACATGACTTTTCTTGAGCCTAAATACACAAAAATTTTGACAATTAAATATAAAATTTTAATTCATGCACTTACGAGAGATGCATAACATGTATATGTTGACCTACAGAACTGAAAGAATAAAGAAAATACTGAAATCCAAAATTTCTTAACTTTTAGATGCCGAAAATTGCTTGAGGATACCACTTAAAATGAGGGAAGGTATTTTCCTTACAACTCAACAAGCCAACACGTGGCTACGACCACACAAGTTGTACTACAAAGATGCTGCTAAAACTACTCGGCTACTAAAATTGGATTAGGCTAGCGTAGTGATATTGGCCTTGAAGATGGAATAGTGATCGTTGTTGAAAAGCTCTCAACAATTACTTCCTCCTCAGAGAGAGCTTGCCTCAAGCGCAAAACTCAAGATAGCGAGCTACGATTGATCTTGCATCCTTCCATGTAGCATTTATCTTTGGTAAACCGTCCCAGTTAATTAGCCAAGTGGTGATTGACACATCCCATATCCAGTACTTTGCTTGACTTCCATTAGATTTCTCCTTGCTTGTTGAATTGGGTAGGGTAGCAAATATTGGGGCAGCATCACCAATGCTCTTTTTCAAGCAAGGATACATGGAAAATAGCGTGAAGCTTGAAATTGGCTAGTAATTGCATACAGTAAGCGACTGGTGTGAAGACTCAGATTTTCATACAATAAATTTATGTAATTCAATAATTGTTATATTAATTGAATTGTGATATTTGAGATTATTTGGATTATCGTGGGTTGAGAAAATTGGTTCCGAATGATTTTATTTTCGAAAACGAACGTTATTTAGGGGGTCGTGAAAATCGACTTTTTATACGTTCAAAATTTGGGAAAACTTCCTTCATGAAAGTTGTAGAGCTCGTCGATACAAGTCCGTGCATATATGGAACGTATTATTCGGAGTTCGTACGAATAAGTTATGAACATTTAAAAATCGAAATTTTTCTATAAATAGTGGAAAAATCTGAGTTTGTTGTGAAGGACGAAAAAATTCTATTTTTGCACATCAGCCCCCGTCTCTCTCTCGGCCTGGTCACTGTGCTTGCAGACCCGCCGACCCGACCCGACTGGAAGTCGGCCTTCCCGGCCGCGCCGCCGCCGGACCCGGCCCCCGTCCGCTTCGCCGTCTCGCGCCCGGTCGAACCCCGCCGTCGCCACACCCAGCCGCCGCTCCTAGGCTTGGATCGAAGCCTCTATCCGATGCCCAAACCCGACCCGGCCGGAAAACCATTTTTCCGGCGGTGCACGGGCCGATCCTCCTCATTTTCGTGACGTGCTCTTCCTTCTGATCATCCCATATATGGCTTGCATCACGATTTTGAGTGTAGAGTGGTAGATCAAGAGTTGAAGATTTCGACGTCCCTGATTCGATCTGGAGACTGATCAGAGGGCCGAGATTAATCCAACTTCAAAGCCCGATCTAGGACGATCTAGACCTCATCTCCGAAAAAGTCAGGTATTAAAGTTGTTCACAATTTCATTTTGAAGAAGTTTGTAGTTGACGATTTTTGCATCGGAGGTGGTTGACCGACGTTGACCGCAGCGTTGGACGCCGTCTGACCGCCACGTGCGGCGGCGCGTCGGACCGAATTTTGAGTTTTTATTATCTGGACGATGGTCTATGCATCCATACGAGCGTTTTGAGATATAACTTGGTCATGTTAGAAAAAGTTGATAAATAGTCAATTTCTGTTTTGACGTTACTATTTACGGTTTTACAATTTACCTTCGGTTTGAGATTTACAATGATCAGACCATCGGTTTTACTTCAAATTTTAATATGATCTTCATATGACTGTCCCGATGACTTTGTGTGGTCACGGGCGAAGATCCGAACGTTGGACCTTCGTATAATTGTAAAATAGTGATTCGGGAGGCAATTAGTAAAGATCCATTCATCGGATTTTCGTATAATTTTAATAGGATGTTTCCAAGGGCAATCCGTGAGGATCTAACCGTTGGATCATCATTTAACTTCAATCCGCCCGTCGAATTGCCCTTATTTTAGAATCCGACCGTTGGATTGTCGTTATTTTGAAATCCGACCGTTGGATCATCATTTAGGTTTATTTTTATAAATATGATGATGGGGTATTGTGGAAAAAGATGTGAGTAAGGGTTGGTGTTGCGTAGTTGATTTATTGTGATTGTTGGTTTTCGTAGTTGTAGAATCGTTGCATGTTGACTTAGGTAGAAATAAATGTGATTAAATTAAGTAACAGTTCTTTCTTTTACTCATACGAGCTTTCATAAACTTACCGGGTTTTGTATTGTTGCAATCCCGGTACACTATTCAAATGGTGTAGCGGATATTCCTGCATGTCAGGATAACTAGGGAAGTGACCGAGCTGCTTAGGTGTTACAGCAGTTACATTTTATTTTTTGCGCTGTGAGGTGTGTATGCTCATTTAGAGCTTTACAAATTATTGCATATTTGTGTTGTAATAATTAACCGAGACAAATTCGGTTTTAATTTTATTTCGTGTGGTGAGGTTGTTAAGAAAAGAAATTTTCAGGATGATTATTTTGAGTTGTGGTAATTTTCATGTTTCAGATTTTGAATTTTATTCTAAAATTCGGGGCGTGACAACTGGTCTGACTTTCTTTGCAATCTGAAATGGCCCATGGATGTGAGGAGCTAATTTTTGTGCAAGCCTTTCCACCAGCAACTTTCGGTGATAGAGATGCAGCTTGAGAAAGATTCATTCTCCATCTATGAAAAACCTGACTAGACTCGAACAACCCCCGATCCGACCCATAATTATCTTCATCATTCGGCATCCTCCGGCAACGCCACCACCGTCATTCTTTCTCTCCCTCCCTCCCTCCCTCCCCCCTCCACCTACCCCGACTAATCCAGCACCTCAAAAGCCACCATGCATGCACAGTAAGGCCAAAACACAGCGGTAAGCCACCTACAATTTTAGGGCTCAAACCTAATTGGGTTTTGTAGATGTCCTCTTACTCTTTTCATTCATACCATCATCCATAGACCTTTTTCTTTTCTTTTCTTCTTTTGCTTTTGGCCTAATTTTCTACTTCTGCTGTTATTTTTCACTTTTATTTACTCTATATACATTACGGATAAAACTATCTTCTTCAGATTTCCCACCCTCATCAACCATGCAAATGAATTTTCGAGCAAATGAATGAAGGAAAATGAAAACTACAAGTGAATGAAATTTTTTTATTTGAATAAGCGAATGTCACTATGCCAAAAAATGCTTCATACCATACCCCTCAGACTACAGAAGATGTTTTTTCTATTGTCTGATTTTTATAAACGTCTTCAGACAATAGTTTTAACTAACTCCGTTGTCTAAATGGTGTCAAAACCAATACTAGTTCAACTTTTTCAAGTTTGTTGTAATTTAGAAAACTCAAACAACAGCTCTAACTAAATTCTGTTTTCTGAGTAAATGCAGAGATTATTTCTCCTTGTCCAGACTAAGGTAAGTTTTTGGCTGAACTAAAACAAAAGTGAGCCGAGTTTTCCAAACACTTGGTTAGAAAAAACAAAAGCATACTTTCCCTCTCCCAACCTAGAGCAACTCCAGCTCCCTATTCTGGTTCTTCTCCCCCAATCATGTAGCCATCTATGCTACATTCTTTCCCTTTCCTAATTCTGGTTCTTCTCCCCTGATCTATGAACAAAAGCCTCTCTCCTATCTAGGTTTTTGACATAGAAGAGTCTCCTTAACCTCTTCCCTACCTAGGTTAACAAGACACTGTTGGTGGAGTTATTCGATTTCAAGAACGAGTCTGAAATCTTGATTCACTATTGTTGCACGGTAAGCCTCTTTCTTCATCTTAGGGTTTTGACTTTAATTTGTTTTGGGTTTAGGGGTTTCCTTGGATATTGATTTGGGGGTTTTGCTAATTTCCTTTGAAATTAGATTTAGGACTTAGCGACATCGACCGGCCATGGACCTCAGTTGCTTGGACTTGGGTTGCATAGATGTCTTAGACAAACAAGGCACTACTCAGCCTAGTCTTAACTCTCACCACAAACAAAATAAGTCGCTTATGGTGAGCTCCAAGATTGGAAAGGTAAGCGAGTCTCTTCTGTTTAGATTCAAGTCTTGTATTTCTTGATTCGGACTCTTTGTTACTACTTATTGGATTCTCTGTATGTATATGTATTTGTTCAATTTAAATGGATTTCAAACCATACCAAAAAGCAGCTTAAAGACGTCTGCTTTCTCTTTCACTTTGCTTATGCATTTGTGAATATTTGAGACAATTGGATTTGATTTCAAAACTGATTAGATTGATTTTTATTGCTTCCAGAGTTGAGTCTTCATTATTGAACATTCTTTGATTGCTTTGGCTCGCAAATACAATCAGGAGAAGATGATTTATAGAAACTGAGGCTCTTTCCTATTTGAATCAGTTTATTTGTGTTAGGGTTTTGGTTGTGAAAAACTGAGGGGACACTTAGCTTCTTTGCTGTTAATGTGCAATTGATACTTGTCCTAACATGGAATTTCATTGTATTAACATTGTCAGCTGGACTTCATTACTTGTAATTGATTTCCATTAATGGAACATCATGTTATTTCTGAAATGTTAGCTTTAGCTAGATTGGTACTTATTTGGTTGAAATTCTGAATAGTCACATTGTATCAATTTCAGCTAATTTATTGTGTTGTGCTCGAACTTGATGTGGCTATTAACTGTTTGCTGAATTGTTGATTGGTATTTTAGCTTTGTACACATTTAGTCGTAGTTGGTGGGACAATTACTCAACCTCCTTGCTTCTCAATTGCAATTTGAGGTTATCCTTGTCCCCACATTATTTTTTCGTTCTGTTAACTTTGGCAACTGGACTTTATTACCTGCAGTTGATTTTCATGAATGGAACATTACATCATTCTTAATTTCTTGGATTCTTGGCTCATATTCTCTTTCTTTTGCTTTTCTCAAGTGCTTAATCTTGGATTCTTGGCTTACTCTTGGATTCTTGTTTTGTTGTTAATAATAATTTGGTTATTTGTAAGACTTGGAATCTTCTCATTTATTTCTTGTGACAAGTGAAAACTATTATTTAAGGAATTAATGTCTCGTCATTTTGAGCCATCGCTCAAATCTTTCTCTAGTATGTGTCTTGATTTGGGTAAAAGTACTTGTTTGCTTAATGCAAGAGGCATGACCACTTCCTTGCCTTAGAACTAGGACTGAAACCTGGATAGAAGGTTTGCCTTCTCAAGTAGACTTAATGTAAAACAGATTATTAAGCTGGAGAGATACTTTAGTATTTAGTTCAATATGTTGACTTGGTTTTTGGTATCTTTTGGTGTTAGGTTTTGGATGTAGGTTGTGGAATTGGAGGACTACTTAGAGAAATAACACGCTTCTGGTGAATGCCATTTAATTATTTTTACTTTGGTTGATGTGGCCTGCCTTGTTGTGGCTATGATATTTTGATTACGAAGTTACACACATCTAGAGGCCAGACCATGCTATCAAATGTGCTTTTAGCTTCCTTATCTGCATTGTTTCTTCAGTACTACTATTGCTTAATAATACTACGTACAACATTGATTATTAGGCCATTTGCAATGTTCTGATTTAGTAGAAGATAATTTAATTGTTCAAGAAATGTTGGTGCATATTGATGGCATATTAACATTCCAGATTATGGTGGTTTATGCAGCTCAACGTCAATTACTGGGCTAAACAACAATGAATATCAGATAATAACAAGAGGACAGGTTGGTGTATATTGAACAGCTTTGATATATTTTTAATAGCTAGTCTAGAATGTTTCTCAATTTTCTTCAAGGAAGTATAAAATCTAGTAGATATTTTTTTCATCTTTGAAATTGCCACTGGGATGATTCTGTTTCAAAGTGGCTTGATTTTCAAGTTTTTTTTTTTGCTCCATAGGAACTGAACCGCATTGTTGGCACTGACAAGACATGTGACTTTGTTAAGGTTGGTAGTCCAGTTTATTAAGTTCATGTTCTAGGAGGTTTGTTTATGAAGTGCTCCTCGCCTCTCTTCTTTATTTTCTAGAGAAATGATTTAATAATTTATACTTTGTACTTATTTCTAAATGATGTAGGCTGACTTCATGAAAATGTCATTTCCTTAAAATATGTTTGAGGCGGTATATGCAGTTGAAGCTACATGCCATGCACCAAATGCAGTAAGTTGCCTTTTCAGTAGCTAGGAGGCTTCCAACTCATTTAAATTGTCAAAAGCAAACACTCAGGAGTACATTCAGATGCATCTATTGGCATAATGTGGGTTTCTACTATCCATAGCTCTCTATTGACAAGACTGTAGGTTTCTACTATCCATATCTCTATTGAGAGAGTCACAATGCTTTGAAGTGCTAAAGACTAGGCCCAAACATTAGTTAGAAATGTTAGACTTTTATTATAGAACTCTTTAGTTAAGAAAGAGCAATGTGGTTTTGCTGAAATGACTATTCTTTACCTTGCAGATTTTTGTCTTAGCGCGTTAGGTATATGATCGAGATAAGATTGTGTTTTTTGGTTCTCTCAATCATAATGTCAATATTAGGTTTATAATTATGGAACTGATGGATTGTATTTTGGATGATAGATGCAATGAAATAATTGGCTTCATTTTGTGGGCTAATTTTAGTCCAATTTTATGACTTTGATGATTGATAAATGAATGATGATGAAATGGTTGAAAAGTAACGTATGCAGGTTTCATAATATACTGTATCAACAAAATGGAAACTACTTTCTACTTACTTCAAACAACATAAAAGTGACTAGAAATCATTCTCAAACAACAAAATTAACACTCATACAACAGAAATTGACTAAAACAGTGGTTGAAAGTCCCAAACAAACAACAGGAAAGTGAGATTGAATGCTATTTCAGAAAACTGAAATTGGAATATTGACTATACTTCAGGTGAGATTCAAACAACATAAAAGAACTAAAACTGTAGCTAGAAATCAAATCTAATCACAAAAAATACAATTATCTGTAGTCCAAACAAACTTTAGACAACATAACTCGCAGTATAAATATTGTTGTGTACAAAATCGGTCGACAAATAACTGTCATTATGTTTTGAATCAGACAACAGAAACATCAACTAAGCTTCAATATTGGTTCAATTAAACCACAGAAATAACTAAAACTCCATCATGTAAGAATAACTACATCGATAGATATTTTGTTAAACCCGTCAATGAAGTTAATTACCAACAACACTAATATGTAGTTGTAATATGTTTAAGACGACAGATGGTTCCTAATTCTTCACTGTTGGGTACTTTAGACAACAATAGCCTAAATTGAATCTATTGTTTGAATGTATCATCAACAACGGGGAATATCTATCGTTTGAGTGGTTTTGAGAGGGCAGCCACCTAGACAACAGATTTTGACTTCATCAGACAACAAATATTATCTGTTATCTAAAAGTTTTTTTGGCATAGTGTGTAAGAATAAAAAAAAAATTGCAATTGAATGACTCAAAAAAGCTATACACCGAATTAATGAGGGTAATTTTTATCCTTCATTCAATTGCAAATTTTCGTTTGTTTATTCGTTCGTTTTCTTATTCAAATTAAAAAAAATCATTCGCTTGTAAATTTTTTTTTCCGCACTGATGGTATTGTTCAATATCCCTCATCAGGCTCTGAATAAGACCTTGTTGCAGAGTTTAATATTCTTCTAAAAAACCGCATAAGGGTTCTTGTCCCTCCTGATCCTCGACAGCATGTTGTTAGTTGTAAGTGGGTGTTTAAACTTAAGAGCAAAATTCATGATTCTATTGAGCGGTACAGAGCCCTGTCTCATCAATAAGGGTTTTCATCAACAACCTGGTGTTGATTTCAATCAAACCCACTGCCCTGTAGTTTGACATACCACCATCGGATAGTGTTATCTTTAGCTATCTCCTTTGGCTGGACCTTCCGTCAAGTGGATGTGAAGAATGCTTTTCTTCACCGTGTTCTTGCTGAAGTAGTTTTTATGAGCCAAGCTCTATGCTTCATTGATCTAGCACGCCCACATCATGTTTGCTGCCTCAACAAAGCAATATATGTTTTGAAGCAAGCTCCTAGTGCATGGTTTGAACGGCAAAGTGGATTCTTACTTCAATTTGGTTTTCTTCAAAGTCAAGCTGATCCATATATTTTTCGAAATTGAATCTGCCATCATGTGGCTTTACTCTATGTGGACGACATTATTCTGACTGGGAATCAACCTAAACTTCTTTTTTCATTTATAACCACTCTTAGAAAAAGGTTTGAGTTCATTGATCTTGGTAGTCTTTCCTATGTTTTGGGGCTATAAGCTACACCTACTTCTACTGGTCTTTGACTTTCTCAAACTAAGTACACCCTGGATCTTCTCATCACCACTCCATGACTGTGTGTCAACCTTGTACTACATCAATTTATGCTATTTCTCAGCTTTCTCACCTACAAGGTGATTTGCTGCCTGATGGCACTAAATATCGGCAAATTGTGGGTGTGCTTCAGTACTTGACATTTACTCATCCTATTCACCATGTTTTTCAATTTATAACTGCTCCTCGAATCTCTCATCTTATTGCTGCCAAGCGTATACTTCGCTATCTAAAATGGACTCCATACTTTTGTTTGTCTTGACGTCGATCCTCCAGTCCTCTCACTCTTTGTGCTTATTCAAATACGGATTGGGTTGGATGTCCTGATACTCGATGTTCCTCCACATGTATACGTGTCTTTTTGGGACCTAATCTTATATTTTGGTGTGCTAATAAGCAACAGGTTGTTTCTCGCTCCTCTACTGAAGTTAAGTATCATTCTCTTACTCATGCTTGTGCTGACATTATCTGGATTTCATATCTCCTCATTAAGCTTCAGCTTTCACCCCTCAAACAATCATCATATTTTGCGACAACCTTAATACCACTTACATGGCATCTGATCCAGTCTTTCATGCCGTATCGAGCATATTGAGCTCTATTATCACTATGTCCACCAATACGTTGTTTATGGTGCTCACCGCATTCAATTGTTTCCATCTTCAAGTGGTTTGATATTCTGCAGTCAAATCTTGTCTCTCCTAGATCTTTAGATTTGGGTGGGAGTGTTAAACCATCTAATTAATCATCTTTGTCCATATTCAATGTATTTTCTAATTGCTTGATCTTAGCTTCCTCTTCGAGCATTATGTAATTGCCTAGACTAAGGATCTAAATAGCTAGCTAACACATTGTAATTTCTTTGACAAAGGATCCAAATAGCTTAGACTAAGGATCTAGATAGCTGTAATTTAGTAATCCTTTGTGTATATAATGCTTACCACTCAATGAGAAGATTACACAACAAATTCTATAAACCTTTTAGCTACCTTCTATCAAGGATCCATGTGACAACATTCATCAACTTTGCGTCTCTCCCTTCTGGGGAGATACAGACGCAAAGAAAAAAAAATTCATTGGCGTAGTTGGGAAAAGGTTGTGTCTCACTAAGAGGGAAGGAGATATGGGATTTAAAAATATTTATGCTAATAATTTGGCGGTATTAGTTAAGCCAGGATGAACAATTATTTCCAATCCTCACTCATTAATTGCTAGATTGTATAAAGCAAAATATTTTCCCACTTATTCATTTTGGGAAGCAGATTGGAAGACTCACTATCCTTTTCAGCAGGAGTAAAATGGAGAATAGGTGATGGATCTCGGTCAAGTGAGCATATGGAACGATATATAACAGGTTTTCAAATTGTCCTCAATAAATGATTCAAAAAGCATGTCACAAAGTGGCGGATATCATTAATGCTCAAGATCAGGGTTGGATTCCCTATACTGTTCACACATTATTTCCTCCTAGTGTAACAGCACAGATCCTAACCATTCCATTAAGCAGGGGCATTTCATTAAGCAGGACCCCTGCTTAATGGAATGGTTAGGATCTGTGCAGTGTTACTTATGATAGGCTTTTTTGGAGCCCAGAGAAAAGAGATCATTCACGGTAAAATCTGCATATTAGATAGGTAGAAAGCAAGTTCTCGGTAATATTCTAACTACTACCTCAAATGGAGATCCTTTTGGGTTTGGAACTCCAAGGTACTAGGAGAGGTTCAAATCTGTGTCTAGAGGGTTTGTAATAACCTTCATCCTACATGGGATCAATTATTGACTAAGGGCTATATGAAAGACACCAATTGCATTCTGTTGCACACCTAGAATCAAAGATAATGCACATCTTTTCTTTAAGTACCCTCTTGCAACTGAATTATTGTCTACTCCACCTCTTCATCTACATATTTCTGTCTTGTCTAATCTAAATTAAAAAAAATAGATGTTGAAGCAAGCATTGCATCTTAAAGAAGACTTATTCGCAAAAATTTTGATGCTTATTTGGGCTCTATGAAAGAACCAGAATATCATACTTTGGGAGCATACATCACAAACTTCCTCTAATATTTGGTGTAGCTCTATGGCATGGCTTGATGAGTTCCAGAAGGCTAGGGCATCTACTGTGGTGTAGCTCAACATATGCAATTAACACATGTTACCAACTTACCATTGAAGCTGATTGTCTTCAAGTTGTTCAAGCTATTTCAAGCAGAGACTATAAGCTTTTGGAGTTAGGCAGTGTGATTGACAACATACATGTTGAGCAGAAGAGTATTCAGGGTGTCCACAATAAATATGCCCCTCGAACCTATAATAATATGGCTCATAGGTTTGCTAGCATCGCCTTTGACTCTGGCAAAAGAGAAGCTTGGCTCAATAGAGCTCCTAGCTGCATTCTTGATGATGTTTTGCAGCATGATTTTAATCTCTTAAATAGATTCCTTGAATAAAAGTTCGTCTTTCTTCTTCTTCTTCTAAAAAAAAAATACTTGGTTTTTTTTGAATACCAACTTTTGTGATGATGAAGATATCTCTACACCATGTACATTTATGATCTATTTAGGAGAAGGAAAATCAGAATCCATCGCTAGAGAGGCAAGCAGAGCTAGGAAGAGGACAAATGGAGCCATTAGATCACTAGACGGAACCGGCAGCTCGACGGACAAAGCTTCAGGGACTGAGAGGTGCCATGCACCAACTCTTCATGGTGACTCAGAGAGAGAGAGAGAGAGAAATTTCTAGAGAGAAGGAAGACCCTCTCTAGAATTCCTGCAGTGTAACTTGCTTTTATGTTCTAGTGTTGATCGATTTTCTTGTAATCAAATTGAGGACATTGTTAGCGTGAGTCATGACCTAACATTAGGAATGTAATATATTGTAATTATTTTGCACTTAGTACGTACTTACCTATTCTATGTGTGGTAGAAAATAGAGAAGTAAGTCAACTGTATTTCTGTAATCCTCTTTATATACTTCCATAGTGAGATGAATAATATATCAGAAAATTCATCCTTTCAATCTCACCTTATCTGACTTGGTATCAGAGCAAAGATCCGATTATTATACCTAAAGAAGGACTTTGTCTCCTTGCTTTTAATTTCAATTTTTCAAATTGAGGAGTAAGAACCCCATTATTATACCTTTTGATGACGTTACTATTGTCGTTATTGGTCTGTGTTTGAGGCGTCAGTTAAAGAATGACTATTTGTCTTCTTCTTTGACTTCAGTGTCATCATCAGTTCATCACCAGATCGGCTTCGCATCAGACCTAACATCAAACCCTATCACCTCTATCTCTTGTTCTAAGAATCACGACCGGCGACCCTCTCAATCCAGACCGCCTTCGACTCAATTCATATTGCCCAATTCGATCAGGTCTACCTAGTTCAATCTAATCGTTTCTTCAAACCAAGCATTTCTATCATTGCCCAGTCTCCGACGTTAACTTCCTTAATTTAGACTGGCGTCATCTTCTCAGGTCGCAAGTTAGGCTATCTTCTTAGGTTGCCCAGTCCTGACGTCGGCGTCCTCTGTTCTGACCGGTGTAAACCCGTGCAATAGGTTCTGAAAAAAAAAAAGAGTTAATTACTGCATGTTATGTTATTATTACTTTTGGAGTCTCTTGTTCTTATTGTTCTACTGCATAAGTGGTGATGAAAGTGAAGGTCAGAATTCCACGATTAATGACTTCCAAAATGTTGAGGTTTCTGTCCGATGTTCAGACAGTGGTTCTTTTGGTGTTATGAAACTCAATGGTACCAATTTTCGAACGTGGAAGAAGATTATGTTTGTCCATCTTTGTGGCATACATAAAATGGGAGATGTGACTGGAACAACCAATCTCCTAGTGAGGAAGATGAGGATGCCTATGCTAAGTGGGAGGATGATGATGGATTTGTGATGGCAATCCTATTCAAAGCCATGATTGAAAATGTGCTATAGTTGGTGAAAGAGTGTGAGACTGCTGAAGCAATCTGGATGACATTGGGGGATTTGTATACCATTGAAGTCTAATTTTATATAGGTTCATGAATTGATGTGGAAAACTGGTAGTATGCAATAGAATGGGCAACCAATAGTTGTGTATTTTACCAAGCTAAAGAATGTATGGGCTAAAATTGATCAGAAACGTCCTTGCAAGATCAAGAATTAGGAAGATCTTGTGTGGAAGGAGAAGGAACTTGAAAGGGTTCATGTATTCTTGAGAGAACTTGATGAAAAACATAGCAGTGTCGAGGGAGAATTGCTCAAAGTGACGTCGAAGGAGAATTGCTCAAAGTGACATCGAGGGAGAATTGCTCAAAGTGACAGACCCTCCTATTCAAAACACAGTTTTTACATACCTGCACAAGGATGAGTCTCAGTAGGAACGTGTCAAACATGTATAGTTTGAAGTGTCTAACCTAGCCATTCAGGCCAAGTCACCAACACCTTACCCTCTGTAGCAAAGTTCAATTCCACTCCATCAGCAAAGTTTCCTACTAGGAGTCAACAACCACCTTGCACTCAATGCTCTTATTGTAACGACCTTGGACATGTTCGAGAGACTTGTTGGAAACTTAATGGGTACCCTAAAAAGAAGAGTTATCGTCTTAAGACAAAGGCAGCTACGGTTCAGTTGGTCCAAGAATCAGACTTTTATGGTGTGGCCAGACGGGATCATCATACAACAGATGGGGCTACTCTTACAACCTCTATAGCTGGTCGTTGTAAGATTGGTATGACATTAAAGGTTCATAACTTTGTTGGTTCTGATACATGGATTATTGAATCTGGTGCTTCCAATCATATGACTTATGATAAATTATATTTTACTAAATCGTCTTCCCTATCAGTGTCCTACGTCGCCAATGCAAATGGTGAAGTCTTTCCTAATGTTAGGACAGGGTCAATTCGTATTATTCCCATTTTAGAACTTCATAATGTGTTATATGTGCCTGACTTGTCGCATCATTTAATATTTATTTCACAATTGAATACTGAGTCTAAATGCTCTATAACCTTTTACCTTATGAATTTGATTTTTCAGAATCTTCTCACAGTTGAATCGACTAGGGGTATCTGAGAGGCAGATTGTTCCATCTAGATCAGGCATACATAGGTGAGAAAGCAGGAGCACAGTCCCGCGCCGCTTTGACTTTGAATTCGGATGAGCTAAGTGAAATTTGGTTTTGGCATCACCATTTAGGACATCCATCTTTTAGTCTGATGAGAAAAATCATGCTTACTATGTTTATTGGTGTGGATGGTTCTGTTTTACATTGTGAACATGTGTTTTGGCTAAGAGTCATCATGCTACTTATTCTCCTAGTGTTTCTAATAAAAGTGTTAATCATTTTGAGTTGATTCATTCTGATGTTTGGAGACTTTCTAGAGAGTTCATTGTATCGGGTATGCGATACTTTGTGTTGTTTATTGATGATTGTATGAGATTGTCATGGGTTACTCTTCTTAAAACTAAAGATGAAATTTTTCCAGCCTTTCAAACTTTTCGTACCCTTGTTCAAACACAATACCATAGAACCATTAAAGCCCTGCATTTTGACAATAGGGGAGAATATGTTAATCATGGTTTCCAAGAGTTTTTTAAGACCCATGGGATTGTTCACCAAACTACAGATCCACAAACACAAGAACAAAATGGAATGTCCGAAAGAAAAAAAACTGTCATTTACTTGATATGGCTCGTGCCCTTCGCTTTAGTGCTCATTGCCTAAGTATCTTTAGGGTGAGGCTGTACATGCTTCCTCCCATCTTATCAATTGTCTTCCATCTAATGTCCTTCAGGGAAAAATTCCATTTGAGGTTCTCACATCTCATGTCGCCTTACCTATATTTTATAATCTTCTAGCTCGTGTCTTGGGGTGTGTTGTTTGTGTCCATGTTCCTAAAAATCAGAGGTATAAGTTGGATGTCCCGGCATTTAAGTGTGTGTTTCTTGGCTACGGAGGCTATTAGAAAGGGTACAATGCTACCATTCACCTACCAGAAAGTACTATGTCACTATGGATGTTACTTTCTTTGAGGACATGAGCTATTTTTCCTCTTCAAATACAGCTTTCCAGGGGGAGAATTCATATTTTGAAGAGATGTATCATGCAGAAGGGGAGAAATCAGAAGGAGGAGAAGAAGTCACACAGGCAGGAGGTATTTTGACGGATCCAGTTGAGACCATTAACCTGTCACCTCCAGCAGTAGAAGTTTTAGCATCCAGGCACTGATGTGGTCGAAATGAACACACAATTTAACCCTGTAAAATGTCATCGTTAGTATAGAATAAGTAGGGATCGTTCTAGCCGGGGATTGAGGGTACACCTGTAACTATGAAACAAATGAAGAAAATTATTATTTACAAAAATAAAATAAAGAATAGAAATATATACAAGTGAACACAAATAAGGGGGGTTTATGATTATAGAATCGGAATTAGAATTAAATAAAATAAAGAAAATGTAAAAACACATTTACAAGGGTGGAACACAAGGAACAAGGATCAAAACCACAACCATATGCAAGAAATTCAGTCGCAATTCTTATAGTTGATTATCTATGTCATGAGAAGGAAGTTAACCATGTGAAATGTTAGTAAGCAAACGATTTCCCATATTTTACTTTCCTTAAATAATTAATCTAAGTGAAAGCATCTAAATTAATTCTATTGAATATGCAATCATAGTCTAGAAAGCTAGCTAATCAAGAACACATTCAATGCATGAAGAACAAAGAAAGGATGTTAACCAAAGTGCACAACTAGTATGAAAAAGTTTATCTATTTGCAATCCTCTTTATTGATTTCGACTTTTGTCCAAAGCCTTTACTACCTATGAAATAGGTTCACAAAACTATTAGGTGAATTTTTTACCTAAATCTAGCTCCAATTACATGCATATATCCCAAGTTGGCCACCAAAGAACACATACATATAAAAGTTTTCTATAATTCAAAATCAATCAAGCAATCTCACATAAGCAACATAGAAATCAACACAAAGAAATTACAACTTTATTTCAAAACATAGAGATGGGCTTTAAACTTTGCCCTTAATGTTATTTGTTAACTATAATTCATAGTTCTACAAATCCAAACAAAGAAAACCAAAAGAAGTTACAAGGAAAAAGATTGAATTACACCGTGAAGGGGGTGGATGATGAAGAGCTTGAGACGTTAATCTTGAATCTTGAAAGCAAGGCTTCACTATCACGATACAAGGTGGAATGATGGCGGCTAGGATTGCTCAAGGCTTATTCTTCTTCTCCTCTTTGCTTGAAGATGCAAAACTAAGAACTAGAGAATGGAAAAGAAATGAAACTAAGAACTAGAGAATGGAGAGGAGATGGTGAGACAAAAAAAATGAAATGGATGAAGGAATTGTTATGTCATAATGAGGGGAGGTGTATTTATAGGCTGAAAATGATAAATGGAGGGTAAAGATGAAAAGAAAAGAATGGCTAGATTTGATAGACAAATGTGTAGACATCAATTGTTGACTTAGCCTACCAAAAATGATTTAGAAATAGTCAAAAAGTTTTCCCACATGTAATAAATGGGAGATAAATTTTATCTCCACAGAATGTTCCGATTTTGACTATGACTTCTTTATAAAAAATGTTCCTCCATGAATGTAGATCATCCTGGTAAAATTTCAGAGCTTTTGAAGTAGTAGTTTGGCCGGAAATACTTCTTGAATACGTTCAGGTCCGATTTACAGTTTTTGTCTTTTTGTCAGAAATGTGGACCGATCTTTTGAAAGTCTTCCACTTCTATCTGGCTCTTGTACTCTTCATAAAAAATGTTCCTTAGGATGTCTAGAATTGATCTGAAAATTTTCAGCTAATTTGAAGTTCATTTGGTCAGGCGAACACTCCTCCTTACTTGTCTCGGTCTTTCCTAGCCGGAGTAGGAAAATGTGTAAAATTGATCCTTTAGTGCATTTCCATTTTTCTCCATCATTTCTAGGTAATTATGGAAGTATTGCTCATTTCATCTTCATCTACTCCAATGAACCTAACAATAGAAATTGAGTTAAAAATCGATTCGGTTAAGGAAATAACTAAGCAAAATATGAGGAATTAACTACTAAAATATCACATTAAAATGCTTCTATCAGGCACCAGTAAAAATGAAGTTCAAGACACAACTCCCCCTCCTACCATCACTCCTACCCCTAACCCATAACTTTCTGGTATTGAAGATCACTCATCTGAGGTATGTCCACCCATTGGTACTAGTAGTAGTAAGTCTAATGTTGGGCAATATATGTTACCAAATAGGACTACTCGAGGTCAACTAGACAAAAGATATGAACTTGCTCTTATTGCCAAATCAAAATACCTAGTAGCCAATTAAATGTGCACTAGGAGGTTGTCTAAGTCATATAAATCATTTGTGAATCAAATATCTATTGTATCAGTACCTAACAAAGTGCAAGATGCATTGGGGGATCCAAAATGGAGGAAGGCAATAGAGGAAGAGATGGTGGCGTTGCAGAAGAACAATACTTGGCAACTTATGTCTCCACCACAAGGCAAGAAGGCTGTAGGTTGTCATTGGGGTTTACTGTGAAGCATAATGCAGATGGATCAGTGAGTCGATACAAAGCACGCCTTGTAGCAAAGAGGTTTACTTAGACATATTGTATAGACTATGATGAAATGTTTGCTCCTATTGCTAAGATGAACTCTATTTGGGTTCTGCTCTAGTTTGCTGCTAGTTTAAATGGCCACTCCGACAGTTTGATGTCAATAATGCATTTCTTTATGGAGAGTTAGCCGACGAAGTGTACATGAGCCTTCTACTTGGGTATGTAGTTGCTTCTCCTGGGGATTTTGTATGCAAATTGAGAAAATCTCTGTATAGTCTCAAACAGTCACTCGAGCTTGGTTTGGAAGATTTTCACAGTTCATACAGAAGGTTGGTTACAGACAGAGTAACTAAGAGTATGCCTTGTTTCTCAAGTATCAACAAGGGAAGGTAACAGATCTAATTATTTATGTAGATGATATGGTAATCACTGGCAATGATACTATTGAGATGGATAGATTGCGGAGACAACTAGCCTCTGAGTTGAGATGAAGGACTTGGGTGAGCTTGAGTACTTCTTAGGAATTAAGGTGGCTAGGGGAAGAGAAGGGATTTACCCATGCCAGAGGAAGTATGTTCTTGACTTGCTGAAGAGACGGATTTGTTGGATTGCAGACCTATTGAGCAGAACCATTGTTTAGCTGAGTATCCAGATCAGGTACCTACTGATCAAGCTCGCTATCAGAGGTTGGTTGGGCGCTTGATTTATTTGGCTTATACTAGACCAAATGTTGCATATGCAGTAAGTGTGGTGAGTCAGTTTATGCATAACTCGAGTGAGAGTTACATGGATGCTATTGTGTCAATTTTGACGTACTTAACGTCAGCTCCAAGAAGGGGAATACTGTTTTCTAAACACAACAACATTCTTGAGGTTTGTGGCTTAATAGATGTAGATTGGGCTGGAAATATTATAGACATGAGGTTAACATCAGGTTACTTTACCTTTGTGAGAGGTAATTTGGTTACATGGATGACTAAGAAATAGAAAGTTGTGGCACGATCTAGTGTTGATGCCGAGTATAGAGGTATGGCTTATAGAGTATGTAAATTGTTGCGGATGAGAAATCTGTTAAGTGATTTAGGTTTTAAACTCAAAAGTAATATGCATTTGTATTGTGACAACAAGGCAGCTCTTGATATATCACAGAATCCAGTACAACACGATCATACTAAACATGTGGAGGCTGATCGTCACTTTATAAAGGAAAAGCAAGATGCCAAACTTATTAGCTTTCTTTTGTTCCTACTAAAGAGCAACTTGCAAATATAGCTACCAAAAGAGTTTCCAAGAAGGTGTTTTATGACTCACTAAGAAAGTTGGGCATGGTTAATGTGTATGCGCCAACTTGAGAGGGAGTGTTAGCGTAAGTCATGGCATAACATTAGGAATGTAATATATTGTAATTATATTGTAGTTAGTACTTATTCTATGTATGGTAGAGAATAGAGACGTAAGTCAATTGTATTTATGTAATCCTCCTTATATACCTCTATAGTGAGATGAACCATATGTCAGAAAGTTCATCCTCTCAATCTAGCCTTATCTGACTGACACCTTTTAAATTATTAACACCCACTTCTACCTCTGTTTTACGTACACATATACATGATATATCACTTTGAAAGTTTGAAGGCTGCTCAACTGGTGGATGCATTAAACATGGTTATTGTTTCATATACATGGATAACTTCATAGTTCATGTAGACAAAACTGCTTGAATTCTCTATCGTTTTCCTTTGCTTGCTTAGTGTTTTCGTGGTAACGTAATAGTTTTCCTTATTGCTGATTATTAATGCTGTTGATTTATCAAATAGCTAACTATAATATTTTTTATTATGTAGAATTTCTTGATGTGCTTGAGCATTGGGTTTTGGAATTGTATGGTAATGTTAGAAAATGTCTCACAGTAAATCTGGATTTTGAGGCAGAAGGCATTATTTGGAAATCTGGAAAACTCTACACCGTAGAGGCTGTTGAAGATGTTCATACACTCCACTTAAAATAGACATTGCCATGTCTTTGTCAAGAGTATTTAAAGAAACCAGAAGACTATTTATCTCATCTTCTTGAGCATGGTGAGATGTAACATGCATGCTAGCCTGTCTTATGATATTAACAACCTCTTAAGTTTGTCAATTTTCCATCTTAAGAAAAAGCAACAGTTCTGTCTTATGACACCACCCTTAGGCCTCATTTGTTTCACGGATTTTGAGCTTGGAAAAGGAAAGTGCTTACTTTCCTGTGTTTGGTAAGTGCAAGGTTAAGGAAATGGTTTTTCTTGCAAGGGAAAATAGGAAGGAAAATGAATCATTCTATTCTCTTAAGGAACCATTTTCCTTTCTCATTTCCTAGCATTTATTACATTTTTCTAACATTTATTACACTTAGTATGGCTAAAATAATTCTATAAAAAAATGAAAATTGCTATTTTCTTCAATTATACCATTAGTTGCTGATTCTGTTACTTACTGTCACCAAACATATTAGTAGGAATTTTAATTTCTCTTCTCGATGGAAATACAAATGATCAACTTTCTTAAGAAATCCATTATGTGAATCAAACAAAATCTTAAAGTATAGTTCTCTGAAAACTTTGGTAGTATGATCCAATGTCCTTAGTCATGATGTCACTTTTGGTCCGGATGTCTTATTTAATTTAATATTTTTTTCCTCTTAGAATGGCATATGTTCGTACTTCTTCTGCATTATATTTTGTTGCTTTTGCCTGTCTTGTATTCATTACATTTTACAATGGATTTTGTCTATCTGATTTATTGCTTGGTTAGTCAATGATCTATAAGGTGAGCTTTATTTTCGAGTTCTATGTTTTGGGTTTTCTGGAGGGCAGGAGAAGTTTGCATTTCTACCTCAAATGTAGAGGTGGCAAATGGGCCGCTCAGCACGAGCACGGCACGGGTTCGGCATGCTTAAAAGCGGCCCGGCCCGGCTCAAGCCGGTTAGTGACCCGGCACGTTAGAATAACGGGTTGGGTCGGCACGACCCAAGCACGACATATTGTGGGTCGGCCAGTTACAAACACAAAATTTCATTTTGTTTTTAAAAATATTAAAAACCACAATGATGAGATTTGAATATTAGACCTCTTTATTTAAAATCTCATGACAATTCCACCAATGCTATTTCTTTTATGTTGTCAAAATAGTGAAATAAAACATTATATCCATGTTTTGACATAAATTATTTTTAAAAAATATTAAATATATGTTTATTAATAAAGACTAATCTCATAACAACTATAGAATGAAGGAAAAAATAATATGATACTAAATCTTCATTATATTAATAAAGATTAATCTCACAATAATATACTAAAAGCAATATATTTTGAGTTATTTTTTTCTTTCTCTCTTTCTTGTAGTGGAATATAAAAAATTATTAGAAAACTAATCTTAAAAAGCTAAGATTAAGAAAAACATTGTAGAACTTAATTTATTTTAATTTTCTAAATAGTTAAATAAAATTAATTTTTATTTATTCAAATTAAGATTTTAAAATCATGCTTTATAGTGTGGGTAGGCATGAGCACGGCCCGTTTATTGACCCGGCACGAGCACGGGCCGGCATGATATGGGCTCGGGTCATGGGCCGGACCGGGCTTAATGTTTAAGTAAATGGGTCGACACGAGCCCAGAATGGTAATAAATGGGCCGACCCTAACATGGCACGAAGCACGATTAGGCCCGCTTAAAATGGGCCGGACCGACCCGTTTGCCACCTCTACTCAAATGTCATGAGGGTCTCTTTTAATTTCCCCTTTTTAGTCCCTAAGCAGCATTTTGTTTAAGGTCCTGCATTTTCTTATTACAGGTAGTTCTAATGATTTCCAAATTCCTTATTGGCATGCTAATTTATTAGTTCGGTCAACTTTCATCATGAATGTTCCTCTGATATAAAAGCTTGTGTATGTGCAGTATGATTACGATTGTGGGATGTTGGAGATGATGACTTTGATTCTTTGGAAGAGACTAATGTTGGAAGGCTTGAGATTGCTAACCTTTCACTTGATGAACCACAATTAGAGGGGGTTTTGTTTAATGTTGATCATGAAGATGAAGACCTTGAGGATGTTGTCCAAGTTGAATGAAGTTGATGGTTGTTAACTTGTTATTAGTTGTGTTAACCTTATTTGAACTTTTGGATTGATAATGTTTGATTGTGATAAACTAGTACCTTGTTTATGTTTCATTTTTTTTCTTCTAATTATATATATATATATATATATATAATTGGCGTTTCCTTCACGTACCCGTTTCCTATTACATTTAAGATTTGCCGTTTCCACGTTTCCGATCGTATCGTATCCGGAAACTCGTACCCGTTTCGGTGCTTCTTAGATTACGAGGAATTTCGTGCTTGCGACAATATTTTTTTGCTAATTACATTCGAGTCAGAAAGTATATTTTTGTGAGTCCTGAAAGCTTATAATTTTTATACATCTTGTCATCTTTTTCAGTTTTCTGTATTAATTCGCCATTAATATAATTTAAAATAGTTTTCTTTTACTTCAGTGTACTTTCATCTGACAGAATAAATTGGATATGCAGTAAAGGACGTCGAGTAATGGAGCTAACCAGTTTAAACATATTCTTAATCAAATAATTCTTTCCTTATTGCTGTTCAATACGTGCATTATTTCAAAACCTCATAGGCATGACGGATAATTTTTGTGCCAGTGTAGGCAAAATCACCACTTAACGGGTTATGAGAAGTAAACACAAGGCAAAGGAGAGGATTGAGAAACAAAATGGAAGAGATCAAGAAGATGAATAATCCAATAGTAGTATATATGTAATAATGAATTCAATGATCGAGTAGAACTAGACTTTCTATGTAAGTATGGAGCTTACGTTGGCACATACGGATTCCGGTACTTTTAAGCTGGTTGGATTCAAGATCAAACAAATCTAGCTCGGTGAATCTTGATTGTTCTTGTACCAAGAGTCCATTATCTGTAAATAAGCCAAGTAGTATGAAAATATTTGCTCGAGGCAGTAAAATAGTACGCAGCCTTTGAAAAGACCCTTCTTGCAGAACCCATAAATCTACATCTGTACGACCTTGAAGCAGGCATATGGTTTCCTTGTACACTTGAATCTTGACAGCACCCTTAACCGGCAATATGGATTCTGGAACCACTAACTCACCAAATTTTTCGCTCCCTGTATCAAAGGACACAATCCTATAATGACCTCCAGAAATCAGCCAATATACTATTCCATTGCAAACCTCATAACCTGTGAGATACCATCTAGAATTTAACCATGGAGGAGTTGTTGCTAAGACTATAAACCTCAACTTCCATGGAAACCTTTCTCCATTCATGCAGCATCTTTACCACCTTGTAATCATTATGATTTGGGTGAAAACAGATTGACAGATAGATTTCTGAAAGTGGGCAGCTACGATCTGGGATGTAGGTCTTGGGAAGAGATATAGGTTTTCTAATAGATGGGTTCCATATGCATATAGAACTCGTTGAACTCAATTTTTGATCAGAAATACAAACTAAACCATTGCTTGAACCATATACTCTAAAGCGTTCTTCGGTCCACGGGGGATGTTGCAACTCCAAGCACTGCACAAATGTTTCATTAGAAAAAAGTGATATGAGTGAGCGGCCGCCATAATAGTGGTGAGAAATTACGTAGAGATGATGATGATTTTTGATGTTCCTGTTGAGATGTGTGGTAATAAAGCTTGAGCTGCCAATCAAATTACTCCATGACTTGCATACAGACATAAACCGTACGAGGGATTTGGCAGGCAATCTTGCTAAAATGTTAATCAAGATATCTTCACATATGAAATTGTTCGTATGCGAGTCTTTCATCCTGACAGATAAAAAATTATGGATCGTGAAACAGAACAATATTTGCTGTTGTCTTTGACAATATCAGATCAAAATTCAGGCTTTTTACAAATATAAAACACTTGGTCGAGCCTAATTGTCGTAGGACAAGGAAACATAATTCAAACTAGAAATTGAGACCAAAAAAAATTAGGCTGAAGGCTCAACTTTTCCTGCATTTGGACGGTTTGGTAGAGTAGACAAGATTGGATTAGGATTTCAACCTGGATTAGACTATAGTAGATTGGATAGGAGATGCTAACTCCAAACCACTCTTGCGTTTGATAAGTATTTTATCCAAGAAACAACTTTTTTTTTTTATTGTTTTCTTTTTTCCTTTTCTTTTTCCGAGCACTGCTATTGTTGATACAAACCTAAAATGTGCCATTACATAGATACAAATTCGACTTACGATTTAATACATCAATAAAAAAAATAAAAAAAATCAGTTAAATGACGTGATCCATAGAAGAAGAAAAATACCGTAAGATCTATCAGCAAAAATATCTTGCAAATACCATGATCTATCTAATCCAAAAAGCACAATCTGTATGACGAACTCCCTCTTTCCTTGCGCTTAAGGAGAGCCAAAAGCTAAGCAGAATCAGCTATAAGAAGTTTAAAAGCCAAAATTCAATTTGTAGTTGAAAAGTTTAGATTTAGCACTAGATTGCTGGTCTGGTTATACCTTAGAATCAAATGCATCAGCATGCTCTTGTACTTTGGGAGCTTTTTCAATTGCAGGGTCCGCTCCAAACACAAAAATAGCATTGTGCACCTCAGCAACAAAAATGTTGCAAAAGAACACGTGTGCTTCTGCACTTTGATCCTATTGATCCTACATCCACATAAAAAGAACCTTCAGATTTGTTTCACGTTTTGGTGGGACATACATGTAACATTTCACAAAAGAAGATTCGCAAATTCTTTCTATTTGTAATCACCCCCCCACCAACACCACCCCCCCCCCCCCCCCCCCCCCCCCCCAACCAAAAAAAAAAAGGACAGAAGACTTCACGTCTATCTAAAAGAGGTATACACGTAATAAAATTGTATATAGGTCCCAGTTTTCCTTCTCCTCCCTTCTTGCCTTCTTGGTGGTTCTTCTATTTTTAGTAGAGTCCTTTGCTTCAGTCTTCTGTGGCACTAAATCAGAAACCTCAAATGATATTTAGAAAGAAATTTGATAAAACTAATTAAGTGAATGTGTGCTGGTTGCAAAAGAGAACATATAATAATTCATAAATAATCTAATGAAAAGCTTAGCTGAACAACTGTGATTAAATAACTAGTAATAAATAATTATTTGACATCCATATTAAATCAGTTCGAAATGTTATATCCTAATGAACTACCTATGTTATAATAGGGAGACTTAGCCTCCTTTGGTAGTCTAATTATATCAGAAAACCACTTAATATATCATTTTTCAGTGATCTGTGCTTTTGCTAGGGGAGATAATAAGTTTACCTCAGGGATAATCTGATGGGATTCCTCTCTTTGAACATTGCTGTCCTTTAGCCCTCTACAACTGAAACATGACTAGACAATTATGAAATAGGAAATAAGTAACAGAACCACCAAATCTGGGAGTTGGGTGAAACGTAACTAGACAATTAGAAGATAGGTTATATTTTTACTGTTTTGTTAAATTGGGAGTAGGTACGAAACATAACTAGACAAATACAAAAGAGGATATATTTTTAGACATGTAATTTTGCATTCAAATTCAGCGTATTTATTCTAAATGACTCCACAAAACTTTTACTCAGATTTATCAATAACATGGCATCAACAGTTCATACATTATTTTTTTTTTTTGGACGAGAGAACAGAAGAATATAGATAAAAACAACAGTCAGGAATACAAAAGAAACTAGCCAACATCAAAACCCCAAGGAACAGGATCGTGAGGGCTGATGTGGGAACTATCAAACAACAACAGGTTTGTAAAAGGGGAAGGTGGATTGGTCTCCCATCATGATGACACATCCACCTGGAAGCCAAAGCCGCTATGACGTCAGCCATTTGGTTGGCTTGTCTGCTGGACCAACACCAGCTAATTGCAGTAAATGAAGGAACCGAAGAGCGATATGCCAGATTACCAGAGCAGCAGTCTGATCTGAAGAAACCCTTGCAAATTTTAGAGCTGAGATGACATGGGAGGAGTATGATTCTAAAATGAAAGAAGAGACATTCAACAATGCAGCCAAAGAAAGACCCTCAATCACAGCCAAATTCTAGAATGAAAGAAGATACATTTAACGATGCAGCCAAAGAAAGACCCTCAATCACAGCCAAAGCTTCAGCAGCTACTGCTGACAGAGCATATACAGACTTGCTAGTACCAGCAACAATATCACCTGAAGAGTTTCAGGCCCTTGTTGCAATGCGACAAGAGAAAGATTCTGAATCTCAAGCCGCATCAGTATTAATTTTTAACAAACCAGTAAGAAGCGGGGTCCAAAAAACCATTTTAGTGATTTCGTTGATTTTTTAGACCCCGCTTCCGGGCACCAATTGAGAGGTTTCAATACACAAGTAGGCCTTGATGAAGGAAATGGCTAATTGTTTAGGGTGTAGGAAGGGGACTGACAATTTTTTGCAAGAGCCTACATGAAAATGGTTAATTGCGGCTCCCACACAGATAAGCCAATAATAATCCAAACTCTGAACAAGTTCATTGACAGCATGCACATTTACAACAAGAAAGAAATTTTGTGGATCACCCCAGGAACAAAGCACATTGTATCAGAACGTTCAGTATAATAAATTGGACTAGCACACAATTGCAAATTGTTTGAAATAGGTGGTAGTGACAAACACATAGTGAAAGGAAATCGAGTTTAATTATTATTTTTTTTCCTCCTCCTTTTTCTTCCTCAAATTGGAAAGTTCCTGGAGAGGGTTTCAGCTGATGCTAATTTTAAGGTACTTACTATTAAGCTACATAACCTCCATATTGAATTCAAAGTTACAATACCATCAGTGTTTTATCCATGAAGAGGTAGAGACAAAAATCAAAAATTTTGAAAAGCAACAAGTTGAGAGCGACAGATAGGAAGTACTCCTTCACAGTTAACATTTTCGGTACTTGGATTGAAATGTTCCATAGAGGAGTAAGCAAATGTAGTTTCCAAAAATTGTTAAGGGAAAAATGGACCCCAAATGATTCAATGCTCTGAAGAAATAAGAAACATTATGACTTATTATCCATGTTTTGGCTAAAATTATGTAACTTCTTCATCCTAATTACAGCCATATAATAATTAGTTTGCTATGTAATGGCCGCTCATTCTTCTCTATTCTGGTTTTGTTAATACTCTTCAGTTCGTGTATTATATTACTTTGACTTTCGTTAAACTTTCAGATATTGGGGTTCCTTGATGTAGCTGCTCTAGAGAGTAACTGACACAAATTCCATAGTACGCCATTCCCCCTCACAAACAGGTATGAAGGATATTTTCAGCAGAATTAAATCAATTCACTCTTTATGAAAAATTGGTGGTGGGGAATGGCAAAAGAGTAGGCAGGAGTGGATTGGTCAAATGCTTTAATGAAGATTGATTTGTAAAGCATCATGCTTTCGGTAAGGGTAAAAGGGCCAAACTTTTTTGGGGATGTGGTTGTTAGATGTAAATTTGGATGTATGGAATAAAAGAAACAAGAGAATGTTTAAAACCTATGGTAGTGCGGAGTTGGAAGAGCTGTGGGAGAGTTTAGTTATAGGCATCTCTTTGAGCCTCTAAATCTAGTGAGTTTAAAGAATACTTTCTTACATCTATTATTCCATACTGGATGCATGGATGAAAAGAAACAAGAGAATGTTTAAAACCTATGGTGGTGCAGAGTTAGAAGAGCTGTGGGAGAGAGTTAAGTTATAGGCATCTCTTTGAGCCTCTAAATCTAGTAAAACTACTCTCGTACATCTATTATTCTACATCGGCAATCTGCTGTAGCTTAGGCCGCAACACACCACGGAGTAGAAAACCAAACCATAATCCCACAGAAACTGATGAAAAACACAGTGGCAGAAAAAAAAATTACTAAACAAATGCCTAAGAAATACCGCAAACAAGGTCAACCAAAATTGATTGTCATTTTAGCAAAAGTAGTGCAAGTCTTGTCATAAAATGCGGGGTCACGTGCCCAAAAGAAACATATCCAACTATGTCCCATGTGTAGGATCACTCCTAAGTCTAGAAACACATCAAGACTGGCTCCATCTAGCCAACTGATTTGGAATAGCTGCATACATTGAGTACAGGAAGTAAATTTCTTCAGCAGCTCTGCACATGTAATGAGAGTAAGTAGCAGTTTCCACAGTATTTCTTTCGCGCAAAGCCAGAACAAATGAATCTGGTAACATAAAGGATAGACCAGACACTAGACACTAGACAGAAAGGACAGAGAATAAAACTTGAAACTTTAAGAAATAAAGTTTTCATTTTGTTTCACTAATTCTTTTGAGCTTTTCCATTAGGGTTGTTGATCAAGAGTAAGCTTTCAGTATAGGTATCAGCAAACAGCTTTCCAGCCATTCTGATACCGGTGTCAGTCATTTCATCTGATTCCAAATCATATAGCTCCAGTCTATACTCATTGTGCTCATCAAGTTTCACAAGAATCAGCTCATTATGCAGCCCAAACCCAACTGGAACAATCTCCCTTCCCTTTGAAATTGTCATGTGTTCCTTTTTGAAAGAGCTGTTTTCCAAAACCCAGATGTCAACAACATGCTCCACCTTATCTGTTGTATGGCAATGAAACACACACAGATTTTCTTTGAATCGACTCAAAAATAGAGATCCACCCTCCATTATTGCATTGGGTAGCCCTGGCTCTATGAAAAGCATAGTGCTAAGGTTCAAACAGAGAAGACGGACTTCATATATATCTGGTATCAGCCAGTATACAATTCCCTTGCAGACTCCACATTTGATAAAGTTCACAGACTCCTTCAGAATATCAGGAAGTTCTTCAGTTTCCTTCCAACATTTGCCGTTCAAACTATAGATCTCTATGTAAGCTGACCTTCCATCAGAACCTTTTCCCCACACTGTTCTGACAACTATGTAGTCATCGCGGTCTGAGCTAAACCCAAACGAAAGAAGATTATGATCATCAGAGACGTCACGTTTGAGGAAGAGGGACTTTGGAAGTAGTACATACTTCCTTATCGATAGATTGCAAATGTAGACAGGACTTGTTAATGTGCAAGGTTTATCAGAGATGCAGATTAGCCCATCAACTGAACCAAATATCTCAAAAGGATTTTTTTTCCCAGTCGGGTGTTCAACCTCCATGCTTCCCATTTGAAGGCCGTTAGGAAAGAGATGAAGAGCATCCTTGGTAGCTAACGGGTACTCAGAAGGTTGGAGCTTTTTGTGATAAGAGATCAAGGAAAGATTTGTAGACTCTAATATATTGTGACTGAGATGGCTGGCAGCAAATCCTGGGTCTGAAATTATACGATTCCAGTCCTTCGATACACTTAGAAACCGGACCAGTGATTTGGTAGATAGCCTTTTAAGAATATCCCTGACAATATCTTCAGGGACATGACGGGAAGAAGAATAATTTTCTTTGTCTTTCATCCCCTGAAGAAGAGAACATCATTGATAGAAAATGGTACGTAGGGAATAACAAAAGGGAAAGGGTGGGGTTCAGGATCACCAATCTTTTCCAAAAGTTTTTATCATTTTTGTTCTGTTTTTTGTTTGGTTTTGTTTCTTTTTCTCTTATTTTTGTTTTTGCGGAGCAAACAGAAAAGATATCAATGAAGGGAAAGAGGACAATCCAAAAACTAGGACCGAACTGCAAAATAGGGCTCCAGCCAAGACAAACAGATAACAACACATACTGCCACACAAACCGATATTTTCAACAAGGTGCTACAACCTATATTAGGGATTACTTTTAAGCATTAATAATCAAATTGTCGGTTTAATTGTTTGGTTATATAATTCTCTGAAGGAAACTTATATTTCACAACCATACCAATCAATTATAGCAACCTATAATTGTATATCAAGAATAATTACCCAATTGAGAAGACAACTGCTACTTATACAATTTGTAGTATATGGATAAACTTCGAATTAGTATTAGACTTAAGAAATTCTTATGAAGAGTATTTCAGCAAATTTAACATGTAAAAGAAATCACTTACTTGTTTCCTTGTGGATACACTCACACCGCAACCCTTAGATCTTGGTCACTAAGGAATGTTGACCTGTGAATAACAAATTGCTAGTTAATATATACTTTCACGTTCAACTGGCAGCTTTAATGCTAGCAAATGATCAGTGTAATAATCATATTTTTCTTTTGGGAAAACAATCAAAGCAAATTTTATCGAACAACAGATACAATAGAAGTGGACAAGAGCTCCAAAAGCAACAAGAAACAGAGAAACATAAACTTGAAAGAGGATCATATCAATTGAGGATTAGATAAATTTAAGTCTAGCAACGCTTCATTCAAGCAGCAAATGAAAGAGGAGCATAACCATAGTATATAGTGCCAACATGAGAAGTAAAAAAGAAGCATGAAGTCATTATTCACAACTCAAAATTCATACAGCACAAATCTCCATCTAGTTTTCTGATAAATAAACCTAAAATCAAATCATAAAAGGCATTAAATTTTTTTAACGTCAACCAATTCCATGAATGAAACTTTGATGCCAAACTAAATTGACAACAAAAATAAGAAAGAAAGTGATAACATGATTTCCAGATTTTCATGAATAACCTGTGCAATGAAAAAGAAACCAATGTAATAGCGATTGGACCCTAATAGATTGCATGTTACTTGAGAATAGAAAAGTTAGGTTCAGAGTTTTAACTCATGTATGCTGACTCTAAACCTTAAGTCTGAAATTCTCCTGAATTAATGTTTCTCAAAACTGTTCATTATGCAAAACATGCACAGTATACAGTATTGAAAGAACTTTAATTCAGAAAAAAATAGCTCATATTCACGGTTTAGAGTTTAGGGTGGAAGGTTAAGGGGTTTGCAATCTAGGATGATCATAAGGCAATGTTGACTAACCGCTGCAATTATTCAACACATCCGATAAAACATCAAACAGTTGTCATGAATGCTTAAATGCCTATCTGCCTGCAGATAACTGCATATATACAGATTGTTTCAAATTCACTTGAACATAAATTTGCAGTTATACAGATTTCGTTTAATAATAATTACTTCAAGAGCAGAGCTCCAGAATAACAAACCGAAAATTGAAAACAATAAAAAAAGGTAAATTTGTTAACTTTCCCATAAAAGATGACAAAGTGCTGCCACTCAAGTAAAAGATTGCAAACAAAACGCAATTTTAAAAACTACATCACCTTAACAACAAAAGCAACTGCTCCCCTGACTTCTTTAAAGTATCACCAAGCCTGACACCTGAAACGTAATCAAACAGATCAGTCGCTAACTGTATCAGCAAAATAAAACTGTAAAACAGAAAACGAAAAGATGCAAAACAACAGATACAATAAAAGTGGACAACCAACAATAAACAGAGAAACATAAACTCGAAAGATAAACACCCCAAACACTTTGTGCAAAAAATATCCCAGAGGCAGCATCCTTTCAGAACCTTCCAGTCAACCGTATTGCCGTATTCAATCATCAAGAAAGTACGTATATAGGGGGAAATGAAGCAAAAGAGACTATGTCTTTGGTAAATGAAATGTTGTGTTCTCTAAATTCTACCAATACAGAAGCCCATCAAGCTCCAAGGTATTTCAGTAATACAAAGCTCCTCCAAACCTACACGTCTAATATCATTTAGGACGTACAATGGCAATATACAAAACAATTCTGCATACAGGGTTTGGCTTACTTCCTAATAGCAACTCAGAACATGAGAAGTGCCAACATGAGAAATAAAAAAGAAACACCAAGTCATTATTCACAACTCAAAATTTCTTCCAGCACACTTGTTTCCATCTAGTTCGTTGATAAATAAACCTAAAATATCAAGTCATAAAAGGCATTAAATTTTGTCCATTTCAACCAATTTCATTAATGAAACTTTGACACCAAACTAAACTGACATAAAAAATAACAAAGAAGATAATAACATGATTTCCATATTTTCATGATTGGACCCTAAACACACTGCATGATACTTCACAGTAAAAAAGTTCCGAGTTTCAATTCATGCCAAAAATGAAATCTTTCTTTAACATTCTTGCTGGGTACGGAGAAAAAGCTACCAGTACCTTTATCTACTGAGTTCAAGACTAAGTCAACTCACAACCCCAGGTTTCTTTTACAGAAAAGCACGCCTAAAATGTAATGCGCCTTCTTGATTCTGTTCTCGCTTGGTCTGTTTCGATAGAGGAAAAGATGCAGACATGCAGTAACTGAAATTTTTGTGAGTAGTAAATAGTGGTATGTTGGGTTTGTAAGAGACGAGTGGAGAAAAGAAAACAAGTGAGGTGGTTTGAAGGAGGTGTTTAATTTCTATATTTTATTTATTTTTCTTCTTCTTTCTTTACCGCTTTGCACAGACATTAATTGATCATGGTTAACTACCAACTATTTCGCCTTTTTATTGAAAACATAAAATTCGCTTCCATCTTGCACTAATTTTTTCCGAAATCCACACTTATTTCCTATGAAATAAATAAAAATGAATTAACTACATGTTAATTGAATTTAATATCAATTTAGTTTTAGTGTTCTAGATACAATCACACGGCTTCACACTCGATCTTTTTTTTTTAACGGGAATAAAATTGATTCATTGATTAAGCAACATTACAATCAAAGTTCTGAGCGCGCACTCTCCACAGCCGGGGAGCCACATATTAAAATCACATGGTAACTACATGGCATCCTAAGCTAAAATATGGGCTACCTGGTTAGCAGACCTTCTTGCTTGCACCAACCTTGCTGCAGATAAAGTGTTTTTCAAGAAAGAACAAACTTCAAGATATAAGAGTTTAGCAATGTATCGACACCAAAGGTTCCAAAAGTTTTGGAAAACAAATTTCAAGAATTAGAAATTGAGATTAGATCCTAAACCTAATTTTCATGACAACTGCTTATAGAACTCATTTTTGCACACCCAACTCCATCTTCTACATACTATCCCTTCATGAATGCACAATACCTGCATCTACACTGTTGTAGGGGGTGAGCTTTCGTCCTTGACGCACAGGAACCTTACCTCAATTTACTTTAAATACCGACAAATAAAATAATCTCTTGGGTTGCCCACTAGAACCAATTGTTTAGTACGACAAACTTGTAAAATGTTTTCTGACTCGAAAACTGATGCATGAAACTCAATAAACATGACGCCACATATTACCTAATGGCCGGTCTTGTAAACCCACTACAACCACTACTAGAATTTACCCAATGAGTGACAAACCACTTTTGTCACCCATTCTTAAAATTTCGTCACCCAAAATCATGAGTGACGAAAAAAGTTCGTCACCAATTTCGTCACCTATAGTGCGTGACTGATTCTATTGAGTGATGAAATGCTAAGTTCGTCACCAAAATAGGTTTAGGTGACGAAATAAGCTTGTCACCCAATCGTTGATATTTGTCACCCATTCCTTTCCAAATCTTATAATTTTTTTGTTTTTGCGCCAAATTTTGTTTTTACAGCCAAATTTGACCTTATAGCTGACGAAAAAAGTTCGTCACTATTTAAATCATTTTTAAAATGTGGCGCCAAAATTCTTTTTACCGGTCAAATGTAATATTGTTGGTGACAAATTAATTTCGTGTCTGTTTATAATTTATTAATTTTTAGTTTTGGGATTGGGTGACGAACATATGGTTTTGTGACTGATTTATGGTATGAAAATTAATTTTAAATCAATAGCTATAATTACCAACACTTTACCACAAGAAGCTAGTAATACGAACAAATGGTAGCATAAATATATTGACATGCTTATCAGCCAGTACTTTACAAAAAAGAACTTGAAAAGTTATAGGTCAAGTGTTGAATGCATTTTAAATCTGCAGGCACCATTTTACAATCAACATGTATCCTTCCAAAAGCTAATAAGGATATCAAAGGCTCAAAAACCTGCAAAAGCCCTAAACTAAGGGATCTATATATGCATCTGAAAAGTATCATGCCTTCATTTGTGCATCCAAAATATAATTTGCAAAAAACTAATGAGGATATCAAGACCTAAAGCACATCCAAATCTTCATCCTCATCATTCTCCACATCCTCATCATTCTCCTCATCCACATTACCCACCTCGACTCCCCCTTCATCCACATCATGTGTAGAAGGTTGTCTCTTACCCTCAAGCGAAGCAAGTCGCTCTTCTAATAAAACAATGTACCTCATAAGTTGAGCATTTGTTGGGTTAGAAGTGGATGCAGGGACTGAGGGACAGAATGTGTCCTTTCTAAGACCATAACCCACACCTCGAATGGTCTTACCCTTCATAGTCCCGAGCTCTTTAGCCAAGATATCTAACTGCATTGGGATAGGCACTACAATATCTTCAAGTGGGGTACCCTCAGAATCAGTCAACTGTTGCTTGGTTTTGATCAACTCTACAATCAAATTTTTCTACACATAATGAAAAATTTATTAGATATATAATCTATGATGTTAGTGATTCAACAATACAAAAATTATAACATATAACTCTTACCCCCGTCTTCTCTGCTTCTTCATTGATCCAAACACCACCATTGTTGCCTCTATGTTGATGCATGAGACTCCAATTCTCAATAAAGGTCACGTTTTTACCCTTCTACATTTGGCCATAATAAAGCAATTCAAAGCCAATATAATTAATGGTATATGAGAAAAAGTCTAGTATGTAAATAAGAACTGCACAAAAATAGTCCGCCATTTGTTATGAAGCTCCTCATCATATTTCTATATTATTGTTTTATATGTCAACAAGATTGAACAAATTAATGGATAAGTTTTCACAGCAAATGAAACAAATTAATTTGATAGATATATCTAACAATTGAGTTCAGCAACTAAATTTAAAGAATACCAGATATTTACCTGTTCTTCGGCTTCCATATGTTTTGTGAAAGGGCGTGAACCACCACAGTGATTATATATTTTCTTGTTCCTATTAATAGTATTGATTCTGCAACGGTTCTGCATGTGTGTGAAAATAACCAATCATTAGAATATCATTTCATTCTTGAAATTCACCTGACGTTAGTCTTCTTGAACTTTTAAGCATATGGTCCTAACAAAAAATACATTTGAATAATATACACTATGCAAGCAACTTCAACAATACAAATCAGTGTACATTTTAATACCTGATACGCTTGATCCGAGTACAAATTATCACACAACCACTCCCAATCACTTATGTCCCTGTCACCAAACACTTTCTCAGTAGGGGGATGAGCCCTTGCATAATCAATGTCATCAGCATATTTTTTGAAGTGCTTGTGCAATTTGCCCTTCCATGATCTGAATGTGTTATTCATCTTATCTTCAACAAATTTTGCAATGCCAGGTTCTTTCAAATTGACATCAAATTTATGCTAAAATTACAGTAAATCAAGAATAGCTTAGTCTAATAAAATAATTGTAAATGTAACATTATAATCAATTCCAAGTTAAGTAAATTATATCACTCACCAATAACCCCTTTTTGATTTCGTCTTTAACTTCTAGTGTAACTTCCTTCCAGGTTTTGACATGAAGTGGGGCTAAGGAACGAGTTCGAGACCCAATTTCTGAAACAAATCTGGAATTAGCTTGGACACCATTTGGGAGCTTTTGATCCTCATTCATCTGAATCAGAATCCTCTCATTAGAAGCAGTGACAATATCATGAGTTCCTATCCCCTTTGTAACGCCACGTGTCTTTTTCCCCTTAGAGGACATGTCATGATCAGCACCTAGTGGTATTTTAAGAAAATAAAGTTTAGTCAGAAGATCATACAATGAATCAGACCTATATTCCAATTCATATATCTAAAAGATGAATCATGGCTCATAGACAAGCTATGTAGATTTATTTATATTAAATGTGTTGTTAGTGATATCACAATCTAAGTAACTTACTTTCAGAACGTAATGGTGGTTGTGGTTGTCGCTGCTGTGATGGCTCAGGTTGTTGCAACTGTGGTGGTTGTGGCTGCCTCTTTCTCTTTGCTGGTTGTTGTGGCAGCTTTTTCTGTTGTTGCGCGGGGTGCTCTAGTTGCAACTCTGTTGTAACATTTTTAGCAGATGGCTTATTCCCAATCGTCTTCATCGCTAATGATTTCGCTTTCAACATCCTGAGACAAATTAATAAATTATCAGAACAAGTTAGAATAATTCATAATGCAAAACTAAATTGTCATAATAAAGAATGAAGAAGATGATATGTACTAGACAACAATAGAACGAAAGCATAAATTTTTACTGAAACTCATATATAATACAAAAGTAGAACTTGTCATACAACAAGATTCAAAAAGGTTAAACCTCCCTTAATATCTTAATCTAAGTCACTATCAACATCACTCTGAACACTGTTTTCCTCATTCTCAGATTGCAATTCCTCTATGTAATCATCATCAATGAAATCATCATTAGTTGTGGACATCCTTTGTCCAATATCCTTGTTAGAAAGGATGACGGTTTCAGGTTGAACACCATCGCTACGTAAATGTCTACTTGAATACACAGTATTTTCTTGAACATTCATTGCAGTTCCAACTTCGTCTTCTTGGTCTATACCATCATCGTAGTTTGATTCTACATTGAATGCCTCTTCATTTTCAGGAACATCCCAAACGTGTCTATGTTGTATCTTCTGAATCACTTTCCAACCACCACCCAACATAGGGTCATCAAGATAAAAAATTTGTTTTGCTTGTGTTGCTAAGACATAAGGATCCTCGCTATACCATTGAATTTCGGTGTTCAAAGACATGAGATGGTAATCTCGAATAATGCCTTCTCTTTTTCTCTTCTTAGGACTTGTATTGTACCACTGACCTTTGAAAAGAATAACTGAATAGCCACATATAAAGCTTACTTTAACAACGCTGACCAAAGAACCGTAAAAGTCACTAGCCCTGTCACCTTGTAAACCTGGCACCATAATCCCGCTGTTCTGAACAAATTTGGTCTCTTCTATTTGTTTGACGTGCCAACGGATCCCATTCACAATACAACATGTAAATGTACTAACAGTATCAACCGGACCAAATGACAATGCATACAACTCATCGTTCACTTCACTTGAACATTCCTTACGCAATGCATTAACACGAGCCTTAAACCATGTAGGAAAAGAATTTCTCTGTCTATCTTCTAAATCCAAATGACTCTCTCTCTTCAATATTTCTTTGTGCTCACTACAAAAACAAAAATCACAAGTAATAATCAACCAAGTCAAACATTTCATTAAGAGATACTGCCCCTACCCCTTTCTTAATTTTTTTTCATGAACTGATTACTTTTCTAGTTATTCAAATAGATAATAAAATGACAACTTAGCAATAAAAATAAGTTCAAACTTAAATATAAGAAAGGGGAGTGCAGTAAGTCATTCTACTACACAATATAGTTAAGTGACTCACGCTTTGAAGGGTTCAACTTCATCACAGTTATTCAATATGTACCAAAATGCTGTGTCCTTGTCTTTTTTTGACCACTGGGCTGTTTTATGGCCATGCAACATACGTGCACTACAAGAAAAAACAGAGAGAGTTGTACTAGTTTCACCCCCATCATAGTTCCACTCTGGTCGTGAGAAACTTGTCTCAACATCTTTGTGATACATGGAACAGAAGGTTAATGATTCTTCTACAATATATCCTTCAGCGATGGAGCCTTCAGGATGTGCTTTATTACGTACATAATCCTTCAGATTTCCTAACTTCCTACAAAGTATAGGATATGACATATTATTAATAATGTACTAAAAAAAAGTAATCATATTCAGGATTAAAGAAAGATAAAAAAATATATTGATATTTACCTCTCAATTGGAAACATCCATCTCATAGGAAATGGTCCACCAAGTAATGCCTCATGCGGTAGATGCACAGCCAAATGCACCATAACATCAAAAAAAGCAGGTGGGAAGATTTGCTCAAGTTTACATAGTATCACCACAATATCAGTCTGCAACCTTTTCAAATCTTCTACAATTAAGGTTTTTGCACAAATCTGTTGAAAAAAGCTTGACAGTTCTATAATGGCATCACACACCTCTCTACTTAAGTAAGGTCGAATTGCCACCGGAAGAAGTCTTTGCAACAACACATGACAATCATGAGTCTTGAGACCGGAGATCTTTCCATCTTTAACACATCGAGAAATATTAGAAGCAAACCCCTCAGGAAATTTGACAGTTTTGAACCATTGCCAAAAAAGTCGACGTTGTTGTGGTACTACTGTATAATCTGGAGTATGCTTCTTAAAATCAGACCCATCTTTTTCAATATGCAGATCATCTCTTATACCCATGTCTTGTAAATCCAATCTTGCCTTGACTGTGTCTTTGGTTTTCCCAGCAATGCCTAATAATGTGCCCACAACGCTATCACATATGTTTTTTTCAATGTGCATTACGTCCAGGTTATGTCTAATTTTCAGCTTACTCCAATACTCCAACTCAAAGAAGATACTCTTCTTTGTCCAGTTAAGTTCAAAGTCTACCCGCTTCCTTTTCTTATCAGGATTATCATCATGTTTACCAGGCTTATAAGGTCTGAGGCGATTAACTTGGCATAAGATGTCATCACCAGAAAGTAGTTTAGGAGGAGGTCTCAACTCAAATTCATTGTTGAATAGCTCCTTGTTTTTACGCCATTGATGATTACTTCTCAAATTACGCCGATGTGCCATAAAACATATCTTACTCCTCAAGCCATAAGATGATGTATCTTCATTACAAACAGGGCATGCCATATATCCCTTTGTGCTCCAACCCGACAAATTGCCATGCGCTGGAAAGTCATTAATTGTCCATAATATAGCAGCTCGGAGGTTGAAAAAGGAATTAGTTGATTTATCATAAGTTAGAACACCAAACTCCCACAACTCTTTCAATTCATCAATCAAGGGGCGTAGATACACATCAAGATCCTTGCCTGGTGCTACTGGCCCTGGAATCAGCAAAGTCATCATCGAGAATTGTTTCTTCATACACATCCAAGGTGGGAGATTATATGGAACCACTATGACTGGCCACATACTATAGGAAAGGCTCATATTTCCAAATGGATTGAACCCATCTGTTGCAAGGCCTAATCTTACATTCCGTGGCTCTTGAGAAAACTCAGGATATCTACTATCAAAATCTTTCCAAGCAGGTGAGTCAGCCGAATGCCTCATCTTGCCTTCTTCATCAACTCGCTTATCATGATGCCACCTCATATTAGTAGCTGTATCGTTCGACATAAACAGTCTTTTCAACCTCGGTTTTAGTGGGAAATACCGTAGAACTTTTTGAGGAATCTTCTTCTTTTTACCCATATCAGAATTAGAACCTTTAGATTTATACCTTGGTTCACTGCATTCTGGACAGAACTCCTTATCCTGATGCTCTTTGTAAAACAAAGCACAATCATACTTGCAAGCATCTATCTTCTCATAACCTAAGCCCAAACCTTTCAACATCTTGTTCGTAACATAAAATGAGGAGGGAATGTTATTAGGCTTAGGACACACTTGATTCATCGCCTCTAGAAACATATCAAAGGACTTGTTAGTCCAATGATTAAGGACTTTGATGTGCATGAAAAAAACCATGGCGGTTAAAACTGAAAATCCATCACAACCCAGGAAAAACTCTCGCTCAGCTTCAGCCATTAGTTTCTCATATTGATCAGCATCGCTTCTCATCCTATTAGATCCATGATTATCCATCACATCTTCATTGCCTCCTTGTATCTCATCCTCCTCTAGATCTTGAGCCATATCATCCATGTCAGTAGGTGGGAATGCATCATTCAAAATATCATGCACAACATCATTGGCTCCAACAATCTGTTCAGCCATTGGGGGAGAAAGAATTTGTGATCGCTGTTGCACTGATTCTCCATGAGATGTCCAGATGTCATAACTCGAAGATATGCCATAGTTTCTCAAATGTATCTTCACAACTGGTATAGTTTGACGATCATGGTCTAAGCACTTGATGCATGAACATCTAGTTCTGCCTTTAACATCCACATGCTTGCTTGCAACTTCAAGAAATGACTGAACACCGCGCTTGTACTCATCACTCAACTTGTTCAGATTTTTTATCCATTTTATATCCATGTTCAGTCCTATACTTAACAAGTATACATGCAAAAGAAAAAATTGCAGCAGGATAACTAATTGAAGAAAAAAATTATAAGTTACATGCAAATAATAATAATAATAATAATAATAATAATAATAATTGCAGGAGGATAACTAAAATACTATTCAAGAAAAGAACAATCTATACGTAACTTGGGAAAAAGAAAAGAGTTGTGATCAATCACTACATGCCTGCTTATTTAAATTCTTAAGAACAACGTACTATTTCACAATATAATAAGAAGGGATTGTAGAACAATCTCGAATATTACTTAATAATTCAATCTGAAACAAAAAAAAATGATAAAAAAGGAACATATAACAACCATGTAACATACCTTGAAATTGTGACAAGATCCTTCTAAATTTTACAATTGGTAACTTTCCCCTTCTAGCTAATGGAAAGCCACGTGGAGTGATTCAAGAACGGCAATGAAAATGGGAGAAATAGATTTACTGCATATTGTTGATAGATAACGATTCAATAAAAACTAACTGCAACTACACTCACATGCATGATATAAGCTGCATATATTATGGACTACTTAGAACTTCACAATAAAATCAACTACTTGTGTGTAGTAGAAAGTGCCACATAATTATAAGTTCAAAGCTAACATCTCCACTCAGTTCTAACACTCCAACCAAAGTGTACACTCAAATGCATGAATCAATCGATCGAGGACCTACTTGATGAGGAAGAAGAGCTAAAAGAGCATTCCAGATATCATATTGACCCCTACAAGACAATCATGTCCGTTAACAAAGCTATGCATAATTAAACTCAAAAAGATATCATACCAAAAAAAGGGAAAACAAAAAAAAATTGTAATTTTGACTTATGAGAGCTTGAGCATACAACAACAAGATCAATATATCTATTATAGTCCCAAGTAAAGAATAGAGACTACACATATCACTAACAAGTTGCCTTTCTTAATACTAAAATGCCACCACAGTACATAACTTGTGCTAATTGTCACTTGAAAGTATATAATGTTCTAAATGGAAAGGAGACTTTTACAATTAATTGCTTAAAAGGCCTATATCTCTTCACCGTTAACACCTAACACTTATTAATTGGTTGATTTATGTGGATAGAGATAGAATAGAAGTTATAGAGCACACTTACTTTTTATAAACATAGACTTCTATGAAAGGCACATTGTGTTGAACATATATTGAAAACCAGTATACAAAAACATATAAACAATTGTAACAAAAAAAAAAACATATAAAAAATGGCATTGACCTAATGGACTTGATCAGACATAACATACATTGAAATGCAGTTTCCAGCCTTTGATTATATCATGAAAGGTAGACACACTCCCATGTTTGGCTTTGCTGTTATTAGTTATTACTTGATGCTTTCAAATAATAATTACTTTGCATTTTATCAAATAGGTTATAGACTAAGTTCTAAATACATTGCTATAGTAAGAACGCTAAAAGCCCAAAAAGTGAACACTAACAAGGGCTCCCCTCACTCATGCTATAATAATCCATGCTCAGCAACTTCCATGAAACAACAAGGAAAGACTTACCCTCACTCTGACTAACCATATACATGTGTAAACAAAAAGAAGAGCTACCACACACAAGAACTACAAATGAGTACTTGTGAAGGCCGAGCTTTGGACGCGAGGTAGCCAAAGAACCAGTGAAACACACACCAAGAACTAGGGAACCTATTTCAAAGATAATAGAAGCCACATCAAATTCCAAATTGCATTCAAATGTAACCAACTGTGGTTACAGATAGCACTAGTAATCACTTGATCAAAGAATTACAAAACTAAAGCACCAAAATTTTGAAATTTGAGAAATAAAACTGAGCCCTAAATTACAATACTTTAGCTATGAAGCAATCATATAAGCATTTCTAACAATTCTTCCCGCAATTTCCATGAAACAATAAAAAATTAAATATGATCCAAATTTCTTAATCAGTAAAAATGTAAGCTTGACTTGGATTTTGCAGTCCCAAATCAAATGAGCTATTGGGTTTTAAATTGGGATTTAATTAAAATTCGTAGTGTGCCCTAAATCTAAATACCTGAGATGGATGAAGCCCTTAAGCTTCTAGAATCTTGTTCGTCTCCTTCTGTTTTCTGTAAAGCTCAATCCAGTTGCAAAGTGTCTGTGAAAAATGAGAAGCCAAAATGGTGCTAAAGCACAAAGTTGCAAGCTTGGGAAATCGATTAAAGCACCATTCTAGACTATCCGAAGACCTGAAAGAAATTGTGAATTAAACCACAAATCCACAAAAACCAACCCTTTAATCATAGATTAGGAAAAACTGGTAAAAAAAAAAAACATGAATTGAAAAACAATTACCCATATATTACCCATATACATCTTCGTCCTCCTGTTCCCGGCCCCTTGTTCTTCCTGTGTCTCAGACCATTCTCCAAACAAGGAGATCCACCTCTCTCTCTCTCTCTGTGTTCAACTCAACCAAAGAAGCAAAATTACAAGTCCAGAAAAGCCCCCATTCAGCAATAAAGTATATAGAAAGTTGAACTTCTCAAATACCAATAACAACAACCTCACAATAACAACAACAAAGATCTGCAAATAGTTTAATTTCAGAAACTTTTTGAAGGCTAGCTTACCAAGAGGGAACAAGATTGATTTCTCAATGCCACTAACGAAAATTGAAGACCCATTAACAAATATAAGGAAAATTTCACATATAGTTCACACATAGGAGAGAATTTGAGATTTAGAGTTTATGGGTTGAAAGTTACTAACCTGGAATTTGAGATTATGAGTTGAAAGTGATGGAGATGGAGGGTGAAAAGGTTTATGACTGAGAGCGTGAGATTGATTTCTGGGTTCCAATTTACTTTCTTATTTGTTTCTCCTTACATAAGTGAGCAGATAATACGCAGAGATTCTAAGGCAATTTACTCTTTTTTATTGAAACGCAGCATTTTGGCTGGTCTGAATGGCAGTAAATTTCCCTCTTAGGCCCAAAAGTTTTATGCAAAACGGTTTTGGCTCTTTTTTCTTTCCCGCGTTTTGGCTTTTAGGAGAATGGGACTGGTCTTATATAAAAAAAAAATACACTCATATTAGTGTCGAAAAATTTCGACACTAACTTTAGGCCCTCCGTCACAATAATTGGGGAGCATTGTTAGACTGAAGGACGAAAGTATGGGTGACGAAATTAGAAATTTTGTGACCCATTCTTAAAATAGGTCACAAATTTAAGGTTTGTCACCTATAATTTTGTGACTAAAAGGGTAAATTCTTGTAGTGAACATTACCTCAAATAAATTTTAACCACATAAGCTTAGCGAGAGCGTTCGCTACCTAGCTACGCACACATACCTAGTCCGTCATTATGAGTGAACCCTCGGATGACCAGCAATAATAACCTTCCAGAGGTTTTGAGGATCAAATCCAAGGAAGTCAGTGTCACCATTCTCTCTCAAGCCATAACAACATCTCTCCGGTTTGGTTAGTACGCATCGCATTTTAACGTAACCAAGCCATACACCTTAACGTACATCATTTTGTAAACAACATAACATAAGAAAATCAGTAATCGACGAGAGTGCCGAATCCCCTACCTGGATTCCAATGCTTAACTTCATGTAATTCGAGAGTCCGAACCTTCCGTCCTAGGGTAATTGGAGTCCTGAGTTTCGACATATCGCTCGTCAATGACTCATTGAACAAATATTAGAGTTTTGGAAATTAATTAATTGTCCGATCAAACATTTGCTGATTTAACCAGGAGTTGACCAACGTTGACCTATTTCCATACCTTTAAGGTATCATCTCTAATTTCCTTAATAAATACGTCACATAGTAATTTTGGACGGAATTACTATAGACACCCAACATCACTTTAAACCATTTCCTTAATCACAACAAAACTCAATCCACCTTCATCAAAACAAAACAAAACTCAATCCATATTAGATGCATACAAAACACTAACAGCACCCAATAGTCATTTTCTTTCTTTTTTTCATCTCAGTTCCTTACGTACCATTTTAACCAGTCTAACAAGTCCTTTCACTACATTTTTCACAAACCAATTCCTTAACATAAATTGAGCCTGTAATTGCATTACCAGCAACAGAGTAATCAACTCACCCAAATTTTGTCCCTAATTCAAAAATAAGCTTCAAACCACCATGATCTAGACAACTTGATAAAACCAATAACTAGTGAAATGGAGCCAAAACCAACCCAGAAACCATATTACCAAAAATGATCAATTTCAAAAGATAATTACATAGGCTTGTAGAGAAGGACGAGAGGATTAGTTTTCATATTACAAACACCTCAAACGGTGGCCGAAGTCGTCGGAAAATGTTTATAGCCGCCGGAAAAGCCTCAAGCTTTTGAGCTTCGGATCATCGCCATCTGTCGCCGAATCGATGATCTGATACCAAGAGGACGTCAACGTTGAGGAGTGGGAGCGAACGCCGATGGTCTGCCACTGGGAAATGATTAGAGGACGATATTCCGATCATGTCTTCTTCTTTTCGGGTTGGCGGCTTCTCTTTTGGGTCTAGCAAGTCAGAAGCTTCTGGACCGATCCCCCTTTAAGTAAATCCAACGGCCAAGATTAAGTGATGGAGAAAATACATAGCTCAGAGCGCACCACGTGATGTTCTATTATCTTAAATAATTTTCAAAAATTTCTAAACTTTGAAAAATTATAATAATTAGTTTGGGTATTCAAAAAATTTTCCAAAAATTCTCACGGCCTCGTCGTGTCACGTAATTTCATCTTGTGAAAAATTCTGAAAAATATTCTTGAGCACTTTAATAATTAATGAAGTACATAGTAAATTAATTTCCCAATTCATCATACCTAATAATCTCAACCATATGTCTACAAAATTCTCTCCACCTCAACAAGCTATTTAATATATGGTTCTTTCATTCAACAGTAGCCACCAGACATTCAATGATTAAGAAAATAGCACGAACATGAAATTTAGTAAAGCAAGGAAATATTACCTCTTTAATCCCTAGTCCATTTTGACCTCCTTCGAACCATCAAATTCCGGCTTGACTACTTCTTTTGGCACCAAGTGTCCAATATACTCCGCATTTGGGGTTTCTGAAGAGAACTCCTCTTGCCAAAGAGCAACTCCAACAGATTCCCTATATTTTGATTTTTCTCCACTTTAGGGAAAAATGAGTCTCTTTTGCTCCAACAGATTCCCTAAAACTTTCTATGTTTTAGGGAAAGTGAGGAGAGAGAAAACCAAATTCCCTATATTTACAGCAAACTCCAAAATTTTAAAGAAGAATATGGAGATTTTATAGATTACTGTAAATTAGGGAATCTGTTGGAGTTGGAGAAGAAAAAGAAGCTAAAAGTTTGACTTTTGCTTCTCTATAATACAAGAATTATAGGAAATCTGTTGGAGTTGCTCTAAAGCATGAAATTTTCGTCCATCTCTGCACAAATACACTGAAACACATGTGAAAAAAAAAACTAACAAGAACAAGTCTCAACTTCTTTCTGATATAATTGATGCCCTCAACAATATATACAACTCTAACTAACTAAGCTAATGTAAAAAATACCAAAGCTACGATTTTTCGGGCATTCCCAGTTAGTGAAATAACATGAACATAAATACCAAACAACCACATATGCTGCCACCTTAAGGTGGGCTCTAGGTGGTCTCCCAAAAAGTGGTTCACCTAACATTGCTCTTTATGCAATGTTCTAAAACTCGGTTGCCCAGGCTGCCTAGGCGCTGGATGGTAGGTTTCCGCTGCGAGTAACGGCAAATCAGTGGGATGAGCGGAGTGAGTTTCAAGCGGCCGCCTAGGCGGGTAACTAGGCGGCCTAGACGGGAGACTAGGCTTCTAGGTTGTTTATCAGCTCAACAGCGGCGACTCGGTGGAATCCGAATTGAAAGGTTCAAAGGTGGAATTGCTGGAAACCTGGCCCAGCCACCGAAGATGTTCTCAAAGTCTTAGGCTTTCGGGGCTTTTGTGAAGACCCGAAATTTCAGTTAAATATTTCGTAATTCAATATTTCTCAAATTATATGAATTATGAGTTGTGAGTGTGATCCGAATGTCGTTATTTGAGAAATTTAGTTTCGAATGATTTTAGTTTCGAAATTTAACGTTATTTAGGGTTATTAAAATTGACTTATTTCTACGTAAGGAATTTGAGGAAACTTCCTTCATGAAAGTCGTAGAGCTCGTCGATACGAGTTCGTGCATATGTGGAACGCAAGAATCGGAGTTCGTATGAGAAAGTTATCGCATTTGGAAAAGTTTCCATTTCGGGTATATATAGGCTACTATTTCCGGAAATATCCGAAAATAACATAATATCCAAAAAAGGAAACCACGGGTTACTGTTCATCTTCTCTCTCTCTCTTCCTCCGTCGGCCCAAAACAGAGCAAATTTTCGCCGGCCTCTTTCTCACAGCTCCGGCCACCGTTTGAGGTGAAACGAAGCCCAGATCGACTCTACTCCTTCCTGTGAGTCGACTGGTGGTCACGGTTTCCCCTCTCGTGGCGGCTACACGGCGGTGGAACTCAAAACTCAATCCGAGCCCTAAAACGAACCAGCGGCGATTTCTCCTAGCTCCGGCAACGAAAACTTAAGTTCTTTATCTCGTTGAACTCGTATTAAGGAGTAGAACACGCAGAAAAAAGACCCAGACCAGAAGTGAAGCTTTTGACGTCGAACGGAGCAACTATCGGAAAATTTCGGTTTTCCGGCAAACCGGACTGTTTTTGGTAAGTTTCGGCCACTTCCACTCATTTTCTCACTTCAAGTTAGTTATGAAAGTTTCTCAAAATGATGAAACGAATGGGATAAGCTCGGCCCTGACACCATTGGTGGTGGTCGGCGGCGGCTCTATCCTAAACTCCGGCGGCCCTTTCCGGCCACCTCCGGGGATATCATGTGCAGTTTCTGCTCATTTTTAGATTCTACATGTCGATACGATCATTTTGATATATAGCATGCGAATTTTGGATATCGTATGAATTAGTTATGAATTTTACGATTTCGATTGATTTCGATCGCTCAATTTGTGATTTATGAAGTTTGGATTGTCCGATAGAATTCTGGTTTTGATATAATGATCGTAGGACTGTCCTGGTGACCTTGTGTGGTCACGGATGAAGATCCGACCGTTGGATCTTCATATAAGTGTGTTTTTGAAATTATACGCTAAGTTAATTATCGTTTTGATTAGGTATTTGACGGATTTGTTAGCGGACGATTGTGAATCGTATTTTGGGCTGTAAGAAGACGCAGCGGGAGTTTAGAGGTGAGTAAATCTCACTTGGTTCATTTACGAACCGAACTTCCTTAATTGCTCAATTTATAGTTAAGTGTGAGAAAATGGTTTTTAAGAAATGTGTTTTAAAGTATATTAAAAAATGAATTTCTTGATTTTGTATTATGTGAACTATAGTTGGTATTAGTGATCATTCCTGTGTAGATGGTTACGTATATATATATATTTACGTGATTATATATTGAATGGTGTGACATTGAGGTGTGGAATTGTGATAATATGTTGTTGATAATGTTGATAATATGATTTTAATTATGTTGTTAATATTTGATAAATGTTGGTGATAAGCATGTTGATTTTGTGAGTTGAATAGAAGGTAGAGAAACGTAGGATTCCGAGGATCGAATGGTCCAAGGATCTTTGGTTAATGATAACCGGAGTGTATGTGTTCTGAGGACAGGGAGGTCCAAAGTTCGACCGTTAAATAATAACGGGGATATATTGTTCTGAGGACATGAAATGGTCCAAAGTTCGCGGGTTACTGAGTAACCTGGAGGTGCCGTTACTTGACCCTGGGCCAATGTGTCAGAGGTAACGAGGCAGTTAGAGCTCTAACGTTGGTGCTAAAGTGGCGATAGTTGTGATTAGGTGCCAAAGTGGCGAGAGTTGTGATTTGGTGATTGTGGAAATGTGTTCCATGTTGTTTCATGTGTGTTGGATTGATGTTGCTTGTGGTTGTTGAGATTGTTGGATGTTTACTTGAGATAAATGAGTTGTGGTCTAATAAATCAACCGTTCATTCTTATTTACTCACACGAGCTTTCAGAAAACTTACCGGGTTTTGTGTTGTTGCAATCCTTGTACACTATTCAAATGGTGTAGCGGATAATCCTGCAGGTCAGGATAATCAGGGTGGTGAGCGAGCTGCGTAGGGCAGCAGGGTTGAGACCATCACTTGGTCTATTTTGGTGTGTTTTTGTAGACTCTTGTGAGCAGAACATTTTATTTATGTTAGTATTGTAATAATTGACTCGAGAGATAGTTTGCTACGAGGTTTGTGTTATGGTTTATGAGATATTGGTTTTGAGAAAAAAAATTTAGGACGTGATTTGTTTAGTTGTAATTCATGTTTCGGATTTGAATTTATTATTCGAAATTCGGGGCGTGACAGCTTTGAAGATCGAGTTATGATCGCCTAAGAAGGGCCTGCTAAAAGAATTGGAGATGTGAGTTGACCTGAAGATTATTGGCGATGGGAGACGCTCTGCTTCGTACTTGATGGGGTAGTCATTGAAGATCTACATCCATGCCTCTCTGAAGGACAAGTCACCCTTGTGCTAATTTACAAAGCCATGGCGAGAATTGAATTCAATAGAACTGAAAATTTTTCATGAGACGATTTTGGGGACCTAAGGGAAGAAGATAGGGATAGCAGAAACCCAAAGCTGCTGGTTTGCGACTCAGTGAGTTGGATTCCTCAAACGACCACGTTTTTACTTTTGAAACCTTCTAGGCCTTAGCTTCATTTTTGCCATGTTCATTAATGTGTAAGGTAAGACATGTGCTTACACATTGAGGATAAATAAGAAAATTTTATGTGATCTTAAAAAATAAATAAATGGAAACATACTTTTTTTTTTTGGTTACAAGCGGGCCTAAAAGGCCCAAACAAAAGCAAAAAAAAGAAAAAACAACTTAAGTGTTAGAGCACACGCCAGATCTTCTGGCTCTAGACACAGCAGCAATATCCTCTAAGTATGCCTGAGCAGCATGGATAGGGGGGGCTCACAAAAGTGATGATGCCCAGATCATGATTGATGTTATTCTTTGCTAAAGCATCAACAAGCATGTTGCATTCCCGGAACACATGGGTGAGCTGAGCATTGGTCATATTAGACATAAGCAGCTTACATCCAGTGAGTAAGGATCCCAGAGGATGGAGGGAGAGATCAGGTATTTGCATCAACTAGACCAAAATGGCAAAATCAGATTCAATCTCCAAGTTTATAGAATTATGTTCAGTAGCCAATTTGAGACCATAATAGAGGCCAAATGGAAATATACTTCAAGTCTTTATTAGTTTATATATTCTTATATAATTATATGCTATAAAAATATAATAAAAATTATAAAAATAAAAACTGCTTAGGTGCCGTCTAAGCGTCCACCTAGGCGTCTGGGTGCTAGTTCTCTGACCACCACCCGACTAGCATCTAGCGATTTTTTGAACCTTGGTTTTATGAGATAATATTTGTTAATAAAATATATTCAGTTTTTTTTTATCTTGTTTTAAATTGGTGTAAGAAGACAATTTTGTCCTTGAAAATCAAGTCGCATGCATAGCATGTGCTTTTTTTGACAGCTCTGTGACGAAAATTGGACGGAGGTACAACGTTGATAAGAAAAAATGATCGAGTCTAGGTATCGCATTAATAACATTGTAAGTTCAAGTATCCTAAAAGTCTCTAAGTGTTCAAACACTGTTGGTGAAAAAAAACCCTAATTGGATAACCTGCAGACTCAATCATGTCAATCTCCCTTATTTTGGACATCGATGAGTTGATTACTAGGTCATCATTGGCAGAAGCGGAAGGTTGAATGACTGAACTCATGAAATTTTTTTGATTGATTGGGGTTCTATTGGATCTACTTACACATAGTATAATAACAGAATAAAAGAGAGACTAGACTATGCTTTTGTTGATGAAAATTGGAGGGTATTTTCCATTCTTCCTTGAACCTTTTGTTTAACACCTCCCCTAGATTAAATTCCAGGCATTGTCCTATTATCATTCAATTGGTTGCTAACATTACACTGATAAAGGAAGCTGTTCTTTTTCTTGTGCACACCAAACATAGGAAATGAATAAATTTCATTTCCCAAACCTTTAATTCAGTAAACCAAAAAGAGCCTAAATAGGGAGAATATTGTCCTTTCATATTTCTGGTACGAGGAATTGATTCCTAAAAGCAACCCCCGGTGGGTTTTGAACTACAATCATGCAGGTCATTACGGAATAAGTTCTTGATTTTGAGGTGGGAATTTCAGTTCAATTCATTTTCGTTTTAGGAAACGTAGGGAAACAAAATGTTTTGGAATTATTTTCCTTATTTTAAAACATGTAAACATTCTAATAGAGGATTTGAAGAATCTTTTCAGGTTTATTACTGAATTTGATAATGAGCTACAGCCCTGGCCTCTATCCTTCAGAGTTGCAGTTTCTTAATGTCCAACTTCTAGAATATTGCGGTTAACCATATCTGTAGAGAGGGAGAGGGAAATAGAGTTGTTGAATGCCTGGTTAAATAATTTATTGTAAAGTTGTATTAAATATTCTCTCTCTCTCTCTCTCTCTCTCTGTGATCAGGCTATTCATGTTTTCTTTTGGTTTTCCTAGTTTGTTTTAACAATCGGTGTGACTAAAGGGGCATAAATTAGATAATCAAACAAGATATATTCTTAATTTCTTTCACATGTAGCGTGAGGTAAGCTGAAAACCAAACATGGGTTTTGTGAGGTGGCCGTTACTTACAATGTTGAGTATTACAAGAAATTTAGTCCTATATAAAGGATCACATACATGGACTGGTCTCTCACATTCTTGTTCTGGAAACAGAACTAACTAGTAGAGCATCTATAACAATCGATCTTCAATGGCGTCCCTCATTACTCCTGATCAATTTTCAGCTAACCAAGATGCAGAGGCTCTCCAAAAGGCGTGTCAAGGTATTTAAACAAATTGTGATCAGCAGTTTTCCTTTCAACATTTCATCTCGCCAGCTTATTTACAACTAATGCATGTTGATTAAATTCCTTTCGAAAGTAGTACTACATGTGAATTTTTTTGACTAACATGATGTTCAGGAAACGCTCTGCCGCAGAGTTATATCAATATATATCCTTTCTCTAAACTGATTGATTCTAATGCAAATGGAGAAACTCAAACGAAAATCTCTTTGAAATTGCAACTAGCTTGGAAAATCTCTCTTTCACTTTTTCATCTAGCAACTTGTTTTTAAAAAGTAGAATTGATGTAAACTCTGTGATTAATATGATGGCAATGTCTCTATCGCTCGGTTATATCACTTTCTTCATCCCATTTCGAGAAATAAAATTGACAAATAATATGGTAAAGGATCGAAACTCAACGGCACAATTTTTTGATGTAGTCATTATGAGCTGGCAACCGGTGTACATATCATCATGATTTGGGACATTAATTTCCCATTAGCATATATGGAACTAATAGGGTCAGCATTTGTGTACATGCCACTTACATGCGTATAGTGGACCGACTAGTACTAGTGAAGAAATTTGATAGAGTTGAGAAAAGAATCTGACGTTTTCTGAATCCAAACAATAGCCATTTCAGGAATACCCTATTGTGAATGCCATTTGTCCCATTCTTTTAGAAAGCCAACCAAGACTCCCCTGACACAATCCCATTTGTGGAAAAAGTAGAAAATGGATGAATTAATTCATAATTTCAAACTAAACAAAAGGCTCAAAGAGAATAATTAAAATTCCCATTTAAGCTCCTTAGCGGCCGAGCGACCCTTGCTATAAATTTGGGCATTGTAAGAGCCAGAACACACTAGTGAAAGAGTCCAAGATAACCATTTTTGTGTTTGTGTGAGAGAGAGATATACAAAAACTTCAACAATGGCTACCCTTGTTTCTCCTTCAAATTTCTCTGCCAATGAAGATGCAGAAGCTCTTCGAATATCTGTTAAAGGTGTTGCTTAGATCATCTCTTTCGTAATTCAAATATGCGCATCTGCTATAGATATTGTGTTATATTTTGAAATTATGTTGAGTGATTTATGTTTGTTGAATATTCTTTTAACGAGTAGGTTGGGGGACTAATGAGAAGGCTATCATCTCCATCGTGGGTCATAGAAATGCAGGTCAAAGAAAAGAGATCAGGGCAGCTTATGAACAACTTTATCAAGAAGATCTAATCAAGCGCCTTGAGTCTGAGCTCTCTGGAGATTTTGAGGTATTATTACTAATAACCACTTTTAAGGTTGTAGTTTAGTGTATCCAAAAGACAGAGAAATCTCCGAAATGTTTTGTCCTTTTACTACAGAAGATAGAGGGACTGGTGGAAAAGAGAATATTATCCAAGAGAAACTCTTTTAATGTAATAATGATTTGAATAACGTTTATGTATGAATGGTCTTATACTTTGTATCAGTTTTCTGAAATTCAGATTGGTTTTTGACATGGTTAAAAGATGTGTTTGACTGTAGCATTTTACTGCATATCATCAGATTATTGGATGCATTCACCCATTTTCTTTTTGTTTCTTGGGTTAAAAGGAAGTATATCCCAATCTCTTTCTGTCGCAATGTAATTAAATAAAGAAACCATCATATATATTTTGGGATGACATGTATAGAGAGCGGTGTACCGTTGGATATTGGATCCAGCAGATCGTGATGCAGTTTTGGCTAATGTGGCCATCAAGAATTCCAACACTGACTACAATGTCATCATAGAAATGTCCTGCGTTCACTCTCCTGAAGAGCTCCTAGCTGTAAGAAGAGCTTACCAGCTTCGCTACAAGCACTCGTTGGAAGAAGATCTAGCTGCACATACCACCGGTGATATGCGCAAGGTACATGGTTTAACCAATTTGACATGTTTTTTTACCAGGAAATGTGACATATAATGCTGCCCGACTGATTTTTTATTGCACCTTCGAACAAGATGGGCAATATAGATCGACTAAATAAAAAGAAGAGTATAGGTCAACTTTGAGAACCGTTAAACTAGACAATTAGAATTGCTAACGGTGTTTTTGGCTTATGGTGGATGTTGCAGCTTTTGGTTGCTTTGGTGACTGCTTACCGTTATGACGGTAATGAGATCAATGCAAAATTGGCAAATTCAGAAGCTGATATTCTTCATGATGCTATCAAAGACAAGGCTTTCAATCATGAAGAAATTATCAGGATCCTGAGTACAAGGAGCAAGACACAGCTCATGGCTACATTCAACAAATACAGAGATGATCAGGGCATTTCTATCAGCAAGGTAAGAACGTACAACAAATATTCAAGGCTTAGAATACCCGATTGCGGATTTACATTGTCAATCTGCCCAAAAATAATTGATTTCTGTTTAACAATATTTCAAGTGATTAATATTTTGTCTGTTTTCCCAGGCTTTGTTGGATGAGGAAGCTAATGATTTCCAGAAGGCATTGCACACAGCCATTCGATGCCTCAATGACCCCAAGAAGTACTTTGAGAAGGTAACCAAAACTTCATTTGTAATTCTCTGTTTCTAGATTATATTATCCTCTGCGACTCATATATTACCTGTTATTCAAGGTACTTCGCAATGCAATCAAAACTCTTGGGACCGATGAGGATGCTCTCACTCGTGTAATTGTTACAAGGGCAGAGAGGGACTTGAGGGACATCAAGGAGGTTTACTACAAGAAGAACAGTGTTCCTCTTGAACAGGCTGTGGCCAAAGACACTTCAGGGGACTACAAGGCCTTCCTCCTTACTCTGTTGGGAAAGGAAGATTGAATTCCTTCTGTGAGAAAATTAGAATAATCTAGCTAGTGCAGCTATGAAATATGAATGTTGGTTTCTCTGTCGGTGTTTGATGAGTCTTTATATTCTATGTTATGTCATTAATTTTCTTGCGGTGTGTAATCTATATTTATCCATGTTCCTGGACGTGAGAGTTTTTATATGAAAGAGTTTCTAATCTAGGAATTTTTAGTGTGTAATTCACCTACTATCACTACTGTTTTTTTTTTTTTCCCAACAATTGATGCCAAGAATATTTCACTCACAATATTCAAGGGGTACAAAAACCCATCTGATTATGTAAATGAAGGCTTCCTGGCAGCAGACCCAGCAGTAGGCATTTTGCATGCACAATATGCATCAATAAGTGAATATATACAAGCTGACAAACTAACAGTTATCTGGGTGAATATTCAATGCAATGCATGATTTTAGCTCAATAAGTGAATGTAAAACTGGTACTTCCCTGAATCCAACACTGCAAATGGTAACTACCAGGGAGGACCATTCTTTCTGTAGCTCCTTGTTGTTCAAAATTCTTGTTTTAACTGATTTTCAAGGGTAAACACTGAACTCTTGTGAATCTATGAATCCAAGATGGAGTAATTAATAGCTTGGTAGCAGTCACATCGTTGGCTTCAGCGCGCTCAGCCCTCCAGACTTGGAACTCATCTGTCAAAGAAGAGGCGATTGACAGTACATATTTGTTCAAGCTTCAACATTCTGCACAGTTTAGTATGGTTCTAAAACCAGCCTGCCAAAGGGATATTACAAATGACTTTTAATGAATCACTAAGCCAAAACCTGAGGGAGGAGTTAACAATATGCAGTAGCTAGCAAAGAAAAATTACATCATGAATGTGCATTTTGATTCTAGAATCACTGATGCAAACATTAAAAAATTAACCTCACATGAGATGATATAGACGACTATACTACCCATAGTTAAATTATACAAGATGATTCACCTAGTAGATAAGCAGTCCCTCCACCTGAAGTAGGCTGGGTATTAAAGAGAACCAAAAAATAAAAAATAAAAATAAAACAATCCCTCTACCTATAAAGGTCCTCTTTACTAATGTTTATGAACAAGCACCATAGACCTGTGGCCTTGTTACATTTAAGTTAACTAATATGAGTGTTTGGATCAAGTTCAAAAATTTATTCAACTTGGATACTTGAGTCCTGAATTTTCAAATAAAATCTAGAGCTAAATTATTTTAGAAAATTACACAGTAGCATTAGACCAAAGATATAAACATAGAAAACCAACCTTCAAATAGTTTTATACAAATAAAGACACAAGTCCAGGCCCAAAACCAAATGAAACAGGTCTGATTTCGAATTTTGATGGAAAATGACTAAAATGTTCAACTTTCATCACAATTTACGCGCATGCCACTAACATAATCCACAACAATCAAAAACTGAAATCTCAAAACGCAAAACGCAAAACGCAAACCTCAAATCAGAAACGCTAAAACCTCCAGCGACGGATCCAAAACGCATTGCAAAATCTCTAAAGTAATAGCACTCAACTTGAATCTGGCTTCAATGAAGGTCGATAAGGTAAGTCCTTACTCCAATTTCTGTGGGTGAACACAGGTTTTGGTTTATACTTGAAGATTTGGAATTTGGGAGACCTCGACTGTATTGTTCGCTGTTCATAGTGACAGTTTGGTTTGGTTGGCCTTTTTCCGACCTCAATTTGTTCCTATGGGCATTGATTAATACTGGATAATGCTTGGTTCACAGAGCTGAAGAAGAACTTGATGGAAATTAGAGAATTTGCTTGGTCTCTGGTCGAGTTATCGAAGAAGAATAGCTAGCCCGTTTGCTTTCAATGTGAACTAATCGATTGCCCAGATGCGGGCAAACTAGAGATTGATAGAAGTTGTGTTGGAATCAGAACAAGGGCTGGGAAGTTTTGGTTTGTTCGGACTACACAACATAAAGGTACAATTCTCTATACTGGGAATGATCTCAACATGTAGATATTGATATTTGTTGAAAAATTAACAAAGTTTGGCAATTACTTTGATTATAGAACTGGACACCTGATTCTTCATGATTATTATAAAAAATGAATATGAAAGTTTGATGCAGGAAAGTATGGATGTACAACGAAGGTGCTGGATTTGAAATTTATGTCATCGAGGTCAGCTAGGTTTTATTTTAAGATTTTGGGTTTGGTAGATATGGTTATTTGTGCGCAATGATAATTGGTTTACATGTTTATTTGAGTTCATTTCACAGAGAATGGTAGTTTGGTATCCGATCTTAATTAAGAATGATTATATAGAAAGATGAGAACCATTGTATATCAGTATATGCATTGACTAAATTGGTCTTTAAACGTGAAATAAGAAGGGGAAAGAAAGATATTTGGAATTTGGATGCTGTGCCTTTTGCAAAGTAGCAGTTACTTGATAATAGTTGGTAATTAAGAAATGCAGTGGCTCTTAGTAAGATTATGAACTTAAGAGATGGAAGTGTATAGATTGTTAGTTAATTTGGTATATGCCACTTCCGACCAGTATACTTGGTTTACCATTAATTGTGATACTGGACATAAGTTGTAAGTACGGAAATTTTATTCCCACACGCTTTTGAAGTAACTAAAGTAATGGTTTCTTGCTGTACTCACTTTCATTAATTGAAATCCTTGAGTTCTCTGTGAATTGACATAAACAAACAAAGAGGAATCCTTGTAAAATGAATAACACCAGTGAGTGCAATAGCAGGATTGGACGATGACGAGTGCAGTAGCAGAACACGAGTACGAGGGTAGTAGCAAGATTGGACGAGTGCAGTAGCAGGATTAGGCGATGACGAGGGCAGTAGCAGAACTGTATGAGTGTGAGTGTAGCGAGTAAAGTAGCAGGATTGGACGAGTGCAGTAGTAAGATTAGGCGATAACGAATGCAGTAGCAGAAGACGAGTATGAGGACAATAGCAGAACTAGACGGAGTATAAGTGCAGCGAGTGCAGTAGCAGGATTGGACGAGTACAGTAGCAGAACATGAGTAGCAGAACTGGACACGAGTACAAGTGCAGTAGCAGAACTCGATGAGTATGAGTGCAGCGAATGCAGTAGCAGGATTGGACGAGTGCAGTAGCAGAACATGAGTAGCAGAACCCGACGAGTACAAGTGCAGTAGCAGAACCCGACGAGTATGAGTGCAGCGAGTGCAGTAGCAGGATTGGACGAGTGCAATAGTAGGATTAGGCAATGAGATGAGAGTAGTAGGAGAGTGAGATCTTGTGAAGTAACATAAAGGGATTATGCTCAAGAAAAAAAAAATAACATAAACGGATTATTCTCAAAAACAAAAAAATAACATAAAATGATTAGAAGTCAAAAGACGTAGTTAAGAGTAAAAAAAGTAAATTAACTCATGACATGTGGTAAGTAGAGAGCAAATTGTCCTTATTTGTAAGATTTAATCATTATAAAGGGATTTAGAAGTCAAAAGAAGTAGTTAAGGGTAAAAAAGTTAATTAACTCATGACATGTGTCAAGTGGAGATCACATTGTCCTTATTTGTAAGATTTAGTCCTTATATGTTTAATTCAATCTTTAAAGGATGTATTTGTTAAGTCATCTTTTATCAATAACTTATATGTAATTTGTTAAAATTATTTTACTTTGCTGAGCTTTACCCAAAAAATTGTTTGTGTCCTAAAACTTCCATTCTAATTTAATTACATGTGCTCTTGTACTCGTTAGTTTGATCAATTATATGCTACTGTTATCTAGTCCACTGGTTTCTTCATAACTTCTTTGACATGGCGAGGCCATTTAAACAGGTTTTTGGCTATGTGTTACCCCAGAATCACACCACTTACATCATTAAGGTAAAAAATTGTTACAAGTGGGATTCGCCATATCAATTAATGAAGAAATTGACAAATTAATTTACTAATGGCTATGATTGATTACATTGAAGAGTGTAAGGGCACCTTGATGAAATTAGAATTCCAGAGACACAAACAATTTTAAGTCTAGAATTCAAAGAGGTGAAATGAATTTTTTTTCTTTTTCTTTTTGGCAACCGGTGGGGAAATGAATTTAACATTTAATCTACTAGGTCCAATATCCTGAAAAGTAATAACAATCTCAAAAGTCCAACTCAAGCACCAACCAGAGTTACGGGGATCGCTCCTCTCCCCTGCGACCCGAGTTCCGGATCGATCGATCCCGATCGTGGTGCATTGGCGAACTGGATCGCTGTATTCGGTGATCTGATATTGAAGCTATGTTTACCCAAAATATCTTCTGGTGTTATTGAAGAACATTGATTTCTTCCCTTGTGATTAGATTGCGTTCGTCCCCAATTGAATCAACCTAGAAGTTTGATGACTCCCGATTCCCAGATCAGTCTTCTAACTTTCTCACGTCTGTTTTTGTATTTTACTTTTTAATTCAAATTTAAAGGCACCATTATCTTCCTCTCTTTCATATTTTGGTCATTAAATTCTTTCTAATTATTGTTATCTGTCATACACAAATTCATTTAATTGGTTCTTTCAGTAAAAACTTTATTTAATTGGTCAATGAATTAATAATTTACTAAACGCAATTTAAGAATGTCATTATAAAAGTAGAGTGAATAAAATTAACCTATCCCGACCGTACTGCGTATCGAAGCCGCGTGCTCGTACCACTATGACTCGCGATCCGGACAACACTAGCACCAACCGCCCAGGCTGTTTAATCCTAGCAGTCATGTCTAACAACATGCAATTGCTGTCCTCTGCAAAGCATCAGTTGCTGCCGCCATCAAGCACAACACCACCAAAAGGAAAGCCACCAGCACAACTGATCAAACCAAGGAAAAAAAAAAATTACTTATCGAAAATATGAGTCTTTGAGCAATCGCCACCAAATGTAGCTACAAGAATACACATAAAAAAACCTTAGAAGAGATACTGTTACCATCTATAAGCAATCTAATTTTTAGCATCATGTTGTCTCTGAGCCCCAACAGTACTCACAATCGTTGATCGGCAAAACCTATAATAAGCGGTCGATGGTTGAAGAAGTCACCACTGGCTTCAAATGTCGTACAAGACACTGATGTGAAATCATGTGATCATTTGTGGGTGGGTACTGTGAACAAAATCTTAAAAATTAAAGATGAGTTATCAACACACGATCCCGTTCCCCTGGTCAGCAGCTGACCATGGATGATTTGATCAATGACCGTCCGATTGAGATCGGACGGTTGACAGTTAAGTGATGAAATCTGAGAGGAGAGCTATCAACCGTCCGATCTCAATCGGACGATCATTGACCAAATCATCCCTGATCAGCTGCTGACCATGGGAACGGGACTGTATCAACACATGTGGAAGATGGGTCAGCGCTAGTGGCATCGGTCCTCACCATTTCTCTTTTACTGTCCATTGATCAGAGATTTCAGAAAAGTACCAAGGGAATGAATCCTTGCTCTACCCACTTGGGAACTAAACTGGTAAACCTAATTAGCCCTGCACAATGTACGATACTCCCAAGAAAGTGGCAAAATGTCAAAATGTGACTTTGAATACGAAATTTATTTGACATTGCAGAGTTAAATTGTTTAATTCGACTACATCCAACATCAATAAATAACTAACTGCAGAAACTATAAAACTGCATCTTACTTCAAACACTATCCAAAGCGATCCAAAAATTCAAAAACAGATTATTAAAAATGAACAAATTCTCGGTGTTTTACCAATACATATATGTTCATGTCAGTCTCTCATTTACTAATTTCGACAAAATAAATCCATACGTACATAAAAAAAAAAAGGAGAAATGTAAATACATGCGTACATACTTGGTTTGAATCGGCTTAGAGTCGTTTTTGTTTTTTGTTTTTTTTTTTGTTTGAGAAATAGCTTAGTGTCGTTTAAGCATCAAAACCCAAATATGCTGGTGCTTAGACGCACTCACTAATCCCCCCAAAAAATAAACACATGCTTAGAAAAATCCATTTCAAGCCTGTCCAATCAAAGTCCTAATAATTTTCTATTTTTTTCTATTTTATATAGATATGTTCAATGGACGATCCCAAATTCCCGATACCTGCAGTCACAAAAAAAAAAAAAAAAAACTCCCGATACCTGCAATTTTGATTCACACTTCTAAATTCTAGTACACCATCCCAACTCCATAGGACCACCGCTAGAACAACAAAAGGGGTCGCTGACCCATTTCTTTATATATCAAAGCTAAAAGTTCAGGTAAACAGCAAAAGGTTAACTGAGTGAATATCATGGTAATTGAAAGGAATTGCACCCCACTATATCAAACCCCACAAAGCGTACCACTCAAGTAAGATGAGAATCTCCGCCCAAGTCTCCGACCTAGTTCGACCAAGTTGCTTCTTCATCGCATCTCCTGGCAACTTTATCATGTAAGCTAGAAAAGGTACTGTGCTTGGGTGTTCATGAGAATTTTAAATTGTACGAAAGGGATGAGCCCATCTTATTTCCTTGGATGGGAGCAATCCAATCTGTGCTTTGGATCCTCTTCTGTTTGGAGATATCCTACAAAAGATCTGGATTCTTGTCCATGTGTTACAATTTAACCACTTCTTTGGACTACCTAATATCACACCAACACCTTTAAACTATGGTCTGGAATCTTTACTATTGTTGTGCCCTTTTTGTCCTCTCACCTTTATTGGTTGAGCAAAATTTATACCCATCTTGTGGTATTTCAAAAGAGCTTCTGTCTCCTTTTTGGTGATACCCTGTTTGGAGCTTCTGTCTCTTTTAGCTTCTCTTCTATGGCAGCTCAGGCCACCATGAATGATGAGGTTCCATATGAGGATGAAGGAATTATTGAGGACATGTCGATCAACTTTGAGAATAGTGCTGACTTGCTTGACCTCGAACATGGCATTGATTTAGTAGGTACACTTATTGCTGATGAAGAACCTGGCCTGGGAGGAATCAAAGCTGCTCTCATGGGCATCTGGAAAACTCTTGGCCAAATCCGTATAATTAGGGTCAAGGAAACACTTACAGCCTTACGGTGGGTTCTGAAAAGTTGCCGAATCGGCTCCTAGAGAGCCCATGGAATGTAAAAGGTTATTGCTTTATGTACTTACATGAGCATTTGCCTAGCATGATTAGCTATAATGAGTCACGTGATGTGGTCAAAATGAACACACAATTTAACCCTGTAAAATGTCATCGTTAGTATAGAATAAGTAGAGATCATTCTAGCCGGGGATTGAGGGTACACCTGTAATTGTGAAACAAATAAAGAAATTATTATTTATAAAAATAAAATAAAGAATAGAAATATGTACAAGTGAACACAAATAAGGAGGGTTTATGATTATAGAATCGGAATTAAAATAAAATAAAAGAAAGAAATTGTAAAAACACATTTACAAGGGTGGAACGCAAGGAACAAAGATCAAAACCATATCCATATGCAAGAAATAGAGTCACAATTCCTATAGTTGATTATCTATGTCATGAAAAAGAAGTTGACCATGTGAAACGTTAGTAAGCAAACGATTTCCCTTTTTTTACTTTCCTTGAATAATTAATCTAAGTGAAAGCACCTAAATTAATTCTATTGAATATGCAATCATAGTCTAGAAAGCTAGCTAATCAAGAACACATTCAATGCTTGAAGAACAAAGAAAAGATGTCAACCAAAGTGCACAACCTAGTATGAAAAAGTTCATCTATTTGCAATCCTCCTTAATTGATTTCAACTTTTGTCCAAAGCCTTTACTACTTATGAAATAGGTTTACAAAACTATTAGGTGAATTGTCTATCTAAATCTAGCTCCAATTACATGCATATATCCCAAGTTGGCCACCAAAGAACACATACATATAAAAGTTTTCTATAATTCAAAATCAATCAAGCAATTTCACATAAGCAACATAGAAATCAACATAAAGAAATTACAACTTTATTTCAAAACATAGAGACGGGCTTTAAACTTTGCTCTTAACGTTATTTGTTAACTATAATTCATAGTTCTACAAATCCAAACAAAGAAAACCAAAAGAAGTTACAAGGAAAAATATTGAATTACACCGTGAAGGGAGTGGATGATGAATAACTTGAGACGTTGATCTTGAATCTTGAAAGCAAGGCATCACTATCACGACACAAAGTGGAATGATGGAGGCTAGGATTGCTCACAGCTTCTTCTTCTTCTCCTCTTTGATTGAAAATGCATAACTAAGAACTAGAGACTGAAAAAGAAATGAAACTAAGAACTAGAGAATGGAGAGGAGATGGTGAGACAAAGAAGATGAAATAGATGAAGGAATTGTTTCTTGTCCTAATGAGGAGAGGTGTATTTATAGGCTAAAAATGATAAATGGAGGGTGAAGATGAAAAGAAATGAAGGGCTAGATTTGATAGACAAATGTGTAGACATCAATTGTTGACTTAGCCTACCAAAAATGACTTAGAAATAGTCAAAAGGTTTTCCCACATGTGATAAATGGGAGATAAGTTTTATCTCCACAGAATATTCCGATTTTGACTGTGACTTCTTCATAACAAATGTTCATCCATGAATGTAGATCATCCTGGTAAAATTTTAGAGCTTTTGATGTAGTAGTTTGGCCGAAATGCTTCTTGAATACGTTCAGGTCCGATTTACAGTTTTCGTCTTTTAGCAGAAATTTGGACTGATCTTTTGAAGATCTTCCACTTCTATCTGGCTCTTGTAATCTTCATAAGAAATGTTCATTAGGATGTCTAGAATGGATCTGGAAATTTTCAGCTCATTTGAAGTTCAATTGGTCAGGCGAACGGTCCTCCTTACTTGTCTCGGTCTTTCCTAGCCGGAGTAGGAAAATGTGTAAAATTGATCTTTTAGTGCATTTCTATTTTTCTCCATTATTTCTAGGTAATTATGGAAGTAATGCTCATTTCATCTTCATCTACTCCAATGTATCTAAAAATAGAAATTGAGTTAAAAATCGATTCGGTTAAAGAAATAACTAAGCAAAATATGAGGAATTAACTACTAAAATATTACATTAAAATGTTCCTATCACCACGCTCATACTACCACCAGCAATACCAGCTCCCGCCATAAGAGTCACCTACGGGAACACAGCCAAGCAGGCTACCGCCTAGGCCCCGGCTTAACCCCAGATCACCATTTGCCACCACGCGCCGCGCCAACACAGCATCAGAAGTTCCAGAAGCTGGGAACTGAAGCATATTAGTCCCACATCGAAAACATGGAGAAGATCAGCTCTCTCCTCACCTATAAAAGGTTCTCTCCTCTCTCCTCATTAATCACGCATCTATTACTTGCCTACTGTTACCATGTCAACGTAGATACATTGACTAACTTAGGCATCAGAGAAGAGAAGACCGCCTGACGCGGTCTCCCTCTGCACCCCCTTTGTATTTCACTTGACAGGTAGCGGAAGCACTGAGAATATCAAGTAGCGGTCCACCCATCGGATCTGTGTTGATCATAGTTTAGCTACCGCTAAACTTTGAACATTAACATTTGGCGCCGTCTGTGGGAATCTTTTGAACAAAAGGTCACCCCACCACCACCATGGCTAACTGTAGCGGGGGAAACGCCAAGGAGTAAGCGGCCCAGTCCGCCAACCTCCACCCCGCCAACCCCGCGGCTAGCGTTGACCCAGTGGTCAACATTAACCGAGCACTATTCAACACTTCAACCAACCTAGCATGAGTCCTTAGGGCTCATCCCAGGTCCAGCAAACCCAAACTGCAGCGAAGGCCCAGCCGGGCAGCAGTCGCCCACCGGTCCAAGACCTTGCCGCTAAGTACAAGCTGGCATTGACGGACCTCCACAAAGCAAACAGGAAGCACGAGCAAGAGCGCCGGGAGAAAGTGGAAGCCCAAAAACAAGTGGCCACGCTAATGTCGAGGTTCGACGAATTGAAAAAGGCGCTGGAGGCAAACACTAATACAGCACAGAGTGAATAGTCACGAAGCACTAGACGCAGTCGACCCAACACCGGTGGAATTGTACATGTACCAATCATATAGATGCAAGTACCGCTGAACCCCCCAGAATTAATGGGCCCACCTCCTCCGCCCCGCCTAATGATGGAGCATGTAGCGGAATCACAACCAAATACCAACCGCTCGGCAGCCAGAGCTAGGACTGAAGGTAACCCACCTGCAGCCAAGCAAGGGCTAATCCGGCGGAACCTCCAAGCGGGGCCAGCTGGCGATGCCACTGCCCTAATACTGGAAAGGATGCAGCAGTTGGAGCAGAGGCGAGCCCTAGCGGAGGCAGGCACCCCAGCGCTAATACCAAATCCGCTTTTCACATCCAGACGAGGGCCATTCACCGCCAGGATCCTGCAGGCCGTCAGACCAGCACACGCAAAGACACCAAAGATGTTATATTATAGTAGCACGTCTGACCCTTCGTCCACATGGACACTTTCAAAAAGGTCATCAACAACAAGGGATTTGATGACGCCATCCTCTGCCACTTGTTCAGTGAAACATTGGATAGTGAGGCAATGAGCTGGTTCTTTGAATGCCCGCCAGGATCCATCGACTCATCTCAAGGACTGTCAAATGCTTTCCTTGCTCGGTTCATCCTATTGGCCGCCGAACATCACAACACAACTCAGCTGTTCAACCTTAAGCAGGGGATAGACGAAACATTAAAGGCGTTTGTCACTAGATGGCAGGCGGCAACGTCTCAGTGCCGCGATATTGATAAGACAATGGCACTGGCAGCCTTGAAGCAGGGACTCCTCAAGGGGCCATTCCTCTATCACCTCAATTACAATCATCCAAATGCCACTTATGACCATATCATGAGCGAGGCTGTCGTCCATGCATAGGCAGAATTCATCACGTATGAAGTGAGCCCACCACCAACGCCTGTAAAGTCAGCCCAGCCCTCCGCCAACCATCGGGAAACCGCTAGTAAGACCACCGCTACACTACCAATTGACAAGAAGAGAGAGTGGCAACAAGGTAACTACCAGAGCAAGCGGTGGGAAAGTACCCAAGGTAAACCCTAAACCCTAAACCCTAAACCCCCAAGAAAGTACCCAAGGGTGGGAAAGCCCAAAAACACTGGCAAATGGTGTAAATACCACGAGGACAGCGAACACAATACCAAGAACTGCTACGCTCTCAAAACAACCATCAAAATTTTATACCGAGATGGTAAGATGGAGCAATTCAAAGTGGGCCAACCGCCACCCGTGGTTGCCAACATTGAACCAATGGGCCGCATCAACACCATCGACGGTGGTGCCCCAATCACCAACATGTCTCATAGGGCAAAGAAGCGTTATGCTCGTGCTAACCACCCCAATAAAATTTGCAACATCGGCTATGAGAGGTCCGTTAAACTTCCAAAGGCTAGTTGGGAACCCATTACCTTCTTGGAGGAAGAGGAGCGCGGAGTACATTTGCCCCACGACGATCCATTCTTAATCGACTCCATACTCGGCAAATGGTCAGTAGGAAGAGTCCTTGTTGACAGCGGTTTCTCTATAAATGTCATCTTCAATGGTTGTTACAGCAAACTCCTACAGAATAGGAAATTACTACAGGATCATGAGCCATTACTTAGTTTCTCTAGTGACGTTACACAACCATTGGGTTCTGACTACATGCGACTAGTTATTGGCACTAGCCCACGTACGACATAAATCGACACGGAGTTCATCATTGTAGACTACTTCAGCTCATATAATGCCATTATTGGTCGACCGACGCTCAACAAGCTCAAGTGCATCATAGCCGGATAGATGCTTCTCATGAAGTTCCCTACACCCAACGGGACATGCTGTGTCAAGGGAAGTCAATAACTAGCACGGGAATGTTATTCCACAACCGTGGCACGCTCGGCGAGCCGCCATGAGATCTTAACGGTGGGAAACCATGCACCAGCACCAAATATCTTTGAGGACCCTAAGGAGGACGAGAAGAAATATGTCAAAAAAGAGCCTGTCAACCCAGAAACTTCCTTAAGGGTCATCAGCATCTCAGGTGAACACCCTGAGCGGACAGTCCGCATCGATGCTCAGCTTGACCAAGTAGTAGCGGATGAGCTCACCCAATTTCTACTTGACAACGTAGCCGTCTTTGCATGGTCCTATGTTGACATACCAGGCATCTCCCCTGAGATCATAACGCACAAGTTAAGCATCAAACCATCCTCCTACCTTATCAAGCAGCGACGAAGGGCCTTTGATGAGGAAAGGTATCGTGCAATAGGAGAAGAGGTTGCCAAACTCCAGAACATTGGATTCATCCGCCAAGTCAATTACCCTCAGTGGATATCCAACTTGGTCATAGTCAAAAAGCCTAGCGGAAAGTGGAGGATGTGTGTCAACTTTAAGGGCCTCAATAAGGCCTGCCCCAAGGACAGTTTCCCGCTACCTCGCATAGACCAACTGGTCGATGCAACCGCTGGACACGAGATGCTCAGCATGATGGACGCATTCTTTGGCTACAACCAGATTAAGATGCACCCCGGCGATCAGGAGTGCAACTCCTTCAGCACCGACAAGGGACTATATTGCTACAATGTCATGCCTTTCAGTTTGAAGAACGCCAGGGCAACCTACCAGCTGTTGATGAATGCCATGTTCGCTGAACATTTGGGAAGAATCATCGAGGTCTATGTGGACGACATGTTGGTAAAAAGCATCAAGGCTAGCGGACACGTGGCAAACCTCAGAATCATATTCACCATTCTCTTGGCTTATGGCATGGGCCTCAACCCAGAAAAATGTTTCTTTGGCGTCACCGCTAGCAAATTTCTTGGTTACATAGTCAGTGAACGGGGCATAGAAGCCAATCCTGACAAGGTGCAGGCCATCCTCAACATGAAGGCTCCAGAGTGGAAGAAGCACGTTCAAAGCCTCCAGGGCAAACTAACTGCCTTTTCTCAGTTTATCTCTAGACTTACTGATAGTTGTCTCTCATTCTTCAAAATTATGAAGACAACCCACAAGAAGGTCATCGACTAGAACCCAGACTATGAGGCAGCATTCAAAAGCTTGAAAGAATACTTGGCAGCGGTCCCACTCCTTTATATTCCTGTGCAAGGGGAGACATTGCATATATACCTAGCAGTATCACAGTCAGCGGTAAGCTGTGCCATTGTCCGGTGGGACAGTCACGAGGAGTTCCCCGTATTCTATGCTGGCAGAGGCATGAACTGGACCGAAACAAGATATCCCCCACTGGAGCAGCTCGCTTTCACACTAATCGTCGCCGCCAGATGCCTCCGCCAATACTTTCAGGCCCACAGAATTCATGTCCTAACAAATCAACCGCTAAGACCGGTAATGCAGAACCCTGAACACTCAGGGCGCCTCAACAAGTGGGCCACCGAGCTCAGCGAGTTTGACATTGACTACAAGCCTAGGACCGCCATGAAAGGCCAGGCAGTGGCGGACTTCATTGCTGAGCTCACGAAGCGTCAGCTTGAAACTGGCACCGAGGCTGAACCCGACACAGAAATAATAACTGCTGACTACCCAGCGCCCAACACTCATACTGGAACCTACACGTTGACGGCTCTGCTTGCGCAAAGGGCAGCGGCGCCGGCGTCATCTTGGCGGGGCCGGGGGGACTGAACGTGGAATACGCATTGAAGTTCAATTTCAAAGCCTCTAACAACACGACAGAGTACGAAGCACTCATTGCTGGCTTACTCCTCGCCATCGATTCGGGGGCTGACAATGTCAACATGTTCAGCGACTCCCAGCTAGTCGTTAACGAAGTCAACGATAGTTTCCTAGCCAAAGATCAACAGCTAGCGGCATACTTACGATACGTCAAGACGCTTCTCAAAAAATTCAAATTCCACACCATTACACAGATCCCCAGGGAAAAGAACGCCATGGCTGATTCACTGGCTAGATTGGCAACCGCTCAACCACACCAAAGTCCCGCGGACACAAGGGTGGAGAGCCTTGACAGACCAAGCATCACAAAAACCCTAGCGAAGATTTTTAACATTGAAGTCAACCCCAGTTGGATGGACGAAATCATCGAGTATAAATGCAATGGGACACTGCCAGCAGATAAAGTCGAAGCACGACAAGTCCAGCAGAGAGCAACCCGCTACAACATCCAGAATGGCAAACTTCACCTCCACCTTTCACTCACCCCAACCTCCGGTGTCTAACCCCAGAGGAAGGAAAGGTGGTACTTGCAATGATACACAGCAGGGAATGTGGAAACCACTCGGGCGCCAGATCCCTGGCCAATCGCACAATGCGACAGGGCTACTTTTGGCCTACGCTCGGTGATGATGCCAGAAAGATATCGAAGTCCTGCCATAAATGTAAACAATATGCTGACCTCCCACCTACTGCGGCGGAACCCCTTTCAATCATCATTGGCCCATGGATTCACTCAACTTGGGGCCTGGATTTAATAGGAAAGTTCCCAACTGGAAAAGGATAGTTCAAGTACATCATCGTCGCCATCGACTAAAATAGCAAGTGGATAAAGGCGGAACTGCTGATAGCAATAACTACCGTCAAGGTAACTCACTTCCTCTGGAAGAATATCTACTGCCGCTATGGCATCCCCCATACAATCATCACAGACTTGGGCACCCGGATGAGTTTTGCATCTGTCGATCACCCCTAAACCAATGGCTAGGTCGAGGTAGCAAACAAGATAATCAAAAAGCTGCTAAAAAAGAAACTCACGACGCCAAAGGTTTATGGGCGGAGAAGCTGCCTGAAGTCCTGTGGGTCATCAGGACTATCCCAACTTCCGCCACTGGTGAAACACCATTCTGCATGATGTTCGGAACAGAAGCCGTCCTACTTATTGAGGTCACTCAACCCACCGCTAGAGTTGAAGGCTACTGCCCTGAGACCAACGGCGAAGGCGTCAGCATGGACAAGGACCTCCTAGAGGAGAAACGACACAAGGCCCATTTGCACAATTTGTAAACCAAACAGCGGGTATCGCGTTTCTACAACGCTAGGCTCAAGGCCCTGAACCTCCAACTAGGGGGACTGGGTAATGAAGGAGGTCATCCCACCGCCAACGGTACTCCGCCCAACTTGGGAAGGTCCATACAAAATTATGGAAGTCGTTAGCCCCGCCACCTTTTACTGAATCGACAAAGATGCCGTCACAACGACCCACCCTTAGAATATCGAACACCTTCGATATTACTACAAATAGTCATGCCGCTACCCAAGAGCATCTTGACTTAGCTAAATTTTTGTTCAATATTTAGCTAAGGGAAGCTACCTAACAGGTACAACCCCACTTTTGTAAACGTTGATCCGTCAGCTACTAACAAAACGAGGAATTATTCAAACCATTGTTGCCAAGGCCTATGCACAAGATTTAACTGACAACACCATCAACATTCGGCGAACCACGTCTACTACCTCGTGCACTTGGAACAATTTTAATTCCTTTAATATTTCGATTGACTAACAAAAACACAGGTCAAGGCTCTAATGGTATGGAGGCATGCAACCAACACAATCAACGACGACTACCACAGAAAAAATCTCGAAATCAAGTAACCAGTTGATTATATTAGGGATCGGGATTCCCCGCCCAAAGATGTTTCCAAAATTACAAAACAGTCTTAGCGGCACCAAAAAAAAAAAAAAGAGGTCTCAACGGCACTACAAAGCAATGACCAGTCTTCATGGGTTCTGGAGAGCTGCAGCGCCATTCTCGCCTACTGGCAGCGGTTATTGTTCGGACATGCGCTTGTCTGATCGGCCCCACGAGCGGTCGGACTAGGAGTCACGACGGTACCATCTGGTCGAGTATGTGGAGCGAGAAAGCTGGCACGCGAAACCTCTTCATGGGTTCGGCAGAGTCCCGCTGAAGGATCTCAATCTTCTTAACCTTAGCCGCCAGTTGGTCCTTCAGCAGAGTTATGTCCTGCTCCAGCTTGGAGATGTTTCCATTTCGCTCGAGGTCACGCTCAATGGCGACAGACAGCTTGCCACGGGCATCCGAAAGATCACACTCGGCCTTGGTCAGGTGCAGCTCAGCCTCCGCCAACTCCCCCTAGAGACCGCCAATCTCTTCCCTCAGCTGTCGCTCAGTAAGGGGTTGACTCGACGCCACCAGAAAGAACTGATGCAACCCAACAGACAAGTGCCCAAAAGCAAGGCTGAAGGGGGATTGATCAAGGGTGGTTGAGCGAACAATCTCCTCTAGGCCGCCAAACCCCAGCCTCACACATAGGTGACATAAAAACTCTCGCTCAGAGCCCGTCAAAACTCGGCATAAGCGGCGAATGAATCCAGGTTACTCGTTCGAGCCTCCCTGCCAGCAGCGACTGTCGTCTCTGACGGAGCATGCTTCGACTTTTTCTGTTGACGGGCCCCTATGGTCTCCGACTCATCTGCCTCTTACTCCTCGTCATGCTGATGCTGCTTCCTCTACAACACTTGCGTAGCACTAGCGGCGACAGGCCTTGATGCCACTTGTGGCTCCAACCCCGTAATTATAACCGGTGCCTTCGTGGCCATCGGTTTCTCCTTTTGGGACCCACGCTGGGTGACGGCCACTCTTTCCTTCGTCTGCATAGTGGATGCAGGACCCCCCCTCCCACCAGCAACGCCGCGACTGACCACAGCCCTAGCCTGAACGGCTGGCAAACTGTCGGCAACAAGATGGGAGTGATGAGGCATTGGCAACACCACATGCACCTCGGACTGGCTCAGTGCCAGTGTCTCTGGGTCGACCGTAGTCTTCTGGACCACTAGCCCATGAGCGTACATGCTCTCCAAGAAATTGTTCATCTCTGCATGGTCCATTGCCCTGGAAAAGGAGTCTTGGCTCCTCCTATTTCCCGGCGGAGATTCTACATAAAAAATAACAAGTTAGCCCGCCGCAAACTGGACTAGAACACAAATCACTGAAAGTTACCTACCAAGGGTGCGAGTCAACTCTTGGGCGACCAACAATTCCCAACCAGTGAGAAGCCTAAGGTCAAGTAGGTTGCGGTTTTGCCAACACCCTCTAATCCTCGCCACGCGGCACTCCTCCTCGTGAGTCAGGTTGTAACGCAAGCCCGCTACAAAAAAAAAGTGAAGCGATTAGAATTATAAGAGTCGACAAGCAAAGCCAAAATCTGGAGTGGCGGAGGTCGACGACAACCTTTGATGGTTTGAAACTCTGACTTAATCCGAAAGGTCGGCGGCCCCACATTAGGCCCGGTTTGGTATTCCCAGCCTTCGGTGGCAACTCAAATTCACTTGATCGTTACAACCTCGGCGCCTCACGTACACCAACTCAAAGAAATGTAGCACCTTCGCCACGGTTGGACCCTCGCAACCGGACAAGCGCCATAGCGAGTTCAGCTAGGCCTCATCGAAAAGCCCGCGGATCAAGTGGGCCGACGGAGGCCCGCCGGCCCAGAGGGCCAAAAGCCCGGCCCTGCCAGTCAAAAAGCCCGCCTCGGTGGGCCGATGGAGGCCCGCTAAAACGCCCGGAAAAACCCGGCCCGGCCCATAGGCCCGGCACGTAAAAGCCCGAAAACTATTTTATATATATTATATATATATATATGTATATGTGTTTGTGTGTGTGTTTATATATATATATATTAATATATATGTGTATATGTGTATGTTTATATATATATACATACATATATATATAATAGATATGTGTGTGCGCTTATAAATATATATATATATATATATATAGATATAGATGTGTGTATGTGTGTGTTTATATATATATATATATGTGTGTGTGTGTGTGTGTGGAAATTCTCATATTTTTATAGAAAATATGTGCATATATATTCTAAAAAACAAGTGACAACGGTTGATTAATTAGATCGGATTTGAAAATATGATGAAATTAGCTAATTTTTTTACCACACTCATAATTTGTTGTAATAATCACATCCAACGGTCGGTTTTTTCATTTTATTTGAATTTATAGAGGTTGCTCTTTGGAGTGTATGACATATAAATATAGGTTTATAATAGTAACTAAGTTTGACCTAGTTGATCGAATTCGAAACGAGAACTAAATTGGCTGGATTTTTTACAGCCACTATAAAACATTATAATCTCTCCATCGAACGGTTGGTTTCTCCAAATTCATCTTCCACTTTATGGTTGCTTTAGAATGGACATCAATAATTTAAATGTAATGTACAAGTCATATAACTTTAGGTGACAAATTGATATATGCCAACGTCTTTGTAATAAAATTGAAATTTTTATCTTATGTACACGTACATCCATCGATATGATATTTACATACATGATGTGAAAAAATAAGCATGTTTTGCGGTTATCAAGCCATCGGTCAATCAAGAAAACATACAAGCGACTACGGTTGACCAATCCGATCGGGTTTGAAACTATGGTGAAATTGACTAAATTTTTAACCACACTCATAATTTATTGTAATAATCACATCCAACGGTCAGTTTTCCCATTTTCTTTGAATTGATAGAGGTTGCTCTTTGGAGTGTGTGATATATAAATATAGGTTTATAAGAGTAACTAGGTTTGACCTAGTTGATCGAATTCGAAACAAGAACCAAATTGGCTTTATTTTTTACAACCACCATAAAATATTACAATCTCTCTATCAAACGGTTGGTTTTTCCAAATTCATGTTCCACTTCATGGTTGTTTTAGAATGAACCTCAACAATTTAAATGTAATGTATAAGTCATACAACTTTAAGAGACAAATTGGTATATGTCAATGTATTTGTAATTAAAATTGAAATTTTTATCTTATGTCTATGCACATCTATCGATGAAATATTTACAAACGTGATGTAAAAAAATAAGCAAGTTTTGCTGTCATCACGCCACTGGTCAATCAAGAAAGCATATAAGCGACTACGGTTGACCAATCCAATCGGGTTTGAAACTATGGTGAAATTAACTAAATTTTTAACCACACTCATAATTTATTGTAATAATCACATCCAACGGTCGGTTTTCCCATTTTCTTTGAATTGATAGAGGTTGCTCTTTGGAGTGTGTGATATATAAATATAGTTTATAAGAGTAACTAGGTTTGACCTAGTTGATCGAATTAGAAACGAAAACCAAATTAGCTGGATATTTTACAACCACCATAAAATATTACAGTCTCTCCATCAAACGGTTGGTTTTTTCAAATTCATTTTCCACTTCATGTTTGCTTTAGAATGAACCTCAACAATTTAAATGCAATGTACAAGTCATACAACTTTAAGAGGCAAATTGGTATTGGTCAATGTATTGGTAATTAAAATTGAAATTTTTATCTTATGTCCACTCACATCCATCGATGAAATATTTACAAACGTGATGTAAATAAATAAGCAATTTTTGCGGTTATCACGCCATCAGTCAACCAAGAAAATATGCAAGTGACTACGGTTGACTAATCCGATCAAGTTCGAAACTACGGTAAAATTGACTAAATTTTTAACCACACGTATAATTTATTGTAATAATCACATCCAACTGTCGGTTTTCTCATTTTCTTTGAATTGTTATATGTTGCTTTTTGGAGTGTATGATGTATGAATATAAATTTATAAAAAATTAGTTTCTTTTAAAAATTTAATTATCAATAAATAAGTATCTATATATAAATATAGATATTTTCGTACAATATAGATCTGTTATCTTTGGTTGTATTTGATCATTATCCAATGAATTTCCAAAGCTTGATTAAAAAAAAAATATTTGTGTCTTTAAATATTTATTTATAAATAAAGCCCGCAAGGCCCGGCCCGAAAAAACCCGCAAGGCCAAGCCCGGCCAGGCCTGAAAAAGCCTGCAAGGCCCGCTTTATATGGACGGGCTTGGATCCTTTGATTTTTAATAAAGCCCGGCCCGGCCCGGCCCGCCATTATTAAAAAATTTAGCAAGGCCCGGCCCGGCCCAAGCTCGCAATGAATGGGCCGGCCAAGCCCGTTGACGACCCCTAAGTTCAGCACTATTAGCAACAGCCACATGTTGGGACAAATCTGCCCAAAGGCGAGGCCAAACTCGCATACCAAAATCTGGAGATTGGGGAGTAGCGGAAGAGTCACACATTGGCGAAGATGGCCTCATGAACAACAGCGTACGAGAGTATGGTTTGTAAGGGTTCAATCTCTAGTGGTTCCGACAGTGAGGTTCCTGTAGGGGTAGACAGATGCAACGAATCAATAAATATCCTATCCGCCTCGCTGAACGACACGTCAAACTCGGAATCCTCACTGCTCGAGATCTCTACGACGCTAGCCATCACAAACCCTAAAACCCAAACCAGTTAGTTCACATAAGATCTAAGCTACCCCTACGATAATTTTCATCCAGGAACATGAAGAACAGTTACCCAGATTCGACCATCTAGACAAATCCCTAAACCTCATCTCTGTCAAAAACACCAGAAAATACCCCCAAAACGCATGTTGCACCCTCAGAACATACCAGCGAGACACAAAAACCACTCAAATCGAAAACCGAGAAAGTAGTAGAGCAGCAAAAAAAAAAAAAAAATTGAAAAGGCTCAGAATCACTAACCTGCTGGTGTGGGAAATTAGGAGCGTTCGAACTTTACGCTTTCACTTCTGGGGATCCCTTTCACCAAAACACAGATCTCTCGCTCGAGTGGCAGAGGCCACTTCTCGAATGCCAGAGGACAGAGCTTGAGGACGCGAGAAAGTTTGAAGTAGAGATAATGGCGACAACCTCTGGTTTTCCCCCCCTTTTAATGTCAACATCAATCAAATCTAGGCCGTCTGCCAAAAAGTGGTGGTACTCTCCAGCCGCACACTTGTCCCACTATCGCATTTAGTTTTCAGAATAACTGAGGCGTTGCCTCAGAGACTGAGTCGATAATTACTCGCATTAATGACGAAGAGACAGGCATGCTGAGGATTTACAATCCCAAACGCTAGACGGACGCATGACGGCCACGTGGTAGAAGCCATAAAAGGGAGCGAGTATGCCAATCGTCCAGGTTCAATGCCCTACGCCAGAGGTAACTTCTCCCCTTTTATCTTGCAAGCGAGGCTCTACTACGCGCAACACCACTAGCGGAACTTCTCCCTCTTATCTTGCAAACGAGTCTTTGCTACACGCAACACCGCTAGCGGAACTTCTGCCCTCTCATCTGGGAGGCGACAGTCGCCTGCTAAGCAAAACATCGCTAGCTGAATTTCTCTCCTTATCTTGCAAGCGAGTCTCCGCTACACGTAACACCGCTAGCGGAACTTCGCTCCTTATCTTGCAAGCGAGTCTCCGCTATGCGCAACTCCGCTACGCGCAACACCGCTAGCGGAACTTCTCCCTCATATCTTGCAAGCGAGTCTCCGCTACGCGCAACACTGCTAGCTGAACTTCTCCCTTTTTATCTTGCAAGCGAGTCTCCGCTGCAACACCGCTAGCGGAACTTCTCTCCTTATCTTAAAAGCGAGTCTCCACTACGTGCAACACCGCTAGCGGAACTTCTCCCTCTTATCTTGCAAGCGAGACTCCGCTACACATAACACCGCTAGCGGAACTTCTCCCTCTCATCTGGGAGGTTACAGTCGTTGCTAAGCAAAACATCGCTAGCGGAATTTCTCCATCCCCTTGTAAGCGAGATAATCGCCGCTAAGCACAATACCGCGACGCTACCGCCCCTTTACCCTGGCGGAGGGATTCCCGCCACCTCCGATTCTTCAGGCTACGCCTCATACGGACAACCACCGCCACGCGGCATTGCATTAAAATCATGGTCCTCTAGGACAAGTACGGGGACACGTCAATAGTCTTCGACGACCCTAACCAGGCAAGTTGACCCCCGCCACTTGGGTATCATAGTTTGGGCTCGCTACCCAACACACTCTGTGCAACATAGATCCCCTCAACAAACAATACATAGACCAAACGGAGGTCTATCTTAGCCGGGGAATGGTGGACTCCCTGCGGGGCCTAGCAGGGGCCCACCCGAAAGGGTATAAAGTGTTTGCTCAATAAGTCCATGGTTGACAATGCACAGACGCTAATTATGCTTTGCAAGTCTAGCGGGAGTACGCTTCAAACCGCTAGGCAACTCCCTAACCAAGATTGCCTTCCTTGACTAGGGACTTGGGTGACTTGTATTTACATGATCATTTACCTAGCATGATTAGCTATAATAAGCCACGCTGATACTACCGCCAGCAATACCAGCTCTCGCCATAAGAGTCACCTATGGGAACACAACCAAGCAGGCTACCGCCTAGGCCCCGGCTTACCCCCAAATCACCACTGACGCGTTGCCATGTGCCGTGCTAACACAGCATCAGAAGCTCCAGAAGCTAGGAACTGAAGCATATCAGTCCCACATCGAAAACATAGAGGAGATCAGCTATCTCCTTACCTATAAAAGGTTCTCTCCTCTCTCCTCATTAGTCACGTATCTATTACTTGCCTACTGTTATCATGTCAACGTAGATACATTGACTAACTTAGGCATCAGAGAAGAGAAGACCGCCCGACGCGGTCTCCCTCTGACGACCCCTTTGTATTTCACTTGACAGGTAGCGGAAGCACTGAGAATATCAAGTAACGGTCCACCCACCGGACCTGTGTTGATCATAGTTTAGCTAACGCTGAAATTTGAACATTAACACTTTACTGTGAGGCACTGGCCACCATATCATTCCATTGATGATCTTGAATCTCACAGAGCCATATTCAGGATCCAAGCCTATGGTGTGCCACAAGAATTGATTAATGTCAGCAATGGTCGAAAGCTGGGGAATATACTAGGGTCTGTGCTTGAAGTGGAGGATCCCTGGATTGCAGGGAACAGAGGCTACCTGAGAGTGAGAGTTGATTTCGATACTAGGAAACCCCTGGCAACCTTCATCCAATTGCCACGACCAAACCTTCCCATGACTAAGGTGAGAATCCAGTATGAAAATCTAAAGAGCTTCTGCTTCAATTGTGGATGGTTAGGACACATGAATAGCTCGTGTAGGTACCAGATGCATTCACTCCTTGTTAAGATGGGGGTTGTCTATGATCTCTCACTGGTAGCAGAACCTCCAATGAAGACGGTTTTCACGCAAACCAATTATCCATTGGAATACCCATATATTCCGGTGACCGGAATTTTCCAGCGGGGAAGCAAGAAAGGAGGAGGGAAACAAATTTCAAATTCTTGGGATATGATCTGGGGTGATGGTGACTCTACTTCTAGGTCTACAGCAGAGGTGTGTGAAAAGGACGCCTCTTCCTTTCCTATTACATCTGACGCTGCCAGGTCTTCATCAACTCTGATACATAAACCAAGATACTCTAATCAAGGGCCTAGTTTATGGAACCCTGATGCCCATGGTTCGATGTATCGTAATGGTAGTGTGACCCGTGCTTTTAGGGGTTTGAACATCAATGCTGGTAGTTGGGCCGATCCAAAGTGTATCCCTCTTTCGGCCTTCAAAGATAAAGGAGAATTCTTCAAGGATAACTTTTAGTTTCCCATACCTATATGTTCTGATGTTGGAGATGGGCCTAGCTAGACATAGCCCAATGATGTTACTTTGGTGGAGTTGCCGAAAGATTCTACTTTGAAGGAGAACCCCACAATTATTATACCATCGAAAAGGAAAAGACAGGCAGGTTCAAAAACTGATAGGGAGGTGACTGCCAGCTCAAAAAAGACAAAGGTCCCTGTAAGTCCTGGTTTACATCTGTCCTTAGGTGTAGGTCGGTCTAGGGGCAAAGGGAGAGGAAGCAGAGGAGGAAGGGGCAAGGGGAGAACAAAATGGTCACCACCCCCACAAACTGAAGACTCATCCCAAGTGCTCTGGAGCAACCCATTAAACCTATCTTTCCAGATGACCAACAGGACGGAAATGCGGAAGGTATGGAGGATTTCACCCACCTCCAGGGCTGTGGCGGCTGGCCGAATACAGCTGCACCGAGTCCATGAATTGCCTATCTTAGAACTGTTAAGGTTTGGGGAAACCTTTGACAGTACAAACTCTACGGGAAATTACCCAATCCCATGGTCCTAGTTTTATTTTTCTTTCAGAAACACACCAATGTACTAGTTATGTTGACAAGATTCGTGGCCAATTAGGTTACCCAATGAGCTTGCATGTTGAACCGGTCAGCTTAGCAGGTGGCTTATCTCTTTGGTGGAAGTCAGAGTATTTAGTTGACATTGTTGACTATTCAAAGTGGTTTATTGATACTTTGGTTACTTTACCGTGTATGAATGGTCAGATTAGAGTGACGTGGTTGTATGGACCCTCCCTACGCAACGGATAAGGAGAATTTCTGGAAGTTCTGGGAAACAAATGGAAGAGGCACTTATTCCCCTTGGCTGGTAATAAGAGATCTTAATGAAATGGTTTGTCTGTTTGAGATGGAAGGTGGGGCTCCATGGAGCGCAAATTGTCCACAATATCTCAGGAAGTTTATTAATTCTAACTCTCTCCTTGACGTTGGGTTTAATGGCCAAAAGTTCACCTGGGCCAGAAAGGAGGGGAATGCAATTGTTCTTCAAGAACGGTTGGATAGGGGGTTAGTTAATGATCACTAGCTTCTGACTTGGCCAGATACTTATCTTACCCATTTAACCCATAATGGGTCCGATCACAACCCAATTTTGCTGCGCACACACCATTCTACTCGCAGAGGCAGGCCTATCTTTAGGTTTGAGGCGTCATAGGCAGATGACATAGAAACTGAGCCACTTATAAGGAGTTTTTGGACCGAACAATCTGGCACTTCTAGTTTAGACAATTGGAATTCCAATTTAAACAGGTGCAGAGACCGCTTGAAAAATTGGACCCAGAACAAGTTTCCTAAGTGCAACAGGGAAGAGGTTAAACTGTGTCTATTGGAGTTGGAAGATTTACAAACTAATTGTCCACTGACCAGTACCATTTGACAACAAGAATTGTCCTCCACTTTGGCCGATCTCTGGGTCAGAGAGGAGAAGTACTCGCACAGCGTTCGAGAATAAATTGGCTAAAATCTGGGGACTCCAATTCCAGATTTTTCCACCTGACCACTATTCATAGAAGACAACGCAATAGAATACTAAAAATCCAAAATGAGGCTGAGGTTTGGGTAGTGGGTGAAAACTTGATCCGCATGGAATTTGAATCCCAATTCAAAAATCTATTCACCAGTACGGGGCAGCGCCAGTGGGGCAAAGTGTTTAGGGGGTAATCTCATAAAGTTCCAGCGGAAATGAATCTTGATCTGACAGCTTGGGTCTCCATCGAGGAAGTGACGGAGGCTACCCATCAACTTGGAACGCTAAAAGCACCTGGGCCTGATGGTTTTCCTGGTTTGTTTTATCACAAATATTGGAGAATTGTCCCAAGGAATTGTTTGGGCAACAGCGACAAATTTAAAAAATGGACAGGTTAAGCTGCAGAAGATTAATAGGACTCATATTGTCCTAATCCATAAGGTTCCTAACCCGGAACAAGCTTCACAATTTAGACCTATCAACCTGTGCAACAATTCTTACAAGATCCTCTCAAAGCTTCTGGAAAACAGACTGAAGGTGACTTTGCCAACTCTGATTTCCCCTAATCAGAATGCTTTCGTCCCCGAGAGGCTTATTCAAGATAATATACTTCTCGCTCATGAGTCGTATCACTATCTCAAGCTTAAAAGGGAAGGTGGGAATAATGAAATGGTTTTAAAATTGGATATGAACAAGGCTTATGATAGGGTGGAATGGGACGTTTTGGAAGCTGCCCTATACCGGTTTGGTTTTGATAGTTCTTGGATCAACCTTATAATGGCTTGTGTTACAATGGTCTCCTTTTCTATTGTGCTTAATGGTAAACCGGGGAAATTCTTCAAACCCACAAGAGGCTTAAGGCAGGGGGACCCCCCTGTCACCCTATCTATTTCTAATTGTTAGTGAGGTGCTCTCCCTAAGATTGACCAGAGCAGTTAGGCAGAATTTCCTAATTCGCATTAGGTGGAGCAGAAGTGGTCCCATCCTTTCTCATTTGTTTTTTGCGGATGATACACTATTCTTCCTAAAAGCTACTCTCTCCAATTGCTGGCAGCTTTTGACCATCTTCCAAGAGTATTGTCTTACTTTTGGGTAGGTAATAAATTGCTAGAAATCTAGTGTTTATTTTTCTAACCAACACCCCGCCTTAGATGGCCCGGCTGATGTGTGCCATGCTTGGATTTGTGGATGTGATAAATCCGGGGGTTTATCTGGGAATGCCTACGGTGTGGGGAAAGTCCAAGTAGGCGGCTTTGAGCTACATTTTGGAAAGGGTGAATAGGAAATTGGAGGGTTGGAAGCAAAACTATTTATCTTTTGCAGGTAGAGAAGTTCTGATGAAATTTGTGGCTCTTGCTATTCTTGCATATCCAATGAGTTGTTTTCTTTTGCCAAAAATTTTTTGCAATGAAATCAACTCTGCCCTAGCAAACTTCTGGTGGGGGAAGACACAAAATGGCAACAAAACTCATTGGAAAAGTTGGGATTATTTGGGGTCCCCAAAAGCTGATGGTGGGATGGGATTCAGGGATTTACACCATTTTAATCTGGCCCTTCTTGCTAACTTGCTAAGCAATGCTGGCGCTTAATTCAAGAACCCCACTCTCTATGGGCACAGGTGTTAAAGGCAAGACATTTTCCTAATTGTATCTTTCTTGAAGCTGAAAAAGGTTACAGAGCTTCCTGGTGTTGGTCTAGCTTATTAGAAGCTAGAGATAAGATATTTAAGAGGAGTTATTGGCAAGTCATCTCTGGCTCAAGCATCAGAATATGGGAGGATCAGTGGGTACCCCCACCACATGAAGGTGTAATTATACCTAATGGCAGGCCCCCCATTGCACCTAATTATCTCCACTCACTTATTAATTGGGAGGCTAATTGTTGGAATCTTGATAGCCTCTCTGACTACTTGCAACCTGTAGTAATGAACAACATTTTGAGCATCCTTATAGTTTTGGAAGGAGGACAAGACAGGTTGGTATGGCCATGGAATAAAAATGGGTGTTACTCGGTTAAGTCAGGGTATCACTAGGTGCACAAGAATTGTTACGCACCATCAATTCCTAACTGCAGCTCCTCCCACCGAATTGATTCTAAGGTCTGGAAGTGCAGATCAAAACACTCCCAAAGATTAAGTTATTCCTATGGAGAGTTTTGAATGGGGCTGCCCTGCCTTTTTTGACCTTCATAAGAGAAGAACTACGAACTCTCCATGGTGTCCTATATGCGGATCTGCAGTGGAAACTTTTGAGCATATATCATTTTTATGTCCTTGGGTGGAGGGTGTATGGTTTGGTTCAATCCTGGGTCTACGAGTGGACAAGTAGAGTATCACAACCATGGATGTATGGATCTTAAAGTTGGCTAGTTCTCAATAGTGTAGAAGTAATAGAGATAGAATACTAACCTAGATGAGTTTCTTGTGCTGGGCAATTTGAAAAGCTGGGTGTATGTATGTGTATCGACATAAACCTCTATCCCCCATCTTGACCATTTCTTGGGCTACCAATTTGGCTACAGAGTTCCAATCTGTTATGACAATTCCTCTACCAGAGATTGTTGACAACCCAATAGCTCTTGACCCACAGTAGGCCCCTCATCCACGGTCCCAATGGAATGCTCCCCCTCCAGGCTACTCTAAAGTCAACTGTGATGCGGCATGGAAGCCTGCTTACACAGCAGGATTGGAGGTTATAATCAGACACTCCAACAGCAAGTTCATTAGCGGTTCTGCCTCCTCCTCCTCTTGCGGATCTGCCGCTGAAGCATAAGCAAATGCTCTCCTCCATGGGGTTTCTTTGGCTGTCTCTATGAACCTGAAGAAGGTGCATGTAGAATCAGATGCAAAAGAAATCATCAACGATCTAAAACGACTGGGTCGGGGGAAAAATTGGAAAACATACCCAATCTTGGAGCAGATAAGAAGAAAGGCCACAAGTTTTGAGGAATGCAATTGGGAATGGATTTCCCGCGAAGCGAATCGAGCTGCTCAAATTGCAGCTTCGCTAGCCAATGTCGATGGGTCTTCAGAGATGGGCTAATCAGCCACCACCTTCCCTTACCTCTGTTCTAAGGAACGACAGCCTCCCCTGCCCCCCATGGCGGAGAGGTGATCGGAGCTGCTGCTTGTCAGCATTTTTGTTAGTAGGCTTTTTCCTGTTTCTATTTCCTAGTCTGGATCTAGTTGGAGAAGTCCTGCTCCTATTTGGTTTGGCCTTTTAAGCTTTGCTGGGCCTTTGGGCTTGTCCCCTAATGAAGTATTTCATTAACCAAAAAAAAAAAAAAGGTTAAAAGTTCAGGTGTTCAGAGCTTAGATTACAGTTCCATAATTACAAGGAACTAAACCACAAGAAGAGGCCCTATGAGTGCCTCGACGCTTGTGTGAGTCTAACCTCAACGATATCTACCATTATCTACTACCTGGGCAAAACGAAAGGAAAACAAAATCATCCATAAAAATAGTGAGATGAGCTCAGTATGTGAACAAAATAAAACAAAACAAAATTGAAATTAATAAAACTTGTGCTTTAAACTTTCCTTTAATAAGTTTCTTTTCTAATTCCTTTAATAAGTTTCTTTTATTTCTAAAAAAATTCGTAGCATAAAGTTAAACAAGTGAGTTAGTGTTGACACAAGTGGGTTGTCTGGCTAAGTGTTCTTCTTGGCTGGACGAGAGGTGAGATGTTAAGGATTCACTACTCCTGCGTATGTTGTCATTGCCATATAGTTGTTGTGTAAGTTTTCTTTTAGTTTCTTTTAATTCTGTAGTTGTCATTTTGTGAAACGCGCCGGCAACAAGTTTGCTCTCTGTTTGGTAAAATTGGCTTTATTGTTAAGTCAATCGATATTTTGTTTAGAGTCGAGGCTTTTTTAGCAGCTTTAGTGAGTCATTATAGAATTTTAGTGGGAAGTCTATGGACCATTTCTGTGCAAGAGATGTTGTCTAAAACTCGTTGTAAGTAATTCATTATTAATGAAGTTATTCTTGATAAAAAAAAAGTTAAACTTTACTTGAACACAAACATCAATACACTTATATCAATAATTCTCATCAAAGCGGTTAATTTTAGGTATCCACTCAAAATCAGAGAATCAGTAAGGTAGACTAGAGCCCCTCAACATCTTCAATTAAAAAAACAGATAAAGCCTAAATTAGAGACCCAACCCAACCTAACAATCCTCCTGAATAAGAGCACACATGAACATTGGACACAGCTTAGCAATTTTTATTTCAATTAATCACTACTATAATGGTCTTCTCTTTCCTATCATATACGAATTCTGTTGCACACCATATTACGATTAGTTTGATTGGTTCAACAATTGGTACAAAACTTAGGTGAAACAGAAAAACAAATTAACATATTCTCACATTTGCTTCTCTATATTCCTGAGAAGGGAGAGTAAAGGAGAGCAGTTTCCACAATCAAATTCCTTATCGTTCAGAAGTGCATTGCTGGAAGCAATTGAAAGAAATAAGAACTAACAACTTGATTTCCAGTACAACATAATATGATATCAAAACCAGATAAAAAAGTATTAAGCTAAAAGACATGTTGACCTTAACCCCCTAAATAACATGCATGCTGGCTGAACAAATGAGTTACTAATTTTTTTTTATCAATACACACCCCCTTAATTATTTTTGTCATTTTCCCAAATTTTTCCTTATTTGCCCTTCCTCTCTCATCCTTATCCTCCTCTCTTCCCACGCCAAATCACCAGCGATGCCTCTACAATTCATGTGTTGTCCAATTGGAAGACCTAAAGACTTCAGTTGGAAGTTCCAATATGAACTTTGCCATAACGTGGCTCAGTTGTGTGCGCTTGGCAAGTTTGAAGTCCTTGAAATTCTGGGGAACTAAGCAACCTTTGGGCTCTTGGGGGAGGAGAAAAGCTGCAACCACAATTACAACTAAAGCTACAAATACACCCAAAGGATATGAGGATCGAGTGACCTTGCTGAAATCAATATCCCTCTCTCTGCCTTCTCTATCTTTATTGCACGTTTGCCATGGAATTGATCATAAGTGGAGGTTGGAGACGATAATAGTTGGAAGGGTGAGATAGAGATAAAAAAATATACAAAAAATTGGGGTGTGTATTGATAAAATAAGTATGTGTATTTAAAATTACTCAACAAATTATTATCTTTAAAATAAAAAACTTAGTCATTTTAATGATTTAATTTCTCTATAAATCTATATATATATATATATATATATATTTTGGTTACAAGGGGCCTAAAAGGCAAAAACAAAGAGCAAAGGGAGCAAATTAACTAGAAGGCATGGACTTTCAGCAGGTCTGTTCCTGGACTTTCTAACTCTAGCAACAGAGTCCATATCATCTAAATAAGCTTGCAAGGCATGAGAAGGAGGATCTTCAAATTCAACAGTTCCATAGTCATGGATAATGCTGTTCCTTGCAAGACAATCAGGAACAACATTGCATTCTCTATAAATGTGTTTCAGAGACACAGATTGAAACTGAGCAAGTAGATTTTTACAGCAAGATATAAGAGAGCCAAGGGGATGCAAGGATATATCACTGCCAATTACTCTATAAATCTTTATTACATGTACATTCATTAATCAAACTAAATAAATCTCTTATCCAATAAAAACAAAACAACCACAAGGGATTGAGTTTCAAAAATTAATTTCTAATCAATAAGAAAATAACATGAACTATTCTGTGGTTTTTTTTAAAAAAAAAAAAATCTCTTTTAGCTGTGTAAAAAAATGAAGATTAATAATTTTTTCTTAATGTTAATTTTTCTCTATTTTCTGTATCTCATGATCTCATGATTAACTATTTAAAAAAATTTTTCATTTTTATTTTTCAAATGTTGGTTTTTTTTTTTTTTTTTTGTGAATATAATGGATAGACTTAGATTTATGTCATAATAGGATATATTTTGTTTTCCCTCACCAATATGCGTTTAAAATGTATATTATATACTTTTATGTCACATAATCTTAATTACAATTTTAATTCTTATTAAATATGTATGAATGCTTTAATGAGTAAGTAGTGAAATTGGAAAATGAAAATAGATAAGGAAAATAATAAAGAATGCAATCTAATATTATTGAATTGGAAAGTCTAGTGAAAATAAAAATTTCAATTTTTGAGTATAATTGTTGTCCTTAATAGTCATTTTATAGTAGGTTATATATGTCATTTAATAATTCATTATAGAGTGAGGTCAAGTGAGCAGATTTGGAGGTTTCAATATAAACATTCTTTTATATTTCAAATCAGATTTTATAGGTAGGTTAATGACTAAAACATATATCTATATATTAGATTAACGAATTAATGTATCACTCCATTGAATTAATGTCAAACAATATATCACTCCATTGAATTAATGTCAAACTTTTTTTTTTTTTTTAGTTTTTTATTGTACTAATATATCACCCCATTGAATTAATGTCAAACAATGAATATGCTTACCCTACTTTAAAACCCTAAGCGTTGCTCCACCGTTTGCGACACCAACAAGCTACGTACATGGCCACTATCCTCCAATCATGCTTCAAGGCAACGTACTTGTTTGGAACTGCAAGGGAACTGTCAACTTTGAGTCACAGAGCCCTCATTGACATTGTTCAAGCCTGCAAACACAGAAAGAACATATCAATGCACTCACACAGAGGCTTGGATTCAAAGATAACATTTGCTATCCATAGGAAAGGGATTCTCAGGGTGTAGCCTTGATCTGGAATGATGATACTCATGCATCGCTACGATCTCGATCTCCAAATCATATCGACGTTGTTATTGGTAAATCGGATGAGAGTCATAAATGGAGATTTATTGGTATTTATGGGGTTGTGGCACAGGATGGAAGACACCAAACGTGGGCACTCATCCAAGCCCTAGCTGCTAAAGCATGCACCTTGCCATGGCTTATGGTTGGTGATTTCAATGAAGTCTTGTCGAACAATGATAAATCTGGAGGCCCCAGAAGAGCAGCAGCACCCATGGCCACGTTTCGAAGAACTACGACCAACTGTGATCTTATTGATATGGGATTGTAGGTAGTCGCTTTACGTGGAGCAATAAGTACACCAAAGAGCGCTTGGATAGGGACTTTCAAACTCCACAATTGCGCTCTCTATTTCCCTACAGTCATGTAATCACACTAAACCCTAGTGAATCTAATCGTTGTCCAATTTTGATCGTTGTGAGTGCAGAAAAACGAAGGTGGTGGAAAATCATAAAGCAGTTTCTGTTTGAAGAATGTTGGCATGAAAACCCTAGATGTGGGGAGCTAATACAACAGTCCTGGTCCAAACCATCTATTGGTAATGTACTACAACAAGCTGCCCTAAAAATTCAAGATACTAGAAATACTTTGATGTAGCGGTACTCATCTGAGTTGAATAATCAAAATGCGGAGATGAGAATCATTCAAGAAAAGCTTAATGATCTCACACGTCAACCATATTCTCCGAAACAATATGAAGAACAAAGGCTGTTACATATTAAACAAAGTCAACTATTGGCTCAGCAAGAGAAGTATTGGCGACAACGATCCTGAGAAATTTGGCTTAAAGATGGGGATAGGAATTCAGCCTTCTTTCATAGGAGGCTACTAACCATAAGAGCAAGAACCTAATCAGAGAGCTTACTGACGAACAAGGGCAGTGGCAAGTAGAAGCAAATGAAATTCAGAGATTCCTACTCTTATATTTTCAGAAGGTGTTCTCCACTGAGAGTACTAACTTAAAGGCGATTGCATAGGCAACACCAACAAAAGTGTCATCTGAGATGAATGAAAGTCTTATGCAGCAGTACTCATATGAAGAGATTAAAACTGCTCTCTTTCAAATGCATCCATCGAAGAGTCCAGGCCAGGACAGTATGTTCCCTTTCTTTTTCCAAAAATATTGGCATGCGGTGGGATTTGATGTGTGTATGGCAGTGCGTAGCTTTGTGGAAACAGGAAACCTACCTCAAGCCACTAACTTCACCTATCTGTGCTTAATACCAAAGATTAAAAACCCTAAAGAAGCTGCTCAATTTCCTCTAATTGCTTTAAGCAATGTCATTTGTAGAATTTGTTCCAAGGTCGTTGCAAATCGACTCAAAGTTTGGCTTCGCCACAACATCTCTCCTCTAAGAAGTGCATATGTACCAGGGAGAATAATCTCTGACAACACATTGGTTGCTAATGAAGCCGCGCACTTCATGCATAAGCTTTGTCAGCAAGTAACTGGTTTCTTTTCCTTAAAGTTAGACATTAGTAAAGCTTATAACCTACTAGAACGTACCTATAAGCTATCCTGACTAAACTATGGTTCCATCCAAATTGGATAACCATGGTCGTGAACAATGTCACTTCAGTTAGCTATTCTTTATTGGTACAAGGAGAGCCAACTCCACATATATTACCTACCAGAGGAATTCGACAAGGTGATCTACTATCACCCTACTTTTTTATTCTTTCTGTAGAAGGTCTGTCAGTCCTCATCACAAATGCTAGGCAATATAATCTGATTCAGGGAATGAAGATATATCCACAAGCTCCCACCCTTCATCACGTATTTTTTGCAGATGATTCTTTACTATTTGGAACAGCCACTACCTCAAAATGTCATGCATTTAAACACATCCTCAATGTTTATGAGCAAGCTTCTAGCCAAAAAGTTAATTTCCAAAAGAGTAGTATGGTCTTTAGCAAGAATGTTGATATTGATCTCCAAGATAGTCTGGCATCTATCCTTGAGGTAGAAAGAAAAGAAGAGCATGATAAATACCTTGGCTTACCATTGAGAGTAGGGAGTCCAAGACAACAAAATTTGCCTACATCAAAGAACGATTGTCCAAGAAAGTAATCAGCTGGAAGTCTAAAATCCTGAGTTGTGCTGGTAAGGAAATTCTCATGAAGGCTGTAGTTCAAACAATACCTTTTTAGGCCATGAATTGTTACCTGCTACCAAAAAGACTCTGTGATGAAATCAATCAACTATGTGCTTCATTCTTTTGGGGTGACACTAATCATGAGAAGAAGAAAATTCATTGGAGGAGTTGGGAGAGACTTTGCTTAACCAAGCAAGAGGTAGGTATGGGTTTCAAAAACATTACTTATAATCTAACCATGCTTCCCAAACAAGGATGGAAAATTATCTCCAATCTGCAATCTTTGGTTGCTAGATTATATAAGGCCCTTCCACAATGCTCTTTATGGGAGGCTGCTATAGGTGATTCTCCTTCTTTCTCTTCAAGGAGCATCTTACAAGATAGAGTTGTACTTCAAGCTGACATACAATGGAAAATTGGAGATGGGGAGCAAGTTGATATTTTGACTGATCATTGGATCCCTATGCAACCCTCGTATCGACATGTCAGACCTCAACACACCTCTTTACACAAGGTGGTAGACCTCATTGATGACACATCTAGACAATGGAAAGCTAAGATAGTTCATAATATCTTCCCCAATGACATTGCCTCTAGAATTCTTTGCATTCCTCTTAGTCGTAATCCTTGCCCAGACTGGTTAGTTTGGAGTCCAAAAAAGAGGGGATATTACTCTGTCAAGTCAGCATATTGGATTGCAAGAGTGGACGTTATGCAAAACGCTCTCACTTCTACGTCTAATGGGGATCCATACAAAGACCTCTGGAAGAACCTATGGAAAGCTAAAGTGCCTAGAAAGGTAAGCATTTGTGTTTGGAGAGCTTGTAATAATCTGCTCCCCACAAGAGAGAGGCTACTTACTAAAGGGTAATATGGAGACACCAAATGTTTACCCTGCAATCATCGAGTGGAAGATGTGGTACACCTTTTCTGCAAATGTCAAATAGCAACAACTACACTCTCAGCAGCCCCTTTTAATTTGCAGGACACTATATTACCATCACTCAACTTCAAAGAATGGATGTTGGAAAGAGCCTTAACATGAGTGCTGAAAACTTTACACGTTTAATGGTGATAATCTGGGCTGTATGGAAAAACAGGAATAACATGCTATGGTCAATGAGTTCCATACAACTTTTCTACATATCACCAAATTAAAAGGGTAAACATTTGCAGGATAAACATTTGGAGGTACTGATAATCGTGCTAGACCTATCCATATGCAACTGCTCAAGACGTGTTATTGAGCAGCTTCTCATGTCTTAATGAGTTCCAAAAAGCTTGAGGTGGAGTCAAACAACCGAAGCGCAACAGCGGCCTAGATGGAAACCTGTTGTGAATGGAGCTTTTAAACTGAACGTTGATGCAGCTTTCTTATCATCAACAACAAAGGGAGGCATTGGAGGAATTTTATGGGATGCTTCAAGAAGATTTGTAGCAGCATTTGCTAGTCTAGTGGCATATGCAGCGTCCCCAAAGCAATGTGAGCTTATGGCAATTAGAGCAGGACTTGATTTACTTGTTTCTCTTCAGATACAATATGTGGTTGTAGAAAGTGATAGTACCATGGCCATTGTTGAGGCTTTGTGCTCAGACCACACTCTCTTGGCTAATGGGAGCTTAATTTATGACATACAGAGTGCCATCCAAAAAATTCCAAACGTTCAAATAATAGTTGTATATGGATAGGTCTAGCACCTACTTGTATTCGTGATGTTCTCCATCATGATTATCAGTTCCTCCATTGAGGTTTTTGTTCTAATGAAAGTTCGTTATTGATTCAAAAAAAGAAATATATTAGAAGAAAAAAACAGTCATATTTTCTTTATAGTGTTTTATAATTATGTATAAATAGTTAGATACGTACAATAAATTTCTATACGTGACCTCCCTATTTAGTATAAGAATAAAGTTAGAACTTCAATATATACATGGTCTCCCTGTCTAATTTAAACTTTCCTTAAATAAATTGTAATAAAATGGAGTACCATATAATTTAGAATTTGGATATCAGTGGCATTAGATGTTTTTTAAAATCGTTTTAATCCCATTTTTTAGTTAATTTCCTTTTTCTATTCTAAAAGTTATGATTAGTCCATGTATGATCTAATATAAAAAATCACCGGTAAAGCTTATATGCAAGCATTTGATTTTATTAGGATTCGACATATCATTCGTGAAGCAAATAGTGTAGTAGATAGATTGGCTCACTTTGCTAGTTTAGATTATAATATTGATATGTCATTAGAAGAGACACCTACTTTCTTGCAGGATGTCTTCTACGAGGATAATTGTAATGCTATGAACGCTTAAGGTACAGGTATTACCTCCCCACTGATGCGACAAAATATTATAAATAATAATATGAGCGTGTGAATGAGCCTTTCAGCTTGACTAGGTTCCAAACCCTATTATTTCAAGAAAATAAAACATTGCCAGTAGAAACTTTGTAATTGATAATTTGTTTGATCCCTCCAATGATGACTTTGTAGTTCCACCATAGAGGAGAAACTACTAATATAGTTTTGTCAAATGTTCAACTCAACATTTTATACTTGTTCATCCCGGTGTTTGGTGGATGAAAAGTCAAATAATACAAAACTTATTTCTAGGCATCTATTTGAAGGGAATGCTAATAAATGTTTATGGAATTCTCAATAATTAAGACAAGCAATTAGTATGATCATTTACAAATGTCATTATATTAAATAATATAGTCAAATAATAAGATATTTCATGATTTTTTAGATTAGGGATATTTTAGAAACTTTGGGTTGTGTATGTAGTAAAATATTAGAATCAAAAATTAAATTGGTGATGTATTGAGTAGAAGTGTGTATTAATTAAGTAGTTAGAGATGCGTATTTAAAAATTCTCAACAATAAAACACACAAGGCGCAATAATGAAAAGTAGAAGAGGCTTCCATTGATGAAAAAGATTTACAACAACATTTTCGTTTCACTAGCATAAAAAAAAAAGAAAAAAAGAAAGCACTTTCTTTTCTCGTTTTACACTAATATCTCTCAGATAAGTTACGTCACGTCAAAACAGATGAAGCTTATTTCTAGTGCGTCATGCAAAGCGTGCTCCTACTCTCCATGGCCGCATGCACCACCAATCACGGTCGCAAGCTAGCCGATGACGGTGTCGGCCCGCTAAGAGAAGCGCTCAGGAATGCCGAGGATTTCTTCCTGAACGATGGGAAAGAATGAAAGAAATGGTCGAGAAAAGCATGTACACCCTATCGAATCTGGTTCGCTCATTGCTGGCTTCTCCTAGCCGTCGTCACCCCCAAGCGACGACGACAAGGCGGATCCGGCGGAAAAATAGACTGTCTACATAGGGGACAGTTCACAGCTATCCATAAGCACTCATTGATGCATTCTTTGTGAAAGTCGTGGCCTCACGGAGGCATCAGCCAAAGACTTGTCTTGAGGCTTGTAGTAGTCATGGCTAATGCTGCAGGTCTTCACAGATTCCGGCCATTTCATAGCTGAGAATTTGTGGCTCGGAAGTAGGTTTATGCATGAAGCATGTGGAAGACGGATCAGTGAGTTAGGACGAGCAACATTGTCTACATACTCGTTCAAGACGCGTCGTGCTTCACGGCAGGTGACACGGAGGTTCGTTTGTGTGATTTGTTGGCGGCGGAAGTCCACTAGGTGAAGAACAACCTCAAGTACCAAAAGGAAACGAAGACCGATTAGGACGACGTACAGTAGCTCGGTACCAGATGCCATCAGAAAGAGTAGATAATGTGAGCATCGGAAAATTATCAACCTTAAATTGAGATCATTTGACAAATTATTCGTTTATGATCTCGATAATTATCCATGTTCTCGAGAATATTTTCAGAAATTTTCTCAAGGTGAAATTCTCGATTTAATAGTTGGATAATAAAATACAAGTGACGACGAGTTCGTGGAAATTTTTGGGGTATATTTTCGGATATCCGAGGTAAATTTTACGAATTTCAGAAGTTTGGGAAATATTGAAATATTTATGGAAATAGAAAACGAAATCAACTGTGCGATCGTGGCCTTCCATCCAACTACTGTTTCATCCCAGCCCTTGGATTAAACTGAAGCTCAGGGTATAGAAGGGTAGGAAGGATCCAGATCACGCCAGACGTATTAAGGTTTCTTGACTCAAAAATGAAAGCTAAGACTCGACACCTTGACCCGATAAGCGCTCCACCGTTAGGCAGCTTCTGGCCGACGCACGGGCACCATTCTCTTCGTTTTACCGTCACTGACAACTCTGTGTCCTTAGATCATCCATGCATCGAACGAGGAAAGAGAATTGATGACCGGAAGCTCTGAGTTTTCTCTGGCGACTTCGGTCATCGTTTGAGCTGCACGTGGGAGGGAAATTCATCCTCCCTCATGCTCTACATGTTTGTATACCTAGTTTTTGAAATCAATTGAGTTTTGATGAATTTCGTTTCTAGGTTGCTCTCAGTTTAGAAGCCGTTCTTCGACACCGGTGGTTCTCGGGTACTGCTTGGCTTGGTTTCCGGTTCGACTGCTTCTGTAGACAAGGCCTAACTTTAATTGGGAGTTAAATTCTGAAGGTTTCTGGGTTGTGGACGTTGAAGCTTGGATACCAGTTCATCATCGAGTCCTTAGGAAGCTATTACGAGGGAATTGAGGTTTACTTTGCAAATTGTAGAACTGAAGGTAAATTTGAGTTTCTAGATGGAAATGTTTATGTTTATTTGGCTTGAGAATTGATTGAGTTGTGGATTGAGAAATTGATTGAATTGTTGAACGGATATTGTGAGTACATGAGGTTTCTCTGTGAAATTGATGACTGGTGATGAATGAGTTAATTGTATTATGTTGTTACGATTGAATTATGGCTATTTTTAGTTAAGTGAAAGTATAGAAATTATGATTTGGTTGTTGATCGGACTAATATTTACTATGATTTTGATACATTTCTCTCTACATTTTACTTAGTTATTCTCTTAACATTATCATTTCTAACTTAGTTTTGTGTTTTTAGGTAGTTTTGAGTCGAAAATGAAGGCAAGGTGGAAATGGTGCAGAAATGATCAAGAACGGAGAAATGTAGTTTTCCCAGTTCTACCAAGAAAAGGAATCCAAGTTGAAGTAGGAATCCTAAGTCAACTAGGAGTGAGCTCGAAAAATGCTGTTCGAAATGAGAAATGAAAGAGTCCCAGTTGGACAAGGTAATATGCTCACACTAAGAGTCCTGATGCTGCTAGGAGACCTGGTGAGACTAGGAGATGCTGTGGCTTCAAGATGACTCAAGATAGTTCAAGAATGTTCTAGATTGCACAAGAATTTCGACAATTGAAGAATGAGCTTTGAAATTGTCCAATTGAGAAGCCTGACCCAAAGATTGAAGTATGTGACTTGCATATAAGTTTCTAGACCCTTCTTGATGTCTTGGAAGAATCCTAAAACAATTCTAGTTGGTTTTTGCCGTGAAAAATAAATAATATTCAGGAAGATTTCGGAATTCCCAAAAAGGGAGAGTTTTCAGGAAATCTGCCTATGCGGATCAGCAAACTTAGACCAAGTTCTAAGAGCAGCTCAGAATGACGAAGATTATGATCTTTATATGGTTGGAAAGCTACGGATGTCTAGCTTCCAGAAGTTTTTTCAATTTATCAATATCAATTTTTTAGAAGAAGTTATGGCTGATTTAGTACACGAATGTCAATTTGCCCGAAAATCTGTTTTGAGAGAATAAGGAGAGTTTGGACGTGAATATCCTTTGGGATGAGTTTGGGACGGTCTCTACTCCATATTTGATCTGATTTTGAGGATATATTGCAGCCATGATGATGTGGACCAATGAAAAATTGAAGAGGAAATCTACATCAACAGAAAGAAGAGAAAGTGAATCAGAATTGAAGAAGGAGAGCTAGCAGTGCTGGCCTTGAGGGCTGCCCAGTGAGGCAGCCGTCTCAGGCCACCGATTGCCGGAGGCCTCAATTTAAATAATTGCCTCAACTGTGCTATATATATATATATATATATTATTTGTGAGAGTACAATATCAGTATGTAACTGGCATAGTGGAGAGGTAGCCTTGACTTATGCAAATGCGATCAGCCTTCCTATGTTCGAATCTCCAGGGCGCAATTCCAACCAGTTTATTTTTCATTCTTTTATCCTTCTCCTTGTCTTTCTTTTCTTATTTTTTTTTCTCCTCTCCTTTCTGCACTTTCTTTAATTCTTCTTCCCAGATACCAGGTTTTATCTTTTTGGGAATATACCAGCTTTTATAGTTAAGCATATACATATATAAGAATAATAAAAGACTAAAACAAATATGCCCAAAAGCACTCAAATTGAGACCTAAAAAGAATAAAAATTGTTTAATTGCTAAAATGTGAAATTCAGATGAGGCCACATTTTTTTTTTGTTTTTTTTTTTTGCCTCAGGCCTCTACAATCTGAGGTCCGGCCTGAGAGCTAGGGTTGACGTCTAAAGCTTCTCTATATATACTCACCTATGTTGGACGATTTTCATATATTCATTCACTCCATTCAGCCATCTCTCTCCCTCTATACACGTACACCCCTTCCACAACTCAGAAATCGTCAAACCCAGAATCAAATTCATAATTCCTCCCCTTTACTCTCTAAATTTTGGTCCCTCTTCATTGTTCAAGCATTGAAGCCATGAAGCATCTCCATCTCCTTACCATAGTCATCATCAACGCCCTCCATCCTTTGAAGTCGTTCTTGCATTCTGGAAGTTCTTCAAAAGTGTAACCATGTCCTTCTATCTTTTATTATTGGTTTCTTTGTTTTGTAATGTTAAAAACAATTATACTAGTGTTCTAGGTATTTTTTTTTTAAATGGATGTTCCGATTATTTGTGAGAATAAAAAGTATGTTTTGATGTTTAGTTTTCTTTAAGCATGAAGCATGATAAAACGTTTTAAAATTTTCAGATTATTAATTTTCGATTCCATGATATGTTGATGAATGTTTGTTGATTTTGTGCTTCAATCCCGCCATTTATATGTTTGTGTTCTTTGGTTCAAACTTAGAATATTGAGCATGTAATTGAATCCAAATTAAGATTGCTAGCATTCTAGGTCTGAATTGTTAAGTGGAAAACCTATAATTCCTTAGGTAAATCAATGAAGAGTCTTGCATGCTTGTATGACGTTCCAACTTGTGTTCTTGGCTTAAATGAATCAAACTTTTATTAATGCGTTAAATACGTTTTGTTGGTGCATTCATCTAGTTAATAGGGTTAACTATGGTGCGTTCATCTAGTTAATTTAATTAAGTAAAGTAATAAGGACTTTGTACGCGTTCATCTCTGTTCTTGATTGATTTCTTTCATCTACATATTTTGATTTGTGATTTATGATTGGATATTCCGTTTTAGTGTTAATGGTTGATAACTACATCCCTACATCTTATCTGTCCATCTTTTCCTTGATTCATGGTTAATCGATCACTTGTATCATATTTAGTAATTAGATTAGAATATAAACACTTTTGAAATCCCCCTATCTTGTAATTTTGTAACTATATACTTTGTTTTATACTTTGTGAATAATACTAATTTGTTTAACGTTTTTGGCAGGATTATACCCCAATCCCTGGCTTAGAACGATACCCTACTTATTCTATACTACAATCTGATGTAGGGTTTAAATTGACACTCATTTTGAGCGTATCAGTTGTGAAGTGGAAAAAGCTTTTTAAGTATTGTGAGTACTTAATGAATGGCCTAAAGTAGTATTATGGGTGTCCATAGTAATTCTATCGAATTACTATGCGATGTATTTACTAAGAGAATAAGAATCGGACAATATTTTAAATCCGAAAATTGGTCGATATTCCAATTTCAAGAAAGTGTCAAGTATGTGGGACTAATTGTGAATTTATTAGTGATTGGTCAAGTTCGGTCAAATCTTGGTCAAACGAGGAAAAGTTGGTTGGGCGATGTATCAATCATTGAGATTTCAATTATTTGTCCAATTGATTATTAACGATCGAAATGTTAGGACTTAGGACTTCAGTGACAAGAGAAACATAAGATTCGTTATTTTCGAAGTACGTGAGTAAAAGCACCGGAATCCAGGTAGGGGATTCGGGACTCTCTTCAATGTGTGATTTTATTTCATTAGGTTGTTTTGAATATGATGGATTTTAAATTATGTGGCTTGGTTACGTTAATATGCGAAACATACTAACTAAACCGTATGAGAAACATGATGGCTTGAGAGCGAAGGCACTAACTTCCTTGGGTTCAATCCCCAAAACCTCCAGAGGGTTAGCTACACAGGTCAGATAGTGAGCGATCACAATGGCGACTTGATTTCGTGTGTGTAGTTAGGTAACGGACGCTCTCACTACACTTGCCTAGTTTATAAATCAATTGAGGTAAGATCGTGTAGTGGGTCTACGGGACTGGCCATAGTGTAAGATTCAGCGCGCTTGTTTATTTGAGTAATTTACATTGATTTTAGAGTTAGAAAGCATTTTTAAGAAAAGTTTGTCGTTACTTGAAATATTTGGTTTAAGCGTGTTGAGGCCTCAAAAATTTATTTATTGCTTTCAAATCTAGTCCAGGTAGAGTTCTTGCTGAGCAGCGAGAACGAAACCTCACCCCTACAACAGTGTGGATGCAGGTACTGTGCATTAGTAACGGGACAATAACGGACGGAGTTGGGTGTGTGGAACAAGTTCGGTAAACCGTCTGTTGGACTTTATTTTGATTTCTATTTCTCGAACTTCGTATCTCAAAACTTGTTAAATTCTTATTCCTTGAAGCTCGTTATCTTTCGAATGAAACATTCATTTCAAATTCTGGACGAATGAATCAAATTTTTGCAACTCAAAGATTTTCACCTGAAAAATGTAAGCTTCTGCTGTGTTTTCACAAAAATATTTTCAAACAAAATGCCTAGCGGTTCTGCAGGATGTAAATCGAGCATTCGATTTATGTTTTAGAGACTCGCGGCACTGTGATGTGCTCAATCTGGAGAGGTGCAGTTTGGGGCATTACAGATAGTATGTTTCTTGAAAAAGGAAGAAGAAGAAGTGAAGGCTAGGGTTTTAGAGTGAGTGAGAGAAAAGAAGAGAGAGAGGAGCCACAAGTATTCTTCAAGAAGAAGGAAAAAGAAGGAAGAAGAAGAAGCGAAGAGTTTTAGAGTGGGTTAGAGAAAAGGGGGGAGAGAAGGGTTTTAATCGCAGGGAGCAAGTTAGTAACGGCTGCGTTGGTTATTTATTTTTTTTTTTTTTTGAGAAGCGCTGGTTAGTTAAATGGCTGGACAATTGCGCACGCATTAATTGAACTTACTTTTTTTTTTTTAAATTAGTAATTTACATTAATGAATTCTCAAAAAGAAAAAAAAATACTAATATGTTAAAGGAAAAACATATTGTGTGCCTTCGTCAAAGCAACTCACGGAGAGGGAATCAAAGAATCAGTGATTACCATCAATCAGCCCAATTACGGATCAATCAGTATTTAGTATCATTAATGTAATCGATGTTTTCGTTATAATTCTATCCCTATATAAAGGGACTATGAAATGAAATGAGTAGACCAATTTCAATTGTCATTTTACCTTTAACACGTTATCAGTACGCTCAGAGCAATAGTTAAAAAAAAAAAACCCTAGTTTCGAAAAAAAAAAAAACCGAACCCTAGAATAAAAAAAAAAACTTCTTTTCTTCCCGTCTCGATCCCAGCCAAGAGCAATTTGCTCCATGCACCCAGTCCATAGCAATTTGCTCTCCGCACCCATCTTCATCTAGCGAACACCAGCTTTCAGCCTATATGGATCGATCCCAGATCGGCGTTAGCCCATCAGCCCAGCGCGGCTCCAGCCATCGGCCGCGCAGCTCCTCCTCAGTCCGCACAGCCGCGCATCAGCAGCACCCCACCTTCCATCTCGCTGCTGCATCTACCAGCGCATCAGCAGCCCACTCGCCCAGCGCCTCCGATCCAGCACACACGGCCTCCAATCCAGCCACCGCGCCTCCGATTGAGGCACTACACCCACCTGCAAACCAGACGGAGAAAGAAGAAGAACAGAAGGAGGAAGACGCGAAAAAAAAAAAAAGGAAACAAGCCCTGCGGCCCACAAAAAAAAAAAGAAAAAAGGCCCTGAGGCCCACAAGAAAAAAGTGAGAAAAATAAGGGTCCAAAGAAGAGACCAGGCCCAGAAAACAAAAAAAAAAAAAAAAAAACTCCTGGCCACTGCTGAAAAAAAAAAAAAAACATCGCTATGCACGCCTGCACCAACACACGCGTGCTCGAAGATCGTTTTGTTTTCTCGAAATCAAGTATGTTTTCTTTATTTTATTTTATTTTATGATTTTAGTCAAGCATGTGAATTTTATTTATATTTTCTATTTTTAAGCATGCTTTATACCTTATTGTTTATGCCTTTATTATATTATTAAGCATGTTTAGTTAGATAATCTTGATCCTTTTAAAGCATACCATGTTATTTATGCTTTATATAAGTATTCCTAAGCATGCCTTTATATTATGCTATTATTTATATTTTATTTTTACGCATGATATATGTACCATATATTTTGTTGTATATTTGTGATTTTTGAGCATGCCATGTACTTTATCTTTATATATGCTATGTTTTATTATTACATGTATTATAGTTAATTTTAGAATGCAACATATCAATTCCGTTTTGCCATGATAATGAAAATTCATGCGCATTATCCATACACACTTATTGTGATAAAGCATTTTCACATAGTTTCGAAAGAAAAAATGTGACCATTACGAATCTTGGTCTTGAAATCTAATTCATATGTTTGGAAAATAATTAACATGGATGTCTTTATGACTGCGTAATTTATATCTTCTCTCTTGTTTTATGTAGATGGCTGATCCAACTCGACCTGAGTTTGACATTTTGGACTCAGAAGGACTTAAGTACCACTGTTGGGTTTCCGATGTAGAAACTGCTTTTGTGGCAAAAGAATACATTGCCACCATCAAAACTCCCACTGACCCCAAAGACGATGGACCGTATGATAAGGTGAAAGCAAATGCCTTAATGTTTTTGAGGAAACATATTGATCCTAGCCTACGCTGGGAATACCTTCGGTTGAAGACACCCAAAGAACTGTGGGATGCCCTTAAGGACGTTTTGGAAACATTCATGACACCTTGCTCCCAGAATTGACCGTTCAGTGGAATGAAATCCGCTTGCTTGACTACAAAAGGGTCAATGACTTCAACAAGGACATGTTGCGCCTAAAGGCACATCTAAATTTCTGTGGAAAGGAACTCATAGAAGATGATATGATCCAGAAAACTCTTTCCACTTTTCCTACTTCAACAATTATACTAGCGAACCAGTATAGGCTGGAGTATGACAACAAAAGAATCACCACCTTCAATAAGCTGATCAACCTACTGCAAGTGGCTGAGAGGCATAATGAGGTTCTTTTGAACAATAATGCCAGGCCTGTTGGGACAAAGAAAATTCCCGAAGCTAATTATGGCAAAGTGAAAGGTGGAAAGAACTCCAATACAAAGGGGTTTAGACGTACTAATCCCTACCCACGTGGCAACAATGCACCACGTGGAAAGGGACATGGGGATCATGGACACAAGATGCAAAAGCAAAGAGTTGACAATGAACCATGCTATAGGTGTGGAGACATTGGGCATTGGTACAAGAACTGCCAAGCAAGCAACAGAGCAGCAGCTAATTACAAGAGGTATAGAGAGTCTAAAGAACAAGAGGCTCACTATATGGAAGAAGGAGGTCATGACCTAGACGTCAACCTTACAGTTGCAGACTTCAATGGCAAAGAGGAACTTGCTAAGTCAATGGATGCTCTCAATCTTGACTGATCTGTTTTATTCATTTTATTTTCCAAAGACAGTTGTGAAGACATAATGCCTCATTTTTAATTAGACTACTACTTGGTCTTAAAGTTTATTTCAATAATGGTTTGATGAATTAGATTTATGAACATGACCTTGATTTGATTATCGTTGGCTTATCAATAAATATGAATTTTATTCTGAAGCACTGAATTTATTCAAATTTATTTACTACACATATTTACATGGTTTGAAATCGCACTATAAAGATGTAAAGCAATACATCTAGAAAAAGAAAAAATTATTTGAATGGAAAGATTATCATTCTACCTAACATAGAAATACTCTAAAGAATATGAGATATACTTAATGTCACAGAGGCTCTGTATGCACCAAAAGCTAATTGAACCTTGTTAAAGGTACAAAGATATTCGTGCTAACGATTATCATGTAGAAACACATTGTGAGAATGGAACTGAATACCTTTATATTACCTCTAATGAATGTGGAAGGAAACACATTTTAGAGAAACTTATGAGTCAATCTAGAGAAACACACTCACTATGATTCGGATCATTGAATCATATGATGTCACCAACAATGAAATGTGGGACACTGACTCATACAGGTTTTGGCATGACAGCCTAGGGCACCCCGGTCGTGACATGATGATCCGTATTTTAAAGAACTCACACGGATATCCCTTTTTTCGAGTGAAAAATAAAATGGGAGGAAAATCCGCCACACTGCAAGGTGTCGGTCCTAGTATTGCTCAAATGCAGTCATTACCTTCTGAAGTACCAGAAGCACTACCTCCCCTCCATTATGCCTCATTGACTATTTCAAAGGCACATCACTCATTTTGCAAAGCCTGCTTTTTAGCAAAAACAGGATCGAGACCTTCCTATGCTAAAGATACAAAACAAAACATTCCATTCTTACAAAGGATACAAGGAGATATCTGTGGACCTATCCATCTAGAATGCGGACCATTCAAGTACTTTATGGTTCTGGTGGATGCCTCGACACGCTGGTCACATGTCGTCTTATTGTCCACAAGAAATGCTGCATTTGCAAAACTCCTAGCACAGATTATAAGCTTAAGAGCTCACCACCCTGATCACCCCATCAAGTCTATATGGCTTGATAACGCTAGAGAGTTTACATCAAAAGCATTTGATAATTATTGCATGCCTATTGGGATCGATGTAGAGCATCCTGTACCCCATGTGCATACGCAAAATGGTCTCGTAGAAGCCACCATCAAAAGGCTACAGATGGTGGCTAGGGCATTAGTTATGCGCACCAACCTGCCTATATCTGCATGGGGTTATGCAATATTGCACGCAGCTTTACTTATTCGTTTCAGACCCACTGCTAGCCAACCATTTTCTGCTTACCAGTTGGTAACTGGATATGAGCCTGACATTTCACACTTACGCATATTCGGTTGCGCAGTATATGTGCCTATTACGCCTCCACAGCGCACCAAAATGGGTCCTCAGAGACGATTAAGTATTTATGTTGGATATGAATCCCCAACAATTATCCGCTATTTGGAACCCTTGACAGGCGATCTCTTTACCACTAGATTTGCGGATTGTCACTTTGATGAGATAGTCTTCTCGTCGTTAGGGGGAGATAGGAAAAATGATTTTCCAAGAGAACGACAGGAATTGTCGTGGTTTGTCCCCACTCTATCTCATTTTGATCCCCGCACTTCACAATGTGAAAGTGAAGTGAAAAGAATAATCGATCTTCAGAACGAAGCAGATTCGATGCCTGATGCGTTTACTGATATCGCAAAAGTGAAGAGATCACATATACCAGCTGCAAATGTGCCTGCAAGGTTAGAGGTCCCCAACAAGGGGCACGGTGCCGCAGATAGAGGCACTGCAACCACACTTAGTGGAGGTGTGGTTGAGGCCGTGGCTCCCCAAAGGAAGAGGGGGAGGCCACTTGGTTCGATTGACACTCACCCAAGGAAGAAGAGGGCGAGTAAGGCACAAACCGATCCATTAATCATCAATGTAGAGAATCCCTCTCATGAGATTGTCTCTGATTATAGTTATGTCCATGAATCAATACTAGAGGACGCTCCGATGTTTGAAATGATTCCAGAGAACAAAGAAATCTCAATGGACTATGAGAGTGCGTATGAGTTGATAGAAAGATCTTCCATACACATTGATGATATATTTGCATACACTGTTGCTCAAGAAATCATAGAGCACGATGATATCGAACCACGCTCTGTTGCAGAATGTCAACAAAGAGCAGATTAGCTTAAATGGAAAGAAGCAATCCAGGCAGAATTAGATTCTCTGACAAAGAGACAGGTATTTGGTCCGGTAGTGCTAACCCCACCAAGTGTAAAGCCTGTAGGACATAAATGAGTCTTTGTCAGAAAGCGTAATGAGAAGAATGAAGTCCTAAGGTACAAGGCTCGCCTTGTGGCGCAAGGTTTCTCACAACGCCATGAAATTGACTACGAGGAGACATACTCTCCCGTAATGGACGTTATAACGTTCCGCTACTTAGTTAGCTTAGTAGTTTCCGAAGGAGTGGAAATGCAGCTCATGGATGTGGTTACTGCATATCTCTATGGGGATCTAGATTCAGAGATATATATGAAAGTACCTGATGGCCTTACATTACCCAAGTCAAGTGACTCTAAACCACGGGGTACGTTTGCAATTAGGTTGAAACGCTCACTTTACGGATTGAAACAATCCGGGCGGATGTGGTATATCCGTCTAAGTGACTACTTGATTGGGAAGGGATATAAGAACGATGAAGTATGCCCCTGTGTATTCATAAAGAAAACAAGTTCCGGATTTGCAATTATAGCAGTATATGTTGATGATATGAACATAATAGGTACTCTTGATGAAATAAGAGAAACCGCGAGCTACTTGAAATCCGAATCTGAGATGAATGATCTTGGGAAAACTCGATTATGTTTAGGCCTTGAACTAGAACACCGAGTTTGTGGAATACTAATCCACCAGTCTGCGTATGTCCAAAAGATGCTCAGGCTATTTAACATGGACAAAGCACATCTTGCTAGCACTCCCATGATCGGTCAAAGTTTGGATGCAAGGAAAGATCCATTTCGTCCAAAGGAAGATGACGAAGAAGTGTTGGGAGCTGAAATTCCCTATCTAAGTGCAATAGGCGCATTATTGTACTTAGCCCAATGTACTCGACCAGACATTGCATTCTCAGTGAACTTGTTAGCTAGATTTAGCTCAGCGCCAACGCAACGTCACTGGAATGGTATCAAGAACATTTTCCGATACCTAAAAGGAACCATTGACTTGGGACTGTTCTTTCCCTACAGAAAGACAAAAGGGACCGCAAATGGAACTGCAATCCCTAAAGGAAATGTTGATGGCGAAAGCGCCACTCACTACACCGAAACGCCAAATAACATTTTGGTTGGTTTTGCTGATGCTGGGTACCTCTCTGACCCACATAAAGGTCGTTCCCAAACTGGTTATGTATTCATCATTGGGAACACAGCGATATCTTGGAGATCAACCAAGCAAACCCTTGTGGCTACCTCCTCGAACCACTCAGAGATCATTGCTCTACATGAGGTGGTTCATGAATGTGTATGGTTAAGAGCTATCATCACACATATTCGAGGGACTAGTGGTTTGAGTTCTACTACTGAAGAGCCTACTTGCATTTATGAAGATAATGCAGCTTGCATCTAACATATGAAGCTAGGATATATCAAGGGTGATAATACAAAACACATATCGCCAAAGTTTTTCTACAATCAGCAACAACAGGCCCTCCTCAAGTTTCAAGTGAATCAAGTAAGATCTGAGGAGAATGTGGCAGATTTGTTCACCAAATCATTGCCTAAGGCCATATTTGAGAAACATGTGAAAATCATAGGAATGCGAAGACTTTCCAATATCCCCTGATTAATGTAAGTATCAGGGAGAGGTGTAGACGTCAGGGGGAGTCTAACACACACATGTCATCCTCAAATGTAAAAGGTGCGTTGTGCTCTTTTCCTTCGACCAAGGCGTATTTTTGTCCCACAGGGATTTTGTTGCTACTTGGCAAGGTTTTTAGTGAGGCAACAACTCATGCACCATTTCGCTTTGACTTGGCACAAAGGGAAGTGTTAAAGGAAAAACATATTGTGTGCCTTCGTCAAAGCAACTGACGGAGAGGGAATCAAGGAATCAGTGATTACCATCAATCAGCACAATTACGGATCAATCAGCATTTAGTATCATTAATGTAATCGATGTTTCCGTTGTAATTCTATCCCTATATAAAGGGACTATGAAATGAAATGAGTAGACCAACTCCAATTGTCATTTTACCTTTAACATAATTTTTGTTAATTAGCTAGCCTGGTTAAAGTCATATTATTTCCTCATTAAAAAAATCTGAGAGTTGCAAAATATCCATTACATATGTTTCCGTCAAAATATATTTCATCCCTAAATGTGTAATTTTCTCGTTCCAATAAAATAATTTAAAATTTACAAATAATAAAAAAATCAAAATATTATACTTTTTGAGTCGAAAAATATTTTCATCGTTGTAGATATCTTTCCGCAAAGAAGTATTTACTTGCAATAACAAGCTATCCTAGTGAGAAAATTTATTTTCGTCTTAATATATATATTCCTGATAAAGGGTGACTCAAAGAAAACCAGGCAAGTATCGGTGGCCCAAACTCTACATTTTCGACAAGTTCGGAGTATATTATTTAGAGGCTAAATAAAACCTACTTGGAGGTCAAGCAATCTTGAGACAAATCTGGATATTCCTTGATTTACTATTAACTAACAAATAGGGCTTTTGACCATTTAACCTAATTTTAGGGATTTTTTTCCACTTACCCCATTAAGTTTTTTTTTTTTAATTTCTCCTTACTCAAAACACTCTAAGGAGGTCTTCCCTAATACCCCATTAAGTTTTTTTTTTTTGAGACTATTTTACCCTCACCCTTTTGTTACAGAGAGAGAGAGAGAGAATGGAAGAGAGAGAAGCCATAAGAGACTTCACCGGAGTCTCGTCACCAGCCATGAGATTCCAGTCATCATTCGCGGGATTTCGGCCAACTATTGTCAGATTCCGGTCACCAGCCACTGAAATCAAGATTTCTCCGAAAACCTTGCCGGATGTCTCTAAAGAGGTCTTTGGAGATCTCATAGGTCACGGAAATGTTATTGCCCCCAAATAGATCTATATTGCCCCCCAATAGACCTCTAGTGAGGGGCAACAAAACTTTATGAAATTCGCCAGAAGTCCCCAAAGAGGTTGTTGGAGATCTCATATGGGGGCTGTAGAGGTTTATTGCCCCCCTCCCTCTAATAAACTTGTATTGCCCCCCAATAGATCTTTTGGTCACCGGAATGAGAACTAATCTCCTTAAAATTAGAGAAATAAAATTAACTTTGATTAAGAAAAAAAAAACGAGGAGATTACATCAATTAAAAATATTTATTGCCCCCCTAATAGACCTTTAATAAACCTCTATTGCCCCCTAATAGACCTTTATTGCCTTTCAATAGAATGTTTTTTTTCTTCTTTTTCCTTTCTGAGCCTTTGCCCCCATTTTATCAAAAATAAAAAATAAAAAATGACTAGGGCACCCAGAAAAACCATTTTACCCAAAAAAAAAGGGAGTGAACGACGACATCTGAGCTCGACCAGGTGCAAAGCCAGGACCAAATTCCTGTACTAGCGCGTGGAGCTTTGGAGGTCTTCTTTATGTGGAGGCAGTGCTCGGAATAGGAGGTGCAGTCGACGGCGACGGAGTGAGGAAGATAACACCGACTATGGGTTTTGCAATGTCGCCAGGGTGAGGGGTGATGTCGCCGGCGGTCGTCGACTCCAACTCCATCCAATCCAGGTCGCTATCCTCTTCCTCGTCCACAAACCTCTGTCCACGGGTCACCGGCATGCTGACCTCCTCGACGACGATGCCGTCCTCCGAATCGTTCTTGATTTCCACGCAATCGTCGTCCGAGTCATCCTTAATCTCGCTGCAATTGGCCACGTTGGGGATAGGAAGAGTGCAGATCAGAGTAGAGATGCTGACCACACTGGGGGTAGAGAGAGAGAAAGAGAGAGGATCATAGAGATTTGAGAGTTATGTAATTGTTTAATTTGGTTGAAGGTAAATTTGTCTTTTGAGGTTAAATTGGGTCAGTGGAAATAAAAATTTGTTGCTGAGGTAAGTGAGATAATTTTAGCTGATTTTGATGGTTTGGGTCAAAGACCCAAAAATGACCCAAAAAAAAAAAGTTTTGGAATCGATTTCCTTATTCCAAAACATTTTCCAAGTAAGTAAATATTTTTGGGAAAATTCTACAATATATTAACGTATGACATACATATAATTGCCTTAAAAATGATAAAATGAGTCCTTAAAATAGTAATATTATGCCTCAAAGTGGTAAAATGAGTCCTTAAAGTGTTAAATTTTCTTAGTTACCACATGAGTCCTCAAAATAGTAATATTAGTCCTCAAAGTGGTAATATGAGTCCTTAAAGTAGTAAATTTTCTTAGTTTACCATATGACTCCTTAAAATAGTAATATTAGTCCTCAAAATGGTAACATGAGTTCTTAAAGTGGTTAAAATAGTTGATGTATGAAAAATGTTAACATACCATAGCTTTACCCATATTTTATTAGAGATTTGAAGACTCTTTTCAAGTTTATTGCAGAATTTGATAATAAGCTACAGCCCTGGCCTCTATATCCTTTTCAGAGTTTGCAGTTTCTTAATGTCCAAGTTCTATAATATTGCGGTTAACCATATCTGTAGAGAGGGAAATAGAGTAATTGATTGCCTGGTTAATGGAGGGATTAACTATCTAAACTGAAAAAGCAGTACGTGGCAGTAGACATGAAGTTCTCCCTAGGTGGGCGCTGCGAAGAGGAGAGCATTTGTCCGTCCGACGAGCCTACCAGGAGGAGTACCGAGAAAGGAGCGAGTAGAACAAACCCTGAAAGAGAGGTTTGAAGCACTGTACGTACTAGCTGGCTCCGACCATAGTCAAAGTTTTAAGAAAGCTGAACCTAGATTAAAAGGGCAAAAAAATAAAAAATTTAAGAAAAGCTCATCATGTCGTCTCTGTTCCTTGAGATCGAGAGAAGAGGCCGGCATCAAGAACCATGTGTCAACCATTATACGAAAAAGACATAAACCCACCTCATTAAGTAAAAATTATCATGTATCCAAAATATAAAGAAAAAAAAAATGGCACAGACCAGTGGGAACACATCATTCATGTTTTCTTTTCGTTTTCCTAGGTTGTTTTAACAATCGGTGTGACTAAAGGGGCATAAATTAGATAATCAAACAAGATATATTCCTTCTTTCACATGTAGCGTGAGGTAAACTGAAAACCAGACATGGGTTTTGTGAGGTGGCCGTTGTTTACAATGTCGAGTATTACAAGAAATTTAGTCCTATATAAGGCTCACATATATGGACTGGTCTCTCACATTCCTGTTCTGAAAACAGAAGTAGCTAGTAGAGCATCTATCACAATCTTCAATGACATCCCTCATTACTCCTGATCAATTTTCTGCTAACCAAGATGCAGAGGCTCTCCGAAAGGCGTGTCAAGGTATGTAAAAAAATTGTGATCAGCAGTTTTCCTTTCAACATTTCACCTCGCCAGCTTATTTACAACTAATGCATGTTGATTAAATTCCTTTCGAAAGTAGTACTACATGTGAATTTTTTGACATGATGTTCAGGAAACACTCTGCCGCAGAGTTATATCAGTATATCCTTTCTCTAAACTGACTAATTCCAATGCAAATGGTCGAGAAACTCAAAAGAAGATCTCTTTGAAATTGCAGCTAGCTAGGAAAATCTTTCTTAACTTTTTCATCTAGCAAATCTCTCTTTAAAAGTTGAACTGATGTGAACTTTGTGATTAATATGATGGCAATGTCTCTATCGCTCGGTTATATCCCTTTCTTCATCCCATTTCGGGAAATAAAATTGACAAATCCTATGGTAAAGGATTGAGAAACTCAACGGCACAATTTTTTGATACAGTCATTATGAGCTGGCAACCAGTGTATATATCATCATGATTTGGTACATTAATTTCCTATTAGCATATATGGAACTAATATGGTCAGCATTTGTGTACATGCACAACTTTGATGCGTATAGTGGACCTATTAGTACTAGGGAAGAAAATTTGATAGAGTTGAGAAAAGAATCTGACGTTTTCTGAATCCAAACAAGAGCCATTTCAAGAACACCCTACTGTGATTGCTATTTGTCCCATTCTTTTACAAAGCCAACCAAGACACACCTGACGCAATCCCATTTGTGGAAAAAGTAGAAAATGGATGAATTAATTCATAATTTCAAATTAATCAAAAGGCTCAGAGAATAAAATTCCCATTTAAGCTCCTTAATGGCCGAGCGACCTTTGCTATAAATTTGGGCATTGTAAGAGCCAGAACACACAAGTGGAAGGAGTCCAACAAAACCATTTTTGTGTTTGTGTGAGAGAGAGATAAACAAAAGTTCAACAATGGCTACCCTTGTTTCTCCTCCAAATTTCTCTGCCAATGAAGATGCAGAAGCTCTTCGAAACTCTGTGAAAGGTGTTGCTTAGATAATTTCTTTTGTAATTCATATATATATATATATATATATATATATATATGTCTATGCACATCTGCTATAGATATTGTGTTATATTTTGAAATTATGTTGAGTGATTTGTTTTGTTGGTTAATGTTTTAATATGTAGGATGGGGAACTAATGAGAAGGCTATCATCTCGATCCTGGGTCATAGAAATGCAGGTCAAAGAAAAGAGATCAGGGCAGCTTATGAGCAACTTTATCAAGAAGATCTTATCAAGCGCCTCGAGTCTGAGCTCTCTGGGGATTTTGAGGTATTATTACTTATAATTATTATTAAGGTTGTAGTTTAGTGTATCCAAAAGACATAGAAATCTCCGAATGGTTTTTTGTCCTTTTACTAAAGAAGATAGAGGAACTGGCGGCGGAAGAGAGAATAATATCCAAGAAAAACTCTACTTTTTAACAGATCTAGGAGCACACAGGTAATTTTGTTTTAAATTAATAATGATTTGAATAACGTTTATGTATAAATGGTCTTAAACTATGCATCAGTTTTCTGAATGTCAGATTTGTTTTTGACAAGGTTAAAAGATATGTTTGACTGTAACGTTTTACTGCATATCATCATATTATTGCATTCACCCATTTTCTTTTTGTTTCTTGGATTAAAAGGAAATATATCCCAATCTTTTTCTGTCGCATAATTGAGTAAAGAAACTTAAGTTTTGGGATGATATGTACAGAGAGCGGTGTACCGTTGGATATTGGATCCAGCAGATCGTGATGCAGTTTTGGCTAATGTGGCCATCAAGAAATCAGACACTGACTACAATGTGATCATAGAAATGTCCTGCGTTCACTCTCCTGAAGAGGTTCTAGCTGTAAGAAGAGCTTACCAGCTTCGCTACAAGCACTCTTTGGAAGAAGATCTAGCTGCACATACCACAGGTGATATGCGCAAGGTACATGGTTTAACCGATTTGACATGTTATTTTACCAAGAAATGTGACATATAATGCTGCATGACTGATTTTTTATTGCACCTTCAAACAAGATGGGCAATATAGATCGACTAAATAAAAAGAAGAGTATAGGTCAACTTTGAGAACTGGTAAACTAGACAATTAGAATTGCTAACGGTGTTTTTGGCTTATGGTGGATGTTGCAGCTTTTGGTTGCTTTGGTGACTGCTTACCGTTATGACGGTAACGAGATCAATGCAAAGTTGGCAAATTCAGAAGCTGATATTCTTCATGATGCTATCAAAGACAAGGCTTTCAATCATGAAGAAATTATCAGGATCCTGAGTACAAGGAGCAAGACACAGCTCATGGCTACATTCAACAAATACAGAGATGATCAGGGCATTTCTATCAGCAAGGTAAGAACGTACAACAAATATTCAAGTCTTAGAATACCCGATTGCGGATTTACATTGTCAATCTGCCCAAAAATAATTGATTTCTGTTTAACAATATTTCAAGTGATTAATATTTTGTCTGTTTTCCCAGGCTTTGTTGGATGAGGAAGCTAATGATTTCCAGAAGGCATTGCACACAGCCATTCGATGCCTCAATGACCCCAAGAAGTACTTTGAGAAGGTAACCAAAACTTCATTTGTAATTCTCTGTTTCTAGATTATATTATCCTCTGCGACTCATATATTACCTGTTATTCAAGGTACTTCGCAATGCAATCAAAACTCTTGGGACCGATGAGGATGCTCTCACTCGTGTAATTGTTACAAGGGCAGAGAGGGACTTGAGGGACATCAAGGAGGTTTACTACAAGAAGAACAGTGTTCCTCTTGAACAGGCTGTGGCCAAAGACACTTCAGGGGACTACAAGGCCTTCCTCCTTACTCTGTTGGGAAAGGAAGATTGAATTCCTTCTGTGAGAAAATTAGAATAATCTAGCTAGTGCAGCTATGAAATATGAATGTTGGTTTCTCTGTCGGTGTTTGATGATTCTTTATATTCTATGTTATGTCATTAATTTTCTTGCGGTGTGTAATCTATCTTTATCCATGTTCCTGGACTTGGGAGTTTTTATATGAAAAGAGTTTCTAATTTAGTGTGTAATTCACCTACTATCACTACTCTTATTCTTTTTTCTCAACAATTGATGCCAAGAATATTACCTCACTAACAATATTCAAAGGGGTAAAAAACACGCCTGATTGTGTAAATGAAGGCTTCCTAGCAGCAGTAGGCATTTTGCATACACAATTATGCATCAATAAGTGAATGTATACAAAGTGACAAACAAACAGTTATCTGGGTGAATATTCAATGCAATACATGTGTTAGTATAAGTATATTATTGAAATATGACTTTAGTCATTAAGCATGACTTTATTCATTAAGCCCAAGTGTGATGAAGCCAAACCTGAGCCCATGATTGTTTAACTGCTATCTTCTTCGCCATCTAAAGTCAACCGCAATTTGCTTTTCCTCTCTTCTCCTTGCTATCTTGTCGCAAAACCAAAATTGAAGATCAGAAGAATTCTTTTCAACATCATGGTTCAGGTAAGCTCATGCATTGCATCTCTTTCACAAAGTTATGGGTTTTTCAATGGCTTCCATTCTTGTGTCAACCATGATTAAAAGATTTGGGTGTTGGGTTCTAAGATTGGTTTTCCCAATTGAAATTTGGGTATGGGTTTATCTTTGTAATCTGAAATTAACGTATGGTTTTACCTACTCCAACTGAGCTTAAGGGTCTCTTGAGTGAACTGATTTTCTTCCTCATATATATATATATATATATATATACATATGGATACTCTGTTTCTTCTCGGGTATTGAAAATAGTTTTGGTTTTCAATCCCTTATTTGCCTTATTTGTTGTTAAAGAGTTGGTTCTCTGTTTTTCAAAGCGTCTTGTTCCATGTTGAAAACATTTTGAAAAACACAAAATCATTCATTCATGCATCATCCCTTGCCTTCCATGAGGTCATTTGGGTATTGCAAGCTTCAAAAGGTGAAATCTCCAAGAAGAATGTCACGCCCCGAATTTTGAATAATAAATTCAAATCTGAAACATGAATACAACTAAACAAATCACGTCATGTTTGAGAACAAGCAAAATTGACACATAGAAAGAGAGAGTAATATTTCAAAGAGAATGGAGATTTCAAGTGTGTTATTCATCTCATACAATTGGGTATTTATAGGGATACATTTGTAGTGTGAACGCTCAAAGAGAAAATCAAAATGATAACAATCTTGATGATGATTTCTGCCATGCTTGTTGTCTCTTGGTAAAGCATGTTTACATAAGTTTTCATATATTCAAGTACCTATCTAAATACTTTACGTATTTGTTACATGATATAGACATACATAGTATTATACATTTATACTACAACACTCCCCCTTGGATATTTCATGTTCAATAGTATTGTGTTGGTGGTGCGCTTCGAAGTTGCCTCGTTAAAAACCTTGCCTAGTAATAAAACCCTGTGGGAAAAAACAACCTTGGTCGAAAGGGAAAAAGAGCACAACGCGCGTTGAGTGTGAATTATGTTTTTGGATACTCCCCCTGATTTAGACTCCCCTTGAAGATCATGGGAGTTCGGATATCCTCCTCAATCCGATGCTCCTTACATGTTTGTTGAAAGGAGATTTTGGTAGTGACTTAGTAAATAAGTCAGCTACATTATCTTCTGATCGGATTTGATTTACTTCAATATTTAGAAGTGTTTGTTGTTGCTGACTGTAGAAGAATTTCGGCGATATATGCTTGGTATTGTCGCCCTTGATGAAACCTAATTTCATTTGCTTAATACAAGCTGCATTATCCTCGTAAATGCATGTAGGTTCATTTGTGGTAAATTTCAAACCACAAGTTCCTCAAATATGTCTATTTACAGACCTTAGCCATATGCACTCACGCACGGCTTCATGTAGTGCAATAATCTCTGCATGATTTGAGGAAGTAGCAACAAGAGTCTGTTTTGTAGATCTTCAAGATATCGCGGTGCTTCCCATGGTAAAGACATAACCTGTTTGGGAGCGACTTTTTTGTGAGGGTCAGAGAGATACCCTGCATCAGCAAAGCTCGCCAGAACATCATTATCATTTTGATGCAGGGGAGGAGGAGAACGTCGGTCACTATGGATAGTGTTGCCGGTGTTCACATTTCTTTTCTCTTTGTAGGGATAGAACAAGCCCATATCAATCGTACCTTTTAGGTATCGAATGATTGTCTTTATACCAATCCAATGACGGCGTGTTGGCGCAGAACTATGTCGAGCTAACAAGTTTACTGCAAATGAGATATCCAGGTCTTGTGCATTGAGCTAAATACAATAATGCGCCTATCGCACTTAGATATAATATTTCAGCCTCTAAAAAATCTTCGTCCTCATCCCTTGGACGAAACGGATCTTTCATGGGCTCAAGACTACGGTTGATAATGGGAGTACTCACAGGCCTTGCTTTATCTTCATTAAAGTGCCTTAGTAACTTTTGAGTATATGTTGACTGATGGATCATAATCCCATCATTACGGTGCTCGAGTTCTATTCCGAGACAAAATCGTGTTTTCCCGAGATCTTTCATCTCAAATTCAGATTTCAAATATGTAGCAGTTTCTTTTAACTCATCTAGAGTTCCAATTAGGTTCATGTCATTGACATAAACTGCTACAATTGCAAATCCGGATCTTGTCCTTTTAATGAACACGCAAGGCATATTTCATTGTTAACATATCCCTTCCCAATCAAATAGTCACTTAGACGGTTATACCACATCCGTCTGGATTGTTTCAATCCATATAGTGAGCGTCTTAATTTTATTGAAAACGCGCTCCGTAGTTTAGAGCCACTTGATTTGGGTAATTGAAGTCCATCTGGAACCTTCATATATATCTCTGAATCTAGATCCCCATAGAGATATGCTGTAATCACATCCATGAGCTGCATGTCAAGTTTTTCGGAAACTACCAAACTGACAAGGTAGCGGAACGTTATAACGTCCATTACGGGAGAATATGTCTCCTCGTAGTCGATTCCAGGGCGTTGTGAGAAACCTTGCGCCACAAGGCGGGCTTTGTATCTAACAACCTCATTTTTCTCATTACGCTTTCTAACAAAGACCCATTTATGGCCAATAGGTTTTATATTTGGTGGTGTCAGTGTTATAGACCCAAATACATGTCTTTTTGTTAGTGAATCCAATTCAGTCTGGATCGCATCTTTCCATTTAGACCAATCTGCTCTTCGTTGACATTCTTCAATGGAGCAAGGTTCGATATCATCGTATTCTATAATTCCTTTTGCAATATGATATGCAAATGCATCATCAATTGCCATAGAATTTCTGTCCATAATTACATGTATACTAGTGTAATTCATGGAGATCTCTCTATTCGTTGGAATTGGTTCTGCCATTGGAGCGTCCTCCAATGATGTCTCTTGGACATAACCATAATCCAGAATTTTTTTATGAGATGTATTATTTGTATCGATGATTAATGTATTATTTTGTGTCAAGCTCGCTTTCTTTCTTGGGCGAGAATCCATCTAACCTATGGGCCTCCCGCGCTTCCTGGCAGGAGCTATGGGTCTAGCCACTGCATCACCCATAGAGGGGATGTCATGTCCTTTAGTTGTAGGGACATCAATCCTTGCAGGTACGTTTGCAGCAGGTATGTGTGATCTTGTCACTTTAGCGATATCAGAAAACCCATCAGGCATTGATTTTGCTACGTTCTGAAGATCGAGAATCCTCCGCACTTCTATTTCAGACTGTGTGGTTCGGGGATCAAGATGAGACAAAGTGGGGACAAACCATGACAATTCCTGTCTTTTCTGTTGAACATTAGTGTTCTTGTCTCCCCCTAATGACGGGAAGACTGTCTCATCAAAGTGACAATCCGCAAATCTAGCGGTAAAGAGATCACCTGTCAAGGGTTCTATGTAGCAGATAATGCTTGGAGAATCATATCCAACATAAAGGTCTAAGCATCGTTGAGGGCCCATTTTGGTGCGCTGTGGCAGCGCAATTGGCACATAGACTGCACACCCAAATATGCGTAAGTGTGAGACATCAGGCTCATACCCAGTTACCATCTAGGATGCAGAAAAGGGTTGACTGACAGTGGGTCTCAGACGAATAAGCACAGCTGCATGTAATATTGCATAGCCCCAAGTAGAAATAGGGAGATTGGTGCGCATAACCAATGCCCTGACAACCATTTGAAGTCTTTTAATGACAGCTTCTGCGAGTCCATTTTGGGTGTGTACATGAGGGACAGGGTGTTCGACCTCAATCCCAATGGACATGCAATAATCATCAAAGGTTCTTGATGTAAACTCTCCAGCATTGTCAAGACGAATTGACTTAATAGGATGATCAGGGTGATGAGCCCTTAACTTAATGATTTGTGCTAGGAGTTTAGCAAATGCAGCATTTCTTGTGGATAAGAACATGACATGTGACCAACTTGTCGATGCATCAACCAACACCATAAAATATCTAAATGGTCCGCAAGTTGGTTGGATAGGTCCACAAATATCACATTGTATTCTTTGTAAGAATGGTATATTTTCTTTAGTGTCCTTTGCATAGGATGGTCTTGAACCTACCTTTGCTAAAGAGCAAGCTTTGCAAAAACAATGATATGTCTTAGAAGTAACTCTTTGGACCAATGTTTGGTTCGTACTTCTTTTCGTTTTGAAGAATGGATGTCCGTGTGAAGTTTTTAATATACAGAGCATCATATCACGACCTGAGTGTCCCAAGCGATCGTGCCAAAGCTTGTATGTGTCAGGATCCCATAAATTGTCATTCATGACATGGTTGGATTCAATGACTCTAATAGTGGTTGCATACAATCAACTAGAGCGACACATAAGTTTCTCTAATACTCGTGTATTTTCGTAGTTTTTAGAGGTGATGCAAAGGAACTCTTGTCCGTTCTCACAATGTGTTTCCACATGAAAATCATTGGCTCTTATGTCTTTAAATCTTAATAGGGTCCTTCCAGCCCTTGGAGCATATAGAGCTTCGGCGACATTAACATTTGTGCCATTTGGTAATAAAAATTGAGCTGGTCCTCGACCATGAATCAATTGTGATGTTCCTGGCATCGTAGTTACTGAGGATCGACTAGGTGTCATCCATAAAAATAATTGTCTATGTCGCAATATAGTATGTGTGGTGCCACTATCAAGAAGGCATTCCAATTCTCTGGAAAACATACTGAAAAGGAATAAAGTTCGGAATATTAACACATGTCCATGACATTGAATGCGAAACTTTATTAATAGGAAAATAGCCAATGATTACATCAAAGTTATTCATAAGTCTATTCCAAATATCAAACTTTAGACAAATTGTTATCACTCAATCCGTTTGGTAATTCCAATAAAATATGACCAGGAAAGTAGAGAGATGTTGGTGGAGCGAGGGTCGCTTAAATACCCCGATCTCAATTGCTTTCCTAGACATCATACTTCATTGGGTACGCCACATAAGAAGGAGTTTAATACAATTGTTATTTATTGACTAAGGCACATTTGCCATTCTTGGAAAATAGAAAGAGGATTATTCTAATCAAAGTCTGTGGCATCCTCGTGCTCTTCATTTACAGCTTTGAAGTCCTCAACGGTGAGATTGACATCTTCACTATTTTCATCTTCGGCAAGGTTGGCTTCTTGCTCTCTTGCTTCCCTGTACTCCTTATAGCGTGCAGCTAATTGGGTACTTGCATGACATTGTTTAAACCAATGCTCGATTGATCCACATCGATGACACATGCCATTGTGGTTCCCTCCCTTCATTTGAGGTGCAGGTTGTGCACGTTGTGCACGTTGTGGATATTCTCTAGGAGGGTTGCTGCTACTACCACAGCGCATGGTGCGACCTCCACGGCTCATGGTGCTATTTCCACTGCCGGTGTTGCCATATCTCCCTCTTCCACGTGTGGAGTTGCCATCACGTGTGTCCGCTCTAAAGTTGCGGTTTCCTTCTTTATTGGGGCGGTTATATGGACCTGTTCGTCCTTCATATCCCCTATTATTAGGGTACACATGTCCCCTATTGCTAGGGTACCTCTCCTTGTGCCCTCTCTTGGGTACATTATAATTTGCCTCACGAACGCTCTTGGTTCCAATGGGTCTTGAATTATAATTCTTTACGAGAATGTTATCGTGCTTTTCGGCTACCGACAAAACATTAATGAGCTCATTGAACCTCGTAATCCATCCAACATTTACTTTAGTGCGATACTGTTTTGATAGCAAGATTGCTGCAACGGGAAAGGTGGAGAGAGTTTTCTCAATTAGCTCTTCTTCTGTGAGGGGTTTTTGACAGAACCTCAACATGGATTTGAGATGAAGAACTTCTGAATTGTACTCAGCAATAGACTTGAAGTTGGAGAAGCGTACATCATTCCACTAAACCTTCAAGTCAGGGAGGAGGGAATGTTGGATATTGTTAAAGTGCTCTTGTAGCACCTCCCATAAATCATTTGCATCTTTGATGGACATGTACTCTAATCTGAGTGCTTTGTCCATATGATGTCGCATCAAGATGATTGCTTGTGCATGCCTCTTGGGTGTTCGAGGGAACGCAAGGGTCGGGTCTGGCTGCATGGATGATTGGCAATATCCCTTTTGATGTGAGGGAACGCAAGGGCCGGGTCGGTTTTCCAGCTATGGTAATCCGAACCTGTTGAGTCAAGGATTTGAAAATCGAGTCTAGGTTCATTCGACATCCTTGAAGATAGAAGAAAATATTAGTTTCGGAGTTTAAACTTCCATGAAAAATAATAAGATTTCCGAGCTATGCTACCAAGAAATCAATTTCCAAGAATCATTGTGAACACTCTTAGTTCATTGATTTACGAACACTCTTAGTTCGTTTGGCATGAATTTCTAAAATTCCGCTTTTGATTGTAAGTTCCCGAGAAAAAGGAAAAAGGAGAGAAAATGAATAAAAACTCAAAAACGGGAACATTTAGTAAAGAATACCTTGAAATAGTGTTGCCGGAAATTTTGACCGGAAAAATTATAGAAGGTGATCGGAAGGATCATTGAGAAAAATCGTCCGAAAATTCGCCGGAAAAGTGTCGAAAAGTCGCCAGAAAAGTTGTCGGAAAGTCGCCCCGCAAATCTGTCGACGGATGTGTCGGCAGCTGCTCGGCAGATGGCTCGGCAGCACATCGGCAGCATCCAGCAGCGGTCCGGTTTGTGCTTTCAGCTTCCGGCGGCCGGTTCCGGTGATTTTGAGACCGGTTCCGGGCTTCTGGAATCAAGGGCTTTGATATGAGCTAGGGTTTGGGGATTTTTTGCAGGTTTTGAAAAGTGACTTCGATCGATGAAGAACTTTTCTCTCGTCAATTTTCGATTCTAATTCTAGAGCAACTTCGTGCAGATAACGTGTTTGAGAACAAGCAAAATTGACACACAGAAAGAGAGAGTAATATTTCAGAGAGAATGGAGATTTTAAGTGTGTTATTCATGTCATACAATGAGATATTTATAGGGATACATTTGTAGTGTGAAAGCTCAAAGAGAAAATCAAAACGATAACCATCTTGATGATGATTTCTGTCATGCTTGTTGTCTCTTGGTAAAGCATGTTTACATATGTCTTCATACACTCAAGTACCTATGATTATACACTCAAGTACCTATCTAAATACTTTACGTATTTGTTACATGATATAGACATACATAGTGTTATACATTTATACTACAACACGTCTTGAAATTTTTCATAAACCAACATCTCCCAAATCATAACACAAACCTCGTAGCAAACTATCTCTCAAGTCAATTATTAGAATACCAACATAAATAAAATGTTATGCTCAAGAGAGTCTACAAAACACACCAAAATAGACTAAGTGCTGGTCACAACCCTATTGCCCTACTCAGTTCGCTCTCCACCTTGATTATCCTGACCTGCAGGATTATCCGTTACATCGTTTGAATAGTGTGCCGGGATTGCAACAACACAAAACCCAGTAAGCTTTCTGAAAGCTCGTGTGAGTAAATATGAAATGAACAGTTGATTTATTAAATCACAATTCTTTTAATTCAAGTAAAACAATCCAAACACACACAACAACATTCATTCTCAATTTCACAACTATATCAAGTAACGTGTCAACACTCGACCCCTCTCAACCACCAATTCGTGCTCACGATCACGAGTAACCCAACTTGCTGCTTTCATGTCACACGATAGCAGACAAATTAGAGCTCTAGCTAAATCGTAATGTGTCACCTCGGCCAAGGTTCACCCTTACGAAATAGTCACCACACTCTCTACAGTGGCATCGAACATTTAAAGGCCCCCCGATCCAAATGTTATAACAATCCTTACATCCCACGACAATTACAATATCAATTGTAATTGCATAACCATCACGTGTTTTAAATCATAATCTAAACAATCACCATCATCATGCTTTCACTCAATATCATTTAACATAATAAATCATAGCAATATTTCTTTCATTCAAGTATACAAATGAAATCATCAACAATCCACATATTTCAATGTCACATCATTCCGTATTAAATCACATAAATATATATATACGTAATCGTCCACTCAGGGATGACCACTAATACCAACTATAGTTCACACGGAGTAAAAACCCAAGAAATTCAATTTATATATACTTTAAAACTCATTTCTTAAAACCATTTTCTCACACATAACAAATAAGTTGGGCAATTAAGGAAATTCGGTTCGTAAATGAACCAAGTGAGATTTACTCACCTCTAAACTCCTACTGCATCTTCTTACAGCCCAAAATACGATTCACAATCGTCCGCTAACAAATCCGCCAAACACCTAATCAAAACGATATTTAACTTAATGCACAATTCAAGAAATGCACTTATACGAAGATCCAACGGTTGGATGTTCACCTGTGACCTCACCAAGTCATCAGGACAGTCCTACGATCATCATATCAAAACTACCAGTCCATCGAATGATCCGAACTTCACAGATCACAAATCGAACGATCAAAATCTATCGAAATCGTAAAATTCATAACTAATTCATAGGATATTCAAAATTCACATGCTTTATATCGAGATGATTGTATGAACATATAGAACATAAAAATGGGCAGAAACTGCCCTTGAGACCCCCAGAACTGGCCGGAAAAGGTCGCCGGAGTTAGAGGCAGAGCCGCCGCCGACCACTGCCAATGGTGTCGGGGCCGGGCTTCTCCCTTTTGTTTCATTATTTTGAGCAACTTTCATAACTAGCACAGAGTGAGAAAACGAGCAGAAGTGGTCGAAAATACCTAAAATCAGTCGGGTTCGCCAGAAAATTGAAATTTTCGATAGCTGCTCCGTTCGACGTCAAAAACTTCACTTCAGGTTTGGGTCTTCTTGCTGCGTGTTCTACTCCTTGATACGAGTTCAACAAGCTAAAGAACTCGAGTTTTGATGGCCGGAGCTAGGAGAAATCTTTATTTGAACTCAAAACGGCCGCTAACCGAAATCGAGCTCCCGCCGCCGTTACAAGCCAAAACGCAGCGCAAGGCTGCCTCTGGCAGCTGCGCAAGGAAGATACGAAGCTGTAGGAAGTGGTTTGGCTTCAAACGGTGGCCGGAGGAGGGAGAACGAATCTGAAAACCTCTTGCCCTGTTTTCGGCTGACGGAGGGAGAGAGAGAGATGATGAACAGCAACCCGATGGTTTCTTTTTTTGGATAATTATGCTATTTTCGGATATTTCCGGAAATAGTAGCCTATATATATACCCGAAATGGAAACGTTTCCAAATGTGATAACTTTCTCATACGAAATCCGATTCTTGCGTTCCATATATGCACGAACTCGTATCGACGAGCTCTACGATTTTCATGAAAGAAGTTTCCTCAAATTCCTTACGTATAAAAAGTCGATTTTAGTAAACCCTAAATAACATTAAATTTCGAAACTAAAATCATTCGAAACCAAATTTCTCACGCAACAACATTCCAATCACACCCACAATTCATAATTCATATAATTTGACAAATATTGAATTACAAAATATTTAACTGAAATTTCGGGTCTTCACAGTCTACCCTCCTTAAAGGAATTTCATCCCGAAATTCAAGTAAACTCATCAACAAACAGTAGTGGGTAGTTCGTCCTCATGTCAGACTCTAACTCCCATGACGCATCACCCTCATCATGATGACTCCACAACACCTTAACCAAATAAACCTCCTTCCTACGAAGCCTCTTCGTGGACCTGTCCAAGATACGAACAGGTTCAACACCGATGGTCACATTCGGACTCACCTCGATCGTACTGTGATCAATCACATGGGACTCATCTCGTATGTACCTCCTAAGCATGGACACATGGAAGACATTGTGTACACCGGACATGCTAATAGGTAAAGCAAGCCGATATGCCAACTTTCCAACCCTTTCCAAAATCTCAAAAGGTCCAACATATCTCGGTGGCAACTTTTCCTTCTTTCCAAATCTCACTACACCATTCATAGGTGAGACTTTCAAGAATACATGATCACCCACCTCAAAGTCCAATGGTCTCCTTCTCAGGTCAGCATAACTCTTCTGTCTACTCTATGCAGTACGGATCCTGTCTCGGATGGTAGTAACCTTCTCTGTATTCTCCCAAACAAGCGTAGGACCCAAGAGCTGCTTCTCTCCAACATCCGCCCAACTGATAGGAGTCCTACATGGCCTACCATAAAGTGCCTTATAGGGGGCCATGTCGATATTGAAGTGATAGCTGTTATTGTAAGCAAACTCCACCAATGGTAGATGATTCGTCCAACTTCCCTTGAAGTCCAAAACACATGCTCTAAGCATATCCTCCATCACCTGGTTCACCCTCTCTGTCTGTCCATAACTCTGTGGATGAAATGCAGTGCTCATAGCCAAAGATATGCTGAAAGCCTTATGGAAACTACACCAAAATTCTAAGTGAAACTAGCATCCCAATCAGAGACAATCGATACAGGCACACCATGAAGCCTCACAATCTCATCAAGATACAACTTACACAAAGCATCACCTGAGTAAGTCTTTGCCACAGGAAGAAAGTGTGCTGACTTTATCAATCGATCAACAATCACCCAAATAGAATCCTAACTTTGTCTGGACCTAGGCAATCCGGTCACAAAATCAATAGAGATCTCTTTCCATTTCCATACTGGAATCGGCAAAGGTTTCAACATCCCCGCAAGCCTCTGATGCTCTGCCTTCACCCGCTGACATGTAAGGCACCTGAATACATACTCAGCCACATCCCTCTTCATCCCTATCCACCAAAACTATCTTCGTATGTCCATATACATCTTGGTACGCCCTGGGTATACCGTATATCGAGATCGATGTGCTTCTCGCAGTACCTCCTCCTTGAGGATATCACCGCCCGGGACATACAATTTCAATCGAAATCTCAATCCACCATCAGTCCCAACTATCCACTCTGATGGACCTTCTCGTTGGCATTAAGAATCATCTCAGAAATCACCATTTGAGTGAACTCATCATGTGTCTGACTCTGAATGATCCTGGAAATCAAGGTCGGCTGTAAAGTGATACTACCGAGAAAGATTCCCTGTCCTTCTCCTATGGGCATAAGGTCAAATTCAGATACAGTCTCTAACATACGCCACTCCTGAACCATAAGTGATGCTATGATCCCTCGGGGTTTCCTGCTCAAAGCATCCGCCACTACATTGGCCTTTCGAGATGATACTCCAAGGTGAAATCATAGTCTTTGATAAGCTCCATCCATCTTCTCTGCGTCATGTTCAACTCCTTCTGAGAGAATAGATACTTCAAACTCTTATGATCAGAAAAGAGTTCGAACTTCTCACCATAAAGATAATGCCTCCAAATCTTTAAGGCAAAAACCACTGCAGCCAACTCTAGATCATGAGTGGGGTAGTTCTGCTCATGCACCTTCAACTGTCTAGAACCATACGCGACAACACCACCATTCTTCATCAACACACAACCCAAACCCTAATGAGAGGCATCACTGTAGATAACTAACCAACCGCTACTAGATGACATAATCAGCACTGGAGCTGCAGTCAATCTAGTCTTCAGCTAATGAAAGGCCTTCTCACATTCATCTGTCCACACAAACTGAGTATCCTTCCTTGTCAACTTGGTCAAAGCTGAAGCAATACTAGAAAACCCCTCAATGAATCGCTTGTAGTACCCTACCAATCCAAGGAAACTACAGATCTCTGTAACTATAGTGGGGTGACTCCAGCTCATCACTGCTTCAACCTTCGAATGATCCATAAAAACTCTATCCTTCGAAACTACATGACCAAGGAACTTGACCTCCTTCTGCCAAAACTCGCACTTCTCAAACTTGGCAAACAATTTCTTCTCTCTCAACGTCTGTAGCACAATCCTTAAATGCTTCTCATGCTCTTCAGACGACCTTGAATAAATCAAGATGTCATCCACGAACACCATAACAAACTGATCCAAGTAAGGGCTGAATCTGGGTTCATCAAGTCCATGAATGCTGCAGGTGCATTAGTTAGACCAAAAGGCATGACAAGGAACTCATAATGTCTATACCTAGTCCTGAAAACCATTTTTGGAATATCCTCCTCCTTCACCCTTAACTGGTGATATCCAGATCTCAAATCAATCTTTGAGAACATAGCAGCCTCCCTAAGCTGATCGAACAAGTCATCAATCCTAAGTAAAGGGTACCTATTCTTAATGGTCACCTTGTTCAGTTGTCGATAATCCACACATAATCGGAGTGAATTATCTTTCTTCTTCACAAATAGCACTGGCACGCCCCAAGGAGAAACACTAGCCTGCACGAACCCTTGTGCAAGTAATCCTTCAATATGAACCTTTAACTCCTAAAGTTCAGCTGGAGCCATCCGATAAGGTGCTCTCTATACAAGAGCAGTACCTGGAATCACATCAATAGAGAAGTCTATTACCCTTTTCGGAGGTAATCCGGGTATTTCTTGGAACACTTCAGCATACTCTAACACTACTGGAATCCCTGCAATTTCTGAAGTACTACTCACTGATTCAATGTGTGCCAAGATCCCTGCCCTCATGGCAATATCAGACTTCAGACAACGATAATGAAACACTGGTTGTCTAGGAATATGAAAAGACACAATCATCTTGAAACAATCGATCACAGCATGATTCGGGGCCAACCAATCTAATCCCAAAATCACATCATAAGTGTGATCCGGAAGCACAATCAAAGATGCAGTGAACTCCCTACCACAAATTTCTATAGGGCAATCATCACAGAACATGCCAAGCTCAAGAGAAACACAAAGAGGCGATGTAACACACAAAGATCTAGTAAGCGGTATAACAATCAAACCAAAGCATCTACCACAGAACTAGATATGAAAGAGTGGGAAGCACCCGTATCAAATAGTACTCTAGCAAGATAGTTATAAACAGATAAGGTACCTTCCACCCCGGTGCCTCTCTGGCCGATGGCAAATACTCTAGCTGTTGCTAGAGGTAAAGCTCTCTACTAGTTCCCATGTACTCTACTTTGGGGTCGGGTACACTCCTTGGCATGGTGTCCTTCCAGTCCACAGTTAAAGCATATTAGACCCTTAGGTTTTCTGCACACTCTAGAAATATGACCCGGTTCACCGCGGTTGTAGCATGTCAATAATGTAGCTGGCGCTACCTGCCTGATAGGTGCTGCCCTACTAGGTGCATGTGTTGTTTTGGCAAAGGCCAGATGATGATAAGCTATCCTAGCTGGGGCCTGCTAAGGGAAACGAGTTCGCTGTCTCTTCCAAGACCTACCTCCATAATCTCTGGAATTGCTGCTCCCCTCAATGGCCTTCCCTTTTCCCTGGAAATCTCTCTCAACTGTTTCCTTCTCCTTGTGGATCAGATTTTGCTGTTCAATGATCAAGGCTTTAGCTAAGATCTGCTCCTTTGTCCTCAGCTCCATAATGGCCACATCTCACTAAATAGAAGCATTCAACCCCCGCTGAAACTTCTTAGCTAGATCTTCAGCATCCAATGGTTTCACAAACTGATACAGCCTGGAGAACTCTGCCTCATATTCTCTCACACTCATCTTCCCTTGAGTAAGTGAGAGAAATTGCCTCTCTAACTGTTCCTTCACAGATGCTGGAAAGTATTTCTCTCTGAAGATCCTCACAAATCCATCCCAGGTCATAGTGGACACATCAATAGTCCTCTGAGTACAATTCCACCATACCCTAGCCTCATCCTTGAGCATGAAAGTGGCTAGCTTCCTCTTCTCAATCTCATCACAGAAAATCAAGTCAAAGTAGGTCTGTAATTCATCGACCACTGATCAGCCACCATGTAATCTGTACCTCCCCCAAATTTAGTTACTCCCAACCGAGTAACGTCCTTTACCAACACTAACAGACGAGTGGGATCATTAACCAGGACCTCTGGTGGAATAGGCTGCTCCACAAAAGGTGCCTCCATCTCTTCCTCATGTACCTCAACATGTGGAATATGGCCCCTACCTCGGCCTCGACCCCTACCTCTGCCTCCCACAATATCCATTACCTAAGGAGCATCGCATACCTGGTTAATACATGTATAACACTTAAATCAAAGCATAAGTAAATACAAGTCCATATTAACCAAGTTACTAACACAAAGAGGTTAATTCAACTCCTAATACATCCTAACTTTCTAGACAACTCCCAACACTCCCACATACCAAATGACATTGTCAATACCGAAGAGCACACGATGGGGATCCGCTGCAGACGGACCATCACTCTAAAGATATTAACTTATCACGAAATATGTACCTTACGCTCTGATACCAAACTGTCACGCCCTGAATTTTGAATAATAAATTCAAATCCGAAACATTAATACAACTAAACAAATCACGTCCGAAAATTTTTCATAAACCAATATCTCCCAAATCATAACACAAACCTCGTAGCAAACTATCTTTCGAGATAATTATTACAATACCAACATAAATAAAATATTATGCCCAAGAGAGTCTATTAAACACACCAAAATAGACTAAGTACTGGTCACAACCTCGCTGCCCTACTCAGCTCTCTCTCCACCCTGATTATCCTGACCTGCAGGATTATCAGCTACACCGTTTGAATAGTGTGCCGGGATTGCAACAACACAAAACTCGGTAAGCTTTCTCAAAGCTTGTGTGAGTAAATATGAAATGAACAGTTGATTTATTAAATCACAATTCTTTTAATTCAAGTAAAACAATCCAAACACACACAACGACATTCATTCTCAATTTCACAACTATTTCAAGTAACGTCTCAACACTCGACCCCTCTCAACCACCAATTCGTGTTCACGATCACGAGTAACCCAACTCGCTGCTTTCATGTCACACGATGACAGACAAATTAGAGCTCTAGCTAAATCGTAATGTGTCACCTCGGCCAATGTTCACCCTTACGAAATAGTCACCACACTCCCTACGGTGGCATCGAACATTTAAAGGCCCCCCCGACCCAAATGTTATAACAATTCTTACATCCCACGACAATTACAATATCAATTGTAATTGCATAACCATCACGTGTTTTAAATCATAATCTAAACAATCACCATCATCATGCTTTCACTCAATATCATTTAACATAATAAATCATAGCAATAATTCTTTCATTCAAGTATACAAATGAAATCATCAACAATCCACATATTTCAATTTCACAACATTCAGTATAAAATTTAAATATATATATACGTAATCATCCACTCAGGGATGACCACTAATACCAACTATAGTTCACATGGAGTAAAAACCCAAGAAATTCATTTTATATATACTATAAAACTAATTTCTTAAAACCATTTTCTCACACATAACAAATAAATTGGACAATTAAGGAAATTCGGTTCATATATGAACCAAGTGAGATTTACTCACCTCTAAACTCCTACTTCGTCTTCTTACAGCCCGAAATACGATTCACAATCGTCCGCTAATAAATCCGCCAAACACCTAATCAAAACGATATTTAACTTAATGCACAATTCAAGAAATGCACTTATACGAAGATCCAACAGTCGGATGTTCACCCGTGACCTCACCAAGTCATCAGGACAGTCTGACGATCATCATATCAAAACTATAAGTCCATCGAACAATCCAAACTTCACAGATCACAAATCGAACGATCAAAATCTATCGAAATCGTAAAATTCATAACTAATTCATACGATATTCAAAATTCACATTCTTTATATCGAAATGATCGTATGAACATATAGAACATAAAAATGGGCAGAAACTGCCCTTGGGACCCCCTAAACTGGCCGGAAAAGGTCTCCGGAGTTAGGGGTAGAGACGTCGCCGACCACCACTAATGGTGTCGGGACCGGGCTTCTCCCCTTCGTTTCATCATTTTGAGCAATTTTCATAACTAGCACGAAGTGAGAAAAAGAGCGGAAGTGGTCGAAAATACCTAAAATTAGTCAGGTTCGTCGGAAAACTGAAATTTTCCGATAGCTGCTCCGTTCGACGTCAAAAACTTCACTTTAGGTCTGGGTCTTCTTGCTGCATGTTCTACTCCTTGATACGAGTTCAATAAGCTAAAGAACTCGAGTTTTGGTGGCCGGAGCTAGGAGAAACCGAGCTCCCGCCACCGCTATAGGCCAAGACGTGGCACAAGGCTGCCTCTAGCAACTACGCAAGGAAGATACGAAGCTGTAGGAAGTGGTTTGGTGTCAAACGGTGGCCGGAGTGGGAGAACGAATCCGATGAGTTAGTCTAGAAGGATTGTCGCGGTCAGTGCAATCCCTGTGTTGTAAACTTGTAATATGTTTTTCATTAGTGATTTGGTTTTGATATTTCAAGAGTTAAAGGCCACGAAGATGTTTTTCCTTGATAGGGTTTTATTGCGTCAACAAAACATGTGTTCTTTATTGCTTTAGTTGGTTTGTTGATTTTACAATACATTTTGTTCAATATCAGTACTTAGGATTGATCATCCATTTGCAATCCCTAAGAAAGTTTTTGAACAAAAATAATTGGTTGTAAGCCTATTCACCCCTCTAGGCTCCTTCTAGGATCTTCAATTGGTATCAGAGCGGGTTACTAACCTATGTTAGTATGTTCCTCTAACCTCCTATAATGGACCATGATAGAGCCTCTAGTTCCATTAACTCTCCTCTATGTTTTGATGGAAAGTAATGAACTAATGATGATGTTTTTCCTGCAATCTCAAGAGGATAAGTTATGGAACATTATAGAGAAGGGTTGTATACTTACAACTAAAAAGGAAGCTGAAACTTCAAATCTCATTCCTAATCCAAGAGGTGAGTCGACTGCTGCGCGCTGAGCAATTTGATCATAAATGTGATACTAAAACTCGCTATAGCCTTTTCGCTGCCTTATCAGATAAGGAAAGAAAAAGAATTACTAATTGTCCAACCGCTAAAACTTCTTGGGAATTACTTCAAACCACTCATGAGGGTAACAAAAAGGTGAAGGCACAAAAACTGTAAAGACCCATATTTTCATATAATAAATTTATGTAATTCAATAATTGTTATATTAATTGAATTATGATATTTGTGATTAATTGGAACGCCGTGGTTTGAGAAAGTTGGCTTCAAATGATTTTATTTTCGAAAACAAACGTTATTTAGGGGGTCGTGAAAATCGACTTTTTATACGTTCGAAATTTGGGAAAACTTCATTCATGAAAGTTGTAGAGCTCGTCGATACGAGTTCGTGCATATATGGAACATAATATTCGGAGCTCGTATGAATAAGTTATGAATATTTGAAAATTAGAATTTTTCTGTAAATAGTATGAAAAATCAGATTTTTCATTAAGGACGAAAAATTTGATTTTGCACATCAGTCCCCCCTCCTCAAATTTTGAGTTTATATTATCTAGACGATGATCTATACATCCATACAAGCGTTTTGATATATAACATGATCATGTTAGAAAAAGTTGATAAATAGTCGATTTATGTTTTGACGTTACTATTTACGGTTTTACAGTTTACCTTCGGTTTACAATTTACGGAGATCAGACCATCGGTTTTACTTCAAATTTTAATATGATGTTCATATGGCTGTCCCGATGACTTTGTGTGGTCACGGACGAAGATCCAACCGTTGGATCTTCGTATAAATGTAAAACAGTGATTCGGGAGGTGATTAGTGAAGATCCGTCGGTCGGATTTTAATATAATTTTGATAGGATGTTTCCAAGGGCGATCTGTGAGGATCTAACAGTTAGATCATCGTTTAAATTCGATGACCGTTGGATCGTCTTTATTTTAGAATCCGACCGTTGGATCGTCTTCATTTTAAAATCCGACTCTTAGATCATCATTTAAGTTGATTTCGTGCTTCGTTTGCTAAGTAAAGACCATACTTGATTAGGTACTTGACGGCTTGAGTTGACGAGTATTTGGATTATTTTGATTTATATTTAAGTGAAGACGTAGCGGGAGTTTCGATGTGAGTAAAACTCACGTGGTTCATATTACGAACCAAGTACCTTAAATTATTTATTCTTGTAATTGTGTGAAAAATATTTATGGATTAAATATTTGTTTTTAAAATCATTTGGACTTGATCAACTACGGTCCATAGGTAAGTAAAAATGAATTTTAATTATACAAATGAATTTCATGATTTTTTTTGTGTGTACTATAGATGGTATTAGTGGTCATTTCTGAGTGGATGATTACGTATTTATATATATATATATATATATATATATTTACGTGGAATATATATATTGATTGATGTGATTTTGAGTGACGATATGATTGAGTTGGAATGATGATTTGGATTTTATTTCAAATGCTTAAATTTCATAATAATATTATGTATGTTAAATGAGTTAATTTCATTGTGTGAAAACATATTGTTGTACTCATTATGGATTTAGGGTCAACTTAGTGACCGGTATGGGGGAATCAGATGCTCTAATCCTAGGTGGATGATGGGATACGATTGGTTGAGTATGTACAATTATCGGACATTCTAAATATGTATATAAGTATACATATTGATGAAATACGATACAGATAAATATGTCGGATGTCATAACCTAGGCCAGGTGATGGGCTACGATTCAGTTAGAGCTCTAGTCTGTCAAATATCGTATTTTTATAAATACGATTTTGGGGTTTTAAGAAGAAAGATATGAATTAGGGTTTTGGTATTGCTTTGTGATTGGTGATGGAATTGAGATTGTTGATTTCTTGTAGAGTGTTGACTTGGGTGAAAATAATTATGATTTAATTAAACAACCGTTCTTTCTTTTTACTCATACAAGCTTTCAAAAACTTACCAGGTTTTGTGTTGTTGCAATCCCGATACACTGTTCAAATGGTGTAGCGGATATTCCTGCAGGTCAGGATAACCAGGGAGGTGACCGTGCAGTTTAGGAGTTGCAGTATTTATTTGCTTTTCATTTGAGTGGTGAGATATGTTATGCTCATTTAGAACTTTACATTTTATTTGGTGAGTGAGTTGTAATAATTAACCGAGACTAAATTCAGTTTTTGAAATTAAATTGTGTGGTGAGGTTGTTAAGGAAAAGAAATTTTCAGGATGGTTATTTGAAGTTGTAGTAATTCATGTTTCGGATTTTGAATTTTTATTCTAAAATTCGGGGCGTGACAAAAACTTCAAAGCCTTGTGCTTGAATTTGAAGAAATGACTATGAGAGAGGATGAATCTGTTGCTTACTTCCATAGTCACCTCATCAATGTTACAAATCAATGTCATGGATCGTCCTTGAAAATGTCTTCACCTTATATTGAGTTGTTTGGATCTGCTACCTAATCTTAAGTTTCTCAGAATTTTTGGAACTGCTTGCTATCCATATCTTCGACCATATTCACAGGATAAGTTGGATCCTAGAACTGTTTAGTGTGTTTTTCTTGGATATGCCTTGGGATATAATGGTGTGTTTTGCTATAACATTGAGAAAAATAAATTGTGGATGAGCAGACATGTTGTTCATGATGAAACCACTTTTCCATACCATTTCCATTCACCTAGTTCTTCTTCTAGGCAGTGTCCTTCTTCTGGTACTTCCTTTCAATATTATTCACCATCTATGGCCAAACTTCAGTCCCATGTGTTGCCCATCCTGTATTCTAATCAGTTACAAGTTGTGCTTCCCTTTGAGTCTTCTTCTCAGCCCTCAGCTGGTTCCCCACCTGTGGCTGGGGGGGGGGGGGATAATGGTGGTGCTTCTAGTGGTTCTAATGAGATTGGTTCTAGTGGTTCTAATGAGTCTTCATCTTCATCTGGTTCCTCTTTTGGTTCTGCAAGGTCCTCTGATGGTGTTGTTGGTGTAAACAATGGACATAATAATGCTGATTTGAGTCATGCAAGTGAAGAAGAGAATGGTATGATGGTGCAGTCTAGTGAAGTTCACCCTGATATTTCCAATGATCATCTTCATGACACTTTAGATGGCTAGAGTATAAATGCTGGTCTAAATATTACTGATGATCTTCCACATGAGCTGCAATTTATTGAAGATACTGCTAGAGATTATAACAGTCATTCCATGTTAACAAGAGCAAAGAATGGTATCTTCAAGCAGAAGGCTTTTCCAGACTATTGTGCATACTCTTGTGTAGTTCAGCATAATCTCCAAGATGAATTGCCTTACTTCTGTGGATTCACCATTGTACTAGAAGTATGTGATCCTGTTGAGCCTAAACACTTCAAGCAGCTGCAGGTATTCCAGAATGGGATTGTGTTATGGCTGAAGAAATACATGCTTTTCAAAAGCAAGGCACATGGGATCTTGTACCTTTACCTGAAGGTAAGAACATTGTTGGTAGTAAATGGATTTACAAGATCAAGAAAAATCCAGATGAAAGTATCTCAAGGTATAAAGCAAGACTTGTTGCTCAGGGATATAGTCAAGAAAAAGGTTTAGACTATGATGAAATTTTTAGTCCAGTTGTGAGACACAGTACAGTAAGGTTGATTATTGCTCTTGCTGTAATGAACAAATGGGAATTAAGACAACTAGATGCTCTTGCTACAATGAACAAATGGGAATTAAGACAGCTAGATGTCAAAAATGCCTTTCTTCATGGTGATCTGAAAAAAGAAGTTTACATGTATCAGCCTCAAGGTTTCTCTGACTCTGCTCATCCTGACTATGTATGTCACTTGAAAAAATCACCCTATGGTTTAAAACAAGCCCCTCGAGCTTGGAATGAAAAGTTTACTAACTTTCATCCTTCACTTGGATTTGAATTCTCTCATTCAGACCCCAGTTTGTTTGTGAAAAGTACTGAGCATGGTGTTGTGGCCTTGTTGTTATAAGTGGATGATATTATTATAACAGGCTCAGACAAGTTAGGTATTACATCTGTTATCACTGAATTGAGTGATGTCTTTGATATGAAGGATCTTGGTCTCCTGTCTCATTTTTTGGGCATTGAAATTAAGCATATGCAGAAAGGATTCTTCTTGTCTCAAGAAACTTATGCAAAAGAGCTTATTGAGAGAGCTGGTCTTGAAACTTGCAGGGATTGTAATACACCATGTTTACCTCATGCACAGATGTTGAAAGATGAAGGTATACCATTGTCAAACCCTACGCCCTATAGAAGCATTGTTGGAGCTCTTCAGTATCTTACCTTTACAAGGCCAGATATAGCCTATGTAGTGAACACAGTTTGCCAGTTCATGACTGCTCCTACTGATGTTCACTATGCTGCTGTGAAAAGGATACTGAGATATCTGCAAGGAATAATAAAGAATGGTCTTTTCTACAAGTATGGCTCATCTCCAACATATATTACTACTTATTGTGATGCTGATTTCGCTGGAGAAATAAATCAAAGAAGGTCTACCACAGGTTTTATTGTCTACTTGGGACATTGTCCTATTTCATGGCAGTCTAAGAAGCAGGGATCTGTCTCAAGGAGTTCTACAAAAGCTGAATATAGATCTCTTGCCAATACTGCAGCTGATATATCTTGGATTAGACACATTCTTTGTGATCTTCATGTTCGTGTTCCAGCTCCTCCACTACTCAAATGTGATAATTTGTCTGCTATAGCCTTGTGCTCAAATCCAGTGTTTCATTCAAGGATTAAACACCTGGATAATGACTTTTCATTTTGTCAAAGAGTGTGTTCAAAGACGTGATCTTCTGCTACAATATGTTCCCACTTCACAGTAGACTACAGATATCTTCACAAAAGGGCTACACAATCCAGTATTCAAGGAGCATTGCACCAATCTCAGTGTGTTCTCCCCCACTGAGATTAAGGGGAGGTGCTAGCCATGTCGTCATACTCCCTTATTTCCCTCCTAGCTTTCCTACGGATCAGTGCTGATGTGGATTTCTCCATGAGGATTTACAGCCTGTTAATTTTTTAGTCGGTTGGAAAGTTAGTTAGGATTACTTTACGTTGACTACTATAAATAGCTAGCTTGTAATAAAGAGAACTACTCTCTCATTTTCTAAAATTACGTTCAGATATTTTCAAGCTTTTCTCTCTCTCTCTGGTAAGCTCTCTCTTCTTCCTTCAGATTTGTTAACTTTTACAGTCATGGATGCTAGGTTATCATTAAAAAGTACGTCTATGATCCTTTCAAAAAAAAAAAAGGTACGTTTATGATTAAAAAGTTTATGATGACTAAGGACTATAAGACGAAAGAAGACTTAAACTCAATTGGCCAACTCGTCAACAAATATCACGATACCAAAAAACTAATGTACAAAATGACTTAAAGCTAATAACATGATAATAAAAGACTGAAAAGAAACCTAAGTGGCCAACTCAAGAAAAACATTCGTTGATAAGCAACGTGACAGTGTGAATAACGTGACAAGACAACTTTCCTCCATTCACATTTAGCCTGAGGTCAGCTGAAAATCAAACGTTGGTATTGTGAGGTACTTGTATATTACCTACAAATCTACAATATTGAGAATTACAATATTTAGTCCCTATATAAAGACTCGCATAATGTGACTGGTCTCTCACATCCTTGTTCTCAAAACAAAAACTAGCTACTAGAGCATCTATAGCAATCTTCAATGGCTTCCCTCATTACTCCAGATCAGTTCTCTGCTAACCAAGACGCCGAGGCTCTCCGAAAGGCGTGTCAAGGTATTGTAACAAGCAAAAGACATGGTTGTTGAATTGTATGCCAACTTTTCTAGTTTTTGGCAATTTATGCCCTGGAGTAAATTTGCCGTATTTTTTTCTTTCTATAATTTCATTTAAATTTATCATTAAGTTCACCTTATATGCATGTGCCTAGCATATGAAAACACTTACAAAGTTTCTATCCCAATACGATATTTTTGTGATTTCATATCAACGGGAATATGTTAGAGGTGTTGCTTATTATTACTTTTGTAATTGATATATGCTAATATGCGCATGAATTTATGTTGATTTATTTAATTTATTTTTGTTGGTTACTCTTACATAGGATTAGGGACTAATGAGAAGGCCATCATCTCCATATTGGGTCATAGAAGTGCAGCTCAAAGAAAAGAAATCAGGGTCGCTTATGAACAACTTTATCAAGAAAATCTTCTCAAGCGCCTTGAGTCTGAACTCTCTGGTGATTTTGAGGTATCATTACTATAGAACATTTTGCTGCATATCATCAGATTATTGCAAAAGAAATATCATATCCCGGCCAATCTACTTCTGTTCACAAGTATATATGCTACTAAAGAACATTTTGGGATGTCATGTATAGAGAGCGGTGTACCGTTGGACATTGGATCCAGCTGATTGTGATGCTGTTTTGGCTAATCTGGCCATTAAGAAAGCCGAGACTGACTACAATGTCATCATCGAAATTTCCAGCGCTCGGTGTCCTGAAGAGCTTCTAGCTGTAAGAAGAGCCTACCAGCTTCGCTATAAGTGCTCCTTGGAAGAAGATCTAGCTCAACACACCACTGGTGATATCCGCAAGGTACATGCTGTTGGATAATTTGACATGTTCTGCTGTCGAACTGTAATTTTTATTTCACCTTCAAAACAGAATCGGTTTGTCAATGGATCAACTACATAAACACAGGAGTGAAGCAAAGAGTATAGGCAACTTTGAGTGCCAGTTGCAGTTGACAAAATTTATTTTTAATGGTGCTTTTCTCTTATGGTGAATGTTGCAGCTTTTGGTTGCTTTGGTGACTGCTTACCGCTATGACGGTAATGAGATCAATGAAAAGTTGGCAAGTTCAGAAGCTAATATTCTTCATGATGCTATCAAAGACAAGTGTTTTAATCATGAAGAAATTATTAGGATCCTGAGTACAAGGAGCAAGACACAGCTCATGGCTACATTCAACAAATACAGAGATGACCATGGCAGCTCTATCAGCAAGGTAAGATAAGATCATTGATGTGCGGCTTAGTTAGAATACCCGATTTCGGATTCACATTCTCAATGTGTCAAAAAAGGAATTTACTTGATTGCTAATTACAATATCTGAAGTGATTTTCGTGCTTTAATGATCTATCCGTTTTTGATTTTTTCTCTCTCAGAATTTATTGGAGGATGGGACTAATGATTTCCAGAGGCATTGCATGCAGCCATTCGATGCCTCAATGACCCCAAGAAGTACTTTGAGAAGGTAGTAACCAAAATTTCATGTGTAATTCTCTCTTTTTTAGAAACAATTCCCTCTCAAACTAATCTATTATCCCTGATAATCTGTGTAAAGGTACTACGCAATGCTATTATAGGGACCGGGACCGATGAGGATGCTCTCACTCGTGTGATTGTTACAAGGGCAGAGAGGGACTTGAGGGACATCATGGTGGTTTACTACAAGAAGAACAGTGTTCCTCTTGAACAAACTGTGGCCCAAGAAACTTCAGGGGACTACAAAACCTTCCTCCTTACTCTGTTGGGAAAGAACTAAGATCCTTCTCTGTGCAAATTCGAATCAAGCTAGTGAGCTATGAATGATGCTGATGTTTTCTGTTTGTGTTTGAGAGTATTTATGTTCTATATTGTGTCATTAGTTTCTTTGCATGCAGTATTTGCAGTGTGACTATCTATCTTTATCAATGTTCCAGGAGTAGGGAGTTTTTATGTGAAAAGTGTGTCTAATGAAGGAATTTAGAGTGCAATATACCAAGTTTTATTGTTGTAATGTCTTCAACAATGCACGCCAAAAATAATTCATATACTCAACAGGGGCAGAAATCAAACTGACTACGTAAATGAAGGACTCCGAGCTACCACCAACATGATATGTGAAATGGCCTAATACCCCTTTGAAGCAAGTCAGCAGAACACTTCACTCACTACCTAATGACGAAGTCATGGGTTCGAGTCACTATGGGGTAGGAGTGAAATCCTTTGATCCTCTATTAAAAAAAGAGTAAGAAAAAAAAAAGTCAGCAGAACACTTGACACAAAATATGCATACACAAACATGATATGTGAATCTCCACTCCACCTAAATCTAAGAACCCTTATAAATCCATTAAGGTAAAAGAAGATGACAGTAACATAAAAAAAAGCAATCATTATTTAGGAGCACTGATTGTACAAACTAGGAATTATCTGGTCAATGTTCAACAAAATTACACACTTTCAGCTCAAAACGTCAATCATAGAATTGCTAACTTGCCTACAGAAACATTTGAACATTTGGGGTGAATTTTCCTCTTTATCGATCTTGTCAAAACGAGGAATGAATTCCATACAATTGAACTTACTTTCCTAAAGTAAATTTGAATCCAAGCACCGCAAATGGCAACTATTAGGAAGGGACCATTCTATCTGTAGCTCCTTGTTGCTGTTCAAAATTCTTGTCTTTTATCTGTACTGCTTCATGGATCCAAGCTGGGGTTTAATAGCTTGTTAGCAGCCACCCTATCCTTAGTATCAGCCCAAATCTTAAGACTGCTTGGGAACTCACCTGTCAATGTCAATGAATGCGAGCCTATTGACAGTACACCATTGTTCAAGCCAACATGCATGCTCCACAGTTTAGTATGGTTACCCATTACCAAATCAAGTCTCTTTGGCCACAGAGCCTCTGTCAACGAAAGACTCACGGTTACTCTCTTATCCTCTTCCTCCCTTATCTCAATCCCTCATATGCCATTTACGATCGATCACCGTTCGCAAGTTCAGAATCAAGAATGGAATTCGCATCAATAGAGGAACCAGCGGAGGGTTTCTGCAATCTAAGGCGGTGATTGAACTGAGTCCGAGATAGTTTCTAGGAATGAATGTGGAGATTGATCAGAGTCCGAGAGACTTATGCAGGACAACTGAGTGTAGCTGGGATTTCTCCCTTGACCGTAAAAGTTGGAAAGATACTGATTCAACCAGTTACTTGAACAAATTGATCAGTTAGTTTAAATTCTTTTCTGATTGCGCTGGGATGTACCTGTTCGAAATATGTACCAGTTGATAGAATTGAAAAGCTAGAGTTCATATTGAAATGTAGGAAAATAAGATCGAGTTTTGATGGAAAACTTTTATTAGAGGGACGGGCGGTGGGTTCCTAGTTGCGATGATCCTCTTTCTTTCGAGATTGTGAGTGAGCAGGGTGCAGCAAAGCATTCTTATCATTTATTAACACTTCAATATTGTTATCTGGATGTGTTACATTATGATTGTAATCAACTCTATGGAGTTTTCTATTATATGAAGATAATTTTCTTATTCAAAACTTGGGATTTCTCTCTTGACCGTAAAAGTTGGAAAGATACTGATTCAACCAGTTACTTGAACAAATTGATCAGTTAGTTTAAATTCTTTTCTAATTGCGCTGGGATGTACATGTTCGAAATATATACCAGTTGATAGAATTGAAAAGCTAGAGTTCATATTGAAATGTAGGAAAATAAGATCGAGTTTTGATGGAAACCTTTTATTAGAGGGACGGGCGGTGGGTTCTTAGTAGCGATGGTCCTCTTTCTTTCGAGATTGTGAGTGAGCAGGGTGCAGCAAAGCATTCTTATCATTTATTAACACTCCAATATTTTTATTTGTATGTGTTACATTATGATTGTAATCAACTCTATTGAGTTTTCTATTATATGAAGATAATTTTCTTATTCAAAACTGCCTTTATTATAGACTTGGTAAGAATGTTTTGTTTACCTTATGTTTTGTTTACCTTTGATATATAATTTATTATGGTGTTATAGGTAACATTTATCCTAGAATTTGATTAAACATTTTTATTTCACATGTAGATGCCTTATTTGTTGGTAAGATTTCACAAGTTTTTTTTTTAAAAAATTCATGTTTCTCTATAACTCTACATATAAGGTTCTCTCATTATCTCCCACTTTCCTTTTCATAAATTTTTATCTTTTAATTAGGTATAGTTCTATATATACATATTTGTACCTTTTCATTAGATTGGTAATATATTCTATGTTCTTTTTTCCTACTTTGTATGTCTAGGTAGGTCAAATCTCTACTATACAAGTTTAATGTACTATATAGATACAATTAAGGGGAAATATCACCAATAGTCACTGAGTTATGACTTATTCGACACTTAACTCATTGTATTTTCAACAACATCACTTAACTCACTCAGTTTTACATCCGTCTTTCACTTAACTCACTGCCGTTAATTCTACCGTTAGAAACCGTTAAAATTGAGGGTATATTTGTCAAAACACTTAAAAATCATTTTTAACTTTAAAAAACTACATTTATTAGACTTTTTTTCAATTTTTTTCAATTTTTTTAAATTTCTGAAATTTCTAATCAAAAAATGATTTTTTTAACTAAAATATAATTTGAAAAAAAATTGTCTTTTTTAAAAATAAAATAAAAAGTTAGAAATGCATTTTTTTAGTGTTTAGACAAATATACCCTCAATTTACATTTATTAGACTTTTTTCAATTTTTTAAATTTCTGAGATTTCTAATAAAAAATGATTTTTTTAACTTAAATATAATTTGAAAAAAAAATTGTCTTTTTTTAAAAAAAAATTAGAAATGCATTTTTTTAGTGTTTAGACAAATATACCCTTAATTTTAATGGCTTTTAACGGCATAATTAACGACAGTGAGTTAAGTGAAAGACGGATGTAAAACTGAGTGAGTTAAGTGATATTGTTGAAAATACAGTGAGTTAAGTGTCGAATAAGTTATAACTCAGTGACAATTGATGATGTTTTCCCTACAATTAAAGTAATAATGTTTGAATTTTTGTTCTAATGTTTTTCGTTCTATAATGTAGGTGTATAAGTATTTGATATTTCTATACATACATCTTAGGTATATTTGTTTTTAATAGAAGTTGAGTTTTATTCAATAATCAACAGCCAAATGGCCATACCTTGCAAAACTTACATAAGAATTCCGACAAGAAAATTAGGTAACACTTATCCAAGCTAAAGCAAACTAGTTAACATCAATGGGAAGCTCACAATTAAGCAAGCCTATCCAAGCATGACAAAGCTTTGCCTCCTACGGAAAGAATCATTCAACTAGCCCTCACTTGCCAATCATGCAATTGTGGTACAAGCAAGGAACTAAAAAAGTCATAAAAAGGCTCATAGAAATTTAATCACACTCATACAGGCTTAAAACCTTTGCCAAATTAAACAACTAAACAATAAGCTAGCAGCTCCTTCCCATCCAAGTTGCACCTTAAATCCACATTTGCAATAATACCTTTTGCTTCAAGAGTTTTAATTCCGCGTCTAGAAGGACAACCCTTCTTCTTTGGAGCTAGCGCACTTGAGATCGTGACCTCCACCAACTCGCCAAACTGAAATTCCAGAGGTATAAATACCAAACTAGGCTCGAAACTCTTCTTTTTCACTCCTAAAGCAAACTTTAGGCCAATTTCAGAACCCAAAGCCAACTTTGGCCATTTTCCAATAGATCCAAGCCCAGCAGATTCCTCGTTGTCCTCCATGAGGCCCAGCCCAGAATATGGCAGCCCAGTCAACCTTACGGTCAACCCTAATTCATAATTAGGGTTTCTCGCATTCTCCGGAGTAGCCAACGCTGCAATTCTTTCAGCCGTCGACGCCAATCCCACCGCCACCAATGCCATGGCAGTCGCCTCCGATGGCAAACAACTTCTCATCAGCACCATCTCCGTCCCCATAACTGTCGCCACAACAGCCTGCACTCCAGACAGCCCTTACCCTGCACAACCCGACTCCACAGCATCCGGCACCTCCAGCGATGCCTCAGCCTCTAGTCACTTATCACAAAGCCCACCTCCATACCCGAACAATCCACATGCTGTGCAAAGCCCATGGGACTTCTCGTACTGGAGCTCCACCCACAAAGAAAATGTTGGCGAGAACGCAAACTGCCGTTGCGCCCATATCAGTCGACACACGGATCCTCTGAACTGTGTCTTTCCTCTGCACTGCCCCTGGTCAATCCGAACGAAAGTCCCTAGAGCATGACCAATCATTGTTAGCGCCTTCTCGTTGCGCATAGCTATACGCAAGCCCTCAAGAGAATGCAGCGATACCTCATTGAGAGCCGAAATGCTGTCATAATCTGCTAGTAGCAGCATGGAGTTGTTGTAGAACCATGGGCCTCCTGAAAGAACCCGATTCTTCATCTCCCTATTTTTGAATAGGAAGACGAAGATTGTCACGCCCCGAATTTTGAATAACAAATTCAAATCCGAAACATGAATAATAACAAATACAAATAATATTCTGAATTTTTTTCTTAGAAACCATCACACCTCACACCACTCAACAATACATAAACCAAATCCTCAAGTTAATTATTACAGCTCACTCTCACCAACTTAAATAATAAAGCTCAATGAGCATAACCAACCTCACAAAAAAAATGCCAAAAATCAAACACAGCTACACTAAACAGCTCGATCACCACCCTGGTTCTCTTGACCTGCAGGATTATCCGCTACACCATTTGAATAGTGTATCGGGATTGCAATAACACAAAACCCGGTAAGCTTTTGAAAGCCCGTATGAGTAAATTTAAATATTGCACAATTTAAGTTAATAAGTATAAACACACAAGGTAACTCCAAATTTCCTAAAATATAAGATAATGAATATTCTCAAGACTCTCTTCTAAAACTCATACTTATGAGTCACAAGTAACCTCAACGTTACCCTCATAAGACCACTCACATTTGGCAGACATACTAGAGCTCTAACTGATCGCAACCAACAATTCGGCGCAAGAGCATGGTTCACGATAATCGACAACCAACAACTCCTCAGAGCATGGTTCACCGACATCAGCAACCAACAACCCCTAAGGGCATGGTTCACTGATAATTTTCCATGGTCACACTCGTGACCTATTAATCTCCACAGATCAAAACAATTAAAGAAGTCACACTTGACTTCATAATGTTACTCAACCGTCAATATTCTTCGACCAATATAACTCAAAACATTTCTCAATATATTGTTCTCGAAAAGTAAATATCCAAAACAATAATAGCAACGCAATCATGCATATTGTTTCATCAACACAATCCATCAATAAATATATATCATCACATGAATAATGTATATACATAGACATTCACGCAAGAATGACTACAATATCGACTATAGTTCACATGCATTAAAACAAAATTCATTTTCTTACATGTGAGCCACAACTCTATGTTCATATCATTTTATATTTAAATTCATTTTCAATCAAGTTCATATCATTTCAAACAAATCTTTATTTTCATAAAGCAATTTCTACACGTTCACAATTCAATAGAAATCACTAAATTTCAGTTCGTAAATGAACCATGTGCGATTTACTCACCTCTAGTCCAGCTGCGTCTTCTATCAATCAAAATCATAATAATCCAATCGCTCATCAACTCAAACCGTCAAGTACCCAATCAAGTACGGTCTTTACTTCGCAACGAAACACGAAATAAACTTAAATGATGATCTAACGATCGGATTCTAAAATAAAGACTATCCAAAGGTCAGATTCTAAAATAAAGACGATCCAACGGTCAGATCGAATTTAAACGATGATCCAACGGTCAGATCCTCACTGATCACCCGTGGAAACATCATACCAAAATTATACGAAAATCCGACGGACGGATCTTCACCAATCGCCTCTCGAATCACTATTTTACAATTATACGAAGATCCAGCGGTCGGATCTTCACTCATGACCTCACAAAGTCATCGAGACAGTCATACGATCAACATATTAAAATTTGAAGTAAAACCGATACTCTGATCTCCGTAAATCGTAAACCGAAGATAAAATGTAAAAACCGTAAATAGTAACGTCAAAATGTAAATCCACTATTTATCAACTTTTTCTAAAATAACCTTGTGATATATCAAAACGCTCGTATGGATGCATAGATCATCGTCCAGATGATATAAATTCAAAATATGGTCCGACGCTCCGCCACACGCGGCGGTCAAACCGAGGTCAACGCCGGTCAATCACTTCAGATGCAAAAGTTGGCAACTACAAACTTCTTCAAATGAAATTATGAATAACTTTAATACCTGACTTTTTTTTAGACAAGGTCTAGATCGTCCTATATCGAGCTTTGAAGTTGGATTAATCTCGGCCCTCTGATCAGTTTACAGATGAATCAGGGACGTCGAAATCTTTAACTCTTGATCTTTTCCTCCACACTCAAAATAGTGATGCAAGACATATATGGGGATGATCAGAAGGAAGAGGACAACCCAAAAGTGTAACCAATCGGACCGTGCAACGCCGGTGTCGAAGGATTCCGACCGGGTAGCACGGATTGAGGCTTCTTCGATCTGGACCTGGGAGTAGTAACGGGGCGAGGCGACTGCGAGGGACGGCTGGGCGCGGTGTGGTGAGCACGGGAGGGGCTGGGTCCGCGGCAGGAGGGCGCCGGAGGAGGCCCGTTCCTCGGGGTCGGGTCGGACGAGACCCGAAGGGTCTGAGATCGTGAGAGAGAGAATGGGGGGGAGGGCTAAAATGCAAAAATTGAATTTTTTCGCCCTTCATGAATCAATTCTAATTTTTTGCTATTTATAGAAAATTTCTAATTTTCAAATATTCATAACTTATTCATGCGAACTCCGAATAATGCGTTCTATATATGCACGTGATCGTATCGACGAGCTCTACAACTTTCATGAAGGAATTTTTCCCAAATTTTGAACGTATAAAAAGTCGATTTTCAGGACCCCCTAAATAACGTTCGTTTTCGAAAATAAAATCGTTCGAACTAATCCAACAACCTCTCCAAGCTTCGTAACCTCATCCATGACCACAAAAACCTTTCTAAAAATCCACTGAATTTAATTTGGATTTTTCAGGGTATTTTAATCTACCCTCCTTAAATTAAATTTCGTCCCGAAATTCAAGCACACTTATCGTCGAACAACAGTGGATACCTTGATCTCATATCTGATCCTAACTCTCAAGATGCATCACCCTTAACATGATGACCTCACAATACCTTGACCAAGTTAACTTCCTTTCTTTGAAGCTATTTTGTTGACATAACTATGGTACGAACAGTTTCAATGACTAGAGTCACGTTCCTTACTTCAATAGTACCATGATCGATCACGTGGGACTCATCTTGGATATACCTCCTCAGCATAGACACATAAAAGACATTGTGTTCCCCAGACATGCTAGGAGGTAAAGCAAGTCGATATGCCAAGTCTTCTACCCTTTCGAGAATCTCAAAAGGTCCAGTATATCCTAATGCCAACATTCCCTTCCTCTTGCCAAATCTCATCACACATTTCATAGACAAGACTTTCAAGGATGCATGATCACCTATATCAAACTTGACTTGTCTTCTCTTCAAATCAGCATAGCCCTTCTATCAACTATGTGCTGTTTGAATCTTGTCTTAGATAATAGTGATTTTCTCGAACGTCTCCTGAACAATCTCAGGACCCAAGAACTCTTTATCACCAACTTTCGCTAAAATCCAAACACAAGCTCTCAACATATCTTCCATCACTTGATTCACTTTCTCAGTCTACCCATCAGTCTGTGAATGAAAAGCAGCACTCATAGCTAAAAGGTGCCAAATGCCTTATGGAACCTATGCCAGTATTCCGAACTGAAACGAGCATCATGATCAGAAACAATCGTGACAGACACACAATGAAGTTTCACTATTCCATCGACGTACAAATTGTACAAGGTCAGTCTTTGACACAGGAAGAAAGTGTGCTGATTTTTGTCAACGGTCAACTATCACCCATATTGAATCATGACTTTGTCTGGGCCTAGGAAATCCAGTTACAAAGTTCATTGAGATCTACTCCCACTTCCACACTGGAATCGATAAAGGTTTCAACATCCCTACAAACCTCTGATGTTCTACCTTCACTTATTGACAGTAAGACACTTGGAAACATGCTCTTTCCTTGTTTAACTTGGTTAGAGCCGAAGCAATACCAGAAAATGCTTCAATGAATTGCCGGTAGTATCCTACCAATCCAAGGATAACTACGGGTCTCTGTAGCAGTAATGGGGCGACTCCAACTCATCACTGCTTCAACTTTTGATGGATTAACAACAACTCCATCCTTAGGAACTACATGAGAAAGGAACTTAACCTCCTTCTGCCAAAATTAGCACTTCTCAAACTCGACATACAATTCCTTCTTCTTTACGAACAAAACTGGTGCACTCCAAGGAGAAGTACTAGGTCAAATGAATTCTTGTGCAAGTAACTCCTCCACTTACGTCTTCAACTCTTGAAGTTCAGCTGGTGCTATCCGGCAGGGTGCTATTGATACAAGTGTCGTACCTGGTATCAAATCGATAGCAAACTCCCCGATCCTCCCTGGAGGAAATTTCGGTATCTCCTGAAATACATCACTACACTACGAAGCTATTACTATCTCTGCCAAAACCGTAGCACAACTCACTGACTCAATATGAGCTAAGAATCCTGCCCTCAAAGCTGTACCAGACCTAAGACACCGATAATAAAACATCGGCTGTCCAGGAATATGGAAGGACACAGTCATCCAAATCAATCAATCACTGTATGGTTCGGCTCAACCAATCCATACTCAAAATCACATCATATGTGTGATCCAGAATCACAATCAATGATGCAGAGAACTCTAAACCATATATCTCAATAGGGAAATCATCACAAAACATATCAAACTCAAGTGAGACGCTAAGTGGCGACGTGACACACAAAGACCTAGTGAGAGGCATAGCAGTCAAACCACACATATCTCCCACATAACTAGATATAGAAGAGTGGGAAGCTCTCATATCAAACAACACTCTAGCAAGATAGCTATAAACAAATATAGTACCTTCCACCACAGTATCTCTCTGACCAATGGCGAAGACTCTAGCCTGTCCTCGAGGCTGCTTGTCCCTGCTAATTCCTTTGGCCCATACCCTGCTGCTGAGGACACTCGTTAGAGAAATGCCCTATATGGCCACAAACACAGCACGCCAAATTTCTTGGCTTCGTGCAGTTCCGAGAAATGTGTCCCAACTCATGGCAGTTGAAAGATTTCAGAGGCGTCACCTGTCTAATAGGTATCGCCATAGCAGGTACTGCAACCACGGCCCTAGCTGGTGCATGCTGGTTAGTCTTGTGCCTCTTCCAGAAGTTACCTTGATTATCTGATGTATGGCTGCTCTCAGTAACTGCCTTTCCCTTCCTCTGAAAATCTCTCTCAGCTGTCTGTTCTTCTAAGAGACTCTGGTTTTCCTGCTCGATGGTTAATGCCTTAGCCACAACGAGTCCTAGTTCCGTCAGTTCCAAAACAGCTACGTCATGTCGAATTGAAGGGTTCAGCCCCAACTGAAACTTCATGGCCAAACTCTCAGGATATAGCTATCTCATATACTGATACAACTAGTTGAACTCTGCCTCATAATCCCTCACACTCAACTTTCCTAGAGTTAGTGAATGGAACTGTCTCTCCAACTGGTTTCTCACTGTAACGGGGAAGTATTTCTTCCTGAAGAGTTCCACAAACTCATCCCAGGTTAGAGTAGTCACATCCATCATTCTCTCTGTGCCACTCCACCACAATCGTGCATCCTCCTGAAGCATAAACAAATATATCTTCCTCTTTTCCTGCTCGTCACAAATCACCATCTGGAAGTAGCCCTTCATGTTTTTGATCCACTGATCTGCCAACATGTAGTCTGTGCCTCCCTTAAATGGAACTGCTCCCAGATGATAAATATCCCTTGCCAATTTCGACAAACGAGCGGGATCAGCCACAGGTGGAATTGGCAGCTCAAACTCTGGTGCTTCCACTTCGTCCTCATAATTATCCACAAGAGGGGCCCTACCTCTCTGCCCCTACCTCTGGGTCTTCCTCGACCCCTACTTCTGCCTCCCACAAGATCCATTACCTATGGATAGTAGTACAAGTATACCTAGTCAATATATGTATAACACTTAAAACATAGCATAAGTCAAATACTAGTCCATATTAACGAAGATACTAACACATCTAAGGTAATTCAAGGAACTATCCTTGTTCCAACAAGAATCTAAAGGTCAACCATACCGTTCTAAGGACTTAGACCCTGACTAGACCCCTGCACTATGACATACCCAATGATTATACCAATACCAAAGAGCATATGATGGGGATCCGCTGCAAACGCGCCATCACTCGAGGGGTACTGATTATCACCAAATATGTAGCTTACGCTCTGATACCAAACTATCACGCCCCGAATTTTGAATAACAAATTCAAATCCGAAACATGAATAATAACAAATAAAAATAACGTTCTGAATTTTTTTCTCAGAAACCATCACGCCCCACACCACTCAATAATGCATAAGCCAAATTCTCATGTTAATTATTACAGCCCACTCCCACCAACTTAAATAATAAAGCTCAATGAGTATAACTAACCTCACAAAAACAAATGCGAAAAATCAAACACTGCTACACTAAACAGCTCGATCATCGCCTTGGTTTGACCTGCAGGATTATCCGCTACACCATTTGAATAGTGTACCGGGATTGCAGCGACACAAAATCCGGTAAGCTTTTGAAAGCCCATATGAGTAAATTTAAAGATTGCACAATTTAAGTTAATAAGTATAAACACACAAGGTAACTCCAAATTTCCTAAAATATAAGATAATGAATATTCTTAAGACTCTTTTCTAAAACTCATATTTATGAGTCACAAGTAACCTCAACGTTATCCTCATAAGACCACTCACATTTGGTAGACAGACTAGAGCTCTAACTGATCGCAACCAACAACTCAGCGCAACAGCATGGTTCAATATAATCGGCAACCAACAACTCCTCAGAGCATGGTTCACCGACATCAGCAACCAACAACCCCTAAGGGCATGGTTTACTGATAATATGTCATGGTCACACTCGTGACCTATTGATCTCCACATATCAAAACAATTAAAGAAGTCACGCTTGACTTCATAATGTTACTCAACTCTCAATATTCTTCGAACAATATAACTCAAGACATTTCTCAATATTTTGTTCTCGAAAAGTAAACATCCAAAACAATAATAGCAACACAATCATGCATATTGTTTCAACAACACAATCCATCAATAAATATATATCATCACATAAATAATGTATATACATAGACATTCACGCAAGAATGACTATAATATCAACTATAGTTCACATTCATTAAAACAAATTTCATTTTATACTTAAATTCATTTTCTTACCTGTGAGCCGCAACTCTATGAACCATAGTCGATCAAGTTCATATCATTTCAAACAAATCTTTATTTTCATAAAGCAATTTCTACATGTTCACAATTCAATATAAATCACTAAATTTCAGTTCGTAAATGAACCATATGCGATTTACTCACCTCTAGTCCAGCTGCGTCTTCTATCAATCAAAATCACAATCATCCAATCGCTCATCAACTCAAACCGTCAAGTACCTAATCAAGTACGGTCTTTACTTAGCAACGAAACACGAAATAAACTTAAATGATGATCTAACAGTCAGATTCTAAAATAAAGACGACCCAAAGGTCGTATTCTAAAATAAAGATGATCCAACGATCGGATCGAATTTAAACGATGATCCAACGGTCAGATCCTCACTGATCAGCAGTGGAAACATCCTATCAAAATTATACGAAAATCCGACAGACAGATCTTCCTTAATCGCCTCCAGAATCACTGTTTTACAATTATACGAAGATCCAACGGTCGGATCTTCGCCCGTGACCTCACAAAGTCATCGGGACAGTCATACAATCAACATACTAAAATTTGAAGTAAAACCGATGGTCTGATCTCCGTAAATTGTAAACCGAAGATAAAATATAAAAACCGTAAATAGTAACGACAAAACGTAAATCCACTATTTATAAACTTTTTCTAAATTAACCTGTGATATATCAAAACACTCATATGGATGCATAGATCATCGTCCAGATAATATAAACTCAAAATATGGTTCGACGAGCCGCCATACGCGACGGTCAACGTCGGTCAACCACCTCAGATGCAAAAGTTGTCAACAACAAACTTCTTCAAAATGAAATTATGAAAAACTTTAATACCTGACTTTTTTCGAGACAAGGTCTTGATCGTCCTAGATCGAGCTTTGAAGTTGGATTAATCTCGGTCCTCTAATCAGTTTCCAGATCGAATCAGGGACGTCGAAATCTTCAACTCTTGATCTTTTTCTCCACACTCAAAATCGTGATGCAAGGCTTATATGAGCATGATCAGAAGGAAGAGGACAACCCAAAAGTGTAACCAATCGGACCGTGCAACGCCGGCATCAAAGGATTCCGACCGGGTCGGGTGGCACGGACTGTGGTTTCTTTGATCCGGACCTGGGAACAACGGCGGGGTGAGGCGACGGCGGAGGACGGCTGGGCGTGGCGTGGAGTGGCGAGCACGGGAGGGGTTGGGTCCGCGGCAGGAGGGAGTCGGAGGAGGCCCGTTAGGCCGGGTCGGGTCGGACGAGACCCGAAGGGTCTGAGGCCGAGAGAGAGAGAGAGAATCGGGGGGGGGGAGGCTAAAATGCAAAAATTGAATTTTTTTTGTCCTTCATGAATCAATTCTGATTTTTTGGTTTTTATAGAAAAATTTCGATTTTCAAATATTCATAACTTATTTATACGAACTCCGAATAATACGTTCCACATATACACGAGATCGTATCGACGAGCTCTACAACTTTCATGAAGGACGTTTTCCCAAATTTTGAACGTATAAAAAGTCGATTTTCACTACCCCCTAAATAACGTTCGTTTTCGAAAATAAAATCATTCGAACTAATCCAACAACCTCTCCAAGCTTCGTAACCTCACCCATGACTACGAAAACCTTTCTAAAAATCCACGGAATTTAATTTGGATTTTTCAGGGTATTACAAAGATGTCCTTCTCCTCCTGCCGAATCAGAACTCTCTCTCTTAATACCCAAACGTTGGAGATCGCCACCGAAAACGACGGGGTCACCACCGTCTTCTTGGAAAAGAGTCGGCCACATAAGTAGAAAAATGAGTCCTGGATCGTATCCTCACCTCCATCAAGGCTCATAACGACCTCCTCAGAAAGTACAAGAGCGATGGCTCATCCGTCATCATCTTGCAAGCTCGATCAATTTAGACGGCTAGGGCAAAGAAACCCTAGTAGAGTAAAAGAGTCGACATCTGTAAAGTAACTGGTTTCATAGAAGCATCTTCAAAAGAACCCTAAAATACATTAAATTCACAGTCCATTGCAAAATGAGAAAATCCATGCATTGTTTGTATCAACACGTGAGTTCTACATCTTAGGTATATTGATTTCATAGGAATGCATTTAATCTTATATGTCTGAAGAAAATTATTCATTGATGAATTGTGGAATTTGAATTTGAAATTGAAATTTAAAATTGACCTAAATTGTAATTCAATTAGTGAATTTGGAATTATTTACCTTATTTGTTTCTAAGGGTAAAATTGTCTATTAAAAAAAGTAAATTGACCGCAATTAACAAGAAAAAATGGGAGTACTATATCCAACTTTTATATAACAAAAATGACTTGAATCAAAAAACCTCTTATATTTTTTTATGAACATGTACCAAAGAATATTGCAAAAATAAGTAGTGATACAGAGGGGGGCAGCTAAACCAAACCTCTTCATAATTGTAATTGTATTAATTGTTAGCATAAATCAAATATGTAGTTCTGATTTTCTACTACGTACTTTTAGTAGCAATCAATACAACTTCGCATTGGACTTGTGAGAAAAACTGGCGAAGCTTTACAATGCTATCGAAGGACTAGATTAACCAAGGCTCATATCAAGATCCATTTACTGTCAGCATTGTTAATAGAATGCATCACGCATGGTAATTGGTACTGATTGAAATCAAAGAGGATATGCTTTGGTTATGTGCATCGCAATTAAACAAAGTTCCATTCAATATATATGATACATTATGAGATAAAAATGGTTATTGAGGTTTTTGAAAGAAGGCAAAGCCAATATATTGATGAAAAGTCAGAATGACCTTTACATACCTCTCCCCTGTCATCTAGACAGACAAAAAGATGTGTCAGTACCCACACTGTTACATACAACTAGGTCACTCATTTGACATTGAATACATCATAGACATAGCTAGATCCTCCTTTGTACTATGCCGGAATTGTTAGAAGGCCCGGCTTCCCAACCTAACTCATAAAACAGTAAATCTAGTCGCCTAGAGACCTCAATTGGTGTACAACTGTAGACACTGAGAATTAAGTCGACAAAAACCAAGACCAAATAATAAAACTAGGTAGGAAAAAATTCAACTAGACTGCCTCAAAAAAGGCCTAAAAGAAACTAGAAAGTAAACAAAAGCTAACCAATGGCTCAAATGGCCCAAAGAAGAGCAGAGCCCTAGGCCCAAGCTGATCCAGCCCTGTTGCGCTTCCGTCTTCCCGTGTTGAGGAATCCGTACGCCCCAAACCAGCCATTGACACACCTGCACCATATCGTCACCGTCCACTTCAAGGACCACCGCCCACACCACAGCGCCACCACCGCAACGACTACAAATAACCCCAACGACACTAGACCCGATCCAAAAAGAAAAGATCCTTTGTGCCCCTAGAGCACCAGCTATATCCGGTTGTGCCGTTGCGCTGTCGCCGTTGCCTGAAGACAAACACCAGCCCGTGTCATCCCTTGAACTGGAGCCATGACTCCCTCAGCCACAGGGAAGTTTCGACCCAAGCAAGACCAAATCAGACGAAAACTTCGAGCCACTGCAGATCCATGAACCCAGTGAACCCCTAGACCATCATCGCCTGTCCGGCAGCCTCACAACAATGATGTGGCAAGCCCCATCGATGCATAGTGCCGCCGGACGAGAGGACCTCGGCTGAAAAACTGGACCAACGTAGTGCGCGTGCGGCGCCTTGGAGTTTAGGGTTTTTTATTAGATATTTTGTGATTCATCATGTGTTTATGCGATAGAGAAAAAAACTTATTTTAATAACTTTAATATGATAAAAAATGGTTATTGAGTTGATGATCAATTATGTATATAAAGTCATTGTCAAAAGTTGGATTACATGCTCATTGATCATAAAGTCAATGTCCATTTTTGTAATACTCTAGAAATTTGTTATTAATTCTTAATGGTTTTTGGAAATTAATAAAGTGTTCGTGGGTGTGATTTAGTGGTTCAAGGGTGGAGCATAAATTATTTCAAACGATTATTCGCTCGAAATGCTTCAATTTGAGGGTTGACGTTTTATACATTACAGAAACTTCCTTCACGAAAGTCGTAGATCGCATCGATACGAGTTCGTGCATATGCGGAACTAGAAAATCGAAGTTTGTATGAAGAAGTTATCGCATTCAGAAAAAGTTTCTATTTTGGTTAAATAGGGAAAATTCTGAAAAATTGAGAAAAAAAACCTAATATTTCCAATTTGGGAAACTCGGCTCTCTCTCTCTCTCCTCCCGATCGGAAATCGCCAGAAAACTTCGTCCGGCCACATTTTCCTTCTCCGGCTGACCCACACCTTGTCGCTAGGCTACAACGATTCGCCACTTCCTCATCCACTTCCAGTAGGCCTCTTGTACCCTCTCACGGCTCATAGCCGCCGCTGTTGGAGAAACCCGATCCAAACCCAGTATTTGGGTCAACGCGGTTTTCTCTCTCTCTTCCGACTACCTTTGCTTGAGATTCTTGGCTCTCTGAACTCGCCTCAAGATGCTGAATAAGCTCCAAGAATGATCGAACCTGAAGTAAAGCTTTGACTAGAAAACTCAAGCTCGCCGGAAACTGGGAAAATTCCTACAAACTAGCAGCTTCCAAGGTACTTTTCGATTATTTCCTTTCGTTTTCATGCTTCGTGCTAGTTACGAAAGTTGTTTACCATGTTGAGACGAAGAGATGCAGCCTGGTTTCACCGCCTTCCACGATGGTTGATGGCGGCTCTGCCACATTCTGTGGTGGCAGTTTCCCGCCACTTCCGGCCATGCCAGGAACAATTTTTATTCCTCTTTTTAATCTACACATCTATACGATCATATCAATGTACAATGCATAATTTTTGGAGATCGCATGATTAAGTTATGAATTTTAGCGTTTTAGGGTTTTCGGTTCTATCTGTTTTCGATCCGTGAGGATCCAGCCGTTCGATCGACTTACAATTTTTTTTATATTGATTGTTTAAGTATTTCGGAGACCTTGGGCGGTCTCAAATGAAGTTTCACCACAATCAGCATTACTCTCGAAATATTAGGGCAAATGGGAGTTCGAAATATAATCATTTTCGATTCGTGGACTAAGTTAAGATGATATTGTACTTAGGTGATTAACGGAGCATATTCGATCCTTTATCTACAGTAAGAGAAGACACAGCAGGAGTTAGAGGTGAGCAAATCACACTTGGTTCATTTATGAACCAAATTACTTTTAGTACGTTTTATTTCTAAATCGTGAAATCATTTTATGCAGATAAGATTTGTTTTCAAATGATATGAACTTGATCGACTACGGTTCATAAAACTGCAGTTCACTGGTAAGAAAATGAATTTTAAGTATAAAAATGAGTTTCTCGGTTTTTGGTGCGGGCAAACTATAGTTGGTATTAGTAGGCATCCCTGAGTGGATGACTACGTATATATATATATATATATATGAAATATATATATCTGGATGGTGTAGCATTGTGATATGTAGACTTTTGGTGATTTCATTCATGTTATTGAATTGGACATTTACTTATGCCGGAGGTATATATGATGATTTATATTGTTGAAAGAGTGATTTGGAGTTGAGGTGTGACTTTATGAGTACATAGTCTGTCGTATGTGTGTGGTCATGGTGGTAACTGGGTTACTGCACCATGAGTATGTAGTATGTCGTACGCATGAGGTCATGGTGGTAACTGTGTCACTGCATCATGAGTACGTAGTTTTCGGAGAATGTTTTCTGGTGTTCTTTCTCTAGTGTTTACGTGAGATTTGGATTTCTATTAAAGTAGTGGTGTCGGTATGATAGTTTTGATTTATTCTTGAATTGAAGAATTATTATTCATGTGGGTTGTGTTAATTGATTTGAGTTTACTCATACGAGCTTCACAAGTTTACCGGGTTTGTTGTTTACAATCCTGGTGTAGCGGTTATTCTTGCAGGTCAAGACCATCAGGGTTGAGATCGAGGCGAGGAGTGTAGTAGTGTTAGATTCAGAACCTATTTTTGTTATTGTACTGCTGTTTTTGGTATGCTCCTAGTGAGCGTTTACATTTGTATATTAGTTCTCTCGAGTTTTGTTAACACTTGTTGATATAACGTTCGACTCGAGTGTTTGAGTCTTCACTAAGATTATGCTTTTGGCTTATTGTTTTGCTTAGATTAAATTGAAAAAGGTTTTTTTTTTTTTTGCAATTTGGGGAAGTTGGTTAAGTTATCGCATTTTCGATTCAAATATATTTATTCAAAATTAGGGGCGTGATAATTTTTGACGTGTTATAGTGTTTCATATCAAAGAAGCGCTTAGATTACCGATCCTCGACACAATCTTCATAGCCTGCTCTTTTTCTATGAGATCCACAAGACTTTTTGATAATTAGTGCATCTAGCTTCTTCAAATTTTGAACTTTGTTCTGATTTTCTTTCCTATTAGGCTTTTATTTGTCACGTGTTTCACCATCGACGTCACTCAAGGAATATATTTTTGGGTTATGATGTTTGTCTAGTTGCTTTACTTATTTTTATTTTTTTTAACTTTATTAGTATCATGAACCAATATTAGGGTTATATATGACGTTTGGAAGAGGAAAGTCGCCTAACTAATTTCCTTTGTCTACATCGTGCCACTTTACATGATACACAAATACATTACTTCCAAACTCGACTTACTACTAAATAACGTCATCCTCTTCTTCCTAGTATACCTGAACAGGTCATAGATTCTCTCCCTCAATTCATGCCATGGCTAATGATTGGTATTGCATGTTGAGGATGAACTCTGCGCAAGTGTCTGCGCAAGTGCTTGTTTCACTTCAATAAATTTAAGATGTGTTAACACATTAATTCATCAGAAATTCCTGTGGAATTACTTTTTCTCATGTACAGAAGGACATGAGTTTCTCGCTTGAATTCTCGCATTAGAACCTATAGAACATATCCACCTGTAGAAAATGTAAATATGAATGAGAGTACTGGAGGAAAAAAAGTACCTGGGAGATGTAAATTATAGAAGACCCTCCTTCCAGAGGACAAGCATTCAGTAATTCAAGCCCATCCTCCTCCAGACTTTGCAAAATCCGAGATATGAAATTGTGGGAGGACTTAATTGTAGATATTTGAATTGCAACTTCACTATCACTAAGACGAGTTGTTGAAACAACAGATAATGAGCTCCGACTCCTCTCAGCTGTGCTTTTTACTTGATTTTCCTCTTGTAATACTACATTTTCTTGCTTTTCCTCTTGTATATATGACAAGTGATATCTTTACTGCAAGATTTGTAGATTGTCAATTTAATGAAACAATCTTCCCATCGTTAGGGAGAGATAAGAATGTCAAAGACGTGAATTGTCATGGTATGTCCCTCATTTTGTCTCATTTCAATCTCCGAACTACAAAGTCCAAAGTTGAAGGGCGGCGAATTATCGATCTTCATAACGTAGTAGATTCATTGCCTGATGTGTTTTCTGACATTATTAAAGTAATTATTAGACCACAAATACCTGCCGCAAACATGTCTGCAAGGAAAGATGTCCCACCACAAGACGTAGCGCCACCTGTGATGGTGGCATGGAGGCCAATGAGGCCACAGAGTTGTACTTATTTGTCTACGACCCACCACCAATTAGTCATTTTATGCGTGACAGTTGGTGACTAGGTACAAGCGACATGTCTTGTACTTATTTGTCATCAACATCGCATGACATCACATTTGGACGTCACAAGGAGAAGTCTTGTAGGAATATGATGCCTTATGTAATAGGAAGAGTAGATTTAATCATAGATTTCTTATCTCTTTTTGGAATAGAATTGCTTATGATAATATATAATTTTTGTACTCTTGTCCCTCTATATAAATGGCCCTATTATCAATGAAGACACACAATCCTCTCTCAAATTCTCACAAGTGACAACAGTAATCTTTTTTTTTTTTTTTATTCAACAATCATGTTCATGTCAGAGTTCAGAAAGGAAAGCGCCACAAGGCTTCCCTCTTTTAATTTGCACTCCCAAATATATCTGCTGGAGGAATTCAAAATAACAAGATTGTAATGGCTGGAAAATTGTTTTTATACATGACAACTGCAGTTCTCACACTGAGTTTGTCATTCTTCGCCTCAAAATCAATATATATATATTATTATTTTCAATGCAACATGATAATGAAAGGGCAGTAGGAATAGCATTGCCATTTCTGAAAGTCATTGCAATAATAATTAGATTACATCTTCATTGATCATCAAGTCAATGTCCGTTTTTTGTCTTCTCATAGCGTTTCATATCAAAGAAGCGCTTAGATTACCAGATCCTGGACACAATCTTCCTAGCCTCTTCTTTTCTAAGATCCACAAGACTTTCCGAGAATTAGTGTATCTTTGTTCAATTTTGAACTTTGCCTAGTTTAATTTTCTTTTCCATTAGGCTTTAATTTGTCACGAAAGACATAGATTTTAGGGTTATGATGTTTGTCTGGTTTTTTAACTTCATTATTTTCATGAATTATTAGGGTTATAAAGTTTGAAAGAGGAAAGACTAATTAATTGCCTTTATCTACATTCCACCACTTTACATGATACACAAACACATTATTTCCAAACTCGACTTACTACTAAACTTCATCCTCTTCTTCCTATTATAGCTTAACAGCGCAAAAATTCTCTCCATGAATTCATGCCATGTTTAATGGTCGGTGTTCTCTGTGTAAGTGCTTGCTTCACTTCAATTTGGATAGACGAAGCACCAATGTGGTAAGTAGTAACAAATTAATTTATCAGAGAGTCCTCTGGAATTAATTTTTCAGTTTTTCATATGCATAGAAGGACATGAGCATCTCGCTTAAATTCTCGCATTCCAACCTACAGAACATATCTACCTGTAGAAAATGTATATATGAAAACGTAAGTGATCGGTTACTTATTAGTTTGTATAAACAAATGAATGAGAGTACCGGGAGAAAAAAAGTACCCGGAGATGTAAATTATAGAAGATTCTCCCTCCAGAGGACTCAAAGGAAGAAGCATTCAGTAATTCAAGCCCATCCTCCTCCAGACTTTGCAAGATCCGAGATATGAAATTGTGGGAGGAATTAATGGTGGATATTTGAATGGTAACTTCACCATCACTAAGACGAGTTGTTGAAACAGCAGATAATGAGCTCCGACTCCTCCGAGCTGTGCTTTTTACTTGCTTTTCCTCTTGTAATAATACCACATTTTCTTGCTGAGAAATTTTCGACAAAAGCTCGTCCCTTTTTTGAATTAGTCCCTCCACTTGCTGCTGGAGCTCTGGAATGTATATCAGCACCCGCGAAACTGTGGCTGGAATGCTTAATCTTTTCTGTATTAGAAAAAATATTTGTGAAGTGTTAGCAGGGTTCAATACTTACCAAGTTACTAGAAAAATAATACGGACAAATTAAACTGTGTGTATGTAATGCTCTAAAACCATACCTTTAGGCTTCTTTTTTACATGTTTAAGAAACACTAGTTCATTTGAGGGTATAGGAAAGGAATCTAGTCATACCGCATGATCTGCAGGAACGAGTGAACGTAGTGATGAGTACAAGTTGTTGATCTTCTTGCGGCGGTCACGCTCACTAGCATTGTGGTTAAGCTTCTTATCCACTGAAGAAATGTTGGACTCGCTGCTGATTGCGGTGGATGGCGTAGAGTGATCAAGCAGATCAAACTGTGGCTGCAGAGTTGTAAGAAAATGAGGAAGCGATGATTCTGCTGAGAAATAGTTGTTGTGGTCATGACTTATGGGATGATCCTCCAAGGGCCATCCAATTGTTGAAAATAGAGGAGGAGATAAATCCAACATGATGAGATTTGAGTTTGATTAGTTTGCTGAATTGAATTGAATTTCTGGGACTGATTTGCTTTATTAATTTAGTAGATCATGGCATTCATATATATACAAACAGCCGTCATTTTCATGGTTCACCTCAGCATCATTAAGTTATTCAAAGCTGATGGAGTCCATACACTTATACTAGTAGTAAAAACCTGTTGGTCTTAAAACAATCAAAATTTTCATTAGAATGAGATGGTTACGAAAATGACTTGCCAACTTCCCCAGCATGTGTGTGCTCGTGTCTGTTGTTTCCATAGATCTATGTGGCTTAACTATTGTTTATAAAACGGATTTGCAGATCGAGTTGGCAAAAATGGCTCGTGTGGTCTTATATGATCATTTGAACAACCTCTCCATTTAAACCATATCTGCAAGACCTAAATTGATTAAGTAGTACTTGTCATGCATTTTCTGTTGGTTGAGAATTTTGCACAGAAATTAAATCTTAAACCCTAAACGCAGTCAAAGCATGCAACTACTAGCTAAACAGACGGCGAATGTCTGTGTGAAAAACAATTCGTACAGATATGCCAATGAAATGACAAGAATTTTAAATAAATAATTGTAAAGTGAATGGGCAACAACATTCCGATTAATGTATCATGGTAATGGATCAAGCAAGGAAGGCAATGACAATTTGGGTGCCAAGGGGGTGGAAGTGCAGATAGCGTGTGTTGTGCATAAAATAAACGAGTTTGAGAGAGACTTGATCACTGATCCACGTGCCTAAGCTTCTGTTTCTCATGGAGACCTCATCTCTTTTATTTCATTACACTAATCCATGGTTTCCTTCCAAAGCTTATCAACCAATTACGTTCCCCTTCTTGACATTTCTACTTCTACTAAATTACTTTCCTAACCAAAATGGATTTTCCCTTACTAGATCATTTTTGACCTTCCTTGGAATGGAAGATTGACACACGAGTGACCGGTTTGATCCATTTCTTTATCTCCCCGTAGATCATATGTTTATAACAATAGGGACAGAAAATTTCTCAATTCCAATCTATAAGGCATATTATGTCGATTCTTTTTTAGAGTCTTGAAGTTCTTTGTAACGTTGTAGAGTTTCTTTAGCTCTTTGTGCAGTTTCATGTTGGTTAATTAACTGTATTTTGAAACACGGAATAAAGTCGTTGGCTTATTGAAGTATCAATTGAGCCATGAAAAATATTCAACTAACGACATAAACAAATCCACTATCTGTTTTACGTCACGCAATACGTGGAATAACTCCGGATATAATGGAAGGTCTTCGGTACACGGCTCTTGACTTCACGTTCCACTGAAATTGGACGATTTTAAGTGATTTGTTGTATGTGGACTTGCACCGCCGTATATAAAAAAAATTTCGCGGATAAGCAGTAAAAGCAACTTTGAAGCTACCATTCCGTAGATATATACACATGTCGTAATCTATTTATTTTTGTTTAACATTCATGTTCATGTCATATATCATATAGAGCGAGTTCGGAAAGGGAAACGCCACAAGGCTTCCCTTTTAATTTGCGCTCCACAGATATCTGCCGGAGGAATTCAAATAACACGATTGCAATGGCTGGAAATTTTTATTTTTTTTTATTTTTTTTACATGACAACACTGCTATTCTCACACTGAGTTTGTCATTCTTCACTTCAAAATCAGTATTTTATTATTTTCAATGCAACATGATAATGCAAGGGGAGTAAGAATAGCATTGCCATTTCTCAAAGTCACTGACAAAAGTTAGATTACATCCTCTTTGATCATGAAGTCAGTGTCCATTTTTGTCGTCTCATAGAGTTTCATATCAAAGAAGCCCTTAGATTACCAGATCCTGGACAAAATCTTCCTAGCCTCTTCTTTTGTGAGATCCACAAGACTTTCCAAGAATCAGTGTATCTAGCTTGTTCAAAGTTTGAACTTCGTTCTGTTTTTCTTTCCCATTAGGTTTTAATTTGTTACCCAAGGAACAGATTTTAGGGTTATGATGTTTGTCTGGTTTTTTTAACTTCATTATTTTCATGAATCATTAGGGTTATAATGTTTGAAAGAGGAAAGACTAGTTAATTGCATTTATCTACATTGTGCCACTTTACATGATACACAAAAACATTACTTCCCAGCTCGACTTACTACTAAAATTCATCCTCTTCTTCCTAGTATAGCTTAATTGGTCATAAATTCTCTGCATGAATTCATGCCATGTTCAATATATGATTGGTATTCTCTGGATAAGTGCTTGTTTCACTTCAATATAGATAGACGAAGCACCAATGTGGTAAGTGGTAACACATTAATTCATTAGAAAGTCCCCCTTGAATTACTTTTTCTCATGCACAGAAGGACATGAGTTTCTCGCTTAAATTCTCGCATTCCAACCTACAGAACATATCTACCTGTAGAAAATGTATATATGAAAACGTAAGTGATCGGTTACTTATTAGTTTGTATAAACAAATGAATGAGAGTACCGGGAGAAAAAAAGTACCTGGAGATGTAAATTATAGAAGATTCTCCCTCCAGAGGACTCAAAGGAAGAAGCATTCAGTAATTCAAGCCCATCCTCCTCCAGACTTTGCAAGATCCGAGATATGAAATTGTGGGAGGAATTAATGGTGGATATTTGAATGGTAACTTCACCATCACTAAGACGAGTTGTTGAAACAGCAGATAATGAGCTCCGACTCCTCCGAGCTGTGCTTTTTACTTGCTTTTCCTCTTGTAATAATACCACATTTTCTTGCTGAGAAATTTTCGACAAAAGCTCGTCCCTTTTTTGAATTAGTCCCTCCACTTGCTGCTGGAGCTCTGGAATGTATTTCAGCACCCGCGAAACTGTGGCTGGAATGCTTAATTTTTTCTGTATTAGAAACAATATTTGTGGAGTTTAAGTTGGATTCAATACTTACCAAGTTACCAAAAAAATGATACGAACAAACTGTGTGTATGTAATGCTCTAAAACCATACCTTTTGGCTTATTTTTTACATGTTTAAGAAACACTAGTTACTTCGAGGGTATAGAAAAGGAATCTAATCATACCGCATGATCTGCAGGAACGAGTGAACGTAGTGATGAGTACAAGTTGTTGATCTTCTTGCGGCGGTCACGCTCACTAGCATTGTGGTTAAGCTTCTTAGCCATTGAAGAAATGTTGGACTCGCTGCTGATTGCGGTGGATGGCGTAGAGTGATCAAGCTGATCAAACTGTGGCTGCAGGGTTGTAGGAAAATGAAGAAGCGATGATTCGGCTGAGAAATAGTTGTTGTGGTCAAGACTTATAGGATGATCCTCCAAGGGCCATCCGATTGTTGAAAACAGAGGAGGAGATAAAGCCAACATGATGAGATTTGAGATTGATTAGTTTTCTGAATTGAATTGAATTGCTGGGACTAAATTGCTTAGGAATTTTATAGATCATGACATTCATATATATGTAAACAGCCATCATTTTCATGGTTCACCTCAGCATCATTAAGTTATTCAAAGCTGATGCAGTCCATCACTTAAATTACTTCTAAAAACCTGTGGTCTTACAACAATCAAAATTTTCATTACAATAAGATGGTTACGAAAATGACTTGCCAACTTCCCCAGCGTGTGTGTGCTTGTGTCTGTTGTTTCCATAGATCTATGTGGCTTAACCATTTGTTTATAAACGGATTTGCAGAGTTGGCATAAATGGCTTGCATGGTTTTATACGATCAAAACAGCACCGTTTGAAAAATCTCCCCATTTAAACCGTCGTCCGCAAGACCTAAATTGATTACATACTTGTCTTCCATTTTCTGTTGGTTGAGAATTTTGCACAGAAATTAAATTTTTCCATAAACTTTATCTTAAACCCTAAATGCAGTCAAAGCATGCACTATTAGTAAAGAGGCAACTCATACAGATTTTTAAAAAGCCACTAATATCTGTGTGAAAGATAATCCATACAGATGTTCGAATAATTGGATCTATAAGAATTTATGCATAGGCAACAACATCCGATTGTATCCTGGTAATGGATCAAGCAAGGCAGGCAATGAGGTTGTTAGTTTAATCAATTTGGGTGTCAGGGGGGAGTGCAAATAGCGTGTGTTGTGCATAAAATACACGAGTCTGGGAGAGACTTGATCACTGATTCCACGTGCCTAAGCTTCTGTTTCTCATGGAGACCTTATATCATAGTTTCCTTCCAAAGCTTATTAACTAATTAACAATATGTGTGTGTGTGTGTTTTCTTATATATAGATGACATTCCCCTTCTTGACATTTCTGCTTCTATTTAATTACTTTCCTAAACTAAATGGTTTTTCCCCTAGCTAGTTTATATGTTTGGAATTCACTTCATGAACAAATAACAATAGGTTCTGAATAAACTGCAGGATCCAATTTCTAAATATCTGAGGTATGTTGCTTCAATTTTTAACATGTCAGATGAGTTTTCCATCTAATTTTTACATTCTGACTAAATGCATGCTGGTGGTTGAATGGTTGGCATTCATATATATACAAAATTAGGGACCTAAATCCTAAATTCCCTCAATCAGGGACCCTAAATCCTAATTTCAACTTTGCTACCGTAGCAGACATGTTTCACGGGCCTCTATCAACGAACCTGATTCACAGGCTAATAAGATAGGACCTTGAGTATGTGTATGTAATCATTTGACATCAATTTGAGCGAGCATACGAAAACCATATGTGTCATGAAAGTAAGATACGTGGGTGAAAATGAAACATGGGACAAGAAATGTACCTTAAAGCGCATGAATTCATGCTTGAGAAGTCTGACACGGTCATATCGTTCCATCTCTCAAAGAGGCATTCATCCTCTTTGAAAAGATGGGGAGTTCCTTTCCTGAAAGATTTCCTCTGCTCAGGATGCGAGTTTCCCAATATTGATATCAATGACTTCTCATCAAGTCCAAGCCCTGTGTCACGGGCCTACTTTCTGATGCGTAAGGAGGACCGTGCGGCACTTGCGAGTAAGCAAGTCAGCCAAGTGAGTACCTTGCAAGGAACAATGAAACCACACGATATTAAAATAGTGCTAGCGACAAGCAAGAACACAATGATATAAATGTTGGACCAAACGAAGAACAAGTGAATAATCGAAATGAAAGATCAAGGAGTAATCTCACGGAACACAGATGATTGAATAATTCCTCTTTTATTATCGTAAGACGGTAAATGAGGCAAAAGTACATGTGCTCACCTATACTAGTTCCGTAGTCCAAACTATGCCGACTAGGAACCCCTCCCTAAAGAGCATATCGGACTTAAATGACCAATGTAGTAGGAAACATGCACTTGACCGAGGAGACTAAATCCTAAATAAAATAAATTACATAATTTATAAATTACTAAAACATCCCTAGCACACAAGCAAATCAACCAAAGGCTTAACTAATGACCCTGGATAAGGTTGTTTGCATGGCATTACAAGTACGGACTCTAACACCTTGCATTAATTGATTACTCACCGACATCAACTACATTATGACTAAAATCCAAATCAGTACAGGAATTGTCATAATTTCTTCAAAAAAAAAAAAACTGCTTATTAGTTCCAATTGAGTCGAGGTGGGTCAATTCATTTGAATGTAGCTTGTCAATCTGATCAACCTAATTTGGTTAGCAAATTAAGCTCAGATGATGAAGGTATGAAACCGAGCAGCGAGGTCATATAATAGAAAACTTTCGATCAATCTTATAGATAAACAGAAGTTCTTTGGAATTTTGAATCCAGAATCCATGAATGGATAAATTCCTGCAAATACGAACAGTAATTGGCTGGCTTTTTCTTGATGATAAACCTATTGTTTCCAGAGCCGTCTCAAACTTTTTGGAAGCCCTATGCGAAAGTTTAAAATGCGGCCCTCCAAGCTTTAGTCTTATATGAAATTTATACTTGAACAAACCCATAATGTAAAATCAAATAGCCAACAATGTATGATCAATATCATTAGAGGAGCCTACAAAAGAGGCCAAATATTCAATACAAACGTAAAGTTTGTAGCAAAAAATAATTACAAAAAGATGTTTGATCTGAAACCCTCAAAATAACACATTCTAGTAGTGTTGATTGATATTCATTTGAAAATCAATCTCCTTGCCTTCTTACCTGCAAACTGATCAATTAGCTTATCACAATTGATTTTTCCAAGATATTTGTTCTCAATCGAAATCAAAGCAAGTCCATTAGCCTTTCCTGTGACATAGTTAATCGCAAATACGACTTCAATAACTTTAATTATGAGGACCCTTTTCTATTGGAGAATCCCTATGAGGACCCTTTTCTACCAACAAATCTATCAACTTTTTATCCAAACTATCCCAATTTCTTGGGTTAAAAATATTCACAGGAGCATCATTCACATTATCATTATGTCATTTGCATCATGACCCAAATTATCGACAACTACATTGCCATCAATGTGCTCTTCCACATTATCTTCCCTATCAGTGTGCTCTTGTGCCACTTCATTAACTAAATGTCTACCCAAACCTTCTGGTTTTCTACTAATGAACCTATCAAGACTTCCCCTTAAAGAATTAACAAACTCTACATCCTTTTTCTTCTTTAAGCGTTTTGTATGTCCAGATAAACATTTTCTTTTAGGAGGCATGCTTCTAAATTTTAGCAAATCAATTCAAGCAACGTCCCCAGACAATTCAAGCAAAATTAGCAAATCAATGTGAAGGAGAGAACCTGATTCCCTGAACTCAAAGTATAGTCTGTGACTCTAAGTTTGTTCACTGCTCCACTTCTCCAATTTCTCAATTCCAGAATCCCACAAAATTGCAATGTGAGCCCCAGAAAATTGTCTCGAGCTAGTGGAGATCATAAGAGAAATTATTTTACGATCTCGATAAACATCAGGGTGATCGAGATTATTTTCAGAAATTTTCATAAAGTGAAATCCTCAATTTAAGGGTTGGATAATAAAGTACGCATCACCGTGAGTTCATCCTTACCCTTGATTACAACTTAGGTTGGGGTATTTATATTCCTTGGTCAGATCAAGGATGGAGAGCTAGGAGCTCTGACCCGACGCCACCGACCTGAGACTCCTCCGGCGAGTTCCGGTGATTCCGGCCATCATCTAGGCTGTAATTGGTATGAAACTTCATCCCCTCTTCATGCTCTACAAGCCTATGTAACTACTTTTTGGATTTGATCGGGTTTTAATGACTTGGTTTCTGGGTTGCTTCGGCCTCCGTCGTGATTTTCGTTGCCGGCGACTGTCCTAGCTCTTCTCGGCTTGGTTTCTGCCTAATCTGCGTGTGTAGATGCGTGTCGACTCAGACCCAACCTAAATTCCAGAAGTACTAGTTTGGAGAAGCATCGAATCCTTAGTTCTTCATCAGTCGGGTTTTCCGGTTCCGAGATCAAACCAAGGTAAGTTGATTTGCTTTCGGTTTTGGTGAACTATGATCCTTGTTAAGAGGTTGATGGGTTAACGTTTTGGTGGAGTTGTAAACTCAGAAACTTTGAATGGTGGACATTGAGGCTTGGATTGCCAGTTAGCATCGAGTTCTTGCAGGACTGCAGATTGTAGTGCCAAAGGTAAACCCGAGTTTCTAGATGGAAATCTTCATGTTGTTTGGCTTCAGAGATTGATTAAATTGTTGAAGGGGATGACCGGTGATGTTCGGGTTAATTGCTTTGAGTTGTGGCTATGGTGAGTTAAGAAGGGAAAGTGCAGAAATCATGAATTGGTTGTGGTGTCGAGTGCTTGAGAGTGAACTGGAAATGTGCTACGTGGTGTTATATTGTAGGTGTCCCAAACAGTTTGGGTACAAATGTAAAATAAAAGTGTGTTGGGTGTCCATAGTAATTCCATCGAATTATTATGCGACAGAGATCGTTAAGTTAAATTCATTCGGTGGAAAAATCAGGAAGTGAATATAACTTACGACAGCTTGTGCTTATGTTGAAATCGATAGTAAGTAAAGAAAAGAAATTAATATATTGGGTGACCTTCGTAATTTGGTTACGCTCAATATATAAATATTTATACTTGGTCAACATTGCAATTTCAAGTAAATGGTCGGTAATTGGGATAATTACCGAACCTGTCTCAATTGGTCAAACGTGGTCAAATTGGTCAACACTAGTCAAATTAAGAAACATCGGACAAACGTGGTCAAAATAGTCAATCCTGGTCAAACCAGGACAAGTTGGATGTACGATTTGTTAATCGTTCATATTTCAATTATTAGTCAATGAGATATTAACTGTCGAAATGTCGGCACTCAGGACTCCAGTTACCCGAGGAACCGAAGGTTCGTGACTCTCGGAGTACGTGAGAGAAAGCATCGGAATTCAGATAGGGGATTCGGGACTCTCCTCGATTAGTGATTTTATTACATTACGTTTTTATAAAATGATGCATGTTAAGTGTGATGGTTTGGTTATGTTAAAATACAATGCATACTAACCAAATCGTGAGAAATGTGATGGCTTGAGAGCGAAAGAGGCACTGACTTCCTTGAGTTCGATTCCCTAAACCTCGGAGGGTTATCTATGCCGGTCATCCGAGTATCCTCAATCACGGACTCGGTACGTGTGTGTAGCTAGGTAGCGGACGCTCTCGCTACGCTTACCTGGTGATAAATTAATTTAAGATAAGGTCATGTAGTGGGTCTATGAGACCGGCCATCAGGTAATACTTGGATTTGACGCCGTATTTAATTAAGCATCATGCATCGGTTTCGAAATTGAAAAAAAAATATTATAAAGTTTGTCATTTCTTTAAATATTTGGTTTAAGTATGTTTTCATACTGGGCAGCCCAAAAACGTATTTATTGGTTTTAATTCTAGTTGAGGTAGAGTTCCTGTTGAGCAGCGAGGACGAAAGCTCACCCCTACAATAGTGTGAATGCAGGTCCTGTGCACTGATGACGGGACAATAACGGACGGAGTTGGGTGTGTGGAACAAGTTCGGTAAACCGTCTCTGGACTTTACCCTAATCTCTATTTCTCGAACTTTGTATCTTGGAACTTAGTATGAAACTATTCTTGTGTTGACTCTAGTTAAATTCTTATTCCTTGAATTTTGTACCTCCCAAGTGAGTATTCATTTCAAGTCTAGACGAACAAATTGAATTTAGTGATTCAAGGATTTTTCACCTCAAAAATCTTGGTCGCTCCGCTGTGTTTTGCGAAAAGTTTTTCAAATAAATGCCTAGCGGTTCTCTAGAATGTAAACTGAGCGTTCGGTTTATGTTTTAGAGACTCGCGGCACTGTGACGCGCTTAAGCTGGTGAGGTACAGTTTGGGGCGTTACATGCAAGATGGCCTACTGATCTAAATCTTACAATTTGGAAACCAAATCAAACCATTAGGAATAACGCATCAAAGAATCGTTAGAGATCGAGTAAATAACGCAGCAAACATTGATTCAATCATACCTGAGTGGCTGGATAAAGAGGTACTGAGGTCGATGAGAATTGAGGAGAGGAGAGAGAGAAGTCACAGAACACAGAAAAAAGAGGAGGATAAGGTTTGGTGGGGCACACTGGCACCCAATTTTATATCATCTTCAGTTATTAATATTTATGTATTAAATATTTTAAATATAAAACTATTAAGATAATGGTCCTCTAAATTAAAAGTCCTCTCAAGGTGTCAGGTGTTTGAAGTTGTGACCGCAGCAAAAGGAGTACGGGGCCTATTTTATATTATTTACAGTTTTTAATATTTATTAATATATACATAAAACCAGAAAGAAAGAAAAATCTGTCGTGCACACCTTGAGAGCCGGCCCGGACCGTTCCAGTCACAAGTAGCATAACTAGGGTTTGACAATTAGTTGGGGAAATATATCAGGTTGCTCTCATTACAAAACCATGTGCAACATGGTATTAATTATGTGACGTCGGCATTCAGTTACAGACAACACAAATCATATGGATACATTTATGAGCAAATGTCGACATTGACAACAATTATATGCCTTCGTAGTAAGCAAGGAGTACTGAAAAAATGTGGGAAAATGTTCAAATATTATATTTCCTAGTTTGATTAGGCTTGCAATTCCAAGTTGATTACGCTTTCAATCCTTACGTTCTCAATCGTATGTTGATTTGGATGGAGCTAGCAGTTTTGTTCCGGTGGTGTTCACTACTTGTACAAGGCCAATGAGCAAGTTCAGTATACAAGAAAACTGAAAGACTTTATATCGAGTTCTATGGAATACAGAGAAGACGAAATTTATGGCCAAGGGTTTAGAGATGCTATCAAGGCTGTTAGCAAATTCGGCCTTAAAACTGTACTGGACCATATCGTGAAAAGGAAATGTCTCCCTTGTGAAAATTAATACCTGGTTTTTTTTAACTAGCTTTCTTTTAGTCTGAACTGACTAGATCCTCGCTTTTATATATTATTGATAGTCAAATACGGTTTATGACTTTCATATGTTTCTTGCCTTTAATTTCTTAATACTTTCCTTTGTTTCTACAATTACCTAAACGGATATTTTGACATGATCAACCGGTCCTTGATGTGGGAACGAAACACAAAGAATAAGGGCACAGAAGCACAGATGGCGTCTAATCAAGGTGGTTGCGTATCGACTAAGTTACAGTAAAGCCCTAACTTACTTTGATATCTAATTCCACATTGACATAAACAAGTAGTAACCCAGGAAACGATAAGATCACGAGCAACACGTACAGATTACGTTACCAATTTGAAGATGATCATCACTCGAAACATCGAGACCAAATAACCAAAAAATGGAGAGGTTTCTATATTAATAGAAGGTTTAACTTGGATGGAATACAACAAATTAACGGTGCCTTCTTCAAGTTATGTACACAAAATAAATGGTCAGATACAAAACTGATGGTTGAATGGTTGGCTACTGGGCTTTCTACATGATAAACGACCTACTGTTCTAGTCACAAGAATATAGAATTTGTTTGTTTGTATTACAAATCATATACAACATGATATCATGAGGCGTCGGCAAAATAATCCAATTTTAGTTACGTGAATCATGCATATTTAAGTATAGTTCATATGAGAGAATCAAGAAAGGACATCCAAATGCTGATACATGAAGATTAGCAATGAACTGCATATTGCATAAGATAGTATACAATCACAGAGCGTTGCTATCAATTGATGCTTCTCAAACAGCACAGTTTAGAGGCTGATATGCAACTCAAATGACAAATTTGTGGACTACTTGATATGTTCTTGACGGATGAAGCAGTAATAAGAATTCAGTGAAAAATGAAACATCACGCAACGGCATCACACCGGTTAGGGTTTTGGCAGTATCCTACCTTTCCTTTATACTCTGTTTTCCAAGTTTCAATTCCAACTGTCCTTGATATTGGAACAAGGGCAAAAATTTATAGTAACACAGCTGGTATCATGAGAGGCTCAAGAAAGTGCTACATCTATAAAGGTGAAAGTAGTGTATGATCTATAAGTTAGCAAATTAAAGAATAACGGTCTTAATCCAAAGGAAAGCCCTTAACAGTATGCGAACTTTATAATAACCTTCTAGACATATGGGTTCTGATACCACACAAACCCAAGAAGAAGAAGAAAAGGATCACTTATAGTCATTTATAGTTCACTAGAAAGGTTTACTACACAAGACTTGGAGGGAATACATCAAATGATTGATAACTGAAACCTCGAGGAGTTGCCTCAGCGACTTGGAGGGAATACATCAAATGATTGATAACTGAAACCTCGAGGAGTTGCCTCAGCATAGATAACCAGATACACAAAATGTACGTTGCCTCAGTTTAATATACAACCGAACATTTGCAAGTCTGCACCGGCAATCCCTGCACATTATGACAGAGAGAGAAGGGAGCAGGAATTCCTTCAAAGGGATCCCAATTTTTCTCTCATCCTTTGAACTGCCACTCCCTCCGGCACATGGGGCAATGTGCTTGAGAAGTCTGTGAATTTACCCATTTTAGGATGCAATGAAGATGAAATGCATGGTTGCATGCTCCCCAAACTGCAAGATAAATAATAGTTAATGACAGATCAACATAAAGTTTCATCAATAATGAACAAAACAGAGAAGATTTAGTAGAACACACGCATATCAGACTACAAGGCAAAATGGGCAATGTCAGAATCTATTAGCCATGACTGATGACCCTTGCATTCCAAAAAAGAAAATAGAAAAACTCAAAAGATAGTAACTGCATATTAAAACCGAACTCAAAATGAAGAAAAGACTTGGTTTTTAACTTTTTTGTTTTATTTTCTGAAAAAGGCGTACTTATATAAAAACCAATTGATCACAAGTACTAATAAAAAGATCTGCTAATTCAGGAAGGAAAAAAAAAAAAAAAAAACACACACACACACACATACCTCAAGCAGGAGAAAAGATTCCGTCTCCTCAAATTTTTCTAAATCAGAAGATTAGTAATCAAGTCTCCTCCCCTACCCCTAACCTATATAACCTTATCTCGTCTCTCCACGCTCTCGCAAATGGTCATTAAAAGATAAAAGTTACACTCGTCATGTGAACCATCATCCTTGCATCATTACACTATGAGAAGTCATTAGGTAGAAAAGCTTTGCCAATTAAATGGATGACCTAGTATCTTATGTGTTATTGCGTCTTGCACTATCAGATGTCTAATTTCTCATGCAATGACTGTCAGTTTTGAAGCATAGAATGCTCTGCCTTAGTAACAAAAGCATACTACCTACATGCAGAACTAGCTTTAAAAATTATATACAAAGCAGAATAATCAACCTTAGTTTGAAGTAAAGGTCAAATGTTAACCAGAAATACAAACATCAATAAATGACAATTACCAGATTGGATGTCTAGGTACAGCATGCTTTGGAAGCCTTCAGCCAAAAAAGGACACTATCTACATACAGATACTAGCTTATATGGCCACAATGAAACCTTAAGTTGAAGTAATGTTGACCAGAAAAACAGACATCAACAAATGAAGATAATCATAATGAGTGTCTAGACAACCATATAGACTTTTAAGCTATCTAATGGTCCTCTAATCTAATAGGTGTCACCACAGATACTGCAGGGGTTTCATATTAACTGTTAACCTATCTATTCTACTTTCTCATATAAAAATGGAATAGTATTGGATCTTACAGTGAAATGTTTTTCTAGAATCCATTAATGAGTCTTCAGGTTCAGTACCCAATAATATTAAAGAAAACAAGGTATAATCTTGCACAATAAACAAATTGGTTGGCCATTTTAGTCATGATTTCATAAGGCATTGGAAACCCTAAAACCTACAATCTTTAGGAGGCAGCAAACTCTAGCAAATAGCTATTTGGCCTCCGTGAGGGCTCAAACCCCAGATCACCAGATCCACATGGTAGCAAAGCCATGGGCCAAGCAGTTCCTACTAACCCCTCATTGATAGGTAATTTCATATTAGTTGGTTTATAGGAAAAAATCAGAGAAGATCCGAATGATGATGCTTGTAAATTAATAATACACTGCATAAACCATATATTATTCAGCAATTGCAGACACACCATTGCAATCAACTTATGCCATTAAACGAATGAGTAACAAGGCCCGTAGATATCATACTAGTCAAGTTTGAAACAGGTAAGACAAATTCTAGTCACTTCTCACAGCCCAGTTTATAGTCCACCCATCCCATGAATCAACATAAATGGCAATAGATTACACAAAGGCTTCAAACCCATCAAGTCTCTTGGCGGGGAATCATCCAAACCAACCATCAGATGACATCCTACAAATCCCACATGTTTCATCCTGTGCATCCAAGTCCATGAAGCAACAGGATGCCACCTAGAGTGGATTGCCTCTCAAGCCATATCAAAACCTATACAAGGTGAGATGGGTTAAAAATACAAATCTCTCCAATGAACCATTTTTGGTGACATATTCAATTGCGGGATTGGTTGACACTGAAATTTGATGTGCTGCCCATGAAAGTCTGCCATATCCTTTTTGGTGACCTATTCTATTCCGGTATAAAAATTCCCTCGACAGATGGGAGTATAAGTTTAAGCACCAGCATACAAAAGTTTAGCCATCTACAAAGCTCAAGTAGACAGCATGCACTTTCCCTCTTAAACAAAGTGAAATTGATAACTCTGTAATTGGTCTAGCTCGATACTCGACCAAGTCGAGTTCCTTTCAGAGGGGGGAAGTGATGCATTAGCCACATCTTGGTTTGAAAAGAGGTACACTCTTTGGAAGCCAAAGACTAAACTCATTGGTTCAGCTCCAAAACTTACGCGTTTTGGATCCAAAGACCTTCTCTGTGGTAGTCTAAGAATCCAAGTCATTAAAAGACAGTAAACAACTAAATCAAGAATCATTCTAAGAGTAAAAGTTGAGTTTTATTAACATTATTTATTTGAGTCGAGTGCTATAAAGAGTATTTAAGTTGTAGGGTAAGTACAATGTCCAAAGGCACATGAGGCAATATGCCTCAGGAGTCTGTAAATTTACCAAACCCGATGCAATGAAGACCCAATGCATGCAAATATTGAGTTGTAACAGTAATGAACAAGAGAAACTAAAAATATGGGAAAACAGATCAGAAAGAAAAATGCCACAATCTAGTAGCAATTCTGAGCCACTACATAGTACTAAAATTTATGCGAACACAAAGTGGGAAAATCTAAAAGTAGGTACTGTGTATTGCAACTGAACTGAAAATGAGGTCTTTTCAAATTTTTGAATACTCAGACGAATTACAACCTTTCAGTAGGGGAGCTTGTCACTTTGACCCAAGGAAGTCAGGTGATGAACACTACCTCCCAGAATGTTTAGTAGCTCTCAGTTATAATTACAAAATAGGATAAACAAAAAGAAGGTAGTGCATATTACTACTGAACTGAACATGAGGAAAGACATTGCTTTTCAGATTGTTCAAATACTCAAACCATTTGAGATCATTCAGTAAGAAAGCCGTCAGTTTGACCTAAGGAAGTCAGGTGATGAAGGCGTACAAAAAGGCGGGGGTTAACGTAGGATCTTATGTTGTTATCATTTCATGCGGTTTCTGATGTCTAATTTCACATGCAAGGATTTTGAGTTTGAGATGATGCTTTTGGAGCCTACAGCACCAGAAAACTCACTCATAAAGCATTACTAGCTTAGGAAACCTAGTTGAAAGCCTTCAACCTTGGACTAAAGTTGATGAGAAACACAAATGTTGCAATAAACAAACATAATCAGACATCTAGCGTGTAAAACACAAGCCAGTCAAGCAAATAGGTATATATGATGCCCTAAGGCAGATGTAACCGAAGCTTATAAATAAGGCTGTCTCTCATAAGCCAAATCAGATTGGAATGAACAAAAATTGAGTGTTATTGAAGGCTGGATGCCTTGGTATCTCCTCTCCACCATTTTCGTCTATTACCCATGTTCTCTGAAACTAGAGCAGCTATAGGCCTTATCTTTCTTCTAAAACTACTCTATTTTTAAATTATTTAACTTTCTAAGCATAACCACCCTCACTCTCCCTTTCTTTGTCCTACATCAGACTAGAGTTTAGAGTCTATCATATAAACGTATCAAGCTACCTACTGGCGTTTGTCCTGTACTATTTAAACTAGAAGTTGCTATTGAATCTAGATCTAGAATCCCTTAATGCCTCACTCTTTAGGTTCAACACAGAATAAAAGTTAAACCACCAAAAAAAAGAAAAAATAAAAAAGGCAAACTGCTCGAGTAATAAGCAATTTAGTTGGCCTTTTTTTATTTTATATTTTTATCATAAATCTACTCTTCCAGTCCCCAAAATATAGGATATCACAGTTTGTTGGGAAACATATCATGGTAGTTGTGATTTTATAACGCGTCGGCATAAACTATGTCAGGTATCTGAATCATATTTTAGGGATTTAGTAGCAGAAAAGAAAGAAAACCCAAATGTTGATGCTTGAAAATTAATTATCAATTATATACAATATACCATAACACGATGAGAAATTTTAGCATAGACCACTGCAAGCACCACAGATCTCATATTAATTACGCTTGAAAAAAGGCATGACCATATGTGGATACAGAAAACATTCAAGCCATTTCTGAAATAGCAAAGTTTGAACCTATATGAACTCATCCGATGAATTAACAGAAATGATAAAAATTATAATGTTTGTGACTTACTTAGTGGGCAATCATCGCCAGGGAGATTACAGTCAGGACAACAACCATCAAATGCCATCCTACAAATGCCACATGTTTCGTCCTGAGCATCCCATGTCCATGCAGCAACAGCATGCCACCTACAAGTAAAAAAGAAAACACAAGAATTCAACTCAAAGCAAACAAATATATCACATCTCACAAAAGGGCACATCAATGTTAGGTATACACTAGAGCAATTGATCATATCCAAAATTTATAAATGAAGATATGAGATGGGAAAGGGCCAAAGAGAGTGTACTCTGTTTAAATTCCCAGCAGAAGTCACAAAGAGGAGAGCAGGTGAAGAAAAACTCTTTCTAAAAAATGCTTGCAGCATCGACATTTCACAAATCACAACAAAGATACTTCAAGTTTAGGCTAGATAACTAGCAAACATATCAAACTAGAGCATACGAGCATTTCCATGTTATTATCAAACTAGTCAAACAAAATAAAAGTTAAACAATTATATGCTAGACACACTCATGAATATCCTATAAGAGTACTATTCCCATTGCAAGTTCCAGTCTTGATTGCCATCATACTAGAGCATACAGGACTTTCATATTATTACCAGAATACTGAAACCCAACGAAACACAGACAGAAATATCCTAGACACTCATGACTAACATGTTAGGCTAACAATTTTCATTTCAAGCTCAGGTCTTGATTGCCTTCAAGAACATACATACATACAGGGTGTTCTATTTCGAGTCTTCAACTTAGACAACAGCTCAGGAAGTACAACTTTGAAGCCTATCAACTATAGTTATTCTTGAAAAACCCAATTCATACTAATCCAATACCACCAAGCAGAAAGTCATGCTACTATGACTAAATGCAAAACAAGATTGTTAAGAAATGAGAAGAAAATAGTACAACTGAAATAGATGAACAGAACAAACCAGTGAGAAGGATACGCAAGATCTTGACTTTCATCCTCTTCTCCTGCAACTGCAAAACCCTGAAGCCTAAAACCCTGCAATTTAGAGCAGTGAACGTTAATGGGTATCAGTCAATGACCCTAAGCTCTGTTTGGCTCTGTGGATTTTCGACATTGGCAATCTTCCATTGCTGAACTCACAGTCAATTGGGTGGCAATGCATGTAAAATTTGCACCAAAATGAGGAATTTCAAATGCAGCTCATCGCCAAAATCAAGCTACTTACCTGAAGACTCTGAAAGGTTGGATCTTTTCCCAGTATTGTGATTCCCTTCACCTCTGAAAACCCTAATTGTAAACATAAGATTATACTACCTCACTCTGGCAACTGCAATTGTGAGTTGGGAACAGGGGATGTTTTGCTGATCTAGTTGTGAAGGTTTAGCGGGTTACCGGGTTTTGGGTTGGTTTGAAACATGAGTCCAAACCGATTTGATACAATGCTAGCATGTTATAAGCCTACAAGCAAGTGAAGCAACTTTCGTTAATGTTTCGGTTGGTTTTTGTTTGACTATGTATTTCGCAATCATAGTCAAACAAAAACCAACCGAAACATTAACGGATAAACTATGATATAGAAGATCTTTGCGCGTTTATTTGCTTCCCAACACAATAAGTATTATTAGGGTTTAGGAATTCAAATCTTTGACGTTGAGTACTGATCGTTGTGACACCCCTCAACAAAATATATAAATATAGAACATATAACGGAAAACTAACAAAATCATATGAGTTAAGAAACATTTGAATCTCTAAAGACTTACCTTATAAGCGATATTCAAATGATAGGAACAAAACTCCTCTTCAATGATTGAATGAGATACAGAGAATCAATGTTTTATTGTATGAACAAATGAAAATCAACATATAACTTCCCATATAAAACCAATATCAATAGTCAGCTTGAAATGCATGTATGTCTATAACTTGTCAACCTTCTCTTTTGCTAAGAATCCCAGCCCCAGATTTTGCATTAACTCGCTTTCATTACTATTCATATGAAATCCTCATTTCTCACACACATATATTAGGACAACAAATCTGGATTCATTACTACTAGATCCCTCCTTTATTTCATGCTCAAACACATTGCAACAGGTTGGCATGTATATCTCAATTCTCAGACAGAATCAAAATGCATTTGGTCTCTCATTCATGCATCACAATTGGCACACATTAAATTTCACATCCAATTGAAAAACATCAGAAAATCCGTAGCATTTCAAGCAGCATTAATTAGGTAGCCCCATGTCTGCTTTAAATAGAGCAGAGTCTCTTTAGAGCAAGAGCAAACCAGAAAGGCCATTCTTCATTCCCTTCTTCCCAGTTTGCAACATTTTCATCTGTTCTTTCTAGCCATGACTAGAAAGAAGGTGAAACTTGCCTACATCACTAATGATAGTGCTCGAAAAGCAACATATAAGAAAAGGAAGAAGGGTCTTTTGAAAAAGGTGAGTGAACTCACCACCCTTTGTGACATTGATGCTTGTGCTATTATTTATAGCCCCTATGACTCCCAGCCTGAAATCTGGCCTTCCCTCTTGGGAGTCCAACATGTGCTTGCGCAGTTTAAGACCATGCCTGAAATGGAGCAAAGCAAGAAGATGGTGAATCAGGAGACTTTCCTGAGGCAAAGAATCAACAAGGCTGAAGAACAACTCAAGAAGCAAAAGAAACACAACAGGGAAAAGGAGATGGCTCATGTGATGTTCCAAAGCCTAACCGGAAAGTCCCTCCAGGGCTTGACACTGTCAGACCTAACTGATCTTGGCTGGGTCATTGACCAGCACTTGAAGGAGTTACATCTCAGGATGAAGAACATTAAGGAAGAGGTTGTGAAGAGCCAGAACCAAGTGCAAGGAGCACAGGGGGTGTCATCTGCTATAGCAGATCATAGAATGGCGGCGATGAAGAGTAATAGAGAGGACAGTAGCAGCAACATGGCAATGAAGAGTGGTGAAGAGGGCCGCAACATGAAGCATGCAACCCTTGACAGGCAAGCTTTTGATCACATGCCTAACATGGAGGCAATGCAGCTCCAAATGATGCAGATGGCAGCCCAGAAGCAGCAGTACTCCTGGTTCATGGATATGATGAATGTGCCGCCACAACCACCACTGCCACATCCAGATAATCATGAGCATATGGGGTTTACCGATGATGATATGATGCTTCCCTTCGCGGATTATAACCACAGTACTATGTGGCCAAATCCTCCTCCTGCTGGCAGCTTTAATTTTCCTTGAAAATTTTAGTTATGGTGTGTCTAAGTTTTGCAGTATCTTTCTAAGTGTTCTTCTTCTAGTTTTCGTGCATGTCTTTATCTGAACCACAGGTTGTGTGTTTTTCTTTCTTCAACTTTATGTGCTACATTGTTATTGTTTTCTTTATGTACTTCATGATAATGTTTGAATAATATATTCTTGTTTTTTTTTTTTTTTTGAATAAATGTTTGCTTACTCTTTCAATATTAGTACATGTACTTTAGGAGAACTGCTGTGAATAATCAACAACCAAGAAACAAAGTTATGTCTGGATAGACGGAAAAAGTCAATTAATCAAATTTGATGGTTATCCACAGTTAAATCAGCACTACATATCCTTGGCTGTGTACTTTGCGTTAGTATGCGCATCAGCTTTTGAACATTGTTAAGGGTACTTAACTGAAAGAGTTAGTCCTCCTAGTTAAGGGGTACCTTAAAATCCAACATATTTTATTTCAAAGGGATAATTAATTTTTGCTGTTATAGCATTTGAAGGCAATAGTATAGTTAAATTACCAGGGAATTTTACGGAATTCATACGATTCACGTACATAGGTTTGAATATGTTACTAATATTAGATCGATACAATATTTGCTTGACAAGGCAGATGATTTGATTGATTATCCTAATCATGTGGAAACTACCTACCATGCACCTGTTTACTCTAAAAATAGAGTTAGTTTGGTAATATTTTTAAAAACGATTGTAAAAAAAAATAAAAATTTAAAAATAAAAGCGAGAACAAGATTATATTTTTTAAATTTGAAAATGTGTTCAATAGTTTAGTGCGAAATATATTCTCATATGGAAAATTTTTATTCATACCTCTAAAATTGATATTTGGATTTTTTTTTTCTCAAGTAATAATTGACTTTGTCAACTCATGTCAAATTACTAATAAGAACATAAAATAAGGGGGAAAAATATTTTCTTACCTCTACGAATAGTAGTAGGTCTTCAACTTGGAGAAAACATTCTTCTCCAACGTAAACCCTTAAATATACATCGACATGTATGATGTTGGTAGCTTAGATCCCACATAAAACATGTGCAACTTGAGAAACTCGATCGCATAATTTCTGCCAATTACTGGAAGAACAAAACCTTGAATTCCATCTTCCATCTTCCAACAAATAATTGGAAGGTGCAGTGCATATGTGAAAAATATGCCACTCCAGGTACTCGATCACCGTCCACCATATTTGCTGCACCAAAGCAAGTCGATCATCATTTGTCCTAGTAGATCAGAAAGGTGAAAAATGAGAAATGTGCAAGCATCCCAATAAGTTCAAGTTCAGAAGGAGAAAGTACTAATGAAGTCGTAATTTGACTGAATCTAACTAATAACTTGTAGTACATTTGGATCCACATTTGAGCATTCAAAGCTTAAGAGCCTGAGGCTTCTTGAACATTGTCCAGGCCAGACACTCGTTTTAGTGTTGGTCTACTCTTTCCTTTTGTTTATACTGAATCATACAAAAGTTAAAGAGCGAGAGATTCAATAGCATCATGGAGAGAGATGATTACCAACTGAAGTCTTTTTGTTTTTTGTTTTTTTTTGTTGTTTTGGGTTCAGCTTAATTGTATCAAGATAAAATAGGATTGAAATCTACAAAAATTGAAGGAGGTCCAACTTTGGAGGTACGAATAAACCTCGAAAAAAAAGAAAAACTTTTATTGATTTTATTGGACGATGGGTATTGTGGGAAATTAGGAAGGTATAGATAGCAAATTGGTTATTTGTAAAAGTAAGTTGGAGATTTATTAAGTGAGGAGGTTCAAATGTTATTTTTGGAGGTATGAATAGAACCTCCATTTTCATATATCACCTGTTATTGCTAATAAGGTACATATTCTTCATTAAAAGTATCAAACCATCTCATTTACGTTCCATAATGGTGAAATATACATATATTTATTATTTAATGGTGAAAAAATTAAGTGTATGCTATATATATAGTACCCTAATAAGAGCCATGCACACATCGATCATTAGATGTATTATAAATCCGTTATCGAGATTTTCTTTCTAATATTGTTTTTGGGCAGAATAATATTGTAATTCCCTCATTCATCTAGCAATGATTGTTCATATATCATCGAGTTTTATTAGGGGCTTCATATCGTTTATAAATATGTCTCGTATATGCCAGTTACTTATAGAAGCTACCTACTGCTCTGCTTGCCAGGTTGAAGAAGGGAAATGAGTCCTAAAGCAATGAATAACTGCACATCTATGTTGCAGAAGACAAAAAGCACCTAATCAACTGGGATGAAACTGTTGACAACTATATACAGGACAAGGCCTGGAACAAAGGTAAGCTCTCCCTCTTTTTTGATCATAATATCATTAATCAGATTACTAGTATTCCTATTCCCACAACTGAGCAGGAAGATGACTTCATTTGGGGACCATCCTCAATTGACCTCTTTACTATCAAATCAGCTACTTGGATGCAACTTAATACAAAAGAGAAGCACAACCAAATTGCTCTCATCAACAAGTTATGGAAACTGGATATCCAGCCAAAAATCAAACTCATTGGTTGCCTTCTGCTAAGAGGAAGATTAAAAACAAGAGATAGACTCTCTAAATTTAGAATGATCGATGACAATTCTTGCCCTATGTGTAATACTGACAATGAAACTGCAGATCATCTTTTTGGATATTGCAGTTTTAATTGCTACGGAAGTATGGAGCTTGACAGGTATGCCTGCAACTTTAAACTGGAATGATGGATATCTTAAAGTCTTCCATGATTTATTCCTTTCTCAACCTTTTCATAGCAGCCTCTTTGCAAAACTAATTACCTCATGTTGGAAAATCTGGAAAGCCAGAAATGATAAAGTTTTCAGAAATGCAAACCCAAACCCACAATCAGTGGTACCAGCTTTTGCTGCGACTATGGGTAATGTCCAAACCACAGAGCGACAAGCAGGAAGAGCTGCTTCTCAAAACCAACAAACCACCATTAGGTGGACAGCTCCTTCTGCTTGTACAGTTAAACTTAACTTTGATGGGTCAGTAAATGGAAACTCCGCTGCAGGAGGTTTTTTCATACGTGATATTCATGGAAAGCCCCTGGTAGCAGCAACTGAGCAGGTTGGTTCTACCACAGTTCCCTTAGCAGAAGCCATTGCTCTACGTAACGGACTCGTCTCTGCTTTAGAACGAGGACACAACAGAATTGAAGTTGAGGGCGACTCCAAACTCGTCATGGATGCCGTCAATAAAGCTATACACCCACCCTGGCGCTTAACCAAAATTGTTCAAGACATCCAAGCCATTGCTACAAGTTTCAACTCAATCTCCTTTCGACATATTTTCAGGGAAGCAAACTTTGTAACTGATGCCTTAGCTAATTTAGGCCACAATTGGACAAATGGAAATATGTGGACAAATAAAGTCTCTAGTGAGGCTTCTAGAGCCTTAATGTTCGATATTGTAAACTCGGGATGCCAGAGATGCTTCCATCTTTAATTTTTAGTCTTTTTCGTATAAAAAAAAAAAAAAACCAATGAATAACTGAACCTCAATGTATTTTTGCTTGTCAGGCCCTTGCACACATATAAAACATGAATAGAAAGTTGGCATTTAGATTTGTGTGTGTTCTAGAAATTAAATAAGAATGTGGACTTTGTCACAAACATGTTCGAGAGATTCTCTATTGTTCCTCTGTTCTCTTCCTTTAATAAGTCTGAAATAAAGAAGATGCTCTTGCTTCATATGGTCATATTATACAACAACCACTTTTTTTTCTCTCTTTTTTTAAAGAGCATCAAAGGATTTCACTCCTACTCCTATGATGACTCGAACCCGTAACTTCGATATTAGGTAGTGAGTGCTCTAACCACTGAACTAGCACCACTTGCTTTCATTGACCCAAAAAAATAATTACTAAAATGGGGAAGAAAAAGAATTGAAAATATCGGGTGATGGATTAATAAATATTCTGGACAATTATGCAGTGGTTACTCTCTCTCTATCATATATCATATATGGCCCCAAAAGACTCAAACAATCAAATATCTATTCATGTAAGCTGTTAAGTCCAAGAATTTCAACATTTGTATAGATACAACAGATAAATTAGTAAGCGATATATTACAGTAAGCATGTGATATTTTCAAATTCGTAACTTTTGAGAAATTCGTAGAATCTCTTGCACATCTACACCAATGTTTTAAAAAGTGAGGCGTTTTCCGGAAAGCCTCAATAAAGCGTTCGCCTTGAGGCATAAGACGTAAGATTTACATAAAAATGAGTTATATTTATGTAATATTTATTAGGTTTATATATAGAACATTAAGAGTAACAACAAAAACATTATTAATTGTCATTCATTTATAATAAGTAAAGTACGTACTAGAACCATAGGATTCAACAAAATCGCTAAACATAAAATAAAATCAAAGACTTAAATTAAGTTGAAAGACCAAAGAACAAGAACAATTATTGAAATTTACTTCATGCTTGGAAATCATCATCCTCATCAACTAGAAGATTATCATCACTATCACCACCATCACTATCATCACCATGATTCTCGAATAGGGAATTTGTATCTTCAAATGGATTAGTTCTGTTATCATCATCCACAATGTCGTCAAGAAGCATTGATCTCCTTGGAGCCTTTCTTTTACCTATCCAAAAATGTGATGGACAATTGAAGATAGAGTTGAGAAATTATTTGATATATAATAAGTTTACACAATTAATTGAACATAGACTTTTTTTTTAAAACTTATTTGAAGTTGTTGCTTAACTAGATTTATTTTTGTATAAAACAATAGGCTCATCAAGAGAAGGAGTAAGCTCACAGGAAGGAGAAGGCTCACGAGGAGTAGGTTCTCTAGCAAGTAGGGTACTTCAATACGTATTAATTGTCATATTCCTTACCGCCTCATCGTTTAATGTTAGATCTTCCACTTTGTTCTCAAGCCAATGAGAATCAGCGGGAAGAACTGGATCCACTATCTCTGTATCCATTCATCATCAGAATCAATTTCTTCCACTACAATAGGAATGATCATTGTGGCATTCCTTTTCAAAGTCCTATTTCTTAGAGCAAAATTATATTTCACATAGACTAAAGCATCAACCTCTTGTGGTCACGTCTATTCCTCTTTTTGATATTAATCTACAATCAACATTCAACATACAAATGCAAAAATTCAATAGGCTAGAAACTATTAACTATTAACAATTCAACTTAAACATATAGAAAACTTACCATTTCAAAAGTGCTCCAATTCCTCTCACACCCCAATGCACTACAAGTAAGGGAAAACGAGTAGTAAAATTCATCAAATCCGGTGTTTGTGTCCCATATTTTTCCCACCAAAACATTAAAAACATAAAATGAATACAGATTAATAAATCAAAATCATATAGACATTTAATTGCGCTTAAAAATACTAGAAGTTAAGCAAAACAGTAACTAATCGGGTGATTGAATTTTTCTATAGTAGATTTGGAGCCTTGCCAACTAGCATTTTATCCATGCACTCTTCCAAACCCTTCTTTACATGCTCGGTATTTTTAAAGTTTTCTTCACATCGACCGGTTTGTTTGAGTGGCTGCTTTGGTAACAAACTATTATGTAGTTGTTGTGGGGAGTTTAGATGAAAACTGACCCTTTCCAAGTGTTTTATATGATCATTCCTAACTATATCATGTAGTTGCTGTGGGGACTTTAGATAGATCACACCTTACCCTTTCCAAGTGTTGTATATGACCCTTCTCATTTTACGTGGGAGCATTATAAGAGGATCATGGTTTATGACCTTCGTTGTTGCTGATTCATTTGGCTTGTTTTGTATAACCTTGCATTTTGTTGGATATTTGATCTTTGTGGTAGAAGCTTTTTAATTAGCAAAAAAATATTTTCCTCGTAGATTGGTCATTGCCATTGGTTATTTTCCTTGTTGGGCTCTAAACAATAGTCCTTGTAATGTCTTTTTTTCATTCTAGTACTTCTCCCATACTTGAGGAGATTATCATTAGAGAATGTAATTACTTGACCCGTTTTAATTGAATAAAATTTAAGTTTCTGCTCAAAAAAAGAAAAAAAAATGGACTCGTTAGCTCTTCTTACTAGTACGTTACGGTGTATCAAATTTTGACTTGTAATAACATGGAATCATTTTTTTTTTTATCCTTCGCAAGAAACCAATGGTTCAAATGCCATAACTTATAAAGAGGTTCATTCTGATCCAGCATGGAAACGAAAGTCAGCTAAGCAGCTTAAAATGGAAAAAAAAAATGAACAGGTTTCGTGAGTGATTCTGTTTCTACAAAGTTTACATAACCTGTTCTGAGTGAAATCAATTCAAAAAAAGAACTTTCCACCTCCATATTATGCATTCAACATGATTCTCCTCTAAGCAAGTTTAACAACTAATATATTGCTCAAACCTCACTTTTGACAGATGCAGTCCGTCCACCTCTGAATCTTATGGATCAAACTCAATTACAGTGCCTTGGACCAAGCATAAATCTGTCATCTGATGTAAAGAAAGGTCTAAAATTGGTCTTACCTAGCAATTAATAAGTAATAAATATTGACAGTACAAATTCAAAAGCCTACCTCAGAGGTTTTTTTTTTTGGCACTACCTCAGAGGTTTGGTCCGAGTCAAATTAATGGGTTTTGAAGATTCCATTAATTTTCAGACTCAAAGATCACTTCGATTGATATCTCAAAAACTAGAACTAATATTAGGCAGTAAAAGCATATATCCTACGGGAATAGAAGAGAAAAGATTCTCTAAGTATCACTACTTACTGTATCGTCTTATGCCCACAAAATGTACGTGTTAGTGCTACAAGAAACTAAATGGCAAGCTTGAAGATATTAAGAGCAATTTCAACAGTATCTGTGATTAATTGTTCTTTAGAATATTTCACTTTGCATGTGTAGATCAAGGCTTTGCTGATAAATATCTAGTAGGACCTTGTGAGGGGTTAACTTTAAGCAATCAAAAATTGTCCAAACGACATGAACCATCAGAAGTACTCGTAAGATCTTAGAAAAGTGGAACTCTTTTACTGATTTAGAAGGCCACAGTTCAATACAGCTATAAAAAGGCATACAGAACTCACTTCGATTACCATCAAATTCAGGCTGGTATTTACTTTAGAAGGTCACTTGTCTCATTTTTGAATTTCTATGTCTCAAATATCAACGTTAAGGGAGGAGAAGCTCCGATGGGAAAGAAAAAAGGAAAAAAAAAAAAAAAAAAGATAAAGTGGAAGATAAGAATAATCCCCAAATTCTGCAAAAATTTCGTACATTTCGTACTAACAAAGAATGAACGGACATCAGTACAATGTTCATGATACTTGATATGAGATCTTAATTAATGCGTAATTTGTTTATTGAAGAAATTATAACAATAAATGAGGTTTAGATTAGCAAGCATATTTCATACTAGCTACCATGCCTTTAACAATTAGTGAAGAATATTGTCAAAAACAGAATGATTCGCCTCAAGCACCGGGAAATTAATAGAAGAACGCAAGGAGTCTTAATTCTGCTCTTAATTGGATTCCAAAAGTGTCATCAATAGGCCGGGGTCACATAAGACATGCAAGTTGTTCAAGTTGTTTGATCAGTTGATTGTAGTTAGAGATGATTGTATGGCATAACATGCATTGTTTCTGGTTGAGATTTAGGAGGGTGTATTCATTTTAGTTACAAGATTTTTTTCGTATTTTAAAAGTGTATGAGTATTCAATTGAGATTTTGACAATCATTTAAAATCTTGATGTATTCAATTAAGATTTAAAATTATCCATTCAAATCTAGTGATATTTAAAAGTATATGAATTTTTAATGATTTTATTAAATGCTGAATTTTGGAGGATTTTATACTGTTTTTTATACATATCAAAACTCACAAATAATCCAGCCACTTCCCTAGAGATTTTGATGGATTCTTTTCTCACTCAATAAATGAAGAAGCTCATTCTCACAAAAAAAGAAGAAGAAAAAAGCAGCCCTCAATATATGACACTCATCCATTTTGTCTTCCACTCATTTTCCCACTATCCTCCTCTCCCTATGCTCCAATCTAATAATTTTTATATTTTTATCACTATAGCTTTAGAAGCCTTGATCCTTCTAGCTAATTAAGCTCACTTTTAATTATATTGTTAAGATGATACATACACACACATGTTTTGTTTGTAAATTAGATATGAAATAAATTATGAGATATTGACCCAGTGACCAATTTTGAGTCAAGTTACTCCCACTTACTCCACTAATCAAATTTTACTCTCATTTACCCAATTTAAACATAAGCGACATTTTTACCCCCAATCTAATTAATAAACTACAAACCTCTCTCTCTCTCTCTCTCTCTCTCTCGCGTCGACTGAGCGAGTGACCACCATCTCCGTCAACTGGAAGATGCTGAGTTCACTACCTTCTTCGTCGGACGAGGATTGGACGGCGGTTGGTCAGGAGCTAGGTGTTTGGGACTAGACGGCGTCGTCCATCCATGGAGGCTTCGTCGTTCCTCAGAAAATCCGCAACCGACCAGAACGACAGGTGTGGCTGACCCGAAATTCCAGCGATCTAAGCCGTCGCCGGAGCTTCTTTAGCCTCCAAGAAAGTCAAGTTAAAGAATCGACGACGTATATGATTATCGACTCGTCGTCCAGAACAGAATTCGGGTCGACCCGAATGTCGTTGACCGATGAATAGCCTTCAAAAGATGGAGACGAAGTCACGGTGAGTGAGTAATTGGGGACCAGAGTCTGGATTTTGGTGTCGCGATGGAGGTAGGGTAGGTTTCGACAGAGAGTCGTTGCTGTGAGATGTGGTACTGAAGCAGAGGCAGTGAGGGTGGGTCCAACAGGAAGAAAGCGGTGTTCGGGGGGCCATTGGTGGGATGAAGACCGTGGAGTTGGAAATTCACAGAGAAGAAAACTCAGTGGGCCATTGAGTCATTAACATATGTGGTAGAAGATCATTGGTGTTATGTTCCTCTAATATATAAATACTTGTTATATGCTTGGTTTGGTAATTTTTTGATTTGCCTAGCAAATTTTTCAAAATTGACTTGGCAATAATAACATTATTGAGGGGCAATAATGTTTCTACTGAGGCAATAATCATATCACTAGGGGGTAATAATCATATTATTATGGGCAGTAATGTTTTTACTAGGGGCAATAATCATATTGTTATGGGCTACTGGGGGTCAATAATAATATTATTGGGGAACAATACTATTGTCCAGTGACTTATGAGATGTCATACGAGGTTTTTAAGAACTTCTGGCGACTTGTGACCTGATTCCGGCGACCGGACTCCGGTAACCCGTGATGGGACTCTGGCGACCGGTGACAGGACTCTAGCGGCGGTGACTGGACTCCGGTCAAGGCTCCATTGACTTCTCTCTAAGTGACAATGGGAGGGAGGGCAAAATTGTCTCAATAATATACAAAATATAATAAAAAAAATACTGTTTAAGGAAAACTGAAATTGGGAGAGAATTGAGACATCTTTCATTGATAATAGGGGCCTCTTTGTATAGAGAATTATAAGGCATAGAATTAGAGTTCTACAAGAAAACGTAATATTACAATTGATTGGATATCTCCAAGATTCTCCGATATTATCTCTAATTCTAACCCTATTACCACTAGGTCAAGTAACCTAGAGTTTGGGCCAGACACATATTCTGGATTTACTTAAACAAATACTTAATTGGGTATTAAGGCAAAAAATATGTAATTTATTGGGTAAGTGGGAAATCTTATAAGATGCTTGGGTAAGTGGGGTTAATAAAGCTCAATTTTGGGTAAATTGACATTTTCCCATAAATTATTTCATTAGTTTGCTACTTTATTTACTTTATTTTTTGTGTAATATTTTGGCTGTATCATAATACAAAGATGGAAAGATCGACGCGTAAGGTCGAGTTAATGAATACTTGAAAATCAAGCATGCTATACAAATGTGAAAGACTTTGAAGCTGATATGAGTCAACAAGGATGTTCCCCTGGTTAGCTACTGACCAGGGATGATATGGTCAACTACCGTCCGATTTTAATCGGACGGTTGACAGCTCTCTAGCTTTTTAAAAGATAAGATCTGTCAACCATCTGATTGAAATCGGACGATAGTTGACCATATCATCCCTGGTTAGTAGCTGACCATGGGAACGGTACTCTATGAGTCAATAGTTAAGATTGTAAAGGCATATGAATGTCATTGATATAGCAGTATAGTTGGATCCATGTATCTATTGCTTAATTAAGGAAGAAAAAATTAACCTATCAAAAACATTACTAGGATTTGTAAAATGTAAACAAATACTGGTAAATCAATCAATTAGAATCAATCAGAATCTGTATGGAATTTAAACAATCTATGGATTAAATAAATCCATGAATTTTAAAAACTCAAACAGAATCTTTTAAAATCTGAATTGAATACGTCCCTTTAATTATGGGTCTCCTATTACTTTGGAGAGTTGCTATGATATTGTTCTCCATCGTTGACATATTTTATGTCTGGCAGTACTTGGTGTTTGTAAAGTGGGGACTCATCCAACATTTGCATGTTATCATGCACAGGCTTAAAAAGAGCTATGTTAACGAAGAGCGAAGCAGGCTAAAAAGAAAGAAGGTGAGTAGTTGGTGCCTTGGCAGAAGTAACCACAGCCCCTATTCGTGGAACTGTGGCAGATTCCCAAAGTATAGACACTTTGGCTTTCATTTCAATTGGAATCTTGCTAAAGGAAACGGAAAAACTTAATTGAACAAAGAAGCCCAAGGAATTACCTGCTTTATTATTCCGTTCAAAACCAAGTGAAGAACATGCCAAGGACATCTGATCCATTGAAGGTCCCTGAAAACGTTTATCCACTATGTGACTGTTTTTAAAGTTTGTCTATGTTTGCAACTGGAAATCTGATCGACAAGCTAAAAACCAAGCCGCTGTTGTATTCTAATCATTTGAAGCCACACTGTCATTGCGTCATGAGTTTGTTGCAGATTCCGAATCAATTAAACGAAAACCAGAACTCCTCAAACAATGATCTTAGTTGCAGAAATGGGGATAGATTAGATGATGTAACTCAACTCTGTATCTAGAGTTGCCAAATTGTACATCAATCTTCTCATTGCCGTGGTTCTGATTACTCCTTAATATCGTGAGGCGTCTGCACTTCTGTTTCATTTCACTTCTATTCAACGAAAATCTTATTGGAGCAATGAAGAGCAATTACTTCAGCTATCTTCTTGGTGTCTATAATAACGATATAGTACTAGAGCTAACATGAAGAATGATGCCATGAGAAGTATCTTAAGGTATTGCTAATAATTTACTTCTTTATTAAACTTAACAACCATTTGAACAGAGCTGAAGCATATTGCTTGTCAATGATCTGTACATGAGAGAATAACCAAATCTTCATCTGAACAGGAAACAATTATTTTATTTATAGTGCTTCTTAAACTAGATACAACATTTTGAATAAGAATACAGATAAAAAATGTAGACTATTTTCTTCTAGTCCTTTCCTGCAGCTGGGTTTACAGTTAAGGTTTTGGATCCGATTCCGACACCATGTTCTTGCGGATTCTGCCAATGAAATCAGCAGCTTTGTTGTCAATTCCAGGCTCAGCTACCCATAGACCGCCTCTATCCTCCACACTAGGCCACACCCTTCTTGCACTCAAATACGAATCCTCTATCTCTTCTCCTCGGCGAGGCCTCCGAGACTTGAAGAAGCTGAAGAATGAGAAAGAAGATTTCTTCTGTCTGTTGTTTCCTCCCATGACTCTTCAACACAATAATCAAATGCTTAAGAATGAAGAGCTATTGAAGAATGTTGTATACTCTTTCTTTGGTTTATAGTGGCAATGAGGCTGTGTTATGTATTTATAGCGGGAGGCCAAGAATCTGGAGGATTCAGACTTCTAAGGAAGTAATGAGTGGTTGTGATCACATGTGGTGCGGGGGGATGAATAGAAAAGTATTATTGGTAAAAAAAACAAAATACATTGGAGACCAGAGAAAAGAAAAGCATATTTCCTATGGTCCTCTGCTTTTGAAATTGGCCTAAACAGCCTTAGTCAAAGTTCATTATGGAATTCTTGGCTCTTTCCTTGCACTCTCTTCACCTTCAAGATATTATTAGTAATTTTGTTTGTCTACTACAAATAGGTCTTGGAAGAACGGTATTGCACGAAAAATCAATTTTTCCATTTCACCTTCCACATTGTGCCAGATGGTCAACCAAAATATGAACTGTGATGCTGTAAAATTGACAGTGTCACAGTAGTTAAGTTGTATAATTTTAGCTTTAATTTGCGCTAGCGTAGATTTGACGAAAAATTAAGCTATAGATGCTATCTATGATTTTGACACTACAAAAGTTAACCTTCATAATCTAAAACTTGCTTAAATCTATAGGAACAGTCAAATTGGTGTGATACTGTATGAGCTTTCTTCTGTGGAAAAAGATCATCAATTTCGCTTTCACCATTAAAGATCGTTAGTAGATAAGACCTATAAGAATTATATATGCAAAAAGGAGTAGTTCAGCTACTATATAATTAAAGAATGCAGATGGTATATATGCTCTAAGTTCCATTTTCGTTTAAACTAAACTGGTTCGTGCATTGGCAGGTAAGTTACAGTTCAAAAGGCAGAAGCATAGTTCCCCTTTTCAGTTCTTATTAGAGATATCAAACGGTCTACAATTGCAGAGAAGCCAAACTTCCTTATCTAGCAGGGTATACAAGCTGTCTAGCTTTAAGGTATCGAAAAATGCTTGCCTATAACAGCCAGAGTTTGGCATGTTAGACTTGATCTATGAATTAAGCCCGAAAATTTTGTTCCCACATGCTTTTGAAGTAACTAAAGTAATGATTTCTTGCTGTACTCACTTTGATTAATTAATCTTCATTAATCAGAGAATCATGCTTGATTTTCAAAGTACCAGCAAATCGTTTCATGATCAATGTGAACCTACAAATTCTAAAGTAATCAGTTCATCGACACGTATGTTATTTCTAGCTTCATCAACATGATTCTCCTATAAACAAATTAAACAATGAATCTGGCTAATGAGTGATACCTTAGAATTTAGGCAGGATACGCTTAAAGCTGGAAGTCACTTTAGATTGGAAGGTAGAATATAAATGAAGTCTTTGTAGAGGATTAATAATTTCCATGCTTTATAGTTTATACTTTGCAATGGACGATGTTGTTAACAGAGTTTAAAATTTGATCCTCCCAGTTACGGAAAGTCCTTTAACCTTGCGAAGTCGTGGGATCTGGGGTATGATTTGTTGAAGTATGATCACCAATACTCACTTCAGCGTGTGTGCGTGTGTTTTTTTTTTTTTTCCTTTTTTTTTTTCCGGAGAAGAAGATAAACTTGAATATGTTGATTCACTGTCTTCTATTTATCAATGTTCATGGAAGGACCCTATACTTTTGTATCCTCTAAGTCTACATTATTTCTTACATTGCACCATGTTGTTCAAAAACATTACAATTTGGTATTGCAAGTTAACCAAAGTCCTTCCTAATCGCAAAGTCATGGGATATGGGATGCCTGATCACAAATACTCACTTTAGCGAATATTGATTCAAATACATCACCGTGAAGAACTAATTAAACTTTGTACCCACTAAGTATAAATTGTGTCCCATTTGTATAGTTAAAATTCATTTTACTTACCTATGGACCGTAGTTGATCAAGTCCATATGATTTTAAAAATAAATATTTAATCCATAAATATTTTCCACACAATTACAAAAATAAATAATTTATGTACTCGGTTCGTAATTTGAACCACATGAGTTTTACTCACCTCGAAACTCCCGCTACGTCTTCACTTAAATATAAATCACAATAATCTAAATGCTCGTCAACTTAAGCCGTCAAGTATCTAATCAATTATGGTCTTTACTTAGCAAAAGAAGCACGAAATAAACTTAAATGATGATTCAACGGTCGGATTTTAAAATAAAGACGATCCAACGGTCGGATTCTAAAATAAAGACGATCCAACGGTCGGATCGAATTTAAATGATGATCCAACGGTCGGATCGAATTTAAATGATGATCCAACGGTTAGATCCTCACGGATCGCCCTTGGAAACATCCTATCAAAATTATACGAAAATCCGACCGACGGATCTTCACTAATCGCCTCCCGAATCACTATTTTATAATTATACGAAGATCCATCGGTCGGATCTTCGCCGTGAACACACAAAGTCATCGGGATAGTCATATGAACATCATATTAAAATTTGAAGTAAAACCGATGGTCTGATCTCCGTAAATCGTAAACCGAAGGGTAAACTGTAAAACCGTAAATAGTAACGTCAAAACTTAAATTGACTATTTATCAACTTTTTCTAACATGACCATGTTTAATATCAAAACGCTCGTATGGATGCATAGATCATCGAATATAAACTCAAAATTTGGTCCGATGCGCCGCCACATGCGGCAGTCAGACGGCGGTCAACGCGGGTCAACCACCTCAGATGCAAAAGTCGTCAACTACAAATTTCTTCAAAATGAAATTGTAAACAACTTTAATACCTGACTTCTTCCGAGATAAGGTCTAGATCGTCCTAGATCAGGCTTTAAAGTTGGATTAATCTCGGCCTTCCGATCAGTTTTCAGATTGAATCAGAGACGTCGAAATCTTCAACTCTTGATCTACCACTCTACACTCAAAATCGTGATGCAAGCCACATATGGGGATGATCAGGAGGAAGAGCACGTCACGAAATGGGGCTCGGTTGGCCCGTGCACCGCCGGAAAAATAGAGTTCCGGCCGGGTCAGGTTGGAACCTTCGGAAAGTGACTTCGATCCAAGCCTAGGAGCTGCGGCTGGCTGAGGCGAGGACGGGGAGCAGCTGGGCGAGGGGCGGCGAAGCCGAGAATGCCCGGGTCAGGCGGCGGCGTGACCGGGAAGGCTGACTTCCAACCGGGTGGGCAAGCATAGTGTCAAAGCCGCGCGAGAGAGAGACGGCGGGGGGTAAATACAAAAATGTAATTTTTTCGTCCTTAATGAAAAGCTCTGATTTTTCATTCTATTTATAGAAAATTTTCATAACTTATTCATATGAACTCCTAATAATACGTTCCACATATGCACGAATTCGTATCGACGAGCTCTACAACTTTCATGAAGGACGTTTTCCCAAATTTTGAACGTATAAAAAGTCAATTTTCACGACTCCTTAAATAACGTTTGTTTTTAAAAATAAAATCATTCGAAACCAACTCTCAAACCACGACATTCCAATTAATCACACATATCATAATTCAATTAATATAACAATTATTGAATTACATAAATTTATTATATGAAAATTTGGGTCTTCACAAACGTAGTGACCGGTATGGGGGAATTGGACGCTCTAATCCTAGGTGGGTGATGGGATACGATTGGTTGAGTATATACAATTATCGGACGTTCTAAATATGTATATAAGTATACATATTGATGAAATACGATAAAGATAAATATGTCAGATGCCATAACCTAGGCCAAGTGACGGGCTACGATTCAGTTAGAGCTCTAGTCTGTCATATACCGTATTTGTATAAATACGATGTTGGGGTTTTGAGAAGAAATATGTGAATTAGGATTTTGTGTTGATTTGTGATTTGGTGATTGATTGAGATTGTTGGTACTTCGTGGATGTGGAGATTGTGAATTGATGACGTGAGTAGAAGTAAATATGAATTAATAAACAACAGTTATTTCTCTTACTCATACGAGCTTTCAAAAGCTTACCGGGTTTTGTATTGTTGCAATCTCGGTACACTTTCAAATGGTGTAGCGGATATTCCTGCAGGTCAGGATAACCAGGGAGGTGACCGTGCTGTTTAGGTATTGCAGCATTATTTTATTTCATTTGAGTGGTGAGAATTGTTATGCTCATTTAGAGCTTTACATTTTATTTTATGAGTGAGTTGTAATAAATAACCGGGACTAAATTCGGTTTTTGAATTTAATTCATGTGGTGAGGTTGTTAAGAAAAGAAATTTTCAGGATGATTATTTTGAGTTGTAGTAATTTTCATGTTTCGGATTTTGAATTTTATTCTAAAATTCGGGGTGTGACACCTTTGCACACACATTTCAGAAGCTTAAGACCCAGTTTTCTACACCCTAGGCCTTTTGGCCAAATTTGGGGCTTCTCTCCCTTCTCACCTCTTCTTCTCTTCTTCATCCCCCCTTCTTCATATGTAAGTTTGCACAAGGAGGAGGCACACACATTTCCGGTATCTAGGCCATCATCTCTACACCATGGCTTCATAAGGGTAGCAAGAGAAGCCATGAAGTTATGGCAATAGCTAAAGACAAGCTTTGCCTTAACTTTCATGGATTTCTCCTCTCTTTCCCTCTTCTTTCTCTCTTATTTCTTGCTTATGGTGTTGTTTGATGTGTATTGATATATACTTGTGTGTGACCTCTCATGGTTTTAGGGTTTTGAAATCCAAGTTTAGTTTTGTATGGTTTTGTTGAGGAATTAATAAAATTGATGTTTATTCATATGATTTGTGTACTCTTGCTTTAATTTCTTCACTTTAGATGTATGGTTTTGGTTTTCCCCTCCTTAATCTATGTTTGATGTGTTGGAATTGGAATAATGAATTGGGGAATTTATATTTCAATTTAGATTATGGCATGAGCATGGTGGAATTTGCCCATTGCATATCTCTATTTCCATTTAGATTTCTTAGATTGTGGTTCTCCAATCACCCAATTTTGAGTATTATTACCCTTGATTGTCGGAATAGAATTCGGAATTGTTGGGTAGGGTAATTGTTATCACAAGTACTCTTTTCGACCTTATTATTTGTGGTGATGGTTGCTAGAGTGTGTTACAATCGATTGTCAAAACATAAAGCATTTAGTTTTGAGCACTTATGGCTCTAACAAGGCATAAGGTTTGAGACTAGGATAGGGTAGCCAAAGCATAAGTATTCTTTCCTCTTCTTGTTTTTGCTTAGGGTTTGATTACTATTTTATGACAATCAATTTAGCTTTCTTTTCTACCTCTTAATGCTAAATGGAAATCTGACAAAACATTTGAAGCATCATTTGAATTAATCATCATCGTTCCATATGATTTTAGATTTGTGTGGAGAACCTTGAATTCCATGGTGACCCTTGATGCGATGCATCTCATCCGTCTATCTATCTTATTTTTATGTTGTAGGTAGTTAGTTTATTTATCGTTTATGAAAATCCAAAAATATTGTGACTTTCCCACTACCATTCATTTGTAAATCCATGTGGGCGTGAGCATTACAAGCACTTTTGTGTGTTTCACGGCCCTATCTAGGCGTTGCTTGGTGCAAGGCCGTCTATGTGACTTTGTGTGATGCAAAGTCTTGCTTGAATGAGGCTTGGTGTCTTGTTTAGCATTTTTTTTTAGTTTTATTTGTTTGTGCAAGTGATTTTTGATGACCTAGAACCATAGGATTCTTAGCTAGCTTGTAATCCTCGAGGTATGATAAACCGGGCCGTAAATACTTCCCATTTTTTATGACCGTGTTGATTGTTACGTGATAGGCGAATGAAAAATACTCAAATCATATTGATATAGGCTTATTCTATCCCTACAGAGAGATGATGCATTCGGATCAATCAAGTGTCAGGGATGCCACATATGGTGGATTGCGTTCCCTCTCCCCATCCCAAAACGATATAAGTGTTTTGGAAGGTTTTGCTGATGCTGGTACCTCTCTGACCCGCACAAAGGTCATTCCCAAACTGGTTATGTGTTCACCATGAGAAACACCGCGATATCTTAAAGGTCAACAAAGCAGACCTTAGTCGCTACCTCTTCGAATCATACAGAGATTATTGCTCTTCACAAAGTAGTTCGTGAATGTATATGGTTATGATCCATAGTTACACATGTTCGAAGTAATTAATTGTGGTTTGAAGTCTACCACAAATGAGCCAATGAGCATTTATGAGGAGAATGCTGCTTGCATTGAACAAATGAAGTAAGGCTACATCAAAGGCGACAACACCTATATCACTCAAATTCTTCTACAATCAGCAACAACAAAAGCTCCTCAAGATCAAAGTAAACCAGGTTCGATCTGAGGACAATGTAGCAGACTTGTTTACTAAGTCATTACCTAAATCCACGTTCGAGAAACATGTGGCAAGATTAGCTTGCGGAAATTATTTGAACTCCCATGATCATAATCATCAGGGGGAGCCGCAGACATCAGGGGGAGATGTCTACATGTTCACCTCAAACGTGACGTGAAGGGTGTGTTGTGATCTTTTTCCCCTTCGACCGAGGTTTTTTTTATCCCACTGGGTTTTTGTTACTCGGCAAAGTTTTTAGCGAGACAACGAGAGAAGCACCATGTTTGGGCAACACAAGGGGGAGTGTTCAAGTATATCTCTATTTGTGTTTGGTCCAAACTCTAGGTTACTTGACCTAGTGGTAATAGGGTTACATTAGAAGGATATAGATTCCTATTAAATGTATGATTACTTTCCTTGTATGATTCGGATTCTATGCATTGTAATCATATATATAAAGAGGCCCCTATTATATATCAATGAGAATACATAGGCGAATTCCTCTCAATTTCAGTTTCTCTACAACATGAATTTCATTATTTTCTTGTGTGAACTATAGATGGTATTAGTGGTCATTCCTGAGTGGATGATTACATATATATATATATATATATTTACATGGAATATATATATTGATTGGTGTGTTATTGAGTGATGATATGATTGAGTTGGAATGATGATTTGGTTTATATTTCAAATGCTTAAATTTCATAGCAATATTATGTATGTTGGATGAGTTGTTTTCATTGTGTGAAAACATATTGTTGTACTTATTATGGATTTAGGGTCAACGTAGTGACCGGTATGGAGGAAATCGGATGCTCTAATTCTAGGTGGATGATGGGATACGATTGGTTGAGTATCGGACATTCTAAATATGTATATAAGTATACATATTGATGAAATACGATAATGATAAATATGTCGGATGCCATAACCTAGGCCAGGTGACGGGCTACGATTCAGTTAGAGTTCTAGTCTGCAAATATCGTATTTTTATAAATACGATGTCGGGGTTTTAAGAAGAAAGATGTGAATTAGGGTTTTGTGTTGATTGGTGATTTGGTGATTTGCTGGTTTCTTGTGGAGTGTTGACTTAGATGTAAATAATTATGATTTAATTAAATAACCATTCTTTCTTTTACTCATACGAGCTTTCATAAGCTTACCGGGTTTTGTGTTGTTGCAATCCCGGTACACTATTCAAATGGTGTAGCGGATATTCCTGCAGGTCAAGATAACCAGGGCAGTGACCGAGCTGCTTAGGTGTCATAGCAATTATTTTATATTTCATTGAGTTGTGAGGTTTGTATGCTCTTTTAGAGCTTGTCATTTCATTTGGTATTTGAGTTGTAATAATTAACCGATACTAAATTCGGTCTGAATTTATTTCGTGTGGTGAAGTTGTTAAGAAAAGAAATTTTCAGGATGACAATTTTAAGTTGTAGTAGTTCATGTTACGGATTTTGAATTTTATTCTAAAATTCGGGGCGTGACAGTTTGGTATCAGAGTGTAAGGTACATATTTGGTGATATGTCAATACTTTCCGAGTGATGGCCCGTCTGCAGCGGATCCCCATCGTGTGCTCTTCGGTATTGACAATGTCATTGGGCATGTGAGAGCGTTAGATTGGCTAGGAACGTTAGCGTGTCTTAAGAACTTTAGGCGTTGTCTTGTATGCTTAGTTACTTAGTTAATATGGACTTGCAGTTGACTTATGCCATATTTAAGTGTTATGCGTGTATTAATCAAGTATACCCTGCTTATTAGGTAATGGAGATTGAGGGTAACGAAGCTAGAGGTCGAGGTAGAGGCAGACCTTGTGGTAGGGGTAGAGGCCGAGGTAGGGGTAGGGCCCTTCCGGTCGATAATGCTTATGAGGTGGAGGTAGAGGCACCTTATAATGATCAGCATATTCCGCCCGTGGCTATAGTTGATGATCCTGCTCGCTTATTAGTATTGGAGAAGGAAATTACCCGCTTGGGAGCAACCAAGTTTGGAGGAGGCACTGATCACATGGTGGCAGATTGATGGATTGAGGATTTACAGACCTATTTTGATCTGTTTGATTACAGTGAGATTGATAAGAGGAAGCTAGCCGCTTTCATGCTGAAGGATGAGGCTAGGGTGTGGTGGAACGTCACATAGAGGAGTATTGAGGTAGCTACCTTGACATGGGATGGCTTCAAGAGGCTGTTCAGGGAGAAGTACTTTCCACCAGCTGTGAAGAAAAGGTTGGAATGAGAATTCCTTGCACTCGTACAGGGGAAGATGACTGTGATAGAGTACGTTACGAAGTTCTCCAAGCTGTACAAGTATGTGAAGCAGATGGATGACGAAGACTTGACCAAGAAGTTTCAGAGAGGGTTGAGTCCTTCGATTGAGCGTGATGTGGCCATCTTAGAGTTGAAGACCAAGAGAGAGATCTTGGTTAAGGCACAGATTATTGAGCAGCCGAACCTGATTCGTAGAGAGAAGAAGTCTGCTAAGAGAGACTTCCAGGGCAAGGGAAAGGCCATAGCAGGAAGCAGTAGGGCCAGAGACTTCATGGGTGGTTTCTCGAAGAAACAGAGAACTCAGTTCCAGCATCAGGCTCCAGCTAGGGCAGCAGTAGCTCCACCCATTCAGGCTATGCCTATTAGGCAGATAGCACCAGCAGCTCCGATGAAGTGCTTTAATTGTGGTGAGCCAGGCCACATCTCTCGTGCGTGCACCAAACCACGGGGCAGGGTATGCTACAGTTGTGGACAGACAGGACATCAGGCCAGGGAGTGTCCCCGAAATCAGGGTAGAGTACAGGGTAACCAGTAGAGACAGCTACCGCCTGCACCTGCTAGAGTCTTTGCCATTGGTCAGGCAGGCACGGGAGTGGAAGGTACCTTATCTGTTAATCACTATCTTGCTAGAGTACTGTTTGATACGGGAGCCTCACACTCCTTCATATCTAGTTTGGTTGTGGATGTATTGGGTTTGATTGCTATGCCTCTAACTAGATCATTATGTGTTACATCACCTCTTGGTGTGTCTCTTGAGCTTAGCATGTTTTGTGATGATTGCCCTATTGGGATTGGTGGCAAAGAGTTCTCTGCATCTTTGATTGTGATTCTGGATCACACATATGATGTGATTTTGGGTATGGATTGGTTGAGCTCGAACCATGCTGTTATTGATTGCTTTAGGATGATTGTGTCCTTCCATGTTCCGGGATAACCGATATTTCATTACCGTTGTTTGAAGTCTGACATCGCTATGAGGGCAGGGATTTTGGCCCATATTGAATCAGGGAGTAGAACTTCAAAGATTACAGGGATTCCTGTAGTTTTAGAGTATGCTGACATGTTTCAGGAGATCCCTGGGTTACCTCCGAAAATGGTAATGGACTTCTCTATTAATGTGGTACCAGGTACTTCACCTGTGTCTAAAGCACCATATCGAATGGCACCAGCTGAACTTCAGGAGTTGAAGGTTCAGATTGAGGGCTTACTTGCACAAGGGTTCATTCAGGCTAGTGTATCTCCTTGGAGCGCACCAGTGTTATTCGTGAAGAAGAAGGATAATTCACTTCGGTTATGTGTGGATTATCGACAGCTGAACAAGGTGACCATCAAGAACAGGTACCCTTTACCTAGGATTGATGACTTGTTCGATCAACTTAGGGAGGCTACTGTGTTCTCAAAGATTGATTTGAGATATGGATATCACCATTTAAGGGTGAAGGATGAAGATATTCCAAAGACGGCGTTCAGGACCAGGTATGGACATTTTGAGTTCCTTGTCATGCCTTTTGGTCTCACGAATGCACCTGCAGCATTTATAGACTTGATGAACCACACGTTCAGTCCCTACTTGGATCAGTTTGTGGTGGTGTCCGTTGACGACATCTTAATTTATTCAAGGTCGTCAGATGAGCACGAGAAGCATTTGGGGATTGTGCTGCAGACATTGAGAAAGGAGAAATTATTTGCCAAGTTCGAGAAGTGTGATTTCTGGCAGAGTGAAGTCAAGTTCCTTGGTCATGTGGTCTCGAATGATAGAGTTTCTGTGGATCATTCGAAGGTTGAAGCGGTTATGAGTTGGAGTCGCCCTACTACGGTTACAGAAATCCGTAGCTTCCTTGGAATGGCAGGGTATTACAGGCATTTCATTGAAGGGTTTTCTGGTATTGCTTCGGCTTTGACCAAATTGACAAGGAAAGACACTCAATTCGTGTGGTCGGATGAGTGTGAGAAGGCTTTCAATGGGCTGAAGACTAGATTGACTACAGCTCCGGTGTTGACTATTCCTACTAGTGGTGGTGGATTAATCATTTACAGTGATGCATGTCATCAAGGTTTGGGGTGTGTTTTGATGCAGAATGGTAGTGTTGTTACTTATGGTTCTAGACAGTCGAAGGTACATGAGTGGAATTATCCTACTCATCATCTAGAGTTAGTAGCAGTGGTGTTTGCCTTGATGATTTGGAGACACTATCTTTATGGTGAGAAATTTGAACTCTTTTCTGATCATAAGAGTTTGAAGTATCTATTCTCCCAGAAAGAATTGAACATGAAGCAGAGAAGATGGATGGAGCTCATCAAGGACTATAATTTCACCTTGGAGTACCATCCCGGAAAGGCGAATGAAGTGGCGAATGCTTTGAGTTGGAAACCTCGGGTAATCATGGCATCGATTATGGTGCGAGAGTGGCGCATGTTAGAAGCTGCATCAGAGTTTAACCTTATGTCCGCAGGAGCAGGATATGAATCTTTCTTGGTAGTATCACCTTATAGCCCACCTTGATCTCCAGGATCACTCAGGGTCAGACACTTGATGAGTTTGCTCAGGCGAGGATTGCTGAGATGACTGCTGATCCGGATGTGGAGGGTCCTTCCGAGTGGATGATTGAGGCAAATGGAGGGTTGAGATTTCGAGGCAGATTGTATGTACCGAGTATTGATAACCTCAGGGAAGAGGTCATGCGGGAAGCACATAGGTCTCGATACACTATACATCTAGGAGGTACTAAAATGTATATGGATCTACGAAGGCAGTTTTGGTGGTATGGAATGAAGAGGGATGTGGCAGAACATGTGTCGAAGTGCCTTACATGTCAACAGGTGAAGGCAGAGCATCAGAGACCAGCAGGAATGTTGAATCCCTTGCCGATTCCTGTTTGGAAATGGGAAGATATCTCAATGGACTTTGTGACTAGATTGCTTAGGTCCAGGCAAAGTTATGACTCGATTTGGGTGATTGTTGACCGGTTGACTAAGTCAGCACACTTTCTTCCGGTGGCAAAAACTTACTCAGGGGATGCGTTGTGTAAGTTGTATGTGAACGAGATAGTGAGGCTTCATGGAGTGCCTGTGACGATTGTCTCTGATCGTGATGCTCGTTTCACTTTAGAATTCTGACGTAGGTTCCATAAGGCATTTGGTACATCTCTTGCTATGAGCACTGCATTTCACCCACAGACAGATGGGCAGACCGAAAGAGTGAATCAGGTGATGGAGGATATGCTTAGAGCTTGTGTTCTGGACTTTAAGGGAAGTTGGGCGGATCATCTGCCATTGGTAGAGTTTGCCTACAACAACAGCTATCACTCCAGTATCGGTATGGCACCATATGAGGCTCTTTATGGTAGGTCATCTAGGACTCCTATCTGTTGGGCAGAAGCAGGGGATAAAGGGTTCATCGGTCCTGAGATTTTACAAGAGACTACAGAGAATGTCATTATTATTCGGGACAGAATCCGAACTGCTCAGAGTAGACAGAAGAGTTATGCTGACTTAAGGAGGAGACCTTTAGAGTTTGAGACAGGCGCTCATATGTTCTTGAAGGTCTCACCTATGAAAGGTGTGGTGAGATTTGGCAAGAAGGGAAAATATAAACTCAATCTGCCTAACAACTCAACCCACATAGACTCGAGTGCTTACAACCATAGTGATCCAACACACTTTCTGCCTAGCTACCCGACACGAGTGTTTACAGCCTTAGCAATCCCACATGCCCAATCTGCCTAACAACTCAACCAGCATAGACGCAGCTCTCTGTCTATCTATGCTTTGGCTAGATCTACATCTCGGTTTCGCCCCTTTGAGCTCACTGACTCTACTAGACTCCCGCCAGCTTCGCTGCCCATGACAACCCCATGGGTAGAGTTATATACCGCACAATACATTGCATGACAGCTGACACCACTTGCATGCCATGCCACTCAGCCTTCCACGCTTTTTGCCAGCATTGTGACATCCTGTCGGCCATGTGTCGTGACTCACATGCCTCCAGCTTGCTGCCGCCCTTTGCTTCCCCACAGATTGCTTTCGGCTCCAGCTTTGCTTGTTTGCCACGACTTGCTTTCGGCCCCTTGCCTATGCCTGTCTGCCACAAGCCTTTGCTTTCGGCTTCATGCCTTTGCATGTCCTGTCATCAATCCTTTGTGCTTTGCCGTCAGTGCTCGGCACCTTTTGGCTGCCTCCCACTAGCCTGCCCACAGTGCTTAGTGCATTAGCACCTTTCGGCTACCTCCCACTTGTCTGCCATCAATGTCTGGTGCAGCTGCCATCTTTCTTGCCTGCTAACCCGCCGTCAGTGCTTAGCCAAGCTGGCACACTCGCTGCCCTAGCCCACTGATCATTGCCTTCTGGAATCCCTCCTTGCCTGCTGATCCTCATCAGTGCTTAGCGAGCATGGCCCGTGCCATCATTGCTTCCGGATTCCCTCCTTACTTGCTGACCCTTGTCAGTGCTTAGCCAGGCTGGACCCTTGGCCCACTCATGCCACTACTGTCGTAGCTTTTCCCCCTTGCCTACTGATCCACCATCAGTGCTTAGCGAGGCTGGCCCCTTGGCCACTCATCTGCCACAGCTGCCGTAGCTTTCCAGCCATGCTAGGCTGGCGCCTTGCCCTACCTGGACTGCCTTGCATTTTTACTCGCACATGACCCGCTATCATGTGCCTGTGCCCTGCTTCGACATGTCACAAGGCTCATGCCATGTCTCAACGCTCCGCGGCACAAGGACCTCCGCTACCATGGTTCAAATTTTCTTTAGGGAAATTTAGGATCAGGATGAAGAGCTTGCAAGTATGAAAGCCAAGCATGCAAGAGTACTAACAAACAAACAAGTGCGTCGTCTCCTTGCTTCTGTTTGAAAGAGTAAGTCGTCTCCTTGCTTCTATTTGAAAGAGTAAGTCGTCCAAATTAGGTGGTGGTGGGGGCAGTATTGCCCACTAACAGAAATATAAAAGCAATTCAGGGGAAAGGAAGGTATCGCTCCTTTTCCTAAGTTGTCTGGGAAGACGACAGAAAAAGGAAATTGGAGTCGCGAGGGAAAATAGTTTATCAGAATGTTGCTTATATGAGATTTACATTTAGTCGTGAGGGATCTCTGTATTAAATAGTAAAATCACTGATAAAATGATTTATTGAAGTTTCTCTTGATGCTAAAACAAGTAATAATGATACAAAAAAAGAACACTAGCAGGCATCCATGACCAACAATGAAAAGGAGTAAAACCTCTTAAAACCATTTCAAGTAATCCCAACAAATCCCAAATTCTAGGTCCTTGCAACCAAGGTAAGCAAGAAATCCTTATAGTTCCCATTAGCTGTCTCTTCAATTTTATTGGATAGAGAAACTCCATATTGGTTCTCGTAATCCTCTTTGATCTCTTTCATATCTGTGTCAGCTCGGGTCACAATTACTCTAGTCAGGCCCTTTTTGGTGTTCTTATCCACATCATTCCTCAATGCCAGTTCCAACACCTGAGCAAAATAATTAAACAATGTCATCCACAATGGCCAGATATCCGGCATGTTATGCATGGAAAGCCGAAAATATATCTGAACTAAACATCCAGATATGATTCCACCTAATAAAATGGCTGACAACATGTGACATCTGATGACATAACATGCCAGAAGAGAAAATGTTTAAATGCTATGCTTTGTAATTTGATTGCATTTTTGCCTTATTACCTTGGTGAAATATGTCTGAGGAGTACATAGGCATTGCACCGTCTCTTTTAACCTCAAAGCAGCATCATGATCCTAAACAAAGCACTCATTAGGAATCAATGCCTATAAGCTCAACATTTATCAATTTAAATGGATGCAAGGGGCCGGGCTGTTTAAAGATTAGAGGTTCGGCCAGTTTGAAATGTTTTGCCACTCGAATTCATTTTGTATTTTCGAATACGTACCTCATCGATGTTGTGGCCAGAAATCTCCTTGTAGTGTTTATATACTTCTTGGAGATGGGCCTTGCTCCTTGTTGATAGTATCCTAATCACCTCATCATCTTCGATGGGGTTTGTCTTATCTGCATTCTTAATGGCATGAGAGAGTGTTTGGGCCTCAGATTTTGCGGTGTCATCTTTAACCTTTGCTCCTTCATACCTATAGGCACTAACAAGTGCAACCAAGAGCTGTAAAAACAAAATGCCACAAGGAAAAGAAAAACAATAGTTAAAAGCCTTCATATGTTCATGTCATATATCATATAAAGTGCATGAGTTCAGAAAGGGAAGCGCTACAAGGCTTCCATTTTGCATTAATCCCATGGATATCTGCTGGAAGAATTCAAACAACACAATTGCAATCACTGGAAAAGTGTTGGAAAATGGTTTTTCTACATGACAATTGCCATTCTCACACTGATTTTGTCATTCTTCACTTCAACTTCAATATTTTTATTACTTTTGATGCAACATGATAATGAGAGGGGAGTAGGAACAGCATTGCCATTTCTGTAATAGGTTTGGAAGAACAGTTTCTGATACTACAAAGGTAAAGGATAAAATGTCCACTCTATTAGCATTACATTATCCAATTCCCTACTTATGTGGTAGAAGCAAAAGTATCACTAAGTTTTCGAAATCTCATCTCTATGAAAGATGAAGTTGGTAAATATTTTATAGTTTTATCCTAGGTCCTATATTTCTGTTATCTCGAGTTGTACCATTGCAAATCACAACTGTGAAATAGGCACTGTCCTATTTAAGTATATTAGGAAGATGGTCATTACCTTGCTTTCAGGGCCATCAATGTGGTAGGCAACATCTTCTTCAATGGAGTGGTCAAAGAGGGAATGGTAGGCCTTTCTAGCTCCTAATAGCTCTTCTGAGGATCTAGTGCATGCAATCTCTACAATGACACCATAGACTTCTGGCCCTTTCTTCAAAGCCTCCTTCACCAAGCGTGCATCTCTTTCCCATGGATGCATAGCCCATAACACCACAGCATTCTGAAAAAGGTCATGTAAAGGAACTCATCAGCACCCTGTCTATCAAAATCCACATATATAGAATTTGAAGATGGATGGTCATTTCATTCGACAACGTTGCATCTCAGATTATTGGGATATCAATCAAGGATATATCTACAGTACCAGACATGTTTCACGGGCCTGTATCAACGAACCTGAATCACAGGCTAATATCATAGGACCTTGAATATGTGTGTGTTATCATTTGACATCAATTTCAGTAAGCATACGAAAATCGAAGTAAAAATGTGTCATGAAAGTAAGATAAGTGAATGAAAATGATACATGGGACAAGAAATGTACCTTAAAGCGCATGAATTCATGCTTGAGAAGTCTGACACGGTCATCGTTCCATCTCTCAAAGAGGCGTTCATCCTCTTTGAAAAGATGGGGAGTTCCTTTCCTGAAAGATTTCCTCTCCTCAGGATGCGAGTTTCCTAATATTGATATCAATGACTTCTCATCAACTCCAAGCCCTGCATCAGTTCATTACTCATCAACATCAACTACGTTATGACTAAAATCCAAATCAGTAGATAGAGAAATTTCCCCACTAATTTTCTAAACAAAGCCATCCCCAGTAAAACATTTCTTCCCTATACAACTTCACGCCAATATCATCCAGTAAATAATCTATAATTTTATTTGAACATTGGACCAAATAAAAACTGGAGAAATACGTGTATGTATTCATAAAATGTTAGACCAAATTCACCAAGAAGATTGCAAACAAGAAAAGGAATCAAAATGGGCAGTAGCTAATAAACGAATGTAATTGAAATGGAAGATGATGAACAGGTGAAGATTTGAAATGGGGAACCTGAGAAAGCGTTGTTGAGAGTCTTCAACTCATCAGTGAGAGCCATTGTTTGTTGATTCCTAAGCCAACGTGTAGAGAGATCTTCTCCCCCATGCTGATTATATATGTTCCAGTCCAAAGGTTAAGGGATAATTAGTAACTTCACCAGCAGAACGGCAAAGAAACAGAATACGATTTCATTACAGTATTAATGGATTTTGACCTGTATTAATTAATTTTATTCAATCCAGCGTTTCTTGCAAACGAGTCCATAAATTCTAGGTATGTTTTTGTAACCAAAAAAAAAAAATCTAGGTGTGTTTTACCATGTATTCTCAGGGTTTTCTGCAATTTCTAATTTTCACCACTCACACTTTTTTTTTAAATGGTTGATTTAATAACTTAAAAAGCAAAATTACACATAATGAGTCACCTCTTTAAGCACGATTAAAATAAATGTACATACTTGTACGAGTGATAACGCATAGCAAAACAATAAAGAGTAAAAGTTCTGAACTCAAGGCTGTATATACAGGCTTGTGACAATCTTTCTCCTAGAAAACATTTAAAATAAAAAAACATAAACAAAATCCTGGAATGACATGTGCAAATTATAGCACTGCAAATACTCATTAGTTGTGCATAATGTATTTCAAAACTGAGGTATATCTAGATGTTTATTAAGATTGTTGATGGTTTTAAAACCATGCCAAAGGATACAAGAAGAAGAAAGTAGACATATTTGCCTCTAAGTTCTTTTGTAATGTCTTTCGCGTTTAGGTGAAATCGCAATCTAGCACTCAGATTTTGATCGAGTAATTTTTTTAAGGTTTGTGATTGTTTTTCTACTCATAGTTTATAATGTGCTCTATACATTCATTCTCAGAGTGATAGTTACATATATATATTTCATTTAAATTTTAACAAATTGAAAATTTCTCTAGAAGAAATAGAGGGAGAGATGTGAATTCAAAGACAAGGTCATAATGCTGCAAAAGCATGTATATTCATATGTGGGGAAAATATCTTTTCATTTATACGAATTACGTATGCAACATGTGTTTCCATATATACAAATCTAAAATGAATATATCTTAGTTAATTATTGCTTCATCTTCATTTTGCATGTGGGTGAAGATGTATCATGTCATCATGATCATATATATCACATCGAATGACAGTGAATCATGTACGTGTTGGAATAGGTTTGCCTTATCTTCCTTGTCCCTATGCTTCTTAATACATCTAATCGATTTGGTGGCTAGCTAGCCAGCTGGATTGAAATTATTTTGGTACTTCTTATCATTATATGCTGCGGCATCCAGTCACCAACTCTGATATCGACCAACAAGAAACAACACTAAATGTGGTACCAAAACTCGAAATGAGAAATTTTTGACGCATCAAATTTTAGCATGATAAAATTTATAAATCATAAAGTCTTTTATTTTTTATTTATTTATTTATTTTTAAAAAAAGACTGTTGCGACGGTCCTCAAATTTTATTTAATGAAACACAAGAATAAATATAGAGTCTGAATCCATGTTACAAGAATCATTAAGAGATCAAAAGACTATAGATCATATGATTATTTATTTGTTCTTGATTGTTGTAAAAATAGGGTATTATTTGAAACAAACGGATGATCAAAAGATATTATGTTTTATTAATTTTTGTTCAGATAACAGATAACCTATGCACTATACAATAATAAAAAGTTTATGTTGTTGAATTCCGTAGACGGATTGTGAATCACATCCACCACTGTTAATAAATCTAGATAATTCATGTCATTGTATAATGAGCATCTCCAAACGTACTCCAGTACTTGCATAGAATAAAATCACCAACTTTTCGTAATTAATCTAATCCTCCAAAGTAAGTAAGAAGCTAACATGAAGAGTTGATTGATAGAATAGCTAGCTCTAAACGTGTGAATACAAGAATACGAAAAAGAAAAAGAGAACATGATGCATGGGAGGAATATTGTTTTCTATTTTTTGGGGGAAATAATGGGAAGGCCGGTGTATTTGAAAAATCCGTACTTGCGTAGTGTGATAAATGTGACTAGAAAGAAAGAAGCTCCATCGCTCAGTTTTCTGGCACAAAATCTCACTCACCACATGGCTTAATTTCATGAATCTAGAAGCATACCATTTTATAGTATATGTAGGACACATGGTCGTCATAATTCAAGAGAATATCAATCTGGGAATATCTTCCCTATATTATTAGTCTTTAAAATTGATATATAAACTAATCATGCGTGGAACATGAGGTAGTTCTAAAATGTGTTTCCATGCATTTTGTCCATAACTTCTTTGTTAGTTTAGCCCATTCGGTAGGTAGGTATTGCTAGCCTGGCATGTTCAATTGATCAATTAAATTTTTAATATATTAAACAAGAAAAATATTTTAGAGTTTTTGTATAACTCGCAGCATGATTTTAGAGTTAAAATCTTATGATTGATCAGTCTATCTGTGCCACCCCACTCAATACTTTGCTCTGTAAATTGAAGTGCACGTTACGTCAAAATTAAGTGGTATATAATTATTTTTGGGTTCTTTTGCAAGAGAGACTATTAATTAAAAACTTTCATGCTTGAGAATAATTAAAAATTTCTTTATATTAAACAAAAAAACCGCACCGGCCCTTCTTTCAAAAAAAAATTAATATATATATACACACACACACTGTGTATTGCAATATATAAAGTGATTCAATGTCATTTTTCATCCTCAACTTGGCTGAAATGTGGAAGCCAATTTGTATTAAACTGAACGGTGCACAATGACAATTTAAATCAAAAATAGAGTGAGAGCGAAACTATTTAGCTGAAGACATGGTGCACGTACATTGGCCTTATTTAAGCCACAGTCAAGCTGCACTGACATTAAAAAATGTAATGTAACCACATATGAACTCGTTTGAACTTTTTTTATCTTATTTGATTGAACAATAAAAAATTGAGAATCAATTGACAAGCCAAATTTCGATAACTTTAAATTGAAATCAAATGGTTTTAATTACCTTTTATGAGGCTATTGACGAAGTCATGAAACCGACTCATAATACGTTGCATATCCTGGTCAATTTCTTTGGTAAACACGTTCATTACTTGGCTTTATTTTCAAATAAGTTAATGCACTAAAAACTGATGCTTTCGTGATCGTAACGAAATTCAGATGAGTTAACATCTAAACTACGTGCGCAATATAAGGAAGTTTGTGGGTAAATGTGTCAAAACCACAAATACATAAGAGGCTATATTTCGTGTATTTCGGCAAACACCGAGGACTTAATATAAAGTTAACAAAGTTATTTTTGATTTTTTATCTTTCACAATTAACCGTATATTCAATAATTTTTCAGCCCATATAAAAATATGTATAAATTTTTTTTTCTCTTACACAGTTATTATTATATTATATTAGCATTTCTTCACACATGCTCTGCATTTGCAAGTTATTGTTTGTTTTTTCAGAAAATAAAAAAGAAAAGAGTTGGTTATTGCAGATAAATGAAAATAGGAGAGAGAAAAGTGATTTGCGGGTATTTTTTTAATTTTTTAATATAAATACATTTTGTAAATATCTTAATTATCAAAGTTTATTAATCGTCTAGGTCAATCAAAATTTTAAATTTTAACTGACAAAACATCTTATCTTAATAATAGTATAGATATCTCTGTTACTCAAGCTCAACTCAATTTAGACATTAACATTCTTCAAAAAAAAAAAAAAAAACAAGAAGAAGAAGAAAACATTAATAGCCGAAAGAGGTAAAGTAAAAATAGTAAAAGAACGGGTTTAAAATAAAAATATGAATAAGTGAGGGGGTATGTTTATAAATTTGAAAAGATAGTGATTACAAAAGTTTTGAGTGAAGCGAAGTTCCAGGGTGACAATTAAGGAGGGAGGAACTGACATTGCCACACTCATCGTCGTCACCATTGTTGTTCATTTTCAGAGAAGAGCTGCGGAAATGAGCAGTCTCAGAGTACCAGAAGCTGTTCCTTCTCCAGAAGAAGACTGTGAGAGACTCAATAAAGCCTTTGAAGGTCTTTCTCTTCTCCTTCTCTAAGAGTTTACAGATTGTCTTTCTGATATTCAATCGGTTGGTTTGATTTGTTCATGCTTCATATGATCTGATTTACGTATGATAATCTCTTATAATCTCTGATTTTTGACATTCTATCTTGAAATTATGTTCATGAATCATTAGTGTGATCAATGAATTCGCTGCTGCATGCCATTCTTTGATCAATCACCTTTCTTTTTAGTCACAAGTGTTTCTGTTAATGAGTATAGGATTTGGAACGGACGAGGAGGCTGTGATATGGATACTTGGACATAGGAATGCAAGCCAAAGGAGAAAAATCAGAGACACTTATCAACAGCTTTACAATATGTCCCTCATTGATGCTCTCCAATCTGAACTCTCTGGAGATTTCAGAGTAATTTTCTGCAACCCCCTTACGCTTCCCATTTCTTATAATTCATATCCGGCCCAGAAGAAAAAATTCCAACTTTTAATGTGATTTGTCAACCTTATCATAATGAGTCGTTCATTCAAAGGCCATATCAAATGTCTTGCATAAGCATATGGAAAACGCATTCCTTGTTGTTGTCTGTTATTTTTCCTCTCTTTATTGTACGATACTACCCACTTTCTAATTATTCTGGTTCATAAAAGACTTGGCAAAGAAACGTGTTTGTTAAAGAATGTGAATGCAAGCTATATTTCAATCTCCTGTTTTTTGTTATTGTTCTTCTGTGATATATGATATTACAACTTTCTAATTATTCTACTTGATGAATAAACTACCAAAACATAAAGTACTGTTGAGTGAATTATCAACATATATTATAAATAGTTGACTGACTGTGTGCGCTTTACTTAGCATTTGTGTGTTCTGTGAGTTTTCCCAGTTGCAATCACTTGCTTAAAGTTGTTTGGAAAGTAAAAGAGCCAACGAAAATTAATATATTAAAACGCATTGAAACATTGAGAAGTTTCATTCTCTACCTTACTACTGCTAGTGCTGAAATTGATCAGACTCTTAGTCACAACATCAGCCTAGTTGATTGCTCACAGAATAATTACTTGTCCGACAGTTTCAGTACAAAAAGGATGTAGGCAATGTAGCTCATTAAATCAGAGTTCAAATTCTAAAATTTATCATTGTTATCCTTCATCACCTGTTTTTTTGTTCAATCACATTATAGTCTACATCTACATGTTCCCATTCCAAAAGTTCCGGCCAGTTAATGCAACAGGCTCTTACATGGCGTACTTCATGTCACTATCATCCGTAGCCTTGATTTAAACAATGAAAGGAATGTTTCAGAAGCCATTAAGTACCTAAGGAGTGCATGGTATTGTTGATTCACTAACATGAATTCTTTTGTTTTGGTCCAAAATTTTAATATTTTATGACAACACACTTCTGTGGGATGTTTAGGAATTTTAAAGAGGAAAGTATTGGTAATGAGATGTTTACAAAAATGAAAACCATTAGTCACTGTCTTCAATGGAAACAGACGTGCATAAAAGTGTTACCCCTTCCATTTGTTTATACGTAACAACATAAGTAATGATGTGTAACAGGATGCAGTAATTTTGTGGACATATGATCCTCCTGAAAGGGATGCTAAATTGGCAAGAGATTCACTAATGAAGAAGAAGAAAGGAATAAAACACCTGAAAGTGCTAGTTGAGATAGCATGTGCAACATCTCCTCAACACTTGATGGCAGTGAGGCAGGTCTATGGTTCACTCTTTGAATGCTCACTTGAGGAGGACATTGCATCCACTCTTTCCCTCCCCCTCAGAAAGGTGAAAGCATATTTGACTAGCTAGGAAACATTAGATTCATATACTTGGTAAATTAGAATTATGCACGAATCACTTGCATGCCATTCGCTAAAACCTGTGGTATCTGTTCCTGCTTGGCAGTTGGCACTCTAGCAATTACTAGAGTTAACAAAAATGACCGAAAGTGGTTCTTTGGTGGTCTGAGAAACTCCCATTATGGGATTCCTACTGTCATGATTCTTTTGTGAGGTAGAAAGAGGAGCATTTTGCAAGGATAAGAGAACTATTAGTTGATGAAAATAATGGAAAAGAGTGCTTATCCTTGCAAAAGCTATTAGGTAATGAAAATAATGGAAAAGATTGGGGGTGTTATGTGTCAGTGAGTTAGTTTGGCTCTATAGTGCCAGAGTCATTAACACAGTAATGAGCGTCCCAAAGTATGTAGATTATAAAAGTGGTAAAACCTTGATTGTCTGAATTAGTATTAATGTAGTCAATAAGAGAGAAATAGGGAAAACAGTCTCATACTATAGAAGCATACATCTCTGTTCTTTCTTTTGTCTTGCATGTTAGCATAAATCACATATACCTCTACGATCACTTTTCATTACCATAGATAAGTTGTGTCTTTCATTGGAACCACAAAATTGGGTATTTGCAATGCTCATCTCTTATGGGTTTATATTGTTGCATCCTACTGACTCATAATGTGGGTTGCCCACAGCTTCTAGTGGGTTTAGTGAGCTCCTACAGGTTTGACAGACAGATAGTGGATTCAGGCATTGCCACTTCAGAGGCATCGAAGCTATATGAAGCCATCAAGGCAAAGCAATTAGATCACAATCATGTTCTTTCCATACTGAGCACAAGGAATATATTTCAGCTCAGAGAAACCTTTGAGTGTTACAAGCAAAACTATGGAACTTCCATTGACGAGGTACTGGCTCTGGTTTTCCACAGTTCACTAGTAAAAAAAACTTGTGATTTCTCCTAAAGTTCCCTTTATTTAGTTTTTACTTTTATTTATTATTACTATTATTATTATTTTTTTATGGAGAAAAGGACTACAACAAAACACTAGAGTTCCCTTTGTTTTGCTGACAGGACATTAAAAGTTGTGGCATTGGTGATCTGGAATCTCTCTTGACCTTGGTAATTACTTGCATAGATACACCAGAGAAACATTTTGCACAGGTAATTTCATTCCCTAACGCATCAACATATTATATTGTTTTTTTCTTAATTTGACATAGCTTCAAAGTTCAAACTGGAATGGCCTTTATTAGACCCCAAGTAAAGAATAAAGGTGGTGTTTGGTTGGATTAATGGGATATAAGCATATTTTGGTCTCATACTTATTAATTTTATCCGAATAATGGAATACTCAATAACTGGTTTCTGATCTTCTCCCTCAATCCTTCTCTTTTCTTTGGTAACCTTTCAATGTACTTTGCTGTGCGATACAGCTGTAACTTGAATCTGGGACAATGTTGCTTGCTCTTTCTTGCTGCATAAAGAATAACTGAGATTCATTGGTCCCTAGAATAATTTTAGTTTACAACTAAGGGATGCATTGGTGAAATGCATCTAATCCAGCTTTCAATGTTTTAACATCTGAGGAATTTGGATCGGTTGAAATGAATCGAGATTCTATGAAAAGGAAGGACGATGTGGATCAATTTCTTTTATGAATTATTGGTAGTAAAACAATGGACAGTGTAGTAGAGAAAGTCATTGGCCATTTTGATCTTCAATATTGAACCTCACTTCCAATAGACTTTGTATCTCCTCTGGACCATTGCATATTTTCCCCTTTTTCAATCGTGTTCAAATCTTCATTGTAAGGAAGAATATTGTCTCCTATTCCATTTTCTGGTCCAGCAATACCAAGCAGATATGGAGAGAATTGATGTCTCATTGTTAGCAAATAATCTGACATGAGTTCACGTTGTTACTTGACCCTTTACCAGGTCATCAAAGATTCTGTGGTTGGGCTTGGGACGGATGAAGATTCTCTGAATAGAGCCATTGTAAGCAGAGCTGAGATTGACATGATCAAAATCAGAGAGGAGTATTCCAAACTGTCCAAAACCAGCCTTGAAGATGATATTATAGATGACACATCAGGAGACTACAAAAACTTCCTGCTGACCCTGATTGGACAAAGATTCTGATTCATTGTTCCCATAAGCTCCCATTTCATTTCATTCAACTAAGACCTCTGATTTAATTTTAGCATAAAGATTAGATTGGAGTACCTAAACTAGCAATTTATTTTGGCTTTATTGACCATATGTACATGATTTCAGATTGCTTTTACACTTCTTTTTTTGGGTAAATTGAGGCAGAAGAAAAGCCCAAGCAACAAACAATCAAGAACAATTAACTGTCCTAAACCCAGCAACTCCATCAATATTCGCAAATCATCTCATGGTCCCAATTAGCTAGACTACCAGTCACATAATTTTTCTCTCTAAAAGCATGATTGATCTCATATTCATTGCCTCTTGTCTGCCTAGTTCTCGTTTGTTCTTATTTCTCTGCCTCCATTGAGATCAAGGAAATGTGCATCGTAACTAACTTTTTCGATATTTTTCGAATTCGGTAGGTTTCCATTGGTTCGGTAACTATCAACCAAATGGTAGAAGTAGAACTAGTAGAAATTGTGAATGTCTAGCAGCTCCTTCAAGATTGTTGACTTTGAATATAGTTGGTAAAGCACACCCATTACTCCATTAGAAGATAAAATTTGGTCCTTTATGATTGGTTTGATACGTTGCTTTGGTATATGAATTGATCTTTGAGACATGGCAATGATGGTATTGATCTCTGAACAATAGATTTCTGCACTGAGAAACTTTGCTGTATGCCAATGCCTCTCCTGTGTATAGTAAACCATGCACATAATCCATACGATTCCCATCTAAGAAATAGAGAGAACCGTGCACAGTCCAATAAAGAAATGTATGAAACAAAGAAAAATTCCTTCATCTAAATGCCATCTAGAATACTTCCTATAGCTTCAAAAATTATGGAAGCTAAATTTTCACAATTAGCAGTAATAACTGTGCTAGTTTCTTTGACTTCTATAAGTGCTTGGCTAGGATCATTTACAAGTACTGCAGAAGTAACATTTTCTGATTCAGAACCACAACTTGCTTTTCGGAGAGTACTCTTGATGCCCCTGCTTGACAACACAGTCATAAGCCTATCCAAATCAGGTGAACCCCAGTGTATCAGTTGTCTGATCTCTGAGGACTCCTGCACATTTCCAGATATCAACCGTTGTTTGCCATGCTCTCTGAAAAGCTCTCCCTTCAACCTTGTCATACTAATATTTCCCTGTTTCAAATTTCTCCAATCAAAGTGGAAAGCCAAGTCTGTTGCAATCTCCAGTTCTGACTTGTCCTTCAAGCTTGGTATACATACTGTTTCATCAGGGCGGTACTGGAAGACCGAGAATGTAGTTGATTTTGAAGAGTTAATCAGCTTCAAATCCTTGGGGAGCTATTTGAGCAGAAAAACAGAGGACTTATTAAATAGTCAAAATCTTATACGTCATTTGCCCAAAAAAAAAAAAAAAAGAATCTTATAAATCAAGAAAAGCACATCAAGAGAATGAAAAGGGAACTACCAGGAGAACTTTTGGTTGCAATATGTTCAGCAATGGTTGAACTTTCTGCAACCTACAAAAAGGAGATCAAGTTCCGATAGAGTTCTGAAGTGGAAACCACAAGTTGCAAGTCTTAAAGTAGTTGCTTACTAACTTGTATGCTAAGTCAGAAGAAGTTATAAACCAGATAACTTCTAGACAAAAGCACATTTAAGATGGAAACAAAAACATGATGACTCATACGCCTTCTGGCTGGAAAAAGAAAAATATCACCAAATCCAAGGTACCCATTTTCAAACATGCCAACAGCTCTCACACATACCACAAATTTGGAGCTCGAAGGTCACCAAAAAGTATGTGTTGATATTAAAACTCAATTTCCAATTTGTTTGAACACTAAAAATGTGTTGGAAAATTCATTACAACAAGCAAATCTTCAGCAAAAACAAGATGTTTCCGACTAAAGCATGTGGCTTGGTGCTTATAGTGGTGTTTTGTCAAGATTGCCACATCAAATTATGATGTATCAAGCAAAATGATTTGTCAGTGTCAGAAAGGAAGATACATCCTACCTTATCCCAGAAAGAAATGAGCACTGAAGAACCTTCATTGCCATTGGCTTGAAAGGCAAGAGAGCCAGCTCAACATCCAATTCATTCTACAAATACAGACACAAGGTGAAATGCTTTTGATGATGTCTTTGAACTATTTAAATGCACATGTGCACTTCAAAATCCAGTGGAAGTATATACTAGTACCTCAAGAATGAGTAGAGAGTTCTGATCCCCACACCAGCGCCGCAGGAAATGAACAGCAGGACCAAGCCGCAGACTCCAGTGAGGAGAGAAAACTATGCATGGCTCCTGCCAATTCATTCTGTCACAAAGGTCAATTTCTGGGTAGGACATAGATGAAATAATCCCAATACAACTTGCTTAAAAACCCAAAATTACCACTAAAATTGTGCATCTTCCTCACAATACACAAGTATGCCTTTTTCTTTTTCTTTTTTCAATACAAATTAACTTCCAAATAATATCTATGGCACAATAAAACATATTGCTTCCTCTCATTTTTCTGTCCCCCTTCTAATCATTTCAAATCTCATACTAAGTGAGCAACAACCTTTGGGATGTGAGAAGCAGATAAACTCCCCATTTTTGGTACCAACGAAGAAAAGAAAGAACAATAGAAGATAATTACTCTCCCGAACTTTCCATCTTTTGGATATTGATGAAAATGAAAAAGAAAACACAACAGAGGGAAAATAACTCATTTTTCCTCCGAAATCTTTGTCCATAACAAAGGTAAGGTTTAAAGTCAAAGTTGGCTCATAAAAGAAAACATGCAGTTTTAGTAATATCCTCTTTTTTCTTAATTCAGTTTTCTTCTTCTTTGTACAAAACACAAATTTAAACAACCAGAAGTAGAAATACAAACATCTCGGACCAAACGGAAATCAATAAGACTTTATGCTGTCAATGACTCAATGCCCTCAAGGACCAAACACAATCTCATTAAAACTAAGATAGTAAATAAGCAGGTTCTGAACAGTACACTAATCACCAAGAAGAAATATCTTAAAATGAGAAAGGAAAATACAGAACTCACAATAATTTAGGTGAATGGATGGCTGGAAACACATGAAGCTTCCCCTCATTTACCAGCTCGACATGTCCAAACAATGGCTGACCAGAAAACAGCTGTAGGACCAATTCAAAGAGTGATTGCAACGCCTCAAGTTGGCAATTAAAAATTAAAACTCCAAACAAAGTGGAAAGAACAATAAGCCCTATACGTGTACCTTTTCTTGCCGCTGTTTGCATAACCATTCAGGTATAATGTTGGTGAAAGCCAATAATTCTTCACCTACAGAAGAAATCATATAAATAGGAACCTGTAACAGGAAAGAGAATTTTAAAATGCCGCATTATTCAAAATCCCTCATTTTTTGGGGGGTCCAGAAGAGGTATGGAAACACTAATAAACACAATAAAATAAATCCACATTCCCCAATCAGGCCCAATTGAATAGAAGCAATTCTAAAAAGATATTTAGAACTTATAAAATATATTATCTACCTTCATATCCGAAACATCCAGTGAAGCTGATATTTGTTCTAACAGCTGCAGAACAATTCCAAGTCGACTAACAGGAATAAGGACCGAACCCCCAGCTTTTACAGAATCAATGACATGGGAGGACAAAAAAGCTAGTTTCTGCCTTTCCTCCATATTATCATCAACATGAAGTACTGACTTGGCCAACTCTTGTTCATCATTTTCTTCATTTCTACACATCAATTCCAAAAGTGGAAAGCTCTGATTTTCAGCTTTTAATTATGACATGAGGAAAACTAAATCTTTATTCCAATTAAGAACAAAACAGGGAAAATCATAGGAATAGTAAAAAAAAAAAAATTATGATCCATATTAAGTAAACCATCATACCTGAGAGATGAAAAATCATGTGTAGTTGGAACGAAGTTATTTTGATCATTCTCAATATCTTCTGTGGCATCCAATGAAGAAAAATCCGAATATATTACAGTGTCATTCCCTTGAAGAGCAATATAATCAAAATTCATGGCATGAGCAGAACCAAAGATGGAACTAGATATGAATGCAATTCCTCCTTTTGGACCATTTATTGTCCAATTACAAGCGCCTATTTCCAAACCAGAACTGAATGCCTTTATAATCAATGTGCTGTTGTAGCAGGTTTCCTCTGCATATTTAAGTCTCTGAGCCTTCTGCATACAATCCTTCACATCTGCTGTACTGAGAAGTACTCTTTATTATCATTTTCAAATAGAGAAACTTGCTACCTAGGAATTTCAGAAATCAAATGAGAACCAAAAGTATTGGAGTGAAAAGCTTAAGCAGCAATTCCAAGCTGTTTATCCCATACACCTATCTAAGTTATATTGGTTTTACGGAAAACTTTAGCAAAGCCACCTGAACTATTGACTGAGTTACATTTTGGGGCCCAAACCTTGAACTTTAGGATTGAAGGGCCTGTGAGGGTATGTTCATTTATTCAAAAAGAGAGAAAAGGAAGAAATGAAAACACAGGAAACAGGGGAAGAGATGGAAAACAATGCTAAAAATGAGAATCATGTGCACGACACAAGTTAAAGTTTAACAGACTTCTTAGAGTTGGATGGGTGAAACAGTTATATATTTTCAAAACTTCGAGGGGACGAAAATATGAAAGTCTTAATTTTTTTCTGTTCATACCCCAAAATAAAATCTGGTCAATAGTTTGGGTGCAGTGCTCTTGTTTTCCCTTAATATATTATACTTCATGCCCCATAATTGGGAAGCAGAAGAAGCAAAAATTATAACACAGCAGGAATATAGAAAGAAAAAGAAATATAGTCTCATTAAGATTATGAGTCCTAAGTCATATCGGTAGTTTCAGAACTGGGAAATTGTAATTAGTGAACCGCCAGTGGAATATGAACAATAGCAAGACCATGTAAATATCAAGTCCATAACAGAAAATCATAATGAGGACATAAACACGTCCAACAGCTTGCCGACCAAGAAGTACTCATAAAACAAACAAGATTAAGTACGTGGTGCAACATTAAGTACCTGTATAAGGGCATCCAACTACCCAGCTCTCCTCCCGTCTTTGCCTAAAGCTACATCTCTCAAGGAAGATGGTAGAAGCTTAAGCTCTTCCCACTTCATCCACTGAGGAATACACGACTCTTCAGGTCCAAAAAGCTGCCTGATTTCCATGTGCATTGAAACAAGATCCTCCATCATAAGCTGTCCAAGTCTTGCTGCGGCTTCAGTCACGTATATCTGAGCATTTTAAAAACAGCAAAACTAAGCAAATCAGATTAAAATGAAGAAGCTAAATTTGAAGTTAAGAAATAATTCACCAAAACACCAAATAAAGAGTATGACTCTATGTCTTATAATGGTACACCATACCTTAGAAGAGAAACCCTTTATTCGAGTAAGAAATGGTAACCCTAGCATACCCATTGGACTTGATATCAATACCACATCAATAAAAGAGGTATTCCATAGGTGCAAGTTCCTGACAGTTTTGTACCAGGGCTCTGCATATATTAAATCATCGGCATCAAGGGGCCTTTCGACTTTTTGTCTCTTTCGAACCAAGGGATCTTCCAAATCTGAAGGACCACTACGAGTTGAGCATTTGGGATTCTCTTTATCCACGGAACTAGCTTTGGAAGCAGAAGGAATAGGTGAGAAGATTGTGAGAGCTGAAAGGTCTAATGGGCAATCCAATAAAATCCTAAAACCACTTATATCGAGTATGTGACAAGGTGGGAAATGGTAACTACCACCTTTGCTCAAACATGTCTGCAAGAAAGATATAGTAACAGAATATCAAAATAAAAGCAATCCAACAGAACACGTATTAGAACACACACACACACACACACACACACACACACATATATAAGATTAATGCTTGTGTATATAAATATTGAGAAAGAAACTTACAAACTTCATAGTCACCAAGAAAACACAGGGTCCTAGTATGGTAGGTCAGACAGTATTCTACATAGTACAGCAGAGTCTGCTCTTTATTGAATTGTATTGTATTGGATAAGAGGCTGATTAAGTGTGCTGCGTCTGACACTGCACCAGATAAGACATTAATGAACTGTTAAAAAATTGATATATATATATATATATATTTTTTTTTTTTTTTTCCAAGAAGAGTAAAGGACCAAAGTAAACAACTGTCAATACACAATCAGCAATTACATAGCCTATCTTCATATATTATCTAATTTATGTCTATTGTGATGCTTTCACTATTCGGGAGTAAAGAAGGTGAAGCTGGAGAAACAGTCAAATTAAACTCAATGTTCTGTGGCTGAAAGGTTTTTTCTTTTCGTTTTTTTTTTTTTTTTCAGAAGAAAAGATATAGACTTCAAGAGCACATCCAGCATCATAAACATTCTCGAATCAAGACCAAAACTTTACATGAAACCCATCCCAGAATACCCTAATTCAAACAATCCTTCAAACCAAAACCTTAACATTCTCCTCTTTTACAACCTAACCTCTTGAAGCCCTTCTTAGATCAAACTGCCTTGGTAACACCCCAAACCAACCTTGCCCCTCCACTCAGCCACATTTAATGTAATACTTCATTTAAAAACACCCCAACTCTTTCTTTCTTTTCTCTTCTTTTCTTATATAGGGAACTGAATAAGGAATTCATTAACAGAAAAACAAATGTGGAGAGCAATGGACAAGGAATCCACTAAACCCAGAAAATCAAGCAAACAAACGAATCATAGATTGAAAAACACCTACATTCCACTTTGGTTAACTAATAATTGAACCCAGCTAAACCCCAGATAAACCCTAAAATAAACCCCAATTTGTACCCAATACAAAACCCAAAATAACAAAATTGAATTATAATTTAAACACATACTTACAATATATATGGGATCAGAGACTGAGAGAGGTTGAGCTGATGAACAACAAGAGAAGAAGAACCGATTAAAGATGTGAGCTTTCGAGGGTTTAACAAACAAGGCCGCGGAAGAGTTAGTGAAATTTTACATAGTGTCAAAATTGTCCTTCCACTTGTTTGGTATTTACATTCAAGAAGGTCCTTTTTATCCTTTTCGTTTCTTCCTCTGTGAGCAGCAGCAGCAGCAGCAGCGGTCTCAGACTCTCAGTATCGCAGAAACTTGATAGAATTGAAGGTACTGTTTTTGCTTCCTCCAATTACTTTCAAAGTTTGCGTCTTGATTTGTTTGTTATAGTAAAGGTCGAAGCTTTAGTGTTGCTTTTGGTCTGGGACTTGATTTTCAATAGCCCAACTTAGATGGAAGTTGTGTTTTGATGTCAAACATGTTTTGGGATTCTGTCTTGATTGATGCTCATGTGGTTTGTTGGTTAGTCTCTTATAGGATTAGTAGTAGTTTCTTTTCTTCAGTTTTTGTAGTTTAAGTGATGTGCCTGACAATTTAAGAGCTGCTTGAATTGGGGTTTTAGTTTATTGTACTATTTTCGAGTGATTTGCAAATTCTTAGATGCTACACTTAGCTGAGAATAGGAATGTTCTTATAGATCAAGTTTTTCCTTCTTCTCTTTTTTCAATGAGATCAGTGAAAGATTAAGTGTTAGCTGTGTCAAATAAGTCTGACAGAAAAGAGCGCCTTTTCCTTCATATCTCTTAGTCGTTTATATGAATATTTCCTTCTGATTTTCTCCTACAGTTACTGAGGTTTTCAATCCTCTTTTGAGAATGCGTTATCTAGTGTTTAGTTTAATAGCACTTTTGCTTCTTTTCTTGTTTGTAGATATGGTAAGTGAATAAGTAGCTAAAGTTTATGTGTATCTTCGTATAAACTCTAGCCTGAGTGTTACAACACAATAGAAATGGAGGCGAGGGTGTTCCTGCTTACTAGCACATCACTTCCGTTTTCACTTATTCCATCGTCTTCAACCTATCCAAGTCCTTGCCACTCGCCTTTAAGACCCACACAAGCACCTGGCACAGGTACATATACCTTATAACCTTTTAATACTCGTATCACTCGTTTTAAAATTCTTTAGTTTTTCCTAAAGTATGCTTTCTGGGTCCTGTAATGGCAGTCTTAAGGAGGAGCATGAAAAAGGAAGAGCCACTATTAGAAGGTCTTCCGAAAGAGTACTACGACGATGTAAGTGAATTGTCATCCACAGAAATTAATTCTAGTTTTGGAAGCTGGAACTGGAAGTAAAGTTTTTTCTGAATCAGGAATGGCAATCGCAACAAAGGGAGAAAACTAAGGAGTTTCATCGAAGACGTCAAGAGGAAGACGAAGAGGAGGAGAGAAAGATTGAAGAATATCGCGAGATAGGCATGAGATTGAAGGATTATCCAGAAGAAGATGTTCGGAAAGCTCGGAAATTGATTTCCAGTTTTATTAGAGCGGCTGAAGAAGTGGAAGAGGTAACTCAGGAATCCATTATGCAGTAATTGGCTACTGGCTTAGTCTTTATGAGGACATACCATCTTCAGTTCCTTGTGAGACTGAGTTCATTGATGTTTATTATATGTATGCAGAAAATTGAGGAAGCTGGTGAAAAAGGGGAACTGACTGAACTTGTTTTGATGGTCATATGGAATCGCCTTGACCTCGCTCGACGGGATGTAAGTTGGTGGTGAGATGACTTTAAGATTTCCCACTTAATGAATCTAATGTTAAGACACAGGTCATAGCAACCTTTATCTTAAGTAGCATATGTGATTCTATACCTATAAGTATCAGGAATATGCAATGATATGTAATATAAGAACTTTGGTCAACGAAATTCAATATTTTCCTTTTACAAAGGTACTTGAAAGGGCTTTGAAAGAATTTGCTTCTTTCATAACCTAGCTATAAGTTAATAAACTAGCAATCTTTGCTTATAGTTGGAGATCTGTAAGGATCTGATATTAGAAATCAATTAGGTAGTACTCTTTCTCTTCATGATAATGATTTTGGCTATTGGTGACATTTTTACAGGATGAAAAGGATGTTATTAGAAGTCTTGATTTGCTATACAGAAGAATTGAGGTATGAGTTGCTCTCTTCCTCTTTCTGACCTTGGACTTAATGATTTCACCAATTTGGAACCAGCTGTTAGAAGTTTAAGCTGTTGTGATTACATTTAATAGTTGGTTTCAGCCTGAACATCTTGCTGAATCAGTTTAGATTAGCCTTTATACCCTTTCTAATATTTATCAACATTTCAGGCTGAGATTTTGAAACAGGAGGCCTCACCTGCCATGCGACTTCTCAACGATCTTTTAAATATGCATGATGGTTTTGATGATGAAGTGTGGCAGAAGGAATGTAAAAAGCGCATGATCGATACATTTCCACGCGAGGATCCATTTAGCATTTTAGTTCCAGAAGGATTTGACATTGATAAGGTATGCTGATTCCAGGCTGCTTATAATCAAGTTGTTTTCAGATTACTACTTTTTTACAGCTTTGAATTTCTGCCCTTGGGTTTCAGTAGTGAATCGTTACGAAATCCCTAGCTTATAAAGGTTATTTTCTTGGGTTATTCTTATATCTATATCAAAATGGTGTGGGTTGCATTTGTTGGTTTTCTAAGCAGATCTAAAGAACATCAGTTGATTAAGTCCCATCTATCTTTACATGGTGGGTCCAAATGTCAAATTCATGGTATCATTCTTTCTAGGTAAGGGAAAGGAATGAGACTATTGGAGTTGGTATAACATGTTAGTAAATTTTGGCAGAAAACTAGTGGACAAACAGTTTACGCTTCAGATTGCAAGTGAACAATCTCGCATGTGGCGTTTCTAATCATGCCGCATAAATTTTTTTACGATTCTCAGATTGATGATGTTGTCAACAAATTTCTGTAATTTTTATTATTGTCTGTTATTATTCTTATCATTCTTATTGACATTGTTTATTGTTTACTTCCTTATTTGATAATCCTTTCCCTCCATCAGCATGAGGGACCTCTCCGGCTACCACTTGAAGTCGATGACGCTCTATTGAGGGTAGACTTTGTAAGAGAGGTTGATGCACTGCTACAAGAGGTTCGGGCTGAGCAATGCGAAGTACAAATTACACAAGGGCTTGATCCTGAATCCATTGCAAGTAGATTGAAGCAGCAGGAGAAGCAACGGGCCATACGGCTGGTAGAAGCTATACTAAACCTGGCCATTAATTTAAAATGGTAGCAACTGAATGTCTTATAGAGGGCTTGAGGGAGGGAGTTGTTGCAAATGCAACCCGAGAAACTCTTGGACACGTAGACAGCAGCTTTTTCACAATGATGCGTGTCCCACACTGAGAGGCGGATGGCAGCCAATACCATAGATTTTTTCTTGCAACCCCTTTGCCATGGTACCACTCTTCAGTCACTTTCAGGACTGCCCACTATTTAGTATGGCATTACTTTTCTTGTTATGAACTTATATATAGGTAGGTATTGGAGTTATTTGTCAGCTACATGAGGAAAATGTCAGCTATTTGTCAGCTACATGTCAAGCATATATGTAAAATCAGAACAGAGGCAATGCAGTTCTATTGCTACCTAAAACCTTGCTGAATGAATGAATCAAAACAACAAAATTAAGCCTTGCATGTGCTTATGTCTTGCAACTGGACTGAATATGAATCACACCTGCATCCACATTAAAATCTGAGAATCTTTTAATCTACATTAACCTCGCTCGCTCTCTCTCTCTCTCTCTATGGTGATCTGAAGACTAACTACTAGTACACCCTATGCCCCTATTTATAAGTATCTAACCTTATTGGAAATCCTACCCAATAGACAGAAATGAAACCAGTACTAACAGTCAAAGCTCATCTCTGACCAAGGATCAACACAAATTCTTATCGTAGGTGGAATCCGATAATGAGAAAAAAAAAAAAAAAAAAAGAGAGAGTACATAACGAGAGTACAATTGCTGTTACCAATCAACCAAACGAAACGAGTCGTAGCTAAAGATAAATAACTGCAACCTGCATCACCAAAGCTACGATAGATATAAGACAAGGAACTTGATTAACATACGGAAAATAAACCAAAAATATATATAAATTACTGAGTATCATTTAGTTTAATGACATAAGTCTTTTTTTTTTTTTTTTTTTTTTTGGGTAAGTGAGAGACCATGAGAAACTAGTTGTTGTAATTTTTAGTTATTGATATAATAAAATAAATATTCTATTTTTCCCTAACTGAATTATAAATCAACTCCTCTTTTTCCCTCTTTTTCTCCATATACTCGATAAGTAGTTTTGGCGAAGTGACACAGTGGGCAAAACCTGTTTTTCTGCAACCAGTCCACAAAGCAATCTCCATGATAAAGATGTGAACATGGCATACCTGCTGCTTCAGAACCAACCATAATCTTCTCCAAACAAATAGAACACAATATCGTTGAAACTTCCACCTTCACCTTCTCTAAAGACGCAACCAACAGTATGCTTACCGTCCCAAATGCAGGCTCATTATAATGAAAATATATCGATGGACGATGGAGACCACCATATGCAGGACCTTGCCGTCGGCATTAACAATTTCGGGTGCTGTGATGAGAAAGGACAATTGAATCAAAATGTCATGTGCCACAGATGATTGAATATCTGCTAGCTGGGACATTCAGCTCGGAAAGTTTGTCACATATGGGAACCCGCCACGAATGGTCTTGAAGCATCTGCTTAAGCATGGATAGGTCAAGTTTGAGTTGGCCTTCATTCTTACACTTCAAATCTCTAATCTTGACTACAATATCCACCCATATGCTGTCTAATGACCTCTTTTCTTCTCGTTCATCAAGGCTAAGAAGCTGTAGCCGTGTGTTGCAATTATATCTTTCAGAATGATCCATATTTTGGTTTAGAGAAGTAATGCACCAATATATAGACCAACACTATCTGGGATTTAATACATGCTGGCTTCCCTGTAGATTTTGGAATAAAACATTCCAAATTGAGCTAGGATTTCTTTCCTTGTGTTGTCAGGAAAGGTACTTAATTAAAGAAAGATCTAGAAGACCTGTGTCTGAGGGTCTCAAAGGTCTGAGCTGATTCAGTAGGACTTTGTGAGTTGATGGAAAAGCTCTCTTCAGAGTCAGAGTCAATGGAAAGCTGCACAGAACCACTGGAACACGGCAGAACTACGGCGGTTACCATCAGAAGCCCCAAAAGTTGCCGCCACTTCTCGAGTCATATGGGAATGACGTTACCCTATCTTATTTTCAATTTGAATTTCTTTGCCGGCGTTTCGGCTCGCATGACTTTCACACCCGGTCTTCACATTACAATGTTTGACAAACTGCACTAGAAAGAGTACTTTGAACATTTGTTCAGGTGTTATGTGCGCGTTTTTCTTTCTATGTTGGAGTTCTTATGCGTTATGCAGGAGGAATTTTTCAGCACTAATTGCATTTTGCTGCTTCTACCTAGAGGACCCTATTGCACAATATAAGATGCTGCTAGCTTGATTATTTAGTCTTTCGTATTAGGTGTAAACTGAGCTAAATATGTTCATCAAAACAAAAAAAAAAGCTAAATATTGAAATGAAGAATGCTGTTAGTCCGGCCGATACAAAAAAATGATCAAAAACCCAATAGGAGGATGGATAATTCTTCACAAAAAAATTATTTTCTGAATTTGTCATTCAGAAATACCTGTGTATACTGTAATGTACCATGTGCTTTAATAAATCTGAATCTGCAGTATATGAAACAAATAATTTTCTGAATGTCATTTACAGTGTGGGCAATAAACCCCAAAGAAAATTGTATTTCTATGTACCTGATGAAAGAACAACAATTCTAACCTAAAAAGCAGATCAAACGGCCAACTCTGCTACACAGTGAGTATGCAGCACAAACTGCCAACTGCTGTAAAAGTTCTAATGTGAGGTCTCGCGAGAAGGTATACAATCGAAGTATAGAAGAAGAAATAGTAATCTAAGGCTTATTGCGATATACGTGCAGGAACCCAATCCTAATCATGTATGCCAATCAATGACTGTGCTACAGGAATAGCGAAGTGTCAATGAATGATATATATGTGAACAAGGAAAGCGAACATAATGCTTATCGATATCAATTTGAAAGGGTCATTCCTCAATGAACTACTGCTGTTATCGTTGACGTCTATGGACCCTCCATTAACAGATGCAGTTCCAGTGCTAGTATTTGAAGAGACGCTGATTGGCATTGAACCTGATGAAAATATATACATATATACAATTAGAATTCAGAAAGAAAGATCCAGGGAAGGCATAGCGTTTTGTCATAGTAGCATCTAAAATGGGCAATACACAAACTTTCACCCTACTCAATAGTTAGAATGGCAGTTCAAAAACAAGTAGCATAACCTTAACCGATTTCTGCTTACTTATGTTTTATAGTTCCAGTATGTATATTTCACGTTTGGGGGAATTGTGTATTGAAATTCATGCATAAAAAACAAATAATCGCAACTTACAGTCGTATTGAACCCATCCAATACGTTGATTAGCCAAGTCATAGACAATGATCTTGTCTTTTAGGACAAGGTCTGCAGAAAAGGATGATACAATTAATGTTATCTGAATGGAAACAATAATATAAATAAAAACTAGCATAAATAAATAAGCAGATGAAGATGCCACATAAAAGCCTAGAATGTAAGTTTCTAAACTGTACCCTATGATCAAAATGCAAGTCTTTTTATAAAGAAGTACTACAATGGACAAGTTAATCGTTTCTGAACTACAAATATACGCATTAAAAATAAGTTGGATCTGCATAAGAAATTTTATTAAGTGTCTTGGTCATCAAAAGTCTAAGCTGCTAACTATAAGAGTGTGGTATTTCAACAAACTTGACTGAACAAAAGTTGTGATCATTTTCCGTACCTCCCAATATAGTTATATCTTGGCCATCACTTTTCTGAATGCCAATGCACCATCCTTGAGCTTTACCCTGTAATACAAATAAAAATGACAATCTCTGTTTTCAGTTCAGGATCCAAGATTTGAAAACCCAACTATATATGTCCCACAAGTATAGAAGAAATCCCAATTTACTTTATTTAGTTAGATCTGTGATACGCATTCAGATGATTCACACTTTACAACAAAAACCAGTAGCCAAAGACAAGGACAAGAGAAGAGAGAGAGAAAATGCAAAAAAGTCGGGAAACAGATCCATGAAAATACATAGAAGCAAACTGTGCAAACAAAAGGAGTTGCAAACCACAACTTTTGAACAAATGAAAACATACAAACAAGTTTTTATCAGTTGAAAGAAGAATAGCAAGACACTCACTGCAGAATTCTGCTGCAACAGGTAGTCCTGAGGTCTTAATATCATGGATGCATTACCGGCGAAGTTCAAACTAACTTGGGGAAATGTATCAGTGATGCTGAAAAGAAGTATACATTAAGAATTACAGTTCAGTGGAAATAGCAGCACTCTAAAGATGGATGATCTGAGATAGAATGATTAAATATGAACCTGGAGGTGACTATGAAACATTGTTCTTCCTGGGAAGAAACAGGAGTCACAGATTGTGAAACGGCACTTGTAATCTGCAAATTGACAAAAATTAAAAGGAACTTAATGTACTAGAAATATGGTCATTATAAACAAAACTCAAGAAGTGCTAGAATTCCAAATCATCAACTTAAACTCTGCAAATAATTTTGACAGAAATTTACTGCATTGACAAAAGGATCATAGGCATCTTGTGCAAGGTATGCCAAAGTTGTCCCAGAATCAACTATCGTTCCTTGGTTGCTTGATGTTGCAAAGACTGATTGATCAATTGGTAATGTTTGACCACCAACACTAATGCTCTCCAGATTTAAGTTATAATGAGGCCTGAAATTTTGGGGATGCAAGCAAGTTTCAGAAGCAGAGACTATATGATTCACGTCCACTATTCAATTCACGCAGTAATGTTTTGGCAACATGAGTAGATCACTGTAAATATAAGGTGTTAGTTATACTTACTGATTCTGGACAAGTGAGCTATAAACAATGTTAGGTTCCACGACCTCACCAAGAACCAATATTCCCCCGCCAGTATCATCTCCTTTAAAGCAATGAGAAAATACATTTGGAGCTATTCCCTGTGAAGACAGCTGTGAGATGACAGACATTTCTTGCTGCCCGAATCCGAAAATCCCATCGACTGCTCTCTCTGTCTTCTGCAGCACCCCGCTTGCTGACGTGCTACACCTACAGTTTTATAATTCACAGGTCAAGGGTGTTTAAAAACAATTGTGCTTAATTGTATTGAAAGATGTATCATATTCAAAGCAGCTACCTAGATTTTAGTCTTGGAGTATATATAAAAGTTGCAAATTAAAATGTGGATCTGCTGTTGCAGTTGGAGCTGCTATAATTATTGTAGTGAAAGAAACATATGTCTCACCCAAAGACAATGGATACTGAAGAGTTTGATGTCACAGACTGATTATCAGCTGCTGTATCAAAATGTAACAAGTCTGATACATAATAGCCTGATGTTCCACTTCCATCTCCGTATTGGAATGTGTAAGAACACCGCTTATTTTGTGAATCACAGCTAGAGTCTTGTGTATCGAGTCCAAGTGTACATATTTTATCAGAACAAGAGACCACCGAAGCAGTTGATGAGCTCTGAGGATCAAAAGTATGCAGCTGAATCTGTATGAAAACCAGGTGATATCACATTAAGGAAGCTGGACATAATATCAATGCTAAGTCATCTAGGATTAAAAATATGTGTGTTTACTTTAAGTCCGGAGGATTGGGGGCAACCGGAACAGGAATTGCAACCAACCCACAAAGTATCACTTCCAGTATCAATTTGCACATAAAACTCTGTTGCAGGAGTTCCCAGTTTGACGCTTGTAAAGTATAGCCTATGTGTGATCAAGTGATTTATGAGTTCCAAGAAAACGATGATAACAAAATTGAAAAATGAGAAGCATGGTTGAACAAAATGATTGATGTTACTCAAAGACATTAGCCAGTACCAATACAGAATTAAAACAGATCCCCCAGTTTGCAAATACTAATCAACTTCTGCAATGGCAATCGATCAGTGTAAACTTAACATACCAATTATTATGATCAGTTTGCTAATTAACCCACTAGCTGCCACAACTCTGTGATTGTGATCAGTTTATGCATAAGAAAAGAAAAAAAAATTTGATTTATGGTTAGTTTGGAATTGCCATGACTTTCAAAAGTAAAAATTGTTGTTGCCATATTATGAAAATAATCAGCTATGAATTAAAACAGGTTCGTGTTTGATAAATAATATTTTTAAAAATTTTGTCAAGTGTTTTAATGGAAAGCAGCTTCTAAAAGCAATCTTTTGGTTGCTTCTAAAATATGCTACTAATGACCTATAATTTTTCATTAAAACTGTTTTTTATCTATTTACCGTTTACCAAACACAATAAAATCTAAAATTTTAGATAAAAACTAAATTTTTAAAAAACGAAGTAATTCCAAACGGGGCTTAGCATTACAGCATTACTCTCCATATGAGTAATTACTTCAAAGCAAAATTATACATACAAAGGAGACGTCAAACCAAGAAATAAAGAAAACATATTTCACAAGTATTTGACCTTTCATTGTTTGTTTAATTGCTACAATTCAACAAAGCATAAATTATTAAAGAGTTGTTCATGACATGCATCATTTATATATTTTAAGTACTGTACAGATATACTCTTCGAAAAGAAAAGTATTATACAAATATTGGTTTTTGATCATGACTTATTCAAAAAGTAAGACGTGGACTGCTCAACTATTGCTCCCAAAATCCTAACAAGAATTTTGTGCGACACTTGCCAGAAAAGCAATCACACAAACAAACAAACAAACAAACAAAAATTAACAAAAACAGAAGAGAAATATCTTGAGGATAGAAATGAAATGATACCCGACTAGGTATGGATTGAAGGTGCCTCCGATAGGGAACTCGACGACACCACTCAACATCCTGCCATGCCTGACTCGGTCTCGGGATCTGAGCTGACTCAGCTGCACGTTGTGATTTGTCGGAAAAGCTCTCTCAAGAGTCAGAGTCGCCGGAAAGCTGCACAGAACCACCGTCAGAAACAGCAGCAATAATACTCCGGCTACCCCCACCGCCCGAAACAAAGTTGCCGCCATATTTTTGTCAGAGTCTCCAAGCTCTATTTCTTCATGTTCTCTCCTTTTATAGACAACAACAACAGCTAAGTTTGAACATGACCTCTCTCTCTTTTTTTTAATATTTTTGAAAAAGGAATTTAACTAATTTAAAATTTGAGCTAACATCGATCATACGACGACTTTCAGAGTATTAAATCTTCACGTAACTAGGTGGGACAAAACTGCACTAGGTGTACTTCCAACTTTTGTTCGGATGTTATATAAGGTATGGTCTACTCTCTACTTTCCTCTTGCACCGTCTAATCCTCCTATTATGGGATGTTTTCACCTTACCATACACCATTATTCTAAGCTAAAAGCCAAATGCCATCCTCAAACTAACTAAACATTTCCTTTTAATTTACAATTTCAATGAGCGACGTACGATATGACTTAAAACTAGTTTATGTTAAACCGGTTGAATTTCACAAAATTCAATTCAATACTGAAAATTTTAAGTTTTGTTATATTGATATTAATTTGACAAGATTTCTATAGGCGAAGGCTATCTTGTGAAATGTTTTTTAATACTTTCTCAAGAAAAGAATATTCATATTGAGGTAAAATATTAGAAAATTTTACTTTGTGATTGAGAAACAGAATACTATAACATCAAAGGGAACACCAGTTTAATTATTCCTTTGTTTTACTATAATCACGTTTGAACATTTAGGATTAAGGGTCTAGAAGATGATGTTATATGATTATATGGGCAAGTAAGGATGAAAACGAGATATCAGCTATGGTTATATATGAACAAGATTAGATTACCTATATTACCAAACTAGAAAAGAAAAGAAAAAACAAATTGAAAAGACAGAGCCGGCTAGCTTTGGAAAAGTGATGAGAGTCAAACGCTACGAAGAGACCATGCGAACTATGAAGCTCATGTTTTTCGTGTTCATATTCTATTTATGACGCACGTTGTCGTTCAGGGCCATCCATTTTTCTAGTTTAGGATTGCAGCTCTTTAAGAGGCTGCCTATTATGTGGTCGATTTTGTCCAAAGTCAGCTAAACAATAGAGGAGGATTGAATTGCTAGTTGCTGGTTGCTATATTAGAAGTCAGGTGCTAATATGGACTTTCTTGCCAAGATTAATAAACACCCCCTCATTTTTCTGATTTTCACACATTCAGAAAACCACTGCTATGTGACACAAGTCATGCTCAGAACCTCACCAAGATATCCATCATAGATGAGCTTACATTCTCGCAGTGGCTTCATGATTATCAAACTAGTTTCAAAATTATAATCTAAAAGTGATTGGTTTACTGCCAATCAAAACTTCAACTCTTGTTCTACGGTACAAGATCGTGCATCATGAAACCAATTTAACCAAACTGCAGGCAGATTCAGCTATATAACCACAACACAATAGGGAAAAATTGCTTACGACATACAAAACATGTCTTACATGACCAGTCTGACTACAATGTCAAGTTCCGACTCATATAGTAGAGTACAAAGATCCGACAATTCAAATAAAATCCTCAAGCAGTGCATCCTTTCTACTTTTAACCATTTGCAGGTATCAAAGATGTGCGCAACAAAATCTTTAGCATTGATATAGCTAGCTGGGTCCAGATCCAGGGACACATAATTGTACACAATTTTTTACACCCCTTATCAGCCCTTAGGTTTTAAAATATTAACGGTTTAATTAAGTATGAGAATGACATGGCATGTATGAGCCCTTAGAATAAATATACTGCCATGTCATTCTCATATTCAACCTAAACCGTTTAATATTTTAAAATCTAAGGGCTCATAAGGAGTGTAAAAACTTGTATATAATTATGTGTCCCTTGATCCGGACCCTAGCTACAAAATATGCAACAAAGTCTCCGAGGGCATACATACACCAGAGACAATTAGAGGCCAAGTTTTGCGAGAAGTTCACGCCATCTTGGAGTTTCTTCATCAAAAATGTAAGTCAAAGGGGAATATAGAACCCCACTGCCTCCGATCTGCACAAATTATTGCATGGAAATTAAACCCCAGTATCGAAGGAAACAAATGCCTTTATCATAAAATCAGGTAAGTCCTATGTAAGGCATGCACAATTGAACATGCAGCTAAAGGCTAGGCAGAGAAACTTCAAAATGTTAATGTTCAAAAGACAGACCTGTGTATCCCCAGGGAAGGGCATCAGCCATCAGTTCAAATTTCGGGCAATTATCCCAGGAATGTTAACCACTGACTAATTTAAAACCATTGACCAGTTCAGACCAATTTACATTTTAAATGCTTAAAACTTTCATGCTTATATATGTAGCCGTCATGTCTGCTAGTTAAACTACAAAACACATTCAGACTCCTTCAAAACCCTCGGAAGAACAAATGGCAAATTCTAATCGGTCTTGCACGTTCAGTTGTGTAGAAAACAAGCAAACTAGAGAAGCTCTAACCAATTCAGAAAGAAAAACAAAAGGTTCATATTTCCTATGATATTTTACAAATAATGATGAAGAAACTACACCTCACATTGAACAGTCAATTTGCCAACCCATGATATTTATTTTTTTATGCCTCACACAGAGAAATAGAAGCCAGAAGAATTTAGCTGCTTGAATGTGAAGGTGAGGGAATGCAGAGCAAGCACTCTCACAAAAATTGAGATGTGAAGCCAAATCAGCTTCTATAACATTGAAAATTACTACATGAAAGATCATGGCTCACCGCTCTCAGTTGCTGTACAGACTTGTAGAGGGCCTTTTTTGGCACACATATGACAATGGCGTAGTAATCTGCTTTTATTTGCCCATCACGTTTGCAATACACTGTACTTATAGTGGGTCCCTGCCAGAGCAACCATGAACAATTGTTGGGAAAGGATCAGGATGTGACCAAGAGAAGACCAAGTTACTATTGTCATACTGCAACTGGAATCTATTCGTTTGAAAAGAACTACATCTTAAACTTCTCCTTTCAAGGAACTGCAACTTGAAATTAAGGTTCATCAGTCAAGTAAAGCTAAATAGAATTCCAACCACACCTGCAAACCAGCTAATGATGGCTGGCTAAGGACTCGCTCAGCCACTTCTTGTGCACTATTTCCCCTCATATTTGCAACCACCTGTGATAAATGAGTGAGAAAACAACAAACCCCTGAAGGTACAAACATAGAGTTTTGAATGATGATATACGCACCGTATACTGACCCTCTGCCTTTAGATGTGCCTCCAATCTTTCCAGAATCTCATGTGTCGTTTCAAGTGCACTTTTCATTTTGAGCAAGGATCTCTTGCTTGCAACAAGAACTGCCTATAGAAAATTTAATTCTCATGTAAGAAAAGATTGGAAAAGAAAGTAAGATGCAGAACCAGCTCCTTCTAGTAAGCATCATAAGAGCAAGTTCACACGGGTCACCAGGTCAGTTACTATGCACTGCTTTTTAGTGTTTATTTCCACCCTCTGGGTCACGGGCACAGTTTCCAAACTGACCTGGTCACCGGGTCAGTTTGCAGGTCACGAAAGTGACCCAAATCAGTTTGGAAACTGTGCCCGTGACCCAGATGGTGGAAGTAAACATAAAAAGCAGTGAATAGTAAGTGACCCGGTGACCCAACGGGTGGACTTGCTCTAAGAACTATCAGAAAACATGCAAGATAAGTCATAACCCAGAAAGCTTACTTGACTTCGCAACACAACTCCTCCCTCGATCTCTTTCAAATTGTTTTCTTTCAGTGTTATCCCACTACTCACAAGGTCCAAAATTGCATCAGCTATTCCCATCTGCATATGAGAAAGACATATGGTATTTAATCATCTTTGACTTTCACCGATTAAAATAAACACCCTACCATCAATTGTGATGGCCAACAGCACCACATCAAACATTATACAAAAAGTTGAACACCGTTCCCATTATCAACTAACTAACTACAGAGTTATTTTAGTGGTGCCCACTGGCGGACGCACGTGCGGATGAGTGGGGGCAGGTGCTCCCATTGAACTTTTCTGGTTTGCTAAGCAGCTTCGTATATATGCTATGTTCATCGGTGTTTGACCCCAAAGGAAAGGAATATGCTGCCCCATGAATATTGTGTAATCTGCTGCCTCATAACAACTAAACACAGGAAACTTACACGTGTAAATATATGCAAGCATTTGGCTTGTCTGCAAGTCTTTCTCTTCTTGATTTTATATTTCTGATTTATGAGAGTTTCACCTACTACTTACTAGGACACTGAGTGCATGATTTCATAATTAATCAATTCTGACTTTTTTTCCTTTAAGAAGTACATGATGATTACTAACATTAAATTGTAACAAGGTTTTAAACAACTTCTATACTATCAATATCGAAAGATTCAGAAATTATGTTTCATTCATTGTAAATGGACCCGATTGAAAAATCAAAACTTTCATTTGCATCTTCCTCTCCCTGATCTACCCCTCTATGTACTTTTTGCGATCGTTTCAATACCACTTCTATAGCAAGCAAGATGCAAATTTTTCCAATAACTATCGCCCAAGACTCCAAATTGAAGACGAGAACATGAAAAGATTCAGTTTTTTACTAAGTGTTGGAAAACGGCAGCAATGAAAGATGTAGACTTTCAGTCTACCATTTCTACAAATAAGCTTTTGTTCTCTTTCAATCGAAGCAGATGGTGTCTTGCAGCCATATTTTTAATATATGGCTTCACCATTATGATCAGACAAATGGGTTTCGGAGAAGAGAGCAAGATGATACCATCATTAATAGAAAGATGAAGAAACTTTATTTTTGCTCTGGTAATAAGATCTAATACTCAGCTCCAGTCCCATACTTTTATTATTGTACTTGGACCAGATGGTTTCGGTTTGCTTGTCAGCTTGATTCCTCAAATAATCTACTTCCAGTTGTTTATAATATTAATTATTTGGGTTCTTTATTCGCAATTCATGTACTAAATGAAATTCGATCAATCTATTTGATATAAAATGGACCGATTGAAGTTCTGTCTTATTAATCGAAGTTTTATTTTAGTCATTTATTTTTTTAACGCCCCCATTGACAAACTTTTCTGCGTCCGCCACTGGTGGTGCCTCCCTAACTTTCTGAATGAGTGCAATTTCCAATACGACAAAATTATGTTGATACACCAACTTATTTGAAGCAAAATAGTCAAAAATAGAACTAGACATTGAAAAATTGATAGCCTATGTTTTTCTCCAAACGAATATTAAGATAGTATTTTATTATAATAAGAACCACTAAAATGACTAGAACTTATATCCATGCTGGGCAAAATGCATCATATTAACTGAGCAATACAACCACATAGAAGGGCAAAGAATGATGCTCCTGGTATCAAATCCCAACAAAACCGTATTCTTACCGCAGGTGCTGCCTCAAGTGCTCCATCAGCTGTGGAAAAACTCACATGGTCCAGTCCATTTTCTTTCACAAATTTGGGACCCAACTGCAATGAAAGAAAAGGCAGAAATTAAAATCGAAATAGAATCCTTTGCCAGAAAGATACAGACAATTGTTCCAGAAGACAAAAGTGAAAAAAAAAAAATACAATGAAATATTCTCCAACACATTGCTTACATAGGTGAAGCCAGTAGCAACTCGCAGAGGTTTCTCACTAGTCCATTGAGGCATTTGTGCTAGCTCATTCAGTGAGTTAATGTTCTCAAAAATCCCATATTTTGGTATCTGAAAAAAAAAATCATGTTTGAAGACTACCGATGGTAAAACGAGTGAGATAGGGTTGGCTATTTGTTAAAAAAAATAAATAAATAAATAACTAAGGGTCCGGATCAAGAGACACATAATTATACACAATTTTTTACACTGCTTATAAGCTCTTAGATTTTAAAATATTAAACGGTTTAGATTAAGTATGAGAATGACATGGCATTATATTTATTCCCTAACATAAATAAATAAATTATTCTTTTCTGAAGAAAAAATAAAATACAAAAATAAAGAACATTAGAATCAGAGCACGATAAAAAAATATAAAAAAAAAGTAAGAACAGAATAACAAGAACTAGAAAACCAGATCCCCTTTCCTAAGCTTCATCCCCATCACCTTCCTCAAACTCCAAATATTGGAGTTGAGATTCATGATGATCTGTGAATTGCCTCTGCGCATTTTTTTTTTTTTTGTGTCTCTTTATATACGTCTATTACTTCACTAACACCAAACAAAGAAGAAAACAACAAGGGGCAGAAATCCCAGATTTCCAACCCCGTATAAGCTGAGGGAGGATTATGGGAAGCATCAACAAAATTGCAAATCTTGTGATTTTATTCTATCATATTCAATGAATATCAGGTACATTTGAATATTAGAGAACAAATTTCTGAGGACTAATTCAATAAGAGAAACACAGTTACCATGATGTAATCTCAATTGAAGGAGATATTATAATCCTACTTACCATACTCATAGGTCAAAGAACAACAATGGTTTTTTTCTTTTCTTTTGGGGTTCTTGGTGCTCTGTTTCTTTAATCATACAGTATCCTTCTATTCTTTTAATTCCATTCTTCTAATTCCAGTATTATTTATTTTTGTATTATACTCTTTATAAAAAATACTTTAATCCACTTTTATTTATTTATGTTAGGGAATAAATATAATGCCATGTTATTCTCATACTTAATCTAAACCGTTTAACATTTTAAAAAATAAGGGCTCATAAGGAGTGTAACAAATTGTGTACAATTATGTGTCCCTTGATCCGGACCCAATAAATAAATAAATAAAATAAAAAAATAAAAAAAACTCACTGCAAGGGATAAGTGGCACTCCCCATACCCAAGAGCATCATGAACAATGATAAGATCTTCACTCCCCTGAAAGAGTATTTAGATGAGTTGCTTTGACAAGAATTCCATCTGATAAGCATTATATATTGATGCAGTTTTTTTACAGATATTTTAGATAACAAACAAAAGAAATAGCTAAAAGCTTGAAATAAATGGACAACATAACTAAGCGCCGTCTTTGTGATAAAACATGCAGAATGAAATATCTCCAACACACAAAGGCGAGTTCCAGTAACCACATCATAAATATTAATGCACTTCATCACAGTAATTTGGGATAACAAACACAGGTAACAGCGAATGATTTTCAGAAAAACAGACAACACGATTGCAAGTCATTATAAAACATAAACAAATCAAGAATCAAGCACAATTATACTCTTATTTCATCCATACTTTCCCTTCCACGCAATAAAAGGTCCAAGGTACGTACCAAGAAATGAGGGTTTAACTACATCAGAATTGAAAGACTGACTAAAATTACAAACACAGCTTTGCATACCAGTACAAAGCACATGGGATAGATATACTTTTGGTGTCAATTATATAGCTCTCTCCGGGTTTAAAGAAAAACTTCCATTGCATACATAGTTATACACCCTATAAACAATCAACCACCCATTCCATATATTCAGGACCGGAAGACAACAAAAATACAAAAAGCAAGTTTTCGACACACTAGACAGCATATGGGATGGCTCAATTACATAGCTTTTTTTTCCCCCTCCAAATTCTTCAGTTAAAATTTCATCACAGATATATAACTCTACTCCCTAAAACAAAAACTAGTATAAATCGAAAGAAAAGTAGATACTAGATAATGCATGGTTAATACCCGTCCATATTCACTGACGGTGTCAAGACCGGCAATGCCAAGGTCCAAATCCCCAGACAGCAACTTCCTCACAATGTCCTTAGGCCTTTGAAACCACACTTCCAAATTAGACAGCTGCACCAATGCAAAAAAAAAAATTGAATTTGGGTGCAAGATGCAAAAGAGGAATCAAAAATGGTGATGATAGAGTGAGAGAGTGAATGACCTCAGGAATTTTAGCAACGTACTGGCGAGGATTGACGTGCTTGACGGACAACTGGCAGTCCTTGAGGAGATCGAGAGTGTCGGCGGCCATGCGGCCTTTGCTGGGCAGTCCCAGCCGAATATCGCTCCTCTCCTCCGCCACCGACGCCGCCGCAGAACAGGTGATTTTGAAGGACGGCGAGGGAGAGGAGGAGAGGGGGAAGGAGTGAGTAAGAAAGAAGGGGCATTTGGTGAATCTTTGGGTAGGGTGAATCTTTGGGTAGGGATGCACTGCCAACATGTTTCTGAAATTGAGAGAGAACCGGCGGCTGTGAAGAGTAGGGTGAATCTTTGCAGACCTACCCACTGCAAAGATTCTTTTATCTAAAATGGCATATTCTTTCATCTAAAATCTGTTATATTTGGTTGAATGTACAAAAACAGTAATTTACTATAGTGACTGTATTCACAGATCTCTATATTTGTTATTTGAACCTCTTTTAATATTTTTGTACATCAAATTTTCAATTTTATCCATGTTCTTTTTTCACTTCCCACGTCCTCCCACCTCTCTCTCTCTCTCTCTCTCTGTCAGTTTATTTCAGTCTGGAGAAGTTCATTTTTAATGCTGATCTACAAAAAAGCTACATTCAATCAGTTGCAGAATGTCACAATATTCGTTATTTTAGAAACATTAGATTCAATTTGAAATTGAGGTGCTAAAGTTTTCTTACATTTCACCACCTCTGATGGTTTCATTGTATGGCTTCCACAACAGCCTCTGTCACGCCTCTTCGAGCTTCTAAAACAATCCCTTGTCACATCCATTCTCTGTACTGAACTACTGATATCTATATAAACATTTTTCTGTAAGAGTATGATTATGGCTATGACGTCTATAATCTCAAAATATTTTAGTTCTGCTTTTGGTGTCAATTACATAGCTCGCTCCGGGTTTAAAGAAAAACTTTCATTGCATACATAGTTATACACCCTATAACCAATCAACCGCCCATTCCATAAATTCAGGACCAGAGGACAACAAAAATACAAAAAGCAAGTTTTCAACACACTAGACAGCATATGGGATGGCTCAATTACATAGCTTTTTTTTTTTTTTTTTTAGTTTTTCTATTGGAACCTCTAAATTTACACTTATGTTTTTTACATCTCCTATCAAATTTTCTAATACTAAATTTACTCACTAAACCTCACTGAATTTCCTCAAATAACCTCACTCATATAATTTGCAAACAAACTATTATCTTTAAAATAAAAAACTTAGTTAATTCAATGAATTAATTACTTTATAAATCTTAATTACATATCTATTATTTCATCAGACAGCATAAATTTTTTTTTTCAATAATAAAAATTAAACACAAGGTATTGAGTTTTAAAAATTAATTTCTAATCAACAAGAAAATAACATGAACTATTTTGTGGTTTTTTAAAAAAAAAAACTTTTTTTTTCTGTTTTAGCTCTGCAAAAAAATAAGAAGATTAATCATTTTTTCTTAATGTTTATTTTATGTACCTCATGATTAATCATTTAAATATTTGTTTTTAAAAATTGCTAGCTCATTTTTTGTTTTTTTTTTTGTAAATATAATGGATAGACTTAGATTTAGGTCATAATACTCACCAATACGTGTTCAACATGTATATCATATATTTTTGTGTCACATAATCATAGTTTTAACTCTTATTAAATATATATGGATGCTTTAATGAGTATGTAGTAAAATTGGAAAATTAAAATAGATAAGGAAAATAATAAAGAATGCAATCTAATATTATTGAATTGGAAAGTCTATAGAAAATCAATGTAATATTTTGTTGGTATTATTATTGTCCTTAATAGTCATTTTATAGTACGTTATATATGTCATTTAATAATTCATAATAGTATGAGGTCAAATGAGCAGATTTGGAGGTCCCAATAGCAACACTCTTTTTTTTCCCCTCCAAATTCTTCAATTAAAATTTTATCACAGATATATAACTCTACTCCCTAAAACAAAAACTAGTATAAATCGAAAGAAAAGTAGATAGTGCAAGGTTAACATCTGTGCATAGTCACTGACGGTGTCAAGACCGGCAATCCCAAGATCCAAATCTCCAGACAGCAACTTCCTTACAATGTCCTTAAGCCTTTGAAACCACACTTCCAAATTAGACAGCTGCACCAAAAAAAAAATTTTGAATTTTGGTGCAACATGCAAAAGAGGAATAAAAATGGTGATGATAAAGTGCGAGAGTGAATGACCTCAGGAATTTTAGCAACTTACTGACGAGGATTGACGTGCTTGACAGACAACTGGCAGTCCTTGAGAAGATCGAGAGTGTCGGAGGCCATGCGGCCTTTGTTGGGCAGTCTCAGCCGAATCTCGCTCCTCTCATCCGTCGTCGATGCCGCCACAGAACATGTGATTTTGAAGGATGGCGAGGGAGAGGAGGAGAGGGGGAGGGAGTGAGTAAGGAAGAAGGGGCATTTGAGTGTGTTTGTCGCCAACATGTTTCAGAGATTGAGATAGAGGCCGGCGGCTGTAAAGCTTTGGGTAAGGCTGCACTGCCACATGGTGAATCAAAATCGAATATGCCATATTCTTTTATCTAAAATCTGTTATACTTTGTTAAATGTAGGAAAACAATAATTTACTAAGGTGGCTCTATTCAGACCTTCATATTTGCTATTTAGACTTCCTTTAATATTTTTGTACATCAAATTTTCGATTTTGTCCACATTCTTTTTTCACTTCCCACCCCCTCCTCCACCTCTCTCTCTCTCTCTCTTACAGTTTATTTCAGTCTTGAGAAGTTCATTTTTAACGTCTGATCTACAAAAAAGCTACATTCAATCAGTTGCAGGATTTCATAATATTCGTTATTTTAGAAACATTAGATGCAATTTGAAGTTGATGTGCTAAATTTTCTTACGTTTCACCGCCTTTGATGCTTTCATTGCATGGCTTCCACAATGGTCTCAGCCACTCCTCTTCAAGCTTCTAAAACAATCTCTTGTCGCAGCCATTCTCTGTACTGAACTACTAATATCTATATACACATTTTTATGTAAGAGTATGATTATGGCTATGACGGCTATAGTCTCAAAATATTTTAGTTCTACTTGTCTCATGATATTATAATTCAGTTTTTTTCTAAAAATTTCTACATATCTTCAGTGGCAGATCCAGGAATGAAAATCTGGTTGGGCTAGCCAAAAAAAAAAAAAATTGTTGGCTATAGAAATTGATTAATTGATTAACACCATGCCAACAAAAAACTCTTACAAGTCACAACAAACCACAGACTTCATGTATAAGAGCCCAAACATGAATAAGAGAAAAAACAAGACAGAAGCATGAGTTAGAAGGAAAACACACCCTTTATTGATTACCATACAAACATAAAGACTCAATTTTGTTCCTTTGATCGAAAGCTACTACATAATATTCAGTTTTTATTGATTACTATACAAACAAAAACACACATGTATAATCAAGCACAAGATGTGGAAGCAAAGTTGCTCTGTACCTCCACAAACGCTTGTCCTCACTAGTAGTTCAGTACAGAGAATGACTGCGACATGGGAATGTTTTAGAAGCTTGAAGAGGCGTGACAGAGACCATTGTGGAAGCCATGCAATGAAAGCATCAGAGGCGGTGAAACGTAAGAAAACTATAGCACCTCAACTTCAAATTGCATCTAATGTTTCTAAAATAACGAATATTATGACATCCTGCAACTGATTGAATGTAGCTATATTGTAGATCAGACTTTAAAATTGAACTTCTCAAGACTGAAATAAACTCTGTGTGTGTGTGAGAGAGAGAGAGAGAGGTGGAGGAGGGGTGGGAAGTGAAAAAAGAATGTGGATAAAATTGAAAATTTGATGTACAAAAATATTAAAGGAGGTATAAATAGCAAATATGAAGGTCTAATAGAGCCACACTAGTAAATTATTGTTTTCCTATATTTAACAAAGTATAACAGATTTTAGATAAAAGAATGTGGCGTATTCGATTTTGATTCACCATGTGGCAGTGCAGCCCTACCCAAAGCCTCACAACCGCCAGCCTCTCTCTCAATCTCTGAAACATGTTGGTGACAAACCCGCCTAAATGCCCTTTCTTTCTTACTTACTCCCTCCCCCTCTCCTCCTCTCCCTCGCCGTCCTTCAAAATCACTTGTTCTGCTGCAGCGTCGACGGCGGCGGAGAGGAGCGAGATTCGGCTAGGACTGCCCAACAAAGGCCGCATGGCCGCAGACACTCTTGATCTCCCCAAGAACTGCCAGTTGTCCGTCAAGCACGTCTATCCTCGCCAGTACGTTGCTAAAATTCTTGAGGCCATTCACTCTCTCACTCTATCATCACCATTTTTGATTCCTCTTTTGCATGTTGCACCCAAATTCAAAATTTTTTTTTTGGTGCAGCTGCCTAATTTGGAAATGTGGTTTCAAAGCCCTAAGGACATTGTGAGGAAGTTGCTGTATGGGGATTTGGACCTTGGCATTGCTGGTCTTGACACCGTCAGTGAATATGGATGGGTGTTAACCATGCACTATCTACTTTTCTTTCGACTTATACTGGTTTTTGTTTTAGGGAGTAGAGTTATATATCTGTGATAAAATTTTAACTGAAGAATTTGGAGGGAAAAAAAAAGCTAAAAAAGCTATGTAATATATTGAGCCATCCCATATGGCCTATGCTGTCTAGTGTGTCGAAAACTTGCTTTTTGTATTTTTGTTGTCTTCCGGTCCTGAATATATGGAATGAGTGGTTGATTGGTTATAGGGTGTATAACTATGTATGCAATGGAAGTTTTTCTTAAACCCGGAGAGAGCTATGTAATTGACACCAAAAATCATTATCTATCCCATGTGCTTTGTACTGGTGTGCAAAGCTGTGTTTGTAATTTTAGTCAGTCTTTCAATTCTGATGTAGTTAAACCCTCATTTCTTGGTATGTACCTTGGACCTATTATTGCATGGAAGGGAAAGTATGGATGAAATAAGAGTATAATTGTGTTTGATTCTTTATTTGTTTATGTTTTATAATGACTTGCAATCATGTTGTCTGTTTTTTTAAAAATCATTCGATGTTACCTGTGTTTGTTATCCCAAATTACTGTGATGAAGTGCATTAATATTTATGATGTATTTACTGGAACTCAGCTTTGTGTGTTGGAGATCTTTCATTCTGCATGTTTTATCACAAAGACGACGTGTACTTATGTTGTCCATTTATTTCAAGCTTATAGTTATTTCTTTTGTTTGGATCTAAAATATCTGTAAAAACAAAAACACTGCATCAATATATAATGCTTATAACCACTAGGTGTGGTGCACTGGTCGGGGGTCCCAGTTTGGAACCCCTAAGTCTGGCTTTCGAGTCTCCACTCCTACACTTAGTGGCCAGCAGGTTTGAGGGGCTTTCGGGTTCGTGCGCCTGCAACGAGAGATTAGTTTGGCTATGCTGGGATACTTCTGAACTGACTAGGTGGGTGTGTACTAACTACCTAACGTACTGAGGTGGCTTGCAAGCCCCTCCCCCTCAATAATAAAAAATATATATATACAATGCTTATCAGATGGAATTCTTTTCAAAGAAACTCATCTAAATACTCTTTCAAGGGAGTGAAGATCTTATCACTGTTCATGATGCGTCACCCATGAGGCGGCGTCGCTTGCCAATCGGTCAGTGGGTCTTAACCAATGGTGCTCCGGAACGACGGTCTCACTTGCCCGCACATAAATGACTCATGAGTTGATTTTGTTTAGGATTTCCCTTTCTGGTTTTTTCCCCGTCTCTATATCCTTCTGGGTATAGTGGGTGATTAAGTTTTTCTCTTTCCTTTGTATGCTTTGTGGGCTTCAGAGTTCTCTGGGCTTAATTTGGGTTGTTGCCTTTTATTGAATTTCTCATTATCTCCAAAAAAAAAAAAAAAAACTTTTGTTCAGGTATAAGGTATGGTCTACTTCTACTTTCCTTTTGCACCACCTTCTAGGCATCTATTCCTTGGAGTATGGGATGTTTTCACCTAACCCTTCAACATATAATGTCATCATCAAACTAGCTAAACATTTCCTTTTAATTTACCATTTCAATGAGTCAGAGTGAGATGTGGCTTGAGACCAGTTCATATTAAAACGGTTGAATTACACATAATTTACTTTAATATTGAAAATTTTAATTTTTGTTATATTGATATTAATTTGACAAGGTTTATATGGGCAAAGACTATTTTGTTGTATTAACCATTTATAAAATTTAGCATTGTGAAAGGTTCATAACTTCATATTGGGGTGTGCTCTATTTTATGTGGATAAACATCTACTTGTAGACTGCATAAGATTTATAGATGGTCATATTATCATTTGGGTATGTTCTATTGATTGTAATAGAGGGTTCTGTGATTTCTTTAATATATAATGCTTATGAGATGGCCGGAAAAATCCTATTTTGGTATTTGGAAAAAAAAAATCATGTTTCAAGACTACCACTGATGATAAAATGAGTGAGACAGGGTTGGCTATTGTTAAAAAAATAAATAAATATAAAAACTAAAATAAAAATAAAAAATAAAAAACTCACTGCAAGGGATAAATTACGCTCCGCATACCCAAGAGCATCATGAATAATGATAAGATCTTCACTCCCCTGAAAGAGTATTTAGAGGAGTTGCTTTTTCGACGGAAAAGCTTTTTGAAGAGTCAAAGTCGCCGGAAAACTGCACAGAACCATTGTTAGAAACTGCAGTAATAATATTATGGTGACCGCCACCGCTCGAAACAATGTTGCTGCCATTTTTTTGGTCGAGTCTCTAAGGCTCTCTTTCTTCATGTTGTCTCCTTTTATAGATAACAGAGTTTGAATATGACTTTCTTTTAATATTTTTGGCAAAGAAAATTTAATTAATTTAAATTTGAGCTTAACATCATACGACTTTTAAGAGTATTAAATCTCCACTTGATTAAGTGGGACAAAGCTGAGAATTCTAGAATATAATTTTTTTGTTTACACCTTTCTGTATACCCAACGTTCTATTTGGATCGGTTGGAGGGGGTGTTGTTAGAGGTTTTTTGTTTCTCTTGTAACTTCTTTCTATTAAAAAATAAAAAAAAAATAAATAAAAGAGCGGGACAAAACTACACTAGGTCTACTTTCAACTTTTGTTCAGGTGTTGTATAAGGTATGGTATACTTCTATTTTCCTCTTGCAGCACCTTCTAGGCTTCTATTCGTTCTAGTATGAGATGCTTTCACCTGACCCTTCAACATTATTCTAAAGCTAATGACATCCTCAAATTAACTAAACATTTTCTTTTAATTTACAATTTCAATGAGCTTGTGATGTGACTTGACACTAGTTCATATTAAAGTGGTTGAATTTCATACAATTTATAATATTGAAAATTTTAAGTTTTGTTATATTGATAATAATTTGACAAGGTTTTTTTTTTTTTGAAATATTAATTTGACGAGGTCTATATGGGCAAACACTATTTTTTTTTGTATTAATCATTTATAAAATTTAGCAAATTGCCATAAGAAACATTATTAGAGAAATAAGTGCCGTGCGCAAGGCTTGGGTCTAGAAGATCCACACATACAAAAAAGTTTCCAAGCGAAAAGTCTTAAAAGTCCGTGAGGGAGATTTTTTTTAAATTTTTTTTTCTAAATTTTTTGTGTAGATTCAAATATAGGAATATCCCTTCGGGTATAATAGATAAGGATGAACCATTTTCCTTTTGTCTTCATTACTGAGTTGAGAGAGAGAGAGAGAGAGAGTTTGTAATAACCTGAATTTTCATTTTAATTTCTTGTATTTTCGTGAAATTAATAAAAATCCAAGTTGGTATAAATTATCGTTTCAGTGCCTTGGTCTTATATTAATTGAGAAATATAAATATTTCGGACAATTATTAGCTCGAAATGCTTCGATTCAAGGGTTGACTTTTTAAAGGTTACAATTCTGTGAAAACTTCTTTCACGAAAATCGTAGAGCGCATCAATACGAGTTCATGGACATGCGGAACGTGAAAATCGGAGTTCGTATGAAGAAGTTATGGCCAACGGAAAAAGTTTCTATTTTATTTTTGGACAAATAAAAAAATTTCACAAATTTTGAGAAAAATCCTAGTTTCTGAAAAAGGAAACCGAGTTTCTCCCCCACTCTCTCTCTCCCCGAGCCGGAAATCACCTCAGCTAATTTTCAGGCCATATACCTCGGCCGTCCGGCCACCTTGGACTTTCTTGCTAGTTGCTATATGTGGTCGATTTTGTCCATAGTTTGAATTGCTAGTTGCTGGTTGCTATATTAAAAGTTAGGTGCTAATATGGACTTTCTTGCTAAGACTAATAGACACCAACTCATTTATCTGATTTTCACACATTCTGAAAACTACTGCTATGTGGCACAAGTCATGCTCAGAACCATTACCAAGATACCTATCATGCATAGATGAGCTCACATTCTTGCAGTGGCTTCATGATTATCAAACTAGTTTCAAAATCATATATGTATCCTAATTTCGATACTCGATCTATGCCTTTTATATAGATACCCTGTCTTGTTAGATGCTCCACCTACTAGAAAAAAATAATAATGAGAGTTTGTTTGCTGGTTGTAGTGACTAATGATCTAACAATTTTCAAATGGCATTTATATTATAGTTTCAAGACGACTTGGATGATTCGCTACACACCCTTACAAAGTTTTACTATTTCCGGGATGAGTTTGTGTAGCTGACAGTGAGATAATTAGGAAGAAGAATTAAAGTAATGAACAATATTTAGGTGATGTAAGTTGTGGTCTCTTTTCTTTCAAGTAATGCAGGTAGTTGAAACATGATGAAGCTCAATCCTATTATGTAATGCTAATAGATCAAGGTATCTGGATACTATAATGAAGTTTCCTACGGGGAGAAATTGGTGCCCCAATATATATATATATATATACCTTCTCTAGATAACACTTCTTCTTTGCATACATCATGACAGATGAATTGCTTTAACTAATTTCAATGAAAATTTGTTTGAAGTTTTCGGGACACCTACTAGGTCTTGTGTTGATAAACAATTCCATGTATTGGCGAGTATGCTTCAAGAATTGAATTTTTTTAGCAGTTAGAATATGAGATAATTGGCAAACATAATTAAGAAATGCTGGAGTGCGGGAGAATTTTTTTTTATTTTTCTAATTTTTGTGTGTGGAATGAAATGACAGGAATATCCTTTCTAGTATAATAGATAAGGATTAACCATTTTTCTTTTGTATTCATTACTGAGTTGAGAGAGAGAGAGAGAGTGAGAGTGCAATGACCTGAATTTTCGTTTTAATTTCTTGTGTTTTTGTGAAATTAATACAAATTCAAGTTGGTAAAATTATCGTTTTGGTGCCTTATTCTTATGTTAATCGAGAAATAGAAATTATTTCGGACAATTATTGGCTCGGAATGCTTCGATTTAAGGGTTGAATTTTTAAATGTTAAGATTCTGTGAAAACTTACTTACACAAAAATCATAGAGCATCGATACGAGTTCGTGGACATGCGGAATGTGAAAATCAGAGTTCGTATGAAGAAGTTATGGCTAACAGAAATTTTTTTCATTTTTTGGATAAATAGAAAATTTTCATAAACTTTGAGAAAAACCCCTAGTTTCCGAAAAAGGAAACAGAATATCTCTCCCCCCTGCCTCCCCGAGCCGGAAATCACTTAAGTTAGTTTTCAGGCCATATCTCGCCCGTCAGGCCACCATTGGACTTTCTTGCTAGTTGCTATATGTAGTCGATTTTGTCCATAGTTTGAATTGCTAGTTGCTGGTTGCTATATTAGAAGTCAGGTGCTAATATGGACTTTCTTGCTAAGTTTAATTGACACCAACTCATTTTTCTGATATTCACACATTTTAAAAACTATTGTCCTATCATAGATGAGCTCATATTCTAGCAGTGCATTCATGATTATAAAACTAGTTTCGAAATTATATATGTATCCTAATTTTGATACTCGATCTATGCCTTTTATATTGACACTCTGTCTTGTTAGATGCTCCACCTACTGGAAAAAAATAATAATAAGAGTTTGTTTGCCAGTTGTAGTGATTAATGATCTAACAATTTTCAAATCGCACTTATATTATAGTTTCAAGACGACTTAAAAGATTTGCTACACACCCTTACAAAGTTTCACTATTTCAGGGACAACTTTGTGTAGCTGACAGTGAGATAATTAGGAAGAATAATTAAAGTAATGAACAATATTTAGGTGATGTAAGTTGTGGTATTTTTTTTTTCAAGTAATGTAGGTAGTCGCAACATGATGAAGCTCAATCCTATAATATAATCAAGTTTCCTACAGGTAGAGATTGATGCCCCGATATATGTGTGTGTGTGTGTGTGTGTGTGTGTGTGTGTGTATATATACAGATACTATCCAGAGTGGAGCTCAACTTTGAAATTAACGTATGAAATTTGAGTTTTAGGTCACTTTTCGGTCGCATATCCACATCTCGACCATTTAGTTTTTAGATACTAGTGTATAGATCATCTCTGCAAATTTTCAGCCAAATTGATGATCGTTAAGGCATTGATAATTGCTTTAAAGATAGTATGGTTTAGGTTCACAGATTCAGTCCGTCCATTGGTTTAAGGGAACTAAATATCTTAACGATCATCAATTTGGCTGAAAATTTGCATAGATAATCGGTACAATAGTACCTAAAACCTGAACGGTCAAGATGTGATATGCAACCGAAAAGTGACCGAAAACTCGAACTTCACACTTTAAATTCAAAGCGGAACTCTGCTTTGGATAAAATCTGTGTGTATATATATATATATATATATATATATACCCGATGTACAGCGGACGTCCGCACTTTTGCTAAAGTGCAGACGGTGATGCAGCAGGCTGTTCCAACCAGCGACGGCGGCGCGAAACTTGCCGGAAGGAGGCTGGAGGCTTCCCAGACGCGTCTGGGCAGTGATTAAGGTCTGAGCAGGTTGGGGTTGCAGGTTCCCAACCTGCAACTGCAATCGAACATGCAGCGCTGCAACCTCATGGCCGGTGACTCCACCCAACTGCAGACCGGTTCCGACATGCCCCGCCGCTCTGTCATGCCCAGAGTCGAGCTGCTGCATCGCCGTCCGCACTTTAGTGAAAGTGCGGATGTCCGCTCTCGATCCTCTCCGTATATATATCAGACCCATATATATATATATATATATATATATATATATATATATATATAGACCTTCTTTGCATACATCATGACAGATGAATTGCTTTAATCAATTTCAATTAAAATTTGTTTGAAGTTTTCCAGACACCTACTAGGTTTTGTGTTGATAAAAAATTCCTTGCATTGGTGAGTACGCTACAAGAATGGAATTTTTTTAGTAGTTAGAATATGAGATAATTGGCAAACATAATTAAGAAACGCTAGAGTATATATAACTTAATGTAGCATTCGGTGCTTTCATAAGTTTGTCGAGGGGTTGGGGAAAATATTAGTGATCAACTCTTTGAACTTGGTGAACTTGATGGGTTATGAGAATTCGTTGGCTTAGTGAAAAAATTTGAATAATTCTTATCGATTGTGATCTTAACTGGAACCTAGTTATAATCTAAAAGTGATGGTTTACTGCCAATCAAAAACTCTTGTTCTACGGTACAAGATCATGAAACCAATTTAACTAAACTCTAGGATGTCATAATATTCGTTATTTTAGAAACATTGGATGCAATTTGAAGTTGAGGTGCTAAAGTTTTCTTACGTTTCACCGCCTCTGATGCTTTCATTGCATGGCTTCCACAATGGTCTCTGTCACGCCTCTTCAAGCTTCTAAAATAGTCCCTTGTTGCAGCCATTCTCTATACTGAACTACTGATATCTATATAAACATTTTTCTGTAAGAGTATGATTATGGCTATGACGGCTATAGTCTCAAAATATTTTAGTTTTGCTTGTCTCATGAAATTATAATTCAGTATTTTCTAAAATTTCTACATATCTTCAGTGGCGGATCCAGGAATGAAAATCTGGGTGGGCTAGCAAAAAAAAAAAATTATTGGCGATAGAAATTGATTAATTAATTAACACCATGCCAACAAAAAACTCTTACAAGTCATAACAGACCACAAACTTCATGTATAAGAGCCCAAGCATGAATAAGAGAAAAAACAAAACAGAAGCATGAGTTAGAAGGAAAACATGCCCTTTTTTGATTACCATACAAACATAAAGACTCAATTTTGTTCCTTTGATGTAAAGCTACTACAAAATATTCAGTTTTTATTGATTACTATACAAACAAAAACACACATGTATAATCAAACACAAGATGTGAAAGTAAAGTTGCTCTATACCTCCACAAATGCTTGTCCTCACTAGTAGTTCAGTACATAGAATGGTTGTTAGGGGTTTTTTGTTTTTATTGTAACTTCTTTCTGTTAAAAAATAAAAACTAAATAAAAAAAAGAGTGGGACGAAACTGCACTAGGTCTACTTTCAACTTTTGTTCAGGTGTTGTATAAGGTATGGTCTACTTCTACTTTCCTCTTGCACCATCTTCTAGGCTTCTATTCGTTCTAGTATGAGATGCTTTCACGTGTCAACATCATTCTAAAGCCAATGACATCCTCAAATTAACTAAACATTTTCTTTTAATTTACAATTTCAATGAGCTTGTGATGTGACTTGACACTAGTTCATATTAAAGTGGTTGAATTTCACACAATTTATTTTAATATTGAAGATTTTAAGTTTTGTTAAATTGATATTAGTTTGACAAGGGTTTTTTTTTTTTAATATTAATTTGACAAGGTTTATATGGGCAAACACTATTTTGTTGTATTAATCATTTATAAAATTTAGCAAATTGCCATAAGATACATTATTAGAAGAAATAAGTGCCGTGCGCAGGGCTTGGGTCTAGAAGATCCACGCGGACAAAAAAGTTTCCAAGGAAAAAGTCTAAGTCCATGCGGGAGAATTTTTTGTTTTTCTTTCTAAATTTTGTGTGTGGAATGAAATATAGGAATATCCCTTCGGGTATAATAGATAAGGATGAACCATTTTCCTTTTGTATTCATTACTGAGTTCAGAGAGATAGAGAGAGAGAGAGAGAGAGTTTATAATAACCTGGATTTTCGTTTTAATTTCTTGTATTTTTGTGAAATTAATAAAAATAAAAACCAAAGTTCGCATAAATTATAGTTTCGGTGCCTTTTTCTTACGTTAATTGAGAAATAGAAATTATTTCAGACAATTATTAGCTTGGAATGCTTCGATTTAAGGGTTGACTTTTTAAACGTTACGGTTTTGTGAAAACTTCTTTCACAAAAATTGTAGAGCGCGTCGATTCGAGTTTGTGGACATGCGGAACGTGAAAATCGGAGTTTGTATGAAGAAGTTATGGCCTGCGGAAAAAGTTTCCATTTTATTTTTGGATAAAAATAAATTTCAGAAATTTTGAGAAAAATCCTAGTTTCCGAAAAGGAAACCGAGTTTCTCCCTCACTCTCTCTCTCCCTGAGGCAGAAACCGAGTTTCTTGCTAAGACTAATAGACACCAACTCATTTATCTGATTTTCACACATTCTGAAAACTACTGCTATGTGGCACAAGTCATGCTCAGAACCATTACCAAGATACTTATCATAGATGAGCTCACATTCTAGCAGTGGCTTCATGATTATCAAACTAGTTTCAAAATTATATATGTATCCTAATTTCGATACTCGATCTATGTCTTTTATCTAGACACCCTATCTTGTTAGATGCTCCACCTACTGGGAAAAAATAATAATAAGAGTTTGTTTGCCTGTTGTAGTGATTAATGATCTAACAATTTTCAAATGGCATTTATATTATAGTTTCAAGACGACTTGGATGATTTGTTACACACCCTTACAAAGTTTCAATATTTCAGAGACGACTTTGTGTAGCTGACAGTGAGATAATTAGGAAGAAGATTAAAGTAATGAACAATATTTAGGTGATGTAAGTTGTGGTCTCTTTTCTTTCAAGTAATGCAGGTAGTTGAAACATGATGAAGCTCAATCCTATAATGTAATGCTAATAGATCAAGGTATCTAGATACTATAATCAAATTTCCTACTAGGAGAAATTGGTGCCCCAATATATATAGACTTAGTCCCGTTCCCTTGGTCAGCTACTGACCAGGGATTATTTCCTCAACTATCGTTCAATTGAAATCGGACGATTGACAGGTATCTAGATTTTTAAAAGATGAGATCTGTCAACCGTCTGATTTGAATCAGATTGTAGTTGATCAAATAAACCCTGGTCAATAGCTGACCAAGGGAACATCTCTGTATATAGACCTTCTATGCATAACACTTCTTCTCTGCATATATCATGACAGATGAATTGGTTTAATTAATTTCAATGAAAATTTGTTTGAAGTTTTCCAGACACCTACTAGGTCTTGTGTTGATAAATAATTCCTTGTATTGATGAGTACGCTTCAAGAATTGACTTTTTTTAGTAGTTAGAATATGAGATAATTGGCAAACATAATTAAGAAATGCTGGAGTGCGGGAGAATTTTTTTATTTTTCTAATTTCTGTGTGTGGAATGAAATGACAGGAATATCCTTTCAGGTATAATAGATAAGGATGAACCATTTTCCTTTTGTATTCATTATTCAGTTGAGAGAGAGAGAGTGTATGTAATGACCTGAATTTTCGTTTTAATTTCTTGTATTTTTGTGAAATTAATACAAATTCAAGTTGGTATAAATTATCATTTTGGTGCCTTATTCTTATGTTAATCGAGAAATAGAAATTATTTCAGACAATTATTCACTCGGAATGCTTCGATTTAAGGGTTGACTTTTTAAACATTAAGATTCTGTGAAAACTTACTTGCACAAAATTCATACAGCACATCGATACGAGTTCGTGGACATGCGGAATGAGAAAATCAAAGTTCGTATGAAGAAGTTATGGCTAACGGAATTTTTTTTCATTTTTGGATAAATAGAAAATTTCAGAAACGACTTTGTGTAGCTGACAGTGAGATAATTAGGAAGAAGAATTAAAGTAATGAACAATATTTAGGTGATGTAAGTTGTGGTCTCTTTTCTTTCAAGTAATGTAGGTAGTCGCAACATGATGAAGTTCAATCCTATAATATAATCAAGTTTCCTACAGGGAGAAATTGATGCCCCGATACACACACACACAGATCCAATCCAGAGAGAAGCTCCGCTTTGAAATTAACGTGTGAAGTTCGAGTTTTGGGTCACTTTTCGGTCACATATCTACATCTCGACCGCTTAGTTTTTAGGTACTAGTGTATAGATTATCTCTGCAAATTTTCAGCCAAAATGATGATCGTTAAGGCCTTGATAATTGTCTTAAAGCTAGTACGGTTCAGGTTGACAGATTCAGTCCGTCCAATGGGTAAGCGAGTTAGATACCTTAACGATCATCAATTTGGTTGAAAATTTGCAGAGATGATCTATACACTAGTACCTAAAAACTGAACGGTCGAGATGTGGATATGCGACAGAAAAGTGACCCAAAACCCGAACTTCAGACGTTAATTTCTAAGGAGCTCCGCTCTGGATAGGATCTGTATATATGTGTGTGTGTGTGGACCTTCTCTGCATACATCATGACAGATGAATTGCTTTAATTAATGTCAATAAAAATTTATTTGAAGTTTTCCAGACAAGGGTTGATAAACAATTCCTTATATTGGTGAGTACGCTACAAGAATTGACTTTTTTTAGCCGTTAGAATATGAGATAATTGGCAAACATAATTAAAAAATGCTGGAGTATATATAAGTTAAAGTAGCATTGCTTTCATAAGTTTGTCGGGTTATTCGGGAAAATATTGGTGATCAAGTCTTTAAACTTGGTGAACTTGATGGGTTCTGAGAATTCGGAGGCTTAGTGAAAAAATTTGAATAATTCTTATCGATTGTGGTCTTAACTGGAACCTAGTTATAATCTAAAAGTGATGGTTTACTGCCAATCAAAATCTCTTGTTCCACGGTACAAGATCATGAAACCAATTTAACCAAACTCCAGGCAGATTTCAGCTATATAACCGTAACAGAAGAATAGAGAAAAATTGCTTACGACATACAAAACATGTCTTACATGACCAATCCGACTACAATGTCATGTTTCGACTCATATAGTAGAGTACAAAGATCCGACTTTTCAAATAAAATCCTCATGCAGTGCATCCTTTCTACTTTTAACCATTTGCAGGTATCAAAGATGTGCTCAACAAAATCTTTAGCATTGATATAGCTACAAAATATTCAACGAAGTCTCCGAGGGCATACATACACCACAGACAATTAGAGGCCAAGTTTAGAGAGAAGTTCACGCCATCTTGGAGTTTCTTCATCACAAATGCAAGTCAAAGGGGAACATAAAACCCGACTGCCTCCAATCTGCAGAAATTATTGCATGGAAATTAAACCCCAGCATCGAAGGAAACAACTGCCTTTATCATAAAATCAGGTAACTCCTATGTAAGGCATGCACAACTTGGACATGCAGCTAAAAGCTAGGCAGAGAAACTTCAAAATGTTAATGTTCAAAAGACAGACTTGTGTATCCCCAGGGAAGGGCATCAGCCATCAGTTCAAATTTCGAGCAATTATGCCGGGATTGTTAAACCACTGACTAATTTAAAACTACTGATCAGTTCAGAACAATTTACATTTTAAATGCTTAAAACTTTCATGCTTATATATTCATATTGAGGTATAATATTAGAAAATCTTACTTTGTGATTGAGAAGCAGAATACTATAACATCAAAGGAACACCAGTTTAATTAATCCTTTATTTTACTATGATCACGTTTGAACATTTAGGATTAAGGGTCTAGAAGATGATGTTATATGATTATATGGGCAAGCAAGGATGAAAACGAGATGTCAGCTATGGTTATGTATGAACAAGATTAGATTACCTATATTACCAAACAAGAAAAGAAAAGAAAAAACAAATTGAAAAGATAGAGCCGGCTAGCTTTGGAAACGTGATGAGAGTCAAACACTACAAAGAGACCATGCGAACTATGAAGCTTATGTTTTTCGTGTTCATACTCTATTTATGACGCACGTTGTCGTTCAGGGCCATCCCTTTTTCTAGTTTAGGATTGCAGCTCTTTAAGAGGCTGCCTATTATGTGGTCGATTTTGTCCAAAGTCAACTAAACAATAGAGGAGGATTGAATTGCTAGTTGCTGGTTGCTATATTAGAAGTCAGGTGCTAATATGGACTTTCTTCCTAAGATTAATAGACACCCACTCATTTTTCTGATTTTCACACATTCAGAAAACCACTGCTATGTGAAACAAGTCAAGCTCAGAACCTCACCAAGTTACCCATCATAGATGAGCTTACATTCTCGCAGTGGCTTCATGATTATCAAACTAGTTTCAAAATTATAATCTAAAAGTGATTGGTTTACTGCCAATCAAAACTTCAACTCTTGTTCTACGGTACAAGATCGTGCATCAAGAAACCAATTTAACCAAACCGTAGGCAGATTCAGCTACATAACCACAAACCAAGAATAGGGAAAAATTGCTTACGACATACAAAACATGTCTTACATGACCAGTCTGACTACATTGTCAAGTTTCGACTCATATAGTAGGGTACAAAGATCCGACTTTTCAAATAAAATCCTCATGCAGTGCATCCTTTCTACTTTTAACCATTTGCAGGTATCAAAGATGTGTCAACAAAATCTTTAGCATTGATATAGCTACAAAATATGCAACAAAGTCTCCGAGGACATACGTACACCACAGACAATTAGAGGCCAAGTTTTGCGAGAAGTTCACGCCATCTTGGAGTTTCTTCATCAATAATGTAAGTCAAAGGGGAATATAGAACCCCACTGCCTCCGATCTGCACAAATTATTGCATGGAAATTAAACCCCAGTATCGAAGGAAACAAATGCGTTTATCATAAAATCAGGTAAGTCCTATGTAAGGCATGCACAACTTGAACATGCAGCTAAAAGCTAGGCAGAGAAACTTCAAAATGTTAATGTTCAAAAGACAGACCTGTGTATCCCCAGGGAAGGGCATCAGCCATCAGTTCAAATTTCGAGCAATTATCCCAGGACTGTTAACCACTGACTAATTTAAAACTATTGACCAGTTCAGACAATTTACATTTTAAATGCTTAAAACTTTCATGCTTATATATGTAGCCGTCATGTCTGCAAATTATACTACAAAACACATTCAGACTCCTTTAGAACCCTTGGAAGAACAAATGGCAAATTCTAATCGGTCTTGCAAGTTCAGTTGTCTAGAAAACAAGCAAACTAGAGATGCTCTAACCAATTCAGAAAGAAAACAAAAAGTTCGTATTTCCTATGATATTTTACAAATAATGATGAAGAAACTACACCTCACATTGAACAGTCAATTTGCCAACTCATGATACTTATTTTTTATGCCTTACAGAGAGAAATAGAAGCCAGAGGAATTTAGCTGCTTGAATGTGCAGGTGAGGGAAAGCAGAGCAAGCACTCTCACAAAAATTGAGACGTGAAGCCAAATCAACTTCTATAACATTGAAAATTACTAAATGAAAGATCATGACTCACCGCTCTCAGTTGTTGTACAGACTTGTAGAGGGCCTTTTTTGGCACACATATGACAATGGCGTAGTAATCTGCTTTTATTTGCCCATCACGTTTGCAATACACTGTACTTATAGTGGGTCCCTGCCAGAGCAACCATGTACATTGTTGGGAAAGGATCAGGATGTGACCAAGAGAAGACAAGTTACTATTGTCATACTGCAACTGGAATCTATTCGTTTGAAAAGAACTACATCTTAAACTTTTCCTTTCAAGGAACTGGAACTTGAAATTAAGGTTCATCAGTGAAGTAAAGCTAAATAAAATTCCAACCACACCTGCAAACCAGCTAATGATGGCTGGCTAAGGACTCGCTCAGCCACTTCTTGTGCACTATTTCCCCTTATATTTGCAACCACCTGTGATAAATGAGTGAGAAAACAACAAACCCCTGAAGGTACAAACATATAGAGTTTTGAATGATGATAACGCACCGTATACTGACCCTCTGCCATTAGATGTGCCTCCAATCTTTCCAGAATCTCATGTGTCGTTTCAAGTGCACTTTTCATTTTGAGCAAGGATCTCTTGCTTGCAACAAGAACTGCCTATAGAAAATTGAATTCCCATGTAAGAAAGGATTGGAAAAGAAAGTAGGATGCAGAACCAGCTTCTTCTAGTAAGCAGAGCAAGTTCACCCGTTGGGTCACCAGGTCAGTTACTATGCACTGCTTTTTAGTGTTTATTTCCATCATCTGAGTCACGGGCACAGTTTCCAAATTGATCTGGTCACCGGGTCAGTTTGCAAGTCACGAAAGTGACACAGATCAGTTTGGAAACTGTGCCTGTGACCTAAAGAGTGGAAATAAACATAAAAAATAATGAATAGTAAGTGACTCGGTGATCAAACGGGTGAACTTACTCTAACAACTATCAGAAAACATGCAAGATAAGTCATGACCCAGAAAGCTTACTTGACTTCGCAACACAACTCCTCCGTCGATCTCTTTCAAATTGTTGTCTTTTAGTGTTATCCCACTACTCACGAGGCTCAAAATTGCATCAGCTAACCCCATCTGCATATGAGAGAGACATATGGTAATTAATTATCTTTGATTTTCACCGATCGTAGTGAACCCCCTACCATCAAATGCAATGGCCAACCACGTCAAACATTACACAAAAAGTTGAACACTGTTCCCATTATCAAAGTAGCTAACTACAGAGTCATTTTACTGGTGCCTCCCTAACTTTCTGAATGAGTGCAATTTCCAATAAGACAAAATTATGTTGATACACCAACTTATTTGAAGCAAAATAGTCAGAAATAGAACTAGACATTGAAAAATTGATAGACTATGTTTTTCTCTAAAGGAATATTAAGATAGTATTTTATTATAATAAGAACCACTAAAATGACTAGAACTTATATCCATGCTGGGCAAAATGCATCATGTTAACTGAGCAATACAACCACATAGAAGGGCAAAGAATGATGCTCCTGGTATCAAATCCCAACAAAACCGTATTCTTACCGCAGGAGCTGCCTCAAGTGCTCCATCAGCTGTGGAAAAACTCACATGGTCCAGTCCATTTTCTTTCACAAATTTGGGACCCAACTGCAATGAAAGAAAAGGAAGAAATTAAAATTGAAATAGAATCCTTATTGCCAGAAAGATACAGACAATTGTTCCAGAAGACAAAAGTGAAAAAAAAAAATACAATGAAATATTCTCCAACACATTGCTTACATAGGTGAAGCCAGTAGCAACTCGCAGAGGTTTCTCTCTAGTCCATTGAGGCATTTGTGCTACCTCATTCAGTGAGTTAATGTTCTCAAAAATCCCATATTTTGGTATCTGAAAAAAAAAAAAATCATGTTTGAAGTCTACCGAAGGTAAAATGAGTGAGATAGGGTTGGCTATTTGTTAAAAATAAATAAATAAATATTGGGTCCGGATCAAGGGACACATATTATACACAATTTGTTACACTCTTTCTGAGCTTTTAGATTTTAAAATATTAAACAGTTTAGATTAAGTATGAGAATGATATGACATTATATTTATTCCCTAACATAAATAAATAAATTATTCTTTTTTAATGAAAAAATAAAATACAAAAATAAAGAACACAACAATCAGAGCACCGATAAAAAAAATATTAAAAAAAAGTAAGAACAGAATAACAAGAACTAGAAAACCAAATCCCCTTTCCTAAGCTTCATCCATCCCCATCACCTTCCTCAAACTCCAAATATTGGAGTTGAGATTCATGATGATCTGTGAATTGCCTCTGCGCACTTTTTTTTTTTTTTTGTCTCTTTATATACGTCTATTACTTCACTAACACCAAACAAAGAAGAAAACAACAAGGGACAGAAATCCCAGATTTCCAACCCCGTACAAGCTGAGGGAGGATTATGGGCAGCATCAACAAAATTGCATATCTTGTGATTTTATTCTATCATATTCAATGAATATCAGGTACATTTGAATATTAGAGAACAAATATCTGAGGACTAATTCAATAAGAGAAACACAGTTACCATGATTTAATCTCAATTGAAGGAGATATTATAATCCTACTTACCATGTAAGAGTCTAGATATAGGTCAAAGAACAACAATGGGTTTTTTCTTTTCTTTTGGGGTTCTTGGTGCTCTGTTTCTTTAATCGTACAGTATCCTTCTATTCTTTTAATTCCATTCTTCTAATTCCAGTATTATTTATTTTTGTATTATACTCTTTATAAAAAATAGTTTAATCCACTTTTATTTATTTTTGTTAGGGAATAAATATAATGCAATGTCATTCTCATACTTAATCTAAACAGTTTAGTATTTAAAAAACTAAGGGCTCATAAGGAGTGTAAAAAATTGTGTACAATTATGTGTCCCTTAATCCGGACCCTTCAATGAATATCAGGTACATTTGAATATTAGAGAACAAATTTCTGAGGACTAATTCAATAAGAGAAACACAGTTACTATGATTTAATCTCAAGTGAAGGAGATATTATAAACCTACTTACCATACTCATAGGTCAAAGAACAACAATGGTTTTTTTCTTTTCTTTTGGGGTTCTTGGCGCTCTGTTTCTTTAATCGTACAGTATCCTTCTATTCTTTTAATTCCAGTATTATTTATTTTTGTATTATACTCTTTATAAAAAATACTTTAATCCACTTTTATTTATTTATGTTAGGGAATAAATATAATGCCATGTTATTCTCATACTTAATCTAAACCGTTTAATAATTTAAAAACTAAGGGCTCATAAGGAGTGTAAAAAATTATGTATAATTATGTGTCCCTTGATCCGAACCCAATAAATAAATAAATAAAATTAAAAATTAAAAATATAAAAAAATAAAAAAACTCACTGCAAGGGATAAGTTGCACTTTCCATACCCAAGAGCATCATGAACAATGATAAGATCTTCACTCCCCTGAAAGAGTATTTAGATGAGTAACCACATCATAAATATTAATGTACTTCATCACAGTAAGTTGGGATAACAAACACAGGTAACAACAAATGATTTTAAAAAAAAAACAGACAACTTGATTGCAAGTCATTATAAAACATAAACAAATCAAGAATCAAGCACAATTATACTCTTATTTCATCCATACTTTCCCTTCCACGCAATGATAGGTCCAAGGAACATACCAAGAAATGAGGGTTTAACTACATCAGAATTGAAAAACTGACTAAAATTACAAACATAGCTTTGCACACCAGTACAAAGCACATGGGATAGATAATGACTTTTGGTGTTAATTACATAGCTCTTTTCGGGTTTAAAGAAAAACTTCCATTGCATACATAGTTATACACCCTATAACCAATCAACCACCCATTCCATATATTCAGGACCGGAAGACAACAAAATACAAAAAGCAAGGTTTTGACACACTAGACAGCATATGGGATGGCTCAATTACATAGCTTTTTTTTTTTTTCCACCAAATTCTTCAGTTAAAGTTTCATCACAGATATATAACTCTACTCCCTAAAACAAAAACTAGTATAAATCGAAAGAAAAGTAGATAGTGCATGGTTAACACCCGTCCATATTCACTGATGGTGTCAAGACCGGCAATGCCAAGGTCCAAATCCCCAGACATCAACTTCCTCACAATGTCCTTAGGCCTTTGAAACCACACTTCCAAATTAGACAGCTGCACCGAAAAAAAAAAATTGAATTTGGGTGCAAGATGCAAAATGGAATAAAAATGGTGATGATAGAGTGAGAGAGTGAATGACCTCAGGAATTTTAGCAACATGCTGGCCAGGATTGACGTGCTTGACGGACAACTGGCAGTCCTTGAGGAGATCGAGAGTGTCGGCGGCCATGCGGCCTTTGCTGGGCAGTCCCAGCCGAATCTCCCTCCTCTCCTCTGCCACCGACGCCGCCGCAGAACAGGTGATCTTGATGGACGGCGAGGGAGAGGAGGAGAGGGGGAGGGAGTGAGTAAGAAAGAAGGGGCATTTTGTTGGGTGTGCCGCCAACATGTTTCACAGATTGAGAGAGAGTCGGCGGCTGTGAAGAGTGAGAGGAATGAACAAAAAGTGCGCAGGTGTTGTATAAGGTATGGTCTACTTCTACTTTCTGCTTGCATCACCTTCTAGGCTTGTATTCATTCTAGTATGGGATGCTTTTATCTAACCCTTCAACATTATTCTAAAGCCAATGACATCCTCCAATTAACTAAGCATTTTCTTTTAATTTACAATTTCAATGAGTTTGTGATGTGACGTGACACTAGTTCATATTAAAGTGGTTAAATTTCACACAATTTATTTTAATATTGAAAATTTTAAGTTTTTTTTTAAATTGATATTAATTTGACAAGGTTTTTTTTTGTTTTTGTTTTTAAATATTAATTTGGCAAGGTTTATATAGGCAAGCACTATTTTTTTTGCATTAATCATTTATAAAATTTAGCAAATTGCCGGGTGCGTAGGGCATGGGTCTAGAAGATCCACGCGGAAAAAAAAGTTTCCAAGCGATAAGTCTAAGTCCGTGGGGGAGATATTTTTTTTCTAAATTTTGCGTTTGGAATGAAATATAGGAATATTCCTTCGGATATAATAGATAAGGATGCACCATTTTCCTTTTGTATTCATTACTGAGTTGAGAGAGAGAGAGAGAGAGAGAGAGAGAGAGAGAGAGAGAGAGAGAGAGAGAGAGAGAGAGAGAGAGAGAGAGAGAGAGAGAGAGAGAGAGAGAGAGATTTTGTACTAACCTGGACTTTCGTTTTAATTTCTTGTACTTTTGTGAAATTAATAAAAATCCAAGTTGGTATAAATTATCATTTTGGTGCCTTGTTCTTATGTTAATTGAGAAATAGAAATTATTTCAGACAATTATTAGCTCGGAATGCTTCGATTCAAGGGTTGACTTTTTAAACGTTACGATTCTATGAAAACTTCTTTCATGAAAATCGTAGAGCGCATCGATACTAGTTCGTGGACATGTGGAAGGTGAAAATCGGAGTTCGTATGAAGAAATTATGGCCAACGGAAAAAGTTTCCATTTTATTTTTGGATAAATAAATTTTTTTTTGAAATTTTGAGAAAAATCCTAGTTTCCGAAAAATTAAACCGATATTCTCCCTCACTCTCTCTCTCCCTGAGCCGTAAATCGCCTCAGCTAGTTTTCAAGGCATATACTTCGGCCATCCGGCCACTATTGGACTTTCTTGCTAGTTGCTATTTGTGGTCGATTTGTCCATAGTTTGAATTGCTAGTTGCTGGTTGCTATATTAGAAGTCAGGTGCTAATATAGACTTTCTTGCTAAGACTAGTAGACACCAACTCGTTTATCTGATTTTCACACATTATGAAAGCTACTGCTATGTGGCACAAGTCATGCCCAGAACCATTACCAAGATACCTATCATAGATGAGCTCACATTCTAGTAGTGGCTTCATGATTATCAAACTAGTTTCAAAATTATATATGTATCCTAATTTCGATACTCGATCTATGCCTTTTATATAGACACCCTGTCTTGTTACATGCTCCACCTACTGGGAAAAAATAATAATAAGAGTTTGTTTGCCAGTTGTAGTGATTAATGATCTAACAATTTTCAAATGGCATTTATATTATAGTTTCAAGACGACTTGGATGATCTGCTACACACCCTTACAAAGTTTCAATATTTCAGTGAGATAATTAGGAAGAAGATTAAAGTAATGAACAATATTTAGGTGATGTAGGTTGTGGTCCCTTTTCTTTCAAGTAATGTAGATAGTCGCAACATGATGAAGCTCAATCCTATAATGTAATGCTAATAGATCAAGGTATCTGGATACTATAATCAAGTGTCCTACCGGGAGAAATCGGTGCCCAATATATATAGACCTTCTCTGCATAACACTTCTTCTTTGCATACATCATGACAGATGAATTGCTTTAATTAATTTCAATGAAAATTTGTTTGAAGTTTTCCAAACACCTACTAGGTCTTGTGTTAATAAACAATTCCTTGTGTTGGTGAGTATGTTTCAAGAATCGACTTTTTTTAGTAGTTAGAATAGGAGATAATTGGCAAACATAATTAAGAAATGCTGGAGTGCGGGAGAATTTTTTTATTTTTCTAATTTTTGTGTGTGGAAATGAAATGACAGGAATATCCTTTCAGGTATAATAGATAAGGATGAACCATTTTCGTTGTATTCTTTACTGAGTTGAGAGAGAGAGAGAGTGTGTGTGTGTGTAATGACCTGAATTTTCGTTTTAATGTCTTGTATTTTTGTGAAATTAATACAAATTCAAGTTGGTATAAATTATCGTTTTGGTGCCTTATTCTTATGTTAATTGAGAAACATAAATTATTTCGGACAATTATTCACTCGGAATGATGACGAAGTCTTTACCAAAGGACAAGTTTGAATTTTGCAGAAGCGCGTCAGGATTGGCGCATCCCTCAATCTAAGTCAGGAGGGGGAGATTGATGGGCATTCCCTCCTTAATGGAGGAGGAAATCCATGTGATGATTTACCACATGAGGAAAGCATGGGTTGGAAAATTCAAAGAAGGTAGATAACAAGCCATCTTGGAAGGTAGGTAGCAAGCCATCTTTGAAGTTAGGCATGCCAAACTAGGAAGAAAACTTGACTTTGCTTCCAATTGCATGTCATATCCATGAACCCAATTTCCTATAGATAGGCATGAAAGGTTGTAGGAAAAACAACCAAGGCAAGAGTCATTCCAAACTAATAGAGTTTGAGATAGTAGTGAGATCCTCACTTGAGAGATGAGTGAGAAGAAAATTCCTCTTGAGAGATAGAGTGTGTGTTACCACTTTAGTGAAGTTTAGTCACCGAAGTGAGATTGCCTTATAATCCCATTACTTATATAGTGGAAGAGAGTATTACTATTGCCCCAAGGATGTAGGCACATTTGCCGAACCTCGTTAAATATTGTGTCTTCTTTTATTTATTTGTTGTTATTCCGCAAATCACACGAGAGGTGGGAAAAGTTAGATCCTGGGATAACCAATTATCCATTGGCCTTGTATTAAGGCAGCCCTTATTTCCCAACAAAATGAGTGAGAAGACAACAAACCCCTGAAGGTACAAACATATAGAGTTTTGAATGATGATATACGCACCGTAGACTGACCCCCTGCCTTTAGATGTGCCTCGAATCTTTCCAGAATCTCGTGTGTCGTTTCTAGTGTACTTTTCATTTGGAGCAAGGATCTCTTACTTGCAACAAGAACTGCCTTTAGAAAATTGAATTCCCATGTAAGAAAAGATTGGGAAAGAAAGTAGGATGCAAAACCAGCTCCTTCTAGTAAGCAAGTTCACCCGTTGGGTCATCAGGTCAGTTACTATGCAATGCTTTTTAGTGTTTATTTCCACCCTCTGAGTCACGGGCATAGTTTCCAAACTGACCTGGTCACCGGGTCAGTTTGCAGGTCATGAAAGTGACTCAGAACCCCAGGTTAGTTTGGAAACTGTGTCTGTGACCTAGAAGGTGGAAATAAACATAAAAAGCAGTGAATAGTAAGTGACTCGGTGACCCAAGGGGTGAACTTGCTTTAAGAACTATCAGAAAACATGCAAGATAAGTCGTAACCAAGAAAGCTTACTTGACTTCGCAACACAACTCCTCCCTCGATCTCTTTCAAATTGTTTTCTTTCAGTGTTATCCCACAACTCACAAGGTCCAAAATTGCATCAGCTATTCTCATCTGCATATGAGAGAGACACATGGTATTTAATCATCTGTGACTTTCACCGATTAAAATAAACACCCTACCATCAAATGCGATGGCCAACAACACCACATCAAACATTATACAAAAAGTTGAACACCGTTCCCATTATCAACTAGCTAACTACAGAGTTATTTTAGTGGAGCCCACTGGCGGACGCACGTGAGGACGAGTGGGGGCAGGTGCCCCCAGTGAACTTTTCTGGTTTGCTAAGCAGCTTCATATATATGCTATGTTCATCGGTGTTTGCCCCCAGAGGAAAGGAATATGCTGCCCCATGAATATTGTGTAATCTGCTGCCTCACAAAAACTAAGGGGGGTGTATTGTATTTGGATTTGTGTGGATTTTTTTTAAATGACAGACTTTTAGAAAAGTCCATAGACTTTTTAAAAAGTTGATAGACTGGTATTGATTTCTAAAAACCATTGATTTTAGCCATAGACTTTTTATTGATTTATGAAATCTATATACTTTTATTATGAATGACTTCTATAGATTTCCCAACACATAAAAAAAAAAAAAACCAATCCAACCTAGAGGTGGCAAACGGGCCAGCCCGGCCCGGCCCATTTTAAGTGGGCCTAGTCGTGCTTCGTGCCGTGCCTGGGCCGGCCTATTTATTATCGTGCCGGGCTCGTGCTGGCCCATTTACTTAAACATTAAGCCTGGTCCGGCCTATGGCTCGAGCCTATTTCGTGCAGGGCCGTGCTCGTGCCGGATCGATAAACGGGCTGTGCTCGTGCCGGGTCGATAAAAGCATGATTTTAAAATCTTAATTTGAACAAATAAAAATTAATTTTGTTTAACTATTTAGAAAATTAAAATAATTAAGTTCTACAACGTTTTTCTTAATCTTAGCTTTTTAAGATTAGTTTTCTAATAATTTTTTATATTCCATTATAAGAAAGAAAGAAAGAAGAAAATAACTCAAAATATATTGTTTTTAGCATATTATTGTGAGATTAATCTTTATTAATATAATGAAGATTTAGTATCATATTATTCTTTTCTTCATTATATAGTTGTATTATGATGAGATTGGTCTTTATTAATAAACATACATTTAATATTTAGAAAAATGACTTATGTTAAGACAAAGATATAATGTTTTATTTCACTATTTTGACATCATAAAAGAAATAGTATTGGTGGAATTGTCATGAGATTTTAAATAAAGAGGTCTAATATTCAAATCTCATCATTGTAGTTTTTTAATATTTTTAAAAACAAAATGAAATTTTGTGTTTGTAACGGGCCGGCCCATAATATGTCGTGCTCGGGCCGGGCCGGGCCAATGAGCCAATATTCCTAGGCCCAACCCGGCCCGTTATTCTAACGTGCTCGGGTCGTGTCGTGCCACTAACGGGCTTGGGCCGTGCCGGGCCGCTTTCAAGCATCCGGGGCCTGTGCCGTGCTCGTGCGTAGCAGCCCGTTTGCTACCTCTAATCCAACCCAAACGGAAAACAAGATAATAGCTTGTTGTCTCTTCAATGGTCAAGTATCTTTTGGTAGACATTGACTCAAATGAATGATTATTACTCTGTCTAGTCAGTATGTTCTCATTCCTAATCTCCCAACCAACATAATGATACAATACAAATCACTTGATATTTATGGTTAATTATTCTCATCAATCTTGTTTTCGCCGATTAACATATATCATAACAAAATATTAGTCACTGTCTTTATATATATATATATATATATATATATATATAGTCAACCAATTGAAGTTCAATTTTTCAAGCTTCATTTGAAACAGAAATATAAACTCAAATAAATGAGAATAACTAAGAAGACACAATCCAATATCTCATAGCAACACTACTCTAGGTTTTTGGGGTAGACCACAATATTTGGGTATTAGTGAACATGTTGGGTGTCCAAAAACATTGATACCATAAACGATTAAAGAAAAAACAAAAAAAAAAAAACTTGAAAGAGAGATGATGGAAGATCAATCTCTTCCCGCGCAGAAAAGAAGTCTATCATAGACTTTTCCAAATCTTTGGTCTGGTGGTTGGAAAACTATTGGAGTTTGGTGTGTATAATTAACACTACAAAGTCCATAATTATCCATGAGTTTCTAAGTCCTTAAGTATGAATGATATTTTGAATATCTCTGTACTTTCATTCATTTTTAAAAGTCCTAATTGAATACCCCTAGATTTTGGTGGAATTTATAAAGTCTTTTAAAATCCTGATTGAATATCCCGAACTTTCATGGACTATTAAAAGTCTATATTAAATACACCTGAACTTTTAAATTCTATAGATTTATTAAAAAGTTCCACTAATTCCATATATAATGCACCCCCTTAAACAAGGAAACCTACACGTTTAAATATATGCAAGCATTTGGCTTGTCTGCAAGTCTTTCTCTTCTTAATTTTATATTTCTGATTTATGAGTGTTTCACCTACTACTTACTAGGACACTGGGCGCATGATTTCATAATCAATCAATTTTGACTTTTTTTCCTTTAAGAAGTACATGATGATTACTGACATTAAATTGTAACAAGGTTTTAAACATCTTCTACACTACCAATATCGAAATATTCAAAAATTATGTTTCATTCATTTTAAATGGACCTGATTAAAAAATCAAAACTCTCATTTGCATATTCCTCTTCCTGACAGTTTTTAAGGGACTGTGAGAGACGAGTGAATCTGACGGCTGAAAATAAATGCACAATTTTGAATTGTTATAATTTCTGCTTTTATATTTAATACATGTGGTTAACATGCATTTGTCCCTCACAGTCCATTAAAATTATTCCTTAGGTGAGCAATCCTTCTAGAATCAGAGCACGATAAAAAAAATATTAAAAAAAGGTAAGAACAGAATATATAACAAGAACTAGAAAATCAGATCCCCTTTCCTAAGCTTCATCCCCATCACCTTCCTCAAACTCCAAATATTGGAGTTGAGATTCATGATGATCTGTGAATTGCCTCTGCACATTTTTTTTCTCTCTCTCTTTATATACGTCTATTACTTCACTAACACCAAACAAAGAAGAAAACAACAAGGGACAGAGATCCCAGATTTCCAACCCCGTACAAGCTGAGGGAGGATTATGGGAAGCATCAACAAAATTGCATATCTTGGGATTTTATTCTATCATATTCAATGAATATCAGGTACATTTGAATATTAGAGAGCAAATATCTGAGGACTAATTCAATAAGAGAAACACAGTTACCATGATTTAATCTCAATTGAAGGAGATATTATAATCCTACTTACCATGTAAGAGTCCAGATATAGGTCAAAGAACAACAATGGTTTTTTTCTTTTCTTTTGGGGCTCTTGGTGCTCTGTTTCATTCATCGTACAGTATCCTTCTATTCTTTTAATTCCATTCTTCTAATTCCAGTATTATTTATTTTTGTATTATACTTTTTATAAAAAATAGTTTAATCCACTTTTATTTATTTATGTTAGGGAATAAATATAATGCCATATCATTCTCATACTTAATCTAAACCGTTTAATATTTTAAAATCCAAGGGCTCATAAGGAGTGTAAAAAATTATGTACAATTATGTGTCACTTGATCCGGACTCAATAATGATCCGGACACAATTTTTTACACTCCTTATAAATAAATAAATAAATATAAAAATAAAAAACTCACTGCAAGGGATAAGTGGCACTCACCATACCCACGAGCATCATGAACAATGATAAGATCTTTACTCCCCTGAAAGAGTATTTAGATGAGTTGCTTTGACAAGAATTCCATCTGATAAGCATTATATATTGATGCAGTTTTTTTTACAGATATTTTAGATAATAAACAAAAGAAATAGCTAAAAGATTGAAATAAATGGATAACATAACTACACGTCGTCTTTGTGATAAAACATGCAGAATGAAAGATCTCCAACACGCAAAGGCGAGTTCCAGTAACCACATAATAAATATTAATGCACTTCTTCACAGTAATTTGGGATAACAATCACAGACAGCATAAAACATGATTGCAAGTCATTATAAAACATAAACAAATCAAGAATTAAGCACAATTATACACTTATTTCATCCATACTTTCCCTTCCACGCAATGACAGGTCCAAGGTACGTACCAAGAAATGAGGGTTTAACTACATCTGAATTGAAAGACTGACTAAAATTACAAACACAGCTTTGCACACCAGTACAAAGCACATGGGATAGATAATCACTTTTGGTGTCAATTACATAGCTCTCTTCGGGTTTAAAGAAAAACTTCCATTGCATACATAGTTATACACCCTATCACCAATCAACCACCAATTCCATATATTCAGGACCGGAAGACAACAAAAATACAAAAAGCAAGTTTTCGACACACTAGACAGCATAGGCCATAGGGGATGACTCAATTACATAGCTTTTTTTTTCCCGCCAAATTCTTCAGTTAAAGTTTCATCACAGATATATAACTCTACTCCCTAAAACAAAAACTAGTAAAAATCGAAAGAAAAGTAGATAGTACATGGTTAACACCTGTCCATATTCACTGACGGTGTTAAGACCGGCAATGCCAAGGTCCAAATCTCCAGACAACAACTTCCTCACAATGTCCTTAGGCCTTTGAAACCACACTTCCAAATTAGACAGCTACACCAAAAAAAAAAAAAAAAATTGAATCTGGGTGCAACATGGAAAAGAGGAATCAAAAATGGTGATGATAGAGTGAGAGAGTGAATGACCTCAGGAATTTTAGCAACGTACTAGCGAGGATTGACGTGCTTGATGAAGAACTGGCAGTCCTTGAAGAGATCGAGAGTGTCGGCGGCCATGCGGCCTTTGCGGGGCAGTCCCAGCCGAATCTCGCTCCTCTCCTCCCCCGCCGAAGCCGCAGCAGAACAGGTGATCTTGAAGGACGGTGAGGGAGAGGAGGAGAGGGGGAGGGAGGGAGTGAGTAAGAAAGAAGGGGTATTTGGGTGGGTTTGCCGCCAACATGTTTAAGAGATTGAGAGAGAACCAGCGACTGTGAAGAGTGAAAGGAGTGAATAAATACAAAAATCAAAGAACCGACACTCTGTTGTTCATGGGGTGAATTTTTAGGAAGGGCTGCACTGCCTCATGGTGAATCAAAATCTAAAATGCCATATTCTTTTATCTAAAATCTGTTATACTTTGTTAAATGTAGGAAAACAGTAATTTATTCAGACTTTTATATTTGCTATTTAGATCTCCTTTAATATTTTTGTACATCAAATTTTCAATTTTGTCCACACTCTTTTTTCACTTCCCACCTCCTCTCTCTCTCTCTCTCTCTCTCTCTCTCTCTCTCTGTTTATTTCAGTCTTGAGAAGTTCATTTTTATAGTCTGATCTACAAAAAAGCTACATTCAATCAGTTGCAGGATGTCATAATATTGTAAGTATAGATTTAGTTGTGATCAAATATAAGAATACATTCTCATTACAAACAATACTTAGGCATGCTTTTATGAAAACATATCTATAAGACAAGTGATCTAACCTTGAAGCGACATTGTGAATCTTCTCCTATGGTCAATCGTTGATAGTAAACTCACTGATGGAGCTGGGGCTGAGTTGATTAATAGCTTGTGTGTGTGTATGTCTATATATATATATATATATATATATAGATGTTCCCTGCATAACAATTCTTCTTGCATACATCATGACAGATGAATTGCTTGTGTGTGTGTATGTCTATATATATATATATATATATAGATGTTCTCTGCATAACAATTCTTCTTGCATACATCATGACAGATGAATTGCTTTAATTAATTTCAATAAAAATTTGTTTGAAGTTTTCCAGACACGGTGTGTATGTCTATATATATATATATATATATAGATGTTCTCTGCATAACAATTCTTCTTGCATACATCATGACAGATGAATTGCTTTAATTAATTTCAATAAAAATTTGTTTGAAGTTTTCCAGACACCTACTAGACTAGGTCTTGTGCTGATAAACAATTTCTTGTATTGGTGAGTACGCTACAAGAATTGACTTTTTTTAGCAGTTAGAATATGAGATAATTGGCAAACATAATTAAGAAATGCTGGAGTATATATAAGGTAAAGTAGCATTTGGTGCTTTCATAAGTTTGTCGAGGTTGTTGGGGAACATTTTGGTGATCCAAGTCTTTGAATTTGGTGAACTTGATGGGTTCTGAGAATTCGGAGGCTTAGTGAAAAAATTTGAATAATTCTTATCGATTGTGGTCTTAACTGGAACTTAGTTATAATCGAAAAGTGATGGTTTACTGCCAATCAAAAACCCTTGTTCTACTGTACAAGATCATGAAACCAATTTAACCAAACTCCAGGCAGATTTCAGCTATATAACCGTAACAGAAGAATAGAGAAAAATTGCTTACGACATACAGAACATGTCTTACATGACCAGTCTGACTACAATGTCATGTTTCGACTCATAGAGTAGAGTAAAAAGATCTGACTTTTCAAATAAAATCCTGACGCAGTGCATCCTTTCTACTTTTAACCATTTGCAGGTATCAAAGATGTGCTCAACAAAATCTTTAGCATTGATATAGCTACAAAATATTCAACAAAGTCTCCAAGGGCATAAATACACCACAGACAATTTGAGGCCAAGTTTAGAGAGAAGTTCACGCCATCTTGGAGTTTCTTCATCAAAAATGCAAGTCAAAGGGGAACATAGAACCCAACTGCCTCCAATCTGCACAAACAACTTGAACATGCAGCTAAAAGCTAGGCAGAGAAACTTCAAAATGTTAATGTTCAAAAGACAGACTTGTCTATCCCCAGGGAAGGGCATCAGCCATCAGTTAAAATTTCGAGCAATTATCCCAGGAATGTTAACCACTGACTAATTTAAAACTATTGACCAGTTCAGACCAATTTACATTTTAAATGCTTATATATGTAGCCGTCATGTCTGCTAATTAAACTACAAAACACAGACTCCTTTAAAACCCTTGGAAGAACAAACGGCAAATTCTAATTGGTCTTCCACGTTCAGTTGTGTAGAAAACAAGCAAACTAGAGAAGCTCTGACCAATTCAGAAAGGAAAATAAAAAATAAAAAAAGATCATATTTCCTATGATATTTTACAAATAATGATGAAGAAACTACACCTCACATTGAACAGTAAATTTGCCAACCCATGATATTTATTTTTTATGCCTTACACAGAGATATAGAAGCCAGAAGAATTTAGCTGCTTGAATGTGAAGGTGAGGGAAAGCAGAGCAAGCACTCTCACAAAAATTGAGATGTGAAGCCAAATCAGCTTCTATAACATTGAAAACTACTAAATGAAAGATCATGGCTCACCGCTCTCAGTTGTTGTACAGACTTGTAGAGGGTTTTATTTGGCACACATATGGCGGTGGCGTAGTAATTTGCTTTTATTTGCCCATCACGTTTGCAATACACTGTACTTATAGTGAGTCCCTGCCAGAGCAACCATGTACATCAGTATGTGACCAAGAGAAGATAACTTACTATTGTCATACTGCAACTGGAGTCTATTCGTTTGAAAATAACTACATCCTAAACTTTTGCTTTCAAGGAACTGCAACTTGAAATTAAGGTTCATCAGTAAAGTAAAGCTAAATAAATTTCCAACCGCAGCTGCAAACCAGCTAATGATGGCTGGCTAAGGACTCACTCAGTCACTTCTTGTGCACCATTTCCCCTCATATTTGCAACCACCTGTGATAAATGAGTGAGAAAACAACAAACCCCTGAAGGTACAAACATATAGAGTTTTGAATGATGATGAAATACTCACCGTGTACTGACCCTCTGCCTTTAGATGTGCCTCCAATCTTTCCAGAATCTCATGTGTCGTTTCAGATGCACTTTCCATTTTGAGCAAGGATCTCTGCTTGCAACAAGAACTGCCTATAGATAATTTAATTCCCATATAAGAAAAGACTGGAAAAGAAAGCAGGATGCAGAACCAGCTCTTATAGTAAGCATCTTAAGAACTACCAGAAAACATGCAAGATGAGCCATACCCCAGAAAGCTTACTTGACTTCGCAACACAACTCCTCCCTCGATCTCTTTCAAATTGTTTTTTTCTTTTTTTTTTTCAGTCTTATCCCACTACTCCCAAGGTCCAAAATTGCATCAGCTATCCCCATCTGCATATGAGAGAGACATATGGTATTTAATTATCTTTGACTTTCACCGATCGTAGTAAACCCCCTACCATCAAATGCGATGGCGAACCACATCAAACATGATACAAAAAGTTGAACACTGTTCCCATTATCAAGTAGCTAACTACAGAGTCATTTTAGTGGTGCCTCCCTAACTTTCTGAACTAGTGCAATTTCCAATAAGACAAGATTATGTTGATACACTAATTTAATTGAAGCAAAATGGTCTGAAAAATAAAACTAGACATTGAAAAATTGATAGCCTATGTTTTTCTCTAAAGGAATATTAAAATAGTATTTTATTATAATTAAGCACCACTAAAATGACTAGAACTAATATCCATGCCGGGCAATATGCATCATGTTAACTGAGCAAGACAACCACATAGATGGGAAAGAATGATGCTCCTGGTATCAAATCCCAACAAAACAATATTCTTACCAAGAAATGAGGGTTTAACTACATCAGAATTGAAAGACTGACCAAAATCACAAACACAGCTTTGCACAAAGTACAGAGCACATGGGGTAGCTCATGATTTTTGGTCTCAATTACATAGCTCTCTCCGGGTTTAAAGAAAGACTTCATTGGATATAATAGATATACTAGAACCAATCGACCACCTAGTCCATATATTCAGGACCGAAAGACAACAAAAATCACATGAAACAAAGTTTTCGACACACTACATAGCTTTCTTTTGTTTTTCCCCTCCAAATTCTTTGATTATAATTTCATCACTGATATATAACTATACTCCCTAAAACTAAAACTAGCATAAATCGAAGAGAAGAAGATAGTGCATGGTTACTACCTGTCCATATTCACTGACGGTGTCAAGACCAGCAATACCAAGGTCCAAATCCCCAGGCAGCAACTTCCTCACAATGTCCTTAGGCCTTTGAAACCACACTTCCAAATTAGACAGCTGCACCAATCCCAAAAAAAAATAATTTGAATTTACATGCAAAAGAGAAGAAAAAAGAAAGAAGAATAAAAAATGGTGAAGATAGAGTGAGGGAAGGAATCACCTCAGGGATTTTAGCAACGTACTGGCGAGGATTGATGTGCTTGACGGACAATTGGCAGTCCTTGAGGAGATCGAGAGTGTCGGCGGCCATGCGGCCTTTGTTGGGGAGTCCCAGGCGAATCACGCTCCTCTCCTCCGCCGCCGCAGAGCAGGTGATTTTGAAGGACGGCGAGGGAGAGGAGGAGAGAGGAAGGGAGTGAGTGAGAAAGAAGGGGCATTTGGGTGGGTTTGCCGCCAACATGTTTCAGAGATTGAGAGAGGCCGGCAGCGCTGAGGAGTGAAAGGAGGAGTGAATAGATACAAATTCAAAGAGGGAAGTGAACCAACACGGTGCTGTTCAAAGAGTGAATCTTTGGGCAGGGCTGTACTGCCACTTTGGTGAATCAAAATCTAAAATGGCATGTTCTTTTTGAACCGACACAGTGCTGTTATACTTTGTTTTTGTTTGTTTTTTGTTTTTTGTTTTTTTGTTTTTAAATGAGTCTTGGAACAGACCTAACTGAGAGGCTCAGCCCTACGCCCGGACATCTAAAATCTGTTATACTTTGTTAAATGTACGAAAACAGTCATATTTGCTATTTGAATCTCCTTCTGAAGTCCAAAATCTTCATTCCTTCCTCCTTTAATTTCGACTAGAGCTCTAGATCTTTGTCATTGATGGATAGCTCTCTTTCTTCCTCCTTTGATTTCGAATTGAGCTCCCGATCTTTGTCGTCTATAGCTTCGACGCCATCAATGTCACAGCGCACGCGCCTGTGGCTCTCGGGGCGGCTGGAGTGGCGGCGGTGGTGGCGAAGTCCTGCACGCGCATCTTCTTCACGAGCTCGGTAGCCACCGACGAGGTGTACCCTCTAGAATCGAAGACGAGGATTTCCAAGGAATGCAGGACTGGTGATGTGGTGAGCATTGAGCTTAGCCAGAGTCGTATGATCAATCACACGTGATGAAGAATTGAAGGAATTGATTTTAGTTGGCAAACATGTTAAAACTAGTTCTATAACATCACCTGGCAAATTGCTAATTCTATCTAACTCCATTCTCAGTTGGGAACTGGGCTTGTGTCTTTTTCTTTGCTCCATATCAATCACTTCCCTTTATTCAGAAATAGGATGATATATATTATTAGGCAAGGGCCACAAATGCATCAAAATACAATTTTATGTCATAGTTAAACTACCTTGAAAAGGATAAATGGGGGTTATCGGATCTTTCGGCCGAAGGTTGGCAGGAAAAAAGTGTGTCTGGCCGGTGGCTAGCCGAAGCTGTTTCCAGCAGGCGGTTCAGTCTTTCAGATGGCCGCATCGATGCTTTTACGTTCGGTTCTGGAGGTTCTACTTTCGGTTCCTAGTCTTCATACGGGGGCTGGTTAGGTACTTTTTCAGCCAGTTCTGGTGATTTGGCTTCTACCGTTGTGTGGCGGAGGCAGCTAGGGTTTGAAGGTTATGCTTTTGGGGTTTTAGATTTAAGGCTTTGTGCTGATAACATGTTTTAGGAAATTAAAATTTGGGACAGAATATACTGTACTTTCATTGATAATAGGGGCCTCTTTATATAGAAGATTACAACCATAGGATATGAATCTTACATGGAACTTGAATCGTACAATGATTAGGATATTTCAGAGAATATCTGTAAGACCAACCCTATTACAACTTAGACAAGTCATTAGAGTTTTGGGTCAGTCATATAAATCATATGTGAAGACCCGAAATTTCATTTAAATAAATATATGTAATTCAATATTTATTCAATAATGTGAATTATGAATTTTGAGCTTGCTTTGTATGTCGTTGTGTGAGGAGAGGGGTTTCGAAAGAATTTTATTCTCGAAACGAACGTTATTTAGGGGGTCGTGAAAATTGACTTTTTATACGTTCGAAATTTGGGAAAACGTCCTTCACAAAAACTGTAGAGCTCATCGAAACGATCTCATGCATATATGGAACGCAATATTCGGATTTTGTATGAATAAGTTATGAATATTTTAAAATTAAAATTTTCTATAAATAGCAAAAAATCAGAATTGATTCATTAAGGATGAAAAAATTTTATTTTTGCGTTTTGCCCCCCAGCTCTCTCCGTTCTCTCTCTACTTCGGCTCCTCAAACCCGTCGGGTCTTGTCCGACCCGACCTAGTCGAAAGGCCTTCCTCCGGCCACCTCCGTCTGACCGCCGCGTGTGGCGGTGCGTCGGACTATATTTTGAGTTTATATTATCTGGATGATGATCTATGCATCCATACGAGCGTTTTGATATATCATTTTCGAAAAAGTTAATAAATAGTGGATTTACGTTTTGACGTTGCTATTTACGGTTTTTACATTTTATCTTCGGTTTACGATCTATGGGGATCAGACCATCGGTTGCTTCAAATTTTAATATGTTGATCGTATGACTGTCCCAATGACTTTGTGAGGTCACGGGCGAAAATCCGACCATTGGATCATCGTTTAAATTCGATTCGATTGTTAGATCATCTTTTAAATTCGATCCGACCGTTGGATCATCGTTTAAATTCTATCCGACCGTTGGATCATCTTTTAAATTTGATCCGACCGTTGGATCATCTTTATTTTAGAATTGGATCGTCTTTATTTTAGAATCCGACCGTTGGATCATCATTTAAGTTTATTTCGTGTTTCGTTTGCTAAGTAAAGACCATACTTGATTAGGTACTTGACGGTTTGAGTTGACGAGCGATTGGATTATTGTGGTTTTGGTTTACAGAAGATGCAGTTGGATAAGAGGTGAGTAAATCGCACATGGTTCATATAAGAACCGAATTTAGTAAATTATATTGATTTGATAATAATAGGCATTACTGTGTGAATGTCTATGTATATATATTATTTATGTGATGATATATATATCTGTTGATGGATTGTGTTGAGAAAACAATATGCATGATTGTGTTGCTATTATTGTTGAAATGTTTACTTTTCGTGATTTATATGTTGAGAAATGAGTTGAGTTTTATTATTTGAGAAACAATAAATTGTTTTGATATGTGGAGATCAATAGGTCACGAGTGTGACTATGGCATACTATCAGTAAACCATGCTCTTGTACTGGGCTGGTGGTTAGTAATAGCATTATAATCGTGAACCACGCTCTCGCGCCGTGCTGGTGGTTGCGATCAGTTAGAGCTTTAGTCTATCTGCCAAATGTGAGTAGTCTTATAAGGGTAACGTTGAGGTTACTTGTGACTCATAAGTATGAGTTTTTAGAAGAAAGTCTTGAGAGTATTCATTCTTTTATATTTTAGGAAATTTGGAGTTACCTTGTGTGTTTTTATATATAAACTTAAATTGTGCAATCTTTAAATTTACTCATACGGGCTTTCAAAAGCTTACCGGGTTTTGTGTTGTTACAATCCCAGTACACTATTTAAACGGTGTAGCGGATAATCCTGCAGGTCAGGAGAATCAGGATGGTGATCGAGCTGTTTAGTGTAGCAGTATTTGATTTATCGCATTTGCTTTTGTGAGGTTTGTTATGCTCATTGAGCTTTACAATTTAAGTTTGTGAGAGTGTGATGTAATAAGTAATTTGAAGATTTGAGTTTCGTATTATTGAGTGGGTGAGGTGTAGTTGTTTATGAAAAAAGGACGTTTATTTGATTAAGTTGTTTAATTCAAGTTTCGGATTTGAATTTATTTATTCAAAATTAGGGGCGTGACAGTTTGGTACCAAAGCGTAAGGTACATATTTGATGATAATCAGTACTCCTCGAGTAATGGCCCGTCTGCATGTGATCCCTATCATATGCTCTTCGTTACTGATATAATCATTGGGTATGTCGTAGTGCGGAGTCTAGTTAGGGTCTAAGTCCTTAGAACGGTTGGGTTGACCTTTAGGTTCATGTTGGGCAAGTATAGTTCCTTGAGTTACCTTAGATGTGTTAGTATCTTGCTTAATATGGATTAGTATTTGACTTATGCTATGTTTTTAGTGTTATACATGTATTGACCAATTGTACTTGTACTATTATCCATAGGTAATGGATCTTGTGGGAGGCAGAGGTAGGGGTCGAGGAAGACCCAGAGGTAGGGGCAGAGGTAGAGGTAGGGGTAGGGCCCTCCTGTGGATCACTATGAACGACGAAGTGGAAGCACATAAGTTTGAGCTACCAGTTCCACTCGTGGCGGATCCCGCTAGTTTGTCAAAATTGGCAAGGGAGATTTCTCGTCTGGGAGCAGTTCCATTTAAGGGAGGCACAGACTACATGTTGGCAGATCAGTGGATCGAAAACATTAAGGGCTACTTCCAGATGGTGTTTTGTGATGAGCAGGAAAAGAGGAAGATAACGTCGTTTATGCTTCAGGAGGATACACGGTTATGGTGGAGTGGCACAGAGAGAATGATGGATGTGACTACCTTAACCTGGGATGAGTTCGTGGAACTCTTCAAGAAGAAATACTTCCCTGTTACAGTGAGACACCAGTTGGAGAGACAGTTCCATTCTCTAACTCAGGGGAAGTTGAGTGTAAGAGATTATGAGGTAGAGTTCAACCGGTTGTATCAGTATGTGAGACAGCTAGATCCTGAGAGTTTGGCCATGAAGTTTCAGTTGGGGCTGAACCCTTTGATTCGGCGTGATTTAGCCATTTTGGAACTGATGGAACTAGGACTCGTGGTGGCTAAGGCATTAACCATTGAGCAAGAAAACCAAATTCTCTTGGAGGAGCAAACAGTTGAGAGAGATTTTCAGAGGAAGCGAAAGGCAGTTGCTGAGAGCAGTCATACAGTGAGAAGCCGAGGTAACTTCTAGAAAAGGCAAAAGACTAACCTTGCAGGCACCAACTAGGGCCATGGTTGCTGCACCTGCTAGGGCGGTACCTATTAGACAGGTGGCGCCTCTGAAATGTTTCAATTGCCATGAGTTGGGGCACATTTCTCAGAACTGGCCGAAACCAAAGAAGTCGGTGTGCTTTACTTGTGGCCAGGCAGGACATATCTCCCGAGTTTGTCCACAACAGCAGGATAGGGGTCAAAGGAATCAGCAGAGGCACAACCTCAAGGTCAGGCTTGAGTCTTCGCCATTGGACAGAGAGGCACCAGGGTGGAAGGTACTATATCTGTTTATAGCTATCTTGCTAGAGTACTGTTTGATACTAGAGCTTCCCATTTTTTCATATCTAGTTCTATGGTAGATGTGTTGGGTTTGATTGCCATACCTCTTACTAGATCTTTGTGTGTTACATCACCTTTCGCTGTATCCCTTGAACTTGATATGCTTTGTGATGATTGCCCTATTGGGATATGTGGTAGAGAATTCTCTGCATCCTTGATTGTGATTCCGGATCACACGTATGATGTGATTTTAGGTATGGATTGGTTGAGCCCGAACCATGCAATGATTGATTGCTTTAGGATGATTGTGTCCTTTCGGTGTTCCTTGACAACCAGTGTTTCATTACCGTTGTCTAAAGTCCGACATCGCCATGAGAACAGGGATTTTGGCTCATATTGAATCAGTGAGTAGTACTTTAGTAATTACAAGGATTCTTGTAGTTTCGGAGTACGCTGATGTGTTTCGGGAGATGCCAGGACTGCCTCTGAAAAGGGTAATGGATTTCTCCATTGATGTTATACCAGGTACTACCCCTGTATCGAAAGCACCTTATCGGATGGCACCAGCTGAACTTCAGGAGTTGAAGGTTCAGATTGAGGGATTACTTGCACAAGGGTTCATACAGGCTAGTGTATCTCCTTCGGACGCACCAGTGTTGTTTGTGAAGAAGAAGGATATTTTACTTCGATTATGTGTGGATTATCGACAGCTGAACAAGGTGACCATCAAGAAGAGGTGCCCTTTAACTAGGATTGATGACTTGTTCGATCAGCTTAGGGAGACTACTGTGTTCTCAAAGATTGATTTGAGATCTGGATATCACCAGTTAAGGGTGAAGGATGATGATATTCCAAAGACGGTGTTCAGGACCAGATATGGACATTTTGATCCTTGTCATGCCTTTTGGTCTCACGAATGCACCTGCAACATTCATTGGCTTGATGAATCGCATGTTCAGTCCTTACTTAGATCAATTAGTTGTGGTGTTCATTGACGACATCTTGATTTATTCAAGGTCGTCTGATTAGCATGAGAAGCATTTTTGGATCGTGCTACAGACATTGAGAGAGAAGAAATTGTTTGCCAAGTTTGAGAAGTGTGATTTTTGGCAGAAGGAAGTCAAGTTCCTTGGTCATGTAGTTTCGAAGGATGGAGTTTCTGTGGATCATTCGAAGGTTGAAGCGGTGATGAGTTGGAGTCGCCCCATTATTGTTATAAAGATCTGTAGCTTCTTTGGATTGACAGGGTATTACAAGCATTTCATTGAGGGGTTTTCTAGTATTGCTTCATCTTTGACCAAGTTAACAAGGAAAGACACTCAGTTTGTATGGACGGATGAGTGTGAGAAGACCTTCAATGAGTTGAAGACTAGGTTAACTACAACCCCAGTGTTGACTATTCCTAAGAGTGGTGGTGGGTTGGTTATCTACAGTGATGCATCTCATCAGGGTTTGGGGTATGTGTTGATGCAGAATGGTAGCGTTGTTACTTATAGTTCTAGACAGCTGAAGGTGTATGAGCGGAATTACCCCACTCATGATCTAGAGCTAGCTGCAGTGGTGTTTGCCTTGAAGATTTGGAGACCCTATCTTTATGGTGAGAAATTTGAACTCTTTTATGATCATAAGAGTTTGAAATATCTATTATCCCAGAAGGAATTGAACATGAGGTAGAGAAGATGGCTGGAGCTCATCAAGGACTATGATTTCACGTTGGAGTATCATCCCGGAAAGGCCAATGTAGTGGCGGATGCTTTGAGTAGGAAACCTCGAGTAATCATGGCATCGATTATGGTACGAGAGTGGCTCATGTTGGAAGCTGCATCAGAGTTTGACCTTATGCCCGCAGGAGCAGGACATAGAATCTTTCTCGGTAGTATCACCTTACAGCCCAGCTTGATTTCCAGGATCATTCAGGGTCAGACACTTGATGAGTTTGCTCAGGTGAGGATTGATGAGATGACTGCTGATCCGAATGTGGAGGGCACTTCCGAGTGGATTATTGGGGCAGATGGAGGGTTGAGATTTCGAGGGAGATTTTATGTTCCGAGTGTTGATAACGTCAAGGAGGAGGTCATGTCGGAAGCACATGGGTCTCGATACACTATACATCTAGGGGGTACTAAAATGTATATGGATCTACGAAGGCAGTTTTGGTGGCATGGAATGAAGAGGGACGTGGCAGAACAAGTGTCGAAGTGTCTTACATGTCAGCGAGTGAAGGTAGAGCATCAGAGACCCGTAAGAATGTTGAAACCCTTGCCGATTCCTGTTTGAAATGGGAAGCTATCTCCATGGACTTTGTGACTAGATTGCCTAGGTCCAGGCAAAGTTATGACTCGATTTGGGTGATTGTTGACCGGTTGACTAAGTCAGCACACTTTCTTTCTATGGCAAAAAGTTACTCAGGGGATGTGTCGGATAAGTTGTACGTGAATGAAATAGTGAGGCTTCATGGTGTGCTTGTGACGATTGTCTCTGATCATGATGCTCGTTTCACTTTGGAATTCTGGCGTAGGTTCCATAAGGCATTTGACACATCTCTAGCAATGAGCACTACATTTCATCCACAGACAGATGGGCAGACTAAGAGAGTGAATCAGGTGATGGAGGATATGCTTAGAGCTTATGTTCTGGACTTTAAGGGAAGTTGGACGCATCATTTGCCATTGGTAGAGTTTGCCTACAACAACAGCTATCACTCCAGCATCGGCATGGCCCCATATGAGACTCTTTATGGAAGGCCATGTAGGACTCCTATCTGTTTGGCAGAAGTAGGAGAGAAGAGACTCTTAGGTCCTGCACTTGTTCAGGAGACTATTGAGAAAGTCACTACTATTCAGGACAGAATCAGAACCGCTTATAGTAGACAGAAGAGTTATGCTGACTTGAAGAGGAGTCCTTTTGAGTTTAAGACAGGCGATCATGTGTTCTTGAAGGTCTTACCAATGTAAGGTGTGGTGAGATTTGGCAAGAAGGGAAAACTCGCACCAAGGTATGTTGGACCTTTTGAGATTCTGGAAAGGGTTGGAAACTAGGCATATCGACTTGCTTTACCTGTTAGCATGTCAGGTGTGCACAATGTCTTTCATGTGTCTACGCTCAGGAAGTATGTCCGAGATGAGTCCCACGTGATTGATCATGGTACGATCGAAGTAAACACGGATGTGACCTTCATGGTTGAACCTGTTCGTATCTTGGATAGGTCTACGAAGAGGCTTCGTAGGAAGGAGGTTGATCTTGTGAAGATGTTTTGGTGTCATCATGACAAGGATGATGCGTCATGGGAATTGGAGTCTGACATGAGGAAGAGTTATCCTCAGCTATTTGTTGACGAGCGTGCTTGAATTTCGGGACGAAATTCCTTTAAGGAGGGTAAACTGTGAAGAACCGAAATTTAATTTAAATAAATATATGTAACTAAATATTTATTCAATAATGTGAATTATGAATTTTGGGCTTACTTTGTATGTCGTTGTGTGAGAAGTGGGGTTTCGAACGAATTTTATTTTCAAAACAAATGTTATTTAGGGGGTCGTGAAAATTGAATTTTTATACGTTCGAAATTTGGAAAAACGTCCTTCACGAAAGTTGTAGAGCTCGTCGATACGATCTCATGCATATATGAAACAGAATATTCGGAGTTCGTATGAATAAGTTATGAATATTTGAAAATTGAAAATTTTCTATACATAGCAAAAAATAAGAATTGATTCATTAAGGACGAAAAAATTCTATTTTTGCGATTTGCCCCCCAGCTCTCTCCGTTCTCTCTCTTCTTCGGCTCCTCAGACCCGTCGAGTCTCGTCCGACCCGACCCGACCGAAAGGCCTTCCTTCGGCCACCTCCGCCTTCGGACCCGGCCTCCCCCGAGCTCGCCGCTCCCCGCCTTCGGTTTGCCCAGCCGCTGCCCCCAGCCTTGGATCAAAGGCACCCCAGCCCCATAAGCCCGACTCGACAGGATCTTATCGGTGTCGGGGTTGCACGGGCCGATCCTCCACCTTGTTATGATCTCCTCCTCTTGCTGATCATCCTTATATCCTCCTTGCATAACGATTTGGAGGGCAGAGCGATCGATCAAGGTTCAAAGTTTTTGACGGCTCAGAACAGATCTAGGATCAGATCAGACGCACGGGATTAATCCAACTTCAAAGCTCGATATAGAACGATCTAGACCAAATCTCGCTTAGCTCCAGGTATGAAAGTTGATCACCCTTTTATTTTGAAGAAGTTTGTAGTTGACAACTTTTGCATCGGAGGTGGTTGACCGGCGTTGACCACCATTTGACCGCCGTGTGTGGTGGTGCGTCGGACCATATTTTGAGTTTATATTATCTGGATGATGATCTATGCATCCATACGAACGTTTTGATATATCATAAGGTTATTTTAGAAAAAGTTGATAAATAGTGGATTTACGTTTTTACATTACTATTTATGGTTTTTATGTTTTATCTTCGGTTTACGAGCTATGGGATCAGACCATCGTTTTTCTTCAAATTTTAATATGTTGATCGTATGACTGTCCCGATGACTTTATGAGGTCACGGGCGAAGATCCGACCGTTGGATCTTCATATAATTGTAAAACATTGATTCGAGAGGCGATTCGTGAAGATCCGTTCGTCGTATTTTCGTATAATTTTGATGTGATGTTTCCAAGGGCGATATGTGAGGATCTGATAGTTGGATCATCGTTTAAATTTGATCTGACAGTTGGATCGTCTTTATTTTAGAATCCGACCGTTGGATCATCATTTAAGTTTATTTCGTGTTTCGTTTGCTAAGTAAAGACCGTACTTGATTAGGTACTTAACGGTTTGAGTTTACGAGCGATTAGATTATTATGGTTTTGGTTTATAGAAGACGCATCTGGATAAGAGATGAGTAAATCGTACATGGTTCATTTAAGAACCGAATTTAGTAAATTATTTTGATTTGACAATAATAGGCATTACTGTGTGAATATCTATGTATATATATTATTTATGTGATGATATATATATTTGTTGATGATTGTGTTAAGAAAACAATATGCATGATTGTGTTGCTATTATTGTTGAAATGTTTACTTTTCATGATTTATATGTTGAGAAAGGAGTTTAGTTTTATTGTTTGAGAAACAATAAATTGTTTTGATATGTGGAGATCAATAGGTCACGAGTGTGACCATGACATACGACCAGTGAACCATGCTCTTGTACCGGGTTGGTGGTTACTAATAGCATTATAATCGTGAACCACGCTCTCGCGCTTGGCTGGTGGTTGCGATCAGTTAAAGCTCTAGTCTGTCTGCCAAATGTGAGTGGTCTTATGAGGGTAACGTTGATGTTACTTGTGACTCATAAGTATGAGTTTTTAGAAGAGAGTCTTGAGAGTATTCATTCTTTTATATTTTAGGAAATTTGGAGTTACCTTGTGTGTTTTTATATATTAACTTAAATTGTGCAATATTTAAATTTACTCATACGGGCTTTCAAAAGCTTACCGGGTTTTATGTTGTTACAATCCCGGTACACTATTCAAACGGTGTAGCGGATAATCCCGTAGGTCAGGAGAACCAGGGTGGTGATGGAGCTGTTTAATGTAGCAGTATTTGATTTATCGGATTTGCTTTTGTGATATTTGTTATGCTCATTGAGCTTTACAATTTAAGTTTTTGAGAGTGTGATGTAATGAGTAATTTGAAGATTTGGGTTTCGTATTATTGAGTGGGTGAGGTGTGGTTGTTTTTGAAAAAAAAATTCAGGACGTTTATTTGATTAAGTTGTTTAATTCATGTTTCGAATTTGAATTTATTTATTCAAAATTCGGGCCGTGACATCATATGTCCTTAAACATGATGTAGTTTTTTTCAGATATTTTGGAGAACAGACAGAAGAAATAGAGAAAAGTTTGAAACAAATGGAAAACATGACTACGCGTCGTCTTTGTGATAAAACATGCAGAATGAAAAATCTCCAACACACAAAGGCAAGTTCCAATAACTACATCATAAATATCAATGTACTTCATCACATGCTATTTTTTTCCCGAGTCTCTAAGTCTCTATTTCTTCATGTTCTCTCCTTTTATAGACAACAGAGTTTGAATATGACTTTCGTTTAATATTTTTGAAAAAGGAATTTAATTAATTTAATTTTAAGCTAACATCATTTGACTTTCAGAGTATTGGATCTTCACATGTAACTAGGTAGGTGGGACAAAACTGCACTGGTGTACTTTCAACTTTTGTTTAGGTGTTACGTGCTTTTGCTTTTAACAATAGGGTAGAGGAGAAAGAATGTCTCTCTGGGGATTTGCCATCTCACCTACCAACACTGCCAGAAACTTAAATCTTCTACTTCGGTAACTCTATCTTTGATATTAGAAATTTGTTGGTTGATTCATCAAGACAAACCTTACTGATAATTAGTAGAGAGCAATCCTTTTCTGCGCTTTGTCTTTTCTCCATGTGGAGTTAAGATCCTCCGAAAGAGAATTGATTCTTGACTCTTGGTAATGATACCATCATCTTCTGTTTGTTAGATACTACACCAGAGATTGTTTACTTGCTGTTGGTTTTGATAATTTCTGTGCAGCTACTATTACACATTTACTTCTCACCTACTCTTTTTCAGCTAGGCAACCAACCCGATATCTGTGGTTTATATTTCTTAGAGCATAGTCTCTTTCTCTTCCCAATTCAAAATGGCTTCTTCTTCTTCTTCTTTCTACCCCACAAGATGAAACCTCATTCGAGGATGAAGGGATCATTGAGGCAATGTCTATTAACTTTGAATAGAGCCCTGATCTTCTTGATTTGGAAGATGGCATCAACTTAGTGGGGATACTAATTACAGATGAAGAACCAGGGATTGGTGGGATCAAAACTATATTTGGAGGACACTTGGCCAGATACTTATCATTAGAGTTAAGAAAAATAGCTACTGTTTGATTGTAGGTTCAGAGAAACTAGCTAGCAATCTGATTTAGGACAGTCCCTAGAATGTGAAGAACTACTGCTTCATTATCCACCATTGGCCAAGGTATCACTCATTTGATGACATTGAGGTTCATAGGGTAGTCTATTGGATATAGACTCATGGGATTCCACTAGACCAGATCACTGCTAACAATGGTAGAAAGCTGGGAGGTATGTTGGGTTCAGTATTAGAGGTTAAAGATCCAAAGGTGGTCGAGAACAGGGGTTTTATGAGACTGCGAATTGACTTTGATACTAGAAAACAACTTGCAACCTTTGTTCAACTCCCCAAATCCAATTCATCTATTTCTAAGATCCGGCTGAAGTATGAGAATCTCCGAAATTTTTGCTGGTAATACTGGTAATGGTGATGTTGGAGTATCCGAGCCCCCCATGTTAACTCAAGAAGTTAGTAGGATTTCTGACACTAAGCCAAGTGACACAAATGGTGGCAACATTGTTGATCGATTTGAATTCTCCAGAAATCAAAGGTATGGAGGATTTAACCCACCTCCAAGGTTGTTGCGGCTGGTCGAATTCAGCTGCAACTGTCCAATAAATTGCTTATCATTGAATTATCAGGGCTTGGGGAAGTCTTTGACACTACAAACATTAAGGGAGATTACCCACTCCGATAGTCCTAGTTTAGTTTTCCTTTCTAAAACACATTAGTGTAGTAGTTATGTGGATAGAGTACGTAGACAGTTGGCATATTGCATAGGCCACAATGTTAATCCTACAAACTTGACAGGAAGACTTAGTTTGTGGTGGAAGCCTGACTGTAAGGTTAACATCATTGACTTCTCCAAATTCTTCATTTACACATATATCTTCTTTCCTAGGATCAAGCTCTAGTGTTAGAGTGATCTGGATCTATGCCCCCCCCCCCCCCCTAAAAAAAAAAAAAAAACCAATCATGTTGATAAAGCTGAATTTTGGGACAATTGGCGTAGAAAAGGTCGCAATGATAACAACCCTTGGACGGTGATTGGAGACCTTAACGAGATGGTGTACCAATTTGAGATGGAGGGTAGTGCTCCTTGGGGCCCAAATAGAAGACAATATTTATGTAGCTTTATCACTGCCAGCTCACTTTTGGACACCGATTATCAGGGTCAAAGTTTTACTTGGGCTGCAAAGAAGATGGGATTGTGTACTGTAAGAAAGACTTGATCGAAATCTAGTCTGTGATAACTGGTTACTGAAGTGGCATGATACATGCCTTACTCACCTCACTCGAATTGGGTCTAACCATAACCCAGTACTCCTATGTACTAATCCAGTGCTAGTAAAACGTAAACCTTCTTTCAAGTTTGAGGCTTACTGGGTGTATGAAGCTGATTCCTTTACCATTGTCAAGGATTGTTGGAAATCCGTTCCTTGGCTGTCCAACTTTGTCCAATGGACAGATAATCTAAAAAGGTGTAAGAAGAAACTCAGAGATTGGAGCAAAAATAAGTTTTCTAAGTGTAATAAAGAGGAGATCAAGGCCTATTTAATCGAGTTAGAAGAGCTTCAAGTAAATGCTCTTTTCTCTAGTTCTGATCAACAACAAGCCATCTCAAAAAAGTTGGGTGCTTTATGGGTCAGAGAAGAAATTTTTTGGCATCAAGGATCCCGTGTCAATTGGGTCAAAACAGGTGACTGAAACTCTCGATTCTTCCATATGTCTACCCTTCATCATAGACAAAGAAACAACATCCTAAAATTCAGAATGATGATGGTGTTTGGATTGCAGGGGAGAACCATATTAGGCATGAATTTGAAACTCAATTCAGGTTGATATTCAAAAGTTCAAGCCCTAGGTAGTGGGGTAATGTTTTTGATAGGATCACTCCTATAGTAAGTGATGAATCCTTAACCCTTTCACTATCGAGGAAGTCAAAGATGCAACTTTTCAACTTGGAGCGTTGAAGACATCGGGGCCAGACGAATTTCAGAGAATTTTTTACCACAAATATTGGAAGTTAATTAATGATGTTGTTTTGGCTACTTCCAAGGATTTTGCAGCAGGTCAGGTTAGTCTGAAGAGCCTTAACCAGACCCACATAGTCCTCATCCCTAAAATCCCAAACCCTGAAAAAACAATTCACTTTTGCCCCATAAGCCTATGCAATAACTCCTACAAAATTCTTTCCAAACTCTTAGCAAATAGACTGAAAGCATTTCTCCCACAGCTGATATCCCCAAACCAGAATGCTATCGTGCTGGAAAGGTTGATACAAGATAATATTATACTAGCACATGAAGCCTATCATATCTCAAACTCAAGCGAGAAGGAGGAAATCATGAGTATGGCCTTAAACTTGATATGACTAAGCCTTATAATCGTGTTGAGTGGGATTTTCTAGAGGCAGCTCTACTTAGGTTTGGCTTTTCAAGCAATGGGTTAATTCGATTATGGCATGTGTTTTTACAGTTACGTTCTTAACTGTCTTGAATGAGAATTCTGAAAGTTTTTTCAGGCCAAGCAAGGGTCTTAGGCACGGTGACCCCCTGTCCCCTTACATGTTCCTTATTATCAGTGAAGTTCTGTCTCTTTGCTTCACCAAAGCAATCCATGTAGGTGATCTCGTTGGGGTCGAGCTAACCACGTCGTGCCCTATCATATCTCATCTATTTTTGAAGGATGATGCTCTGTTCTTCATGAAGGCCACTTAATTAATTGCTGGCTGTTAACTATGCTTTTTATTGAGTACTGTAATGCCTCTGGACAGCTCATCAATCATGGCAAGTCCTGCATTTTTTTCTCTCTGAACACCCCTGATCAGATGAAAAGACTAATGTGTGCCTTGTTGAGGATTGTGGGTGTTGGTACCCCTGTTACCTATCTTGGATTACCTACTATTTGGGGTAGGTCAAAAAGAAAAGCACCGGTTTACATAAAGGAGAGGATTGGGAGGAAAATAGAGGCTTGGAAACAAAGCCCCCTTTCACAAACTAGAAAGGAAGTCTTGATAAAATCAGTGGCTATGGCTATTCTTTCATATCCCATGACTTGTTTCGAATTTCAAAAAATATTTGCGATGACATCAACTCTGCCCTGGGTGATTTTTGGTGGGGCTCGAGTGAGTTTGGCCACAAAATTCATTGGAAAAGTTGGAAGTTCTTAGGTAGATCCAAAGATGTTGGTGGATTAGATTTCCATGACCTCCATTAGTTCAACCTTGCCCTTCTCACTAAACAGTGTTGGCGTCTCCTACATAATCTTGACTGTCTTTGGACTTTGGTCCTAAAGGCTAGATACTTCCCGAACTGTGACTTTCTAAAGGCTGAGGAGGGGTACAAGGCTTCTTGGGGATGGCCTAGCCTGCTTAATGCTAGAGACCTACTTTTCAAGGGGGCTATCTGGCAAGTCATCACTGGTTATTCAGTTAATATTTGGGCTGAAAATTGGCTACCTCCACCTAACATATGACCTCTTGTCACTACAGGTATAGTACAAGAGAATGCTGCTACCCTGGTGAGTGAATTAATAGAATGGGACACATATACTTGGGCTCTTGGCCAAGTATTACATTTGCTACAACCTAGTGAGGTGGTTAACGTCCTCACTATTCCAATTGGCAGTGGGGAGGGGGAAGATCGACTCTTATGGCCTTGGAACAAAGACGGCAAGTACATTGTTAAATGAGGTTACCATTGGGTACATTCTCATGACTCAATCCCCTCAACTAACACTTCTGGGTCATCTCATGTAGTAAACACTCGGTGTTGGAAGATGGTTTGGAAAATAGCCACCCTCCCGAGGCTTAAAACGTTCCTTTGGAAGGTTTTAAATGGGGCGGATCCTACTTTTCTGAACCTATATCTTAGAAGGATGACTAATTCTCTTCTCTGCCCTATTTATGGAGATTTTGAAGAATATTTTAGCACATTCTCGTACTTTGCCCATAGGTGGACCTAGTTTGGTTTGGCTCTCCTTTAGGACTCAGAGTCAACAAACAACAAATTTCTTCATTTGATCTATGGTTATTGAGTACAGTAGATGCTTATTCTAGAGCAAGTGAGAAGAAGTGGGTAAGTTTTCTGTGCTGGGCAATATGGAAAGCTCATTGTGATTATGTGTATTGACATCGACAATTTCCCATCACAAGCCCTCAGCTATGGTGTAAGTCTGGGTTGTGAGTATTTGGAGGACTCAGTCCTGAATTGGATTGGTGGAGCTACCATTTTCGACATCACTACTGATTGGACTCCTCCCCTTCAAAATGTAGCTGCTATTAACTGTGATGCTTCTTGGAAGAGTCCATCGATTGGAAGACTGGGAACTATAATTAGAGATCACAGCGGCATGGTAATTTTTGGAACTACATCAAACACTTGTAGTGGATCAATGATTATTGCTGAAGCTCAAGCCATCCTTCTGGGTTTGAACCTGGCAATTGATCACAATTGATTATGTTGAAGCAATCTCCGATCTAAGGAAGACTAACTCTTGCAGGAACTGGAGGATTTTCCCTATCATTGGTGAAATTTAAAAAAAAAGTCCCTTTTTTGTTATCACATTACTTGAGAATCGATTCCCTGTGAAGCGAATCGCGTTGCCCATGAGGCGAGCTTGCTTGCCAATTGGTCAGTAGGTCTTAACAGATGAGCCAGTAGGCCATCACCTTCCCTCTTCATGGTGCTCCAGAACGACGGTCTCCCATGCCCACATGGAAATGATTCATGAGTTGATTTTGTTTAGGATTTCCCTTTCTGGTTTTTTTTCCCCGTCTCTATATCCTTCTGGGCATAGTGGGTGATTAAGCTTTTTCTCTTTCCTTTGTATGCTTTGTGGGCTTTAGAGTTCTCTGGGCTCGATTTGGGCTGTTGCCTTTTAATGAATTTCTCATTATCTCCAAAAAAAAAAAACTTTTGTTCAGGTGTTATATAAGGTATGGTCTGCTGCTACTTTCCTCTTGCACCATCTTCTAGGCTTCTATTTCTTCGAGTGTGGGATGTTTTCACCTGACCCTTCACCATATAATGTCATCCTCAAACTAACTGAACATTTCCTTTTAATTTACAATTTCAATGAGTCGAAGTGCGATCTGACTTGAGACTAATTCACAGTAAAGCGGTTGAATGTCACAAAATTTACTTTAATATTGAAAATTTTAAGTTTTGTTATATTGATATCAATTTGACAAGATTTATATGGGCAAAGACTATTTTATTATATTAATCATTTATAGAATTTAGCACTGTGAAAGGTTCATAACTTCATATTGGGTGGTGCTCTATTTTATTTGGATAAACATCTATTTTGCTAACCGGTACTTGTTATACTGCATAAGATCTATGGATAGGTCTGTTATCGTCTGGGGATGTTCTATTGATTGTAATATAGGGTTTAAGTACTATGTTCCCCTCTTGTGTTCTGTGATTTCATTAAGGGCTAAATACTGTTTAGTCCCTTCAGCTTTTGACCATAAAACACTTCAGTCCATGACCTTCTAATTTCACACGTTTAGTCCATGTACTTCAAAATTTCATACCAATAGGTCATTGCCATCTAAAAGTCGTTGTGAAATGTCTATTATGCCCTCAGTTCTTTTTTTTATAATAAATTTATTCCTTTCTTTTTTTTTTTAATTCTTTTTTCTTTATTTTATTTATTCTTTTTTTTTTCAAACAGAAAGAAAGAAAGAAAAACAGAAAAAAATTAAAATAAAATAAAAAACAGAAAGAAAGAAAGGAAAAAAAAATCCTTTTCCAAAAAAATAAAATAAGTAATTAATTAAAAAAAAGAACTGAGGGCATAATAGACATTTCACTGTGACTTTTAGACGGCAAGGACCTATTGGTCTGAAATTTTGAAGTACAAGGACTAAACGTGTGAAATTAGAAGGTCAAGGACTGAAGTGTTTTTCGAGCAAAAGTACAAGGAGTAAACAATATTTAACCATTTCATTAATATATAGTACTTATGAGATGAATTTATTTTCAAAGCAACTCATCTAGATACTCTGGAGGGTGAAGATTTTTTTAATTTTTTTTAATCCCCACCCTATTCCCACTATTGATGGGGCTCGAACTCCTGATCTCTCAAATGAGAGACTAAAGCCTTTCCACCCCATCAAACATACACCTAGGAGAGTGAAGATCTTATCATTGTTGATGATGCTCTTGGGTAGGCTCATCAAAAAGCCCGCGAATCAAGTAGGCCGATGGAGGCCCGCCGGCCCGTGAGCTCAAAGCTCAGCCGGGCCCGCCAAAAAGCTTGCTAAAGCCCACCTACGTGGGTAGCTGGCCGGGCTTGGTTTAGGGGTTCAAAAATCAGCCCGGCCTGTAGGCCCAACCAGCCAAATACCCGCTAGGCCCGGCCCGTAAAAGCTCGCAAAAAAAAATATATATATAACACAGAAACTGTTGTGCAGAACACCTAACTTCACTGAATTACTGGGAACTGTTAAGAAGGAATTAAGAGCTGTACCCTATATGCACGAAAAACGCCATGTGTCTAGTTTCTGAAAAAATTTTACGGTTTGCGATTCCGACTTTTCTAGAAGGAGTTATGGCAATTTAAGTGAAGACAGTTCTGTTTAAACGAGTATCTACAACATCTTTTGCAAGTTCATATCTAGAACTGAACTTCGTTGAATTACTGGGAACTGATTGGATGGAATTAGGAGATGTACCCTATATGCACAGAAAGCCCCATGTGTCTATATTGATATTAATTTGACAATTTTTTTAAATATCAATTTGACATGGTCTATATGGGCAAAGACTATTTTTTTTTTTGTATTAATCATTTATAAAATTTAGCAATTGCCATAAGATACATTATTTGAGAAAAAATTGCCGTGCGCAGGGCTTGGATCTAGAAGATCCACGCGGACAAAAAAGTTTCCAAGCAAAAAGTCTAAGTCCATGCAGGAGAATTTTTCTATTTTTCTAATTTTTGCGTGTGGAATGAAATGACAGGAATATCCCTTCAGGTATAATAGATAAGGATGAACCATTTTCCTTTTGTATTCATTACTGAGTCGAGACAGAGAGAGAGAGAGAGAGTGTGTAATGACCTGGATTTTCGTTTTAATTTCTTGTATTTTTGTGAAATTAATACAAATTTAAGTTGGTATAAATTATTATTGTGATGCCTTATTCTTATGTAAATCGAGAAAAAGAAATTATTTCGGACAATTATTCGCTCGGAATGCTTCTATTTAAGGGTTGACTTTTTAAACATTAAGATTCTGTGAAAACTTACCTACACAAAAATCTTGAGTTCGTGGACATGCGGAACGCGAAAATCAGAGTTCGTACGAAAAAGTTATGACCAATGGAAATTTTTTTCATTTTTGGATAAATAGAAAAATTTTAGAGATTTTGAGAAAAAACTTTCAGAAATTATAATTTGACTTCCTGGCTTTTTTTTTTTGTTGGGGGGGGGGGGGGGGTGGCGCAGAAGGAATCAGAAGCATGTTGTGAATTAGTTCAAAGGAGAACAATGTTAAAAAAATGTAAACCCCGGAACTAGGGTTTTTCTCAAAATCTTAGACCCCACCCCCTCCCCTAGCCGGAAATCGCCCGAGTTAGTTTTCATGCCATACCTCAGCCGTTTGGCCACCTACACTCTCTCGCCTGAGTTAGGGTTTTTCTCAAAATTCAGGTCATTACACACACAGAGACACACACTCTCTCTCTCTCTCTCTCTCTCTCTCTCCCCTACCCCCTCGTCCCTGAGTAAGAAATCGCGTCAGTTAGTTTTGAGGCCATAATTCGGCTGTCCGACCACTATTGGACTTTCTTGCTAGTTGCTATATGTGGTCGATTTTGTCCATAGTTTGAATTGCTAGTTGCTGGTTGCTATATTAGAAGTTAGGTGCTAAATGGACTTTCTTGCTAAAATTAATAGACACCAACTCATTTTCTTGATATTCACACATTCTGAAAACTACTGCTATGTGGCACAAGTCATGCTCAGAACCATTACCAAGATACCTATCATAGATGAGCTCACATTCTAGCAGTGGCTTCATGATTATTAAACTAGTTTCAAAATTATACATGTATCCTAATTTCGATACTCGAGCTATGCCTTTTATATAGACACCTGTCTTGTTAGATGCTCCACCTATTGGGAAAGAAAATAATAAGAGTTTGTTTGCCGGTTGTAGTGATTAATGATCTAACAATTTTCAAATGGCATTTATATTATAGTTTCAAGACGACTTGGATGATCTGCTACACATCCTTACAAATTTCACTATTTCAGGGACGATTTTGTATAGCTGACAGTGAGATAATTAGAAAGAAGAACTAAAGTAATGAACAATATTTAGGTGATGAAAGTTGTGGTCTCTTTTCGTTCAAGTAATATAGGTAGTCGCAACATGACGAAGTTCAATCCTATAATATAATCAAGTTTCCTATAGGGAGAAATTGGTGCCCCGATATATATATATATATATATATATATATATATATATATATATATATATATACAGTCCTTCTTGGCTAAGGACCTCCTTAGTTTTTCTTAGGTACGGATTTCCGGTTTTAACCCACTTTCCGATCACATTTTCACATCTTAACCGTTCAGTTTTTAGGTTCTAATGTATAGATCACCTCTGAAAATTTTCAGCCAATTTGGTGATCGTTAAGGTATCCAAAACTGTAATTTACCATTATAAATACAAACGGTTCCGGTTCGACAGATTCGGTCCGTTCGTGTAAATTGCAGTTTTGGATGTCTTAACGATCACCAAATTGGCTGAAATTTTGCAGGGGGGATCTATACATTAGGCTCTAAAAACGGAACGGTTAAGATGTGAAAATATGATCGGAAAGTGGGTGAAAACACCAAATCCGCACCTAAGAAAAACTAAGGACATCCTTACCTGAGAAAAATCCTATATATATATATATATAGACCTTCTCTGCATAACACTTCTTCTCTGCATACATCATGATAGATGAATTGGTTTAATTAATTTCAATAAAAATTTGTTTGAAGTTTTCCAGACACCTACTAGGCCTTGCGTTGATAAACAATTCTTTATATTGGTGAGTACGCTACAAGAATTGACGTTTTTTAGCAGTTAGAATATGAGATAATTGGCAAACATAATTAAGAAATGCTGGAGTATATATAAGTTAAAGTAGCATTCGGTGCTTTCATAAGTTTGTCGAGGTTGTTGGGGAAAATATTGGTGATCAAGTCTTTGAAGTTGGTGAACTTGATGGGTTCTGAGAATTCGGAGGCCTAGTGAAAAAATTTGAATAATTCTTATCGATTGTGGTCTTAACTGGAACCTAGTTATAATCTAAAAGTGATGGTTTACTTCCAATCAAAAACTCTTGTTCTACGGTACAAGATCATGAAACCAAATTAACCAAACTCCAGGCAGATTTCAGCTATATAACCGTAACAGAAGAATAGAGAAAAATTGCTTACGACGTACAAACCATGTCTTACATGACCAGTCTGACTACAATGTCATGTTTCGACTCATATAGTAGGGTACAAAGATCCGACTTTTCAAATAAAATCCTCATGCAGTGCATCCTTTCTACTTTTAACCATTTGCAGATATCAAAGATGTGCTCAACAAAATCTTTAGCATTGATATAGCTACAAAATATGCAGCAAAGTCTCCGAGGGCATACGTACACCACAGACAATTAGAGGCCAAGTTTTGCGAGAAGTTCACGCCATCTTGGAGTTTCTTCATCAAAAATGTAAGTCAAAGGGGAATATAGAACCCCACTGCCTCCGATCTGCACAAATTATTGCATGGAAATTAAACCCCAGTATCGAAGGAAACAAATGCCTTTATCATAAAATCAGGTGGGTCCTATGTAAGGCTTGCCCAATTTGAACATGCAGCTACAAGCTAGGCAGAGAAACTTCAAATGTTAATGTTCAAAAGACAAGACTTGTGTATCCCCAGGGAAGGGCATCAGCCATCAGTTAAAATTTCGAGCAATTATCCCAGGAATGTTAACCACTGACTAATTTAAAACTATTGACCAGTTCAGACCAATTTACATTTTAAATGCTTAAAACTTTCATGCTTATATATGTAGCCGTCATGTCTGCTAATTAAACTACAAAACACATTCAGACTTCTTTAAAACCCTTGGAAGAACAAATGGCAAATTCTAATCGGTCTTGCACGTTCAGTTGTGTAGAAAACAAGCAAACTAGAGAAGCTCTAACCAATTCAGAAAGAAAAACAAAAAGTTCATATTTCCTATGATATTTTACAAATAACGATGAAGAAACTACATCTTACATTGAACAGTCAATTTGCCAAGTCATGCTATTTATTTTTTATGCCTTACACAGAGAAATAGAAGCCAGAAGAATTTAGTTGCTTGAGTGTGAAGGTGAGGGAAAGCAGAGCAAGCACTCTCACAAAAATTGAGATGTGAAGCCAAATCAACTTCTATGACATTGAAAATTACTAAATGAAAGATCATGGCTCACCGCTCTCAGTTGTTGTACAGACTTGTAGAGGGCCTTTTTTGGCACACATATGACAATGGCGTAGTAATCTGCTTTTATTTGCTCATCCCGTTTGCAATACACTGTACTTATAGTGGGTCCCTGCCAGAGCAACCATGTACATTGTTGGGAAAGGATCAGGACGTACCAGGAGAAGACAAGTTACTATTGTCATACTGCAACTGGAATCTATTCGTTTGAAAAGAACTACATCTTATTACTGAAGATGGTAGTTCTAATGCAGATATGATAGGTGTAGTTTCTTCTTCCATGGAGGAAACTATAACTACGCAAGGATAGGGTTATGCCCTTGGCTTTCACTCTCGTAAAACTTTGTTATCATGTCGAGTATCTTATATTGGAATGTAAGACGTGCTGCAGACTCCAAACTGCCTGATATTATTCAGGATTTGAGAAGAATATATAGATTTAATGTTTTGGCGATTTCTGAACCTCGAATTAGTGGAGACAAAGCTAAAAATGTTGCAAAATCTTTGGGTTTTTCATCCTTTGCTATTGAGGATGCTTTTATGGGTTGAACGACATGTGAAACTTGAAGCGGTGGATAGTAATTTTCAGTCTATTACCTCTCTTGTCACTGAATCTTCGGATAACAATGGTTCTTCACTACTGTTTATGCGAGTCCTGATCCTATTTTACGTGAAGAGTTATGGTCCTATTTGGATAATTTCAACTCCCATTGTATTATCTCTTGGCTTATTGCTGGTGATTTTAATGAGTTAATTTCATATATAAACAAGGGGGACGAGCTGTTCTTGGTGGGGGTAGCTTTGGAAATTGGGTTGACAGAAACTTCATGATTGATATGGGCTACATTGGTGCTGATTTTACTTGGAAGGCTATCAGAAATAGGGAATAGATTTTGGAGAGATTGGATAGAGGCATTTGTAATATTTCGTGGAGACATGAGTTCCCAGATGCTTTTGTTTAGCATGTTGCAACACTTTAATCTGATCATTGTCCTATTTTTCTCAGTTTGAGTAGAGCTCAAACTCCTTATCTAACTCTCAAACCTTTCCGATTTGAGGCAATGTGCTGAATCACTCGGGGTTTGGAGACTTTGCGAAGCAAAATTGGTCTATGGAGGAAGTTTCAGTCTCCAACAAAATGGTCTTGTTTACAGAAGCAGTTAAGAAATTGAATGTGGAAGTCTTTGGGAATATCTTTAGAAAAAAAAAAAGATTGATTTCTCGTCTTGCAGGTATTCAAAAGGTCCTCTGCCAAAAAAAGTCTCATTTTCTTGTGAATCTGGAGAAGGAATTGACTAAAGAATATCATGGATTTTGTCAAGTGAAGAGATTTCTGGAAACAAAAATCGAGAAATACATGGCTGAGAGAGGGGGATAAGAACACCAAATTCTTTCATCTGTTCACCATTATTCATAGAAGAAGAAACAGAATTGAAGGGCTTGAAGATGAGTATGGCACTTGGAGGACTGATAGAGATGATCTGCATTATATTGCTGTGAGCTATTTCAAGGGACTATTCTGAGAAAAGAATACTGTAGAAGTAAGTGAAGCTATTCCTAATCTGTTCCCAAGAATTGATCCAAGCGATCTTGGTGACCTCAGTCATAATGTTTCTGAATTAGAAATAAAGAATAGTATGTTCTCCATTGGTGGGCTCAAAGCTCCAAGCCCTGATGGAATTCCTGCAAAGTTCTTCTAGGGTCATTGGTCAACATGCAAAGATGACATTATTAAGATGGTTAAAGAGTGCTTTGGTAAATGTGAGCTTCATGAGAACCTGAATAATACTCTCATTGCTTTAATTCCTAAAGTGGCAAGCCCTCTCTCCATGAAGCAGATGCGACCGATTAGTCTTTGCAACACTTTGTATAAAGTGGTCTCAAAGATCATTGTGCAAAGATTAAGGCCCATGATGAGTACGCTAGTCTCTCCTACTCAGGTTAGTTTTATTCCTGCCCGAAATATTACTGACAATATTATTGTAGCTCAAGAGCTTTTGTATAAGTTTCGAAACTCCCAAGGGAACCTTGGGTTTATGGCTTGGAAGATTGTTCTTGCTAAAGCTTATGACAAGCTACAGTGGCATTTTATTAAAAGTGTGCTATGGGAAGTGGGTATTCGGTAAATTATTACAGCTGATGATTCAGTGTTTTACCTCTGTCAATTCTAGAGTCATAATTAATGGAGAAGCCACTGAAAATATCAGTCCAGAGAGTGGGCTAAGGCAGGGTGATCCTTTGTCCCCTTACCTGTTTGTCTTATGTATGGAGAAGCTTTCGCATTTAATTAATTTTCAAGTAGAACAAGGTACTTGGAAACCGGTGAAAATCTCTAGAAATGGCCCTACTGCCCCCCATCTTTTCTTCGCAGATGACTTGATAGGCTTCTCTTTCTCAAGCTGAGGTAATGCGTTCTTGTATTGATTGCTTCTGCTTAAACTCAGGCCAAGAAGTAAGTTTTTGAGAAATCCTCCCTTTTATGTTCTCCAAATACTGAGGAACATCTTGCTGCTCAATTAGCAGACATTTGTGGTCCTCCATTAACTGATGACTTAGGGAAGTATCTTGGAGTGCCTCTGTTACACTCAAGAGTTACCCCTAAAACTTATAAAGGCCTAGTGGAGAAGGTCCAACTCAGATTCACTTCTTGGAAAAGTCACACCCTTTCGATGGCTGGGAGACACACCCTAATTCAATCGGTTATAGCTGGACTACCAATTTATACTATGCAATCAGTAAGACTTCCTATGTCCATTTGTAATACTCTTGATTGTTTAAATAGGAACTTTCTCTGGGGGCACAATGAAGAATAGAAGAAAATTCATCTTGTGAAGTGGGATACAGTCTGTAAACCTAAATGTTATGGTGGCTTGGGTTTGAAGAAGACATGTATGATGAATCAGGCTGTGTTAGCCAAAACATGATGGAGGCTTCTGCAACAGGAACATGGGTTGTGGGCCCACGCTTTGAATAAAAAATATCTCAAAGACGATTGCATTTTACGGAAGCTGACATCACATTTTCTTTCTAGTTCTAGTACATGGAAAGGCATGCTCTATGGAGCTCAACTGCTCCCTCAGGGGTCTAAATGGAGGATTGGATCTGGGACTCAAATTTCCTTCTGGAATGATAATTGGACAGGTCTTGGTGTTTTGGCTGCTATAGCTTTGAAGCCTATTCCCCCCAATCTCGAAGGACTAAGAGTGTGTGATGTTTACTGCGGTGGATGGGATTTACACCGGGTGCAAGAATTTTTAACTGAGGATGTGAAATTAAAAATTTTGAGTATGCATGCAGGAGGTATTCGCAGTGGTGATGACACGATCATTTGAGGTTATCTCAGAATGGTAACTTTTCTGTCAAAAATGCATATCACTCTCTATTTTTGAACTTGGAACATCAACCATGGCTATGGAACTTTATTTGGAAGCTTCAAGTCCCTCATAAGGTGGAAACCTATTTATGAACCTTGTGCATGATAGATTACTAACGAATGACGACAGAGTTTGTAGAGGTTTGGCTACTGATACTCGTTGTCCAAGATGCGGCTTCGCACTTGAATCCTTGAACCATCTCTTCAAAGACTGCAATATTTCTATGAGGATTTGGCCTGCCCTCCACCCTACAAGTGAGTTCTACTCATCTTACACTCTTCCTTACTATGATTGGTTGCTTATCAATTTAAAGTCCTCTGTCAGAATGCAATATGAGGTTCCGTTGTGTTGCTATTTTGCTATGGGGCTTTGGTATATTTGGAAATGGAGGTGTAGCATAATCTTGGATCATACTTTTAAATTTCTAGTTTGGCCTAGTTTAATCATTCATCAGTCTACCAGAGATTATTTTGAAGCAAATATGATTACACATGCTAAACCTCCAAGACTGATGGCTCATCTGTGTTGGCATTTTCCGCCTAAGGATCGGTTTAAGTTAAATGTTGATGGTAGTTTACACAAAAATACTGGGCTTATTTGTGTTGGAGGAGCCCTTCGAAATGATAAGGAGGAATGGATGAATGGGTTTTCTGTCAAGTTGGGCATTGGTCAAGTTGTTGAGGCTGAACTTTGGGGGCTTCTTAAAGGAATGGAAATGGCTTGGCAGAATGAGTGTAGACAATTGAAATTGAAATGGATTCACTTGTTGCGGTTAAGTTGGTTCTCTCTGCCATTGCTCATCTCCATCCTCTTTATAGTATTGTGGCAAGTTGTCAAGAACTCTTGAGTAGGGATTGGAATGTGTCCCTTACCCATGTTTACAGAGAATGTAATTCAGTGGCTGATTTGTTAGCAAATAATAGGCATGGTTATGAGGCTGGATGCAGATTCTTTAGCTCTCCTCCTACTGATGTTATGCCTATTCTGGAAGCTGATCTATTGGGTTTGTCTAAACCAAGATTAATTGTGTTTTAGGTTTTTTCCTTTGCCTTTGGGCTTCCTTGTAATAAAAAAAAGAACTACATCTTAAACTTTTCCTTTCAAGGAACTGCAACTTGAAATTAAGGTTCATCAGTAAAGTAAAGCTAAATAAAATTCCAACCACACCTGCAAACCATCTAATGATGGTTGGCTAAGGACTCGCTCAGCCACTTCTTGTGCATTGTTTCCCCTCATATTTGCAACCACATGTGATAAATAAGTGAGAAAACAACAAACCCCTGATGGTACAAAATATAGAGTTTTGAATGATGATATACGTACCGTATACTGACCCTCTGCCTTTAGATGTGCCTCCAATCTTTCCAGAATCTCATGTGTCGTTTCAAGTGCACTTATCATTTTGAGCAAGAATCTCTTGCTTGCAACAAGAACTGCCTATAGAAAACTTAATTCCCATGTAAGAAAAGATTGGAAAAGAAAGTAGGATGCAGAACCAACTCCTTCTAGTAAGCATTATAAGAGTAAGTTCACCCGTTGGGTCACCATGTCAGTTACTATGCATTGCTTTTTAATGTTTATTTCTACTATCTGGGTCACGGGCACAGTTTCCAAACTGACCTGGTCACCAGATCAGTTTGCAGGTCACGAAAGTGACCTAGAGTGACCCAAGTCAGTTTGGAAACTGTGCCCGTGACTCAGAAGGTGGAAATAAACATAAAAAGCAGTGAATAGTAAGTGACCCAATAACCCAATGGGTGAACTTGCTCTAAGAACAATCATAAAACATACAAGATAAGTCAACCCAGAAAGAAAAACTTCCATTGCATACATAGTTATACACCCTCTAACCAATCAACCACCCATTCCATATATTCAGGACCGGAAGACAACAAAATACAAAAAGAAAGTTTATGCACACTAGACAGCATATGTGATGGCTCAATTACATAGCTTTTTTTTTTCGAGCCAAATTCTTTAGTTAAAGTTTCATCACAGATATATAACTCTACTCCCTAAAACAAAAACTAGTATAAATCGAAAGAAAAGTAGATAGTGCATGGTTAACACCCGTCCATATTCACTGACGGTGTCAAGACCGGTAATGCCAAGGTCCAAATCCCCAGACAGCAACCTTCCTCACAATGTCATTAGTTCTTTGAAACCACACTTCCAAATTAGACAGCTGCACCGAAAAAAAAAAAAAGAATTTGTGTGCAACATGCAAAAGAGGAATAAAAGATGGTGATGATGGAGTGAGAGAGTGAATGACCCCAGGAATTTTTGCAACGTACTGGCAGGGATTGACGTGCTTCATGGACAACTGGCAGTCCTTGAGGAGATCGAGAGTGTCAGCGACCATGAGGCCTTTGCTGGGCAGTCCCAGCCGAATCTCGCTCCTCTCCTCCGCCACCGACGCCACCACAGAACAAGTGATCTTGAAGGACGGCGAGGGAGAGAAGAAGAGGGAGTGGGAGTGAGTAAGAAAGAAGGGGCATTTGGGTGGGTTTGCTGCCAACATGTTTCACAGATTGAGAGAGAACCAGCAGCTGTGAAGAGTGCGAGGAGGGAACAAAAAGTGCGCAGGTGTTGTATAAGGTATGGTCTACTTCTACTTTCCTCTTGAACCACCTTAGGCTTCTATTCGATCTAGTATAGGACGCTTTCACCTGACCCTTCAACATTATTCTAAAGCCAATGACATCCTCAAATTAACTAAACATTTTCTTTTAATTTACAATTTCAATGAGCTTGTGATGTGACTTGACACTAGTTTATATTAAAGTAGTTGAATTTCACACAATTTATTTTAGTAATAAAATTTTAAGTTTTGTTAAATTGATATAAATTTGACAAGGTTTTTTTTTTTTTTTTTTTTGAAATATTAATTTGACAAGGTTTATATGGGCAAACACTATATTTTTGTATTTATCATTTATAAAATTTTGCAAATTGCCATAAAGATAGATTATTAGAGAAATAAGTGATGTGCGTAGGGCTTGGATCTAGAAGATCTACGCAGACAAAAAAGTTTCCAAGCAAAAAGTCTAAGTCCGTGCGGGTGAATTTTTTATTTTTTTTCTAAATTTTGCGTTTGGAATGAAATATAGGAATATCTCTTCGGATATAATAGATAAGGATGAACAATTTTCCTTTTGTATTGATTACTAAGTTGAGAGCTAGAGAGAGTGTGTGTTTGTAATAACCTGGATTTTCGTTTTAATTTCTTGTATTTTTGTGAAATTAATAAAAATACAAGTTGGTATAAATTATCGTTTCGGTGTCTTGTTCTTATGTTAATTGAGAAAGCAATTATTTCGGACAATTATTAGCTCGGAATGCTTCGATTCAAGGGTTGACTTTTTAAACGTTATGATTCTGTGAAAACTTCTTTCATGAAAATCGTAGAGCGCGTCGATACGAGTTCGTGGACATACGGAACGTGAAAATCGGAGTTCATATGAAGAATTTATGGCCAACGGAAAAGGTTTCCATTTTTTTTTTGGATAAATAAAAAAATTTCAGAAATTTTGAGAAAAATCCTAGTTTCCGGAAAAGGAAACCGAGTTTCTTCCTCACTCTCTCTCTCTCTCCCTTAGCCGGAAATCACCTCAGCTAGTTTTCAGGCCATACACCTTGGCCATTCGGCCACCATTGGACTTTCTTCCTAGTTGCTATATGTGGTCGATTTTGTCCATAGTTTGAATTGCTAGTTGCTGGTTGTTATATTAGAAGTCAGGTGCCAATATGGACTTTCTTGCTAAGACAAATAGACACCAACTCATTTATCTGATTTTTACACATTCTGAAAACTACTGCTATGTGGCACAAGTCATGCTCAGAACCATTTATAGCTAACGGATTTTTTTTCATTTTTGGATAAATACGAAAATTTCAGAAACTCTGAGAAAAACCCTTAGTTTCTGAAAAAGGAAACTACCTAAATTTTCGTTTTAATTTGTTGTATTTTTGTGAAATTAAATCAAATTCAAGTTGGTATAAATTATTGTATTGGTGCCTTATTAATCGAGAAATAGAAATTATTTCGGACAATTATTCGCTCGGAATGCTTCGATTTAAGGGTTGACTTTTTAAACTAAGATTGTGTGAAAACTTGCTTGCACAAAAATCATAGAGCACATTGATAAGAGTTTGTGGATATGCGGAATGCGAAAATCAGAGTTCGTAAGAAGTTATAGCTAACGAAATTTTTTTTCATTTTTGGATAAATACAAAAATTTCAGAAACTCTGAGAAAAACCCTTAGTTTCTGAAAAAGGAAACTGAATCTCTCTCTCTCTCCCACCCTCCCCCCCCCCCCCGAGCCGGAAATCACCTCAGTTAGTTTCCAAGGCCATACCTCGCCCGTCTGGCCACCATTGGACTTTCTTGCTAGTTACTATATGTGGTCGACTTTGTCCATAGTTGAATTGCTAGTTGTTGGTTGCTATATTAGAAATCAGGTGCTAATATAGACTTTCTTCCTATGATTAATAGACACCAACTCATTTTTCTGATATTCACACATTCTGAAAACTACTGCTATGTGGCACAAGTCATGCTCAGAACCATTACCAAGATACCTATCATAGATGAGCTCACATTCTAGTAGTGGCTTCATGATTATCAAACTAGTTTCAAAATTATATATGTATCCTAATTTCGATACTCGATCTATGCCTTTTATATAGACATCCTGTCTTGTTAGATGCTCCACCTACCGGGAAAAAAAATAATAAGAGTTTTTTTGCCGGTTGTAGTGATTAATGATCCCACAAATTTCAAATGGCATTTATATTATAGTTTCTAGATGACTTGGATGATCTGGTACAAAGTTTCACTATTTCAAGGACGACTTTATATAGCTGACAGTGAGATAATTGGGAACAAGAATTAAAGAAATGAACAATATTTAGGTGATGTAAGTTGTGGTCTCTTTTCATTCAAGTAATGTAGGTAGTGGCAACATGATGAAGCTCAATCCTATAATATAATCAAGTTTCCTACATGGAAAAATTGGTGCCCCGATATATATATATATAGCAGGGCGTTCTGAAGAAGACGTCCGCGCTTTCACTGAAGGTCGGACGGCGCTGCTGTAGTGGCTTTCTGGAGGCAACGGGTAGGCGGGGGTTACCGAACGGAGGCCAGGGGTCGGACGGACCAGTCCGGTCTATAGTCGATGGAGTCGCCGGCGACATGGTTACAACGCTGCCCAGAAACTTGCAGTTGTAGGTGAGGTCATTGCCCAGAAACCTGCAACCTCGATTGCTACCCAAAAGCGTTCTGGGATACCTTTGGCCTCCGTCCGGCATGCCCCGCCGACCCGTAACTGCCTGAAAGCTACAGCAGCAGCGCCGTCTGCACTTTAGCGAAAGCGCGGATGTCCTCTTTAGAATACCCTGCTCTATATATATATATATATATATATATATATATATATATATATATATATATATATATATATATATATATATATATATATATGATTTTTCTCAGGTGTAGACGTTCATACTGAAATTTCGGTACGGATTTCCTGTTTTCGATCACTTTGCGATCACATTTTCACATCTTAGCCGTTTAGTTTTTAGGTCCTAATGTATAGATCATCTCTACAAAATTTCAGCCAACGGAGTAGGTGATTTTGAAGGACGATGTGGGCGAGGAGGAGAGGGGAAGGGAGTGAGTAAGAAAGAAAGGGCGTATGGATGGGTTGCCGCCAACATAATATTCATTATTTTAGAAACATTAGATGCAATTTAAAGTTGAGATGCTAAAGTTTTCGTACGTTTCACGCCTCTGATGCTTTCATTGTGTGGCTTCCACAATGGTCTCTGTCACACTCCTCTACAAGCTTCTAAAATAGTCCCTTGTCTCTGCCATTTTCCGTACTGAACTACTGATATCTATATAAACATTTTTCTGTAAGAGTATGATTATGGCTATGACGGCTATAGTCTCAAAATATTTTAGTTCTGGTTGTCTCATGAAATTATGATTCAGTATTTTCTAAAATTTCTACATATCTTCAGTGGTGGATCCAGGAATGAAAACCTGGGTGGGCTAGCCAAAAAAAAAATATATTGGCGATAGAAATTGATTAACACTATGCCTACAAAAAACTCTTACAAGTCACAATAGACCAAAGTATTCATGTATAAGAGCTCAAGCATGAATAAGAGAAAAAACAAAATAGAAGCATGAGTTAGAAGGAAAACACACCCTTTATTGATTACCATACAAACAATAAGACTCAATTTTGTTCCTTTGATCTAAAGCTACTACAAAATATTCAGTTTTTATTGATTACTATACAAACAAAAACACACATGCATAATCAAACACAAGATCTGGAAGCAAAGTTGCTCTGTACCTCTACTTGCATGATAAAACGCTTGTCCTCACTAGCTCCTTAATTGACAAACATGTTAAAACTAGTTCTATAACATCACCTAGCAAGTTGCTAATTCTATCCAACTCCATTCTCAGTTGGAAACTGGACTTGTGTCTTTTTCTTTGCTCCATATCAATCACTTCCCTTTATTTAGAAATAGGATGATACATATTATTAGGCAAGGGCTACAAACGAATCAGAATACAATGTTTTGTCATAGTTAAAATTATCTTGAAAAGGATAAACAAGGGTCGTCGGATCTTTTGGCCAGGAAAAGTGTGTCTGGTCGATGGTTGGCCGGTGGCTAGCCGAAGCAGTTTCCAGCAGGCGGTTCAGTCTTTCAAATGGCATGTTCGATGCTTTTACGTCCAGTTCTGGAGGTTCTGCTTCTGGTTCCTAGATCCTGGAGTCGAGCTGCTGGCGATGACCAAGTATGGCAGCAGTGGAGGTTTGGAAGGCGGCGAACCGGGCAAGTATTCCTTTCTTCTTGCGGGGGCCGGTTCGGTACTTTTTCGGCCGGTTTTGGTGGTTTGGCTGCCAGTTATGGGCTCTTGAGATCAAGGGCTGAATGTTGTGTGGTGGAGGCAGCTAGGGTTTGAAGGTTACGATTTTAGGGTTTCAGGGTTAGGGCTTCGTGCTGATAATGTGTTTTAGAAAATTAGAAATTGGGAGAGCATATATTGTACTTTCAATAATAATAGGGGCCTCTTTATATAGAGGATTACAAGCATAGAATATGAGTCTTATATGGAAACTGAATCGTACAATAATTGGGATATCTCAGAGATATCTATAAGACTAACCCTATTACAACTTGGACAAGTTATTAGAGTTTGGGTCAGACACATAAATCATATGTTTAAACATGATGCAGTTTTTTATAGAAATTTTGGAGAACAAACAGAAGAAATAGCTAAAAGTTTGAAATAAATAGAAAACATGACTACACGTTGTCTTTGTGATAAAACATGCCGAATGAAATATCTCCAACACACAAAGGCGAGTTCCAGTAACCACATCATAAAAATCAATGTACTTCATCGCAGGCTGTTTTTTTGTCGAGTCTCCAAGGCCTTATTTCTTCATGTTCACTTTTATAGACAACATAGTTTGAATATGACTTTCTTTTAATATTTTTGAAAAAGGAATTTAATTAATTTAAATTTAAGCTAACATCATACGACTTTCAAAGTATTGGATCTTCACACGTAACTAGGTGGGACAAAACTGCACTAGGTGTACTTCTAACTTTTGTTCAAGTGTTACGTGCTTTTGCTTCTAACAATGTGGTAGAGGAGAGAGACCGTCTCCCTTCTCTCTAGGATTTGCCCTCTCACCTACCAACATTGCCAGAAACTTAAAATCTTCTACACAGGTAACTCTATCTCTGATATTAGAAGTTTGGTGGTTGATTCGTAGAGATAAGCCCTACTTATCATTAGTCGGGAGCAATCCTTCTCTGCACTTTGGCTTTTCTCCATGTGGAGTTAAGAGCCTCCAAAAGAGAATTGATTCTTGACTCTTGGTAATGATACTATCATCTTCTATTTGTCAGATACTACACCTGAGATTGTTTACTTTTTGTTAGTTTTAATAATTTCTTTGTTGTAGCTGCTATTACACATTTACTTCTCACTTACTCTTTCTGAGTTAGGCAACCAACCCGATTTATGTGGTTTATATTTCTCAGAGCATAGTATTTTTCTCTTCCCTAGTCAAAATGGCTTCTTCTTCTTCTACTCCACAAAATGAAACCTCATTCGAGGATGAGGGGATCATTGAGGCAATGTCTGTTAACTTCGAACAGAGCACTCATCTTCTTGATTTGGAGGATGGCATTAACTTAGTGGGGATATTGATTGCAAAAGAAGAACCAAGGATTGGTGGAACCAAAACTATCCTTATAGGTATTTGGAGGACACTTGGCCAGATACGTATCATTAGAGTTAAGAAAAATACCTACTGTTTGACTAAAGGTTCGGAGAAACTAGCTAGCAAGCTTATTGAGGACAGCCCCTGGAATGTGAAAGGTTATTGCTTCACTATCTGCCATTGGTCAAGGTATCACTCATTTGATGACATCGAGGTTCATAGGGCAGTCTATTGGATACAGGCTCAGGGGATTCCACTAGACCAGATCACTGCTAACAATGGTAGAAAGCTGGGAGGTATGTTGGGTTCAGTATTAGAGGTTGAAGATCCAAAGGTGGTCGAGAACAGAGGTTTTATGAGACTGCGAATTGACTTTGATACTAGAAAACCACTTGCAACCTTTGTTCAACTCCCCAGATCCAATTGATCTATTACCAAGATCCGGTTGAAGTTTGAGAATCTCGAAATTTTTGTTACCAATGTGGGAGATTGGGGCACATGAATACTTCTTCCAAGTACCAGATGCATCGTCTGCTCATACAATTGAGTGTTGACTATGATAGCTCCCTAGTTGCTGAGCCACATCATAGAGGCCTATGTTCACTCAAGCCCCGTTCTCTTTGGAATACCCTTATGCTTCGACGATCGAAATTTTTCACTAGAGATAGAAGAAGTCCAAGTATGGAAAAGGATTTGAATGTGAGTGGATTGGGATCGAGAGACAGGGATAACTCTAACTCCTGCTTGACACACTGTACTAGTTTTGATGTTGACCTTTCTTCCAAGCTAACTTAGTCAAATAAGGATAAGTCTATATCTACTGTGGTGATACCTAAACCAAGGTATACCAGAGGAGGACCCAGCATAGGATCCTAATGCACAGGGGGCCATGTTTCAAAATGGCAGCATAACTAGGGCTTTTTATGGGCTTCGCATCCATCATGGAAATTAGGCTGATTCGGAGTGCATACCTCCCTAAGGTTTTAAGAATAGGAGGATTTCTACAATGCTAACCCTTTTTTCCCAGCACCACTTACCACAGATAGCTCCAATGGGCTAACTGCCTTACCAAGTAATTAAGCCCAACTCTGTCAAGTTAGTTGAAATGGAGCCAACTACTACCAAGATTCTAACTGAACCAAAAACTGATTTCTGCTCTACTAACCACTCCGACAAAGAGGAAACAGAAGCGGGGTGCTATGGGGGATGGGACATCAAACAGTGCTCCAAAGAAGGCTAAGATTTTACATCGCCCTAGCCTTAGGCTATCAACTAGTATTGGTAGAGGGAGAGGGCGTGGTAGACGTCATAGGAAGAGAGGTCAAGCTATTACTGGTAATAGTGATGTTGGAGTATCAGAACCCCCCCCCCCCCATGTTAACTCAAGAAGTTAGTAGGATTTGTGACACTAAGCCTAGTGATGCAAATGGTGAAACATTGTTGATCGATTTGGATTCTTAGGAAATCAAAGGTATGGAGGATTTAACCCACCTCCAAGGTTGTGGAGGCTGGCCAAATTCAGCTGCAAGTGTCCAATGAATTGCTTATCATGCAACTGTCAAGGCTTGGGGAAGCCCTTGACCGTACAAACAATAAGGGAGATTACCCACTCCCATAGTCCTAGTTTAGTTTTGATTTCCGAAACACATTAGTGTAGTAGTTATGTGGATAGAGTACGTAGATAGTTGAGATATTACATGGGCCACAATGTTAATCCTATAAACTCGACAGAAGGAATTAGTTTTTTCTTCATTGACATATATATCTTCTTTCCAGGATCAAAGCTCTAGTGTTAGCGTGACCTGGATGTATGCCCCACCCCCCCAAATCATGTTGATAAAGCTGAATTTTAGGACATTTGGCGTTGAAAAGGTCGCAACGATGGCAACCCTTGGCTGGTGATTGGGGACCTTAATGAGATGGTGTACCAATTTGAGATGGAGAGTGGTGTTCCTTGGAGCCTAAATAGAAGACAGTATTTACACAACTTTATCACTGCCAACTCACTTTTGGACATCGGTTATCAAGGTCAAAGTTTTACTTGGGCTCGCAAAGAAGATGGGATTTTGGTACTGCAAGAAAGACTTGATCGAAGTCTAGTCTGTGATAACTGGTTACTGAAGTGGCCTGATACATGCCTTACTCACCTCACTCGAATTGACTTTAACCATAACCTCAAAAAAACCATTCATTTTTGCCCCATAAGCCTCTGCAATAACTCCTACAAAATTCTTTCCAAACACCTAGGAAATAGACTGAAAGCATTTCTCCCACAGTTGATATCCCCAAACCAGAATGCTTTTTTGCCGGAAAGGTTGACACCAGATAATATTGTACTAGCACATGAAGCCTATCACTATCTCAGACTCAAGCGAGAAGGAGGAAATCATGAGTTTGGCCTTAAACTTGATATGAATAACGCCTATAATCGTGTCGAGCGGGATTTTCTAGAGGCAGCTTTACTTAGATTCAGCTTCTCAATAACTGGATTATGGCATGTGTTTCTACAGTTACATTCTCAATTGTCTTGAATAGGAATTCTGGAAGTTTTTTCCGCCAAGTAGGGGTCTTAATTAGGCAAGCAAACCCCCTATCCCCTTACCTGTTCCTTATTATCAGTGAAGTTCGGTCTCTTCACCTCACCAAAGCAATCCATGTAGGTGATCTCGTTGGGGTCAAGCTAACCAGGTCGTGCCCTATCATATCTCATCTATTTTTAGCGGATGATGCTCTGTTCTTCATGAAGGCCACCCTAATTAATTGCTGGCGGTTAACTATGCTCTTTAATTACTAAGTATTATAATGCCTCAGGACAGCTCATCAATCATGACAAGTCTAGCATTTTTTTTCTCTCTGATCACCCCGGATCAGATGAAAAAACTAATGTGTGCCTTGTTGAGGATTGTGGGTGTCGATACCCTGGCACCTATTTCGGATGACCTACTATTTGGGGTACGTAAAAAAGAGAAGCACTGATTTACATAAAGGAGAGGATTAGGAGGAAAATTGAGGGTTGGAAACAGAGCTCCCTTTCACAGGCTGGAAAGGAAGTCTTCATAAAATCGGTGGCTATGGCTATTTCTTCATATCCCATGGCTTGTTTCAAATTTCCAAAAAATATTTGCGATGACATCAACTTTGCCCTTGGTAATTTCTGGTGGGGCTAGAGTGAGTTTGGCCACAAAACGCATTGGAAAAGTTGGGAGTTCTTAGGCAGATCCAAAGATGTTGCTGGATTAGGTTTTCGTGACCTCCATTAGTTCAACCTTGCCCTTCTCACTAAACACTGTTGGAGTCTCCTACATAATCCTGACTCTCTTTGGGCTTTGGTCATAAAGGCTAGATACTTCCGAAACTGTGACTTTCTCAAGGTTGAGAAGGGGTACAGGGCTTCTTGGGGATGGTCTAGCCTGCTTGATGCTAGATACTTGCTTTTCAAGGGGACCAATTGGCAAGTCATCAATGGCTATTCTATTAATATTTAGGCTAACAATTGGCTACCTCCGCCTAACATACGACATCTAGTCACTACGGGTTTAGTACAGGGGAATGCTCCTACCCTGGTGAGTTAATTAATAGACTGGGACACACATACTTGGGCTTTTGACCAAGTATTACATTTGCTACAACCTAGTGAGGTGGTTAACATCCTCACTATTCTAATTAGCAGTGGGGACAGGGAAGACCGTCTTCTATGGCCTTGGAACAAAGATGGCAAGTACACTATTAAATCAGATTACTATTGGATACATTCTCATGACTCAATCCCCTCAACCAACACTTCTAGGTCATCTCATATTGTATACACTCAGTGTTGGAAGATGGTTTGGAAAATAGCCACCCTCCTAGGGATTAAAACTTTCCTTTAGAAGGTTTTAAATGGGGCGGCTCCTACTTTTCTAAACCTATATCGTAGAAGGATGACTAATTCTCCTCTCTGCCCTATATGTGGAGCTTTCAAAGAATCTTTTAAGCACATTCTCCTACTTTGCCTATCGGTGGACCTAGTTTGGTTTAGCTTTCCTTTAGGATTTAGAGTCAACAAACAACAAATTTCCACATTTGATCTATGGTTACTGAGTACATCAGATATTTATTCTAAAGCAAGTGAGAAGAAGTGGGTACTTACAATGGTGATTATGTATATCGACATTGGCAGATTTCCCCATCACAAGCCCTTAGCTATGGTGTGAGTCTGGCTTGTGAGTATTTGGAGGCCTCGATCTAGTATCAGATTGGTAGAGCTCCCATTTCTGACATCAGTACTCACTGGACTCCTCCCCCTCAAAATGTAGCTGCTATTAACTATGATGCTTCTTGGAAGAGTCCATCAATTGGAGGATTAGGAACTATAATTAGAGATCACAGCAGCATGGTAATTTGTGGAGCTACACCAAACACTTGTAGTGGATTAGTGATTATTGCTAAAGCTCAGGCTATCCTTCTGGGTTTGAACCTGGTAATTGATCACAATTTGAAGAGAGTCAGAGTAGAATCTGATTCCTTAGAAGCAATCTCCGATCTAAGGAAGACTAACTCTTGCAGCAACTAAAGGATTTCCTCTATCATTGGTGAAATTAAAAAAAAAATTCAGTTTTTTTTTATGGATTAAATACTATTTACTCCCTCTACTTATAAGGTTTCATGTTTCAATCCCTAACCTTCTAATTTCACCTAAAAAGTCCCTGAACTCTCAATTTTCTCTCAATCGGTCCATGTCGTCAAAATTTTCTATTAATTTTGCCAAAAATATCCATTATGCCCTCATTTTTATTTACTTTTTAAAATTTTTTTTCTCTCTCTTTTTTTTCTTTTTTTTTCATTTCATCTCTTGAAGGTGTGTGGATTAGAACCATCTTGATGTGGAGATGAAGAAAAGGATGCGAGAAAGCCGGAAGAAGAAGCGGTAAAATTAGAAAGTAGAAAATAAAGAAAATAAAAAAAAGGGAAGAGAATTTTTTTTTTTTGAAGTAATTGAGAGTATAATAGACTTTTTTAGGGGAAGATAACAGAGTTTTTGACGACAATGACTAAGTAGGAGGAAATTGGGAGTTCAAAAACTTTTTAGGTGAAATTCAAAGGTCAGACACTGAAACGATGAAACCCTATAAGTACAGGGAGTAAGCAGTACTTTACCCTTTTTTTATCACACTACTTGGGAATGGATTCCCCGTGAAGCGAATCGCGTCACCCATGAGGCGGCCTCGCTTGCCAATCGGTTGGTGGGTCTTAAGAGATGGGCCAGTAGGACACCACCTTCCCTCTCCTTGGTGCTCCGGAACGATGGTCTCCCATGCCCGCATGGAAATGACTCATGAGTTGGTTTTGTTTAGGATTTCCCATTCTGGTTTTTTCCCCTGTCTCTATATCCTTCTGGGTACAGTGGGTGATTAAGCTTTTCTCTTTCCTTTGTATGCTTTGTGGGCTTCAGAGTTCTCTAGACTCAATTTGGGTTGTTGCCTTTTAATGAATTTCTCATTATCTCCAAAAAAAAAAAAAAAACACTTTTGTTCAGGTGTTATATAAGGTATGGTCTACTTCTACTTTCCTCTTGCACCACCTTCTAGGCTTCTATTCCTTTGACTATGGGATGTTTTCACCTGACCCTTCAACACATAATGTCATCCTCAAACTAACTGAACATTTCCTTTTAATTTAAAATTTCAATGAGTCAGAGTGCGATGTGACTTGAGACCAGTTCATATTAAAATGGTTGAATTTCAGATAATTTACTTTAATATTGAAAATTTTAAGTTTTGTTATATTGATATTAATTTGACAAGGTTTATATAGGCAAAGACTATTTTGTTGAATTAATCATTTAGAAATTTTGCACTGTGAAAGGTTCATAACTTCATATTGGGATGTGCTATATTTTATTTGGATAAACATCTACTTTGCTAATTGGTACATGTTAGACTGCAGAAGATTTATAGATAGCCATGTTATCATTTAGGGATGTTCTATTGATTGTAATATAGGGTTTAAGTACTATGTTCCCTTCTTGTGCCCTGTGATTTTATTAATATATAATGCTTATGAGATTGATTTCGTAACCGGTGCCTTCGTGGCCAGTGCTTTCTCATTTTGGGACCCACGCTGGGGGGTGGCCACTCTCTCCCTCGTCTGCACAGTGGATGCAGGAGCCACCCTCCACCAGCAACGCCGCGACCGACCGCAGCCCCTGCCTGAATGGCTGGCAAACCGTCGGCACCAAGATGGGAGTGATGAGGCATTGGCAACACCGCAAGCACCTCGGACTGGCTCAGCACCAGTGTCTCCAGGTCGACCGCAGTCTTCTGGGCCGTCAGCCCTTGAGAGTACATGCTCTCTAAGAAATCGTTCATCTCTGCATGGTCCATTGCCTTGGCAAAGGCATCTTGGCTCCTTCAATTTCCCGGCGGATATTCTACACAAAAAATAAGAAGTTAGCCTGCCGCAAACTGGACTAGAACACAAATCACCGAAAGTAACCTACCAAGGGCGCGAGTCAACTCTTGGGCGACCAACAATTTCCAACCAGTGAGAAGCCTAAGGTCAAGTAGGTTGCGGTTCTGCCAACACCCTCTAATCCTCGCCACGCGGCACTCCTTCTCATGAGTCAGGTTGTAACGCAAGCCCGCTACAAAAAAAAAGTGAGACGCGGTTAGAACTATAAGAGTCGACAAGCAAAGGCCAAAATCTGGAGTAGCGGAGGTCGACAACAACTTCTGATGGGCTGAAACTCTGACTTAATCCGAAAGGTCGGCGACCCCAAATTCGGACTCGCCTGGTATTCCCAACTGTCGGTGGCAACGCAGAAGGTCCCCCACCAGTGTGACATGGAATCCTTCATATTTTTGATTAACTTAGGCGCCCCTTACTGCCGACTCAAATTCACTTGACCGCTACAACCTTGGCGCCTCACATATACCAATTCAAAGAAATGTAACACCTCCGCCACGGTTGGACCCTCGCAACCGGACCAGCACCATAGCGAGTTTAGCGCCATCAGCAACCGCCACATGTTGGGACAAATCTACTCAAAGGGGAGGCCAAACTCGCAAACCAAAATCTGGAGATTGGGGAGTAGCTGAAGAGTCACACCTTGGCAGAAGATGGCCTCATGAACAGCAACGTACCCCGTCGGTAAAATGGATGCTTTCTCATTAGCAGCTGGCGAGCGCAACTTCACCACCCCAGGTAAGCGGAACACCCGTTCAGGCTGTTGTCGGTCATCGCCCCTCTCGCCTCATCAACCGCGGTTCCATTAGATAGGAACCAGGCAGACTCCACTTCTCTCCGCCGACGTCTCCCCTATCGATGGAACCACTAGCTGCGCTATTGCTCGCTAGCCTCTCCTCACACCGCTCGCGTCTGCCATCATCCTCCCTGGTCCTAGAACTCTTCAGTCGTGCACCTCGAGCCATTGACACATCCCAGGGTATGGTTTGTAAGGGTTCGATGTCTAGCGGTTCTGACAGTGAGGTTCCTGCAGGGACAACGGGCGCAACGAATCAATAAATATCCTATCCGTCGCGATGAACGACATGTCAGACCCAGAATCCTCACTGCTCGAGATCTCTACGACGCTAGCCATCACAAACCCCAAAACCCAAACCAGTTAGTTCACATAAGATCTAAGCTACCCATACGACAATTTTCATCCAGAACATCAAGAACAGTTACCCAGATTTGACCAAAACACGAACACCAACCCACACTATCCTAGATTCGACCATCTAGCAAATCCTTAAACCTCATCTCTATCAAAAACACCAGAAGAGACCCCCAAAACGCATGTTGCACCCTCAAAACACACCAGCGAGACACAAAAACCACTCAAATCAAAAATCCAGAAAGTAGCAGAGCAAACAGAAACAAAAAGAAAAAAACTGAAAAGGTTCAGAATCACTAACCTACTGAAGTGGGAAATTAGGAGCGTTCAAACTCTATGCCTTCACTTCCGAGGATCCCTTGCACCAAAACACCGATCTCTCGCTCGAGTGGCAAAAGTCACTTCTCGAATGCTAGAGGACAGAGCTTGAGGATGACGAGAAATTTTGAAGTAGAGATAATGACGTCACTATCTAGCCGCACACGTGTCCTACGATCGCATTTAGTTTCTAGAATAACTGAGGTGTCGCCTCGAAGACTGAGTCAATAATTACTCGCATTAATGACGAAGAGACTGGCATGCTGAGAATTTACAATCCCAAATGTTAGACCGATGCATGACGGCCACATGGCAGAAGCCATCAAAGGGGGCGAGTATACCAATCATCCAGGTTCAATGCCCCTACGCCAGAGATAACTTCTCCCCTTATCTTGCAATCGAGTCTCTGCTATGCGTAACACCACTAGCGGAACTTCTCTCTCCTTATCTTACAAGCGAGTCCTCCGCTACGCGCACCACCGCTAGCGGAACTTCTCCCTCTTATCTTGCAAGCGAGGCTCAGCTACGGGTAACACCGCTAGAGGAACTTCTCTCCTTATCTTGCAACCCAGTCTCTGCTACGCGCAACACCGCTAGCAAAACTTCTCTCTCCTTATCTTGCAAGCGAGTCTCTGCTACGCGCAACACAGCTCGCGGAACTTCTCTCTCCTTATCTTACAAGCGAGTCTCCGCTACACGCAACACCGCTAGCGAACTTCTCTCCTTATCTTGCAAGCTAGTCTCCGCTACACGCAGCACCGCTAGCAGAACGTCTCCCTCTTATCTTGCAAGCGAGGCTCCCCTACACGCAACACCGCTAGCAAAACTTCTCCTTATCTTGCAAGCGAGTTTCAGCTACGCGCAACATCGCTAGCTGAACTTCTCTCCTCATCTTGCAAGCGAGTCTCCGCTACGCTCAACACCGGTAGCGGAACTTCTCCCTCTTAGCCTCCAAGCGAGTCTCCGCTACACGCAACACCGTTAGCGGAACTTCTCCCTCTCATCTGGGAGGCGACAGTTGCCCCTAAGCTCCATACCGCTAGCAAATGTCTCGCAAACATCAGTCCCCGCGACGCTACTGCCCCCTTACCCTCGGCGGAGAAATTCCTACCACCTCCGATTCTTTAGGCTACGCCTCATACGGACAACGACTGCCACGCGGTGTTGCATTAAAACTATGGTCCTCTGTGAAAAATACGGGGACACGTCAATAGTCTTCGAAGGCCCTGATCAGGCACGTTGACCCCCGCTACTTGGGTATCAAAGTTTGGGCTCGCTACCGAACACCTTCTGTTCAACATAGATCCCCTCAACAAATAATACACAGACAAAACGGAGGTCTACCTTAGCCGGGGAGTGGGGGACTCCCTGGAGGGCCTAGCAGGGGCCCACCTGAAAAAGGTATAAAGAGTTTCCTCAATAAGTCCATGGTTGACAACGCACTGACGCTAATTATGCTTTTTAAGTCTAGCGGGAGTAACGCTTCAAACCGCTACGCAACTCCCCAACCAAGATTGCCCTCCTTGAATGGGGACTTGGAAGACTTGTACTTACATGAGCATTTGCCTAGCATAATTAGCTATAATGAGCCACGCTCATACAACCGCTAGCAATACCAGCTCCTGGCATAAGAGTCACCTATGGAAACACAACCAAGCAGGCTATCACATAGGCCCCGGTTTACCCCCAGATCACCACTAACGAGCCACCACGCGCCGCGCCAACACAGCATCAGAAGCTCCAGAAGCTGGGAACTACAGCATATCAGTCCCACATCGAAAACATGGAGAAGATCAGCTCTCTCCTCACCTATAAAAGGTTCTCTCCTCTCTCCCCTCTCCTCATTAATTACGTATCTACTACTTTTCTACTATTACCATGGCAACGCAAATACATTGACTAACTTAGGCATCGGAGAAGAGAAGACCGCCTGACGCGGTCTCCCTCTGAGGCCCCCTTTGTATTTCACTTGACAGGTAGCAGAAGCACTGAGAATATCAAACAACGGTCCGCCCACCAGACCTGTATTGATGAACTTTGAATGTTAACACACTGATTGATTTGATTATGCTATTTATGAAATACAATTAAAAACAACCATCAAATTGATTGGCTAATTCCTTAATAGGGTGATTGATTTGATTATGTTATTAAGGAAAATGCAATTAATTACGTGTCATCAAGGCATTCAAATTGAGAGAGACACTGACACTATAAATACCCCCTCTCAAATCAAAAGAACGACTTCAGCCAAAAAAAAGAGAAGAAAACACTCTTAAACTTTCAGAAGCCTCCAAGCTCGTGAAGAACCATTAGGTTGTGAAATAGTCAGTTCCTAACCAACCTCAAGCCAAAACGTTCTTCACGTGTCAACTGCCGTGACCATCGTACGACTCAAGATCAAGCGTCAAGCCCTTGAGTGAAATACATCATCAGAGATAGAATCAGAGGATTACCAAAGATTTTAACCCGCAATGAAAGTATTAATAAATTTTTTTTGTACACGTGTCTGCATTTTATTTGTTTTCAGATTCCCCGTGTTTACAAATTGTCACACCCGATGGGACCTCTTTGCCTCTCAACTCCTTCTCCGTAAAACGATTTCAAACAAATCCATTCAAGCAATGGCTTCCAAGAACACTCAAGCCATCCAGAAAAACAAATCCAAGACAATGACCTCGAAATCAAGTAGCAACTCATCTGGTCACGTCACCCGAAGCATGGCAAATGTTCAGCCTACAACATTTGTTTGCCTTCTAAGCCTCGTCAACCAATCATCACCTTAGAAAGTTTAGGGGTAGGAAAGCATGTCCCTCGAAGTGAAGAGAGACAAGCTCCAAATGCAAAATCAAGGGAACGGTCGTTCTCACCTACCTATGATGACAACTCAAGCATCGGGTCATACCATGGAAATCCTGATGCTGAAGAAAATAACACTTCTGGGATGCTATCACATGGTGCGTCTCACCCCTCAGCAATGCAAGTCATGATGACGGGGGTACCCACGCTCGAATAGCAGATAGCTAATCTGATGGAGGCAGTTCAAAAGCTCACCAGCACCGTCGAAGAAAAGGATATGCAGATTGCTCAACTTGGAGTAGGCATGAGAAACAAAATGATGAGGATTCTGCTAGGGTTCCTTACAAGGATGACAAAGACAAACAAGGAGAAATGTCAAAGGTAAATGACAAGGATAGTGAAGGCCTACTTGGATCTTTGTCCATCCAGCAGCTGCAGGACATGATAAACAACTCTATCAGAGCTCAATATGAAGGTCCCTCTCGTTATTCTCTCACATACTCCAAACCATACACAAAAAGAGTAGACAACCTGAGGATGCCATATGGGTACCAGCCTCCCAAGTTTCAGCAATTCGAGGGGAAGGGCAATCCAAAGCAACATATTGCTCATTTTGTTGGGATTGCAACAATACTGGAACAGAATGAGATCACCTTGTTAAGCAGTTTGTACGTTCATTAAAAGGCAATGCCTTCGAATAGTACACAGATCTAGACCCTGAGTCAATAGACAGTTGGGATCATATGGAGCGTGAGTTCCTGAATCATTTCTATAGCATGAGATGCACAATGAGCATGATAGAACTTATTAGCACAAAGTAATGGAATGATGAGCCTGCAGTTGATTACATCAATAGGTGGCGTTCATTGAGTCTCGATTGGAAAGATCGATTATCAGAAGTATCTGTAGTGGAAATGTGCATCCAAGGCATGCACTTTGATTTGTTGTGCATCCAAGGCATGCACTTTGATTTGCTGTACATCCTACAAGAAATCAAGCCTCGTACATTTGAAGAGCTGGCTACACGTGCACATGACATGGAGTTGAGTATAGCTAGCCACAAAGGAAAGAGAGAGTCAATTGCTGACCAAAGGAAGACAAGGTCTTTGGAAGCAAGATTGACAAAGAGCCGAAGAAATCTACAAAAAATCAATGGCAGTCAACACTGCCCCAGTCAAAATCTCTACACGAGATAAGGAGGTTAAGAAAGCAGAGCCAGCTCGCACCTACGACAGAACAAAGCGTTCGTTGAAGGAATGGTAACAAAAGACATAACCCTTCCCAGATTCTGACGTGGTAGGCATATTAGAAGATTTACTTGAGAAGAAGGTGATAGAGCTCCCAGAATGCAAGCATCCGAGGAAATGTATCATGTCAAGGACCCGAAATACTGACCACCGGATCATCAGTCACCCAGTGGAGAAATGCTTCGTTCTGAAATACTTAATAATGAATCTTGCCAAGCAAGGAAGGATTGAGCTAGATGTTGATGATGTTGCTCAGGTAAACTGCACTACCGTCATGTTTGGGTCATTCGAGCCAGCCCCAATGCCTTCTCTTCCAATGAAAGCACCATATCTTCTTTCGAGAAAACCATACATAAAGTCAAAGTTAGAGGAAGTTAAGCCAATCCAGCAGGTGAGCCTTGCACCCATTGCTACCCCAAAGTTGACTCATTTTTTGATGACAAGGGATGGATACTTATCACTCGGATAAAGGCACACAAGAGCCCATTGCCATGTTTACCTATCACTCAAGTAAAATACAAGCAATTAGAAGAAAGTCATCAACATCTCAAGAAAGGTGAGACAAGACTTGTCAAAGAGAGGGGCAATCCTTTCATTTAAAGACCCCATAGCGTGATTTCATCAACAAAAGGCTTTGCCAAGAGAGACAACAAAGAAGAGAAAGTGAGAGCCGCCCACATGACAATAAGCTACGAAATTGGTTCGAAGGATTCTGCCAAGGCTGAGTTAAGCACTACCAAGTCTGAGGAGAACGAGGTGTTGAAGCAGCTTAAAGACCTACCACTGCACTTTAGCATTTTTGATCTACTGTAATTGCCAAAATTGGCAAGATGTGCTTTGGTACATATGCTGATCGACATAGGCAAGTACTCCACAGAGATTAACAAGGTGAGACCTAAGGAATGTGTCACGTGTGTTGCAGATTGTGACTCCATTCACTTTACAGATGAAGACCTTCAGTTAGGCTCTAAGTCACACAATAGACCTCTCTTCGTGATAGGGTACGTGCGAGATCAAAAGTTAAACTGCAGGCTTGTAGTCGGAGGGTTCGCCATAAACATCACCCCTAGGTTGACTATGAAGCAGCTTGGCATCAGTATGGAAGAGTTGTCTCGAAGCTGTCTCATGATTCAAGGCTTCAACCAAGGGGGCAAAGAGCCATATGGATGATCATAGTAGATATGACGATTGGGGAGATGAAGTCGAGCACCTTGTTCCACGTGATCGATACGAAGACTTCCGATAATTTATTGTTGCGACGACCGTGGGTTCATGAAAATGGTGTTGTCCCCTCCACTCTCCATCAATGCTTCAAGTTCTATAGTGGCGAATTAAAGATGGTAGTAGGTGATACTAAACCATTCACCGAAGCCGAATCATACTTTGCAGATTCCAAGTTCTATATGAATGATGAAATAGTAAAGGCAGCCCTTCCAGTTGGAGTACCCCCTATAGGGAAGACTGCGGAAGTGAGTAATAAGGAAGTGGAATCCAACATGGTAAGAAATCCCAATGAGGAACCACGTAACGTTCAGTTGGAAACTAATGTGTCAGCTTTGAAGAACAAAATCAACTCCTCTGCTCCGGTCCTTCTTTAAGTGCCAAAGTCTAGGCGAAAAGAAGGGAAATCTCCTTTTGTGCAAGGCACATGAGCAAGAACGTTAGTGAAAGTTAGATGAGAAGGACGTAGAATTATTAAAAGAAACATCAACCATGCCGTTGACGAAGTTGCGCAACGCAACTCCCACCAAGCAGTCGCTAAAGAGGTTTGTCAGATCGATTCAAGGTAGGACAGAGCATGGGACACTTCCTAACAAAAGAACAAAGGAAGGATTCGACCCTAATACTTACAAGTGCTAGCAAAGGCCAGATATGACTTCGGTTTGTCCAACAAGGAAGGCGACCAAGTCATCCTTGGTAAAAAGGTGCATGAACTTAATGAATCTCAAAGGAGATTGAGAGAGCAAGGGTGCACAGCTGACCCTACTAAAGCTCTTGGTTTTGTATTAGGCAAACCAATCAATATTTCAGGAAGAAGAAAAGTTATGAAGGCAAGCACGCAACACATCAGTGTTAAAGTAATAGAAGAGGAGAATCAGGAATCTAAATCTGCCTCTCGCATTTCTACATTTGATTGCATTCATCCTAATTCTCAAGCTGCGGTACCTGAACAAGTTGATGAGTTGGTGCCTTGAGTTTCTGTATTTGACTGTGTCGATACATCAATAAGCCGAGTCTCAGTTTTCAATCGCATCACCCAAACGACCACTCAAGCTTCTGTGTTAAATAGGTTGTCATCTTCCAATGAAGAAAATAAGAATTTGAGTTAGCCCCTCTAAAGTCGGCACTTGAGAGGATATAATCACCTCAAGAGCAACATAAGCAAAAGAGAAAAAGGAGTAATGGACAAGGAAATGACAAAGAGATCTGAAGTTTCATCCCATAGCGCATGAAGCGACACTCTGTGTTAGAGGTGAGCTCAAGCAAACAACTCAAAGTGAAGGAGCATACCATCATACTCACTGGCCAAGTCGAAATGAGTAATATTGATGGCAATGGCAAAGATAAGATTGTTCAGTCTACCTATCATATCACGGTAGTAGAAACAGAGGCTTTCAAAGAAGATGATCATGATCATTCCGAGGATGAAGTAGATGAAGCTCCTCTAGAACTGGAAGACGGGGGGCAAACTATTATCGACGGGCTTAAGGAGCTCAATTTGGGAACTAAGGAAGATCCAAGACCTATCTTTGTGAGCGCTTCGCTGAGTCCTAAAGAAGAAAGAAATACTATGACCTGCTACTTGAATACAAAGACGTCTTTGCATGGACGTACAAAGAAATGCCTGGCCTTGACCCAAAGGTAGCGGTTCATCATCTCACAGTTACACCTGAGGCTCGACCGATCAAGCAAACACAACGACGCTTTCGAATAGAACTCCTTCCTCAAATTGAAGCTGAAGTTGATAAGTTAATTGCTACAGGTTTCATTAGAGAGGTTCAATATCCTAAGTGGATTGCAAACATTGTTCCTGTCAAGAAGAAGAACGGACAACTTCGTGTATGTGTGCACTTCCGCAACTTAAATGACGCATGTCCAAAGGATGACTTCCTTTTGCCCATCATTGAACTCATGGTGGATGCAACAATAGGGCATGAAGCTTTATCCTTCATGAATGGGTCATCTGGGTATAATCAAATAAGGATGGCTTTAGAAGATGAAGAGCTTACTGCATTTCGCACTCCTAAAGACATTTATTGCTATAAGATCATGCCATTCGGATTGAAAAATGCTGGTGTAACATATCAATGGGCCATGTAGGAAATCTTCAGAGACATGCTTAACAAGTATGTGGAATGTTATGTCGAAGATTTAGTGGTCAAGTCAAAAAGGAGGACGGATCACTTGCAAGACCTAAAAAGGGTGTTTGATAGACTACGCAATTACCAGCTTAAAATGAACCCTCTTAAATGTGCTTTTGGCTTCAGTTCTGGTAAATTTCTTGGATTCATTGTGAAACATCATGACATTGAAGTGGATTAGTCAAAGATTAAGGCCATTCAAGACATGCTTGAGCCAAGAAATCTACGCGAGTTAAAAAGTCTCCAAGGACGACTCGCCTTCATCAGACAGTTCATATTGAATCTTGCAGGTCGTTGTCAGCCTTTAGTTGACTTTTGAAGAAGGATGTGCCCTTTGTATGGGATGAAGCTTGCCATAACACTTTTGAAAGCATAAAGAAGTACTTGGCAAACCCTCCAGTGTTAAGTGCACCCATCCTTGGGAAGCCACTTATCCTCTACATTGCTGCTCAAGAGTAATCACTCTGAGCACTCCTAGCCCAACAAAATGAAGAAAAGAAGGAGAAGGCATTGTATTGTCTCGCCCTCATCTTTGCCATCCAAAAGTTAAGACATTACATGCAAGCTTACATAGTGCATCTAGTGGCACGAGCTGATCCAGTCAAGTTTGTGATGTTACAACCAGTCTTGAGAGGAAGAACGGTGAAATGGGCACTACTTCTCAATCAGTTTGAAATCATCTACATACCAGCCAAAACGATTAAAGGACAAGTATTGGCTAATTTCCTAGCGGACCATCTTATCCCTACGGATTAGGAGATTTCAGATGACTTGCCAGACGAAGAAGTCTTTAATACAGATGTCCTCCCTACCTGACAAATGTTCTTCTATAGGTCTTCACGAGCAGATGGGGCAGGAGCTGGTGTGGTCTTCATTTCTCCACAAAGGCAGATATTGCCTTATGTCTTTACTCTTGGTGAACTATGTTCCAATAATATTGCTGAGTACCAAGCGCTAATTATGGGACTACAAACCGCAGCTGAAATGAAACACTCAGATCTAGAGGTGTATGAAGATTCAAAGTTAGTAGTTGATCAATTACTAACTATCTATGAAGTAAAGAAAGAGGATTTAGTTCCTTATTTTCAGCTCGCTACACAACTCTTAAAGGGTTTTGATGCTGTCACGCTAATGCATGTGCCAAGAAAAGAAAATCAAATGGCAGACGCTTTGGCATTGCTAGAGGATGAAATCATGCACCTTCCAATTTGCCAACGGTGGATCGTATAGATAATCTTTGAGCTTTAGTATGAAGACTCCAATGTTGTCTCTGTTTACGTGATTGATGTTGATGACTGGAGGTACCCATTGATTGATTACCTCGACGGAAATAAGCTCTCCAATGACCCAAAGCAACGCTCGGACGTAAGATGAAGAGTACCATGCTTCTTCTACTATAAGGAGATTCTTTATCGACGATCATTCGATGGATTACTCGTTAGGTGTCTGGGAAAAGAGTAAGCTGCTAAGGCTATTCAGGAGTATGCAGAGCTCATTAGTCAAGTCCTAAGCTCCATTTTCAAGTGAAGAGGATGGGTTACTATTAACCCACCATGGTTAAAGATTGCATGGAGTATGCACAAAGGTGTCAAGCTTCCCAATTTCATGCAAACTTCATTCATCAACCACCAGAGCCATTGTATCCAACGATTGCCTCCTACCCCTTCGATGTATGGGGACTTGATGCTGTAGGGCCCATAACACCAAAATCCTCCGCCGATCACTCATACATTCTAGTGGCTACAGATTCCTTTTCAAAGTGGGCAGAGGCGGTGCCGCTTAAGGAAATAAAGAAAGAAAATGTTGTAAACTTCATCAAAGGGAATATCATTCAACGATATGGTGTTCTGTGCTGCATCATCACAAACAATGCCAAGTACTTTTCCAATAGTGCCATGGAGAAACTCTGTGAGAAATATCACTTCAAGCTGCACTTTTCTTCTATGTACAACGCTCCGGCTAATGGGTTGGCTGAAGCATTCAACAAGACATGTAATATTTTGAAGAAAGTTGTCAGCAAAACAAAAAGGGATTGGCATGAAAGAATGGGCGAGGCGCTCTGGGCCTATAGAACGACATATAGAACTCCCACGAAAGCTACACTTTACTCCCTTGTATATGGTGTTGAAGCTGTCTTACCCTTGGAGAAGCAAATTCCATCTCTGAGGATTGCTTTGCTTTGCAAGAAAGACTAACTGATAAAGAGAATGTCAAGTTACGCCTCCAAGAGTTGGAAGCCTTAGATGAAAAGAGATTTGACGTGCAACAGTACTTGGAATGCTACCAAGCTCGAATGTCACGAGCTTTCAACAAAGGGGTTCGACCGCAATCCTTTAAAGTTGGTGACCTAGTGCTTGCCTTGCGCAGACCTATTATCAAGACACACAAGACTGGTCCTAAGTTCAAGTCAAAGTGGGATGGACCTTATACCAATAGAGCTTACAAAATTGTGGCTGAAGATGGCCCGAGACTTGGCCCTATAAATGGAAAGCTCCTGAAGAGGTACTGCGCTTGAAGAAGACACCCCTAGCCAGCACGAGCTTAAACTGCACATGGCACCAAAAAAAAAAGTCTGTTAAATTGAAAGCCTGAAAGGGCGGCTCAAGCAAAATAAGGACAAAAAAAAAATCATCATCAACCATAAACCCTTGAACTACGTGATGACTTGATTCCTTCGGAAGGATACATAGGCAGCTTGGGAATAACAATCTCAAGTTCAGTCACATCAAATAAAAATAAAGGGTTTGTTTACCATTCATAAAATGAATAACTATTAAAGTACTTTATTTCCATAATAAGTTATGGCTGTCAAAGTCTGACTTATTACAAGTGATAAAGGAAAATGAAAAAAAAAATCATCACACTATTAATGGAAAGCAACTCTTTACACCCAAGTCAAACCCTTGAAGCTATTACAGTGACTCTCAAAATTATCTCACAATGATTTCGTTGTCTCGAGCTCTGCAATGGTCACCTAGGGGGTCTCTTTGATTTGGGTCTTCTCTTTTTCTAAATCAACAAGCTTTTGCTCATGTAGTAGAAGTCTTTCATCTAGTGAAGTCATCGTTTGCTCCAATTTTCGCTGTTCCTCCTTTAATTCTCCAAAGACTTGAGGACAGATTGGCTATGATTAGAGTCGGTTTGACGAATTGAAGTGACCTTTGCAATTTCTGATTCTGTGTCAGCTAGACGTTGATTGCATGTGCCTGGAATAGCCTTGCATGAACAAGCAAGCCGTGCCAAGTTGTATTGGTCAGCACTAGTCAACAATCCCTTAACTTTGCCCCTAACGGATGAAGGATCAATCTCATAATGGCTAAGCTCAACTATCAACTTGTCAAGTTCCCCCTTACTGGAAAGAATGGTCTTTGAGGAATGCTTCATTATCATATCCTCAATTTGTTTGCAAATTGCGGTGGCAGTTTGTTGACGAATATCACGAAGCCTTTGACTAGCATCTATAATGGCAGCTCTACCAAGAGAGGCCTCAGAAAAAGCTATGGTGTTCAAAGGCTTGGGAGGATGCACTTTGGTAAGTGGACCTGAACATTTGTGTATCATTAGCTTTAAAAAAAAAAAAGGCTTAAAGTGCAATGAAAAGACACAAGAGTTAAGAACTGTACTTGTAAGGTCAACTTGCTGAGAGTCATGCTTTGAATTGGATATTCCTTTCATGCGTAAAGAGTAAGCCTCAAGTTTTGCTGCAAAACTACAGAAGGAACACGTATAGGGTCTGAGGAGGAGTTATCGTTCCCCCAAAGTGGATGACCATCAATCTCTGCGCCCTGAAAAGATAGAAAAAGAACTATTTAAGTTGCCCAAAAAGAAGAAGAAGAAGAAGAAGAAGAAGGAAAGAAAAAGTTACCTCATTACGTTGTAGCATCGATTGTGAAGAAGTTGGAAGGTTGAGAGTATACTCAGCATTGAGATCACAGTAAGTAGGGGCAAGGTTGACGTCAGTCTTCTTACGCTTAAAGTGCACCTCGCTATTATTGCTACTACTGCTTCTAGTACGCCTCCTTTCTTGGATTGCGGGTCTTTTTAGCTTAAGTGGACTGACCAAAGGGACATGAGAATCTAAAGAGTCTCCATCATCTTCTAGAATGTTGACCGGATGAGCATGACAGTCACTATCAGGGAGCAAAGCTTTATCAGGAGGCACAAGGATGTTGGTGCTACATTCGACTTCACAAGCAATCACATTTTTGCGACGAGGCGGTGTCATATGATTGACGACCTTGGCTTCTTTTGCTTTCAGAGGCTTGTGCAGGGATCCATTAGTAGATGCCACTTTGGTCGTCTTCACTGGGGTAGAATGATACACTTTAGACCACCAATCAACATAGTCTCAGGTAACCATATACTCTATGATAGCACTTTGGGTCGGCAATGTTATCACACACTTAGTGTCGCTTCTGGTGCAAGAATCCTAATGCAAATAAATCAGAGCCAGTACGCTAGTGTGAATGTCATTCTTAAGGCTGCCAGGAATGTCTTGGACATAACCAAACGGTCGACTAAACCGATATGGACTGTATGGCTGAATGACTTGTAGGTTGTCTTGCCTTAAAGAAAGGTACCCGGATTTAAGGCTGATGAGAATATCAAGTCTAAATAGGAGATGTCACTGTGGTTAATAATCGCTCTGCTCTCCTAAAATACCATGGCATATGCATCCATCCTCACATTGTCACATACGTTGAACAAAGAAAGAGCCTATGGGTCTTCAAAATGATTAGCTAGAAATTCTCCCGAGAAGAGAACCATAAGGGCCCTTAGGTCTTTGGGAATTAGAGATTGAAAGTGGGTGCCAAAGTACTCTGCTAACCATGCATATATATAATGAAAAGGAAGAGCAGCCGAGCAATTACCTGGAATACTGGAAATAAAAACCTCATTCAAACCCTGATAGATGTTGGCCAGCTGATACCGCTAGGCAAAACCGTACACCATGTAACATTTTACTGGCGACTTTGAATACTCCCGGACAAATCAAACCAGTGTTGTCTCTAGGTAAAACAAACAGGCATAACCAACAAGCAAGAAAGGCAGCCAAATGGGTGGGCTCTATATCTTCACCCTCTATGCCTAAGTCATCAAACACTGCAAGGTCTGCAAAAGTTCATTTTCGAATCTCATGGATCTTTACATATGGATTGAATGCATTCGGGGGCAAATATTTTTTGTTCTTATGGTTTTTGTTCGGAGGCCTCTTATAGCGTAAATCGATCTCCTCTATACCAGTATCGTATCCATGAAGTTATCTTCACTTTCTGCCCTTAGCCTTCCTTGCAGAGCTTATGGTAGGTGAGAAACAAATAGCGGCTCTGTTGACTCCCTTTGCTTGTTGCAGAAAGCTCTTCAGTAGCTGAAACCACCTCATCATAAAATCGTCCATCAATGGGCAAACCTCCAAGTTAGTCCAAATCCCAAAGAGAGATGGACATTTCCCAGCTAGAAGTCTGGCGGGTATTCGTCGTGGGACACCAGTATTGGCAGAAAGCCCGTATGATAAGTGCAACACTTTCATAGCTGAATAGTGAGGCGAATATCACTCGATAGAGACTGGCCTCCCCAGTAAGCTTGCCATTCCTGCTTAAGATATCTTCTACCCATTCCCATTAGAACTCTGTGTAAAAGAAACCTCTGTTTGCAAAAAATGCACTGCTCCACTGCATTGAACCGTTGCATATACGAAGCGTGAACGGGACCTGAGAGTTGTTCTGATCATGATGCAAAAACTTCAACAGCAACACGTTTGAGCTTTGTTTGTCGTGGCCAGATCTCTGTTTAGCTAGTTGGCGAGGTGCCACATGAGTCCATTGGAGGATGTGAGCTGAAGGGTCATAAGGAGGGACATCGATTGCTTGAGGCCCAGTCAACGTGGATACACATGTAGAGTAGTGCCATCACTTTGAGTGTCCTCCGGATCCTCGAGGATAGTGATTGTCCTTTTCTTGAAGCACTTGAAGAAAGCTATGACCATAAAAGGATGAGAAGCACGATCACGAGTGCCTGACCACCAAATATGTAAAGCCTAACCGCTTGTAGTGGACCCTACCACGAGCAAATGTAGAGGAATCCAAGCGCTTAGGACGTACGCTCTTCTCCTTGACGTCGGTAAACATGAAAGGCTAACTGCTTTGAATAGATTTTCCCACCATCAAGAAGTGAAAAATTCCAAACATTTAGGTCGTCTGCATTCTTCAATTGTCACCAAAATCCTGAAAAAGAAAGAAAAAAAAAATATATATATATATATAGATAATACATGTGAAATTGTGCAACGTTAAAAAAAACGGAGGTGACATCATGAAAAAGGGGGAGGAGGAAAAAAAAATATATATATATATATATAATTTCAGAACCGTGCAAATCTGAAATTAAAAAATTAAAAAAAGCATTGAAGTCATGCCATGTGAAAGAAGGATAATTAGAAGGAAATGATGAATCATGGAATTATGCTTTGATTGGGTCAAGGCAGGTTATGACAATAACAAAAAAAAAAAAGAGCACAGAGAGCCACACCTCAAGTCTTAATGATTTGCAAAGGCCCAAGGCTAGAAATCAGTAACAGCAAGCCGTGAATAAAGGCAGGAATGGGCTCTTTAATTGTCACCAAAGCTCTGAAAATGAAAGAAGAAATAACAATCTAAAACAATTTTCAGAATGCATCTACCTACTGTGCGACATCAAAAAAATAAAAAATAAAAATAAAATGCAGTGACGTCATGATAAAAGAAAGTGGAGGCATATGAAAAATGGTCAACAAGAAGGATGAATTATGCTTTGGGTAAGGAGCAATGACGTCATGAGAAAAGAAAGTGGAGGCAAAAAAAAAAAGTGAAATAAAATGGTCAGAAAGAAGGATGAATTATGCTTTGGGAAATTGAGTCTGCACGTGCATATATGTCCTTATTATGTCAGAAGAATGATTGGATAAAGCCATGACACATATAAAAGAAATGATAAGAAAATAAAGGCTAATCGACAGAGGAAAACAATAAATCTATGAGGGATACCACAAACCTACCCCTTGCCGCTACCTACAGCTCGCGTCGTTTCAAGGTTCCAGAAGAAGCAGCAAATTCGTAGCAGCAGGTTCCTGTCAGAGGAGGAGAAAGAATAAGTGGCCATCTTGACTGACAAAGAAGAATTGAGTAAAAGACAAATTACCTTGCAACGTCAAGCACACGGAACGACTGGGCTGCAAATTGAGAGCTATGGTCAATTAAGTCTTGCCAGCGCTGATACTGAAAAGGTCAAGGATGGAGGATGGGTTCAAGGAGGCCCCCAATTTATATCGAAAGGCTAGGGTTTCTCATACAAGGAATTTCCTAGTTGAGACTAGGAAAAGATGGCGGGAATCCTAAATTTTCTGCTATATGTGGCGCCAATTTATGTGGTGTTTATATTAATTGCTGAAATCAAGGCACATTATATTGAGTTGTGCCGATATATGGCGGGGAAAAATAAAAGATTCATTTCATAAATATTCAACAAATATATTCCTACATTATGGACTTCATTTACCTGTCTATTTTGAGTTCTCGACATATTTATGAAATTAAATCGTGATTTTAAGAGAATCTCTACTAAATTAAATCAAGATTTCAAGAAAATCTCTACAAAATAAAATCAAGATTTCAAGGGAGTCTCTACAACTTTGGAGTTCTAGAAGTCGGCTACGGTGAAGCAAAGAGCCGCGTCAAGCTATTAAAAAAAAAGTTAAATTCATACTTCAAGTCACACCTCCAACACGGGACGACGTGTTTACAGCACACCTTGAAGTGGAGGCATTTATAGACACAAGAATTTAATGAAAACAAAATTCAATAAATAATTTGGTCAACACTTGAAATTATGATCGAACAAATTTTGTCGGCATGTGGGTCCTATAAAATATGCACGTGGCTCGTGAGTAAGCAAAATCATGCAGACTCAGAAAACAACACTTGGCGACACATGAAAGATCCGATGACAATAACTGAATTTGTTTCGGCTAAATCAATTGATATTAAAGCGGATCAATCAAATTAAATCAATTGGTTCCGAGTCAAATCAAGTATTAAATTTCGTTTGCTGATTAGATGTCAATATATTTAAATTGATAATCAAGATGAAAATCAGCCATCAAATTAATTTGCTAAATTTCTTAATAGTCATGATTAAATCAATTAATTAAAGCTGATTGATTTCATTATGCTATTAATGAAATACAATTAAAATCAACCATCAAATTGATTGGCTAATTCCTTAATGGTCGTGATTAAATCAAGCTGTGATTATGTTATTAAGGAAAATGCAATTAATTACGTGTCATCAAGATATTTCAAATTGAGAGAGACACCGACACTATAAATACCCCCTCTCAAATCAAAAGAATGACTTCAGCCAAAAAAATAGAGTAGAAAACACTCTCAAACTTTCAGAACCCTCCAAAGCTCGTGAAGAACCATCAAGCTGCGAAATAGCCGGTTTCTCACCAACCTCAAGTCAAAACGTTCGTCACGTGTCAACTCCCGTGACTATCGTACGACTCAAGATCAAGCGTCAAGCCCTTGAGTGAAATACATCGTCGAAGATAGAATCAGAGGATTACCAAAGATTGTAACCCACACTTACAATACTAATAAAATTATTATTTTTTGTACACATGTCTGCATTCTATTTGTTTTCAGATTCTCGTGTTTACAAAGTCAAACCCAAGGAGATAACATTATAATCTGGGTTTTGTTTCCAAAGGCCTCCGCCCACATTCTTCCGCCAAGAAACTCCCCGACGACGAACCCATTTTCTCTTCGCCCTCATCGCTTCCCAAACCGAGCGGTTCATTCAGCTTAATCACAAGCTCGTGTCGGGGTGTCGAAATCGGAACATCCGCCCATCGTGGAGGGACTTGAGGTGTATTTCAGCTCCATGATCTGGTGCATCAGCTTATCCATGTTTCCCATTGTAGTGCTCGAATTTGGGGGAATTTAAGGGAATCAGAATATGAGCTATCTATCACGCCCCGAATTTTAGAATAACAATTCAAAATCCGAAACATGAAAATACTACAAACTCAAAATAATCATCCTGAAAATTTCTTTTCATAGACACCCTCACCACACGAAATAAAATCAAACCGAATTTAGTCTCGGTTAATTATTACAACTCATAACCAAATGTAATTGTAAAGCTCTAAATGAGCATACACACCTCACAACTAAATAAATAACAAAACTGCTGTAACACCTAAGCAGCTCGGTCACCTCCCTGGTTATCCTGACCTGCAGGAATATCCGCTACACCATTGAATAGTGTACCGGGATTGCAACAACACAAAACCCGATAAGCTTATGAAAGCTTGTATGAGTAAAAGAATGAACTGTTACTTAATTTAATCTCATTTATTCCCACACACAGCAACACTCAATAATTTCCACATATGCAAATAATAACAATCTCAATCAACACCAATTCAATATATCAAGACAACCCAACTCACAACTTTCTCCACAACTCTCATCATCGTATTTATAAAAAATACGGTACTTGACAGACTAGAGCTCTAACTGAATCGTAGCCCGTCACCTGGCCTAGGTTATGGCATCCGACATATTTAACAATTATTGTATTTCATCAATATGTATACCTATATACATATTTAGAACGTCCAATAATTCCACACACTCTACCAATCGTATCCCATCATCCACACTAGGATTAGAGCGTCCGATTACCCACACCGTTCATTACGTCGACCCTAAACCCATAAATGAACACAACATATAATATCACATACTGAAATCAACCCAACCAAGATACTACTCAATCATAAAATCAGTTCATCAATTCTACTCAATCATATCATCACACAACAATCCACTCATCAATATATATTTTCCACGTAAATATATATATACGTAATCATCCACTCAGGAATGACCACTAATACCATCTATAGTTCACACAAGAAAATTATGAAATTCATTTGTATAGTTAAAATTCATTTTACTTACCTATGGACCGTGGTGTTTCAAGTCCATGAAATTTTAAAACAAATATTTAATCCGCAAATATTTTTCACACAATTACCAAAAATAAATAATTTAAAATGCTCGGTTCGTAATATGAACCACGTGAGTTTTACTCACCTCGATACTCCCGCTGCGTCTTTAATATAATTATAATTTATAATTAACGCCGAATAGCCCACTCTAATAAAATCCGTCAATCACCTAATCAAATGTGATTCGAATTTAGCCAACAATTTCAACACATAATTTAACTACTAATTAACGGCCAGATTCTAATTTACATTAAAATCCGACGAGCGGTTTCTCACGAATCGCTCCCCTAATTACCGTTTTTCACATATACGAAGATCCAACGGTCGGATCTTCGCCCATGACCACACAAAGCCTCTGGGACAGTCATATGATCATCATAACAAATTTACAAGTTCATCCGACAGTCATAATTTCACAGATCAAAAATCTAACGATCGAAATCGATCGAAATCACAAAATTCATAACTAATTCATACGATATCCGAAAAATACGTATAATACGCCGAAATGATCGTATCGAAACATAGAATCATAAAATGGACAGAAACCAAATTTTAGACCTCCGGAGGTGGCCGGAAAAGTCCGCCGGAGTTAGGAACAGAGCCGCCACCGACCATCGCCAATGGTGTCGGGGCCAAGCTTGTCCCCTTCGTTTCATCATTCTGAGCAACTTTCATAACTAGCACAAGACCTAAAAATGACGGGAAGGGATCGAAATTACCGATTTACAGTCGGCGGCCGGAAAAAATGCAGAAACCGGCGAGCTTGAAAACCGATCCCTTCTGGAAACTTGTTCAGAACTTCCTTGCGAACTCAACAAGCCAAGAATCACAAGAAACGATCGTGTATAGTTTGAGATATCTTGATCGAAAGTTTCGGTATTTCGATCCGTTCGGGTCGAGCTCCGACGAACGTGAAAACGTTCGACCCAGTTCCGGTCCTTCTTGGTGCTTGTAGAGGAAGTTGAGGCGAGCTCAATGAGCCAAGAATCAAGTGAAATGGTGGAGTGTAGCTCGAGATATCGAGATCGAACCGAAAATGGTGGTTTTCGGTTCGGGCCGTGCCGCCGCCGCCACAGGCTGCGCCACCTTGTGAAACTGTCTCCGGGAGCTAGAGCAGCTCGAGACGAACGCCTGGGACTTGGTTTGAGGTCTAGAGGTGGTCTGTGGAGGGAGAACAATTAAGGAGAAGTTTTCTCTCCTTTCGGTCGAGAGAGACGGGTGAGAGAGCTGAGAGAGAAGATGAACAGTGAAATTTCCAGAAAAAGAAAGAGAAGGAGGCTAGTGGAAAATTAGGGTTTCCCAAAAATTTTCTATATATACAAGTTTTCGGAAAACTTCGAAATTCGATAACTAAATCAGAAAAAATCCGATCTTTGCGTTCCGCACGTGTACGGACTCGTATCGACGAGCTCTACAACTTTCGTGAAGGAAGTTTCTCCAAATTTCGCATGTAGAAAAAGTCGATTTCTCAAACCGAGTATTTCGAGCTTTTCGTTAAAAATAAATGTTTCGAAACTTCGATTAATGTAAAAGTGAATTATTATCGAACAATAATCGTTAAATCGTATATCAATACAATTTCTCGAATTTAAAATGAAAATTACGGGTATTACACTATCTCTCTCTCTCTCTCTCCCCTTCTCCCATCTCGGTAGTTCCACCTTGAGCCACCACATCATCTCCCTCACCTCCCCCACCTATGACCTATGGCCTCCTCACCCTCGACCCGCCATCACCACCCATCTCGATTAAACCCGACATCATTACAACCGTTGTTTATCAACCCACCAAACCAGGACGGGGAGGGTGGTTATAAAAAGTCAAGAAATCCAAGAGAGGAGATAATTGATTAATACCTGAAATGGGCTCTGTTTTTTTTTTTTTTTTGAGTGTGGAGGACTAGATCGAGTTTGTAGAGGACGATCTGGTGACGTGGCTAGAAGTGATGGACATCAGAGATGAAGTTCGTACGATCAGAAAACGGCGTGATTGGGTTTGTCGCATGTGTAGACTAGAGAGTTTGATAGGAAAGTGGGAGAGATTGAGATAACTAGATGAGTGCGAAGTGAGGAAGATTGAGGAGGTGAAGAAGGAGAGATGAACAGAGGGGAGAGGGGGAGCGAGAGAGAGAGAGAGAGAGAGAGAGAGAGAAGAGAAAAACTAACATTATCCAGCTACTGGAAGAAATGGAAGGAATGCACTTGTTTGGACTGAAATTGTGAGTCCAGGGATTTTTGGGATTAAATAAATAGGCAGGGACTTAAACGAAGACGAATGCATACTTCAGGGACTATACAGAATTTTGCCCCAAGAAATACTACTATTACCGGCATCATAGAGAAGAAGAGACAAGTCTGTTAAATGTTTTCAATAGTCAGGCCAGGAGGAGAATGACGTTTTCATGCTGCAATCATCAATCTGGGTCTTGAAAATTGATGTTGATTATCTGGCCCATTCTAATGCTTTCATTGCCCATATAATCAAGGGGGCTAATGTTGATGCCCAAAAATCTAGCTAGTGGCCCCAATTCATATTGCAGCCCAATAAAAAAGAAAAGCGAATTACACACGAATCCATTTAAGGCTTACAAGAATGGGTGTGGTGTGGAAGGTAATAGAATTGCATGAGACCCTTATTAGTTTTGGGCTCGTTAGTAATTTTGAACTTGGGACCAAAATTCATGCCCAACGGCCTAACTCTTAATACGAGTAAGTGAAGAAGAGATAACTCAAATTACCAAGCCTTATTTATCAATCATAAACAACAACTCTCTTTACCACTAATTCTCTTATATTCTCTAACCAAACAACCAAGCATCCTTTTTACATAACAGTGATTTTACCCATACATGTGTAACAACGATGATTGAATCACAGCAGCAAAATCCTACCAAAATCATGGCAAAAAATCTGCCAAACCTGATCTACAATCTCCTTTAGACAAAACGTAACACACCAAGAGGCAATACAAAATCCAGTACACGCTTTTTATCCCAGCCATCTCTTTACCCAGCAGTACAAACCCTCAACCGAGATTTATTTAACTGTTGGAATTGCATATAAATAGCTGTGTTATTAAACAAGAAAGGATCAGAATGGAGTGTGCTACAAGCTCTCTAGCACTCTTCTTCTCCCATGCTTCCTCTCTCCCACATCCATCCATAGTTTCCATCCTTTCAAACTCACCTTCTATCCAAACCCCTTATCTCATATACCTCAACCAGTATACAACACTAATGTTGGAACCTCTTCTTCTGAAACTTATGTTTTTCTAGCTCCCACACCATACGCATCTCGCTAAGCCCTTCATTGAAAATAATGCACAACCAGTGAATGCGGATCGGAAGAAGCTATCAAGAGTAACACAACAGCAAGCTTCCTAAGACTTTTAGGTCCTTCGAAGTTTGCTGGGCCTAGTCTTTGCTAACTCAGAAAAAGGGGACAAGATTTTGGGCTAGGCCATGGTGTTTTCACTGCCTTACAACCATGATCAAAAGTGCCTTAACATATTCCATTTTGCTACCTTCTTCTAGAATTTATATAGGAACTACAACTTGGGGTGTGGTGGAACAACTCTTCCAAACCATCATGCCATCATTAAACGACATCCCCATATATCTATGTAACAAGCATATTCTTTGTAAGTGGACAAACTTCAATAGATAAAAGTAGGAATGGATGACTCAATTAGGAGATTCCGCGACTGTCCGAAGTTAGGCGTCAGAGAGAGGAGGACAAGGATGCTTCTGGTAAAAGGTCTTACCATGGCCTAGTCTTGGTGCCAAAGGATCTTCAGCCAAGAAATTTTGGTTTGGAGAAGAATTCAAAAGGCTTGTATAAGGTTTTCGTCACCTCATATGAGACATTTAAGGAGCAATATGGCCGCCTCTGTAGCTGGAGGTATACCCCAAAATCGCCTCCACCGGCTGCTCAGGTTGCTCGATCTAACTCTTTGGTTTCAACTTCCTCAGAGGCAGACTCATTCTCTCATAGTGATGGAGGTATGGAGAAAGAGTTCTTTTCCTGCTTAGAGTCCCTAAACCCTACATATGGGTTAGGAAACTAGTCATCCTCTTCAACAAATTGATGGTGACATTCCTTTTTACTTGTCTTTTGTTGTTGTACAACTTGATGTCCTTAGGCGACTTCATTAGGTTATAAGTATTAGACATGGCTCTATTGTAGAGTAGGAGTATTAAAATTTTTGCGTTATTTTCCTTTTTTTGTTTTATCAAAGAGAAACTTCATTAAAATGAATTGATTACAATGAGTAATGGAACAAGAACCTATAAAGGCATACCAACATGATAGCAACTGCAGATTGATTGACCATACTAGACTTCATTATGGAAGTCCATACTGACACACTGATGGAGTCATTGAGGCCCTGACTCTAAACAAAGTAAAGGAGAATTAACTTTGCTAAGCGGTGAGCAACACCATTGCCTTCCCACTTCATAAAGTGTCCACTACCACTAAGAAAAGACTTAACTAAAAGCTTAACTTCATCAATAATATGACCTTCAAAACTCAAATAATTTGAATTGTCTTGTAGAATGTTGATAATAGAGAGAGCATCACCTTCAAAATTGATTACCAAAATGTGGGATTTCCAACGCAGTAAAGGCTCAGAGTTGTCACTGAAAATTATTCCCAGACCACATTTGCCATTTTGCGAGTGACAAGCCCTATCAAAGTTCATCTTGAGGCGTCCCATCTGTAGATGAGTCCAGACCGTCTTTTATTGCTGACTAGTTGGTTTGACACCTGTTGGATATGACACAAGTTCTCAAATTCATCTTTCCAAGCACTAGCAGATTGTAGTACTCCACCTGGTCCCAGTATCTTTTGGCCATGCCTGATAAGGTTCCTGTTTCTCCATAGACGTTATGAAAGGGAACTAAAAGGTTCAACTTCAGAACCAATAGCTGTGGTGCAAACATGATGAGCTAGGTCCAAAAAAAGTCTATTCCTGCCATAATTTATACACATCATTCAGAAAGGTTTGTTTCCGGACCTTTTTGCCTTTTGGGCAATCCTACAGAATATACTGCATCGATTCAAACCTGTTCCCGCGCTGCCAGCAACAAGGATTCTCCTCTATTTCAAATTTGTAGCACAAGCAAGAAAATTGTTTAAAGCTTTCCACATGAAAATGGGCACTTTATGCGGTACATTTAGCCTCCATATTCCCCCGCCCCAGACTTCTTTACTCCCATTAGAACTGGAGCCCACCTCAGAGCCTTCTTTACTTGCCTGCAAATCTCTAGCTAGCAACCTAATATCTTGATCTCACACTATAAACCCCATTCTTAGTATAGTTCCAGACAAGTTTATCTGGTATTGTTTTGAGCCCGAGAGGAATGCTAAGGATCATTTCAGCCTCATGAGATAGAAAACTGAACCTGATTAGTTCAACATTCCATGCCCCAGATGCAGTGAATGAGGATTCTACCTTGTGATGTGCCGGTATATGAATTGGACTAACAACTTTGAAACTTACTAGACAAGGCAGCTAAAGATCTTGCCAAATACTCACTCTTTTCCCATCCTCTATCCTCTATCTCGTACCTTGTTAATCAACTACTTGGCCCACACCAAACCTCTCTAAATTGCAGAAGGAATGAGACCCAATGTCACATTTAAGAAGCATGTATCGGGGAAGTATTTGGCCTGAAATAAGCTGCTTACTAAGGATTGCTTGCCCTAAAAGATCATCCACACAGTTTTTGCTAGCATGGCTTGATTAAAAGCCCTTAGGTCTTTAAAACCAAGACCCCCTTCTTCTTTCCTCTTACACAACCTCTCCCAATGATACTAATGAATACCTCTTATATCTCCAACTTTTCCCCACCAGAAGCAGCTAACCTTTGATTGAAATTTCTTGCACACTTCGATAGGCAATTTGAAAACACTTATAGAATAAGTGGGAATAGCTTAAGCAATAGCTTTAATTAAAACAAGCTTACCAGCTTTTGAGAGGAACTTTCCTTACTATCCTTGGAGATGAACATCAAGTCTTTCATTTAATTTCCGGAACACATCTTTCTTATTTCTCTCAATTGTAGTCTAAAGTGCGTGGTATCGCTCATGAAACTCTACCACTGGAACATGTTAGGTCCATAATTACCTAGTAATTATTCCTTTAATCTTGCACTTTTGCTTAATCTTTGTGTTTATTTATATATATTTATTATGTTTTCTTTATCATGCTAGGAAATAATGGAAAAGCTTGGAAATGCACTAAAAACTCAACTTTAGCATGTTTTCTCCCTACTCCGGCTAGGAGAAATCGAGCTAGGCAAGGAAGGAAGAGTAGCAGACTAACTAAATGAACTCCAAATGAGTTGAAACTTTCCAAATCCATTCTTCACATCCTAAGGATAATTTCGTATGAAGAATGCAAGAGCTAGTTTGGAGTTGAAGACCTTCAAAAGATCGGTCCAAGTTTCTGACTAAAAGACGAAACCTACAAAACTGGACCTGTACGGATTCCGACAGTATTTCCGGCCAAACCATAGTGACTTAAGCTCTGAAATTTTACCAGAATGATTTACACTCATGGAGGAATATTTGGTATGAAGAAACCGAAGGCTAATTCTTAAATCTCGGTGGAGATCTAAGTGAAGGAAGAAAGGAGAAGAAAGTGCAAAAAAAAATGACGAAATGGAGTCAACGCCGGATTCCGCCCAAGTTGGTCGACCAAGACCATGTGTGGCGGACAAGGAAGAGATGACTAGGGTTAGAGACTTTAGGTGGGAATACTTTAGGTCTAGGTTATTTTGAAAGATCAAAATTTGAATTATGACAAGTGGTCCCATTTTTACACCTTACACATTTGTCTCCCATTTATTACCTTGTTCCCCTACACAATGACTCTTCTACCCTTACTTTTTTTCTCCACCAAAATATCTATTGGCATTCTAGGTCATTTCCATGTGGAGTTAAAGACTAGATCCACATTTTGTACTTACACACTTGTCAACCACATCTAGCCCTTCATTTCCTTTGATCTCCACCCTTCATTCATCACTTTTGCCCTATATATAGACCATCCCCTCACTTTGGACGTTTTTGATACTTCCTTCATCCATTTCATCTTCTCCCTCTCTCCATTTCCTCTCCACTCTTCTTAGTTCTTCATCTCTTAGGTAGTTTAGGTAGTTTTGTTTAGCTTTTATGTATAGAGAGAGGTATAACATCTTTGGTTGATAATCAAAATCGGAGATTCTATACATTTTGATCAATCACACTTGTAAATAGATTCATAAAGCCTTGTTCTTCATCTTCTCTTTGTGTTTGTAGATTTGTATAGTGTTTTGGGATTGAGGAAACCGAAAATACTATGCTTTGAAGCATAAATACTACATCTTCTTGGTTTGCATCTAGAAAGCTTGTGGGGGGGGGGGGGGGGGGGGGGGGGGATTGATTCATCTTGGTTTGGTATTGACACACTAAACCCGTGGGTATTGTGACTTTTCTCAACATCTTCTTTTTTTTTTATGATGTATTACTCACTGAAGGCTTTTATGTATATTTCCATGAGTTGTGAGTAGAATAAATTTGGGGCCAGGGTTTAGCCCTAGCCAAATTTGTGTACAAACTATGTAATTAAATTTCATATGAATTATGCCATGAATTTCTACTTTGCTAGTTTAATTGTTCATCATTTATGCATCTTAGATTTGTCACCTAAGGTTGGTAAGTGTTGATAATTTCATGGAAGTATGCTAGGCTTGACAAACATAGTAAACTAAATCATGTTGCAAATCTAGAAATGGTAATCTTGTGATAATCAAATAAGGTTGTTTGAGTCCTTATAATTGAGCTTATCATGTGGATGTGGCTTAGGTGTCCGATAATCAAGGGATTTTAGCTTGCATTTACATAGGTCTACTTTTGTCCAATAATCAAGGAATAGGTAGAAACTAAAAAGGTTTGTAGGAGAGTTATGTCCGATAATCAAGGTGTGGCTTAAATACATTCTCTAGTATAATTGTTTCTTCGTTACTCGATAATCAAGAGAACCGAGGGGGATTCCATCTTGGCATGAGCATGTTAGATTTGGTTACTTAGATTTGGCATAAAGGAGGTTAAGTGTGATGCCTTACAACCTATTTATCTCATTGATCAAAGTCTCTATTTTATTTTATTTTATTTTTATTAGCTTAGTTTATTTTTGTGCAATTTAGTTTACTTTATAAACAATTAAAATCAACCAAGCCGATTCACCACTTTACCATTGTAAATATCATTATTGATAGTTTTGGCTTCTAAAGGGCCGAGACTACTAATTTGTAAAAAGATAGACTCGCATGTGTTTTCTAGGTTTTATTTTCGCCGTAATCTAGCTTAGAGTAGAGTTACTCAATCTCTTGGGTACGATACTCTTACATTTCCCCTTTACTAAAACTTGACCTTCTATACTTGGGAGTTGGTAACATCACACAAATTTGCACATATTTTCATACTCGTGATGCACCCAACAGAACACTCATAATAGCTTTAATCTCAGTCTTCAACTGATTTGGCACATTTGGACCAAAAGAGAGGGGCAGATTTTTGAAAATTTATATGTTGACTGTCGCACTTTCATAGAGTAGAAAGCACTGTTTCAAGGATACACACTCTTGGACCGTAGCATTCACGAACAAGACTATCATCCGCAAACAACAAGTGTGAAATCGAATGTGCAATTGGTGCCACCCTAACCCCATGAATCAACGCCATAGAATCTGCATGATGGAGAAGTCCAGACAAACGTTCTTATACAAAGAGAAAAAGATATGGGACAATGGATCCCCTTGACGGACTCCTCTTGTTGGCCTGAAATTCCCAATGGACTTACCCTTCCAAAGCACCTAAAAAGATACAGTTTGGACACATCTCATTATCAACTCCACCTACTCATTCACAAACCCTAGTTACAACATGACCTCCTTCAGAAATACCCACTCCACCTTATCATAGGCGTTACTAATGTCCAGCTTAAGGACCATTTTAGGTGCCACCATATTCTTCTGTACTCTAATAGTATGCACTGTTTCGAAGGCTGCAATGACACTATCTTGAATATTCCTTCCTGGTATAAATGCACTTTCGGTGCATGAGATAATATCATGTAAGAACTTCTTGAGCCGGTTAGCCACCGTCTTCGATATCAGCTTGTGAACAATGGTGCATAGACTAACTGGCCGGAACTCAGTTACATGCTTGGGCCTTGAACACTTTGGGATGAGAGAAATAAGCGTGTGATTAAAATCACCAATATCTCGTCCATCATTTAACATTTCAAGATAGAAATAACAGACAGAATCACACATCACAGGCCAATAAGTTTTGGAAAATAAAGTTGACACACCATCCACTCCTAGCGACTTTTGTGCAGCCATGCGTTTCAAAGACAACTCCATTTCCGCGTTATTTTCCTTTTTTTTCTTTTTTGGATTGCTTAGTCTTTGAATAGTTAAGCATTTTAATTTGTATTGAATACCCTTTGCTTGGTGGATTTAGGTCTTGCCGACTTGTAGCTTCGACGCTATGATGAATCCAATTAGGTGTTTGGGATACTCTAGTTTGACCTAATATAGTCGTATGATTTTATACTATTTAATCATAGGGATCATTTTTAACTTTACCCTAGAATCAGTTCCTCCATTTCTATATTCATTCTAAGTAAGTAAACGTATTATGTAAAAATATTCTTATATCGGTCCTAATTGTGTTATATGAATGCGGCATCAATAATATCGGTGGCCTAAATTGAAGCAACACTGTCCTAATTAACAAATACATAACAATGACGATTAAGAAGATCTGATGTCTCAATATCAGTAACCAAAAAACTTTAATTAGCCGAATGATGTTGGTTATTCTCAAAAAAAAAAAAAAAAAAAAAAAAAAAAACCGAGAAGTTGGAGCCACATGGCGTACATTATGAGAGCCACCCCATGATATGGACTTGTAAGAAAAATGGAAAAAGAATATATTGGATTGTATAGCATCACTATTAAAGCTTATATTTTGGTCAGTAATATTAGTGGAGATGGAAATGACCAAGGCACTAAGCACAATAGTTATTCATCTAATTAAAAGGCGGTTGTCTATTGTTATCTTTCACATGGAAAAGGGATAATGTGGCACAACTGGTCTTACTCAATATTAATGCCATTTGACAAAAGATTTAGATGCTGGTAACAGTTAGGGAAGTAGATCGAAGCTCAATATCAATGAAAATGAATTATCATTTGAGCTACAAAAACGGCGAGCATTAGCATATTTATGCTAAGATCAATAATGCTAATGATTTAGCTCATCTCTGGCCCTCAAACATTTAAGTGCAAGCAAAGCAAACCTCCTAGACATGTTCCCAAATTTGTTATATATAACAGGCCTGCTTGTGGAATGAACTCATCAAGCACAATAGTTGCTTAAACCAAACTTTCGTTACGCGCGCTATTCAGTGTAACACTTTCGGGTTCTCGGCATGCAGATCCGTCCTGCTTTCCATGGGGCTCTGCTGAGTCTCTGGATCTGCTTGTTTACTTTAAGCTTCTGCTACGGTGATGAGAAGACCATCGAGGCAGCCGGAGGGCCAAGCAAAGTCCTCTCAGGTGAGATATATATGTATATCGATCGATCCAGCACGTATCGATTCGTGCCTACACTTCTTTTATCGTATGAGACTAATAACAAATTACTTATTTCAAGCTATGTACGTAAATTTTTTTTTTTTTTCCTATATGATAATATTTGAGAATAACATTGTGTATGTCTTTGTGCATGTTCAAAATGATCGAAGAGTTGAAAACAACTGAGGCTGCAGAGCTCAATGAAGAGGGAAAGTTTGCAGTACTACCACCAAAACCGTTCTTCAAGAAACCACTTCTGCACACGGTTCCCTCTCTGAAGAAGCCATTTCCACAAAAGCCGTACTTCAAGAAACCACCATTACATAAGATTCCCATTGTCAAAAAGCCATCACCACCATCTGTTCCTGTTTTCAAGGTACCACCGTTCAAGAAGCCGATTCCTTCCCCAATTCCACAAGATGAAAAGCCTTTTTTGAAGAAGCCATTTGTCCATCCTATTCCAAAATTCAAAAAGCCATTTTTTCATCCAGTTCCGGTTTACAAGAAGCCAATTTTCCCCCCAATTCCGGTTTACAAGAAACCATTTTTTCCCCCGGTTCCGAAGTTTAAGAAGCCATTTTTCCCCCCGGTTCCGAAATTTAAGAAGCCAGTTCCGGTTTACAAGAAACCATTATTCCCTTCGGTTCCAAAATTTAAGAAGCCATTTCCTCCACATGTGGCTCCCTAGTCCTAAGATAGCTTATGTTATCTTTTAACATGGAAGTCATATATTAGTATAAAATAAAGTCTATCTTTTTATTTTATTTTATTTTTGAAACGAAAATAAAGTCTATCTTACATAGACAGAGAAAAACAACGATGAAAAAAGAAAGGAAGAAGGAAATTACTGTTGTTAGAATTTTATCATGTGCATGAAATATATGTTCTTCAGGTGTGTGGCTACTGCATGTTTAATTAATACCAACTTTGGGTTCTATGATAAGAACATCATGGGGATTCATCAGCAAATTTTCTCCAAAATAATTTTTGACGAATTGAGAAACAATAGAACATTATCATAAAGAAGAAACTTTTAAAAATGATTGAAGGTCAAAATCTTATGCACACAGTCAACTAATTAAGAAGAATAAAGTTAGGTTAACTATCTTTTTAGATACCACTTGTATCCTACCCTCTGAAGCAGTTGATGTGGCATAGTTACGTTATCTAATGAAATTCTGTAATAGATTGAGTTTTCTATTACATCAACTGTTATATATGATGAGATGCAGTTGGTACCCCAAAATGTGATTCACATATAATATCTCATGGCCTTACCAAAGAAGGTAAAAAAATAAAAAAAACTCTATGGCTTTGACAATGAGAATAATTATTACGAATGACTTTAAACCCACCCAGAAGATCTATGTATGATCACGTACAGAAACCAATAATAACATGTATAACTAACAATAATCCCATCTGCATCACCCTCCGGCAATTATGTCACCGATTTTTCAGGTTGCAAAGAGCACATGCATGTCGATGCCTTAACTACTAGCCTACTGGGACATGCAGTCCTGTTTCGGTCTAGCTTAAGTACCAAACTTTCATGAAGTACGTTGAAGTTCAATTTGTAGTTACCCAATCTAATTCAACTGACATCCCATCACCAGTCCGACCACACGACTAAATCATCAGTAACAGACAGAGCGGGCCCTGCCGCCCTGGGCCTAGGCCCAAATAGACCTGCACCTATGGCCCCCGATTTTCATGGGCCCCAAAACGATTACACATCCTTTTATATATTTATGTTTAAAAAAAAAAAAAAAAAAAGAGTTTGTCTGGAGACTCGTTATCGCCTCGTTCTTCTCCCATTCTCCTACACGAGTTTTGTTCTTCTTCAGTTCTAAAATCTCAAATAGTTGTCATGTAATTCATCATCAGATCATCGTCGTCAATCATCACCATCGTCTGCAATTTATTGATTTTTGTTCTTGCTCAGTTGGTCTTTTATTTATTTTTCTGAATTTCTGACAGATTTGGGACAAGAAGGAAAAAGCGATTAAATTTACCTCTAAAACTAACATATAGCAATTTCCTTCGCTAAGTATTTCTTTGCAATTCAAATTATGCTTTTCAATGACTCAAGACTTTTGAGTAAGTTTTCATTATTTATTATCTTATTTCATTTGCCTGAACTGTGATTCTATAAAGAGTATAGAAAATCTTAATTTGTTTTTGGAAATTTGTGCTTGATTTCATTCTCTGCCCAAAATCATAAATGGAGTACTGATCTTCTCCTTGTGTGGCATTAGTCTGCGTTTTGGTTTTGAATACTTGATGTGTTTAGGGTACAGCGCACATGGGAATCATGACCATCTCTATGTCTTGAAACCATTATAATTAAGTATAATGATTAGTACGTGTATTCTGACAAGTATTTTGTTAAATGATCGATATTAGGATTGCTATATTGTTATGTTATTATATGTTGTTTAAACTTACAATCTTTGAAAGAGAAAAAAAAATGTGAATCTATTTGTACGTAGGGAGCCCCCATATTTTTCTTTTTTTTTTCGGCTAGAGCCCCAGAAATCCCAAGGCCGGTTCTGAGTAACACAACGTTAAATAGCCTCGATTGAGAGTAATAGATGTGACCTGCCGTGGACATGGAAGAAAAGTAGCTCGCTAGATAGGAAGTAACTATAATGTGGATCACCGGCCCGGTGAACCCTAGCTTGTTTGTTGTAAATAACTTGCGCTCTGGTATGGCAAAGCCTAGTGTTGCAAGAAAGATAAGATAAGCTAACTAGGGCGGTACTGTTTGATCAAATCCTTGCGAGCCTGCTGCAAGGTAGTACTGTCAATGCAAGTACAACTGCTGTTGTAGCTTAAAATCTCCATATATAGTCAGAGGCTTAGAATCTCCATGCTCTCGGAAATCCAATCCATGCCAGTGATCTATTACTAAATTCAATTAGATAACTAGACTTATTTAATTTTAGATTGAGAAAATCACATTACCATGAAGTGTCTTAGAAACTAATGGTAATCAACATAAGAAATATGATTAAATACTGTTTACTCTTTATACTTATAGTGTTTCGTCATTTCAGTTTCTGACGTTTGAATTTCACCTAAAAACTCTTCAAACTCTCAATTTCCTCACAATTGGTCTATGCCGTCAAACTCCGTCCAATTTGTCCATTAAATTGTAAACTTGAAATCAATTTCATGTCGAAATATCTATTTTACCCTCAATCACCTTTTTTATCTTTTACTCACCCCCCAGCCCCCGCCCCACACCCAAACACATCAATGTTAACGACCACCCACCACCACCATCACAACCCTCATTCCTCTCCTAACTTACTCCTCCCTTCTCTCCTTATCCCACACCCCAATGTTCTCACCCACCTCCCGCCGACGCTTCCCGCCGCTGTACTAGACCGACAACGAATTGGCCCCAATGTCTTCTATTCTTCCTCTTCTTCTTCAAAGACCCTAGCTTTTGATCTCGGATCCATGGGACCCTCCTCCAGATCAACTTGTACCTCTAATTCCTTCAATGGGTCCTTCTCCGACAATCGTGACCTGATCTTAGGAGCCCCGAAAGCCCAAGACTTTGAGAACATCTTCTGCGGTTCAGCCAGGTTCTCCACCAATTTCGAAGCTTTCAACTTGGATTCCATGAACGGTGGTGGTGGGCCCCCTGATTCCGCCTCCAAGGTCGTCGATTCTGGCCTGGTTTTCTACAAGCCGATTTACTACAACGACATTTTTTCGACACCGTTGGGGGCTGAAAGAGCTCTGCTGCAAACGACATTTTCTCCTTGACGGTGATGTCGCCACCGCCGCGGGCGAGTGATAGTAGTGGGATTGATGATTTTCTCGGCATCGTCGAAAAGCTTTAGCTCACAGAAAGGTGACAAGGGTGTGCCGGCGGCTTTCGATGATTTGTTACTTGGGTTTGGAGCTAGTAGCAGCCCCCAATCTGAAAGGTATTGTTGCTTTCTCTCATTGCTATATTTGTTAGTTGAATTGTGTTAGTTGAATTGGATTCCTTTACATGATGAATTTTCGGTTTTGTACAGTACGTACTAGTGCGGAGGTTGAATTGATGGTTAGTTATGTGAATGTTGCACTATATATTGTGCCTCAATTTTGATGGGCTACGTGTTGATGGATATTATAGGAACATGAGTTTGAACATCTTTTTTTGCCTGATACTGTTTTGTTGTGATAATCTTATTATTCATTGCTAGAGATTCTCAATTCTTCCTCAATTTAATGCTGAAGCAGATTATGTATCTGGGTTTGTTTTTGGAAGAAGAAGATGGAGATAAACAGAGGCGGACGGAGAGCCTGGAAGAAGAAGACGTAAAAAGGAAAAAGGAAAAAGAAGAAAAAAAGAGAATTTAAAAAAAAAAGTGATTGAGGATAAAATAGACATTACCACGTCAGCTTGACGGCATGATCAATTGTGAGGAAATTGAGAGTTCGAGGAACTTTTGGTTGAAACTCGAACATCAGGGACTGAAACAACGAAACCCTATAAGTATATGGAGTTAAATACTTATTCTAAGAAGTAATACTTAATCAGAAAAATAACTACCGATCGTATCGACTCGATCGAATGAAATGGATATTATTTCCTGCACGTTGTTGTTTCGGATCATAGGTCTATATTATATCCGAATTTAACATCAAATCCATCTGCTCTTGATCCCACCAGAGGGATCAAAATACCAGACTATAAATTACTAGCTGCATCTAGAGATATGTGATCATTAGACAACTCAGTAACACATGCTATGAGAAATTTCTCTATGCTCACGTCACACCACGTAAGTCATGTGACGCCCCAACTAAATTTCGACACGTGTCTGTTTTTACAATTAGACTTAAGAACTTAACTCTATTAAAGGTTTTTGAACAGGAACAAAACAGTAAAATTTTAGAACACCCATATAACCTTGGCCTCTCGTTTTCTTCTTCATCATCATTGATTCTGCACTTTCTTCATCTCATTTGCAGATCAGCTCATCAAACCCAGATTCAACCTCAACTTTAAGCTTTTATCTCTTGTCCGTAATCAAGAAAGCAAACTTCTTTAATTTTAAATCTTCACAATCACATCATCTTTCTCTTCTATTGCTTTTAATATTCATAATCGTGAGGATCTGGAGTATTTTGGTCTTTAAAAAAATAACAAAAAAAAAAGGTGAAATTTCCTCTTCTCAAGACTTACACAGGTTTGAGGTATTATTTGTTTATCTTATCCAGATGGCCAGATCCCTAATGACAAATTTCCAGGTCAGGAAAAACAAGGGTATGTGAAATCTTTCGCATAAAAGTATTAGGTTTTCTGATTTAAGAATTTTAGTGGAAATTTGTCTCAAAATAATGGTAATTTCTGAGATATAAACTTAAGGGGAAGAAGAAGAAGAAGAAAAAGATTGAAATAGAAAAACATGATGATTGAATATGGGTTTGTTGTAGTTGATGAGTTTGAATAGTAAAAAAAAATAGACATATGTCAAATTTTGTTGGGCGGGAGCATAGAAGAATTTCTCCGCATGCTAGACGTACTAACATTGAAAATATCTACGGTCTACCAAATATCACCTACCAAGTCATTTGGTGATTAACCTTGAGAGAACTAGTATTATATATGATAGAACTTTGACTCAACTACGTCCCAATCTATATGAGCAGATGTCTGCAGCAATAATTTCTCATGAGATCTACGAGAAATTTATCAAGTGGCCTCCATAATTAGTACAATATCCGGGTTCTAACGTTAAAAATAGTACGTGTATAATTCGTTAATTTTAGTAAAAAATACTTTAAAATTCGACACTTAGATTTTGTTTTTACACGTGACATTTTATGGTTGAAAGCATAGAAAGCTCGAGCAATTTTATTGCTAATGAGAGGATCCGAATTCTCTAGTTGGTTGCATGTTGCATTCGCGTGGACAAAATGCTATACTGCTTCTTTTCTTCAAACATGATCACATTCTACGTACTGTCTGACAGAAAGATTAATATGCCAATTACATGAAATAGCCAGATTACATTTTACATTTTTGTTAAATATTTTACAAATTTCTCCATCCAAAATATACTTGACAAACGACTCAGAACTATTGGTAAGAAGAAGCTTCCTAAAATTGTTGTTGCTGTTTAAACACAGTACCATTTTCCTTTCACTCGAAAATCAAGGAAAAGATTATTGGACAAGCTGAGCAAAATCAATGTCATCACATAAGGTTCAGTATACATGTCCACCTAAAAATGAGCTACTGTAGGATCAATTGCACAACAGCTACTTCTTTCTTTAGCCCTTGCTACATATACCTATACCGCATGAATTAAGGTTCTCACTCGGTGATGCAACATTTAAAAAGAAGTTACAACATAGTGTGGGGAGATTTTTCCTGCCAGATTTTCCAAATAAGAGGATGGGCATTTAAGAAAGAGAGATGGAGAGAGTTTAAATCGATGATGTAGAAACTATGGAAGGTGAATAGCTTGGCTCTGATTCCATCACGTTCAAGGGACGCAAACAAGGTGGGCAATAAGCAATGCTGGCACTCTCATGGTTAAACTCCATCTGATTGCACTTCACATCAAGTTCATCAAATTCCTTGGCATTCTGAAATCGATTAAGTTAAGTAACGTTCAAAATATATACTACCGAAGAATTAAGTTTAACTCCGTCAGTATGAGCTCTATAGTTCATAGGACAGTCTATTAGAGCAGAAGCTGCAGGTGAGATCAATATTAGTAGCAGCACGTACATATTCTCATTTTAATCAATATTAGTAATAGATAGTAGATAATGGAGGTGCTATATTTTCAGTTCTGGGTCTATAAATGAAGTAAATTCACAAAATTACATATATAACTTCTTAGATCATGTATACCTGAATGGATAAAAGGTGGAATGTAGGAAGAAAATGAATCTTGCAGTACTCATTAAATATCAATGTCAGCAAGAGAAGTGGAATTGTGGAAATGGATGCAGCAGGCTTTGATTTCAGACCGAAAAGACCAATCATTGTAATTTGCATAAGAACGAGTGCAATGAGAATGTAATGGTGGATGTATGGCCAATACTGTCCACATGTATCATAAACTGTTTCATACACATCTTCAATCTGCAATATAACAATCGTTAATATCTAAAGTGCTCAAAATGCTGGTCAGCCATATATATATATATATATATATATATATATATTCATGGTTGCATGTCTGTCATTTCAGATTCTAGCACCATGGAAGATATGTAGAAATTTTAGAAAATTCTAATAATTCATGAGACAAGCAGAACTAAAATATTTTGAGACTATATAGCCAGAATTTAATCACTCTGTAGGAAAGAACAGATAAAAGTCTCAGAAGGATGTTTATATAGATATCAGTAGTTCAGTACAGAGAATGGATTCGACAAGGGACTGTTAGAAGCTTGAAGAGGCATGCCAGAGACCATTGTGGAAGCCATGAAATGAAAGCATCAGAGGCGGTGAAATGTAAGAAAACCCTAGCACCTCAACTTGAAATTGTATCAAAATTTTTCTAAAATAACGAATATTATGACATCCTGCAACTGATGAATGTAGCTTTTGTGCAGATCAGACTTTAAACTCAAGACTGAAATAAACTGAGAGAGAGAGAGGGAGAGAGAGACAGAGATACATATTCATAAAAGGATGTGTATGCGTAACAGTAATAGTACTACTGCTATTACAATCTCAATCTCAATCCCGATACGAATACAAACACAGAATAATAACAATAACAAACTGGGATTTTAAAAGCAAAGTTAGAATATCAACCTGATTTATGTATACAACATAGCCCAGACAGAAGTAGCCAATCAGAAATGGGAGAAGAAGTGGTGTGACAACTGCATATACCATGCCAATCAGCACAGACAGTGAAACTGAAGGAATGATTCTGTAGTAAGGTAATGAATAAAGATAAGGAGTTTTCTCTTTCCCCCGGCCATATGTACAAGACTTTATAGCATCCCAACAAAGTAAACCTGGTTGAAGGATCTCCAAAGAAAACCCTGACAGTCCATCTGTCAAAATATATGTCACAAAGAAGTCTGCCTGAAACATGAGAAAGCAAGCTATTAGGTTGAATATTTTTTGCTTACAAGATGACGATACAACCATAGAACTTTGTTTGGTCTATAGACTATAACGAATATACATACAGAAAAAGGACTGAAACAGCTTTACAAAGATAATGATATATGTATACAGTATACTATACCTAAAGTATTAATGAAAAAATCAACTCACTTGAGCAGAAACAGCAGTAGCAAGGTGACCAGGAATATCTTTCGGATGAGTAAAAGATTGCCCAATTTCATCTAGTAAAGACCCAGATAACAAGCTCCAAAAGAACACATTTCCAACCAAAAAATAAAAAACCATGTTGGAAGCTTTTATTTCCTCCTTGCTTTTGGATATACAGCCAGCTAGTTTAGCCATTCCAAGCATTGCAAAAGGAACAATGTATATGAACCCTTTCAGAACAGCACTTGGAAGATATCCTGTTATGATAGAGCTTAACCCTGGTCTGTATAACATGCCAATGGTAACAAAAGATTACACATAATTTATGATGAAAAAAAGCAAAACATTACAAAGAACGACAGAAACAAATATTGAAGATAAAGACTCAGAGATCCTGATTAAGTTCAGAAGATGTCCAGGAAACCTTGAAGAATCCGAAGATAACTATATGCTTCACTACTTATAAAAACTAAACTACAATTCTTTTCTCAAACTCTGGTGCAACACTTCTAGAGCAAGATTCCAGAAAAGATGCCTTGCATTGTTGCTTAGCAAGTTAGCGATATGCAATGCTTCGCCTAGATATTGGTGACATATATTCGATGGAAACAAGAGCACAGATTGTATTACAGTAATTAAATTCAAATAGAAGGAAAAATATACAGATGAATTATTATTATTATTATTATTATTATTATTATTATTATTATTATATATTAAAAAGCAAGATTTGCAAATGAATGTAATTCATAAATTTGCAACACTCAGATATTTACGAAGCAGAAATAGTCTAAACATTATTGGACAATCAGTAGTTTCAATGAGTACAAAATGATACTAGTATCTCAACAATTACACGACAGATAACAAACAAAAGATGATGAAGTAATGTGAAGCACATCTCACAGTTTGATGTATCAACGTTCTAGTTTTATAATCAAGATAAAAAGAAAAATAGAAGAAGTCTTACATCAACTGTAAAGCCATGGCTGGAGGAAACCATTTTTTTAGTTTCTCAAACTTGGCTATACCCTGTACAGCAGTGACTGGGATTGCAAAGAAAATTGTAAGAAGAGATGCTGCAACAATGACACCTAGCCTGCAAAGTGGCAAAACTCTGTATGGTATCACCAGATTTCTCCAAGATACATCCCTCGGTTCTGGAGCCATGTCAGTTATCCAAAGAAGTGGATCTGCATGCTGCTGAGATTGGGAAACCAGTGCTGCACCCAACCGAGACTTGAATGTAACAAAAGCAACAGGTAACTCCTACAAGTATAAAAGAACTCGGGATGTTTATTTCATCCAAATTACAGATCGAGAATGGTTCATTCAATGATAAGCTAGAATATAAATGTATATTATCTAAAATATAGACAAAAAACAGTTGACTAATGTTGTTGCAATTATCTTGTGAAGAGTTTTAAATACAAAAATCCAAAAGAATGGATCACATTTCAAGAAGTCAAACAATTGTCTTCCAAGAACATGCCTCTGTGTTTAAATGTTGCACGGTATATTCATGATACACCAACATTTTAGAAGTTAGATCTATCAGTGAACATAATATACAAAGTAACAATACTCATGGAATACCATTCAGAAGTAAATTAAAATAGCAGCTGTTCAATAACTGTTACAGTGCCAAATACCCAATGTATGTATTACTAAGCCAATTATCATTATAATACCTTACCTTTTCTTTAAGCATATTTTCAGACTGTAACTGGTGTATCTTATGATGAAGTTCTTCAAGCTTTTCCTCATGTGAAGCTAATTTAGCAGCATCTTGATGAGAATGATGAGAGAGCAAAGGTGTCTCGTTATGTTTCTTTCTCATGGACTGCTTGGTCAAGTCCTCTATCTTTCTTTCAATGGATTTTGCCTGGCCCTAGTCACAAGATTATCTGTATGAGACGTTGATCCAAAATAAGATCCAATATATATAAAGAAGGAGAAGGAATCAAGAACTAAAGTTGGTAACAATACACCACAGTTCCTTGTTAATATGTCACAATTCATAGTGCAAACACCATCATGGTCATCATCATCAAGAAAAAGTACTGGTGCCAAGGTGACATGTGTAATTAAATCAGTACTTACATTCTTATGACGGAAAAAATACAAACATAAGATCCTAGAGCAAAAGGCTATTATAAAAATGCAAACATAAAGCCAAACACCAACAGCTGAGCTGTTTGGAAATTCTGTGGATTTCCATTAACAAATCCCTACACAAAACCTTCTTATCCAAAGCTTCATTGTTTAACTACATAGTATCAGGTCTTCAATAAGCAGTACAAAGGACTACAACTTTCAAATAAGTAAACACACTCGATTGATTAAGGATTTCCTTTGAACTTCATCATATCCATATGTTGCAAGAAATTGTCAATCAAATACAACCACCCATGCCAAATAAGTGATTTGCCCAACACAGGGTTTATCAATGGATTGTCTCCTTATGTGACATAGAAAAAGCTTTTATTGTGTCGCTTAAGTTATATAGGAAATCTTGAATCCCATACACCGAACTCCAAGAGCTGATTATGTTTCAGAAATATCAATCCAACATGCATTCCATTAAATGGTTAAGTTGTACAATATCAGTGCAATGCAGGAGCAAGCAATGTGGACCCCCAACACTTAGTAAGAGATCATGTTTACATACTGATACAAACTTCTACATATTGTTTATTGACATAAAAAATCACCAATGATTTGCAGACTGAAATCATGTTGAGTGAAATTTTTATTATTAAAACAGATGTGCTCAAAAACTTACACATTTTGGTCAATAACTTATAGGTGTTATCATATAAAACTAGTGATCCACAAAATAAAGCTCTGACCGATAGGCAAATTAGGGAAATAAACCACAACGTCCAGAATAGGCATGATTATTAGAAAATGAATCTCTCTCTCTCTATATCTATCTTCCTTCTTAAAGGGGAAGCAACTTCACCCAAATTCCCTGAGCATCTTATTACTTTATGTTTCACTAAATCCACAAGAATCCTCTGATAACAGTGATTTTCTTCAAGAGATGTATATGAGAGACTTTGAAGATTATAATTTCTTTTTCAGGCAAACATAATTATAAAGACTCCTAATATAAGTAACCAAAAAAAAAAATCATAGTGCTGATATTGATATACAGAGGGTGACCTTAGAATGTGGAAGCCTTACCAGCAACTCCTGAAATTCTTTTCCATCATACAAAATCTGATAAGAATGATAAGCATATGGATGATGCTTAGAGAAGAATTTATCAACAAAACATCCGCGAGATCTGTGATCATTGCAGAAGGGAATTTCCCGGACTAGAACAGTGAACTGATCAGGCTGATGCCTAATGTTACGAAGTTGTTGAATCCTTTTAGACAAAATCTCATTATATTCCTGAAGAAGAAATGATGCAGGAAGTCACCTGTTACGCAAACTTATCTGAGTGTTAAGGTCCAAGCAACTCTATTAATTCCAAAAACCTCTACTACAACTTTCATTCTTAATATATATTATAAATTGATTTTTAACCATATGGTTTGTTAAGAGTACAATATTTACCTTGTACAGTAGATATACTCCATACAGAGATATAAACCATAAGCATGAACAATGAACCCAAAGCCTGTGGATTTGGAAATGAACTTGGTAAGTAAATTGTGTTAGAAGCCTGGTTGATATAAAAACATCAGCAGATAAACAATAAATTAAAAGAACACGCCAGCTTATTACCCCCTAAGCTGGTTTTCAAGAATCAGCTCTGTCCTTGGGTTTAACATTAATCGCTCACAGAGGAATTTAGATATGGAATCCCATTAACAAGTACAAATTTCCATAAATAGCTCACTACTGATCATAAAATGTTGACTGAATAAAGAAAAAGTATTCTCACTCACTGGTGACCAAGCTCGGTCTCAACTATCCAAATCATATAAGATGACCACTATTAATGTGACTAATAAGAGGAAAGTTATCATGTAAGTTCAGCACTCCAGAAGAGAAGCCAGAAGGTTTGAGAAGCAGAAATGCTCAAACTGCATGCTCTCTAAGGGATCCATTGTCGTATGCTTAACATGGCCAGAGCTCCATGAGTGTGGGCTCAATTTAAACATATGAAACATATAAACTTTGAATTCCTAATGTCTACAAGAAACTACGTACACATGGAACTTTCCTTCAGATATGCTATAAAATGCCCACACATTTTCCTATATCTACACTCTACAGAGGTCGTTATAAGCCCTGAGCCTTTTAGAGAAGGTATCCTAGTGCACTATGCCTGTTAATGGAGGTAAACATGTGGCACAAAGACTTTATATGGAATATGAAGTTACAAATAATTCATCTATCAGTCATACCAACTCTACAACCATAAATTTGAGATAATAAAACTCTATAATCCATGGTTCTCATTTTATGGAATGTGATATATCATATTTCAAATAAAGAATAAAATAAAAAAGTAGCAGTTTAAATTACCTTGTTTGGACAAGGACACTTAACAGTTACAGCCTCAAATTCCAAATTAAAAGATAAGATAGTCAAAATTTGCATTATACAAACTTAGCTTCTCCTTCTGAATGGCCTCATTTGCACAATAACAACAGTCTCACCTGTTAGAACCTGGACTGATGTTAGATATACTGAAGAGATCCAATGAATGGTGGCTCACAGCTAGATGACTCTGGCGGGCTATGAGATGACCCTGGCCACAGTAGTTTACTGGAACAAGTACTGCCAATCCCACAAGAGAGCAAACCAAAAAGAATTTGATACTGCAAAAAATTATGCCTTTTACTTCCATCTTAAATTGAATTAGTTCCAACAAAATCCACTAAGGAATGTAAAAACTCTCGTCCATCAGTAATGCCATTCAATGCATCATTACAGTGTCATATCTAACCTATTGATTTAAGTCGATAATTTGGTGTGACCTACTGTTAGCGACATTAACCCTCTGCCTCAATCTGTCGCTAACACTACAACATAAAAGCTTGACAGCTGGGGCTGGCGGCAGACCTGTTTCCCTAGCAATCATCGAAGCTGTAAAGTCTGTTTCACTCCTATATCTATTTTTAATGATTAAACGAGATCAGTATGGTAAAAGAAAAGCTATTTCTATAAATGACCACAAAATCAAACTCACTGTATATATAATATTACCAATTTTTTCTCTTTTCCTCCACCCTAAGTCCTTAGACCAACATCGAGTCTGGCACTGAGGACGCCCTAAAATTACAAAATTTATCTTGCTGCATTGGGGTTCATTATGATATATACAGTATTTTCCTCCATTTACTTTCAAGGTAAGCAATAAGCCTTACTAAAGCAAGTGAAGCACCAATGTTATTATGATGTCTCCTAAGTTGAACCTTTCACATCAATATCGTTCTAACCCTCCTCTAGCAACGAAAACGGCACCAACTAATATCCAAGATGATGTGTGTATCTATAATATATATATATATAACTCAATGAGCAAAATGATCGAATGCATGGCCTCATATATATATATATATATATAAATCAGAGAAAACCGGAATGGAAGCCGTAAGTGTTACTGACCCAAACTTGAAAAGCCTGATGATGATGAGGGCGTCGAGGCCACTGGTCTCAAGGATTTCATCCTCGGAGACGCGGTAGGCGCGGCGAATCCAGAAGAGGGAAGGGAGGAAGCGGCGGAGAGTGAAGGCTTCATCGAAATCCGGAATGTTGTGGCGGTGGCGCTGCGACGGCTGCGATGACTGCGACTGAGAGAGGCGGCGAGGGTAGTAGATAGGGGCGTACGAGGGTTGCTTCTTCAGGACGGAGAAGAGTGAGAGAATCACGATGGCCAGGCCTATGTTTATGGCCGCCGAAGCTATCAGGCTTTCAGGGTTCATGATCCTCGATCCGTTGCTTCGAAAAGCTTTCTTCTTCTTCTTCTACAATGAAGGTAGCACAGAGAGAGAGAGAGAGAGAGAGAGAGAGAGAGAGATTGTTGCCACCTTTGGTAGCACGTGGCGGGGTTTCATGAGAAAGATGACGTTATGGTAATAGCCCAACCGCTTGGTCGTTTATAAGCGGCAGAGTTTGCTTCTTTTAAGGGGTTCATGTTTGAAATTTCTCTCTGTTTTCTTCGCTTTTCTTTTTTAGAAGTAGAATTGCATTTATTTTGCAATTTAGATAGGTACACATATATTATTGTGGCTCATCTTCTATCCAAATTTGAAATACAGGAAATAAAAGTGAGTTCCTAGCTAATACATGCGTTGCCTGTAACTATTTCTTAGGGCAATATGTACAAATAACTGTATTGAAAAGTTGAAACATTGTCTTGACCTCTTCAATTAAAACATTCTTTTTTCTTCACTCGAAAAAACAAATATCGTTATTATAAACCTTTTTTCTAACTAAAATTTATTTCAGAAAAATTATAATTATAAATCGGCTACAATCACAGTTTATCTCTAATTACAAATTCATGCTGCAACCACTCTCGTTGACATACTTAATCATCAAAATGCAGTTCAGTGAATCAAATGAAGTATGAGACCTAATTAATTAATTAATTTTTTTTACCAATTTAATCTTTTTATATTAAACAACTATGAAATATAATTAATCAATAAGAATAATATAGTAAATTGTAAAATAAAAAACAAAAGAATAAAAAAAATAAAAAAACAGAAAATGTGGTAGTTGTACGAAAAGTTTTCTTACTACCTTTAACTTCTCTCCACACACATAGTGAGTGAGCCCTGCTAATTAGTATTTAATGAAGAAGAATTCGTTGAAAAATATGATAATATGCTTCACTGTTGTAAAACCATCGTTAGATTTGTTGGTTAACTTCTGCCTTCGATCAGATTTAATATAAGAATGTCGTTTGTCCAAAAAAAAAAAACAAATAATATAAGAATGTCGTTGTTCGTCTACAAAGAAACCCCCTCAACTGGACTCTCTTTGTTCCTATCCTAGTCCACCTAGGTCTATCTCATTCCTAGTTTAGTTAGGTTATCTCATAGAGCTATATATACGGAATCCTTATCTTAGTCAAGTTTGTTATTCTTTCCTTTTCCTTGTTAGATTATGAGTTGGGGCGTGGTCTATATAAAAGACCGAATACCTTGCATTGTATATTCTTCATTCGGAATTTGCAAAATTACGTGCAAGTCTCCTTGTTCTTACAAACAGAAACAAAGCCAGATTTCCTGCTTATTACAACTAATCCATTGGACTCTGACGTGACGATGGTTCCTATGGGGGTGGGATCGAGCAGTGGTGCAGGTGCTTGTTCTGGAAGCAAGAAGAGCAACAAGCGATTTGAGCTGAAGAAGTGGAACGCAGTAAGTCTGTGGGCGTGGGATATTGTGGTGGATAACTGCGCCATCTGCAGGAACCATATAATGCACCTGTGCATAGAGTGCCAAGCCAACCAGAAAAGTGTGACCAGCGAAGAATGTACGGTGGCTTGGGGAACTTGCAACCATGCCTTCCACTTCCACTGCATTAGCCGATGGCTCAAGACTCGTCAGGTCTGTCCCTTGGATAACAGCGAGTGGGAGTTCCAGAAGTATGGTCATGATTAATACCATGCATGTCAAAACGAGGCTCTTGGTTCTTTTCTCTTTATCATGCTGCTTCTTTGTTGTTTTCTTTTGCATATCGTAGGTGTGCTGAACTGGTGATTGTTAATTCAAAATACCTTTTGCTCTGTTGTGTTAGTATTATGAACTGAGATCAAGTTTTAAATTTTTATTTTATTTTCAATTTAAAATAAGAATAAACATAAAAGTTTGAGAATTAGTATATATACTCGATGCTGCGGGTACGTCTATCTACAGCAATTACAAACGTTCCAAGTATTATATAAGTAATTAAAGTATCTTCTACAGTTCCAAAATCTGGTATGTGAACCAGATATGTAGATATTGCAAAAACAAAAACAGATATGCTAACAAAGTAGGTTTTTATGTACATATTGCAAAAAATGGTTGGAATTAGCAGAAGGGCTCTATGTTTGTAGTTAGAACCAACTATTTTACATCAACTTCTCTGATGTGTCGTCAGTTGATTCTGTCATGTCTGCTGCATCTTTCTCATTTGAGCGGCTGTCACTCACCGGAAGTAAGAAATAATCATATTAACATGGAAGTGGAGTGAAGGATTGAATGCATATGCAAATTGCTGATTTGAAATCTGAGATTGACATGTACGAATTAATGCGGTGAAAGCTTATGAAAGACGGACAGAAGGACAACCATATTTAAAACACATATAATGTATGTTTGTAAGAGAAGTTGGACCTCTATATTTCTTTTTAGCTAGCTAGAGCTAATCATCGAAGTTTCATGATGAGACAACTCTCCACCTTTCCCTGCCTGAGCCTGAGGATGAACAATAGAATGTTATATAAAAATTAATTATCGATCACTTTCAACTACCACAGAAGATATGCAAAGTAATCACATTTAGTAAGAAGCAAACTTCATTCGGCTGCAGATCCCACCAATTTAGCTCTGCTTATCAGAGGACTGCAGAATGCCCTTTTCCAAGGAGACAATCCAGCAGCTGTGCCATGTATGGTTAGAATTGCTAACACACAAAAAAGAGAAAACCCTACATTAGTGTTTCATCTATGGTGGAATGATATTATAACAATCAAAGGTATATTAAATTATTACCTTACTGAAAGGGTATGCTATGGGGAAAAAAAACCACCAGAAGTAATCCTATCAAGACCCTTTTGCACCAAGACTTTGTCCATATCAGGAACATACAGCTTGAGGAACGATCTAAGAGAAAAAATACATATGGAAGATAAGATAATAGTTGTGAAGACCCGAAATTTAATTTAAATAAATTAAATGTAATTCAATATTTGTTCAATAATATGAATTATGAATTTTGGGCTTGCTTCGTTGTCGTTGTGTGAAGAAATGAGTTACGAACAAATTTTATTTTCGAAACAAACGTTATTTAGGGGGTCGTAAAAATTGACTTTTTATACGTCCGAAAATTGGAAAAACTTCCTTCATGAAATTTGTAGAGCTCGTCGATACGATCTCGTGCACATGTGAAATGCATTATTCGAAGTTCATAGAATAAGTTATGAATATTTGAAAATTGGAATTTTTCTATAAATATCATGAAAATCAGATTTTTTTCACTAAGGATGAAAAAATCACATTTTTGCGGATTAGCCCCCAGGCCTCTCCGCTCTCTCCCTGGCGCAAACCCTTCCCCTAGTCTGACCCGGTCCCGACCGGACCCGGGCGGAACCCGCCCTCCCGACAGCCACCGCCACGGGACCTGCCCCTCCCCGTGCACGTCATGCTGCGCCCAGCCTCCCCCCGAGGTCGCCTTGCCCAGCCGCTGCCCTCGAAGCGAGATCGAAGCCTCCCAGCCACCGATCGGTGACCCGGCCGGATTTTCTGTTTTCCGGCATCACCTCGGCCGATCCTCCCCATTTTTCTGATGTCCTCATCCTCTTGATCATCCCCATATGTGGTTTGTATCACGATTTTGAGTGTAGAGTTGCAGATCAAGAGTTGAAGGTTTCGACGTCCTTGATTTGATCTGAAATCTGATCGAGCGGACGAGATTAATCTAACTTCAAAGCTCGATCTAGAATGATCTAGACCTTATCTCGAAAAAGGTCAGGTATTAAATTTATTCATAATTTCATTTTGAAGAAGTTTGTAGTTGACAACTTTTGCATCTGAAATGGTTGACCAGCGTTGACCGCCGTCTGACCGCCGCGTGTGGCTGCGCGTCAGACTATATTTTGAGTTTATATTATCTGGACGATGATCTATGCATCCATACGAGCGTTTTGATATATAACATGGTAATGTTAGAAAAAGTTGATAAATAGTCAATTTAAGTTTTTACGCTTCTATTTACAGTTTTACATTTAAACTTCGGTTTACGATTTACAGAGATCAGACCATTGGCTTTACTTCAAATTTTAATATGATGATCATATGACTGTCCCGATGACTTTTTGTGGTCACGGGCGAAGATCCGACCGTTGGATCTTCGTATAATTGTAAAACAATGATTCGGGAGGCAATTCGTGAAGATCCGTCCTTCGAATTTTCGTATAATTTTGATAGGATGTTTCCAAGGGTGATCCGTGAGGATCTAACCGTTGGATCATCGTTTAAATTCTATCCGACCGTTGGATCGTCTTTATTTTAGAATACGACCGTTGGATCGTCTTTATTTTAGAATCCGACCGTTAGATCATCATTTAAGTTTATTTCATGCTTCATTTGCTAAGTAAAGACCGTACTTGATTAGGTACTTGATGGCTTGAGTTGACGAGCATTTAGATTATTGTGATTTGTATTTTAGCTAAAGACGCAGCGGGAGTTTCGAGGTGAGTAAAACTCACGTGGTTCATATTACGAACCGAGTGCTTTAATTTATTTATTTTAGTAATTTTGTGAAAAGTATTTATGGATTAAATATTTGTTTTTAAAATCACATGGACTTGATCAACTACGGTCCATAGATAAGTAAAAATGAATTTTAACTATACAAATGAATTTCACGATTTTCTTGTGTGAATGATAGATGGTATTAGTGGTCATCCCTGAGTGGATGATTACGTATATATATATATATATATATATTTACGTGGAATATATATATTGGGTGGTGTGTTGATGAGTGATGATTTGATTGAGTTGGAATGATGATGTGGATTATATTTCAAATGCTTAAATTTCATAATAATATTGTCTATCTTGGATGAGTTGATTTCATTGTGTGAAAATATATTGTTGTGCTTATTTATAGATTTAGGGTCAACGTAGTGACCGGTATGGGAGAATCAGACGCTCTAATCCTAGTGGATGATGGGATACGATTGGTTGAGTGAGTTGGATGCCACTACCCTTGTCGGGTAATGAGGCTTGATTAAGTACGAGTATCGGACGTTCTAAATATGTATATGCATATATATATATATATATATATATATATATATATTGATGAAATACGATAAAGATAAATATGTCGGATGCCATAACCTCGGCCAGGTGACGGGCTACGATTCAATTAGAGCTCTAGTTTGTCAATAACATATTTTTATAAATATGATTCCGGGGTTTTGATAAGAAAGATGTGAGTTAGGGTTTTGTTTTGATTTGTTGATTTTGTGATTGTTTATGAGATTGTTGGTTCTTTGTAAACGTGGGAATTGTTGGATGTTTGTTTGGGTAAAAATAATTATGAATTAATTAAACAACAGTTCTTTCTTTTTACTCATACGAGCTTCAAAAGCTTACCGGGTTTTGTGTTGTTGCAATCCTGGTATACTATTCAAATGGTATAGCGAATATTCCTGCAGGTCAGGATAACCAAGGAGGTAACCGTGCTGTTTAGGAGTTGTAGCATTATTTGATTTCATTTAAGTTGTGAGGTTTGTTATGCTCATTTAGAGCTTTACAATTTAATTTGTGAGTGAGTTGTAATGATTAACTGAGACTAAATTAGGGATTTGAAATTAAATTATGTGGTGAGGTTGTTAAGGAAAAAGAAATTTTCAAGATGATTATCTTGAGATTGTGGTAGTTCACGATTCGGATTTTGAATTTTTATTCTAAAATTCGGGACGTGATAATAGTATGCATATAAAGCATTTAACCATGGTCCTCACCTAGTAACAAAAAGAGTTCCACAGCAAAAAAAAATAAAAATAAAAAAATAAAATAAAAAAAGAGTTACTACTGCTATGAATAAGAGGCTAGGTAAGGTCTTCAATGTCAAGATTAAACTAATGTATTTGTGCAAGTCTCATCTGATGGGGCTGCTTCATCTTCAATGCTGACATTGAAGGTCATATTCAAAGCATTGACACATCCGTTATAGGACCAATTATAATAAGTTAGAAAAGCTAATTAATGAAATATAATCAATGAGCAAGGAGCAAAAAGGATAACATTGTTCCAGCAAAAAAGTGAGGGGTCCATAATTTCAAGTGTCTATTTTTTGTTAACGAATCACATATATTTGTTACTATAGGGCTCGTAGCCGGCCCGGCATATCTATTACTATAGGCCTCGCCAACAGCCGGTCCGGACTTACTATATTTTTAAATAATAATGGGCGGGGCCGGGTTTTATTATAAATCGAATGATCCAAGCCCGTCCATATAAGCAGTCCTTGTGAGATTTTTCAGGCTGACCGGGCGGGGCCTTGTGGGCTTTTCTTATAAATAAATCTTTAAAGACACTAATTTTTTATAAATCTATATTTATATATCATACACTCTTATAGCTAAATTTAAAGCTATTGATTTTCGTTATTCTCCTGCAAATATGTCAATTGTAGTGTAGGGAAATAAGGGTCTCCCACAGAGGATTAAGTTAAAGCTTCAACAAAAGTCACAAAACGTGACTGCAGTTCCTACTAAACAACAGTGGAAAAACAAATTAAAAACCTAACCAAAACAACCCAGAAAAACAAGAAAATTTATAGAGACGTACTAGACACACAAGGCGTCCAGCACACAAAATTTGGTGAATTTTGGAGTTGATTTACTCTAATAATTATTAAATAAATACATCAAAACAGAGGACAGAAAGAAAATGAAACTGAGACAGGTTTGAGATTAGTTGATATCCTTCCTTTTGCTCTTATTTCTTTCCTTGCTTTGGAAAACCTAATAAACATAAAAACAACTAAATTAACCAGAAATTAAGATAAACTAACAAAGTAAATATGGGAATTAACAACATTATTATCGCATAATTATGCTCCTATCACACTCCAAAGTGCAACCTCTACTAATTCAAAGAAACTGAGAAAATCTACCGCTAGATGTGATTATTACAATAGATTATGAGTGTGGTTACACTTTTGCCTCATAAAGTTGTATGACTTATATATTGCATTTAAATTGTTGATGTCCATTCTAAAGCAACCATGAAGTGGAAGATGAATTTGGAGAAACCAACCGCTTGATGGGGATATTGTAATGTTTTATGGTGGTTGTAAAAAATCCAGCCAATTTAGTTCTCGTTTCGAATTCGATCAATTAGGTCAAACTTATTTTGTAATAACCGCAATTTCCATTTTAATTTCAAGTAAATTGTGTGGAACGAATATTGTACAATTTCACGAATGTTGCTCAAAATATATCATTTTTAGAATTATCGAAGTTCCGAAACAATTGTTTTAATGAAAATGTTCGATTCAAGAAATCGACTTTTTATACGTGCAAAATTTGGGAAAACTTCCTTCATGAAAGTTGTAGAGCTCGTCAATACGAGTCTGTACATATGCGGAATACTACGATCGGATTTTTTCTGATTTAGTTATCGCATTTAGAAGGAATTTCCAAAACGGGTATATAAAGAAAAAACCCTAATTTTTTTTTGGAAACTTTCCTTTTTCTCTCGACCTCCTTCCCCTTTTGGAAACCGTTCACTCTCGCTATCTCTCTCTCTCTCTCTCCCTCTCGCGGCTTAAACCTAGCCAAAACAGAGCAAAGGCTCACCGGCCTCTCTCTCCCTCCACCGGCCACCAAACGGAGTCGGACCACCTCCATTGTCTTTATCTAGGTCTTGCGCAGCTGCCAGGGGCAGCCTTGCGCCGCGACATGACCGGCAGCGGCGGCAGGAAGCTCCGCTCGGTTTGACCCCGATTTGGTTCCAATCGTGATATCTCGAGCTACAAGCCATCAATCCTTGTCAAACTTCATCCTCAAGCTCGCCTTGACCTCATGAAGCTCCCAGCAGCAACCTTGCACGGCGACGTGGCCTGTGGTGGTGGCTGGAAGCCAGCCCCGTTTTGGATCGAACAGAACTTTTGATCCGGATATCTTAAGTTATAGAGCTTCGTTTCGAGTGATTCTTGAGCTGGGGAGTTCACTTTGAATTGCTAAACAACTCTCCAGAAGGAATCGAAGCCATTGGTGGAAGTTTTTACGTCGAACTCAAGCTCACCTGATTCTGGAAATTTTCCCACACCGTGACTATTTGGTACTTTTTGACCTCTTCCCGTTATTTTCTGATCTTGAGCTAGTTATGAAAAACGATCAGCATGTTAAAATAAAGAAGAGCAGTTCGGTCACGACACCATTGGTGGTGGTCGGCGGCGGCTCTGCAATTAACTCCGGCCACCTCCGGGGGTTAAAAATATAGTTTCTGTACATTTTAAGATTCTAAATTTCAATACGATCATTTCGCATATTATACGCATTTTTCGGATATCATATGATTTAGTTATGAATTTTTAGGTTTCGATCGTTAGATTTGTGATCTGTGAAGTTAGGACAGTTCGATGGACTTGTAGTTTTGATATGATTATCATATAACTGTCCCAATGGCCTTGTGTGGTCATGGACGAAAATCCGACCATTGGATCTTCATATAAATGCAAAACAGTGATTAGGGAGGCGATTCGTGAGAATCCGTCCGTCGGATTTTCATATAATTTAGAATCTGACCGTTGGATGGTAGTTTAAGTATGTTTTGAAATTATTGGCTAAATTCAAGTCACATTTGATTTGTTGATTAACAGTTTGTACTTGGGTGAGCTGGTTCGGTGTGATTTGTGTTTAAATTGAAGACGCAACGGGAGTTTCAAGGTGAATAAAACTCACGTGGTTCATATTACGAACCGTGTGCTTTTAATTTATTTATTTTGTCATAATTGTGTGAAAAATATTTATGGATTAAATATTTGTTTTTAAAATCACATGGACTTGATCAACTACGTTCCATATGTAAGTAAAATGAATTTTAATTATACAAATGAATTTCACGATTTTCTTGTGTGTACTATTGATGGTATTAGTGCTCATCCCAGAGTGGATGATTACATATATATATATATATATATATATTTACGTGGAATATATATATTGGGTGGTGTGTGGTTGAGTGATGATATGATTGAGTTGGAATGATGATTTGGATAATATTTCAAATGCTTAAATTTCAAAATAATATTGTGTATCTTATATGGGTTGATTTTATTGTGTGAAAACATATTGTTGTGCTCATTTATGGATTTAGGGTCAATGTAGTGACTGGTATGGGGGAATCGGACGCTCTAATTCTATGTGGATGATGGGATACGATTGGTTGAGTGAATTGGATGCCACAACCCTTGTCGGGTAATGAGGTTAGATTAAGTACGAGTATCGGACGTTTTAAATATGTATATTCGTATATATATTGATGAAATACGATAAAGATAAATATATTGGATGCTATAACCTGGGCCAGGTGACGGGCTACGATTCAGTTAGAGCTCTAGTCTGTCAAACACCGTACTTTTATAAAGATGTGAATATATGTTTCGTGTTGAATTGTTGATTTGGTGATTGATTGTTGAGATTGTGGTTTTTTGTGGACGTGAGAATTGTTGGATGTTCGCTTGGGTGATAATAAATATGACTTAATTAATTAATCGTTCTTTCTTTTATATATCATACACTCCAAAGAGCAACCTCTATAAATTCAAATAAAATGAAAAAGCCGACCATTGGATGTGATTATTACAATAAATTATGAGTGTGGTAAAAAATTTAACCAATTTCACCATATTTTCGAATCCGATCAAATTGGTCAACCGTTGTCACTTGTTTGTCTTATTGGTTCACCGATGACATGACGACCGCGAAATGTGCTTATTTTTTCACATCACGTATGTTAATATTCAGTCAATGGATGTGTGTGGACATAAGATAAAAATTTCAATTTTAATTACAAATACGTTGGCATATACCAATTGCCTCTTAAAGTTGTATGACTTATTGCATTTAAATTGTTGAGGTCCATTCTAAAGCAACCATGAAGTGGAAGATGAATTTGGAGAAACCAACCGCTTGATGGAGAGACTGTAATGTTTTATGGTGGTTGCAAAAAATCTAGTTCCTACTGAAAAATAGTGGAAAAACAAATTAAAACCTAACCAAAACAACCCAAAAAAACACGAAAATTTACAGAGATGTACTAGACACACAAGGCGTCCAGCACACAAAATTTGGTGAATTTTGGAGTTGATTTACTTTATTAATTATTAAATAAATACGTCAAAATAGAGGACAGAAAGAAAACTAAACTGAGACAGGTTTGAAATTGGTTGATATCCTTCCTTTTGCTCTTATTTCTTTCCTTGCTTTGGAAAACCTAATAAACATAAAAACAACTAAATTAACCAGAAATTAAGATAAACTAACAAAGTAAATATGAGAATTAACAACATTATTATCGCATAATTATGCTCCTATCACACTCCAAAGTGCAACCTCTATTAATTCAAAGAAACTAGGAAAATCTACCGTTGGATGTGATTATTACAAGAGATTATGAGTGTGGTTAAAACTTTAATCAATTTCACTGTAGTTTCGAACCCCATCAAATTGGCCAACCGTAGTCACTTGTATGTTTTCTTGGTTGACCGATGGGATGACAACCGCGAAACGTGATTATTTTTTTACATCACGTTTGTAAATATTTCATCAATGGATGTGCGTGGACATAAGATAAAAAATTTAATTTTAATTACAAATACGTTGGTCTATACTAATTTGCCTCCTAAAGTTGTATGACTTATATATTGTATTTAAATTGTTGATGTCCATTCTAATGCAACCATGAAGTGGAAGATAAATTTGGAGAGATTGTAATGTTTTATGGTGGTTGTAAAAAATCCAGCCAATTTAGTTCTCGTTTCGAATTCGATCAACTAGGTCAAACTTACTTACTCTTATAAACCTATATTTATATATCATACACTCCAAAGAGCAACCTCTATAAATTCAAATAAAATGAAAAAGCCGACCGTTAGATGTGATTATTACAATAAATTATGAGTGTGGTAAAAAATTTAGCCAATTTCACCATATTTTCGAATCCGATCAAATTGGTCAACTGTTGTCACTTGTATGTCTTCTTGGTTGACCGATGACACAACGACCGCAAAACGTGCTTATTTTTTAATATCACGTATGTCAATATTCAGTCAATGGATGTATGTGGACATAAGATAAAAATTTCAATTTTAATTACAAATGCATTGGTATATACCAATTTGCCTCCTAAAGTTGTATGACTTATACGTTGCATTTAAATTATTGAGGTCCATTCTAAAGCGACCATGAAGTGGAAGATGAATTTGGAGAAACCAACCGCTTGATGGAGAGACTGTAATGTTTTATGGTGGTTGTAAAAAATCTCGCCAATTTAGTTCTCATTTCGAATTCGATCAACTAGGTCAAACTTAATTACTCTTATAAACATATATTTATATATCGTACACTTCAAAGAGCAACCTCTATAAATTCAAATAAAATGAAAAAACCGACCGTTGGATGTGATTATTACAATAAATTATGAGTATGGTAAAAAAATTAGCCAATTTCACCATATTTTCGAATCCGATCAAATTGGTCAACCGTTGTCACTTGTTTTTTAGAATATATATACCACATTCTCTATAACAGTATGAGAACTTCCACGCACATATATATATATATATATAAACACACACACACACACACATATATATAAGGGTCCTTGACCCAAAACACCAAAATAGACTAAAACTATCCCATTTACCCCAGCAATAAAATTTTATTCCTACTAACACAATTAAAGGAAAAATGACAATTTTACCCTCTATCTAATTAATAAATTACAAATACCCTCTATCTCTCTCTCACACCGGCGATTTCTTATGCCTCCCCTCTCTCTCCCTCTCACGCTTTCGGCCAGAGCACCGCCTGCAGCTCTGGTATCTAGTCTAGATGGTCGGGTCGAGACGAGGACGACGATGACGTCGACGGAGGTGATACATCGATGAAGGTGCAGATCCGCGACGACCTCAAACACTGCTTCGTCGTTTCACAGCAAAATGAAGCAGAATCGAGTGGCGGAGACGGCCCGGCATTTATGGTCGACAAGCTCCACAGGCACCGAGTCGAGGAGCTTTTGCGTGAGATCTGCTGTTGCGACGTGGATTGAAGGATCTGAGTCGTCGTTGCGAATGTGATTCTCCGAGTCGCTGTTGCGCAGCTGCGACAAGCTCCGAGTCACCGTTGCGCCGTTGTGATAAGCTCCGCATGCTTCGAGTCGAGGAGCTCCGGCGCAAGCTTCGATTGATTGAAGGATCTGTAGTACAAGCCGTGCTCGTGGCTGGAGGTCATCTTCTGTGCTCAGTCACTGGTCAATATGAAGAGCATTGAAAACGACCTGAAGCAGATATCTATGGTCATGATGGTTTAAAATTTCCTACTTTTATTTGTGATTTAAGATAATTACCTTCAGGTTGACTAATGAGAATGAACGAACAAAGAGAAAAAAAATATATCGGGTGCCAATAGACGTCTATTGGAGGGTAATAGACGTCTATTGGAGGGCAATAGACGTTTTGAATTGATGTAATCTCCTTGTTTTTTTTTTGTGATCAAAGTTTTATTTGTCTAAATTTAGGGAGATTAGTTCCCATTTTGGCGATTGAAAGTCCTATCAGGGGGTAATAGACATCTATTGAGGGCCAATACATGACTGATAGCCGTCTATTGTGGAGCAATACATGGCTAATAATCATCTATTAGGAGGCAGTAGACTATTGGGGCAATAAACGGCTATTGGGGGCAATAGAGGTCTATTGGGGGGCAGCAGATGTCTATTAGGGGCAAAACTTTATGATGAGACTTTCAACTAATTCCGGTGAGCGGCGGCCGGTGACCGGAATTCGACGAAAACTCAAATGGTTTCTCTCTCTCTCTCTCTAAGTAACAAAGGGGATAAGGGTAAAATGGTATTAAAAAAAATTATAAAAACAAAAAAAAAAAATCTTAATGGGGTATTAGGGAGGACCTCCTTAGAGTGTTTTGGGTAAGAGAGAATTAAAAAAACTTAATGGGGTAAGTGAGAAAAAAATCTCTAAAAATGAGGTAAATAGACAAAAACCCTATATAAACATACACATATACACACAAATATATATATATATATATATATATATATATATATATATATATATACAGCTCTTCTCCATTGCGGACGTCCGCAGTTTTTCTTAGGTACGGATTTCCAGTTTTGACCCATTTTTCGATCATATTTTCACATCTTAACCGTTCAATTTTTAGGTTCTAATGTATAGATCATCTCTGCAAAATTTCATCCAAATTAGTGATCGTTAAGGCATCTAAAACTGTAATTTACAACAATGTACACGAATGGTTCCGGTTCGGCAGATTCGGTTCGTTTGTGTAAATTGCAGTTTTGGATGCCTTAACAATCACCAATTTTGTTGAAATTTTACAGAGGTGATCTGTACATTATGACCTAAAAACGGAACGGTTAAGATGTGAAAATATGATCGAAAAGTGGGTCAAAACTGGAAATCCGTACCTTTTTTCTTAGGTGGGGATATCCGCACCTGAGCAAACTTATATATATATATATATATATATATATCTATATTTATAAACACACACACACACACATATATATATATATATATATATAATAGTTTAAGGGCTTTTACGGGTCGGGCCTTGCGGGCTTTTGGCGGGCAGGGCCTATGGGCCGGACTGGGTTTTTGCGGGCTTTTTGATGGGCCGGGTAGGGCTTTTGACCCTGCTGGCCGACAGGCCTCCATCGACCCACTTGATCCACGGGCTTTTTGATGAGGCATACTGTTACTACTTGGAACCATAGCGGATAGGCTATATTGATCTATACAAAGATGTTTAAGAAGTGCCTTGATTTGGAATTAACTCAAACATCACCAATTGCAGCATAAATAAGAATGTCAAATTAGGATAAAAGCTAAATGATTTAATTCGCTAATAAAAAAATGTCACGCTGTCCTTCAAATTTCAAAATAGTAATTGCTGCTACAGGTCCATATGGACAGCATATGCAAAACTCAGAAAGGGCATGACCAATAGCTAAGCTATTTGCCTCATGCCAACCTCTCTGCTAGACATCCAGTAGCCCAAAACTCTGATTCTGCCCTTGTCAGCAAGTCTACCTTGATAAGTTTATCCTATAATTAAAGATGTCAGTGTGTCCCCTGCATATGTAGTCTCTCTCCATTACCAAATTAAAAGACTCAAGATTGTACTGCAACTTATAATAGCTTGTTTGCAATAACAAATTTCCAAATTCAGCATTCTTTGCTAAGGCCCTCTCTATAATTGACAAATGAAAGACTGCCCAAAACCCAAAATGCACTCTACACGAACCATTATCATGGCCTCAAGATGTTTGTAAAAGAGTAATCAAAGAGGTCCATTCATGTTTTCAATTTATTTTTTCTTTTTTGAAAGGCATGTTTTAAATTTCTTATATCAATTAACAATGCAAAAATTGAGAACTACAGAAAATTAAACCAAAGAAGTTAGCCGCTGGAAGGGCTAAATCAGTTGAAGGAGAAGCAGCAGTAATAAGAGAAATCTGCAACAAAATTAAAAAAAAATTAAAAAAATTGCACATAAAAGCAACAACATAAATGAATTGAAAAAAAAAAAAAACAAAGAAAAGTGCAGAATCAAACTATGCTCATTCCCTCATTCTTCGTTCATGTATTTCCTTCTATTGGTCTCAGTATCTTAAGTGAAAATACTTAAAATAGGCAGTTCTAGTATGTACAGAGTGACACAGATTATTATCTCTGACTTGTTCAACTTGGTGTGTTCATGAACTTATTTTAATTCAATCTGTAATTCTGTATACAACCCTGGAATGATGTAGACTGTAGAATAAGGAAAGCAGATATGATGGAAAAGGCTTGCAGATAAAATCCCAACATTCTATATGACCATGCACCAAATCCTTGCTCACACAGGGTTTCAAGTGCTCCATTTAACTCAACCTAAATAAAAGGAACAAATGTAGTTTTATTTATACTTTCAATTCACCTGTTGACATATATATAGGCTTAATAATCCTTCACCATAAGCTTGTCATCAGCGTGGTTTGATTTGGAAATACCTTTTATTAATAATGCTAAACAACCTACAGGTTCTTATTCCATGTAATAAACTAACAATTACGAAACAGAAACAATATGCACTATATAATCCGAAACATCATAAAGCAATTGTACTATAGGACTGTTTAAATTTTAAGATATTAGGAAGACCAAGTGTGCTTATTGTGGCATGCAGAATTGAATATGAGCATGCTTTCTGAGGACTTACCATCAAATAACAAATTGATGACAGTAACATATGTAGCTACTTCATAGCATGACTTTTCAAGGGAGCATCATATCCAATGCAAAATAATTGGGTGATCCGATCTCCCAAAACATGATGAACGAGGGTATAAAGTATGGGTATATGATGCATATTACCAAAAAAAAAAAAATAGTCAACTTCAACTTTACCTGAATCGGTTCTTTCTCAGACGGCTCTGTAGTCCAAAGAGTGTCCAAATTGTAGGAAGCTCTCTAGCATTTTCTTCAAGAGCACGAACTATAACTTTCCCTGAAAAAGTGAAGATGACTATTACAAACCCAAAAACCCACAAAAAGAAAATATACCGTCCCACATCAATGAGGGGCTTGATCACTGTGCACCACACTGTGAACATTGTAATATATGAAAGATTTCAAAGTAACAGGAAGTACAAAAATAGAATTCATTATCTCTGCCCCCTCAAATACCATAGATTCCTCCCTCTTCGGTGAATTTATATTGTTGTCGCTTTCTCGTTTATTTAATTATAAGATGCAATCAGATTGTTTGTGCCTGCGCTTGAAGTAGTCAAATGAATATTAATTCAATCAGTCTAATCTGTTTATTTCATTTTTAAATATGAAACCATTTGAAGCTTACTCAGCTGAGCTGAATATGAGAGGAGGAGGTAATAATGTAACCAAAAGGTGGTGTTGGCAGGGAAAATTTTGACGCTGTACGCCGAAGGGAGAAGTCAATTAAACCCAAATTTAGAGGGAAATCCTTTGAAATAATATCAAATAGCTCTAAATTTGGTAAATAATATGAAAATCAATTTACAGGATGAGCACCGTAAATTCACAATCAATTCAATCATATGATGAATTGTTCATTCTCCATCCATACTGGCTTTAGCATGACCGCAGAGTTTGACAATTGATTTAACATTTGAACAGGCCAAGTCATAAACATCATTTGACCTCTCTGACTGGACATGGCTATAGCAATGCCGATGCCTTCCTTATTTCATAGAATCGAAAAAGTCGTTTACATAACAAAATAAGGACCAAATTCTCTAAGTTCTACAAACATATAATAAAAGAAGGTTTCTTACAACTAAATTCTTTGAAATAACTGAAATCTTTTTGTATCATCATTGGCTGTAGGAGGCAAAGTGAGGACTTCTCCAATCATAAGTCTGATCATTGCCATCAACTTCTACAGAATCTCTGTCCGTTTACAAAGAAACACCTTCTCAACTGGAAATTATGGACTTCAACCTGGAGATGCACATACACAAATAATCAAATATCTGAGTCATCTTCCATTGCAAATCAAATTACAAAGTACAATCAAGCCTCAATTTTGATAAGGGTCATAATCACATAATACACTAAAAGTGATATATTCAGAAAAAAAAACAAAGGAAAATTCCTTTCTCTCATGGTAATACATGAGAATTAAATACAAGTTCATGATATCTCAGCAATTAAAAAGTACTCATGAAATGTACACTAAATTATTCAATTGAATGCATCATATCTCCAATCAGATCAATCAGATATTAACTGTAAGTGATAAGACGAAAGGATATTGATGAACTAAGATTCAGACAAAAAAAATAAAATTACACCAAGAAAAGACAAAAAACACATGGTCCAGTACGGTCCAACCTATCTCTATTTATTGGTAAAAGCAAGGTATACATAAGCAGATGGTTCATGATGCTTTCAAGTTAATCATGAGTGGAAAACAGTTTGGTCCTTCAAAACCCTCACCACAGGACATAAAGCCATTTTCATTTTATCTAAAAGGGATCTAAGAGTAAAATCATAGCTCAATTTTGAAATATATACTTACGTGAAACCAAGCAGTACCAGGGCTAGTGAATGGCCAATCACCATATCAATAAATGAATTTGAGATTCTTATGCGCGATCAATTCTAACTAAGAAAAGATCAGACCAACAAATTATAGCCTTCAAATTTAACATTCACCAAGTCAACTTGCTGACAAAGTTGTTATGAAAGCAACCATAACTGAACCAAAGCATATCATCTTGTCCATTCCGAATACAATTCAATATCACATTCTACTTAAATAGAAAATATAAGGTCTAGTAAAGATATCTTACCCCAATTCTGCTGCAGGAGTCGTTTCAGTTTCCTTATTAAGCAAAGCCTGGAGTTTTCCCTTATCCAAACGGGTCTTGGAATTAAATATAATTTCGTATTGAGCTCCAAGTATACGCTGGCGTTTTAACCAAAAGAACTTCTTTTGCAACTCATTTGCCTTCGTGTCTATGACCAGAAGTTGTTTCTTGGTTATCATATGAAACTGTTCTCTGGACTTCTTATCAATATGAGGCGATCGTAACACAGTATATAAGACTCGTGTGTCAGGCAACCGAATCCTCCGTGTGCAAGGCGGAAGTCCCAATGGGTGTTTTGCAAAAGATTGAATCGCAACGCATATTCTGGTTGTCATTACTGCTGCTCCAGCCTCAATGACTATAACACCAAGCAGAAGGCAACCAAAGACACATATCAAAACACAGAAATTACAATTGAAATCAGATGAATATATAGCGAATAAACACAACCAGCCGCACAACTTTCAAGAGAACTCCAATTCCCACTAAAACCACAAATTACACAACTCCAACAGCCCAAAGAAAGAAACTCCCAAAAAAGTAGTCACAAAATCCAATAGAAGACAAAAAACCAGAAACACCTATATGCCAAGAACTAAGTAACTTTTTATTTTATTTTTCTAAAACCCCAAAACTGAGCAACTACTCATAAGAAAATGACAGTAATATATTTAGTCATTCAAAAATTCGGACCACAAATGCAGAGAAAGGTGGCAGTGGTGTTGGTAAGAGAGAAGATGAAACTCTCCAAGAATCATACAAGCTCACTTTGCTTGCAGTTTTTCTTTTGTTTTATGTTCTTGTTTAATCTCTCCCTAACTGGAATTTTAGATTCCTATATTCATAACTTGGAAAACTATCACTTCACTAAAACCAAACGCTATGTAACTAACAACCAAAGTAGAATCCAACTAAAATAAGGCACGTATGGGCGTCTTTACATTAATTGGAGAGCTCATGAAGGACCACTTAATCTTGTAGCAGTAGTCTCTAGAGCAATGTATGAACTATTCGCCAATTTTTCATGCCTTAGATTTGAATTAACAGCAAGAAATCTAACATCCAGAAAACGCAATGGAGTTGGCTTCACCAGCCACCATATAACAATCAGATTATAAAACTAAGATGATGAAGAGCATTAGCCAAAACTCGATTCAATCGAAAATATAGCAACTAGAAAAGTTGCAACTTTGATTTTATTTGAATCAAAACTGCAGTCTAGTGTTGTTTGAATCAAAAACAATAACAACGAATTCCAAATTAATCAAATCCAAATCATATAATGAAGTGAAAAGTAAAGGAATTGATGGGTATTTTGGCTCCTAATTCACCAAGACCCAAAAGAGAAATGAAGAAATTGGGGATTCTGGAGTTGTGGAAAATCAGACTAAAGAAAAGATCTTTTTATCTACAACGAAATAGAGATAAAATGAAGTACCTATAATGGAGATATCGGCGATTCGAGGGGCCCGTTTTGCGACGAAACCGCGGCGGTCGGCGGTGGAGGGCGGAAAAGTAGAGAGTGGAGAGTGAAGTGTGGAGTTGAGTTCAAAGGGTTTAGCGGCTCAAGAAAGAAAAGATGGGGAGGAAGAGACTCGTCCGGCTGCAGGTTTTTCTCTTCTTTTGTTTTTTGAATTTTATTTAATTTGCATTACCAAAAAAGAGTTTTATTTATAAAAAAAATTTGAAGGGATTTAATTTAATTTTTTTTTCAGACGAAAGGAATTAAAAAAAAATTTGAGAAGAACAAAAATTGTATTGCTGGGTCCACTACTTTGCTGGATATAAGAGTTTCTCTAACCGTGTTTGTTATAAACATAGCTAAAAATTGTTAAAAGTTAAATATAGTTATTCAATTTGAGAATTATTATCCGCAATGATAGTTATTTTTAAGTTAATTTAAATTTTGAAAAAAATAAAAGATAACTAATGGCTACCTACAGTCTGTTCTCTCTCTCTGTCTCTCTCTCTCTCTCTCTCTCTCTCTATATATATATATAAGACGTATTTTCATGTTCAACCATCTTCCATCTTCAACTTCACTTTCAATATTGAGAATTTCTTTCTTTAACTATGACTCGTTTTTTACGTGATATGATGATGAACAACGAATCATCTGATGATGAGAATGAAGCAATTATGCTTGCTCTTGTTGAACAATCAATGAAGGAAGACAAAAGTCGCCGCCGACACGGTTCTGTTCAAGGTAATTCTCATATGCTATTTGAATGTCTACCGTCTCATATGTCTATCAATAGTTGTATCAATTGAATATGTACGACGTAGTTTCGACAGCTGACTTAACATTTTAGTGTAGTTCCAAACCTAACATGCATGCTCAGTTAAGGACAATTTTTTAAGACGGCGAGAAAAAAATGAATTTAACGACTAAAAATAAATTTATTGTTTTAACTTTTAAAGTAAATACATGTGAGTGAAAAGCACTTGTCTTCCAGAACTATTCTTTCATTGATGAGAAGATTGAAATCAATGCTTTCTAGCTTACAAAATAAGAGACGGAAGAAAACGAGAATTGTGGATTTCATTTCCCACTTCTTATCATTTCGAATGGTGCATAACAACCGAAAATAATGCAATAGTTTCGAGACATTTTTTTTTGATTAGTAGTTTCGAGACATTCTGTTTTTCTAGTGAAATGAATATTCATATGTATGGTTTCACTAAACCACTTGTTTCAAAATATTCAATTTTTTTTTGTTTCAAAATATTCAATTAAGAAAACAACAAGACATTTTAATGTAAAATTTTGAAGTGCAAACAAAATAACCCTATTTTTACCCTTTTATGGTCTAATAATACGAAATCTGTAAGTTGTAGGAAATCATATCGGTCATTCAGTCCTCAATGAGGCGATTCATTCTAAATGAGTTTTTATTGTACAATAACCAAAAAATTGCTTTAAGTATTCGATAATACATAATTGTGTTTAGATAAGAGACAGTTTAATTAGGATCTATAATGAACAAAAACGAATTTCAATCTACATTTTTTTGTTTATGTCAAACAAAAAAACTTTCATTAAAGGAAGAAACGAAGTACAAGGACCCAAACATGAACAAGAACATATAGTACAAAAAACAAAACAGAAACAACAGAGCCTATCTCAAGTCGCAAGACCAATACCAGAGGCTCTTACAGCGATCGGTGCCGCCATGATCTTGCACTGTCAAAGAACACAACAGGCCGAACATTTCAGACACCAAGACAAGCCAAATTGACCAAAAGCTAGCTCCAAGAGATAACAAAATCCTCCTCCTGATTGTTAGCAGACCATCGAAAGAAAACAACCACAAAAAAGTAACCAAAGAATCACGGAAGGAAGAGTTGAGCATATACGAAACGTAACTGCCATATGGAAATATGTGGAAATGCATAAAGGATAACACCGCCACGAGTGATAGAGGTTGAAGATGAAGGTCCTGTTTAGGAACGCTTTGCTTTAAAAAAAGTCAGTTTTTGTATAACCTCTTAGATTTTATTGTATTTGGTAAATAAATAATAAATAATTTTAATTAAAAATTATAGGTCCTTGGCAACAAATTTTAGAAGCAACCTAAATGTTACTTTTAGAAGCTGCTTTCAATTTAAGCACACTCTAAAGTTGTTTTATGTACCGACAACACTTTTAAAAGTATTGTTTACCAAACACGAAAGTATTTTAATTAACTAGTTATTCTCACAACACAGCAACAATATTTTTATTTATTATAAGTTACAACGATTCCAAACTAACCCGAAGTTGAATCGCCCAAGTCGGTAGGCAAAGAGGCATGCTGTGGTGAGTATTTGATACTTTAAACAGAGAAGAGATCGAGAGGGTGGAGAAAACGACAAGGAAGGAAGGTGGAGAAGAAGAAAGGAGGAGCAAAATGAGGAAAGGTGGATAGCGGTGGTCATAAATATGAGTAAGGTGAAATGGAAGTCAAAGGCTAGGTAGACCAAAACAAAGCACATAAAGGAACACAATACAGCAAACAGAAGGGAAAATTGCTAAAAAAAAGCACAAAACCTAAATTATGGGAAACAACCAAGGGAAAACTGCCGATTGTTGGTGTCGAAAAATTCAATAGAAAATCTCCTTACCTATTTCTTTTTATTAGAGTGAGAGTGAAAGCTTCACAGCTAAGAAATTTACATTATCTCTTCGAAACTTGGATTAGGTTTTGAGAAAGGGGCCACCTCCAAAAGATATTTGATGCCTAAGTCAGTAATAGTCTGAGTTGTAGCAGATGTAGATGAGATCAACTTCCCACACCAAATGTTCACTTTACCAAGTATCTACATCCGAGTTTGAGCGAATATCTCAATTAGCGTGCATAGTGGTGTACTTGGTCCTCAATCATGCGCTAGTGGGTCCATAGCGCCTTTCTCAGAACAATGTGGGGAACTGTTTCAAGCTTGTTACTGATTTGGAGTTGACTAACTCCGCTGACCGGCTTCGCCTTATTCAGATCTACATCAAGAGAATTCCTCCTCGAGATGATATGAATACCTCTCAGCACTCCCCAAATAGATTGGGCATTCTCTTTTTTTAGGAGATTTCTCCTCACTTGGACTTCCTTGAAGAGATCTCTGCCCACTTGAACCATCTTCGAGTATATTTCTCCTCACTTGAAATCTTCTTCAAGGAGATTTCTCCTCACTTGGACTTCCTCAAGGCGATCTCTTCCTAAAAAGTTTTTTTTTTTTTTTTCAAAACTATTCTCAAAATTTTCACCCCACACCCATGAAGGCCAAACATTAAAGTCACCGACTCCCAATGTGTTTGAGAGAAAACTTACGGAAAGAGGAAACAGAGCGGAGTTTTGATGTTGCAAAGTTGCAACTTGATTTTACTCTATAAATTAAATGCACAATTTTAAGTTATTATAATTTTGACAGTTATATTTAATAAATGTACATGCGCTCTTGTCAGCTTTGCTTGGGTTTGGACCTTTGGGCCTAGGCTTGGAAATTCACATTGCCCATCCATATTAGGTCTCGTTTTCGTAAGATTTGGCCCAGGCTAATTGCCTAGGTTGGTTATTATTATTTCTATAAGCCTTTGGCAGAAGTAATTAGTTTCAGCGCTCGGCATCTGGAATCAAGTAGAATAGTGTATATAAGATGAAATGTTTGTGTTTGGTATAGACTATTTGATGCTCAAATTGTGTTACATGAGCAGTTGTGTTTATACTATTTTATACTCGAGTTACGGTCATATATTAAAGTCTATGAATCCTTCATTTTACAAAGAATAAAAATAAAAAATTATGACTGAGACTTATTTGTCCCCACAGTCTATAAAAAAATTTCTCTTATATGAAAACTGCTATTCAAATACAGGTATAGAAAATGTCAGTCTTACTAACCTAAGGGACAGTTTTAAGGCACTTTATACGGATCTTAGCCACATGTATTAAATTCAAATATTAAAATTAGAGCAACATAAAACTGTGTATTTATTCTCATCTGTCATATTCACTTGCATGTCTCTAAAAAATTAACCTTTTTTTTTTTTGAATAGAAGTTGATTGCATTAGTAATCAAGCCATGAAAACATGTCAGAGTCTAACAGAACTTACATAAGAAAATCCGAAAATCCGGATAACCTATCTAAGCCAAACTAAACTAATTAAAGTCTAAAGGGACGCTCGCATGACGTAAGCCTAACTAAAGAGGAATGACCTCGCTTCCTAAGGAAAAATCATTCATCTAGTCTAATTTGACGACACACAATTGTGGTATAAATCACAACTAGAAACATCTTAGAAAAGCTTATAGAGTTTACCCCTACCTAAACAAGACTTGCATCCAAATGTCTAATAGCAGAAATTAAAATCTAGCAGCTAACAACCTCGGCAACAGGTTGGTCTTCTTGCTCTTCCTTGAAAACTGCTTACTCAAATTAGGCCCATGCCCCAAAGCCCAAGCCCAAACCCTGAGTTCTTGAAACAGAAGCCCAAACAGGTTGCCAGGCCGGCGCTGGCCACTGAACTTCAGGGGGTCGGCCTTTCCACAACTCCATCTCTCTTTAATTAGCAACGATCCAAAACCAGACAACTCCAGTAAAAAAAAACCCACCAGATCCGAACACTCAAATGATCAGAGCACCACCAGGGAACCCAAATCCGAGTCGAGTTGTATTCTGCACTGATCCGGGATGACCTTGACCTGCTCTTGGTCGACCTCGACCTGCAGCACTGCTAACTGACTTCCGTCGACAGTCGATGCTGCTCTGCAAATCAAAAACTCCAATCTACTTCAACCACCGATCGATCTTCTCCATACACAGTCCCTCCTTGGAGGCCGATGGCACCTAAAGCCAATCTCGTCGACCTCAAATGCTGACACTGAGCACAATGTGAAACTCCGCTGTCGAAGCTAGGGTTCGCTCTCGCTCTCCCTCTTTTTCAGAACATGGGCTCCCTATCTCCTAAAAAATTATCCCTTAAATAAATAGCTTTGTAGAAAATATGAAAAATTAAAAATAAAGGGTTTTTGTATGAGTTGTGTTAGTTTTGCCTAAAATAAATTGGATATTATGTTGAGGGTAGATCAATAGCCACATAATTTATAGTTAAAATTATACTCTAATTCTGAACCATTGGATTAAATAACAATTAATGATTGAGATTAAATAATAATTCTTTTTTATAAATGCATTCTTTAGAACACAAAAAGCTTATGCTTATACTTCTTCCTTTTTCCTCAATCCTTCATTTACTACAAATACAACCCGATTTGGAATACCAAATCAATCAAGATTATCTATTTAATTAGTATCTTCTCTAACCTCACTCATTTTTAAAAAGGATATTAATCTCATTAGATCCAATTAATAGTCATTAGCAAAGGCTAGAGTCTCTTGAACATGAAACAAGAACTCTATCAAGTAAATGCAAACTCATTATAAGTTTGTTTTAAGCTTCTATAGATAGTACAAAAAACAAACTCTGTGTCTTTTAGGCAAAATCATCAGTTAGCCTCCTATTAGCCAATTACGCAATTGTTGTACCAACAAAAAGCCACTTCTTAACAAACAAATAGGAGTTACTCCTCATCCATAAACCACTTAAAGTGAGCCCGCCATTCAAGATAGTTATAAACTCCAATAAAATGATCTGAACAGACAAGCATTTAACACCATATACCAAGCTACAAGCCCGAGAATGTCCAATTCTTAGGTTAGACCATCCTAATCGACTAAGTAATAAGTGTAGGCCCAGATAGCGCATATATGAGTTTGGGCCCAAAGGCACAGATAGCGCATATCCTGCCTTGACGGTCGGTCTTTCTGAAACATTATCATGTCATTAACTCCCTGTCAAAACCCACCCGAGTTTGCCTACTGGCGATCAGAAGTCTTCATCATACCACCATGAAATCAACTTGAGTAACATAGCAAGCAAGAGATCCAAAATCGATCTGTACTCCCATGCACTTGACCACGATCTTTGATTCTCTGATACTGATCACACGCGCCTCAACCTCAATCCATATGCTATAGACCAACGATCAAACCAAGCCGAAAAACGTTCTGATCTCCTTCACCACCACGCAATGCTGAACTTAAGCCTAGCGTTCCCATGACCCCCAACAAAACTCGCTAGTGCCAGAAAACATATGGCAATCGAAAAGTCTCTGCTACCACGCTTTACTCAAAACCTTAAGGCTCTACTGTGTGACTTTTTCTCTAACTTCACTTATTGCAGGGTATCAATTAAAAAACTAATTTTAAATTTTCATGTAACATAGAATAAACTTTGTTTAGAGGTTAGAAAAAAAATTATTGATTTGTTGATTTTACTCCTTAATTAGGTACTCAAGTTGCAAGTCTATCAAAATAAAAGTTCTTCTTCAAATTTATTTTCTTAATATATTATTTTTGCTGCAACAGATGAATATAACTTGAGGAGATGAAGTGATTGTAATTATTGAGTGTGTTTAAGTTATCTGTACTAAAAGAACTAGCAAATTGATCCGCGCCATGCTGCGGTTTTTTTTTTCTTCAAGTTTCATATATAGTAGATGAGTATTCACAATCTAAAAAATATCGGCGTGTTTAAGGAAAACTGAATTGAGTCGTGCTTTCATTGATAATAGGGGCTTCTTTATATAGAGGATTACAATGCATAGAATCAGAGTTCTACAAGAAAACGTAATATTACAATTGATTGGATATCTCCAAAATTCTTAAATATTATCTCTAGTTCTAACACTATTACCACTAGGTCAAGTAATCTAGAGTTTGGACCAGACACATATTCTGGATTTACTTGAACACTTCCTTTTGTGTCGCCCAAAAGTGGTGTTTCTCTCGTTGCCTCATTAAAAACCATGCCGAGTAACAAAAACTCAGTGGGACAAAAACAACCTCAATCGAAGGGGAAAAAGAGTACAACACACCCTTCACGTTTCGAGACCATACATGTAGAAATATCCTCCTAATGTCTACATCTCCCCCTGATGACTACGGTCATCGGAGTTCGGATAACTTCGGCAAACCATGCTACCAACATGTTTCTCGAAAGTGGAATTTAGGCAATGACTTAGTGAGCAAGTCTGCCACACTATTCTCATGTAGATCGAACCAAGTTCACTTTAATCTTGAAGAGACTTTGTCGTTGCTGATTATCCTTGATGTTGTTGCTTTTGATATAGCCTTGCTTCATTTGTCCAAAGCAAGCAGCATTTTCCTCATAAATGCTCGTAGGCTCATCTATGGTAGACTTCAAACTACAATTGCTTCAAACAAGGGTAATTATGGATCCAATCCATATACATTCACGAACCACTTCGTGAAGAGCAATAATCTCTACATTGTTCGAAGATATAGCGACTAGGGTCTATTTTGTAGACCTCCAAGATATCATGGTCTTTACCCATGGTGAACACTTAACCAGTTTGGGAATGACCTTTGTGTGGGTCAGAGAGATACCCAATATCAGCAAAAACTTCAAAACACATGTCGTTTTGGGATGGGGATAGTGGGCGCAAGCCAGTGTTGGCGGCGTTCCTGGTATGTGATGGGTCCGAATCCATCATCTCTGTAGGAATAGAACGAGCTCATATCAATCGTACATCTCAAGTACTGAAAGATATCTTTTACGCCAATCCAATGGCGACGCGTTGTCGCAAAGCTATAACTATCTAACAAGTTCACAACATATGAGATGTCCAGTTTTGTTCAATGAGCTAAGTACAATAATGCGCCTGTTATACTTATGTAGGGCACTTCAGCCTCTAGCACATCTTCGCCATCATCCTTCGAACGAAGAGGAACCTTTTTTGGATCAAGACTACGGACGACCATGGGGTGCTTGGAGGCTTGACCTTGTCAAAATGCCTAAGCATTTATCAACACGATGCTCAAGTTCCAAACCGAGACATAATCGTGTTCTCCCAAAATCTTTCATCTCAAACTCGGATTTTAAGTGTTCAGCGGTTTCCCTGAACTTTTTAAGGGCTTCTAATGAAGATCATGTCCAACATGAACGGCGATAGAATCCGAAACTTGTTAAGGAAACGCATGGGCATATCCCTTCCTAATCAATTAGTCACTTTAGTGAGCGTTTCAATCTTATTGCAAACGCGCTCCGTGGTCTAGAGCCACTTCACTTGGGTAAATGAAGTCCACCATGAACCTTCATGTATATTCTGTATCTAGATCCCCATAGAGATACGTAGTAACCACATTTGTAAGCTGCATTTTCAGTTATTAGGAAACTACCAAACTGACAAGGTAGTGGAGTGCAATGACATCCATTACAAAAGAATATGTCTCATTGTAGTCGATGGGGCGTTTTATGAGAAGTCTTGCGCCATAAGGCGAGATTACCATTTCTTTTTCTCAACATGATTTCTAACGAAGACCCATTAGTCAATAGGTTTTATGTTAGGAGGTGTTGTCATCACTGGCTCGAAAACCTTCCTCTTCATTAGAGAATCTATCTTAACTTGGATCGCATCTTTCCATTTACGCCAAATTTCTCTACATTATCATTCATTCATCAACGGAGCGTGGTTCGATATCATCAAACTCAACAAACTCATGTGCAACAAATTCATCAATTATGATGGAGTTTCTATCCCACGTCTCATCTGCATTAGTGTAATTTTCATTTAGCTCTATATTCTCAGGAATAGGTTCTGACATTGAGGCATCCCCCAATGATAACCATAACCTAGAAGATTCTCATGAGATGGATTTTGAGTCTTGATGATCAAAGGATTAGAATGTGTCAAAGTATCCTTCGAATCCACAGGCCTCCCATGCATCCTAGCTGGGGCCATGGCCTGTAACGCCAGAGTGCCCCTTTCTTTGACGTTGGCGTCCTGCCTAACTCCGTGTAGGATGGCGCTACGTCCTCTCATAGGGACGTCCTTCCTTGCATGCATATTTGCAGCAAATGTGTGTGATCTTATCACTTTAACAGGGATCGAGATGAGACATAGTGGAGATAGACCACGACAATTCATGTCGTTCTTGCTGAACATTCGTGTTCTTATCTCCCCCTAATGATGGGAAGACTGTCTCATCAAAGTGACATCCGCAAATCTAGCGGTAAGGAGATCGCCTTGCAAGGGGATTAAGTGGCGGACGATTGTTGGAGTCTCAAATCCAACTGAGTTGCCCATTCATCTGTAAGGACCTATCATAATGCACTGTGGTGGCGCAATTGGTATATAAATGGTTCACTTAAATGTGCGTTAGTACAAAATACTTGTACCCAGTCACTAGCTGTAACGCAGAGATACATTGAGTGGCTATAGGTCGTAGACAAATTAGCATAGCTACATGTGATATTGTATCACCCCAAGCGGATATAAGAAGATTGGTGCACATTACCAATGTTTGGACTACCATCGTAGTCATTTCCGCGACACCATTTGGTTGTGTCCATGGTAATGTGATTTCCAACATCTATCCCAATGCAATAACCATCGAAAGTCTTCGATGTAAACTCTCTAGCATAGTCAAATCTAATTGACTGAATAGGATGATCCGGGGAGTGAGCCCGTTGTCATATGATATGTGCTAGGAGTGTAGCATAAGTAGCATTACAAGTGGATAATGACACAACACGTGACCAGTGTGTTTGCGTGTCAACCAACATCATGAGATATTTAAACGTCCGCAAGTTGGTTAAACTAGTTCACAGAATCCCCATGTATTCTATGTAAGAACAGAATGAGTATTTTATATCCTTTGCATAGGTCTGTCTCAGTCCTAACTTTCCTTAAGGAACGGGCTTTGTAAAACGAACGAGAGGCCTTAAAATCAACCAATGAGGATTTTGGTTGGGCCACAGCTTCTGAAACGCTATTTGAAGTAAAGTTGGTGATTGCAACATCACATGGCGTGTCATCACCATGATGTACGCTATCCATGACGTCATGGATAAGGATTGTGTTGTAAAAATATGGGACGAATTCCTGTAAAATTAAGATAAAATAATATGAAAATATTTTGGGAAATAAGAATTGAGATATAGATAAGAAAATGAAATAAAGTAAGAAAATAATATAATATATAGGTTTTTATATAGGAAAACTTATCGAGTCGAGGCGTGCAAGCGCACTGTCCTAAGAGAAGATTCGTCCCCTACTGCACAGGGTTGAATGACGAACTTCCCCCAAGATACAACAACTCTTCGAGTTCCGTCGTGCAGCTAAGAAGCTCCATTGAATCTTAATCACCCGTTCACTCAAAACGGTGTATAAGTAAAGTATGTATATGTATAGTTTGTAAGAATATCTTTGGTAGATGTATTTGGCTAGAGTGGTTGCATTATGGTGGATTATACCGTAATGTATACCCTCATTATCCAACAATCTAAACTCCCACACATGTACATGTTTCATGTCTCACCATATGCCTTCTAACCATATGCCTTCCAACTCTAGCCATGTACCCTTATATAGGTCATACTTACCATGACCATAATTAGCCTCATAAACCATATAAAGGTCAAATAATTATCATATATTTAAAACATAAAACGCTTAAACCATAAATAGAGTAATAAACACAAAATGAAAATAACCCCAAAAATAAATAAAGAAATAAATAATATATATTTTAATTTTAAATCATAAAATTTCCAACAGATTGTGCCAGCCCTAAGCTAGTGGTAGACAGTAGCGGCGACAAAGGCAGCGGCAGCGGTCATAATTAGTCCAGGAATCAACTTTTGATTCATGCTTCGTTTCGCTAGAAAGAAATGATGTCCATGTGAAGTCTTTTGTATACAGATCATCATATCATGACTAGGATGACTTATCCTATCGTGACAAAGCCAATATGTGTCTAAATCTAAGAGATCTTCTCTCACAACATTATTGAATTTAATAGCTCGAATAGTGATATAGAGTCCACTAGAGAGACACATAAACTTCTCTAAGATGTGCCTTTGTTTGCAATCATTAGAGGTATTGCAAAGGAACTCATTTCTGTTATCTACATGTGTTTTCGCATAGTATCCATTGGCTACTCATAGCTGCGATTTACCTAGGATGTAGAGAGTTTCTGTGACAGTAATCAAGGTGCCATTTGACAAGGGGAACTTGGGCTATTCCATGTTCTTGAATTAATACTGATGGCTCAGCTATCGTAGTTACAAAGTCATATGCTCTGAATCAAAATGGAGTCATTATGAAAAGAACTCGAAATTGTATTCATAAGCCAACAGAGTTACATCATTGTCTCTTTGATCAAAGAAAATCTAATCCAAAATGCTAGCTAATGCTAAACAATGGTAGTCGTCTAACTTGTTTCGGTAATTCCAAAATAAATGTAACCAGGTGAGTAGAGAGATGTCAGTGGAGCAAGGCTCACTTAAGTATCACTAATCTCAGAACCTTCCTAGGCATCACACTTACAGACGTTGCCAAATCTTTCTTCGAGTGAGACCTACAACCTTCTGGAGTCTTCTTCATTCAAATACTCTTATTGGAGCGAATCATCCATACGACGAGTCATTAGGATGATGGATTTCGCCTTATTTGCCTCTAAGGCTGCTCTATTTGCTTCCAAAGCTTGAGCTTGCTCAACAGTTAGCACATCATGCCTAGGCTCGAGAATCGTATCCGGGATTCCATCGACCTTGAGATGCTGGTGAACATCACGAACCCACTTGTGATATCCAAAGCCAGTTGTTCCAATGGAATGAAGTCCAGTTTGTTCAAGTTACTCATCCTGAAAGAGAATAAGAAATTAGGGTTAGTTTCAGAGCGTAAAAGGCTACCATAAAAACATATAAAATTTCTGAGCGTAGTCGCTCCCAAGAAATTATGAATTTCCAAGCGTAATCGCTTCCAAAAAATTAGGATTTCGAGCGTAGTTGCTTCCAAGAAATCCAATTCCAAGAGGTATGAGATCAGATCGAAACAATGATGTATGTGGTCGATCGTTTTCTTCTCAACAAACTCTAAGTTTGGAGGACTCTACAAGCTCCAAGCTTGGAGTGAGCACGAACCCCCACAGTTTGGCTTTTGGTCTCTCCTATGAAGAAGAAAATGGGGTAGAAGAAGGGATGTTGCAAGTCCCTGATAAAAAGAAGAAAAATGATGAAAAATTTCAAAAACGGGAACCTTTAGAAAAGTTTGCCTTGAAAAGTTGCCGGAAAAGTCGTCGAAAATTTGGCCTGAAAAAGTCATTGGAAAGTGGCCGAAAAGTCATTGACCGGAGGGTTAACCGGGGTTGACTTTCGTTGACCGGTGCTGATGTGGCAGGCTTACGTGTTGCGCTGACGCGGCCTATGACGTGGACTGGTGCTGACGTGGCGGATCTGATGTCAATGGGCTGGGCTTTGTCTTCTTCCTTCTGGGCTGGGCTACTTTTTTCTTCTCTCTTTCTTCTATCTTTCTTCTTCTTTTCTTTTTCTTTTCTTTTCTGCTTCTGTCGGTTCAAGGGTACAGCTCCTCAGGTGGCCAGTTCACGTATTTTTAGGCCGGTCCAGGGGAAAAAAAATTTCGGTTCCCGGATTATGATATAGAGCCGCTGCTTCTGGAAGAATATGGTAGCAAATGGATGTCTTGAAGGCGGTGAACCGATGGAATATTTGCTTAGGGCAGTCTGGAGCTTCCGGTGGCCCGTTCGGTAGTTTTCCGACTGGTTCTGGTGGTTCTACCGCCGGTTCTGGAATCCTGAGATTAAGAGCTTTAATATATGCAACGGTGGTGGCTAGGGTTTCAAGGCTACGAATTTTGGGTTTCAAGGTTAGGGCTTCTTGCTGATAATGTGTTTAAGGAAAACTGAAATTGGGAGAGAATTGAGTCATGTTTTTCATTGATAATAGGGGTCTCTTTATATAGAGGATTACAAGGTATAGAATCAGAGTTCTACAAGGAAACGTAATATTACAATTGATTGGATATCTCCAAGATTCTCCGATATTATCTCTAATTCTAACTTTATTATCACTAGGTCAAGTAAGCTAGAGTTTGAGCCAAACACATATTCTGGATTTACTTGAACACAGCGCCATTTATAATATGATTTTTTGTTGTTGTTAATAATAGATTAGCAACAAATGCAAACAATAATAAACTTTTTCCATGATTTGTAGAAATTTACAAATGCAAAACGGGAAGAAAAAAAAAGGGTAAATACTGTTTAGTCCTTGAGTTTCTGACCATAAAACACTTCAGTCCATGACCTTCTAATTTCACACGTTTAGTCTCTGTACTTCAAAATTTCAGACCAATAGGTCCTTGCTGTCTAAAAGTCGCGGTGAAATATCTATTATGCCCTCAGTTCTTTTTTTTAATTAATTAATTTTTTTTTTTTTTGAAAAAGGAATTTTTTTTTCCCTTTCTTTCTTTCTGTTTTTTTCCTTTCTTTCTTTCTTTCTGTTTGAAGAAAAAGAATAAATAAAATAAAGAAAAAAGAATTAAAAAAAAAAAAGAGAAAGGAAAAAATTTATTTAAAAAAAAAGTACTGAGGGTATAATAAATATTTCACCATAACTTTTAGATGGCAAGGATCTATTGGTCTGAAATTTTGAAGTACAGGGACTAAACGTGTGAAATTAGAAGGTCAGAGACTGAAGTGTTTTATAGTCAAAAGCTCAAGAACTAAACAGTATTTAGTCTTAAAAAAAAAAGATAAAGGATATGGTAGAACTATAATTTTAGTCAAAAACAGGGGCAAAACCGACACTTCATTGTTACATGAACAGTGATGAATAGTGCATTCAGCTTCTATTTTCCGACAAAGCGAAGAAAATTACAAAATAAACCCTCTAACACAACCAAGACCTAACTCATCAAACAGAAAAGCATGACCAGCAGCTAGGGGTAAAGATTTATTCCAACTCTGAGCAGGACCGTGATGACCAACAGAGGCAATAACATCAGCTAAGAAATTTGTTTCCCTCTTCACATGCGTAAAAGAAACTGAGTTGAGAAAAGTGGCCAACTTGAGAATATCTTGGACTGGAGGCTTGATTCTCTAGGGCGTTTGAATGCAACCAGTTATACTATCAATCAAAAGCTTAGAATCATGATTACACGTATTTATATGCATGTAATTGTATCTAAAACACTAGAAATAAGCTAATACTTGAGCTAACTATAATGTAATTAATCTAATTTTATTTATTGTGTAGGAAGTAAGCAGAGTTGCGGAAATCAAGAAAAAATGACGTGAAAATAGAGCAATTCAAAGTTTTTTCTATCAAAAGGACGAAATTACATAAATCTTAATTTAGCATCAAGTTTAATTGAGTACATATGTAATTAAGCTTAATTGGTTAATTAAGTTGTAGCAGCACGTGCAGCATGCAAGGAATGATGGCTAATCACCCATTGCTTGATTATACTCTTGACACATGGCAGAAATTAATTGACCATTCCAAGCAGCCCATCACCCTAGGCTATAAATATTCATCTCTTCCTCTCGGCCGCAGGGGACGTATTCTTCTTCCCCTTCAACCACCGAAACACCCACACCCGTTACTATTTTCAATTTTCTTTTCCTCACTACTCCTCTACACCAAATCTTCATCAACTTTTCAAGGAGCTTCAAGGGATCTCATCTATACCAAGATTTGAGATTGGGTAAAAGTGGGAAGTCATAAATCAAGACTTGTTATAATTGCTCCATAGCAATTTATGACTTGTTTTTGTTACTTCTCACTCATCTTCACTTTTACCTCTTTAATTGATGTATATTGTTATTGATTTGTTGATGGGTTGTGAGTAGTCTATTTAAGAAGATAGGGTTTGAGCCCTAGCATGAATTTAATGTAAAAATATGTTTTGATTTAATGGTTTTTAATTTCGTGTTTGGCATATGTTCTAATCTATATTATTTGGCTTAGGAGCTTGATTAACTCTTGAATGTATAGATGAGCATGTCTAGAACATATTAGGGGACCTAATCACTTATGTAGTTTATGGCTAGGACACTAGTTTAGAACATGGTTAGCTACAATACCAATTTCGATTGCCGTATTGGCTAGCTTGGAAACCTTGATTCTAAGACTCTTCGCCTTTTGATGCAACTAGAGGCCCTAACAAGGCTCTAGATTGTCGCAATTGAGTTTCTACGACCCTTGATCCGGAGTAGAAATACCCTTTAAGGAATCTAATGACCCATGAGCCTTGAAAAGCCTTGGGTACGGTTCTTGATGTCATTATGAATTGAATGACCATTGTTGGAATATATTTGTGCATTGAATTTGGTTAGGAGGATACCCCAGTGACCTAAATTCCATTTCTTGATTACTACCTATTATATTAATTTTTAGTTGCAATTCAATTGTCAATTTTATTTTTTTGCAATCAAAATCAATTTTTACAAACCACTTTAATTGTCCATACCATTTGGTTGTGAGCTTCCGCATTCACTTGTGGTTCTCTTGACCCATTTTAGGGTTAGTTGTTCCGAGCCGGGCATGTCAAGAGCTTGATGCTATTTTTCTAGGTTTATTTGTTAATTGTTGGTGACGTAGTAATCGGCATAACCAAGGATTGGAGTTAACTTTTCAATCCCCATGGTACGATAATTTCGGGTCTAAATATTTCCTATTTCTTTGATGACCGTGCCCTTATTGCGCGTAAGTTGCATTTAAGCACCAAATCAAATCACCTTCAACTTCAATGTGAGAAATCCATGCAACCAAGCAGCATGCAAGCCTGCTCTAAGAGCCATAACCTCAGTAGTAAGGACATCATATGAGCCAAGGTGGTTTGCCGCCGCTAAAAGAGGCTCACCTTGTGCGTTCCTAAAAACAAAGCCTCTTGCACTACTGTGATTCTGTAAAACTATCCATCAAAATTTAATTTCAAGAAATCGGTATGAGGTGGCTGCCATTTAAGTAAGGTTTGAGAACAAATTCTTCTTGGAGGATTAGGATTGGAAGAATCATAAAAAAAAAAAAAAAAAAAAAAAACAGATAACGGGCTGTAGCATGGACTATTTGAATAGGAATATGTATTTTATCTCTAAAGATAAGGTCATTACGAGCTTTCCAAAGTGAATAAGTAGTGCAAAGTGCTACAGTAAAAATATTAATAGAATCATAATTTTTAAAAGATAAGAGAAACTGAATCCAATCAATGAAAGAAGCATTCCAAGTATCTAAGTCAATATGAGAAAAAGTTAGTTGCCAAATCTGTCTTGCAAAATCACATTTAAAGAACAAATGTTCTTGAGTTTCCAGATGAGGATGACAAAATGGGCAACTTCTGTCAACATGAAGATTAGTGTAAATGTGGTCTCTGGTAAGTAGCCTTTCTCGAAATAGTTGTCAGGCAAAAACTTTAATTTTAGGAGGTAACTTGGCCCTCCACATTTTCATTAATAGTTTAGATCTGGAATGAGCAAAAACATTTTGAATAAGTAGAGAAGAAGCTGATTTAATGGAGAATTTACCATTACCTGAAGGACCCCAGACCATTTCATCTTACTGTTGAAAGAATAGAATAGGGGTGGACATAGTTTTCTTAACAATGTCTCTAGGTAAAACAGTATGTAGTTTAGTTTCATTCCAATGAGAGTCTGTAATATAATCTGCAACAGTCTCAGACGTGTTAATATTTTGTCTTTGACTATCATCAAGAAAATTCAAAAGTGGGAAAGGGAAAGCCCAATTAAATAATCAAAAATTGATACTTGAGCCATTACCGATGTTCCATATGATACCTTCAGTAAGTAAAGGTTTAGAGTCAAGGATATCTTTCCAAGCAAAAGCAGAATTAGCTTTCTTCCGAACAGTCCAGAAAGAATACTTTCTAAGGTACTTAGCTTTAACTAGTTTCACCCACCAGAATCCTAAGTAGCTCTCTATTATAACTTTTAGCTATCTCGCTCCTAAATATAGAGAGCAGGATGAGGCTCTCTATAATTTAAAACATTCATTTTAAGTTATTTTATGTAATTTATAAATACATTTAAACTATTTAATTTTCATTTAAAAAATAATATAAATTCAAAACTAGTTAAAATATAAAGCATTGATCAAGACGTAATTCTAAAGTGGCTAGCTAAAATGACTTTTTAGCTACTTTTGCTAAAATTTGACTTAAAAATGATTAGCATTGGTAAAGATGCTCTTAGTAGCCTTTGCAAAGATAAGACAATCATCATCGAAACATAAATTGACAACCCTAATGCCATTAGGAGAACTAAGTAATCCAATTCGTTTCTTTAGTATATGTAGAATTTGAAGGAGAATCCAAGAATGAGAAAAAAAAAGTTAATCAACTAAAAACTAGGGGGCTGTTGATCCGGCTCCTTGTTATTATACATATGATTATTTTTTTATCTAACCTTATTTTTGGTTAAGTGACATTCCCCGTAAATAATAACATAAAGTTGACTCATCTTGAAGGAAAAAAAAAATATACATATCATGATTGAGTTTGTGGTGTGATTTACACAGTACACATGACATTTGTCTTGGTGTAGAGGTTCCCTTTTGTCTTGGCTTGGGGTGTTCTGCTTCATATTCAGAATTCTACTTTGTAGCACCAGACTTTCTTGATAACGTTGTGAGCACACTTGATGGCAAGTGTTGTTTGTTGGCTTCTGATAGGATTGTTGTTGTGTTCCACTGGAATTACACTCCACTCCTATATTATTAACAAAGATATATGTATAACACAGGCCATAATACGGTCTAACATAACTGAGAGAGTCCACCCCGGCTGCTTTTGTGAAACCCATATTTATATCCGAAAATGATGAAGAGATTGAGTCGAGCATTATGTGATCGAAGTGCTGATTATGGTTTAAGGGTTAAAGGAGACTCCACCAATTTCAAGGTTACGCATACAAGACTCTAAAGTTAGTGTTGGTCATCATAGTGCGAGGTGGGTTTTGAACGTAGACCGTTGATAATCAAACCAACGCGGATATGAGATGTAGAGCGTCTTACCTGAGAGAATGGAATGTGAACTTCTATAACCACGACAAAGAAACTATTATTAATTCATGATCTCAATGACCAAACCATTTTAAAGTCTTGCAAATTTTTATTTTTTTTAAATACAACCATCCAAATTGCAGTAGTATATGAAAAATGCACTGAGGTCACAATGACTCAGAAAATGCAGTGAGATCACAATGACAAAGAAAATGCATCGAAGCTTTCCCGTAGCACACCTTCTAGAATGTATTAAAGGCAATCAAACCAAAAGTAACTCTCTTGTAGTCCCCCAAAATTCTTCAACAACGTGATCTTTGGATCATTACCATTGAATACTCGGAAATAAATGCAGACAGACACATGCAGTTGACCCAGGAAAACCAATTCGAAGCCCACTTAATATAAAAAGCTCCAGCAGACTGAAACCATTAAAAAAGTAATCCAACCTACCAAAGCAGGCAAATGGAAAACAGACATAGAATGGAGCCAAAAAGCTTGTAGACAGAGAAATAATGGCCATTCTTTGACTCCTTCAATGGAAGACGAAGAAGAAGACGAAGATATTTTTTTCTTGCAAATAATGATAATTGTTTACCGAGTCAAAGCAGACAGACACTGACCCTTTTGGTACCTCTTCACCAAAATCCAAACTGCAAACTTCCAATTACAGTCCAATTCTTCTTTTCTTTCACTTGTTTAATTCTTTTCCCTTCAAGACGGCTAAGAATGAATATGCCAGTCTAAAGTCTTTTGCTTTCTCTTTGGGTTTGGTCTTTTGATTTCATATGATGCACTAACTTTGGTTTTGCCCAACAGTTTCCTTGTATCTTCTCTCTTCTGTGCTTGAATATATATGCACATATATCTCTGTTCTTGGTTTCATAAGCTTAATTCTGTCTTTCTTTACAATGAAACATATGGAGGAAGTGGGTTTTACAGAAATAGTGTCAGAGCTAAAAGAGTTGGTTCATGAGGTGACTTCTGTGGCTCGAAATTCTGAAACCCAAAGAGAGGTGCTTGATGAAGTTGAAATCCTAGTTGGGAAGTTTGACCCGATTCTTGATGATTTAAGGGACAACATTAAGTTTAAGGACCACCCACCTTTGAAGAAAGCTGTGGAGTCTCTTGGGGTAGAGCTTAAGCGAGCCAAGGTTTTAGTTAAAAACCCTGAGACCAAATCATTTACTAAACAAATTGAGGAAGTGGTTCATGATCTTGGGAGGTCATTAGGCCTAGTGCTCTTGGCTAGTCTGGAAGTGTGCACAGACTTGAAGGACAAGATTGGAGCATTGCACAAGGATTTGATGAGTACCAGGTTTGATATGAGTTCATTTCCAAGTACTAGTTATGATTCTGGGGTTGTGAGTGAGTTGGAAATTGAAGAGGAAATACAAGAGGTGAAAAGGGTTTGTTTGGGTATTGATGATGTTGCTTTGCAATTGAAGTGTGGTGATGATGAACAACTCAAGTATGCTCTTTTGGAATTGAATGAATTGATTGGTGATAAAAGGGTTAGCAGTGAATGGATTAATGATGAGGGTGTTATTCCGATTCTGTTTAATCGGTTAGGTTCAAGTAATTCAGGCAATCGGTTGAGTATAGTTCAGTTATTGAGAACCATTGCTTCAGATAATGCTGATAACAAGGTAATATTTCTTTTCTTCACATCAATCTTGGTTTTAAAGTTGGGATTTTTATTGTGGGTTGGCTATCTTACATTGTAAAGTAGTGTGCAGGAGAAGATGGCAGATGTTGGGCTTTTGTCTGCGCTTGTGAAAGTTTTGGTACGAGATGGAGAGGAAAGGAGAGAAGCTGTGGGGCTGTTGCTGGATCTTTCAGGTCTTCAGTCAGTCAGGCGCCGGCTTGGCCGTATTCAAGGGTGTATTGTTATGTTGGTTGCCTTGCTAAATGGGGATGATGCCGTTGCTTCACATCATGCTGGGAAGTTGTTGAAAGCATTGTCTAGTAACACGCAAAACGCACTTCATATGGCAGAAGCTGGTTACTTCAAGCCACTAGTGCAGTACCTCAAAGAAGGTGAATCACAGCTTCCTAGCTCTCACTTTTGCATCTCTTTTGTGTTATGAATATGTGTTTTTCATGATTATGTATGAGCTTTCTGATATTGTTTAATAGCAAAAATTGTGTAACCATAGCTAATTATCAAAACCATAACACTGGAAAATGAGTGATCTTTCTGTTATTTTTGTAGCTTATCATAGGTAAAGGATCTTAGTATTGCTTTTATGCATAACTTCAGTCAATGATGATCCCCACCAGTTTACCTTTTAACTTGCATTTGGCCTTGGGTTTATATTTTTAGCATCTAGCAATATGTACCAGTTGAAGAGCTGAACCAACAGATTCAGTACCTTACAGGTTCATTAGGTTATCATACAGCTGTGCTATTTAGCACATAACCAAGGGGCTCAGCAGATATAGATCAGTTGTCTTTGGTCAATGAGACATTGACTATATCAGAATCTTTTGAATTCCAGAACAATTGATAATTCATACATACTTTGTATGCAGGTTCTGACATGAGTAAGATCCTGATGGCGACGGCACTCTCAAGGATGGAGCTCACTGATCAAAGCAGAGCATCCCTTGGAGAAGATGGTGCAATTGAACCACTTGTCAGAATGTTTAGCACTGGGAAGCTCGAAGCCAAGTTATCTGCTTTAAGTGCCTTGCAAAATCTGTCTAACCTGACAGAAAACATCCAACGGCTAATCAGTTCAGGCATTGTAGCATCTCTACTGCAGCTACTCTTCTCTGTAACATCTGTGCTCATGACACTTCGGGAGCCTGCATCGGCAATTCTTGCAAGGATTGCTCAATCGGAATCTATTCTGGTTAACCAAGATGTGGCTCAGCAGATGCTTTCACTCTTAAATCTTTCCAGTCCGGTAATCCAAAATCACCTCTTGCAAGCACTTAACAGCATTGCCTCCCATTCTAGAGCATCCAGAGTTAGAAGAAAAATGAAGGAAAACGGTGCATTTCAGCTTCTCCTACCTTTCCTGATGGAAACTAACATTAAAATCAGGAGCAGTGCCTTGAATCTGCTTTACACTCTCTCTAAAGATTTGCCAGAAGAGCTGACAGACCAACTAGGAGAAACCTATATCAAAATCCTTATCAATATTATCTTGTCCTCAACAATGGACAGTGAAAAAGCTGCTGCAGTTGGCATACTTGGCCATCTTCCCATCAGTGATAGAAAGGTTACAGATATGTTGAAGCGAGCGAATTTGTTGCCCATTTTGGTATCCTTAATGACTTCAAAATCCGAAATTTCAACAGAAACAACTTGCTGGTTGGTAGAAAGCATCACAGGGGTGTTTATCCGCTTCACAAATCCCTCTGATAAGAAATTACAGCTGTATTCAGCAGAACATGGGGTGATTCCTTTGCTTGTAAAGTCACTCTCCAGTGGATCATCGGTTGCCAAGTGCAGGGCTGCAACTTCACTAGCTCAATTATCGCAGAATTCATCATCTCTAAAGAAGTTGAGGGCATTAAGGTGGTCGTGTGTTCCTCCTTCTGCAGATGCAATTTGTGAAGTTCATGGAGGCCACTGCTTGGTGAAAAGCACATTTTGTTTAGTCAAGGCAGGTGCCATCTCTCCTATGATCCAAATATTGGAAGGTAAGGAGAGGGAAGCAGATGAAGCTGTGCTCGGTGCTCTTGCAACTCTCTTGCATGATGAAATTTGGGAAAGCGGAAGCAATTACATAGCCAAAAAGTCAGGCATTCCGGCGATCTTAAAAGTCCTGGAATCAGGGAGCACCAAGGCTCAAGAGAAAGCACTGTGGATTTTGGAGAAGATATTTGAAGTTGAGGAACACAGAGACAAGTATGGGGAATCTGCCCAGGTGGTGCTCATTGATCTAGCCCAGCAGGGTGACTCCAGATTGAAATCAGCAACTGCAAAATTACTGGCCCAACTAGAGCTGTTGCAAGTTCAATCTAGTTACTTCTAAGACCAGTGTCTGTTGTTTATAAACACTTATCAAATCCGTGTGCTAGAAATATTTTTTCTTTCTAAATTTTACCCATAGTATAAATATAGAGATCGTCTACAGTAGACTAATGTACTGATACATTAAGTAGATTATGTTCAATACAAAGATAGACTAGCTCAGTATGTGGGTAGACATGCATGAAGTTAGTCTACCCTTGTACCGAGCTAGTCACCCAATCTGCTTGATGTATCGGTACATTAATGTACTGAAATATTTTCCATAAATATATACATTATACATATACATATTTTGTAAGGCCATAATCTATACTATTAGCAAGAACAGTAAATTTGGTTTCCTGAACAAATTTCTTGTAACATCCTTTTTACATTAGAAAAAAAAACTTAATAAATCAACAGCAATATAGTAATTAACAAAATCAAGATAATTAGCAAAATCCATGCAGTAATTTGTAACTGCATTCGCTTCTCACATGCTCACATGCATAGCATCAGAGAGGTTGCAAGTACCAGTTATACCACGTCCCCCAATCTATGTCCCAAATCTCATTTATATGCAGATGCAGGATAAAGTCATGAACATACCCCTTTGTCTAGATAACGATCTAAAATTTTCTCCTACTGATTCAAATAGTCAATCACGAGCAAAAACTCTCTAATAGGAGCCTTTCCTCTGTTTAAGTAGCTATCTTCTATAATTTTTTTATTTTTTTTTGGATATTGCATTATTCCATGAACATTTTCTCTTTTGATGTAAATACTACTTTTTCATGGATAATTCTCAGGTTTCCCATGGAGTAAACAAGCACATGCATCCCCTAGTGTCATTAGCATATTTTCACTTTATAATTTTTTTTATATTTTTGAGTTATATTGGACGGGAATTGAAATTGTGATCTAGCACAGTCCAAACTCAATTCCCACCCCTCTCCATTTGGGCTAGTCCCATGAGCTTTATTATTTCATAATCTCACTCTTCACATTATAAATTACCTTTCAAAGATCTTTTTTTATAGAGATATCCACTAAATCAAAATTGAATCGACAAACGAACGATTATTACTACAATAATGAATTGTTCATGTGTTTTATACAAATGAATGACTAAAAGATTTATAATTTAATTGATTTTTACTGTATGTTCTAAAATATAAACTTTTTGATCATGAAATTATGAAATTATGAAGTAAAAATATATTAATCACAAAGGGAGGTGTGAATGAATCATTACTTTATGAGTAAATTCAAAATTATTTTGTCCAAAACACTGTTACTTTAAACTAGAGGTTTTTATACTTTTTAACCTATACAGCTGAAGTATGAAAAAGCAGCTAGAAACGGCGTCGTTTGCTATTGCTCTGCTCCTAAACCCTCACGCCGAATTAGACGAGAGCGAAAACGCGAAACCTGCTCCTAAACCCTAAACCCAGCGACACCCTCGAAACCCTGTAGACCCTTTTGCTTGGTTCAGAGAGTCAAATATGTTGAGGAGAAATACGAGGTTAGAGAAGGAGTACTTGTTCAGGAAGAGTAAAGAAACCCTAGAACGCACGCAGTACGAGAAGAAGCGCAAGATTAGACAAGCTTTACAAGGTATATAGAGCGTTCTTCATTCTTCAGCTCAAGCTTTTGTTTTTAGGGGTCTGTCAATTTCTAATTGTTTTGGGTCCATTTTGTTAATTTTTGCAGAGGGAAAACCAATTCCAACTGAGCTTCGAAATGAAGAGGCCAAGCTTCGTCAAGAAATCGATCTCGAAGATGAAAACACTGCTGGTATGATTCTATTGGAATGCAATTTCTGTTAAAGCCTGAAAATATTTATTTATCAGATGGCATTGGCATGAAATTGCAGTTATTTTTTGGTGTTTGTTGGTAAATAGAAGTTGTGAATTGCAGTGGTTTGCTAGTTTTTGTCGGTAAATATATTTGGGAAGTTGACCATTTGCGGTCATGGAGGTCTTTTGCTCATGTTTGTTGATCTAGTTTAAGTTCAAGTAATGAGGAAGGAGGATGTTATCTTTGATGGTTCTGTTGATTGAGAGAAGGAAATTAAAAAGAATGTCAGAAGAATGAATGGTTAAGTTTTGGTGATTTTGGATGAGTGTTGGAATAATTCAGCGGCTGGCTCTACGCTATTGAATATTCAGAAGTTAGGATTGGATTTGAGACAAACAACTATCAAGTTGTCGTACAGATAATGTGGAATAGATGTTTCAAGTTGTAATTGTTTATATGAGTTGATTGTCGGTTGCTGTTTAAAATCTGAATTCGGGAAAGTTCTGATGCCAACTGTATTGCTACTTCATATAAGAAGTTAAGTTAACAGGTGAGGTATTGATAGCTAAAAATAGGTCTTTTCGACAATATTAGAGAAATTGACACATGTAGGTGCACCTTGGAGTTACTCAGTCATTTTTTGAAGAAGTTGAGTTCCTGAAATTTAGTTTATGATGTAGGACAAAGCAAGGGTAGGCTAGGAAGTTTAGAATCTTTAAGAAATAGGTTATTTGAGAAGAATGAGAAGGTTTTAGCTGCTGGGGTTTTAGAGAAATTAGGGAATAGAGAGCAAAGGGAGGAGAAACAGAGGTAGGAGAAGAGAAATCAAAGCTCCAAGCCTTCAAGAAAACTTAATTCTATTTCATTCCAGTCGGATGGGGATTACAATTTAGCATGTACTTCAAGACTCAGGATTATAATTTAAAGTCCGTAGATTTAACAGAAGTAGAAGGGTTACTACTATTGTGGTCTTGAAAACTTTTAAATTGCTTCTTTAACATGCAGTTGATAAATATTTGAAAAATACTTTTACATGTAACGGTCATTTGATTTTTCATTTTACGTTTTATCATGCTGCTGATTCTTCATGCTTTTTCTAAAATCTAGTCCCAAGGACACATATCGATGATGAGTATGCCAAAGCATCAGAAAGAGATCCCAAAATTTTGCTAACTACTTCCCGGGATCCGAGTGCTCCACTAATACAATTCACAAAGGTTGGCTTAGCCTCTTTTTTCTTTGTAGATCATATAATTTACTCGTTTAGATGCACTTTTGGCATTCTTGTCACGTTGGAATCATGCAGAATAGTTTTCGATTATTGACATTTTTTTCTCCTTCAAATGACACTTGCTACAGGAACTGAAGCTTGTTTTTCCTAATGCACAAGTAGTGAATCGTGGTGGTCAGGTTGGTGCGCTGTTTTGCAAATATTCTTTGTTTTCCCTTTCTTTTCCCAATTGTCTTGGCATGAATTTGTGGTTTCTTAATGATGCTTTTGGCATTTCAATTTCAAAGTATTGTTTCTGTTGTTCTTACGTGGATATTAAAACTATGCCCAGGGCATTTGATACATACAGATACACACGTTACACCCTCTTTGTGATATTAAAACTTGTTATTGGAAATTCAGTTTCATTTGTGAAAATGTCAATTTTGATTATATATGGTATTCACTTGCTTAACCAGTTTTTTTTTTTTTTACAACCATAAGACAATCAGCTTGCTGGCTGCTTTTTGCCATTAGTCATGTCCTTTTAATGCCATACAAATGCATCTGAAAGGAATGGAGAAACTTGTTCCTGTGTGATTAATTTGGAACTTCAGCATAAGGCTTTTCTCTTCCCTGCCTTCTTTTTTATCAATTCATTTCCTTCTTTCTTATCAACATTTTACATTAGCAACGTAACTTTGCTAATGTAAAATGTCCAGTTATTTTAGCTTCATGGACAGTTTTGACTCTTCACTAGTGTTAAAAACTTGTGGATCATCATGCTATATTGTTTACTTCTTTTCCTGAATTTCTACTTGTAGAAAATAACTTCTCTTTTATAACTAATAGTATTCTATTAGGAGATTGCCAGGGGGCTTTACCTGAGTTCACAAGAAGTATAGAAAAATAAGAGAAAATGAAGTAAAAAAAAAAAAAAAACGGGAGTGAAATTCACACTCCCCATTTTATAATCCACAATCAATGTTTCCTTTTTTAGTATATTAAGTTTTTTCTTTTTGTAGTGTGGATTGTAAAACATGTGATATTAAGATACTAAGAAAGAAACATGGAGTGTGGGTTGTAAAATGGGGAGTGTGAATTTCGTTCCCCCAAAAAATTGATAACCGAATTGGAAGTCTGAAGAAGGCTAAAATACTGGAGATATTATTTGTCCTGGTGTTACCTGGTATATGGATTATAGGTTTTGGAAATCTGAAGGGTTGGCCATCTTCCGTTGTCGAGCATCTACTTGACTATAATTTTTTTTTTCCTTCCAAATCATGCAGGTTATTTCTGAAATTGTTGAAAGTTGCCGTGCACACGACTACACAGATGTTGTGTTGGTGCATGAACATCGTGGTAAACCCGATGGTTTGATTGTATGCCACCTTCCTTATGGACCAACAGCTTATTTTCAACTATGCAATGTGGTAAGTAGTGTAATTAATCTTTGTGTTAATGTAGGACCAATATATTGATATTAAAACTGATGTAAAACAGTCGAAAAAATCCAGATAACAGCAAATTTATTTGGGACTTAAGCAGCAGAATGTAGGAAAAAGTATACTATACTTTGTTAATTGTCTACGTTTAAGCTTGCTCTTCCTTTTCTTTGTTTTTTCTTGCAATTTCTTGCTGCTTTTGTGACTGTCATTCTGCACAGGATTTAGTCTGGGCATTTTGATAGTAATTTTCTACTTGTAGGTTTCAAGACATGACATCAAGGACAAGAAAGCCATGGGAACGGTGCCGCAGGCTTATCCACATTTGATTATTAACAATTTCACGACTAAGGTATCATATCTAATCTAAAGATTTCTACTCTAAATCTTAATTGTTCTCTCTCACTCACTATACTGTAACCAGTATATTGGCAGTATAATTGTTCAGATATGATAGTCCTTGTCTAAATGAATAACTGTTACACCTTTTTATATCTTAACTATTGACAAAGAAAATCAAGTTTAACTGTTGGAAGCACCATTTATGCTACTTGATTTGATTTTGGTGCTTTGGTCACCTATTTTGATGGTAATATAAATGGATGCTCTCTCTCTCTCTCTCACACACACACACACACATTCATATGTATAATCACATCCCTCCATGTTTGAGTTGGCGTACCTATTAACTTTCTTATCATATATTTACATTTACTTTTCTTGATTGCTGATTGTTGCTAGTTGGGTGAGCGGACTGCAAATATTTTAAAACATCTTTTTCCAGTGCCAAAGCCAGATACAAAACGCATAATCACTTTTTCGAATGAGCAAGACTACATTTCATTCAGGTTTGTTGTCTCATTCACTTTTCAGTATTGATTTAGTAAGCAGTTGTACCTTTGGATCCATCATATAACTTAGATAGTGATATTTTCTTATCTACCAATCTGCTCTGTGGCAAGTGTGCACATGCGTTGCTTTGCTTTTTTGTTAACAATTTGAGAACCTACAGGCATCATATTTATGACAAGCCTGGAGGGCCTAAATCCATTGAGCTGAAGGAGATTGGTCCGCGGTTTGAGTTGAAGCTTTTCAAGGTTAGTGCTTTAGATTCATCGGTTTACATTCACATGATGTATGTTATTGACATTGTTTGGACAACAGCTGTAAAAGATATATGTTATAAACACTGCGGCATTTGTTTCTCTCCTTTGTGTAGTTTAGTCTATTGCTCTTGTATGTATTTTTCAATTACTTCTATGTTGTGTAGTTTAATCTTACTCTTCATTCCTTATGGCCCAAAAAACTTTTACGTTTAAGATCTCCATCTAGGTTAGGAGAATGCTTTCTCTTGGATATGTTATCTTCTTGGGTAATGTTTGAAAGATGGAATTTGAGTTTTTTCTCCAATTTTAGCTCAACCAAACATAGCCTTCAACTGGAAATGTTCATTTACCATACCAAGCAATCATTTTCAATGGTTGGCGTATGCATTCCTCTAAAAGTCAAAATGAAAATGATTACACTGCCCAAAAAAGTTATCTCGGAGTTACCAGATTTTGGAGTGGAGTTTCTAAACTGCTTGCCAGTTTCTTTGTTCAACAATAATGTACTTTCCTTGAGATTTCTTTTTATCAATGTTCTTTTGGGAAGTTTCATTGATATAACTTTGTTTACAACCATACACTCTGGCTTTGTGTTGCAGATAAAATTAGGAACAGTGGATCAGAATGAAGCCCAGAATGAATGGGTCCTCAAACCGTACATGAACACAGCCAAGAAACAGAAATTTATAGGGAATTGATGCATTTAGTTTTTAGTTATAATTTTGGTAACCAGTCCTTTGCTATCTCTTTCGGTTGGTTGATACAAGCATGTATTCATAATAACCCATCTGTATGATTGTTTTTTTTTATAATAGATTTCATATTATTTCCATTTTCGGACGAAAGCGGGTGTGAAATAGTCATTATGAAACTACATACCAAATTAGAGATCTTTTTTCTTTCTAACCAACTGAAGCTTCTTTTGATGGGTGTAAAAGAAAAGCCTACAAATGGAGGATATATAAAAAAAAATAAAAAAATAAAAAAGGAACGCCAACTTCAACTTACCTACCCGTACTCGAGTCTGGAAAAGGAAACTCTTTTCTTTCCTGTGTTCGATAAGCACAAATATGGAAATAAGTTTGGTGAAGTAGGGGAAAAAGTGAAAATTTTCCCGCTCAAGGATTTTTTTTTTTTTTTTTGACTCTTTCTCTTTCTTTACTGAAAAATTATAAATTTCTTATTAAATTTCCCAACAATTTTTAAGTGTTTCCTGACATCAAAATTCATTGGACTTTTATGTTCCCAATCCATAAGAAAGGTAAAGAAAAATTTTTGATTTCCACAGACCAACTGAAGCAAAATGACTCTTGCCAAAAAAAAAAAAAAAGAAGCAAAATGACAGAAAAGAACCGAAAAGCCGAATGGAACCGGGCCAAAATAGCTGACTCGGTCCGGTTCATTTTGAACACTCTCGCTTACAAGTCCCTTTAGCTCACTAAAACCCTTACTCTTTTGGTCTGAACCTCTCTAAAACCCTAACGTTCAAAAACTTGCAATTGATTCCTCACACAACATGTCTGAACCGTCGCCGGACCTCGCTATCCTCCGCGGCTACGAGCTCCGTCTCCTCCGCTGCACCTTCCTCTCTCCTCCTCCGCCGTCCGATCCTGAACCACCGTCCGATCAAACCTCGCCCACTCACCCCCTCTCCCCTCTAATCTCCGCCCTCCTCACTTCCATCGAGTCCGGCCGATACCTCGAAGCCCTCACCTCCGCCGACGCAAACCGGCTCGTCTTCAAACTCACCGATTCCGACTTGGTCGGCGACCACGACGCCGACCGAGTCTACTCCGAGTTGCTCCGCCGCGTGGAGTCGTTCATATGCGAAGAAGCTGAGGATAATGGGAAGGACCAGGCCTATAGAGTCGTCGTCGTACTCTGCATTGCTGTAGCTGCCTTACTTGCTTTCACTCAGTCTAATCTAACCGGGTGAGTCCGAGTCCGATTCCGAGTTCAATGAAATTATAGTTCTTTGTTCTATTTCGATTTCTAATTTTCGGTTTCAATTGGGAATTTTGAAACCCTAGACCTTTGGAGGGGCTGCCAAGGTGTCCGTTGCCAATGGAAGTGCCCTTATTTGATGAATGGGACAATTGGGCGCGGAATCAGCTTATGGCTGCTGGCTCTGACTTGCTTGGAAAGGTCTATAATATTCAGGTATACTCTCTTTTTATTTTATTTTTTCCTCTTCACATTTTGTCAATTTATTTATGCTTTGCTCTGATTTTGCTAATATGGGCACGAAATTCGGCATTTCCAAAACTAGCTTGGTGTTATAACTTTGGTAACTATGTTTTAGAAAATGCGATTTCTTTACCATATTGGGAACATGAGAAGCTTTATGTGGCAGCATGAGAAGTGGTATTTGTTGGGAAGATCAGGGTACCATTGTGGTCCCTTGCTTAATATTGTTATTCAATCCAAGCATACTTCTCACATACGGTGATGCTCCTCCTGTGCTATATCTACCTGTGTACCTTCTCTTCGTTCCCTTCTTTGTAAGGATTACCCTGAAACATAGCATGTGCTATTCATTTGCCCGTGGAAAATGGGGCCTTTGTTTGGTTTACTTATGACATTTAGAGTAAACTTGGCTCAAATCACGACATTTGGTACTTGGTTGGGACAAGTGTTTAGTGAGTTGGTTTCTGATAAGGTTCTGTAGGTGGATTCAGTGTTGGTTAGCTTTTACCCTGTGGATCATCTGGAAAGTTAGATGGGAGTATGTGAGCATACTTACCCAATTCCGTTTAAGGTCATTTATACAGTTTCTTCTGCAGTTTTGACTTGGAGACTTTGTATCGTGCTGTTTCGGGGAAAGCTTGTGTCACTATTTGTGAAAGCTACCCTCTTATCAAAGGGATTAATGCTAATCAGCAGCATATTCAGCTGTTCAGATTGGCTTGCCAAGCAACCCAACATGAGGATGGAATTTGAAAATTGGGCCTCATTGTTTTGCAAAAATGATGGCCTTTCTACTGCACCTTATGTAGATGTAGATGAGAATTGGGAGTGATGGCACTTGCTGTAGGTTTTGGTTATTGGCTGTTTACTGGGATCCTTGATTTTTTTTTTTTGTCTGTGTTTTAAATCTCTTCTCAGAGCAAACATCTTGTTTGGATATTGTTAGGTTTAGTGACAAGGATTGCTCATTGAATGTTGTTTTGGTCATTTTTTTATAATCACACTGGTGCTTATTTAACATGTGAACTGTTATTCTGTTTTGTAGTATATAATTTATGCAAAGATATTGGTCATGAAGATGAAAGATTTGTTATTTGAAGGAAGTTTGTCTTGTGCATATGGAATTAGGAGCCTTTCATGGTGGCTCGCTAGGGTCACCTTTCTCCATCAGCGCATTCTCGATGAGCGGTCTTCATCTCTGTTCGACCTTTTGCATGTCCTTACAAGTAATACTTTGAATCATTTTGGCACATTGGAGAAAGTAACAAGTTATTGGGGTAACGATTTGCGTAATGGTGAGGGATCGACACTCGTCTCAGTGATTCATCTGGAAGCTGGAATGATGGAATACATCTATGCACGTGTTGATTCATGCAGGTGAGCCGTCGAGTGTCATGGGGATTTCCTTTTGGCATTTTGGTTGATATGATTCTACTATCTTGTAATCTACAACAAAGCCATCTGATAAATAATGAGAGGCTGAATAGGTTTTTCTCATACTTTTATGATCCCTTCTTTAATTTTTGCTGGGGTTAACTGTCTGGTATCAGGTTGCATTTTGAATCAGCTGAAGCAGCAGCTGGTGTTAAGCTTTCAGTTACAGGGGTTCTTGGCTTCCGTACTATACATCAGGTAATGTTGAATGTGTGTAAATCTTTTTATTATTTACGCTCAGATTCACTTCTGACCTTGGGACATCATTTCTTTGGTATAGGTTGAACCAAAGGCACAAATGGTACTTTTAGCAAACACAACTTCATCAAAGAGTGGGGCTCTCTGTTCCTCTGAAAACCCTGGTCCTCATAGATACGATTCTATTGGCAGAAATGATATATCTAAGCATCCATCTGAGTCCCATGAGGCTTCTGATATATTATTGACTCCAAGATTGGTAGAGAATGAGAGCGATTCTGGAGTTACATCAGACGGCATTCAAGTTGGTGGTGCTGCTGCTGACCCTTTGAGTGCAATCCAGCAGGCAGTGATCCTGGCTAAATGCCTTCTAATTGAGAAGAGCACACGACATGATGACATGCAGAGTAAGTTATTTTGATATATTTTTGCATTTGTATGAACGTGTGTGAGCAGAAGAGTTGACTACAATAGTTGTATTGATTTGTCATCAAGTTTCTGAATGGGGCATTTAGCTCTAGATTGTACCTTTGACAGAAATACAAATTTACTTAAATGCAAAGTTTTAGCATTTGTTGGTGCAAGGAACCACAGACATCTACCATTGAGAAGGTGACCTTGTATCTAGGAATACAAGTGAATTTGTAAAACTTATTCAGGTTCATATTCTTGAGGATCCTTTCTCTAGAAATGTGTTGTATACCTAGTAAACTTATCAAAACAATATGTTGGCCACATTGGTATAACATTCTAGATTGAATTTAAGTATCATTTAAAATAATTTTGTTATTTTGTTCTTCGAGCGCATTAATTTTTCATACTAATATATTTGAGTATCTACTTTTGATTATTAAACAACCCAAATTTTTATTTTTCAGGATGGGAAATGGCTCCATACATCGAGGCAATTGATTCTCAGCTATCATCATATTTTATTGTAAGTATTGATTTCCTTGAATATTTTATTGTATGTATAATTTAAATTTCCCTATGTTTTGTCACTTTTAGATTCTTTCTGATGACGACAATAAAATGTTGGTTCATATTGTAAAAATTTGAATCTGGATAGAACGGAACTTTTGTGGTCGGTAAGACAGTGGAGGTATTACAAAAATGTATATATATTCTTTTATGAATTGTTCATTTAAGTTAGTTTCGATATGTTTTATCATTCTCAGATCAATAATTATAGCTAAGCTTTGAAACTTGAAATAACTTGGTTGGTATGAAAAGACTATTTGGAATGTCTCCTAAGCTGTATCTTGCTGAAACATAATGCATTGAGTGGTGGTATTGGTTGCTAAACTGAGTTCCTGACAAAGTAACTTTAGTTCCACTCTGATTTTTTGGACATAGATTTAGTCGCTGACTCACTATGGAGTATAGCTCATGTAAGTTGTAGTGTTTTACAAGTACAGGGCACGGAAACATGATAATCTGAAATGAGCATATACCCTATGTAGATATGCATATGTTTAATGACTCATGCTGAAATATGGTTGCTTCGTGGTATCTTTAATCATGAACTGCAAGGTGTGTGCCTAGAACTTATCCTTAATTGGTTTATTGCTGTTCTTAAATTTATAATCAATTTTAATTCACATAATTTTTTTTCTCTTCATCAGATACGACGATGCTGTAATGCCTTACGTATTCGGTGGGAGTCAAGACGTAGTCACACAAAGGAACGTGCATTGACGATGATGGAAACATTGGTATGATCTGGCATCTTTATTGAAGTTATGAAGCTGTATCATGGATATTTTCTGCCTTTCATTCAGTACTTAACTTTCTTGTTTTCTAAATATATCCAGCTTGGGTGAATTTTTTAAGTCTTAGAATTCCATTTTAATTAGTAGCTTAGAAATGTTAGAAGGCAACAACACAGGGTTTGAGGCAAGCTCTCCTAAGTCCTTAAGATGCTCTTTCTTATTGGCAAATGTTAGGCAAACTTGAATCTATATTTCCTGAATTATTCATACTCACTTGCTTGATTTACATTCTTTTTAGTATGGCTTAATCATGCTAAATTATAATTACCAGCTGTGCAGTTAGCTAAGCACTGTATTCACATACACAAAACACACAGAAATTAAGTATTATTCAAAGACATGTACTTTAAGTTGTTTGATGGATCGAGCACTCTTCTGATAGCTGCTTCTCTTAATGCATATTTGACTTTGAACTATCAGTGCTTGGGGTGATATTGTTCCAGCTCTAGTGGTTCAAAATTCTCAGTTAGTTGTTGGAAGTTTATTTTATAGTAGAAACTCAGAAAAAATTGTTATTTCAGGTTCAGGGCATCAACGATCCCTCTCCTGGAGTGGCAGACAGGATTCCTTTGTGCTATGGGATTTATATCCCTACAGTTTCAGCCTTGCGGAAGTATATCTTCATCTTTTGTTGACTTTTGATTTTTCTAGTGGGTTTATTATGCTCTACAAATGTTTTTTTTATTCTCTTGTTGTTTCTTATTTACAGTGCTTGCTGTTATTTTTCTCGTTCCATTTTAGGGAATACGGTGAACTTTGTGTCCGCTGTGGTCTGATAGGAGAGGCAGTCAAAATTTTTGAGGACTTGGAATTATGGGATAATCTAATATTCTGCTATAGGTATGAAGCAACATATTGAAAAACTCAATTTCTCTTTTATATATTATTTTTCATTTTCATGCTTCCCTTCCAAATTAAGCCGTGAGATATCATATTAAAAACAGCCTATTGGAGAAAAAAGCAGCAGCTGTTGAACTGATCAAGACACGGCTTTCTGAAACACCTAATGACCCCAGGTTATGGTATGTATTGGGGTTCCATTCAACTTTTGTACGCAAAAGAATTATTTGTATTTGAAAAAGTCTAGTTTTTGCTTTAATCTCTAGTTTAGTATGGGTTGCTATTTTATTTACATCCAGCATTCTTGTGTCGATGATGCATTACTACGTATGAATGGTGATTTGCTTAGTATCTCGTTTCTAGGTTCATTCACCTACAAATCTATAGTATGTGAATGAAAGAATTTAGAGCAAACCATATTGTTTACTTGAAAAAGTTTTGTAGGTGTTCATTGGGTGACGTTACTAATGATGATGCCTGCTTTGAAAAAGCCCTAGAAGTTTCAAACGATAGGTCGGCTCGGGCTAAGGTGATCCCATCCGACTATTTCCTCAGAAATCTTTCTCAGTTCACTTCTATAGAGTTTTCCTAATAGCACTTGTTCTATGTGACAGCGGTCTCTTGCACGCAGTGCATACAACAGGGGGGAATATAGAACATCAAAACTTATATGGTATTTTATCTTTGAAGCCTTCCTCATCTCCCTGCAATATGATTTTGTTTGGTTGATAATCATCACAACTCTTGTTTAGTAGTCTTGTTCTCGTTTTCTTTTCTCTTAAAAATGAAACTTTATAACTCATTAGCGATATTAATGGACGATGATATTCTGTATGTCATATTCAGGGAGTCTGCAATGGCCTTGAATTCTCTGTATCCTGATGGCTGGTTTGCCCTAGGGGCTGCTGCATTAAAGGTAACTTATTTGATCCATAAAACGTTATATTATTAGGTTCAGTTATTATTTGAATTTTTTGACTACACACACACACACACTATCATGTATCACAATGACGCATCATGCGCCGTTTTACCTTTGTCTTATCTTTCAAGTTTTGAACTTTTTGCTCAGTGGCTATTCAATATTACAGGATAGGGATATTGAGAAGGCACTAGATGGCTTTACACGGGCTGTTCAGCTTGATCCTGAAAATGGGGAGGCATGGAATAATATTGCCTGTTTGTATGTGTTCTTCCCCTTGTGCTGTCTTGCACGTCCATTTTAACAATATTTATATGCTATAACATACATTCTTTATCTGAAATTAGATGTTTGATAATTAATGGGGAGATCAGCTATGGCTAGAAATAGAAAGTATTGATTGAAATTTTTTGTTGTTTTCTTTTAGCAGGGACAGTATCTCGCTTAATTTTATTTATTATTATTTTTTTTTTTCAGAATATATTTGATAAATTTGGGTCCACACTATGTCGTCCACTGTCACTAGATTCACATTTTTCCTTGTTAAAATTTCAGACTTAAGGTTTAAGGGATTTGAACCCAGAAAGATCTCTTCTTTGTCAAGGAGTTAATCACCACTTTGTAAAAAGCATATTTATTTATATAAAAAGTAACAATAGAACTGGAGTTGGGTTATTTTGTATGGTCCATGCATTACAAGTGAGTAATTAATTCTATAGTTAATTATATAAAAAGTAATAATAGAACTGGAGTTAGGTTGTTCTGTGTAGTCTATGCATTATAAGTGATTAAGAAGAATGGGTTCCATGTCATTTTGATTGTGTTTATTATCTGACTATACATGATGATACACTGTAGTTAATAGTTTATATTCTAGCAGCTCATTTCAACAATCTTTTAACTCTTGCTGTACCAATTATGCAGGCATATGATAAAAGGGAAGAGTAAAGAAGCTTTCATTGCATTCAGAGAAGCACTGAAGTTCAAGTTCGTTCCTTCTCCATTAATAAAACTGTCAATCACTCTCTCTCCCCGCCGCCGCACCCCCCCAAAAAAAAAAGAAAAATCATTACTTCATTTTATTTATTGACACTCTCTATGCCTGGTGACAGACGAAACAGCTATCAACTGTGGGAGAACTACAGCCATGTTGCTTTAGATGTTGGCAATGTTGCTCAGGCAAGCGCTTTCCTCCAAAGAAGTGGCACATATATATTTCACATGAGATATATGCTTGGTGGTGTGTCCAAGTCTTAGCTTTTCTGGATGATCGCATAGGATACTGTATGAGCTGCAAAAGAAAAAAAAAACTTAAAAAGATAAAATAAATATGAAAAAGTGGTAGTTAGAAAGTAATCAAGCAAATCTTCATGTATAAGGTCCATAATGTCTAGATGCTGTTCACTGCTCAAGATCATCCTAGGCAGTCCATGCCATTCTTTTGTCATTTCTAAGCATGTTTATTGTCGATTATTTCTTGTAGGCTCTAGAAGCTGCACGGAAGGTGTTGGATCTTACTAATAATAAGAGAATTGATGCTGAGTTATTGGAAAGAATTATGACAGAGGTGGAAAGCATGGCTTCACCTACTAATTCAGCAATGACTGATGATGATGATAACTTTCTCGTTTGTGGGACCACAAATGCAGCATCTGAGGTGGGAAAATCTCGGGAAGCTGAGCACTTAGTAGAGTTCCTTGGAAAAGTTCTACAACAGGTGCATTTCACTTTTACTTATGCTTCTGTAGTTCAAATATGTGTATACTTTTCTACTAAAATCAACGCAAACTATCTGGTATCAAGCAGTCGTTACGGTTGCACTAATTTATCATGTCCCAGCCCTAGTACACTGCTGCTTCTGTTCATTTGTAATTTTTTTGATTTACAAGTGCTTTAAAAGCTTAGTTGTTAGGATGTCGGCAATCACTATTTTATATTCTGATTGATCCCTTGATATATGGGTTCTCTGCATAACTAAAGGGTCCAATATGAAGATTCAATTAGGAGGTTTCAATTACTGAGATTTCATCTCAAGATCTGCTTGGATTCCAAGACAATCTTGTTCATTTACTACAATTAAGTTCGACTTTTTTTCTTTTGTTAAAATAAAAAGCGACTGTGGTATTAAGATTTCTTGTATATGAATCCTAAATCTCTGGTATATAACACAAACACACACATGTCACCATTTCTTATCTCTCTGTCTATTTTGCTAATTTTTGCCCTTCCTTTGTTGAATGAGATGGGGCAATCAAATACTTTTGAACATTTGTGCAAGATCTATTTTCACAGTTTTTTCGATGAGCATTTGTACAATAGAAAAAAGTAGTAGTTGGGCTGGTTGCATGATGTCAAAATAAACTTAAGAGCGAAGAATACATATTTTGATTTCGAAGCAAATGGGTGCAAATATTAAAGCACTACAATAAGTTTTCCAACTTTTCCCTCAAATCTGTCCTAACACTGGGCCGCCCTAAATTTAAGCTAATCTGGAGTTATAAATGATGGTCTCATAGTTTTCGCTATTTCGAACTGTTTATCTTAGTTAAAGACATTGGGTGATTAGCAGATTACACTGACAACGGATGTTATGTTTTTCTTTGTGTATGTAGATAGTTCGGAGTGGAAATGCAACAGATATTTGGGGCTTGTACGCTAGATGGCAAAAAATGAAAGGAGACCTCTCAATGTGCAGAGAAGCTTGGTTAAAGCAAGTCAGATCATACCAGGTCTCTAGTGCTGGGTCACTTCTTCTTTCTTCTTTCTTTATTATTTTTTTATATTTTTTGTATATTTTTTTTCAAATTTTTCTTTCTTCGTCAAAAAATTATGCACAAATAGGAGAAGCTTGTTAGGAATTCTCTACTTAGAGTGGAAGTTCTTAAGCTCCCAACTGGATTATAATATCATAATTCTACTATTGAAAACTAATCCCCCATAAACCCAGATGAAACCATTCCACTATACTATGCTTCTTCTAAGTGTGAGGCACATAGATCTCATTCTCATGTCTAGATATTGTAGTTTTCTGAGAAAGAATGTGTGTTTTGAACGCAAGTGGAACACATGCTTAGCAACAAAATACACAGTAAATAGAAAAACTCAATACTAAAAATGTGATGGTCCTCATCAGTGGTTCAGTGTAGAAAACGTATTGCATATTGTGATGAATATAAACAATGATGCGTTTTCTATTTGTTAACTTGATTATGTCTCCTTTTGTTTGGTTCATGGTTACTTAAACCCTCAAAACCAGTTATAATTTCAATCACATATTCTTTAGAATGCTATAATCACATGGAGTATTTTCAGGGATCTGATTTGTGGAAAGACAGAGATCGGTTTAAAAAGTTTGCGAAATCCTCCTTGGAACTCTGCAAGGTGTATATGGAGATTTCTTCATCTACTGGCAGCCGTGATGAACTTCTCTTAGCTGAAAGGCACCTAAGGAACATAATGAAACAGGCAAGATACTAGGCATTTCAGAAAGTTAACATTGGAATATGTTACTGCCATTGTTTTTTTTTTTTTTTGACAGTTGATATACTGCAACACGTATTTGAAATCTCTTTAATTCCTATAGATGTATCACTATTTTTTTGACTAAATAAGATACATTTGGGACATGTCAGGCGGGGAGTTTCGCAGACATGGAAGAACTTCAACATCTTAAAGCCTGCCTTGATGAAGTGAAGTTAAAACTTGATTGTGATAGGGTGTCTACTTAAAACTTTCTCTTGGTAGTGCCTTCTTGGAATTTTGATGTACATACAAAAAAAAAAGGTTAGACCTGCTGCTATACCATCTCATTTAATAAATTATTATTATTTTTTTGTGTAGCTTTAATGATCACATGTCAAACTATAAAAATCTGAAGTGGGACTGGTATAAGAGATGTATTGCTTCACAATCATGGTAACTGGCTTGGGAGTAGTTTGTAATTGTCAACTGTGATTCTAACTATTAGTGTTATTGTTATTGCCAGCAAGTCTGTTCCACCCTTGGTTGATCGGCTGGTTTACGCTGTTAGCCTTCTAATGACAGCAACACTGGTGGCCTCCTACTGGATCTTCATTGAGTTCATATCGAGATGAAGTGCATGTAGATATATCCTTTTTAAAGTATTTACCTCTCATCATGTCGGAGAGTGAGAAGAACTCATTTACTTGATCTGGACTCTGGAGGAATGGTAGCTGCTGTTTGGGTTCATCCGACAGAACCTTTTCTGGTTATAAAGCAGATTATCAATTTTGCCAAATATAATCAGAAGGAAAAATGTTCAAACATCAGTTTTAGGGTAGGATCTGTGTTCTTACTGTATGTTGGCAATCTCATAGATACTAGTGAATTTGCCGAATTTCTTGAATCCAGTTGATGAGGAATTTGAGATTCTTCAAAACTTCAAAATTTCTTGAACCCAAGGGCTTTCAGATATTAATATAGTTCCAGAAACTTAGTTATTGTCTTACCACTATGAAGTTGCACTTACGTTTTCAATGCCATAGAAATTAGAACAAATTATGCATATGAAAGCCATCTACATTTTTTGTTGTCATATGGTAAAAATTAATCTGGATTGTATGGTATAAATAGTACACTGAAGCGCAACAACTTTAGATGACTAATTGATTGATAGAACGAGACTAAATTGGCTAGCCGAATTATTTTACTTGCTGGTTTATGCCTTATCGGAGTTGTGCGCACACTTAAAGCCAAGCCAGCGGGGGAGCCACAGTAGGACCAGGAAGGGAATTGGTGTTTTATTTATTTATTTTTCTTAAACATGGAGTGAAAATCATATATTGTGGCAGGAAAAGTGAAGCCAACAGTAATGAATACAATCAGAAATGGGGAAAACAAGTTCACCTTCCACTGAAGAACAGGAGGGAGCTTTGTTCTAGCTTTGTGCCATTACCTTATCTGGGACAAATTTATCACTCCACCCAATATGTATGTAATTATGTATCTTTATAATAGATTACATTAACAAAATCACAAATACATAGTTCATGAGATGATCAGATTAATTAATTTTGTATTTAACACACATGATTTTCTTATATCAATCATGCTCTCAATTCAGCACATTGACATAGCCAAAGTGCCTGAACCAATTTAGTCAGTCTTTCCCCTTTATCCCCACAAAAGGATGCTTCCAGATTGGCTTCAATTTCGCTTTCCACTTTCCAGCGTATGAATCACTTTCCACTCGGAGAAAAGTATTGAAAGAGTAGAGACCCCTCTTTTTATCTCTTCAATAATTCATCTTTCAGGACACTCCAAATCAAAATCAACATCAAAGATCTAAAGAAAATCTAATCCAGCACAGAAACGATGAGTGACTTGAGTCCATATATTTTCCAAGTCCATTCATTATTGTTGGACTTGGGCCGAGAGGGATCACGAGTCGCCAACCTAGATCTCTCTCGGTTCCGTTGAGTAGGCATCTCAGAAAAATTCTGAGACCCAGCCACAGGATGATGGTACAAGATACCGGTCAGCACCTCAGAACCCAAGTTTACAGTAAATAACATATCCCTCCTCACATTTTCTGTCAATGTTTCCCATAATGGAACCGCCCGGTTGCATTACTATCGGGGTGGCTGTGTCGAACATAGAAAAACAGATTCATATTGTAAATATTCATGATTAGTTGCCCAGAAAAACTAGATGCTACAAGTAAGACTAAAGGAATTTGGGAGTTATAATGAAGAACTAGAGAGCTTAAAATTGAATTCCTTAAAGCAATCCATTCATTATTTTACTAGACAGACTGCCTAATGAAAATTCCAATGTTGTTTACCCTTCTTCATAGCAACTAGCACAATATATTTAAAAACGGATGTCACACAAACTTGATAACTAATGTCAACTTTCTTTACTCCACAATGCCAACTTCAAGAAGTAGACACTAGAAACTTCCACAACTATTGTACAAGTTCAAAATTAACACGCTATTACAATTATCACATTGAGAAGGAGGTTGGTTGCGCCTACCCTGACCTTGAAACCGGATGGTACCTTGCTCCCATGCCGATCCATTGTCAAGGCTCCTGCCTTCTGGATCTGAAAAATAAAATAATAAAACCATATAATCATTTTAATCAACAAAAAAGAACCCACTAAAACAACAAGGACCATGTCTTCATTTACCATGCACTGGGATTCTAATAACCTCTTTATGGAAATAATAGACCTGCTCAAAGTCATAGAACAAAGACAAGTAGTACTTCCGTAAGACAAATGATGCACTGGTAATAGTTGTTGGGAAATTGAAGACCATAATCACTTCTTTCCATTGGCGATCTCTAATCACCTGCAACCAGTTTAATAGAACTTAAAGGAAATAAAAGACAAAAAAAAAAATATGTGGAGTGACTCCAAGACAGAACTGAAAAGGGAATATATGAGTAGATAGAACATAGGTAAAGTTGGACCCTTTCAGAAGCCTAAATTACTTTTGTCTTAACTGAGACTACTCAAACACTAATAGGTATAAGTCGGCCAGGCATTCAGTCAACTGTGACCACATCCCCCACTCGTAATAGCTTGAATTTGTTAAAACACATTGAGTATAAATTACTAAGGCTATTAACCACTTTTCAGACAATAGAATTTTAGTTTTAGCTTCAAGAACCTTACATACCAGATAGAAAGATAAATGAAAGAACCTTTTCAATGCCACCACGAGATGTGACTTCTACAAAAAGGAGAGATGTGACTTCTACAAAAAGGAGATGCATATCCAAGTTGTGCTTGTGTATCATTTTCTGACTTCTATTTTTTCTTTTCTTGTCAGTGACAAATAGAGTGAAATTGAGATTGAGTGTACTTTTTGTGTATTTGGTGTTCTCTGCTGGAGAACAAGAAGATAAAAGAGATATTGTTGTGATATTCATATGCAGTTTATTTTTTTTCCTTTCCAACTTGAGTTTGTGTAGGCGTGTGTGTGTTTGTGTTTTTTTTTTCTTTAATTGTTTTGCATTTGATGGATTGTGATGTATATTCTAGATGTATGTCTCTGAGTTACTGAAACATGGGCAGAGGAATGCACACCTTTTATTTCACTTGCAAATCCAGTGCTATAAAATCCCAAACAAACTGCAACCTTTGGACTTTTAAAAATAGTGTATTAGCATCTAAATTCTGTGCTCTAAATCCCCATCTCCTTCTGAACAGTAGAATCCTTAGGAACAGTGTTCTTACTGTTTTGTCCCCCGTAGCTGCTGTGCTGTCTGTGATGCACTATTTGGCCTGCTGTTTGCTTGCAACCGCATCCATTCGTCTGTTTCAGTTTTGGTAGTTGAGAGAGTAATGAGAGATAGAAGGAGAGAGATATAGATGAGAGCAGCCCCAGTTGAAAGCTGAAGAATCTCTTCTTTGAAATTTGATAGATTTATCTCCCAATTGTCCCATCATTTTGACCGATTTTGAGTCCTTCATCTTACTCTGAAGAATTTGAAGAAGGATAATCACCCAGACACTCAGATCGTTTTAACTTCATATGACAAATCACTGTATGGATTGGAGTCTTTGAAATTATTCACAGTCCAAGTTCTGAGGTATTTTTTCTTCTTCTTTGCCTTTTGTGCATGTATGTGATCTGCTTCAAAACCGAGCATCAATTCGATCTGAATTGGATCCTTCTGCTGTAAATTTGGGATCTTTAAATACCTACTTCGGCTTTGGATAGTTAGAGATTTGGGATCTGTTTTGTTTTTCATATATCTATCTGTCTGCATTTATGTACATTTGAGGACATTGAATATTTAGTATGCATACATGTCTGTACTTATACAAGTATTTGGAATATGGATTCTCAGGGAAAGAGTGTGGAGAGTTAGAGAATTATATCAGTTTTGGGGCATTTTCAAGAAGGAAAGAGACTTGGTTTTGCAAATTTCAGGTCTTCCTTTCTCCTCATTGTTTCAAATTTTCTGTGTTTGTTTATTTTGCTCAGATGTTGTGGAACTTTTATTTCTTCATTGATTATTGTTGTGGTTAGTATTTATCTTTCTATATCTGTCTTTAGGCAGTCTGATCTGTGGTTTTCTCTATAATCAGTGCTTGGGGGTTGCATATACAAGAAGTAGGGAAAGGCAGGCTGTTTTGACACTCTTACAGGTAGGGGTTTGGACAGGAAGCAAAGAGAAAAGGTTTGGTTTTGATTTTGATTCACCTTTTTTGTTGTTTAGTAATTGGTAATGTGTCTGTCCCTGGTTTTTTTTTTTTTTTTCCTTTTTGGTTGCTGAATTTTCGGGTTCATCTCATCAGCTTGAATGAAAGGAAGTTTGGTGTCAAAGTTTGATTTATATGGAATTGGTTAGAGGTTGATAAAATTTAATGCCTTTTTTGATTGTTTATTTATTTATTATTATTATTAATTTTTATTTTTTTTGAACTGTCTTTTATGCTTTTGGTTTTTCACTAACCAAGCTCTACCCCAGAAGCAACGCTCCCCACTACCACTGCCAACCTGCAAGGTTGGAAAATTTGTGGTTTGGGAAATGTGTATTCTGAGAAAAGGACAATGCTAAATAGCCCACATTTTTGTGTTCCATATTAAGGGTTTAGGATCTGTTCTTATATAAACTCCTTTGGGTCCACAAATGGATTTATATCTAGCAGCACCATATGAGAAACAAATAATTCTTCTCTGATTCCAGGATCCTTGGTGCTATTGTTTGTCTTCTAAAATACAATAAATCAGAAGATCAAGCTGAGGGTAGACTAAGTAAAAGAAAAGTCTAGCTATGAATCTAAGTTCTTGATAGGTTGCGAGCATATTTTTTTCGTTTACCTAAAGCCGTAGGAGTATTCATTGTTGATCCAGCTGTTGTACTTGAATTCAGGAAAGAAATTCAGACTTTGGTTTAGAGTTGGTATAGATGTGCAATCTGTTTAGGGTCCAAAAGACAGTTACTACTTACGTAGAAATGGCCTTGAAGTTGCAAAATTGGGTCAATAATTTGTCTCTAAGAACACTTCAATCGTACAAACATTGTGTGGTTTTAACCTTCAATGATTTTATATGTAACAATACCACATGACAAACAAAGAATTCTTCTCTGATTTTTGGCTGAGATGATAAATCGTGGTTGTTGATTTTTGGATAGGCAGAACACTCAATTCCTGGCGCTACGGTTTGTCTTCTGAAATATAAGGATACAGTGCACTGTGTTATTCAGGTAGCCAATCTCTCTTCTTGTACTCGTCCAACAAAAATTATACGGACTAATTAACACTGTTTTAGTCATCAATATCATCATTAGAAACTTATATAGACTTCACATGCAAATCCAAAGCTAACTTTTCCTTTCTTATTATTCTTAAGATGGTCTGTTGCATATGAAAACCGGGTGCTGGAGCTGTCGGGGCCACTGGAACTCTTAAAGGGCGTTAGCAGAAGAATGTATGTGCAGTTGTTCAGGTTCTTTACTAGTTTCCTTTTTCTGTTGTATCATATAATATCATGTTTCTGAAATTTTGGCCAGCTTATGTCAGATAAATGATGTGGAATATATCACTTCATTACCGCAAGAAAGCATGATACTATCATCATCTTAGTCGTATTTACAATTACTCGGTCAGAAAATGCTATTCAATACAGACAAGCCGAAGAATGTATGTGCAACTGTTCAAGAGCCGAGGTACAAGAGGCCGAGAGTCATGCTAGCATAAAATCATCGACTGCCGGTAAGTCACATATTCTGTTATTTTTGTTTACAGTACCAGTAACATCATCACAGTAGAATATCAAGACCTCAGTTATTTGTACATCCGTTGAAAAACTGACAAAGCTAAAGGAAAGATAATGGAAATTTTTTTTTATTTTGAAAAAATAAAACCTTCTGCACTCTGTTAGATAGCTGCTGTGCTGTCTGTGTTGTGTTATTTGACGTGCTATTTGCTTGCAACTGCATCCATCTGTCTGTTTCAGTTTTGGTAGTTGATAGCGTAATGAGAGATAGAAAGAGAGAGATATAGATGAGAGTAGCCCCAGTTGAAAGCTGAAAAATCTCTTCTTTGAAATTCGATAGATTTATATCCCAATTGTCCCATCGGTTTGACCGATTTTGAGTCCTTCATCTTACTCTGAAGAATTAGAAGAAAGAGAATCACCCAGACACTGATCGTTTTAACTTCATATGACAATTCACTTATCGATTGGAGCCTTTGAAATTATTTACAGTCCAAGTTTCGAGGTATTCTTTTTCTTCTTTGCAGTGCTGCCTTTTGTGGATGTATGTGATCTTCTTCAAAACCTTGCATCAATTCGATCTGAATTGGATCCGTCTACTGTAAATTTGGGATCTTTAAATACCTGTTTCAGCTTTGGATAGTTAGAAATTTGGGATCTGTTTTGCTGTTCATATATCTATCTATCTGCATTTATGTACATTTGAGGACAATGAATATTTGGTGTGGATACATGTCTGTACTTATACAAATATTTGGAATATGGATTCTCATTTTTTTTCTCAAGACTGAAATTTGCTTTTCTATTATTTCAGGGAAACACTGTGGAGAGTTAGAGAATTAGTTCAGTTTGGGGCATTTCAAGAAGCGAAGGGTCTTAGTTTTGCAAATTTCAGGTCTTCCATTCTCCTCATTGTTTTGAATTTTCTGTGTTTGTTTATTTTGCTCAGATGTTGTGGGACTTTTATTTCTTCATTGATTATTGTTGTGGTTAGTATTTATCTTTCTTTATCTGTCTTTAGGCTTTGAAATTCTGATCTGTGGTTTTCTCTGTAATTGGTGCTTGGGGGTTGCATATATTCAAGAAGTGGGGAAGGCAGGCTGATTTGACACTCTTACAGGAAGGGGTTTGGACAGGAAGCAAAGAGAAAAGGTTTGGTTTTGAATTTGATTCACCTTTTTGGTTGTTTAGTAATTGGTAATGTGTTTGTCCATGGCTGTTTTTTTTTTTTTTTGGTTACTGAATTTTCGGTTTCATTTCATCAGCTTGAATGAAAGGAAGTTTGGTGTCAAAGTTTGATTTATATCGAATTGGTTGAGGTTGATAAAATTTAATAAAATTTAATGCCTTTTATGATTTTTATTTTTTACTGTCTTTTTTGCTTTTGGTTTCGCACTAACCAAGCTCTACCTCAGAAGCAACGTTCCCCATTACCACTACCAACCTGCAAGATTGGAAAAAGTGTGGTTTGGGAAATGTGGTGTATTCTGAGAAAAGTACAATGCTAAATAGTCCACTTTTGTGTTCCATATTTAGGGTTTAGGATCTGTTCTTATGTAAACTCTTTTGGGTTCACAAATGGATTTTATATCTAGCAGCACCATATGAGAAACAAAGAATTCTTCTCCGATTCTAGGACCCTTGGTGCTATTGTTTGTCTTCTAAAATACAATAAAGTTTTGATCTTCTGAACGCTGAGGGTAGACTAAGGAAAAGAAAAGTCTAAGCCATGTAACTAAGTTTTTGATATTTTGCGAGCCTATTGTTTTGTTTGCCTAAAGCTGTAGGAGTATTCATTGTTGATCCAGCTGTTGTACTTGAATTCAGGAAAGAAATTCAGACCTTGGTTTAGAGTCAGTATAGATGTGCAATCTCTTTAGAGTCCAATAAACAGTTACTACTTGTGTAGAAATGGCCTTGAATTTGCAAAAGTGGGTCAATAATTTGTCTCTAAGAACACTTCAATCGTACTAAACATTATGTGGTTTTAACCTTAAGTGATTTTATATCTAACAACACCATGTGAAAAGCAAAGAATTCTTCTATGATTCTTGGCTGAGATGATAAGTCGTGGTTGTTGATTTTTGGATAGGCAGAACCCTCAGTTCCTGGTGCTACAGTTTGTCTTCTAAAATATACTAGAAGTTTTGAACTAGGTAATAGTAAAAGCTATGCCATAAATCTAAATTCTTGATAAGGTAAGTATTTGGGAATGCACAGTAATTTTGTAATCTGTGTGCTATACCATAAAGTTCATAGACATTTTCTTCTCTGTTTAAATGCAGACTATGATCTTGCTAATGTTCAATTGAAATTGTTAAAACTGAAATACTAATTTGCTTTCTGTAAAACTAATACCAGAATTGATCTGTAATAACAGTTTAATCATAGTAAAAACCATGATAAAAGACCAGGGAGATATCTCCTGTTTATGTTCTACAGATGAGGTTCAGGCATTTGAGATATTATGTCACAGTTTCCAAGTTTTTTTATGCTGCAAATGAGAACAAAAATAATGATGGCTGATGATGACTATGGAGAAATTGGAATCAATACGTTGTTAATTGTAGATGATACCATGATAACATCATATCTGGAATCAATGTAAAAAAAAATTGATATTGCGGTGGCTTTTGAAACTTAAAATGATGAAATTATTTCACTGAGCTAATGGCTACTTTAGCAGTGTTGACATATTAATGTTGCTGCCCTTTTATTATGATATATATCCGGTAGCCAATCTCTCTTCTTGTACTCGTCCAACAAAAATTATACGCACTAATTAACATTGTTTTTAGTCATCATTATCATCAATACAAACTTATACAGACTTCACATGCAAATCCAAAGCTCACTTTTCCTTTCTTATTATTCTTAAGATGGTCTGTTGCATATGAAAACTACGTGCTGGAGCAGTCGGGGCCACTGGAACTCTTAAAGGGCGTTAAAGCAGAAGAATGTATGTGCAGTTGTTCAGGTTCTTTACTAGTTTCCTTTTTCTGTTGTATCATATTAATAACATATGTTTCTGAAATTTTGGACGGCTTACATCAAATAAAAGATGTGGAAAATGTCACTTCATTACCGTAGGAAAGCATGGTACTATCCTCACCTTAGTCGTATCTATAATTTCTGGTCAAAAAATGCTATCTAATACAGAAAAGCCAAAGAATGTATGTGCAACTGTTCAAGAGCCGTGGTACAAGAGGCTCATGCTAGCATAAAATCAATGACTGCTGGTAAGTCACATGTTCTCTCAATTTTGTTTACGTATGAATAGGAACATTGTCACAGTAGAATATCAAGACCTCAGTCATTTGTACATCTGTTTTTTCCTACTGGTGTGTCTATCCAAATCTTAAAACAAACATGAAAGGTCCTTTGTCCTCATGTAACATGGAGTCAAGAGAAATGTACATATTGCAGTGCACAAAATGCTTTGCAACTCCTTTTCTACACCGAGCTGATTCTTTGTTGTACAAAAAGTTTAAAGCCAATCAATTTATTGATTTACCCTTAAGGTGCCTCTATTGAGATGTTCTGTTTTTCTTTATTAATCAGAAGTTCAGAACTGAGTACTTCTGCATTTCATTTTGTGCTTTGTGTGTGGTTTATGACGTGCCTAGTAAACTACTTTACTGAAGATCTGACAGAAGTTTTATTTAATCGCAAATTGTTTATCTTTTCATAGACAAAATCTGCTTGACCATAATTCATGTCTATTTATAGTAGTTAGTGTGAAAGATTGCTTGCTGTGTCAAGATTACTTTACCTAAACATATGCAGGATTTTTCTTTAAATATAAAAATATTACTAAGATCAGTAATATTGCTTACATACTAACTTGGCATTCATATCAGGGAAAAAAAAAAAAGAAACCTAACTTGGCTTTCTGTTTGAATCGTAGGTATCATTGAACAATCATCAGAGAATTCACATGTGAACCCCAGTTTGGCCTTTCTCCCACTTCCAGTGAATAATGTGGAATTCTTACTGCAGTAGAGCAACGCCTGAATACATCTTTGGCCGTGTTTGGCACTCATATCAGGGGGAAAAAAAAGAAACCTAACTTGGCTTTCTGTTTGAATCTTAGGTATCATTGAACAATCATCAGAGAATTCACATGTGAACCCCAGTTTGGCCTTTCTCCACTTCCAGTGAATAATGTGGAATTCTTACTGCAGGAGAGCAACGCCTGAATGCATCTTTGGCCGTGTTTTATAGTATCAGGCACAAACGGGGAGCATAATATCAGACTTCTGATATATCACCCAGCATGTTTGGTGTTTATAAAGATACTGATATCATTTCTCAGTGTGTTCTTGCAAGTCTTCATGCTCCTTATCAGTTGTATGTTTAATTGAGAGTAAAAATAGAATAGAAAAGAGTTGACAGCTTTGGTCCAAAGGTGACGCTGAGTGTATTGTGTAGGTAAAGGTTGTCATTGTACCATCAATAATGGATTCAATTTTGAGTTCTCTCGGTCTTTGTGGGTCTGATCCAGTTTTATTTTGGCGGGTTTTCCTCTTTATGATGCAAAACAAGTCAGCTAGGATTAGGCTAGATCGGGAGTTCAATCCTCCGTCAGTGTAACCAAAAGAGAATGATATATAGATGAAGCTTTGCTTTTAGTATTTTAATCCTTTGTTATCGTCATGTTTGCTTCTTTGTTATATCCAACTCCTATGCAAAGCTTTACGAAGTCTTTAGTCTTTACGTGCTCATCAAAAAAAAAAAAAAAAGGGTCGTTACGTGGGCTGGGTTGTTTTGCCCATCAATTCGATCCTAATCGTTCGCAACGTAATTTAGCTCTGCGTGTCTCTCTCCATTCAGGAATGTATGAACAAATGCATTGTGAGATGTTTGTCACCAATAAAACCTGGTTGCTCTATCATTCCTCAGGTGTAAAGCGAGTGTTCTTTTCTCAAAAAAAAAAAAAAGGAAAAAAAGCGAGTGTTCTGCCATCAAAATAAGGAGCTTTCCATATATATTTTTTCCCTGCTTGGTGAAAGAAGAAATTATAACAAAAAACCTCTACTACAGTCGAAACCTAATCTATCAAAATTAAAAGCATTAGAGGTAGAAAGAGGAAGGGAATCGTTTGAACCTTGAGCAGTGTCTGCAATTGCATCCTCCAAGAAGTTGGTCTCCCTCTTGATATGCTTCAAATTGTCATTGTGGAAAATCTAACATCCTTGATAATTAGTATACTATCTAATAACAGCTTCGAATCGCCTTCCGCATTGTTTGAAGCCATGAAGAACAGCAACATGTAAACCCTGAGAGCTAGCGCATCTGTTGTAAGAACATTTGAGTGACCTAGATTTTTAGAAGCAACCAATATAAGATCTCTATTTTCATTTTGGAAAATAAAATATGCTGCACTTTGTTGATTCATTTTGACTATACCATCAAAGTTAAGATTAGTGTACCCTCGTCTTGGAGGATTTCATTTAATTATTATTCTATATATAAAAAGTTGGGTTTGAAGTTACTGTTACTAAGCCGAGTAACAGTAGCGGCTCAAGCCAAGCCGATGACTGAAATTACAGTTTTACCCTCTCTTTTTTTTCCATTTTTACAGCCATGCCATTAGCCCTAGATATAAAAGCCTATGATCAGTCTGAGCCTTTTTTTTTCCTTCTCTTTTCTCTTGCTCTCCTCCACTTCTACCTCCGACCATGATTGAAGCAGAGCGTATACTGCTCAACCATGCATTAGAGGATCCTCTTAATCAACCTTTGCTTTTGTTTCTAGGTGAGGATTGGCTTGAGAATTTTTTTTTGCTTGTCCCTTTTTCAGTTTATCAATCTCGATGGTTTTCATTATCTAACAATATTTCAGTTACTTGTTTGTTTTCAGCTGCATCCCTTTGACGATTTCAACAGCCCATGTTCCACTTCCCAAGTCGAGGCGCCCTTTTCTTTTATCTGGGTAGATCTAGGATTCAAAGATTGTGAATTTAGAATACCCAGTTGAGTTTTGGTTTTGATGTTGTTCCTTTTGTTTGATTAGGTGCTAAAAATCAATTGGTTTCAGAAGCGATCAAATTATACTATATATAAAAGTTGGGTTTGAGGTTACTGTTACTAAGCCGAGTAACAGTAGTAGCTCAAGCCAAGCCGATGACTGAAATTACGGTTTTACCCTCTTTTTTTTTTTTTTTTCATTTTTACAGCCATACCATTAGCCCTAGGTATAAAAGCCTATGATCAGTTTGAGCTTTTTTTTTTCTTTCTCTTTTTCTTGCTCTCCTCCGCTTCTACCTCCGACCATGATTGAAGCAGAGCGTATATTGCTCAACCATGCATTAGAGGATCCTCTTAATCAACTTTTGCTTTTGTTTCTGATAGGTGAGGATTGGCTTGAGAATTTTTTTTCTGCTGGTCCCTTTTTCAATTTATCAATCTCGATGGTTTTCATTATCTAAGAATATTTCAGTTACTTGATTTGTTTTCAGTTGCATCCCTCTGACAATTCAACAGCCCATGTTCTACTTCCCAAGTCGAGGTGCCCTTTTCTTTTATCTGGGTAGATCTGGGATTTAAAGATTATGAATTTGGAATACCCAGTTGGGTTTTGGTTTTGATGTTGTTCCTTTTGTTTGATTAGGTGCTAAAAATCAATTGGTTTCAGAAGCGATCAAATGGGAACGATGAGGTAAATTTCACGTCTTTTTATGTTGGTTTTTGTTTTGGTGGTGTGGAATTTAGTTCCATTGTGATTTCAGTTTGGTGTTGGGTTAATTGGGTTTTCGATTTGATTGCTTTAGTCTCATCTAGTATCACTGGTGTGTTCTGAATTTAGTTTAAAGGTTGAGAACATGAGGTTATTGTATTTATAGAAAATTACTCATAAGTGTCATTCTGAAACTTTAATTAGCCATAAGGCCACCTAATTTTTTTTTGTACATATAAGACTACTTGCCATCTTCAAACTATTTTTTCTGACCATTTTGCCCTTCATAAAAGAAAACCAACTAGATCATTCACTCTCTCTCTATTGCAAAGAAGAAAATCATTCTCTTCCTTTCCTCTCTCTCTCTCTCCCCGGCGAGAAAACCCTTCCTCGTGATCTTGTTCAGCTCCGACAGCATCCTTCCTCACCATCTCGCTCGACTCCTGCAGCACAAGACCGTAGGATGCGACAACTCCGTCGTCGATTCCGTTCTTCATTACCATTCTCAGCCGAAGCCGACCCGAACGGAGACGAGCTGGAGTAGTACGGCCTCGGATCTTAGAATCCAAACGGCAAACCCATCGCCGCGTCGTTCAACTCCAGCTCGAGAGCGCAAAGAGCTCTCAATGGCCTGAGATTCATCGGCACCGTCTTCCTCATTACCAGACCGCAACCACTTTAGCTTCATCTACCTATAAGTTGAATCTTCTTTTGTTTATTTCGAATTGATTGAAATTAGTGTTGATTTAGGGTTTCTAATTTGTGGAATTTAAAATTTGTGTTGCCAAAATTGCTGCGAGATTGGGCATTCAAGTTGCTGTAGAGGCAGAGTATCAGATCACTCCTTCGGTAAGCTTTGGAGTTTCAATTATGGCAATTATTGATGGAAATGTTTCATTTTATTTTGGACAATTAAACTTAAAGTAGATGTAGATTAGGTTATGTGGTTGATGTATTTCAAGCTGGTCTTGAAGATCATATTTTATATTTGCATTATTTTGTTGAGTTTGGTTAACTTTACATGTCTGATATGATTGGGTTTTGGTTTGGTTGGTGTTGGTTTCATTCTGCCGAGCCACCATCTTTTGTTCCTCCTTGGTATGACATTTGTTAATGATCTGGAAAGCCATTATTATAGAATTGTTTTCAATTGCTATAAAAGCACTAGATCATTCATGCTGAGATATAATTGTTTTCAATTGCTATAGAATTATTATAGTCCCTAAGTTGGGATTTCATTATAGACATAGTGTATAAATTGGTTTTTTTGTTATGAAGAATTGATGTTTAAATCTGACCGAGAAAGTTATACACCTAGTTAGAAAAAGTTACTAACGTAATTATTAAAAGCTACTTCTGCAATTAAAGAGAGCATATTGACCAAGTTAAAGAAAGCTACTGATATAGTTAGAGAAAACACATTCACTATAAAAGCAAATTTAATGGATTCATGCTCTCTGCTACTGGAAAGCTATGCTAGTAGCTTCTTATATCTCTATCAATAGCTTTTTAAAACTCTAGCAGTACCTTTCCACAAGCAGATCAGTAGCTTTGCATATTTTGTTATTAGTTTTGTGTCTTGACTGTGGTTTTTTTTTAGTCAAGTTGATAAAGTAGATGTTTGCTAGCTTGCTATCTTCAATTTTGATCACAAAAATCAATCTTGATCATATTTTAGTTGCAATCAATAGCTATGCTACTAGCTTTCTATAACTATTCTAGTTGAGTTGTATAACTGTGATAGTAGCCTTCTCTATTTTGATTTTGACTTTGATTTTTGTTTTTGTTTGCCTAATTGAAGGTGGCTAGAGAAGACATAAAGTGTGGTTGTTGTAGTGCTGTGGGGCGGCAAACAAGAAAACATGTACAAAGCAAAACTGGCAGTAGCACTTTAACAGTTGAAATAGCTTTTTACAACATTGGCAATAACTTTCTACAATATTGGATAGCATTGGTAGTAGCTTTGTACAGCAGTGGCAAAGTTTCTTACATTGAAAAATGATAGTAGCATTACAACATTGACAGTAGCTTTATACAACTATTTTAATAGCTTTTCACAACAATGGTAGTGACTTTTTACAACTATAGAAGTCGTTTTTTACATAGATATATCATTGTTGAACCCTGGATAACTATTTTAATAGCTTTTCACAACAATGGTAGTGACTTTTTACAACTATGGAAGTCGTTTTTTACATAGATATATCATTGTTGAACTCTAGATACTTTTTGTATCATTGAATATGATTTCTTTCCTCGATTGTAGTAGCATTTTTATTTTGGTTGTATCTTTTATATTTCTATGGCTTTGTTAGTCTCTAAAAATAGCTTTCTCAGTATTTAGGAGTAGCTTTTGTTCTGCTTGGTAATAATTTTTGTTTTGATTGGTGATGGTGAGAGTAGCTTTTATTATTGATGAGAGTAGCTTTATAGTATTGGTGACAGTAGCTTTTGTTGTTGGTGATGATGAAGTAGCCATTTGTTGCTGGTGAGAGTATCTTTTTGTGTTGGTGACAATAACTTTTGTTGCTGATTACAGTAGCTTTTGTGACCTCGTTGGAAATCTCACCAGCGTATCTTTTGTTTGTGATAGTAGCTTTTGTTGCTGGTAATAGTAGTTTTTGTGACCTTGCCTGAAATCTCACCAGTGTAGATTTTGTTGCTGGTGATAGTAGCTTTTATTGCTAGTGATAGTAGCTTTTGTGATCTCGCCGGATGTTGCTGGAAATATCATCAGAGTAGTTTTTGTTGCTAGCCACAGTAGCTTTTGGTGTTAGTGACAGTAGCTTTTGTGGTCGCCAGAGTTTTCCGGAAGTTGGCCGGAGTCCCGCCGGAAGTTGGTAGGAGGTCGGCCGGAGACCTGCGGAAAGGTGGTCGAAGGTCAGCCGGAGGTCGACCGGAGACCTCGTCGGAGAGGAGAGAAGAGTGGTTGTTGACTTTTTACTCTAGTGGCATTTATGTAATTGTGTTAGTTTTTATATCTAAAATATAACACCATTTTTAATCTAGTGGCCTTATGAGGGAAAAAATTAGTTTGTGGCCTTATGGCTAAAAAAACATGCAAAGATGCACTTATATGTAATTAACTCTTGTATTTATGGAACTTGGTTCAACAGGCGATTCATCGTTTTTTTTTTCATTTTGTTCAAGCTAACCAACTATAATACCCCTAAAGCTTCATTAGCATAGTAACACCAAAAGATTAAGACTTTGTGATCCCAGTACTTCAATGTCAGAAGCAGAGACTGAATTAATTCTCAACAAACTAATTTTATCTATGACTTAAACAGTGAGGTTACAAAAACTATGAATTAATTCTCAACAAACTGATCGGGAAGTAAGTTTCCAAAATATCTCCTTCCTTCCACTGAGAAAGGTTCATTTCGAATCACAAGAGAAGTAGTGTAATATAATTGGGTGCATTGCGTTTTAAAAGTTTCCAGTACTGGGTTTCTTGATTAAGAATTGAAATTTTAAGATTATTTTTGCCACAGGGCTATCTCCGGTTTTGATAATTATGGATATTATTGTGCTATCTGGGGTTTCAGGATTGTGTGATAGTAATGGTTTCATTGCGGAAACAAATCATCATGGCCAGAGATGGAGTAAGAATTCTGAAACAAATATAATTGCAATCACTGGCTAAGAAGAAGGGGGATCTGGATCAGCTTATGTTTTTGGTTTTTTTTTTTTTGTGGTTCTAATTGGGTGTAGGTAGACTCTTGTCCTGCTCAACTTTTTTGATGAAAAAAATTCTTTCTGGGTTTTGGTACTTGTGAGAATCTCATTTGGATTGCTTTTATATATATTGTGTAGATACGGCAGGATCACTACCAGTACATGAAGAAGAGTAAAAGGGCTCCTAAGGAAGTTTAGACTTCATGCCAAATCCCAGATCTATGTGGTTTTGGGATTTTGATTTTGCTTTCCTTTTTTATCATTATTTGATCTCCGTTTTGTTAGGACAAGAGTTTTCGTTCCGGTAAACCTGATAAATTTGGATGCAGGAATAATTAGTTTTCAGTACTTAAGGCTGTTTGCAGATTCACTAACTCCTCTCTTCCTTTTTCCTTATGCAGTGCGTTTCAAAAAATTCATACGAGAGACTCTTTTTTTTTACAACGCGTGGCAGGTACTTAGACTTGCATTCTGTCTGAGTTTTCATCAGCTTTGATTGAATGAATGAAGTTTGTCAAAGTTCAGTAATTGATTTTCGGTTCAGCAAATCATCAATTGGAATTGGATCAGGCTTAGGTTTAGGTTTAGTAATCTGAATCGAGTGATGCGTGTTTATATGAGAAGGAATTGATTCAGGTGTGAGAAACTTCATCGTTTTCAAGAGTGAATGCATGCAGGAGAGAAGACTACCTTGCACAACACAGAGACGTAATTGATTATGGAGAGGCTTTTGTCATGAGCGGTTTGAAAAATGTATGTTTAGCTCCAGTTTTTCTTGAGCTGGTCAACAGTCTCTTTTCTTGCGTGGGCGTGCTGGCACCGTTCGGGTGCGGTCGTCGGGGGTGTCCCTTGACCTGACTTCTTCTAAGCGATTGTGGACGAGGAGAGCACCAACCTCGTCGTGGGATTCTTTATGCCTCGTGGCGAGGACTTTTGTTGAGCTTCTTCAAAATCACAATCGATACTCAATGTTGTAGATCGAGCAGAGCAAAAACCACTGGGAAGTGAGGAGAACTTGCTAAAGTGTGACTCTAGCTTGGCTGGTTTGCGAGGGCGTTACCCTTGCTTGGCTGGTTCCGCAACCGTTGTGGTCGTGGTACTATAGTCGACTCCCGAGGAGACTAGGACCAAAGCACTTTGACAGAGGGTTTGGTGGTACTGAAAGTTGGCTTCTAAGGAGACTAGAACTTGGAGTGTGATCACCGATAAGAGAAAGAGAAGGAGAAGAGTTGCTCTAGAGAGAACTTAGATCATCTTATAGATGTTTTGATGAGTGAATTGGTGAGATGATACTTGTTGTAGCCTCTATATATAGGCTTCCAAGCAACACTATTTAGCCTTTAAACAAATCATAGTGGGTTAAGTTTGAGCACACAAACACTTAGTGGATTTGTTAGGCAAAATTCACTAACACTTAGTGAATTTTGTTAGGTGAGAGCACTAACACTTCTTTATTCCTTTAATTTTTATCTCCACTAAGAATTCATATTTAACCTTCGACTTCTTCATATGAAATGATCTACCATGGATGTAGAATATTGTGGTAAAATTTCAGAATTTATTTCCATGTGGTTTGGTCGAAAATGCTATTGGACTCCGTACAGGTCCAGTTTTCCAGTTTTGCTGCTACAGAAAATTGGACTGATTGTTTGAAGATTTTCCACTTCGAACAAGCTCTAGCACTCTTCATAAGAAATGACCATTGGGATGTCTAGAATGAATCTGGAAAGTTTCAACTCATTTGAAGTTCGGATGGTTAGTCTGCCGCCCCTCCTTCCTTGTTTAGCTCGGTTTCTCCTAGCCGAAGTAGGAAAATGTGCTAAAGTTGACTTTTCATTTCCACGCTTCCATAGTAGGCTTTATTTAGCCTCTAAATATATATTTCGAACTTGCCGACAATATATAGCTTGAGCCACTGATATTGGCTCGATTTCTCCAAGACGTGCCTTGTCAGGCCAAAATGCTCATTTTGGGTCCAAACAATGTATAAGATATGTTAAATTCTCTATCTAGCCTATTTACACATAGATTTAGATATTAATCACAGTTTTAGGGAGTTGAATTTAACTTTCGTTATAAGGATGCAAATGTGTATGGATATACTACATTACCACAACATGAGATTCAATTACCCCTGATTGATAATAAAATATACTGAGTTTTGGTTTTTTCTTAAAAACAGTCTATATGCCAAAAGTAGTTCAAGAGAAGCGGGATAACCCTAAGATTCAAAAAAGCTAGGACAATAGGACATCCCCTATTTTTTGTAATTAGTCTGAATGTACTGCTATGTATTGCTAAGGGGACAAATATATTTTATAACCAATGTAATGAATTACATTTGCAAGTTTGTAACACTTTAATTTTTCATCAAAAACAATCTTGCTACAATGCGTTACATAGATACAACTATATTAATTAACTACAGAACCCGCAATTAGACCTGTAAATGGACCGGATTTTGATCCAAATCCGTGGTTATTGGATGGGTTTGGATCGAAAATTTTGATCCGTTGATCTGTCAAATGATCTGAACTCGTTAACTCGTTTATTGAACGGATCAAATACGGATTTAGGTTGATTCGATCCATTAATGATCCAGCTCGTTTTTGTGATAATAAAATATTCTTTTTTATTAATATATTATTTATTAAATAATATAAAATATGAAGAATTTCTAATACAATTTTTTTTGCAAAATTCTAAGGGCAGTCCATCACCCAAGATTCTAAGAAGCATTAAGAATTTTGATAATATAATTCTATTTTTGGTGATACTTTTCATGTTGTTTTAACATTTTATTAATATCTTATGAGGTATCATAATATAAATTTAATATTTCTATTTAAAATTTTAAAATATTTGAAATTATAAACTGATCGGATTAGCGGATCAGGTATCTGTTAATCCGGCGGATACAGATTTGGATCGAGCTATTAATGATTCGCCGGGTTAACAGAGCGGTTTGGATCAAATTTTTTTTTAAGTAAACATATTTAGATTTAGGTCGATCTGATCCAAATCCGGTCCATTTACAAGTTTACCCGCAACATCGTGCGGGCCTACTTTCTAGTGCTAGTAAAAGGTCGAATCAAAGTTAGAGTTTGTTCTCGCGCGCTTTCTTTCAAAGATGGGTGAAACACCAACTAGAGATAGATAGTGAGGGCAGCAGACCACCAACTAGAGATAGATAGTGAGGGCAGCAGACCGGTTAATTCATCTTCTTCAAGGGGGGTTGACAGATTGTGAACCCAGAACCCAGGAAAGCTAGCCACTCAGCAAATTCAAGGTCTGGTATGTCCTGTAGGGGAGGAAACTCAGTTGCCCTAACTAAGGAAATTTCATTCGATAAATTATTCGCAGGCCTATATTATTGATGATGTTGGGTGAGGGACTAAATTATTCTTATCATGCAGGTTGGAGTCTTAAAAGACTAGAATCAAGTATGAAAGATTCCTAGATTACCCTTTCATGTACTATAATGCATAATATAATGATTTGATCAAGTCTCAAATGACTGCCAGTGCCTTATTTCTCTCATTGTTCTTGTCATGACATGACCGACCTAACACAAAACAACCAGAATATGATGAGGTAATAGTCTTATTCAGTCCACTTAATGAACAATAATTGCATTGAACATATACGAGTGATGTTACCCCTGCACCGAATTGGTTTGACTTTGTGCAATACTCATTCTTGAATCTTCAACATTGCAAAGCTTTCACAAAAAAATTCGATCTGCACTTGTTTTAATTGCTTTGTTTGCTCCTCTCTGATCGTCCTGAAACTACTATGGCAGTGGGAGAGATCTTTCTTGCGGCATTCCTTCAGTTTCTGCTGGAGAGATTAACGCCTCGGGAGATCCTGGGCTACTTTGGAAGCTTGGGAGGAGCTGGCAAAAAGCTGCAGAAATGGAGACAGACACTTTCCGCAGTTGCAGCGGTGCTTTATGATGCGAAGGAGAAGCAGCTGACGAGCAAGGCAGTGGATCTGTGGCTGAATGACCTCAAACACTTGGCTTACGATATGGACGACCTACTCAACACCTTTTCTAATGAGATGTTAGAACGCGAGCAGCTCAAGCTTCGCCAAACTGGCACAAGCAAGGTACGACGCTTCTTTACCAAAGTTCCTCACAAAGTTAAGTTCAATTTCAATATGACCTCCGAAATAGACGCGATTACTAATCGTTGCAAGACATATTTGACCGGAAAGAGAAACTCGGTTTGAAATGTATTGAGCATACCTCTACTTCAAAATCATCATCGCAAAGGACACCAGGTTCGTATGTGCTAGATAGACCTGTGGTTGGGAGAGATGAAGACGCAGGAAAGATTGTGGAATTGTTGTCCAGAGTTGCTGATCCTTCTTCTCCCACAAATTATCAAGTTGTTGCCATTGTTGGTATGGGAGGACTCGGCAAGACAACGCTTGCGGGACAAATCTTCAATGATGTAGCTGCAATGGAACAATTTGATCTCAAGGTCTGGGTTTCAGTGTCTGATGACTTCAATCTTGAAACGGTGAGGAGAACTATTTCTAAGAAAGTCACATCTCGGCCATGTGATATGGATGATTTCAGTCAACTTCAAGATAATTTGAGCGAGGCAATAGAAGGTAAAAGGTTTTTTATTGTTTTAGATGATGTTTGGAGCACGTGTGATTATGATTCATGGACAAAACTGCAAGCTCCCTTTCGTAGGGGAGCTAAGGGAAGTAAGGTAATGGTGACAACACGTGATGAAAAAGTTGCAGCATTGATGGGAGCCCCAGCCGCTGAAGTTTATTATTTAAAGACTCTATCGAATGAAGGTTGTTTGCAAGTATTTGAGCAGCACGTTAGCAATGACAGACCACCGAATTTTGACTTGCTTAAGAAGAAAATTGTTATGAAATGCGGTGGATTGCCATTGGCTGCAAAAGTTCTTGGTGGTGTTTTACGTTGTTGTAAAGAAACTGGCAAATGGGAGGAAATATTGGATGACAAATTATGGAGCATGTCAGATGGGAGTGAAATACTCCCAGTACTGAGATTGAGATTGGATGACAACTTTGAAGAGGTGCTTTGCTTATTGCTCAATACTTCCCAATGACTATGAATTTGGAAAAACCCAGTTAATCCTTCTGTGGATGGCAGAGGGTTTCCTTGAGCAACCAGAAGGGACTATAGCAATGGAAGATATCGGTGACGAATATTTTGGGGAGCTACTGTCTCGGTCATTATTTCAAATCTCAGGCAAAAACAGTTCGTTTTATGTACTGCATGACCTTATTGGTGATTTGGCACGATGGGCTGCTGGAGACACATTTTGCAGATTGGAGGATAAACTGCATGGTAGAAGTTCCCCAAAGATTCATCATCTGACTTACAATCCTGGTAAGTTTGATGGGATAAAAAGATTTGAGACAGTTTCTGAAGCAAATCACTTGCGGACTTTCCTACCAATTCGAGTTTCCAGTGGTTATGAGAATTATCTGACTCGTTATGCTACTTCTGATAAGTTATTGCCACAAGTGAAGTACTTGCAGCTGCTCTCCTTCAATGGTTATAAACTGACCGAGCTGCCAGATTCCATAGGTAAGTTGAGACATCTACGGTACCTTGATCTTTCTCACACATTGATAATGACTTTGCCTGAGTCAACATGCACACTATACAACTTACAGACGTTAATATTAGAGAATTGTTCAAAATTGAAGACACTACCTTCAAACATGAGCAATTTATCTAATTTACGTCATCTCAACAATTCAAACATGCCTTCATTGGAAGAAATGCCTCCCCAAGTAAGTCGGTTGACTCATCTGCGAACTTTGCCTAATTTTATGGTGGGAAAAGGTAGTGCATCAGGGATTGGAGAGATAGGATCCTTGCATCTCTTGGGACCTTGAGGCTTAGAAGATTGGAAAATGTGATTGATGTTGGGGATGCGAAGACGGCTCAAATAATGAACAAGGAAGGGCTGAATACCTTGCAATTGGAATGGAGTGGCACAAGTGAGAAGGAGTGGGAGGTGCTTTGTAGTTTAGAACCTCATGAAAAGCTTCTACAGCTCACCATCAAGGGCTACAATGGTTTCGAATTTTCAAAATGGATTGCACATCCTTCATTCACTGATATGACGTCTGTGAAATTGGAGAATTGTAAAAACTGTCGATTCTTACCTCCTCTTGGCCAATTACCTTTTCTGAAATTACTATGGATACAGGGACTGGTCAATGTTGAAAGTGTCGGAGCTGAGTTTTATGGAGAGTGTAGCTTGCCTTTTCCGGTGTTGGAAGCCGTGATGTTCGTGGATATGCAAAATTGGAAGAAGTGGCTTCCTTGCAAAAGAGCAAATTGAAAGTTTGGTTGCCCAAGAACATGGATTCATTATCAGAGCCGCATATTGATAAATGTGAAGAGTTAGTGGTTTCAATCGCCAATTATAAACATATACATAAATTGTTCATCAAGGGCTGTAAAAGGGTGGTGCACAGAAGTGGAGTTAAGTTTGAGTCACTGGAGGATATGGAGCTTGGTCGTGTTTTATAGTTCAGACTTGAAACAGATGGGTTCATCAGAGGATTAACAAAGCTTCAAAGATTGCAGATTACTGGTTGTAAAGAGTTGACATGTTTATGGGAGAACGAGGATCGGATTTCTAATATTATTGGAAGCAACATCTCTGACTCCCCCTCTCACTTTATTCAAGAGCTAAGAGCACTCAAGCACCTTGTATTAAATGGATGCTCAAATCTAATTTCTTTTCCAGAAGCTGGTTGGCCACCTTGTCTTAAATATGTAAAGATGGAGTCGTGTAATTCTTTGACATATTTCGTAAGGTATCAAGTACCGCCGAGAATAAGAACAATAGTGATAGAAAAATGTCAAAATTTGAAACTATTAGTGAAGGATGCTGGGGAGCTAGAGGGTTGTCTGGAGTACTTGGTGATAACAGGGTGTGCATCTTTAACATCCCTATCAGGCAAAGGAGGCCGACTACCCAGAACGCTTAGATATCTTTATTTAAGTTACTGTCAACAATTGGAGTCGATAATCAAAACATTCCACGATGACACTTGTCTTGAAGATCTTAGGATAGAGAGGTGTGCAAATCTCAAATCCTTACAAGAGGGGCTAATGCCATCTCCCCGCTCTTCGCATTTTAATTATACGCCAATGTGGAAGTCTCGTTTCCTTCCCAAGAGGAGGGTTGCCATCCAACCTGATAGACTTTCGTATCCACGATTGTGATCAATTGGAAGACCTCCCCAGAGGCATGGACAACCTCAGCTCTCTTCCGACTTTGGTATTGAGAAACTGTGGAGGTTTGGCGTCCATTCTAGAAGAGGGTTTCCCACCCAAACTAATTCATCTTGAAATTTTCAATCCCAAAAGCTGCAAGCCTCTCTCAGATTGGACAGACTCACCCTCTCTTAAAGACTTGTGGATCGATGGTGTAGATCAAGATCTGGTGTCCTTTCCGCCACAGGAGGTGCTGCTCCCTAAATCTCTCATTGAACTCACCATTGCAGACTTCCCAAATCTGAAGCGCCTGTCATCATCTTTTCAATCACTCACCTCCCTTGAATCCCTTACCATTTGGGATTGTCCGAAGCTAGCATCTATTATTCCAGAACAAGTGGATCATCTGCCTCTTACACAGCTTCGCATCCTTGAAGGCTGTCCGCTGCTCATAAAGAAATACCAACCAGGTAAAGGACGACACTGGCCCAAAAAAATAGCCCACATCCCTTATATTTTTGTTGGAGACTGCGATGACCAAGCCGAAGCCAACCGCTGGGCATAGAAATCAAGTACGTCAACGTTTTTTTTTTTCTTTTTCTTTTTGGTTGCTGAATTTTTGGGTTCTTTCATCAGCTTGAATGAAAGGAAGTTTGGTGTCAAAGTTTGATTTATATGGAATTGGTTAGAGGTTGATAAAATTTAATGCCTTTTTTGATTTGTTTATTTGTTTATTATTATTATTATTGTTATTATTATTTTTTACGCTCCCCACTACCACTGCCAACCTGCAAGATTGGAAAAATTGTGGTTTGGGAAGTGTGTATTCTTTTTTTTTTTAATCAAACCCAAACCCAAATGACGGGTGACAATATATTCATCTAAAGCCAGAATATGTCATTACATACCCTTCCGCTGCCATCTACAGACAGACAAGAAGATAATGGTAGTACCCACCGTGGTACATAGAAATAGACCTACCCATTAGACATTCATGAACATAAATATAGTGGATATCCTCCTTTAGTACTACTTCAGAAGCGCTAGAGAAACATAGAGTGGCAACAAACGCTTAGCTTCCTAAAACAAGGAATTATTCTAAAACATAAAGTTAGAGTCGGTATAGATGTGCAATCTGTTTAGGGTCCAATAGACAGTTACTACTTACGTAGAAATGGCCTTGAAGTTGCAAAATTGGGTCAATAATTTGTCTCTAAGAACACTTCAATCGTACTAAACATTATGTGGTTTTAACCTTCAATGATCTTATATGTAACAACACCACATGACAAACAAAGAATTCTTCTTTGATTTTTGGCTGAGATGATAAGTCGTGGTTGTTGATTTTTGGATGGGCAGAACCCTCGATTCCTTGAATCTAATAAAAGTTTTGAAATATAATAAAAGTTTTGAACTAGGTAATAGTAAAAGCTATGCCTTGAATCTAAATTCTTGACAAGCTAAGTATTCGGGAATGCACAGTAATTTTGTAATCTGTGTGCTATACCATAAAGTTCATAGACATTTTCTTCTCCTTTTAAATGCAGACTATGATGTTGCTAATGTTCAATTGAAATTGTTAAAACTAATGACTGCCAAAATTCTAATTTCCTTTCTGTAAAACTAATAGTAGAATTGATCTATAATAACAGTTTAATGATAGTAAAAACCATAATAAAAACCAGTGAGATATCTCCTGTTTATGTTATGCCGATGACGTTGAGGCATGTGAGATATTATGTCAGAGTTTCCAAATTCTCTTATGCTGCAAATGAGAACAAAAATAATGATGGCTGGTGATGACATTATGGAGAAATTGGAAACAATACGTTGTTAATTGAAGATGATACCATGATATCATCATATCTGTCAATGTTTAGTTATTTGGTAAAAAAACATTGATATTGTGGTGGCTTTTGAAATTTAAAATGATAAAATTATTGCACTGGGTTAATGGCTACTTTAGCAGTGTTAACATATATATTAATGTTGCTGCCCTTTTATTATGATATATATCTCTTCTAGATCTTTGCTTTCTGTTTGTTAATGTTTTCAATTTTACAGTATCTAGGTTTCTAAAAACAATTTGGAGCAAGGGGATTAGCTGTTAGACAAGTAACACTGCTTTCCTGTTTTTCCGGTTTGGGATTTTGCTGCTTCTTCTTCTTCTTCTTCAGAAGGAATAGAAATTATAACCTTCTCATTGGTTTTGATAATTGTGAATCTTTCTAATTCCAGGTCAGGAATTGAAAGTTCAGTGTCTCTGTTTTTGTTATTTTATTGCTTTAATTCTACATCTGTGTCTGTTACATATAATCATTTTGTTATCTTGCTATCTTTTAATCCCCCATTCCCCCTACAGACTGCAGATCTTTGTTGTACTTGGATTTTCTTGAAGGCATCAAACCAAACATCATTACAGTATTACACAGATGTGCCACTTTGATCTAAGTGTCTAGGCCAATCAATCATTCTACTTCTGCAGTTTCTGTCTTCAAGTAAGTCCATTTAGTAGTCTTGTCATCATCAGATAAACTTGATTACTTTATATTTTATTTCAGTTTTTGAAAAGGAAAAGAAAATAATCGAACCCTTACTTATGAACTGGCTAATCAAACTTAGGCATACCGCACCTTCTGTTTATTGCCAGGATCCACTGTCTATTTTCAACTTATTGGATGTTTTATGATGTTTCTAAGATGTCTAGGAAATAGCTGCCTGTATAAGGATGAGAAAGCCATTAGGCAATGGACCACCTCGAGATCTGGTTTCACTATTTTAAGGCTACAGTGGACTGTGTTATTCCGGTAGCCAATCTCTCTTCTTGTACTCGTCCAACAAAAATTATACGCACTAATTAACACTGTTTTAGTCATCATTAACATCATTAGAAACTTATATAGACTTCACATGCAAATCCGGGTGCTGGAGCTGTCGGGGCCACTGGAACTCTTAAAGGGTGTTAGAGCAGAAGAATGTATGTGCAGTTGTTCGGGTTCTTTACTAGTTTCCTTTTTCTGTTGTATCATATAAATAACATGTTTCTGAAATTTTGGCCGGCTTACGTCAAATAAATGATGAGGAAAATATCACTTCATTACCGCAGGAAAGCATGATTCTATCATCATCTTAGTCGTATTTATAATTACTCTGTCAAAAAATGCTATTCAATACAGAAAAGCCGAAGAATGTATGTGCAACTGTTCAAGAACCAAGGTACAAGAGGCCGAGAGTCATGCTAGCATAAAATCATCGACTGCCGGAAGTCACATATTCTGTTATTTTTGTTTACAGTACCAGTAACATTGTCACAGTAGAATATCAAGACCTCAGTAATTTGTACATCCGTTTTTTCCTATTGGTGCGTCTATCCAAATCTTAAAACAAACCTGAAAGGTCCTTTGTCCTTATGTAACGTGGAGTCAAGAGAAATGTACATATTGCAGTCCACAAAATGCTTTGCAAAACTCCTTGTCACGCCCCGAATTTTAGAATAACAATTCAAAATTCGAAACATGAAAATACTACAAACTAAAAATAATCATCCTGAAAATTTTTCTTTTCTTAACATACTCACCACACGAAATAAAATCAAACCGAATTTAGTCTCGGTTAATTATTACAACACAATCCAAAATATAATGTAAAGCTCTAAATGAGCATACACACACCTCACAACTAAATATATAACAAAACTGCTATAACACCTAAGCAGCTCGGTCACCTCCCTGGTTATCCTGACCTGCAGGAATATCCGCTACACCATTGAATAGTGTACCGGGATTGCAACAACACAAAACCCGGTAAGCTTATGAAAGCTTGTATGAGTAAAAGAATGAACTGTTACTTAATTTAAACTCATTTATTCCCACACACAGCAACACTCAATTATTTCCACATATACAAATAATAACAATCTCAATCAACACCAATTCAATATATCAAGTCAACTCCAATCACTACTTTCCCCACGACTCTCTTCATCGTATTTATAAAAATACGGTACTTGACAGACTAGAGCTCTAACTGAATCGTAGCCCGTCACCTGGCCTAGGTTATGGCATCCGACATATTAATCAATTATTGTATTTCATCAATATGTATACCTATATACATATTTAGAACGTCCAATAATTCCACGTACTCAACCAATCGTATCCCATCATCCACACTAGGATTAGAGCGTCCGATTACACACACCGGTCATTACGTTAACCCTAAACCCATAAATGAACCCAACATATAACATCACATACTGAAATCAACCCAATCCAAGATACATCATATTACTATGGAATTACACAATTGTAATGAAATCAACTCAATCATATAATAAATCAAACAACCCACTCATCAATATATATTTTCCACGTAAATATATATATACGTAATCATCCACTCAGGAATGACCACTAATACCATCTATAGTTCACACAAGAAAATTATGAAATTCATTTGTATAGTTAAAATTCATTTTACTTACCTATGGACTGTGGTAATTCAAGCCCATGAAATTTTAAAACAAATATTTAATCCGCAAATATTTTTCACACAATTACCAAAAATAAATAAATTAAATTGCTCGGTTCGTAATATGAACCACGTGAGTTTTACTCACCTCGAACTCCTGCTGCGTCTTCTATATATATATAACTCACAAAAATCCAATGCTCGTCAACTCAAGCCGTCAAGTACCTAATCAAGTACGGTCTTTACTTAGCAACGAAGCATGAAATAAACCTAATTGATGATCCAACGGTCGGATTTCTAAAATAAAGATAATCCAACGGTCGGATTCTAAAATAAAGATAATCCAACGGTTAGATCCTCACGGATTGCCCATGGAAACATCCTATCAAAATTATACGAAAATCTGATGGATGGATCTTCGTTAATCGCCTCCCGAATCACTATTTTATAATTATACGAAGATCCAAAAGTCGGATCTTCGCCCGTGACCACACAAAGTCATCGGGACAGTCATATGAACATCATATTAAAATTTGAAGTAAAACCGATGGTCTGATCTTCGTAAATCTCAAACCGAAGGTAAATTGTAAAACCGTAAATAGTAACGTTAAAACAGAAATTGACTATTTATCAACTTTTTCTAACACGACCAAGTTATATCTCAAAACGCTCGTATGGGTGCATAAATCATCGTCCAGATAATAAAAACTCAAAATTCGGTCCGACGCGCCGCCACACGCGGCGGTCAGACGGTGGTCAACGCGGCGGTCAACGCCGGTCAACCACCTCCGATGCAAAAGTCGTCAACTACAAACTTCTTCAAAATGAAATTTTGAACAACTTTAATACCTGACTTTTTCGGAGATGAGGTCTGGATCGTCCTAGATCGGGCTTTGAAGTTGGATTAATCTCGGCACTCTGATCAGTCTCCAGATCGAATCAGGGACGTCGAAATCTTCAACTCTTGATCTACCACTCTACACTCAAAATCGTGATGCAAGCTATATATGGGGATGATCAGAAGGAAGAGCACGTCACGAAAATGGGGACGATCGGCCCGTGCACCGCCGGAAAAATGGTTTTCCGGCCGGGTCGGGTTTGCACTTCGGATGGAAGCTTTGATCCAGGTCTAGGGGCAGCGGCGGGGCGTGGCGATGGCGGGGGTCGACCAGGCGTGAGGAGGCGAAGCGGGACAGGGCCGGGTCCGGCGGCTGGGAGGACCGACTTCCAGTCGGGTCGGGTAGCCGGGTCGGAAGGCACAGTGACCAGGCCGAGAGAGAGACGGGGGACTGATGTGCAAAAATGAGATTTTTTCGTCCTTCAAAACAAACTCAGATTTTTTCCACTATTTATAGAAAAATTTCGATTTTCAAATATTCATAACTTAATCATACGAACTCCGAATAATACGTTCCACATATGCACGGACTCGTATCGACGAGCTCTACAACTTTCATTGAAGGAAGTTTTCCCAAATTTTGAACGTATAAAAAGTTGATTTTCACGACCCCCTAAATAACGTTCGTTTTTGAAAATAAAATCATTCGGAACCAATTTTCTCAACCCACGACAATCCAAATAATCCCAAATATCATAATTCAATTAATATAACAATTATTGAATTACATAAATTTATTGTATGAAAATCTGGGTCTTCACACTCCTTTTCTACACTGAGCTGGTTCTTTGTTGTACAACAAAGTTTAAAGCCAATCAATTTGTTGTGAGAGTTTTGATAGTTATTTTGTTTTGATTTTGTAGGTTCTATGCAAAAAAGTACTTGGATTGTGTGGCTGCCACTGTTCCTGTTTTTGTTCTTTGATATTGGTTCGTTGTTTTGTCTTCATTCAGGTATGGAATCTTTGTGTTATTATTGATGTTTGTTATTAGCCTTGGTTTAAATTAATTACAATTCTAAGGAGTCAGTACATTTAGGGGATGATTTACTGTCAATGCATACAGTACATAACCAACCCCATGTTTGGATGCAATGAGAACGTCTGGTCCTGTATTTAGTTTATGGCTTAGATATGTCTTGGTAAAAAATAATCACTATATGTATCACTAAAGTTTACTTTTGTTCTTTGATTTCTGTTAATTTTATTCAATTAGCCATATTTGATTGTGTATGATTGATTAGTTTGCATGGTTGTGGCTTTTGGGTTTTCAGAGGGGAGAAAGGAAGAAACAGAAGAAGAAGGGGGAGACGGGAAGGACAGAAGAGGCAGAGAAATCCAAAAGAGGAGAAGAACTGCTCTACTTCACTGATTCAAGGTGCATATTGATACACCAAAATAATTTTTATGCTTATTGGTTATGTATCATAAAGATTAATTTCGGGTCGATACCAAGTTTTCAATTTTGATCGAGTTCCTCTTCACTTCATTGTGTAAATTTGAACTTGAATTTCGTCAATCACTGGGCATCTCATGAATCATTGTCCACCCACTATACACATATGAACTTAGGAAAGTCGTGCATGGTTACAGTTTGATATAAGGAATTCTGCAATAATTGAGACTCAATATTTGAGTTAATACTGTTTTTCGTATTAGTCTCAAATTCTACCTCTTATTTAATTGTGTCTTCTATTTTATTTGTCTCTTACTCTTATTTGATTGTCTATATATATACACACACTATTTCCAGTGTTTTAATTTAGTCCCAAAGTGATTTTGTTTGATTTTAGCCATATTACTGTCCTTCTGAAAACGATTGATGCCAGATTCCTTCTCTCTGATATACACAAACATACAAATTTATTAAAGTTAGTTGATCAATGAATCATCAAACTATTAGATTTTGGTTCTGCTATTTACATCTCTGTTTCGTTCTTTCTTTCTTCTTCTTTCCCTTATTTATTTATTTTTTATTATTTTTTTTTTTTTTGGGTCTCTTTTCTGCTTTGCCTCTAAACATTTCATTACTTTGCATTCATAGATAACAGTCTATTGTTGAATACCTAATAGTTTGTCAGTTGTGCTATTTACATTTTTCTTTCATAATAGTCTATCGTTTGATAGGTAATCTCTGCACATAGATGTTTCTTTTCATAAAATGAATGTAACATAATAACTGCATACTTTTTTTGTTCATATCACTGCACTATTTTCACTCATCGCTGTTTGTTCTTCAATTTAGTTTACATTGGTCACTTTTATATGGATTTATTGATCTTTCAGAATTGAGGCATTAACTCAATGTTTTCATATTGTAGGAACTTTATTTCTTCCGTGACTTGGCATCTTAGTAATTGACTGCAATACTTTGAAGGTAACAATCTGATATTTTCCAGTCAGTTCTCTGTTTATATTATGAATCCACCATTTCAATCTGATACTTTCAAGCACAACAAACACTCAGCCACATTTTTCATCTTTTTTCCTTTATCATTGTTGTGTTTTTTTTGATTGAATTTTAAATACATACAATTTGATCTCATTCAATAAGTCAACTTTTAGGTTTTCAATAGTTCAAGTATCCAAAATGTTTTGCTACAACTTCCTTTCTATTTTGTTTGTTTCCTTCTGTTTCCAGCTTCAATTTTAGATATGTTGTTACTACCCCTTCCATTTCTACTTTTAAAGTAGTATTTAAGTAAATTATCTTGAACTACTGCAAGATCATTTGGCCATTCTCTTTGTTATAGGATTTTTTGTTTTATAATGTCTCTCTCATTTATCTAATTTCAATAACTGATATATCTAAAAAACAGCATTTGCTTCCTATTCTATTATTCCTGTATGTTCACTTGTTTCCAGGACAATCACAATTGCCTAAAAAACGGCCTTTGCTTCCTCACTTTGTGCCTAGAGTTTCCAGCTCTGTCAATGGCCACCAGCTCTGTCATAGAAAGAATGTAAAATCTCTTATTAGAACTTTTAGCCATGATATTGCTGTTTGGTAGAATAAATAGAGATCAGGTTGTTCACTCGATTGAGTTTTTATAAACAAAATCAAAAATAATATTGATCCTGAAATTTATTTGTTATTGAATCTAAAGTTTAAGCTTAGCAAGATCATGCAAACTCTTGATCAATTCTTATATATAGCATAGGTTTGTCAGGTCTGAAATAACCTGAGGTTTTTGACGACATAGAAATAGAAGAAGTTAGGCCATTCTTGCATGTTAAACATTACTTTTGTAGTTATATTTACTTTTGTAGTTATATCAGTTGTAGATATTTTTCAATACTAAACTAAGTCATATCTCCTTAAAAAAAATGGACTAATTTGCATATTCTACTGGTTAGTGGAAGCATCGCGAGATTGACAAAGAGCATGGCTTGCCTGCACAAGCTGTTCATTGGCACAAGACTAGGAAATCCAAGTGTATAAAAAGAAAGGCCTTTATCCAGCCTCTATAATGCAATTCTTACTAAATCTTGAAATGTTTTGCAGGACTGCACACATGACTCCCTGCACACCAAACAAAGAAGGTCGGATAAATGCTTTTCGTCTTTGTTTACACTCTATCCTCATCTCCTCAGAGTCTAAGCTTACCAGTTTTATATACAGGCCCACCTGCATCCATTCAACTCTCTTTGCTTGCTTGGTATGCATTTCAAATGCACAATCAGTATGCATTTCTTCTGGTCCGATGTTTCCTTGCCTTGCTTATTTCAACTTGAACATTTGTCAGAGTTTAATTAATTATAGTTACACAAATTCCTCATTCTTTTCTATACATAATGAAAAGTGTTAATGATATTTTCTGTTCTGAAGCTTATTAATTGATGTATCTGTTATAATTATCTTATTTGCAGGAAAAATAACAGGCAGCCCAATGGAAACACTGTGAATCAAAGCCCCCCTTTGAAACAACAATGCATTGTTTCCCCCTCAGGTCAATTATAATTCAACCAGGACTGGCTTGACAGTATGAAAATGTATGTTACATGGATAGACTTAATTCCCCTCCTGATTCCATTCAACATATTCATTACTAGACATTGACATCTTAATGCATGGTTCGTGAGAATTATTTCCTTTATTTATGTGACATAGTTTGATTGTATAATGATGGAGAGGTATAAAGCAAACAAAAATATAAATCATTCAGGTCAAGGAATATTAGAAGAGACATAAAGAAAACCCTTGCTATAATGACTAAATCTGTTTTAGTTTAGTTACTCTTGATTTCTTTTTCCTTCCTTTGATCTTGATCTACAGGTGTGGTAATTGGAACATCGTAGCTCCAAAATATGTAGAATTGTCAAGCTTGGAACATCATAGCTCCAAAATCTGTAGGTGTGCTATTTGTATGCAACATTCTAGTAAACAATTTGATATTCTTGAATTAGTTAATTTAGTTTATTACTGTATGTACTCATTCACTAAACACTTTTTTTTATTATTATTCATTTTTTTCTTTGAACTCAAGCACTGAACTTGAAAAATTAACCATCTTTCGCATATCAAAATTCATTATCGTATTTGCTATTTATAATTATATTATGTTCAACTTTATTCTCATTTTACATGAACCTAATGATAACAGTACTAATGCCTTCTCCAGTTTCATTGATTTAGTTAACCTTCTGTCAAAGTACAGTGAAATTGCTTTTCTGGACAAACAGTTAGACTGCGTTCAAGCCACATCTAGCAATCAAGTTAAAGTTGCTTTTCTGAAGGAACAATTATTTTTTCATAAGCTACGTATATTCAAGCCAACATTCATCAAAAACTTCTCATGCACCAAGTTTGATTTAAACTCAATTGTTTGTGGTCGACAAAATTTGGGTAAAGTCTCAAATTTCCTCACCACATTCAAAAAGTTAAAATCAAACAACTGTACATTTTGTCAAAAACAAGTAGTCTTCAACGATATTCTTATGTATAAAAATAGTTACTACATATTTCTTACTCCTTATTCATTGATAACGCTGAATCCCACAACAAAGCGCGGGTAAAATTTCTAGTTATATACTAAGAGCAACTCCAACAGCTTCCCCATATTTTGATTTTTCTACATTTTAGGGAAAAAATAACCTATTTTGCTCCAACAGATTCCCTATAACTTTCCCTATTTTAGGGAAAGTGAGGAAAGAGAAAACTAAATTCCCTATATTTATAGTAATCTCTAAAATTTTAAGGAAGAATATGGAGATTTTAGAGATTGCTGTAAAATATGGAATCTGTTGGAGATGGAGAAGAAAAAGATGTTAAAGCTTTAGCTTTTGTTTCCCTATTATACAGAAATTATAGGGAAGTTGTTGGAGTTGCTCTAAAGGCTGGTTACTATTCATTACTGTTACTGTAAAGGTCGGTTCTGCCCCTGAGGTTGTTTTTGTATTCTGTGTTTGATAGAGAGAGAAATTAGATCCAGAGATAGAGAGAGACGGAGAAGGATAGATAGCAAAAGAGAACTAGAGAGGAGGCCCATCAGGATTTCGTCAAGGTTGAAGGAAAGACACCGAAAGAGAGGTTGTTTTTGTGTTCTGTGTTTGATAGAGAGAGAAATTTGATCCAGAGATAGAGAGAGACGGAAAAGGAGAGACAACGAAAGCGAACTAGAAAGGAGGCCCATCAGGGTTGTTGACTAGGTCAGGCTCTTTGATCTGATCTTTGTGTGTTTGTGTTGGAATTTTTTTTGGTTTTGATTAGAGTTTTTGTTGTGGTTGGTTTTCAATTGATAATATGGGTTTTGATGTTTTAGGTTATTGTTTGTTCTTCAGTTTGGGATTTCGGTTATTTTAGATCATATCTGAATTAATCTTGATATGGGCTTTCATGTTTTAGGGGTATTGTTTGTTCTTGAGTGTGGGATTTCGGTTATTGATTAGAAGAGTAAGAGGTTCAGGGTGACGTTATGATTTTTGGGTGATTTCAAAGTTTTGCCTTTCAGTTGATACATATGGGTTTTGATTTTTTGAATCTTTTCTTTGTTGCGGAATATTGATAGTTATTTTGCTTTAATTCTGTAGGTTCTATGCGAAAAAGTACCTGGATTGTTTTTCTGCCACTGTTCCTATTTTTGTTCTTTGATATTAATTTGGTGTTCTATCTTCATTCAGGTATGGAATCTTTGTGTTGTTACTGATGTTTGTTATTAGCATTGATTTAAATTTTGAAGGTGGTATAATCAAATTTGGTTTGGTGATGTGCTTTCTGTTTAGGTGGTATAATCCGAGAGAGAAACCCAAACCTTAGGAAGGAGTCAGCTGAGGAAGTAGCAACTTGTGTTCCCGGTAGTAAGTCGTAGAGAGGCGCAGTGAAACCGTTGGTAAGCTTGGGTGCCCCGTCAAAGACCTCAACCTAAGAATTAAGTCCATCTCCCTCTGAAACCTCTTAAATCCCGATGACTTCTGAATCAGGAAGTATTACAGATACAAAGTTAAACTGTGAGGAGTGGTCTTCTCATAGCTTAACTGAAATTGTAGGAAGTTGGGGGCTTAAATTAAGTTTGGCTTCACAGGATTTGGAATTTTATACTGCTAGTAGTTCAAGGACCTTATTGCACCTTTCAAGTCTTGTCTTAATCATTGAAATAATAATATCAAAATTTTCAAAAGGAATACCATATAATTTATAACAATCATAGTCGAAAGAATTTGGGTCTGCATGAAAAAGAACAATAGGATATCTTCCTTCAACAAATTCTTGCTGTAAATGTACTTTTCGAAGTTGAAATTTATATTCAGCAATATCTAATTTTAATTGTAAATACAAGAACATGATAGTATAAAAGCAATGTAATTGAGATACCTTGAAAATATTGAAGAGCTTTGATTGATGAAATGTTTGATTACAAGATCACGATGAGAGCAAGTATGCAGGCAACTATGCAACTCTCAGACTAACTCTCTTTTTCAACTCTTTTTGAACCTTTTTCAACTCTAAAAGACTCTGCCTACTTTGTTACATTTGATGGCCTTTATAGCCGTTTACAATACTGTAGTAAAAATACAGCTGGAAAGTAAATTGATTTTTCTTGGACTTGAGGAGATTCATCTGAATAAGATTCTGCCGAATTTGACAGGCTTTGAAGACTTTGGTGCATCAACTTTTGACGTGGTTTATGCCATGCATAAACTTATGCATACTGGAGAGTAGAGTAACGTCACCATCATTGAAAAACTTGGTCATGTCACTTTCATTTGCATGTTTGAAAAGGAAATCTTGGTTTGAAATCTTTGCTTCTGAGTGTTCCTAGCAAGGAAAGTGTCAACAAAGGGCGACTTTTGAGGGAGGTTGCACTATTCACACATGTCTCAATCATCAGGGTTAGGACACCTGTAAAAATTAGGTCTTGTCTGATTGCAGCTCTGATTTGGTTTTTGTCTGTTTTGAGAGATTTTTACTATTTTGAGAGACAGATGTGCGATTAAAAATCGCCGAGCACAAAAGCATCAGGGTCATGATTTGCGAACTGAGACTAGGCCTCGTCCGTGATGTCATCATCTTCATTGTCACTTTGGGAAATTTGAGATAATACTTCTTTAAGCTTCAGGGCATACTCGTGAGGACAGGAGATGGCAGCTAGCTGGCTTTGAATCTTGGACTTTTGCAATAGGAAGTGACTTTGCTCTTGACTTTGCATTTTCAATCCTTGTTTCCAGTATTGAGGGTGATCTTTGAACCATTGGAGGAGGGACTCTTCTGAAAATCTGTCAACTGTGAAGTCATCCCACCTTCTGGTTAAAGTCATTGCTTGGTCTTGATTTGGTGGAGATACAATTATATCCCACGAGAGGATCCATGCAATATTTTGGGAAGCATAAAAAGTAAAAACTGCATCAAAAGGTTTGGTAAAAGAGATCTTGCAATTTTCTTGGAAAAATTTAAATAGATTTTTCATTTGTGGAGGTAGAATGATTTCGGTAGCACCGAAAAACTGCCACCAGGATTTGAACCATGAAGGGAATTTTAGACGGTAATTTTTGCAAAAGAAAACGAACCAGGAATGTTGCCTGTTTTTGTTTTGAAGGTAAAAAACATTTGTCTAGGCATCCACATAATCCCAGTAAGTATAATATTGGGGAACAAAGTTTTGAGAAAATCTTTTTAGAGTCATTGGGTGTTGATTCCAATCGTCAAATGTTAAGACTTGGCGGATTTGTATTTTTGAATGAGAAATTTGACCACTTTCTTTATCTTGGTTATGGGTTATTGTAATTGAGCTAGTATCAACCAAGACAAATTCGTAAAAACTTTGGCCTTTTTTTGGATCATTAGTAACAAAATAATTGGGATAAGTTGTTTTTCTGAGAATTTGGTAAGGCTCCGGGTCAATAACAAGAACGGTTTTGGTTTCAGGTTTGAAAAAATACGGGCTTTTAAAAGGTTTTTGCTGGTTTGAAAACTTTGTTTGACTTGAAGACAGTATAGCATATGATTTTGGCTGAGTAAACTTTTGGGCAAAAGTTTGAGTTTGCTCCGCTAAGGGAGTGAAACAGTTCCTGACAGGAACTAATTGACTTGCAACATTCATAATATTTGGACTGGAAAACAGTCTGCTTTGCTGGGGCTTTGCTGGAGTAATTGCATATGACTCTTTTGATCTTGGTTGTGTTTTTTCATTCATCTTCCCTGTAAAAACTCTCTTGTAAGAAAATCTGGAAGGGAATTGCTCTCTCCTTTGATGAATGCAATGTCAAAATCAAAAACTGAAAGTATTGCTTGCCATCTTGCAAAAATCTGTTTAGAGGCAAGGTTTTGAACATCTTTTTCTAAAACTGATTTTGCTGCTTTACAATCAATGCGAAGTAAAAACCTTTTGTTTAAAAGATCATCTTGAAATTTTGTGATACATAGCTCTATAGCTAAAATCTCTTTTTTGATAATACTATAATTTTGCTGGGTTTGATTCCATAATTGTGAAGACTCAAAATTTCAGTTAAATGGTGGTGTCATCACGTATGGTTCTAGACAATTGAAGGTGCATGACCGGAACTACCCCACTCATGATCTAGAGCTGCCTGCAGTGGTGTTTGCCTTGATGATTTGGAGGCATTATCTTTATGATGAGAAGTTTGAACTCTTTTCTGATCATATGAGTTTGAAGTATCTATTCTCCCAGAAGAAGTTGAACATGAGGCAGAGAAGATGGATGGAGCTCATCAAAGATTATGATTTCACCTCAGAGTATCATCCGGGAAAGGTCAATGTAGTGGCGGATGCTTTGAGCAGGAAACCCCGAGGGATCATAGCATCACTTATGATTCAGGAGTGGCGTATGTTAGAGACTGTATTTGAGTTTGACCTTATACCCACAGGAGAAGGACAAGGAATCTTTCTCGATAGTATCACTTTACAGCTGACCTTGATTTTCCAGATCATTCAGATTCAGACACATGATGAGTTCGCTCAAATGGTGATTTCAGAGATTATCCTTGATGCCAACGAGGAAGGTCCATCAGAGTGGATAGTTGGAACTGATGGTGGATTGAGATTTCGATTGAAATTGTATGTCCCGAGCGGTGATAACCTCAAGGAGGAGGTACTGCGGGAAGCACATCGATCTCGATATAGGGTACACCCAGGGAGTACCAAGATGTATATGGACCTACGAAGACAGTTTTGGTGGATAGGGATGAAGAGAGATATGGCTGAGTATGTATCCAGGTGCCTTACATGTCAGCAAGTGAAGGCAGAGCATCAGAGACCTGCGGGAACGTTGAAACCTTTGCCGATTCCAGTATGGAAATGGGAAGAGATTTCCATGGACTTTGTGACTGGATTGCCTAGGTCCAGACAAAGTTATGATTCTATTTGGGTGATTGTTGATCGATTGACAAAGTCAGCACACTTTCTTCCTGTGGCAAAGACTTACTCAGGTGATGCTTTGTGTAAGTTGTATCTTAATGAGATTGTGAGGCTTCATGGTGTGCTTGTGTCGATTGTCTCTGATCGGGATGCTCGTTTCACTTTAGAATTTTGGCGTAGATTCCATAAGGCTTTGGGCACATCTTTGGCTATGAGTACAGCATTTCATCCACAGACTGATGGGCAGACAGAGAGGGTGAACCAGGTGATGGAGGATATGCTTAGAGCATGTGTTTTGGACTTCAAGGGAAGTTAGGCGAATCATCTGCCATTGGTAGAGTTTGCCTACAACAACAGCTATCACTCTAGTATCGGCATGGCCCCATATGAGGCACTTTATTGTAGGCCGTGTAGGACTCCTATCTGTTGGGCGAATGTTGGAGAAAAACAGCTCTTAGGTCCTGCACTTGTTCGGGAGACTACAGAGAAGGTTACTACCATCCGAGACAGGATCCGTACTACACAGAGTAAACAGAAGAGTTATGCCGACCTTAGAGGGAGACCGTTGGACTTTGAAGTGGGTGATCATGTATTTTTGAAAGCCTCACCTATGAAAGGTGTGGTGAGATTTGGCAGGAAGGGGAAATTGGCACCGAGATACGTTGGACCCTTTGAGATTTTGGAAAGGGTCAGAGACTTGGCATATCGGCTTGCTTTACCTATTAGCATGGCCGGTGTACACAATGTTTTCCATGTGTCCATGCTTAGGAGGTACATTCGAGATGAGTCTCATGTGATTGATCACGGTACGATCGAGGTGAGTCCGGATGTGACCTTCGTTGTTGAACCTGTTCGTATCTTGGATAGGTCCACGAAGAGGCTTCGTAGGAAGGAGGTTGAGTTGGTTAAGGTGTTGTGGAGTCATCATGGGAGTTAGCGTCTGACATAAGGGCTAAGTACCCACTATTGTTTGTTGATGAGTTTGTTTGAATTTCGGGACGAAATTCCTTTAAGGAGGGTAGACTGTGAAGACCCGAAATTTCAGTTAAATATTTCATAATTCAATATTTGTCAAATCATATGAATTATGAGTTGTGGGTGTGATTCGAATGTCGTTATTTGAGGAATTTGGTTTCGAATGATTTTAGTATCGAAATTTAACGTTATTTAGAGTTATTAAAATTGACTTATTTATACGTAAGGAATTTGAGGAAACTTCCTTCATGAAAGTCGTAGAGCTCGTCGATACAAGTTCGTACATATGCGGAACGCAAGAATCGGAGTTCGTACGAAGAAGTTATAGCATTTAGAAAAATTGCCAAATTGGGTATATATATAAATGGAAAGTTTCCGAAAATAGGGTTTCCATTTTCAGTCGGTGTCACTGTTCATCTTCTTCCTTTTTTCTCTCCCGCGCGCGACCGACCACCAAAACAGAGCAAATTTTTCTCAGCCTCTTTCTCACAGCTCAGGCCACTGTTTGAGGCGAAACGAAGCCTAGACCTACTCTACTTCTTCCTGTGAGTCGATTGGTGGTCACGGTTTCCCCTCTTGTGGCGGCTACGCGGCGGTGGAACTCGAAAATCAATCCGAGCCCTAAAACGAATCAGCGACAATTTCTCCTAGCTCCGGCCACCAAAACTTGAGTTCTTTATCTTGTTGAACTCGTATTAAGGAGTAGAACACGCAGCAAGAAGACCCAGACTGGAAGTGAAGCTTTTGACGTCGAACGGAGCAACTATTGGAAAATTTTGGTTTTCCTGCGAACCAGACTGTTTTTAGGTATTTTCGACCACTTCCACTTGTTCGTGCTAGTTATGAAAGTTGCTCAAAATGATGAAACGAAGCGGATAAGCCCGGCCCCAACACCATTGGCGGTGGTCGGCGGCGGCTATGCCCTAAACTCCGGCGACCCTTTCCGGCCACCTCCGGGGGTACCATGAGTAGTTTCTGCTCATTTTTAGATTCTACATGTCGATACGATCATTTTGATATATAGCATGTGAATTTTGGATATCGTATGAATTAGTTATGAATTTTACGATTTCGATTGATTTCGATCGCTCGATTTGTGATCTATGAAGTTTGGACCGTCTGATAGAATTCTAGTTTTGATATAATGATCGTAGGATTGTCCTGATGACCTTGTGTGGTCACGGGTGAAGATCCGACCATTAGATCTTCATATAAGTGTGTTTTTGAAATTATACGCTAAGTTAATTATCGTTTTGATTAGGTGTTTGACGGATTTGTTAGCGGACGATTGTGAATCGTATTTTGGACCGTAAGAAGACGCTGCAGGAGTTTAGAGGTGAGTAAATCTCACTTGGTTCATTTACGAACCAAATTTCCTTAATTGCCCAATTTATTTGCTATGTGTGAGAAAATGATTTTAAGAAATGAGTTTTAAAGTATATTAAAAATGAATTTCTTGATTTTGCATTGTGTGAACTATAGTTGGTATTAGTGATCATTCCTATGTGGATGGTTACGTATATATATATATATATATATATATATATATATTTACGTGATTATATATTGAATGGTGTGACATTGAGGTGTGAAATTGTGATAATATGTTGTCGTTAAATGTTGATAATATGATTTTATTATGTTGTTAATATTTGATAAATGTTGGTGATAAGCATGTTGATTTTATGAGTTGAATAGAAGGTAGAGAAACGTAGGATTCCGAGGATCGAATGGTCCAAGGATCTTTGGTTAATGATAACCGGAGTGTATGTGTTCTGAAGACAGGGAGGTCCAAAGTTTAACTGTTAAATAATAACGGGGATATATTGTTTTGAGGACATGAAATGGTCCAAAGTTCGCGGGCTACTGAGTAACCTGAAGGTGCCGTTACTTGACCCTGGGCCAAGGTGTCAGAGGTAACGAGGCAGTTAGAGCTCTAGCGTGGGGCCAAAGTGGCGATAGGTGTGACATTTTGATGTGGTGATTGTGGAAATGTGTTCCATGTTGTTTCCTGTGTGTCGGTTTGATGTTTCTTTGTGAATGTTGAGATTGTCGAATGTTTACTTGAGTTAAAAGATTTGTGATTTAATAAATCAACCATTCATTCTTATTTACTCATACGAGCTTTCAGAAAGCTTACCGGGTTTTGTGTTGTTGCAATCCCGGTACACTATTCAAACGGTGTAGTGGATAATCCTGCAGGTCAGGATAATCAGGGTGGAGAGCGAGCTACGTAGGGCAGCAGGGTCGAGACCAGCATTTGGTCTATTTTGGTGTGTTTTGTAGACTCTTGTGAGCAGAACATTTTATTTATGTTAGTATTGTAATAATTGACTCGAGAGAAAGTTTGCTACGATGTTTGTGTTATAGTTTATGAGACGTTGGTTTTGGGAAAAAAAAATTCAAGACGTGATTTGTTTAGTTGTATTCATGTTTCGGATTTGAATTTATTATTCGAAATTCGGGGCGTGACAATAATCCTAAGGTAAATCTTACTAATTGTTCTGGTTGGTCTTTTGCTAACTGTTGTTTTAAAATTCCACCATACCCAATGTCAGACGCATCTGTTTCAACTATCTTAAAAGATTCTGGGTCTGGTAGTCCTAAACATGGAAGAGTTTTAACGTAAGTTTTGACTTCTCTAACAACTTGAGTATGAGCATCTGTCCATGCTGGAGGAGTTTTCTTTAGTCTTTGGTATAGGGGTTTGCACACGACTGTTAGTTTCTCATAGAAGTCAGAAATATAATTAAGACATCCTAGAAATCTTTGCAATTGGGTTTTGTCTTTAATTTCATCAGGAAATTTATCAGCAAATTCTATTACTCTAGAAATTGGGACTATAGTTCCTTGTTTGATATTATGTCCTAAAAATCTAATTTCAGTTTGAAATAATTTGATTTTTGGTGCAGAAAAAACTAATCCATTGGTTTTGATAATTTGGAAGAATTTGTAAAGATGTTTCCAATGTTGGTCAACATTTTCTGAAAAGATTAAAACATCATCTATGTAAACGATTGAAAAGTTTGAATAAGGATAAAATATATCATTCATCATATGTTGAAATTCCATTCGTAGTGTCCGAAGGGAACATTAAATGTTGTTTTGTATTTGTCTTTTTCGACAATCTGAATTTGCCAAAAGCCAGATTTCATATCAAATTTTAAAAAAAAAAACATTTGCTTGAACTAGTCTTTTTAATAGATCGCTTTTGTTTGGAATTAGATATCTAATTCATTGAAGGACTTTATTTAAATGTTTGTAATTAATTACAAGCCTTGGAGCTCCTCTTTCTTCTTTAGAAGCCTTCTGAACTTAAAACGCTGAGCAACTCCATGGAGATTTGCTAGGCCTTATCAATCTTTTGTCTAAGAGGTCTTGAATATCTTTCTTGCAATATTCTAATAATTCATTGTTCATTTGAATTGGTCTTGCCTTAGTAGGTATTTTTCTTTCGTCAAAATCTTTTTCATATGGTAATTCAACCATATGGGTTTTTCTATTCCAAAAAGCATTTGGGATGTTTGAACTTACTTTTTTTTCTAATTTTTCTTTAAATTCGTTGATCTTGTTTTGTATGTAAGGTTGTTGGAGTTGATGTTCAATTCTTTTAATATGCAAGTCTTGTTTGAGATAATTCATGTGATTTTGTTTGTTTTGAATTAAATTGACTTTTTTAGTAATTGCAGCATTCCGAATTAGGTTTATGTTTCCAGTTTTTGCTTTTTCAATGAAAGGAAATCGAACTGTTTGACCTAAGATTGTTGTTTCTAGACCTTCATCAGTTGTTAAAAACGAATGGATCAAACTGGTAAAAAGGGTTTCTAGAATTAATTCAGTGTCAAGGTTATTGACAACTGTGAGAAATGTTTGTATGCAGATATTATCTACACAAACATGGACTTCTGGTAATTTGTAACATATTTTTAATTTTGATCCTTTTGCTCCAGTGATTTTTTCTTTTGATTTTTCACAGTATTTGGTAGGGATTATCCCTTGTTGAATACAATTCATATCCGCTCCTGTATCAATCAAGGCGACTATTTGAATAGTATAAGAGTCTGAAATTGCAAGAGTTATTATTGTTTTCCATTTTTTCATTTGGGCCTTTAGCTTAATATCGTTACAGAGTTCTAAACCTGTGGTGTTGATCGTGCTAGTCAAATGTCAGAGTTTCTGCCATTCTATCTTTGATGGATTTGTGATCACCTATAAAGTGATTCATGATGGAGTAACAAAGGGTTGCTATCACATCGGTTACTGGTTGGTTTTGTTGGTCATAACTCGTTGCACCAGTTGTTTGTTCTATTTTGACACTATTTAATATTTGATGACGTTGATCAGTCGTGAGATAATTATCCCACCAACCTTTCAACTGTCCAGTAAATCCTGCTACGAGGATATTACTGATTTCTCTATCTGATTTTGTATTTTTGTGAACATTGCTTACCATCAACATTTCATTAATGTGTTGTATGATTTTATATTCACTCATGCCATCTATATTCCACTCGTACAAAGTACCAGCAAAATATCCAACATGTTTTTCAAGTTTGGTTTCTTCAAATTGTAAATCTATTGGAATTGGCCTTGGGTAATAATTTCTAGATGGGGGAAATTTTAGTTTTTCTATTTTAAAATTCTTTTCAATTTCACTAACATCGGAATCACTGTCTGATCTTCTTTGAGGTGAGAAAGGGTATTAATCTTTAAAGGATATGAAGAGTTTGAACTAGTTGCTTCATTTAAATTTAGCCTTTTTAAATGTTGTTCTATTTCTTCAAGCAGTTGGCTATCATTTCATCTCTCTCATGTTTGTCAAACATGATGAAGAAGGCTTTATGATTGAAATCATTTTTGTTGGAGTAAAAGTCCTCTCTTAGGTATGTCTTGTCAATTTCAAAGGGTTTTAATATTGTAAAGATTTGAGGGTCTCTTATTTCTTCTGCAGCCATTGAAGACTGAGTTGGAGAGGTATGTCTGGTTTCTTGTTCTTCTTCTGTATAAAAAGGTCTTGGTATTGTAGAAGATTCATCTGGGTTTCTCAGATTAAGATTTCTAAGATTTCTTTCAGTTTCATATGGAGTTGGGATTGAACGGGTAGATCTATTTGAGCTTGAAAATTGTCTACAGAGTAAATTGTTTCCTGCACTACTCGATGCGAAGTGTATTTTTACACTTCCATCTTTATTTTGGGAAATATAATCCAATTGATGGTTTTCAATGGGTTTTGGAGGAACTGCCTCATCAAGTTTCCATTCAGAGGGAAGCTCGATGTCAGTCCATTTTATCATTTTGGGTATAACAACATTTGACTTTCTCATGTCAGTTTCTAATAAAAGAGTTTGACCTTTAGGATCTGTAGATTTTGCCTTTGCACTTAATAGAGTGTTCATTACTCTGTAGTGAATTCGGTATACGACAGCTAAGGGTTGTTCTCTTGGGGACATGTCGTAACCATGAGTTTTGACATTTAAGGTTAAAGTTTTTAAAAGTCCTGGATCATTAAGTGACACAACAAAATTTGGAAAACATTCAAAGTGAATAGGGCCATGACAGAGACTTGACTCTACTAACCCTAAAATTGAGTCTTCAAAATTTCTGTGTCTACAATCACGTAGAGCAACAAAATTGAGGCTCTAAGAACATTTCTGGTCAAAGGCTGAATTCCTACTTGTACTGCACCTATATGCAGATACTTGAAGTCTTTATTTTTGTGTTCGGCTAAAGCTTTTGTGTCACGCCCCGAATTTTAGAATAAAATTCAAAATCCGAATCATGAAAATTACCACAACTCAAAGAAATAAAAATGACATCTGTAACACCTAAGCAGCTAGGTCACCTCCATGGTTATCCTGACCTGCAGGAATATCCGATACACCGTTTGAATAGTGTACCGGGATTGCAACGCCACAAAACTCGTAAGCTTATGAAAGCTCGTATGAGTAAAAGAAAGGACTGTTGTTTAATTAAATCATCATAATTTCCACTCAACAATTTCCACAATCACAAGTAACCAACAATCTCAATAAATCAACAAATCAACACCAAACCCTAACTCACATCTTTCTTCACAAAACTTCAACATCGTATTTATAAAAATACTGTATTTGATAGACTAGAGCTCTAACTGAATCGTAGCCCGTCACCTGGCCTAGGTTATGACATCCGAGAAATTTATCATTATCGTATTTCATCAATATGTATACTCATATACATATTTAGAACGTCCAATAATTGTACATACTCCACCAATCGTATCCCATCATCCACCCATGATTATTGCGTCCGATTACCCCACACCGATCACTACGTTGACCCTAATTCCATAAATGAGCACAACATGTATTATCACACAATGAAATCAACATATCCAAGTTACACAATATCAGTGTGAAATTAAGCATTTGAAATGTAAATCAAATCATCAATTCAACTCAATCATATCATCACTCAACAATCCACCCATCAATATATATATTCTACGTAATTATATATATACGTAATCATCCACTCAGGAATGACCACTAATACCATCTATAGTTCACACAAGAAATCGTGAAATTCATTTGTATAATTAAAATTCATTTTACTTACCTATGGACCGTAGTGATCAAGTCCATGTGATTTGAAAAACAAATATTTAATCCACAAATATTTTTCACACAATTACAAAAGTAATTAAATTAAAGCACTCGGTTCGTAATATGAACCACGTGAGTTTTACTCACCTCGAAACTCCCGCTGCGTCTTCAGTATAATTATAATTATAATTACGCCGAATAGCCCACTCAAATAAAATCCGTCAATCACCTAATCAAATGTGATTCAAATTTAGCCAACAATTTCAACACATAATTTAACTACCATTTAACGGCCGGATTCTAATTTACATTAAAATCCGTCGAGCGGTTTCTCACGAATCGCTCCCCTAATTACCGTTTTTCACATATACGAAGATCCAACGGTCGGATCTTCACCCATGACCACACAAAGCCACTGGGACAGTCATATGATCATCATATCAAAATTACAAGTTCATCAGACGGTCCTAATTTTACAGATCATAAATCTAACGATCGAAATCGATTGAAATCACAAAATTCATAACTAATTCATACGATATCAGGAAAATGCGTATAATATGCCGAAATGATCGTATTGAAACGTAGAATCATAAAATGGACATAAACTAAATTTTAGACCTCTGGAGGTGGCCGGAAAGGGACGCCGGTGTTAAGGACAGAGCCGCCGCCGACCACCACCAATGGTGTCAGGGCTGAGCTCATCCCCTTCGTTTCATCATTCTGAGCAACTTTCATAACTAGCACAAGACCAAAAAACTAAGGGAAGGGATCGAAAAGTACCAATTATAGTCGGCGGCCGAAATTTTTCCAGAAACAGGCGAGCTTGAAACCGACATACAAACTGCAACCTCAGGCCTCGATCTCTTCTGGAAACTTGTTCAGAACTTCCTTGCGAACTCACCAGGCCAAGAATGATAAGAAATGTTCGTGTATAACTCGAGATATTTGGATCGAAAGTTCCGTTCGATCCGATCGGGGCTGGCTTCCAGCCGCCACCACAAGCCGCGCCTCCTTGTAAAACTGCTTCTGGGAGCTTCAGGAGGTTGAGTCGATGTAGAGGGAAGAGTTTCACTTGGTTTGGAGGCGAAAACGCAAGGAGCTAGGTTTGGTTTGTTTTCGGGTCCGACTGTTTCGGACGATTTTGCCGGAGCTCGAGGTCGTGCCGGTGGAAGCGACGCCGTCCAGGAGCTAGAGTAGCTCGAGACGAAGGTCTGGGACTTCGTCTGAGGTTGATTGGTGGTCTGTGGAGGGAGAACATTTTTGGAGAACTTTGCTCTCTCTCTCGATCGTTTTCCAACGAAGGAAACGGAGGAAGGAGATGATGAACAGTTCCTTCCGAAAATGGAAGGAGGCCGGACCAAAATGGAAAGCTTCTGAAAATAGCTAGGGTTTTTTCCTATTTATACTAAAATAGAAATAATTTCTAAATTCTATAACTAATTCAAAAAATATTCGAACAATGTGTTCCGCATACGCACAGACTCATATCGACGAGCTCTACAACTTTCACGAATGAAGTTTTCCCAAACTTTGCACGTATAAAAAGTCGATTTCTCAAATCGAGCATTTTGAGTTTTTCCGTAAAAATAATCGTTTCGTAGCTTCGATAATTCAAAAAAATGAAATATTATCGCACAACATTCGTGAAATCGTACAATAATCGTTCAACACAATTACTCGAATTTAAAATGAAAATTGCAGGTATTACAATCTACCCCCCTTAAAGGAATTTCGTCCCGAAATTCAAGTATCCAATTCCCCAAAGAGCTGTGGATACCTCACTCTCATGTTAGATTCTAACTCCCATGACGCATCACCCTCGTCATGATGACTCCACAACACCTTCACGAGATCAACCTCTTTCCTACGAAGCTTCTTTGTGACCTATCCAAGATACGAACATGTTCAACTACAAATGTCACATCTGTGTTCACTTCAATCACACCGTGATCAATCATGTGCGACTTATCTCGGACATACTTCCTGAGCATAGACACGTGGAAGGCATTGTGCACACCCGACATGCTAACAGGCAAATCAAGACGATATGCCAAGTTCCCAACCCTTTCCAGAATCTCAAAGGGTCCAACGTACCTCGGTGCAAGTTTCCCTTTCTTGCCAAATCTCACCACTCTTTTCATAGGTGAGACCTTCAAGAACACATGATCGCCTGCCTCAAACTCCAAAGGTCTCCTCTTCAAGTTAGCATAAAACTCTGTCTACTCTGAGCGATTCGGATTCTATCCGGAATAGTAGTGACTTTCTCTGTAGTCTCCTGTACAATCTCAGGACTGATGAACCCTTTATCCCATGCTTCCGCCCAATAGATAGGAGTCCTACATTGCCTACCATAAAGAGCCTCATATGGAGCCATACCGATACTGGAGTGATAACTGTTGTTGTAGGCAAACTCTACCAATGGCAGATGATCCGCCCAACTTCCCTTAAAATCTAGAACACAGGCTCTAAGCATATCCTCCATCACCTGATTCACTCTCTCGGTCTGTCCATCTGTCTGCGGGTGAAATGCAGTGCTCATAGCAAGAGATATGCCAAATGTCTTATGGAATCTACGCTAGAATTCTGAAGTGAAACGAGCATCATGATCAGAGACAATCGTCACAGGCACTCCAAGAAGCCTCACTATCTCGTTCACGTACAACTTACACAACGCATCCCCCTGAGTACGTTTTTGCCACCGGAAGAAAGTGTGCTGACTTAGTCAGCCTGTCAACAATCACCCACATCGAGTCATAACCTTGCCTGGACCTGGGCTGTCCAGTCACAAAGTCCATGGAGATATCTTCTCATTTCCAAACAGGAATCGGTAAGGGGTTTAGCATTCCTGCGGGTCTTTGATGCTCTGTCTTCACCTGTTGACATGTAAGACACTTCGACACATGTTCTGCCACATCCCTCTTAATTCCATACCACCAAAACTGCATTCGTAGATCCGTATACATTTTAGTACCTCCTGGATGTATAGTGTATCGAGACCTATGTTGTGAAGACCCAAAATTTCAGTTAAATATTTCGTAATTCAATATTTCTCAAATTATATGAATTATGAGTTGTGAGTGTGATTCGAATGTCGTTATTTGAGAAATTTGGTTTCGAATAATTTTAGTTTCGAAATTTAATGTTATTTAGGGGTTACTAAAAATCGACTTTTATACGTAAGGAATTTGAAGAAACTTCATTCATGAAAGTCGTAAAGCTCGTTGATACGAATTTGTGCGTGTGCGGAACATAAGAATCGGAGTTCGTAGGAAGAAGTTATGGCATTTGGAAGGTTTCGATTTTGTATATATATAGGTTGCCATTTTTGGAGATTCCTAGAAAAATTAGAAAAAATCAGAAAACCCTAGCTCTCTCTCTCTCTCTCTCTCTCTCTCTCTCTCTCTCTCTCTTGCGCGGGCACCCGAGCCGGAAGCAAAAATAGAGCAAACCTTCTCCAGCCGAGTTCGTGCTCCTCCGGCTACCGTTTGACGCCAAACCACCTCCCACTGCTGCGCCTCCACCTTGCGCAGCTGCCAGAGTGCGAAGTGAATATCTCGAGTTCTAGGCCACCAAACTTCGTGTTCTTTGGCTTGTTGAACTCGTATTAAGGAGTAGAACACGCAACAAAAAGACCCGGACCTGAAGTGATCGATTACACGCTCGTCGGAGCTCCCAACTTTTTCTGCAGATTTTCCGGGCAAACCGGACTGTTTTAGTAAGTTTCGACCACTTCCACTCATTTTCTCAATTCGTATTAGTTATGAAAGTTGCTCAAAATGATGAAACGAAGAGGATAAGCTCAGCCCCGACACCATTGGTGGTGGTCGGCTGCGGCTCTACCCTAAACTCCGGCGGCCCTTTCCGGCCACCTCCGGGGGTACCATGAGTAGTTTCTTGTCATTTTTAGATTCTACATGTCGATACGATCATTTTGATATATAGCATCTGAATTTTGTATATCGTATGAATTAGTTATGAATTTTACGATTTCGATTGATTTCGATCGTTCGATTTGTGATCTATGAAGTTTGGACCGTCCGATAGAATTCTAGTTTTGATATAATGATCGTAGGACTGTCCCGATGACCTTGTGTGGTCACAGGTGAAGATCCAACCGTTGGATCTTCATATAAGTGTGTTTTTGAAATTATACGCTAAGTTAATTATCGTTTTGATTAGGTGTTAGACGGATTTGTTAGCGGACAATTGTGAATCGTATTTTCGGCTGTAAGAAGACGCAGCGAGAGTTTAGAGGTGAGTAAATCTCACTTGGTTCATTTACGAACCGAATTTCCTTAATTGCCCGATTTATTTGTTATGTGTGAGAAAATGGTTTTAAGAAATGAGTTTTAAAGTATATTAAAAATGAATTTCTTGATTTTGCATCGTGTGAACTATAGTTGGTATTAGTGATCATTCATGTGTGGATGGTTACGTGTATATATATTTATGTGATTATATATTGAATGGTGTGACATTGAGGTGTGGAATTGTGATAATATGTTGTTGATAAATGTTGATAATATGATTTTATTATGTTGTTAATATTTGATAAATGTTGGTGATAAGCATGTTGATTTTGTGAGTTGAATAGAAGGTAGAGAAAAGTAGGATTCCGAGGATCGAATGGTCCAAGGATCTTTGGTTAATGATAACCGGAGTGTATGTGTTCTTAGGACAGGGAGGTCCAAAGTTCGACCGTTAGATAATAACGGGGATATATTGTTCTGAGGACATGAAATGGTCCAAAGTTCGCGGGTTACTGAGTAACCTGGAGGTGCCGTTACTTGACCCTGGGCCAAGGTGTCAGAGGTAACGAGGCAGTTAGAGCTCTAACGTGGGGCCAAAGTGGCGATAGTTGTGATCAGGTGCCAAAGTGGCGATAATTGTGATTAGGTGCCAAAGTGGCGAGAGTTGTTATTTGGTAATTGTGGAACTGTGTTCCTTGTTGTTTCATGTGTGTTGGTTTGATGTTTCTTATGGTTGTTGAGATTGTTGGATGTTTACTTGAGATAAATGAGTTGTGGTTTAATAAATCAATCGTTCATTTTTATTTACTCACACGAGCTTTCAGAAAGCTTACCTGGTTTTGTGTTGTTGCAATCCCGGTACACTATTCAAATGGTGTAGCGGATAATCCTGCAGGTCAGGATAATCAGGGTGGTGAGCGAGCAGCATAGGGCAGCAGGGTTGAGACCAGCACTTGGTCTATTTTGGTGTGTTTTGTAGACTCTTGTGAGCAGAACATTTTATTTGTGTTAGTATTGTAATAATTGACTCGAAAGATAGTTTGCTACGAGTTTTGTGTTATGGTTTATGAGATGTTGGTTTATAAAAAAAAAATTAGGACGTGATTTGTTTAGTTGTATTCATTTTTCGGATTTGAATTTATTATTAGAAATTCAGGGCGTGACATATGTGCTTCCCGCAGGATCTCCTCTCTGAGGTTATCAACACTCGGTACATACAATCTCCCTCGAAATCCCAACCCTCCATCTGCCCCAATCATCCACTCAGAAGGACCCTCCACATCCGGGTCAGCAGTTATCTCTGCAATCCTCGCCTTAGCAAACTCATCAAGTGTCTGACCTTGAATGATCCGGGAGATCAAGGTGGGCTGTAAGGTGATACTACCGAGAAAGATTCCATGTCCTGCTCCTGCGGGCATAAGGTTAAACTCTAATACAACCTCTAACATGTGCCACTCTCGCACCATAATAGCTGCCATGATGACTCGAGGTTTCCTACTCAAAGCATCCACCACTACATTCGCCTTTCCAGGATGATACTCCAAGGTGAAATCATAGTCTTTGATGAGCTCCATCCATCTTCTCTGCCTCATGTTCAATTCTTTCTGGGAGAATAGATACTTCAAACTCTTATGATCAGAAAAGAGTTCAAATTTCTCACCATAAATATAGTGTCTCCAAATCTTCAAGGCAAACACCACTGCTACTAGCTCTAGATCATGAGTGGGGTAATTCCGCTCATGTACCTTCAATTGTCTAGAACCATAAGCAACGACACTACCATTCTGCATTAACACACACCCCAAACCTTGATGAGATGCATCGCTATATATGACTAACCCACCACCACTAGTAGGAATAGTCAACACCGGTGCTGTAGTCAATCTAGTCTTTAGCTCATTGAAAGCCTTCTCACACTCATCCGACCACACGAACTGAGTGTCCTTCCTTGTCAATTTGGTCAAAGCGGAAGCAATACCAGAGAACCCTTCTATGAAACGCCTGTAATACCCTGCCAATCCAAGGAAGCTATGGATTTCTGTAACCGTAGTAGGGCGACTCCAACTCATCACTGCTTCAACTTTCGAAGGATCCACAGAAACTCCATCTTTCGAGACCACATGACCAAGGAATTTGACTTCACTCTGCCAGAAATCGCACTTCTAGAACTTGGCAAATAATTTCTGCTCTCTCAACATCTGTAGCACGATCCGCAGATGCTTCTCATGCTCAATTGACGACCTTGAATAAATCAAGATGTCCTCAAAGTAAGGACTGAACGTGCGGTTCATCAAGTCCATAAATGCTGCAGGTGCATTCGTGAGACCAAAAGGCATGACAAGGAACTCAAAGTGTCCATACCTGGTCCTGAACGCCGTCTTTGGAATATCTTCCTCCTTCACCCTTAACTGGTGATATCCAGACCTCAAGTCAATCTTCGAGAACACAGTAGCTTCTCTAAGCTGATCGAATAAGTCATCAATCCTAGGTAAAGGGTACCTATTCTTGATGGTCACCTTGTTCAGCTGTCGATAATCCACACATAACCGAAGTGAATTGTCCTTCTTCTTCACAAACAACACTGGTGCGCCCTAAGGAGACACACTAGCCTGAATGAACCCTTGTGTAAGTAAGCCCTCAATCTGGACCTTCAACTCCTGAAGTTCAGCTGGAGCCATTCGATAGGGTGCCTTCGATACAGGTAAAGTACCTGGTATCACATCAATGGAAAATTTCATTACCCTTTTCGGAGGTAACCCAGGGATTTCATGAAACACGTCAGTATACTCTGAAACTACAGGAATCCATGTAATCTTTGAAGTACTACTCCCTGATTCAATATGGGCCAAAATCCCTGCCCTCATGGCGATGTCAGACTTCATACAACGGTAATGAAACACCGGTTGTCCTGGAACATGGAAGGACACAATCATCCTAAAGCAATCAATAAGAGCATGGTTCGGGCTCAACCAATCCATACCCAAAATCACATCATACGTGTGATCCGGTATCACAATCAAAGATGCAGAGAACTCTCTGCCACCAATCCCAATAGGGCAATCATCACAAAACATGCTAAGCTCAAGAGACACACTAAGAGGTGATGTAACACATAATGATCTAGTCAGAGGCATAGCAATCAAACCCAATACATCCACAACCGTACTAGATATGAAAGAGTGTGAGGCTCCCATATCAAACAGTTCTCTAGCAAGATAGTGGTAAACAGATAAGGTACCTTCCACTCTCGTGCCTGCCTGACCGATGGCAAAGACTCTAGCAGGTGCAGGTGGTAGCTGCCTCTGCTGGTTACCCTGCACTCTACCTTGATTCCAGGGACACTCCCTGGCCTAATGCCCTGCCTGTCCACAGCTGTAGCATATCCTACCCCGTGGTTTCGTGCACGCATGAGAGATGTGGCTCGGCTCGCCACAGTTAAAGCACTTCACCGGAGCTGCTGGTGCTATCTGCCTAATAGGCATAACCTGAACATGAGGAGCTACTGCTGCCCTAGCTGGAGCCTGATGCTAGAACTGAGTTCTCTATCTCTTCCATAACCCACCCCTGAAGTCTCTGGATCTATTGCTTCCTGCTCTGGCCTTTCCCTTGCCCTGGAAGTCTCTCTCAGCATACTCCTTCTCCCTATGAATCAGGTTCTGCTGCTCAATAATCTGCGCCTTAGCCAAGATCTCTCTCTTGGTCTTCAGCTCTAAGATGGCCACATCACGCTCAATTGAATGACTCAACCCTCTCTGAAACTTCTTGGTCAAGTCTTCCTCCTCCATCTGCCTCACATACTTATACAGTTTGGAGAACTCCACATCATACTCGATTACGGTCATCTTCCCCTGTACAAGTGCAAGGAATTCTAGTTCCAACCTCTCCTTCACAGCTGGTGGAAAATACTTCTCCTTCAACAGCCTCTTGAAGTCGTCCCATGTCAAAGTAGACACCTCAATGCTCCTCTGTGTGACGTTCTACCACACCCTAGCCTCATCCTTCAGCATGAATGCGACTAGCTTCTTCTTGTCGATCTCACTGCAATCAAGCATATCAAAATAGGTCTGCAGATCCTCTATCCATCGATCCGCTACTATATAATCAGTGCCTCCTCCAAACTTGGTTGCTTCCAAGCGGGTAATTTCCCTAGCTAGGATCAGCAACCGAGCAGGATCATCAACCATGGCCACGAGAGGAATAGGCTGATCCCATATGGTGCCTCTACCTCCGTCTCATATACATCATCGACCGGAGGGGCCCTACCCCTACCTCGGCCTCTACCCCTACCAAGAGGTTTGCCTCTACCTCGACCTCGGGCTTCTTTCCCCTCAATCTCCATTACCTAATAAGCAGGGTATACTTGATTAATATACGCATAACACTTAAACAAAGCATAAGTCAAATGCAAGTCCATATTAACCAAGTAACTAAGCATACAAGACAATGACTAAAGTTCTTTTGACATGCTAACATTCCTAGCCAACCTAACGCTCTCACATACCCAATGACACTGTTAATACCGAAGAGAACACGATGGGGATCCGCTGCAGATGGGCCATCACTTGGAAAGTATTGACATATCACCAAATATGTACCTTACGCTCTGATGCCAAACTGTCACGCCCTAAATTTTAGAATAAAATTCAAAATCCGAAACATGAAAATTACCACAACTCAAAGAAATAAAAATGACAGCGGTAAGACCTAAGCAGCTCGGTCACCTCCCTAGTTATCCTGACCTGCAGGAATATCCGCTACACCATTTGAATAGTGTACCGGGATTGCAACAACACAAAACCCGGTAAGCTAATGAAAGCTCGTATGAGTAAAAGAAATGACTGTTGTTTAATTAAATCATCATTATTTCCACTCAACAATTTCCAAAACCACAAGTAACCAACAATGTTAATAAATCAACAAATCAACACCAAACCCTAACTCACATCTTTCTTCACAAAACTTCAACATCGTATTTATAAAAATACGGTATTTCATAGACTAGAGCTCTAACTGAATCGTAGCCCGTTACCTGGCCTAGGTTATGGCATCCAACATATTTATCAAGTCACGCCCCGAATTTCGAATAATAAATTCGAATCCGAAACATGAATACAACTAAACAAATCACGTCCTGAATTTTTTTTTATAAACTAACATCTCATAAACCATAACACAAACCTCGTAGCAAACTATCTCTCGAGTCAATTATTATAATACTAACATAAATAAAATGTTCTGCTCATAAGAGTCTACAAAACACACCAAAATAGACCAAGTGCTGGTCTTGACCCTGCTGCCCTACGCAGCTCGCCCTCCACCCTGATTATCCTGACCTGCAGGATTATCCGCTACACAGTTTGAATAGTATACCGGGATTGCAACAACACAAAACCCGGTAAGCTTTCTGAAAGCTCATATGAGTAAATATGAAATGAACAGTTGATTTATTAAATCACAATTCTTTTAACTCAAGTAAGCAATCAACAATCTCAACAACCACAAATATACATCAAACTGACACACAAGAAACAACATGGAACACATTTCCGCAATCACCACATCACAACTCTCGCCACTTGGCATCTAATCACAACTATCGCCACTTTGACCCCACGTTAGAGCTCTAACTGCCTCGTTAGCTCTGACACCTTGGCCAAGGGTCAAGTAACGGCACCTCCAGGTTACTCAGTAACCCGCAAACTTTGGACCATTTCTTGTCCTCAGAACAATATATCCCTGTTATTATTTAACGGTCGAACTTTGGACCTCCATGTCCTCAGAACAAATACACTCCGGTGATCCTTGTACCATTCGATCCTCGGACCATTCGATCCTCGGAATCCTACTTTTCTCTACCCTCTATTCAACTCACAAAATCAACATGTTTATCACCAACATTTATCAAATATTAACAACATAATAAAACCATATTATCAACATTTATCAACAACATATTATCACAATTCCACACTTCAATGTCACACCATTCAATATATAATCACGTAAATATATATATACGTAACCATCCACACAGGAATGATCACTAATACCAACTATAGTTCACACGATGCAAAATCAAGAAATTCATTTTTAATATACTTTAAAACACATTTCTTAAAACCATTTTCTCACACATAACAAATAAATTGGGCAATTAAGGAAATTCGGTTCGTAAATGAACCAAGTGAGATTAACTCACCTCTAAACTCCCGCTGCGTCTTCTTACAGCTCAAAATACGATTCACAATCATCCCCTAACAAATCCGTCAAACACCTAATCAAAATGATAATTAACTTAGCGTATAATTTCAAAAACACACTTATATGAAGATCCAACGGTCGGATCTTCACCCGTGACCACACAAGGTCATCGGGACAGTCCTACGATCATTATATCAAAATTAGAATTCTATCGGACGGTACAAACTTCATAGATCACAAATTGAGCGATCGAAATCAATCGAAATCGTAAAATTCATAACTAATTCATACGATATCCAAAATTCACATGCTATATATCAAAATGATCGTATCGACATGTAGAATCTAAAAATGAGCAGAAACTACTCATGGTACCCCCGGAGGTGGCCGGAAAGCTCCGCCGGAGTTTAGGGCAGAGCTGCCACCGACCACCGCCAATGGTGTCGGGGCCAAGCTTATCCTCTTCATTTCATCATTTTGAGCAATTTTCATAACTACCACGAAGTGAGAAAACAAGTGGAAGTGGTCGAAAATACCTAAAAACAGTCCGGTTCGCCGGAAAACCGAAATTTTCCGATAGTTGCTCCGTTCGACGTCAAAAGCTTCACTTCTGGTCTGAGACTTTTTGCGGTGTGTTCTACTCCTTAATACGAGTTCAACAAGATAAAGAACTCAAGTTTTGGTGGCCGGAGCTAGGAGAAATCACCGATGGTTAGTTTTAGGGCTCGGATTGATTTTTGAGTTCTACCACCGTGTAGGCGCCACGAGAGGGGAAACCGTGACCACCAGTCGACTCACAGGAAGGAGTAGAGTCGATCTAGGCTTCGTTTCACCTCAAACGATGGCCGGAGCTGTGAGAAAGAGGCCGGCGAAAATTGCTCTGTTTTTGGAGCTCGGACGCGCGCACGGGAGGAAAAAAAATGAAGACTATGAACAGTGACACCGACGGAAAATAGAAACCCTATTTTCGGAAACTTTCCATTTATATATATACCCAATTTGGCAACTTTTCTATAGGCTATAACTTCTTCGTACGAACTCCGATTCTTGCGTTCCGCAGATGCACGAACTCGTATCGACGAGCTCTACGACTTTCATGAAGGAAGTTTACTCAAATTCCTTACGTATAAATAAGTCAATTTTCATAACCCTAAATAACGTTAAATTTCGATACTAAAATCATTCGAAACCAAATTTCTCAAATAATGACATTCGAATCATACTCACAACTCATAATTCATATAATTTGAGAAATATTGAATTACGAAATATTGAACTGAAATTTCGGGTCTTCACATATCATTATCGTATTTCATCAATATGTATACTCATATACATATTTAGAACGTCCGATAATTGTACATATTCCACCAATTGTATCCCATCATCCATCCAGGATTAGAGCGTCCGATTACCTCACACCGGTCACTACGTTGACCCTAATTCCATAAATGAGCACAACATGTATTATCACACAATGAAATCAACTTATCCAAGTTACACATTATCATTGTGAAATTAAGCATTTGAAATGTAAATCATATCATCAATTCAACTCAATCATATCATCACTCAACAATCCACCCATCAATATATATATTCCATGTAATTATATATATACGTAATCATCCACTTAGGAATGACCACTAATACCATCTATAGTTCACACAAGAAATCGTGAAATTCATTTGCATAATTAAAATTCATTTTACTTACCTATGGACCGTAGTAATCAAGTCCATGTGATTTGAAAAACAAATATTTAATCCACAAATATTTCTCACACAATTACAAAAATAATTAAATTAAAGCACTCGGTTCGTAATATGAAGTAGGTGAGTTTTACTCACCTCGATACTCCCGCTGCGTCTTCAAATACAAATATAAATCACGCCGAAATAGCTCACCCAAATAAAATCCGTCAATCATCTAATCAAATGTGATTCGAATTTAGCCAATAATTCCAAAACATAACTGAACTACCATTTAATGGCCGGATTCTGATTTATAATAAAATCCGACAAACGGATTCTCACGAATCGCTCCCCTAATTACCGTTTTGCACTTATACGAAGATCCAACGGTCAGATCTTCACCCATGACCACAGAAAGCCACTGGGACAGTCATATGATCATCATATCAAAATTACAAGTTCATCAGACGGTCCTAATTTCACAGATCATAAATCTAACGATCGAAATCGATTGAAATCACAAAATTCATAACTAATTCATACGATATCCGAAAAATGCGTATAATATGCCGAAATGATCGTAATGAAACACAGAATCATAAAATTGACAGAAACTAAATTTTAGACCTCCGGAGGTGGCCGGAAAGGGCCGCCGGAGTTAGGGACAGATTCGTCGCCGACCACCACCAATGGTGTCGGGGCTGAGCTTCTCCCCTTTGTTTCATCATTTTGAGCAACTTTCATAACTAGCGCAAGACCAAAAAACGAAGGGATTGGATCAAAAAGTACCAATTACACTTGGCGGCTGGAATTTTTCCAGAAACCGGCGAGCTTGAAACCGACATCAAAACTACAACCTCACGCCTCGATCTCTTCTGGAAACTTGTTCAGAACTTCCTTGCGAACTCACCAGGCCAAGAATCACAAGAAACGATTATGTATAACTCGGGATATTTGGATCAAAAGTTTCGTCCGATCCGATCGGGGCTGGCTTCCAACCGCCACCACAGGCCACACCGCCTTGTAAAACTGCTTTTGGGAGCTTCAAGAGGTTGAGTCGATGTAGAGGGAGGAGTTTTACTTGGTTTGGAGGCCGAAAACGCAAGGAGCTAGGTTTGGATTGTTTTCGGGTCTGACTGTTTCGGACAATTTCGCCGAAGCTGGATGCCGTGCCGGTGGAAGCAACGCCTTCCAGGAGGTAGAGCAGCTCTAGACGAAGGTCTGGAACTTCGTCTGACGTTGATTGGTGGTCTGTGGAGGGAGAACAATTTTAGAGAACTTTGCTCTCTCTCTCGGTCGTTTTCCAACGAAGGAAATGGAGGAAGGAGATGATGAACAGTGGCTTCCGAAAATGGAAGGAGGTCGGACCAAAATGGAAAGCTTCTGAAAATAGCTAGGGTTTTCTCCTATTTATACTAAAATAGAAATAATTTCTAAATTCTATAACTAATTCAAAAAAAATTCGGACAATGTGTTCCGTATACACACGGACTCGTATCGACGAGCTCTACAACTTTCACGAAAGAAGTTTTCCCAAATTTTGCACGTATAAAAAGTCGATTTCTCAAATCGAGCATTTCGAGCTTTTCCATAAAAATAATAGTTTCGTACTTTCGATAATTCAAAAAAATGTAATATTATCGCACAACATTCGTGAAATTGTACAATAATCGTTCAACACAATTACTCGAATTTAATATGAAAATTGCGGGTATTACATTTTGGAGTAAACATTTGAATAGTTTGATGATCAGATCCTACTTCAATGGTTTGTTCTTGGGTCTTAATTGAATATAGAGTTTTGAAATCAAAAGTTCCTACTTTGTATATTTCATTGTAGCTTTTCTTGGGTAATTTCCAATTTCCAATTTCCTACAATTTCAATTAAGCTATGAGAAGACCACTCCTCACAGTTTAGCATTGTATCTGTAATACTTCCTGATTCAAAAGTCATCCGGATTTAAGAGGTTTTAGGGGGAGATGGACTTAATTCTTAGGTTGAGGTCTCTGGCTTACCAACGGTTTCACTGCGCCTCTCTGCGACTTGCTACTGGGAACACAAGTTGCTACTTCCTCAGGTGACTCCTTCCTAAGGTTTGAGTTTCTCTCTCACTAATTCCTCTCTCGGCCTTTTGGCTCTGATACCAGAGACATATCCCAGGGTACATGTGCTAAGCTGGATTTGGGGTTACCTCAATGCTAAACTAAGATTGAGGGGCTTAAATTAGGTTTGGCTTCACAGAGTTTGGAATTCTAATAAGCAAAACAAGAAAGCTCTTTTGTATAGTGTTTGATTAAGAAATTGAGGTTATTAATATTCCAATAATAATTTGAGATAGGTACATAGTATAAATCATAATGATCAAATTCAAAACAAATAGGAGGTATGATGACAGGATATATGGCTTTAACAAATCTTAATTGTAATTCTGTTCGGGCAAGTTGTTTCTTGAATCTAGCTATTTCTTTTTTAAGTTTGTTTATCTTTAACATCTAGCAGGTTAACATTGAAAGTTCTTCTCTATAATAATTTAATAAACCTTGAATCATTGAAATTCTCCATTCAAAATCCATAGAAGAAATATAATATAAATTATAGCAATCATATTCATAACTATTTGGTGGACAAGGAAGAAGAACAACAGGATAAATTCCTTGAACAAATTTTTGTTGTAATTCTAATCTTCGTAGATAAAATTGATATTCAGCAATTTTGCTTCTCAAATGCGATAGTAAAAACATGATAAAATAAAGATACCTTGAAATAGTTGAAACTTTGATTGATAAAATGTTTGATTACAACATCTTGATGAGAGAAAGTATGCAGGCTACTATGCAACTCTCAGACTAACTCTCTTTTTCAACTCTTCTTGAACTTTTTTCAACTCTAAAAGACTTTGCTAAAAGACTCTGCCTACATTGTTACATTTGATGGCCTTTTATAGCTGTTTACAATAATGTAGTAAAAATACAGCTGGAAAATAAATTGATTTTTCTTGGACTTGTGGAGATTCGTCTGGATAAGATTCTGCCGAACTTGACAGGCTTTGAAGACTTTGGTGCATCAACTTTTGATGTGGTTTATGCCATGCATGAACTTATGCATACTGGAGAGTAAAGTAACGTCACCAACATTGATAAGCTTGGTCATGTCGCTTTCATTTGCATGTTTGAAAAGGAAATCTTGGTTTGAAATCTTTGCTCCTGAGTGTTCCTAGCAAGGAACGTGTCAACAAAGGGTGACTTTTAAGGGAGGTTGCACTATTCAGACATGTCCCCATCATCAGGGTTAGGACACCTGTAAAAATTAGGTCTTGTCCGATTGCAGCTCTGATTTGGTTTTTGTCTGATTTGAGATCTTTTGAGAGATTTTTACTATTTTGAGAGTGTGCGATTAAAAATCGCCGAGCACAAAAGCATCAGGGTCATGATTTGCGAACTGAGACTGGGCCTCGTCCGTGATGTCATCATCTTCATTGTCACTTTGGGAAATTTGAGATAATACTTCTTTACGCTTCAGGGCATACTCGTGAGGACAGGAGATGCCTGCTAGCTGGCTTTGAATCTTGGATTTTTGCAATAGGAATTGACTTTGCTCTTGACTTTGCATTTTCGATCCTTGTTTCCAGTATTGAGGGTGATATTTGAACCATTGGAGGAGGGACTCTTCTGAAAATCTGTCAACTGTGAAGCCATCCCACCATTTTTGTTTGAACCTTCTGGTTAAAGTCATTGCTTGGTCTTGATTTGGTGGAGATACAATTATATCTCATGAGAGGATCCATGCAATATTTTGGGAAGCATAAAAAGTAAAAACTGCATCAAATAGTTTGGCAAAAGAGATCTCACAATTTTCTTGGAAAAATTTAAATAAATTTTTCATTTGTGGAGGTAGAATGATTTCGGTAGCACCGAAAAACTGCCACCAGGATTTGAACCATGAAGGGAATTTTAGACAGTAATTTTTGCAAAAGAAAACGAACCAGGAATGTTGCCTGCTTTTATTTTGAAGGTAAAAAACATTTGTCCAGGCATCCACATAATCCTAGTAAGTATAATATTGGGGAACAAAGTTTTGAGAAAATCTTTTTAGAGTCATTGGTGTTGATTCCAATCGTCAAATGTTAAGACTTGGCGAATTTGTATTTTTGAATGGGAAATTTGACCACTTTCTTTACCTTGGTTATGGATTATTATAAATTGAGCTAGTATCAACCAAGACAAATTCATAAAACCTTTGGCCTTTGTTTGGATCATTAGTAACAAAATAATTAGGATAAGTTGTTTTTCTGAGAATTTGGTATGGCTTCAGGTCACAAATTTCTGGGTCAATAACAAGAACGGTTTTGGTTTCAGGTTTGATAAAATACGGGCTTTTAAAAGATTTTTGCTGGTTTGAAAACTTTATTTGACTTGAAGACGATAAAGCAGATGATTTTGGCTGAGTAAACTTTTGGGCAAAAGTTTGAGTTTGCTGCGCTAAGAGAGTGAAACAGTTCCTGACATGAACTAATTGACCTGCAACATTCATAGTATTTGGACTGGAAACCAGTCTGCTTTACTGGGGCTTTGCTGGAGTCATTGCATATGACTCTTTTCATGTTGGTTGTGTTTTTTCACTCATCTTCCCTGTAAAAACTCTCTTGTAAGAAAATCTGGAAGGGAATTGCTCTCTCCTTTGATGAATGCAATGTCAAAATCAAAAACTGAAAGTATTGCTTGCCATCTTGCAAAAATATGTTTAGAGGTAGGGTTTTGAACATCTTTTTCTAAAACTGATTTTGCTGCTTTGCAATCAATGCGAAGTAAAAACCATTTGTTTAAAAGATCATCTTGAAATTTTGTGACACATAGCACTATAGCTAAAATCTCTTTTTTGATAATACTATAATTTTGCTGGGCTTGATTCCATAATCCTGAGGTATTGGTCTTTTGCTAACTGTTGTTTTAAAATTCCACCATACCCAATGTCAGACGCATCTGTTTCAACTATCTTAAAAGATTCTAGGTCTGATAGTCCTAAACATGGAAGGGTTTTGACATAAGTTTTGACTTCTCTAACAACTTGAGTATGAGCATCTGTCCATGCTGGAGGAGTTTTCTTCAGCCTTTGGTATAGGGATTTGCACACGACTGTTAGTTTCTCATAGAAGTCTGAAATATAATTAAGACATCCTAAGAATCTTTGCAATTGGGTTTTATCTTTAATTTCGTCAGGAAATTTATCGGCAAATTCTATTTCTCTAGAAATTGGGACTATAGTTCCTTGTTTGATATTATTTCCTAAAAATCTAATTTCAGTTTGAAATAATTTTATTTTTGGTGCAAATAAAACTAATCCATTGGTTTTGATGATTTGGAAGAATTTGTAAAGATGTTTCCAATGTTGGTCAACATTTTCTGAAAAGATTAAAACATCATCTATGTAAACAATTGAAAAGTTTGAATGAGGATTAAATATATCATTCATCATATTTTGAATTCTGAATGGGCATTTTTGAGTCCAAAGGGCATAACATTCCATTCGTAGTGTTCGAAAGGAACATTAAAGGCTGTTTTGTATTTGGCTTTTTCGGCAATCTGAATTTGCCAAAAGCCAGATTTCATATCAAATTCTGAGAAAACATTTGCTTGAACTAGTCTTTAATAAATCTCTTTTGTTTGGAATTGGGTATCTGATCTATTGAAGGACTTTATTTAAAGGTTTGTAATTAATTACAAGTCTTGGAGCTCCTCTTTCTAATTCAGAAGCCTTCTGAACGTAAAAAACTGAGCAACTCCATAGAGATTTGCTAGGCCTTATCAATCTTTTGTCTAAGAGGTCTTGAATTTCTTTCTTGCAATATTCTAATAATTCATTGTTCATTTGAATTGGCCTTGCCTTAGTAGGAATTTTTCTTTCGTCAAAATCCTTTTCATATGGTAATTCAACCATATGGGTTTTTCTATTCCAAAAAGCATTTGGGATGTTTGAACTTACTTTTTTTTTTCTAATTTTTCTTTAAATTCGTTGATCTTGTTTTGTATGTAAGGTTGTTGGAGTTGATGTTCAATTCTTTTAATGTGTAAGCCTTGTTTGAGATAATTCATGTGATTTTGTTTGTTTTGAATTAAATTGACTTTTTTAGTAATCGCAGCATTTCAAATTAGGTTTAAGTTCCTAGTTTTTGCTTTTTCAATAAAAGGAAAACGAACTGTCTGACCTAAGATCTTTGTTTCTAGTCCTTCATCAGTTGTTAAAAATGGATGGATTTAACTGATAAAAGGGGTTCCTAGAATTAATTCAGTGTCAAGATTATTGACAACTGTGAGAAATGTTTGTATGCAGATATTATCTACACATACATGGACTTTTGGTAATTTGTAACGTATTTTTAATTTTGATCCTTCTGCTCCAGTGAGTTTTTCTTTTGATTTTTCATAGTATTTGGTAAGGATTATCCCTCGTTGAATACAGTTCATAACTGCTCCTGTATCAATCAAGGCTACTATTTGAATGGTATAAGAGTCTGAAATTGCAAGAGTTATTATTGTTTTCCATTTTTTATAAGTTACTCGAGTAATAAATCCAATGAATTGTTCTCTATCCATATTTTCTTGAATATTTTGATTATCTTCTCCTTTTTCTTCTACTTTGGGTGGTTCCTCTTCTGAGGGTTTATACTTGAGTTCTACAATTTCTGTTTTCAAAATAATTATTTCTTTTTTAACTTGATTTATTTCTTGCTGTAGATCTTGACTTGTAATTTCTGGTTTTTTTGATTTTTTGTCGATACTTTAAAAAATGTCTTTTATATTATAAAGATCATTTGGCTGACTATCTTTTTCCATATCTCCTTTAATTAAATCTTTGAAGATAGTAAGAAGTTGAGCTTGAAGTTCTGTGTTTTTTAATTTTGAAGCGATTTCTAAAAACTCATTTTTTGTTTTGCGGGAAATCATTTGAATTTTTAATTAGTTTTTGCAATTGCAAATTTTTATACCTTCATTTGAGAGTTTACACTCTGTTTTTTCTTCGTCAGAACTTGAAGTTTCTGAGAAATCGATTTCGTCTATTTGTAAAGCTTCTTCCGAATCAGAACTGTCATAATCTGAGCTTTCTGATTCTGAATAAAGCATAATTTTGAGAAGTTTATTTTTTATTTCTTCATCAAGGTTTAAAGAGTTAATTTTTTGTTTAACACGACAATCTTTTTTGTAATGTCCTGCATTGCCACACCTGTAGCAAATAGGAAGTTTTGAGTTTTGTCCCGAGTCTTTCCTAACAAATCTTCTTTTGTATTTTTTATAAGGTCTAGAGTTTGTATAGGGTTTAGAAGTGGTTTTCTTCTCTGGGTTTGACCTATGTTTCTTATAATATTTTGAATATTTTTTATGATGTTTTGGTTTTTTCCCAGAATGAGATTTGAGAGATTGGTATCCAAATTGTTCACAAAAGGATCCTAATTCTTTCTTTGTCATGATCTGATTCTTTTTCATTTGGGCCTTTAGCCTAATATCATTACAGAGTTCTAAACCTGTAGTGTTGATCGTGCTAATCAAATGTTCATAGGTTAAGTCTCCATAAGAAATTTCACTGCCATAAATTTGTTTTAAATTTTGTTTAATTTTCTCTGCAAAAAGATTTGGTAAACCTGAGATGAATTTTTCTTTCCATACAGGTTGGTTTGAATCTGTTCTAAGCATGACCTTTGAAAGTAAAACATCTTTGTACCAACGAAAATCTTAGAGTTTTTTACATCTTAAATTTTTCAGGGTTTCTGCCATTCTATCTTTGATGGATTTGTGATCACCTATAAAGTGAGTCATGATGGAGTAACAAAGGGTTGCTACCACATCAGTTACTAGCTGGTTTTATTGGTCATAAATCATTGCACCAGTTGTTTGTTCTATTTTGACACTATTTAATATTTGATGACGTTGATCAGTCGTGAGATAATTATCCCACCAACCTTTCAACTGTCCAGTAAATCCTGCTACGAGGATATTACCGATTTCTCTATCTGATTTTGTATTTTTGTGAACATTGCTTACCATCAACATTTCATTGATGTGTTGTATGATTCTATATTCACTCATGCCATCTATATTCCACTCGTACAAAGTACCAACAGAATATCCAATATGTTTTTCAAGTTTGGTTTCTTCAAATTGTAAATCTATTGGTGTTAGCCTTGGGTAATAATTTCTAGACGGGGGAAATTTTAGTTTTTCTATTTTAAAATTCTTTTCAATTTCACTAACATCGGAATCGCAGTATGAATCTTCTTTGAGGTGAGAAAGGGTATTAATCTTTAAAGGATTTGAAGAGTTTGAACTAGTTGCTTCATTTAAATTTAGCTTTTTTAAATGTTGTTCTATTTCTTCAAGGAGTTGGCTATCATTTTTTAAAGAAAAAGATTATTCAGGTTGAAAGGGTTTGAGAATAGGCTCATTTATTTCTTTATCTTTTCCTTTTGAATTTGGTTTAGATTCAGGTCTAGATAAGGTTTCTATGCGATCTAATTGGGTTCCTACCGTTTCTAAATATTGGTTTGTAAAATTATTTTGTTCCACAATTTTTTGTATGTCTTCTTTTGTTGCTTCCTTATGTTTATCTAGACTATTTTGCATTTTGTACGGTGAGACAATAATTGTTTCTTTTGTTACTGGAATTTTTATTTCTTCCATGGGTAGTCTCTTAGCTTCTAGAGTTTTCTTGTCTGCTAGAGTCCATGTTTTTGTGACTTTGTTGGTTACGTTAATCTTCTTGTCTAAATCATGTTCTTTTTTTGGACAAGTCAAAGAACCAATCAAAGAAATAAATATTTAATTTATGTTTATTTAAAAAAGCATAGTATTCTTTTTGGATTTCATCTCTCTCATGTTTGTTAAACATGATGAAGAAAGCTTTACAATTGAAATCATTTTTGTTGGAGTAAAAGTCCTCTCTTAGGTATGTCTTGTCAATTTCAAAGGGTTTTAATATTGTAAAGATTTGAGGGTCCCTTATTTCTTTTGCAGCCATTCAAGATTGAGTTGGAGAGGTATGTCTGGTTTCTTGTTCTTCTACTGTATAAAAAGGTCTTGGTATTGTAGAAGATTCATCTAGGTTTCTGAGATTAAGATTTCAAAGATTTCTTTCAATTTCATGTGGAGTTGGGATCGAACGGGTAGATCTATTTGAGCTTGAAAATTGTGTACAGAGTAAATTGTTTCCTGCACTACTCGATGCAAAGTGTATTTTTACACTTCCATCTGTATTTTTGGAAAATATAATCCAATTGATGGTTTTCAATGGGTTTTGGAGGAACTGCCTCATCAAGTTTCCATTCAGAGGGAAGCTCGATGTCAGTCCATTTTTGTAAAGACCCGAAATTTCAGTTAAATAATTCGTAATTCAATACTTCTCAAATTATATGAATTATGAGTTGTGAGTGTGATTCGAATGTCGTTATTTGAGAAATTTGGTTTCAAATGATTTTAGTATCGAAATTTAACGTTATTTAGGGTTATTAAAATTGACATATTTTTACGTAAGGAATTTGAGGAAACTTCTTTCATGAAAGTCGTAGAGTTCGTCGATACGAGTTCGTGCATATGCGGAACACAAGAATCGGAGTTTGTAGGAAGAAGTTATGACATTTAGAAGTTTTTGATTTTGTATATATATAGGTTAACTTTTCTTGGAAAAATCAGAAAAAATCAGAAAACCTAGTTTTTCTCTCTCTCTCTCGCGCGGCACCGAACCAAAGGCAAAAACAGAGCCAAACTTCTCCGGTTGAGTTCTTGCTCCTCCGGCCACCGTTTGACGTCAAACCACCTCCCACGGCTTCGCCTTGACCTTGTGCAGCTGCCAGAGGCAGCCTTGCGCCGTGGCACGGCTTGTAGCAGCGGCGGAAAGCTGGTTTTCCATTTTCGGCAGTTTTGAGTGCGAAGCGAATATCTCGAGTTCTAGACCACCAAATTACGAGTTCTTTATCTCGTTGAACTCGTATGGAGGAGTAGAACATGCAGTAAAAAGGACAGCACCAGAAGTGGAGGTTTTCACGCTCGTCGGAGAGCATATCGGTTTCTGCAGTTTTTCCGGCCAAACCGGACTGTTTTTGGTAAGTTTCGGCCACTTCCACTCATTTTCTCACTTCGTGTTAGTTATGAAAGTTGCTCAAAATGATGAAACAAAGGGGATGAGCTTGGCCCCGACACAATTGGTGGTGGTCGGGGGTGGCTCTGCCCTAAACTCCGGCGGCCCTTTCCGGTCACCTCCGGGGGTGTCATGAGTAGTTTCTGCTCATTTTTAGATTCTACATGTCGATACGATCATTTTGATATATAGCATGCGAATTTTGGATATCGTATGAATTAGTTATGAATTTTACGATTTCGATTGATTTCGATCGCTCAATTTGTGATTTATGAAGTTTGGACCGTCCGATAGAATTCTAGTTTTGATATAATGATCGTAGGACTGTCCCGGTGACCTTGTGTGGTCAGGGGTGAAGATCCGACCGTGGGATCTTCATATAAGTGTGTTTTTGGAAATTATACGCTAAGTTAATTATCGTTTTGATTAGGTATTTGACGGATTTGTTAGCGGACGATTGTGAATCGTATTTTGGGCTGTAAGAAGACGCAGCGGGAGTTTAGAGGTGAGTAAATCTCACTTGGTTCATTTACGAACCGAATTTCCTTAATTGCTCAATTTATTGTTAAGTGTGAGAAAATGGTTTTTAAGAAATGTGTTTTAAAGTATATTAAAAATGAATTTCTTGATTTTGTATCATGTGAACTATAGTTGGTATTAGTGATCATTCCTGTGTGGATGGTTACGTATATATATATATTTACGTGATTATATATTGAATGGTGTGACCTTGAGGTGTGGAATCGTGTTAATATGTTGTTGATAATGTTGATAATATGATTTTAATTATGTTGTTAATATTTGATAAATGTTGGTGATAAACATGTTGATTTTGTGAGTTGAATAGAAGGTAGAGAAACGTAGGATTCCGAGGATCGAATGGTCTAAGGATCTTTGGTTAATGATAACCGGAGTGTATGTGTTCTGAGGACAGAGAGGTCCAAAGTTCGACCGTTAAATAATAACGGGGATATATTGTTCTGAGGACATGAAATGGTCCAAAGTTCGCGGGTTACTGAGTAACCTGGAGATGCCGTTACTTGACCCTGGGCCAAGGTGTCAGAGGTAACGAGACAGTTAGAGCTCTAACGTGGGTGCCAAAGTGGCGATAGTTGTGATTAGGTGCCAAAGTGGCGAGAGTTGTGTTTTGGTGATTGTGGAAATGTGTTCCATGTTGTTTCATGTGTGTTGGATTGATGTTGCTTGTGGTTGTTGAGATTGTTGGATGTTTACTTGAGATAAATGAGTTGTGGTCTAATAAATCAACCGTTCATTCTTATTTACTCACACGAGCTTTCAGAAAGCTTACCGGGTTTTGTGTTGTTGCAATCCCGGTACACTATTCAAATGGTGTAGCGGATAATCCTGCAGGTCAGGATAATCAGGGTGGTGAGCGAGCTGCGTAGGACAGCAGGGTTGAGACCAGCACTTGGTCTATTTTGGTGTGTTTTTGTAGACTCTTGTGAGCAGAACATTTTATTTATATTAGTATTGTAATAATTGACTCGAGAGATAGTTTACTACGAGGTTTGTGTTATAGTTTATGAGATATTGGTTTTGAGGAAAAAAAATTTAGGACGTGATTTGTTTAGTTGTATTCATGTTTCGGATTTGAATTTATTATTCGAAATTCGGGGCGTGACAGTTTGGTATCAGAGCGTAAGGTACATATTTAGTGATAAGTTAATACCTTCCGAGTGATGGCCCGTCTGCAGCGGATCCCCATCGGGTGCTCTTCGGTATTAACAATGTCATTGGGTATGTGGGGGTGTTGGGAGTTGTCTAGAATGTTAGGACGTAATAGGAGTTGAATTAACCTCTTTGTGTTAGTAGCTTGGTTAATATGGACTTGTATTTACTTATGCTTTGATTTAAGTGTATACATGTATTAACCAGGTATGCTATGCTCCTTAGGTAATGGATATTGTGGGAGGTAGAGGTAGGGGTCGAGGTAGACCCAGAGGTAGAGGTAGAGGCCGAGGTAGGGGTGAGATTCCACATGTGGGAGTACATGAGGAAGAGGTGGAGGCACCGTTTGTGGAGCAACCTGTTCCACCTGAGGTTGTGGTTAATGATCCCGCTCGTCTGTTAGTGTTGGCGAGGGACATTAATAGGTTGGGAGCAACTAAATTTGCAGGAGGCACAGATTATATGGTGGCTGATCAATGGATCGAGGATTTACAGACCTATTTTGAGTTGATTGTCTGTGATGAGATCGAGAAGAGGAAGCTAGCCACTTTCATGCTCAAAGATGAGGCTAGGGTGTGGTGGAATTGCACTCAGAGGACTATTGATGTTTCTACCATGACTTGGGATGGATTTGGGAGGATCTTTAGGGAGAAATACTTCCCAGCATCGGTGAAGGAACAGCTGGAGAGGCAATTTCTCTCGCTTACTCAAGGGAAGATGAATGTGAGAGAATATGAGGCAGAGTTCTCCAGGCTATATCGGTTTGTGAAACCATTAGATGCTGAAGACTTGGCTAAGAAGTTTCAGCGGGGGTTGAATGGCTCTATTGAGCGAGATGTGACCATTATGGAGCTGAAGACAAAGGAGCAGATTTTAGCTAAAGCCCTGATCATTGAGCAGCAGAATCTGATCCACAAGGAGAAGCAGACAGTTGAGAGAGATTCTCAGGGAAAACGGAAGGCGGTTGCAGGGAGTAGTGGGTCCAGAGATTATAGAGGTGGGCTCTGGAAGAGACAGCGGCCTTATTTTCATCATCAGGCTCCAGCCAGGATAGCAGCAGCACCTGTCCCTATTCAGGCACCACCTATCAGGCAAGTAGCACCAGCAGCCCCTATGAGGTGTTATAGCTGTAATGAGTTGGGTCATCTTGCTAGGACTTGCCCTAAACTCAGGCCTAGAGCATGTTTTCGATGCGGACAGACTGGACATATTGTTAGGGACTGTACTCAACCTCAGATTGTAGGACAGGGTAACCAGCAGAGAACCTTACCTTCAGCACCAGCCAGGGTATTTGCCATCGGTCAGAGAGGCACCGGGGTGGAAGGTACCTTATCCGTTTATAACTATCTTGCTAGAGTACTGTTTGATACGGGTGCTTCCCACTCGTTCATATCTAGTTCTGTGGTAGATGTTTTGGGTTTGACTGCTATACCGCTTACTAGACCTTTATGTGTTACATCGCCTCTTTGCGTATCTCTTGAGCTTAGCATGTTTTGTGATGATTGCCCTATTGCAATTAGTGGTAGGAAGTTCACTGCATCTTTGATTGTGATTCCGGATCACACGTATGATGTGATTTTAGGTTTGGATTGGTTGAGACCGAACTATGCAGTGATTGATTGTTATAGAATGATTGTGTCTTTTCATGCCCCTGGGCAACCAGTGTTTCATTATCGATGCCTGAGATCTGACGTTGCCATGAGGGCAGGGATCTTCGCACATATAGAATCAGTGAATAGCACTTCAGAAATTGCAGGGATTCCGGTAGTGGCAGAGTATGCTGATGTGTTCCAGGAGATACCAGGATTTCCTCCGAAAAGGGTAATGGATTTCTCCATTGATGTGATACCAGGTACTGCACCGGTGTCGAGAGCACCTTATCCGATGGCTCCAGCTGAACTTCAGGAGTTGAAGGTTCAAATTGAAGGATTACTTGCACAAGGGTTCATACAAGCAAGTGTATCTCCTTGGGGCGCACCAGTATTATTCGTGAAGAAGAAGGATAATTCACTTCGGTTATGTGTGGATTATCGACAGCTGAACAAGGTGACCATCAAGAATAGGTACCCTTTGCCTAGGATTGATGACTTGTTCGATCAGCTTAGGGAGGCTACGGTGTTCTCCAAAATTGATTTGAGATCTGGATATCACCAGTTGAGAGTGAGGGATGAAGATATTTCTAAGACAGCATTTAGGACCAGGTATGGGCATTATGAATTTCTTGTCATGCCTTTTGGTCTAACTAATGCACCTGCAGCTTTCATGGACTTGATGAACCGCACATTCAGTCTTTACTTAGATAAGTGTGTGGTGGTGTTCGTTGATGACATCTTGATATATTCAAGGTCGTCTGACGAGCACGTGAAGCATTTGAGGATTGTGCTGCAAATTCTGAGAAGAGAAAAGTTATATGCAAAGTTTGAGAAGTGCGAGTTTTGGCAAAAGGAGATCAAGTTCCTTGGTCATGTAGTTTCGAAGGATGGAGTTTCTGTGGATCCTTCGAAGGTTGAAGCGGTGATGGGTTGGAGTCGCCCCACGACAGTTACAGAGATCCGTAGTTTCCTTGGTTTGGCAGGATACTACAGGCGATTCATTGAGGGGTTTTCTAGTATAGCTTCGGCTTTGACTAAGTTAACTAGGAAGGATACTCAGTTTGTGTGGACAGATGAATGTGAGAAGGCCTTTTGTGAGCTGAAGACTAGATTGACTACAGCTCCAGTGTTGACTGTCCCATCTAGTGGCGGTGGGTTAGTTATCTATAGTGATGCATCTCATCAGGGTTTGGGTTGTGTGTTGATGCAGAATGGGGGTGTAGTAGCATATGGTTCTAGACAGTTGAAGGTGCATGAGCGGAACTACCCCACTCATGATCTAGAGCTGGCTGCGGTGGTATTTGCCTTGAAGATTTGGAGGCATTATCTTTATGGTGAGAAGTTCGAACTCTTTTCTGATCATAAGAGTTTGAAGTATCTATTCTCCCAGAAGGAGTTGAACATGAGGCAGAGAAGATGGATGGAGCTCATCAAAGACTATGATTTCACCTTGGAGTATCATCCCGGAAAGGCCAATGTAGTGGCGGATGCTTTGAGCAGGAAACCCCGAGGGATCATAGCGTCACTTATGGTTCAGGAGTGGCGTATGTTAGAGACTGTATCTGAGTTTGACCTTATACCCACAAGAGAAGGACAGGGAATCTTTCTCGGTAGTATCACTTTACAGCCGACCTTGATTTCCAGGATCATTCAGAGTCAGACACATGATGAGTTCGCTCAAATGGTGATTTCGGAGATTATCCTTGATGCCAACGAGGAAGGTCCAGCAGAGTGGACAGTTGAAACTGATGGTGGATTGAGATTTCGATTGAAATTGTATGTCCCGGGCGGTGATAACCTCAAGGAGGAGGTACTGCGGGAAGCACATCGATCTCGATATACGGTACACCCAGGGAGTACCAAGATGTATATGGACCTACGAAGACAGTTTTGGTGGATAGGGATGAAGAGGGATGTGGCTGAGTATGTATCCAGGTGCCTTACATGTCAGCAAGTGAAGGCAGAGCATCAGAGGCCTGCGGGAATGTTGAAACCTTTGCCGATTCCAGTATGGAAATGGGAAGAGATCTCCATGGACTTTGTGACTGGATTGCCTAGGTCCAGACAAAGTTATGATTCTATTTGGGTGATTGTTGATCGATTGACAAAGTCAGCACACTTTCTTCCTGTGGCAAAGACTTACTCAGGTGATGCTTTGTGTAAGTTGTATCTTAATGAGATTGTGAGGCTTCATGGAGTGCCTGTATCGATCGTCTCTGATCGGGATGCTCGTTTCACTTCGGAATTTTGGCGTAGATTCCATAAGGCTTTCGGCACATCTTTGGCTATGAGCACTGCATTTCATCCACAGACTGATGGGCAGACAGAGAGGGTGAACCAGGTGATGGAGGATATGCTTAGGGCATGTGTTTTGGACTTCAAGGGAAGTTGGGCGGATCATCTGCCATTGGTAGAGTTTGCCTACAACAACAGCTATCACTCTAGTATTGGCATGGCCCCATATGAGGCACTTTATGGTAGGCCATGTAGGACTCCTATCTGTTGGGCGGATGTTGGAGAGAAACAGCTCTTGGGTCCTGCGCTTGTTCGGGAGACTACAGAGAAGGTTATTACCATCCGAGACAGGATCCGTACTGCACAGAGTAGACAGAAGAGTTATGCCGACCTTAGAAGGAGACCGTTGGACTTTGAGGTGGGTGATTACGTATTCTTGAAAGTCTCACCTATGAAAGGTGTGGTGAGATTTGGCAGGAAGGGGAAATTGTCACCGAGATACATTGGACCCTTTGAGATTTTGGAAAGGGTCGGAGAATTGGCATATCGGCTTGCTTTACCTATTAGCATGGCCGGTGTACACAATGTTTTCCATGTGTCCATGCTTAGGAGGTACGTTCGAGATGAGTCTCATGTGATTGATCACAGTACGATCGAGGTGAGTCCGGATGTGACTTTCGTTGTTGAGCCTGTTCGTATCTTGGATAGGTCCACGAAGAGGCTTCGTAGGAAGGAAGTTGAGTTGGTTAAGGTGTTGTGGAGTCATCATGATGAGGGTGATGCGTCATGGGAGCTAGAGTCTGACATAAGGGCTAAGTACCCACTACTGTTTGTTGATGAGTTTGCTTGAATTTCGGGACGAAATTCCTTTAAGGAGGGTAGACTGTAAAGACCCGAAATTTCAGTTAAATATTTCGTAATTCAATACTTCTCAAATTATATGAATTATGAGTTGTGAGTGTGATTCGAATGTCGTTATTTGAGAAATTTGGTTTCGAATGATTTTAGTATCGAAATTTAACGTTATTTAGGGTTATTAAAATTGACATATTTTTACGTAAGGAATTTGAGGAAACTTCTTTCATGAAAGTCGTAGAGTTCGTCGATACGAGTTCGTGCATATGCGGAACACAAGAATCGGAGTTTGTAGGAAGAAGTTATGACATTTAGAAGTTTTTGATTTTGTATATATATAGGTTAACTTTTCTTGGAAAAATCAGAAAAAATCAGAAAACCTAGTTTTTCTCTCTCTCTCTCGCGCGGCACCGAACCAAAGGCAAAAACAGAGCCAAACTTCTCCGGTTGAGTTCTTGCTCCTCCGGCCACCGTTTGACGTCAAACCACCTCCCACGGCTTCGCCTTGACCTTGTGCAGCTGCCAGAGGCAGCCTTGCGCCGTGGCACGGCTTGTAGCAGCGGCGGAAAGCTGGTTTTCCATTTTCGGCAGTTTTGAGTGCGAAGCGAATATCTCGAGTTCTAGACCACCAAATTACGAGTTCTTTATCTCGTTGAACTCGTATGGAGGAGTAGAACATGCAGTAAAAAGGACAGCACCAGAAGTGGAGGTTTTCACGCTCGTCGGAGAGCATATCGGTTTCTGCAGTTTTTCCGGCCAAACCGGACTGTTTTTGGTAAGTTTCGGCCACTTCCACTCATTTTCTCACTTCGTGTTAGTTATGAAAGTTGCTCAAAATGATGAAACGAAGGGGATGAGCTTGGCCCCGACACAATTGGTGGTGGTCGGGGGTGGCTCTGCCCTAAACTCCGGCGGCCCTTTCCGGTCACCTCCGGGGGTGTCATGAGTAGTTTCTGCTCATTTTTAGATTCTACATGTCGATACGATCATTTTGATATATAGCATGCGAATTTTGGATATCGTATGAATTAGTTATGAATTTTACGATTTCGATTGATTTCGATCGCTCAATTTGTGATTTATGAAGTTTGGACCGTCCGATAGAATTCTAGTTTTGATATAATGATCGTAGGACTGTCCCGGTGACCTTGTGTGGTCAGGGGTGAAGATCCGACCGTGGGATCTTCATATAAGTGTGTTTTTGGAAATTATACGCTAAGTTAATTATCGTTTTGATTAGGTATTTGACGGATTTGTTAGCGGACGATTGTGAATCGTATTTTGGGCTGTAAGAAGACGCAGCGGGAGTTTAGAGGTGAGTAAATCTCACTTGGTTCATTTACGAACCGAATTTCCTTAATTGCTCAATTTATTGTTAAGTGTGAGAAAATGGTTTTTAAGAAATGTGTTTTAAAGTATATTAAAAATGAATTTCTTGATTTTGTATCATGTGAACTATAGTTGGTATTAGTGATCATTCCTGTGTGGATGGTTACGTATATATATATATTTACGTGATTATATATTGAATGGTGTGACCTTGAGGTGTGGAATCGTGTTAATATGTTGTTGATAATGTTGATAATATGATTTTAATTATGTTGTTAATATTTGATAAATGTTGGTGATAAACATGTTGATTTTGTGAGTTGAATAGAAGGTAGAGAAACGTAGGATTCCGAGGATCGAATGGTCTAAGGATCTTTGGTTAATGATAACCGGAGTGTATGTGTTCTGAGGACAGAGAGGTCCAAAGTTCGACCGTTAAATAATAACGGGGATATATTGTTCTGAGGACATGAAATGGTCCAAAGTTCGCGGGTTACTGAGTAACCTGGAGATGCCGTTACTTGACCCTGGGCCAAGGTGTCAGAGGTAACGAGACAGTTAGAGCTCTAACGTGGGTGCCAAAGTGGCGATAGTTGTGATTAGGTGCCAAAGTGGCGAGAGTTGTGTTTTGGTGATTGTGGAAATGTGTTCCATGTTGTTTCATGTGTGTTGGATTGATGTTGCTTGTGGTTGTTGAGATTGTTGGATGTTTACTTGAGATAAATGAGTTGTGGTCTAATAAATCAACCGTTCATTCTTATTTACTCACACGAGCTTTCAGAAAGCTTACCGGGTTTTGTGTTGTTGCAATCCCGGTACACTATTCAAATGGTGTAGCGGATAATCCTGCAGGTCAGGATAATCAGGGTGGTGAGCGAGCTGCGTAGGACAGCAGGGTTGAGACCAGCACTTGGTCTATTTTGGTGTGTTTTTGTAGACTCTTGTGAGCAGAACATTTTATTTATGTTAGTATTGTAATAATTGACTCGAGAGATAGTTTACTACGAGGTTTGTGTTATAGTTTATGAGATATTGGTTTTGAGGAAAAAAAATTTAGGACGTGATTTGTTTAGTTGTATTCATGTTTCGGATTTGAATTTATTATTCGAAATTCGGGGCGTGACAATTTTATCATTTTAGGTATAACAACATTTGACTTTCTCATGTCTATTTCTAATAAAAGAGTTTGACCTTTGGGATATGCAGATTTTGCCTTTGCACTTAGCAGAGTATTCATTACTCTGTAGTGAATTCGGTATACGACAGTCAAGGGTTGTTCTCTTGGGGACAGGTCGTAACCATGAGTTTTGACATTTAAGGCTAAAGTTTTTAAAAGTCCTGGATCATTAAGTGACACAAGAAAGTTTGGGAAACATTCAAAGTGAATAGGGCCATGTCAGAGACTTGACTTGACTTGTCACGCCCCGAATTTTAGAATAACAATTCAAAATCCGAAACATGAAAATACTACAAACTCAAAATAATCATCCTAAAAAAAATTCTTTTCATAACACCCTCACCACACGAAATAAAATCAAACCGAATTTAGTCTCGGTTAATTATTACAACTCAAATCCAAAATGAAATGTAAAGCTCTAAATGAGCATACACACCTCACAACTAAATAAATAACAAAACTGCTGTAACACCTAAGCAGCTCGGTCACCTCCCTGGTTATCCTGACCTGCAGGAATATCCGCTACACCATTGAATAGTGTACCGGGATTACAACAACACAAAACCTGGTAAGCTTATGAAAGCTTGTATGAGTAAAAGAAAGAACTGTACTTAATTTAATCTCATTTATCCCCACACACAGCAACACCCAATAATTTCCACATATGCAAGTACTAACAATCTCAATCACACACCAATTCAATATATCACAACAAACCAATCTCACAACTTTCTTCACAACTCACAATCTCGATCACACACCAATTCAATATATCAAGACAAACCAACTCACAACTTTCTTCACAACTCTCATCATCGTATTTATAAAAATACGGTATTTGACAGACTAGAGCTCTAACTGAATCGTAGCCCGTCACCTGGCCTAGGTTATGGCATCCGACATATTTATCATTATTGTATTTCATCAATATGTATACCTATATACATATTTAGAACGTCCAATAATTCCACATACTCAGCCAATCGTATCCCATCATCCACCCAAGATTAGAGCGTCCGATTACCCCAAACCGGTCACTACGTCGACCCTGAACCCATAAATGAGTACAACATATAATATCACATACTGAAATCAACCCAACCAAGATACACCATATCATTATGGAATTACACAATTGAAATACAATCAATTCATCAATTCTACTCAATCATATCATCATATAACAATTCACTCATCAATATATATTTTCCACGTAAATATATATATACGTAATCATCCACTCAGGAATGACCACTAATACCATCTATAGTTCACATAAGAAAATCATGAAATTCATTTGTATAGTTAAAATTCATTTTACTTACCTATGGACCGTAGTGATTCAAGTCCATGAAAATTTAAAACAAATATTTAATCCGCAAATATTTTTCACACAATTACCATAAATAAATAAATTTAAAACATTCGGTTCGTAATATGAACCACGTGAGTTTTACTCACCTCAAAACTCCCGCTGCGTCTTCAATATAATTATAATTACAATTACGCCGAATAGCCCACTCAAATAAAATCCGTCAATCACCTAATCAAATGTGATTTAAATTTAGCCAACAATTTCAACACATAATTTAACTACCATTTAACAGCCGGATTCTAATTTACATTAAAATCCGTCGAGCGGTTTCTCACGAATCTCTCCCCTAATTACCGTTTTTCACATATACAAAGATCCAACGGTCGGATCTTCGTCCATGACCACACAAAGCCTCTGGGACAGTCATATGATCATCATAACAAATTTACAAGTTCATCCGACGGTCATAATTTCACAGATCAAAAATCTAACGATCGAAATCGATCGAAATCACAAAATTCATAACTAATTCATACGATATCCGAAAAATGCGTATAATACGCTGAAATGATTGTATCAAAACATAGAATCATAAAATGGACAAAAACCAAATTTTAGACCTCCGGAGGTAGCCGGAAAAGGCCGCCAGAGTTAGGGACAGAACCGCTACCGACCACCTCCAATGGTGTTAGGGCTGAGCTTGTCCCCTTCGTTTCATCATTCTGAGCAACTTTCATAACTAGCACAAGACCTAAAAATGACGGGAAGGGATCGAAATTACCTATTTACAGTCGGCGGCCGGAAAAATTTCAGAAACCGGCGAGCTTGAAAACCGACGTGAAAACTGCTACCTCAGGCCCCGATCCCTTCTGGAAACTTGTTCAGAACTTCCTTGCGAACTCAACAAGCCAAGAATCACAAGAAACGATAGTGTATAGCTCGAGATATCTTGATCGAAAGTTTCGGTGTTTCGATCCGTTCGGGTCGAGCTCCGACGAACGTGAAAACGTTCGACCCAGTTCCGGTCCTTCTTGGTGCTTGTAGAGGAAGTTGAGGCGAGCTCAATGAGCCAAGAATCAAGTGAAATGGTGGAGTGTAGCTCGAGATATCAAGCTCGAACCGAAAATGGTGGTTTTCGGTTCGGGCCGTGCCGCCGCCGTTATAGGCCGCGCCGCCTTGTAAAACTACCTCTGGGAGCTAGAGCAGCTCGAGATGAACGTCTGGGACTTGGTTTGAGGTCGAGAGGTGGTATGTGGAGGGAGAACAATTAAGGAGAACTTTGCTCTCTTTTTCGGTCGAGAGAGAGAACGATGCGAGAGTTTGAGAGAGAGAGAGTGAACAGTGAGGTTTCCAGAAAAAGAAAGAGAAGGAGGCCGGTGGAAATTAGGGTTTCCCAAAAAATTTTCTATATATACAAGTTTCGGAAAACTTCGTAATTTGATAACTAATTCAGAAAAAATCCGATATTTGTGTTCCGCACTTTTATGGACTCGTATCGACAAGCTCTACAACTTTCATGAAGGAAGTTTCTCCAAATTTCGTACGTAGAAAAAGTCGATTTCTCAAACCGAGTATTTGGAGCTTTTCGTTAAAAATAATTGTTCCGAAACTTCGATTAATGTAAAAGTGAATAATTATCGACCAATAATCGTTAAATCGTATAACAATCACTCAACACAAATACTCGAATTTAAAATGAAAATTTCGGGTATTACATGACTCTACTAACCCTAAAATTGAGTCTTCAAAATTTCTGTGTCTACAATCACGTAGAGCAGCAAAAACTGAGGCTCTAAGACCATTTCTAGTCAAAGGTTGAATTCCTACTTGTACTGCATATATATTCAAATACTTGTAGTCTTTCTTTTTGAGTTCGGCTAAAGCTTTTGGAGTAAACATTTGAATAGTTTGATGATCAGATCCTACTTCAATGGTTTGTTCTTGAGTCTTAATTGAATATAGAGTTTTGAAATCAAAAGTTCCTACTTTGTGTATTTCATTGTAGCTTTTCTTGGGTAATTTCCAATTTCCTACAATTTCAGTTAAGCTATGAGAAGACCACTCCTCACAGTTTAGCATTGTATCTGTAATACTTCCTGATTCAGAAGTCATCGGGATTTAAGAGTTTTCAGGGGGAGATGGACTTAATTCTTAGGTTGAGGTCTCTGACGGGGCACCCAAGCTTACCAACTGTTTCACTGCGCCTCTCTGCGACTTACTACCGGGAACAAAAGTTGCTACTTCCTCAGCTGACTCCTTCCTAAGGTTTGGGTTTCTCTCTCACTAATTCCTCTCTCGGCCTTTTGGCTCTAATACCAGAGACGCATCCCAGGGTACAAGTGCTAAGCTGGATTGGGGTTAGCTCAATGCTAAACTAAGATTGAGGGGCGCAGTTACTAATTCGAAATGCTGCAATTACTAACAAAGTCCAGCAAAATTATAGTATTATCAAAAAGAGATTTTAGCTATAGTGCCATGTATCACAAAATTTCAAGATGATCTTCTAAACAAAAGGTTTTTACTTCGCATTGATTGCAAAGCAGCAAAGTCAGTTTTTGAAAAAGATGTTCAAAACCTTGCCTCTAAACAGATTTTTGCAAGATGGCAAGCAATACTTTCAGTTTTTGATTTTGACATTGCATTCATCAAAGGAGAGAGCAATTCCCTTCCAGATTTTTTTACAAAAGAGTTTTTATAAGGAAGATGAGTGAAAAAACACAACCAACATCAAAAGAGTCATATGCAATGACTCCAGCAAAGCCCCAGTAAAGCAAACTGGTTTCCAGTCCAAATACTATGAATATTGCAGGTCAATTAGTTCCTGTCAGGAACTGTTTCACTCCTTTAGCAGAGCAAACTCAAACTTTTGCCCAAAAGTTTACCCAACCAAAATCATCTGCTTTACTGTCTTCAAGTCAAATAAAGTTTTCAACCCAGTAAAAACCTTTCAAAAGCCCATATTTTATCGAACCCGAAACCAAAACCGTTCTTATTATTGACCCAGAAATTTATGACCCTGAGCCTTACCAAATTCTCAGAAAAACAACTTATCCCAATTATTTTGTTACTAATGATCCAAACAAAGGCCAAAGGTTTTATGAATTTGTCTTGGTTGATACTAGCTCAATTACAATAACCCATAACCAAGACAAAGAAAGTGGTCAAATTTCCCATTCAAAAATACAAATTTTAAGATTTTCTCAAAACTTTGTTCCCCAATATTATACTTACTGGGATTATGTGGATCCCTGGACAAATGTTTTTTACCTTGAAAATAAAAGCAGGCAACATTCCTGATTCGTTTTCTTTTGCAAAAATTGCCGTCTAAAATTTCCTTCATGGTTCAAATCCTGGTGGCAGTTTTTCGGTGCTACCGAAATCATTCTACCTCCACAAATGAAAAATCTATTTAAATATTTTCAAGAAAATTGTAAGATCTCTTTTACCAAACCCTTTGAGGCAGTTTTTACTTTTTATGCTTTCCAAAATATTGCATGGATCCCCCGTGGGATATAATTGTATCTCCACCAAATCAAGACCAAGCAATAACTTTAACCAGAAGATTCAAACAAAAATGGTGGGATGGCTTCACAGTTGACAGATTTTCTGAAGAGTGTCTCCTCCAATGGTTCAAAGATCACCCTCAATACTGGAAACAAGGATCGAAAATGCAAAGTCAAGAGCAAAGTCACTTCCTATTGCCAAAGTCCAAGATTCAAAGCCAGCTAATAGGCATCTCCTGTCCTCATGAGTATGCCCTGAAGCTTAAAGAAGTATTATATCAAATTTCCCAAAGTGACAATGAAGATGATGACATCACGGACGAGGCCTAGTCTCTCTTCGCAAATCATGACCCTGATGCTTTTGTGCTCGGCGATTTTTAATCGCACAGCTGTCTCTCAAAATAGTAAGAATCTCTCAAAAGATCTCAAATCAGACAAAAATCAAATCTGATCTGCAATTGGACAAGACCCAATTTTTACAGGTGTCGTAACCCTGATGATGGGACATATGTGAATAGTGCAATCTCCCTCAAAAGTCACCCTTTGTTGACACGTTCCTTGCTAGGAACACTCAGGAGCAAAGATTTCAAACATGCAAATGAAAGTGACATGGCCAAGTTTTTCAATGATGGTGACCTTATTGTCCAGAATGCATAAGTTCATGCATGGCAAAAACCACGTCAAAAGTTGATGCACCAAGAGTCTTCAAAGCCTGTCAAGTTCGGCAGAATCTTATTTAGACGAATCTCCTCAAGTCTAATAAAAATCAATTTACTTTCCAGCTGTATTTTTACTACAATGTTGTAAACGGCTATAAAAGGCCACCAGATGTAACAATGTAGGCAGAGTCTTTTAGCAGAGTCTTTTAGAGTTGAAAAAAGTTCAAAAAGAGTTGAAAAAGAGCGTAAGTCTGAGAGTTGCATAGTAGCCTCCATACTTGCTCTCATCTAGATCTTGTAATTAAACATTTCATCAATCAAAGCTCTTCAATATTTTCAAGGTATCTCAATTACATTGCTTTTATACTATCATGTCCTTGTATTTACAATTAAAATTAGATATTGTTGAATATAAATTTCAACTTCGAAAAGTACATTTACAGCAAAAATTTGTTGAAGGAAGATATCATGTTGTTCTTTTTCATGCAGACCCAAATTCTTTCGACTATGATTGTTATAAATTATATGATATTCCTTTTGAAAATTTTGATATTATTATTTCAATGATTAAGACAAGACTTGAAAGGTGCAATAAGGTTCTTGAACTATTAGCAGTATAAAATTCCAAATCCTGTGAAGCCAAACTTAATTTAAGCCCCTTAATCTTAGTTTAGCATTAAGCTAACGCCAAATCCAGCTTAGCACATGTACCCTGGGATACGTCTCTGGTATCAGAGCCTAAAGTCCGAGAGAGGAATTAGTGAGAGAGAAACCCAAACCTTAGGAAGGAATCAGCTGAGGAAGTAGCAACTTTTGTTCCCGGTAGTAAGTCGCAGAGAGGTGCAGTGAAACCGTTGGTAAGCTTGGGTGCCCCGTCAGAGACATCAACTTAAGAATTAAGTCCATCTCCCTCTGAAACCTCTTAAATCCCGATGACTTCTGAATCAGGAAGTATTACAGATACAATGCTAAACTGTGAGGAGTGGTCTTCTCATAGCTTAACTGAAATTGTAGGAAATTGGAAATTACCCAAGAAAAGCTACAATGAAATATACAAAGTAGGAACATTTGATTTCAAAACTTTATATTCAATTAAGACTCAAGAACAAACCATTAAAGTAGGATGTGATCATCAAACTATTCAAATGTTTACTCCAAAAGCTTTAGCAAAACACAAAAAGAAAGACTACAAGTATTTGCACATAGGTGCATTACAAGTAGGAATTCAGCCTTTGACCAGAAATGGTCTTAGAGCCTTAGTCTTTGTTGCTCTATGTGATTGTAGACACAGAAATTTTGAAGACTCAATTTTAGGGTTAGTAGAGTCAAGTCTCTGTCATGACCCTATTCACTTTGAATGTTTTCCAAACTTTCCTATGTCACTTAATGATCCAGGACTTTTAAAAACTTTAACCTTAAATGTCAAAACTCATGGTTACGACATGTCCCCAGGAGAACAACCTTTGGCTGTCGTATACCGAATTCACTATAGAGTAATGAATACTCTGTTAAGTGCAAAGGCAAAATCCACAGATCCCAAAGGTCAAACTCTTTTATTAGAAACAGACATGAGAAAGTCAAATGTTGTTATACCCAAAATGGTAAAATGGACTGACATCGAGCTTCCCTCTGAATGGAAACTTGATGAGGCAGTTCCTCCAAAACCCATTGAAAACCATCAATTGGATTATATTTCCCAAAATACAGATGGAAGTGTAAAAATACACTTTGCATCGAGTAGTGCAGGAAACAATTTACTCTGTACACAATTTTCAAGCTCAAATAGATCTACCCGTTCGATCCCAACTCCACATGAAACTGAAAGAAATCTTTAAAATCTTAATCTCAGAAACCTAGATGAATCTTCTACAATACCAAGACCTTTTTATACAGTAGAAGAACAAGAAACCAGACATACCTCTCCAACTCAGTCTTGAATGGCTGCAGAAGAAATAAGAGACCCTTAAATCTTTACAATATTAAAACCTTTTGAAATTGACAAGACATACCTAAGAGAGGACTTTTACTCTAACAAAAATGATTTCAATCGTAAAGCCTTCTTCATCATGTTTGACAAACATGAGAGAGATCAAATCCAAAAAGAATACTATGCTTTTTAAATAAACATAAATTAAATATTTATTTCTTTGATTGGTTCTTTGACTTGTCCAAAAAAGAACATGATTTAGGCAAGAAGATTAACGTAACCAACAAAGTCACAAAAACATGGACTCTAGCAGACAAGAAAACTCTAGAAGCTAAGAGACTACCCATGGAAGAAATAAAAATTCCAGTAAGAAAAGAAACAATTATTGTCTCACCGTACAAAATGCAAAATAGTCTAGATAAACATAAGGAAGCAACAAAAGAAGACATACAAAAAATTATGGAACAAAATAATTTTACAAACCAATATTTAGAAACGGTAGGAACCCAATTAGATCGCATAGAAACCTTAGCTAGATCTGAATCTAAACCAAATTCAAAAGGAAAAGATAAAGAAATAAATGATCGAGCCTATTCTCAAACCCTTTCAACCTGAAGAATCCTTTTCTTTAAAAAATGACAGCCAACTGCTTGAAGATATAGAACAACATCTAAAAAAGCTAAATTTAAATGAAGCAATTAGTTCAAACTCTTTAAATCCTTTAAAAGATTAATACCCTTTCTCACCTCAAAGAAGATTCAGACAATGATTCCCATGTTAGTGAAATTGAAAAGAATTTTAAAATAGAAAAACTAAAATTTCCTACATCTAGAAATTATTACCCAAGGCCAACTCCAATAGATTTACAATTTGAAGAAACCAAACTTGAAAAACATGTTAGATATTCTACTGGTACTTGGTACGAGTGGAATATAGATGGCATGAGTAAATATAGAATCATACAACACATCAACGAAATGTTGATGGTAAGCAATGTTCACAAAAATACAAAATCAGATAAAGAAATCGGTAATATCCTCGTAGCAAGATTTACTGGACACTTAAAAGGTTGGTGGGATAATTATCTCACGATTGATCAACATCATCAAATATTAAATAGTGTCAAAATAGAATAAACAACTGGTGCAATGATTTATGACCAACAAAACCAGCCAGTAACCGATGTGGTAGCAACCCTTTGTTACTCCATCATGACTCACTTTATAGGTGATCACAAATCCATCAAAGATAGAATAGCAGAAACCCTGAAAAATTTAAGATGTAAAAAACTCCAAGATTTTCGTTGGTACAAAGATGTTTTTCTTTCAAAGGTCATGCTTAGAACAGATTCAAACCAACCTGTATGGAAAGAAAAATTCATATAGGGTTTACCAAATCTTTTTGCAGAAAAAATTAGATAAAAGTTAAAACAAATTTATGGCAGTGAAATTCCTTATGGGGATTTAACCTATTGACATTTGATAAGCATGATCAATACTACAGGTTTAGAACTATGTAACAATATTAGGCTAAAGGCCCAAATAAAAAAGAATCAGATCACGACAAAGAAAGAATTAGGATCCTTTTGTGAACAATTTGGATACCAATCTCTCAAATCTCCTTCTGGGAAAAAGACAAAACATCATAAAAAATATTCAAAATATTATAAGAAACATAGGTCAAACCCAGAGAAGAAAACAACTTCTAAACCCTGTACAAACTCTAGACCTTATAAAAAATACAAAAGAAAATTTGTTAGGAAGGACTCAGGACAAAACTCAAAACTTCCTATTTACTACAAGTGTGGCAAAGCAGGACATCACAAAAAAAATTGTCGTGTTAAACAAAAAATTAACTCTTTAAACCATGATGAAGAAACAAAAAATAAACTTCTCAAAATTATGCTTTATTCAGAATCAGAAAGCTCAGATTATGACAGTTCTGATTCGGAAGAAGCTTTACAAATAGACGAAATCGACTTCTCAGAATCTTCGAGTTCTAACGAAGAAAAAACAGGGTGTAAGCTCTCAAATGAAGGTATAAAAATTTGCAATTGCAAAAACAAATGAAAAATTCAAATGATTTCCCGAAAAACAAAAAATGAGTTTTTAGAAATCGCTTCAAAATTAGAAGACACAGAACTTCAAGCTCAATTTCTTACTATCTTCAAAGATTTAATTAAAGGAGATATGGAAAAAGATAGTCAGCCAATGATCTTTATAATATAAAAGACATTTTTCAAAGGTTCCACAAAAAACCAAACCAACCAGAAATAACAATTCAAGATCTACAGCAAGAAATAAATCAAGTTAAAAAAGAAATAATTATTTTGAAAACAGAAATTGCAGAACTCAAATATAAACCCTCAGAAGAGGAACCACCCAAAGTAGAAGAAAAAGGAGAAAATAGTCAAAATACTCAAAATATTCAAGAAAATATGAATAGAGAACAATTCATTAGATTTATTACTCGAGTAACTTATCAAAAATGGAAAACAATAATAACTCTTGCAATTTCAGACTCTTATACTATTCAAATAGTCGCCTTCATTGATACAGGAGCATATATGAATTGTATTCAACAAGGGATAATCCCTACTAAATACTGTGAAAAATCAAAAGAAAAACTCATTGGAGCATAAGGATCAAAATTAAAAATACGTTACAAATTACCAGAAGTCCATGTTTGTGTAGATAATATCTGCATACAAACATTTCTCACAGTTGTCAATGTAATACCCGCAATTTCCATTTTAATTTCGAGTTATTGTATCGAATGATTATTATGTGATTTCACGATTATGTTCGATAATCATTCATTTTTACAATTATCGAAGTTTCGAAACGTTTATTTTAACGAAAAGCTCGAAATACTCGGGTTGAGAAATCGACTTTTTCTACGTACGAAATTTGGAGAAACTTCCTTCATGAAAGTTGTAGAGCTCGTCGATACGAGTCCGTGCACGTGCGGAACACGAAGATCGGATTTTTTCTGAATTAGTTATCGAATTTCGAAGTTTTCCGAAACTTGTATATATAGAAAAATTTTGCAAACCCTAATTTTTTTTCTACCGGTTCCTCTCTTCTTCTTCTTCCTTCTGTTTCTGAACAAACAAAAAAAAAAAAAAACTGTTTTCTCTCTCTCTCACAGACGCAGCGGCCGGAAGAGGAGAAAAATTTCTCCTTAATTGTTCTCCCTCCACAGACCACCTCTCGACCTCAAACCAAGTCCCAGGCGTTCGTCTCGAGCTGCTCTAGCTCCCGGAGGCAGTCTCACACGGCGGCGCAGCCTGTGGCGGCGGCGGCACAGCCCGAACCGAAAACGTCCATTTTCGGTTCGATCTCAATATCTCGAGCTACACTCCACCATTTCACTTGATTCTTGTCTCATTGAGCTCGCCTCAACTTTCTCTACAAGCACCAAGAAGGACTGGAACTGGGTCGAACGTTTTCACGTTCGTCGGAGCTCGACCCGAACGGATCGAAATACCGAAACTTTCGATCAAGATATCTCGAGCTATACACGATCGTTTCTGGTGATTCCAAGCTTGTTGAGTTCACAAGGAAGTTCTGAACAAGTTTCCAGAAGGGATCGGGGCCTGAGGTTGCAGTTTTCACGTCGGTTTTCAAGCTCACCGGTTTCTGCATTTTTTCCGGCCGCCGACTGTAAATCGGTAATTTCGATGCCTTCTCGTCATTTTTAGGTCTTGTGCTAGTTATGAAAGTTGCTCAGAATGATGAAACGAAGGGGACAAGCTCAGCCCCGACACCATTGGTGGTGGTCGGTGGCGGCTCTGTCCCTAACTCCGGCGGCCTTTTCCGGCCACCTCCGGAGGTCTAAAATTTGGTTTCTGTCCATTTTATGATTCTATGTTTCGATACGATCATTTCGGCATATTATACGTATTTTTCGGATATCGTATGAATTAGTTATGAGTTTTGTGATTTCGATCGATTTCGGTCGTTAGATTTTTGATCTGTGAAATTATGACCGTTGGATGAACTTGTAAATTTGTTATGATGATCATATGACTGTCCCAGAGGCTTTGTGTGGTCATGGGCGAAGATCTGACCGTTGGATCTTCCTATATGTGAAAAACGGTAATTAGGGGAGCGATTCGTGAGAAACCGCTCGTCGGATTTTAATGTAAATTAGAATCTGACCGTTATTTAGTGGTTAAATTATGGGTTGAATTTGTTGGCTAAATTCGAATCACATTTGATTAGGTGATTGACGGATTTTAATTGCGTGGGCTATTCGGCGTTAATTATAAATTATAATTTATAATTATATTGAAGACGCAGCGGGAGTTTCGAGGTGAGTAAAACTCACGTGGTTCATATTACGAACCGAGCATTTTAATTTATTTATTTTTGGTAATTGTGTGAAAATATATTGCGGATTAAATATTTGTTTTAAAATTTCATGGACTTGAATCACCACGGTCCATAGGTAAGTAAAATGAATTTAAACTATACAAATGAATTTCATAGTTTTCTTGTGTGAACTATAGATGGTATTAGTGGTCATTCCTGAGTGGATGATTACGTATATATATATTTACGTGGAATATATATATTGACGAGTCGATTATTTGATCGATGATATGATTGAGTGGAATTGATGAGTTGATTTTATTACGATTGTGTAATTCCATAATAATATGATGTATCATGGTTGGGTTGATTTCAGTATGTGAAATAATATGTTGTGTTCATTTATGGGTTTAGGGTCGATGTAATGACTAGTGTGGGTAATCGGACGCTCTAATCCTAGTGTGGATGATGGGATACGATTGGTTGAGTATGTGGAATTATTGGACGTTCTAAATATGTATATAGGTATACATATTGATGAAATACAATAATTGATAAATATGTCGGATGCCATAACCTAGGCCAGGTAACGGGCTACGATTCAGTTAGAGCTCTAGTCTGTCAAATACCGTATTTCTATAAATACGATGATGAGAGTTGTGGGGAAAGTTGTGAGTTGGGTTGTCTTGTTATATTGAATTGGTGTTGATTGAGATTGTTATTATTTGGATATGTGGAAATAATTGAGTGTTGCTGTGTGTGAGAAAAAATGAGATTTAATTAAGTAACAATTCATTCTTTTACTCATACAAGCTTTCATAAGCTTACCGGGTTTTGTGTTGTTGCAATCCCGGTACACTATTCAATGGTGTAGCGGATATTCCTGCAGGTCAGGATAACCAGGGAGGTGACCGAGCTGCTTAGGTGTTATAGCAGTTTTTGTTATTTATTTAGTTGTGAGGTGTGTGTATGCTCATTTAGAGCTTTACATTATATTTTGGATTGAGTTGTAATAATTAACCGAGAATATATTCGGTTTGATTTTATTTCATGTGGTGAGTATGTTAAGAAAAGAAAAATTTTCAGGATGATAATTTTGTGATGTGGTATTTTCATGTCTCGGATTTTGAATTGTTATTCTAAAATTCGGGGCGTGACAGTTTGGTATCAGAGCGTAAGGTACATATTTGGTGATATGTCAATACTTACCGAGTGATGGCCCGTCTGCAGCGGATCCCCATCGTGTGCTCTTCGGTATTGACAATGTCATTGGGTATGTGAGTGCGTTAGGTTGGCTAGGAACGTTAGTACTTTTAGGAAATTTGAGTATCGTTATGTATGATCAGTACTTGGTTAATATGGACTTGCATTTGACTTATACTTTATTTAAGTGTTATGCGTGTATTAATCAAGTATATCATGCTTATTAGGTAATGGAGATTGAGGGAAACGAGGCCAGAGGTCGGGGTAGAGGTAGACCTCGTGGCAGGGGTAGAGGCCGAGGAAGGGGTAGGGCCCCTCCAGTCGAAGAAGTATTCGAGTCGGAGGAAGATACACCATATGAGGATCAGCCTATTCCTCCTGTAGCTGTGGTTGATAATCCTGCTCGCTTGCTGATGCTAGCAAGGGAAATTACTCGCTTGGGAGCAACCAAGTTTGGAGGAGGCACAGATTATATGGTGGCGGATCGTTGGATAGAGGATTTGCAGACTTATTTCGATCTGCTTGATTGCACTGAGACCGATAAGAGGAAGCTAGCCGCTTTCATGCTGAAGGATGAGGCTAGGGTGTGGTGGAACGTCACTCAGAGGAGCATTGAGGTGTCTACCTTGACATGGGACGGCTTTGAGAGGCTGTTCAGGGAGAAGTACTTTCCACCAGCAGTGAAGGAGAGGTTGGAGCGAGAGTTTCTTGCACTTGTACAGGGGAAGATGACTGTAATTGAGTATGATGCAGAGTTCTCCAGATTGTACAAGTATGTGAGGCAGATGGAGGATGAGGACTTGGCCAAGAAGTTTCAGAGAGGGTTGAGTCCTTCGATTGAGCGTGATGTAGCCATCTTGGAGCTGAAGACCAAGAGAGAGATCTTGGCTAAGGCACAGATCATTGAGCAGCAGAACCTGATTCGTAGAGAGAAGGAGTCTGCTGAGAGAGACTTCCAGGGCAAGGGGAAGGCCATAGCAGGGAGCAGTGGAGCTAGAGACTTCAGGGGTGGGTTCTGGAAGAGACAGAGGACTCAGTTTCAGCATCAGGCTCCAGCTAGGGCAGCAGTAGCTCCTCCTGTTCAGGCTATGCCTATCAGGCAGATAGCACCAGCAGCTCCAGTGAAGTGCTTTAACTGTGGCGAGCCGGGCCACATCTCTCGTGCATGCACGAAGCCACGGGGTAGGTTATGTTACAGTTGTGGACAGGCAGGGCATCAGGCTAGGGAGTGTCCTCGGATTCAGGGTAGAGTGCAGGGTAACCAGCAGAGGTAGTTACCACCTGCTCATGCTAGGGTCTTTGCCATCGGTCAGGCAGGCACGGGAGTGGAAGGTACCTTATCTGTTTATCACTTTCTTGCTAGAGTACTGTTTGATACGGGAGCCTCACACTCTTTCATATCTAGTTCGGTTGTGGATGTTTTGGGTTTGATTGCTATGCCTCTGACTAGATCATTGTGTGTTACATCACCTCTCAGTGTGTCTCTTGAGCTTAGCATGCTTTGTGATGATTGCCCTATTGGGATTGGTGGCAGAGAGTTCTCTGCATCTTTGATTGTGATTCCGGATCACACGTATGATGTGATTTTGGGTATGGATTGGTTGAGCCCGAACCATGCTGTTATTGATTGCTTTAGGATGATTGTGTCCTTCCATGTTCCGGGACAACCGGTGTTTCATTACCGTTGTCTGAAGTCTGACATCACCATGAGGATAGGGATTTTGGCCCATATTGAATCAGGGAGTAGTACTTCAAAGATTACAGGGATTCCTGTAGTTTCAGAGTATGAAGATGTGTTTCAGGAGATCCCTGGGTTACCCCCGAAAAGGGTAATGGACTTCTCCATTGATGTGATACCAGGTACTTCACCTGTGTCAAAAGCACCTTATCGAATGGCTCCAGCTGAACTTCAGGAGTTGAAGGTTCAGATTGAGGGCTTACTTGCACAAGGGTTCATTCAGGCAAGTGTGTCTCCTTGGGGCGCACCAGTGTTGTTTGTGAAGAAGAAGGATAGTTCACTTCGTCTATGTGTGGATTATCGACAGTTGAACAAGGTGACCATCAAGAATAGGTACCCTTTACCTAGGATTGATGACTTGTTCGACCAGCTTAGAGAAGCTACTGTATTCTCGAAGATTGACTTGAGGTCTGGATATCACCAGTTGAGGGTGAAGGAGGAAGATATTCCAAAGACGGCGTTCAGGACCAGGTATGGACATTTTGAGTTTCTTGTCATGCCTTTTGGTCTCACGAATGCCCCCGCAGCATTTATGGACTTGATGAACCGTACGTTCAGTCCTTACTTGGATCAGTTCGTGGTAGTGTTCGTTGATGACATCTTGATTTATTCAAGGTCGTCAGCGGAGCATGAGAGACATCTGCGGATAGTGCTGCAGACATTGAGAGAGCAGAAACTATTTGCCAAGTTCGAGAAATGCGACTTCTGGCAGAGTGAAGTCAAGTTCCTTGGTCATGTGGTCTCGAAGGATGGAGTTTCTGTGGATCCTTCGAAGGTTGAAGCAGTGATGAGTTGGAGTCGCCCTACTACGGTTACAGAAATCCGTAGCTTCCTTGGATTGGCCGGTTATTACAGGCGCTTCATTGAAGGGTTTTCTGGTATTGCTTCGGCTTTGACCAAATTGACCAGGAAAGACACTCAGTTCGTATGGTCGGATAAGTGTGAGAAGGCTTTCATAGAGCTGAAGACTAGATTGACTACAGCTCCGGTGTTGACTATTCCTACTAGTGGTGGTGGATTAGTCATTTACAGCGATGCATCTCATCAGGGTTTGGGGTGTGTGTTGATGCAGAATGGTAGTGTTGTTGCTTATGGTTCTAGACAGTTGAAGGTACATGAGCGGAATTACCCTACTAATGATCTAGAGCTAGCAGCTGTGGTATTTGCCTTGAAGATTTGGAGGCACTATCTTTATGGTGAGAAATTTGAACTCTTTTCTAATCACAAGAGTTTGAAGTATCTATTCTCCCAGAAGGAATTGAACATGAGACAGAGGAGATGGATGGAGCTCATTAAGGACTATGATTTCACCTTGGAGTATCATCCCGGAAAGGCGAATGTGGTGGCGGATGCTTTGAGTAGGAAACCGCGGGTAATCATGGCATCGATTATGGTGCGGGAGTGGCGCATGTTAGAAGCTGCATCTGAGTTCGACCTTATGCCCGCAGGAGCAGGACAGGGAATCTTTCTCGGTAGTATCACCTTACAGCCCACCTTGATCTCCAGGATCATTCAGGGTCAGACACTTGAGGAGTTTGCTCAGGCGAGGATTTCTGAGATGACTGCTGACCCGGATGTGGAGGGTCCTTCTGAGTGGATGATTGGGGCTGATGGGGGGTTGAGATTTCGAGGGAGATTGTATGTACCGAGTGTTGATAACCTCAGGGAGGAGATCATGCGGGAAGCACATAGGTCTCGATATACTATACATCCAGGAGGTACTAAAATGTATATGGATCTACGAAGGCAGTTTTGGTGGTATGGTATGAAGAGGGATGTGGCGGAACACGTGTCGAAGTGTCTTACCTGTCAACAGGTGAAGGCAGAGCATCAGAGACCAGCAGGAATGCTGAACCCCTTATCGATTCCTGTGTGGAAATGGGAAGACATCTCTATGGACTTTGTGACTGGATTGCCCAGATCCAGGCAAGGTTATGACTCAATTTGGGTGATTGTTGACCGGTTGACTAAATCAGCACACTTCCTTCCGGTGGCAAAAACGTACTCAGGTGATGCATTGTGTAAGTTGTATGTGAACGAGATAGTGAGGCTTCATGGAGTGCCTGTGACGATTGTATCGGATCGTGATGCTCGTTTCACATCAGAATTCTGGCGTAGGTTCCACAAGGCATTTGGTACGTCTCTTGCTATGAGCACTGCATTTCACCCACAAACAGATGGACAGACCGAGAGAGTGAATCAGGTGATGGAGGACATGCTCAGAGCTTGTGTTCTGGATTTTAAGGGTAGTTGGGCGGATCATCTGCCATTGGTAGAGTTTGCCTACAACAACAGCTATCACTCTAGTATCGGTATGGCTCCATATGAGGCTTTTTATGGTAGGCCATGTAGGACTCCTATCTGTTGGGCGGAAGCAGGGGATAAAGGGCTCATCGGACCTGAGATTGTACAGGAGACTACAGAGAAGGTCACTACTATTCGGGACAGGATTCGAACCGCTCAGAGTAGACAGAAGAGTTATGCTGACTTGAAGAGGAGACCGTTAGAGTTTGAGACAGGTGATCATGTGTTCTTGAAAGTCTCACCTATGAAAGGTGTGGTGAGATTTGGCAAGAAGGGGAAACTCGCACCGAGGTATGTTGGACCCTTTGAGATTCTAGAAATGGTTGGTAACTTGGCATATCGTCTTGCTTTACCTGTTAGCATGTCGGGTGTGCACAACGTTTTCCATGTGTCTCTGCTCAGGAAGTATGTTCGAGATGAGTCTCACGTGATTGACCACGGCACGATCGAAGTGAACCCGGATGTGACGTTTGTAGTTGAACCTGTTCGTATCTTGGATAGGTCTACAAAGAAACTTCGTAGCAAAGAGGTTGATCTCGTGAAGGTGTTGTGGAGTCATCATGATGAGGGTGATGCATCATGGGAGTTAGAATCTGACATAAGGACGAGGTATCCACAGCTTTTTGGGGAATTGGGAACTTGAATTTCGGGACGAAATTCCTTTAAGGGGGGTAGATTGTAATACCCGCAATTTTCATTTTAATTTCGAGTTATTGTATCGAATGATTATTATGTGATTTCACGATTATGTTCGATAATCATTCATTTTTACAATTATCGAAGTTTCAAAACGTTTATTTTAACGAAAAGCTCGAAATACTCGGGTTGAGAAATCGACTTTTTCTACGTACGAAATTTGGAGAAACTTCCTTCATGAAAGTTGTAGAGCTCGTCGATACGAGTCCGTGCACGTGCGGAACACGAAGATCGGATTTTTTCTGAATTAGTTATCGAATTTCGAAGTTTTCCGAAACTTGTATATATAGAAAAATTTTGCAAACCCTAATTTTTTTTCTACCGGTTCCTCTCTTCTTCTTCTTCCTTCTGTTTCTGAACAAACAAAAAAAAAAAAAAAAAAAACTGTTTTCCCTCTCTCTCACAGACGCAGCGGCCGGAAGAGGAGAAAAATTTCTCCTTAATTGTTCTCCCTCCACAGACCACCTCTCGACCTCAAACCAAGTCCCAGGCGTTCGTCTCGAGCTGCTCTAGCTCCCGGAGGCAGTCTCACACGGCGGCGCAGCCTGTGGCGGCGGCGGCACAGCCCGAACCGAAAACGTCCATTTTCGGTTCGATCTCAATATCTCGAGCTACACTCCACCATTTCACTTGATTCTTGTCTCATTGAGCTCGCCTCAACTTTCTCTACAAGCACCAAGAAGGACCGGAACTGGGTCGAACGGTTTCACGTTCGTCGGAGCTCGACCCGAACGGATCGAAATACCGAAACTTTCGATCAAGATATCTCGAGCTATACACGATCGTTTCTTGTGATTCCAAGCTTGTTGAGTTCACAAGGAAGTTCTGAACAAGTTTCCAGAAGGGATCGGGGCCTGAGGTTGCAGTTTTCATGTCGGTTTTCAAGCTCACCGGTTTCTGCATTTTTTCCGGCCGCCGACTGTAAATCGGTAATTTCGATGCCTTCTCGTCATTTTTAGGTCTTGTGCTAGTTATGAAAGTTGCTCAGAATGATGAAACGAAGGGGACAAGCTCAGCCCCGACACCATTGGTGGTGGTCGGTGGCGGCTCTGTCCCTAACTCCGGCGGCCTTTTCCGGCCACCTCCGGAGGTCTAAAATTTGGTTTCTGTCCATTTTATGATTCTATGTTTCGATACGATCATTTCGGCATATTATACGTATTTTTCGGATATCGTATGAATTAGTTATGAATTTTGTGATTTCGATCGATTTCGGTCGTTAGATTTTTGATCTGTGAAATTATGACCGTTGGATGAACTTGTAAATTTGTTATGATGATCATATGACTGTCCCAGAGGCTTTGTGTGGTCATGGGCGAAGATCCGACCGTTGGATCTTCCTATATGTGAAAAACGGTAATTAGGGGAGCGATTCGTGAGAAACCGCTCGTCGGATTTTAATGTAAATTAGAATCTGACCGTTATTTTGTGGTTAAATTATGGGTTGAATTTGTTGGCTAAATTCGAATCACATTTGATTAGGTGATTGACGGATTTTAATTGCGTGGGCTATTCGGCGTTACTTATAAATTATAATTTATAATTATATTGAAGACGCAGCGGGAGTTTCGAGGTGAGTAAAACTCACGTGGTTCATATTACGAACCGAGCATTTTAATTTATTTATTTTTGGTAATTGTGTGAAAATATATTGCGGATTAAATATTTGTTTTAAAATTTCATGGACTTGAATCACCACGGTCCATAGGTAAGTAAAATGAATTTAAACTATACAAATGAATTTCATAGTTTTCTTGTGTGAACTATAGATGGTATTAGTGGTCATTCCTGAGTGGATGATTACGTATATATATATTTACGTGGAATATATATATTGACGAGTCGATTATTTGATCGATGATATGATTGAGTGGAATTGATGAGTTGATTTTATTACGATTGTGTAATTCCATAATAATATGATGTATCATGGTTGGGTTGATTTCAGTATGTGAAATAATATGTTGTGTTCATTTATGGGTTTAGGGTCCATGTAATGACTGGTGTGGGTAATCGGACGCTCTAATCCTAGTGTGGATGATGGGATACGATTGGTTGAGTATGTGGAATTATTGGACGTTCTAAATATGTATATAGGTATACATATTGATGAAATACAATAATTGATAAATATGTCGGATGCCATAACCTAGGCCAGGTGACGGGCTACGATTCAGTTAGAGCTCTAGTCTGTCAAATACCGTATTTCTATAAATACGATGATGAGAGTTGTGGGGAAAGTTGTGAGTTGGGTTGTCTTGTTATATTGAATTGGTGTTGATTGAGATTGTTATTATTTGGATATGTGGAAATAATTGAGTGTTGCTGTGTGTGAGAAAAAATGAGATTTAATTAAGTAACAATTCATTCTTTTACTCATACAAGCTTTCATAAGCTTACCGGGTTTTGTGTTGTTGCAATCCCGGTACACTATTCAATGGTGTAGCGGATATTCCTGCAGGTCAGGATAACCAGGGAGGTGACCGAGCTGCTTAGGTGTTATAGCAGTTTTTGTTATTTATTTAGTTGTGAGGTGTGTGTATGCTCATTTAGAGCTTTACATTATATTTTGGATTGAGTTGTAATAATTAACCGAGAATATATTCGGTTTGATTTTATTTCGTGTGGTGAGTATGTTAAGAAAAGAAAAATTTTCAGGATGATAATTTTGTGATGTGGTATTTTCATGTCTCGGATTTTGAATTGTTATTCTAAAATTCGGGGCGTGACAGTCAATAACCTTGACACTGAATTAATTCTAGGAACCCTTTTTATCAGTTTGATCCATCTGTTTTTAACAACTGATGAAGGTCTAGAAACAACAATCTTAGGTCAAACAGTTCGTTTTCCTTTCATTGAAAAAGCAAAAACTAGAAACTTAAACCTACTTTGGAATGCTGCAATTACTAAAAAAGTCAATTTAATTCAAAACAAACAAAATCACATGAATTATCTCAAACAAGACTTGCATATTAAAAGAATTGAACATCAACTCCAACAGCCTTACATACAAAACAAGATCAATGAATTTAAAGAAAAATTAGAAAAAGAAGTAAGTTCAAACATCCCAAATGCTTTTTGGAATAGAAAAACTCATATGGTTGAATTACCATATGAAAAGAATTTTGACGAAAGAAAAATACCTACTAAGGCAAGACCAATTCAAATGAACAATGAATTATTAGAATATTGCAAGAAAGAAATTCAAGACCTCTTAGACAAAAGATTGATAAGGCCTAGCAAATCTCCATGGAGTTGCTCAGCTTTTTATGTTCAGAAGGCTTGTGAATTAGAAAGAGGAGCTCTAAGACTTGTAATTAATTACAAACCTTTAAATAAAGTCCTTCAATAGATCAGATACCCAATTCCAAACAAAAGAGATTTATTAAAAAGACTAGTTCAAGCAAATGTTTTCTCAAAATTTGATATGAAATCTGGCTTTTGGCAAATTCAGATTGCCGAAAAAGATAAATACAAAACAGCCTTTAATGTTCCCTTCGGATACTACGAATGGAATGTTATGCCCTTTGGACTCAAAAATACCCCTTCAGAATTTCAAAATATGATGAATGATATATTTAATCCTCATTCAAACTTTTCAATTGTTTACATAGATGATGTTTTAATCTTTTCAGAAAATGTTGACCAACATTGGAAACATCTTTACAAATTCTTCCAAATCATCAAAACCAATGGATTAGTTTTATCTGCACCAAAAATCAAATTATTTCAAACTGAAATTAGATTTTTAGGACATAATATCAAACAAGGAACTATAGTCCCAATTTCTAGAGAAATAGAATTTGCTGATAAATTTCCTGACGAAATTGAAGATAAAACCCAATTGCAAAGATTCTTAGGATGTCTTAATTATATTTCTGACTTCTATGAGAAACTAACAGTCGTGTGCAAACCCCTAGACCAAAGGCTGAACAAAAACTCCTCCAGCATGGACAGATGCTCATACTCAAGTTGTTAGAGAAGTCAAAACTTATGTCAAAACTCTTCCATGTTTAGGACTACCAAACCCAGAATCATTTAAGATAGTTGAAACAGATGCGTCTGATATTGGGTATGGTGGAATTTTAAAACAACAGTTAGCAAAAGATGAACCAGAACAATTAGTGAGATTTACCTCAGGATTATGGAACCAAGCCCAGCAAAATTATAGTATTATCAAAAAAGAGATTTTAGCTATAGTGCTATGTATCACAAAATTTCAAGATGATCTTTTAAACAAAAGGTTTTTACTTCGCATTGATTGCAAAGCAGCAAAATCAGTTTTAGAAAAAGATGTTCAAAACCTTGCCTCTAAACAAATTTTTGCAGGATGGCAAGCAATACTTTCAGTTTTTGATTTTGACATTGCATTCATCAAAAGAGAGAGAAATTCCCTTCCAGATTTTCTTACAAGAGAGTTTTTACTGGGAAGATGAGTGAAAAAACACAACCAACATCAAAAGAGTCATACGCAATGACTCCAGCAAAGCAGACTGGTTTCCAGTCCAAATACTATGAATGTTGCAGGTCAATTAGTTCCTGTCAGGAACTATTTCACTCCCTTAGCGGAGCAAACTCAAACTTTTGCCCAAAAGTTTACTCAGTCAAAATCATCTGCTTTACCGTCATCAAGTCAAACAAAGTTTTCAAACCAGCAAAAACCTTTTAAAAACCCGTATTTTATCAAACCTGAAACCAAAACCGTTCTTGTTATTGACCCAGAAATTTATGACCCGGAACCTTACCAAATTCTCAGAAAAACAACATATCCCAATTATTTTGTTACTAATGATCCAAACAAAGGCTAAAGGTTTTATGAATTTGTCTTGGTTGATACTAGCTCAATTACTATAACCCATAACCAAGATAAAGAAAGTGGTCAAATTTCCCATTCAAAAATACAAATCCGCCAAGTCTTAACATTTGACGATTGGAATCAACACCCAATGACTCTAAAAAGATTTTCTCAAAACTTTGTTCCCCAATATTATACTTACTGGGATTACGTGGATGCCTGGACAAATAATTTTTACCTTCAAAATAAAAGCAGACAACATTCCTGGTTCGTTTTCTTTTGCAAAATTTGCCATCTAAAATTCCCTTCATGGTTCAAATCCTGATGGCAGTTTTTCGATGCTACCGAAATCATTCTACCTCCACAAATGAAAAATCTATTTAAATGTTTCCAAGAAAATTGCGAGATCTCTTTCACCAAACCCTTTGATGCAATTTTTACCTTTTATGCTTCCCAAAATATTGCATGGATCCTCTCGTGGGATATAATTGTATCTCCACCAAATCAAGACCAAGCAATGACTTTAACCAGAAGGTTCAAACAAAAATGGTGGGATGGCTTCACAATTGACAGATTTTCAGAAGAGTCCCTCCTCCAATGGTTTAAAGATCACCCTCAATACTAGAAACAAGGATCGAAAATGCAAAGTCAAGAGCAAAGTCACTTCCTATTGCAAAAGTCCAAGATTCAAAGCCTGCTAGCAGGCATCTCCTGTCCTCACGAGTATGCCCTAAAGCTTAAAAAAATATTATCTCAAATTTCCCAAAGTGACAATGAAGATGATGACATCATGGACGAGGCCCAGTTTCAGTTCGCAAATCATGACCCTGATGCTTTTGTGCTCGGCGATTTTTAATCGCACAACTGTCTCTAAAAATAGTAAGAATCTCTCAAAATATCTTAAATCAGACAAAAACCAAATCAGAGCTGCAATCGGACAAGACCTAATTTTTACAGGTGTCCTAACCCTGATGATTGGGACATGTGTGAATAGTGCAACCTCCCTCAAAAGTCACCCTTTGTTGACACGTTCCTTGCTAGGAACACTCAAGAGCAAAGATTTCAAACCAAGATTTCCTTTTCAAACATGCAAATGAAAGTGACATGACCAAGTTTTTTAATGATGGTGATGTTACTCTACTCTCCGGTATGGATAAATTCATGCATGGCATAAACCACGTCAAAAGTTGATGCACCAAAGTCTTCAAAGCCTGTCAAGTTCGGCAAAATCTTATCCAGACGAATCTCCTCAAGTCCAAGAAAAATCAATTTACTTTCCAGCTGTATTTTTACTACAGTATTGTAAACGGCTATAAAAGGCCATCAAATGTTACAATGTAGGCAGAGTCTTTTAGAGTTGAAAAAAGTTAAAAAAGAGTTGAAAAAGAGAGTTGGTCTGAGAGTTGCATAGTAGCCTGCATACTTGCTCTCATCAAGATCTTGTATTCAAACATTTCATCAATCAATGTTTCAACTATTTCAAGGTATCTTTATTTTATCATTTTTTTTTACTATCGCATTTGAGAAGCAAAATTGCTGAATATCAATTTTATCATGTTTTTAAATTTAGCTTTTTTAAATGTTGTTCTATTTCTTCAAGCAGTTGGCTATCCTTTTTTAAAGAAAAGGATTCTTCAGGTTGAAAGGGTTTGAGAATAGGCTCATTTATTTCTTTATCTTTTCCTTTTGAATTTGGTTTAGATTCAGATCTAGCTAAGGTTTCTATGCGATCTAATTGGGTTCCTACCGTTTCTAAATATTGGTTTGTAAAATTATTTTGTTCCATAATTTTTTGTATCTCTTCTTTTGTTGCTTCCTTATGTTTACCTAGACTATTTTGCATTTTGTACGGTGAGGCAATAATTGTTTCTTTTCTTACTGGAATTTTTATTTCTTCCATAGGTGGTCTCTTAGCTTCTAGAATTTTATTGTCTGCTAGAGTCCATGTTTTTGTGACTTTGTTGGTTACGTTAATCTTCTTGTCTAAATCATGTTCTTTTTTGGACAAGTCAAAGAACCAATCAAAGAAATAAATATTTAATTTATGTTTATTTAAAAAAGCATAGTATTCTTTTTGGATTTCATCTCTCTCATGTTTGTCAAACATGATGAAGAAGGCTTTACGATTGAAATCATTTTTGTTGGAGTAAAAGTCCTCTCTTAGGTATGTCTTGTCAATTTCAAAGGGTTTTAATATTGTAAAGATTTGAGGGTCTCTAATTTCTTCTACAGCCATTGTAGACTGAGTTGGAGAGGTATGTCTGGTTTATTGTTCTTCTACTGTATAAAAAGGTCTTGGTATTGTAGAAGATTCATCTAGGTTTCTGAGATTAAGATTTCTAAGATTTCTTTCAGTTTCATGTGGAGTTGGGATTGAACGGGTAGATCTATTTGAGCTTGAAAATTGTCTACAGAGTAAATTGTTTCCTGCACTACTCAATGCAAAGTGTATTTTTACACTTCCATCTGTATTTTGGGAAATAATCTAATTGATGGTTTTCAATGGGTTTTGGAGGAACTGCCTCATCAAGTTTCCATTCAGAGGGAGGCTCGATGTCAGTCCATTTTATCATTTTGGGTATAACAACTTTTGACTTTCTCATGTCTGTTTCTAATAAAAGAGTTTGACCTTTGGGATCTGTAGATTTTGCCTTTGCACTTAACAGAGTATTCATTACTCTGTAGTGAATTCGGTATACGACAGCCAAGGGTTGTTCTCCTGGGGACATGTCATAACCATGAGTTTTGACATTTAAGGTTAAAGTTTTTAAAAGTCCTGGATCATTAAGTGACACAGGAAAGTTTGGAAAACATTCAAAGTGAATAGGGCCATGACAGAGACTTGACTCTACTAACCCTAAAATTGAGTCTTTAAAGTTTCTGTGTCTACAATGACGTAGAGCAACAAAAACTGAGGCTCTAAGACCATTTCTGGTCAAAGGCTAAATTCCTACTTGTAGTACACCTATATGCAGATACTTGTAGTCTTTCTTTTTGTGTTCGGTTAAAGCTTTTGGAGTAAACATTTGAATAGTTTGATGATTAGATCCTACTTCAATGGTTTGTTCTTGAGTCTTAATTGAATATAGAGTTTTGAAATCAAAAGTTCCTACTTTGTATATTTCATTGTAGCTTTTCTTGGGTAATTTCCAATTTCCTACATTTTATTGATGTGTTGTATGATTTTATATTCACTCATGCCATCTATATTCCACTCGTACAAAGTACCAGCAGAATATCCAACATGTTTTTCAAGTTTGGTTTCTTCAAATTGTAAATCTATTGGAGTTGGTCTTGGGTAATAATTTCTAGATGGGGGAAATTTTAGTTTTTCTATTTTAAAATTCTTTTCAATTTCACTAACATCAGAATCACTGTCTGAATCTTCTTTGAGGTGAGAAAGGGTATTAATCTTTAAAGGATTTGAAGAGTTTGAACTAGTTGTTTCATTTAAATTTAGCTTTTTTAAATGTTGTTCTATTTCTTCAAGCAGTTGACACACAATAGAATTTCAAAAAAGAGGACTCCCTCATACTCATATATTATTTTGGTTAAAAAAAGATTACAAATGTTATACAGCAATTGACATAGATTCTATTATTTCAACAGAATTATCAGATAAAAATACTAATCCAGAACTTTTTAAAATTGTTAGTCAATTTATGATTTACGGACCTTGCGGACAAATAAATTCAAAAACTCCTTGCATGCGAGATGGAAAATGTTCTAAATTTTTTCCAAAATCATATAATACATATACTATATTTGAAACAAATGCACCCCCAATATACAGATGATGTAATGATCTTACAAAATTTGTAATAAAGAATAATATACATTTTGGAAATAATTCTGTTGTACCTTACAATTCAAATTTATTATTAAGATATAATGCTCATATTAATGTTGAATTATGATCTCAATCTATGTTAATTAAATATTTGTTTAAATACATTAATAAAGGCTCAGATCGAGCTCGAGTTTTCCTGTATGAAAATCTAAATGATGAAATTACAACTTATCTTAATTGTCGATATTTAACTCCTCATGAATCTGTATGGAGATTATTTGAATATTCAATTCATTCTCGACATCCTTCTGTGCAACTTTTGCATATTCATATGCCTTTAGAACAAAATGTTGTTTTTAATGAATTTCAATCTCTTGAATCAATAATAAAACAAAAAAAGTATACAAGACACTATGCTTACTGCTTGGTTTATAGCAAATTCAACTTACTCAGAAGCATCTGAACTAACTTATACAGAATTTTCAATTAAATTCATTTGGAACAATCGAAACAAATGTTGGACACCACGAAAACAATGTCAAACTATTGGTCGAATAGCACATGTACCGCCTGTATTAGGTGAGTTATATTTTATGAGAATGTTATTAAATATTTGAAAAGGTTGCCATAGTTATGATTCAATAAAAACTATTAATGGTGTTACATATACTACTTACCAAGAGGCTTGCCAAGTTTTGGGTTTATTTCATGTAGATAAAACTAGTAGCCACTTGGTCAGCTTTCTGTGCAATTTAATAATTCAATCGTGAAAAATAGGACAAGATATCTTGTTAAGGAGGAGATATGTTGTCCAGGAGCAGATATCTTTGCGAGAAGTAGATATGTTGTCAGGAGGGAGATATATCATCAAGGAACAAATATCTTATCAAGAAGCAGATTTTTGAGGAAGAAATATCTTGTCGAGGAGGGGATATGTCCTTCGGAAGAGATATCTTGTTGAGGAAGAGATATCTTGTCAAAAAGAAGATATGTCGTTGGGAAGGAGATATCTCGTCGAGGAAGAAATATCTTATCGAGCATGAAAGCAGCTAGCTTCCTCTTATCGGTCTCAGTGCAATCAAGCAGATCGAAATAAGTCTGCAAATCCTCTATCCAACGATCCGCCACCATATAATCTGTGCCTCCTCCAAACTTGGTTGCTCCCAAGCGAGTAATTTCCCTTGCTAGTATCAGCAAGCGAGCAGGATTATCAACCACAGCTACAGGAGGAATAGGCTGATCCTCATAAGGTGCATATTCCTCCGACTCGAATACTTCTTCGACTGGAGGGGCCCTACCCCTTCCTCGGCCTCTACCCCTGCCACGAGGTCTACCTCTACCCCGACCTCTGGCCTCGTTTCCCTCAATCTCCATTACCTAATAAGCATGATATACTTGATTAATACACGCATAACACTTAAACAAAGCATAAGTCAAATGCAAGTCCATATTAACCAAGTACTGATCATACATAACGATGCTTAAATTTCCTAAAAGTACTAACGTTCCTGGCCAACCTAACGCACTCACATACCCAATGACATTGTCAATACCGAAGAGCACACGATGGGGATCCGCTACAGACGGGCCATCACTCGGTAAGTATTGACATATCACCAAATATGTACCTTACGCTCTGATACCAAACTGTCACGCCCCGAATTTTAGAATAACAATTCAAAATCCGAAACATGAAAATACTACAAACTCAAAAATAATCAACCTGAAAATTTTTCTTTTCTTAACATACTCACCACACGAAATAAAATCAAACCGAACATAGTCTCGGTTAATTATTACAACTCAAATCCAAAATGTAATGTAAAGCTCTAAATGAGCATACACACACCTCACAACTAAATAAATAACAAAACTGCTGTAACACCTAAGCAGCTCGGTCACCTCCCTGGTTATCCTGACCTGCAGGAATATCCGCTACACCATTGAATAGTGTACCGGGATTGCAACAACACAAAACCCGGTAAGCTTATGAAAGCTTGTATGAGTAAAAGAATGAACTGTTACTTAAATGAATCTCATTTATTCCCACACACAGCAACACTCAATAATTTTCATATATGCAAATAATAACAATCTCAATCAACACCAATTCAATATATCAAGACAACCCAACTCACAACTTTCTCCACAACTCTCATCATCGTATTTATAAAAATACGGTACTTGACAGACTAGAGCTCTAACTGAATCGTAGTCCGTCACCTGGCCTAGGTTATGGCATCCGACATATTTATCAATTATTGTATTTCATCAATATGTATACCTATATACATATTTAGAACTTCCAATAATTCCACATACTCAACCAATCATATCCCATCATCCACACTAGGATTAGAGCGTCCGATTACCCACACCAGTCATTACGTCGACCATTAACTCATAAATAAACACAACATATAATATCACATACTGAAATCAACCCAACCAAGATACATCATATTATTATGGAATTACACAATTGTAATATAATCAACTCATCAATTCTACTCAATCATATCATCACACAACAATCCACTCATCAATATATATTTTTCACGTAAATATATATATACGTAATCATCCACTCAGGAATGACCACTAATACCATCTATAGTTCACACAAGAAAATTATGAAATTCATTTGTATAGTTAAAATTCATTTTACTTACCTATGGACCGTGGTGATTCAAGTCCATGAAATTTTAAAACAAATATTTAATCCGCAAATATTTTTCACACAATTACCAAAAATAAAGAAATTAAAATGCTCGGTTCGTAATATGAACCACGTGAGTTTTACTCACCTCGAAACTCCCGCTGCGTCTTCAATATAATTATAATTTATAATTAACGCCGAATAGCCCACTCAAATAAAATCCGTCAATCACCTAATCATATGTGATTCGAATTCAGCCAACAATTTCAACACATAATTTAACTACAAATTAACGGCCAGATTCTAATTTACATTAAAATCCGACGAGCGGTTTCTCACGAATCGCTCCCCTAATTACCGTTTTTCACATATACGAAGATCCAACGGTCGGATCTTCGCCCATGACCACACAAAGCCTCTGGGACAGTCATATGATCATCATAACAAATTTACAAGTTCATCCAACGGTCATAATTTCACAGATCACAAATCTAACGACCGAAGTCGATCGAAATCACAAAATTCATAACTAATTCATACGATATCCGAAAAATGCATATAATACGCCGAAATGATCATATCGAAATATAGAATCATAAAATGGACAGAAACCAAATTTTAGACCTCCGGAGGTGGCCGGAAAAGGCCGCCGGAGTTAGGGACAGAACCGCCACCGACCACCACCAATGGTGTCGGGGCCGAGCTTGTCCCCTTCGTTTCATCATTCTGAGCAACTTTCATAACTAGCACAAGACCTAAAAATGACTGGAAGGCATCGAAATTACCGATTTACAGTCGGCGGCCGGAAAATATGCAGAAACCGGTGAGCTTGAAAACCGACGTGAAAACTGCAACCTCAGGCCCCGATCCCTTCTGGAAACTTGTTCAGAACTTCCTTGAAAACTCAACAAGCCAAGAATCACAAGAAACGATCGTGTATAGCTCGAGATATCTTGATCGAAAGTTTCGGTATTTCGATCCGTTCGGGTCGAGCTCCGACGAACGTGAAAACGTTCGACCCAGTTCCGGTCCTTCTTGGTGCTTGTAGAGGGAGTTGAGGCGAGCTCAATGAGACAAGAATCAAGTGAAATGATGGAGTGTAACTCGAGATATCGAGATCGAACCGAAAATGGCCGTTTTCGGTTCGGGCTGTGCCGCCGCCGCCACGGGCTGCACCGCCTTGTGAAACTGCCTCCGGGAGTTAGAGCAGCTCGAGACGAACGCCTGGCACTTGGTTTGAGGTCGAGAGGTGGTCTGTGGAGGGAGAACAATTAAGGAGAAATTTCCTCCCCTTTTCGGTCGAGAGCGACTGTGAGAGAGAGAGAACCAGTTTTTTTTTCTTTTTCTTTTTCCAGAAACAGAAGGAAGAAGAAGAACCGGTAGAAGAAAAAATTAGGGTTTCCAAAATTTTTTCTATATATACATATTTTGGAAAACTTCGAAATTCGATAACTAATTCAGAAAAAATCCGATCTTCGTGTTCCGCACGTGTACGGACTCGTATCGACGAGCTCTACAACTTTCATGAAGGAAGTTTCTCCAAATTTCGTACGTAGAAAAAGTCGATTTCTCAAACCGAGTATTTCGAGCTTTTCGTTAAAATAAACGTTTCGAAACTTCGATAATTGTAAAAATGAATGATTATCGAACATATATCGTGAAATCGCATAATAATCATTCGATACAATCACTTGAATTTAAAATGGAAATTACGGGTATTACAATCTACCCCCCTTAAAGGAATTTCGTCCCGAAATTCAAGTACCCAATTCCCCAAAAAGCTGTGGATACCTCGTCCTCATGTCAGATTCTAACTCCCATGATGCATCACCCTCATCATGATGACTCCACAACACCTTCACGAGATCAACCTCTTTCCTACGAAGTTTCTTTGTAGACCTATCTAAGATACGAACAGGTTCAACCACAAACGTCACATCCGGGTTCACTTCGATCGTACCGTGGTCAATCACGTGAGACTCGTCTCGAACATACTTCCTGAGCAGAGACACATGGAAGACATTGTGCACACCCGACATGCTAACAGGTAAAGCAAGACGATATGCCAAGTTACCAACCCTTTCTAGAATCTCAAAGGGTCCAACATACCTCGGTGCGAGTTTCCCCTTCTTGCCAAATCTCACCACACCTTTCATAGGTGAGACTTTCAAGAACACATGATCACCTGTCTCAAACTCCAACGGTCTCCTCTTCAAGTCAGCATAACTCTTCTGTCTACTCTGAGCGGTTCGGATTCTGTCCCGAATAGTAGTGACCTTCTCTGTAGTCTCCTGTACAATCTCAGGTCCGATGAGCCCTTTATCCCCTGCTTCCGCCCAACAGATAGGAGTTCTACATGGCCTACCATAAAGAGCCTCATATGGAGTCATACCGATACTAGAGTGATAGCTGTTGTTGTAGGCAAACTCTACCAATGGCAGATGATCCGCCCAACTACCCTTAAAATCCAGAACACAAGCTCTGAGCATGTCCTCCATCACCTGATTCACTCTCTCGGTCTGTCCATCTGTTTGTGGGTGAAATGCAGTGCTCATAGCAAGAGACGTACCAAATGCCTTATGGAACCTACGCCAGAATTCTGAAGTGAAACGAGCATCACGATCAGATACAATCGTCACAGGCACTCCATGAAGCCTCACTATCTCGTTCACATATAACTTACACAATGTATCACTTGAGTACGTTTTTACCACCGGAAGGAAGTGTGCCGATTTAGTCAACCGGTCAACAATCACCCAAATCGAGTCATAACTTTGCCTGGATCTGGGCAATCCAGTCACAAAGTCCATAGAGATGTCTTCCCATTTCCAAACAGGAATCGATAAGGGGTTCAGCATTCCTGCTGGTCTCTGATGCTCTGCCTTCACCTGTTGACAGGTAAGACACTTCGACACGTGTTCCGCCACATCCCTTTTCATACCATACCACCAAAACTGCCTTCGTAGATCCATATACATTTTAGTACCTCCTGGATGTATAGTATATCGAGACCTATGTGCTTCTCGCATGATCTCCTCCCTGAGGTTATCAACACTCGGTACGTACAATCTCCCTCGAAATCTCAACCCTCCATCAGCCCCAATCATCCACTCAGAAGGACCCTCCACATCCGGGTCAGCAGTCATCTCAGCAATCCTCGCCTGAGCAAACTCATTAAGTGTCTGACCCTGAATGATCCTGGAGATCAAGGTGGGCTGTAAGGTGATACTACCGAGAAAGATTCCCTGTCCTGCTCCTGCGGGCATAAGGTCGAACTCAGATGCAGCTTCTAACATGCGCCACTCCCGTACCATAATCGATGCCATGATTACCCGTGGTTTCCTACTCAAAGCATCCGCCACTACATTCGCCTTTCCGGGATGATACTCCAAAGTGAAATCATAGTCCTTAATGAGCTCCATCCATCTCCTCTGCCTCATGTTCAATTCCTTCTGGGAGAATAGATACTTCAAACTCTTGTGATCAGAAAAGAGTTCAAATTTCACACCATAAAGATAGTGCCTCCAAATCTTCAAGGCAAACACCACAGCTGCTAGCTCTAGATCATGAGTAGGGTAATTCCGCTCATGTACCTTCAACTGTCTAGAACCATAAGCAACAACACTACCATTCTGCATCAACACACACCCCAAACCCTGATAAGATGCATCGCTGTAAATGACTAATCCACCACCACTAGTAGGAATAGTCAACACCGGAGCTGTAGTCAATCTAGTCTTCAGCTTAATGAAAGCCTTCTCACACTTGTCCGACCATACGAACTGAGTGTCTTTCCTGGTCAATTTGGTCAAAGCCGAAGCAATACCAGAAAACCCTTCAATGAAGCCCCTGTAATACCCGGCCAATCCAAGGAAGCTACGGATTTCTGTAACCGTAGTAGAGCGACTCCAACTCATCACTGCTTCAACCTTCGAAGGATCCACAGAAACTCCATCCTTCGAGACCACATGACCAAGGAACTTGACTTCACTCTGCCAGAAGTCGCACTTCTTGAACTTGGCAAATAGTTTCTGCGCTCTCAATGTCTACAGCACTATCCGCATATGCCTCTCATGCTCAGCTGACGACCTTTTGATTTACTCAGCTGACGACCTTGAATAAATCAAGATGTCGTCAACGAACACTACCACAAATTGATCCAAGTAAGGACTGAACGTACGGTTCATCAAGTCCATAAATGCTGCGGGGGCATTCGTGAGACCAAAAGGCATGACAAGAAACTCAAAATGTCCATACCTGGTCCTGAACGCCGTCTTTGGAATATCTTCCTCCTTCACCCTCAACTGGTGATATCCAGACCTCAAGTCAATCTTCGAGAATACAGTAGCTTCTCTAAGCTGATCGAACAAGTCATCAATCCTAGGTAAAGGGTACCTATTCTTGATGGTCACCTTGTTCAACTGTCGATAATCCACACATAGACGAAGTGAACTATCCTTCTTCTTCACAAACAACACTGGTGCGCCCCAAGGAGACACACTTGCCTGAATGAACCCTTGTGCAAGTAAGCCCTCAATCTGAACCTTCAACTCCTGAAGTTCAGCTGGAGCCATTCGATAGGGTGCTTTCGACACAGGTGAAGTACCTGATATCACATCAATGGAGAAGTCCATTACCCTTTTCGGGGGTAACCCAGGGATCTCCTGAAACACATCTTCATACTCTGAAACTACAGGAATCCCTGTATTCTTTGAAGTACTACTCCCTGATTCAATATGGGCCAAAATCCTTATCCTCATGGTGATGTCAGACTTCAGACAACGGTAATGAAACACCGGTTGTCCCGGAACATGGAAGGACACAATCATCCTAAAGCAATCAATAACAGCATGGTTCGGGCTCAACCAATCCATACCCAAAATCACATCATACGTGTGATCCGGAATCACAATCAAAGATGCAGAGAACTCTCTGCCACCAATCCCAATAGGGCAATCATCACAAAGCATGCTAAGCTCAAGAGACACACCGAGAGGTGATGTAACACACAATGATCTAGTTAGAGGCATAGCAATCAAACCCAAAACATCCACAACCGAACTAGATATGAAAGAGTGTGAGGCTCCCGTATCAAACAGTACTCTAGCAAGAAAGTGATAAACAGATAAGGTACCTTCCACTCCCGTGCCTGCCTGACCGATGGCAAAGACCCTAGAATGAGCAGGTGGTAACTGCCTCTGCTGGTTACCCTGCACTCTACCCTGAATCCGAGGACACTCCCTAGCCTGATGCCCTGCCTGTCAACAACTATAGCATAACCTACCCCGTGGCTTCGTGCACGCACGAGAGATGTGGCCCGGCTCGCCACAGTTAAAGCACTTCACTGGAGCTGCTGGTGCTATCTGCCTGATAGGCATAGCCTGAACAGGAGGAGCTACTGCTGCCCTAGCTGGAACCTGATGCTGAAACTGAGTCCTCTGTCTCTTCCAGAACCCACCCCTGAAGTCTCTAGCTCTACTGCTCCCTGCTATGGCCTTTCCCTTGCCCTGGAAGTCTCTCTCAGCAGACTCCTTCTCTCTACGAATCAGGTTCTGCTGCTCAATGATCTGTGCCTTAGCCAAGATCTCTCTCTTGGTCTTCAGCTCCAAGATGGCTACATCACGCTCAATCGAAGGACTCAACCCTCTCTGAAACTTCTTGGCCAAGTCCTCATCCTCCATCTGCCTCACATACTTGTACAATCTGGAGAACTCCGCATCATACTCAATTACGGTCATCTTCCCCAGTACAAGTGCAAGGAACTCTCGCTTCAACCTCTCCTTCACTGCTGGTGGAAAGTACTTCTCCCTGAACAGCCTCTCAAAGCCGTCCCATGTCAAGGTAGACACCTCAATGCTCCTCTGAGTGACGTTCCACCACACCCTAGCCTCATCCTTCAGCATGAAAGCGGCTAGCTTCCTCTTATCGGTCTCAGTGCAATCAAGCAGATCGAAATAAGTCTGCAAATCCTCTATCCAACGATCCGCCACCATATAATCTGTGCCTCCTCCAAACTTGGTTTCTCCCAAGCGAGTAATTTCCCTTGCTAGTATCAGCAAGCGAGCAGGATTATCAACCATAGCTACAGGAGGAATAGGCTGATCCTCATAAGGTGCATCTTCCTCCGACTCGAATACTTCTTCGACTGGAGGGGCCCTACCCATTCCTCGGCCTCTACCCCTGCCACGAGGTCTACCTCTACCCCGACCTCTGGCCTCGTTTCCCTCAATCTCCATTACCTAATAAGCATGATATACTTGATTAATACACGCATAACACTTAAACAAAGCATAAGTCAAATGCAAGTCCATATTAACCAAGTACTGATCATACATAACGATGCTTAAATTTCCTAAAAGTACTAACGTTCCTAGCCAACCTAACGCACTCACATACCCAATGACATTGTCAATACCGAAGAGCACACGATGGGGATCCGCTGCAGACGGGCCATCACTCGGTAAGTATTGACATATCACCAAATATGTACCTTACGCTCTGATGTCACGCCCCGAATTTTAGAATAACAATTCAAAATCCGAAACATGAAAATACTACAAACTCAAAAATAATCAACCTGAAAATTTTTCTTTTCTTAACATACTCACCACACGAAATAAAATCAAACCGAACATAGTCTCGGTTAATTATTACAACTCAAATCCAAAATGTAATGTAAAGCTCTAAATGAGCATACACACACCTCACAACTAAATAAATAACAAAACTGCTGTAACACCTAAGCAGCTCGGTCACCTCCCTGGTTATCCTGACCTGCAGGAATATCCGCTACACCATTGAATAGTGTACCGGGATTGCAATAACACAAAACCCGGTAAGCTTATGAAAGCTTGTATGAGTAAAAGAATGAACTGTTACTTAAATGAATCTCATTTATTCCCACACACAGCAACACTCAATAATTTTCACATATGCAAATAATAACAATCTCAATCAACACCAATTCAATATATCAAGACAACCCAACTCACAACTTTCTCCACAACTCTCATCATCGTATTTATAAAAATACGGTACTTGACAGACTAGAGCTCTAACTGAATCGTAGTCCGTCACCTGGCCTAGGTTATGGCATCCGACATATTTATCAATTATTGTATTTCATCAATATGTATACCTATATACATATTTAGAACTTCCAATAATTCCACATACTCAACCAATCGTATCCCATCATCCACACTAGGATTAGAGCGTCCGATTACCCACACCAGTCATTACGTCGACCATAAACCCATAAATAAACACAACATATAATATCACATACTGAAATCAACCCAACCAAGATACATCATATTATTATGGAATTACACAATTGTAATATAATCAACTCATCAATTCTACTCAATCACACAACAATCCACTCATCAATATATATTTTCCACGTAAATATATATATACGTAATCATCCACTCAGGAATGACCACTAATACCATCTATAGTTCACACAAGAAAATTATGAAATTCATTTGTATAGTTAAAATTCATTTTACTTACCTATGGACCGTGGTGATTCAAGTCCATGAAATTTTAAAACAAATATTTAATCCGAAAATATTTTTCACACAATTACCAAAAATAAAGAAATTAAAATGCTCGGTTCGTAATATGAACCACGTGAGTTTTACTCACCTCGAAACTCTCGCTGCGTCTTCAATATAGTTATAATTTATAATTAACGCCGAATAGCCCACTCAAATAAAATCCGTCAATCACCTAATCATATGTGATTCGAATTTAGCCAACAATTTCAACACATAATTTAACTACAAATTAACGGCCAGATTCTAATTTACATTAAAATCCGACGAGCGGTTTCTCACGAATCGCTCCCCTAATTATCGTTTTTCACATATACAAAGATCCAACGCTCGGATCTTCGCTCATGACCACACAAAGCCTCTGGGACAGTCATATGATCATCATAACAAATTTACAAGTTCATCCAACGGTCATAATTTCACAGATCACAAATCTAACGATCGAAATCGATCGAAATCACAAAATTTATAACTAATTCATACGATATCTGAAAAATGCGTATAATACGCCGAAATGATCGTATCGAAATATAGAATCATAAAATGGACAGAAACCAAATTTTAGACCTCCGGAGGTAGCCGGAAAAGGCCGCCGGAGTTAGGGACAGAACCGCCACCGACCACCTCCAATGGTGTCGGGGCTGAGCTTGTCCCCTTCGTTTCATCATTCTGAGCAACTTTCATAACTAGCACAAGACCTAAAAATGACGGGAAGGCATCGAAATTACCGATTTACAGTCGGCGGCCGGAAAATATGCAGAAACCGGTGAGCTTGAAAACCGACGTGAAAACTGCAACCTCAGGCCCCGATCCCTTCTGGAAACTTGTTCAGAACTTCCTTGCAAACTCAACAAGCCAAGAATCACAAGAAACGATCGTGTATAGCTCGAGATATCTTGATCGAAAGTTTCGGTATTTCGATCCGTTCGGGTCGAGCTCCGACGAACGTGAAAACGTTCGACCCAGTTCCGGTCCTTCTTGGTGCTTGTAGAGGGAGTTGAGGCGAGCTCAATGAGACAAGAATCAAGTGAAATGATGGAGTGTAGCTCGAGATATCGAGATCGAACCGAAAATGGCCGTTTTCGGTTCGGGCTGTGCCGCCGCCGCCACGGGCTGCGCCGCCTTGTGAAACTGCCTCCGGGAGTTAGAGCAGCTCGAGACGAACGCCTGGCACTTGGTTTGAGGTCGAGAGGTGGTCTGTGGAGAGAGAACAATTAAGGAGAAATTTCCTCCCCTTTTCGTTCGAGAGCGACTGTGAGAGAGAGAGAACCAGTTTTTTTTTTTATTTCTTTTTCCAGAAACAGAAGGAAGAAGAAGAACCGGTAGAAGAAAAAATTAGGGTTTCCAAAATTTTTTCTATATATACATGTTTCAGAAAACTTCGAAATTCGATAACTAATTCAGAAAAAAATCCGATCTTCGTGTTCCGTACGTGTACGGACTCGTATCGACGAGCTCTACAACTTTCATGAAGGAAGTTTCTCCAAATTTCGTACGTAGAAAAAGTCGATTTCTCAAACCGAGTATTTCGAGCTTTTCGTTAAAATAAACGTTTCGAAACTTCGATAATTATAAAAATGAATGATTATCGAACATATATCGTGAAATCGCATAATAATCATTCGATACAATCACTCGAATTTAAAATGGAAATTGCGGGTATTACAATTTACTTATTTGATGACGTTTTTTTCCTGATATTACAACAATTGAGGTACAAAGTAGTAATCAAGGTTGTAATTGTGGTAATTCTTCAAAATTACAAATTTGAGAATCATTTTACCTATGAGACAATAAATTGTTGTAGAAGTAGTAATTACGCTCTTATTTGTGGTAATTTTTTATATTACAAGTTTGAGAATCATTTTACTAATGTGACAACCAATTGGTGTTAAAGTGGTAAAACTTTATGTATATACAGTAAATGAGGCATGAGTCCTTAATTGTGTAATAAAGTTCTCTATTTTGTAACTAATACTTTTCTTGTGTAAATCTCATCATCCATGAGATAATTACTGGTTTGACAACGCATTTTACTATAAAATGACAACAAATGAGGTGTAAAGTGGTAATTCTGGTCACTAATACCAACTATAGTTCACACGATGCAAAATCAAGAAATTCATTTTTAATATACTTTAGAACACATTTCTTAAAACCATTTTCTCACACATAACAAATAAATTGGGCAATTAAGGAAATTCGGTTCGTAAATGAACCAAGTGAGATTTACTCACCTCTAAACTCCCGCTACGTCTTCTTACAGCCCAAAATACGATTCACAATCGTCCGCTAACAAATCCGTCAAATACCTAATCAAAACGATAATTAACTTAGCGTATAATTTCAAAAACACACTTATATGAAGATCCAAAGGTCGGATCTTCACCCGTGACCACACAAGGTCACCGGGACAGTCCTACGATCATTATATCAAAACTAGAATTCTATCGGACGGTCCAAACTTCATAGATCACAAATCGAGCGATCGAAATCAATCGAAATCGTAAAATTCAAAACTAATTCATACTATATCCAAAATTCACATGCTATATATCAAAATGATCGTATCGATATGTAGAATCTAAAAATGAGCAGAAACTACTCATGGTACCCCCGGAGGTGGCCGGAAAGGGCCGCCGGAATTTAGGGCAGAGTCGCCGCCGACCACCACCAATGGTATCGGGGCCGAGCTTATCCTTTTCGTTTCATCATTTTGAGCAACTTTCATAACTAACACGAAGTGAGAAAACGAGTGGAAGTGGTCGAAAATACCTAAAAACAGTCCGGTTTGCCGGAAAACCGAAATTTTCCGATAGTTGCTCCGTTCGACGTCAAAAGCTTCACTTCTGGTCTGGGTCTTTTTGCTGCGTGTTCTACTCCTTAATACGAGTTCAACGAGATAAAGAACTCAAGTTTTCGTGGCCAGAGCTAGGAGAAATCGCCTCTGGTTCGTTTTAGGGCTCGGATTGAGTTTTGAGTTCCACCGCCGTGTAGCCGCCACGAGAGGGGAAACCGTGACCACCAGTCGACTCACAGGAAGGAGTAGAGTCGATCTGGGCTTCGTTTCACCTCAAACGGTGGCCGGAGCTGTGAGAAAGAGGCCGGCGAAAATTTGCTCTGTTTTGGAAATTAGACGCGAGCACGGGAGAGAAAAATGAAGACGATGAACAGTGCACCGACTGAAAATGGAAACCCTATTTTCGGAAACTTTCCATTTATATATATACCCAAATTGGCAACTTTTCTAAATGCTATAACTTCTTCGTACGAACTCCGATTTTTGCGTTCCGCATATGCACGAACTCGTATCGACGAGCTCTACGACTTTTATGAAGGAAGTTTCCTCAAATTCCTTACGTATAAATAAGTCAATTTTAATAACCCTAAATAACGTTAAATTTCAATACTAAAATCATTCGAAACCAAATTTCTCAAATAACGACATTTGAATCACACTCACAACTCATAATTCATATAATTTGAGAAATATTTAACTGAAATTTCGGGTCTTCACAACAAACTACCACATTTTACGTATTTAGTGATACTTATAGCTGTAATTGAAGTAATTACTATATTTACGATATTTATTACAAAATTTTGAACGATTTACATATAAAACAATTAATAAGTACATAGTATGGTAATATTTTTTTTTAAAAAAAAATACACATGTCAAATTATAAGTGGATAACATGTTGACCTGTACAGCAGGTTTCACTAACTAATTTAATTTAATGTATATTTATTAAAAAGTTGATGTATGACAAACATCAACACACCTTAAACTTCCCCATATATTTTTTGTTGATGGTCATGGAGGAACCGGTAAAACATTCTTTTGGCATACGATAATAAGTAAACTAAGATTTGAAGGAAAAATTGTTTTAGCTGTTGCTTCATTTGGAATCGCTTCATTATTACTTCCAAATGGCAGAACTGCTCATTCTCGATTTAAAATACCTTTGACAATTAATAATTTATCAATATGTCCAATAAAAAAAGGTACTCATCATGAAAAATTAATTAATAAAACATAATTAATTATTTGGGATGAAGCTCTAATGTCTAATAAACATTGTTTCGAAGCATTAGACAAATGTTTGTGCGGCACTCTATCTGATCCAAATGAAATGCCAGTTAACAAACCATTTGGCGGCAAACCTATATTATTAAGTGAAGATTTTAGACAAATTCTACCTGTTATTACAGGAGGAACTAAAGAGCAAATAATTGAAGCTTCATTAAATAGTTCATACCTTTGGTCAACATTTAAAATATTTCATCTAACAGAGAATATGAGATTATCAAAAAAAAAAATATAACTGACGAAGATAAAATAAATATTTCAACTTTTGCAAACTGGCTATTGCAAATTGGAGAAGGTCGTATTTGTTCAATTAATGATGAAAATGATAGAGATACATCTTAGGTTGAAATTCCAAATGATATACTTATTTATACTTATACAAATCCGATAGAAGCAATTTTTCTTGCAATTTATTCAAATTTTAACATTAATTACAATAATTTTAACTATCTAAGAGAACGTGCAATTGTTACACCACGAAATGCCAGAGTTTGAGATATAAATGATTATGCTATTAATCTATTGCCAGGTGACAAAACAACATATTTAAGTGCTGATAGTATTTTAATGAATTCCGGAAATAATGAAAATATGAATCTTTTATATCCAATAGAATTTTTAAAGAAACTTGAATTTAATGGATTACCGTCACATGAATTAATTTTAAAAATTGGAATGCTTATAATGTTACTAAGAAATTTAAATCAAATGTCTGGTTTATACAATGCTACAAGATTAATAATAACAAGATTATTTGATCGACTAATAGAAGCAAAAATACTGACAGGAAATAATATAGGCCAAAATTTTTTTATACCTAGAATTGTTCTTACTGCATCTGAAAGCAAATGACCATTTGTTTTTAAAAAATGACAATTTCCGATAAAACCGTGTTATGCTATGACTTTCAATAAAAGTCAAGGTCAATCATTAAATCAAGTTGGTATATATTTACCAGAACCTGTTTTTACACATGAACAATTGTATGTAGCACTCTCAAGAGTTACATCAAGAAATGGATTAAAAATTTTAATAAACAATAACAATGATATACCAAATAAATATACAAAAAATATAGTTTATAAAGATGTGTTACAAAATTTATGAATACAAGCATATGTTACATTATGCATTACTGCAATCATAATCAAGTATGAGAATTGATTATGCTTCAATTTGTGGCGGACCGATGATTGAGCAAAGGAAAAGAGGACAGCTTTGGGCTTGGGTTTCTGATTGAAATTGTCTACATGTTAAGGTAAATGTACAATGAATGTATAAAGCTAAACAAACCATGCCATTGAGGTGTGATATTTGTGAATTATAAGAATTAATATTGTATAGTATCTTAACAGCTCGTATTATACTTACTGAGTGGTAATTTGCTTTTGTTAGCACAGTTGGATTTGTATTTGTTAACTTAGAAGTGGAAGGCAATTCTGGGTTATTGAGTCAACCTGGAGGTGGACATGCATCGGTTTTGGTTGTTGGTTCATTATCTTTTCAAGTTGCATAGAGAATAGCAAGAGTGGCAGGTCAGATACCCTCTCTCACATTATCTTCCTCCTGTTTTGGTTTTTGAAATTGGTTCAATTTGATGTCTGACTCATTCTCTCAGTCCAAATCGCTCTTCGTCTCAACTCAAATCAACAAATTTCTCTCGCTCTCCTCGCACAAAAATCCAAAACCAAAGAGATAGAGATACGTTTCTGCCTCAAAATCTCAAACTTGCTACTGCTCAGTTTATTGTTTTGAGGTGTCGTTGGTAAGTCTGGATCTTTTCTTTGAAATAGATATTGTCCTTAATTTAGATGGATGCAATTGGGCTTTATTTCATTATTTTGATAATGGGTATGCTATTTTTGGAAACTTTCTGTTTATGTTCCTTCTTATTCAACCAGATCAAATTTTGGTAATCCAATTCAACAGACTCAGTCAGTCTCATACTTCATTTGCACACCATATATACTACCTACCTAATCGCAGTATATATATGTTTGTACTGATACATCAGGAGAAGACCATTGCTATATGACGGATTGGAAGGTTTGTGAGTGATGGTTCCTCACTCAAGTTTTTTTTTTTACCCATTATTCTTTCCTTTTGTCCTTCTAATTCTGACTCTTTATGTAAACTGTACAGTAATGCATAATTTGATAGGGCAGTTCCTACTAGACCTACACAGGATTTGGCATTTTCAATTGCAAGGTTTATACAAAATAGTGGTTCTTTTGCCAACTACTACCTGGTACTTATTCTCCTCCTTTATAGTTCAAAGCTAATTTTATCTTTGCTGATGTTGGTAAAATTACCTGATTTAACCTTCTTTTACTCTAATTTTGTTATAGTACCATGGAAGAATGAATTTTGGCCGAATGCTGGCAGTCACTTCATTGCAACTAGCCATGACTATGATGCACATCTACATGAATATGGTATGCAAATAAGGGATAAACACTTTGTCTAGGTTCTTTGTAAATTTTGGCTCATAATCCTGCTTTACACATTTAACATTTCCCTAATGTTAAATGTGTAAAGTGAGGGAATTGGTTATAAACCAAACATCATCTTTCATGAAGTTTATTACTTACCGAACACATGCTTTTTCCTATTTATTCCAGGACTACCTAAGGAACCAAAATATAGTCATTTGAAGTATTTGCACAGAGCCATCAAATTAGTTGAGCCAGCTTTAGTGTTTACTAATGAGCTAATAAAATTTATCTATGATAGGTATGTAATTAGCTGAGCCAGTGTAAGATAAAATCATATCATTATTGAGGACTTTATCTAGGACTATAGAATTTATCTATGATACGTATGTAATTTGGCGCCCTTATTAAATATTTTGGTTTCTTAGCATTAAGCTGCAACTTCAACGTGGAATATTTTAATATAATCATCATGTTAACTATATTTTCTATGCTTTTTAATTTAATTCTTAAATAACATTGTGTCAGCTCCAAAACCCGCGGCAAAGCGCGGGCATCATTTCTAGTTTAGTATGACAGATAACCTTCCTCTATTAACTTTGTATTGCAAGTCTCTGTAGTGTAATAATCTGGTTCCTTACTACAGTTTTCTGTTTTAGGTAAATCAAACAAAGCTGACAAATAATAAAAAGTATATACAGCACTACACTAATTTTTCTGTTGACGTATCTTTTATATGGTAAAACTGTTTTTGAAAATTTTGTTTGATAGGGCAACCTTTCCCAATGAATAATGCTGAAAATTTCACATGCTTGCTGCAGGAGAGCATGCATGACCGTGTCCTCTGTTTATAAAAATTGTATACATATTTTGATCTGGTTTTAGAGCAATTGTACACAAGGAGCATAAATTCATCGAACGTTGATAACTGGTTAGATAGTCTACACTGTGTACATATACTGTATACAAATAGTAATAACTTCTTTTATCAGGTCAGAAGCTCAGGCATTTCTTTTCTATATGCTGCAGATTGCCAGTCAAGATTATGATGGTCAATGCAGTATTTAAGCATGGCTCTACCATTTCAGGGTGTTGAACTTCTGGTAAGAATCAAGTGATTCTGCACAAAACTGGAGTTTTGAAGCTTGTTGTGGGATTTTGCATGTTTGTTGAAGGTCAGCTTCTTCGAGCACGGTTGTGGGAACAGAGAAGGCTTCAGAACTAATTTGATAGATTTATCTCCTAATTGTCCCATTGGTTTGACCGATTTTGAGTCCTTCATCTTACTCTGAAGAATTAGAAGAAGGAGAATCACCTAGACACTCAGATTGTTTTAACTTCATATGACAATTCACTGTATCGATTGGAGTCTTTGAAATTATTCACAGTCCAAGTTTTGAGGTATTTTTTCTTCTTCTTTGCATTGCTGCCTTTTGTGGATGTATGTAATCTTCTTCAAAACCTAGCATCAATTCGATCTGAATTGGATACTTCTGCTGTAAATTTGGGATCTTTAAATACCTGTTTCGGCTTTGGATAGTTAGAAATTTGGGATCTGTTTTGTTGTTCGTGTATCTATCTGTCTCCATTTATGCACATTTGAGGACAATGAATATTTGGTGTGGATACATGTCTGTACTTATGCAAGTATTTGGAATATGGATTCTCATTTTGTTTCTCAAGACTGAAACTTGCTTTCTATAATTTCAGGGAAACAGTGGGGAGAGTTAGACAATTAGTTCAGTTTGGGGCATTTTCAAGAAGTGAAGTGACTTAGTTTTGCAAATTTCGTGTCTTCCTTTCTCCTCATTGTTTTGAATTTTCTGTGTTTGTTTATTTTGCTCAGATGTTGTGGGACTTTTATTTCTTCATTGATTATTGTTGTGGTTAGTATTTATCTTTCTTTATCTGTCTTTAGGCTTTGAAAGTCTGATCTGTGGTTTTCTCTGTGATTGGTGCTTGGGGGTTACATATATTCAAGAAATGGGGAAAGGCAGGCTGTTTTGACACTCTTACAGGGAGGGGTTTGGACAGGAAGCAAAGAGAAAAGGTTTGGTTTTGAATTTGACTCACCTTTTTTGCTGTTTAGTTATTGGTAATGTGTTTGTCCATGGCTGTTGTTTTCTTTTTGGTTACTGAATTTTCGGGTTCATTTCATCAGCTTTAATGAAAGGAAGTTTGGTGTCAAAGTTTGATTTATATGGAATTGGTTGAGGTTGATAAAATTGAATGCCTTCTTTTATTTGTTTATTTATTTATTTACTGTCTTTTATGCTTTTGGTTGTTCACCAACCAAACTCTACCCCAGAAGCTCCCCATTACCACTGCCAACCTGCAAGATTGGAAAAAATGTGGTTTGGGAAATGTGGTGTATTCTGAGAAAAGGACAATGCTAAATAGTCCACATTATCGTGTTCCATATCTAGGGTTTAGGATCTGTTCTTATGTAAACTCCTTTGGGTTCACAAATGGATTTTATATCTAGCAGCACCATATGAGAAACAAAGAATTCTTCTCTGATTCTAGGATCCTTGGTGCTATTGTTTGTCTTCTAAAATACGATAAATCAGAAGATCAGGCTGAGGGTAGACTAAGTAAAAGAAAAGTCTAAGCTATGAATCTAAGTTCTTGATAGGTTGCGAGCATATTGTTTTGTTTGAAGCTGTAGGAGTATTTATTGTTGATCCAGCTGTTGTACTTGAATTCAGGAAAGAAATTCAGACTTTGGTTTAGAGTCAGTATAGATGTGCAGTCTGTTTAGGGTCCAATAGACAGTTACTAATGTAGAAATGGCCTTGAAGTTGAAAAATTGGGTCAATAATTTCTCTCTAAGAACACTTCAATCGTACTAAACATTATGTGGTTTTAACCTTCTGTGATTTTATATCTAACAACACCATGTCACAAACAAAGAGTTCTTCTCTGATTCTTGGCTGAGATGATAAGTAGTGGTTGTTGATTTTTGGATAGGCAGAACCCTCAGTTCCTGGTGCTAGAGTTTGTCTTCTGAAATATAATAAAAGTTTTGAACTAGGTAATAGTAAAAGCTATGCCCTGAATCTAAATTCTTGACAAGGTAAGTATTTGGGAATGCACAGTAATTTTGTAATCTGTGTGCTATACCATAAAGTTCATAGACATTTTCTTCTCTTTTTAAATGCAGACTATAATGTTGCTAATGTTCAATTGAAATTGTTAAAACTAATGACTGCCAAAATACTAATTTTGCTTTCTGTAAAACTAATACCAGAATTGATATGAAATAACAGTTTAATGATAGTAAAAACCATAATAAAAACCAGTGAGATATCTGCTGTTTATGTTATACAGATGACGTTGAGGCATTTGAGATATTATGTCACAGTTTCCAAATTCTCTTATGCTGCAAATGAGAACAAAAATAATGATGGCTGGTGATGACATTATGGAGAAACTGGAAACATTACGTTGTTAATTGAAGATGATACCATGGTATCATCATATCTGGAATCAATGTTTAGTTATTTGGTAAAAAAAACATTGATATTGTGGTGGCTTTTGAAATTTAAAACGATAAAATTATTGCACTGAGTTAATGGCTACTTCAGCAGTGTTGACATATTAATGTTGCTGCCCCTTTATTATGATATTTATCTCTTCTAGATCTTTGCTTTTTGTTTGTTAATGTTTTCAATTTAACAATATCTAGGTTTCTAAAAACAATTTGGAGGAAGGGAATTAGCTGTTAGACAAGTAACACTGCTTTCCTGTTTTAACGGTTCGGGATTTTGCTGCTTCTTCTTCAGAAGGAACAGAAATTATAACCTTCTCATTGGTTTTGATAATTGTGAATCTTTCTAATTCCAGGTCAGCAATTGAAAGTGTCTCGGTTTTTGTTATTTTATTGCTTTAATTCTACATCTGTGCCTGTTACATATAATCATTTTGTTATCTTGCCGTTGTTTAATCCCCCTACAGACTGCAGATCTTTGCTGTACTTGGATTTTCTTGAAGGCATCAAACCAACCATCATTACAGTATTACACAGATGTGCCACTTTGATCTAAGTGTCTAGGCCAATCAATCATTCTACTTTCTGCAGTTTCTGTCTTCAAGTGAGTCCATTTAGTAGTCTTGTCATCATCATATAAACTTGACTACTTTTTATTTTATTTTAGTTTTTGAAGAGGAAAAGAAAATAATCGAACTCTTACTTATGAACTGGCTAGTCAATCTAAGGCATACCGCACCTTCTGTTTAGTGCCCAGGATCCACTGTCTATTTGCGACCTATTGGATGTTTTATGATGTTTTTAAGATGTCTACGGAACAGCTGCCTGTATAAGGATGAGAAAGCCATTAGGCAATGGACCACCTCAAGATCTGGTTACTCTATTTTAAGGCTACAGTGCACTGTGTTATTCCAGTAGCCACTCTCTTCTTGTACTCGTCCAACAAAAATTATACGCACTAATTAACACTGTTTTTAGTCGTCATTATCATCAATACAAACTTATACAGACTTCACATGCAAACCCAAAGATAACTTTTCCTTTCTTATTATTCTTAAGATGGTCTGTTGCATATGAAAACTGGGTGCTGGAGCTGAAGGGGCCACTGGAACTCTTAAAGGGTGTTAGAGCAGAAGAATATATGTGCAGTTGTTCAGGTTCTTTACTGGTTTCCTTTTTCAGTTGTATCATATAAATATCGTATGTTTCTGAAATTTTGGACGGCTCACGTCAAATAAATGATGTGGAAAATGTCACTTCATTACTGCAGGAAAGCATATATTATCCTCATCTTAGCCGTATTTGTAATTACGCGGTCAAAAAATGCTATTCAATACAGAAAATCCGAAGAATGTATGTGCAACTGTTCAAGAGCCGAGGTACAAGAGGGTCATGCTAGCATAAAATCATTGGTGGCTGGCGGTAAGTCACATATTATGTCAGTTTTGTTTACAGTACCAATAATAACATTGTCTCAGTAGAATATCAAGACCTCAGTAATTTGTACATCTGTTTTTTCCTATCGGTGTGTCTATCCAAATCTTAAAACAAACCTGAAAGGTCCTTTGTCCTTATGTAACATGGAGTCAAGAGAAATGTACATATTGCAGTCCACAAAATGCTTGCAAAACTCCTTTTCTACACCAAGCTGATTCTTTGTTATACAAAAAAGTTTAAAGCCAATCAATTTATTGATTTTCCCTTAAGGTGCCTCCATTGAGATGTTCTGTTTTTCTTTATTAATCAGAAGTTCAAAACTGAGTACTTCTGCATTTCTTTTTGTGCTTTGTGTGTGGTTTATGCGTGCCTAGTGAGCTACTTTACTGAAGATATGACAGAAGTTTTATTTAATCACAAATTGTTTATCTTTTCATAGACAAAATCTGCTTAACCATAGTGAACCAAAATGTCTACTGTGATTGAATTTGTGTACTTTATTTCCTACTTGCAGTTTCGAGAGAATGTGGCAGCTTGGGTATGCTTTGATGACCGGAAAGATGCGTTTTAGGGATTCCTTGGAAGGGTTCTTCGCCTTAAATCGGTTTGTGCCCATTTTCTCTGGCTTAACATATTCCTTAATGCATCATATATGGGCTAAGGTTTTTTTATTTTATGTTTTATGTCAAGGGTTTTAACATTTGGAACTATGAACAATAACACAATAGTCAATTACTGTGGAATATGGTCCCGGTATTCACATACAGTTGCAACATTTTATTCCTTCTCCCTCGTTATGTCAAGCTTGTGTAGTGAAACTGTATGATTGCTCCTGTGGTTTACATATGATTTCCCGTAGTTTAGGCCTCGACTCTTATGGAAAGTGGTATGCCAGAGGTGCTGATGAGGCCCAAACAATTATGAGGAGTTGGGTGAAAGGAGGCGTTGGACCTTGCTTGTGCCGGCCCCATTTTGGTGATTGATCACCAAGAGCTGGGTGGAAAAGGTGTCCAAGATGTCATCCATGTCAAAAGCCCAGTGTATGAGCTCATCCAGCCACAGCTTCACCGCCTTGCTAGTCAGAGTTGCTTCTTCTCAGCATCCTGCAGCACAGCTCCAATTGCAGACAGAGTTGCACTCCATTTCTTGGAAATGACCGAAACTGAGCAAGTTGTGGGGGGTCAACCTATCGAGCAGCAACTGAAGAAAAGCCTCAAAGAAAAACACCTCCACCACCATTTCTGCTGTCGAAGACTTCGGATTCAATAAGGCTTCCAAATGAAACTGTGTCCATAGCTATTGTTGCTAAAATTAGCAAGAAAGAAAGTTCAAACTTTGAACTTCAAAGTCAAACTAGTTCAGTGTGGTGGAGTAGACCCGTAGTTGTCACAATGGACCCAGATCTTTATTTATTTATTTTTTTAATTCTGTAGGGACCCAACGACTTACGCCAACAGTTCATTCTTCTTTACGGACTTTACCTCAGTGAATACTTGGTCTGATGCAAAAAGGGGACATGGAGGCGTGAGTGACCCAAATGTGCGATAGGTTTTGAGTACATACCCACACGGCGTCAAATCCTCAGAGACAAAATTGTGCTTTTGTTCTGCAAAATGAGGTCATGGAAGGGAAAGCAACCAGGTTCCAAAACTTAGTAAGATCCAGAAATTCACACCGTTGTTATCTGGGGTTGTCACACTAGTCTTAACTGTTTGAGTTTGGAAGCAACTGAAGAATTGCGGCACGTGCCCCGCACCTACTTAACACCCTCAAGGAAGGAATGAAGGAGTACGACAAAGTTGTTTTGGTAATATTTAAACGGGCTGCAGGACACCATAACCGTTCTTTGTCCAAATTTAAATGGGCCGCAGGACACGATCAGACGATCTAGTGACTTCATTTTAAAAATAATAATAATAAATAAATAATTCGATCAATTATTTTACGTTACAGCTGCGCATGGTAGTAAAAATGGAACAACTTCAGTCGAATCAAAATTGAGTTTGTTCTCGCTCGCTTTCATTCACTAGAGATAGATAGCCAGGGCAGCAGACCGGTTGTGAACCCAGAACCCAGGACAGCCAGCTACTTAGCACATTCAAGGTCTGGTATATATGTATATATATATATATATGTGTGTGTGTGTGTGTCCCGTAGAGTAGGAAATTCAATTGCCCTAATTAAGGTGAATTTTTTCGATAAATTATTACCAGGTTTAGAATTAGATCCTACAAAATTGTTAATGTTGGGTGAGAGGGACTAAATTATTCTTATCATGCAAGTTGGAATCTTTAAAGCAATAAAATTAATCAAGTATATATGAAAGATACCTAGAGATTGACGTTGCATGTACAATGAGGCATAATATAATGATTTGATCAACCGGCGGTTCGTTTTTCTTGTTGTTCTTGTCATCATATGACCGACCTAGCCAATACAAAACAACCAGAATATGATAAAGGACGAGGTTTGCAGTTTTATTCAATCGTCTTAATACAGAAAACATTCTTGTTTGACTTCGTGCAATAATCATTCTTGAATCCTCATCATTGCAAAGCTTGCGCAAAACAACTCTGCACTTGTTTTAATTGCATTAATTGTTTGTTCCTCTGTGATCTTCCGGAAGCTAACTATGGCAGTCGGAGAGATCTTTCTTGCGGTATTCCTTCGGGTGCTTTTGGAGAGGTTAACGCGTCAAGAGATCCTTGGAAGCTTGGGAGGAGTTGGCAAAAAGCTGCAGAAATGGAGGGAAACACTCTACGCAGTTGCAGCGGTGCTTTACGATGCGGAGGAGAAGCAGCTGACGAGCAGGACAGTGGAGCTGTGGCTGAATGACCTCAGACACTTGGCCTATGACATGGAGGATCTACTTGACTCCTTTTCCACTGAGATGTTAGCACGCAAGCAGCTCAAGGTTGGCCAAATTAACACAACCAAGGTACGAGGCTTCTTTACCAAAGTTCCACACAATGTTAAATTCTACTTCAATATGAACTCCGAAATAGAGAAGATTGCTAGTCGTTTGCAAGAAATATTTGAACGGAAAGAGAAGCTCGGTTTGAAATATATTAAGCATACCCCTACTGCAACATCATCATCGCAAAGGACACCAAGTTCATATGTGCATGGACCTGTGGTTGGAAGAGATGAAAACACAAGAAAAATAGTGGAGTTGTGTAAAATATTATTTGGACCTAACATTATCTACATTAAGTAAATAACAAAATTGATTAAGCTTATTATAATAAATAGGAAATATATGAATTATCTACCTAGACACCTAATGAGCTTTGGTATGTCACTCTTGGGTTAGGAATCCATTTTGATAAAGATAAATATCTAAATTAGTTGATATGATAACTATAGCATCTTTACAGACAACTCATAGGCTTGTATAGGACTCTTTCTAATATTAGGTTGAATCCATAGGCCTTGCATGGGACTCTTTCACTGTCTTTACCATAAGAAGATAGTATGGACTGTTTTCTGAAATTTATGTTTTGCATCTTCTTTTAAAACCATGGTACAAGAGGAGCATAAAACCATTGATTTCATGGGACTTATATGTGCAACCCTCATAGCTTATCCAGTGTGTTCACACGTAGTAAATATTCAATAAAATGTCAAGACGTCGGTCATGCATTTTCTTACAGAGACTGCCTTGCTCAACTAACTGAAGACATCTTCACATTATCTCTCTTTTGCAGGAACTATACAACAATTTGTTGATCACAGCGAAGCCTCTTCGTGTTTCAATATAGCATTTTCTAGGTACTGAAGTGACACTATTTTTTGCCTTAACTCGTAAGTATCACTAAACACCATGCAAAACCCGTGCTAACCATTATTCTCTTCTTCTTTTCTTTTAAATATGAATAGCAGGGATTCATACTACCACAAAAGCTTTGGTAACCCGACAAAGATTGATTATTGTAAGGTCTCCCATAAAGGAGACCTTACAATGTGCTCTGCAGCTTAGTTAAAGAAAGTTACATTATACCAGGTATCTCTAGCTCTGTAATGAAAAATTAATTTTTCACCATCATGATTATTGTTAGTTTATGCAAAAGTTCTTAAGTTGGATATGTGGGCAGGGGAACGACTACTGAAGTATTTCTATACGTGTGTTGGCTCCTATCCATTTGGTTTGGAATGCTATAACACAATGATTATCATCATCAGGGATCTACTTTGTCAAAAGATAGAATCCGGTTTAAAAAAATGCACCTAACATGATTAAACAGGCAAGGCTGTGAGATACTTGGTCTTTCAGAAGAGTTAACTTTCGATTTGTTTTTTCACATGTCATAGACTAGAATACAATATTTTCTACGCTTAGAAACTTCATTAGTTTAGATTTATGTCACTCACTTTGACTAAATAACATACATTTGCGTAATCTCAGGAAGGGAATTTATCGGACATGGAAGTACTTGGGGATTTTAAGCTTGCCTTGATGAAGTGAAGTTAGAACTTGAATCTGATCCCTGTCTGCTTAGAATTTGGTTGGTAGTGCCTTCTTGGAATTTTTATTAATTTAAAGATGAGGTTAGACCTGTTCTTACACAATCTCAGTCATTCGCTGAAGGGCTTTGTTTGAGTTGGGAGTCTAAATTCAGAAATTTCCAAACTTTTTTCCTTAAGGTTTTGCAAAATATCTTCAATACAGTGTGCAATAGCTGTTTTGGTTTTTGGTTTTCTGTAGCTTACCATGACCACATTATGTGAAACTCTTTAGAATTGTACCAGAGACCTATTACTTCAAACTCATGGTACTGGGACAGCCAACCCCATAGTATTTATCTAATGTGACTTTTATTGTCATTGCTAGGGAGTCCCTTGAACAAAATGTTGAAGTCCACAATTTGGTGTATAAATAAGTATATGACGCTTAGCCGTTTGATGGCAGGAAAGCTGAAGCCAACTGTTATGCAACAATCAGTATTTGGGGGCCTTCTTCTGGATCCTCACAAGTTCAGTGGTATTCACAATATAAGCTTCTTCAACCTAAATGTACAAAAACTGGTTCACTCATTGCAGCGAACCTGTACCAATTTAATTTCTTATCATTTCATCTCACATGTAGAGCTAATGAACCTTAATATGCGTGGAATCTGTTCCATATTATGGTGGACACATATGATCTTTCTGTTAGTTACTAATAAAAATTCACAGTTTTCTGTTGTACATTCATTCTCTTTTGTTTTGCAAGTCTCTGTAATGTAATATTCAAGTTTGATTATGGAGCTTTCTGGATCAGTAGAACTTTGAAATATGTGTTAGAGCACATTGCATTTTCTCCAGGTTCCTTACTAGATTTTTCTGTTTCAGGTAAATCAAACAAAGCAGGCAAACAATAAAGATCATATATATTAACACAAGATTGATTCTACCAAAATGTTTGCTCTTCAGTTCAGAATCCTAGAGTGAGATTGAGATTGAGTGTACTTTTTGTGTATTTTGTGTTCTCGATCTATTGGAGAACAAGAGGAGAAAAGAGATACCACTGTGACATTCTTATGCAGCTTTCTATTTGGTTGGTTGTCTGTGTTTTATCTTTAATTGTTTTGCATTTGATGGATTGTGGGAGTAGGGATTATGTATATTCTAGATGTATGTCTCTGACTTGCTCAAATATGGGCACGGAAGGGCACACCTTTTATTTCACTTTTGCAAATCCAGTGCTATAAAATTCCAAACAAACCGCAACCTATGGACTTTTAAAAGTAGTGTATTAGGCTATTAGCATCTAAATTTCTCTCATTGATGCATTGACAAAGTGAGAATAACTGCCAGTTTTGGATGAATAGTAAATTGACGATTACCAATTTATGTAACATATTGGCAATTGACCCTAGTTTATTGTTGCACTTAGGGCTGGTAAATAGGTTCCATCTGGTCATCTTCTTTGTAGGCAAGTCTGTACAATAGATACAGAGGGGAGTTTCAATCTCGCAAGGTATTTTTCTCGCTCGGTAAGAAAATTTAATTAGAACTGGAATTGGAATCGGAACTGGAGACGTTGATTAGAACCAAATAAGTTTAACTCTTTTTAAGCTTTGATCATGGAGGCTTTTCTTACTGCAGGTCTATCCTAGGTGTAGGTTTTTTCCTTCGGCGTTTTGGCACCCGAGGAAGGAGGTCATGCATCACATACGGGAGATCTTGTGATCATGTAAAGGAGGTTGTGAATCCTATACGGGAGGCCATGAATCTCACCGGAAGACAATGATTCCCGCCTTGAAGGTGATGAAATCATACAAAGGTGGCTATGAGGCCATGAATCTCGTCCGGTAGGCCCTGAGATCATGCCAAAGAGACCCTCAGATCATTCAAGGAGGCCATGAGATCATGCAAAGGTGGCCATGAGGCCATGAATCTCAAGTCTCAACCGAGAAATGAATCTTGCACGGAAGGCCTTGAGATGATGCAAAAGTCGCCATGAGGCCATGAATTTTGACTGGGAGGCAATGAATCTAGCTGGGAAGATGAGGTCATGCAAAAGGTGGCCATGAGATCATGAATAGGTGCCATGAGGCCATTAATCTCGCCCGAGAAATCGACAATGAATCTTGTCGGGAAGCAATGAGATCTCGAACAGGAGGTCATGAGATCATGCAGAGGAGACCTGAATTTCGAACGAGAGGCACTGAGATTTCGCAAAGGAGAGCTTGTTATCAGACAGAGGCCTTGAATCCCGTATGGTAGGCATTGAGATCTCGCAAAGGAGGTGTGAAGACAAAAATTTTAATATAATAAATTTATGTAATTCAATAATTGTTATATTAATTGAATTATGATATTTGGGATTAATTGGAATGTCGTGGTTTGAGAAAGTTGGTTTCGAATGATTTTATTTTCGAAAACGAACGTTATTTAGGGGGTCGTGAAAATCGACTTTTTATACATTCAAAATTTGGGAAAACTTCCTTCATCAAAGTTGTTGAGCTCGTCGATACGAGTTCGTGCATATGTGGAACGTAATATTTGGAGTTCGTATGAATAAGTTATGAATTTTTGAAAATTAGAATTTTTCTATAAATAGTATGAAAAATTAGATTTTTCATTAAGGACGAAAAAGTCAATTTTTGCATTTCAGTCCCCCCCTTCCGCTCTCTCTCTCTCTCGCGCGAGCTGCAGTCCCCTCGGCCGACCCTGGTGGAAACCACCCTTCCCAGCCACACCGCCACCAGACCCGACGCTCTCCGGCTTCGCCTCTCCTCGCCCAGCCGCTCCCCGCCCTCAGTTTCCTCAGCCATTGCCTCTAGCTATGGATCAAAGCCTTTTTCCGAAGCTCCAACCCGACCCGGTCGGAAATCCACTTTTCAAGCGGTGCACGGGCCAATCAACCCCATTTTCGTGACGTGTTCTTCCTCCTGATAATCCCCATATGTGGCTTGCATCACGATTTTGAGTGTAGAGTGGTAGATTAAGAGTTGAGATTTCGACGTCCCTGATTCAATCTGGAAATTGATCAAAGGGCCAAGATTAATCCAAATTCAAAGCCCGATCTAGGACGATCTAGACTTTATCTCCGGAAAAGTCAGGTATTAAAGTTGTTCACAATTTCATTTTGAAGAAGTTTTTAGTTGACGACTTTTGCATTTGAGATGGTTGACCGGCGTTCACCGCCGTGTGACAGTGGCGTGTGACGGCGCGTCAGACCAAATTTTGAGTTTATATTATCTGGACGATGATCTATGCATCCATACAAGAGTTTTGATATATAACATGGTCATGTTAGAAAAAGTTGATAAATAGTCAATTTAAGTTTTGACGTTACTATTTACGATTCTACAATTTACCTTCGGTTTACGATTTACGGAGATCAGGCAATCGGTTTTACTTCAAATTTTAATATGATGTTCATATGACTGTCCCGATGACTTTGTGTGGTCACGGGTGAAGATCCGATGTTTGGATCTTCGTATAATTGCAAAATAGTGATTCGGGAGGCTATTCGTGAAGATCCGTCCGTCGGATTTTCGTATAATTTTGATAGGATGTTTCCAATGGCGATCCATGAGAATCTAACCGTTGGATCATCTTTTAAATTAGATCAAACCGTTGGATCGTCTTTATTTTAGAATTCGACCGTTGGATCGTCTTTATTTTGAAATCCGACCGGGGTTCATCATTTAAGTTTATTTCGTGCTTCGTTTGCTAAGTAAAGACCATACTTGATTAGGTACTTGACGGCTTGAGTTGACGAGTGTTTGGATCATTGTGATTTGTATTTAAGTGAAGACGCAGTGGGAGTTTAGAGGTGAGTAAAACTCACGTGGTTCATATTACGAACCGAGTACTTTAAATTATTTATTTTTGTAATTGTGTGAAAAATATATATGGATTAAATATTTGTTTTTAAAATCATATGGACTTGATCAACTATTGTCCATGGGTAAGTAAAATGAATTTCACGATTTTCTTGTGTGAACTATAGATGGTATTAGTGGTCATTCCTGAGTGGATGATTACGTATATATATATATATATTTACGTGGAATATATATATTGATTAGTGTGTTATTGAGTGATGATATGATCGAGTTAGAATGATGATTTGGATTATATTTCAAATGCTTAAATTTCATAATAATATTATGTATGTTGGATGAGTTGATTTCATTGTGTGGAAACATATTGTTGTACTTATTATGGATTTAGGGTCAACGTAGTGACCGGTATGGGAGAATCGGACGCTCTAATTCTAGGTGGATGATGAGATACGATTTGTTGAGTATGTACAATTATCGGACGTTCTAAATATATATATATATATAAGTATACATATTGATGAAATACGATAAAGATAAATATGTCGGATGCCATAACCTAGGCTAGGTAACGGGCTACGATTCAGTTAGAGCTCTAGTATGTCAATACCGTATTTTTATAAATACGATTTCGGAGTTTTGAGAAGGAATATGTGAATTAGGGTTTTAGTATTGTTTTGTGATTGATGATGGATTTGAGATTGTTGGTTTCTTGTGGAGTGTTGACTTGGGTAAAAATAATTATGATTTAATTAAACAACCGGTCTTTCTTTTTACTCATACGAGCTTTCAAAAGCTTACCGGGTTTTGTGTTGTTGCATTCCCGGTACATTATTCAAATGGTGTAGCGGATATTCTTTCAGGTCAGGATAACCAGGGAGGTGACCGTGCAGTTTAGGAGTTGCAGTATTTATTTACTTTTCATTTGAGTGGTGAGATTTGTTATGCTCATTTAAAGCTTTACATTTTATTTGGTGAGTGAGTTGTAATAATTAACCGAGACTAAATTCGGTTTTTGAAATTAAATTGTGTGGTGAGGTTATTAAGGAAAAGAAATTTTCAGGATGATTATTTTAAGTTGTAGTAATTCATGTTTCGAATTTTGAATTTTTATTCTAAAATTCGGGGCATGACAGGAGGCCTTGAGATCATGCATAGGTGCCATGGTGTCACGTTAAGGTGACGAAGAGAGCTTGGGCAAGCAAGATGACTTCATGTATGGGATCCCACAGACGGCGTCAAATGTTTGGATCTGTCATAACACTGAGACTCAGTAAATTGCATGAGAGAGATAGAGAGTGACACAAAATGTATAGTGTTTCACCGCGCTCTTGAAGAGATGCTACATCTACTTACTTAATTACTATGTTTCACTCTAAGTGTGGAGAGATCATGGATCAAGCCCCCTAGATTAGAGGGAGAGGGTCTCTCTTATAGATAAGGGAAGTCTCTTCTTTATTACATGTTTCCCAATGTGGGATATGTAGAATAGAATTATTGTCTTGAAGACTATTAGAGAGCATGGGAATGTGGCCTCCCTGCTAGATACCCTCTTACCTCCACCATGGCGAGATAGTTCGGGTGTCTATTTAGTTAATTTATTGCTTATCTTGATTGTTCACTTTGCTAAGTATTTGTAAGGAGCAGCCTGAGCAGATATCACGGTTAGTGCGCGTAGTGGTGTGTAACTTTCTCAAATCATGCGTTATGAGTCCATGACACCACTCTTAAGATGACGTTGGGGACGGTTTCTCGCTTGCTGAGAATTCAATCGAGCTGACTGACAAGACTTGCCCTGAATTTCACCATGAAATCCGAGATGGCCCTGTAGGACCCTCCTTAAGAATAAGTCTACTAAAAATTCGGCAGAATCACTCCTAAAAATAGATTACCCAAAACTTGTAGAAAACATATTCATACTTCTAATTAGACCAAGAGACTTTGAGAGATTGTTGTATGATTCTAGAGCTCAAAGACCCAACAAGAATCGTCGCCAGAGGTGGCTAGAAATTGAGTTCCAACCAAAAACTTGGAGCGACGACATTGCCCTTTTTCTCTTTCTTGTTGCGCTTTCCATGGCTCAAACAAAGCCACCAAACTACCCAGACTTGAAGAGGATGAAGAGAGTTTTCCAATGGTAACTGTGGCGTCAAAAACAATTGCTGGACGGAGGAGAAATCATAGGTCAAAAATCGCCAGAAAATCAAGGGAGAGAGAGAGAGAGAGAAAATTCTTGGGATAGGTTTCTGAAAATGAAAACCTACCACAGTAAATTTTTTCATTTTATAGAAAGTTACCATGAACAGTAACTTTAGTCTTTGACAATAAGTTTCTCATACGAACTCCAATTTAAGCGTGCCACGTGTTTACAGGCTCGGTTTAATATATTCTACAACTTTAATGAAGAAAATTTTCTCAAAAACTGACTCAAACAAAAAATCAATTTTTTAGTCCACTAAAAGTATCAAAACAAAGTAAAAGGTGAAAATAATTGTCGTTTATCCAGATCCGCTTTATAAGGATATCACCTCGAGCTTACCAATTAGTCCTTACTCAAATTGAGTCTGAGTAGATTTGTCCTTACCAATGCAACTCGATCACCTACTTCTTAATTAGGAACCCATTATGATATTTTACGCTCCCACGCGCACCTAATCTCATTTTGTCCACAAATAAATGGGCTGCAAGCACCTAATCTCTTCTTGCCCACATTAAATGGGCCTGAAAATTCTCCACATCCACAAGTTGGCCCAGACCAAAATTACCCAGTCCATTTTTGTTATTTAAAAAGAAAAAAAAGAAAAATTTATACCTAGAGGCGTCGCAAAAGATTTCAATTGAATCAAATTTATGGTAAAAATGGAACAAGTCCGGTAAAATCAAAGTTGGAGTAAGCGCGAAGCACAAACTAGAGACAGATAGTGAGGGCGGGAGATCGACTGGACAGTTCAATTGAAGCACTGCTATACGACGCGGAGGAGGAAAAGCACGACGCGGAGGAGGAAAAGCAAAGCGTCGTCGTATTCTGCATTGCCGTAGCTGCCTTCGAGTCCGAGTGCTGTGAAATTATATTTCTTTTTTCTTGTTGCAATTTCGAATTTTCGGTTTCAATTGGGAATTTTGAAACCCTAGACCTTTGGAGGGGCTGCGAAGGTGTCCGTTCCCACTGGAAGTGCCCTTATGTGATGAATGGGACAATTGGGCGCGGAATCAGCCTATGGCTGCTGGCTCTGACTTGCTTGGAAGGGTCTATAATATTCAGGTATTCTCTCTCTTTTTTTATTTTTCCTTTTCATATTTCGTCAATTTATTTATGCTTATGCTCTGCTTTCCTAATATAGGCACGAAATTTTGCTATTTATATTGGGAACCTGAGAAGCTTTATTTGGTCGTGTGAGAAAAGTGGTATTTATGGCGAATATCAGGGTAGGGTAATTCCCTTGCTTTGAAACAGATACTTGTTATTCAGTCCCAGCATACTTCTCACTTATGGTGATGCTGCTCCAATGCTCTACCTGTCGTGTATAAGCTATTAGAAAAAGCAAGGGGTAACTTCTCTTATTTGTAAGGATTGCCCTGAAACATCGGAGCATGTGCTCTTTTATTTTCCCTCGGAGAATGGGGGTTTCGTTTGGTCTGCCTATGAATTATAGAGTAAACTCGGCTCAAATCACTACATTTGATAGTTGGGGTTGGGATAAGTGTTTAATGAGTTGGTTTCTGATAAGGTGTTGTAGGTGGATTCAGTGTTGGTTAGCTTTTACTCTGTGGATCATCTGGAAAGTTAATTGGGAGTGTGTGAGTGTACTTAGCCAATCCCGTTGCAGTCATTTATACAGTTTCTTCTGCAGTTTTGAGTTTCTAGCAACTGGAATTCGGAACGAGATAATTTCTATGCCCTAGATTCTAGTTGTATGGTGGTTGATAGAATGACAACTATTACTACTGTGCAGCAATTCAAGGTATTTGCTGCTTTTGAGGGGTTGTCTCAAAGGATTTACAGAATATAGTGGTGGATACTGACTTGGAGACTTTGTATCATGTCACTACTTGTTAAAGCTACCCTCTTATCAAAGGGATTAATGCAAATGAGCAGCATTTTCAGCTGTTCGGATTGGCTTGCCAAGCAACCCAAAATGAGGATGGAATGTGAAAAGTGGGCCTCATTGGTTTGCAAAAATGATGGCCTTCCTACTCCACCTTATGTAGATGTAGATGGGAATTGGGAGTGATGGCGCTTGCTGTAGGTTTTGGTTCTTTGGCTGTTTACTAGGATCCTTTTTTTTGGTGTGTTTTAAATCTCTTCTCAAAGTAAACATCTTGTTTGGATATTGTTAAGTGTAGTGACAAGTATTGTTCATTGAATGTTGTTTTGGTCATTTTTGTATAATCACACTGGCACTTATTTAACATGTGAACCGTTACTCTGTTTTGTAGTATATAATTTATGCAAAGATATTGGTCATGAAGATGAAAGATTTGTTATTTGAAGGAAGTTTGTCTTGTGCATATGGAATTAGGAGCCTTTCATGGTGGCTCGCTAGGGTCACCCTTCTCCATCAGCGCATTCTCGATGAGTGGTCTTCATCTCTGTTTGACCTTTTGCATGTCTTCACAAGTGAAACTTTGAATCATTTTGGCATGTTGGAGAAAGTAACAAGTTATTGGGGTAACGATTTGCGTAATGGCGAGGGATCGACACTTGTCTCAGTGATTCATCTGGAAGCTGGAATGATGGAATACATCTATGCACGTGTTGATTCCTGCAGGTGAGCCACTGAGCTGTCATGGGGATTTCTTGTTGGCATTTTGGTTCATGTCATTCTACTGTCTTGTAATCTACTATAAAAACAAAGCCATCTGATAAAAAATGAGAGGGTGATTGGGTTTTTCTCACAGTTATATGATACCTTCTTTAAATTTTTGCTGGGGTTAACTGTCTGGTATCAGGTTGCATTTTGAATCAGCTGAAGCAGTGGCTGGTGTTAAGCTTTCAGTTACAGGGGTTCTTGGCTTCTGTACTATACATCAGGTAATGTTGAATGTTTGTAAAACTTTTTATTATTTACATTCAGATTCACTTACCTTTGGACATTTCTTTGGTAAAGGTCGAACCAAAGGCACAAATGGTACTTTTAGCAAACACAACTTGATCAAAGAGTGGGGCTCTCTGTCCCACTGAAAGCCCTGCCCCCCGTAGATACGATTCTATCGGCGGAAATGATATAGCATCCATCTGAGTCCCATGAGGCTTCTGATATATTATTGACTCCAAGATTGGTAGAGAATGAGAGCGATTCTGGAGTTATATCAGACGGCATTCAAGTTGGAGGTACTGCTGCTGACCCTTTGAGTGCAATCCATCAGGCAGTGATCCTGGCTAAATGCCTTCTAATTCAGAAGAGCACGCGACATGATGACATGCAGAGTAAGTTATTTTGATATATTTTTGCATTTGTATGAGTGCGTGTGAGCACAAGAGTTCGCTACAGCTGTTGTATTTATTTGTCATCAAGTTTCTGAATGGGGCATTTTGTTCTAGAATTCTACCTTTACAGAAATACAAGTTTACTTGAATGCAAAGTGTTAGTTAGCTTTTGTTGGTGCAAGAAACCATAGACATCTGCCATTGAGATGGTGACCTTGTATCTTGGAATACAAGTGAATTTGTAAAACTTATTCAGGTTCATATTCTTGAGGATCCTCTCTCTAGAAATGCCTTGTATACCTGGTAAAATTATCAAAACAATACGTTGGCCATATTGGTATAACATGCTAGATTTAACTTAACTATCATTTAAAATAATTTTATTATTTTATTCTTTGAGCACACAAATTTTATACTAATATATTTGAGTTTCTCCTTTTGATTATTTAACAACCCAAATTTTTATTTTTCAGGATGGGAAATGGCTCCATACATCGAGGCAATTGATTCTCAGCTATCATCATATTTTATTGTAAGTATTGATTTCTTTGTATACATTTTATTTTATGTATAATATTTCAATTTCACTATACTGTCACTTTTAGGCCATCATTCTTTCTGATGACGGTTATAAATGTTGGTTCATATTGTAAAAGTTTGAATCTGGATAGAAAGGAACTTTTGTGGTGGGCAAGACAATGGAGCTATTACAAAAATGTATAGATATTCTTTTATGAATTGTTCATTTAAGTTAGTTTCAATATGTTTTATCATGCTCAGATCATTAAGTATAGCCAAGGTTTGAAACTTGAAATAACTAGTTACAATAGGTATGAAAAGACTATTTGGAATGTCTTCTAAGCAGTATCTTGCTGAAACATAATGCATTGAGTGGTAGTATTGGTTGCCAAATATAGTTCCTGACAAAGTGACTTTAAGTTCCACTCTGATTTGTTGGACATAGATCTAGTCGCTAACTCACTATGGAGTATAGATCATGCAAGTTGTATTGTTTTACAAGGCACGGAAACATGGAAAATCTGAAATGAGCATATACCCTATGTGGATATGCATACTTTTAATGACTCATGCTGAAATAAGGTTGCTTCGTGATATCTTTAATCATGAACTGCAATGGTGTGTGCCTAGAACTTATCCTTGATTGGTTTATTGCTGATCTTAAATGCATATCAATTTCAATTTGCTTGATCCTTTTCTCTTCATCAGATATGACGATGCTGTGATGTGCTACGTATTCGCTGGGAGTTGACACAGAGTCACACAAAGGAACGTGCATTGATGATGATGGAAACATTGGTATGATCTGGCATCTTTATTGAAGATATGAAGCTGCATCATGGATATTTTATGCTTTTCATTCAGTGCTTATCTTTTTTGTTTTCTAAATACATCCAGCTCGGGTGGGTTATTAAAGTCTAAGAATTCCATTTTAATTAGTAGCTTAGAAATGTTAGAAAGCAACAACACAGGGTTTGAGGCAAGCTCTCCTAAGTACTTAATATGCTCTTTCTTACTGGGAAATGTTAGGCAAACTTGATTCTATATTTCATGAATTATTCATACTCACGGTCGCACCTACTTGATTTACTTTTTTTTCTAGTATGGTCTATTTATGCTAAATTATAATTACCAGCTGTGAACTTCGATGATGATTATAGCTAAGCACTGTCTTCATTTACATAAAACACACAGAATTAAGTATGATTTAAAGACATATAGTGATTTTCTGTACTCTAAGTTGTTTGATGGATCGAGCACTCTTCTGATATCTGCTTCTCTTAATGCGTATTTGACTTTAAACTACTCTGTGCTTAGGGTGATATTGTTTTCCAGCTCTAGTGGTTCAAAATTCTCAGTTAGTTGTTGGAAGTTTATTTTATGGTAGAAACTCAGAAAAAATCGTTATTTCAGGTTCAGGGTATCAACGAGCCCTCTCCAGGAGTGGCAGAAAGGATTCCTTTCTGCTATGGGATTTATATCCCTACAGTTCAGCCTTGCGGAAGTTTATTTTCACAACTCTTGTTTTAATAGTCTTGTTCCAGTTTTTCTTTTTTCTTTTAAAAATGAAACTTTATAACTCATTAACGATATTGATGGATGATGATATTCTGTATGTCATATTCTGGGAGTTTGCAATGGCCTTGAATTCTCTGTATCCTGATGGCTGGTTGCCCTAGGGGCTGCTGCATTAAAGGTAACTTATTTGATCCTTCAAATGTTATATTATTAGGTTCAGTTTTTTTATTTTATTATATAGCATATATGCTATCATGTATCGCAATGGTAGAGTGATATTGCGTCATGCACCTCTTTATATTTGTCTTATCTTGCAAGTTTTGAACTTTTTGCTGAGTGGCTATACAATATTACAGGATAGGGATATTGAGAAGGCACTAGATGGCTTTACTCGGGCTGTTCAGCTTGATCCTGAAAATGGGGAGGCATGGAATAATTTGCTTGTTTGTATGTGTTTGATGCAGGACCAATATGTAAACTGTAGAATTAAGGATGCTGGAGAGATAATCTGCAGTAAGCTAAGAAAACAGAAAGAGAACTACTGGAATCAACCAGTCGGGTTTCTAGGCATCACACCCAGAGGACTTAGGCATCATACCTAAGGTTAGGTTGCATCACACAAACCTGGAGAGAAGCAAAAAGCTTTCAATTTTATTAATCTTCAGTCTGAAAATAAAAGACTACAAAGGCCTCTATATATAGGGAGGCTAAGATAATTCTAGAATAACTAGGAATAGCCCTATGCCTAAAAGAATCCTAAAGAAATAATCCTAATAATAATAAGAATCCTAATAATAAAGCCTAGATTTATTTGAACAACTTTTCAAATCTTGACTTAAAATATTCTGCTTGTATTCTTCATCATTCTCCCCCTGTTGAAAGACTCGACTCCAGCGAGCTAAAGGGGAAGTTCCAAACCACCAGGCTCTATCTGAAACCATTTCGACATAAGAATGTGAAGAACTTTCCTCTTGGTTGCATCAGGGTTCTTAGCGTCCTCTTCCTGTACATGTCCCTGTCAACTGGCATCATAGGCTTCAAGACAACCTTTTTCTTGTTAAAGAGAAAAGAATATATATTTTCCTTTCCATGATGGTGCACATCTCGATCAGATAACCAAGGTCTTCCAAGAAGGATATGCGTTGCCTTGTATGGTTGCCGGTGTGGCTGCACTTGAAGATTGAGGCGCTCAATGGCGGAACTTGAGACAGCAGTTACACAACTTCCACCATCAATAATCATTGTTTGGGCTTTGTCCCCGCAACGAACCAACATCTGGAAAATATCTGTTCGTCGCCAATCCTCATCTTCAGTTGTAAGAGGTGCTAGATTGTGTCTAACAGAACAGAATGAAGTATCCAAGTCTTCTTCTAGATCAAATGGATCATAAGTTCCGTAGTCGAAGGTACCGTCATCCCACCTTCCATTTGGTGCTCCATCTCTTCTTTGTTGCCAGTGTTGGTGTCCTGGACTATAGTATCTTCTTCTTTATCTGCCTTCTTAGTTGCGGAAGCTTTCCGATGACCTTCTATTTTTGTGAGCCGAGCGTCCATTGAGTCAAGCTGTTCCAAAATCTTCAGCAACAGAACATCTCGCTGATAGTCAGTCATGCGAATGCTGAAGTTTTTCCCTGATCGTGTAGCCATTGGATCAAACTGTTTCCCACAGACGGCGCCAAAATGATGCATGACCAATATGTAAACTGTAGAACTAAGGATGCTGTAGAGATAATCTGCAGTAGACTAAAAAAAAAAGAAAGATAACTACTGGAATCACACCAGTAGGGTTTCTAGGCATCACACCTAAGGTTCGGTTGCATCACACAAACCTGGAGGGAAGCAAAAAGCTTTCAATTTTATTAATCTTCAGTCTGAAAATAAAAGACTACAAAGGCCTCTATATATAGGAAGGCTAAGATAATTCTAGAATAACTAGGAATATCTCTATGCCTAAAAGAATCCTAAAGAAATAATTCCAAGAATTATAAGAATCCTAATAATAAAAATATCCCTATGCCTAAAAGAATCCTAAGGAAGTAATCCCAAGAATAATAAGAATCCTAATAATAAAGCCTAGATTTATTTGAACAACTTTCGAAATCTTGACTTAAAATATTCTGCTTGTATCCTTCATCAGTGTTCTTCCCCTTGTGCTGTCTTGCTCGTCCATTCTACACATGATTTTTTATTCGGTCTGGTTATTGTTAATATTTTAACAATATTTATATGCTTAAATGTGAAATTAGACGTTTGATACTTAATGGGGCCACCAGCTATGTCTAGAAATAGAAAGTATTGGTGGAACTTTTTGTTGTATTCTTTTAGCAGGGAGACTATCTTGCTTTATATTTTATTTTTTTCCTTTTCAGAATATATTTGATAAATTTGGGTCTATTCTATGTTGACCACTGTCCACTAGACTCACATTTTTACTTGTCAAAATTTCAAACTTTAAGGTTTAAGGGATGTGAACCCAGAAATACCTCTTTGTTAAAGAGTTAACCACCACTTTGTAATAAGCTTGTTTACTATTTAATTATATAGAAAGTAATAATAGAACTGGAGTTAGGTTATTCTGGTAGTCCATGCATTGTAAGTGATTAAGAAGAATGGGTTCCATGTCATTTTGATTGTGTATAGTTATTTCTGGCTGCTTATTTCAACAATTTTTAACTCTTGCTGGTGCAGGCATATGATAAAAGGGTAAAGAAGCTTTTATGGCATTTAGAGAAGCACTGAAGTTCAAGTTCATTCCTTCTCAATTAATGACTGTAACATCCCCGCCTCTCTCCCCAAAAAAAAAAAAAAAAAAAACATATGTGCATCCCCAATTGTTCAAGTTCGTTTCTTTCATTACTTCATTTTATTTATTGACAGTTTCTATGCCTGCTGACAGACGAAACAGCTATCAACTGTGGGAGAACTACAGCCGTGTTGCTTTAGATGTTGGCAATGTTGCTCAGGCAAGTGATTTCCTCCAAAGTAGTGGCATTTATTTTTTCACATGAGATAGTTAACTATTGTATACTTGGTGGTGTCCGCAAGTCTTAGCTTTTCTGGATCGCAGAGGACACTGTATATACTGCAAAAGTTCAAATAAATATGAAAAAGTCATAGTTAGAAAGTAATCAGGCAAATCTTCATGTATTAGGTCCATAATGTCTAGATGCTGTTCACTGCTGAAGATGCTTAAGATCATCATAGGCAGTCTATGCTATTCTTTCATCATTTCTAAGCTTTTTTATTGTCGATTATTTCTTATAGGCTCTAGAAGCTGCACGGAAGGTGTTGGATCTTACTAATAATAAGAGAATTGATGCTGAGTCATCGGAGAGAATTATGACAGAGGTGGAAAGCATGGGTTCACCTAATAATTCAGCAATGACTGATGATGGAGATAATTTTCCTGTTAGTGGGACCACAAATGCAGAATCTATTGTGTAAGCCCCCTTTAGGATCTTTGTGTTTTACTGAAGCAAAATCAGAAAATAGATGAACTGAAAAACAGAAACAAAACACAGCAGTTTTATAGTGGTTCAGCCAAAACTTTAGTCTACGTCTACTGCGTGATCTCTCTTGAGAGATTCACTAGCACTATGAAGAATTTAGGTGTTTACAAGTACTTATTGCAGATCCCTCAAACTCCTCAGACTAGTTCTTCTCTCTCTATCACCTTGACTCAGTTTTCTGCACTCTCTGTCTTAATCCCAGAAAACCCACTGCAGCTCCTATTTATAGGACATAAAAGCTGCTGATACAACATGGGATTAGGATTCCTAATCCTAATAGACTAAGTCTTTCTAAGCCTATAATACAAATCCTAATAGAACTTGAAAGACTAACTTTCTTAGAACTTTTAGAAAAGCTGCGCGCAAACCTCTTTCGTTTCTAGACTTGGATTTGAATTCTGCATCCTAACTTTTCCAGATTGTATCAATGAGCCAAAAAACACAACAGAATCTGATGTGGGAAAATCTCGGAAGCTGAGCACTTAGTAGAGTTCCTTGGGAAAGTTCTACAACAGGTGCATTTCACTTTTACTTGTGCTTCCCTAACTCAAATATGTGTATACTTTTCTACTAAAAACAACGCAAACTATCTGGTATCTAGCAGTTGAGATGGTTGCACTAAATTATCAGCAAGATGCAGCTCGATGGAGCTCTTTGCTTTCTTATTCTTCTTCGTATAATCTGCTTCAGTCATTGTTGCAGGCTTATCTCCAATTGCCTCATCAACCTCTTGCTGAACCAGAACGTTCTTCATCTTCCTATGCCAAAGCGTGAAGTTGTCCTTGCCATTAAAGGGCTTAATGGACGGTTTCATCTCCTGCTTCGACAATGACTTTGTTGTTCACCATTGCAAAACACCTTTGAGCCTAAGCTCTGATACCACATTGTGTAAGCCCCCTTTAGGATCTTTGTGTTTTACTGAAGCAAAATCAGAAAATAAATGAACTGAAAAACAGAAACAAAACACAGCAGTTTTATAGTGGTTCAGCCAAAACTTTAGCCTACGTCTACTGCGTGATCTCTCTTGAGAGATTCACTAGCACTATGAAGAATTTAGGTGTTTACAAGTACTTATTGCAGATCCCTCAAACTCCTCAGACTAGTTCTTATCTCTCTATCACATTGACTCAGTTTTCTGCACTCTCTGTCTTAATCCCAGAAAACCCACTGCAGCTCCTATTTATAGGACATAAAAGCTGCTGATACAACATGAGATTAGGATTCCTAATCCTAATAGACTAAGTCTTTCTAAGTCTATAATACAAATCCTAATAGAACTTGAAAGACTAACTTTCTTAGAACTTTTAGAAAAGCTGCGCGCAAACCTCTTTCGTTTCTAGACTTGGATTTGAATTTTGCATCCTAACTTTTCCAGATTGTATCAATGAGCCAAAAAACACAACAATCTCCACCTTGGTGAGTTGATACCAAAACGATTGCTGCAACCTTCAGGATGTCTTGAACTTCTTGAAGAAATCCCGAACAAAACCTTCAAGAACCTTCACCTTGGCAAGACTCTTCTTGCCTCAACGCACCTCAAGTGAGGAGGTGCTCCACCACAACTCAGCATGTTGTGACACTGAGCAAGTTGAAGCAATGCTTGAACTTCTCTACAGCAACGGGCTTGGTAAGACAATCAGTAGCATTGTCATTTGTGTGAACCTTCTCCACAAAGATATTTCCAGATTCTACCCAATCTCTGATCCTGTGATAGCGAACATCAATGTGTTTCGTCCTTGCATGAAACACTTGATTCTTTGCCAAATGAATGGCACTTTGGCTGTCACACTTCACTACCACGCCTTCTTGGTGAATTCCGAATTCACTTGCCAGCCCATTCAACCAAATAGCTTCCTTTGAAGCTTCCGTTAATGCCATATCTTCTGCCTCAGTAGTAGATAGAGCTGTGACTGCTTGAAGAGTTGATTTCCAGCTCACAGGTCCTCCTCCACAAGTAAAAACATAACCTGTTGTGGACCTCCTTTTATCTAAGTCTCCTGCATAATCTGAGTCAACAAAACTAGCCACGCATGCTACTTCTTGTTTCCTCTTAAACATGATTCCAAGCTGCCTAGTCCCTTTTAAATACCTCAAAATCCACTTCACTGCTTCCCAGTGGGGCTTACCCGGATTTGACATGTACTTAGAGACAACGCTCAATGCTTGAGCTAAATCTGGTCTTGTGCAGATCATCGCATACATGAGACACCCTGCTGTACTTGCATATGGAACATCCTTCATCGCATCAATCTCTTTTTGACTTGATGGCCTTTGCTTTGCAACTTAACTGGTAATGTGCAGCTAATGGGATAGAAACAACCTTAGCTCCATCCATGTTGAAGCGTTCAAGTACCCTAGGATGTACTTTTCTTGTGACAGCCAAATTTTATCAGCTTTTCTGTCTCGCCTTATTTCAATTCCAAGAATCTTTTGTGCAACTCCTAGATCCTTCATGTCGAATTCAGCTCCCAGTTTCTTCTTAAGCTCTTGAATTTTTGACATATCCTTGCATGCAATTAGCATGTCATCTACATACAAAAGTAATAGAATAATCTCCCCATCTTCGAATACATGGTAGTAAACGCAGCAGTCATATAGACACTTTGTGTAGCCTATTTTCAGCATGTATGTGTCGAAACGCTTATACCATTGCCTTGGTGATTGCTTAAGTCCATATAGGGACTTATTTAACCGACAAACCAGATCTTCTTTTCCGGTTTCGACAAAACCCTCCGGTTGCGACATATAAATGTCTTCTTCGAGGTCCCCATGAAGAAACGCAGTTTTCACATCATCTGCTCAATCTCCATATCATACTGAGCTGCTATAGACAACAATAACCGAATTGAAGTGTGTTTGACGACCGGAGAGAAAATTTCGTCATAGTCCACTCCCTCTTTCTGCGAATACCTTTTTGCCACCAAACATGCTTTGTACTTTATGGCATCAGCATCATGTATTCCTTCTTTCTTCCTAAACACCCACTTGCAACCAACAAGTTTTCTTTCTTTGGGTTTAGGAACCAACTCCCACACGGAATTCTTATGTAAAGATTCTATCTCTTCTGTCATAGCACCAATCCAACCTGCCCGTTCTTCACTTTCTATGGCATCTTGATAAGTAGTTGGATCTCCTTGACTTATACTCAGAGCATGACTCACATCTTCTTCCTGTTCGAACCCGAACCTTTGTATCTTTCTTGGATTCCTCTTAGGTTTGTCAAGTGCTATGCTTCTTTTAAATGACTCAGGTGCTTGTGGGATAAGGGAATTTCGATTCCTCTGTGGGGATTGCTCCACCTGAGCCCTAACTGGTGACTGTTGTTGCTGCTCTGTTTCTTCAATAGCTACTTGATCATTCCCTACTTGCTCAATTTGCTCCACCTGAACTTGGGAATCTTCATCCGATGGTTTAGCTAATGAAGTCTTGATTGCTTCTTCTTTAACAACATCCATCTTCTTCTTCTTGCTATTAACCTCCTCATTTAACGGTATAGTCTTCTCATCAAAGATTACATCCCTGCTGATCACTCTTTTGTCATTGACTATATCCCACAACTTATAACCTTTCACCCCTTTCTCAAAGCCGATGAACAAGCACTCATGAGACTTAGGTTTCAGTTTGGTTCTTTCATCGCTGGGAATATGTGCATAAGCACTGCAACCAAACACTCTCAAGTTGGAATAATCAACTGACTTCCCAGACCATACCTCCTCTGCACACTTGAAGTTAATAGCCCTAGAAGGTGATCGATTAATCAAATAACATGCATGATTAATTGCTTCTGCCCAAAAAGTTTCAGGCAACCCCGCATAAAGTCTGATGCTTCTTTCTCTCTCCATGAGAGTTCTGTTCATCCTTTCTGCAACACCGTTTTGTTAAGGAGTCTTCTTAACAGTAAAGTGTCTTGTGATGCCTGCATCTTTGCACAGCTGTAAGAACTGATTATCTCTATATTCACCTCCATTGTCGCTTCTCAAACACTTGATTTTTCTGCCTGTTTGGTTTTCAACTTCAGCTTTCCACTCCTTGAACTTAGTGAAAACCTGGTCTTTAGTTTTCATAAAATATACCCAAATCTTCCTCGAAAAATCATCTATGAAAGAGACAAAATATCTATCTCCACCCTTTGATTTTGTTGGTGTAGGCCCCCAAACATCTGTGTGAATATAGTCCAATACTCCTTTGGATTTGTTCTCACTGCTGCCCACATTGAACGTCACCTTGGTCTGCTTTCCGAGTGTACAATACTTGCAAAATTCAAGTTTGCAGCTCATTACACCTTCCAGCTGATCCCTTTTGTGTAATTCTTGCAACCCTCTTTGACTCATGTACCTTAGCCGTTTATGTCAAAGCTCAGTCTTGTCTTCCTCCGTACAAACTGCAGCTCCACCTACCACTGTAGAACCCGTAAGTTTATACATGTTATCTGGTTGCATCACACTCCTCATGTAGACCATTTGTCCCTTCCCTATCTTGAGCTGTCCTTTTTCAGATTTATACCAAAATCCAGCCCTATCCAAAGTGCTCAATGAAATCAGATTTCTGCTCAATTTTGGGACATGTCGGACGTTTCCCAGCGTTCGGACAATTCCATAATGCATCTTGATCTTTACTGTTCCGATTCCCATGATTCTACAAGGTGAATCATCTCCCATCAACACTTCCCCGGTGTTCCTCTCTTCATATGTGTCGTACCAATCTCTGTGTGCACACATATGAAATGTGCAGGCTGTATCCAAGGTCCAATATTTAAGCGCACCGGAGCTGGTTGTTACTGCGAGGAGTTCTCCATCGTCGTTATAATTTCCAGCAACGACATTGGCTGACTTGAAGCTTTCTCCTAACATCTGCGCCTTTTTCTCCTTCCATTGTTTGCAATTCCTTTTCAAGTGGTCGAGTGAACCACATTCGAAGCAACCATTCTTCTTTTCTTTGCCTTTTCCCTTGGATTTTGACCTGCCTCTTTCTTCAAATCCACCACCTCTATTCCTGGACCTTCCCCTCTCCTTGCCTCTAACATGAAGTCCTCGTGCTTGAGAACTTTCTTCATCTTTGTCCATTTTGACATATGATTCCAAATTCTTACACTTTAGAAAGTGTGATAGTATCTTTGAATATCATGGTGGTTTTGAAGTGCTTGAATGAAGGTGGAAGCGAATGAAGTAACGTGACAGCCGTGTCTTCGTCATCCATCTTTGCTCCAACCTTTTTCGGGTTTGATATGCAATTCTGAAAATTGCATATGTGATCATTAAGATCATCCCCTTCCTCCATCTTGAGGCCAAAGAGCTGTTCCTTCAAGAGTAGCTTGCTGCTGATAGTTTTACCTCTGTAGACGCTTTCAAGCTTCTCCCATGCTTCCTTTGCAGTCATATTCTCACCAATATGAAGCAGGACATTATCAGCAAGATGCAGCTCGATGGAGCTCTTTGCTTTCTTATTCTTCTTCGTATAATTTGCTTCAGTCATTGTTGCAGGCTTATCTCCAATTGCCTCATCAACCTCTTGCTGAACCAGAACGTTCTTCATCTTCCTATGCCAAAGCGTGAAGTTGTCCTTGTCATTAAAGGGCTTAATGGACGGTTTCATCTCCTGCTTCGACAATGACTTTGTTGTTCACCATTGCAAAACACCTTTGAGCCTAAGCTCTGATACCACATTGTGTAAGCCCCCTTTAGGATCTTTGTGTTTTACTGAAGCAAAATCAGAAAATAGATGAACTGAAAAACAGAAACAAAACACAGCAGTTTTATAGTGGTTCAGCCAAAACTTTAGCCTACGTCTACTGCGTGATCTCTCTTGAGAGATTCACTAGCACTATGAAGAATTTAGGTGTTTACAAGTACTTATTGCAGATCCCTCAAACTCCTCAGACTAGTTCTTATCTCTCTATCACCTTGACTCAATTTTCTGCACTCTCTGTCTTAATCCCAGAAAACCCACTGCAGCTCCTATTTATAGGACATAAAAGCTGCTGATACAACATGGGATTAGGATTCCTAATCCTAATAGACTAAGTCTTTCTAAGCCTATAATACAAATCCTAATAGAACTTGAAAGACTAACTTTCTTAGAACTTTTAGAAAAGCTGCGCGCAAACCTCTTTCGTTTCTAGACTTGGATTTGAATTCTGCATCCTAACTTTTCCAGATTGTATCAATGAGCCAAAAAACACAACAGAATCTGATGTGGGAAAATCTCGGAAGCTGAGCACTTAGTAGAGTTCCTTGGGAAAGTTCTACAACAGGTGCATTTCACTTTTACTTGTGCTTCCCTAACTCAAATATGTGTATACTTTTCTACTAAAAACAACGCAAACTATCTGGTATCTAGCAGTTGAGATGGTTGCACTAATTTATCATTTCCCAGCCTTAGTACACTGCTGCTTCTGTTCATTTATAATTTTGTTTTTTGATTTACTACTACTTTAAAAGCTTAGTTGTGAGGATGTCGGCAATTACTATTTTATATTTTGATTGATCCCCTGATATATGGATTCCAGCATGAAGATTCAACTAAGAGGTTTCAATTAATGAGATTTCATCTCAAGATCTGCTCATATTCTAAGATGATCTTGTTCATTTACCACTGTTAAGTTCAATTTTTTTTCTTTTGTAAAATAGAAAGCGACTATGGTATTAAAATCTCTTGTATATGAATCCTAAATCTCTGCTATATAAATTATATATATATAAGTCGCCTTTTCATATCTCTTGTATTAGTTGTCTAGTTGCATGTTGTCAAAATAAACTTAAAAGCGAAGAATATGTGTTTTGATTTCAAAGCAAAGGGGTGTAAATATTAAAGCACTACAACAATTTTTCAACTTTTCCCTCAAATCTGTCCTAAAGTCGGGCCGTAAATTTGAGTTAATCTGGAGTTATAAATGATGGTCTTGTAATTTTAGCTATTTCAAAATGTTTATCTTAGTTAAAGACATTGGTTGATTAGCAGATTACACTGACAACGTATGCTATGTTTTTCTTGTGTGTGTAGATATTTCGAAGTGGAAATGGAGGAGATATTTGGGACTTGTATGCTAGATGGCAAAAAATGAAAGGAGACCTCGCAATGTGCAGAGAAGCTTGGTTAAACCAAGTCAGATCATACCAGGTCTCCAGTGCTGGGTCACTCCTTTTTTTTTTTTTTCCAATTGTTTCTTTACTTCTTCAAAGTAGGAGAAGCTTGTTAGGAATGTGTTCTCTCTACTTGGGTGGGGAAGGTCTTAGGCAGTTAAGCTCCCAACCGGATTATACTATCTATAATTCTACTGTTGAAAATTAATCTCCCATACCCAGATGAAACCGTTCCACTATGCTTCGTCGAAGTGTGAGGCACATAGATCTCCTTCTCGTGTCTAGAAATTGTAGTTTTCTCAGAAAGAATGTGTGTTTTGAACGCAAGTGGAACACATGCTTAGCAACAAAATACACAAGTAAATAGAAAAAATCATACTAAAAAATGTGATGGTCCTCATCAGTGGTTCAGTAGGAAAAGCGTTTTGCATATTGTGATGAATATAAACAGTGATGCGTTTTCTATTTATTATCTTGATTATGTTTGCTTTTGCTTGGTTCATGGTTACTTTTTGTCTTTTAACCCTCAAACCAGTTATAATTTCAATCACATTTTTTAGAATGCTATAATCACAAAGGAGTCTTTTCAGGGATCTGATTTGTGGAAAGATAGAGATCGCTTTAAAAAGTTTGCAAAATCCTCCTTGGAACTCTGCAAGGTGTATATGGAGATTTCTTCGTCTACTGGCAGCCGTGATGAACTTCTCTAAGCTGAAAGGCACCTAAGGAACATAATTAAACAGGCAAGATACAGCCATTGTTTTTTTAACATATGATATACTATAACACGATATTTTCTATCATTTGAAATCTTTTTAATACATATAGATGTATCGCTATTTTTGTGACTAAATAAGATACATTTTGGAAATGCGGTATCACTATTTTTGTGACTAAATAAGACACATTTCGGACATGTCAGGCGGGGAGTTTCTCAAACATGGAAGAACTTCAACATCTTAAAGCCTGCCTTGATGAAAACTTGATTCTGATAGTGTGTCTGCTTAACTTTCTTTTGGTACTGCCTTCTTGGAATTTCGATGTACATACAAAAAACGAAAAAAAAAGAAAGGTTAGACCCGCTGTGTGTGTATGTGTTTGTTTGTGTGCGTGTGTGTAGCTCTTCATGATCACATTTCAAAAATTCTTAAGTGGGACCTGTATAAGAGATGTATTGCTTCACAATCATGGTAACCGGCTTGGGAGTAGTTTTGTAATTGTCAACTATGATTCTAACTATTACTGTTATTGTTATTGCCAGGAAGTTTTCCACCCTCAGTTGATTGGCAGGTTGAGGCTGTTACCCTTCTAATGACAGGAACACTGGTCGCCTCCTACTGGATCTTCATTGAGTTCATATTGATATGAAGTGGAAGTAGAAATATCCTTTTTACTGTTTTTACCTGTCACATGTCGGAAAGTGGGAAGAACTCATTTTCCTCAATCTGGACTCTGGAGGAATGGTAGCTGCTGTTTGTGTTCATCCGACAGAACTGGCAGCTCAGCAAAATTGATAATTAGCTATCAATTTATAAAGCAGATGATCAATTTTGCCAAATATAAGCAGAAGGAAAAATGTTCAAACATCAGTTTTAGGGTAGGCCTATACAGTTAGTATCTGTATTCTTACTATAGGTTGGCAATCTCATAGATACTAGTGAATTTGCTGAATTTCTTGAATCCAGTCGATGAGGAACTTGAGATACTTCAAAACTTCTAGATTGGAATCTTTTAATCATAGAAACCCAAATCAGAGACTCAATGTTGAGGGCTTTCGGTGATTAATGTAGTTCCAGAAACTTTGTTATTTGTCTTACCACTATGAAGTTCCCACTTGGGTTTTCAATGCCATGAAAATTTTAAAAAAATTATGCATATATATGAAAGCCATCTACGTTTTTTGTTTCCATATGGTAAAAGATACTCTGGATTGTATAGTTTAAATAGTACACTGAAGCGCAATAACTTTAGATGACTAATTGATTGATAGAACGGTAACATTAAGACTAAATTGGCTGGTTTATGCCTTAATGGAGCTGCCGAATTACTTTAGTTTTCTAGTTTATGCCTTAATGGAGTTGTGCGCACATTTGAAGCCAAGCCAGTGGAGCTATCGTGGCTCGACCAGGAAGGGCAATGGTCACTCCTGGATTTTTGTGATTTTTGTTCATTTAAATATTGAGAGAAAATCATATATTATCCTTTAGATTTATGCAAAATTACAAAACGTGCTTTTAAAACTCAGAAAGTTTAGTCCCAGATCACAGCAAACTCTAAAGTTCCGCAATTTTTTCTGTCGATATACATTAAAGATATAAAGTTCCAAAAATTGATCTTTGGCATCTCTTTTAGTTCTATAATCATTGAATATGTAATCTCCAAAAAAGTCGTTTTACCTTCTGATATTAACAAGATCTACGAATCAGATCTGGGCCCTCTTATTTCGAGTATTAAATTTGGAGAAGAAAACCAGAGCTACTAATCAACAGCAGCCGGTCAACAAGTCAATGATGACACGTGCGGATAACTCAAAACTTTCGTGTGAAAATGAAAGGAGTGTAGATCTGGTCGTCTCTTCTCTTCACTGTCACTCTCACACCAGGCCTTTCAACGAGAGAGAGAGAGAGAGAGAGAGAGAGTAGACTAGTATGGCAGTGGGAGAGATCTTTATTGCGGCATTCCTTCAGTTGCTGCTGGACAGGTTAACGCCTCGGCAGATCCTGGATTCCTTTGGAAGCTTGGGAGAAGTTGACCAAAAGCTGCAGAAATGGAGAAAAACACTGTCCTATATTGCAGCGGTGCTTTACGATGCAGAGAAGCGGCAGCTGACAAGCAAGGCAGTGGATCTGTGGCTGAATGACCTCAAACACTTGACTTATGATATCGACGATCTACTCAACACCTTTTCTAATGAGATGTTAGAACGCGAGCAGCTCAAGCTTCCCCAAACTGGCACAAGCAAGGTACGACGCTTCTTTACCAAAGGTTCTCACAAGGTTATGTTCAATTTCAGTATGAACTCCGAAATAGACGAGATTTCTAGTCGCTTGCAAGAGATATTTGACCGGAAAAAGAATCTCGGTTTGAAATGTATTGAGCATACCTCTACTTCAAAATCATCATCGCAAAGGACACCAGGTTCGTATGTGCTAGATAGACCTGTGGTTGGGAGAGGTGAAGACGCAGGAAAGATTGTGGAATTGTTGTCCAGAGTTGCTGATCCTTCTTCTACCACCAAATATCAAGTTGTTGCCATTGTTGGTATGGGAGGACTCGGCAAGACAACGCTTGCGGGACAAGTCTTCAATAATGTAGCTGCAATGAAACAGTTTGATCTCAAGATCTGGGTTTCAGTATCCGATAACTTTGATCTTCAAACGGTGACGAGAACTATTTCTAAGCAAGTCACATCTGGGCCATGTGATGATTTCAGTCGACTTCAAGATAATCTGAGCAAGGCGATAGATGGTAAAAGGTTTTTGATTGTTTTAGATGATGTCTGGAGCACATGTGATTATGATTCATGGACAAAACTGCAAGCTCCCTTTCGTAGGGGAGCTAAGGGAAGCAAGGTAATGGTGACAACACGTGAGGAAAAAGTTGCTGCAATGATGGGAGCCCCAGCCGCTGAAGTTTATTATTTGAAGACTCTATCAGATAGAAGATGTTTGCAAGTATTTGAGCAGCATGTTGGCAATGACAGGCCACCGAATTTTGAGTTGCTTAAGAAGGAAATTTTGAAGAAATGCAATGGATTGCCATTGGCTGCAAAAACTCTTGGTGGTGTTTTGCGCTGTAAAAAAACTGACGAATGGGAGGAAATACTGAATGGCAAATTATGGAGTATATCAGATGGGAGTAATATACTCCCAGTACTGAGATTGAGTTATCATTATCTCCCTTCAACTTTGAAGAGGTGCTTTGCCTATTGCTCAGTACTTCCCAATGACTATAAATTTAAGAAAACCCAGTTAATCCTTCTGTGGATGGCAGAGGGTTTCCTTGAGCAACCAGAAGGGACTAAAGCAATGGAAGATATCGGTGACGAATATTTTGGGGAGCTATTGTCTCGGTCATTATTTCAAAACTCTGGCAAAAACAGTTCATATTATGTAATGCCTGGCCTTGTTGGCGATTTGGCACGATGGGCTGCTGGAGACATGTTTTGCAGATTGGAGGATAAACTGCATGGTCGATGTTCTCCGAAGACTCGCCATATGACTTACATTTCTGGTAAGTTCGATGGGAGAAAAAGATTTGAGGCATTTTCTGAAGCAACACGCTTGCGGACTTTCCTACCACTTTCAGTTTCCAATGGTTATGAGAATTATCTAACTTGTTATGCTACTTATGATTTATTGCCACAATTGAAGTACTTGCGGGTGCTCTCCTTCAATGGCTATAAACTGACCGAGGTGCCAGATTCCATAGGTAATTTGAAACATGTACGGTACCTTGATCTTTCTCACACGTTAATAATGAGTTTGCCCGAGTCAACATGCATGCTTTACAACTTGCAGACGTTAATATTAGAGAATTGTTCAAAATTGAAGACACTACCTTCAAACATGAGCAATTTATCTAATTTACGTCATCTGAAGAATTCAAACACGCCTTCATTGGAAGAAATGCCTCCCAAAGTAAGTCGGTTGACTCATCTGAGAACTTTGCCTAATTTTGTGGTGGGAAAAGGAAGTGCATCTGGGATTGGAGAGATAGGGTCATTGCATCTTCGTGGGACCTTGAGTGTTGGAAGATTGGAAAATGTGATTGATGTTGGCGATGCGAAGACGGCCCAAATAATGAACAAGGAAGGGCTGGATACATTGCAATTGGAATGGAGTGGCACAAGTGAGAAGGAGTCGGAGGTGCTTTGCAGTTTAGAACCTCATAAAAAGCTTCCACAGCTCACCATCAAGGGCTACAGTGGTTCAGAATTCTCAAAATGGATTGGACATCCTTCATTCTCTGATATGACGTTTGTGAAGTTAGAGAATTGTAAAAATTGTCAATGCTTACCTCCTTTAGGCCAATTACCTTTTCTGAAAAAACTTCGGATAGAAGGACTGGCCAGTGTTGAAAGTGTGGGTGCTGAGTTTTATGGAGAGTGTAGCTTGCCTTTTCCAATGTTGGAAGTCCTGACATTCAAGGATATGCAGAATTGGGAGGAGTGGGTTCCTTCCAAAAGAAAAAAAATTCGAGTTTTCCCTTGCCTGCAACAGGTTTCCATCTCTAGATGCCCGAAATTGAAGCGTTGGCTACCCAAGAACATGGATTCATTATCAAAGCTGTATATTAAAAAATGTGAAGAGTTAGTGGTTTCAATTGCCAATTATAAACATCTTCGTGAGTTGGAAATCTACGGTTGTAAAAAGGTGGTGGACAGAAGTGGAGTTGAGTTTGAGTTACTGGAGGATATGGAGCTTTCAAGTATTCCAAAGTTCAAACTTGAAGTAGATGGGTTCATCAGAGGATTAACAAAGCTTCAAAGATTGTGCATTATTGGAGGCGAAATCTCTGACTCCCCCTCTCACTTTATTCAAGAGCTAAGAGCACTCAAGCAACTCGTGTTAATTGGATGCTCAAATCTAATTTCTTTTCCAGAAGCTAGTTCGCCGCCTTGTCTTGAATATGTGAAGATGGAGTCGTGTAATTCTTTAACGCATTTTATGAGGTATCAGGTACCGCCAAGCATAAGAAGAATAAAGATAGCAAAATGTCAAAATTTGAAACTATTAGTGAAGGATGCTGGGGAGCTAGGGAGTTGTCTGGAGGACTTGGAGATAACAGAATGTGCATCTTTGAAATCCTTATCAGGCAACAGAGGCCGGTTACCCAGAACGCTCAAATATCTTTTGATAAGGGGCTGTGAACAGTTGGAGTCAATAATAAAAACATTCGACAAGGACACCTGTCTTGAAGGTATTACGATAATGAAGTGTGCAAATCTCAAATCCTTACCAGAGGGGCTATGCCATCTCTCCATTCTTCGCGCGTTAGTAATCAACAGTTGTGGAAGTCTCGTTTGCTTTCCGAGAGGAGGGTTGCCGTCCAACCTGACAGAATTGTTTATGTGGCGGTGTGATCAATTGGAAGCCCTCCCTAGAGGCATGGGAAACCTCAGCTCTCTTCAGACTTTGAAAGTGGGATACTGTGGAGGTAATTTGGCATCCATTCTAGAAGAGGGTTTCCCACCTAACCTAATTAATCTTCATGTTGCCGATTTCAAAAGCAGCAAGCCTCTCTCAGAGTGGGGGCTTCACCACTTGGACAGACTCACCTCTCTTAAACACTTGCGTATTGATGGTGTAGATCCAGATCTGGTGTCCTTTCCGCCAAAGGACGTGTTGCTCCCTAAATCTCTCATTCAACTCAGCATTGGAGACTTCCGAAATCTGAAGCGCCTGTCATCATCTTTTCAATCACTCACCTCTCTTGAATCTCTTTCAATTCAGGATTGTCCGAAGCTAGCATCTATTATTGGAGAACAAGAGGATCATCGGCCTCTTTCACTTACACAGCTTCGCATCTTTGAGGGCTGTCCGCTGCTCACAGAGAAATACCAACCAGGTAAAGGACGACACTGGCCCAAAGAAATAGCCCACATCCCTTACGTTTATGTTGGAGGCCACAAGGACGAAGCCAAAGCCGACCGCTCAGACATAGAATTCAAGTACGTCAACTTTTACCGAAAAACAAAACCTTGATTCATTCTACTACTCTGTTTATACTTGTTTATAATTGTCAAAAAAGAGACATGTTTATACTAGTATTACCCATTTTCCGACTTCGATTGTGCTTGTGTCTCATTATACTTCCACTGATTGCCACAGCAAAATCACAACTTGTTTTCACTCTTTTCCAATGAAAAACAAAAGAAAACAAAAATCTCAATTAATTTACCTCATCGGAATGTCATGTTAATTCATTTGTCCTTTTTATATTATATGCCTGCTGTTTTGTCTTTGCTATATATATACACAGTCCATGCTGATCCCATTTCTCTGTATCTGAATCCTAGGTACAACAAACCTGAAAGGTCCCTTGATGCACAATGACAGTCGACACAAGTGTATATATGCACTACAATGCGCTCTTCAAATTTAGAGACACAGAGCAGTCAATTTCTTGACTAAAGTTCCCAAGCCAATCAATCATTCGTCTTTTGTTGTAATCTAGATCATCTTCACGTCTGCACAGCCTATGGAATTCATTTCCCATACACCACCATCACCATCAAACTTGCTTTACAACTTATTGTGGTAAGCAATTGAAGACCTTGAACCCGTACACTATGATGCGGCTAGTCAATCCTTACTCTTAAGTTATCTGCTCATGCTTCATCTGTTAAGTAACTGTTTGTGAATGTTTTGCAGATTATAGAGCTGCAAGAAGTACAAGATTGAGAAAGTAAGTTGAGCGATGGACCAGCTCAAGAGTCTTGATCCATGCACCCTTCTAATTCTGGTTTAAGGTACTGGCTCATAGTACTTCAAATCTCATCCCTTACACGGAGCTGGCACTTTCTTGCCTTGGAGCTTCTTCTTCTTCTTTTTTTTTCCCTTTCTTTCTTTCTTTTCATTCTTTTCCTGATCGTCTTTTCATGAATTTGTGGTTTCATAATGATGCATTCGGTATGGCAATTTTGTAGTTTTGTTTCTGTTGCTTTTACATGGATATTGAAACTATGCCCGGGGTATTTGAAATATATAGACACACACATTACACCCTCCGTGTCATATTAAAAGTTATTCTTGGAAATTCAGTTTCCATTTTGTGAAAATGTCAACCTTGATTATATATAATATTCACTTGCTTAACCATTTTATACAACCATCAAACAATCAGCTTGCTAGCTGCCTTTTGCCACTAGTCATGTCCTTTAGTGTCCATACAACTGCATCTGTAAGGCATGGAGCTAATTGTCCTTTGTGTGATTAATTTGGAACTTCCGCGTAAAGCTTTTCTCTTCCCTGCCTTCTTTTTTATCAATATTGTGGACTTGCATTTTGTGTGAGTAGCAACATAACTTTGCTAATGTAAAATATCCAGTTATTTCACCTTCATGGACAGTTTTGATTCTTCTGTAGTGTTGAAAACTTGAGGTTGTGATGCTATAAAAATTTACTTTCCCCAAGAATGATTGGAGTTCCTTCTTCGAGCTCGGAGCAGGTGCATCCATAATCGCCTTGGCTTTGTTTTTGTCGATTTCAATTCCTTTTTTATGAACTACAAAACCAAGGAACATACCGGTTGATACTCCGAAAAGGCATTTGTCTGGGTTCATTTTTAGTTTGTGAGCTCGCATCCGTACGAATGTCTGTCGAAGGTCGGCCAAATGTTTTTGTTTCTTGGCCGACTTTACCATAATGTCATCAATGTAAACTTTGACTGTGTTGCCAATAAGGTTATGAAAGATCATATTCATTGCCCTTTGATAGGTTGCTCCGGCGTTTTTGAGCCCAAGTGGCATAACGAGCCACTCAAATGTTCCTATTGCGCCTGGGAATCTGCACGCCGTTTTGTGAACATCTTCCTCGACTATAAAGATTTGGTTGTATCCAGCATGCCCATCCATGAAAGAAAGGATTTCATGTTTGGCCGCACTATCCACAAGCAAGTCGGCCATGGGCATTGGGTATTCATCCTTGGGTGTGGCCAAGTTTAGATTTCGAAAATCAACACATATGTGCATTTGCCATTCTTTTTCCTTACTGGCACAATATTGGATAACCATTCAACATACCTGGCCGTTCGAATAAAACCGGCCTTTAATAAACGTTCCATTTCTTCTTTAATTTCGGGCAAAACCTCGGCGGCACATCGCCGAGGAGGTTGCGTATAAGGTTTACAATTGGGATTTATAGGCAATCTGTGTTCTACTATGCTTCTATCTAAACCTGGCATTTCATGGTAACTCCAGGCAAAACAATCTTGAAACTCAGTCAGTAAAGCCTTCAAATCTTCCTGCATCTTGGGTGGCAGGAGCTTGCTGATCCGGACTATCCGAGGCTCCTCGGTGGTCCCTAAATTCAGTTCTTCTAGTGGGTCTTGAGTTTCAGTAAGATCGTCTTCCAACTTGGCCGATACAGGGCCGATGTCATCTAGCTTGAGTTCGTCTTCTGGTGCTCCTTCGATAATAAATTCTAATAAATTTATGACCGAATCACTCTGAAGAAAGTTTTCGGCCCAATGGGTCAGCAATTTTCTCATTGTTGATTCAACCGCGGCCGACGGTGTCCCATTCTCTAGGCTTCTATCCATGGATAATGGGATGAAACAAGTCCGCCAATGCTGGCCGCGCTGAGTCCTCATGGACCTTCTCGGTGCCTAGGGCCAGTGCTTTTTGCATTGTTATCCTGGTGATTCGGTCAGTACCATCTTCCCTCTGAATTTCTAAGCACCCAATTTTTTCATCATAGTATTGGGCATCAATTGCATTGGCCGAAGCTTTCAATGGTTGAGAGTCAGCTTCCACTACTTCCACAGTGTCCCCATTCCAGAAAACCAAAAGCTGATGCATGGACGAAGGGATGCACATATTCTGATGTATCCAGTCTCTTCCTAGAATAACATTATAGCAAGGCTTGGAATCTATGACAAAGAAACCGGTCATCATGCTTTTGTTGCCCACCGTGACTTCTAAAGGTAGAATTCTCTTGGTTTGCTTCTTGCCACCAGAGAAATCACGGATGGCGATCTCGGAGGATAAAATCTCTTTGTCGGTCTTCTTCAACTTCTCGGCAACCGAAATAGGAATAACATTCACGGCTGCTCCACCATCTACCAACACTTTAGAGACCGGATATCCCTCAAAATGAGCCGTGATATATAATGGCCTAATATGCTTGGACATAGCTGATGTTGGCTTTGGAAAGTAGGCTTTCGCTAAATCTTGGACTGGAGCTTAGCATTCAACTTCTTCTCGCACATCCCCTTCCATTCCATTCGATTGTCCGGGTTGAGCTTGAAACTCGGACGAAAGTACATACACCATATCGATGGCTATATTTTCTTGATCTTCAGTCTGAGCTGACCGTACGACCTCAACCTCATTCCCACTCCACAAAACAAGAAGTTGGTGTACTGAAGATGGGATACAAGTATTCTAGTGGATCCAATCAAGACCTAGTATGGCCGTGCATGAGTTATCAGTGGGAATAACAAAGAAATAAGTCGTTAAGCTTTTCCTACCTACAGTTATCGTCAATGGCAAAGCCCCTCTGACTTCAGCCTCCTCCCCTGTATAGTCGTAGATAGAAATATCAGTTGGAACAAAATCATACCTGGCAGGGTGGAGTTGATGGATTATGGAGCAAGGAAGAATGTTGATAGCCAATCCCCCATCCACTAAAACCCTCAAAATTGGTATCCACCTATGTAAGCATTAATGAGGATGGGGTCTTTGACTTAGGTCAGGACTCGGTTGGTCGAGAAAACATATTCCGGCCGAATCTTTTCCCTTTTGCACCTGGTCGAGCTCATTCTTGGCTGATGGCTGAACGCTAATCATATTCACAGTAAATTCACTCATATCCTGAGTCTCAGCCTCCCTGGCCGAAGGTTGTACTCTTTCTTCGACCAAAACACTCATGGTGGTGTCATCCGGCGGATTAGAGGTTAGGACGTCTTCAGAAACCTGACCGTCATCGTTGTAGTCAACATGTTCCTCATAATCCACTATGTCATCATAATCCCCCATATCTTCATCTAGTAGGTCAGCACCTTCCTCTAATAGGCCCTCATCACCCTGGCCGTCAGCTTCAAGATCCATATCATCCAAATGCTGGTCTTGTTTATTTGTGTCAGCATCCTCCAACTAATTAGCCAGATCTTGATTTGCTTGAGCTTGCTGACAGGTTTCTTCTTCCCGGACATGGTGGTCGAAACGTTTCAATAACTCTCTTTCCTGAGTAGTCATCCCATACATATCGACCGCAAATTGGATCTACTTTAGATCCCTATCCGAGATTGGGGTTTCCTCATTACCCATTTTGAGCTCTATGCCTTCTTGAACAGCCTGGTAAGCAATTTTTAAACCAAGACTAGAATCTAAGTTCAACAAAAGGGCCGCTGACTTTGGGCATTCAGTGATCATGTGTAACGTATCCATCTCCTTGCTGGTTGGTCCGTATAACGCAAGAGCAGAAATTTTCCGGTGGTACTCCTTCATTTTCCTAAGCCTTTTTCCGGTGGTACTTATTCAATTACCTAAGTCCCTTAGCTGAAAAGGGCGGGTTCAGGTCCTTGTAAAGCTTTACTAAAGGTTCTTCATCACCATTCGACTCAGAAATTTCTTCTTCTTCTTCTTCTTCCCCCGATGCCGGTGTACCGGATGAAGACGAGGGTAAACGAGGAGCGTGGATAATTTCCCATCTTTCTTTATCCATCTTCTCCGTGCATTCTTCAAATATGTTTGCAAGCCTCTGTTCCTCCATTGTTAGGCCGAACAATTCTTCGGCCGAATGTACACTAAAGTATCTTCTTAAGTATTGGCAGTCACCCTTCGAGATGGGAAGAGAATTATAATCAACCTTTACTTCCTGACCTTCCCTTCGAGCTTGATACTTGGCTCTCACATCTCTTCTCACGTTAGGCCCCCAGAGTTCTTCGCCTTTGTTACAATTCATGCGGACCTCATTTAAAAGTTGATTTTCCTCCTTAGTTAACCCATACAAATCGATGGCAGAATGCAAAAGGTGATAGTTTCGCATAGTTACGAGTCATTCGACCGTAAAGGATGCATCTCGACTCATACTACTATAACCAATGGTTTTGGGCGAGGGGCCTCTGTGAAGTGAACCTTCAATACCCTCTTTTTGCTTGAGTCGATTTCCACATCTACAGTATTCTGAGTTGATTTATCCACAGGAGGATCATTGCTCTTTCTCTCGTAGGTTCTAATCCTTCTTGGTGTTTCATATCCGGACCTTTTAACGGGTCGTGGAGGTGAAGTTCTGGTTGTCTCGCTCAGTCGGGCTTTCTTAGCTTCAGCTACTTGCCTTTGTTGTCTTCTCAATTGTGTTTTCGTCATGAGGGCAATTGGTTGGTCCCTTGAAACACGGCCATACCAACGGTTGTCAGAAACCAAAGGAGGCTTAAAAGTCCTAGTGGCCGGGGGTTTCCATCACGGTCATAGCTATCACGGCTACAACCCTCGTCTTTTTGATATCTCCTTTTGTCCCTCTCATTTCGGCCGTAATATTATTCATCATAAAATGCCCGATCAAAGTTTAGGCGCCGCCTAACTAGCTCCCTTTCTGAAAATCTTATGTCTGGTTTATCAAGACGATGGAACACACCCTTCAGACTTCCCCTTGGACTGTGCAGACCATATTTGTCTGATGCATCTGGGGTCAATGGTCGCTTTGTGGTAACCTGAGACATGAACCTCTGTTTGTCCACCTTGGCCTTAACTACCTCGGCTGAGATAATTCCTTTGCCTCGAGGTTCTAGCCTGGAATGCACTTTTTCGTGTGTATCCCTTTTTTTGGTTCCTATTGGTGCACTCTCGACCTTTTGAGCCGAATTAGAAGTTTTACCAACCTGCTTTGGCCTATAGAGTTTTAAAACCCCTTCAAGCATGACCTCTTCCTAGCACCGAGTGCATAAAACAGCTACTTTTTGTGGCTCAAGCTTGATACTCCCAATAGTGAGTCCTCCGGCCCTTGGCTGGGCCGATGATTGGAGCTTACCAGAAGTCTTGCTAGCATCTACCGTTTTGCTTGGAACATCCCCATCCTTGGGGACTCTGACATACACCATGTTCACTTGAGCTTCGAGAAATGGGTTGGTGTCAACCTTCATTGCTGGCTTACTTTCAGGGAACTTGAGAGTTCTTGCGTCAATGAGATCCTGTATCATATCATGAAAAATAACACAATTGTTAGTTGCATGTTTCCATGAATTATGATACTTGCAAAAAAATCTTCCCCTTGATCTGTTTGGCCTTGGGGAGTATATGGCCGAAAGAAAGTGTTGAACCATCTTCTCGGCCAAGAGTTGATCAAAGATCAAACCGGCCTTAGCTATATTGAAAGTGTAAGTGCGTGCATTAGTTTTTACCGTGTTTGTGCTTCGGGTTGGTGGTGGTTTGCTTTACTTTAGGTCAACCCATTCCAAAGCTTTGCACACACGGGGCTGCTTAATCACCATTTCGGCCTAATCCACTTCAACCGAGTCTTCGTTTAAGTCCACTCCAAACCGGTCGACCGCATTAACAGCCTGATTCTTGTAATATGTACCCTTTGATGCTGCCCACTTTTGAGCTTCCTCCCTTAAGATGGCATCATATCGGTCGATTCTTGTCTCGAGCTCAAATAGATCATTGAAGGTAACACCTTCAAAATGTTCTCTGAATTTGAAGCTCAAACCAGCTACTGCCATATTTACGAACTCTGATCTAGGCAGTCTTATTGGCATCGTGCTCTAGCTAATTTGAAGCGGCTTAAGTATTCCTGTGCAGTCTCATGACTCATCTGAGACGTCCTGGCTAAGTAAGCCAAGCTAATCTCTTTTTTGCGCTTGATAATATTGGTCATGGAAAGCTCGTTCCATTTCCCTCCAATTATTGACTAAGTTGGGTGGTAGATTGATGAACCAAGTGAAGGCTGGTCCTATGAGGGAGTGGACGAATAGCCTTAGCTTGTTGTCGTCAAAGCTAGCCTCTCTGCACTAGGCCGTGAATCGGCCAATGTGTTCTACAATGGATTGATATGCATCTCCAGAGAACAATGTGAATGAGGGAATGCGATATCCTGCTGGGTACAGGATGGTATCAATATATGCAGGACACGGTTTAGCATAACTTGGTCTCTCCACCAGTCTTGGTAAGACTCCCATAAGATCTTCAACTAAAGTTTGAAACTCATTGAGCCGAACCGGTCGATCCTGACCTCCTCCTTGATGATTGTTCTGCTGATGGTTTTGAGCCACATTGTTGTTTACTTGGTTCGGCTGAGGGATAAATCCTTGGCCGAATCCTATTTCAGGTGGCATACCATAAAGAGGATGCGGCATCCTTAGCTGCTGGTGCATATTTGGTATCCTTGGCTGTTGCTGCATATTCACCTTGTTTGCACCAGCCATGTTAACCTGGTTGGGTTGGATTTGAGCCTGCATGTTATGCTGGTGTCCCACGATTTCGTGCGCTCCATTATTCCCGTTAGCCAACAATTGTTGGTGGATGAGGAGCAGGGTGTTATTGAGATTTCCCATTTGGGTACTAGTGTTATTGTTGATGCTTGCTGCCAATTCTCGGCCCAAACCATCTATTGAGAGCCTTAACTTATGGACAGTCCTCCTAGACTCGTTGGCCATCATTCAAGCTATCTCCTCGGCCGAAGGGTTGAAATTTGGATAAATCCCCTATTGGTTTTGTCCAGACTGTGATAAGTTTTGATGTGAAAGAACCATTTGTCCAGAAGACATTCCAAATGGTGTCACAGACGTAGATTCGGTCTGAATGCTTGGTACGATCATGGCCATACTTGGCATTCCCATGGTTGAGGTATAGGTAGCCCCTAGGACGGCCTGGGTTGCGGCCGTAGTTCCATGACCAATCGTGATCGTAGACGTGACCGGGGTTGAGGTAAGTGGTGGTGTCACACTACCTGACGTTCCTGATCCACTACTCATAGCTGAAGTTGTTCTAGTATACTTTCGCTTCAGACACTCGGCCGAGGTATGGCCGACTTCGTTGCACTTCAGAAAAGTACTTCCCCGGTATACTGAGTATGGGGATTAGAGTGCCTCCAAAAATGATGTCTTAGTGTTTTGTGTCCCACTGTGCGTGCCAAAAGATGTTTGCCTCAAAATCGTCTCGACCGAAATGAGAGCCTAGGGATCTGAAGTTCAATGGTCCTTCTTGATATGCGGGCGTGCCAACTCGCGGCAGGATGGCCAAGCGAGATTTTTGATCTGATTTGCGCTTATATCTGACTGCCTTCAAATGATTGTAGGCCGAGGAAGGAACCCTCTCAGTCGTTAGATCCTGATGCCTCTGTTGCATGGACTTCGGTTAGGCGTCAGCCCTGACCAAGATCTTTGATCACGTTCACTTCTTGGGTAAACTCAAAGGTTCGGGAGACCAGCGAGAGATCTATTGGGTGAAGATACTCGCAAATCACAGTGAAGACGAAGGTGAAGTGGACTCGGTTGTCAAAGCGTTGTGAGATGATATGTGTGTGAATAGCGAATCGCATCGATCCAATTCGGACTGGCCGAAAGAGATCAATGGACGAAAGCTCTATGTTATGAACTACTCCTAAGTGCGAAAAGTAAAGTGCATATAAAATAAATGAAGAAAAAATTAAGATGCTTGAATGTAAATGCTAGAAGTGATGATGGTGTTATCTCTATGCACAAGACGAGCATGTTTGGAACATTGTTGAAAATGGCTGGAAGACTCCGGTGGTTCCTAGCAAAAGTGAAGGCTCTTCCACAAGTATCCCAAAACCAAGGAAAGACTGGACAGAAGAAGAAGTGCGTGATCTTCAAGCGGATTTCAAAGCCAAAAATATTATATTCACAGCGTTATCTGAACGAGAAAAACTGAGGATCAGTCATTGTGATACCGCTAAGCAAGCTTGGGATCTACTTCAGACAACCTATGAAGGTAATAAAAAGGTACGGGCTCAAAAACTACAAAGTCTGATTTATGAGTTTGAAACTATGGCCATGGGGGATGATGAGACAATAGATGACTTTCATGGTAGAATTCTAAAAATTGCTGGTCAGTGTCATAGCTTGGGAACACCATTTGAAGATGACAAGCTTGTCAAGAAAATTATGGGGGCTTTACCTGAAAAATTTCATTCCAAAGTTATGAGTATTGTGGATTCTTTTGACATTGATATATATCCACTTGACGAGCTCATCGGAAATCTCAAAACTTATGAGATGAGATTGAAGCCTGAGAAGAAAAATAAGGGTGTGGCATTCAAAGCAGTTAAAGGAGTAGAAGAGGAAGAGGAGACACCGGATCTTGCTCTATTGACAAAGGAATTTAAAAAATTTCTCAAAAACAAGAACTCATCCAGAAATCCTACTACTCCTAGAAGAGGAAGAGGAGACACTAGATCTTGCTCTATCTTCTTCTCTCTTCGACTAGTATTGAGGATTCTTTTCAATCACTCACCTCTCTTGAATCCCTTAACATTTGTGATTGCCCAAAGCTAGCATCTATTATTGGAGAACAAGAGGATAATCTGCCTCTTTCACTGACACAGCTTCGCATCCTTGAAGGTTGTCTGCTGCTCACAAAGAAATACCAACCAGGTAAAGGACGACACTGGTCCAAAGAAACAGCCCACATCCCTTACATTTATGTTGGAGACATCGATGACGAAGCCGACCGGTTTGACTGATTTTGAGTCCTTCATCTTACTCTGAAGAATTAGAAGAAGGAGAATCACTCAGACACTCAGATCGTTTTAACTTCATATGACAATTCACTGTATCAGTTGGAGTCATTGAAATTATTCACAGTCCAAGTTTTGAGGTTTTTTTTCTTCTTCTTCTTTGCATTGCTGCCTTTTGTGGATGTATGTGATCTTCTTAAAAACCTAGCATCAATTCGATCTGAATTGGATCCTTCTGCTATAAATTTGGGATCTTTAAATACCTGTTTCGGCTTTGGATAGTTAGAAATTTGGGATCTGTTTTGTTGTTCATATATCTATTTGTCTGCATTTATGTACATTTGAGGGCAATGAATATTTGGTGTTGATACATGTCTGTGCTTATACAAGTATTTGGAATATCGATTCTTATTTTGTTTCTCGACACTGAAATTTGCTTTCTATTATTTCAGGGAAACAGTGCGGAGAGTTAGTTTAGTGTGGGGCATTTTCAAGAAAGGAAGATACTTAGTTTTGCAAATTTCAGGTCTTCCTTTCTCCTCATTGTTTTGAATTTTCTGTGTTTGTTTATTTTGCTCAGATGTTGTGGGACTTTTATTTCTTCATTGATTATTGTTGTGGTTAGTATTTATCTTTCTTTATCTGTCTTTAGGCTTTGAAAGTCTGATCTGTGGTTTTCTCTGTAATTGGTGCATGGGGGTTGCATATATTCAAGAAGTGGGGAACGCAGGCTGTTTTGACACACTTACAGGGAGGGGTTTGGACAGGATGCAAAGAGAAAAGGTTTGGTTTTGAATTTGATTCACCTTTTTTGTTGTTTAGTAATTGGTTACTGAATTTTCGGGTTCATTTCATCAGCTTGAATGAAAGGAAGTTTGGTGTCAAAGTTTGATTTATATGGAATTGGTTGAGGATGATAGAATTTAATGCCTTTTTTAATTTTTTAATTTTTTTAACTGTCTTTCATGCTTTTGGTTTTGCACAAACCAAGCTCTACCCCAGAAGCAACGCTTCCCATTACTTCTGCCAACCTGCAAGATTGGAAAAAGTGTGGTTTGGGAAATGTGGTGTATTCTGAGAAAAGGACAATGCTAAATAGTCCACAGTAATTTTGTAATATGCGTGCTATACCATAAAGTTCATAGACATTTTCTTCTCTTTTTAAATGCAGACTATGATGTTGCTAATGTTCAATTGAAATTGTTAAAACTAATGACTGCCAAAATACTAATTTGCTTTCTGTAAAACTAATACCAGAATTGATCTGTAACAACAGTTTAATCATAGTGAAAACCATAATAATGTTTATGTTATACCGATGACGTTGAGGCATGTGAGATGTTATGTCACAGTTTCCAAATTCTCTTATGCTGCAAATGAGAACAAAAATAATGATGGCTGGTGATGACATTATGGAGAAATTGGAAACAATACGTTGTTAATTGAATATGATACCATGATATCATCATATCTGGAATCAATGTTTAGTTATTTGGTAAAAAAAACATTGATATTGTGGTGGCTTTTGAAATTTAAAACGATCAAATTATTGCACTGAGTTAATGGCTACTTTAGCAGTGTTGACATATTAATGCTGCTGCCCTTTGATATATATCTCTTCTAGATCTTTGCTTTCTGTTTGTTAATGTTTTCAAATTTTACAGTATCTAGGTTTCAAAAAACAATTTGGAGGAAGAGGAATAGCCGTTAGACAAGTAACACTGCTTTCCTGTTTTTCCGGTTCGGGATTTTGCTGCTTCTTCTTCTTCTTCAGAAGGAACAGAAATTTTAACCTTCTCATTGGTTTTGATAATTGTGAATCTTTCTAATTCCAGGTCAGGAATTGAAAGTTCAGTGTCTCTGTTTTTGTTATTTTATTGCTTTAATCCTACATCTGTGCCTGTTACATATAATCATTTTGTTATCTTGCTATCTTTTAATCCCCTTACAGACTGCAGATCTTTGCTGTACTTGGATTTTCTTGAAGGCATCAATCCAAACATCATTACAGTATTACACAGATGTGCCACTTTGATCTAAGTGTCTGGGCCAATCAATCATTCTACTTCTGCAGTTTCTGTCTTCAAGTGAGTCCATTTAGTAGTCCTGTCATCATCAGATAAACTTGACTACTTTATATTTTATTTTAGTTTTTGAAGAGGAAAAGAAAATAATCGAACTCTTACTTATGAACTGGCTAGTCAAACTTAGGCATGCCGCACCTTCTGTTTATTGTCAGGATCCACTATCTATTTTCAACTTATTGGATGTTTTATGATGTTTTTAAGATGTCTAGGAAACAGCTGCCTGTATAAGGATGAGAAAGCTATTAGGCAATGGACCACCTCGAGATCTGGTTTCTCTATTTTAAGGCTACAGTGCACTGTGTTATTCCGGTAGCCAATCTCTCTTCTTGTACTCGTCCAACAAAAAAAATTATACGGACTAATTAACACTGTTTTAGTCATCATTATCATCAATACAAACTTATATAGACTTCACATGCAAATCCAAAGCTAACTTTTCCTTTCTTATTATTCTTAAGATGGTCTGTTGCATATGAAAACCGGGTGCTGGAGCTGTCGGGGCCACTGGAACTCTTAAAGGGCGTTAGAGCAGAAGAATGTATGTGCAGTTGTTCAGGTTCTTTACTAGTTTCCTTTTTCTGTTGTATCATATAAATAACATGTTTCTGAAATTTTGGCCGGCTTACGTCAAATAAATGATGTGGAAAATATCACTTCATTACCACAGGAAAGCATGATACTATCATCATCTTGGTCGTATTTATAATTACTCGGTCAAAAAATGCTATTCAATACAGAAAAGCCGAAGAATGTATGTGCAACTGTTCAAGAGCCGAGGTACAAGAAGCCGAGAGTCATGCTAGCATAAAATCATCGACTGCCGGTAAGTCACATACTCTGTTATTTTTGTTTACAGTTCCAGTAACATCGTCACAGTAGAATATCAAGACCTCAGTAATTTGTACATCCGTTTTTTTCCTATTGGTGCGTCTATCCAAATCTTAAAACAAACCTGAAAGGTCCTTTGTCCACAAAATGCTTTGCAATACTCCTTTTCTACACTGAACTGGTTCTTTGTTGTACAACAAAGTTTAAAGCCAATCAATTTATTGATTTGCCCTTAAGGTGCCTCCATTGAGATGTTCTGTTTTTCTTTATTAATCAGAAGTTCAGGGTTGCATTTCTTTTTGTGGTTTGTGTGTGGTTTATGACGTGCCTAGTAAGCTACTTTACTGAAGATATGACAGAAGTTTTATTTAATCACAAATTGTTTATCTTTTCATAGACAAAATCTGCTTAACTTTCTAGTAGTTAGTGTGAAAGATTGCCTGCTGTGTCTTGATTACTTTACCTAAAATTATGCAGGAATTTTCGTTGAAAATAAAAATATTACTAAGATCAGTAATATGGCTTACATACTAACTTGCACTCATATCAGGAAAAAAAAAAAAAAACAACTAACTTGGCACTCGGTTTGAGTCTTAAGAATCATTGAACAATAATCAGAGAATTCACATGCGAATGCCAATTTGGCCTTTACTTTCTCCACTTCCAGTGAATAATATGGAATTCTTACTGCAGGAAAGCAATGCCTGAATACATCTTTGGCCGTGTTTTATAGTATCAGGCACTAACGGTGGAGCATAATATCAGAGACTTTTGATATGTCACCCAGCAAGTATGGTGTTTATAAAGATACTGATATCATTTCTCAGTGTGTTTTTGCACGTCTTCGTGCTCCTTATCAGTTGTATGTTTAATTGAGAGTAAAAATAGAATGGTACAGAGTTGATAAGTCGACAACTTTGGTGCAAAGGTGACGTTCGGAGTGTATTGTGCAAGTGAAGGTTGCCATTGTACCATCAGTAATAGAATCAATTTTGTGTTCTCTCGGTCTTTGTGGGTCTAATCCAGTTTTATATTGGCGGGTTTCGTCCCTATGATGTAATAAGTCGGTTTGGATTAAGCTAGATCAGGAGTTCAATTCTTAATCTATGTAACTAGCATAGAATAATATATAAATCAAGCTATGCTTTTGATACTTTAATCTTCTGTTATCTTTGCGTTTGCTTCTTTGTTTTATATCCGACTTCTGTGCAAATCTTTACAAGTCTTTATGTGGGCTGGGTTGGTTTGCTCATCAGTTCAATCCTAGTTGGTCGCAACGTAAAGCTCTGCGTGTTCCTCTCCATTCAGAAATGTATGGAAAAATGCATCATGAGATTATGGTTGCTCTATCATTCCTGATGGGGGGAATTTTTTAGAACTGTACCTAAAAATAGGCCCACTATGCTATACATCAATTTACAAATTTTAAACTTTAGTACACGAACTTATAATCTCGACCAACTATGTGTACGTGTTGTGACTGCCGCCGTCAGTTAGTGTGCCACCTGACGTATTTGAAGGGTAATTTGTCCTCTTTAGATTTTACGCTGGGCATCCCCTCTCTTACTCTGTGCACCTAAGATCATGGCCATTGCTTCCTCAGCTGCAGATGCAGCAGCCATCCTGGATATCTCGAGAAGTCTTCAACTTTTGAGTTTGATTGTTTGTTCAAGATTGGGTTCTGTTAAAGCCCTTTGATTTTCTTAAGTTTGCAGAGCTAGATAGTAGTCAAGTGTAATTGAGGTTGAAGCATTTGCAAGAAAACTAAAAAGTTACAACAAGAGCTGTTTGAGAAATTGGACGCCCTGAGAAATTAGGGGCAGAGCATGGCCGAAGCTATTGGAGTTAAAGAGTAAAGGGGACTTTGGAAAACGGTCAAAGGTGAGCTTCTCGGCGAGCGGCGGCTGAATGTGCGGCAGCAGTGGCGGTGGTTGTTGTTCCGGTAGGTCTAGGTCTGATCACTGAAAGAAATTGAAAAGGAAAAATTAGAGGGAAAGATGGAAACTTTGATTTTGGTTAACTTGGTCCGAAGGATTTGAAGAGTGAAGAGAAAAAGTGATAGGATTAGTGGAGGAGAGAGAGAGAGGCAAGGAAAAAGAAGGAGAAGGAGAAGGATTCAAATTTGCTCACCACCCTATTAAAACTCGCCACATCATATCAAATAATTATATTTTTTTAATAAAACATCATCATTAACTATTATGTTTTATATCACATGACAGTTTTATATTGAGTGGTGGGTATCACCACCAAAATATTGGTGGTGAGCAAATTTGAATCCGAATGAGGAGGAGGAGGAGAAGATTCTTTGGTCGGGGACAAATTTTCGTGTATTAAAGTTGGGCAAAATACTAGTTATAACCCTGTGATTTAGGTCCAAAATCAATTCAGTCCATGAATTTCTAATTTCATCAAAAACACCCCTGTATTTTCAATTTTGATCTAATAGATCCAATTCGTTAATATTCTGTTATGGGTTCTGTTACGTCCCGAACCCAGAATTTTTGATTTTTATTAATTTGACGGTAAATGTCAGTTACACTTAATTTTTACTCCGTTATATGATTTTAGTGGCCCTAAAAGTTGACTTTTTGTTCGGGTCATAATTTGAGAAAATGTTCTTCATGGAAGTCGTAGAGGATGTTAAACCGAGAACATGCATACGTGGTTCGTAAAAATCGGAGTTAGTATGCGAAAGTTATAAGCGAAAAAACTAAATTTACTATTCTCGGTTACTGTTCATAGTAAGTTTTTTAAATAGAAAGTTATTGTGGTAAGTTTCCAAATTTGGAAACTTACCCGGCCTTTTCTCTCTCTTCTCTCCCGATTTCTTCCTCCTCCAGTTCAGCCGAATCCTCCTCCTCCAAGTTCCTTCGATTCCGGCCGCCCCACGACGAAACCCAGACATCCCTAGGTTCGCCTCTTCCTCCTCGTCATGCCCATGGTCGCATTTCACGGTATCTCGACCGGAGGAGCTCAGAATTGAGCCACGAAGTTCACTGTAGCAGATTGGGTTTTTCGGCGATTTCCGACGATTTCGGTCGTCTCCGGGCACCAAACCGGTGTCAAAGGTTCGGTTTTCTTCACTGATCATTTCCCCTATGGCCTTGTGTCTCGATTTGCTGTGTAGAAGTCGAATTGTTGAATTGAAATTCTAGGGTTCTTGGAAAATTTCTGGGTTTATGTTCATTCATTGATTTCGACTGGTTTTGATTGTTATTTGGATGTGTTGTAGTTGAATGAAATGACCAGTGAGTAGAATTGATGTTGTGGATGAAATTTGGTGGCCATAGGAGGAGGTTGATTTCGGCGAGGAACCGCCACTCGCCGCCACTGTGGGCGGCGCGTGAGGTGGTGTAGGGCAGGTTTCTGACTGTCGTAATTTGGCTATTTAATCGTTGATATAATGTAGTTTCCATATTGGTGACCTCGGATTAATTTCGTGAAGTGTAGATATGGTTTTCGTTATGGTGTGAAATTCATTGATTAATTCACGGATAATCCGTGTATCGGAATTCCTTAATCGGAAGCTCAAAGTAAAGAAATGAAGTTAGAAAAGTGAAATTGGAGATTTTTTAAGTAAATAATAACAATTGGGATATGGTTTGGTTTTGGTGGATTTAATTTTTATCCGTCCTGTACTTATTGGTTTATGAACGTTATATTGTACAGGACATGAGGAGGATTCCTACGAAGAGGGTTCGGATCGACGGCAAGCTTAGCCGTATACGGTGAGTGGACGTTTGATTTTAAAGTCATGCATGCAATTAAATTTTCTAAGTTACGAAATTATTTAAAGTATCTGCTATTTAATGAGCATATTATTCGATTTTTTATTATGAAATTAGTTATGGTTCAAATTGCCGATTAGAAGTGGTTATGTTCCATTTCGAACTTTTTATTAGAAATAATCTTCGATAAGATTATTTCTGAAAATGAAAGTATCATTATTTATTAATAGATTCGGGTTTCTCGAAAAATCTTCGGAAAGGGAAGATTTCTTCGAGATTATAAACTTACATTATTTTAGTATATTGATTCATAATTTTGAATCATGTTGGCGTGCGGGGTCACGTCGTTGGACTAAGTTCCTTTCTTGTGAGACTTCGAGGAAATCTCACAAATTCTCGATTTTCATATGGTTTTTACCCACCATACCTGGGTCGATATACTTTATTGCTAGCTAGCATATTGGTACTCCTCCCTACTTACTTTGTGTTAGTGGGTGAGTAGAGTCGAGCATGGGATGCTCTTGAGTGTGGGACACTCCGACCCGAGCCTTAGCGGCTCACTTTATTTTATTGTATGGTGATGACGTTTTTCCTCATACCTTTTAAATTATTTACTTATTTATTTATTCGTCCGACTAACAGGGTCTGTCGAACTTCCCTTAAGCCAGCGGGGCTGGCTTAGTCATGAAAGTGATTTAAAAACCTTTAGTTCCCTATTGCATGCATAAGAACGTTCTAAACAATAAATGTGGGAAAGTGAGAAACATTTCTTTTTTAATTAAATATTTTTGTCCACTCACAACTAATGTTTTACCGCTTACTTTCCCCTGGGCTTTTCGGTTTCCTTTGCCCAGTTCGCAGTGTTGCTGTTCGGCGTGGAATCGAGGCTTAGCACCAGTTCTGCCACTTGCCTTTCGTAGGTTAATATTAACCTATCTCATGTAATATATTTGATTTTATCGTAGATTGCTCTGATAACCTTAAGAGACTTATTGTTATTGTGTATTAATCTCGTTGTCAGAGACGTGTTTTACTTATGGAGTTGAAGATTAGAACCCCAGGCTGTATTGTATAAATTTTACTGCCTTTACGCTTGGGTTTTGCTTAATAACTTGTGGTGGTTGTGAAATATAGGATGACTGCATGTTGTGGGATCTTGGATTTAGAAAAATTTGTTTTTGTCGTTTTTCTCACAGGTTGGGTTGTCCACTTTTAAGAGAAGTTCTGTCGAATTTTTCTTAAAGTGGGCCCCGCAGAGTCCATCTTGAAAATTTGAAAGGATTTTCGGGATGGGTTCTGACAGTTGGTATCAGAGCTTTAGGTTTTCTGTTTCCTGTCACTTCTACTATCTTATGTACTTGATGACATCTAGTATCTTCCGAGTGATGGCCCGACCGCGGCGGATCCCCATCATGTGCTCTTCGATGCTAGTATGTTCTCAGGTGCATAAGGTAGTTGTCCTGGTATCTTTACTATAAATTGTTTAATCTTCTTTTTAATCTCAGGTGCTATGCCTCCTAGACGCAGAAATCGCGGGGAGACTCCTCCCGCTCCAGGAGATGAGAATGCTTCCAGAGGACTAGCAGATACCTTGGGACGTATTGTCCAACAGTTGACAGCAGCGCTTCCTGGCTCCAGGACTGATTTTACCATGGAGCGAGCAAAGAGACATGGAGCTTATAGTTTCTCCCATGCTCCGAATGCTATGGATGCCCAGAATTGGCTGAACAAGATGGAGAGGGTCTTTGCTCAGATTAATTGTCCAGAGGAACGAAAAGTGGGGTTGGCAGTAGACTTTCTTGACGGAGTGGCCTTTGATTGGTGGGATACGACTAGCAGAGATTTGGGGGACGTCGGTCCGATAACTTGGGAACAGTTTAAGGAACATTTTAATAGGCGGTACTATGGCACAGCTATCCGTGACAGGATGAAGTATGAGTTTCTACATCTAGAGAAAGGGGATAGGTCGGTGACGGAGTTTGAACAGCGATTCACCCAGTTAGCCCAGTTTGTGCCAGATCTGATAAGTACTGAGGAGGAGCGGATCTACAGGTTCATTGAAGGTTTGGGGGGTGATTATCGTATCCAGTTAACAGCCATACCCTTTTACACCTATCATGAGGCGGTTAACGCCGCTCTGAGGCTGGAGACTATGTATCTATCGGGAGTTCGACCCCGAGACTTAGACAGTCTTAGCCAGGGCCCATCGAAGAGATCAGCTTCCACCTCCGGTTCAGGATCATCAGCAGGCAGTGGACAGAGTAGTGGATCTAGTGTTGGATCTCGATTTAGACGCGGGGGGCACACCAGGAGATTTAATCGGGGACAGTTGGGTGGACGTCAGTTTGGACAGAGTAGGGCTAGTTCTAACAGTCAGCACAGAACTCCAGCTAGTCAGCCAGCCCAGTATGGGCAATATCAGTCAGTGGGGTGCTTTGAGTGTGGATAGCAAGATCATTTTAAAAGGGACTGTCCCTTGTTGACTCAGAGAGTTGCATCTACCCATTTTCAGGCGACAGGTCAGTCATCCGCTGGTACTTCTACTAGTGGTAATGTTGCTTCTTCCAGCGGTACGCGCGCCGGTGCAGTAACTCATGGCAGTTCCCAGCAGGGTAGAGGTCAGAGAGGACGCCCCACGACTCATGCAAGATTACATGCCATGACTCAGCAGGAGGGCCGCGATTCACCAAATGTTATCCTCGGTATGTTATCTGTGTTTGGTCAACCTGCTTATACTTTAATTGATCCTGGTGCTTCGCATTCTTTTATGTCAAGTAGATTTGCATGCTTTGCAAATGTACCGCTGTCGCCCCTTATGGGCGAGTGGTATGTATCTCTACCTGCGGGAGCATCATTTAAGATAGAGTGGGTTTTTAAAGGTTGTAGCGTTTTGATTGATGATGTTGATTTGGAAGTTGATCTAATCCCTTTAGATCTTGTAGAATTCGATGTGATTTTGGGAATGGAGTTTTTAGCAACTCACCGGGCTAATGTTGATTGCTTTCGCAAGATTATAGTGTTTAGAAGTCCAGGGAAGCCGATAATTTTCTTTCAGGGTGATCGGAATGTTCTCCCTTCTTGCCTGATTTCAGCTTTAACGACTGAAAAGCTTTTGAACAAGGGTTGTCAGGCTTACTTAGCTCACATGGTAGATACTAGCAGGGAGGAGTTGAGTATTGAGGATATACCAGTGGTTAGGAAATTTCCCGATGTATTTCCAGATGAATTACCTGGGTCGATATACTTTATTGCTAGCTAGCCTATTGGTACTCCTCCCTATTTACTTTGTGTTAGTGGGTGAGTAGAGCCGAGCATGGGATGCTCTTGAGTGTGGGACACTCCGACCCGAGCCTTAGCGGCTCACTTTATTTTATTGTATGGCGATGACGTTTTTCCTCATACCTTTTAAATTATTTACTTATTTATTTATTCGTCTAACTAACAAGGTCGGTCGAACTTCCCTTAAGCCAGCGGGGCTGGCTTAGTCATGAAAGTGATTTAAAAACCTTTAGTTCCCTATTGCATGCATAAGAACGTTCTAAACAATAAATGTGGGAAAGTGAGAAACATTTCTTTCTTAATTAAATATTTTTGTCCACTCACAACTAATGTTTTACCACTTACTTTCCCCTGGGCTTTTCGGTTTCCTTTGCCCAGTTCGCAGTGTTGCTGTTCGGCGTGGAATCGAGGCTTAGCACCAGTTCTGCCACTTGCCTTTCGTAGGTTAATATTAACCTACCTCATGTAATATATTTGATTTTATCGTAGATTGCTCTGATAACCTTAAGAGACTTATTGTTATTGTGTATTAATCTCGTTGTCAGAGACGTGTTTTACTTATGGAGTTGAAGATTAGAACCCCATGCTGTATTGTATAAATTTTACTGCCTTTACGCTTGGGTTTTGCTTAATAACTTGTGGTGGTTGTGAAATATAGGATGACTGCATGTTGTGGGATCTTGGATTTAGAAAAATTTGTTTTTGTCGTTTTTCTCACAGGTTGGGTTGTCCACTTTTAAGAGAAGTTCTGTCGAATTTTTCTTAAAAGTGGGCCCCGCAGAGTCCATCTTGAAAATTTGAAAGGATTTTCGGGATGGGTTCTGACAGGTTCAATTTATAGTTGGATTATTTATTGAAAAACTATTTATTTTTAATAGTATGACTCACTCTTAAATTGACTAGAGGTGGTATTTAGACACCGCATCATAAAATATAGGCTATATATGAGCCACATTAACAAGTTAAATTACTCAATTGTCAGAAAACTAACAAATTGGACCTGTTTGGACCCAAAATGAGCATTTTGGCCTGACAAGGCACGTCTTGGAGAAATCGAGCCAATATCAGTGGCTCAAGCTATATATTGTCGACAAGTTCGAAATATATATTTAGAGGCTAAATAAAGCCTACTATGGAAGCGTGGAAATGAAAAGTCAACTTTAGCATATTTTCCTACTTCGGCTAGGAGAAACCGAGCTAAACAAGGAAGGAGGGGCGGCAGACTAACCATCCGAACTTCAAATGAGTTGAAACTTTCCAGATTCATTCTAGACATCCGAAGGATTATTTCTTATGAAGAGTGCTAGAGCTTGTTCGAAGTGGAAAACCTTCAAACAATCAGTCCAATTTTCTGCAGAAGCAAAACTGGAAAACTGGACCTGTAAGGAGTCCAGTAGCATTTTCGGCCCAACCACATGGAAATAAATTCTGAAATTTTACCACAATAATCTACATCCATGGTGGATCATTTCATATGAAGAAGTCGAAATTTAAATATGAATTCTGAGTGGAGATAAAAATTAAAGGAATAAATAAGTGTTAGTGAATTTGGCCTAACAAAATCCACTAAGTGTTAGTGAATTTGGCCTAACCAAATCCACTGAGTGTTAGTGAATTTTGCCTAACCCACTATGATTTGTTTAAAGGCCAAATAGTGTTGCTTGGAAGCCTATATATAGAGGCTACAACAAGTATCATCTCACGAATTCACTCATCAAAACATCTATAAGATGATCTAAGTTCTCTCTAGAGCAACCTCTCTAAGAGCAATTCCTCTCATTCTCTTTCTCTTATCGGTGATCACACTCTAAGTTCTAGTCTCCTTAGGAGCCAACTTTCAGTACCACCAAATCCTCTGTCAAAGTGCTTTGGTCCTAGTCTCCTTAGGAGCCGACTGTAGTACCACGACCACAACGGTTACGGAACCAGCCAAGCAAGGGTAACGCCCTCGCAAACCAGCCAAGCTAGAGTCACGCTTTAGCAAGTTCTCCTCACTTCCCAGTGGTTTTCGCTCTGCTCGATCTACAACATCGAGTATCGATTGTGATTTTGAAAAGGCTCAGTAAAAGTCCTCGCCACGAGGCACAAAGAACCCCACGACGAGGTTGGTGCTCTCCTCGTCCACAATCGCTCAGAAGAAGTCAGGTCAAGGGACACCCCCGACGACCGCACCCGAACGGTGCTGGCACGCCCACGCAAGAAAAGAGACTGTTGACCAGCTCAAGAAAAACTGGAGCCAAACATTTTGGCACGCCCAGTGGGACCTACTGCGAGCTGTAAACCACACCACTATTAAGAAGATGAGGTTGGTAAGGGGTTGTGAATCATAACGGAATAGGTGAAGTCTCTTTTGTTAATATTGACCTAAACTCCTTATTGGTGCCTAGTTCAGGTCCATTAAGGTTAAGGGTGGTTTTTATTAACACTTGTTGAACTGTCTTCACACTTATGATCTTTCTCATCTTAGTAAGTATAGCCTATGTGAAATGGTGTCTAGAAAGGGGACAACGTTCATAACAGGCTATTGAATCCAGAAGTGCGTGCAAATGGGCTTAAACCACTATGTGGGAGTAGTTCATGCCAAAATGGATTCTGCCTCTTTTGTTCGCCCTCCCCCACCTGGCCATTTCAGTAAGGTTACCCAAAGGATTTGAAAGAAAGTTTGTGTCTAGGCGACTATACTTGGGCCGCAGGTCTAAACCTTGATTCACAGTGTCTTATTGAATTCAGCTACTTATTGAATTCAGACTTCCAGAAGCCATTGGGAAGTCAAGCATAAACCCTTATCAAAAGGTTTACGTTAACTGCCCGAAACATAAGACCTCCAGTTACAGACCGCACTCGCGTGCAGACTGTCGTGGTCTTTCCGAAGAACAGGTAATCCAAAGATTTTCTTCCCACCCTCCATCGACAGAGATGTCAACTGAACGAGGAGGAAATAGACATCCTACTACTGAAGGCGAGCAAGTTCCTGCCGCCCAGCCTAATCAGGCTGGCGATACATCTAGCATCACCCAGGAAGCCGCGAGCGCAGTTACAACTATTGACTTTGTGCCTATTCTCGTTCCAGAAAATGCGACCATAGAAGAGCGGCTTAATATCCTTCAACAGAATTCTGCCGCATACCATGAGAAGCTGGAAAAAGCCTTTGCGGAGGACCGTCGACGGCTTGATGAGTTCACGATCTCGATCAAGAGGCTTGAGCTAGGGGCCCAACAAACACAAGGGCAATTGGATGGCATGAACCAAAAAATGCAGAAGAACCATGAAGAGCTGTTGGTCGCAAGCAAACACATTGCTTTGGAAGTCTCGACGATTCGCAAAGAAGGATCCAACGTCGTAACCCAGGTGGCCATGCAGAAGGCTGACCTCGATCAGGCCAGAGAGGTTCTACATAAAACACTGGGAGATCCTAGTGCCATTCTAGGTTCTCTAGGTCAGTCCCCCATATCTGCTAAGTACATACCACCAAATGCTCGCGGCGGTAGTACATCCACATGTGCTACTGCCGCATCAGTCAGAGGTAAAGAGACTACTCTGGCAACGGGTGGGAAGAACAACGCCGCGTCATCAGTCACGCAAGGGACCAGGACTTTGAAAATCAATGATGGGGCCTTTGTTGATCATAGCCCGTTTCCCCAATATGATAGTGACGGAGTTGAATATGTGCACCATGATCCACCTCCAGCAAGCCATTATGGTATCGACCGGGTTGAAAGACAGCAGTGGGTTTTGCGTCGCAGACGTCAACCCGACATAAACTGACCCACGGAGGCGGCATGTCTTTGGTTAATCAAGCTTCACAGGCACCACCGTTGATCTGGTCAGTTGAAGATACAGTGGTTCACCCACCTCCTCCTGATCCAAGATATGTAAGGAGAGAAGAGGTAGAAGCAATGATCAGGGCCGCGAACCAGAGGCCTAACTTGGAGGAGGCCTACCAGGGGCCCTTCCCACCGCATATTACACAGACACCTTATCCTAGGGGATATAAGAACATTACGTTCTCTACTTTCTCGGGAGAGGAAGTCGAAAATGCCGCAGCCCATTTGGTTAGGTTTCGAGTACAGTGTGGCCAGTACCAAAATGATGACAATCTAAAGTGTAATATCTTCGCTACTTCTTTATCGGGATCTGCCTTCACCTGGTTCACTAAACTGCAACCGAGATCAGTTACGAGTTGGCCCGCGATGGAGAAGCTGTTCAAGGAAACCTTCGGGACTATCGAGCCAGAAATAGATCTGGCTTCACTCACTCAGATGGCTCAGTAGCCAACTGAATCTGCTGTCATGTACCTTCAGCGCTTTCAGATCCAGAAAGGAAAGTTGAATGTGATTCTGCCGGAGAAAGAACTGGTGAAGTTGGCAATCAAAGGCTTAGAGCCCCGCCAACGCAAAAAACAGCATGGAAGCATGTTCAATTCCATGGGGGAACTGATCACAGAAGTAGGAAGTTTCGAGCACTTGCTCAGGGAAATGGACGCTATGAAAAACGCCTCAAAAGGGACATACATCCCAGGGAAACGCCGAATAGTGGCTGCGCTCAGCCATCAATCCAGTCCCTTTGATCCTTACTACAAGAGTGAGGAATCTAGTACAGCAGAGGCTGACGAGTCTGAAGAAGACGAGATTGCTGCGCTGGAACTCACCGGAAAAAAGGCTTCAACACTAAAGCAACTGAAGCTGTGCAAAGAACCGGTGAAGCTCAAGTCAGTGGTTTTCACCAAACCAGAGTTCGCAAGTTATACTTACGATGCGAACAAAGCGCATGAAATCTTGGATGAAATGATCGCCGCGAAGATGGTGAAAACCGACTTCGGCCCATTTCCTAAACCAGAGCAGCTAAGGGGGAAGAAATACTACAAACTCCATAATATGTGGAATCATAATACAGCCGATTGTGTTAAGCTAAAGGATCAGATCCAAATCTGGTTAAATAATGGTAGTTTGCAAGTAGAGGCACCAACAACAGCAGCAGCATTGGTGGACCTAGATCCCTTCCTAGATACCGGCATCAACATGGTGGACGTGGCATGGGGTGAAAAAGATCAGCAGAATCAAAGTCCAGACTATGCGATTAAGGATTTGATAAGGGCTGGAAACAAAGCCGTGAAGCGGGAATCCAAGACTCGTTTACCCATTGTCCTATGCTCGCGGTGCAAGGAAGAATGTGACACTCAAGCCCTGTATGAGGAAACATCCCAGACTGTCCAGTTTGGATCTCTGCCACCAATACGGTTAGTATCATCCTCTAGAAACTTCCAACCATGCAGCCCAAGAGTACACAGTGGTTTAGAAACTCCTTCTCCAAGGGACTCAAACTTATTCAAAAAGTTGAAGACTGCGAGGGAAGAAGGGCAAGCAGATAAGCGGCAAGGGATTTTTACCAGACCTTACATTCCGCCAGTGTCAACATCCTCCATCAAAGAAGGGAGATGGTATACCCAAAAGAATGGCAAGGTGGTGGAGATGAGCTCTTCAAAAAAGAGAAAACTCCAACGAAGGTTTGGAGAAGCAAAGCGAACTTTGGAAGCACTAGATCAAGGACTAATCAAACCATCGCAATTACTGAAACCTCCAGAAGAGTATCAAAGACAATTGGAGGTACTGGCCTCGGAGAGATTCGTTTCCCCGCAAGTTCAGAGACCGCAGCCCAAAGTATTACGCCAAGGGCAAAAGCCATGTGCCTCCAAGATCAGCGCTCAGGAGAAATCCCTAGTTCCAGCGAGGCAAGAACCGCTTCCAGCTCGTAAAGACAATGTTTGGCGGAGAATATCTCGCGAAGGAAGCAATAGCGAGCCTTCCATCTTCGACAAGCTGGGGGGCAAAGACAATCGGTCCGCGATTGTGCAGAAAGTTCAAAACTTGGTGGTCACTCTCCCAGAGGAAGTGCCAGGGACGAAACAAATTTCAGAGTCACTGAACCAGATTCCTATAGTACAGGAGCACGAACAAGCCAAAGCGGTGGTCCCCGCAGAGAAATCCTTGGTTGCTTTCATGGTTAAACAGTTTAACGCCGATATCCCAGCAGATGAACCCAAGCTCAATCTTGATGATGACATGGACGAAACAGAAATGGTGGATATCTCTTGCAATATGGTTTATGTGCTCCCTGCTAAGTATGCCTTACCAATCGCTGCACAGGAATGCATAGAAGCTGACGCAATTGAAGAACAGCAGTTGCAGATCACTTCAGCCGCAACAACGCCGGTGAAAGAAGCAGTGTCCCTTGAGACTGAAGATGCTAACAGCAAGAGTTTCTTCATGAGCTTCACAAGACCCACACCCGCCATGGTGCAACACATGCGACCTTTGTATATCACAGCAGAAATTAATGGGACTAAGGTCAGCAAGATAATGGTTGATACCGGTGCGGCTGTGAATGTCATTACTACAAGGACCATGCAGCTTTTAGGAATCAAGAAGGAGAAGATCCAGTCTACCTCTCTCACATTGAAGAACTTCGCGGGCACAGTAACTAAGACATTAGGTTTACTGTTCCTAAAAATCAAGGTGGGTCCCTCAGAAAGCGTTTATGCATTCTTTGTTACGGATTGTTACGCGGCCTACAGTGCCATCCTGGGAAGAGATTGGATTCACCGAAGCTATTGTGTTCCATCAACACTCCACCAAGAGCTGATTATGTGGAATAGGGTGACAAATAAGGCTGAGATAATTAAAGCAGATCCCCGCCCTTTTTCTGTTTCCGCAAATTACGTAGATGCCAAGTACTACTTGGAGCCAATTACTCCATTGCAAGTCGGTAGCATCGACAATAAGGGCCGCCCCACAGGGGTGACGGCTTCTGAGTTGGCACAGTGGGGACTCACGCTTGCAAAAGAAGACCTAGCGAGGCCCGGCCATGCTGTGCCCCGCACAATGGGTAATTAATGGATTACGACCTTCCAGAGGAAGGGATAGAGGCCTTCCATTCCTTGTACGAGAGGCTATCCTCATACTTGGTGGAAAAAGAGGCCTATGATCGAGTTGCGACCTTAGAAATTGTTTATGAAGAGTTCATGGACCAAGAAGAGGAGGAAGAAGAGATTCAGCTTGCTCCAGCGGCATTGGATGACACACCTCCGAAGGTTAGGGACCCTACTGAAAAGGTCAATCTGGGAACAATTGATGAGCCTATAGAAGTGGCTATCAGCACTTACTTAGAGCCTAGCGAGAAACAGAGGCTCATCGACTTACTGCTAGAATTCAAGGACTGCTTCGCGGAAAAATACGAGGACATGCCAGGCCTATCACCAGACTTGGTATGCCACCAACTACCAACGCTACCTGATAAGAGGCCTTTGAAGCAAGAGCCGTGAAGAATGAACTCAGAGACCCAAGTACTGGTCAAAGAGGAAGTTGAAAAGATGCACAAGTCAGGCATTATCAGGGTAGCCAAGTACAATCAGTGGCTGTCCAATATAGTGCCTGTTCGCAAGAAGAATGGCAAGATGAGGGTCTGCGTGGATTACAGAGACCTTAATTTAGCTACACCTAAAGATGTCTACCCCATGCCGGTGGCGGACATGTTGGTAGATGCAGTTGCAGGGCACGAACTGTTGTCTTTCATGGATGGCACAGTGGGATATCACCAGATACCGGTTGCAGAGGAAGATAGACACAAGACCGCATTCCGCTGCCCTGGGTTCACGGGAGTTTTTGAATATGTGGTCATGCCTTTTGGACTGAAGAATGCCGGAGCAACATATCAGAGAGCCATGAACCTGATCTTCCACGACATACTTGGGAAGATCTTAGAGGTTTACATTGATGACGTCGTCGTGAAGTCTAAGAAGAGTGGAGATCACTTCACGGATCTCAGAAAAGTTTTCGAGCGCATGCGACTACACAAGCTCAAAATGAATCCCGCCAAGTGCGTTTTTGGAGTTCAGGCAGGCGATTTCCTGGGATTCATTGTCCATCAAAGGGGCATTGAGGTCCCTGAGGATAAGGCAAACGCGGTCATCAACGCATCTTCCCCGCGAACGAAGAAAGAATTACAGCGACTACTGGGTAAGATCAACTTTTTGCGACGTTTCATTTCTAACTCTGCGGGCAAAATCCAGCCTTTTTCCCCACTGCTGAAGTTGCAAGGACAGAACGAGTTTGTGTGGGAACCTAAACATCAAGAGGCTTTTGACAAAATCAAGGCCTATCTGGCGAGCCCGCCAGTGCTTGTTCCTCCCAGAGCTGGATTTCCATTAAAGTTGTATGTTTCAGCAGTTGAGGCTTCCATTGGCAGCCTCCTCGCTCAGGATGATGAAGAGGGTGTCGAACATGCCATCTTTTACCTCAGTAGGACACTCACAGATTGCGAAACAAGATACACTGCAATGGAAAAGCTGTGTCTTACATTATACTTCTCAGCATGCAAGTTGCGGCATTACATGTTGTCCTTTACTACTTGCATCATTGCTCAAACCGATCTAGTCAAGTATATGTTATCGCGACCTATCTTGAGAGGCCGTATTGGCAAGTGGGTGCTCGCCTTATCAGAATTCTCATTACAGTATGTCCCACAGAAAGCAGTAAAGGGGCAAGCCATTGCGGACTTTCTGGCACATCACCCTATGCTAGATCTCCCTGCGGTTAGAGACTTAGAGGTCGCTGTCACAAATTTAGATCGCCCAGAGTACGCCACACTGTATCAAGCCACAGTCTCACTCCAGCCCTGGGTTTTATATTTTGACGGGTCAAGAACGGATACGCTAGCAAGAGCAGGAATTGCACTGGAGAATCCGGCTGGAGATCACTTTTCGTACTCATTCCAGTTGGAGTTTCAATGTACCAACAACCAAGCAGAATATGAGTCCTTAATCATAGGCCTAGAAGTACTGCTGGAAATGGGAATTAGAGATGTACAAATACTTGGCGATTCTCTCTTGGTTATCAATCAGTTGTGCAATGAGTTCAGATGCAATAGCTTCACATTGGTTCCTTATTGGAACAGGACATTAGAACTGTTGGACCAATTTGATAACGTACATCTTGAGCACATTCCTCGTGAGAGAAATTTTGCCGCGAACGAGTTGGCCCACCTGGCAACAGGGGTAACATTGAGATATGGCGTGCGGGAGAGAATCCTTAAAGTCGAGCGTCGTACCCTTCCTTCTTGGATGGCGAGAAGAGATCCTCCAGACGATACATCAGTCGCAACCCTGGAATCCATTGACGTGGATTGGCGTATCCCTTTGATCAATTATCTCAAGCATCCTGATCAGACCACAGATAGAAGGATTCGCTATCTTGCCCTCAACTACTTCCTCAGAGGTGATGAACTTCGCAGACGAGGAGAAGATGGCATGAATTTCATATGTGTTTATGGCCACGAAGCCAAACAACTCATACGCCAAGTTCATTCTGGCATTTGTGGAGCTCACCAAGCAGGTCCAAAGATGCGATGGTTGCTCAGACGACATGGATATTTTTGGCCCAGTATCTTGAAGGATTGTATCGCGTTCGCTAAAGGTTGTTTGGACTGCCAAGCTCATGGGCCGGTCCAGCATGTTCCTAATATTCCAATGCAGCCCATTATACAGCCTTGGCCTGCAAGAGGATGGGCGCTGGATTTAATTGGGATGATTCACCCACATTCATCACTTCAACATAAGTTCATCATCGTTGTGACTGATTTCTTTACAAAGTGGGTTGAAGCAGAACCTTTGAAGGAAGCATCTGGTGGCACGTTGCGACAATTCCTATTCAAAAACATCATTTGCAGATTTGGGATCCCAGAAGTTTTTGTTTCGGACCGGGGGGCAGCTTTCATGGGTGGTGAAGTTGATAAACTGGCAAGAGAATGGGGAATACAGTTCATCCATTCCAGTCCGTATTATGCTCAGTCTAACGGTCAAGCGAAGGCCAGCAATAAGATCATTATCAATTTACTGAAGAAAATGTTGGAAGCTAATCCACGACAGTGGCATGAGACACTTTATGAAACTCTTTGGGCTTACCGCACCTCTAAGAGGAATCCCACCGCGACAACACCTTATGCTTTGATGTTTGGCCATGATGCAGTCCTGCCATTGGAAGTCAACGTCCAGTCATTACGAGTTCAAGAGCAACATCATCTCATTGGAGAAGACTACGTTCAGGCTATGTGGCAGGAACATGAAGACCTTAGCGAAAAGCGCTTGGAGGCTTTAGATAATTTGGTCATGGAAAAGCAACGAGTCGCTCGTGCCTATGACAAGCGGACGCGGGGAAGGAGTTACAGCGAAGGAGAGTTGGTTTGGAAAGCAGTTCTCTCCCTTGGCGAAAAATTAGATGGTCGCGGCAAATGGACTCCAAGATGGGAAGGCCCGTACATCATCTATAAAATCTTAGAGAAAGGAGCTTTTCATCTCAAGGACCTAGATGGAGATGTCCATCATAACCCTATCAATGGGAGATACTTGAAGAAATACTTTCCCAATGTTTGGGACTCGGAGGAGTCGTAGACAATTTATTCGCATGAGACATGGGGGACAATTCTAGTGTTCCTACACTCGCAAAGCCCATTTATGAAGGCCTGTTTTTAAGGCCCATAATCATTTCTTTGCTATGTCTAGCAACACTAGGGGGCAACACTATACCATACTAAGCCTAAACCCGCCCACTGGGCAACTTTGTATATAAATATTCATGCTATTTTATTAAAAAAAAAATATTATAGATACAACTCTTAGGGGACAATTCTAAGTGTTCCTACACTCACGAAGCTGCTAAGCCGAGTCAGCGGCTCCGAAAGGTTTTTCCAGCTTTGCCTTGCAGGAAAGGCTGAGCTCAAGGGAAGTGTAAGAGCCACCACCGTGACCGCCACCTCCATCGGAAGTAGTTTTCATTTTGCTAAAGATGTCCTCACCATGCACGGGAAACAGTGAAAGGGTTTCAATCTCCTGGTGATCTTTTCCTCTTTGTTCCATGAAAGTTTGTTCTACATTCATGTCAAAGAAAGTAGAACTAGTTCCCGCTCCAGCCGAGATTGAACAATCCCTAGCACTTTTCTCCATGTTCATAGATCCATAACAGCCATAGTTCCCCATCTGCCTGTTAAAAGCAGTCATCACACCAGCGGAAGAAGCAGAAGCAGGTGCAGAAGATCCAAAGTTAATATACTGATCCTCATGTTTCCAATTGGTAACATTATCAGCACCAACAAGCCCTGATCTTTGCATGGGTACATGAACATCCGAAGTGGACTTCTTCTTCTGCTTCTCCCGAGCCCTTTGGTTCACGAACCAATAATAGACGTTCTTGACCTCGATCTTGCCGTACCATTTCAGCTGGAGATAGATCCTCTGAATCTGCTCTATAGTTGGGGATCTTTCGCCCTTGTTGTAGTAAAGCTCCTTGAGGATTCTTATCTGATCTGTAGTAGGAATCCACCTAGTACTGCTCCTCCTGCGAAGCATGTTAGCACTTCTCCCGGCTGCTTTGTTACTTCCTCCATCCTTAGTTAGATGCCGGTTTTGTGGTTCCATTGGTGATGGATTGAGAGAATGCAAAAATTGAAGAGTGGTGATGATGAGTAATTAAGAAAGATTGCTGTTAGAAATATTCGAGTTGATGAAACGATTTTGGGATTGGAAATTTGGGTTTATAATGTGGAGGAAGATATAGGTATGCAAATATCCGCCCTTAGATGGACGGTCAAAGAGAAGAGTCAAACTAAGTGTCAGTAAAGCGTGATTAAAGTTGCCATAAATCTTGGAAAGAATGGATTAGCAGCATGTGAGGGAACCGAACGGTTTTCGAGGAGGTAACTGTTCTTTTCACGAGATTATTTTTTCACGGTGGAATTTTCAACAGCTAATTAATGCAACTTGAGTTGGGGCTAGCAAGTGGATCCAAAAGATAAATATTTTCTCAAAACCCTCATCGCGAGGCTCGTTTTAACGCAGAACATATTTTAAAAGTTCATATTGTTTTCAATATACAACTATGGGGGCCTATATTTGAGGCCTTGCGAGATACAATTCTTGGCTTCTCACGGATATTGGAATATCAAGATAAAAAATATTATTGTATTCATAAAGTGGCTTTGCGGCCAAAAGCAGTACATTCATTACAAAGCCAAAAGTGGCTAAAATACAAAAACAGGAATCCTCGGATATCTTTTGAATCTTTCCTCAAGTGGAAGCAGCTATGGAATCCAATGTCGAGTTAAACAATGCCATTATACCAAGGAGAGGCAAACTTCAGGGAAGGAAAAAGAGAAGTAACGGAGCCTCCGCGCCCCATTTACATGGAAGCGGTAGAGGAATACAACATAGGCTTGGCCAACACCATTATCCATGAGAAAGGGAGACTCTAGTGAGAGAAAATGGAGCATCCAAGCCCCCTCAATTGGAAGCAGCTATGGAATCCAACGTCGGTTGAGCCGCGCCATTATCTCCGGGAAGGGCAGAGAATGAATGAACCAAATATCAGCTTGAGTCTCTGCACCCCCTCTAGCCATGGTAACCACCATTAGTTGGACGTGAAGTATAGGAACAGCCATTCTGTAGCTTGAACCCATTCCTTCAAAGAGCCCATCCCTTCTCATCCCTCTAAGATTCTTTCAAGAAGAGAAAGGGGGAGAAGGAGGTGAGAACCAAAGCCTTTTCCATCTGGAGGGCACAACATGGGCCGGGTCCAGAAGGAAGGAAACAGAGGAGGAAAGATGAACCACAAAGTGGCCTTCCTCCCTTTCTCCGTTTCGCTCCGCGTGTGGGATCCTAACAAAAATGATCTCGCATGATCGTGGATCCCACACTCGGAGCCCCCTTGTGTTTCTAAACCAATCTGAAGCCTGGCATTGTTATTGCAAAATTCCAGAAGGGCGAAACAAGGGGTTGCCTAAGATTACGCCATAAGGCCTAACCCAGGCTTAAGATTACGCCATAAAGCCTAAAAATTTAGAGGCTAAAGGTCATTTCATGAGGGGAAGATTTGTGAAGAAGGAGAAAAAGAAGCATGAACTGAAAGGACATTTCTTGAATATTTCAGAAAAATTGTTGTGAGTATTCCATTCCCAAAATACAACTATTTATAGGGACTTCAGGCAAATTCCCACCCTTGGAGGAAGCTCAATTTCAAAATTGATGACAGTAAATCGAGATTAGTGATTCCAAATCTCGAGAAAAAAAGGGACTAGCAGCATGTGAGGAGACCGAACGGTTTTCGAGGAGGTAACTGTTCTTTTCACGAGATTATTTTCTTTACGATCGTTGTTTTTCAACGAGTGATTAATGCCTTAAATCTCGGAAAAGAAGAGATTAATAGCATGTGGGAAACCGAACGGTTTTCGAGGGGGCCTACAGAGATTGACTCGCAAAGCTCAATTTCAAACAAAGTTCTTCCATGTGGCGTTTCGCCGCAATGGCACCAGCTTCGGCCTGAGTGGCCCGTTCTCTGATACGGGCCAGGTTACGGCCCATTTCTTCAGAAGCAGCCAAAGGTTCATCGAGTTGAGCTTCTTCTGAAACAATCGCATTCTCAACAAAGGCTAAATGGGCTTGGAGGTTCTCGATTTGAAGTTTGAAGTCGGACCTTTGGATTTGTAGTTCCCGTAGGCGGATGGCTCGCTCATTTAAAATATCGCGGGAGAGGTCCATTTCTTGAGAGACACTATTCAAAGCCTCTTGAGCGTCGTGAGCCTGGGTGTTCATGGCCGATTGACGTCGGCGGGCCATATCAAGTTCATTCAGCAGAGAGTCGATAGCACTAAATTATCATGAAGTCAAAGCTTTCTCCTGGCGGAGATACCTTAGAGCTTCTAAGACTCGCGAGAGGATGTCAGTCTCCAATACCCAAGGACCTAGATGTTCACGAAGCACCAACTTAGCCTCATCCACAGTAGAAGGAGGAGTTACCTCCAACACCCTCATCAATCTCTCGAATCTGGTAGGAGGAGGAGGCGGGGGAGGCGCCACAGGATCACGAACCACCACTGCAAATGGGTGGACAGCTTCCTCAATTTCTTCGTCTTCAACAGGTTGGTCTGTCCCTTCAGTCGCAGGAGAATCTGGAAACTCAACTCGCGGCTCACCATAGGCAAGTGGAGCAGATTCAAGCATAGAGCCCTCAGCTCCGACGGTTGTCTCATTTATTCTCAAGACTTGGGGGGCACCACCTCCGTCAGTATCATTTTCCATCTCTGGGGCGACTGTCCCGCCGATAGAACCCTCAACTTTTGCAGCCACCTCTTCGGTACAAATAGAATCCTGGTCAGATTCAGAAATGTGAGAGAGCGGGGTTGGATCAGAAAGGGAAATGGAAAACATTGGCCAACAGTGGCTTACCTCTCGAGTTGTCGGGTCAATATCTGGTATGTGGTCTCCAAGAGGAAGAGGCCTCACCTCATTCACCTCTTGGACCTCTAGTGCCGTGAGAATCTCTGTCGCCATCAGTTCCTCGTAAGCGGCAGAAGCCTCAGAGTGGCCTTCCACACTTTCATGCTCCGAGGACTCATCATCGGAGATCGTTATTAAAATGGTAGGACCTTGCAGATGCTCTTTAGATGTGGAAGACGGAAGAGGCGCCACGGGGTTAGTTGATGCTTGAACTAGCGAGAGAGTTGGCTCTTCTGCAGCGGCTGAGGATCTAGCCTCGCTCAGGCGAGAGGGATCAGTGGTCTTCTGACGAACCTGTCAAAAGATACATAATGAAGATCCTGCCCAGATTCTAAAATTTAAATAGAATAAGACGGGGCCGGAGTTTACCAATCGCATTCCCAGAGGTTCGTCATCTTCAAAACTCTCTTCGAAGGATTGAGCTCGATCGCGTTTGCAAGCAAAGATAGCAGTGGCCTGCACGACAAAAGAATCACAACTCAAAAAGGGGGAAAGCACCAAAAATGCAAGTTTGGGATCGTTCTTAACCAAATTACCTCAGCAGAATCTTCATCATGAGAAGATTCTCCCTCAGGAGTCCCCTCTGCTATTGCCTTTTGTTTCCCGGCCTGAACAGAGGCTGTCTTGCTCCGGGTAGTTTGCTGCAAAACACACTCAGGAATAAGAGCGGGAAAATCAAGACAAGGAAAAGGAATGGTGAAGAAAGACAAAAACTTACTATTGCCTTAGGCTCATGGATTTGTATCCCTGCACACGATGAGCGAGAAGGTAGAATAAGTCGCCGAGGTTGTGCTGTAGGGTTGGAGAAGCGCTCAAAAATCTTGCGGTCCTCCGGACCAGGACTACTCATTCCACGAAAGATCTGGACGAAGAGTTCGTCATGTGGCAGGTCCCAACAGTTCACAGACACTTCTTTCCACCAATCAACATAATCATTGTCGACATCGTTGAGGGGATACAGCGCTCTGACCCAAGGGGGAATCACTATCAAAGTAAACTGACTCTGAAAGGAGGCAGACCCAGATGGGGCTAATCTCCTCCAAGAGGTGTAGTAATTGGCAGAATCAACCAGAGGCCAGGGTACCAACTGGGCCAACCCAAATTGGCGAGCAAAGTGGTTGGGGGCATAGAGCTCATAACTTACGCGGTCGGTGGTAAGACGAATATCCGAGCAGGAGATGGCTCGACGAAAGGCCAAGAGGGCTCTTTCGCTATGATCGCGTCCACTGGGCAGAAAGCCATCATCAAGGGGAGGAGGGAATCGCCTAGAAAGGACTATTTTTGGGTCCGGCATCTCTCCCAACAAGTACAAGTAAATAAAACACTCGGAGTAGGGTGGAGCTCGATGCCTTATGTTGCCACAAAGCCAGTTCCCCAAAAGGGAATCGACTGGAGGTTCCTTTGGAATATCACCGCGACGGAAACGAGGGAAATAAATCTGCAACCAAAAGGCAAGGATCCAGAATGGACCACTAATGTCGGTATCAAAGGGGCGCATTACAGCTCTATAAAGGGAGCAATATAATGAACCCAATACAGGTTGCCCAAGGCCAACGCAAATACCATTGTAGAGAGCAGTGGCCAGAGAATTCCAGCGCCCAGTAGGTTTGTTGGAAGAAGTGCAAAAGATAAATTTGCAAAGCCAGAATTCTAGGAATGCGATACCTCCTGTATGGTCACACTGGGTGCGGTAATAATCACGCCAGACAGGGTAGGATTTACTGTGATGCCCCCGACCAGCCATATCCATTCTCAAAGGAAATTGAATACCATCAAACTGACCATGCACATAGGGGTCAAAATCAATGGGCAACCCCGTGATGGTAAGAACATCCAGCAGAGTTATGCTCATCTGCCCAAACCGGAAATCGAATGTATTGCTGGAAGTGTTCCAGAAGCAAAGAGCAGCGGCAAGCGGTGCAGGGCTAGTATTATGGGGAAGACAGAAGCATAGATCGATGGTTTGGGTGATACCCACCGTGTCCCATCGAGCCAAATCTCTCACTCGGACCTCCTGATACCAAACCTTTTCCTCGAGAGTGATGCTAGGCCAGAAGCCCACTTTCCTCCTTGGTCCCCAACTGCTAAAATCACCAGGCACCTGCCGAAGAGCCACTATGGGACGGCGGATAGGAAGCCCATAATAGGCCATAGCATCATCTGGCAAACGATCGCGAGGTGTGGGACCCAAACCCGCTTGACTATCACCTCCACCAAAGCTCATCAGTCGACTTCTCTCCTCTCTGGTCTGACTTCTACATTGAACACTCATGTTAGTCCGCCATGTGAATGTGGCTTTCTCAGTGATTTCATCTGCCTGATCGATAACGAATGGTTTCTTGGATGTCATTTCTGGGTCACAAGGAACACTTCTCCATTACACCTTGATTTATAGCTCAAGTGTTTTTGGAGATTAATTTATTAGCTGGGCCAGTGAGTGGCCCTAGTTGATAATTAATGAATCACTATTCTATCTTGAGAATCGCATCTAAGGCGACAGTGAAGATATTCCACCTTTTCCTACTACCGCAGGGCCAGCATAGTGGCCTGATATGTTTTTTTTTTTTTAAATAAAACATGATTAAAACCAATGCGGTTTTAGATGCTAAATTTGTAGCAAATATGGTGGTTTCATTTCGTCACATGTCATGATGATGATAGCCATGATTCAATCATCATCTTCAGCATAAGATTCGCGAAGGATTAAATGGCAGCAAACAGTTTGCTATTCAACATCTTATTTTGCCAAGTACTATAGGCCTTGATCAAACTTGATCTAGCCAGCAAAAAGGCTCCAAACACCTACATTTGAGAAAATCAACAGAGAGCCAGCGATCAAGGCAGATACTTGCTGCTATACACATGGCGAAGCTACCACCAAAGAAGAGAAGGATCCTCATTCGCAATCAAAAGCAGTCTCCTTCGCATGGGGGGCACGCTAAAGTTCTGATATCCTACAACCTGCCTAAGTTTCTCCAATTCACTGCATACCAGACATCAGATACTGGGACAATAAAGTTGGCAAAGAAAGCATCAGTTTATGACAAAGGTAATTCAGATTGTGGCATCCAAGCTTTATGGCCTATTTAGAGGCCTATATGGAATCAATCAAGTAATTTCAGTCAAGCCAATACAAGTGGCTTCAGAGCAACGATATTATACGAGTGGTACTGATTCAAGACCTCTTCAATCAAGACGAAGACCTTTGACTTCGAGGTCTGGGGGGCAATGTTTGGACCCAAAATGAGCATTTTGGCCTGACAAGGCACGTCTTGGAGAAATCGAGCCAATATCAGTGGCTCAAGCTATATATTGTCGACAAGTTCGAAATATATATTTAGAGGCTAAATAAAGCCTACTATGGAAGCGTGGAAATGAAAAGTCAACTTTAGCATATTTTCCTACTTCGGCTAGGAGAAACCGAGCTAAACAAGGAAGGAGGGGCGGCAGACTAACCATCCGAACTTCAAATGAGTTGAAACTTTCCAGATTCATTCTAGACATCCCAAAGATTATTTCTTATGAAGAGTGCTAGAGCTTGTTCGAAGTGGAAAACCTTCAAACAATCAGTCCAATTTTCTGCAGAAGCAAAACTGGAAAACTGGACCTGTAAGGAGTCCAGTAGCATTTTCGGCCCAACCACATGGAAATAAATTCTGAAATTTTACCACAATAATCTACATCCATGGTGGATCATTTCATATGAAGAAGTCGAAATTTAAATATGAATTCTGAGTGGAGATAAAAATTAAAGGAATAAATAAGTGTTAGTGAATTTGGCCTAACAAAATCCACTAAGTGTTAGTGAATTTGGCCTAACCAAATCCACTAAGTGTTAGTGAATTTTGCCTAACCCACTATGATTTGTTTAAAGGCCAAATAGTGTTGCTTGGAAGCCTATATATAGAGGCTACAACAAGTATCATCTCACGAATTCACTCATCAAAACATCTATAAGATGATCTAAGTTCTCTCTAGAGCAACCTCTCTAAGAGCAATTCCTCTCATTCTCTTTCTCTTATCGGTGATCACACTCTAAGTTCTAGTCTCCTTAGGAGCCAACTTTCAGTACCACCAAATCCTCTGTCAAAGTGCTTTGGTCCTAGTCTCCTTGGGAGCCGACTGTAGTACCACGACCACAACGGTTACGGAACCAGCCAAGCAAGGGTAACGCCCTCGCAAACCAGCCAAGCTAGAGTCACGCTTTAGCAAGTTCTCCTCACTTCCCAGTGGTTTTCGCTCTGCTCGATCTACAACATCGAGTATCGATTGTGATTTTGAAAAGGCTCAGCAAAAGTCCTCGCCACGAGGCACAAAGAACCCCACGACGAGGTTGGTGCTCTCCTCGTCCACAATCGCTCAGAAGAAGTCAGGTCAAGGGACACCCCCGACGACCGCACCCGAACGGTGCTGGCACGCCCACGCAAGAAAAGAGACTGTTGACCAGCTCAAGAAAAACTGGAGCCAAACAGGACCTATTATATCAAAATTGAAAGTGTAGGGGTGTTTTTGATGAAATTAGAAGTTCAGGGACTGAATTGATTTTGGACTCAAACTACAAGTTAGTAATCTCTATTTAGCCCATTAAAGTTTATAATTTGTAACTTTGTGTACAAAAATACATAGTCGCCTTAAGTTGATGTACCGTTCTCAAAATTTTCCCTTCATGAGGTGTAAAGTGTCTTACCATCAAACTTAGGAGCTTTCCATAATTTTTTTCCCCTCTCGCTTAATAAAAGAAGAAATCACAACAAAAAAACCTCTACTACAGTTAAGACTTAATTTATCAAAATAAAGCATTAGAGGTAGAAAGAGGAAGAAAATCGTTCCAAACTTGAGCATTTGAACTATGCCTGCAATTACTTCTGCCAGGAAGTCAATCTCCCTCTTGATATGCTTAAAATTGACATTGTGGAGCTTATTTGCAAGAAATGTAATATCCTTGATGATTTGCTCGATTCAAGCTATCTGAAGTTATGAAGAACAGCCACACCCTGAGAGCTAGTGCTTTTGTTGTAAGAACATTTGAGTGACTTGGATTTTTAGAAGCAGCCAATATAAGATCTCCATTTTTATTTTGGAAAAACAAAACCTTCGGCACTCTGTTGATTCATTTTGACTAAACCATCAAAGTTGAGTTTAATGTAGCCTTATCTTGGAGAATTTCATCTAGCCACTTTAGAGAGCGCAATGACACTTTGGTTGGCAGTAATAATATGGATTCTACTTTGGTAGAATCTAGTGTTCATCAGACTAAGTTCTGTTGGAGTGATTTGGAAAATGAAGAACCTCTTGGTCATCATACAGATGCTCAAGCTAAGATAACTCTTTTATATTTCTGGTTTAACAAGGGTCAAACAACTTTAGAAGATGAGAATCTTTTTAAGTATATCCTAAAGTCTCAAAATAAAAAATTAAAGACCAAAAGAGATTCACGATCCCTGTACCCTATCCGCACGGCCTTAACAAGCGTCTTGACCTTTGATTCAATCGACTCTGCTTAATATTGCTTATGTTTTGATTGGCTTTTCTAAGGAGTTTTGACTTTATTTATTCGATTCCCAAAAAAAAAAAAATTTCATCTAATCTATTCGATATATGATAGCATAGAGCCACAGGTGAAGTGAATTTGTGAATGTTAGAGGTGTAATTAAAAAATTAAAAGTAACAGGTCACATCAAACTATCTAACTTCGGGGGCAATATGCTATATTTTCCAAGGGGTATATAATAATTACCTTAGAAAACCAAAGAACGAACCGGTAGAGTAGTAGCCAAAACCCGAATAGAATTGAGGGACCGCCTCCGATTGATTACAGTCACTCTCAGAAGTTGCAGAGCTTTCTCTCTCAGAAACCCTAACCCCCGTCGCTCCCCCAAATCGTAGCTTCCCTCCAAAACCCGCATTGCAAAACCCTAATTCGTCTTTCTCGTCCGCAATGACGAAGGTGTACGGAACAGGCGCGTACGATTTCAAGCGCCACCATGTTGCCGAGTACCCGGTGGAGCTGAACCAACAGCTCGGAGACAAGCCGGTGGAGGCCAAACCCGGTGCGGCGCTGCCGAGCTCCATAACGCTGTCGGAGATTCAGAAGGACCAGCTCACTATGATTGCCGCTGCGAATTGGTCCAAAGCGGGCGGCGACGCCGCGCAGGTGAAGAAGGCGTTCGACCCGGAGCTGGTGAAGAGGATTTACGAGACGGAGTTGTGTGTGAAGGAGGGGCAGAGGAAGACGGTGCCATTGCAGAGAGTGATGATTTTGGAGGTCAGCCAGTACTTGGAGAACTATCTCTTTCCCAATTTCGACCCCGAAACGGCGACGTTCGAGCATGTTATGTCCATGATTCTCATGGTCAATGAGAAGGTATTGCCTTTTGGAATTGCAGTATTTACTTTGGGGTCACATTAGGGTCAGAAAACTAGTCCGAGTAGTTTTATGCTTTAATTTTTTTTTTCCTTAATGCTTTAAATTTTTAATTTTGGGATTTAAATGAAAAATGTCTACTGTGATTGAATTTGTGTACTTTATTTCCTACTTGCAGTTTCGAGAGAATGTGGCAGCTTGGGTATGCTTTCATGACCGGAAAGATGCGTTTAAGGGATTCCTTGGGAGGGTTCTTCGGCTTAAATCGGTTTGTGCCCATTTTCTCTGCTTTAACATATTCCTTAATGCATCATATATGTGCTAAGATTTTTTATTTTATGTTTTATGTCAAGGGTTTTAACATTTGGAACTATGAACAATAGCACAATAGTCGATTACTGTGGAATATGGTACCAGTATTCACATACAGTTGGAACATTTTATTCCTTCTCCCTCGTTATGTCAAGCTTGTGTAGTGAAACTGTATGATTGCTTCTGTGGTTTACATATGCCCGTCTTTTATGCCTCTACTCTTATGGGTATTTTTGTCATGGAAATTGGTGTCCAGAGGTGCTGATAAGGCCCACACAATTATGAAGAGTTTACATCCTTGGTTGTGCTATAACTTCTGACAGTACCAATTTTAGAGGATAAATATATTCTTGACAGTACCAATTTTAAAGGATAAGCTTTGAAACATTTAACTAATAACACTTCTTAGGATGTGGGCTAGTAAGAATGGTCAGGTCAAGGCTTTCTCCCATGTGGTTTGGGGTTCCAACCCCCTCCAGAACCTACCTGGCTATTTGCTAGACTCTCCTGTCTCCTAAAAATTGTAGGGTTCAGCAGGAGGCCTGGTTACAGCCTAGATCAGCAAAGCAAGTTCTAGGGTTTTCTGAGTGTATAATAAAAAAGTCCACGGATGTTACTAAAGTCTTTGCATTTTTTTGCCCAGTATCTGTCTTTCTTTTGTTTCTTGCTGCTGTAATCTTCCTGTCCACAGCTTATGTTTCTGGTCCTCTCTTATCAATAGAATTCTGTTTTTTATGAAAAGAATTTGGTGCTTCAAAGTTCAAACACTATTTTCAAGATTTATAGGGCCTGTATAATCTTCCCTGGCTAGTTAGTTATATCTTGATGCCCTGGTATATTTAGGAAATATTCTGTGTGTTTACATGCATGTGGGATTTTGTAAATAAGTTTTTATTACGAATTTGGATGGCATGCTTATTGACATGTTAAATGAAGCCTACTTCCTAGTTTCATTCCTTGCTATTATTTACAATCATGTACACATGGAGACATTGTAAACAGTAGTACTTCTAAAATAAATTAAATGAATATGAAAATAGTGCCGGGTTTGCATGATTTATGATGAGGCATCCAGTCAAATGTTCCAATGATCTTCAACCAGTCAGAAACTGATAGATGTGTTATTTGACATTCAAATATGAGAATGAGGCCATAGCTCTTATATACTTGTGCTTCTCTTGTGCTGGAGATAAATTTGATGTTTGATAGTGTTTTGTGTGTTTATGTTGATTTTGTTATGCTTGCATTATGTCTGCAGGAAAGAGAATTAAGTGTAGCAGAGAAGACAAATTATCTAGTATTCATGATAAATGCCTTTCAGGTATGGTAGAATCCTAACGCTTGCTTTAAGACTATTGTCTGATTAATCCATATAAGTTCTTGTTGGATACATGCTTCCTGATTAAAGTTACTAATTTTATTGTTGATAATGTATAACTGTCTATCTGTACTTTTAATATTTTGGCCAGAGCTATCTATGTTGACTTTGTTACTTAAACTAGTCCTTTCTTACTGAGAGGTACTTATTTCTATCTTTTTCTTTCTCTTCTCAAAAAGAATCAAAACTTTTGTAATTCCGAAACTTTTGACTCTTATTCTAAACTTTTAAAGCAAGTGAATACTTCATTTGCGGATAGCTAACTTTTTTTTTCCCTATAAAATGGGAGTTTAGTTAATCTCCTTGAACTTGTCTGGAGTTTTAGTAAAATTATGATATTTCAAAACTATTTTTCTTGATGAAATATACTTGCACTGAATAATTTATGGAATTTCTAGTTATTGATACTTGAGTGCGCGTCTCCTCGCACTGTTTGTGGAGGGTTTGACACGCAAGGGTGCTTTTCTTGTCTGCTTTTTTCTCTCTTTAAAGTTTCTATTAATGTTTTTACTTTGTTTTATCAAAAAAAAAAAAAAAAAGAACCTTGACCTGGGCATATCACATTTTAAATATGGCAATCATGTACACTCTGATTGATGAATTAGGGAAAATTCTGAAAGTATTTTATTCTTTTAACAAGTTCGAGTATTGTGGCAAAGTTGAATGTAATACATTTTTAATCTTTTTTTAATTTTTGACAGAGTTTGGAAGATGAGATAGTTAGTGAGACTGTCCTTAGGTTGGCAAGTTTCCAATCCTGGCACAGTTTGTCGTATGGTCGTTTTCAGGTACTACAACATATATGGTTATTTTCACATACTTTCTGATTGTCATCAGGATCTATGTGGCCTGAACTTTTTGGTGCATGATTTCCTTCTCTTTATTTATTTTATTTGCTGCAGATGGAGCTAGGTTTAAATTCAGATTTGATCAAGAAATGGAGAAGGATGATAAAGAGGGAAGCTGCAAAACATGGAGAGTCTTTTAACCCCTCAACTACACTTGAAGTCCAGTTTTTGAGAAACCTCATTGAAGAGTTCCTGGAGGTAGTGAATTGTACTTCTTTATTCTTAGAAATGCTTTTAAGTTCTCCCCACCAAGAGATGCTTGCAGTCTGTTATTATTAGCGAGCTGATATTAATGAACTTATGGAATTTTATTTTTACTTTCACCTCTCCTAGATACTTGATTCCAAAGTCTTACCACCAAATCATGGTGTCAATGGAGAGGATCAACTTGTTGATGCCAATGGAATGGAACACATTGATGATGCTTGTGTTTTGTACTGTGAGAGGTTTATAGAATTTCTTATTGACCTCTTGAGCCAACTACCAACAAGGAGGTACATATTTTGTTTCCTTTCCGATTTGATATTTAATTTTTTGTATGAACACATCAAGTACCTGTTTTTTCTATCCCATTTTACCTGCATAATTTGGTTGAATTGATACTGAAATTAATATCGTAGTCATAGCATGCTATGAAAGTCTCTGTTCCCCATTCTAAAGCATATCCTCAGCTTTTTATTTTTTTTTAATTTTTTAATTTTTAATTTTAATTATTTTAAAGTTATATAGGAGCTTGATTTTAGCATCTTGTGGCTATAAAAATTTCATACTAGCATCTTGTGGATATTAGCTTCTGCATTGAAGGATGGTTGTGTATGTTATATTTTTCTGAATGTGTATCTGCCTATTAATCCAAGTTCCTTTTTAAATTTTATTAACAATGCAGATGTTTATTAGTTTCTGGAAATATGATATCGTTTAAGAAAAGTCACAAATTGGTTTTGTTTTTAAGTCTATATATTGAGATTTATACCTATTGGAAGTCTTGTGATTTTTCTTTGTTATAAAAGCTGGACCTTTCAGAATTTATGTCATTTATTTTTCCTTTGTTTCTACATAAACATTGCTGTTGTTGCAGGTACTTGAGGCCACTTGTTGCTGATGTTGCTGTTGTTCCGAAATGCCACTTGAGTGCTTTGTATAGACATGAAAAGGGGAAGCTCTTTACCCAACTTGTTGACTTGCTGCAGTTTTATGAAGGATTTGAGATTAATGATAATGTCGGGAAACAATTGACAGATGATGAAGTGCTCCAATCTCATTATGATCGAGTACAATCTTTCCAGCTGCTTGCTTTTAAAAAGATTCCTAAGGTGTGTATATAAGCAGTCATAAGAGATTCAATTTAAAAGAGTTTCTAAATTCATAGAGGACTGAGTTCCATGTTTCTTTTATATTATATTGTGCTTATGTCCTGAAGTTTCTTTCCCTTTGTTCTTGCAGTTGCGAGAGCTTGCATTGGCGAACATTGGTTCTATTGACAACCGAAATGATCTCACTAAGAGATTATCTGTTCTTTCTCCTGAAGAATTGAAGGATTTGGTTTGTTCAAAGGTATGTGGAAAATATTGATTCACCTTTTTAAAATGCTGTTGTTTGAAACCTTTTTAAAATCTAAAAAGATATAAATGTTAGGGTTTCAGGCTTTTGAATTTTCATCCCCAGCGAACAAATACTTATAGGAACTTAGGCATACATTTTATAGGCCGTTTGGAGACTGGTAAGTGGTGGAAAGAAGTTGAATTTAGTGATTTAAAATGACTCAGTGAGAAAGAGAGAAAGATGACTTGTGTAGGTAACTCAACTTTACAAAATAAAGGCCTAGTCTTGCGAGCATGATGTTACGAATTGAGACATATAATTTTATTTGTGCTTGATTTTCATCTTTAAGTTTATGGAAGTTGGAATTGAAGTAAATCACTTGACTGGAGTTTGTTACTCTAGTCAAACTGTGTTTATATTTCTTGCAATTATTTAATTTCTTTCGTAGTTATCTAATTGTAAACTGCATCTTTAGGGCTGTCAACTTTCCCATTTCATCTTTCTCTGCTATTTTTACTGGGCATGTTTGCAATTCAGTTTATACTTAAAAACTCATTATGATATTCTTTTCATCATGCAGTTGAAGCTGATTTCTAAGAATGATCCTTGGTCATCCAGGGTTGATTTCCTTACTGAAGTGATGGTTTCCTTTTTCAAGAGGCAACAGTCTCAAAAAGAAAAAATAAATGCTCTTCCACTGTATCCAAATGAGCTTATCATGTGGGATGAAAGCCTTGTGCCAAGCATTAATTACTCTGGAGAAGGTTGTCTGGCTCTTCCAAAACTTAATTTACAATTTTTGACACTGCATGATTATCTCCTCAGAAATTTTGATCTCTTCCGTCTCGAATCAACATATGAGATTCGTGAGGATATTCAGGAGGCTGTGCCACATCTTAATGCCTGCATTAATAATGAGGGAGAAACTGCTTTCCGTGGTTGGTCAAGGATGGCTGTGCCGATTAAAGAATTCAAGATCAGTGAGGTAAAACAGCCAAATATTGGAGAAGTTAAGCCAGCTGCTGTGACAGCAGAAATCACTTTTAGTATATCCAGTTATAAAGCACAGGTACGGTCAGAATGGAATGCTCTTAAAGAGCATGATGTTCTATTTTTACTTTCCATACGCCCTTCCTTTGAGCCTCTAAGTGCAGAAGAGGGTGCCAAGGCTAGTGTGCCTCAGAGGCTTGGTCTTCAATATGTACGGGGTTGTGAAATCATTGAGGTTCGTGATGAGGAGGGAACTCTTATGAATGATTTCACTGGAAGAATTAAACGGGATGAGTGGAAGCCTCCAAAAGGAGAGTTGAGAACTTTGACTGTTGCTTTGGATACCGCTCAGTACTACATGGATGTTAGCAACACTGCTGCAAAGGGTGCAGAAGATGTTTATGGGACATTCAATATTTTGATGAGGAGAAAGCCCAAGGAAAATAATTTCAAAGCAATTTTAGAATCCATTAGGGATCTTATGAATGAATATTGTATTGTTCCTGACTGGTTGCACAAAACATTTCTGGGGTACGGTAATCCTTCTGCCGCACAATGGACTAATATGCCAGATCTCTTAGAAACCGTAGATTTCAAAGATACTTTCCTTGATGCAGACCATCTGAAGGAATGTTTTCCAGATGATCAGGTTTGTTGATATATTTCCTTTATTTTGAAGGTGTTGTATGCATAACAGGTTTTTGTATCCTGGAGGGTGTTTTGACCAATAATTCCTGTTTTCATGTTCATTGTTAGGTTTTCTTTGTTAGTCCAGATGGTACAGAAAATATGGATCCAAGGCCTCCTTTTCGAATAAGGCTTCCCAAGAAAATCAAAGGCAGCACTAATGCTCTTCCAGGCAATAAGAAAGCAAAGATTAATTCTATGAGTGATGTCCCCATTGAGGACGATAGTGAGAAAGAAAAATTTGTTGTCGAAGCATATACCCCTCCTGACCCAGGTCCTTATCCGCAAGACCAGCCAAGGCAGAACTCAGTTAGATTTACACCCACTCAGGTATAATCCCTTCTTTTACTCTTTTGTGATGTGCCATTTTCATGCTCAAGTATCCGATTTCATTCTTATCCGACACCTTACACCACAAATAGAAGTTCATAAGTATATAAATCTGCTCAAGTGTGGACATGTCCGCATGAAGACATACCAGAAAATTGCATCGGACTTTTGAAGACCCTGTGGCCAATATAGACGTCCAGTGTCTTTTGGTGTCGGCTTAGCTAAAACCTAAATTGGTTTTTTTATGTATACAGATTTTAAAGCTTTTCAGAACCTGTTCTTTGTAGGTATTCCATACAAGGTTATCTACTTTTCTTTGTTAGAATCAATGCACATTTGCAGAAATGTCTAGAAGATTAGCCAGTCAGGCTAGAATTGTCTGACCAGCTAGGGTGCTGTATTATAACAGTCTTCAAATATGTGGCTAGGAGAAACCCAACCGTTAGGCAGGACGATTGTCATACTTCAGCATTCTCACTTTATGTCTATGTTTGAGGAGAAACTGAAATTTTATAATGAAAAGGCAAATCATACAGTAGAGGACAAGAAGTCTTCAATGAATCTCAAGAGAACAGAGCACTAGGAAAAGAAGATAGTATGATTGTAATATGATAAAGGATAATTTGTTGTTTATAAACAAAAAGGATAAGATGTTGGGCTTCTAAACATTTGGTGGTGTATATGAAAAAAAATTACCACCTAGTTTTTTATTTTTTATTTACTTGATGAAGCTATGATAGATTATCAACAAGCTGTGGATTATAAACCGATGTCTTAGTTATATTATTTCTGATATTCCTTTTTGTGTAGGTTGGAGCAATCCTTTCAGGTATTCAGCCAGGACTAACAATGGTTGTGGGTCCACCTGGTACAGGAAAGACTGATACAGCGGTGCAAATTTTGAATGTTCTGTATCATAATTGTCCATCTCAGAGAACGTTGATAATTACTCACTCAAACCAGGCTCTAAATGACCTTTTTGAAAAGATAATGCAGGTTGATTAATATTCTTAATGTTCTGAAGTTAAGTTTCTCTGCTTAAGCTCGGATTTAAGTTGGAATTAATTCATTTTGTTTTCGTTTTTGTTATACCAGAGGGATGTACCTGCACGCTATCTTCTTCGACTTGGGCAAGGAGAACAAGAGCTAGCAACTGATCTTGACTTCAGTCGGCAAGGCCGTGTCAATGCCATGCTTGTGAGGCGGTTGGAGTTGCTTAGTGAAGTGGAGAGGCTGGCAAGATCTCTCCAATTGCCCGAGGATGTTGGTTATACATGTGAAACTGCTGGATACTTTTGGTTGCTTCATGTATACTCGCGCTGGGAGCAATTCCTGGCTGCTTGTAACCAAAATAAAAATAAACAATCATTTGTTAAAGATCGATTTCCCTTCAAGGAATTCTTCTCCGACGCACCAAAGCCAGTTTTTACTGGTGAGTCATTTGAGAAAGATATGCGGGCAGCTAAGGGTTGCTTTCGTCATCTAAAGACTGTGTTTCAAGAGCTTGAAGAGTGTAGGGCTTTTGAGTTACTGAAGTCTACAGCTGATCGAGCAAACTACTTGATGACAAAGCAGGCAAAGATAGTTGCCATGACATGCACTCACGCAGCTCTGAAGAGGAAGGATTTTCTCCAGTTAGGTTTCAAGTATGATAACTTGCTGATGGAAGAAAGTGCTCAAATTTTGGAGATCGAAACTTCATTCCAATGTTGCTCCAGAGGCAGGAAGATGGTTATGCACGGCTTAAACGTTGTATCCTGATTGGTGATCATCACCAGTTGCCTCCTGTTGTCAAGAATATGGCCTTTCAAAAGTATAGCCACATGGACCAGAGTCTCTTTACAAGGTTTGTCCGTTTGGGCATTCCTTATATTGAACTTAATGCCCAGGGTAGGGCCAGGCCAAGTATAGCCAAACTTTACAACTGGAGGTATAGAGAACTAGGAGACCTTCCTTATGTAAAGGAAGATGCCGTTTACAATAGAGCAAATTCTGGATTCTCCTTTGAATATCAATTGGTAGATGTACCAGATTACCATGATAGAGGTGAGTCTGCCCCATCACCTTGGTTCTACCAAAATGAGGGAGAAGCTGAATATATCGTCAGTGTGTATATCTACATGCGTCTACTTGGGTACCCTGCAAACAAGATATCAATATTGACCACTTACAATGGCCAGAAGCTTTTAATCCGTGATGTTATCAACAGACGATGTGCTCCGTATGACTTCATAGGCCCTCCCAGCAAGGTATGTTACAAGATCAGTTTATAGTTTCACAGATGTTAATGACCTCTGTGATCTTGTTGGTAAGATAATGTTTTTGTTCTGTTCTGTTTACAGGTTACAACAGTTGACAAATTTCAGGGTCAGCAAAATGATTTTATATTGCTCTCTCTTGTGCGTACTCGCTTTGTGGGTCACCTTCGTGATGTTAGGAGATTGATTGTTGCCATGTCTCGTGCCCGATTGGGTCTGTATGTGTTTTGCCGCCGTTCTTTGTTTGAGCAATGCTATGAACTTCAGCCTACCTTCCAACTTTTACTTCAGAGACCTGATCGCCTTGCTCTGAATTTTAATGAGACTACACCACACACAGAACGCCATGTTGAAGAAACGGGGCCTGTCCATCTTGTAAGCAGTGTTGATGAGATGATCAGTATCTACCAGCAGCTTTATGCGGTAAGCTTTCTGTGTTGACATCTAGTTCTCTGTGCATTTGTTTATGATTTAATCTGGAAAAGATGGGGAGAGCATAAGAACATAAAAAAAGTTTTGAGTGGATTGCCGTTTGGAGCAGCATAAACAAATTAAAGATTTGAATAGGCATGTTTCTGTTTTTGTGTTTGTGTTTATATTTTGAACAATTATCTTCTGTATTCAAGTTAAGTGTATGCCATTTGGAGTGTGTTTGGGTCTGCTCAAGTTCTTTGTTTTGTATTGCTTCTTATGCATCCATGCTTGTATCTCTTGTTGCTGGAAGGATAATGGAAATTGTATTTACAGATAAGTGGATGAAATTTCATTATATGTGATTTCTCACAGTTAATATCTTCTCTTTGCCAGGTGAAGTTTCATCAGTATGTTGCTCCTTCAAGTCAATTAGTTCCATCCATGGATGCATTGGGAGAGCAAACAAGTCAGCAAACTGATATGTGTGGCCACATTCCTATGGATGCAGATATCCCTGTATCTGCTGATGGGGCGCTAGACGATACACTGCATGGAAGCAATTCAGAACTGGGTGAAAAATTGGATGTCGCAAATGGCCAAAAAGTGGATTCGTCAATTGAGAATCATTCAAATGGGGTGACGGAAATGGAAACTAGTCTGGATGATGCCCATGTGGCACCCGAAAGCAATTTGGATCAAGTGAAAATGGAAGAGTAGTCTGCCCAGTAGTGGGGAATTTGTTTTGGTTAGTTGCTAAATCTGCTATAGAATTCGAGTTCAGTTTCTAGGGTGTATGGATGACAATCACCCTGATTAATCTGCCTTGGTAGCGAGCTAGAGATATGAAGGTCAACACACCACACTTCAGTTTTGTCATTGTTTGTGGGATGGAAAAGACTAACTTGAGAGACCATGTATTCTGTACAGGGAACCTTATGAAAAATCCATGTACTAAAACAATTGATACTTGTTTATGGTTGATCTCTGTCTGAGTCAAATGTTTTGAAGTCGAGCTCCTCTCATTTAAGAAGTCATTAGATGTGTTTGTTAAACCTCAGCGGTTTCTCTGATGCGAAGTTGTTCAAAACCATCAGTTTAGAGCTTGTTATAACTAGTAGTGAACTATTGATCTAGCCTAATCCTAACCAATTAATTAACATTACCATTACGAGTCATAAATTCTAAAACAGTAAAACTGGATCAGACTCACAAAGACGGAGAGATCACAATATTAATTCTTACAACATTTACTTATACGATACATTTAGAACCTCACAACTGCACCAAATTTGTGAAGTTCTCAAATCTTTTCTATTTTTAGTTTTGAGAAAAAACTGAAAACATTTTTATTATTCATACCAATAACATTACAAAGGAATGCGTCACGCAAGTAGCCCCGTTAAAATAAGTTCTTTATACAGAATATTGTGCTGAGAAACACAACACTCTCCAAAACAAGTAATAAGAGAGAGAAAAAAAAATACTCAGAAAAATGAAACTCTTTTCTCTTCTATTTTCACCCCCTCAAACAGATATGGAGCACGAAGACTTGTTAGAATACACTTGAGAAATGTTATCAATATATGTATAAAGTATAAACCCAAATATGCTGGGTGACATACCAGAAGTCTGATGTTTCATCATTGACAAACATCCCTCAATTGTTCATACATTTCTGAACGGAGAGAAACACGCAGAGCTATATTACCGTCGAGACTTGGATATCAAACAAAGAAGCAAACCTAACCATAACAGAGGGACCAAAAACACCAAAAACCAAAGCTTGAATTTTAGCTGAGACGGAGCACGTGAGGAGCGCACGTCAATTGATATCCACGTGAGAAGCACGTGCCTACTCTGAAGATTCGCAACTAAAGCACTCATTATTATAATGGTGGCGGTGGCGGTGGCAGTGGCAGAAAAAGACACAAAGCGCGGGCTGTCCACCACCATCACCATGAATGAAGAAGTTCCAAGCCGGAGGTAACAACCTCTCATCTCTCTCTTTATCTTAGATTTGGCTTTGCTTTTCGTACTTTCCAACGAATAAATGGGTTTCAATCTCTCATCTGGGTTCTCAATAATCACTTCTCTCTCTCTCACCTGGCTTCTAAATCACTTGCTTGGTATTCTATACACCAACTTGCCATCTTTTCATACTTCATTCAAGGGATCTTCTTTCCTGGGTTTTGCATGTTTTGTTCAACTAATCTGGGTCTTCTCTTCTTCTGTTTCCAACTCGAATCACCTTTACTAGTAGTAATCTCAACCTTCCCTTATGCTTAAATGAATTGAAGCTGGGCTTTTGCAAAATAAATACTAAATGATCTGACATCTATTTGGAACCAGTAACTACGTTGTTGCTCAAAGCTCCTGTCCCGCAGCTTGTGGTCAACTGAAATCTAGACTATTTGACTGCATCTGAATCTGGAATCTTTTTCAGAGCTACTGAATTTTTTAATCACGGCGGCTTAGGATCATTGTTTCAGCTATTTGCTTCCTACCCGATTCAATTTGGACTTGGTATTACTATGTTTTGACTGTTGTTGACTCTTGATGATGTCTTGTTGTTGACTCGTTCAAGAAATCTGTTTCGTCAAGAAAAGCCAAAGGTGCTGGAAATATAAGTTCTCATGTCCTGAATAATTGCATTTGTATTTTCTCTGCAATATTTGATCCATTATATTATACAGCATCTTTTTTCAGAGTAGCTGGATCGGTATAACTCGTTCTATTGAATTCGATGCTGTAGAACACAGCAGTTACATGTTCAATGTTTTTCTTCTCCTCAGGTTACTAGGGAAAGTTGCATTGGTGACCGGTGGAGCCACTGGGATTGGAGAGAGCATTGCCCGCCTATTCCACAAACATGGTGCAAAAGTTTGCTTAATTGATGTGCAGGACAACTTGGGATTGCAAGTCTGCGAGTCTCTTGGCGGCGACGTAAATGTTTGTTATTTCCATTGTGATGTCACAAAAGAAGCTGATGTTAGCAGTGCAGTTGATTTCACAGTTGATAAGTATGGCACACTTGATATCATGGTCAACAATGCTGGGGTGTCAGGTTCACCCTGTCCTGATATCCGCAATGCAGACTTATCTGAATTTGAGAAGGTGTTCGATATTAATGTGAAGGGAGTTTTCCACGGAATGAAGCACGCAGCTAGGACGATGATCCCGCTGAAAAAGGGTAGTATCATTTCTCTTTGCAGTGTTGCAAGCACTACAGGAGGCCTAGGACCGCATGCATACACAGGGTCCAAGCACGCTGTGTTGGGGCTGACCAAGAATGTTGCTGCTGAGCTTGGAATTCACGGCATACGTGTTAACTGTGTCTCTCCTTATGCAGTGGCGACTAATTTGGCTTTGGCTCACTTGGCTGAGGAAGAGAGAACCGAAGATGCCTGGACAGGGTTCCGGGATTTCGTAGGGAGAAATGCCAATTTGCAGGGAGTGGAATTGACAGTTGATGATGTTGCAAATGCTGTGCTTTTCTTAGCAAGTGATGAGTCCAGGTATATAAGTGGGGATAATCTCATGATTGATGGTGGACTCACGTGTGTGAATCACTCGCTTAGAGTCTTCAGATGAGGAGTGATCTGAGGTGGAGCTTGTTGTATTGCTGTTCTTGGTCAGCTGGGATTTTCAAGTGGTATTGGTCTTCAGATGAGGAGTAATCCGAGGCTGGAGCTTGTTCTATTGTTGTTTTTGGTCCGCTTTTCAAGTGGCATTGGCTAATCGTATGTTTGGGAAGGTTGGACATGAATCGTGAATGCTGGAGTATATGTCATACGAACGTCAACTGATCAATTTTTGTTCATCTGTTTATGATTGTAAAATAAATTGAATCATGACGAAATTGAAACTGAATTGGATATCATTTATGTGAGCTAATAAAATGGTGTGATTATAGCCGAATTGTGTAATAATTGCTAGAAATTGACTTGGAAATATGAAGGATGCCACTATATCAAATTTTTTATTCACTGTTATGTGTTGTATTCACTGTTATGTGTTTTTCATTTATTAGAAAGACTAATATAAATATTATATAAATATAGAATTATTATTGTCACATTTCACCTTATGTGACCGTTGATGAGACATAACCACGTTATTTAATGAAATTCTCTCATTTGTTGGATTTTGTGTTACATTAGCGGTCACATAATGTGAGATGCAAGTGATACATTCATATCGTATTACTCATTAGTTATTACTTGCTGCACATCTATACAAAGCTTTCATTTTCTATCTTAGAATTTGCTAGTGTGTGATTCCGCTGAGGACACTGAGCTGACGAATACTTCAGTGACCCCGCACGCTGAGCTACACTTCCATTGAGATATGCAAATAGAGAGAGAGGCCATTACCAGGATGTCCGGACGGAGTTATCCGGACTTCACTCCTCTAACGCTAAAGTTAGAGGGGAGCAAAGTGGAAGCCATCTTTGGGATAATCGGATAAGTGGAAGTAGGAAATGACCAGTACCTAGAGAGTGGGAGTGAGACCTCCTTATATAGGCATTGAGGATGACTGGTGTCCAGGCTAGCTGTCAAACTGACTCAACCTGGAGGCATCGCACTTGTCCATGTGTACGGACACACGCTCTTCTCTCATGGAGCCGTTATCCCTCCTATGTGGGACCCGTCTATAACCATTGCACGAGCTAAAGTTCGTACGCCCAGTAAGTGGGCCCAACAACAGCATTCATCATTAAACTCGAATACTTTTCTTAGTAGTCATTATCAAATTTAATTATTTGCAAAATTCTTCAAATTTGTACGATAATTCTGTACTACCGAACGTCACGACAATATTCAATAGAAATCTACCAAATGTTTTCGGTGAGTTTTGTTGAACACTTAATGGATCATTGTACGATCGTTCGGTAGAATTTCACCAAATATGGGACGCTAGGAAATTCCTATCATGTTGGACCGATTCGGCTCACAAGCGTATTCCGGTTGTAGGGGTCATCATTTGGCCCTTAGGCCCTAAGCCCGCTAGGCCCGTAGGGCCGAAATCCGACCCGGCCCTTGCATTAGGGCGGGTCGGCCCGACCCTTTTTAAAATAGGGTAGGGTATGGGCCATGAGAATGAAACCCGGCCTGCCCGTTTGAGCCCGTTAGGACCAAGCGCGGCTCGAATAAGCTCTAATAATTTTCTATTTTTCTATTTTTTAATTATGTTTCTCTTTTTCTATAACATGCAATTTATCTCTTTCTTTGTAATTGATTTCTTAAGCTTTGTTTTCTTTAGTTTTTATTTTCTTTGTTACATGACAATTAATATTAGAAGATTTAGAGAGATAGTTAATTGAATATAACCACCTTAACTAATATTAATAAATGTTATAAGTTAATTCCTATATACACACACACATATATTAAATATGATCAACTAAAAACAATGTCTTATATTACCTATATAACTATTGAGCCATATTTTTAGGGAAAAAAAATAATGTAAGTTTTTTTTTAAAAAAAACAAATTAAGGCCCTGTTCGGCCCTATTTGACTATTTGGAAGGCCGGTCCGACCCGACCCTTTCGGTCCTAATAGATCGGGCTTTTAGGGAGGGTAAGGGTTAGCATATTTAAACCCCGGCCCTAAATTTTGTTGGTTTTGACTAGACCCGGCCCGGCCCGGCCCGATCCGATCCTACTCTAAGCCCTAAAATTTAGGGTAGGGCAGGCCCTAGCCCGGCCCATGATGACCCCTATCCGGTTCAATTAAAACTCCGAACTCCATCTGGCCACTAACATATATGGAGTCCATCAGAATTGGGTGGGAGGTGATCCTGCCGATGTAATCTTGGACGAGAGACAATAAAATCATGTCAAGGTGACGATAAGATCATACCGAGGTGATCATGAGCGGAGGCCGTAAAACCATAACATCATGTCGAGGTGACAATGAGATCATGGCCAGCGAGATCATGTCGTGCGAGCTAGATAAGATCATGTAGAGGTGACCAAGAGATAATTCCAAGGTGACCCAGAAATCAAGCCGAGTTTACCATAAGATTATGGTCAGCGGGATAATATCATGCCGAGGTACGTGGTCGAGAAATCAAACCGAAGTGACCTCATCATGGCCAATGAGATCATGCCGAGGTGATCATGTCGAGCGAGATAGATCATGCCGTAGTGACCATGAGATCATGCCGTAGTGACCGAGAGATCAAGCATTGGTGACCATAGGATGATGACCTGCAATATCGTACCGAACAAGATCAGATGCCGAACGAGATAAGATCATGTTGAGGTGACCATGTGATCATGCAGAGGTAACCGAGAGATCAACCCGAGGTGACCATAAGATGATGGCTAGCGAGACCCTACCGAGTGAGGTAAGATGCCCAACGAAATAAGATCATGTCGAGGTGATCGAGATATCAAGATGAGGTGACCATGACAAGGTAGCTCGGGTTCCGGTCGAGGTAATATATGTCGTGGGCGGGACTTATTAGGGCCGTTCAAAAGGTTGTTAGTTATATTTCGCGGTATGTTATATATGTGGTGTTTGGTAGAATGTAGTGCATTAATCAAAATTAAAATTCAACCAACTATATATAATATTAATATGATAAATCAATATAATGCAGATTTAATAATGACAATAACTATTTCTTTTAATCATACATCTCATAAATACAAAAATTAATCTTACATCTCATAAAAACAAAAAATAAGTACAAAATCACATGAACTATTATGAAAAAAATATTTTAATCGAAAATTACTAGTGAAGATTACAGAATAATGACTTGTTTAAAAAGGGTAATGACAGAAAATTGCTACCTATGTAACTGCGTCCTCTCAACCAGTGATCGCACATAGAGCTGTAGTCCTGAACAATAATAAAACCTCAGAAATGGTTTAGGACTTTTTGATAAAATTGTAGAGAATTAAATGTGGTTTAATGTGAAAGTGCATTGCCACACGAGTCGTAATCATACTGGTGACCTTTCATTCACAAAAAGACACATTCATGATTCATGCCCTTGTGCAAAATCAACAAAAATCAATCGAGTGTAACATATGGCCCCCCATCTCCCATCATTCTTTATCATCTCATAGCAAAGCTTTATTGCTTCATTAGGAACTCAGAAGAGAAGGAGCGTCTGTTTTTTTGTTTGTAAATGGATCATTTTAGGCTCTTCGTGGGCCCTACAAGCGGCCCATTAACGCCGACCACATGGCTCATCTTTCTGCAAAGTGACGCCGCCCAACCCACCTTTTCTGGGTTGCCCAGTCAAACAGTTCATAAGAATGAACCAAAGAATATATAAAATTATGATGCTACCCTTTCCCACCCTCATTTTGCACTCCTTGTCTGATGTTTTTCAAAAGAAGTCCTATTACATTGCTTCAAGTTTAGGTTTGTTTGGTGTGCCTTGTGTGAAAGTCAACATACGGTCACCAGCTACATTAGAATTAGAGTATGTTGACTATCTTGGTGCGTGTTAGTTAATGCATTACTTGTAAAGAGTCTAAATAACAAAGATGGAGAAGAAATTAAAAATTGTTTCTCTTCCGTAGTTAGTTGTTATAAGCAGATTGAAGCAAGTAGGGAACCTTTTATTTTGTTCCATTTTCAAAGCTATTCCTCTTAGATTGTGGCAACCTTAATCATCTCACAATCTTCATAGGTTGAGACAGATTGTTTGGATCAATGTATGGCTAGTTGTTTAGTAGTTTTGGTGTGAACACACTTTTTTTTCTTCTTCTTTCTTTAGCTGGTCCTCTTAGATTGTGTTAAATCACCTTTAATCATCTCCCCAATCTTTCTAGGGGAGAATACCATAATTAGAGATCAACAACTAGCTGCATAGCTGAATTTTTGAAAGGTTATGAATGGATCTATCTATCAACTTCACCGAGAGCGAAGCCAATAAATAGGAAAACTAACAACTATTAACAACTAACCCTTTTTCTTTTTCATTTTTTTTCCTTTTTTTTTTCTCCTATAATCATTGAGAATATCACTACTATGCAAATTGATATAACATAAGGCAAGAAAATCTGAATGGGCCTCAATAATCCTAAACTTACAAGGAAGAGAGAGCGGGTAATTACACATTGCATGACATTATGCAAATGGATTATGACCCTCTAGCTGCTTCACTTCCAAATCAAGGAGGGTATTTCTGTCACACTAGATAAGGTTTGGTTCCATATCTAATCACAACTACATATAATGAGTCAGTGCCCTAATGTGGACTTCTCATGTCACAAGCTTTTCTGATAATTCAATTCAAAAAACGCATAAGCAAATAGGAAAAACAATGCATAAGAATAGGGCCCAAACTTGAGCTGTTAGTGCATGTCAGCGTCAGACTCTTGTCGTAGCCTTATTCAAATTCCATTTCTCTCAGCGCAGTCACAGCTCAAAGTTAAACAAAAAGGCCACCCACTGAAAACCAAAGAAAAACCAAAACAAGGAACCCCAAGGAATCTCTGGTTCTTTGGGTTCCAAGAATTCCTTTGCTTTCCTTCTGCAAGTGAATTTCCATAAAAACAAAACCATGCCTGAAGAGGTAATAACTTATCTTTCTCAGCTTTGAATTCCCCAACTCAAAAGGGAAGACTTAGCCCTCTTCTCCCTATTGCCTATTTGTCTTTGCTTCTGGTTTTCCTTTCAACATGGTCCAAAGAAAGGTACAAAACCAGCTTGCAAAACAAGCAGATCCTAATGTTAAATTCGAGAAGCGGTTGGTGAACCTGAAACCATCTTCTCAGTTCCAAGATGGCAAAAATAGAGGAGGAGCTGATTTGAAGATAAAGATGAAGAAGTCAAGATCAACCAAACCTTCAGATATTGAGAGTTTGAGATCACCATCATCATCTTCATCACTACCTTTGAGAAAGAGCATGTCCCAGCCCGGAAAGCCACCGCCTCTCAATGTTCAAAGCATTGCAGCAGCAGCAGCAGCAGCAGCAGTCACTCTGAAGCAGGCTTTGACCAAAACCAGTGACGGCTTAGCACCAAACTATATGAAGTCCACCAGCTGTTCTGATGCAAGGAAGGAGCAATCACAGGTTAGTGTTCGAAGTTCTCCGGTTATTTCAGATAGTAAGAATCAAAACCAAGGAAATTTGAGCAAATCAAAACTTAGCTCTGGCTCTAACACTAAACCAGCTAGGACTTCTGGTCTGAAGCTGGTGAGAACTTTAATAAAGTCCCCTAGTTTTAAGCCTGCAAGAGCTTCAGCCAAGAAAACTTCCAGGGTTGCTCTTTGTGAAGATGTGAGTGTTCAGAAAGCAACTTGTTCTTCAACACTGAAGGACTCAAAGTTTCCAAAGTATCTGATGATTAACCCTGGCGGAACGGAAGCTGAGGGAACTTCAATGATGAAGGTTTGCCCCTACACTTACTGCTCTCTTAATGGACATCATCATTCACCTGTGACTCCACTGAAGTGTTTCTTGTCGGCAAGAAGACGGTCTTTGAAGAACCAGAAGCAGGTGAAATTGCAAGCTCTAAGTCCTCGTAAAGCAAAGCCATCTAATTTGGGAATGAAGGAAAATGATTTCAAGCAAATGTTGTATGATGACAATGAAAAACCTTCTCAACAAGAAGTGGGAATCGCTTTCTTTGTTGAAGTATTTGCTAAAAGCAAGGAAGATGATGCTCAAACAATTGTTGAGAATATATCTGAAGCAAAAATCATAGATAGCTTTCCCGAACAGGAGCAAAAAGATGTGGCGGATGAAGAATACCGACCTTCTTTGGATCAAGAAGAACCTGCCATGAGAAGCTGTTCGAGTGTTTCGAGCATCGAAGTGGATCATGCCAATTCTGAAGCAACTGACATGGAGTGGCAGGAAGGCCAATTTTCCCTTGCAATCCTGGATGATGATGATGATGAATCTGGTTCAAATGCTGGGTTGTCATCAATTCAAGATGGTGATATGCATGAAGAACCTGTGCTCAAGTCTGATGCCATTGTTACTAACTGCAATGACATCATTCATGATTACTATGAAGTACTGCAAGAACTTTTCACAGAGAAAACTCCATCTTTTGAAACTCAACTCAAAAATGATGGCTCAAAACAGAATTTCGGCATTGAAGAATCTGAAAGATTGAGCTATGACCAACTTTCGTACACTGAAGATTCATTTGAAGAAGACAGTGAACTATCAGAGACAGAAATAGAGATATCTTCATCTTCAATACAAGAGCCAACTGAGGACCTACCAGCAACTGGGGAGGAAGTTCAAGAGAAAACCGGAGTTTTTGAAGCAGAGGATCATGAAATGGAGTCCCATCCTGGAGATGTTGAAAGCCACTACATTGCTGCTAGTGAGACAGATGAAGCTTCAGATAGCCAACCAATGAATGAATTTCAAGATGATGGAACAACTATGTCTACAAGTAACCAAATTTCTAGTGCCGCTCAGGATATCAGCACAACATATGAAGCTGAAACAAATGCAGAGAAAGAGAATTCAGAAACTGATCAAAATGCTGTCACTGTTGTTTCTGGAAATCAAATGGAAAAGGCACAGAAAGTTGAAGACACCGAATCCTCTGCAGATATCCAGAAATCTGATTCAGCAAAAACTATGGTTGTACATGATGAAGATACTAGTAAGGTTGGCGATAATGTGGACACCGATGAAGATTGTAAAACAGGCCAAGGTAACGTTGATGAAAACACTTTTTTTGAGAGTAAAGATAACCTGGCTAATGGGGAGTACACGGATAATGCTAAAGCTGAGAATCATAGCTTCAGAGAGAAGGATCAAAGTGAATTTAAGAAGGAAAAGATCTCAAGTTTCAGTGAAGGTGAGGATCAGAGTGATCTAAAGCTGAAGCAAATAGATGTAGCAGAAAACAGTGGCGGAGACACTGATAGAATGGAAGTGGACAACACTTCAGAGCCAGATGCAGCAGAAACTTTCCTCATGGCCAATAGTAGCATCAGTCCAGGGATGAAGAGAAAGTTTTCCCATCAAGAAAGCAATTCTGATGAAGAACTGCAATACACAAACAGGAAATGGAAAATCAATTGCAAGAGAAGTATCAAGGATGAGGAAGAACAAGGGAAATATAATCAAAGAGGACCCAATTACCTGCCGTTGGTTCCTGGCCCTGAAGCAGAGAAGGTTGACTTGAGGCATCAGACGATGGATGAAAAGAAAAATGCAGAGGAATGGATGCTCGACTTTGCAATCCAACAAGCTGTCACCAAACTTGCTCCAGCTAGGAAGAAAAAGGTGGCATTGCTTGTTGAAGCTTTTGAGAAAGTCATGCCAGTGCCGCAATATGAACCCCGTTTGAAGCATTCTTCAGCAGCCTTCAATCATGCAAGACCTATGCAAGCTTGTAGCTGATGGTAGTCGCTAGGTGAGTACAACATCATAACTTCCCAGATCTCTTTGTAAGTTATTGGTGTGCTGAAAGGAATTCATATCTCATATTGCTGTGTTAAACACTTGTACATACAGGAGGGTTTCAGAGTGCTATATCTACAATAAGTCAATGAAGTAGGAGGTATCCACAGGTCCAGAGAAACAACCATTTCTCAGTTCCTATTTATAGAGAGGAAAAGCTTCATGCAATGATGGGATTCGATATCTGGAATCGAATCTGAGATGTGGGTGTTGTAGTATGGCTTGCACAATAATTTATGTAATGCTAGTTTAACAATATATTAATGGTGTTGAATCAGTTTTTATTAAGCAATCTTTTGCTGTTGTAAGGGGGCACTTATCTCCCAGACATTGTACTATTGCTTGTTTGATAAATCATGTGCAGAATGACTGCTGAGTTCACCTCCTATTTCATGTTAGCAACTTAGCAAGATGGAGTAAACAAATCTAAAGTTCATGCACGCCACAATTGCTGTGAGTAGCTTACAAGTTGCATCTTTTATGTCAAAAGGACACTGCGAATCTTAACAGAAAAACAGGGCAAGAAGATGATGACTGTGATCATCTAAAGTTTAGTTCTCACTATTCCTCATAGTTTTGAAATTCTAGGCAAGATCATCAACAAAATTGACAACACTGCTCAATGCACAATTCTTAAAAAATTGAACTCAACTGTTGGCTTGTAGTACAGCAAAGTATTTTCAATTTTTCTTTTACAAATTTCAAATAATTACAAAATTATGGCACTAACATCTTGTCTAGGGGAACTTGACTTTGATTCGAGGAGACTCCAAAAGAAGGGAACGGAGCTTTGCAGAGTAATTTCCTAGACCACTATGGTCTAACCTTTGCTCTTCCAAACCAGTTTCAACTTCAAAAGAACTAGTGTCTGAACTTTCAATTGGTTCTCTATCATCTTTATGCGTGATTTCATCGTTAAACAACCCAAGGGCATCTGTTGTAGAAAGGGAATGAACAGATTCATACAATCCCTGCAATCCAGTTCTTTGTTCTTCTGTTTCAATCAACTTCTCCCTTACACCATCTGGAAGGGAAGCCAATGTGCTTCATTTTGGTTGAAGATAGATCAGAATTAGTCAAGAGAAAAAGAACATATAAGACATGAAGCAAAAAAAATAATTGCAAGGAAAAAAAATTTAGTGTGAAATGAAGAACTTACAATGAGAGAGAGAGAGAGAGAGAGAGAAAGAAAGAGAGAGCAGATCGAACGATAAGAAATACGAACTTCATATATTTTATTTTACCTTGTAACACCTCTCACAAGACCCCAGTTGTAACCAACAAGGACTGATTGCTTAAAGCCAATATTGAATCCTTCCTGAGAAGAAGCTTCCTTTCCAGCTATAACACCATCACGGTATCCCATCTGCATATTTTCAAAAATTAAGGATGAACTAGAACCACTTGATATAAAAAAAAAACAACAGAACATAGACGAAGAAAAAAATCAAAAGTTTAAACTGTAAAACGACCGTATGGAATTGGTCACGTCTCCTCTGCCATTCCTTGTCCATATCAGAGGCTTCATTCACTTCATCATCAGAACCACACCATGAAGATCCATCTTCATCCGACAACTGAACCTTACCATGATCTAAAACCAAACATTGAACAATTAACTTGATACCAAAACCAGCAAAACTACAATAATCACCTGATGGACAAAATTTGAAGTTAATCTAATAGCACAAATCGTTGCAAGAACATATCAGAGGCAAACTTTTAAATCACCAATTAACTACAAACAATTGAATTACCATCTAAACCACTTTGCTTACCGGTGACGTTCGATGTGGAACCCAATTGCATTTTTGATAGCTGTAAACTTTCTGAGTAAAGCTTCTCAGCAAAACTACCCTCCATCACTAGAAAAAACATATGAAAGCAAACCCAAATCAATATTGCAATAAGGCAATGAACGGAAGTAGCATACACAATTATAACAAAAACATTTTCTTGAGTCCATATGCAACAGTGGCGGATCCAGGATTCAAACTTTGGGTGGGATTGGATTTCTTAACAAATTTTTTTTTTCTGCTTGCACTAGAATACACAAATTAAAAAAAAAAAAAAAAGGATTTAACAACCAAACTATAATTAAACAAAAGAACATTTAACATTTCACACCGCTGGACCAGCAATGTTGTTAAACATACTTTATCAAACTATAAGTTAGCAAACATTATACACAATTGCATCAAAGTGTCCCAATACTATTAAATCTACATACTAAAACACCAACTAGTATTTATCAGATGCCATCAATAGCATTTTCTAAATTACCACTGAATAGTGACATGAGAAGGTCCTTCATGGCTCCCCTTCCGGAATTTTGAAGTCAAAGCTCTTTCTCCCATCATTGCTCCCAACACCAGTTCCATTCCTGTTTCTCTCTTCCTCAGGCTTCTCAGAACTCAATAACTAACTCCATTTAATCTAAACCAAGCTCAGACATGTTCTAATCTAATAAATCAAACTATAATCAATTGATCAAAGTATCAAACCAACTAACAGCTCGGAGCCTAAGACATCTTCTAATCAAAAGAATAGCAGAGCACCACTAAGGAAGAAAAAGGAAGATCCTTATAACAATCACAATCTCAATAGCAACTCCAACGCAGTTTCTTATCAATTAATCAAAGTATCAAACCAACTAAGTAACAAAAGAAAAAACGCAGCAGAACTGCAGAACCCAAGTAATAATAAAAGAAAATCCCAAAGAAAAAGAGGAGTTTACCTCTTGAGCGTGGAACCACGACTCTACGAAGGCAAGTGAGGTGCGATTGAAGAAACGATTATGATTGCCAGTGCCCAAGGCTTGGCATATGCACCTGAGAACTCGAATTCTCTCTCTTCGATTCGTTGTATACAGTGGGTGATTGATTGGGAAAACCTGTATGGGTGTGTTGCTCTTGAAGAGAGGAAGAGAACAATGTAAAAATTTCGGCGGAAGGAGGCCGGAGACGTCGGCGGGGTGATCGGAAAAGAAGAAGGCAGTAGGGCGGGTGGTTTTTCTCTTTTGGGCTCGATATCGGGTTTCGGGTTTTCCCAAAAACAAGGAGAAAGTATTGCATACAACCTTGATATAAAACACCCTGGAAAATCATAGGTCTCAGATGCAAACCTGAATTTGTCGTATTTCTCAACTACATGTCTACATCTCCCTACTTAGGATGCTCTCTTAAGCATTTTTATCATTAAAATTTCGATGAATTATTTTTTTTTGTTTTTTTTTTTAAAAAGAAAGATTGTATTTGTATAGATTTGTCCTTCTTATGACAAGACAAAACATTAGAATATGACAAGACAAAACATTAGAATATATCTTCGCCATTTATCTTGTTATAATCTCCGACTATTTGAATAAAGTAAAATAATAATAATAATAATGATAATAAAATCTGTACCCCATAAATAGTAAACCACACTCCTTTTTTATTTTTTTAATACTTTTCTCATCTCTGTGACATGTGATTTTCCAATATTATCCTTTTAAGTTATTTCTGCTTCGTCAACTATGCTATGAGAAATCAAATTCATCTCTTCCCCACAGCATGTTGGAAGGGAAGAGAGAGAGAGCCAAATTTGTATGGCAGAATGGGAAAGACATGCAAAAACAATTATAAAAATATAAAAATACAAGAATCATTCTAATGAGAGCCACTAAAATGAGAACTAGTTGAAGACTTTCTAATGAACGATTTAGGAGACCCACTTTTTGAACATTATGGGAAATCAACAGTTAAATGTTTAAGTATACATGAGTAGATCACTTTTGAAATTTTTCTATCAAATTACTGATCTTTAAGGTACCAACGTAGATCAAATCAATGGACAAATCAAATCTGTTAAATATGAATTTTTCATATTCATAACTGATAAATCATGATTATAAATGTCTTAATGATTTTGTTGAAAGTTTTCATAAATGCTGTAAGCATAAATATATAATTATCTAACGGTTGATTTGCGGATATGTGATCGAAAAATAAGTCTTACACAAAAGTCTTCAACTCATTTTAGTGGTCCTCATTAGAATGACTAGTTTATAATTTGGGGACTGTAGATTTCAACCCCACCCATCCCCATCCCCCCCCACCCCAAAAAAAAAAAATTGATATGTAGTAGAAGAAAATGTCACCCTCCTTGTCTTCTTTTATGAATCACATCCACAATGATGATGTGCTAATTATTAGCACCAAAAAAAAATTTGGTTTTGTGTTATGTTTACCGTCTGGACATAAAAACAATGCAAGTGAATCAAAATAGTGATTGTTTAAATGTTTGAAAATTATGCCTAAATTACAGTTACTCATGTCAATAGTAAACAACGAAGACAGTTTTGAGTATGGTTATTGCCATCCTATTAAATACTTTGTAAGCCATATATATTAATTCAACCAAACGTTTCAACTTTTTTTGTTCTTATTACTATTCTTTGAGAAAATAAGAATAAATAAATATAAAAACACTTCAACCTGAACCACCAGTACTACTCTTAGGAATTCGGGCAGAAGGTGATTTCCTGCTCGTTATCAACCTGATCAACAAATCTTGTGACATCCTGTGGAGACTGAAATCCTTGATTCATGATATCAATTACCTCGCCTCAAAGTTTGAAGCCGTTTCCTTCAATCATGTGTCTCGACAGGCCAATTTCGTTGTTGATGCCATTGTCTCTACTAGGGGTTGTCACAGTCCCTCAATCGAAAGTTAGGTTCAATGCTATTTTGGCTTTGGTCTTTTTTGCCTTCCATTTAGATACGATTAACCTTGGTTATCCAAGGGGTTTTTTATTGCAATTTTTCTTTTCCCTTGAAAAAAAAAAAAAAAAGCAGGGAAAGGATCTTACAAACTAAAATGATTTTCACTGTTACCCAGATTTGTCACTTTCAAAATTGGAATTGGAATTGGAATTATAGACAATCACTACACTTATTTCGAACAGCTACTTTATCTCTTAAGTTTAATTCTGTGTTCGGGTATACATTGAGATGTGATAAAAAAATGTTGCATGTCAATTCTAATCTTGCGCGAGTATTTGGTAAATGGTGCTTTGGAGATGTCACTTGTGTATTACGTATGAGCTCTGTTGGTCATTTGATTTAATAGTTATAATGCCTAATTATCTTGATTCACAACTTTATTTTTACTTAAAGGGTGCAGAAAATTCTAATGGTACGTTGTTTCATGGTCATTGTGGTGAAGTTCACTTTAGATCTTCAGTCGTTCAATGCTCGATAATGATCAACAAGTCACGGCACCTTAGATTGGGGGCAACATCGTTTCAATGGAGTTGTAGCCAAACTCAAAGCAAGGCATTTAATGGGGGTGAATGAGAAGAGGAAAAACTTGTTTATACAATGAGGAAAATGAAAATCACTTGAGATAAGATTTATCACATTATATAAAGCTTGTCATAAATATCTTGTTATTGCATATGTTCGCTAACATTATTTTCAGTTTTGTGCCCTCCTCGGAGGCGGCATACCAAGAGTCTCCAGACTTTAAATGGGTTGTCCTCGGGAAGTAAAACAAGTGAGTCTCCGAGACATTAAAATGCTTTGTCCCCGCGACGTTAAAAAAGTGAGTCCCCGAAACATTAAATGGTTTGCATCTCATATCTTCTCTATTGTAATATTCTCATATATGCATGATAAATCTTGTTATAATTTTTTAGTTGAGGCAGGGAATTGTTGTTGCTATTATTTATCCTCACTGACTAACAATTAATTTCTATTTAAGTATCCGTTAAATGATTATGTTTCCTTCCCCCATGCGTAGAGCGTACGGAAAGGAAAAAGGGGGCATTGTGAGAGTATAAATTTTTTGGCCCCCACCCATTAAGCCAAACCGGTCAAAGCCCAAAGTGACTAACAACTTACTAAAGTGAAAGACGACAAAAGATGATGAGATAGTGGAGAACGTGAAAACGCCACTATGCCCACTGCAACATGGAGTAAGGGCCAAGAACCATGGAGTGAAGACCAAGGTATAGATGACTATAAATCCTCAAGCTTATAGGAGGAGAGAGGAGAAGGGTAACGAGTAACAATCCAATTTCATTTTATATTCTTCTCGAATTGATATTTACTTGGGCATCAGAGTATTTTTATGTTTTGCAGGTCCCTTCTCTCCATAATTGATTGCAAGATGGATGCGTCTAGGTTTCTCAAAGATTGAAGGAGGGAGATTTATGTTGGGTAATCCCTCTCCCGAATTTGTTTGCACCAACATTAGCTCCTTAGATATTTGAGAGAGCATGTTTAGCTTCTTATCTATTTTAGCAGCTGCACTAGAGTCCTAAGTGGTTCTTCATTATAACTTTTAGTTATCTTGCTCCTTGATATAAAGAGAGCGATATTAGGCTTTCTATAATTTAAAATTTTATTTTTAGTTATTTTATGTAATTTATAAATATGTTTAAACTATTTAATCTTCATTAAAAAATAATATAAATTAAAAACTTTTTTTTTTTAGTTGAATGTGGTCCGCCTTTAATAGTTCAGTAAGCAGTACTGCCAGTACACTAATGACCTGCCTTGAGGGGCCACCAGAAAGAGCCATTACCTAGAGTACACATCCAAGGACACCCCTAAACAGAGTGCGCTACTCAGCACACCCACATTTTAGGAATAAGTTGTCATGTCCTGATTTTTTAATCACGAATAATAATACAATTAAATCAAACACAAATACTCTAGGCGTGATGATTCGAACATCAACACTAAATATCCTTAGAATTTATCTTTAAAAAAAGGCAACCAATTATGTCCCAAACCTACAATGTGAAAACAAACTCGTTCTTTAGAGTCACATATTACATTATACAAAGTTTACAAATTAAACTGAAACATCAATTCAATAAGTAAACGCACACATTATAGTCATTACACAACGGATGACTAACAAGTGTATAACACAATTACACAGTTAGCTTAATAAACCTACCACTGCAATAGCGCCGCCTCAACCATGCTCATCCTAACCTGCAAGATAAACCCTACACCATTGAATAGTGCACTGAGTTGTAAAAACAACCCCGGTAAGCTTTTGAAAGCTTGTACGAATAAACTCAATCAGCCAAAAAAAAAAAAAACAAGCTTAAGTCATCTCAACCTAAACAATCAATAAGCATATGTCAAAACATCGATCAACTATCAATTTCTCATCATTTAATAGCATATATCATCAAGTCCACTAGTGACTAAAATCCATATGCTCTGACTTCAACTCAGCATTCAATTTCATAATCATACAAAACCACTTCGAGTAATGTTTGAAATCATTTTAACGCGCAATGGCGAATTACAAAATCACACTATCCAAAATCATAGCAATCCCTGCATATAGTTTAGTTTAGGAGACTACATAGAAATCACTCCCAAGCAACTCACGCTAAAAACAAGAAACCACTCTTTCAACGCAGGGAAGCAACTCACACAAATCGCGAGAAATCCACACATTCAACTTGAGGAAACAACTCATACAAATCGCGAGTAAACCACCAACTCAACTAAACCACCAATTCAACTAAAGGAAGCAACTCATGCAAATCGCGAAAAATCCATGTCACGCCCCGAATTTCGAATAATAAATTCAAATCCGAAACATGAATACAACCAAACAAATCACGTCCTAAATTTTTTTTCTCAAAACCAATATCTCAAAAACCATGACACAAACCTCGTAGCAAACTATCTCTCGAGTCAATTATTACAATACTAACATAAATAAAATGTTCTGCTCACAAGAGTCTACAAAAACACACCAAAATAGACCAAGTGCTGGTCTCAACCCTGCTGCCCTACGCAGCTCGCTCACCACCCTGATTATCCTGACATACAGGATTATCCGCTACACCATTTGAATAGTGTACCTGGATTGCAACAACACAAAACCCGGTAAGCTTTCTGAAAGCTCGTGTGAGTAAATAAGAATGAACGGTTGATTTATTAGACCACAACTCATTTATCTCAAGTAAACATCCAACAATCTCAACAACCACAAGTAACATCAATCCAACACACATGAAACAACATGGAACACATTTCCACAATCACCAAATCACAACTCTCGCCACTTTGGCACCTAATCACAACTATCGCCACTTTGGCCCCACGTTAGAGCTCTAACTGCCTCGTTACCTCTGACACCTTGGCCGAGGGTCAAGTAACGGCACCTCCAGGTTACTCAGTAACCCGCGAACTTTGGACCATTTCATGTCCTCAGAACAATATATCCCCGTTATTATTTAACGGTCGAACTTTGGACCTCCCTATCCTCAGAATACATATACTCCGGTTATCATTAACCAAAGATCCTTGAACCATTCGATCCTAGGAATCCTACGTTTCTCTACCTTCTATTCAACTCACAAAATCAACATGCTTATCACCAACATTTATCAAATATTAACAACATAATAAAATCATACTATCAACAATTATCAACAACATATTATCACAATTCCACACCTCAATGTCACACCATTCAATATATAATCACGTAAATATATATATATACGTAACCATCCACACAGGAATGATCACTAATACCAACTATAGTTCACACGATGCAAAATCAAGAAATTCATTTTTAATATACTTTAAAACACATTTCTTAAAACCATTTTCTCACACATAACAAATAAATTGGGCAATTAAGGAAATTCGGTTCGTAAATGAACCAAGTGAGATTTACTCACCTCTAAACTCCCGCTGCGTCTTCTTACAGCCCAAAATACGATTCAAAATCGTCCACTAACAAATCCGTCAAATACCTAATCAAAACGATAATTAACTTAGCGTATAATTTCAAAAACACACTTATATGAAGACCCCACGGTCGGATCTTCACCCGTGACCACACAAGGTCACCGGGACAGTCCTACGATCATTATATCAAAACTAGAATTCTATCGGACGGTCCAAACTTCATAGATCACAAATTGAGCGATCGAAATCAATCGAAATCGTAAAATTCATAACTAATTCATACGATATCCAAAATTCACATGCTATATATCAAAATGATCGTATCGACATGTAGAATTTAAAAATGAGCAGAAACTACTCATGGTACCCTCGGAGGTGGCCGGAAAGGGCCGTCGGAGTTTAGGACAGAGCCGCAGCCAACCACCACCAATGGTGTCGGGGCTGAGCTTATCCTCTTCGTTTCATCATTTTGAGCAACTTTCATAACTAAGACGAAGTGAGAAAACGAGTGGAAGTGGTCGAAAATACCTAAAAACAGTCCGGTTTGCCTGGAAAACCGAAAATTTCCGATAGTTGTTCCGTTCGACGTCAAAAGCTTCACTTCTGGTCTGGGTATTTTTGCTACGTGTTCTACTCCTTAATACGAGTTCAACGAGATAAAGAACTCAAGTTTTCGTGGCCGGAGCTAGGAGAAATCACCGCTAGTTCGTTTTAGGACTCGGATTGAGTTTTGAGTTCCACCGCCGTGTAGCCGCCATGAGAGGGGAAACCGTGACCACCAGTCGACTCACAGGAAGGAGTAGAGTCGATCTGGGCATCATTTCACCTCAAACGGTGGCCAGAGCTGTGAGAAAGAGGCCGGCGAAAATTTGCTCTGTTTTGGAGCTTGGACGCGCGCACGGGAGAGAAAAATGAAGACGATGAACAGTGCACCGACTGAAAATGGAAACCCCATTTTCGGAAACTTTCCATTTATATATATACCCAAAATGGAAACTTTTCTAAATGCTATAACTTCTTCGTACGAACTCCGATTCTTGCGTTCTGCATATGCACGAACTCGTATCGACGAGCTCTACGACTTTCATGAAGGAAGTTTCCTCAAATTCCTTACGTATAAATAAGTCAATTTTAATAACCCTAAATAATGTTAAATTTCGATACTAAAATCATTCGAAACCAAATTTCTCAAATAACGACATTCGAATCACACTCACAGCTCATAATTCATATAATTTGAGAAATATTGAATTACGAAATATTTAACTGAAATTTCGGGTCTTCACAATCCACCCCTTCACTTAAGGAAGCAACTCATGCCTTAATTTCTTTCAAATTCACATCCTTTTACTCAGAAGAAAAAACATGTGTTACTTCATGACAAAATTATATTAATTGTTAACTCAACAAATTAAATATGAAACCCAAGTAACCTTGACTGTTACCCTATGAAATATAATGACAGACAGACTAGAGCTCTAACTGATCACCCAGCTAAAGGCTTGGTTCTTGTTACCCTATGAAATATAATGACAGACAGACAAAATTATAATGTGACCCCGATCTTTTGACCCTCCTTGTCTTCAGATCCCCGTACAAAGATCAAAACATTTAAAGAAGTCATGCTGAACTCAAAAATGTTACCCAAATCTAAATAATAGATTTCCCCAATCTCGATCACCATTTGTGACCCCTGAAACAAAGGCCAAAATATTAAGCGAGTCGCCACAAGACCCAAAATCTTACATAAATCTAATAAAAGATTTCCCAATCTTGATCACCATCTGTGACAAAGACCAAAATATTAAGCGAGTTGCATAAGACCCAAAATGTTACCCAATTCTCAAACACTTTTCAAAACAATAGATATCATCATTTCCACAATATATTGTTTCTCGAAATGTCACACTTCAAAATAATAAAATGAGCACAATTATGCATATTGCTTTCATTACACATCAAATCCACAAAGAGATATATATTTTACGTGTGTCTACACACACACACACATGTATCCATTTAATCAGGAATGCCACTAATACCAGCTATAGTCACAGTTAAATAAATAACTCTAAGACGATAAGGTAGCTCTGTTCGTAAATGAATATTGTAAGATTTACTCATATATGAATCCTAATGCGTCTTCACACACAACCTAAGATAAGCACAAATCCCCTCAATCTGCTTAAAACAACTTCGTCAAGTACCTAATCACATCAAGTTTCAAAACATGTGAACCACAAACTGAAGACCACGTCAAGTGAGACGAAGCTTCATCCAAGACTCCTAAGGTCGATATGTCAGAATGACAAGTCAATCCACTGTCGTATCCTCATGGATCGAAAACGAATGAATCAGAATTACGAAAAACTTTAACACGTTTCAAACGATCGCCAAATGCTACAATCTATATATCAAGATGGGTATATGATAAAAAGAGCAAGAATTAGCTTTAGCCATGGCCGGAAGCGCCGCCACATGTTGTATTATCAACATCCAAACCAGGTTGATCCAACCATCCAAAATGTAGAGTACATCAAGGGGAGCAATTTTTATACCTGGAGCAAACCCTAATTCAGCCTAGATCACTGCCGAAAGTCAAGAACTTCAAGTATGGATTCCAATCACTACACTTTGAATCAAACTTCAAAATTGATGTGGTTTGAATTAGCAAGAGGACAGCGTAAAAAACCAGGTAATTTCAGGCCCTATCATCGCTGGAATCGACTAGAGCTACGTTAGAACGTTGTTGCCAACTGTCGGGCTTTAATCCGTTGCCTGTGGCCCGATTTGGTGCAAGAGAGGCCGATTGGGAGGAGGGACACCACGTCCAGTAGTTCTGGGTTGGTGCCGTCACCGGAGAAGGTTGAAAATCATCGGGAAGTCAGGTTAGGTCGAATGGTTTTCGGGTCAGGTTAGGATTTCTAAAGAGAGAGAATTGGGGTTTCCAGTTTTCAAAACTTTCAGAAAATATCAATTATGATTTTCCCAATCCAAAAACTTCTATTTATAGTAATTTCTAAAATTATTAGGTTTTTCCTTTGACCATAACTTCTTCCTATGATCTCTGATTTACGCATACATGCAGTCTACGAACTCGTAGCGACACGCTCTATGACTTTCGTTAATGAAGTTTTTGGAGAAATAAAACAAATAAAAACTCAACCCTTGACTCCTCAAAAACAAAATGTTTATACTAATTATTCGTCCGAAATACTTTTGTTTCACCCCCAAAACACATAATTGTACTAACAACCAACTTATAATTTCAGGAACGAGTGGTGCTACAGATCCCAAAAAGTGTTACAAAATTTTAATACTAAATGAAGTGGCATATGCTATGTCATTAGCTTTTGTTTAGAAAATTGGTGAGGTGGATTTTCATATTTTGATAATTATGTTATTTTGATAACCAACAGATTACTATTTACCACCAAGATTCATATATCATATCATTCATTGGAAATATAAAAAAAGGGCTGTGAATCATCTGATATTAAAGTGCAGCTAGTGCTGCAATCAAAACTCAATCAATAAAAAAATCACGATGGACAAAATAATATAGAAAACAAGGATGATTAGAGAAAGAGGAAGAACTTAAACATAGGGCTGAGCATTTAAGCCCAAAAACCCGCAAACTCGGACCTGCCCGTCAAAGCCCGGCCTGTACGGTCCGGGTCCTATTTTTTTATCCAACAAAACGGTTCGGGCCGGGCCTTAATTTTCAAATAAACGGTTCGGGCCGGGCCATGACTTTCAGATATGAAAAAGCCCGTCAGGCCCGTTTTAGACAAAATGTGACAGGTGTCTTTATATTACTTGTTATAAAAGAGGGCTCAAATTCCTTATTGTACATACGAACTTACACAATTAGTCTCCGGCCTCAAAGAGCCCACCCTAACTGACCGATTCACTAATTCAGATAGGGGTCATCATTTGGCCCTTAGGCGCTAACCCGCCCTAAACCCGCTCTTCCCGTAGGGCCAAAGCCCTACCCGGCCATTGCATTAAGGCGGGCCGGCCCGACCATTTTAAAAATAGGGTAGGGTATGGGCCATGAGAATGAAACCTGGCCCGGCCCGTTTGAGCCTGTTATGGCCAAACCCGGCCCGACCCTTTAGACCAGCTCGAATAAGCTCTAATAATTTTTTATTTTTCTATTTTTTAATTATGTATATCTTTTTTCTATAATATGCAATTTATCTGTTTCTTTGTAATTGATTTCTTAAGCTTTGTTTTCTTTAGTTTTTATTTTCTTTGTTACATAACAATTAATATTAGGAGATTTAGAGAGATAGTTAATTGAATATAACCACCTTAACTAATATTAATAAATGTTATAAGTTAATTCCTAAACACACACACACACACACACACACATATTAAATATAATCAACCAAAACAGTGTCTTATATTACCTACAAAACCATTGAGGCACATTTTGAGAAAATAAAAATGTAATACCCGCAATTTTCATTTTAAATTCGAGTAATTTTGTTGAGCGGTTATTATGCGATTTCACGAATATTATTCGATAATAATTCACTTTTAGAATTATCGAAGTTTCAAAACGATCATTTTTAACGAAAAGCTCGAAATGCTCGGTTTGAGAAATCGACTTTTTCTACGTATAAAATTTGGAGAAACTTCCTTCATGAAAGTTGTAGAGCTCGTCGATACGAGTCCGTACACATGCGGAACATAAAGATCGGATTTTTTCTGAATTAGTTATCGAATTTAGAAGTTTTTCCGAAACTTGTATAAATAGATAAAACCCTAGAATTTTTTTTGACAAGTTTCCTTTTTGGTCCGGCATCCATTTCTGTTTTTGGAAAGCACTGTAGCTTTCTCTCTCTCTCTCTCTCTCTCTCTCTCTCCCTCGGCCGAAACGGAAGCAAAAACAGGGCAAGCCCTCTCCACCTCATCCGGCTACCTCACGACCTCAAACCTCCTCCAAGAGCTTCGTCTCAACCTTCGCAGCTGCCGGAGGTAGCCTTGCGCCGCGACACGGCCTGCAGCGGCGGCGGCACGGCCCGAACCGAAAAGGGTCGTTTTCGGTTCGATCTTGATATCTCGAGCTACACACCACCATTTCACTTGATTCTTGGCTCATTGAGCTCGCCACAACTTCCTCTACAAGCACCAAGAAGGACCAGAACTAGGTCGAACGTTTTCACGTTCGTCGGAGCTCAACCCCGTACGGATCGAAACAACCAACTTTCGATCCAAATATCTCGAGCAATACACGATCGTTTCTTGTGATTCTTGGCTTGTTGAGTTCGCAAGGAAGTTCTGAACAAGTTTCCAGAAGGGATCGAGGCATGAGGTTGTAGTTTTCACGTCGGTTTTCAAGCTCGCCGGTTTCTGGAATTTTTCCGGCCGCCGACTGTAATTGGTACTTTTCGATCCCTTCCAGTCATTTTTTAGTCTTGTGCTAGTTATAAAAGTTGCTCAGAATGATGAAATGAAGGGGACAAGCTCAGCCCCGACACCATTGGTGGTTGTCAGTGGCGGCTCTGTCCCTAACTCCGGCGGCCCTTTCGGGCCACCTCCGGAGGTCTAAAATTTGGTTTCTGTCCATTTTATGATTCTATGTTTCAATACGATCATTTTGGCATATTATACGCATTTTTCAGATATCGTATGAATTAGTTATGAATTTTGTGATTTCGATCGATTTCGATAGTTAGATTTTTGATCTGTGAAATTAGGACCGTCCGATGAACGTGTAAATTTGATATGATGATCATATGATTGTCCCAGAGGCTTTGTGTGGTCATGAGCGAAGATCCGATCGTTGGATCTTCATATATGTGCAAAACGGTAATTAGGGGAGCGATTCGTGAGAAACCGCTCGTCGGATTTTAATGTAAATTAGAATCCGGCCGTTAAATGGTAGTTAAATTATGTGTTGAAATTATTGGCTAAATTCGAATCACATTTGATTAGGTGATTGACGGATTTTATTTGAGTGGGCTATTTCGGTGTTCATTATATTATTGAAGACGCAACGGGAATTTCGAGGTGAGTAAAACTCACGTGGTTCATATTACGAACCGAGCGTTTTATATTTAATTATTTTGGTAATTGTGTGAAAAATATTTGCAAATTAAATATTTGTTTTAAAATTTCATGGACTTGAATCACCACGGTCCATAGGTAATTAAAATGAATTTTTAATTATACAAATGAATTTCATGATTTTCTTGTGTGAACTATAGATGATATTAGTGGTCATTCCTGAGTGGATGATTACGTATATATATATATTTACGTGGAAAATATATATTGATGAGTGGATTGTTGAGTAATGATATGATTGAGTTGAATTGATGAATTGATTATATTGCAATTGTGTAATTTCATAATAATATGGTGTATCTTGGTTGGGTTGATTTCAGTATGTGATATTATATGTTGTGCTCATTTATGGGTTTAGGGTCGACGTAGTGACCGGTGTGGGGTAATCGGACGCTCTAATCCTGGGTGGATGATGGGATACGATTGGTTGAGTATGTGAAATTATCGGACGTTCTAAATATGTATATAGGTATACATATTGATGAAATACGATAGTGATAAATATGTCGGATGCCATAACCTAGGCCAGGTGACGGGCTACGATTCAGTTAGAGCTCTAGTCAAGTACCGTATTTTTATAAATACGATGATGAGAGTTGTGAAGAAAGTTGTGAGTTGGATTGTCTTGATATATTGAATTGGTGTATGATTGAGATTGTTAGTACTTGCAGATGTGGAAATTGTTGGGTGTTGTTGTGTGTGGGAATAAATATGATTAAATTAAGTAACAGTTCTTTCTTTTACTCATACGAGCTTTCATAAGCTTACCGGGTTTTGTGTTGTTGCAATCTCGGTACACTATTCAAATGGTGTAGCGGATATTCCTGCAGGTCAGGATAACCAGGGAGGTGACCGAGCTGCTTAGGTGTTACAGCAGTTTTGTTATTTCATTTAGTTGTGAGGTGTGTATGCTCATTTAGAGCTTTACAGTCCATTTTGGATTTGAGTTGTAATAATTAACCGAGACTAAATTTGGTTTTGATTTTATTTCCTGTGGTGAGGATGTTAAGTAAAGAAATTTTCAGGATGATTATTTTGAGTTTGTAATAATTTCATGTTTCGGATTTTGAATTTTTATTCTAAAATTCGGGGCGTGACAAAAAATAATGTAAGTTTTTTTAAAAAAACAAAATAAGACCCTTTTTGGCCCTATTCGGAAGGCAGGCCCGACCCGGCCCTAATAGATTGGGCTTTCAGGGAGGGTAAGGGTTAGCATATTTAAGCCCCCGTCCTAAATTTTATTGACTTTTACAAGGCCCGGCCCGGCCCGACCCTAAGCCCTAAAATTTCGGCTAGGGCTGGCCCTAGCTCGGCTCATGATGACCCCTAAATTCAGTCTTCACTTACTTCAGACTTCCAAAGGGGCTGCCTCCCCTCTCCTTCAGTCATCATGAAGTTCACTCACTCTTTCAGCCGCACGAACTGATCGGAGACGTGCAGACGACCTGAAACGCCTAGCCTAGCCGCACCGCCTCTCCTCCGTTGAGACGCCGAGACCTCCAAGGCTGAGACGTCGAGACCTTCAACGCTGAGACACCGAGATTCCCACCGCTGAGACGCTGAGATCCCCTCCTCTGCTCTTCGCCTTCGTCCTTGTCTTCACCGGAGAGAGCTCACATCACCCCATGATTCATGCCTCCGTCTCTCAGTTTCTCCCTCTCCTCCGCCATAGCTGTGAGGCCAAGATTCCCGCCGTTGAGACTCGCAGGGCTGCTCTCTCTCTCTCTCTCTATTTTATGATTATAATAATTGCTAATGGATTCTGATTTTGCTGTGAAGTTAATATCTTTGTTTTGGTTTTTATAGGCTAAGCTTTTATTGGTCGGAAACATTGCACCGAATTTGAAGCCGAGGTTGTTTTTGACCAGGAATTCATCAAGGTGAGAATCTAATTCAAATTGTTATGTCCTGGATTCATAGAATTTCTTGAAACTGAAGAGATCTGCAATTTCAGCTCAAATTGTCTGAATACATTGGGAAGAAATATGTGATTATGTTTTTCTATCCATTGGATTTCACATTTGTTTGCCCAACAAGTTTGTTTTTCGACTAATCTGTTTCTTACATGGTTTCAGTTTTTAATGGAGATTTCGGGTGGTGAATCTAACTTCTCTATTTGTATCTTTGAATTATTTTTCAGAGATTACTGCTTTTAGTGACCGTCATGCTGAGTTCGAGGCACTCAATACAGAAGTCTTGGGTGTTTCAGTCGACAGTGTTGTAAGTTGATTTTCTGCTCCGCCTTCGTCTTTAATGTACCTTGTACTATGTGATTTTGTGCTTGCTTGCTGCATTTTGTTATTTTGCTTGTTACATTGCTGTTATTTGGTGCATTATTCTTTGCTTGCTGATTTGCCTTGCTGTGTGTAATGCTAGTTGAGTAAAGCAAAATATTGAATGGTTCTTTGTTATCTAAATCTATTTATGATGTCTGGTGTAGGGAAAACTGTGGCAGCCAATTAATGGATGGCTGCATTACTGGTGAACTGCTGGATTGAAGACTGGAAGAATGGCTACTAAGTTGATGTATTTGAATTAGGACAAAATATTTCATTGCATATTTGTACTTGAATTTGGACTTTGTATTTAAGCTTGGACACTTTCTATTTCAATTGTAGCTTTAATTGTTCTTGATGAATGATGAGTACTTGAATTTGGATATCAAGTATTCCAGATATTCAAATTTGTAGCTTGAACTTTGGATCTTGATATTGTGTTTTTGATTCAAATCTTCACCAGGTTGATATGAATGAAATCTGAATATATAGCAAAGTAGATATAGAAATGGTAAAATACAGGTTTTTGGGCTCGAAAGCCTGCAAACCCAGCCCGAAATGAAACAGGCCGGTCCCTGTTTGTGTCAAAACGGGCCGAGTCCGGGCCCAATGAAAAACGGGCCGGTCCCGGGCCCAGTAAAATTATAGTTGGACCCGGCCCGTGCCCAGCCCTACTTAAACATGCAGGGTTCAATACATTTTAATGGCGGAGATTTACAACAGAAAACTTCAAATAGAGAGAGAGAGAGAGAGAGAGAGAGAGAGAGAGAGAGAGAGAGAGAGAGAGAGAGAGAGAGAGAGAGAGAGAGAGAGAGAGAGAGAGAGAGAGAGAGAGAAGCTTTCACTTATGTCATGTTATGGGTGAATGAACTAAACCTCCAACAAGATATTAGAAGAGCAATAGCAAAAAAGGATCAAGTTTGGAGATTAATTGGTATGATGAGGGTGGAGCTATGGAGGCCGATTCCTAGAAAAGATAAGGGATTAGATTTAATTTTTTGTTTAGGCTGAATATAATATAATAAAAAATGAATAAATTCTACCTCATCAATATATTTTTAAGGCAAAATGCTGACATGGCACGTGCAACATCATTTGGGATCTAAATTTTGTATAAAAAATTAGATTTAATTTTTTGTTTAGGCTGAATATAATATAATAAAAAATGAATAAATTCCACCTCATCAATTTTTAAGGCAAAATGCTGACATGGCATGTGCAATATCATTTGGGATCTAAATTTTGTATAAAAAATTGGGATCTCTAGCATTTGTCTTTAGGAAATCATCATTGAAAATTAATAATGGAAATTCAGGGTATCACATAAACCCAGATAAAGGAACTAGAGGCCTCGAAGAGGACTACAAAAATTGACAACGAAGCTTCTGGTTTCTTTACACCCTATTCCCTAAAAAAAGAAAAATATAGCCATAATTCCCTTCAAGGAATTCTGACCAAGATTACAAAAATAAAAATATAAAAACCTAAGAGCCTTAAAAACCTAAGCCCTAAACAGACGTAGCCTAAAAAGCCTAGGACAGAGTAACCAAAGCAAGAAGACCAACTTAGACAAACCTTAAGTGGAATGTTGGCCAATCCACAGCAGAATCGCTGCCGCCACCATGATCAAGCAGCAGCATTTCCACCGCTGCTAAAGCCATGGCCAGTCGGGGGAAGAAGATAAACAAGCAGCAGCATTTCCACCGCTGCTAAAGCCAACAGATTGCACTCCACTCATCGAAATATGCAGGAAACCACGCCAGAATACGTCCCAGCCTTCATCATCGTTGTCGTTGCTACGAGTAGGAGTCCATGACCAACCCACAGAAGTAACACCACCATCGATATGGCCTGACGATCCCACAGCTTTGTCACCACCATCCTTTGGCTTCCAAAGATCGTTGTTCGAGGCAGAACCACGAAGTCGATTCAAAGCCCCAATAATCCAAGACGTATCCAAACTCAGATTGGGTACCGAAAAATCATCACTGTGCCATAGAACATGATCGCCTCCGATAAACCCCAGAAGCCAAAATAGAACAACGAATGAGCTTCGATGAAGATGAAAAACCACCTCCATCACCCAAAAAGCGACCAGAGAAGAAGGAATATCCATCCTTTTCAGTCATAGGTATAGCGCCACTACTACATTTAGATTCGCGAGCGAAAATTCTTTCATGAGAGAGTCAGAGAGAGAAAGCTAACATAGAATAGGGGAATATAATTTTTCACCGGCCTTGAATCATGATTACATTAAATTCAAAACTAACTAAAATATAGACACTGATGTAGACCTATTTCAAAATTGGCTAGCTAACTTAACTTTTTAACTATTTTAGCTAAAATTTAACTAAAATATTATTAGCATCACTAAAGATGTTCTTAAAATGGTAAAATTGGAACTTTAAGACAAAAATGGATTGCATGTAAAGATCATTTGGTATAAAAGATGTACAAAGAATTAAAAATGATTAAGTTATATAAAAAGATGTATAAAGAATTAAGGCAGTGTTTGGGTAAGGGATTTGGAGGTTCCAAGGGACTTTAAGGTGATGAGATTTTAAGGTGAAGGGATTATGGGATGATGGGATCTTGAAGTGAAAGGATATAAGTGGTGGATTATACAAATGACTTGTTTGGGTAATTTTTTTGATTCAAGGGATTTAATTATGGGATTTTACAAATATTTTTATTTTTGACAAGATTAATCTTCTTTTCTATTTTGCTATGAAATTACTTGGGTGAAATGCACTTTTGTAAATAAACACTTGTAAATAAATAAATGTAAAGACAAGACATTTTGTGGTCCACCAATAATAAATAAACGGAACAAAAAGTGAAATATTAATTCCAAAACATTTGATCCTTAGATCTTTTGAACCCTGATTGAGGTCCAGAGGAGCTTTATTTTTGCTATTTTTCTGTGGATTTTGATCTTGGGGCAGCGTTATACAAAGTTGTGAAGATTGTTCCTTTCTATAGCCATTTCACTACTAAAAAAAAAACTCATTTGGTTTCGGCAAAAACTATAATGAATACTGATTTTGTTGTCATAGATAGTATTTCACGATGGCAAATTTTATTGCCGCAATTGCTAAACAACTTGCTTTATTGTCGCAAAAAAGCTGAGTTATTATAAAGAAATGGTACAAATTGTCTTAAAAAAAATATTTATAATTTTATTGAATTGTTTTTTTAAAAACCAATTTCTATGCATATGAAATAAAAAGCCAACACAATTCAACTGCTACATGCCTTGGACAATGGCAAGTTCATGAGAGAACAAAGCAAAGCTCGTAATGCTGAAAACAGAAAAAGGCAAATTCTGGATATTTTATAATGCTTAATGTAGATAGAAAAGTCCAACATAGCCTTTGTATACATATTACATCTGTGAGTATATAGTACGAAGGGGTGGTTCTACAATAAACCAAATTTGATTTGAGATTGTACACCATAAACTTTGCAACAGTGTTGTTTAGAGGTACCTTTTCATTTTGGGATCCTAATCAAACCTCAGGTTGGTTCCATAAGGTGAAATGCAGCAAGGATCTTCATTGTTTCTCACTCTGCAATCCAATACCATCAAGCCATGATACAACTTTTGCTGCTCGGATGTCATATCCCTCAATAAAAGCGGGACGTCAAAAGGTAAAAGAGAGAAAGAAAAGGTCATTCATATTTAAGTTGCATCAGATACAACCAAAAACAACACAAAAGAGAACAAAACAAGCCATTACGTACAGAACACTATTGGTATGGCTCTGTGGACTTTGGTGTTTCTCACCCTCCCTGTAACCTTAGAAAATTCTAAAATTAAAAGCTTAAAGCTGCTTAGCATTAAGCCTAAAGAGTCATTCATGCTCCATTTCTCTTCGTAATCATAGTTTCCAGTGTGAAACATTATATCTTAGACTAATATATATGAAAAGCATTATCTAATTATCTACTGAAAACCTGAACGTGGTGTGTAATTGGCAAGGTCAGGCCACCCATTGCTCCCATTCCAACAGCTCGAATCACCACTTTGCAAACCCATACAGCTCTGTGGATTCCCATTGCTCTGGACCTCCAAACCCAGATTCGAATTCAACCCATGTGCTGATGAATCCACCACATTCTCCCCAAAATCACTAGTACAAATTCACAATAGGCTGTCCCAGTGGCGGACGCAGGAATATATATCAGTGGGGGCAAGATGGAAATGACTCGTTTAATTACTAACATATTTGCACCAAATAGGAAGTAGAGGAGTGCAATCAAAGAAACAGAATTTAATAGACTATCATGCTCAACTTTCAAATTGGAAAAACAATGTTTAATGGCACAAAAGGTTTAACAAAACAGAGAGTTTGCAAGAACCAAAAAAGAGCAAATACTTAGAAAAGCAAAGTTTCCACATCTATAGTTGTCCTCTACGAGGTGCCATGTTTTGAAAACGCTGAATAATAGGCTCATTGTCAATGGAATTGAATACATCCTTCTCAAGATATACAACCAAGCAGTCATTCATCCATTGGTCTCCCATTCGATTGCGCATTCGATTCTTTATAATATTCATAGCAGAGAAAGCTCTTTCAACAGAGGCTGTTACAACGGGAAGTACTAGAGCAAAAGTGATCAACAAATAAACATAAGGATATGTCTTATGCTTTTTTGTCTCAACTAATTTCTTTGCAAGATCATCAATCCCTTTCAATTCTTGGAACTTGTTGTTAGATCGCATATCATCAATATAAGTCTCTAACTGACATTCTAGCAACAACAACTCTGATGCAGAAAAATCATGAGGATAAAACTCAGCAAGACGCATCAAACTTTGCTTATCATAGGCTGCAAATGAATAATTATGACTTAGTCATGCCAAACAAAGGAGATGTTCAGTAATAGCCTCATTGAAACGGTTATTTAGCTCTTGAAGTTGGAAATCAATCACTGTACAAAAGAGGTCAAAGCGATAGTAATGCATATTTGTCATTGACTTTCCTGGACATACACATTGATCATCCATGCTTGGAACACTAATCTTCTCTTTTCCACAAAATAGAACAACTTGCTCAAACAAAGAAAGCCATCCACTCTCCCTTAAAGTTTGCAATTTTCTCTTACACACTTTCACTAAATCCATAGCATTCACTATGTCCTGATCATCTTTTTGTAGGGCTTGTGATAATTCATGAGTGACTCCAAGTATAAGTCTCATCAAATGCAAACTAAATATGAAATCAAATGATTGCAACAACTTCAATGAAATAAAAGCTTCATGCTTCTGATCAGAACCCATTTTATCAAATGCTATTTCCACCAACACATCAATTATAGAAGAAAACATGACAGTAAAGTTTAGAAGAGTACCATAATGTGAGCTCCAACGCGTATCACATGAACGCTTAATTTCAATTTCTTGATTGAGTCCTTGACCACTTGTAAGTTCTCCAATTTTAAATGCCTCAATGACTTTAAGAGCTTGCTTTTCTCGAAGAATGTCTCTACGTTTAGAAGATGCCCCAACAATGTTTACCCCCAACAATGTTTACAACACTACCAACTAACGTGAAGAAAGCACCTACAATTTCATGTTTCTTGGCTACACCGACCAAAGCTAATTGAAGCTGATGCGCGAAACAATGAACGTAAAAAGCACTTGAGTTCTCCTTCAAAATAAGAGTCTTTAAACCATTAAGTTCTCCACTCATATTACTTGCGCCATCGTAACCTTGACCACGTAGCCTAGAAAAGCTTAATCCATACTTAGAGAATAGTGCATCTATAGCTTTCTTAAGGGAGATCGCAGTAGTATTCGCTACATGTTCAATACCTATGAAGGATTCAATGACACACCCATTTTTATCGACATAACGAAATATAACAGCCATTTGCTCCTTTATAGATGCATCCCTAGATTCATCAACTAGGATAGAGAAAAAGACATTACTCATATTTCTCACAATAACATTTGTAATTTCAACAGCAGCAGCATTAACAATGTCCTTTTGAATCCTAGGTGATGTCAATTTAAGATTTTCAGGAGCATTTTTCAATGCAACAGCCCTCACTTCATCATTATGATCAACAAGAAATTGCAAAAGCTGAAGAAAGTTACCTTGATTGCTTGAGTTCTCTGGCTCATCATGACCACGAAAGGCAAGGCCTTGTCTTAGAAGAAACCGAATGCAATCAACTGATGCTCCTGGTCGAACTCGATAATCTGTTCGGGATTGATGTACATTCTGCCCAATAATGTTTCGAAGATGTTGCTTTTCAGTCATCAAAACTTCACATTTTTGAAAATGCTTGATTATGAACACTATTCTGCTTCCCTACATGATCATGCAATCTTTCTTTTTTCTTCCAATTTCTAAAACCAATACCAGTAAAACAATCACCTCCTCCTTGCTCACCAACATTTGATTTGAATAAATAGCAACACAAACAAAATGCAGCATCTTTGGCTATGCTATATTCTAACCAATTAGAGAAGTCATTAAACCAATTAGAGACAAACCTTCGTTTCCCTTCTTCGCACTGTGTTTGGACGAACTGGTGATTTCTAGGCTGACAAGGACCTCTTAGCAGATACTCTCTTCTAATTTCATCCCTAACATTGGGATGGTAATCTGAAATTTTAGTTCTTTCTCCAGGATCAGAAGGTAGATTAGCTAAATCAATTTCTACACAACTCTGTTTTGATCTTTCATTCTGTATGACAGGTGATGATAACTCGTTTGATGCCCGTTTAAAAAATCTCTCCATTTTAATCTTTCACAGGCTCACAACTGCAATTTTAACAGAAAAGAATAATTTAATTCAATCAACAAAGTCATCGATTTGAGAAGTAAACTAGAAGATGAAGAACCGACCTTTAAGATTGTCAATTCAAGACTGAATTGCAGAAATGCAGAGATTGCATTAGGACTCGAAGAGTCGAAGTCGAACTCAATCAAACTGGAAGTCTGGAACCATTGAGTATTTGAGTTTGGTTGTTCACTTATTTAGGGAACTGAGATTCTCAATGGAATTGGGGAAGGGGGATTCTCAGTGGAACAAAAAGAATGGCCGAATGAGAATGTGTTGTCTAGGTCTATGGGTATTCCATGCTTCATGCCTTCAACCTTTACATATATTTAATTATATATGAATGATAGTGCTTTGGTGCAGCAGAGCACCATATGTCCATGTCCATATACATATTAATAATAAATGATCTATTATATATGATATATTGAAACCAACATTGAAAAAAAAAAACTCAATGGCCAAATGTCAAAAGCTGACTGGGGGCAGCTGCCCCCACTCGTCCCTATGTGCGTCCGCCAGTGGGCTGTCCTGCCCAAATATTGCTCTAATAACCTCCTGCCCTATGAGACATAAGGAATACAAGATTTTTTTAACAACTACTTCACAGAGCTAGTCGAAGTGGGTAGCACCATTTTGCTATATAAACCATTCTCCATAAATCAGTCTAATCATATCCACTATCAAATTCAATCACAGAGTTATGCAATATCATTAAGACAATCCAAATTTCTGGGATGCAACTCATCACAAGCATGGTGTGTAATACCCCAGAAATTCGTTATTATTTTCTGAAGATTTTCTGGAATTAATTTAATGGTTGTTGGTACGAGTATGTGGTTCGTGGATAGAGCGGAAGTGTTTTGGATGATTTTTGTTTTCAAAAAGTATGGTTTTAAGGGGGTGAAAAAGTTGACTTTTTATACATTGGGTTTCTTCGAAAACTTCCTTCACGAAAGTCGTAGAGCGCGTCGATACGAGTTTTTGGACATGCGACATGTAAAAAATCAGAGTTCGTATAAGAAAGTTATGAGCGATTGAAAATTGGGAAATTTCTATAAATAGAAGAAAATTTCAGATTTTTTCATAAATCCCAAATTTTCTCCTTTTTCATTTTCTCCCCCAGAACTATCTATGTTCTCTTTCCTCCGCGCGACCCGACCCGGAGACGAAACCTGGTTCCCGACCCAATTACAACTCCACTGTCCGACCACCAACGACGACACCACCACCGGCGTTGGAGACAGACCAACATTCCCGTCCTCCATGGGGTGCTTGCCTTAGACGAGTCAAAGTATCGAGCAAAAGAACAAGGTTTGAAGAACAACGATGCACAACGAATTCAGAGCCTGATCAAACGACAGAGATTGATCGATCTTGCAAGCTTGATCTAGGATGATTTAGACCTATCCAGACTTAGCTCCAGCTATGAAAGTTGCTCAACTCTTTATGATGATCATGTTTGATGGCCTTGATTTCCCAGTTGTCGAGTTTGACCCGATAGCAGCGTCACATCTTGTGGCGGTGCTTTGCTGGCCATGGAAGGGACAATTTCTGGTTTTATATATCATCTACTGATCGATATGAGCATTTCGACATATAATATGTAATTTTTGGAGATCATATAAGCATGTTAGGGTTTTTGTGATTTTGAACCGTTCAGTTTTTAGGGTTTGGATTCGATTGTCCGATCGACTTGTGGTTTTAACATAGCAATCGTAGAAGTGTTCCAGAGACTTTGGAGTGGTCTGGGATGAAGTTTCACCTTGATTGGCGTTACTTATGGGAATTTTAGTTCAAAATGGAGGCTTTGGACTTTAATTACTTGTGATTTGTGTACTAAGTTGAGACTGTATATGATTAGGTACTTGAAGAAGTATTCTTGGACGGGTATTTTGAGGTTCTGATTACTCTGTTTTGTAAAAAAGATATAGTAGGATTCTGACATGAGCAATCTCACAATGTTTATTTACGAACGGATTTAGCTTATCGCTTTGAGAGTTATTAAGTTAACTGCAAACTATAGTTGGTATCAGTAGCATTCCTGAGTGAATGACTACGTGTATATATATATATATATATATATATATATATTTATATTTACATGAAATATATATGTGTTGGTGGGTTTGTTGTGATAAATTAATAATTTTTGGGTGCGTTCATTTTATTGTTTTGGAGTGTGGCTTTTCGTGACAATTTATTGTGAAAATGGTTGATTTCTATTGTTTTGAAAAGTGTTGAGAATTGTGAACATTTTTAGGTCATGGATGGCTTATTTAAATGTTAGGTCTTTGTACTGGGAGTAATTGATAGGGATCAATTATAGGGAATCTTTTATTTTATATTCGGGTAACATCTTGGGTCCATTGTGACTTGCTTAATGTTTTGGTCTTTGTACCGGGAGGTCACAGTTGGTGATCGGGATTGTGTAACATTTTGGGTCCAGTGCGACTCCTTTAAATGTTTTGGTGTTTATACCGTGGATCTAAAGACTGGAGAGTTGAGGATCGTGGATCACGAAATGTGATCGAGGGTGGGTTATCATAACCATGCCCTTGGTCGAGGTAGAGTTATGATCAGTTAGAGCTCTAGTCTGTCTGTCGTGGTATGACATGGGGGTAACAGTGAGGTTACTTGTGACTCATGAAAATGAGTTTTTAAAAGAGAGTCTTGAGTATATTCTTTCTTTTATTGTCCATGATGGACGAGAGTTATTTCCTTAATTGGAACGTGTGGGTTTGTCACACCCCTGATTTTTAACACAAATAGAAAATCAATATATAATCCCATATTTATACATGATCGTTCAACCATCAATACCATGTACCTGGAAACTTTTTCCCTTTTAAACTATATACATATTGATGCCTTGAACCCACTATGTCAATATTGACCCGCTTCGTAGAGTCATCTATTACATAAGATTACGAATTAAATTGTCAACAACAAAATAAAATGTAAATACTCTTCAGAGTTTACTACACAACGGAAGTCCTTATCAACGGTAAAGTCACAAAAATGGCTTCCTACCGTAAAGCTGCAAAGGCGCTACCTCAGCTTTAGCCACGATTATCCTAACCTGCAGAATTAAACCCTACACCGTTTGAATAGTGCACCGGGTTGTCACACAACCCGGTAAGCTTTTGCAAGCCCGTATGAGTAACTCAAAACAGTCAACACAACTCAGACCAGAAACAAGGAAAACAACTCACGCTTTGATCCCTTAAAACACGAAATAAAGGAGAATAACCCACCCTTAATTTCCTTTCAAATCGAAATAAAAGAAAGTAACTTACACCTTGGTTTCTTTTAAAACGAAACATAGAAAGCAACACACTCCTTGGTTTCTATCAAATATAACATATAAAACAACTCACACCTTGAATTCTATCAATCGTACCATAGAAAGAAACTCACACCTTGATTTCTATCAAATATAACATAGAAAATAACTCACATCTTGAATTCTATCAATCATACCATAAAAAGCAACTCACACCTTGGTTTCTATCAATCGTACCATAGAAAGCAACTCACAGCTTGATTTCTATCAAATCGTTAATAAAGAAAACAACTTGCACTTTGTTACCTTAAAAACCGTTAATAAGGAAGCAACTCACACTTTGTTCCCTAAAAACACGTAATCTCATGAGTTAGATATAATCAATTCCCGTTACCCCATAAATCACAATTGTGACAGACAGACAGACTAGAGCTTTAACTGAATTCATAACCACTAGGAGTGTAAATGAGCCAAGTCGGAGTGAATACCAAGGTGATCATGTTCGGCTCATTTGCTTTTTATCAAGCTCGAGCCGGGCTAAAGCTCGAATATTTTTTCCATGCTCAAACTCGGCTCGGCTTGAATATTTTTCTTAAGCCTGAGCTGAGCTCGGCTCGGTTTGATTTATTGGACGAGTTTGAGCTTGAATAGGTTCGGCTTGGCTCATTTGACTTTAAATTTAAAAAATTATAAATAAATAAAAAAGGAAGAAGGAAGAAGGTAGATTTAAAATAGTAAACCAAATTTGATGTCTAACCATCAAATTTGGATTTATTGTTCTTTATTGTAATATATTTTACTTAAATTCTCAGATTATCTTCCAATTGAAATGGAAGGTAATTTAAGATTAGAAAAATTATATTTTTATTTATACTATAAATTTTCATGAGTCGAGCTAGGGGTCATCATTTGGCCCTTCGGCCCTAAGCCCGCCCTAAACCGCCCCGCTCATAGGGTCGAAGCCTTACCCGATCCTTGTATTAGGGCGGGCCGGCCCGACTCTTTCTAAAATAGGGTAGGGTATGGGCCATGAAAATGAAGCCCGGCCCGACCCTCTTGCCAGGCCCATTTGAGCCCTTTAAGGCCAAACCCTGCCCGACCCTTTAAGCCCTCTCGTTTAAGCCTCAATAATTTTCTATTATTTCTATTTTGTAATTAGGTTTCTCTTTTTTCTATAATATGCAATTATCTCTTTCTTTGTAATTGATTTCGTAAGCATTGTTTCCTTTAATTTTTATTTTCTTTGGCACACAACAATTAATATTGAGAGATTTAGAGAGATAGTTGATTTAATATAAGTATATAACCACCCTAACTAATATTAATAAATGTTACAAGTTAATTCCTATATATATATATATATATATTAAATATGATCAACAAAAAACAATGAGTCTTGTATTACCTATATAACCATTGAGCCACATTTTGAGAAAATAAAAATAATGCATTTTTTTTAACAAAATAAGGCCCTTTTCGGCCCATTTCCGCCATATTTGGCCCTATTCGGAAGGTCGGCCTAACCCGGCCCTTTCAGCCCTAGCGGATCGGGCCTTTCGGGTGGATAATGGTTAGCATATTTAAGCCCCGGCCCGACCCTACCAGGCCCTAAATTTTGTTGACTTTGACTAGGCCCGACCCTAAGCAATAAAATTTAGGGTAGGGTCGACCCTAGCCCGGCTCATGATGACCCCTAAGTCGAGCTTTAATAAACAAGCCGAGTGTTAACAAGTTAGATCTACTCATGAAAAATATGAGCTACTCACGAGCTAGACGAGCCGAATATATCCTTGTTCAAGCTCGGCTCGTTTTTTTGTCGAGCTTCATATTGAGCTCAAGCTTGGCTCATTTATCTTATGAACACGAGCCGAACGAGCTAAAATCGAGCCGAATACTAGTCGAACATGAGCTGTATCGAGTCTATTTACAGCCCTAGTAACCACTCGTCCCGACTAAAGACGTGATTACCTAATATTCTGCCCAAAGTCATAGACCTTCATTCCTCGAACTTTTCAGTCCATTGGAATAAAACATTAAAGGAGTCGCACTGGACCCAAAATGTTATACAAATCTCAACAATTCCCCAATCATTTGTTTTCCGAAAAGCCACAACACAAAACAATAAAAAACATCATTCATGCATATTGTTTTCATAAATCCACAAAACCCACAAATACATATATATTTCCCGTAAATATATATATATATATACACACACACACACATAGTCATCCGCTCAGGAATGCTTACTAATACCAACTATAGTTTACAATTAAATCAATAACTCTCAAAACGATAAAGGTAATTCCATTCGTAAATGAACCTTGTGAGATTACTCACCTCGAAACTCCTGCTGCATCTTCATACCACTAGATTGCTTACAGAACGTCCTCTGTCAAGCACCTGAGGAAGTACAGCCTTGATTCAGTCAATAAATCACAATTAAATAAAGTTCGAATCCCCAAATCGAATTAAAATCTCAAAGTAACGCCAATTGAAGCGAAACCACTTCCGAGACCTCCCAAAGTCTCTGAAATACTTCCGATCGATATGTCCAAACCACAAATCGATCGGACGCTCAGATCCTCACAGATTGTATAAATCAACCGGTATGAAACCGTAAAAATCATAACAATTCATACGAACTCCAAAAATTGTGTATTATATATCAAAACGCTCGTATCGACGAGTAGAAGATATATAGTACCAGAAACAGTCACTTATATGACCGGAACACCGCCATAACTCCACCACAGTCGGTGACTTATCGTCGTTGGCCAAAACTCAATATTTCACAAAACTTCCAACATCAAAGATGTTCATCTCAGCATGCTTGATAATTTTCATAACTAGCACGAAGTCAAAATCGAAGTGTAAAAAACTACCTCGCAAGCTATGAATTATTGTTCAATCCGAGTTGAACCAAGTTTCACGTGAATTGATCCAAACAACCACCACAGATCGATCCAGGAGGCTGCTGCGAGCTTCCCAAGCCTAGTTTGAAGTTTCGCCGACGTCGGAGATCGGAGAATCGATCGGGTCTGATTTCCACAAACTTCGCCGCCTTCTAGCACCGCCACCACCTAGAATCGCCGCTAGAGGATGCCAGAGGGACACCCAGAGCAAGGAGGCGATCTGATCTGGAGAGTTTCACCGCTGGAGACCGCCGGAGGTCGCTGGAAAAGTCGGGTAGGGTCAGCCGGGTCCGGGTCAGGTCAGACGGATATCTTTGATACTGAAGGTGCAGTAGAGAGAGAAGAGAGAGAGAGAAGAAATGCTTTCCAGAAAAGGAAATGAAATTATGAAGATATTTTCTGAAATTCCCTATTTATACTAAAACGGAAACTTTCTCCGAAAGCCATAACTTACTCATACGAACTCTGATTGACGCGTTCCACATGTTCACGAACTCGTATCGACATGCTCTACAACTTTCGTGAAGGAAGTTTTCTGAGAATCCCAACAAATAAAAAGTCAACCTTGAACACCCCCCCCGCCCGTAAATCCATACTTTTCGAATATTTATTCGCCCGAAACACTTTCGCTCCATCCACAAGCCACGAAACGTATCGTCCAATAACCAAAAATTAGATTCTGGAAAATCCTAGGAAAGTAAATACGAATTTCCGGGGCATCACAGGGTTTTTCCCTTGATTTGTGTGAGTTGTTTCCTTAATTGGAACATGTGGATTTTCCTGTGATTTGTTTGGGTTGTTGTATTTGAGTTTACTCATACGAGCTTTCATAAGCTTATCAGGTTTGTTGTCTGACAACCTGGTGCACTATTCAATGGTGTAGGGGTTAATCCTACAGGTTCTGGTAGTCTTGGCTAAAACTGAGGTAGCGTGCTAGAAACTTTACGGTAGGAAGTCAATTTTATAACCTTACCTTGATCAAGACTTCCGCTTGTAGTAAGCTCTGATGAGCATTTACTTATTATATTATTGTGGCAATTTAATTCATAACTTGTGTAATATTTGACTCTGCGGAGCGAGTCTGTATTAACATAGTGGGTTCAGGGCATCAATATGTACTTGATTTAAAAGAAACAAGTTTTTTAGATATTTTATACTGATGGCTGAATCATCACGCATGTATAATTATGAGATTATATATATATATATTGATTTTTAAGTATGTTTAAAAATTCGGGGAGTGACATGGTGTTTATAATTCCAAATCTAAAATCATAAGAAATCAGTTACCTTGATTGGAAGATTTTCCTTCAATTTTGCAAGACCCAAGTTGCTTGCCATCAAATCCGAGACAAAGGAACATTGTGTTCGTAAATTCTTCAACCCTGATGGGTATTGTTCTCTTTGATGAAGACGATGAAGAAGTTAAGATGAAGAAGTTGATAGCTCATAGACAAAAAACAGAATTGGGAGTGAATCTGGGACAAAAGCCTATAATAGAAACAGAAAAACGAAAGCCCATAGATCGAGGAGATAGAACATAGAGATTAGCTAGGGTGGAAGACGAGACCCATGAGGAAATCGCGAGGTTCGCACCATCATGGAGAATTTCAAGGTTACGGTTAAAGAGGTGGAATCAAAAGAAGGGATATGATCTAATAAAAATCCCATCTCAAACTCCTCCTCTCAAATCCCGGTAGAATAAAATCCTTTCCAGTAATTTTGCCAAACAGGGGACATGTGGAGAGGGATATTAGAATCCCAGTAAAATGTCTTCTCCCCCCATATAATCTCTTATCTAAACATTGCCTAAAGGAAGTGTGTTGACTATCAACATCATTTGACACTAATTAAAATTCCAAGAAAAAATCCCTATGTTTTCTCTGATTCTCGTAAGAGAGGAGTTGCGACAGCAGCGTTATAACTGTGACCAAGAAGAATGTTGCTTCATCTCTCTCTAGTCTAAACATTAGAGATTAGGGCGATCTCAGGGTCTGTCAGTTTTGTTGTTCTTGTGGGTTGCATTGGTAGTGATAGAGGCCAGGATTGGATTGGATGTTTATTGATGGGGGACAAGCTGTGATGGTGTCAGGTTTGGGGGTTGCATTTGGAGGTGTTGCTCAGATCTAGAGATATATGGGGATCTTCGTGACATTTATTTTATCTCTCTTGTCTATGATAGGAGGATTTGGAAGAGGCGCGGACTTCGATGACAACGTCGTATTATAGAAGGTTCTGCCTTCAAGGTATGGCGCCGACATTTGTGTTGGTGATTTTCTTAGTCTAGGTCCCGGTTAGAATTGCCTTCGATGGTGGCAATAGCGCCGTGGGGATCTGTGATAGTGGCTGGATTTATGGAATCAACAACCATAATAAGGCTGATTTTCATCCTTAGATTTGGAGCGGTGGCGTCTCCTGGTTAAGATCATCCTTGTGTTAGGGTAATCTGTGGAAGGACTCTTTTTGACAACCCCTCGGGGAATATGATTAAGTATTTAAAAACGGTAAGACAATATCTAACACATAGAAAAACAATTAAAAAAAAATAAATTTGTATTGAATAGTTTGACCAATAAGAAAAAATCTTCAAGTTTTTATTGTTTTTCCATATTTATTTTTAGTTCCCAATAACAATATCTAAATTCAAGTGTGTTGACCAAATATTTAAAAACAGTAAGACTAGGGGTGCAAATGAGCCAATTCAAAGTGAATATCAAGGTGATCATATTCGACTCTTTTGATTTTTAACGAGGTCGATTTGGGCTAAAGCTTGAATTTTTTTTTTTCCATGCTCGGATTGAATATTTTTCTTAATCTCGAGCTGGGCTCCACTCGGCTTGATTTATTGGACGAGCTTGAATAGACTCGGCTCGGCTCATTTGACTTTAAATTTAAAATATAAAAAAGGAGAAAAGAAAATTTAAAATATTAATCTAAATTTTGTTTTGGGGGGGGGGGGGGTGTATTCAGTTAAGGCTACAAGATATTTTTGTATTTTGAAAGTCTAGGATATTCAATTAAGATTTTAAATAATCATTTAAAATCTTGATATATTTAATTAAGATTTAAAATTATCCATTCAAATTTACAGATTTTCAAAAATATATAGATTTTTAAGGATTTCATTAAATGTTGGATTTTGAAGGATTTTATAGTGCTTTATATACATATCTAAAATAAAAAAAACAATCCAACCACTTTGATGGATTCTTTCTCACTCAAAAAATGAAGAAGCTCTTCACAACAAAAAAAAAAAAACAGCTCTCAATAGGTGACACTCATCCATTTTGTCTTAGACCTATCTTCCCACTATCCTCCTCTACCTCTGCCTTTGCTTTCATTTAATAATTTTTTTTATCACTATAGCTTTGGAAGCCTTAATCCTTCTAGCTAATTAAGCTCACTTTCAGTGGTATTATTAAGATGATACATACACACATGTTTCTTTTGTAAATTAGATATGAAATAAATTATGTCATTAGTACTACTTTATTTTTTGTGTAACATTTAGGCTAATTAGTTTTCTCTTATTATTCATATATGATTACACACAACATAAACAATGGTAGATTGCCACACACACACACACACACACACTTACTTTTTTGTTATTGATATAGCATTATAGTTGGATCTATACATCCACTGCTTTTAAAGAAGAAAAAAAAAATTAACCAACCAAAAATATCATAAGAACTTGTAAAATCAACATAAATACCAGTAAATCAATCAATTAGAATCAATCAGAGTTCATATAGGATTTAAATAATCTGTGGATTAAGTAAATCCATGGATTATAAAAACTCAAACAAAATCTTTTAAAATCTGAATTGAATACACTGTCTAACAATCAAATTTGATTTATTGTTCTTTATTGTAATATATTTTACTTAAATTCTCATATTCTCTTCCAATTGAAAAGGAAGGTACTAAAAGGAATTAAAGATTTGAGATTAGAAAAATTATATTTTTATTTATACTGTAAGTTTTCATGAGTCGACCTACTCACGAGCTAGACGAGCCGAATATATCCTTGTTCAAACTCTGCTCATTTTTTTGTTGAGCTTAATATTGAGTTCAAGCTCGGCTTGTTTATCTTACGAACACGAGTCGAACAAGTTAAAATTCGAGCCGAATATGAGTCAAACATGAGCTGTATCAATCATATTTACAACCCTAGGTAAGACAATATTTAACGGTAGAAATATAATTAAAAAAATTTAAATTTTCAAATTGAATAGTTTGACCAATAAATCTTTTTTTTTTCAAGTTTTTATTGTTTTACCATATTTATTTTTAGTTCCCAATAACAATGTCTAAAGAATCGGTATAAAACCTTGATAATGTCATTTTCATATCACCATAAGATATTGCTCCCAAAGACTCAAGCACAAGTGTGATTGAGAAAAAACAAAGAGAAGTCATTCTTGCAATTAACTCTATGATAATCTCGTTTGCACTTTCTTGCATAGTCTTCATGATCATCTTCACTGTAATAGAATGTAAGTATTACTTGTGCTTAATTCACACATAAATTACTAAAATGATGACAAGCTCATTTGATTGGCGAATATAAGGAACTAGAGTTCACAAAATTAACAGCAAACCCCCAAATCAAAATTAACAGCAAACCCCCAAATCAAAATTAATAGCAAACCCAACCTAAACCCAATTTTGCTTGTATATGAAATCCCCAATCTTCAAATCCAAGTAATCCAGAAAATAAAATACCTAAAAATCGATTTCAATATGAAACCCTAATCCCCAAATCCAAGTAACCTAGAAAATCAAATATCCAAAAATCGATTTCAATACGAAACCCTAATTCCCAATTCCAATTGAACCCCGAAACCTAACAAACCTCGTAAACCCATTCGTACCTAGCTCAAAACAGGGAGCAGTCAATCTTCAAGAACCTCCATAGCAATCCTATCAAAGCTTGGCGAGATGGATTGAGGGAGTTGGCTTAAGAGCTTCAACAGTGAGAGAGCGTGAGAAAGTGAGAATTGAGAGCTGAATGAGAGATGGCTGAGTGAGAGATAGGTGAGAGAGCTGGTGAGTGCGATTGTGAGAAAGGAAGAGAGCTGAGAGTAATTTTGAGAGAGAGAGAAATAGAGCTGAGGGCGAGGGCTTTCTCGAATGGGAAAATTAAAAATTTCACCTAAGTATTGTTGAAGTCAACTAGGGCAGAATAAATGAAGCCCCTACACTTAGACAACATAAAATTCAAGGTTATTGTCCGAAACATATTCATACAACATACACACTAAAACAGTTGTCTGAAGGGAAAAAAAAATCAGACAACAAATAATTAATAATTATTGTTTGAAACAAAATCATATAACAGACGCACAAAAACAGTTGTCTGAACTAAAATCAATCAAAGAACATCATATTCACTTTATTTTATGAATATAAATCACACAATACCAATTTATCAACTCTTGTTTGAGTGATTTTAATCAGACAACATCAATCTTCATTCATTGTTTGAACTAAAGTGGCACAACATCAAACTAATAACTGTTGTGTGAAACTAGTTAATTGGACAACAACAATGTGTAATTCTGTCTTGCCTTTAAACAATTGAGACAACATCACACTAGCCCTACAAGAAGTATTGCCTGATGCTATCATACACAATAGAATTACTCTCATTGTCGTCCCAAAGAATCAGACGATAGTTAAAAATTTCGTAGTTGTTTGAAGCATGTTGTTTGATGCCATTATTGGCGTAGTGTCATCTTCTCTTGGCATCCAATTTCCTTCTTCTTCTTCTTCTTTTTTTTTTTTTTTTTTGTGGTGGAGGCCATTTTTGAACAAAGAAGAGATGAGAGGAATTGCACAATAATGAGAAGCAAGTAGCAAATATGGAAGTGAGGAGGTAGAGCAAAAATATGAGAGAAGGTGATATATGTAAATGAGGTGATATAGGTATTTATAGGAATATTTTGTCTTTCTTTTATTATTATTTTTTAAAACTGCAGTTATATTTTGAAAAGGGAAATTCGTTAAAACAGTATCTGAACTTTTCCAGACTATTAATTTTCATACCTATATTTCAAAAAACATCAAAATGATACCTGACGATTTAAGCCTGACCAAACTTCCGTACCTAGTGACAGTAAAATCGTTAACTCTGTTAACTTTTGAAGGGTATTTTCATCATTTTACTATTGAGCTTAGCTGAAACCATCCTTACCTCCATCGTCTTCTCCTCATCCACCAAAACCATCACCAAACCAGACTCACAGATCTATTGATAACTGATTCTTTCTTTTCTTTCTCGATTGCTGCTTCATCAAACCAAGGAAAAAGCGTTGTCTCTATATCTCTCGATTTCGTGCCCAATTTTCGAGCCACCGGTGAACCCAAACCCGGCCCACAACTAGCTCCAAAACAGCCCTCTCACTGAGGTTTGATTCCCGCGATGGAACAACGCCAACGCCGAGAAGCCACCTTGCCCAGCAAGAAATGGGTTTGGTTCGGAAGCCATGAAATTCAAAATACAAAGCTCTGATTAAAACGAAGACGAAGCAGAAGAACAATATAGAACAAAATTTAGGTTCTTCTTTGCATATTCGTACCAGATTCAGCACATACATCATCATGTAATCACAAATAAACAAAAACCTAGAAAGAAGCGATACCCAGATGGGGTTCACCTCGTCGGCGCCGTTAATGGCGAGATCAATAATGTCACACCCCGAATTTTAGAATAACAATTCAAAATCCGAGACATGAAAATACCACATCACAAAATAATCATCCTGAAAAATTTTCTTTTCATAACATGCTCACCACACAAAATAGAATCAAACCGAATTTAGTCTCGATTAATTATTACAACTCAAATCCAAATGTAATGTAAAGCTCTAAATGAGCATACACACACATCACGACTAAATAAATAACATGACTGCTGTAACACCTAAGCAGCCCGATCACCTCCCTGGTTATCCTGACCTGCAGGAATATCCGCTACACCATTGAATAGTGTACCGGGATTGCAACAACACAAAACCCGGTAAGCTTATGAAAGCTTGTATGAGTAAAAGAATGAACTGTTGCTTAATTTAATCTCATTTATTTCCACACACAGCAACACTCAATTATTTCCACATATGCAAATAATAACAATCTCAATCAAACACCAATCCAATATATCAAGACAACCCAACTCACAACTTTCCCCACAACTCTCATCATCGTATTTATAAAAATACGGTATTTGACAGACTAGAGCTCTAACTGAATCGTAGCCCGTCACCTGGCCTAGGTTATGGCATCCGACATATTTATCAATTATTGTATTTCATCAATATGTATACCTATATACATATTTAGAACGTCCAATAATTCCACATACTCAACCAATCGTATCCCATCATCCACACTAGGATTAGAGCGTCCGATTACCCACACCGGTCATTTCATCGACCCTAAACCCATAAATGAACACAACATATAATTTCACATACTGAAATCAACCCAACCAAGATACATCATATTATTATGGAATTACACCATCGAAATAAAATCAACTCATCAATTCCACTCAATCATATCATAAATCAAATAATCCACTCATCAATATATAATTTCCACGTAAATATATATATACGTAATCATCCACTCAGGAATGACCACTAATACCATCTATAGTTCACACAAGAAAATTATGAAATTCATTTGTATAGTTAAAATTCATTTTACTTACCTATGGACCGTGGTGATTCAAGTCCATGAAATTTTAAAACAAACATTTAATCTGCAAATATTTTTCACACAATTACCAAAATAAATAAATTAAAATGCTCGGTTCGTAATATGAACCACGTGAGTTTTACTCACCTCGAAACTCCCGCTGCGTCTTCAATATAATTATAAATTATAATTTATAATTAACGCCGAATAGCCCACGCAATTAAAATCCGTCAATCACCTAATCAAATGTGATTCGAATTTAGCCAACAAATTCAACTCATAATTTAACCACTAATTAACGGTCAGATTCTAATTTACATTAAAATCCGACGAGCGGTTTCTCACGAATCGCTCCCCTAATTACCGTTTTTCACATATACGAAGATCCAACGGTCGGATCTTCGACCATGACCACACAAAGCCTCTGGGACAGTCATATGATCATCATAACAAATTTACAAGTTCATCCAACGGTCATAATTTCACAGATCAAAAATCTAACGACCTAAATCGATCGAAATCACAAAATTCATAACTAATTCATACGATATCCGAAAAATGCGTATAATATGCCGAAATGATCGTATCGAAACATAGAATCATAAAATGGACAGAAACCAAATTTTAGACCTCCGGAGGTGGCCGGAAAAGGCCGCCGGAGTTAGGGACAGAGCCACCACCGACCACCACCAATGGTGTCGGGGCCGAGCTTGTCCCCTTTGTTTCATCATTCTGAGCAACTTTCATAACTAGCACAAGACCTAAAAATGAACGGAATGCGTCAAAATTACCGATTTACAGTCGGTGGCCGGAAAAAATGCAGAAACCGATGAGCTTGAAAACCGACGTGAAAACTACAACCTCAGACCCCGATCCCTTCTGGAAACTTGTTCAGAACTTCCTTGCGAACTCAACAAGCTTGGAATCACAAGAAACGATCGTGTATAGCTCGAGATATCTTGATCGAAAGTTTCGGTTTTTCGATCCGTTTGGGTCGAGCTCCGACGAACGTGAAAACGTTCGACCCAGCTCCGGTCCTTCTTGGTGCTTGTAGAGGAAGTTGAGGCGAGCTCAATGAGACAAGAATCAACTGAAATGATGGAGTGTAGCTCGAGATATCGAGATCGAACCGAAAATGGACGTTTTCGGTTCGGGCTTCGCCGCCGCCGCCACAGGCTGCGCCGCCGTGTGAGACTGCCTCCGGAAGCTAGAGCAGCTCGAGACGAACGCCTGGGACTTGGTTTGAGGTCGAGAGGTGGTCTGTGGAGGGAGAACAATTAAGGAGAAGAATTTCTCCCCTTTCGGCCGAGAGAACTGTGAGAGAGAGAGAGAGAGAGTCCAGTTTTTTTTCCAGAAACGGACGAGGAAGAAGAAGAAAGAAAAAAAAGAAGAAAGAGGAACCGGTAGGGAAAAAAAATTAGGGTTTGCAAAATTTTTCTATATATACAAGTTTCGGAAAAATTCGAAATTCGATAACTAATTCAGAAAAAATCCGATCTTCGTGTTCCGCATGTGCACGGACTCGTATCGACGAGCTCTACAACTTTCATGAAGGAAGTTTCTCCAAATTTCGTACGTAGAAAAAGTCGATTTCTCAACTCGAGTATTTCGAGCTTTTCGTTAAAATAAACGTTTCGAAACTTCGATAATTGTAAAAATGAATGATTATCGAACATAAATTGTGAAATCGCATAATAATCATTCGATACAATCACTCGAATTTAAAATGGAAATTGCGGGTATTACAGATAACATGATGAGAATCGAGGTCGGTGAGTGGGATTCTGACGGACACAACTTGCTGTGTATTCCCTTTTTCCCACAACTGTGGAGCTTTCCCTAGAGTAGGAGATCGCCGATGCGGTCGACGACGATCAAGATTGCACCAAGATCGGTGAGAGAGGAGATGTTAGAGCATGCACCAAGATTGCACCTTTTGGGCTTCTTGGTCGAGCCAAACACCTTCCATGGCGAATCGTTGAACCCATAAAAATTGGATAATAGAAATTGGGGGAAAATGGAAGGATTCCCAAATTTGTATCCAAAACAAACCAATATTGTTCATACTGCTTGGGACGAATTGGTGTAGCCCAGAAGGTGTTCGATCAAATGCTTGAGAGAGATGTTTTGCATGGACTACAATGTTTTCTTCTCTTAATCGTGTAGGGAATATGATTTTGGCGAGGATATTGTTCGATGAGATGATAGAAAGGTGTACAACTACTTGGAATACTATGATTGACGGCATGAAATGTGCAGAGAAGTGAAACCAGAAGAGAGAACAAAGGGTGAAGTTGTAGAGATATAGCAGGATGAATAGTAAAATGACAAAAATACCCTTCAAAAGTTAACAGAGTTAACGATTTTACTGTTGCTAGGTACGGAAGTTGGGTCAGGCTTAAATCATCAGGTACCATTTTGATGTTTTTTTGAAATATATGGAAATTAATAGTCTGGAAAAATTCAAACACTGTTTGAATGAATTTCCCTTTTGAAAATGAAAAAAAAAAAACACAAAAACATATACTTTTTTCTAACAACTAGCTGATATCATCTGACATCAGCCAACTGCATATTTACTTCAATACCGCCACTGATCTGTTCAGCCATATTCATTTCATTTTTTGGGCCATCAATGTGGAGCCCACGTAAAAATAGCCTAAGGGTTATACAAAGGGCCAGCCACCCTTTAGCCCAGTCCTTGGTCTATAGCCCCTCAATTATTTTTTTTGGTTTAGCTCAGCCCCTAATTAGAGATGAAAATCTTCATTTTTTTGGCCATATCCACCCCTTAGCTCAGGGTTGGAGATGGCCTTAGCATCAAAGAAGACTTCAAGTTGTGAGACTCATCTCCACTCCCATTAAAATTATTGATGTATAATTTTGCCTCGAAAGAGAAATAAAATCCAAAACACGAGCTACAATAAGAACTATTGTAACCTCATAAAGATCATCTTGAACAATAGTAGGGCTTTCGTGTAACCAATCATCATCAATAAAAGAAAATGTACCAAGATGAGCTAATCAATTAGTTGCACCGTTTAACTTACACAAAATGTGTCAAATCTGGATTGAATAACTATCATACAGGACTTGCAATCATCCAATGCAATCAATCTCATAACAGCATCCATAAAGAAGTGATTAAAAAGGTGCAATCGCTTTTGGTTTCAACCTTCGGTCATCCTTGATGAACAGTAAGGAGTTGCCCAGCTCGACATGCTTTTGCTTCCATGTTGGTCGCTAAGTGGGCATGTAATAACGGTGTTACAATTGGAGACACTAAGATTTTGTCAACAAAGAAATCTATAATAGGGTTGGATGAAAGCACATTTTTGTGTAGTGTTGCGGTAGAGCATATTCAGTCCACCAACAGTGGACATCAGCTAGCGGGTCAACCACCACCATACTGAGTGACTCAATTTTTTCTGCACACTTCACTACGCCAAAAATTGCATCACACAACGGCAAAAAAAATGTTGCATGATTTGGAGACTCACTGTCGTCTATCAAGCTGTTGTATAATGAAAATTCATACGAGGGTGAATCACTATTGTATGAGAGGCCATTAGTTGACATATATTTCTTTACATCGTTGTCTCATGACTAGGTAGATGCCAGGTGCAGCCGTGAGCAACAATTGTGCACATCAGTTCACTCAACATAACTTGTTTTTATGGCGTTGTGGATTAAGATTTTCATACAACGTTTTTTTTTTAATTATTCTGTTGTATGATTTAGACTAAGACAATTAAGTTCTAGTCTTTATGTTGTATAAGATTAAAACTAGACGACGTTAGTTATTGAAATCCATTGTGTGATATATAGGAGTATGGGACTGCATTGTGTGATAGGAGTATGGGACTGCATTGTGTGAAGACCCAAATTTTTAATGGATATAATTTAATAGTGATCGATTGGGAAGAAAAATTGAATGGAAACCATCAAGTGATAAATATTTGTACCAAAAGCATTGTGATACATCAATTCATCAAATATTGAATTTAAGGAACAATATTGATAAAGCATTCATACATCTCATAGACGAAGAAGTTTTTAAGTTTCCTAGCTAAGTTTTAGATGATGAAAGAAAATATAGCTTGCTGCATTGCTTTGTACTCCATGCTTAATCTACCAATAACTCTTTATGCAACATTCCACCATATAGTTCCTAACACAATTAACAAATGCAATGAAAACAAAAGGGATAATGCCTTACTACATAACAAGCTCGGGAGTAATGTTCATTCTCGCATAGCACACTTAAAAGAAGACCCTATTTGATTATGGTGAATTGATTTAACATGTGGTCAATACATGCATATACTTGAGCATTTCCCACATGTGCATATTAATTACCTTACAAATTCAAAAATCTTATGTGTGCTTACATCTTCTTCATGGTCATCTACATAATTAGTTGTCCGAGGGTTATGGTTGGAAAGGCTAATATTACACTTCCTTTATGTTTGTGAGTTAGTAGATTTGCGGATTATGTTTACATTTAGTTTGCTTGGGGACAAGCAAAGTTCAAGTGTGGAGGTGTGATTACATGCATTTTTATACGCGTAATTACGCTCTAAAAACTATAAGTAAGCTAATTTCCAAAGAAATTATTATGTAATTAATCTATTTTTATTTATATTGTAGTAAATAAGTAGAGTTGTGGATTTCAGAAGGAGTTGTGCGAAATTGGAGCAAAATGAGGTTTCCGACGAAAGGATGAAAAGTCAATTGATTGGCAATTGGGTCAACCAAGTCAACTTGGCCCGACATCATGAAGTCCAAGACCCAAGACCAAAGAAGCATAAGTGAAGAATCAAACACATTTGTATTACATCTTTGTATTTAAATTTCAAATTCAAAATTGATGTAATGATAATAATAATTAGTGGACCACACACTTCACACACATCACACTGGATGGAGATATTTATTTGTGTTCACACTAGACACACACTCACTTACACTTTTGCCATCCTATTTTCTTTATATTTTCCAAAATGTTTTCTACACTTCTAATTCTTTACATTTTTATTAGGTTGTTTTAGTCTTTTCATTTTACCTATTTTCTACTTGTTTTTTAGCCCTTGGAGCTAGGGTACAAGTCCAATCTTGACCCTTGAACCCAAGGGTGTATTTAAGCACTTTTGCACACACATTTCACAAGCTTAAGACCCATTTATCTACACCGTAGGCCTTTTGGCCGAATTTGGGACTTCTCTCCTCTCATCTTCCTCCATTTTCCATCTTCTCTCTCATTCTCTCTCTTCCTAATTTATCATTCTCTACCATTTTTGAAGGAAAAATCAAGGGGCTTTTACTACCCACACCATCAATTGCTCATCAACAGAAAGAGATTTTACTTTTGGTAAAGAGTAAGGGTTTAATATCAAGTTGGGTTCATGCTTGCTTATAGCAAATTGTGAGCTTAATTTGAGTTCCCTCTCTCCTCTAAACCTTTCTCTTATTTTTTTATGTATTGGATGATGTATTTGAGTATAGGTAGTGAGTAGTTCAATTTGGGAGTTATGATTGTGAAACCCTAACTCATCTTGTATAAATATTGCTTTAATTTTAATTAGGGAAAATTACCCGTCACTCCCCATACTTTAAGGGTGACAACAATTCAGTCCCTATTATTTCAATTTTAACAGATTACTCCTCATACATTCAAATTTCGCCCAATTTGATACTTCTGTTAACTGTCCGTCAAATAGCTCCGTTAACTTGCTGAGGTGGCGCTTTTTTCCATGCCAACTCAACTGAATGCATGCCAGATGAAGAAGCTGGTACAGGTGGGACTAGGGTGTACTGAGTAGTTGTGAAACCTTCCCAAGTTGGGTCGCCGAGGGGGGATAAGCTGCCACGAAGGTGAGGTGGTGCCGGTAGAGTGGTACCGGGTTTGACCTCGGAATGACCTCGGGTACCTTTTATAAACTACCAGCACCGCCTGCATTTTCTGGATAAGCATTGCTACTTCCTCCTGCAGATGAGATAATTAAGGTAAAACTATTGCACACTTATAAAATGATACTCCAATCAATCGCAGCAATAATTAATCACTACCAACAAAATCTTTTTCTTCTCTGAGGAGGCTAACTGCACAATTCATATTAATTTAGATGCTGCCACCAGAACCACCTCCACCCTTGGCACCTCCATCACCTCCCTCAGCCAAAACACTCCCATTCACATCCAGTAAAACTCTTTAAAGAAACTTCCTGAATCAGAAGTCAATTGTAGTCAATGCCTATGCTAATCTCAAACAAACCCAACAAAATGAAACCACAAAACAACAACTACTCACCGATTGAGTAAAAGATCCAGAAGCAAAATGCATAGCCTTTCTTGAATTAACAAACCCAGAATCTTAGTAAAACTAAAAACAGTGGTCACCATAATCCAAATCCCACTGAATTGAATAAAAGGGTATGCAAAAAATCCACAAAGAAACTTTTTTCAAAAAGCAAGACAACATTTGGCACCCATTACACCAAAAACCCTGAATTGAATGATTTGGGTTTTCAATTTTTGTGAAGAAAAAAAAACAAAAAGGGTAGAGAAGAGGAGAAATCACCGTGGGGAGCTTGAAGGGGTCAGAGAAGTTAGGGACCTTGGAAGAACGGAAAATGGGGACGTGGACAGAGAAGAGAGCCACCAGAGCTATTACGCATATGGCGCACGTTAGTAGCTTCCTCAGTGCCGCCAATGCTATCAGCTTCTTCTTCTGCATTTGTGGTGTGGGATTGGCTGTAAGAATCAGTAGCCATCACCAAAACGAAAATTCCCAAAAATTATTGACTTCTCTCACTCTTCAATGAATCCAGCCCAGAACTTGTAAACCGGTGCGTGACTCTAGTACCAAAGTCGCAGAACGAGGTGGAGGCCGAGTTTAAGTGGCCAGAGACTGGTGGACTGGTGAGGCACGGTGGTGTCGAGATATTCACTGGTGGAGGAGAGAGAGAAATCTAGATCTACTTTCTCACTCGAGTCTGGACAGGAACCCAAAAGCTAAACGAAAGGCTTGATTTTGATGGTGGATGTCTCCTGAGCTTGATTTTTTGAAACCCAGAACTCTCTGATATTGGGTTGAGAGAGTCTGAAGGAGAGGAGGTGAGCTGCATAGTGATGCGAGAGGCCAGTCATGAAGAAGAGAGAAAATCCTAGATCTACTTTCTCTCTCATCCAATCTCTTGTAAATCAGAAACCCAGAAACTGAAAAAGCTTGATTTTCATGCGAAAGAAATGAAAATCAAGAAGGAGGTGCTCCAGTGCGCGAGCAGAGGGAAATCCGAGAGCAGAGAGAAAATTCACGACATTTTACAATCCCAGGTGGCGCCACATGGCGTATTCAAGTTGCCATGTCACCCAATTAACAGCCAATTCAGACGGACAGTGAACGGAAGGATAAAATTGGGCGAAATTTGAATGTGCGAGGAGTAATCTATTAAAATTGAAATAACATGGACTAAACTGTTGTCACCCTCAAAGTATGAGGAGTGACCAGTAATTTCTCCTTTTAATAAATATAATTTCCATTTTTTTTTTTGACACAAAGAAGAGAAATTCATTAAAAGCAACCTCAATAGAGGTGCCTATGATCAAAGTTGATTACATCAATAATGCACTCTGGCACCATACTTATCCAAACAGTATGTGTTGTGCTTCAAAACCCATAGCAGCAAGTCGATGAGCCACCATGTTGGCAGAACGTGGTGTATGACCCAACTGGAACGAAGGAATCCATGCAACAGCATGCTTAATGTCATCAATAATTCCTCCATTGGTAAGTAGTGTATGATCTCGACATTGAATCTCAGCAATAGCCTCCATACAATCACTTTCAACCACGACATGCTGAACATGGAGAGAGGTTAATAGGTCTAGCCCCGCTCTGATAGCAAGCAGCTCGCATTGCTTTGGGGAGGCTGTGTGTGCAACTGGTCCGGCAAAAGCCGCAACAAAGCTTCCAGTGGCATCCCTGATAACCCCTCCAATACCTCCTTGTGTATGTTGCGGTAGAAAAGCAGCATCAACATTAAGCTTAAAAGCACCATTCTCAGCAGGTTTCTGTCTTGTAGAAGTGTAGACATTGGCAGTAGCTCGCATTCTCTGGAAGTCGGCAAGCCATGCAAAACTGCCCAGACAAATATCTTGTGCAGCTTGTTTAGTTCCTTCCAAAGACAGCTATTTCCATTCTTCCATAATGCCCAGACTAGCATTAGCAACTTGGCAAACATGTCAGACTGCATAGTTGTTGCCCTCTCCAACATTCATTCCTTAAAGTTACGAGTGGGAAGAATTGTGTGTTGCAAATTAAAAGGAGGAGCATGCAAAATCTCATAAGCGACCGAACACTGACAGAACAAGCAAACCATATCTTCCACTTGATTGTTGCAGATCAAACAATTCATAGGCCCCTCACAACCTTTGGTGAAAAGACAATCACGTGTAGGCAAGAGGTTTTGGCAAGCTCGCCATACACAAATACTAACCTTGCCTGGAACCTTAGCTTTCCAAAGACACCTCCACAAATCCTTATACGGGTCTCTAGTAGATGTTGAAGCTAGAACATGCTGCATGACCTCAAGTCGAGCAATCCAATAAGCAGATTTAACCGAGTAATACCCCTTCCGTTCTGGGCTCCAAAGGAGTTTATCTGTGGTAGGCTGTCTGCTTATTGGAATACATAATAGGCGGTCAGCTACTTCCTTTGGAAATAGGCTATATACAAGATCATACTTCCATTGCCTAGTTGTGTCATCGATAAGCTCTGCAACTTTACATAGGTCGAGCCTTGAGGTCTGGGGATCATAAGATAACCTGAAATTGGCAACCACTTGTCATGCCATATGTTAACTGATTTTCCATCCCCAATTTTCCATTGTACACCTGTCTTGAGGACCTGCCTACCCTGCAGAATACTTCTCCAAGAGAATGAAGGTGAGTTCCCGACTTCGGCTTCCCAAAAGGAACTATTCAGGAAATATTGAGCCTTGTAAAGCCTAGAAATCAGGGATTGAGGGTTGGAGATGATTCTCCAGCCCTGTTTAGCAAGCATGGCTATATTATACGCATAGATATTCTTAAAGCCCATACCTCCCTCATGTTTGGTCAAACATAGCCGTTCCCAGCTTCTCCAATGAATTCTCCTTTTTTCATCAGTGTCCCTGCAAAAGAAAGAAGCACATAGCTGATGTATATCATCACATAGATTTGTAGGTAGTAAATAGCAGTTCATGGCATACAAGGGCATAGTTTGTGCAACTGCTTTGATGAGAATTTCCTTACCAGTACAACTAAGGATCTTGCTCTTCCAGCTGATCAACTTCTTGGACAATCTTTCTTTAATATATGCAAACTTGGCTGTTTTGGATTTACCAACCCACAGAGGCAAGCCAAGATATTTATCGTGTTCATCCACGCGTTGTACTGCAAGAATAGAGGCCAAACTATTTTGGAGATCCATATCTATATTTCTACTGAAAACAACACTGCTTTTTTGGAAGTTGACCTTCTGGCCAGATGCTTTTTCATAAATGTCCAGAATTTGTTTGAAAGCAATACATTCAGTGACCGTAGTTGTTCCAAATATTAGGCTATCATCAGCAAAAAAGAGATGACTTAATGTCGGCGCCTGAGAACTCATGGTTAAACCCTGCACCACATTATGTTGAACTGCATGTGTGATGAGGGGTCTCCCTGTCGGATACCTCTTGTAGGAAATATAGGAGGAGAAGGCTGTCCTTGTATTAGGATAGAGTAGCTAACCGTGGTTACATTACTCATGACCATTTTAATCCATTCAGGTTGAAAGCCTAATTTTGTAAGGATTGCCTACATATAGTTCCATTCAAGTCGATCATATGCCTTGCTAATGTCTAACTTGAGAGAGAAGAAACTTGTCTCTTGATGCCTGAGTTTGTGCATAAAATGCGCAACTTCATTAGCAACTAAGGTATTATCAGAAATAATATGTCCTGGCATATATGCACTCTGCAAAGGGGACACAATTTTAGGTAGCCATTGTTTAAGTCTGTTTGCAAAAGCCTTAGAGCATATTCTGCAAATAACATTGCTAAGTGCAATAGGCCTGAAGTGAGCAGCATCTGTGGGATTTTTGATCTTTGGTATCAAACACAAATAAGTATAGTTTGTAGACTGTTCTATATTTCCAGTTTCCAGAAAGCTACGTGCTGCAAGGCATACATCCATACTGATAATGTGCCAATATTTTTGAAAAAAGAAAGGAGACATACCATCAGGTCCAGGACTTTTGGAGGGGTGTATTTGGAGGAGTGCAGACTTGATTTCCTCATCAGAATATGGCTGCATTAGACTTTCATTCATTGTAGGTGTCACCTTTGTTGGTGTTGCTGCCAGAATTGCATTTAGGGCTGCTTGGTTAGTATGTTCAGAGGAGAAGATGCCATGAAAGTATGTCAATAACAATTCTTGTATATCATTTGGATCCACCTGCCATTGTCCCTGCCCATCAGTGAGACCTTTGATCAAATTCTTACTTCGTCTGTTGCTTGCTTTTCTGTGGAAAAAGGCAGAATTTCGATCTCCATCTTTGAGCCATAATGTTCTTGATCTTTGTTTCCAATACTTTTCTTGCTGCATCAAAATCTGACTATGCTTTACATGCAACACTTTTTGCTCTTCATACTGTTCTGGAGAGAAAGGTAGTATCATGATGCCATTCAACTTTTCTTGGATGATACGTAACTCCGTTTTCTGATTATCAAATTCTGCTATGTGCCATTGCATAAGTCTATGACCAGTATCTTTGATCTTAGAGGCTAATTGGAGCAGAGCATTCCCGGGTGGATGGTTTCGTCCACATTTGTTGAATAATGGCTCCACAATTTGGATGATCGTGCCAACATTCTTCAAACCGGAACTGTCTCTGACTCTTTTTTAATCTCAGCTTCTCCATACTAACCACGATTAACAGTGGACAATGATCTAACTCACTAGGGTTTAATGTAACAACCCTACTATAAGGGAATTTGGCTCTCCATGAGAGACATTGAAAGCCTCGATCAAGCCTTTCCTTAGTAAACTTGTTGCTCTATGTAAGGCGACTACCAAGAAAACCCATATCTGTTAAGTTACACTCATCCATCGTTTGACGGAAAGTGGCCATGGGTGCTACTGCTCTTGGAGGTCCACCAGACTTGTCCCTATTTGACATGATTTCGTTAAAATCTCCAGCAACTAACCAAGGGAGAGTGCAATTCTCTAATGCCAGGTTCTTGATGAGAGCCCATGTACGGTGCCTTCCTCCTCGAGCAGCTACCCCATAAATTCCAGTAAATCTCCATTTGGTCATATCATCATGTTTGCCAATGACTACATCTATATGATTGGGAGATCGAGATCGAAAGACCGCATGAGTTTCATCAGTCCATAGTTTCCATTGTGTATGCTTTAAATCCGAATTTATTGGTTCTTATAAGCAGGTTTCTAGGTTTTGTCACCCTTTGAAATTATGTTGTGGGCAATTGTGATGAATAGATTGATAAATTGACAACTTTTTGGTCTTGTAGTATCTAGGATTTAAGTGTGGTGACTATTAGCTAGCTTAATTGTAGCTAAGCTTGCTTGGGTATCTATTATCTTGCTCTCTAGGCCTCTAATTTTAGATATTGCGGCCTTAACCGGTGTAATGCCTAAGTAAGAGAGTTGATTGTGGCATTAACCAGCATTGTCAATACACCAAAAGGATAATTGGTTTAGTAGCTGTAACCGGTACTAGATACGGGACTCGACACATATAGGAAATGCATGAATTTGTGAAAGGCATCGAAGACAGTTAGTGTGAATCACCCGACACTCTAAAGTTCCCATTAATTTGAAATCCCTAAACCCTAAATTTAATTTCTTGCTTGTTAATTAGTTGTTTGCTTTTATTTTAGTTTGCATTTAATTTAGTTAATTTCCAATCAAAACTCCCGAACAAAATTATACCTTCCATTGTGCATAACGCATTTGGGCTACAAGTTAGTGGCTTTGATTAGGCTTTTTGTGAGCTAAGCCGAGCATTGCCGAGACTTGGCGCCTTGTGAATATTATTTTATTTTATTTTATTTTTATTTTTCATTATATGCTTTTAAGTTATTCTAGTTCCAATTACGTCAGTTAGGTCTAACGCCTAATCCCCGAGGAACGATAATCAAGCTTCAAATACTTCCCTTACTTGACAACGATTCATACGCTTGCGAGAGTATATGATTCAAGTCGTCTTCTAGACTGTCTTTCATCATCAAACTTAGCCCCCACCGCCAGCCTAACACCAGCATCTAGGAACGGAGACCATCTTCTCGGAAACCGGCAAAAAAGTAACTGAACTGGCAGCCAAAATCTCCTGCAGAAAAACCGACAGAAGGAAAAAAAAGGGGGGGAGGCAACCCAAGCCCAAAAGCCCAAGTCGCTAACGTCATTGCCCACTGCCACGTCAGCACCGGCGAAAGGTCACCGCCGGTGACTTTTTCCGGCCATTTTCTAGTGACCTATGTCAAGGTAATTTTCACTAAAAGTTCTCTTTTTTGAAGTTTTTATCCTTTTTCTCGGGGACTTGTAAACTCCCTTCTTCTATCCCCATTTCTTCATCATAGGGGAGACCTAATTAAGCCAAACTATGGGGGTTCGTGCTCACTCCAAGCTTGAAGCTTGTTGAGATCTCTAAACTTAGAGTTTGTAGAGAATTTATTATCAACCACTTACGTCATTGTTTCGATCTAATCCAATACCTCTTGGAATTGAATTTCTTGGAAGCAATTACGCTTAGAAATTCCTAATTTCTTGGGAGCGACTACGCTAAAAAATTTTGTATGTTTTCGTGGTAGCTTTTCCGCTTCGAAACTAACCGTTTTTCTTGTTCTCTTTCAGGATGAGTAACCTGAACAAATTGGACTTTGCTCCATTAGGAACAACTGACTCTGGATATTACAGGTGGGTTCGTGATATTTGCCAGCATCTCAAGGCCGATGGAATCTTGGATACGATTCTGGAGCCTAGCCAGGACGTGCTAATTGGTGAGCAAGCTTAAGCTTTGGAAGCAAATAGAGCAGCCTTAGAGGCAAATAAGGTGAAAGCCATCATTCTAATGACTCGTCATATGGATGATTCACTCCAGTACGAGTGTATGAATGACGAAGACCCTAGAAGGCTGTGGGTCTCACTCAAAAGATTTGGCAACTTCCGTGACTCCCTTCTACCTAACCTAGAAGTGAGATGGCATAGCCTCCGCTTCTATGATTTCAAGTCAGTTTTTAACTACAACTCGGAAGCACTTCGCATTATATCCTTAATGGAACTTTGTGGTAAAGAGATCACAGATGCATGCGATGTTGATTGAGAAGACTCTCTCTACCTTCCCCGTCTCTGCATTGATGGTTGCTAAGAACTATCGAATCGATGTTAATGTAGGACGGATCATAAGATTTCATGAGCTCATTGGAGCTACGAATGCTAATGAAAAGCATGACAACATCCTTGTGAGGAGCTATAATTTGAGATAAGTGGAAACAAAGCATATTCCAAAATCCAATTGTAGTCGCGCTCTTAAGAGATGGCGCCAAGAGCAAAACCCTAATCTTAGGGATACTTCTGGATGTTCTGGTCCATATAATCGCTCTACTTAGGAAGGTAACTGCCAAAATAGGCGAACATGGAACCGAAGAGGTCAACATAAAAAGAGAGAGGGAGGCAATGCCTCTGGTCATGTTGGTGGAGCCACCAACACTAAGAGCCATCTAAATGACGTTTTCAAAGCGTCTCAATCAATGGAGTTTGAGCAAAGAGATATATGTTCTCGATGTGGAATATTTGGTTATTGGGCACACATTTGTAGAGCTAATGAAGAAATTTTCACCGCCTACAAAGCATATTATGAAGCAAGAGAAGCTCACTATGTGGAACAAGAAGATCAAGGAGATGATCTAAAATGAAGGGTTGAAGACTACAAATTTGGCTGGGATCAACAGATCGCCAATTCTGTTTAAGTCTTTATTTTTCCAAGAGATGTAATAGGCAATTGCCATATACTTTGTGGTAAATGCCATTGGTTTAGTTTTTCTTCATATAGGCTCATCCAAAATGAGTATGATGTCTAGGAAGGTTTTGAGATAAGTATACTTAAGCGAGTTTTGCTCCACCGACATCTCTCTACTTACCTGGTCATATTTATTTTAGAGTTACCGAAAGAAGTCAAACGACTATCTTTGTTTTGCATTAGCTAGCATTTGGATTAGATTCTCTCAATGGTTAAGAGACAATGATGTACTCCGTTGGTTTAGGAATAAAATTCCAAGTTATTTTCATTATGACTCTAATTTGATTCTAAGTATATTACTTTGTGATTACGATGGTTGGGCCATCGGTATTAATTCAAGGACATGGAATAGCCCAACTTCTCCTTGCCAAATGGACCTTGATTACTGTTACAGAAACTCTCTACGCTCCTAGGGCAAATCGCATCTATGAATAGCCAAAGGATTTCATGCGAAAACGCATGTAGAGAACAGAAATGAGTTCATTTGTAACATTTGGATTCAAACGCTTGACCGCAACAATCAGTATATAGCTGCACCAAGTTATAAGTTATATTCATTAGTAACAATAACTTTGGTGGGCAGTTGCCTGAAAGTGTTGGAAATCTCTCTAGAAAATTGAGGTAAATGATTTGCAAGCAATTATATTGGTGGTAGCATCCTTACTGGGATTAAGAATCTGATTAGCTACGAGGTTCTTGGCTTCAAGATTAATCAATTGATAGGAAATATACCTATTTCTATAGTTAAATTAAATTTAGACTTAATAAGCTAGAGAGTTTGCATCTTGATTTGAATGGTTTGTCAAGTCTCATAGTGTCATTTTGGGGAAACTTAACTTACTTGGCCAAGTTATCGATATATTTTGTCCAACAAGGTAGATGGGAATCATACCACACACTATATATAGTCACTGTATATATACATTATATATTATATAGACTGAATATATATATATAGCCCGTTTTTGAGAGTACCTCCTTATTTTAAGAATTTAAAGCGAGTAAATTAGCCTCGACATCAAATTCCTTTTTTCCTCGCTGTGCTATAGTCTGATTCAAACACTTGATCGCAACAATCTGTATATAGCTGCAGCAAGTTATAAGTTGTATTCATTTGTAACAATAACTTTGAAGGACAATTGCCTGAAAGTGTTGGAAATCTCTCTAGAAAATTGAGGTAAATGATTTGGAAGCAATTATATCGGTGGTAGCATTCTTACTGGGATTGAGAATTTGATTAGCTTAGAGGTTCTTGGCTTGGAGAATAACCAATTGATAGGCAGTATACCTATTTCTATGGTTAAACAGTTAAACTTAATAAGCTATAGAGTTTGTATCATGATTTGAATGGTTTGTCAGGTCTTATAGCCTCATTTTTGGGAAATTTAACTTACTTGGCCAAGTTATCTATATATTTTGTCCAACAAGGTAGAAGGAATCATACCACACACTGTATAGTCACAGTATATAGACACTGTATATAGTCACTATATATATACATTATATATATAGACTGAATATATATATATATGTCTATTTTAGAGAGGACCTCCTTACTTGAAGAATTTGAAGATTTTCACTATTTTACACTAGTATGGAGGTGATCCACTAACCAACCTAGCTCTATGAACTCGTATACGACAAGCATCTCCTCCCCCTCAACACAATTCCCGATCAAAGTAACGTTTGGATGTCGTAATGTAGGGAGTAAATTAGCCTCGGCATCAAATTCCTTTCTCCCCCGCTGTGCTATAGTCTGATTCAAACGCTTGACCGTAACAATCTGTATATAGATAGAATTACCACAAAGTCAGCTGCAATGTTCCTAATCCAAGTTACCTCATTGTACGTCTATTAATTAAAATAACCTCAGGAACTTATGTCTAATTCAGTTCATTAGACTATTGTTGTCACGACTACAGTCACATACCCCGTTCCTTGTTCCACATGCATACTCAAAAACACAAGTTAATATGAATATATAGTACATTTTCTACCGATCATTCTTACATAAATATCTAATAGTTTATTTGCCATAATTCAAAAAAAAAATATAATAATAATAAAAAAGAGTCTCACAACCATTAATTATAAAGTCTTCTTGAAGTCTTTCTTTTAAGGTTCTCATTATAACCACTCCTTGTACTCATGTTACTCTATTAAGTGATACATTCGATTCCATAATTACTAGCAACCATCGAAAGGAATATGTAAGAATACACCACATTTTCCATCATATTGCCTAACATGACTATTACACCCTAAAATTTATAGGTGAACACAAAGCTATATTAACAAAGACAATAAATATAAATATTGAATTCTTATATGGTGTAAAATGGTCTACGAAACAATTTCCTATAACGAATTGCTTAAACTTAGATATCAAAGATCCTAAAAGAATAGCGGAAATTTTTTCCTTAATTAACAACGAAATTCAAAAGAACTAAACTTGAATTCTAGAGGACCATGATGTATTCACCAACTGCTACGTACCAAGCCTAGCCTTCTATTTCACCATTTCTTTAGTACCTGGAACCGCAATAAATTACTAATGAGTTATACACAGTAAGCAATCAAAATACACCAAATAAATGCAAAAAAAAATCTATACTTATATTATGGAGTGCACCCAAATACAAAACATCGAGTAAAAACTTTTAAGATTCCTTTTGGTTACAACATACCAATAAGACTCAAATTTATCAAAAGTGGAAGACATATATCACCTGTCGATGGCGGACCCACTATGTGGGCTATATAACAAATGATGCAGAACCAGTAGAGATAGAATAGTGCATATCATACACTTACACAAAATATAGAGAAAATTTTACAAACAGTACTCCAATTAAAAGTCATTCATCGCTTTGGTACATCAATTTCAAAAACTATCACATTGGTACCCCAACATTAAAATCCGAATTACTTTATAATGGCGTCAAACCTCTATTTTTCTAGGGATATTTTCGTCACTCCATATCTTAACCCAATATTGTTTTAGAGAAAATGATCTAAAATCCTATTTTTAAGTTTCCTAATTCTTAGTCCTTAAAACCTGATAATTTACCTTGGACAAAATGGTGTTAGCTCAGTGATTAGAGACCCACTATCTAAGATCGAGGTCATAGTTTCGAGTCACCATGGGGGTATGAGTGAAATTCTTTGATCATCTTTTAATAAAAATAAAAAACCTGATAATGTACCAAATTTCTAATAGGGTTTGGGTCACCATGGGGGTAGGAGTGAAATCTTTTGATCATCTTTTAATAAAAATAAAAAACCTAATAATTTACCAAATTTCTAATAGGGTTTAGATTTTGTTGGGCTTGATTTCTTGGGTTTTGATCTTTTGAATCAATCCCTAATCGGGTTTCAATTTCATTCATCACAGGTGAAGTAGGATGAGAATGGGCTCGGTTTAGTCGGAAAACCATAAAAGCAAAGAAGCGGCATAGAATTAAGAAGAGTGATTGGAAAATAAGTAACTCAATCACACGTAATGAGATTATTAGCCACTGGAATATTCAAGAATATTTCGTTTTGGACCTTTTGGGTTACTTGTACAAAAAGTCAGGTTTTGATTGTGAATCAGATTTGATTAACTTTTGGCCAGAATGTCCGTTTGAGATGCATGATACATTTCCAAAATGGAAACAACGAGAACTCAATTTAGTGAGCCCTATTAGATTTGGGCAAAAATATATCGTCTTAATAATTCGATTCGGGAATTAATATTTTTAGGCTAGTTTTACATTTGTTTTAGGATTCTTTTTATTTAGGTTTTTTATTTTCCTTTTTAATTTGTATTCTTTAGGATTTCTTGTTAGGTTATGATTGTGATTAGGTTATCACTTGGATGCCAATATAAGCATCATCATGCTATGTATTAAGATCAATTTTATCATATCAAATTTAATAAAATGAGAGATTTTTCTCTATTTCTCTGGTGGACTCCAGACTATGTCTTTTATGGTTTATCGCTTGTAAACCCAGGTTACTTCCGACTACGTCAAGTGGTATCAGAGCATGTCCTTCCTGTCTCTCTTACTTACCTCGATTATCCATGGGTGACGAATGTACTGCCCCAATTACAAGAGCGGATTTGGATGCCCTTACCGCTCAGATTGTTGCCATGAACGATCAAATGGCAGAATTTCGTGGGTTGTTGGAAGGAAGGAACAACAACAATTGTAACAGAGGCGGGGAAAGACAATGTGCTAGGGCTCCACATGGGGGTGGAGGTGATGTTGATCATGATTCCCAAGATCTCAGAACCAAGATTGATATTCCTTACTTTTCTGGTTACATGAGCGCGGAGGAATTCCTAGATTGGCTTCTTGTAGTTGAGAGGTTCTTCAATCTAACAGATGTCCCTGAGAATAAGCAAGTTAAGATGGTTTCTCTGAAGCTGAAGAAAGATGCTACTTATTGGTGGGATCAGTTGCAGAGTTCTCGTCAGAGGCAAGGAAAAGAGCGTGTTCGGACATGGCGGAAGATGAAAGGTCTTCTTACAGAAAAATTTCTGCCTAGAGATTTTTCAATCAAGAATTATCCCCATAAGGTTTTCGAGAAGAAGTTAGAGTCCAAGGTTTCTTTGCCTATTGAGCTTAATAGTTTAATTGAAGAAAAGCCAAAAGAATTTGTAATTGGAAGAAGCTCTACAAGAATTCATGGATGAAGACCAAGAAGATGTTAAAGATGAAATTGCTTATGTAGACATTGTTATTAATAATGAAGAAGTCTTGGGGCCTAAAAAAACCATTCAGAACCAGATGTCATTCAAGAATTCAACTTTAAGAGCCAAGAAGAATCTACTAAGGTTGCCTATGATAGCCAAAGTGCATATGATAGACTCATCTATGATGTTGGCTTCATGATTGTGTCATTAGAATTTGCAAAAGATCAGGCAATTGACTCACAGGTTCAAGTATCTAATTTTTTATCGGGTTTCTTGTCTACCAATTCTTGCCTTTTATTCAAGAGGAACTCGAGGGCAAGTTCTTTCATAGTGGAGGAGAATGATGTAGGACGAGAATGGACCCGGTTTAGTCGAAACCATAAAAGCAAAGAAGCGGCGTAGAATCAAGAATAGTGATTGGAAAATAGGTAACTCACGCGTAATGAGATTATTAGCCGCTGGAATATTCAAGAAGATTTGGTTTTGGACCTTTCGGGTTACTCGTACAAAAAGTCAGGTTTTGATTGTGAATCAAATTTGATTAAATTTTGGTCAGAATGTTCGTTTGAGGTGCATGATACCTTTCCAGAATGGGAACGACGAGATCTCACTTTAGTGAGCCCTATCAGATTTATGTCAAAATATATCATCTTAATAATCAGATTCGGGATTTACTATTTTTAGGCTAGTTTTACATTTGTTTTAGGATTCTTTTTATTTAGGTTTTTAATTTTCCTTTTTAATTTGAATTCTTTAGGATTTCTTGTTAGCTTATGATTGTGATCAGGTTATGACTTGGATGCCTATATAAGCACCATCATGTTATGTATTAAGATCAGTTTTATCATATCAAATTTAATAAAATGAGAAATTTTTCTCAAATTCTCTGGTGGACTCCAGATTTATCTTTTTAGGGTTTATTGCTTGTAAACCTAGGTTACTTCTGACTGCATCAACAGGTCAGAGTGACCATTACATATACCATTCTGCTGCCTTCAACCTAGATAGGTCAAGAAGTTGTGGTAGTACCCACATTAGTATAGAGAAATAGATCCACTCATTATACATCAAATACGTAGATAATAGCATGAACCCTCCGTCAATACTAGTCTAAAGACACGAGAGACACCTAGATTGCACAAATCGTGCTTAGCTCCCTTAAAAAAAAGTAAGGAAATTATTGAAGATAGAAATGATTAAAAACTTTATTATATAGCAGCCCAAGGCCTAGCAGATAATTAAAACCCTAGGCCTAAAACAATTGACCCAGCCCAGCTTCCCCTTCACCAACACAAGCAGGACAAAAGGAACCGCGAGTAACTCACAACCTACCGCTGTGACTCGCCGCCGCAAGCACACTGGGACCAGTTGCACCGCTGTCTCCGCTAAACCTAGGGACCAACTACAATACCGCAGCCACAAAACCCAAGGACCAGTTGCACGTGTCGCCATACCGAAAACCCACCTCCAATGATTTCAGAGCTCCAACGCCGTCACTGCCACCTGGAAAGGAGATGGATCCTCGATCCAGTCCCAGCGAGCACCACACTTGTCCCTTAGAACCGGTGTCCATGGATGCCTTGCCTTCGAGCCAATCCCTAAACGCTGATCAAAATCTGTTAAAACACCTCAGGCCAAACCATCTCAGATGCCAATGGGTAGTAGACCGACCATTGCCCGTTTGGCAGTAGCCCATATTCGGCCTTGAATTCGAGTGTCGCCGGACGAGAGGAATTTTTTTCTTAGATTTTTATTAGTTTTAACTTAACTCAGAGAAAGAAAGAATTTTGTGATCAGGAGGAAAAAGATAATATTTATTGTGAAAGAGTTAAGAGAAAAAACTATTGCCCAAAGGAGAAAAAAAGAAGAAGATGAAATTGCCCATGAAATATATATTATTATTTTTTTTTAAACGGGGTTTGGAACCTAGCCCAACTGGGAGGCTTAACCCATGAAATATTTTATGTGGCAATAGAGTTGACGCCGTTATAGACAGAGGGTATGACAATTGTGGCGGATCTAAATGTTGAGGTACCAATGTGATAGTTTTTAAATATGATGTACCAAAATAATGAATAAATTTTATTTTGGATACTGTCTGTAACATTTTCTCAAAATAAATTTCTCCTCAGACGGTCTACTGGTAATGTGTAGTTAAAGAATATCCAGCTCAAAAACTCACTATCTGACTATGCGTGATGCAACTGCAGAAACATAACAACCTCAAACATCTCAGGAATCCAATGCCAGTGATGGTGGGATGGTGATGACAGAAGCTTCCGTAGATTGACAGTGAAACATGGTAAAAAAATTAATTTACCATTGATACCATGAGTTACTTTAGAGCAGACCAAATAATGCATGCTTCCCTAATAAGTACAAGCTGGCCAAATCGGACAAGAAACGAAGATAAGGTCAACCATACACCATAGTGACCATACTAGTAAAAAACTACAAGGATCAACTAATACAAAGAGAAAAACACAAGGAAGCTAAGCATACCAGTCCCGTGGCTTATGAAATCAATGAAAGAGCTAGCCAACAAAGCAGCCCATTTAGAAATCAGGAAAAATGGTGGAAAGGTCACCATGGATGTAGTTCATTATCTACCAAGCTAACCAAGAAGTAGTTGTTCCCCTGTTCAAGTAATTTCTCTGACCAAATTTCGAAAGCCTCATCCTTCCAAACCCTAAACCTAGCCCCGTCGACAGTCCGTTCGATTATCTCCTTCCTAGGGAAGACTCCCCATGTAACTGCATTGATATTACTCTAGCTGATCAAGATTAGATATCCAACAACTACCTTGTCTGTTCAAGGCCATGTAGGTCAGAGATGGATGAGACTTACATTTTTTGATAAGAACATCCAATGTCTCCTTGGAACAGAAAAACTCCACATAGGCTTTTTGATACACATATCCTCCGAAAGATGCCGAATCGAATCTTTCCCCATTTACTGCTGCTTGGCTGTTAATGATAATGAAATCCTTTCTGTTAAGTTCCTCCAGAATTTCATTCTTGATCTTCTTCGTCTCTGGCAGCTGATCAAGCCCGGCTTGTTCTGACCAATTAGGGCTTGTACTTCTCGACTTTCCAGAGCAGATGCTTGGGCAAAAAATACATGGGCTAAATACCGTTTACTACCATATAGTTTAGGTCCAAAATCAATTCAGTCACTGGATTTCTAATTTCATCAAAAACACCCTTATACTTTCAATTTTGATCTAATAGGTCCACTTCAATAATATTTTGTTATGGGTTCAAGTTATAGTTGGATTATTTGTTGATAAACAATTTATTTGATAGATTTCTAATAGTGGGACTTACTCCTAAATTGACTATGCAGGCCACCTCAAAACCACATCATAAAACATAGACCATATATGAGTCACATCAACAAGTTAAATGACTCAATTGTCGGAAAACAAACAGATTGGACCTATTAGATAAAAATTGAAAGTATAGGGATGTTCTTGATGAAATTAGAAGTTCAGGGACTGAATTAATTTTAGACCCAAACTATAGGGTGGTAATAAGAATTTAACCCAAAATACATTTTAGAGGCAAACAGCAACAAAGTTTCTCAAACTTATCATGAATATCTTCAACGCTTTTCCGGATCATTGAAACAGCGTCCATCTGTAACATGTTTTCTTGTGATCGAATTTTCACTGAGGCGATGACCGCGGCTAGGGTTTTATCCAGAGCCCGCTCTTTTGGTGTTTGCGGGTCTTCTATACAATTTGCATTATATAAGAATTCTTCAGAAGTCCACTAGTTTGGTGGCATGGTTAAATTAGGATTTAACAAAGTCTTTAGTTTGGGATAATAGAAATGTCATGAATTTCAGTTAAAATTGTATTCTGATATATTGCATGGTGACGAAATTGGAGGCATGTTGTTGTTGTTGTCGCCTTTTTTTTTTTTATTTCCCTTTTTTCCTGTTTTCTTTGGAGCTTTGATTTGTGACAAGTAGGTCGCGTAGCAGTAGCACATTGGTGTATGTTTAATCAGGTCTATGCTCGAATGAATCAATGGGAGATTCTAAAATGACTAATACTTAATAGAAGAAAAAATTTCAACATTATTGTTTTAGTTGTCAATATCATTACAACATTAGCTTAAGTCTCACATAACTCATGACAAAATACTACCAAACTCATGTTTGCCATTGTTTTCAACATTCCACATCTCTATGATGTTCGAGCTTTAACCACCTCAAGTTAATAAGCCTAGCAGCAAGGACATACATAATATTTGGTAGTTGATATATTTTTCTTTTTACGCTTATATTGAAATATATGGTACAACTCAATTCCAAGAGAAAAGTTAGATCATATGAAAGAAGAGAATTTGGCTGTTGATGGGTACCTATTAAAGAAATAAAGACTATGTTTCGCCAGTTCTCGTTTATCTGTTGAGATAAATTAACCTCTTATACTGTTTAAACATAACGTTCAGCCAACTAGGCAAAAATTGGCATGGATTTGCTCCACGATTGCTAGATTAAAACGATAGATGATGAAGTTCTTCTTTTAGTTTTTTATTTGGTGAACTTTTGTCCATCTGTACCCTGGACATCTGTTAACATGAAATGAGAAATGCACCTACTCGACCAGGGAGGGAGAAGCCTTACCCACGAAGAGAAAATGAAGATAGGCACAAGAGACTTCATCCTTCTCAACCTATGATGTAGGTGAATTCGATACACATCAACACATTACTTGTAACCTAATTTAAAACTGCTGTTAAAGAATTAAAGAAAGTAAATTTGCCTTTCGGCTAGGGTCTTTGAAAATTATACGAAATGATTATATGGCTAATGGCTTGCTTAGTCATGGTCATGGTCTGTTCCTGTACAAAGATCGATCACTGACGTCTAAGCAAAAAAAATGCACTTGAGAGTTGAGATTGGACTTCATTAATCATTCTTGCTTCAAAAGAATGGAAAGCAAACTCCAACAGAAAATTAATTAAAAAGGCTAGGCGGACACAAAAGCAGTGTTTGATTAATCTTGAATCAACCGGGTCACACTCGGAGTGAGATGGTTTTAATCTTTTTTGTTTTTGACTTTTTACCCCTTTCCTGCATCCCAATCCTTAAAATGACGACAAATCCTCTTCCATATGCCATATCTCATGCACACTAGAGGGACTAGATGCATACTATGTCCTCATTTCTTCTCTTCATTCTCTTCACAATTTTCTCCACCTTTTTCTTCTCCATTGATGGAGTTCTAATCAGGCAATTCTTCAAGGCAGATCAGAAAAAAGAAGAAGAAACGCACCTCCACTTTTTCTTCCATGACATTCTTAGTGGCAAAAGTCCAAGTGCTGTCAGAATTATCGGCGCGCCGAACAGCAGCCTCTCCAGCTTCGGTTCCACCTTGATGATCGATGATGCGCTCACTGAAAAGCAAGATCCCACATCGAAGATCATCGGACGAGCACAAGGGTTTTACTCAGTGGCTGCACAACAGGAGATTGCACTGCTTATGGTCATGAGTTTTCAGTTTGTGGAGGGTCAGTACAAGGGGAGTAGCATCAGCATTCTTGGGAGGAATCCAGTGATGAACGATGTCAGGGAGATGCCGATTGTTGGAGGCACCGGATTGTTTCGGTTTGCTCGTGGTTATGTTTTAGCACATACGGTTTGGTTTGATGCTAATACAGGAGACGCCATTGTTGAGTACAATGTTTATGTGTCACAGACCTCGTGAACTTTGTACCTCTTCGAGTAATTCCCCCACACCCGCCCCACACCCCCTCCCCCCCACACTAGCTACCTTCTTATTTGTTGTTAGGTCATAGCAAAGAACTGGATTATTGAAATTCATGTTCTGTTGTAATGGGTATTAGATGCTGATGATATATATATATATATATATATATATATATATATATATATATATATTCCACTTCCACTTCCACCTCATCTGATTCTGATGAAAACTCTTCACCAAATATCACTTTTAGGTGCAAAGATACCTGTTGCAAACCAATAAATGTTCTTTCTAAACAAAAAGAATTACTAATTGACCTCATCAGTAAAATTGATAACCAATAATTAAAATAAGAATATCTCAAGAAATTGAAAAAATTAATCACGTAAAAAAACGTTGTTCACACCCCTCCAGAAATTTTTTTTTTCCTTACTTCAACTTTTAATAAATTCAAAACTAGTAAAAAAGAAATAACAATCCAAGATTTACAACAAGAAATAAAAACAATTAAAACACAGATACAATCATTACAAACTACAAATTTAGACATCAAACATGACTTAAATATCCTTAAAGAAGATAATCAGTTCCTTAAAATACAGCATCCTCATGACCACCCCATTCCCGATGACCCTCCTAAGCAAAAAGCATCATCTGACCAACACACTATTAGTATTATTCGTCAAATCCAACTTAAAAAATGGTATACCACAGTACAACTTAAAATCAAAGACTTCACGTAAGTAACAGCAATCCTTATTGATTCAGGTGCATATCTCAACTGCATACAAGAATGCCTGATACCTTCCAAATACTTTGAAAAAAACAAAAGAGTCATTACGGTAAGCTAATAGAACTAAATGGATATGAAATACGAAATCCCCAAAACACATATCTGTCAAAACAACGTATGCTTCAAAACACCATTTGTGGTCAAAAACTTAACAGACAAAGTAATTCTCAGTCTTCCTTTCATTACCTTAATTTACCCTTTTACAACAGAATATGATGGAATCATCACCTATCCATTTGGTGAACTAGTCAAATTTATCTTTTTATCCAACCCTGAAATTCACACACTAAAGGCTTTCCAAGAAAATTCTATTTCCAAAACTCTCAACTGTATTCAACCAAAATATAAGCATATCACCTTTCTTAAAGAAGAAATCAATTTCAAACGAATCGATACCCAACTACAATAACCTTTCCTTCAACAAAAAATTAAAACATTCGAAGAAAAAATCATTAACGAATTATGTTCTGATATTCCTATAGCCTTTTAGCGTAGAAAAAGACATATTGTCACTCTCCCTTATATTAAGGAATTCAATGAAAAAAATATTCCTATCAAGGCTCGCCCAATTCAAATGAATCAAGAAGTCATGGAATTTTACAAAACAGAAACCAAAGATTTACTCCATAAAGGAATCATTAGACAATGTAAATCTTCTTGGTCGTGTCCTGCTTTTTATGTTCAAAAAAATGTTGAATGAGAAAAAAGAACTCCACGCTTAGTCATTAATTATAAACCTCTTAATACAGTGCTAGAATGAATTCGATACCCCATCCCCAATAAACAAGATCTCATTAACAAATTAAATAATTCTGTCATTGTCTCCAAATTTGATATGAAATCAGGCTTCTGACAAATACAAATTAGTGAGGAGGACAAATACAAAACTGCTTTTGTCACACCTTTTGGTCATTATGAATGGAATGTAATGCCATTCGGTCTAAAAAATGCCCCCAGTGAATTCCAGAATATTATGAATGATATTTTTAATCCATATAGTCATTTTTCCATAGTCTACATTGATGATGTCCTTATTTTCTCCCAATCGATTGATCAACACTGGAAACATTTGCACCAATTCTTCACCATCATAAAAAACAATGGTCTAGTAGTCTCGGCTCCAAAAATAAAACTTTTTCAAACTAATATTCGATTTCTAGGATTCAATATCTATCATCTCCAAATTAGTTCAATAGATCAAGTAATCCAGTTTGCTGACAAATTTCCGGATGTAATCCTGGACAGAAATCAATTACAGAGATTCTTAGGCTCAATAAATTATGTGGCAGATTTTTACCAAAATCTACAAAAAAAAATGCAAACCTTTATTCGATAGGCTATAAACCACCCCTCCTTGGTCATCAGTCCATACTACTTTAATCAAAGAAATCAAAAGTTATATCAAAACTCTTCCATGTCTAGGCATTCCTTTAGCCAATTCCTTCAAAATTATAGAAACTGATGCTTCAGAAGTAGGCTATGATGGTGTCTTAAAACAACAAATCTCTCCTACTCATCCTGAGCAAATTGTTAGATACTACTCTGGTGTCTGGACACAATCACAAAGCAATTACAGTACTATTAAAAAAGAAATTTTATCTATTGTTCTATGTATCAGAAAATTCTAAGATGATTTACTAAATCAAAAAATTTAGTCAGAGTTGATTGTAAAAGTGCTAAGTAAACAAATCTTTGCCCTATAGCAAGCAATTTTAAGTATTTTTGATTTTGAAATTGCATTCATTAAAGGCAGTGACAACCATATTCCAGACTTTCTAACCCGAGAATTTCTACAGGGTTCTAAACATGCAGACAAAATTATCCAAAGGGAGAAATCCCTCAAATCCAGTAACAGAAGACCCTTTTGATATTTGTCAAAGTGCTCCTAAAAATACAGTCAAAATAGAGTCATCCACACCAGTCAAACAAGAGCCATCCTCTAGTCTAGTCCCATATGCTGGACATCCACCACTACCACTATCACCCAATAATAGATTCAATACCATTGGTAGCACCCTTGGTTCTAATCGTCCCAATTACTAGTCAGCACTAGTTAACCAATATGACCCATTCAAATCTGATTCTCAAACCAATTACAAAAAAACCTCTCCCTATTTTCAGCGAACTAGTCATAATCTTTTTTACGTTGAACCAACTATGAGTCATCTCAAAAATCCAATGTCCTTAGTTAAGGCTTATTACCCTCTTGGTTTTCACTTCCTTCCCAGTCATCCTACCAAGTCATTAAAATTTTATAGAGATATTCTCTTTGAAACCAAATCAGTCACCATTAAGCCTATTCCTGACACAAAAGATCCAACCAAAATTCCATATCATTCTCTATATATAGTCCGCATCATTTCCGTTTCACAATGGGGTGATCCTCCGTACACCTACCACAAATTAGGAGACCTATCATTTAATTATTATGATTATGAAGAAGCCTGGAATGCAATCTTCCTTCACCAAACTGATGATTTCAGTCATTCCTGGTTCTTAAATTTTGATAAAGTATTCAACCGGCAATTCCCAATATGATTCATTGGATGGTGGAGGGCTCATTGTTGCCCATTTGATATCCATCCACAAGAAATACAAAAAACAATCACTTGTTTTTCAAAAGTCATGAATTTCATAAATTATGAGTTAAATTTCCCCGTCACACTGCATTTCATGGCTAAATACAAGCTCCCTTGGATCTTCAAATTACATTATGAACTAAATGACCATGTAGTGACAAGACATTTACTAGTCAAATGGTGGGATAAATTCAAATTCGAGAGAATTATCTTCCAATTTAATGAAGAATTTCCAGTTACTCCAGCCCAACCTTCTCAGTCAAGATCTTCAGTCACTCCAATGCCAACTCATCCGGCATCCACTTCTCAGTCAAAGCCACAATCCTCAAGTTACCTTCCTCTTCAAAATCCAAGGGGAAAGCGAAATCAAATACATCCTCCAAGTCAGAAGAATTGAAAGAGTTAGCCAAAAAACTCTTAGAACAAGCTGCTAATCTCAGTAATGATGAAAATGAAGAAGAAGAAGAAGTCCCTCCTCGTTCCTCATCCTCATCTCGCAGTCATCCAGGCATTCCCGGTAAACCACTCAGATGGGCTGATTACCAAGATAGTCAAGATCCATATGAAGATTTCAAGCAAGCCACTACCAGACAGTTCACTATTCATGAATAGTATTTTCACTCACCAGGCAAAAACACAGCTAATCGTGCTGCTTCCTATTTTTGGCATTTTCCTAATAAAAGCATATTCTCTACCCGCATTATCCGGGCGCCAAGGCCTATATAAGGAGCATCCCTCTTTTCGTTAACAACAAGTTCATTTTTCGGAAGTTCCAAAGTTCTGTTTTTCATTTCCTCTCTAGTTTTAGCAGAGTAAATCATGTGTTGAGTAGTCTCTGCCTTAGTTAGCCTTTCCCTTCTGTAATCACCATAAATACTTTCCATGCATGTGAATTAGTAAGTTTTATGTTTTGTAATTTAAATCAGTTTTATTATCAGTATATATATATATATATACACACACACACACACACACACATGGGGTGGTGCTATTCACACATCCATTTTCTTTATTCACACACCTTCTATTTTTCTATTATTTTAATTCAATTCTTTTTAACAAATTACTCTAACTACCCTCCATTGCAATTCTGATTCTTTTTTTTTTTTTTTATATTTGGCGAGTCAATCATGAATCAAACATTAATATATCATTATACAATAAATCAAATTTTTAATTTACCTATAAATAAAGGAAAAATAATATGTTCGTTAAGTGGAATGATCTGTATTATTAGACAGACAAGGAATATGCTTCCTAGGTAATTACGTTCATCCAACTGAATCAAAATTGCAAAGTTTTTCCTCAGCCTTGCATAATACATTCCTATTATTTATGGGTCAGTGTTCTTTCAATACAGTTATCTAAAATACATTAAATTAAGAGTTCATACCATTGATTATGTGTGTGTCCCATTTGTCTAGCCCCTCAAGCTAGTCTTATTCAAACAATTAATTTTGAACTATACTCCTTTTTTTTATTTTTACCTACAAATTTCTCAAATTTGTAGACTTCGTTTGAAATGGTTTATTGCCAATCTATAAAAGATGAGAAACTCTAGTAAGCTAGGTGCAATATTGGAACCCAAGACAACGAGGGAGTAAAGCGTGTGTTTTACCCTCCTACTTGTCTGAGAACAAACTTTGCAATTTAGATACAATTGGATGAATATAATTATTTGGGAAGCATATTCTCGTCTAATAATATAGATTATTCCACTTAATGAACGTATTAGTTTTTCTTCATTTATAGGTAAGAGAAAATTAATTTATTGCATAATGATGTTTGATTCATAATTGACTTGCCAAATAGAATAAAGAAAAAAAAATAGAATTACAAGGGAGGGTAATTAGGGTAATTTGTAAAACAGAATTGAATTAAAGTAATATAAAAATAGAGGGGGTGTGTGAATAGCACCACCCTATATATATATATATATATATATATATATAATTTTTCTCAGGTGCGGACGTCCGTATCGAAATTTCGGTACGGATTTCTGGTTTTCGACCACTTTCTGATCACATTTTCACATCTTAATCGTTCAGTTTTTAGGTCCTAATGTATAGATCACCCCTAAAAAATTTCAGCCAATTTGGTGATCGTTAAGACATCCAAAATTGCAATTTACACGAACGGACATAATCTGTCGAACCGGAACCGTTCGTATTTATAATAGTAAATTGCAGTTTTAGATGCCTTAACGATCACTAAATTGGCTGAAATTTTACAGAGGTGATCTATACATTAGGACCTAAAAACTGAACAGTTAAGATGTGAAAATGTGATCGGAAAGTGGGGGAAAACCGGAAATCTGTACTGTCTGCACGGTACGGACGTCCACACCGTAGTCGGACTGTGTACACACACACACACACACCCACACAGATCCTATCCAGAGCGGAGCTCCGCTTTGAAATTAAAGCGTGAAATTCTAGTTTTGGGTCACTTTTCTGTTGCACATCCATATCTCGACCGTTCAGTTTTTAGGTACCAGTGTATAGATCATTTATACAAATTTTCAACCAAAATGATGATCGTTAAGGCATTGATAACTGCCTTAAATCTAGTACGGTTCAGGTTAACAGATTCAGTCCGTCCATTGGTTTAAGCGAGTTAGATACCTTAACGGTCATCAATTTGACTGAAAATTTACAGAGATGATCTATACACTAGTACCTTAAAACTGAACGGTCGAGATGTGGATATGCGACCGAAAAGTAACCCAAAACTCGAATTTCACACGGTAATTTCAAAGCAGAGCTCCACTCTAGATAAAATATATATATATATATATATATATAATCATATGGAATTCGGACGTAGATAAATAATTCGAGACGCAACATTTAATAATTTTTCAAGTCTTTGTGGTTTGTTAACCACCCTTATTGGGTCATGAGAGCTTTTTTAATCTAAGGGTTTAGGAGCATGCTTAATGCAACTTGCCTTTTTTTTTTTTTTTTTGTGAAAGTGCCCAGCTTAGGTATTAGTCTTTCAATTCTGAATGAGAATAGGTTTGCTTTTTTAGCTCATGAGGTTGTCAGTTGTCCCTGAAGCTACCAGTGACACTAAGTTTATTGATTCTCTTGCAAATGTGGCATCAAGGGCAATTAAGGACCAACACTTTGATATTACAGATGTTGAGAGGGTTCTTCAATGAATGAAATATACATCAATAGAATGCTTTACAAGCTCGTATGGAGGAGCAGCTCTGATATTCCAAGAGAAAGGATACGTACTTGTCCTATGTCCACATCACAGTATCTGGACTCACAAAGTATAGCGAGCCATCCGATGAACAAAACGGCAACAGCTAATGAAACTAAACGACATCAGCTACTTAAGACTCCTAATAGTAAATGGAAAACTAGAGGGAAGCCCAAATCAATAATTGGACCCTAACAGATGTCCTCACATCAGGGCGCATAGATTTGGTAATTTGTTCCAGTTTGGATCAGTTTGTTGAATACATATACCCGATGGAATTCTAGCTCTCTCTCAAATTGGGATCGTTCTCGTTTCATTCTCTTCACAGTAAAGGCTCTTCTTATTTTCTGGAGGTTCTTCTGGATCCAATGGTAAGAGCACGCATCGATCCTGTTGCGACCAAAAGAAGAAAAATAATTGTTACTTTTTTTAATTTCATTTTCTGATTATTAAGCATTCTTGTGAGACCACAGACTGCTGCATGTTATTGTAAATATTTCTTATTCACTCCATCCTAATTCTACAGTTTACTGTACTAGCTGTTATACCATCCCTTTGACATGTAGTAGCATCTGTTATATTTATATTTCTGATGTTTCTCACATTGCTTTCTTCATGCAGAACGAGCAATCCTAGAATACTTGTTATGCTCTTCTTGTCATACGATTTAATGCTTAGGGTTAGTGCTTGGGATTTTCCTATCACGCTCTTTGCTACTTTTATATAATCAGACCAACAAATTCAAAATTAAAGGATTGAAATTAATCCAAACAACCAGCCAAAGAATTTTGTTTCTCTTTGATTCTCCTAACATGGATTTCTGGCTCCCCCCGCTATTGAGAAAGTTGCTTTTATCTTCTTAAGAAAATTTATAGTGCCTTCCTCTAAGCTTATAGTCTCCTGTTGGCTGGATCCTTTGGCAGACCCTGATTGTGTATTTGACCCTCTTTATTTCTTGAAAGACGGTACACACATATTACAAAATCCTCTTTCTTCCTCTTTTTCTAAGTCAGACCTTAGCTTCAATTCGAGATGAACTAACCCCTTAATTAAACTCCTGATTTTCCTTCACCTGTGATTGACTTACCTTAGCTTGTACAAGGAGTAATTTGAAGACGGCATTCCCCTAGCTTCCTCATGAAAAAGGAAGGGGACAAATCAGAATCCGTACATGCTTCATGTCCTGGCTTTGGAAGTAAGTACAATCCGAAACCCTAAACCCCTAATATTTCCTAGCTTTGATGAGTGTTCCATTAATTAACTAGGTGACTGATATAACGTTTGACAGTGTTTGCCCTGCCCTACAGGGTTTTGTATGAGGCAAAGTTCAATGGAACACACCAATAAGATATCCCCTTCCAAGGAGGTTTCATCTGACAGAAACAATATTGATGCAGAGCATATTATCTCTAAAATTCGCCGCAAAGCAACGTCGAAGTTGTTGGAACACATCAAGCAGATTGTGTTACAGAATCCCATAGAGTGCCTTCCACTATTCAAAGTAGAACTTGAAAAACTCATCGCTGCCTTTACCGAGTATGGGATTGATCCTTCACCATTAAAGGTCAAGGTTGACAAGCTCATGATGGATATTGCTAATTACAATTCCATGCAGTCTGCTTGCTCCGGGAAGATAGCTCCAGAGGTACAGCATCAGCGGTTGGCTGACAATAAATCTCGTCTTGACAGAGCCTTTAATCTTCAAACAGCTGAAAAGTGTCACTATGAATCGCTACTTGACTTCCTAGCCTCTTCAGAGAATCGTAGAGAGAAGCTGAAAAGAGAGCAAGAACGATTGGAGGAGCGGATAGACAAGCTTCGTGTTTCCATATCAGGAAGTGAGTTAAAGATAGCTGAACATAAAAATGCAGTTGATCGGTTGCTGAAACAGAAAGTCGAAATTTCAAAGACTCCCGTATTGACTTCTAAAGATGCTAAAACTTTGAAGAATCTGAAAGATTCACTCGAGGGTCAGTGCAAAGGCTTCAAGGACTTTACTTTGAGGTGACAAACGTCGAAGTTGTTGCCTTGTTATAAGATCAGCTAGTTAGTTTTTGTGAACTATTCATAATGCTCGATCATGATGTACGTGGAGTTTAATTTCCATGAATGTTAAACTCGCATAAGTATGAATTTGCAAACTGCACTCCTAAGTTTTAACTTCAATCTTATTTTTGATTAGGTTCTTACAAATTGGAGGAAAGAAAGAAAGCAAGAGTGAAAGATGCCTTTATTTTCATAGCTCCCGAGAGAGAGAGAGAGAGAGAGAGAGAGAGAGGTCTCAAAAAGTTTAATCACAGTCCAGATGATTAAAAAAAAAAAAACTAATTTTAGCAGCCTTACCTAAACTAGAAAAACATTAGGGTAGAACTAGAAGCGATAAGGTTTTGATGACCAGCTAAAGTACCAGGCAATATAAAGCTTGCTTGTCAATGATGAAGAAAGCAAGCAGGCTTCAATTCGAAGTTACATGGGGACTACTAGTAAATGGCATCAACATTACTTCATCCGGAATCAACGGATTGTCTCAGATGACTACTAAAAGAATGATTTGTAATCTTTTTCGCTCCATGCCTTGTGACATCAATGATTAAGTAAAGCATATGCACCTTTTGTATACTCCTTGCATTGAATTAATAAAAAGGGAATAGTGCTTAATTGAGTCATCAAGTTCTTCATCAAAGGTATAGGGTATATATCTATTTTCTTAAAAATAAATAAGATTCAGAATGAGTTTAGCCAAGTATGATTGTATGAATAAATGAAACACTACCGCACCATTGGGTCATTAAACATAGTTGGTGAAATGTGAAGTCACTAAAGTCTGAGGGCGGCTAACAAGGTGGTCAACTGTTGCAAGAGTTGTTGCTCGGGTTAATGGGTGGACTACGTAGTTGGTTAGGGGTTGGGCCTCTTTGGCTCATGGATGTCATTATTAATGACGGACCCATAACTAGTTCGTTTTCTAAGAAGGAGAGTGGGGAGTTTATGTCTACTACCGACCATTCCCTTTTTTTTTTAGTGACTTTTTTTTTTAAGGGAAGTGTAAATACATTTTTTTGAAGAAGAGCCGGTATGTAAATACATTTAACAAATCTAAGATTAGTCGTAACTCGATCGTAAGGAAGATTCTATTTTTACACAGATAAATTTGATCGATTCTTAGTTTGAATTTTGATATAATGTTCTTGGGACCACGTACGCACCTTAGTCTGTTCATGACAGGCATATGAAGAAGCAATTGATGCTAAAAGGTCAAAATTTATGAAGGCCAGTTAGCAACAAAGAAATAATTACTAATTTAAGTTATCAATTCTCAGAAAAGTGAAACTAATTATCATGGTTTTAGCTATAATTAATTGATAATTGAGTTGGTTGCTTATAAGGGAGGAAGTGATGTTTACTATGACTTGTGTCTTCTGTAGCAAAATGTTCAGAATGAATCAAACTAAACAGACCACTTCATCCAGTTTGGCTATAATTAGCAAGATATGATGTTAAATAGTCTGGAAAACTGAATCCCTACCCTTTTTGAGCTGGTTATTCCAACATTCTCTAAATAATTAATCATATAGGTCCAACCTCATTTGGACTCTTGCCGCAACTAAGTTAGGAATAATGCAAGATCTCTTTAATCAACAAAAGAATCTGGCATCATGTTAGACGAACATTGAACTTGATCAAATGGCTAATAAAAACAGCTTTTGCACCCTCCCTTGCAGAAGTCATTGTCAGATTCTAGACCCCTTTTCTTCTTTCTGGAAAATGAAAGCCCTGGCCACTTTTTCAGGGAAATCAAGCACGGGGGTAATAATTTAAGGGACACATCAAAGAATCCACACTCTCCACTCAATACCCTTACTTCTTTCACCCTATATAAATAACGACATATATCAATAACAAAGTACCGCTCAAAACTTAACCAAAATGGCTTTGTTTGTCATTTTTGCCTGCTTCATCATTCTATCAACCTCCTTCACTACAATTCATGGACTATTCGCAGAGCAATCTCCTCTATCCCTATCTGCAATAAGAATGGAGAAACTTACCCGGCTCCACTTCTATTTCCATGACATCCAAGGCGGCCAAAATCCGACTGCCCTAAGAATTCTTGGGCCACCAAACAAGTCGGTTGGTAGTTTCGGAACAACTTTCATAACAGACGATCCACTGACCGAAAAGCCAGAGGCTAGCTCAAAGCTTGTAGGAAGAGCTCAGGGAATTTATGCTTTTGCTTCTCAACATGATTCAGGGTTGCTCATGGTCCTGAATTTTGCTTTCATAGAGGGTATGTACAATGGCAGTACCCTTAGCATTCTTGGGAGGAATCCTTTTATGGATACCATGCGAGAGATGCCTATAGTCGGAGGCAGTGGAGCTTTCCGGTATGCACGGGGCTATGCACTAGCAAGGACATTCTCCTTCAATCCAAAGACTGGAGATGCTGTTGTCCAGTACAATGTGTCAGTGTTACACTACTAGAAGGAGCTAGCATCACATGCTTCAGTCAGTACATGTGGTACAAATAGTTTTTCGCAACTGAAAGTATCATTTGCCGCGCTGTTGCATTTGCTTTTTCTTCCATTTTGTAATTGTGTTGAATAGAATTATTGAGAATTATTCAAATGTTTTGTGCTCTGACGATTTTCCTTAGATGAAGAACATTGAGTTGGTTTCTTCATGAACACTAGACTGAACAACCCAAACTGAGTATGCATTTATCGTTACAAGTTTAGTAAGTCTTTTCTTATCAAATAAAAGAACTCAGTATACACTTGGATAAACTTCAATAAAATCCAGAGGTGAAACATCAGTGCGTATTTAGAAGATCTAAACTAGCATAAAATTAAAAAAATAACAAGAAAAAAAATTAGAACAGAGAAACAAGTTCTCTCACAGAGAATAGTTCTCCGAAACCTTTTGAGGTTTACTATGCAGTTGCAGATGTAGAAATGCTTAAAATCCTTTACAATAAGAAAGAAAAAATAAAAGGAAAAAGCATTCAATCTCCACAAAGTCCATCAACCTTCACTCGTATCTCCGGAATCTCCAGGCTGACACCGAAAAAAGTGGTCTGTCATGCCAGCAAATAATCAAACATCCATTGTCTTCTTTAATCTCATAGCCATCGTAGCCATAGTCACGCAACATCTTCTTCGCCTGCATCCTTCCATGGTAGCTCAACTGCACCCTCCCAAAGCCAGACAACTCTAGCCTTAAAATCCACTTCTCAAGCTTCTCATGCCTCTCCTTTCTGTCAGTTCCTTCACATGATATGATGTTTTTGATTTCTTCCCCAAAAAGCATCTTCTCAACCTTTTGCCGCTCCATTGATGCTCTCGATACTGTAGACTCCAAGCAATCAAAAAGCGCTGCATAGTAGTGCAGTGCTTCTATGATCCTGTCCATCAGTGTATGACCATTGTGGTTTGATTCCTGCTCAGTTATCACCATTAATTTCGGGGAAAGGCCCCAAAGAGCAGTTAAAAAACTCCCCATCTTTGGGGAAGCACCTAAAGATAGCGGGGATAATGAAGAATCCGGACTCGGGCTATATGCACTGATCGGATCTTTCTCCAGCCACTCACCTAAAGTGAGTTTATTGATATGCATGACTTTTTGCAGGTTATTTGTTGCTAATGGAGATTTCCTTCTGGTCATGTCATCATCGGTTGCTAAGAGTGAATGCAGCTGGAGTACAGAGCAGACTGCAAGAGCTTCTCCAGTCTTGACACGTAAACTTTCGACATCAAGATTCTCTAACTTGCTTACTATAGCATTGAACTGAAAGGGAATATCATGTTTTTCAGCTTCTTCTGTCAACCTGGCGGCCATTTGCTCCAACACCTCCTTATGTTCATGAATGCCTGTAATTCTCAAATGTGGTGGACCTTCAGGTCTTGCATTTAATGTCTGAATCAGATTTATCCACTGGGCAGGCTCAAATGCATGAAGATCAATAATATGAACCATCTTCTCCCCTTCCATAGCTTCCACTATGGCCTGATTTGTTATCACATATGAAAGCTTTAAGAAGGGACAGAGATCAAAGAAAAGCCTTTTAATGTGAATTTCCTCTGCGATTGATGATAGTTTCGTTGAGTTAAGAGCCTTATATAGACCAGGCAAACCTTTCAGCATTCGGTCTGCAAGTGCCTCAGTGAAATAAGCCGCTATTCGCTGCATTGTATCGCCACCAGCAGAGGCGAGCTGAGAAATCTGCTCGAGCCAAACATTTGCCTGCTCAATACTACCAGAAGCGACATGATGAGCACAGCCTTGAAGAAGTTGGATCAGACATAAACCTCGCTCTTCAGATTTTAGCTCCCTCAGCCAAGGGTACGGAGACCCTATACCAGGGGAAAGCCAAGGGTATGGAGATCCTAAACCGGGAAAGTACATGGCTGATGAAGTTACAGGTGACCCGTCTTCTTGCGCCATTTTTTTATCAACAAAGAGAACACTCATGGAATGCTGAAAATGAGATTTTCATAATCGTATCAAGATGGCAAGAGTTAGCACTGGAAGTAAAGCAGCTGAAACAAATTCATCAAATGATGTAGCAGTGTAGCACTTAACCATATGAAATTATAGAACTATTTTCACCCAAAATTTTTAAGTATCAAACCTTAAATGATATCTAATTTCTCATAAATCAGAGCATAAAGTCATTAACATGACCCTTTCAATCTTTGCAGATGATCAGACAAATTACAAAATACCATAAATGATAGTAATTTGAATAGGAACTAGATCAATGGATTCTGAGCATCAGAGAAGAAGGATAAGAAGTCAAAACAATGATTTCGGATTTTCTATTCTCTTGTAAATGATTCAATTCTTAACTAAACTAAAGAATTCTCAACCAAGAAAATAAGTTGAGTTCATCATAACCAAGTCATATGGTTGGAAAAAAAAAGGCTCAGTAAGGTACCACTGTTTTCTGTGCTCCTCAAGAACCGAAATTTTTAATTAGGAACATGAAACATATCTACTTTCCAACAACATTCTTCAGCAATCCAAAAGAGGCTGACCAAAAGCAAAGGAAAAACCACCTCATGAACATCATCATGAAGATACTCAAGTGGGTTTGTATTTACCATGGTGCATGATAATTCATCAAAGAGTGAAGAACTAATAATAACATGACAGAGCCAGAGAACTACCAGAGAGGAAGTTGTGAAACGAAAATCCAAATTCCGTACTGGGTTTTCAAAGTGAAAGAAGACCCAGAAAGTTTTTTGCCTAGGGAAGCTTCCTCGATCGTTGGCTTAAACCCTCCCTCCTGCTCTAATCCATGAAAGCTCACTCAGACCTCAAATGGGTTTGTGATGGGAGGTTTTGCTGCAAAGTGGAGAAGAGAAGTGAAACGGTAATAAAGCTGTTGTTTTAAAGGACTTTTCCATGGCTGCGTTGGCGACAATACAAGAGGCTGTTTTTGTCGTCATGGATTTGTTTGTCTTTTGAGGGGGGTTCAGAGGAATATGGAATTTGTGAAATACAGAGCTACCTCTCTATCTCTCTCTAGATTTTCTCTCTCTCTATCTTTTGTTGCTTGTTTGGTTGTGGATTTGCTAACTTTGTTTCTCTCACACTTAGATGGGTTCTTGTCATCAAGTGAAGTGGATGGGAATAAGAGGTGGCCAGAATTTGGTGCTACTCTGCAAAACAATGCCCTTCCAAACATGTCCTAACAAAACAAAACAACACCTTCTCTTGTTGCTTAGTGGGTAATAGTGGGGATTGCAAGGCAAGTGCCTCCAAAACTAGTATTTGGATTTTCAAACCCATAGACCATCCACTCGGTACTTTCTTCTTACATTAAGACAAAGAGACAAGGGAATTGTAGGAAAAGCCAAAAGTGCATAGAACATTTAACTTTTGGTGTGGACTCTTGGGTGGGGAGTACTTGGAACAATATTCCTAGCCCATTCCTCCACGGAATTTCTTCGTCGATGCATTTGTGCTTTGTATATTCTAATCAATCTCTAAGTGAGTTTAAGCCAATCCAAGCCAGCTAATAATGTATTAAGGTTTCCAAAACATGATGAGGTTGAGAAGGAAAGAATGAGTGGCGAGAATGTGGAATAGGATGGGAACACCTGTATAGCTCAAAATTACTTTATTTACGTAACAAAAACAATTATTTAACTATTTAGAAATTGGTTTTTCATTAGGTACTAGGGCCGTAAAATGGGTCGTGTTGTGTTGTGTTGATTTTTCATTAGGTATTATGTACCGATTGATTTTTCGAGTGATTTAGACTTCGTTTTAGATTGTTTCTACAATTGATAAAAAGCGTTCTTTATTGTATTTGGCAAATTGTACTGAAACATTTTGAGTTAAAATCGAACATCTAACAGGTGGTTAAATTATGACAACATCGGTACAATGGTGGATCATATGTCGCGTTTGTTGCTGTTTAACATAGTATTGGGGCTCTATCCAATCACGTCTCTAAGAGTCATAGACCTGATTTGGATTCATTAAATTGGTCATCAGCAATATTCCAATTGGATTGTTACTTAATTGGCCAAGTCTCCGATGTGGGGCTTGTGTCCCAATTTTTTGATGTGGGAATTGGATTTGTCAATTCCTTCGCCAAGTCTCCAATGTTGGACTTGTGCCTTAATTTTGAATATGAGAATTAGATTTGTTAATTGATTGCATGTGCGGACCTAGTGTTAGGGTGCTCGTGAGAGGGCATGTTGAAGATGAAATATCTCACATTAGAAAAGTAACAAAAGATAGTATAAGTAGGTGGCTCCTTTGATGGTGAGTTATCGTTAAAGACAGTGTGTGTCTTCTTGACCACCTTCTTGATTATTACGCTAAATAAAATCAAGCGGAGACACACTAACTTTACTGATAACTCACCATCGAATTGGTCAACATGATTGGAGCACGATTAAAAGTCCATGGATTTCCTCATAAATACGCGTGATTTCACCTTAATTAATAAATGTAAACAAGCACTCCTTTTTTCCGGTTCACTTACACAAATCCTTTTCTGCAACTTGCAAACCTTATTGCAAATATTTCGGAACTTTGGGCAATCCAAAGATTTGGATGTAAGGAAATGTACTAGAAAAAATAGATTAACGCGACAACCATGCTACATATGTTGGACCTAAGTAACTTTGCTAATATCATAACTCAACTAACTTATGGATTGGAGTGAATATTAGTCACGTTACGTCCATGTTATTGTGTTGATAGAACTTCCCTCACTTGCCGCTCTCATATTCGAGCACCTGGGCCTGGCTAGTCTACTTGTAACTTAGATTAAAGACACCTCGACCAGGCTGTAATACTCAAATTAGGGGTCATCATTTAGCCTGTGGGCCTCGTGGGTCAAAAAGCCCGTCATAGGCCCAACCCGGTGGGTAGAGGGTCGGACTTGGTTTAGGGGTTTGAAACCCTACCCGGCCCGCCAAAAGCCAGTTAGGCCCGGCCCGTGAAAGCCCACCAGGCCCGGCCTGTAAAAGCCCGTAAACTATTATATACATATATATGTGTGTGTGTTTATATATTTAGGTATATTGGCCTCTCTCTCTCTCTCTCTCTCTATATATATATATATATCAGCGGTTCTCCACTGCGGACGTCCGCATTTTGTGTTTTTCCCGACTTTCCGATCACATTTTCACATCTTAACCGTTCAGTTTTTAGGTCCTAATGTATAGATCACCTTAGCAAAATTTCAGTCAATTTGGTGATCATTAAGGCATTCAAAACTGCAAATTACAATAATATATACGAACGGTTCCGGTTCAACAGATTCGGTTCGTTCGTGTAAATTGCAGTTTTGGATGCCTTTACGATCACCAAATTGGCTGAAATTTTACAGAGGTGATCTATACATTAGGACCTAAAAACTGAACGGTTAAGATGTGAATATGTGATCAAAAAGTGGGAAAAAAACACAAAATCCGTACGTTTTTGCTTAGGTGCGGATATCCGCACTTGAGCAAGATTAATATAATATATATATGTGTGTGTGTGTGTGTGTGTGTGTATGTAGATATGTATGTGTGTCTATGAGTGTTTATATATATAGAACTTTGCTCAGGTGCGGATATCCGTACCTAAGCAAAAAGGTACGGATTTCCTTTTTTTCCCACTTTCCGATCATATTTTCACATCTTACTGTTCAGTTTTTAGGTCCTAATGTATAGATCACCTCTGCAAAATTTCAGCCAATTTGGTGATCGTTAAGGCATCCAAAACTGCAATTTATTTTGCAAAGGTGATCTATACATTAGGACCTAAAAACTGAACGGCTAAGATGTGAAAATATGATCGGAAAGTGGGGAAAAACTGGAAATCTGCACCGAAGCAAAATGTGCGGACGTCCGCATCCAAGAAGGGCTATATATATATATATATAGAGTCCGGCAACACTAAGGACATCCTTACCTAAGCTTAGGTACGAATTTCCTATTTTCGGCCACTTTCCGATCACATATTCACATCTTAACCGTTTATTTTTTTGGTCCTAATGTATAGATCACCTCTGTAAATTTCAGCCAAATTGGTGATCATTAAGGCATCCAAAACTGCATATTACAACAATGTAAACGAACGATTCCTGTTCGAAAGATTCTGTTCGTTAGTGTAAATTGTAGTTTTGGACGCCTTAACGATCACCAAAGTGGCTGAAATTTTGCATAGATGATCTATACATTAGGATCTAAAAACGGAACGGTTAAGATATGAAAATGTGAACGGAAAGTGGGTGAAAACACCAAATCCATTCCATAAGCTTGGGTAAGGACATCCTTACTTGAGAAAATCCTATATATATGCATACATACACGTGTGTGTTTATATATGTGTGTGTCTACATATATATAGATATAGAGGATTTTTCTAAGGTAAGGATGTCCTTAGTTTTTCTTAGGTGCGGATTTGGTGTTTTCACCCACTTTCCGATCATATTTTCACATCTTAACCGTTCAGTTTTTAGAGCCTAATGTATAGATCCCCCCTGCAAATTTTCAGCCAATTTGATGATCGTTAAGACATCCAAAACTGCAATTTACACGAACGGACCGAATCTGTCGAACCGGAACCGTTCGTATTTATAATGGTAAATTACAGTTTTGGATACCTTAACGATCACCAAATTGGCTGAAAATTTTCAGAGGTGATCTATACATTAGAACCTAAAAACTGAACGGTTAAGATGTGAAAATGTGATCGGAAAGTGGGTTAAAACCGGAAATCCGTACCTAAGAAAAACTAAGGAGGTCCTTAGCCAAGAAGGACTGTAGATATAGATATATATATATATATATATATATATATATGTATGTGTGTGTGTGTGTGTGTGACTGTGTTATATATATGTGTGTGTGTGTATTTATATAGATATGTATGTGTGTCTGTGAGTATTTATATATATATATATATATAGTCCTTCTTGGCTAAGGACTTCCTTAGTTTTTCTTAGGTACGGATTTCCGGTTTTAACCCACTTTCCGATCACATTTTCACATCTTAACCGTTCAGTTTTTAGGTCCTAATGCATAGATCACCTCTGAAAATTTTCAGCCAATTTGGTGATCGTTAAGGTATCCAAAACTACAATTTACCATTATAAATATGAACGGTTCCGATTCGACAGATTCGGTCCGTTCGTGTAAATTGCAGTTTTGGATGTCTTAACGATTACCAAATTGGCTGAAAATTTGCAGGGGGATCTATACATTAGGCTCTAAAAACTGAACGGTTAAGATGTGAAAATATGATCGGAAAGTGGGTGAAAACGTCAAATCCGCACCTAAGAAAAACTAAGGACATCCTTACCTGAGAAAAATCCTATATATATATATATATATGCATACATACACGTGTGTGTTTATATATATGTGTGTGTGTGTGTCTGCATATATATATATATATATATATATATATATATATACATATACATATACATATACATATACATACATATACACACACACACATATAAATGTGTGTGTGTTTATAAACTCATATAGATATATTTAAATACATATTTATCTTATGTCCACGCACATCCGTCGATGAAATATTTACAAACGTAATGTAAAAAAAAAAAAAAAAAATTTTGCGATCATCACGCCATCGGTCAATCAAAAAAACATACAAGCAGCTACGGTTGACCAATCTGATCGGGTTCGAAACTATGGTGAAATTGACTAAATTTTTAACCACACTCATAATTTATTGTAATAATCTCATCCAACGGCCGGTTTTCCCATTTTCTTTGAATTGATAGAGGTTGCTCTTTGGAGTGTGTGATATAAATATAAGTTTATAAAAGTAACTAGGTTTGACCTAGTTGATCGAATTCGAAACGAGAACCAAACTAGCTGGATTTTTTACAACCACCATAAAATATTAGAACCTCTCCATCATACGGTTGGTTTTTCCAAATTCATTTTCCACTTCATGGTTGCTTTAGAATGAATCTCAACAAATTAAATGTAATGTATAAGTCATACAACTTTGAAGAGGCAAATTGGTATAGGCAAATGTATTTGTAATTAAAACTGAAATTTTTATTTTATGTCCACGCACATCCGTCGATAAAATATTTACAAACGTGATATAAAAAAAAGCAAATTGTGCGGTCATCACGTCATCGGTCAATCAAGAAAACATACAACCGACTACGGTTGACGAAACCGATCGGGTTCGAAACTATGGTGAAATTGACTAAATTTTTAACCACACTCATAATTTATTGTAATAATCACATCTAACGGCCGGTTTTCCCATTTTCTTTGAATTGATAGAGGTTGCTCTTTGGAGTGTGTGATATATAAATATAGATTTATAAAATTAGTGTCTTTAAAAATTTATTTATAAATGAAATAGTGTCTATATATAAATATAGATTTTTTGTTTTTGGTACAATATATATTTGTTCCCTTTGGTTGTATTTGATCATTATCCAATGAATTTTCAAAGCTTGATTAAAAAAAAAAATATTAGTTTCTTTAAATATTTATTTATAAATTAAGCCCGCAAGGCTCGGCCTGAAAATGCCCGCAAGGCCCACTTTATATAGGTGGGCTTAGATCATTCAATTTACAATAAAGCCCGGCCCGCCATTATTTAAAAAAATAGCAAGGCCCAGTCGAACCCGGTACAGCCCAAGCCCGTTATAGATGGGCCGGGTCGCCGGCCCGGTCCGTTGACGACCCCTAACTCAAATCTACAGCGACATTGTTGTCTGCTAGTGCCAATGTCGAAACTAGATGAGCACCTTTACAATAGATGGAGAGGGAAGACATGCTGAGAATGCTTTTATCCGAGCACCTGGTTGTGGCTTATATCCACGGTTAAACTTTTGGTTTTTATTTTTTATTATTTTTCTAAAAGAAAAAGACTTATCTGGTGGTAATGATGTTCACCTACTCAATGAATGAGCAAGAAAATTATGCCCAGTCACTCTTAGATCTAATGGTTGAACCTAATTTTCTTACTCAATTACTGAGAAGGTGAAGTAACAACTTTATTCATATATTGATTAGGAGTATAGTATCTAGCACCAGTTTGTATTCCATTTTATACTATTCATTTTCCCTCCTTTTCTGCTTGGAAGTTGAATATATGTCAGTAGGCACATGAACCTAATACATTTATTCCCTGCTACACCGGTAAATTCTTATCCAAATCATCTGCTTTGCCCCCATTAGATTTACTGGTTAGACAGTGTCTTCATTGTACCAGTGTTCAGTAAGGTTCTAAGTCTGCATTTTTAATCATTCAAAAATAAAATAAGAAATCACATTTTCAATCTCTCTTTAATGGGTCATTTTGAAATTTGAAATGTTAGCGTGGCTAAAACTCTATCAGCAACGAAGTAATATATAGTTTTTCAAAGATGAGTCCAATGCCCAGAATTGGCCGTACATCATCAACAATGCTCATAAACGACTAACATCTGACACAATAACAAAACATTATATCTCATTGTTGCTTTATATATTCCATTGATTATTACATTGATGGGGATCTCAATATCTCAAAGTAGAAATTAAAACATAATCACTAATGAGTGGCAAATACATGCGTTTAAAACTTAAAATGTTAACTACTATTTAGCACCCTAAAGTATAACATCGTCCTCGTTTCAATCCATGTCTTTCTAATTTAATCCCAAAACTCCTTGAATTCACAATTTTCAGTCCAACCGGTCCATCTCCTCCATTCTCTCCGGTTGCTTGATGACGTGTTAGTTATTGGGTGTCACGTAAGATACTGATTTTGTAAAGTGATGAAAATGCCTATGCTTTAGTTTCTTCCAAAATTTCATCTCTCTTCTTTCTTATCTTCTATCTCCCTCTATCTAGGTATTCGATACAAGGAGAGGGGTGATGATACAGCGGTGGTTTGACCGGTAATAGTCGGTGGGTGCGCCGACGAGTATGATGGTGATAGTAGTGAGCCGCGGAAATTGTTGAACTTTGTCGACCATAGAGAGAGAATCTGAGATACAGTTTCTCTCTCATCCATCCCTCTCGTAAAAAAAACCCAGAATCACAAAGTGTCCAGAGACCAAGATATGTGATGATGATGATGATGATTACTCGAAGAAGAGAGGATGGGAGGATGGGGTGAAGGAGGTAAAGGTCGTGGGTGCCCAGACAAAATTTGTGGGTGTTCACCGCAATGGCTCGTGGGCTACTTCTGGGCATTGCCGGACAACAGAGAGGTTGCTAGTGGATCGTCGGAGGCCGCTGATCACGATAGTGGTGCAAGTGAGGCATGTACGATAACATTGATTTCCAGGTTGTGTCATACTATGGCATGCCGCCTGGCCTCGATGACGCGGTGGGAGTGTCCGCAAAAGGTGAAGTGGTTTCTTGTGGGTTTTGTTGTTTGTATAAGAAAAAAGCTTCATATTTGACATATTCAACATGGCACTTTGAACGATCTGGGTATTCAACATGGCACAAATCACCGCTACTCTTATTTGACTGAGTCCCCCATTTGATTTCATCTTCTTGTTCCGATTGTTCAATTTTTCACAGCGTTTTACTCCATTTGTTTCATAAACACTCAATTTGTTTATGCTTTGTTCTTTTGAAATCTGATTTGGATCTATCTTTGGTGTGAAATCGTTGTTCTAACCATCAACTCCAAATCACCATATCCAAACAAGACCTTAGGGTTTTGGGCAAATCTGAGGATGTTTTTGGATGGTGAGCTTGGCAGTGGTGGTGGATTTTGGGTGTAAAGAGAAAGAAGGAAGAACATGGGCATTCTCGTCACTTTACAAAATCAGTGTCTTACGTGACGCTGAGTTGGCATACCAGTAGTTAGCCCAAACTTAAAAGACATGACATGATATAATTATTTTGTGCGACTTTGAAGTAAAGAGTGAATTTCACATAGATTTTATATAATAAAAAAATTAACAAATTTCAGTTATTTTATCAATCATCCTTATTAATATAAACCACAAACCGCAGACAATTCCGTGGCGCATTTATTTTTTGAGTCCTCTAAGACCTCATTTGATTTTTGGGAATTGAAGTTTCGGGAAATGAAACTTATGGTACGTTTACTTACTTGGAATGGAAAATAATCATGAATCGGAGATAACTGAAATAAGATAAGAAAGGAATTGGTATTGATTCCGAATAAGTTGATTTCTAAACCCATCTCCCCCCTTCGTAATCAAATTTCTGAGTATTCAGTAATCGATTCCTTATAAGGAGGTGAGACCTACACCTATTCCAATTCCTTCATGTGTTAGTAAAAGTAGGAATACTTGTACTCGGAATCATTCCGATTCTTTTATGTGTTAGTAAACGTATGAATAGTTTTACCTCGTAATCATTCCCTCCCATTCCAAGTAAGTAAACATGCCCTTAATTTCTTTTGTGCTTGCGATGCAATAGGAAAGAAAACACTTTCCTGAAAGAATGAGAAATGAGGGGGAAAGTGGTTCATTCCATACCTCAAAGAAATCATTTACCCCATTCTATCCTTGCATTTATTACTCACATCTCATTATTTTGTTGTATTAATTATAATATTTTAACTGCTTACCTAATAACCTTCCTTATGTTTCTAAACATTGGAGTTGAAAGTTCATGGAAAGTTAAATTTCTTATCAAATGGGAAAGACAAATGAACTAATTTTCTTTCCGCAAACCAAATGAGATATAAATTCAAAAGTTGCTCCTCAAATGTGGTAACAACTAAAAAGAACCGAGTACCTTACAGAATGCAACAACATATGAATGGTCACTGTCCTTGAGTAGCATAGATTACGATTCGATTTTGAGGATCGATGATGATATGAATTCATGTGTAGCAGGTTACTAAGTGAGTCAGGCAGCACTCTTCGCAAGTGTGGTGCCAAATATAAGTAGACAAGTCGTCCAAGCATCTGTCAGTTGTTTCTTTCTCGGCACTTTCTATAATTAGGACCACCTACGCTCTCCATTTCCACTTCCTTTGCTAGACTATTTCTTTATCTCTTGCATTCACAATATTATATGCATGATCAACATTTTATAGTAAGATTATACAATTAAAGAGACCAAAGAAAATAAAGATTATACAATATATTTAATTGTTATTTTTTAGAAAGGGTAAAAATTTGTTTAATTTTGCAAACATTACACAGCTCAGGCCAAAAAAGAAAAGGCAAATATTACCTTAGGGGACATCTCAAACAGAGTTACTACATAAGTAAAATTAATAATTTTAGGATAATAAAGCACTAAACAGATTAATCAGACACACTAAAAATGATTGATTATCAACTCTATAACACTGGGGGAACCTGCCTTATACTCTCCGATGCATAGTCAGATACATATGTATGAATATTGACAGAATAATAGTAGGAAAGAAGTAGTTACTTACCATTCGTTATACGCTAATTAATGATCCCATAAGAATGGTGGATTAGGGTTTGCTTCCATTTTAATTTTGATGCCGGACAAGGTGTTGTGCATTAGTATGCTAAAGTGATGTCGGAACCCTACTGGACCGGTCCTTACAAACAGTCCCGGTCAGTACCTATGTCAGGCTCCGTCTATGTTGTAGAGCTGGACGCAGACTTCATCCTCATGGTATCAATTTGACTTCTGCTTGGCTATCTAAGCCTCGGTGCTTGTGGTGTTTATATGCTTAATACTTATATGGCATGTACACCTTGGGTTTGGATTAGTAGTAGTCCTCATTGAGTTTGTTTACGGGTATCCTCATCAAACTGGTGGATGAAACTCCGCCAATAAGATGATCCTTTGATAATGTTTTCTGACTCTATAGGTGAATGATCTCTTTTAATCCAACCTGGTTGCAGCAAATTGTCCGCGATTTAACTGTACAGACCAGCAGATACTTGACTGCCACAAGTTTTGCTACTATCAACAGACCCCGTAGGGCCATCCAGGTACAGTATCATGGACTGGATTCGCTACCCACCATGATGAGGCTCACGATGGACAGTTCCTATAGTAATAAAGGCCCCCGGCCTACTCAGTACAACTCACCAAAGTACACATCAGAACCTTCTATAAACTGCAAAGAAGTAAACTGCATCCCACATCGAACACATGGGAAATGCATTTCCCATACTGAGGTATATAAGTCAGACTAACTCCTTCCCTACTCTGTCACTGTCAAATTACTTACGGAACCCGACTACAGCATCAGAGAGGCATAAACCGTCTGGTAGGTATAAATTATATATCAACACCAATAGTAGCATCCGCTCGTGCTTTATGTCATCACCACGCTAGCACTGAAGTCCTAATACAGGGCCAGCATGCAACACCACCACTAACTAAAAGAGTGAAACCAGAAGAAACTCTAACTCTACATTGCCATGACGAGGAACCAGTAATTATCAGAGAGAGAATCACCACCAAACTCCACCGACCAAGATTAATTGGGTAGAGACAAAGCCTTTTCTAGGGAATAAATCAACACCATACCAGAGATATCCACTTTATTACCATCAAAACAACGTCGAAAAACGTTGCCATTATCACCGCCCGTGGAGAAGAATCAAAGCCCGAAAAATATATAGCATGCTTGAATCAAGTTGTAGACACCATGCATGCAAGATTATCTCAAAGTTAATGTTTCTGGAGGATTCCTTCGAGACTATTACACAGAATGCTATACTAGCTAACGAGTATCAAGATACCTCCACTGACCGTCAAAAAGAACACACAGCACAACGGATTGGAGCAAGTCTGGTTGATGGCTAGGTGGCTTCCCTTAGGTGTGCTCTTTAAGATAGGTGGGTGAACCTGCGATGCTGGTTCAGGTGGTGGTGTTGTGTTGTTTAAGAAGTTTATTAGAGCAAGTCCACCCATTAAGCTTGACTGGTCAAGACTATTCACTACTTTTTTGCCTCGTATTTCCACTATCGAGATTGTCAGGTCAGACACTGTTCACAAAATATCAAGAATGATCAAGTTCTTAGTCAAAAAATTGACTAGAAAAGTGACCATTCTTGACATTTTGTGAACAGTATCTGACCTGCCAACCTCAATAATTGTAATACGAGGCAAAAAAACAATGAATAATCTTGACCGGTCAAGCTCAATGGGTGGATTTGCTCTTAAGTGTGGTTCCTAGTGCATGGAATCTGACCTGCATTGAGCTCATTGCTTATCTGTATCACTCATTATTACTATGAGCATCCTCTACTTTTATATGGTTGTATTTTTAGACGTTGTTTGAGACTTTTTAAGACGGTGTTTGGCTCCAGTTTTTCTTGAGCTGGTCAACAGTCTCTTTTCTTGCGTGGGCGTGCCAGCACCGTTCAGGTGCGGTCGTCGGGAGTGTCCCTTGACCTGACTTCTTCTGAGCGATTGTGGACGAGGAGAGCACCAACCTCGTCGTGGGATTCTTTGTGCCTCGTGGCGAGGACTTTTACTGAGCCTCTTCAAAATCACAATCGATACTCGATGTTGTAGATCGAGCAGAGCGAAAACCACTGGGAAGTGAGGAGAACTTGCTAAAGCGTGACTCTAGCTTGGCTGGTTTGCGAGGGCGTTACCCTTGCTTGGCTGGTTCCGTAACCGTTGTGGTCGTGGTACTACAGTCGGCTCCCAAGGAGACTAGGACCAAAGCACTTTGACAGAGGGTTTGGTGGTACTGAAAGTTGGCTCCTAAGGAGACTAGAACTTAGAGTGTGATCACCGATAAGAGAAAGAGAAGGAGAGGAATTGCTCTTAAAGAGGTTGCTCTAGAGAGAACTTAGATCATCTTATAGATGTTTTGATGAGTGAATTGGTGAGATGATACTTGTTGTAGCCTCTATATATAGGCTTCCAAGCAATACTATTTGGCCTTTAAACAAATCATAGTGGGTTAGGTTTGAGCACACTAACACTTAGTGGATTTTGTTAGGCAAAATTCACTAACACTTAGTGGATTTTGTTAGGTGAGAGCACTAACACTTCTTTATTCCTTTGATTTTTATCTCCACTAAGAATTCATATTTAACCTTGGACTTCTTCATATGAAATGATCCACCATGGATGTAGATTATTGTGGTAAAATTTCAGAATTTATTTCCATGTGGTTGGGCCGAAATTGCTACTGGACTCCTTACAGGTCCAGTTTTCCAGTTTTGCTTCTGCAGAAAATTGGACTGATTGTTTGAAGGTTTTCCACTTCGAACAAGCTCTAGCACTCTTCATAAGAAATGATCATTGGGATGTTTAGAATGAATCTGGAAAGTTTCAACTCATTTGAAGTTCGGATGGTTAGTCTGCCGCCCCTCCTTCCTTGTTTAGCTCGGTTTCTCCTAGCCGAAGTAGGAAAATATGCTAAAGTTGACTTTTCATTTCCACGCTTCCATAGTAGGCTTTATTTAGCCTCTAAATATATATTTCGAACTTGTCGACAATATATAGCTTGAGCCACTGATATTGGCTCGATTTCTCCAAGACGTGCCTTGTCAGGCCAAAATGCTCATTTTGGGTCCAAACATTGCCCCCCAGACCTCGAAGTCAAAGGTCTTCGTCTTGATTGAAGAGGTCTTGAATCAGTACCACTCGTATAATATCGTTGCTCTGAAGCCACTTGTATTGGCTTGACTGAAATTACTTGATTGATTCCATATAGGCCTCTAAATAGGCCATAAAGCTTGGATGCCACAATCTGAATTGCCTTTGTCATAAACTGATGCTTTCTTTGCCAACTTTATTGCCCCCGTATCTGATGTCTGGTATGCAGTGGATTGGCGAAACTTAGGCAGGTTGTAGGATATCAGAACTTTAGCGTGCCCCCCATGCGAAGGAGACTGCTTTTGATTGCGAATGAGGATCCTTCTCTTCTTTGGTGGTAGCTTCGCCATGTGTATAGCAACAAGTATCTGCCTTGATCGTTGGCTCTCTGTTGATTTTCTCAAATGTAGGTGTTTGGAGCCTTTTTGCTGGATAGATCAAGTTTGATCAAGGCCTATAGTACTTGGCAAAATAAGATGTTGAATAGCAAACTGTTTGCTGCCATTTAATCCTTCGCGAATCTTATGCTGAAGAGGATGATTGAATCATGGCTATCGTCATCATGACATGTGACGAAGTGAAACCACCATATTTGCTACAACTTTAGCATCTAAAACCGCATTGGTTTTAATCATGTTTTATTAAAAAAAAATATCAGGCCACTATGCTGGCCCTGCGGTGGTAGGAAAAAGTGGAATATCTTCACTGTCGCCTTAGATGCGATTCTCAAGATGGAATAGTGATTCATTAATTATCAACTAGGGCCACTCACTGGCCCAGCTAATAAATTAATCTCCAAAAACACTTGAGCTATAAATCAAGGTGTAATGGAGAAGTGTCCCTTGTGACCCAGAAATGACATCCAAGAAACCATTCGTTATCGATCAGGCAGATGAAATCACTGAGAAAGCCACATTCACATGGCGGACTAACATGAGTGTTCGATGTAGAAGTCAGACCAGAGAGGAGAGAAGTCGACTGATGAGCTTTGGTGGAGGTGATAGTCAAGCAGGGTTTGGGTCCCACACCTCGCGATCGTTTGCCAGATGATGCTATGGCCTATTATGGGCTTCCCATCCGCCGTCCCATAGTGGCTCTTCGGCAGGTGCCTGGTGATTTTAGCAGTTGGGGACCAAGGAGGAAAGTGGGCTTCTGGCCTACCATCACTCTCGAGGAAAAGGTTTGGTATCAGGAGGTCCGAGTGAGAGATTTGGCCCGATGGGATGCGGTGGGTATCACCCAAACCATCGATCTATGCTTCTGTCTTCCCCATAATACTAGCCCTGCACCGCTTGCCGCTGCTCTTTGCTTCTGGAACACTTCCAACAATACATTCGATTTCCGGTTTGGGCAGATGAGCATAACTCTGCTGGATGTTCTTACCATCACGGGGTTGCCTATTGATTTCGACCCCTATGTGCATGGTCAGTTTGATGGTATTCAATTTCCTTTGAGAATGGATATGGCTGGTCGGGGGCATCACAGTAAATCCTACCCTGTCTGGCGTGATTATTACCGCACCCAGTGTGACCATACAGGAGGTATCGCATTCCTGGAATTCTGGCTTTGCAAATTTATCTTTTGCACTTCTTCCAACAAACCTACTGGGCGCTGGAATTCTCTGGCCACTGCTCTCTACAATGGTATTTGCATTGGCCTTGGGCAACCTGTATTGGGTTCGTTATATCGCTCCCTTTATAGAGCTGTAATGCGCCCCTTTGATACCGACATTAGTGGTCCATTCTGGATCCTTGCCTTTTGGTTGCAGATTAATTTCCCTCGCTTCCGTCGCGGTGATATTCCAAAGGAACCTCCAGTCGATTCCCTTTTGGGGAACTGGCTTTGTGGCAACATAAGGCATCGAGCTCCACCCTACTCCGAGTGTTTTATTTACTTGTACTTGTTGGGAGAGATGCCGGACCCAAAAATAGTCCTTTCTAGGCGATTCCCTCCTCCCCTTGATGATGGCTTTCTGCCCAGTGGACGCGATCATAGCGAAAGAGCCCTCTTGGCCTTTCGTCGAACCATCTCCTGCTCGGATATTCGTCTTACCACCGACCGCGTAAGTTATGAGCTCTATGCCCCTAACCACTTTGCTCGCCAATTTGGGTTGGCCCAGTTGGTACCCTGGCCTCTGGTTGATTCTGCCAATTACTACACCTCTTGGAGGAGATTAGCCCCACCTGGGTCTACCTCCTTTCAAAGTCAGTTTACTTTGATAGTGATTCCCCCTTGGGTCAGAACGCTGTATCCCCTCAACGATGTCGACAATGATTATGTTGATTGGTGGAAAGAAGTGTCTGTGAACTGTTGGGACCTGCCACATGACGAACTCTTCATCAAGATCTTTCGTGGAATGAGTAGTCCTGGTCCGGAGGACCGCAAGATTTTTGAGCGCTTCTCCAACCCTACAGCACAACCTCGGCAACTTACTCTACCTTCTCGCTCATCGCGTGCAGGGATACAAATCCATGAGCCTAGGGCAACAGTAAGTTTTTGTCTTTCTTCACCATTCCTTTTCCTTGTCTTGATTTTCCTGCTCTTATTCCTGAGTGTGTTTTGCAGCAAACTACCCGGAGCAAGACAGCCTCTGTTCAGGCCGGGAAACAAAAGGCAATAGCAGAGGGGACTCCTGAGGGAGAATCTTCTCATGATGAAGATTCTGCTGAGGTAATTTGGTTAAGAACGATCCCAAACTTGCATTTTTGGTGTTTCCCCCCTTTTTGAGTTGTGATTCTTTTGTCGTGCAGGCCACTGCTATCTTTGCTTGCAAACACGATCGAGCTCAATCCGTCGAAGAGAGTTTTGAAGATGACGAAACTCTGGGAATGCGATTGGTAAACTTCGGCCCCGTCTTATTCTATTTAAATTTTAGAATCTGTGCAGGATCTTCATTATGTATCTTTTGGCAGGTTCGTCAGAGGACCACTGATCCCTCTCACCTGAGCGAGGCTAGATCCTCAGCCGCTGCAGAAGAGCCAACTCTCTCGCTAGTTCAAGCATCAACTAACCCCGTGGCGCCTCTTCCGTCTTCCACATCTAAAGAGCATCTGCAAGGTCCTACCATTTTAATAACGATCTCCGATGATGAGTCCTCAGAGCATGAAAGCGTGGAAGGCCACTCTGAGGCTTCTGCCACTTACGAGGAACTGATGACGACAGAGATTCTCACGGCACTAGAGGTCCAAGAGGTGAATGAGGTGAGGCCTCTTCCTCTTGGAGACCACATACCAGATATTGACCCGACAACTCGAGAGGTAAGCCACTATTGGCCAATGTTTTCCATTTCCCTTTCTGATCTAACCTCGGTCTCTGACATTTTTGAATCTGACCAGGATTCTATTTGTACCGAAGAGGTGGTTGCAAAAGTTGAGGGTTCTATCGGCGGGACAGTCGCCCCAGAGATGGAAAATGATACTGACGGAGGTGGTGCCCCCCAAGTCTTGCGAATAAATGAGACCACCGTCGGAGCTGAGGGCTCTATGCTTGAATCTGCTCCACTTGCCTATGGTGAGCCGCGAGTTGAGTTTCCAGATTCTCCTGCGACTGAAGGGACAGACCAACCTGTTGAAGACGAAGAAATTGAGGAAGCTGTCCACCCATTTGAAGTGGTGGTTCGTGATCCTGTGGCGCCTCCCCCGCCTCCTCCTCCTACCAGATTCGAGAGATTGATGAGGGTGTTGGAGGTAACTCCTCCTTCTACTGTGGATGAGGCTAAGTTGGTGCTTCGTGAACATCTAGGTCCTTGGGTATTGGAGACTGACATCCTCCCGCGAGTCTTAGAAGCTCTAAGGTATCTCCGCCAGGAGAAAGCTTTGACTTCATGGCAATTTAGTGCTATTGACTCTCTGCTGAATGAAGTTGATATGGCCCGCCGACGTCAATCGACCACGAACACCCAGGCTCACGACGCTCAAGAGGCTTTGAATAGTGTCTCTCAAGAAATGGGCCTCTCCCGCGATATTTTAAATGAGCGAGCCATCCGCCTACGGGAACTACAAATCCAAAGGTCCGACTTCAAACTTCAAATCGAGAACCTCCAAGCCCATTTAGCCTTTGTTGAGAATGCGATTGTTGCAGAAGAAGCTCAACTCGATGAACCTTTGGCTGCTTTTGAAGAAATGGGCCGTAACCTGGCCCGTATCAGAGAACGGGCCACTCAGGCAGAAGCTGGTGCCATTGCTGCGAAACGCCACGTGGAAGAACTTTGTTTGAAATTGAGCTTTGCGAGTCAATCTCTGTAGGCCCCCTCGAAAACCGTTCGGTTTCCCACATGCTATTAGTCTCTTCTTTTCCGAGATTTAAGGTATTAATCACTCGTTGAAAAACAACGATCGTAAAGAAAATAATCTCGTGAAAAGAACAGTTACCTCCTCGAAAACCGTTCGGTCTCCTCACATGCTGCTAGTCCCTTTTTTTTCTCGAGATTTGGAATCACTAATCTCGATTTACTGTCATCAGTTTTGAAATTGAGCTTCATCCAAGGGTGGGGATTTGCCTGAAGTCCCTATAAATAGTTGTATTTTGGGAATGGAATACTCACAACAACTTTTCTGAAATATTCAAGAAATGTCCTTTCAGTTCATGCTTCTTTTTCTCCTTCTTCACAAATCTTCCCCTCATGAAATGACCTTTAGCCTCTAAATTTTTAGGCTTTATGGCGTAATCTTAAGCCTGGGTTAGGCCTTATGGCGTAATCTTAGGCAACCCCTTGTTTCGCCCTTCTGGAATTTTGTAATAACAATGCCAGGCTTCAGATTGGTTTAGAAACGCGAGGGGGCTCCGAGTGTGGGATCCACGATCATGCGAGATCATTTTTGTTAGGATCTCACACGCGGAGTGAAACGGAGAAAGGGAGGAAGGCCACTTTGTGGTTCATCTTTCCTCCTCTGTTTCCTTCCTTCTGGACCCGGCCCATGTTGTGCCCTCCAGATGGAAAGGGCTTTGGTTCTCACCTCCTTCTCCCCCTTTCTCTTCTTGAAAGAATCTTAGAGGGATGAGAAGGGATGGGCTCTTTGAAGGAATGGGTTCAAGCTACAGAATGGCTGTTCCTATACTTCACGTCCAACTAATGGTGGTTACCATGGCTAGAGGGGGTGCAGAGAGTCAAGCTGATATTCGGTTCATTCACTCTCTGCCCTTCCCGGAGATAATGGCGCGGCTCAACCGACGTTGGATTCCATAGCTGCTTCCAATTGAGGGGGCTTGGATGCTCCATTTTCTCTCACTGGAGTCTCCCTTTCTCATGGATAATGGTGTTGGCCAAGCCTATGTTGTATTCCTCTACCGCTTCCATGTAAATGGGGCGCGGAGGCTCCGTTACTTCTCTTTTTCCTTCCCTGAAGTTTGCCTCTCCTTGGTATAATGGCGTTGTTTAACTCGACATTGGATTCCATAGCTGCTTCCACTTGAGGAAAGATTCAAAAGATATCCGAGGATTCCTGTTGTTGTATTTTAGCCACCTTTGGCTTTGTAATGAATGTACTGCTTTTGGCCGCAAAGCCACTTTATGAATACAATAATATTTTTTATCCTGATATTCCAATATCCGTGAGAAGCCAAGAATTGTGTCTCGCAAGGCCTCAAATATAGGCCCCCATAGTTGTATATTGAAAACAATATGAACTTTTAAAATATGTTCTGCGTTAAAACGAGCCTCGCGATGAGGGTTTTGAGAAAATATTTATCTTTTGGATCCACTTGCTGGCCCCAACTCAAGTTGCATTAATTAGCTGTTGAAAATTCCACCGTGAAAAAAAATAATCTCATGAAAAGAACAGTTACCTCCTCGAAAACCGTTCGGTTCCCTCACATGCTACTAATCCATTCTTTCCGAGATTTATGGCAACTTTAATCACGCTTTACTGACACTTAGTTTGACTCTTCTCTTTGACCGTCCATCCAAGGGCGGATATTGGCATGCCTATATCTTCCTCCACATTATAAACCCAAATTTCCAATCCCAAAATCGTTTCATCAACTCGAATATTTCTAACAGCAATCTTTCTTAATTACTCATCATCACCACTCTTCAATTTTTGCATTCTCTCAATCCGTCACCAAATGGAACCACAAAACCGGCATCCAACCAAGGATGGAGGAAGTAACAAAGCAGCCGGGAGTAGTGCTACAATGCTTCACAGGAGGAGCAGTACTAGGTGGATTCCTACTACAGATCAGATAAGAATCCTCAAGGAGCTTTTCTACAACAAGGGCGAAAGATCCCCAACTATAGAGCAGATTCAGAGGATCTATCTCCAGCTGAAATGGTACGGCAAGATCGAGGTCAAGAACGTCTATTATTGGTTCGTGAACCAAAGGGCTCGAGAGAAGCAAAGAAGAGGTCCACTTCGGATGTTCATGTGCCCATGCAAAGATCAGGGCTTGTTGGTGCTGATAATGTTACCTAATTGGAAACATGAGGATCAGTATATTAACTTTGGATCTTCTGCACCTGCTTCTGCTTCTTCCGCTGGTTTGATGACTGCTTTTAACAGGCAGATGGGGAACTATGGCTGTTATGGATCTATGAACATGGAGAATAGTGCTAGGGATTGTTCAATCTCAGCTGGAGTGGGAACTAGTTCTACTTTCTTTGACATGAATGTAGAACAAACTTTCATGGAACAAAGAGGAAAAGATCACCAGGAGATTGAAACCCTTTCACTGTTTCCCGTGCATGGTGAGGACATCTTTAGCAAAATGAAAACTACTTCCGATGGAGGTGGCGGTCACGGTGGTGGCTCTTACACTTCCCTTGAGCTCAGCCTTTCCTGCAAGGCAAAGCTGGAAAAACCTTTCGGAGCCGCTGACTCGGCTTAGTAGCTTCGTGAGTGTAGGAACACTTAGAATTGTCCCCTAAGAGTTGTATCTATAATTTTTTATTTATTTATTTATTTATTTATTTTTATTTTTTTATAAAATAGCATGAATATTTATATACAAAGTTGCCCAGTGGGCGGGTTTAGGCTTAGTATGGTACAGTGTTGCCCCCTAGTGTTGCTAGGCATAGCGAAGAAATGATTATGGGCCTTAAAAACAGGCCTTCATAAATGGGCTTTGCGAGTGTAGGAACACTAGAATTGTCCCCCATGTCTCATGCGAATAAATTGTCTACGACTCCTCCGAGTCCCAAACATTGGGAAAGTATTTCTTCAAGTATCTCCCATTGATAGGGTTATGATGGACATCTCCATCTAGGTCCTTGAGATGAAAAGCTCCTTTCTCTAAGATTTTATAAATGATGTACGGGCCTTCCCATCTTGGAGTCCATTTGCCGCGACCAATCAATTTTTCGCCAAGGGGGAGAACTGCTTTCCAAACCAACTCTCCTTCGCTGTAACTCCTTCCCCGCGTCCTCTTGTCATAGACACGAGCGACTCGTTGCTTTTCCATGACCAAATTATCTAAAGCCTCCAAGCGCTTTTCGCTAAGGTCTTCATGTTCCTGCCACATAGCCTGAACGTAGTCTTCTCCAATGAGATGATGTTGCTCTTGAACTCGTAATGACTGGACGTTGACTTCAAATGGCAGGACTGCATCATGGCCAAACATCAAAGCATAAGGTGTTGTCGCGGTGGGATTTCTCTTAGAGGTGCGGTAGGCCCAAAGAGTTTCATAAAGTGTCTCATGCCACTGTCGTGGATTAGCTTCCAACATTTTCTTCAGTAAATTGATAATGATCTTATTGCTGGCCTCCGCTTGACCGTTAGACTGAGCATAATACGGACTGGAATGGATGAACTGTATTCCCCATTCTCTTGCCAGTTTATCAACTTCACCACCCATGAAAGCTGCCCCCCGGTCCGAAACAAAAACTTCTGGGATCCCAAATCTGCAGATGATGTCTCTGAATAGGAATTGTCGCAACGTGCCACCAGATGCTTCCTTCAAAGGTTTTGCTTCAACCCACTTTGTAAAGAAATCAGTCGCAACGATGATGAACTTATGTTGAAGTGATGAATGTGGGTGAATCATCCCAATTAAATCCAGCGCCCATCCTCTTGCAGGCCAAGGCTGTATAATGGGCTGCATTGGAATATTAGGAACATGCTGGACCGGCCCATGAGCTTGGCAGTCCAAACAACCTTTAGCGAACGCGATACAATCCTTCAAGATACTGGGCCAAAAATATCCATGTCGTCTGAGCAACCATCGCATCTTTGGACCTGCTTGGTGAGCTCCACAAATGCCAGAATGAACTTGGCGCATGAGTTGTTTGGCTTCGTGGCCATAAACACATCTGAAATCCATGCCATCTTCTCCTCGTCTGCGAAGTTCATCACCTCTGAGGAAGTAGTTGAGGGCAAGATAGCGAATCCTTCTATCTGTGGTCTGATCAGGATGCTTGAGATAATTGATCAAAGGGATGCGCCAATCCACGTCAATGGATTCCACGGTTGCGACTGACGTATCGTCTGGAGGATCTCTTCTCGCCATCCAAGAAGGAAGGGTGCGACGCTCGACTTTAAGGATTCTCTCCCGCACGCCATATCTCAATGTTACCCCTGTTGCCAGCTAGGCCAACTCGTTCGCGGCAAAATTTCTCTCACGAGGAATGTGCTCAAGATGTACGTTATCAAATTGGTCCAACAGTTCTAATGTCCTGTTCCAATAAGGGACCAATGTGAAGCTATTGCATCTGAACTCATTGCACAACTGATTGATAACCAAGAGAGAATCGCCAAGTATTTGTACATCTCTAATTCCCATTTCCAGCAGTACTTCTAGGCCTATGATTAAGGACTCATATTCTGCTTGGTTGTTGGTACATTGAAACTCCAACTGGAATGAGTACGAAAAGTGATCTCCAGCCGGATTCTCCAGTGCAATTCCTGCTCCTGCTAGCGTATCCGTTCTTGACCCGTCAAAATATAAAACCCAGGGCTGGAGTGAGACTGTGGCTTGATATAGTGTGGCGTACTCTGGGCGATCTAAATTTGTGACAGCGACCTCTAAATCTCTAACTGCGGGGAGATCTAGCATAGGGTGATGTGCCAGAAAGTCCGCAATGGCTTGCCCCTTTACTGCTTTCTGTGGGACATACTGTAATGAGAATTCTGATAAGGCGAGCACCCACTTGCCAATACGGCCTCTCAAGATAGGTCGCGATAACATATACTTGACTAGATCGGTTTGAGCAATGATGCAAGTAGTAAAGGACAACATGTAATGCCGCAACTTGCATGCTGAGAAGTATAATGTAAGACACAGCTTTTCCATTGGAGTGTACCTTGTTTCGCAATCTGTGAGTGTCCTACTGAGGTAAAAGATGGCATGTTAGACACCCTCTTCATCATCCTGAGTGAGGAGGCTGCCAATGGAAGCCTCAACTGCTGAAACATACAACTTTAATGGAAATCCAGCTCTTGGAAGAACAAGCACTGGCGGGCTCGCCAGATAGGCCTTGATTTTGTCAAAAGCCTCTTGATGTTTAGGTTCTCACACAAACTCGTTCTGTCCTTGCAACTTCAGCAGTGGGGAAAAGGGCTGGATTTTACCCGCAGAGTTAGAAATGAAACGTCGCAAAAAGTTGATCTTACCCAGTAGTCGCTGTAATTCTTTCTTCGTTCGCGGGGAAGATGCGTTGATGACCGCATTTGCCTTATCCTCAGGGACCTCAATGCCCCTTTGATGGACAATGAATCACAGGAAATCGCCTGCCTGAACTCCAAAAACGCACTTGGCGGGATTCATTTTGAGCTTGTGTAGTCGCATGCGCTCGAAAACTTTTCTGAGATCCGTGAAGTGATCTCCACTCTTCTTAGACTTCACGACGACATCATCAATGTAAACCTCTAAGATCTTCCCAAATATGTCGTCGAAGATCAGGTTCATGGCTCTCTGATATGTTGCTCCGGCATTTTTCAGTCCAAAAAGCATGACCACATATTCAAAAACTCCCGTGAACCCAGGGCAGCGGAATGCGGTCTTGTGTCTATCTTCCTCTGCAACCGGTATCTGGTGATATCCCGCTGTGCCATCCATGAAAGACAACAGTTCGTGCCCTGCAACTGCATCTACCAACATGTCCGCCACCGGCATGGGGTAGTCGTCTTTAGGTGTAGCTAAATTAAGGTCTCTGTAATCCACGCAGACCCTCATCTTGCCATTCTTCTTGCGAACAGGCACTATATTGGACAGCCACTGATTGTACTTGGCTACCCTGATAATGCCTGACTTGTGCATCTTTTCAACTTCCTCTTTGACCAGTACTTGGGTCTCTGAGTTCATTCTTCGCGGCTCTTGCTTCAAAGGCCTCTTATCAGGTAGCGTTGGTAGTTGGTGGCATACCAAGTCTGGTGATAGGCCTGGCATGTCCTCGTATTTTTCCGCGAAGCAGTCCTTGAATTCTAGCAATAAGTCGATGAGCCTCTGTTTCTCGCTAGGCTCTAAGTAAGTGCTGATAGCCACTTCTATAGGCTCATCAATTGTTCCCAGATTGACCTTTTCAGTAGGGTCCAATGCCGCTGGAGCAAGCTGAATCTCTTCTTCCTCCTCTTCTTGGTCCATGAACTCTTCATAAACAATTTCTAAGGTCGCAACTCGATCATAGGCCTCTTTTTCCACCAAGTATGAGGATAGCCTCTCGTACAAGGAATGGAAGGCCTCTATCCCTTCCTCTGGAAGGTCGTAATCCATTAATTACCCATTGTGCGGGGCACAGCATGGTCGGGCCTCGCTAGGTCTTCTTTTGCAAGCGTGAGTCCCCACTGTGCCAACTCAGAAGCCGTCACCCTTGTGGGGCGGCCCTTATTGTCGATGCTACCGACTTGCAATGGAGTAATTGGCTCCAAGTAGTACTTGGCATCTACGTAATTCGCGGAAACAGAAAAAGGGCGGGGATCTGCTTTAATTATCTCAGCCTTATTTGTCACCCTATTCCACATAATCAGCTCTTGGTGGAGTGTTGATGGAACACAATAGCTTCGGTGAATCCAATCTCTTCCCAGGATGGCACTGTAGGCCGCGTAACAATCCGTAACAAAGAACGCATAAACTCTTTCTGAGGGACCCACCTTGATTTTTAGGAACAGTAAACCTAACGTCTTAGTTACTGTGCCCGCGAAGTTCTTCAATGTGAGAGAGGTAGATTGGATCTTCTCCTTCTTGATTCCCAAAAGCTGCATGGTCCTTGTAGTAATGACATTCACAGCCGCGCCAGTATCAACCATTATCTTGCTGACCTTAGTCCCATTAATTTCTGCTGTGATATACAAAGGTCGCATGTGTTGTACCATGGCAGGTGTGGGTCTTGTGAAGCTCATGAAGAAACTCTTGCTGTTAGCATCTTCAGTCTCAAGGGACACTGCTTCTTTCACCGGCGTTGTTGCGGCTGAAGTGATCTGCAACTGCTGTTCTCCAATTGCCTCAGCTTCTATGCATTCCTGCGCAGCGACTGGTAAGGCATACTTAGCAGGGAGCACATAAACCATATTGCAAGAGATATCCACTATTTCTGTTTCGTCCATGTCATCATCAAGATTGAGCTTGGGTTCATCTGCTGGGATATCGACGTTAAACTGTTTAACCATGAAAGCAACCAAGGATTTCTCTGCTGGGACCACCGCTTTGGCTTGTTCGTGCTCCTGTACTATAGGAATCTGGTTCAGTGACTCTGAAATTTGTTTCGTCCCTGGCACTTCCTCTGGGAGAGTGACCACCAAGTTTTGAACTTTCTGCACAATCACGGACCGATTGTCTTTGCCCCCCAGCTTGTCGAAGATGGAAGGCTTGCTATTTCTTCCTTCGCGAGATATTCTCCGCCAAACATTGACTTTACGAGCTGGCGGCGGTTCTTGCCTCGCTGGAACTAGGGATTTCTCCTGAGCGTTGATCTTGGGGGCACATGGCTTTTGCCCTTGGCGTAATACTTTGGGCTGCAGTTTCTGAACTTGCGGGGAAACGAATATCTCGGAGGCCAGTACCTCCAATTGTCTTTGATACTCTTCTGGAGGTTTCAGTAATTGCGATGGTTTGATTAGTCCTTGATCTAGTGCTTCCAAAGTTCGCTTTGCTTCTCCAAACCTTCGTTGGAGTTTTCTCTTCTTTGAAGAGCTCATCTCTACCGCCTTGCCATTCTTTTGGGTATACCATCTCCCTTCTTTGATGGAGGATGTTGACACTGGCGGAATGTAAGGTCTGGTAAAAACCCCTTGCCGCTTATCTGCTTGCCCTTCTTCCCTCGCAGTCTTCAACTTTTTGAATAAGTTTGAGTCCCTTGGAGTAGGAGTTTCTAAACCACTGTGTACTCTTGGGCTGCATGGTTGGAAGTTTCTAGAGGATGATACTAACCGTATTGGCGGCAGAGATCCAAACTGGACAGTTTGGGATGTTTCCTCATGCAGGGCTTGAGTGTCACATTCTTCCTTGCACCGCGAGCATAGGACAATGGGTAAACGAGTCTTGGATTCCCGCTTCACGGCTTTGTCTCCAGCCTTTATCAAATCCTTAACCGCATAGTCTGGACTTTGATTCTGCTGATCTTTTTCACCCCATGCCACGTCCACCATGTTGATGCCGGTATCTGGGAAGGGATCTAGGTCCACCAACGCTGCTGCTGTTGTTGGTGCCTCTACTTGCAAACTACCATTATTTAACCAGATTTGGATCTGATCCTTTAGCTTAACATAATCGGCTGTATTATGATTCCACATATTATGGAGTTTGCAGTATTTCTTCCCCCTTAGCTGCTCTGGTTTAGGAAATGGGCCTAAGTCGGTTTTCACCATCTTCGCGGCGATCATTTCATCCAAGATTTCATGCGCTTTGTTCGCGTCGTAAGTATAACTTGCGAACTCTGGTTTGGTGAAAACCACCGACTTGAGCTTCACCGGTTCTTTGCACAGCTTCAGTTGCTTTAGTGTTGAAGCCTTTTTTCCGGTGAGTTCCAGCGCAGCAATCTCGTCTTCTTCAGACTCGTCAGCCTCTGCTGTACTAGATTCCTCACTCTTGTAGTAAGGATCAAAGGGACTAGATTGATGGCTGAGCGCAGCCACTATTCGGCGTTTCCCTGGGATGTATGTCCCTTTTGAGGCGTTTTTCATAGCGTCCATTTCCCTGAGCAAGTGCTCGAAACTTCCTACTTCTGTGATCAGTTCCCCCATGGAATTAAACATGCTTCCATGCTGTTTTTTACGTTGGCGGGGCTCTAGGCCTTTGATTGCCAACTTCACCATCGCGGGCCAACTCGTAACTGATCCCGGTTGCAGCTTAGTGAACCAGGTGAAGGCAGACCCCGATAAAGAAGTAGCGAAGATATTACACTTCAGATTGTCATCGTTCTGGTACTGGCCACACTGTACTCGAAACCTAACCAAATGGGCTGCGGCATTTTTGACTTCCTCTCCCGAGAAAGTAGAGAACGTAATGTTCTTATATCCCCTAGGATAAGGTGTCTGTGTAATATGCGGTGGGAAGGGCCCCTGGTAGGCCTCCTCCAAGTTAGGCCTCTGGTTCGCGGCCCTGATCATTGCTTCTACCTCTTCTCTCCTTACATATCTTGGATCAGGAGGAGGTGGGTGAACCACTGTATCTTCAACTGACCAGATCAACGGTGGTGCTTGTGAAGCTTGATTAACCAAAGACATGCCGCCTCCGTGGGTCATTTTATGTCTGGTTGACGTCTGTGACGCAAAACCCACTGCTGGTTGACCCTTTGTGGTTACGGTGACCTTCGCTGGACTTTCAACCCGGTCGATACCATAATGGCTTGCTGGAGGTGGATCGTGGTGCACGTATTCAACTCCGTCACTGTCATATTGGGGAAACGGGCTATGATCAACAAAGACCCCATCATTGATTTTCAAAGTCCTGGTCCCTTGCGTGACTGATGACGCGGCGTTGTTCCTCCCACCCGTTGCCAGAGTAGTCTCTTTACCTCTGACTGATGCGGCAATAGCGCATGTGGATGTACTGCCGCCGCGAGCATTTGGTGGTATGTACTTTGCAGATATGGGGGACTGACCTAGAGAGCCTAGAATGGCACTAGGATCTCCCAGTGTTTTATGTAGAACCTCTCTGGCCTGATCGAGGTCAGCCTTCTGCATGGCCACCTGGGTTACGACGTTGGATCCTTCTTTGCGAATCGTCGCGACCTCCAAAGCAATGTGTTTGCTTGCGACCAACAGCTCTTCATGGTTCTTCTGCATTTTTTGGTTCATGCCATCCAATTGCCCTTGTGTTTGTTGTGCCCCTAGCTCAAGCCTCTTGATCGAGAATGTGAACTCATCAAGCCGTCGACGGTCCTCTGCAAAGGCTTTTTCCATCTTCTCATGGTATGCGGCAGAATTTTGTTGAAGGATATTAAGCTGCTCTTCTATGGTCGCATTTTCTGGAATGAGAATAGGCACAAAGTCAATAGTTGTAACTGCGCTCGTGGCTTCCTGGGTGATGCTAAATATATCGCCAGCCTGATTAGGCTGGGCGGCAGGAACTTGCTCGCCTTCAGTAGTAGGATGTCTATTTCCTCCTCGTTCAGTTGACATCTCTGTCGATGGAGGGTGGGAAGAAAATCTTTGGATTACCTGTTCTTCGGAAAGACCACGACAGTCTGCACGCGAGTGCGGTCTGTAACTGGAGGTCTTATGTTTCGGGCAGTTAACGTAAACCTTTTGATAAGGGTTTATGCTTGACTTCCCAATGGCTTCTGGAAGTCTGAATTCAATAAGTAGCTGAATTCAATAAGACACTGTGAATCAAGGTTTAGACTTGCGGCCCAAGTATAGTCGCCTAGACACAAACTTTCTTTCAAATCCTTTGGGCAACCTTACTGAAATGGCCAGGTGGGGGAGGGCGAACAAAAGAGGCAGAATCCATTTTGGCATGAACTACTCCCACATAGTGGTTTAGGCCCATTTGCACGCACTTCTGGATTCAATAGCCTGTTATGAACGTTGTCCCCTTTCTAGACACCATTTCACATAGGCTATACTTACTAAGATGAGAAAAATCATAAGTGTGAAGACAGTTCAACAAGTGTTAATAAAAACCGCCCTTAACCTTAATGGCCCTGAACTAGGCACCAATAAGGAGTTTAGGTCAATATTAACAAAAGAGACTTCACCTATTCCGTTATGATTCACAACCCCTTACCAACCTCATCTTCTTAATAGTGGTGTGGTTTACAATTCGCAGTAAGTCCCACTGGGCGTGCCAAAATGTTTGGCTCCAGTTTTTCTTGAGCTGGTCAACAGTCTCTTTTCTTGCGTGGGCGTGCCAGCACCGTTCAGGTGCGGTCGTCGGGAGTGTCCCTTGACCTGACTTCTTCTGAGCGATTGTGGACGAGGAGAGCACCAACCTCGTCGTGGGATTCTTTGTGCCTCGTGGCGAGGACTTTTACTGAGCCTCTTCAAAATCACAATCGATACTCGATGTTGTAGATCGAGCAGAGCGAAAACCACTGGGAAGTGAGGAGAACTTGCTAAAGCGTGACTCTAGCTTGGCTGGTTTGCGAGGGCGTTACCCTTGCTTGGCTGGTTCCGTAACCGTTGTGGTCGTGGTACTACAGTCGGCTCCCAAGGAGACTAGGACCAAAGCACTTTGACAGAGGGTTTGGTGGTACTGAAAGTTGGCTCCTAAGGAGACTAGAACTTAGAGTGTGATCACCGATAAGAGAAAGAGAAGGAGAGGAATTGCTCTTAGAGAGGTTGCTCTAGAGAGAACTTAGATCATCTTATAGATGTTTTGATGAGTGAATTGGTGAGATGATACTTGTTGTAGCCTCTATATATAGGCTTCCAAGCAATACTATTTGGCCTTTAAACAAATCATAGTGGGTTAGGTTTGAGCACACTAACACCTAGTGGATTTTGTTAGGCAAAATTCACTAACACTTAGTGGATTTTGTTAGGTGAGAGCACTAACACTTCTTTATTCCTTTGATTTTTATCTCCACTAAGAATTCATATTTAACCTTGGACTTCTTCATATGAAATGATCCACCATGGATGTAGATTATTGTGGTAAAATTTCAGAATTTATTTCCATGTGGTTGGGCCGAAATTGCTACTGGACTCCTTACAGGTCCAGTTTTCCAGTTTTGCTTCTGCAGAAAATTGGACTGATTGTTTGAAGGTTTTCCACTTCGAACAAGCTCTAGCACTCTTCATAAGAAATGATCATTGGGATGTTTAGAATGAATCTGGAAAGTTTCAACTCATTTGAAGTTCGGATGGTTAGTCTGCCGCCCCTCCTTCCTTGTTTAGCTCGGTTTCTCCTAGCCGAAGTAGGAAAATATGCTAAAGTTGACTTTTCATTTCCACGCTTCCATAGTAGGCTTTATTTAGCCTCTAAATATATATTTCGAACTTGTCGACAATATATAGCTTGAGCCACTGATATTGGCTCGATTTCTCCAAGACGTGCCTTGTCAGGCCAAAATGCTCATTTTGGGTCCAAACAGACGGGACTACTGTTGTATGAGCTTGTTAAGCCCAGTTAGAGAGAGCTAGGATTAATTTAAAAATACCTATAGTTTTTAGCTTATGAAAGCTCCGCTTTATCAACTTCTATAAGCATTAAGCAGCAACTGAATTGTGCAACTTTTGTTACTTAAAAAAGCAGTTGCTGCTTTTTTAAATTTCACCAAATACTTTTTGCTACTTAACTTAAAAGTTAAGAAATTTTTTGCACAACATAAGCGGTGCCAAAATAGACCTTAAACATCGTCCATTGTCTCCGATGGATTATCTCATTTTCTTATGCACGATTATCCAATACTTGAAATTTGGTTGATGGATCAAATTCTTTCCATCTTTCGACCAAGTGTTCAAGTCAGACTCTCAATCTATATTTCTCCTGTGCTCGTGTGACGTACCAACTGTACAATCCTAAGGCTTTGGGAAACAGTGTTTTGTAGTTTCGAGCATTAGTCGTGGGAGAGATGGACAATTCTAACTCTTCTTCTATTTTTTGTTAACTCAAAAGACATAAATGCTCCGAGCCTTGAGTTTCATGTCCTTTATGCACTAGTTGCGTTAGAGGGCAACTTTACTCTGGTGATGTCCTCTATAGTTGTACTCCAAAAAAGAACGGGACATCATATGTAATCTTTAATCTTAATATATTGTTGTTTCCCATATATAAGCACGATATTAATGCCTATAATATAGCGACTTGAAATCCAAACTCGAAAGCTTTTGTTCTTCATTTCGTTGAGTCAATTAAAGTGATAAGAATGCTTAGAGTCGATCAAAGCTCACTAGTAACAAGTTAAAAAGATGTCTACTATATACTTCATCGGTTTGTGCTCTCAAAGATCTACCCATCTTAGGTAGTATCAATGAAAGAAAAGCATTTGATATTTTGATTTATTAGATAAGGTTGCGAGACTGTGTCCTGTGACTAAAAAACACACTCAAAGTGGGTAATAGAGGTATGAAATGGTTTCATCGATCTAAACAATGACTAATGGTGGTGTTTACCAAAGAAATTTGTAACCTTGTGGCCAGCCAATGTAAATAAAAGGGGGACTTTCCTAAATTGTTACGTTGTAACAAGATTCAACTATTCCCTCTAAGTTTAAGTTAGACTATGCAAAATGCTTTGGAGTTGGTGTTAAAAACAAAAGGAGGATGAGAGTGAGATAGGTTATTTGGAATGTGAGCAATGTGCCAAAGGGTCCCCAACTTCTCTTCTTGTCATGTTACCGTCCTTCTCTTGTCGACCTAACTTTGGACTTAATGCTAAGAGCATCTTAAGGACATGGCAATCCATAAACCAAAAAAGATATGTACTATGCGATCAACAATTTTGGAGCTCTAATCAATTAAGTGTTGAAATTTGGGGCATTTTTTATCGGAACAAAACAACCTATGACAAGATGTATAGGTTTGAAGGAAACTTCTTCGTGCAATTTCTTGTTTGAAGTTAAAAGGAAACCAGCGCTCAACTCCACGGGCTTGGAATTTACATTAGATTATGAACAATGCCTCTTCAAACGTAAAGACAGAGTACGGTACGATCCCTAAAATGTATCGTCATGTATTCAAAACCCAATCTAAAACTCACCAAATTATGTGCCAAACTAGAAAGTCCAACCGAATAAAAGCAATGTCCTAGGTAAACATTTGGTACTAGAATAATACGCTAACAGGAACCTTGATTTTGTGAGAGCAAGGTCGTGCTCTGTGCCATGTTCAGATCAGTCCATTTATTATCATGCTAGTACTCAGGCTAATCCATTTACTCAAACTTTAGGCCCAATTCGGCTCACAGTCCAAGTCTATATTGTGCCGGGTTAATAAACATGCCACGCTTGGGCTATGTTGAAATTAACCAAGATTTTTATTGTGGGTATTTTTATTTTATTTTATTTATAAAAGTTTATTTTATTTAATTACTTATCCAGAACTCGGAATACTTTTCCTAATTCAGGAGCTATTTTATTAAGATCAACTTTCCAACAATTGTTTATTTTAATTTTTTTAATTAAAGATTGGTTCGGCTACCCTCAAATCTTGATTAATGAAAGTGTTGAATACAATTTGGGGGTCATAGTGCCTAAACTCCATATCAGGAGGACATATCCCAATTAATAATAGGAGTCTTTATTACTACAATGTATTCAAACATGCACCAACTAGCAAAAATTGTCATATCAACTACTCTATTTACTTTAGAATAACAGTGACATATTGGAAAGTTAAAGTACTGCCATAAAACCAATAAAGTACGTTGAAGACTGAAAACAAATCCGACGACATGACGTTTCATCTTGCCACAAGGAGATAGCGACCATCTTACCATTGAAATAGTTCGCTACCTCACTAGGGCAGACAAGGCATTTAGAGTGCGGATATAGAGGCACAAAGCCCCACCCGTCCTACTCTAGTAAAGTAGAATCGTATTACCAACAAAAAACAACAAACTAAAAACAAAAAGTAGACATGATCGGAAAAGTAGCTGACAGCAGCAACGAAACCAACCCACCACAGCCTAGAAAAAGCACTACCCCATCTTCGGAAGTCCCCGAATACAGTCGCCACTTCCATGAAAGCTTTTGGTCGCACCCTGGTCACGAGAGAAGGAGAACTCACCATTGCAAGAAGGTTCGCTTACACTAACCCTCACCATCGCACTCCATCCTCTGTCTGCCAATTTAGCATCCAAGAAGTGCCACAGTATTACCTTGTGATGACCAAGACCGTCGCTGAGGCCACCATGAACCAATCAGGCGTTGAGATCAGCTTTTGACGATTGGAAATAGAGATCCAAGCCTCGGGGAGCTAGGGTTGAGGGAGAGCGGCACTACACTCATTTTTTGTGCTTGTGATATATGTTACTTAACAAACATATCTTTAAATGTTTAGGAAAAAAAAACTTACGTTAAAACAAGGATATAAATGTTTTATTTTATTGTTTTGAAAACATTAATAGCATTGGTGAATTTAAAAAAGAACATCCTATACTCAAATCTCTGTAGGGGGACTTTTGATCGGAGTTGTACGACAGTGGATATTTATGGGTAAGGACCCAAAACTTTGTCCCTTTGTCTGAGTAAGCGAAGACTAGGCCAAGCAAACTTCGAAGGACATTGAGTCCTAAGAAGAATGTTGTTGTGTTCTTCTTGACAGCTCCTTATATATTAACGGCAATGAGTTGATCATTTCAAAATAGGATGAAAAGATGTGTGTGGTGTGGAAGCTAGAAAAGCATGATTTGTAGTGATGATGAGAGATTTGCAGCAGCCATGAAAGCTTGGATTCGGATTGTGGTTGATGAGTTTTTGGACTGGAAATGGGTTTTTAGGATAGGTGTTAGGGGAAATTGCTTGGTTTTGTTTCTGGGTTTGCCTGCATGTTTCTGGGATAAGTATTGGGTAATTGCTTGGGTTTGGTTTGCATGTGGGTTTCTTTGGGGTTGTTTCTGCCCCTTTGTAGCAGCAAGAACTCTGAATTATAGTAGTTAAGCCATGATGCCTCATTCTCCTTGCTGCCTTTGGCGTATGGTTGTGATCCTAATCCCTAAGATCTGCTGCTGGTATTGCTATCCAGGATTTCTGCCGTGAAATCTGCTACTGGGATTACTATTGCAAGATTCTCTCCGCTTAAATCTGCTCATAAAATTGCAATCCCAGAATTTTAGCTGTGCTACTTCAATTATGTTATGCGGCTGGGATCAAGAATCCTATGTTTAGCATTTACTGTTTTGTTTGGTTCTAAAGGATTTGAGCTTGGGCTTTTGGGCTCTCTCCCTTCTTCACTTACCAATGTTAGGATTAGACTGGTAAGCTTGAATTTTAGTTCCCAAGTCCAAAATTATCGGTGTCTGAAACTAACGATGGGTTCATGTTTTTCCGTAATCTTCCACACCACACCCATTCTTGTAAGCCTTAAGTGCGTGAATGTAGCTTGAATCCACGTGCGTGACGTAATGGTTGCGGATGTAATTCACCTTGAAATATGAAATGGGCTTGTTAGCTGGATTTTTAGGTGTCAACAATCTCAATACAAAAAGTTCTTCACATCTTTTTAAATAATATAAAATTTTATTATAATAATAGGTCTGCCAATAATAAATCAGTGTTCGACCCGGACCGCGCCCATAATGAGCTTGAGCCAGACCAGCCCATGGTCAATATACCTCACCCCAACCCGACTTGCAACAATGGACCGCGCCAACCCGGCCCACCCTTTATGGTGCTTGGGCCTTGCTGGGCGGCTACTTAACGAGCCAGGGTCGTGCCAAAGCGGCCCGTTTGACACCTCTACAAGGATTACACAAATGCTACCGGCTGAAAAACAGCAAACAATCTCACACAGCTTCATAGAGATTACTCATACAGGCAAAAGGACTCAGGCATTCACCTAAGCAATCAACATACTAGGTTTTTATGCAAATCACCTGCCAAGGACCATCATATTATATCAAAAGTAATTCTGCATGAGAGATATCAGTTATCCATTGAGGTCATCAATACAATCACTACTACAGACGATTGGCATCCAAAATACATGTTACTACAGAATAAAGTCCAAATAGCTTGATCTCCATCAAATTCAGGATGTTGATAATCATCTCTCAGATCAATCATCATTTCCCCCTAGTCATAGAGGAGGAAAAAGAGTCACAGTTAGAGTTGGTTAGAGTAGAGGTCAAGGTCGAGATTCAGAGAGATGGTTTAAATACACTTACGTGTTCATCATGAGAGTTATGTTATCTCCTTTAAGAAGAATCCTTCCTGAAAAGAGAATAAATAAACAAAACAATTTAGAGTTTGCACAAATATGGAGCCAACAGAAAACGAGCAAGGGGAGGGAGAGGACTCACCTAGTGTCTTTCTGGTATTCTTCTTGATGCTCACTTCTTCAGCATCATCTAGAACCAAATTCATGTACTCATCAAAACCCTGTACAACCAGCAAAGAATTAAGATAATTATTCGACTCAGCTCAGGTATGCATGAAAAATGCTGACCACAGAGGGAGAGAGAATATGCATATATGAGGAGGCTGATTAGTGATTACACTCTTCATTATGTTGGCTTCCTTATTTAGCTGTGGCAACAGTTTAATTGAGACAAAATGTCTTCACATTTGTTGGAGAAAATAGGACTAAAGAAGACATGTAACTGAATTATAGCAAAAAATATGACAAATGCAGATAAATAAAGTCAGCAAGCATATCCTTTAACAATGATGAAATCAGGAATAATATGGTTCAAGCCATCCGGTATAAGACATCACAAGAAGAAAAGACATACGTATGAGTGTTGCATCTTCTTCAAAATCCAGAATCCCATCCCAGTTCCCAACCCCAATCTAAACGACAAGGCAAAAGCTGATGTGCCTAACATATAAATGCCAACTAGTGCTGCATTTGCTTCTACTATATTCCAACTCTAATCCTACAGCTTATCTTTTCGTTTTTTTTGTTTGATATGGCTAGAAGTACAATAGAGTTTTGCCATCATTTCAGTAAGACGATAGCCTAAAGCTCCAGTTCTGCATCAGTTGGAGCTTATAGGTTACAAAACTTGTTGGCTCAAGACTGCTGAGTCATTTTGGAAGCTACAAATGAGTATGCTACACCATAAGAAACTGACTTTGAGGTTTGGAAAAAGAGATTGACACAGATTTTACTTCCGACCCAAATTTCATTTTCACTAGACAATTTTGTACATTATTAGGTCGATCAATTCACCCAGAATTTAGTGGGACACTTCAGTAGAAATATTCAAGCTACCACATTACTTTGAGTTAACTCAATGATCTAGTCTTGCACATCTGTCACTCAACCAAGGAAGTGAATATTCCATTAAAAACATCAAAAGAATAATGACAGTATCGGATTAACATCAAATTGCCGTATTGCTTTTGACTCTGATAAGGTTAAAAAAAATTTAGTTTCACATGAACGAGAGATAGAATATTGGCCATTCGAGTTGTTTATTGTTTCACACTTAAACTATTCTTTACCTTCCACCTCAATAGCTACTATCTCTATGTCAGCATGTAAAAATGGTCCATTCGCACTAACATAAAAAAGGATTCAATCTCAGAGGGCACAATTCAAGTCAAAGAATGTCAATATATGTGCAACCAAATGTACATATTCGCACACGATTCCTAATGTCCTAAGCCTTTATACATCCATTCTATCCACAGACCTACAATGCAGCTTATGTGACGTAGCTTTAGTACTAATTACAAGCTTTAATTGAAAGCAAAATAATCAGAAAAAAATAATTAAAAAATTAAAAAAAAAAAAAACTTACAATGATTCGGCCTTCAATCCTGACGTCTTTCTGTTCAAAGAGCCAAATCTGAATTCGAGCTTTCTGAAACCAGAATTTTCAAAGAATAAAAAACCCTAGATGCGATGCGAGGTTTATGAAAAAAACCCAAACGAAAAAATCAAGCTAATAAAGCAAAAAAAGAGGAGGACTTACACTCTGGAGGAACCTGAAAATCAAGTTCTGAAGTAGCAAAACCCCAAGGAAAGCCAAGAAAACAGAACGAAAAATTGTCAGCTAAAGGTTAATAAAGAAAACAGAGAAACGGGAAGATGGAGAAGAGAACGTACAATGGGCTGGGTCATGATCCTCTGAACTTTGGTGCTCGCCATGGCTGCGAAAATTGCAAGGCTTCTCGGTCGCACAGAGAGAGAGAGAGAGAGAGAGAGGGTTTAGTGCAAGACTTCGACGGAGGATAGTAGCAAAGCAAATTGTGAAAGAAAAGGGTCGCCTGAGGGAAAGGTGTAGAGCGAGAGAAGAATATTTGGGCCCAACTAATTAGGCCCAACTGAGATTATTTTGAGTAAATCCTGAATGAGGGTGTATCCTTTTACGTATATATACTGGGGGTTTGGGGTTTAGGGTTTAGGACAACCCCATAAAAATGTTCTTTCTAAATGTACTTTGTAAAAATTTAGTAAACTCGCAAAATTGTAATTTTTATTGAAATTCCTTTGTACATCCAATAAATTTTCCCACAATACCCTCGTCTTGACGAGCCCCACGGGCAATAAGTTTTCATTAATAATGGATGTTTCTCTACTCTTAATTCCAATACGTAAGCATTAAAGAAATGGAAAGTTCAATTAAGATTGATCAACCCATCTTATGATTCAAGAAGGCTTTTGTTGATGGATAATTCATCAGCATAGTTGTATCCCAATTTTCAGGCTTTAAAGTTTAACGAGGGCAATTAGAAATTCATAGGCCAAATGGTGGACGAGATATATTCACAATTGTAGATTTGTGGGCTAAGGGTAAAACAATAAGTAATAAAGGGCGTCAAAAGGGAGAATCCTTATGGCCCAGCCCACCCGGAAAGCCTCATTGCACAACGCAATGGATCAAGCCTAAGAAAACCCAATCTTGATAAGAGTCAGTACCAACCAAAAGAGAGCTGACGGTAGGAACCGCCACCACCGCTCTAAAACGACGATATTGCAAGACTCGCTAAGAGCAACTCCAACAGGTTCCCCATATTTTGATTTTTCTCTACTTTAGAGAAAAATAAGCCTCTTTTGCTCCAACAGATTCCCTATAACTATCTCTATTTTAAGGAAAGTGAGGAAAGAGAAAACTAAATTCCCTATATTTACAGCAAACTCCAAAATTTTAAGGAAGAATGAAGATTTTAGAGATTGTTGTAAAATATGGAATCTGTTGGAGTTGGAGAAGAAAAAGAGGCTAAAGCTTTGACTTTTACTTCTATATAATACAGAAATTATAGGGAAACTGTTGGAGTTGCTTTTATCAGTAATAAAGAATTAAACTTGAATTCGCATAACCACATGACAGATAGGTGGGCTAGGCCCTACATTTTGCTAATGAAGCAATTGCAAAGAGGCCCGGTCGAAGTTTCATGGGCCGTAAGAGAAACACCTTGGTCCATGAAGGTTTCACATTATGTCTAGCTAGTCTTCACTCTTGACTCAAGCTAAACACAAGGAAAAAAAAAATACTTGAAGAAATCAGCTTGAATGATCATTTTTGACTCCTCAATTGTCAGTGGGTAGATCAAGATCTTTAACTTTCAAATTTCAAATTTACAAAAAAAAAATAATATCAGTCATTTAGGCCATAAATATATCTTTTCTTCATTCAATATTTTTTTAATTAATTCCAAATTGGGTTCCATTTCATTCATCACAAGCCAAAGTAGCCATTACATATCCTCCTGTCTTTGATACTACTTCAGAGGATTTGCTAGAAACACATAGAATGTACAAAAAGAGTGTCTAGCTCCCTAAAAGAAAAAAGAAAACCAAAAAAAAAAAAAAGGTACTTATTGAAAATAGACAGAAGTCACTAGAGATATCAATTCGCACTGAGCAAATATCCAACGACGAAACTTGTTGATGGAAGTTGCTAGAGAAAGAGTAAACAAGTGTGGAGAAAATGAAATCAAATTAAAAACTAATCTTTATTTCGCAATTCATTAATTTTTTCGGCTTCCTGCCAAATATTTCTAGTCAGTCAGATGTACCCAAAGCAGACTAGCCATATAAAAGATGTCTGCTATACAATAGAAGTCAAAAATGTCATATTGCAGTCTGAGTGTATATAACTACCCTAAATACATAGCTCAACATCGAATGGTATCGTCTTGATCGAGCTGAGTCTGAGCATACGCCGTCTCCAGAAAGATGGTCTGCTACCTTTGCTAGCCTTGGATACTATTTGACACTGTCAAGTACCAAATAAACAATTAGGCAATATGACAACCAACAAATAACATTCTCATCGAGATAACAAGAATTTTGCCTGTAAGTTATAAACGCATGGAAATGGACAGGCAAATAACAGACAACAAAGGAATACTCGGTCCGTATGAAACTTCAAACTCCAGAATCAGTATTTTGACACAAACTAGAGAAGGCAGTTTCTTTAAAAACCTGCCTTTAGAATACAGACACCATATGCACCTAGGCATTTCCAACATACCAACGTGAATGCTTGCAAATGGTGAGAATCTCAAATAGTACCAAAAGTCACTATTAGATGTCGTATCATAATTAAAAGTTGATTTAGTTCTATGTGTTATGGTAACTTATTACTTATAACATTTTACATTTGCAAAAGGGATGATCAAGTACATTCTTATATGTTTACATAGCACATCCAAATAACTAACCAGATTAGACAAGTGCATGAGGATTCAGTAGCGTTTACCTTTAGTAAATCAATTTGATAGAGATTTTCGGCCATGCAACAGTCATTCCCAAAGCTTCACAAAGCCGTGTGCAGAGGAGCCTAGATTGCTTGGTGAGGCAGTGGATGCCAACATGGATTATGGGGGAGTCATTCACCATTTGCAGTGGAGACAGTGTCTGATCCTAGGTATTCAAAGTGAATGGTGAAGTTGGAGAGGTCATTGGTATATAATCAAAGTCTTTACAAACTGAGATCTTCATCAAACAGTTCTTCAATCCAGACCTTCCAACTATCAAACACTGTTCTTTCAATAAGAACCCTACCAACTTGATTGGTTCATCAGGTACCGCAAGAAAAGAGAAAAAACCGGAAAAAAAAATTATATTTCTGAAACACAGAACATGGAGGATATAAGAAAGCAATCCTACAGACCACATCATGTTGTCTATGCATTGTATTTTCCTTTTCAGAGCCTGATATCAATCCAATAATATAAGAAATCAATCCTACAGACTCAAAAGCAAAAAATGCAAACCAACATTATTAACATTATTATCCTAGCTACAGCAATAGCTTTTATGCTTAGAATACTCAAGCAGTCATGAAGAAATAATCTTGCTGGATCATTTAATAGTCATAATAAAGGAGAGAAAAAGAAAGGCAAACCATCTTCTTTCCTTCAATTTCCCACATTTTCTTGCAATGTCTGTTGGTGCAAATTGCATCAAAACATATAAATGTTGGCTAATCTGACTTACATTGAACTTGGTAAAATTAAATCTTTCACAAAGCCTGCCCTTCATTGACTCCAAATGCAAGGGTCCCATAATTTACTCAGACATAATACCAACTTAAGACCACTTCTTGATGCAAGATATCATCGAAACATACAAGCATTGACTTGTCTGACAACATTGAACTTGGTAAAATGAAATCTTTGACTAGTCTGACCACCACATATGGGCTTAATGTGCACTACTTGCCTACCCAGTAGAATCCCTGTTTCCCTTATCCCCTTCATCAGCTTTTTGATCGGGATACTATTATCTAGGTCCAAAACTTCGAAACATACGTCTCTCATATCCTGACTATTGGATTAATAGCCATCAAATGAATAGTTAGTGCACCCTTTGCTCAGCAACAACCAGGAAAGAGCACAAAATGCTAACAGTAGTCAGTTAGATAATGAAGCACAAGTATTTCACCAAAATTCCCGACAAGAGCAAAAACCATTTTTGAAATGGTGAAACCTTTTAGTATCCCTGACAATGATTTCCCTCCCCAAACAACTTGATGCAATCTTCATAAAAGAATGACAATCCCCACAAATCCTAAGATTCTTCATGATCCTGATAGGTGCATTGGAGGGTAAGCACATCAACCCAAAAGTAAGAGCAAGTTTTTCACTATGGTGCCTCAGAAGTTCATGTTTTCTGCTCTCTTCGACATAATGAAGATCATGTTCAATCTCAGCCTTGTAACCCATCATCCTTAATTTTTCCACCAATTGGTCTAACTTAGAGTATATCTCAGCAATTCTAGGATGTTTTCTCTCTCCAACCATAAATGAGTGAACTTTGCCCTTGATTTCAATCCAACTCTTTCCTCTCTCCTTCAACTCACTTTCTTTAGGAAGCTTCCTTGTTCTTGCAACCTCCTCCCACTTATTATTTGCTGCATAAATATTTGACAACAAAATGAGGTTCCCTGCATTGTTCGGTTCTATCTCAGACAAATGCTTAGCTGCTATCTCAGCTAAATGAAAATTTCCATGGATCCTACAAGAAGCTAATAGTGAACCCCACATAGAAGCAGTAGCATCAAATGGCATATTCTCAATCAAATTATGAGCTTCAAGAATCAACCCTGACTGACCAAAAATATCAACCATGCATGCATAGTGAACAACATTTGGGGACACATTGTGTTCTGTTATCATGAGGTTGAAATATTTCCTTCCACTTTCCACCAATCCCATATGACTGCAAGCAGTTAATACAGATATATATGCCACTTCACTTGGGAGCATACCTGCCTGCTGCATTTTCTCAAATAAGATCATCACTTCTAGGGAGCAAGCATGTCTACAAAACCCAGAAATCATGGCATTCCACAAAACAGTGCTCCTGTCCTCCATACCTTGAAACACGGTGTAAGCTTCTCCAATGCTACCACATTTTGAATACATGTCGATCAGAGAGGAAACGATATATATATTTAAACCAAATCCAGTTTTAAACAACAGGGCATGCATCTGCTTCCCTTCTACCAAAGCTGCCAGACCTGCACAAGCACAAATAGCAGAAGAGATTGTAAACTGGTTATGTTCTAGTCCTATCATTCGAGCTCTGTGGAGCAACACCAAAGCCTCCTCATAGAGCCCATTTTGCACATACCCAGCAACCATTGAACTCCACGTGACATCACTCCTCTCTGGCATCGACTCAAAAACAAAACTTGCGTCCTTTATCAAACCAGCCTTTGAATAAACGTCAAGCAATGCAGTCCCCACATAGACATTCAAAACCATTGCTACCTTAAAAGCAAAAGCATGAAGCTGTTAACACTCAGATACAGCACATTTCACAGCACAAGCCAAAAGAACACTCGAAACAGTGAATTCACTAAATTGGTTTTCTTCTCTTTGCATACGTACGAAAACACTAAGAGCTTCTTGTTCCTCCCCATTCCGGGCAAGTGACCCAATCATAGTATTCCATGAAACTAAGCTCCTTTCAGGCATTTCATCAAATACTTTTCTAGCGCAATTATGTAAGCCACATTTTGAATACATGTTAATAAGCATGTTAGACGTTAAAGTGTCCGATTGTAATCCAACCCGAATACACTGTGCATGGCAGGCCTTTCCTTCCATAAGTGCACCTGTTCTTGCACTGCTTTGCAAGATTTGATGCAAAAGTGATATATGAGTGGCACTTGTGCCCAACCAAACAAGGCATTCTTGGTCTCTGGCTCTACCAGCTTTACCATTGCCAATGGCTGAGAATTTTCTCCAATATATCTGAGCTGTGCTACTGTTATACAATCCTTCCTTGTATCTCCTTAAGGTTCACATACCATTGCTTGCAGCATGGTGAAACTTTTCCTGCAAATTCAATCTTCCAAAGTCAACAGCATAACATGAAGAAGCAATGGAAATCTAGTCATAAAAATATGATATAAAAAAAATTAAAAAAATAAAAATAAAAGAACTACAGATAAACTCAAGGAAGTGAGAGCAGAAACAAATGTCTATATTCCACAGAAAAAGTGAATTATATCCATGCATTTGTAAATAACCGACTTGTACACATATGGTCAAAGCCAAACTATATCCTTTCCTATATCATTAATTCCTACATATAATAAAAGCTAAGAAAATGTTGAGGGAAGGGGAGGAGGATCAAACTGTTCCTGCAATGCAGGTAAAAAAAAAATATTTATATTAGGATTCAGACTTTCTCAGGGCCATGCAGGGTGGTACAACATATTAGTTTCTACATGTCCATCTCTTTAGGTGAAATGTGAAGTCTTGCTCTTATGATCATCTATTTTCTATATCAATACACAGACATATATTCGTTTCTCATCTTTTTGCAGTCACTAAAGCGGGAGGAGCATGTAGCCAAAAGAAAAGGTGGAGAAGCAATGAAAGTTACGGAATTTTTTTGAAAAGTGACTCATTTTGAGAACAAACTGAATCGTTCTGTAGTCCATTTCCATGATTTAGTACTAGCTTTTCATCCAAAACTCAATTAGTCTAGTTATCAAATTTCCACTTACTGGTAGTTTGTTTTGACATTACAGAAAAGTTACAGTGAGGAAGTCTAATACAAGTAGATGTGCTGTAAGTATAGGCAATGTAATCCCCAAATACATAGAATGACAAACCCCGAAATGAAAGAATTCACATTCAAACTCAGATAAGGATTTGCTGACCCTTATAGCACCCCTAACACAATATAACATAACACTTTTTTTCACCCTGCACTCTTGCTTTGATTTAAGCTGAGACTATAATGTACATTATCAAACACAACATTGGTAAATAAGAGCATTGATATTGTCGAAACTCGAAAGTGAGTTGTCCCTGATAGCTTCAAAGGACCAATAAATGAGTGGTATAAGTAAGCCTAATAAACAACTAAATATCAGCAAGATTGCAGCTTTTCATAATGAAAAATTAAATTTTGCTAGAAAATTAGAGTTTTGGCCAAGCAGTCATGAGTTCTGGAATTAATAGAGAACAAAAATCTAAGCACCGCACTGAAGTCTGAAATTAACACAACAAAGTACCAAATCAACCAAACGAGATTAAAATCAGAAACCCCAAAATGCAGAGAGTGAGAATGCGAACTGACCTTGTGGAATTTGAGACCATATGGCAGTAGAGACCCAATTGGAAGCTTTGTAATCCAAGTTCACATGAAAACTTAGGCGCGGGTCCAAGTAAAAGAGTTGGAGCAAATTTTATCATTAACCGTCTAGGGATCAAAGCGGTTCATAAATGGGCCGGTTATAACTGTAACCGGTTGGAAAAATATGCGGGACCACCATTACCAATTTTTGCAATTTGATGCAGAATACATGTCGCAGCTAGTGATTCGGGAATGTAATCGTAAAGTGGGTCTAACACAAAAATCTTCAACTAGTCTCATTAAGTAATCTACTTCATACAACACAATATATTTTTTTTTTTTTTTGAATCAAGGAAATAACTTTATAGATAGAAACTCAATAGAGTTGGGTTACAATCATATCATAACACATAAAGATAGTATTCATGGACTGTTATCAAATTTCTAGAAATTTGTTTTAGCCTAAGGCCAGAGTGGCCATTACATACCCTTTGAGCCGAATGGGCCGAGCCAGCCGAAATCCGGACCGAGCCAAGCCGACTTCAGCCGAATATTCGGTAAGCCGATCTTTCGGCTCGACTGAGCCGTACCAAGAGTAAGTTTCGGCTCGGCTACGGTATGACAACTTACATATCGTCGATATACCGTACCGACCGTATATGTATACATACGGCATGCCAAATGTTATATATAAAAATGTTGCAAGAGAGAAGGATCGAAACCTTCACCTCTTACAAGTTTGCTTTGATCTCAACCACCAGACCACAAGCCACCCTTATTATATGATGTCCAAATTTTATATTTATTCACTTATGGGATATAACTCAAGTCACCAGACCCCTCACGACCTCACCCTCCCTCCCTCTCTCCTTTATTCTTTCCATCTCTCTGTTCTCTCTGTTTCTTCTTCCAGATTATCTTCCTCTTGTTTTCTCTCCTTTATTCTTTCCTTCTCTCCCCTCTCTTCCTCTCTCTGTTCTCTCTGTTTCTCCTTCCAGATTATCTTCCTCTTGTTTTTGCTGATAGAAGCTTGGCTTGGGCTTCCTCTTATTCTTTGTGGGTCAATAACTATTTTGATTCTCTATGTAAATCTGAACGATGGTAAATTTCTCTGTGTTCCAATCTTCTATGATCTGAGTTTCATTCTTAATCTGCCATATGTGACTCACTTTTGGTTTTCCAGATCTTCCCCTCATAAAATCATCAAAGCAGCATCATCAAATCTTCCTATCTTCATCTACATCATCATCGATTTCCAGATCCGGCTATAACCAAAATTCAAGCCGAACTTTCGGTATACCGATTTGTCGGTAATAGACGGCAGCGGTTCGGCTTCGGTTACAGATTTGGGAAGCCGACCACATTCGGTCGGTAGCTGGTAATCGGAATTTGTGATCAGTTTCTTACCGAATCCAGCCCTAATGTACAGACAGAACAAAAAGATGTGGTAATACCCACGGTGGTACATAGAGATAGATCTACTCATTTGATGTTTCATGCTCCGCCATTATAGAATAAATTGAATCCTCCTTTAGTACTACTCCAGAAGATCCAATAGTATCACTGATGCCAAACATACTCGGATTCTGTTTGAGTAAACCCCCAGGATCCCAAATACGATACCCTAGAGAGTTAGAGTCCATCAATTGGGCCCATGAGATAGCTCGAGTCCAACATAGAGCCCATAGCCGAGTCCACTTCCAAGCCCATCTCTAATTAGGCCCCAAAATTGTGTTATGTTTGGGCACCCATATTGGTTTGGGCCTGAACAAAGACTTGGGCTCCAAAACTGATTTGGGCACCCAATTCGCAGCCTCACCGTCGCTGCCTCCGTCGTCCGCACACCCCACCATCGTTGCCACCAACACTGTACGGACAGACTCGTGAGTCGGCTCAACTCTCCACTCCATGATCTGCCTCATAACCTCAGGTAGTAGATTCATAGCAAGACCTGCCTGCCTTTCCATTGCCGTTGTCGTCAATCTCCTCACTGACCTTGCAAGACGTTGCACACTACCTGGCTCCGCCTTGCTCTTAGTCGACGCATAATGACGCGCCGCCTCAACCATCAAGCCATCCCATACGAATCCGACCAGATCTCCATGCCCGGATCGGTGAGACTTGAAGATTTCGTTGTGTAATACCCGCAATTTTCATTTTACATTCGAGTAATTGTGTTGAACGACTATTATGCGATTTCACGAATATTAGTCGATAATAATTCACTTTTAGAATTATCGAAGTTTCGAAATGATTATTTTTAACGAAAAGGTTGAAATGCTCGGTTTGAGAAATCGGCTTTTTCTACGTGCAAAATTTGGGGAAACTTCCTTCATAAAAATTGTAGAGCTCGTCGATACGAGTCGATATGAGTACACATTGTTCGGATTTTTTTTGAATTAGTTATAGAATTTAGAAATTATTTCTATTTTGGTATAAATAGGAAAAAACCCTAGCTATTTTCAGAAGCCTTCCATTTCGGTCCGGCCTCCTTCCATTTTCGGAAGGTACTGTTCATCGTCACCTTCCTCCGTTCCTCGACCGAAAGCGACCGAGAGAGAGAGAGCAAAGTTCACCATAATCGTTCTCCCTTCATAGACCACCTCTCGACCTCAAACCAAGTCCTAGGCGTTCATCTCGAGCTGCTCTACCACCTGGACGGCGTCGCTTCCACCGGCAAGGCCTCCAACTCCGGCGAAATCGTCCAAAACAGTCGGACCCGAAAAGAAACCAAAACAAGCCTCGTGCGTTTTCGACCACCAAACCAGGTGAAACTCGTTCCTCTACATCGACTCAACCTCCTGAAGCTCCCAGAATCAGTTTTACAAGGCGGCGCGACCTGCAGCAGGCGGCGGCACGGCCCGAACTGAAAAGGTTCTTTTTCTGTTCGATCTCGATATCTTGAGCTACAGACCACCATTTCACTTGATTCTTGGCTCATTGAGCTCGCCTGAACTTCCTCTACAAGCACCAAGAAGGACCGGAATTTGGCCGAACTTTTTCACGTTCGTCGGAGCTCGACCCCATACGGATCGAAACAACCAACTTTCGATCCAAATATCTCGAGCTATATACGATTGTTTCTTGTGATTCTTGGCTTGTTGAGTTCGCAAGGAAGTTCTGAACAAGTTTCAAGAAGGGATCGAGGTGTGAGGTTGCAGTTTTTACGTCGGTTTTCAATCCCTTCCCGTCATTTTTTTGTCTTGTGCTAGTTATGAAAGTTGCTCAGAATGATGAAACAAAGGGGACAAGCTCGGCCCCGACACCATTGGTGGTGGTCGGTGGCGGCTCTGTCCCTAAATCCGGCGGCCCTTTCTGGCCACCTCTGGAGGTCTAAAATTTGGTTTCTGTCCATTTTATGATTCTATGTTTCAATACGATCATTTCGGCGTATTATACGTATTTTTCGGATATCGTATGAATTAGTTATGAATTTTGTGATTTCGATTGATTTCGATCGTTAGATTTTTGATCTGTGAAATTAGGACCGTCCGATGAACTTGTAAATTTGATATGATGATCATATGACTGTCCCAGAGGCTTTGTGTGGTCATGGGTGAAGATCCGACCATTGGATCTTCGTATATGTGCAAAACGGTAATTAGGGGAGCGATTCGTGAGAATCTGCTTGTCGGATTTTAATGTAAATTAGAATCTGGCCGTTAAATGGTAGTTCAATTATGTTTTGGAATTATTGGCTAAATTCGAATCACATTTGATTAGGTGATTGACAGATTGTATTTGAATGGGCTATTTCGGCGTTAATTATATTGTATTGAAGACGCAGCGGGAATATCGAGGTGAGTAAAACTCACGTGATTCATATTACGAACTGAACGTTTTAAATTTAATTATTTTTGGTAATTGTGTGAAAAATATTTGCGGATTAAATATTTGTTTTAAAATTTCATGGACTTGAATCACCACGGTCCATAAGTAAGTAAAACGAATTTTTAATTATACAAATGAATTTCATGATTTTCTTGTGTGAACTATAGATGGTATTAATGGTCATTCCTGAATGGATGATTACGTATATATATATTTACGTGGAAAATATATATTGATGAGTGGATTGTTGAGTGATGATATGATTGAGTTGAATTGATGAATTGATTATATTTCAATTGTGTAATTCCATAATAATATGGTGTATCTTGGTTGGGTTGATTTCAGTATGTGATATTACATGTTGTGCTCATTTCTGGGTTTAGGTCAACGTAGTGACCGGTATGGGGTAATCGGACGCTCTAATCCTGGGTGGATGATGGGATACGATTGGTTGAGTATGTGGAATTATCGGATGTTCTAAATATGTATATAGATATACATATTGATGAAATACGATAATGATAAATTGGTCGGATGCCATAACCTAGGCCAGGTGACGGGCTACGATTCAGTTAGAGCTCTAGTCTGTCAAGTACCGTATTTTTATAAATACGATGTTGAGGGTTGTGAAGAAAGATGTGAGTTTGGGTTGTCTTGATATATTGAATTGGTGTTTGATTGAGATTGTTAGTACTTGCGGATGTGAAATTGTTGGGTGTTGTTGTGTGTGGGAATAATTATGAATTAAATTAAACAATAGTTCATTCCTTTTACTCATACAAGCTTTCATAAGCTTATCGGGTTTTGTGTTGTTGCAATCCCGGTACACTATTCAAATGGTGTAGCGAATATTCCTGCAGGTCAGGATAATCAGGGAGGTGATCGAGCTGCTTAGGTGTTACAGCAGTTTTTGTTATTTCATTTAGTTGTGAGGGGTGTATGCTCATTTAGAGCTTTATAGTTCATTTTGGATTTGAGTTGTAATAATTAACCGAGACTAAATTCTGTTTTGACCTTATTTCGTGTGGTGAGGATGTTAAGAAAAGAAATTTTCAGGATGATTATTTTGAAGTTGTAGTAATTTCATGTTTCGGATTTTGAATTTTTATTCTAAAATTCGGGCGTGACACGTTGTGATCGATCGGAGATTTGAGTCGCCCTCTCCTCAGCCTGATTCGCACACCCGGATCCCAAGTGCGCCAACTTCCGATCTCGATCAGATATGCCTGGCAATCCCCCTTATTCTCATCGAGTTCCCCTGATCGAGGAGTTGGGCATGGTTGAGCGATCGCTGGAAAAAAGCGGCACAGGAGTGTAGGTACCAGACCGCAGAGCGTGGAGAACCAGTCGCCACTTAGAGCGGAGACCAGAGACGGTCGCCGGAATGGAGAACCATTGCCCGAGTGGCTAGGTTTTGGAGAAAGCCACAGTCTCATTATTGATTACCGCATGGTATACACTCTTAACGAATGTGCAGCGTATACAACACAATTTTCTTTGTTTGCCCTTGTATGAAAAATAATTAGACAACAGTTTTTTTTTTTTTTCCCTCTGTTGTCTAACCTTTACCATCATATGGTAGGAGAATTAACAATAGAAAATATGTTGATCAAACGATGCATAAAAACTGTCATATTTTTACCCTGGTGGTAGTTAATTTCGCAACGGTTAACTCATGAATAGCATTAGTTTTTTAAAATCTAAAGTAAAAAATGGGCAAATGGCATAGCTATGGACATAAAAGCATTGACATCACGACCCACATTGAGGCAGTACTAGCTAGCAAATCGTCCAAACTGTATACACAGATATTAAAGACTAGGAAAGAAGTTGCAACAAAATTTAGGTATGAACTTTAATATTTCACTACCCCCTAAGGTATAAACTGTTTTCCATTTTAAGATATAAATTGCTTTGCCAAACAAGTACCTTCAATTCATAAAAAAAGGGACTAAATATAAATATTTATTTGGGGGGTTTTGCTAAACAATTTCCTTCAATTCATAAAATAAAAAAAAAATAAAAAAAGAAGAAGAAAAAAGTAAATATAACATCAATTGTAATTCTGTATTTACAACTACACTTATCATAAAAAATAATAATAAAAAAAAAATTTAAAAAAAGAAGATTACATGACGTACACAAGAAAAAAAAAAAATTCTTATGAAGCCACATTTTTATATTCGCCTTAGAATTCCATAATCTCAGGACCAGCCCTGCTTAATCGGGAACAAAAAGTAATACTTGTTGTACAATTTAAGACCATGCATGAAACAGAAGATGCTCTAGCTATTTTAGACTAGGTTGTGGAGAAGCTAAATGTCTATATCCACAGCTTCTAGAGCATCTAAACAGAACCGGCAGAGGAAGAAAAAACCAAAAACAAGTTAGAAGTTAAAGGCTTCACACAGCTGCGTGCTGTGTCAAGCATAACCAGCAGCAACGTTACGTCAAGAAACAAAAATTTTCAAATGTAATCTTCGCCCATCTCCTCTGATCTATCTCTATCCATGTCATCAATTGTTATAAGGAATATGCCATGTTTAATTTATATATAAGCCAAGTTTCTTGTCAAGCCTCAAATTCTTATATAAGCCTTGATATCGCCACCCAGTTTCATAACAGCAACAAAACAAACAGACAATTAAGCCATGTGTCCATGATCAAGATTTCACAGTTTCTGATCTTCATTCTCTGTATTTTCTTTCCCAAATGGGTTCTTCCATTACTTGTTGGTTTTCCAAACTTGTCTGTGTTGTGTTCGTGATATTGTGTCTTGGCTCCTGTGCTTCTCCATCATCTTCCTTGCACCCTTTGGTTTTCCAGTCACAAGTTGAACACCTTAACCACACGGCAATATCAGAGTTTAGGTTGCTGAACAGAAAATTTCTTGGCGACTGTCCGAATCTGAACCCGTATCTGCAAATCAGTGTTAACTCCAGTCCTGGTGGCCTAGGTGATGATGAGTTTGTGACTGTCAATGTTAGTGGCGTCTTGAACCCTTCCAAAAATGATTGGGTGGCCATGATTTCACCTGCTAATTCTGAGTAAGTGTTGAACATTTTCATATATACCTTAATCATAAATGTTATGTTTTTGAACTGTAAATGTGATCATCGCATAAGTTATAACTCTATCATTATGGTGATCTTGTTTTGATATTTTACTATTATTAATTGCATCATTATATATATGTGCATGCAGTGTCTCAACCTGTCCTTTGAATACGTTTTACTATGTACAGACTGGTGATTTTAGTAAACTTCCTCTTCTCTGCCATTATCCTGTTAAGGTAAATGATGATCTTTTCCTTCTGAGCGAGATTAACTTGAAAATATCATGTTATGCATTTTCTTTTATAAGAATATATTTGAACAAGAAAAGAGACAAATGCTGGGAAGGAACACTAATTAATAATAATTATAGAGCTATCGAAAAAGCAAAGCTCCTAATCATATGCAAAATTCTGTTTTTTTTTTTTTTTTTAAGTGAACAACGACAAGTAATTTTATTGATCATGAAAGCTAGTGATCGAGTACAGATGGGGCTAACAATGTTACTCAAAGATGGAGGGATTAGGCTTTCCCAAATAAAATTAAAATCTGAGGCTAAAGCAGCCTTTACTAACTCATGTGCAAAATTCTTTTGCATAGAGTAATGAAAATATTTCGACAGTTGCATCTTAGGTCTAGCTATCGAAACAATTTCGTTTCGCAACATAAATCTCTTATTTCTTGACATCAGCAATGTTAGGTCATGAATTCAACCAAAACTGCAAGCTAACTGAAAGAGTGATCATGCGCGCATCCCAATTCATCATTACTTCTTTTGTCTTTCGGCGGGAAGAAATAGTACATTCAATGTAGTCTTTATTACTATCAGTTAGGTCAGAAAACAGAAAGTAGATAGCACCTCTTGTGATTATAGGTAGTAACAGAAAAATGGTTTAACAAGCTTCAATGAATAAACCAAAAAAGTAACAACGTAGGAGTGTAGGACTGCCAATACATGTCTTTAAAGGGAAACGTTGCTAACAAAGAAAAGAGAAACCATAACGTTTACGCAACAACCTGATGGGGGGTATGTGTCGCCTAATCTATTTCCCAAACGGTTCATTCCATTTTTCACCAAAATTACAAATCTCTGTGCCCTGTTGGTGCCATAAAAAAAGATTATGTACTAACGTGGGTTGGTTTAGTTGGTATGGACGTGCTTGTGGTTGAGTCTGAATCCAAGTTTGATCCCCACTATTAGCAGTTTTGTATTGGGTCGCGCGATCTATAGATATTATGTAGAGATTCATACCTGGGGTTGTGGAGACATGTGCATGTCCCAAGTCAGTCCTTCAAGGTTGCGATTGTAAGTCTGCCCTAGCGCGGAGATGTCCTTTAGGGTCAAGATTGTAGGTCTGCCCTACCAGAGAGGTGTAAGATAGCATTCATCTCTCCAAACTCTTTATAACAAAAGATAAATAAAAAAATATGTAGAAATGGAGATGCGGGATATCAATCGCCATACCGCTCGCATGCTAAGCGAGCGCTCTACCATCTGAGCTACATCCCCAGACAGTACCCTCCTTTCTCTTTTGGGAATCAACACTGAATGCTCTTAAATAGGGGAGGAATAGGAAATTGGATAGAGTTGGAAATTTATAAGACACGAACAGTTTGGTCATGAAAATTAAAGGGAAATTGCGCAAGTTATCCTAAGACAAATGTTTAGGACATGTACGTCAAAGGACAAACATGCTTGTTCAACCCCACTTGTGATTGATTCTTAACAAAAGAACTCCAGTTGTGATTGGTGGATCAGCACTTGATAGTTTTATGATGGAAGTCGTTCATATTTAATTCCTTTGCATGCAGGCAACATACTTGAGCACTGATCCTGACTACCTTAGTTGCAAGAAGAAGGAATGCAAAAAGTATCAGAATGGTACTAGTCAATGTGCTATCTCCACCTGCAGTGGTTCGTTAACATTTCATGTCATTAACATCAGAACCAACATTGAATTCGTCTTATTTTCTGGTGGATTTGAAATCCCTTGCATTTTGAAGAAGGCACACCCTCTGAAATTTGCCAATCCAAACAAGCCACTTTATGGACATCTCTCCAGTATAGACTCAACTGGAACATCGGTAAACAAATTGACAGTTACCAATCCGATTAATCGTGTTTAGAGTACTATTGTCATATTCGAGTTTGTGTCAAGCAATGGTCGAAACCCAAGTTGACATAGTGACACTCTTTTGTAAGTTTGTAACTATGAACTTGGGATAGCATTTAGCTGGTTCTAAAAGAATGAAACATGACTTATGGTGCAGATGAAATTAACATGGGTCAGTGGAGATGAGAAACCTCAGCAAGTACAATATGGAGATGGAAAATCACAGACTTCAGAAGTTACCACATTTTCACAAGATGATATGCAGAGTGAGTTCTCATCATTGAAAAAATATTTTTTTATGGAGAAATGCTTAATATCACATATATGTACACAAGTACTTAATGTCACAGATTATGTCCGTACCACATTTACTGACCACATTACTCATCACACATACAGAGGTAATGTGAAACCATATAGGGTAAAGTTAGAATAGCTAGCTTACCCTATGGGTTTTCAAACTCTTTATCCCTTCTAATTATTTGCTTTTACTAATTGATAGGTTCACATGCTATACCAAGTCCAGCCAAAGACTTTGGGTGGCATGATCCAGGCTTCATTCATTCAGCAGTGATGACAGGACTTAAGCCTTCATCTAGCTTCTCTTATAGATATGGAAGGTACATTCATATTTAGCCTAAAAAATGATATGTGGAAAACGAAAGTGAAAAGTAACATTGATCCCTACTTGCGGCTTGAAAAAAAAATGCAGTAATTCAGTTGGTTGGAGTGATCAAATCCAATTCCGGACTCCTCCTGGGGGAGGATCTGATGAACTCAAATTTCTTGCATTTGGCGACATGGGAAAGGCTCCTCGTGATTCTTCTGTCGAGCATTATATTCAGGTATATGAATTATATATGATGCTTTTCTTAGTCCTGCAGAAATTTAGACTCAAAAAACTAGTGACTGAGCTACCACTTGTCGTGATTAATTTAGTAAATCAACATGGATAAAATTAATGAAATGAGGGGAAAGAAAAAGAAACTAACTGTACAGTACATTATTTTTCTTCTACATACCTTGAAGGAAAAGGAACACTAAACAGATTTATAATCTTTTGGCATGAACAGCCAGGATCCCTCTCAGTGATTGAAGCCGTGACAGATGAAATAAATTCTGGGAATGTAGACTCTGTCTTTCACATTGGAGATATAAGCTATGCCACTGGGTTTTTAGTTGAATGGGATTTTTTCCTTCACCAAATCAACCCTGTTGCTTCTCGAATTTCATACATGACAGCTATCGGGAACCATGAGAGGTACGTGTGCTCATAAGACATGCTCGATCTAGGAACTTAATTTGAAGTTCTCTGAGAGGCTTCGATACCATTCTATAGTATATTTAGCTATCTTGGTGTACATTTTTGGTACATTATCTATCAGCCCGTTTTGGGATCTAACGGTTGTTTAACACGTACAAACAGACGACTTCAAGTAACAATGTCATATTTTCTTCTTTACTTAATCCTATGCCTGCTTCTACACTTTTCAGGGACTATATAGACTCTGGATCAATGTACATTTTTGCAGATTCAGGTGGGGAAGTTGGAGTTCCCTATGAGACTTACTTTCCAATGCCAACCCCAGCGAAGGATAAACCATGGTATTCCATAGAACAAGGAAGTGTCCACATCACGATGATTTCAACAGAGCATGACTGGACCAAAAATTCTGAGCAGGTAAAGATGATTAAGCACTGAACTATAGTATCCTATAGCTGTGCACTGCACTTCTATTTGCATTTGATGTTTTTTTATATGCTCTTGCAGTATCAATGGATGAAAAAGGACATGGCTTCAGTTGATCGATCTAAAACTCCTTGGTTGATATTTATGGGGTAGGTACTTAAATGCTTCAAAAAGGTTTCAAGTTTATGTCGTTTTTCTATAGGAACACCATACAAGATAAATCAGTTCTTTTAACCTTTGGTTTCTGATTCACATCGGATATGTTCATGTGCATGACATACAGTTTGAACCACATAAACTTTCATACTGTGCACAATTTGATCAATATCAATAGTTTATAACTGCTTGAAAATTTTACTGGATCTTCATGCATATTAATATTTTCAAATTGCAGGCATAGACCAATGTATACATCTGCCCCTGGATTCCTAAGCGTTGATCAGAAATTCGTTGACGAAGTTGAACCATTACTTATGGCAAGCAAAGTAACATCCCAGACCTTCCCCTAGCTTGTTAATGTTTTCTTTTTCATTTCTCAATGGATTCCATTTTCTTTTCTAATCTGGTTTTCTATTGGATTCTCTAGGTTTAAACATGGGATTTTAAAAATTTTGCTGACATGTACATGCTATTTGAAATTTGAACTAGGTTGATCTAGCCATGTTTGGTCATGTCCACAACTACGAGCGAACCTGCTCCATTTATAAGAGTCGATGCATGAAATTGCCTAGAAAAGATGAGGCTGGGATCGACACATATGATCACAGAAACTACAGTGCCCCAGTGCAAGCTATAATTGGAATGGCTGGCTTTTCCCTGGACAAGTTTCCCAGTGGTGTAAGTCCTTCTTTACTCTGTCATATCTCTCTTCAAATATGTGCACTTAATTGTACAAGCATGTTCTTCATTGTTCTTTACCTGGAATTGGGACTTCATTCAAACAGATTAACAATAGTTGGAGTTTATCAAGGCATTCCGAATATGGTTATCTCAGAGCGCATGCAACAAGGACAAATATCAAATTAGAGGTGAGTATGTATGCAAACTTGAGATTAGCACTTCATAGCGTATACATTAACTTCGAGTCTGCAAGAGTTTAAGAATTTCAATGCGCAGATCCACTAAATTCTCTCACGTTTGTTTTGTTTGTTTCAGTTTGTGAATGCAGATACAAGAAAAGTTGGCGACAGCTTCCACATTACAAAAGCATAAGTTAGAAAAATTCAGTTTTTGTTTAAGAACAAGCAAAATTAACACAGAGAGAGAGAGTAATGTTTCAGAGAGAATGGTGTTATCCATAAAACTAATTGCCTATGTCGCAATATAGTATGTGTGGTGCCACTATCAAGGAGGCATTCCAATTCTCCGGAAAACATACTCAAAGATAATAAAGTTCGGAAAATTAACACATGTCCATGACATTGAATGATAATGCGATACTTTATTAATAAGGAAAATAGCCAATGATTACATCAAAGTTTTTCATAAGTCTATTCCAAAATCAAACTTTAGACAAATTGTTGTCACTCAATCTGTTTGGTAATTCCAATAAAATATGACCAGGAAAGTAGAGAGATGTTGGTGGAGCGAGGCTCGCTTAAATACCCCGATCTCAATTACTTTCCTAGACATCATACTTCATTGGGTACGCCACATGAGAAGGAGTTAATACAATTGTTATTTATTGACTAAGTCACATTTGCCGTTCTTGAAAAATAGAAAGAGGACTATTCTAATCAAAGTCTGTGGCATCCTCGTGCTCTTCATTTACAACTTTGAAGTCCTCAACGGTGAGATTGACGTCTTCACCATCTTCTTCTTCAGCAAGGTTGGCTTCTTGCTCTCTTGCTTCCCTGTACTCCTTGTAGTGTGCAGCTAGTTGGGTACTTGCATGACATTGCTTAAACCAATGCTCGATTGATCCACATCGATGACACATGTCATTGTGGTTACCTCCCTTCATTTGAGGTGCAGGTCGTGCAGGTTGTGTAGGTTATGCACGTTGTGGATATTCTCTAGGAGGGTTGCTGCTACTACCACGGCTCATGGTGCGACCTCCATGACTCATTGTGCTATTTCCATGGCTGGTGTTACCATATCTCCCTCTTCCACGTGTGGAGTTGTCATCACATGTGCCCGCTCTAAAGTTACGGTTTCCTTCCTTATTGGGGCTGTTATATGGACATGTTCGTCCTTCAAGTCCCCTATTATTAGGGTACACATGTCCCCTATTGTTAGGGTACCGCTCCTTGCGCCCTCTTTTGAGTGCATTATAATTTGCCTCACGACGCACTTGGTTCCAACGGGTCTTGAATTATAATTCTTTACGAGAATGTTGTCGTGCTTTTCAGCTACCGACAAAACATTAATGAGTTCATTGAACCTCGTAATTCGTCCAGCATTTACTTCAGTGCGATATTGATTTGATAGCAAAATTGCTGCAACGGGGAAGGTAGAGAGAGTTTTCTCAATTAGCTCTTCATCTGTGAGGGGTTTTTGACAGAACCTCAACATGGCTTTGAGGCGAAGAGCTTCTGAATTGTACTCAGCAATAGACTTGAAGTCGGAGAAGCGTACATCGTTCCACTAAACCTTCAAGTCAGGGAGGAGGGAATCTTGGATATTGTTAAAGCGCTCTGCTAGCGCCCCCCATAGATCCTTTGCATCTTTGATGGACATGTACTCTAATCTGAGTGCTTTGTCCATATGACGTCGCATCAAGATGATTACTTGTGCATGCCTTTTGGGTGTTTGAGGGAACACAAGGGCCGGGTCTGGTGCATGGATGATTGGCAATATCCCTTTCGATGTGAGATGGTTCTCAACGTCGGTTTTCCAGCTATGGTAATCCGAACCTGTCGACAGCTCTCGGCAGCGGTCCGGTTCGTGCTCAAAACTTCCAACGGCCGGTTCCGGCGATTCTGAGGCCGATTCCGGGCTTCTGGAATCAAGAGCTTTGATATGAGCTAGGGTTTGGGGGTTTTTTTGTAGGTTTGGAAAAATGACTTCGATTGATGATGAACTCTACTCTTGTCAATTTTCGATTCTAATTCTAAAGCAACTTCGTGCTGATAACGTGTTTAAGAACAAGCAAAATTAACACAGAGAGAGAGAGAGTAATGTTTCAGAGAGAATGGAGATTTCAAATGTATTTATTCATCTCATACAAGGGGTATTTATAGGAATACATTTGTAGTGTGAAAGCTCAAAGAGAAAACCAAAATGATAACAATCTCAATGATGAATTCTGCCATGCTTGTTGCCTCTTGGTAAAGCATGTTACATAAGTCTTCATACACTCAAGTACCTATGTTTATACACTCAAGTACCTATCTATACACTTTAAGTATTTGTTACATGATATAGACATACATAGTATAATACATTTATACTACAACAGTTTTACAAAAGTTCCACAGTTTTTTCTTTAGAAACTGTAAGGCAAGATATGTATTGCCCCCTTTAGTTAGATATGTATATATGTAATTAAATTTATAAGAGTACGAGGATGGAAACAAAAGTTCAGTGTACAAATGGAGCAATACGTACACTAGATGAACAAATTACATAGAACTTCATTCCTAAAACGTATATACAGGAAATGAATTACAGCCAACTTGGATGCTAGCTAATCTTTTTCAAAAAGAGTTGGCTTATCCACTCTTACTCCCTACATAATCTCTTAATTAAGCTGAGCGTTTTAAAGTTTTCTGTATTGAAATTCCTTCAGAGAGATGGGAGCATATTAATTCGTTACTACATATACCAAAAAGGATATAACTATGTGCAGTTCCACATTAAAGGTCTGTCTTGCACTAAGATGATTCCTTGAATTCCATATATGATCTAGCTTCTAGGAGAGCGGATGCATATTTTTGTGAAAATCACCCTCAATATTATAAGCTCTGATACACCATGAACATGGTCAAAGCCCAGATCTAACAGAAGAAGGGTATTTCCCAAGAACTTCAAAGGCTGATCTTCACTTGCTGACCCTCACCAACTACGAAATCAAGAACTTATAGTATATGTTAACATTGAATAAAGAAGTGTTTATTCATCTCCATCTAATACAGAAGTCTTGTAACATATTAACCTCTTCCAACATCAAAACCAGTAGCTTTTAATATATGCATTTTGCAACTGTATGATGCAGCTACTAGAGAATTGAAACACTATGTGGCATCGGCTCCTGCACTAAAGATTTAGTTGCTCACAAAATCTTTAGTGCAGGAGCCGATGCCACATAGTGTTTCAGTAGCCATTGACGGGCATTAAGAGAAGCCTTGAAGCAAATAATCCATTAACCCATCATCCAATTAATTGATATCACCCAGCTTATCAATATCACCAACACCAAACAAAAAAACAAAAAACCATTGATGGTGAAAGTAGATGAATCGAGAAATCTATACCAATGAGATCTTAAAATTGAAGAAGAAACTCATACAGCAGATTGGGGATAGAGTTTTAGATCTTAAAGGAGGACAGTACATTAGTATAATGATCCACCAAGTAGATTGACTTGATACAAAGATAGACTAATTCAACATCAAGCCAAACTAGTCTACTAATGCATGATGTCAATCTACCTCTATATCGAATCTAATCTACTTGATGTATCAATACATTAATATAATTAGAAATATCATTTGGTTGTATTCAAGTTCCTAGTGTATTTAGGAAATCATTATCAAAAGTTCATTTTCAGTATTTTCTCAATTATACCCAACGGACACGTTTTCCACCCTATTTCCACTTTGAAAAATGAAAACAGCCTTGGAAAACAGTAACGAAAAGACACCGGAGCCTTTCTTCTGCACACTAAAGAAAAGGCCCTTCATAATTAATAATTTCACTAATTTATTGCAAATCTAGTGGCAACGCTTTGTGCTAGGTTTTGCCGACTTCTAATTCATGTTTAAATGAGATCCAATAAACAGGAACCATGTGCATCCACTTGAATTAATGAACAAATATATGCAACAGTTACTTCTAATCTCAGCCCTAAGAGACTAGATCACAACTTTTTGGATTTTTTGTATCTGACCTGCAAAAATTCAAAGTCAGAGCTAAACCACTATTCATAATCACCGCTACTCCTTATCGTCAGAGCCAAAATGCAATCGGCCAACCAGTCGACCATTCTTCAATATTCACAGATTCCTACTTGTGTAATAGACTCAAATGGCATTGCATTGTCCGATGGCAAGAGAAAAGCGAGTTCATCATATTTACATTGCAAAATTAGTCTAGATTACAAGAGAAATAATGGAATCATATTTTTGACAATGGGAGATAGATATCAACCAATGCCCCAAACAAAGTGAAATATATTCTTACTAGCAGCAGCATTTACAACATTATTACTCTGTGTTCTAAGCATCTCCTCCTGTGCGCCAACATCGCCCTCCTGGTTTAATAAATATATGCTTGTGTTAGTACAACAAAGGCACAAAAAAAAAAATGTCTGCTGTACATTTGACCACCCGTCATGGAGTACGAAGAAGTTATATAACAAGTTTAAAGAGGTTGATGAAGATTAAACAAATGTGTAAATGGATCTACAATTAGGACTAATCAGATGGACCCAGATATTGCCTTGTGGAGGAGAGTTCCAGTCTAGTAGAAGGTCTGAAATCAACCAAGGAACCACTGGAAAACCACCAAGGTTTTGGTGCAGAAGAAAATAGGGTAGAAATGCGCTATTAAATAAACATGATAAATTGTCAACAAACCTCAAGAAACACGGAATCCGGACCCAAAATTGAACTTTGCTTAAATCAACAACATAATCGGATTTACAATGACCTCAGAGCATTTAGCCTCTAAACACATCACTAAAGGGAGCACTAGAATCATTCAACCCTAAGAATTTACTTTTTCTATATTTAAATCATACATGGCATTCTTAGGAATGCATATGCAAAGGGTCCTGGAACATTTTAGCTCTTAAACAACCTCACTATTCACCAAATTTCATTTTTCTCATTTTGTCCTTTTCAATTTAACCCCGACCACAATAAAATTTGGGACCTCATCAACATTGTGGATGAGAAATAACAATAGACATCAGCTGTGATTTTCCAATTCTCCGAGGGAGTGAGGACTTACAAGTAGAGAGTATCCACGGGCAAGAGAGAAAACTGTTGGGTACAAATCCAGAACAGCTATGGCAACTTCCTCAGTCACCTGGGGGACCTGCATTCATAATTCAAATGTAGAGCTTGTTCATCATTTTGGCATTAGAAGATCCAACTTCTCAAAAATGATATCCTGCCCCAGCAGACGATATCATAAACATTGATTCAAAAACTTATAGACCAATGTACCCAAGCCTACATGACAGTATCCATACTCTACTTGATGCCGTTATAATGCTCACAGTGTTCAGATATCTTGACAGAATAGAACCTTTTACTTTTTATGTTCTACAATATCCATTATAAGATCCACAGCTGCTAATATATCTCGCGGTGTATACAAACATATATAGACAGTAAATATAAAAGGAACAAATTCGTAAAAATGCGTAGAATTTAATTTGCTCTATACACATTGAGCACAGCATACATATATATTTGTATTGTGTGGGTGTGTGAATGGATAGCTTTCTGCATCCAGAGAATATAACCATTATATCCCTTACTGTCAAATACAGGATGACTTCCATGTCACTAAAAACAGTTTATACCTGCATGAGCTGAATGGCAAATACGTCGCTGACTGTCATCTTGTCCAGGTCTTGGCACCTTTTGTTAAATTCATCAAAAGGAGGACAAATTCCAGCTTGCTTGTGTTGTTCCTCAGAGAGATCTTTGTAATATTTAAAAATTGCTTCAGTAAGATAACCATACTTCCTCAAGGTCTCAGTCAGGTTTCCGGTTCTTTGAACATCAAAACCCTCCAAAAGTTCGGTTGTAAAGCAACTACATAAGATGTACATTTTTTTCAACTGAAGATTGATTCAAATAATATTAAGTGTTATCCTCTGAAGCCCTATAGGATAATGGAAAGTATAACTGTTTAACAAGGAGTCATTACTAAAATATAAGTTGCTCTTTTCAACCACTAACACCAAAGAAGATGAGATCTGAAAAATCACACCTGAAGCCAAACTGAAAACACTGTCTGAACAAAGAAAAGATCCTAGGACATAAACTTAATTATGAAACTAAAATCTTAAAAAAAAAAATGTGTAAAGGCTTGGCATTCTATTTAAATTCTGACAACATTTGGGAAAACTTACATAAGATTACAAGCATACCAAGGACATGTTCAAATACATCCATATCTTCCAAAGGGCAAAAGGAGACTAAACTTGCTACTTACAAGGGATGATAAAGAACGATTTAAATGCTGCTAACCTTTGATTTGTTAATAATAAGTTCATTAAAAATTTATAAGGTATTAAAGTATAAATATAGACCCAGTTAACCAAACCAGAGCTAGCAATACAGTGTACTATAAATCTTTAACATAAGACTTCAACAGTAACCTCACTTCAGCGACCATAATGGATTACCCACAAAAGAACTAAAAACTGCAGCATGATGCGACTAAATTTGCTGTTTGATTTGGTTTTTGTCTAAGAAAAACAAATTTCAACAAGAAAAAAAGTTCAACAAAATCAAGAAGGAAAAGGCAAAACAATCTCAAACCAACTTAGATGTTCATAGTGAATGAGATTTTATCCAAAAATATCATAACATGAACACAGTGCTTGATTTGAACATCTAAAAGTTAGAGATTGGCTGGATTTTTCAAGGGATTACAAAGATTGAACAGGAGTATATAGTGCTGATTCTGTGATGTATACCAAAATCTGTACATCTCAAGTAACAAAAGTACAGCAAACCAACTGCATGACGATGACTGAAAGCATTTAATTGAGCTGAAATGGCATCTGATTTAGTTGATGGATAAAATTGTTATTTTATGTACTTTCGTGCAACTTTTTTGTATAAAACTGATATAATAGGATTACTGGAATGGCTTGTCTGTAACCTCAGGCTTAAGCTTGCGCCAGGACTGATGACACAACCAAGCCAAGCAAACCAAAATACGCATGATCTTAATCATTCACTACTATTAAAGGCACGTCTTAGTATCACCATAAAACTTAACCATCATTAGTAATATTATCTACTGGAAACTATCAGGCCTCCAACTGTCAAATGACCAATTAATAAAGCAATAGAGAACTTTTTCTTCTTTTTTTTTTATAAGAAACAATCTCTTATTAAAAGAAGGACCAAAATAGAGAACATAAATATTCAACAGAGTCAGAAGACAAACAATAATTACAGGAGTGTTGGTCATACTGCAAGAGAAGGTCTAACAAAAAATTATTACGTAGTCGCAGTTTATTTTCTTACTTTAAACACCATGACGATTCAATTTAAACAGAAGTACCTATAATCAAGTAGGAAAAAATATAGCCCTTAAAAATATTCAAACAAATGCTTACGCTGTTTTGATGCTTTCTGCTGCTTCACTAGAATTTGGATCACCTTCCACGAGATATATCAGCTTCTTAAGTCCACACCGCTGATTATATGCAAATTAAGAAAATGTCAGGATAAACTAAAACAAAACAAATGCATATAAAGTTCAAAATACAAGCAAATAAATTTGTGCAGTAGATAGTAAGAGACAAAAGAGACTGGAATGAATAAACAAAAGCAACTCTACAACAGACAACTACAAATAAACAATGCATCTTTCTCATTCAAAATTATATAATGAAGAATCTAGCAAGAGTATCAGTGTTTTGTGTTAATACCATTCACACTAATGCAATCATAGCTCAAGTTCAAAGTCATTATAAAATTTACCCTCACTTAAATACTTAAAAACCAATGAAGTCAAGAATACGTCACCATTCAGTAACATTTGTTTACTTCAATTATAAGAAACCCAACTTTAAACAAGATAAACTGAATGTCAACCATAGCTTAGCTCCTACTTCACATACTGATAAAGATAATTGAATCTCTCAAATAAAATTCCATACCAAAAGTCTCAATTTTTGATCCCTGTAACGGTTGTCTCTGATTGAACAGCGCAAATCATCAACATTCTTCCTCTCAACAATAAAATCAAGTACATATTCACTCTTCAGATGTTTGTGCCGAGCTATCCAAATTCCGTCTCCAACTGGTAACCGCCTAACCTGTAAAAGTGTCAGTTTGTTTCTTAGTATTTACTTTGTAAATAACAATTAAAAAAGTCGTCCTTTTTTTCCTCGTAGTCTTGGATGACTTTCTCGGATATGCGGAAAACTGACTTATGATGCCAATTGGATGAAAAATAATAATATTTAATGAACGCTATGACAAACCCAAGATGTGTTTAATGACAAACCCAAGACGTGTTTAACAACAAGAGGCAACACTGAGTTTTGTATCATCATACAAAAGCTAGCCAAGTGAGTTTGGAAGTGTGGCAATGATCTTTAACAAACCTTATAACTAATGTTCTCAAGTATATCACTATCTCATCATACATAACAAGAGGACTTGCAGCCACTGAGGATAGAAAGTAGGTTTTAACATTACTTAGAATCCCCAATATGGTGACAAACAAGCTGATGATACATGGCCTAACCTAGGCCAAATAGTTAGAGAATTTAATGTTTCATAGAGGGAAACCAAATTCGGCAGCAGGTCTTGCGTATTAGGTCAGGTGACAGGACCAAATCAACCCCTAATTTCATGACTATCAATGTTTTTTAATACCACAGTCTGATAACTACCACTCTTATTGACAGTTCTACAGATATATACTTTACAAATCAGAAAGGCCGCTAGGTATTTGCACAGCATTACATATGAAACCATCTGAATCTAGAGAATGCAACAAAGGTTTCATCATTTTAATAAAGTTCCTGGTGACTTAATCATGAAATACCATAACATCAACAAAGGTTTCATCATTTTAATAAAGTTCCCGGTGACTCAATCATGAAATACCATAACATGTCAAACACTATTATATAAAGGAAGAAAAAAACAAACAAACAAACCAATAAACAACAGAAGACGATACCAAAAGTTGCTATTTTTGTGAAACAGTATTCATGGGAATAACTCATGAAAGACTACAATAACTCACCTCTACTGTGATTTTGCATCCAGAAATAACACTCTCGATAATGCTCCTCGACCGTGATCTAAAACCACAACATACAATTAATCACACCTGTTATAAACACCAGCAAGGACAGTGGGCAAAAGAATAGGAGCGCACAATACCATTGCATACAGTAAAATAATAAACATCCGACAGTAAGCATACTGATTAGTTACGAAAAGACAAGAACACGATGACACAATAATTATGGCAACTTAGCAGCTGGTTTTTTAGGTTAAAATTAAGGGCCCTCCTTAACTTTTTTTTTCCCCCTTTTCACTAAAGTACTATGTCAATTTCTGAATTAGATCCTTGGACTAGTTGATTGATTCAAAAACATCCTTAGAGAACACAGATATCTACAATTTTAACCGTACAACCCCAATTGTCGTACTTTGCCTCTCTTTCTTGTTAGTTCTATATTTTTGGAAACCGTGCATCTAGATCTGTCATAAAAATTAAGAATAAAACCATATAGCTTCTTTGGTTTATTTCCTTATCTGCATTTTCTGTTTCTCTGTAGATTAACCTGTACAGAGAAGTATAAAGTACACATAACAAAAGGAAACCAAGGTTTCACCCGCAATTTTTTTGTTTTTGTACACTTTGAATTAATTTTATATAGTATGGCTGCCCTGTAGTCATCCCCAACTAAGAAATATGGATAAGTGCAAGCAATGGGCTCTACAGGTCAGGTTGCTAAAACAAATATTTATTGACTTGACCACAAAAAATGTCATAGCAAATATCCTTAACTGGCTCAATGGTTTAAATAAATAAGTTGCAGAATAAAATCAAGCAGATGCTACTTACATCTGAGAGGCCAATTGTTCTCGATCATCCAATACAAAGACTAGTTCATATGCATCTTCAAATTTCTCCCCAAAGCTTAAAGGTGGCACGGACAGAGCTTTCGAACTTGCTTCAACACCAGCCAAACTAGACTTTGGCACAGGACAACTCTAAGAAAACCAGAAAGCCAATGAGCAACACGTAACAATATGCAACATTTAATAATCTTGCAACAATTGACTTTCAAATATAAAGAAAAAGCTTTATAACCACCCTACTGTTCCGTTTTGCAAATACAACGAGCAGAAGTTCACAATGTGGCCCCTAAAGTAGTAGCCCCAGTACAACAGCACAGACGCTATTTTGGCACATTCCCTTTGATGGGGATATTTTCAGAAGCATAATAATTCAAAAGGCAGCAGCAAATTTAGAAATAAATGGTCCAAACTCCAAAAACTAAGTCTCATATAGGACACAGGGTTCTGCACCATTGGCAGGTTGTGTAAGGAGCAGAAAGGTAGCCTCCATTGAAATTAAAAAACAATGAAGGCAGTCAAATACAATATGTTTCTGGTTTTTGACTTATCAAAATCTCATATTATAACATTTGGAACACAGGATCCAATATGCTTTAAAATAGTGAGAATGTCTTACTTCTGTTCATGATGAAAGAAGAAGAAAACCAAAAGCATAGGTTCACCGTTGAGATATCTTCAAATTCATCTCAAAATAATAAAATACATTTCTGCTCAACATTTTGGCAAACAAGTAAGTTTCTATACACGTATTCATTTATTTTCATCAATCATTAGTTTTACTAAAATGGCTCCACCTTAATCTCCAAAGAGCGGAAAAGCTATAGGAGGGAAAGAAAATAGGTGCCGGTAGTTCGCCTTCAGGGATGTCAGCACTGTTACTTTTATTGCAAGTATTTAATATCTTCCTTTTAGCTATGACTGGACATGCACGGCAAGCAGGACCAATGTCACACCATTGTTATGAGTCATGTAACAATTGCAGCCCATAAAATGCATAGCCAAACTGAGTTCTAAATACTGTCCTCTTGAACCGCGGAATGGGCTGAAACTCTACCAGTGACATATGGAGATGCTATATTCACTTAAGATTTATCAATCCTACATATCACCACTCCATGTTGTGGGGTCAGTTACATTCCAACCCCAAACTTCTAATTTTAACAAACTGCAACCTACTGGTCAAAGTTGTAAAATTTTCTGACCTCCATCCCTTTGAAAGTCAGTTTGACCATTATCTGATTACATAATTGTAGAATGTAAGCCATCTCATGAGTTAACGATTATACTGATGATCAAGTGCTGGAGATACGAAATTTTTACAATTTTTAAATAGTTGTTGGAATGTCTCACTTCTTAAAATTAGAATAGGGGTAAAACAAAAATGACTCACAAGGTACAAAAGTATTTACCCCTGAAAGCATAACTCTTAATTGCCTCTCTATTCTTTCAAAACGAAGAATAGAAAAAATAAAAATAAAAAAATAACAAAGACACCAAAAGTGATTATGTCCCTACAATGCAGTACCTAGGAGTATACTGGCAATGCTGAAACATTATATGTATTAATGAAATATTTTTTTTCAAAATAGATAATATTTATCACTCACATAAGAAGATATATGTATACAGTGTACCAACAGAAAACTAGTATAACTTATTTCAAATATATGTACACATCACATACACGAGATGAAGGAGCTCCCATCGTAAACGACTTTGATGCAACCTTGTCAGAATTAATTCTTGGTGTAGGACCCCCATCCCTAGAAGTGTTGAGCAGTCTACTCTCAGTCCCTACACAATCTCTATCACCTGAAAACTTTAAGGAGCTGTATAAGACGATGATCAAATATTTAAGAGAAATTGGAGCATTTCAAATCATTTGGCAGCACAATAGAAGCTTATTACCATTCACAAGAGTATGAGTGGATGGTGTTGCCCGAAGATTTCCCCTTACTTCAGACTTCATATGAAAACCATAAACCTCATCTTCTCGAAGGCGACAAAGAACTGATGGCCATAGTGAAGAGATTTCCTTGTTATGGGAAGTCTCTAAAACTTCACTGATAGCTCGGTTCATCTGTTCCTCAGAATACCCCATGTGTGTAAACTAAAGAAAGGAAAATGAATTAAGAAAAATTTTCTGACCAAGTAAGCAAACTAACAGTAAAAGACTATGACCAAAAGAAGCAAAAGGCTGCAATATTTCATGTACTTAGGGTCAAGTTCAATGGAAAATGTAAAAACCAAATGGAAAAAGATCTATATCACGTGAAGCTTTCATAAATCCCAATATACTTGAACACAAAGAAAAATGAGCAGATATGATCACTTAAAAGAGAAAGAAGGACCACATTAATTTTAGTTTGCTTGTTTATCGAAGGCTTAGATTTTTGGGGTCAACTAATACCACTCTTTCATGGACAATCAGGATTAGTCAAAAGTGATACTATTAACAGTTTGTCAACCACTGTCACAAACTTAAAAAAAACAAAAAAAAAACAAAAGAAACAGAGAAATAAAGTACAATTAACTATTCCTATATTTTTATTTGTGATCTTTGGAGCAACACCATCAAATGGGGTTGCTAATGTCTGCCGGTGTGGCGTTGATGGGAGTTCCACCATATTGGGGCATTGATGGCATGCTACTTTTTCGTTTTCTTTTCTTTTTTCTTTTCTTATCTTAAGCATGCCTTTTCTAAAATGCAGGGAGTTGATGGCCTAATTCTTAGCGTGTAAGTTATATATGGTCACCCAAGAATTGTAACCATTTTATAATACAGCTAAAATTGTCTATTTTATTAGTAAGTCAACTAAGAGTCTTCATATTCATATGCCCACAAAAAAAATTTAGGAAGATTGCACAGTCCCAATGTAAAACAGAGTCGTGTAAAAGAAAAGGATATAAAAATTAGGAAATCCGTACAGAGTACAATTCTATAAACACACCTAGTGCTCTTAACGAAATTGCTTTTTCCATCACAAAATATCCATTTCATCAACAATCTGAAAGCTATGGAGAAAACAACTATTTATTTCTCATTCAAGTGATCAAACATAACTCAATCCAAGACATCAGTGTCAGTTCAGAACTTATATTTGTTTTGGAAAGAAAAGAAAAAATATTGGTTCAGAATCAAATGGAACAGAGGCCATGACAAAACAGGATATTGTGCACAACAACCTAAACCCTATCTGAGGAAAGATGTCAACTAAAATAAGCAACTGAGACACAACCTTAAAAATTAAACTCGGAAAGAATGCTGCTGAGAAGTAAATATGAAGTATGAAAATGGATGGATTATCATTCCCAGCTACAATTCAAGATAAAAATGAAAGGCCATTTTGATAATTACCTTGTCAAGGTATTCCTGGGGAATATCAATTGAGTTTTTATTCCTACTTGAATTACAGGATAACAATGTCATATCTGTGGCCGAGTCAGGACTAGAAAGGTCCTGATGTGAAATGTCCACATCCCCGATAGACACCTCCCTGGCGTTAGAAATTATTTCTACAGGATCCGTCAAACCAGACCTCATGAGACATTCACGAGCAGCCTCCTTACCTTCTTGAGTAAGCATGTACCTACAGTTTGTACAAGTATTATACATCTGATAATACTGCAAATACGATCAAGTGAAATTCTACAATATTGAAGTCTAAGTTTAAAAGAACTTGCTTGATACAGGATTTCTCAGCATTCCGTTAAGAGAAGTAGAGTAACTAAATTGATCACAAACAAGCTTCCAACTGGTAATCAATTAAAGCCTATAAATAACTCAAGTACGTTATACGGTTATACCTAAAAAAAAAAAAAAAATGTGCCTCTTGACAAAACATGCTTCAAATAAACATAATCAGATTAAGTATTAAGACTCATCAATTTTCAAATAAACTGCGCACCATAGTTGAGCCGCAAATCATCATTCATATCAAAGTAGAGCTTTCCTACTAAATTTTTTTCTATGAACAATGCTTTCATAAGCAAAAAATAAAAGAAAAAGTGTGATTTATTATTTCTTGTTAACAAAAAAGTAATATAATGCTCCCTAAAACTGTACTCAGCAAAAGGCTACAGCTCTCGCCATTAAAATTTACAAGTTTTGAAAACAAAAAATGGTATAAGATAAATACATAATTTCTTTTCAACAGACAAAATAAGGGAATTGAATGTACGATAAAAGCCATACTTTGCTGGGCAACTTGATTTCACAACCAGTCCCTTGGTTATCAATGTCTTCATGCAGGACCAACCACTATACCATTCCCTTGTAGAATTTCCCGGGTGTACCGGTATTCCCTTTCCCTTCTCTGGCCTAAGAACAACAATTGTGTCTCAAAAAATCACAGACATCCATATTAACACATGTGGAAATAACACTAAAACAATGAGTTAACATACAAAATTGGAACACGAGATAGTCCACTTGCTTCAGCTGCATCAATGAGCTCCTGTTTACGCATAAATTCATTCCCACTTTCAGTTCCCCTGATGAAAACTTATTGTTAATTCCAACTTCAAAAAGCATAACAAGAAATTCAATTACAAGTTACGGCTGTTTTAGAGCGTACTTAGTTAAGTAAAAACCCAGTTTACCTGTAAAGTGTGATCAGTAAAGCATATGCTACAGAATTCTTTTGTGGAACATAGCGTTTGCTTCCTTTGGTTCTCTTACCTAATAAAAAAATAAAAAATAAAAAACAAGTCCATAATGGACAGCAACAAGAAGGAATGTACAAAACGATTCATGAAAACAGAGTGTAAAGCCAAGGAAATATGAGAGGCATACCCTTTTTAGTTACATCTTCTGGTTCAGAACTGCCTGAACTGGTGTCAAAGTACCCTTGCATAAGCTTCAAAATCCACTTCCCAACACCCCTACAAAATATGAGCAGTGCACAAAATCATTCCAATCATTTAGAATGTGAAAATAAGAAACTCTCGATAGATTTTGGAATCATCAAAAAGTTTTCTTTTTCTCCTTTATGCAAGTATTAAGAGCTCACTTTTTTTGTTAGCTTCCTATGTGTAGATCTCTTCTTGATAATGAGTTATAGTAGGTTAAAATATTCAGATTCATTAAATTCTAAAATTCTGGTGAGCAATAAAACAAAGGAGAATATCTTTTATAATTAAGATTTTAAGCCTAATGAAGAATTAATCTTCCAGAAAAACTAAATGCCAACACTAATTAATGAAAATCCAACAATTCCAACAAACCATTAAAAAATTCAAAACAAGCTTATAACTCACTTGATTTGGGAAAAGTCTTTGAGGGTTTTAACAGGGTTCTTAGAGTTGCAGACATTGGAGTACGCCTTAGTAAGAGTCTTTTCAATGTTTTCGGAGATTCCTTTGGGCTTCTTGCCTGCCATTTCCTGCCACTTACTCAACATGTACTCTGCTAGCGCTTCATTCACGGAGCACACAACCAACTGCTTGTGCCGCTCCATTGAATCGTGATAAGGGCAGGCTTGTCTCTCAGTTTTAACAGGCAATGTGTGAACTAAATAGATCCTCCTTAACATAGATTCACAATGGAAAAATGTTGAATCGTTATGCTAAAGCTCATAGTCAAATAACAACGAAGCAGCCACAAAAAACATAACATTCAGAAATTGGGTGAAGCATAATATGAGAGCAACACATACTTCACTACATATAAACATATCAAAAAAAAAAAAATGTCGATTACCATTCATAAACCCCATAAAATGAAAACAAGCAGAATCACAATTGTGGGCAAAGCAAAGAAATTTCACATCCAAACTAAGATTCAAGTGGGTATTGACATAGTTTTTGTTTCTCAGCAGCCCAAGAAACTTAAGATTTTGTAGGCATAATGAAAACCCAGTAACATATATGAATCCATCAAAATAAACAAAACCCATATCAAGCTTTCTCATTTTAGATCAATAGAATTCAAGAAACAAAAACTAAGAACAGGAGTGAAAGAGAAATGAAAACCCAAAATAAAAAACCAAATCTTTTCGGAAAAGCAAAGTAGAATCACAATATCCCCAAATAAAACATACCTCGACTTATTGGGTTTTGGCTGAAATTGGGTTTTCAGTGATCAAGAATGAAAGAGAAGGCAGAGAGATTGAAGATTTTGACCGGAATACGTTGCGATTTCGTTACATTGAAAGAGGAGGGAGAGGAAAGGAAGAGTGAGACTGACTGTGAGAGTGACAACATTCGGGGCCTGCAATTCTGTGTTTCGGAGGGAAACTTCGGGTCAAATTGTTTTAGGCCACGCCAGGACAGCCCTTTTTCTTTTTTCTTTTTTCTTTTTTCTTTTTTACAGGGAGGCCTAAAAAGGCCAACAACGAAAGAAAAACACTAGCCAGCATACGGCTCCTGTAGAGGTTATCACTATGCCCTTGGGTTCTAAGCCCATTTCAAGCTTGGTTCTTTTTTCAAAATTCAAATATGGTAGGATAAGGGCTATGTAAATAAAGCTTGGCTCGGCTTAATTGAGCTTATAAGGACCAAGCTCGGTCCGACCTGGTCCTTTACACACCACTCAAACAAGCTCTAATAATTTTTTATTTTTTCTATTTTCTAAACATGTTCATCTGTTTTTATCCACATACAACTTATCTATTTATTATTTTACGATTGATTTGGGAAGCTTTATTTTCTTTGTTAAACAGCAATTAATTTTGATAAATTTAGAGAGATAATTAATTATAATATAATTACCCTAACTAATATTTATAAATGTTATTAAGGTAACTTCAAAAAATTGTATATATTAAATAAGGTCAACAAAACAAAGAGTCTTAAATTACCCATCGTTAGAACCATTGAGCCAAAGAAAAAAAATATAAAAAGTAATGTATATTTTCTTTTTTTTGGGTTAAATAAAGTAAGGTCATTTCGGCCCTTGTCAGCGCTATTTGGAAGGCCGGGGTGGCCCAGCCCTTTTGACCCTTACAAAATTGGCCTTAAGGGTGGGTAAGGGCTTACATATTAAAATCTCAGCCCGGCCCTAAGTTTCGTTGACTTTTGACTAGGCCCAGCCCAGCCCTCTTAACTCTTACAATATTGGTCTTGAGAGTGAGTAAGGGCTTACATATTGAAGTTTTAGCCCGACTCTAAGTTTCGTTGACTTTTGATTAGGCCCGGCCCGACCCTACCCTAAGCCATAAACTTTAGGGTAGGGTCGGCCCTGACCCAACCCATGATGACCCTTGGCTCCAGGGAACCCTTTTGAATATAGAAATATCATCTAGATAAGCTTAAGTAGCATACTAGCAGGGTCTTCTATGAGATTAGATCGATTTGATGAAATTTGAGAGTACGAAGACTTTTTTGATTAAATTAGAAGTGCAGAGACTGAACTGATGAACCCTTAAAAGTACAAGGTAGTATTATGCCAAAAAGACCTTCAGACGACACATCAGACGACATAAGTATTGTTTTATGTCGTCTAAGTTTTTCAAACGACATAATTTTTGTTTCTGTTGTCTGAGTATAGACTAAAACCATACTGCTTTAATTTGGAAAAATAGTGAGCATTCAGACAACACATTTTTGTCATTGTAGAAGATGGTGATTTCCTATCTCAAATTTGGAGAGAATCCAAAAGTTGATTAAGTATGTTTCCCTCTCAAATAGCCAAGCCCTAGTTGACTAGAAAATGTTGCAACATTCAGACAACATTTAAATGTTGTTTAAGTGTGAAGTTTGTTTTAAAAAAATTTTGACTTGTGCCTTTTGATATAGAGATAGACCTCGACACCCAATTAAAGTCATTTTCTCTCGTCCTTCAACACTCTCAAGACGCGATTAGTTAGAACCCGCGAAAACGAAAAACTCAAACACCAGCCTCTCTCCTTCTCTCTCAACTCTCTCAGATCTCGATTCTCACTCTCTCCTTCATCTTCTCACTCTCTGGATTCTTCTTCTTTGTCTCTCCTGCTTCTTCTTGGTCTCTACTTGATCTTTTGCATATGGATTAATGGAGCTCTCCAACAACAAATAGAGCTATTTTTTATTAGCATATTGGTAAGCAATTTAGGGTTTCAATTGTTTTTTAGTTTAGTTTTTCGATTGGGTTCAATCTTCAATAGATTTTAGGGTTTTATATGCAAATTTTGGGTTTGCTTATTATCCAAAATTTGAATTTTAGGGTCTGATTTTGATTAGGTTTTCCTTCTATTTGGGGATGGGGTAATTGAAATGGATATAGCTGCACTGGGGTTTTGTCTCCAATTTAGAGCTATGGTTTTCCTTCGATTGAAATGGATTTATGTGTTGGGGTTTTGAATCTTTTGATTTCGATGTTGTTTGACAAAAGCTCTTTCTTCTTTCAATTAAAACTGATTTGTATTGAAAAAAATCATGGTTTTATCAATAATTGCATTGCTGTTCTTCTACTATATCATGTTGATATATAAGCATGTAAATGTTGTTGAATATTTACATATAGTTCGATGCAAGAAAGTTTATATTAACAAGCTTATTGCAATTTTAGACGGCTTATGTTCAAAAAAGAGATTGACAGCAGCTATGGGGGATTTATGAAGGATGGACTAAGTGGTTGGTGGAGAACACTGAAATCCTTCTTTGTATGCAACTATCTCCAGTAAGTTCAAATTTCCTATCTTTTCAAGTAAGTTCACTCTGTTTCAGTCATTCCAAGAGTTTGGTTGTGATTTGTTGTAAATTTGGTATAGCTGGCTGGGTTTGTAAAAAAACAAAGTGGGTGTTAGCAACTGGAATTTTATTTGCTGTAGCAGTGGATCTTTGATTATGATTTGGTATGTACTTGGCGTGACTGTGTTGGAACGTTTTCCTCTGCAATTTTTAAGTGCAATTGACAAGCAGAGAGTCACACCCCAAACATCTAACCAGATTGTATGTAGATGGTTTCGTTTAGTTACTACCTGGGATATGAAAAGCCAAATGGGGTTGTAATGCTTCATGCATCCTCTTTGTATTCCCTTGTTTACTCTCCAATGTAGTAGCTATTCTTTTGGCTTGTAAGCTAGTTCTTTTTGTTGTGTCTCTCTTGTTTACTCTTAAAACAAACCACTAAAATCAAAACTTCATATTGTGGTTAAAACAACTTTGCTGAATTTTCTGAGAAAGCTACTGATCTGTTAAATTTGAGCTTTGTGTTGCCCTACTTACTGATCTCCAAATGTCATGAAATTTTGATATATTTCTGTTCTACTAGTTAAAAAATGATCTGGAAAGTTTCACCTTATTTCGATGTATAATGAATTTTCAGTGATTTTTCTTTTGGGTCTGGTCTGCTTTGGCAAAGTTCCAGAATTTTTAGTGTACCCTCTAATTTTCTATTGAGATTTGAACTTCTATTTGAATCATTTAACCTATGGTCTTTGTATATATCGAACTAGACATTCCAATAGTTGTTTCAAAATTGATTTCTTGTCAATTGGTCATAAAATGAATTTTTGGTGGATTTTCTATTTTGACTTTTCTGCTGCTATATTTCTCTAAAACCTGACAGTTCAGTCTATTTTCATCCATCATTTTCCTTTCTTTTTGAACTTTGATTAGTTTGAAATTTCGGTATGTTGTACCTTGATATGTCAGCTTTCATTCTGGAAAATTTCAACTCCACTGTTGCACAAATGATTTTTTCATAAATTCTCAAAGCCAAACTGTTCTTACCTAAATGTTACACTTTAAGTTGTGTCAAATTTGGTCTTTTACTGAATTTCTTTTGCACGAGATCATTGGTGAATGGAGCCTATGAACGCTGGGGCAAGCAAAGCTAAGGTGAGTCTAGTAATGGAGCCTTTTCCAAAATTGATGATGAACTGTTTGATTTATTGTCTCTGAAAAACTGTGTAGCCAGAAATTGATTTTGGTTCAGTTTCATTGTTCTATATCCCAAACGGTGTGTTTTGATTCTCTTCCTTTGGTTGAATTTTGTTGCAGAAGGAGTTGAAGCACCTGAAGGTTTTGAGGATGGTAGTGATTTACATGATGATGTGTGTGCTGAATCTGTACGAGTATGCGAAGAAGAACTTGGGGCCTCTAAGATCGATTGTGTGGACTGTGGAGGTTGATATGATCAATATTGTTGCTCCAATCTACTGGAGATTCAAAGGAGTGCCTGATGATTTCCTTGGTTTACTCAACATGAAGGTAAATCACTCTTATCCCTTCTTACAAGCAAAAGAAGAAATACAAATTGTATGGAAGTAAGAAACCAGAAGTTTCTCGGATTCATTAGTTTCTTTTCGGATGAATTAAGTGCAGTGTTTTGTTTTCACACTTCTCCATTCTTTGGGTAAAACTAAAACCAGTAGTGAATTGTATTTTGTTGGACTTGATGTGAATGTTGCTATATGAGAATGCTAATCAGTAACTAGTTTCATATTTACCGGCATAACAGAATTCAGCTTCCTTTACTTGTTAACCTCTTTGCTCAATCTGCCGGTTTAGATTTAAAGGTTGTTTTGTTGTAGAAAAAGATGTGCTTGTGACTGCTATGTTTGGATATAAAATTAGACCTGGCCGGATTATGCTTAATTGCAAAGTAGAGATGGGATATTGATTTTCATTTGTAAACAAATTTTGGATATGGTAGTTGTGTTATTTGGTTAGTAGATAGTAAGTGTTATTTTGATACTTTCCCTTATGACACTGGTTTACTTTGCTACACATGAAATCCATGGTAATGAGACCAGAAAATTCATGCAAGGACTTTTATGTCTGGTGCTGGATGAATAGGAGCTAGATTGCCAAATACTCATGGAATTTAATGTTCCTAATCCATATATTATTTTTCTGTTTTCGTTAATAGTTTAATAAACCATAATCGTATGACTCAAATGATTTCCTGATGCTAGTTATGGGTTTTGTATATATGCCTTATGCATTCCTTACATTCACTGATGTTCTATTTGATCAAAACCTAGTAGATCTCCTATGAGTAAGAATTTGTATGGTACAGACAAAATGATTGTTAGTAACTGGGCTTAAAATGATTGCTTGCTTGGGTTCTTATTTCTGATAAAGATTTAAGGGGAATGATAGCAACAATTAATATAAGAGACTAAAACTTGGATTTTGAACAAGTTTTCCTTATTTATTATAGGTAATTGAGTTCTGTTTCTATCTTTATCATCATATGCATCTTTTTTCTTTATTTGAGTTCTCCAAATGTGGATGAGCTTTCTAACATAACTGAAAATACATTCACAAAACAACAAGTATTTTGGTCTTTTCTTTGTGGTTGAATCTCAGTTAATCAATTAGTAAGCCCTTATTCATGGTAATAAATAGGATTCATACTAAATGTAATTTTCTGGTGATTGTATAGGTGATCAAGATGGAGGTTGACTATCTCTGAAATTTGAAATGGGAAATCCCATTGTTCATACATACTTGAGGTAATGATGGTTCTGAAAATCATACACTCATTTCTGGTTGGTTATTATAGCTGCTCAACAAGCCTCAAACTTTGACTGATTGTTGTTCATTTGACATATATTTTGGCAGAAAATTCATTGATCTTGCTCAAGAGAGTTACTAAAAAGTAAGTTTCCTTTGTACCTTTCTCTTACATATTTGTATTTGCCAGGTTGATATTATCTGATATTGACTACTTGGCTTTTCTGTGTTTTCTGAAGACTCCTAATATGCAGTTTGAGGCTTTGATTTACTACCTCATAGATCTAAGTGAATTATAGATGGTTTTAGTTTCAGCTACTCTTTTGATTTTTCTATATTTTCGCTTTTGCTCTATTCCTCCATGTAACACTACGTTTCTCATCATTCAAGGTAAACCCATTCCCCACAATCTACACTTGACTCTAAATTTAACATTATAACCTACACTTGACTAGAAATTTTACACCCCTCACAATCATTTTATCTGCAGGCTCACTGGCCATTCCCTTCAAATCAGATTATGGAGGTAAGAAAATGTTGTTCTAGTTGTTGGCCTGTTGTAGTGGCATTATTGTGTTCTTGTCCTGAATACAATTATAATCCACTGGTCTAGTTCTTCATAAAATTGAGTTAAATAAGCCTTGCAACTTCAAGCAATGTGATAGTTATCTAGACATAAAGGTACTAAAAGCACTAGCAAATAACTTCATTCTACGTGCATATTATTTGCAGGGTTATGCATATATGCTCACGCACCCCAGAATACCTTCCATTTTCTATGACCACTTCTATGATTCGGGTGATTCTATTCATGATCAGATCGTGAAACTGGTACAGCAATACAGCTAGCTAGTTCTTTTATTGACTTGTGTCTAGTAGGAGTTCTTCCTTCATTAACCATTTGGACTTCCAGATTAGTACATATGGGCCATTTTAAACTGATGCTTATGATTAGGTTTGTGTACATGAGACGATGGTGGATTAATGGAAATTACAATGAATGATTTAGGATGTGGATTTTATGGTTTCATGAATGGGCAATTTTGATTTCCAAAATGCATGCATACCAATTGTAACAGAGGACTATTAATATATGTTATCTCAAATTGCAAGCTACAACAAAAGCACACTAATGTGTGTTTGCAGCTACACAAAAGCAACACAAAAGCCAATTAGAAGTCTATTGTCTTTTTGGCATTGGGACGACATAAAATTGTAGTCTAAGTGGCAAAACAACAACATAAGTTAGATGGAATTGTTGGCTAAAAAATATAACAACAACAAATTAGTGTGGTTGAACTTGATGATCACAGACAATAGAAAACACGTACTATTAGTGGTCCTTTTTATATTCAGACCATAAATATGTGTCGTCTTAATAACCTCAAATGAGTAATGAGACTGACATAATAGAAAGAATATGATATCCATTGTCTAAACCATTTCCCAACATCACATAAGTACAATTTCAAAACCTTTCACACAACACTTAAATGTCATATAAACCTACCCTAGAACGACACTTAATTGTCCTCTGATGCACTTTACAACCACATATAGTTGTTGTTTAAAGTCAATTTGCACAACATTTTATTGTTGTTGTATGCTAGAAGACACTACATATGAGTCTTCATATTTCTTAAGGGCATTCAGACCACACAATTAACCAGATATCTGTCTTGCAAGTACACTTCATACAATAGTATTTACAAAAGATTGTAGTTGTTTTGTTTATCAAACAATACAAAACTGTTGTTTGAATGCTTTTAAAGATACATATCACAATGTTCCCAAAATGCAAAACTCATCAGACAACACAAGACTTTTATTTTTTTATGTCATCCGAAAAATAAGACGATAGAACACTTCTGCCATCTGATGCCCCTAAGAGACGACACCGTACTAGACGACATATTTTTGTTCGTTCAGACGACAAACATCTGAATGCCTTTTTGGCCTAGTGTAGTAAGCAAATTTAATTCATTTTTTATTAAATGGCCCTAAAGGTACATGGTTCTTGGAATCGGTTGATACTTCAGAGACAATTAGAAATGGAGAGTTGATGCTAAATTACTTGGATAGTATTGTGGAAGAGGTAGAGGAAGAGAATGTGGTCCAAATAGTTACTGACAATGCTTCCAATTATAAGTGGATGGGAAAAGATCTAATGAAGCATAGTAGCAATTTGTGGTGGACTTCGTGTGTGACTTATTGCATTGACTTGATGTTAAAGGATACTAGCAAGTTTAAGGTCTTTGAAATGACCATTTAAAGAGCTAAGCAAATTGTGAAAATTCATTTATGGGCACACACAAGTTCTTTCCATCATGAGGAAATTCACCGATAACAAGGAGATTATTCGTCCAGCGGTTACAAGGTTTGCCACATCTTTTCTCTCTCTTCAAAGATTATATAAGCAAAAGGAAGCTCTTATTAGTATTTTCATCAAGGGCTAAATACAGGTTACTACCCTGTGGTTTAGCTCCAAAATTAATTCAGTCCCTGTACTTCTAATTTCATCAAAAACATCCCTGCACTTTCAATTTTGATCTAGTAAGTCCAATTCGTTAATGTTTTGTTATAGGTTCAAGTTATAGTTAGATTATTTGTTGAAAAACTATTTATTTTTAATAGTAGGACTCACTCGTAAATTGACTAGAGGTGACTTGCAGACACCACATCATAAAACATAGGCCATATATGAGCCACGTTAACAAGTTAAATAACTCAATTGTAGGAAAACTAACAAATTGAACCTATTAGATCAAAATTAAAAGTGCAGGAGTGTTTTTGATGAAATTAAAAGTCCAGGGACTGAATTTTGGACCTAAACCATATGGTAGTAATATGTATTTAACCCTTTCATCAAAATATTGGAATGAATGTAGATGTATAAAACAAAGTGAGGTAAGGAAGTGAATCCTCCGTGATGGAAGTTTTTGAAACCATGTTGCTTATTGCATAAAGAGTATTTTTCCAGTTGTTTGTGTCTTAAGAGATGTTGATTTGGAAATGAGACCTGCAATGGAATTATTCCAAATGGTCTCTTTCACTTTGAAGGTCAGAGGGAAGTTAGAATTCCTTACCCAGTAAAATAGAGAGGTCAAGGGGGTCTTGTCTAACATAGTCATTCCATCGTACTCTTGCAGGATCATCGAGGCTCACATGAAATTCTAAGGCCTTTCCTTGCAGTACCTTTCTTTAAGCTCCGCGATTGTCAAACGAGAACACCAGCTTCTCATTTGGCTGAACTTGAACCCAAAACTCTTTTTTCAAGACCTAGTTGCACTAAAAATGACTTCAAAGATCATTAAGGTCCACTACTTCGTGAGTTAAGACTTTTCCTAAGAGGAAGGATTGCATATATGCTCCACCTCCCTTGTTCCAATGAGGCTAATATCCACAACACTGTTGCCTTCACCGAAAGCCAGTGATGTTGCAAAACTTGCAGTGACATCATCAATCGACGCCATAGCGAGAACTAAAAGAAAAATGAAGGATACAATAACAAGAGCTAGGCAACGTTAATTAGAATGCTAGGGTTCCTTGGGAGGTCGTGTAAGTCGACGACTGCTAAGGGTTTGTGAATTTTTTTTTCCTATTATTTTAAATAACTCCGTGATCAATTTGTTTCCTCAAGTTATCACGTTTTCTCTTTGTGAGAAAACCCTAAACTTAGTGCAGTCATGTTCGTGTGACCTCACTCCCCTACTCAGAGTCCCTACTCCTTCAATCTCTCTCCATGGCGACAATTGAAGACATGACAACAAGTTTTACTTCCTCCCTCGCGCTTGTAGGTGATAAAGTGGTGGATATCACCAAGTTGACTATGGGACCTGTGAAGCGCATCTCTCAGGCAATATTAATGAAGTTCTTTTTTATGAGGAAAAAAAAAGGTATTGAGGAGCAAATCTCTTTTTTCTTTGAGAATTTGATTGGTCGGTGCCGTAATTGTGCTTTGATTTATGATGGAAATGGTGTGTGCACTGTTGTTGCTTTAACTTCGACGGGGACATTAAATAAGGCTGGAACTTCAAGGATAAATTTTACTAAGGGCAGGTTTCAATTGAGGAGTGTAACTTTCAAGTTTTAATATTCTTTCCCCTCTCCAGTGACATGTTCTCTATTTACAGACCTGTAGTATGGTGGGAAGCCTAGGAAGGAGAAAAGGACTGTGGTGATAAGGGATGCGGATTGGAGGTCTGAAATGAGATTCAAGATAGTTTTCTTAGTGAATGATGAACTTGCATAGTTGTGTACTCTCTTGAATCAATGACCAACAATGTACTAGTAGATGGTACCCATTTTCTCTTACCTACTTGACCATTGAGTTAGGCTACAAGCATACATAGATTATTTGTATGTGTCGTTATAGGCTTGGGATCAAATGAAATCTCTATTACTTTTAAAAAGGCCTAGTCATAATATAAGTCATTTATTCAAAATACAATTGCTCTTTTTTTTTTTTCCAAGATCATCAATTTAAAGTAATGAATCAAGACCAAATCAAAACCTCTATTTAAAATTCTGGTCTTAGGATTAAATGAAATCTCTATTACTTTATAAAAAAATAACTCCGTGATCTAAGTTCTAATTATAACAAAATTCATTTGGTCAATATCCAATTACTCTTTTTTTGGTTTACAAGACCATCAATTTAAAGTAATGAATCAAGACCAAATCAGAACCAAATAGTTTAAAACAGTCTCTTCTAAACACCATATTCTACTGGTCTAGGGTTTGCGAATTCCCCCTCGTCCAACGGCTCTCCACGTTCGAATATGCCTAGCCTTGTCCATGTTAGGATGATGCCGGATGAGTGACGGTTATATAAGGTTCTCCGGCTTTTGGGATTTGCAGGGCTTGAGGTTTCGACTAGGTAATCGGCTTTTGCTTTACTGCCTCTCTATGGCTTGGGCTGTCATGGGTACGATTCAAGGAACGGGCCAGCTGAGGTCTGGTCTGGTTCTTGGTGGCAACAGCAGGGGTGTAGTCAGCGTTAGGGTTTTGTTGGTATTGTTGGAGTGCGGGCAGAGGATTCGCTTCTTCTCAGGATCGGGTTTGACAAATGCTCTTCTATTTTAAGGTAAGCCTTGATGCAGTGGCCGCTCCGTGGTAGTGGTGTTCTTTGAAGGGTGTCGGCGTTGTTCATTCTCTTGTCGTGGCAGCGATGGTTGTCTCTACATGCGACAGTGGTAGGCTAGAAGGTGACACAGTGAGTTGGGTCGGGCCAATGGTTTGGGCCTTGGGTTCTTGCTATTCCTTGGCCTTTTGGGCTTCTAATTAATTACGGTTTTTTCTTTCTTTTATTTCCTTTTGTTTTAGGGAACTCTGTGTTAGTAGTCTAGTCTATTTTAGTCTATTTTCAATAATTCTCTAGGGATTAGAGAGCAATGCACTTTTCGTGTTTCTAGGGAATCTTCCGAAATAGCACCGAATGAGGATTCATGCTATTTTTCTATGTAATTTGATGTCTAATTAGTAGACCTATTGTTTGTGTACCACTGTGGGTACTACCACACCTTCTTGTTTGTTATTATGGCTTGACATTACAGTCAAAGGGTGGGTAACGACCACTCTGGCTTGAGATGAATATATTACCGCCCCTTTGGATTGATTAAAAAAAATATCAAACAAAATAGATCAAATAAATCAAGATTTAATCTCTAACAAGGTTACATTCTGCAAAATCAACATAATTAAATCAAAGATATCATATAAATGTCCCGCTCTAATTCTAAGAGGGTACCTTTTAGGAAAATCGAAAAAACCCATTGGCTTAATTTGCAACAAGATAGTATGTTACACCTTACAGAAGGCCAGACTCGTATCTTTTTGTTCATGCTTAATTGACAGCTCCATCAGTTAAAGTTATACTTTTTTTTCCCAGAAATTCCTCAGAAAGATAATAAAGTAGTTTGCTTCATGTTTTCTACAATGCACAGTAATTAAAAGCCCCATAATTTCACATGCAATATGCAACCCCAAGTTCAAAAGTAACAAAATCTGTAACGCTACAAAAGTAAAATATGTATCCAGATCCTTATATAAACCATGCAACAACTCATCGCCCCCAACAACAAAAGCAAAAACACAAAGAGCTGGCTAGAGATGGAAATGCTGAATCTTCCTTTCATGGTTTTGGCTGCCTTTGCCGTGATAGGAATTCTTTTCTCCAGTGAAGTCGATGTGGTTCTGGGGCAAGCTTGCCAAGGGATGCAGGGTCTGATAACGCAATGTGCGGGTTATGTTCAGAAGGGTACTTTATTGCCTCCACAGCCATCTCAAGGATGCTGCACGGCAATAAAAACATTAGACATTCCATGCGCGTGCCAGCACGTGACGAAGATGGTCGAGCAGATGGTTGACATGGACAAGGTGGTTAAGGTTGTTAGATCCTGTGGTATCCCTATTCCTAGTGGAATGAAGTGTGGAAGTAAGATTCTAAATTAACCTCTTTCTCATAGTTGATATGCGTAAGGGATCTGCTGCTTAATTTGACATATTTGACAATGACTCTCATAAGTTTGGCTATCCACCACAGGTTATACAGTTCCACCGTCAAGTGGTTGAAGTGAAATACAAATGCATCTCATATGTATCGGAGTTAAATGAAGTGCTCGTTGAAATAAAGACAAAGTTGATTATCCTTATGTAACCTTAAAAATTTCATATGAATCTATTGGAATAATCAAATCCATGGTATTTACTATTCATAACAATAAATTATATAGCAAACTACATATATCCCCTTGATAAGTTTCTAAAACACAAATAACTCCACCACTTTTGGTTTTAAACACTTAAGGACATTTTGTCTTTTTCTTCTCTAGTTTCCTACCTCTTCCTGCAGTAAAAATAAAATGACGGAGCGTAGTGGCCCCATGCTTTTGAATTTGTTTGTTTAACATATTGCAGGAATAAATCTATCCTCTATATTCAAAGGTAAACAAATAATCCCTTATTATCCATAATCGCTTATTTGATAATATCTAGACTAGAGTTACTTGCAAATTGTAGAAAATTCGAGAAGGAATTAAAAGAAGAACAAGAAAAACTTAGAAGAGCAAAAATTTTTAGAAATAGACTCAGTCGAGTCACTCCTAATTACTGGGATAGAATATTTCTAGTACAGAAAAGAATCTATTAAATTGAGAAAAATATAGAAGAACTAAGGCTCATGGTCAAAGAGGAACAAAAACCTCTTGATTATTTGAGCATTGGTTAGATCCGCACATCGAGCTTGAAGAAGAAAGCTCAAGGGGAACCCCCCAAAATGGGTACAATGTCTGAATTAATATTAGAGAAATTAAATTCTCTACTGAAAGCTTCTGATGAGAAATACCAGAATCTAAAAGATGAATTGGTCAGATGCCAAAATCATTTATCTAAAGTTCTTGATATAATCTACCAGTTAGAAAAACTGGAAAACAAACTAGATTATCTCAAAAATCTTCCAAAAACGGAAGAAGAAAAACTAATAGCTGTTAGTAGAAAAATCACTGGACAGTAAAAAACGTTGGATTCTATGAAGAATATATTGAAGGACAAGAAAGTGCCTACAGTAAAAACAAAGAAAACTAATTGATTCAAACCATTAGAAAGACCAGATAAGAATCCTGTTCCAAACATGATTTTTCTGGAACTATCTACTAGTCAGACTAGTATTCGGTATGAAAATCCGAAATCTTCAGAGACAAGAGATGTCAACATGATGAGCATCTTTGGAAGAAAGAAAGGAGTATCACTCCTAAATGCTGAAGAATTTGAATACAATGAAATTGAACAGGATGTAAAAACTCCACAATTCCAAAACTAGATTTTAAACAAATCTACAAAAGGGGAACGTTTGAACTGATGGATAGCCATCATTTTAAACTACTGGAATTCACAACCCCTTTCACAACAGGAGAAACTGATCTTCTACTGATCACTCCTAAAGAAGTTGCCCGAGCAAGATCAAAAAATTATCAATTTATGCACATCGGAGCAGTCCAAGTTGGCATAAAATTGCTCGCTTGAGAAGGCATAAACTGCTCAGTCCTATGTGTCTTACAAGATAATAGACTGACTGTAATAACCGCAATTTTCATTTTAAATTCCAGTGATTGTATCGAATGATTATTATGCGATTTCACGATTTATGATCGATAATCATTCATTTTTACAATTATCGAAGTTTCGAAACGTTTATTTTAATGAAAAGCTCGAAATACTCGGTTTGAGAAATCGACTTTTTCTACGTACGAAATTTGGAGAAACTTCCTTCATGAAAGTTGTAGAGCTCGTCGATACGAGTCCGTACACGTGCGGAACACGAAGATCGGATTTTTTCTGAATTAGTTATCGAATTTCGAAGTTTTCCGAAACATGTATATATAGAAAAAATTTTGGAAACCCTAATTTTTTTTCCCTACCTGTTCCTCTTTTTTCTTTTTCTTCTTCTTCCTGTTTCTGGAAAAACTGGGTTTCTCTCTCTCTCTCACAGTCGCTCTCGACCGAAAAGGGGAGGAAATTTTCTCCTTAATTGTTCTCCCTCCACAGACCACCTCTAGACCTCAAACCAAGTCCCAGGCGTTCGTCTCGAGCTGCTCTAGCTCCCGGAGGCAGTTTCACAAGGCGACGCGGCCCGTGGCGGCGGCGGCACAACCCGAACCGAAAACGGTCATTTTCGGTTCGATCTCGATATCTCGAGCTACACTCCATCATTTCACTTGATTCTTGTCTCATTGAGCTCGCCTCAACTTCCTCTACAAGCACCAAGAAGGACCGGAACTGGGTCGAACGTTTTCACGTTCGTCGGAGCTCGACCCGAACGGATCAAAATACCGAAACTTTCGATCAAGATATCTCGAGCTATACACGATCGTTTCTTGTGATTCTTGGCTTGTTGAGTTCGTAAGGAAGTTCTGAACAAGTTTCCAGAAGGGATCGGGGCCTGAGGTTGCAGTTTTCACGTCTGTTTTCAAGCTCACCGGTTTCTGCATATTTTCCTGCCGCCGACTGTAAATCGGTAATTTCGATGCCTTCCCGTCATTTTTAGGTCTTGTGCTAGTTATGAAAGTTGCTCAGAATGATGAAACGAAGGGGACAAGCTCGGCCCCGACACCATTGGTGGTGGTCGGTGGCGGCTCTGTCCCTAACTCCGGAGGCCTTTTCCGGCCACCTCCGGAGGTCTAAAATTTGGTTTCTGTCCATTTTATGATTCTATGTTTCGATACGATCATTTCGGTGTATTATACGCATTTTTCGGATATCGTATGAATTAGTTATGAATTTTGTGATTTCGATCGATTTCGATCGTTAGATTTGTGATCTGTGAAATTATGACCGTTGGATGAACTTGTAAATTTGTTATGATGATCATATGACTGTCCCAGAGGCTTTGTGTGGTCATGGGCGAAGATCCGACCGTTGGATCTTCGTATATGTGAAAAACAGTAATTAGGGGAGCGATTCGTGAGAAACCGCTCGTCGGATTTTAATGTAAATTAGAATCTGGCCGTTAATTAGTAGTTAAATTATGTGTTGAAATTGTTGGCTAAATTCGAATCACATTTGATTAGGTGATTGACGGATTTTATTTGAGTGGGCTATTCCCCGTTAATTATAAATTATAATTATATTGAAGACGCAGCGGGAGTTTCGAGGTGAGTAAAACTCACGTGGTTCATATTACGAACTGAGCATTTTAATTTATTTATTTTGGTAATTGTGTGAAAAATATTTGCAGATTAAATATTTGTTTTAAAATTTCATGGACTTGAATCACCACGGTCTATAGGTAAGTAAAATGAATTTTAACTATACAAATGAATTTCATAATTTTCTTGTGTGAATTATAGATGGTATTAGTGGTCATTCCTGAGTGGATGATTACGTATATATATATTTACGTGGAAACTATATATTGATGAGTGGATTGTTGATTGATGATATGATTGAGTTGAATTGATGAGTTAATTTTATTACAATTGTGTAATTCCATAATAATATGATGTAACTTGGTTGAGATGTTTTCAGTATGTGATATTATATGTTGTGTTCATTTATGGGTTTAGGGTCGACGTAATGACCGGTGTGGGTAATCGGACGATCTAATCCTAGTGTGGATGATGGGATACGATTGGTTGAGTATGTGGAATTATTGGACGTTCTAAATATGTATATGGGAATACATATTGATGAAATACAATAATTGATAAATATGTCGGATGCCATAACCTAGGCCAGGTGACGGGCTACGATTCAGTTAGAGCTCTAGTCTGTCAAGTACCGTATTTTTATAAATACGATGATGAGAGTTGTGGTGAAAGTTGTGAGTTGGGTTGTCTTGATATATTCAGTTGGTGTTGATTGAGATTGTTATTATTTGCATAAGTGGAAATTATTGAGTGTTGCTGTGTGTGGGAATAAATGAGATTAAATTAAGTAACAGTTCCTTCTTTTACTCATACGAGCTTTCATAAGCTTACCGGGTTTTGTGTTGTTGCAATCCCGGTACACTATTCAATGGTGTAGCGGATATTCCTGCAGGTCAGGATAACCAGGGAGGTGACCGAGCTGCTTAGGTGTTACAGCAGTCATGTTATTTATTTAGTCGTGATGTGTGTGTATGCTCATTTAGAGCTTTACATTACATTTTGGATTTGAGTTGTAATAATTAACCGAGACTAAATTCGGTTTGATTTTATTATGTGTGGTGAGTATGTTAAGAAAAGAAAAATTTTCAGGATGATTATTTTGAGTTGTAGTATTTTCATGTTTCGGATTTTGAATTGTTATTCTAAAATTCGGGGCGTGACAGTTTGGTATCAGAGCGTAAGGTACATATTTGGTGATATGTCAATACTTACCGAGTGATGGCCCATCTGCAGCAGATCCCCATCGTGTGCTCTTCGGTATTGACAATGTCATTGGGTATGTGAGTGCGTTAGGTTGGCTAGGAACGTTAGTACTTTTAGGAAATTTAAGCATCGTTATGTATGATCAGTACTTGGTTAATATGGACTTGCATTTGACTTATGTTTTGTTTAAGTGTTATGCGTGTATTAACCAAGTATATCATGCTTATTAGGTAATGGAGATTGAGGGAAACGAGGCCAGAGGTCGGGGTAGAGGTAGACCTCGTGGCAGGGGTAGAGGCCGAGGAAGGGGTAGGGCCCCTCCAGTCGAAGAAGTATTCGAGTCGGAGGAAGATGCACCTTATGAGGATCAGCCTATTCCTCCTGTAGCTGTGGTTGATAATCCTGCTCGCTTGCTGATGCTAGCAAGGGAAATTACTCGCTTGGGAGCAACCAAGTTTGGAGGAGGCACTGATTATATGGTGGCGGATCGTTGGATAGAGGATTTGCAGACTTATTTCGATCTGCTTGATTGCACTGAGACCGATAAGAGGAAGCTAGCTGCTTTCATGCTGAAGGATGAGGCTAGGGTGTGGTGGAACGTCACTCAAAGGAGCATTGAGGTGTCTACCTTGACATGGGACGGCTTTGAGAGGCTGTTTAGGGAGAAGTACTTTCCACCAGCAGTGAAGGAGAGGTTGGAGCGAGAGTTCCTCGCACTTGTACAGGGGAAGATGACCGTCATTGAGTATGATGCAGAGTTCTCCAGATTGTACAAGTATGTGAGGCAGATGGAGGATGAGGACTTGGCCAAGAAGTTTCAGAGAGGGTTGAGTCATTCGATTGAGCGTGATGTAGCCATCTTGGAGCTGAAGACCAAGAGAGAGATCTTGGCTAAGGCACAGATCATTGAGCAGCAGAACCTGATTCGTAGAGAGAAGGAGTCTGCTGAGAGAGACTTCCAGGGCAAGGGAAAGGCCATAGCAGGGAGCAGTAGAGCTAGAGACTTCAGGGGTGGGTTCTGGAAGAGACAGAGAACTCAGTTTCAGCATCAGGCTCCAGCTAGGGCAGCAGTAGCTCCTCCTGTTCAGGCTATGCCTATCAGGCAGATAGCACCAGCAGCTCCAGTGAAGTGCTTTAACTGTGGCGAGCCGGGCCACATCTCTCGTGCGTGCACGAAGCCACGGGGTAGGTTATGCTACAGTTGTGGACAGGCAGGGCATCAGGCTAGGGAGTGTCCTCGGATTCAGGGTAGAGTGCAGGGTAACCAGCAGAGGCAGTTACCACCTGCTCATGCTAGGGTCTTTGCCATCGGTCAGGCAGGCACGGGAGTGGAAGATACCTTATCTGTTTATCACTTTCTTGCTAGAGTACTATTTGATACGGGAGCCTCACACTCTTTCATATCTAGTTCGGTTGTGGATGTTTTGGGTTTGATTGCTATGCCTCTGACTAGATCATTGTGTGTTACATCACCTCTCGGTGTGTCTCTTGAGCTTAGCATGCTTTGTGATGATTGCCCTATTGGGATTGGTGGCAGAGAGTTCTCTGCATCTTTGATTGTGATTCCAGATCACACGTATGATGTGATTTTGGGTATGGATTGGTTGAGCCCGAACCATGCTGTTATTGATTGCTTTAGGATGATTGTGTCCTTCCATGTTCCGGGACAACCGGTGTTTCATTACCGTTGTCTGAAGTCTGACATCACCATGAGGATAGGGATTTTGGCCCATATTGAATCAGGGAGTAGTACTTCAAAGATTACAGGGATTCCTGTAGTTTCAGAGTATGAAGATGTGTTTCAGGAGATCCCTGGGTTACCTCCGAAAAGGGTAATGGACTTCTCCATTGATGTGATACCAGGTACTTCACCTGTGTCGAAAGCACCCTATCGAATGGCTCCAGCTGAACTTCAGGAGTTGAAGGTTCAGATTGAGGGCTTACTTGCACAAGGGTTCATTCAGGCAAGTGTGTCTCCTTGGGGCGCACCAGTGTTGTTTGTGAAGAAGAATGATAGTTCACTTCGTCTATGTGTGGATTATCGACAGTTGAACAAGGTGACCATCAAGAATAGGTACCCTTTACCTAGGATTGATGACTTGTTCGATCAGCTTAGAGAAGCTACTGTATTCTCGAAGATTGACTTGAGGTCTGGATATCACCAGTTGAGGGTGAAGGAGGAAGATATTCCAAAGACGGCGTTCAGGACCAGTTATGGACATTTTGAGTTTCTTGTCATGCCTTTTGGTCTCACGAATGCCCCCGCAGCATTTATGGACTTGATGAACCGTACGTTCAGTCCTTACTTGGATCAGTTTGTGGTAGTGTTCGTTGACGACATCTTGATTTATTCAAGGTCGTCAGCGGAGCATGAGAGGTATCTGCGGATAGTGCTGCAGACATTGAGAGAGCAGAAACTATTTGCCAAGTTCGAGAAGTGCGACTTCTGGCAGAGTGAAGTCAAGTTCCTTGGTCATGTGGTCTCGAAGGATGGAGTTTCTGTGGATCCTTCGAAGGTTGAAGCAGTGATGAGTTGGAGTCGCCCTACTACGGTTACAGAAATCCGTAGCTTCCTTAGATTGGCCGGGTATTACAGGCGCTTCATTGAAGGGTTTTCTGGTATTGCCTCGGCTTTGACCAAATTGACCAGGAAAGACACTCAGTTCGTATGGTCGGACAAGTGTGAGAAGGCTTTCATTGAGCTGAAGACTAGATTGACTACAGCTCCGGTGTTGACTATTCCTACTAGTGGTGGTGGATTAGTCATTTACAGCGATGCATCTCATCAGGGTTTGGGGTGTGTGTTGATGTAGAATGGTAGTGTTGTTGCTTATGGTTCTAGACAGTTGAAGGTACATGAGCGGAATTACCCTACTCATGATCTAGAGCTAGCAGCTGTGGTGTTTGCCTTGAAGATTTGGAGGCACTATCTTTATGGTGAGAAATTTGAACTCTTTTCTGATCACAAGAGTTTGAAGTATCTATTCTCCCAGAAGGAATTGAACATGAGGCAGAGGAGATGGATGGAGCTCATTAAGGACTATGATTTCACCTTGGAGTATCATCCCGGAAAGGCGAATGTAGTGGCGGATGCTTTGAGTAGGAAACCGCGGGTAATCATGGCATCGATTATGGTGCGGGAGTGGCACATGTTAGAAGCCGCATCTGAATTCGACCTTATGCCCGCAGGTGCAGGACAGGGAATCTTTCTCGGTAGTATCACCTTACAGCCCACCTTGATCTCCAGGATCATTCAGGGTCAGACACTTGATGAGTTTGCTCAAGCGAGGATTTCTGAGATGACTGCTGACCCAGATGTGGAGGGTCCTTCTGAGTGGATGATTGGGGCTGATGGAGGGTTGAGATTTCGAGGGAGATTGTATGTACCGAGTGTTGATAACCTCAGGGAGGAAATCATGCGAGAAGCACATAGGTCTCGATATACTATACATCCAGGAGGTACTAAAATGTATATGGATCTACGAAGGCAGTTTTGGTGGTATGGTATGAAGAGGGATGTGGCGGAACACGTGTCGAGGTGTCTTACCTGTCAACAGGTGAAGGCAGAGCATTAGAGACCAGCATGAATGCTGAACCCCTTATCGATTCCTGTGTGGAAATGGGAAGACATCTCTATGGACTTTGTGACTGGATTGCCCAGATCCAGGCAAAGTTATGACTCGATTTGGGTGATTGTTGACCGGTTGACTAAATTAGCACACTTCCTTCAGGTGGCAAAAACGTACTCAGGTGATGCATTGTGTAAGTTATATGTGAACGAGATAGTGAGGCTTCATGGAGTGCCTGTGACGATTGTATCGGATCGTGATGCTCGTTTCACATCAGAATTCTGGCGTAGGTTCCACAAGGCATTTGGTACGTCTCTTGCTATGAGCACTGCATTTCACCCACAAACAGATGGACAGACCGAGAGAGTGAATCAGGTGATGGAGGACATGCTCAGAGCTTGTGTTCTGGATTTTAAGGGTAGTTGGGCAGATCATCTGCCATTGGTAGAGTTTGCCTACAACAACAGCTATCACTCTAGTATCGGTATGGCTCCATATGAGGCTCTTTATGGTAGGCCATGTAGGACTCCTATCTGTTGGGCGGAAGCAGGGGATAAAGGGCTCATCGGACCTGAGATTGTACAGGAGACTACAGAGAAGGTCACTACTATTTGGGACAGAATCCGAACCGCTCAGAGTAGACAGAAGAGTTATGCTGACTTGAAGAGGAGACCGTTGGAGTTTGAGACAGGTGATCATGTGTTCTTGAAAGGCTCACCTATGAAAGGTGTGGTGAGATATGGCAAGAAGGGGAAACTCGCACCGAGGTATGTTGGACCCTTTGAGATTCTGGAAAGGGTTGGTAACTTGGCATATCGTCTTGCTTTACCTGTTAGTATGTCGGGAGTGCACAATGTCTTTCATGTGTCTCTGCTCAGGAAGTATGTTCGAGACGAGTCTCATGTGATTGACCACGGTGTGATCGAAGTGAACCCAGATGTGACGTTTGTAGTTGAACCTGTTCGTATCTTGGATAGGTCTACAAAGAAACTTCGTAGGAAAGAGGTTGATCTCGTGAAGGTGTTGTGGAGTCATCATGATGAGGGTGATGCATCATGGGAGTTAGAATCTGACATGAGGACGAGGTATCCACAGCTTTTTGGGGAATTGGGTACTTGAATTTCGGGACGAAATTCCTTTAAGGGGGGTAGATTGTAATAACCGCAATTTCCATTTTAAATTCGAGTGACTGTATCGAATGATTATTATGCGATTTCACGATTTATGATCGATAATCATTCATTTTTACAATTATCGAAGTTTCGAAACGTTTATTTTAACGAAAAGCTCGAAATACTCGGTTTGAGAAATCGACTTTTTCTACGTATGAAATTTGGAGAAACTTCCTTCATGAAAGTTGTAGAGCTCGTCGATACGAGTCCGTACACGTGCGGAACACGAAGATCGGATTTTTTCTGAATTAATTATTGAATTTCGAAGTTTTCCGAAACATGTATATATAGAAAAAATTTTGGAAACCCTAATTTTTTTTCCCTACCGGTTCCTCTTTTTTCTTTTTCTTCTTCTTTCTTCTTCTTCTTCCTGTTTCTGGAAAAACTGGATTTCTCTCTCTCTCTCACAGTCGCTCTCGACCGAAAAGGGGAGGAAATTTTCTCCTTAATTGTTCTCCCTCCACAGACCACCTCTCGACCTCAAACCAAGTCCCAGGCGTTTGTCTCGAGCTGCTCTAGCTCCCGGAGGCAGTTTCACAAGGCGGCGCGGCCCGTGGCGGCGGTGGCACAGCCCGAACCGAAAACGGCCATTTTCGGTTCGATCTCGATATCTCGAGCTACACTCCATCATTTCACTTGATTCTTGTCTCATTGAGCTCGCCTCAACTTCCTCTACAAGCACCAAGAAGGACCGGAACTGGGTCGAACGTTTTCACGTTTGTCGGAGCTCGACCCGAACGGATCGAAATACCGAAACTTTCGATCAAGATATCTCGAGCTATACACGATCGTTTCTTGTGATTCTTGGCTTGTTGAGTTCGCAAGGAAGTTCTGAACAAGTTTCCTGAAGGGATCGGGGCCTGAGGTTGAATTTTTCACGTCGGTTTTCAAGCTCACCGGTTTCTGCATATTTTCCTGCCGCCGACTGTAAATCGGTAATTTCGATGCATTCCCGTCATTTTTAGGTCTTGTGCTAGTTATGAAAGTTACTCAGAATGATGAAACGAAGGGGACAAGCTCGGCCCCGACACCATTGGTGGTGGTCGGTGGCGGCTCTGTCCCTAACTCCGGCGGCCTTTTCCGGCCACCTCCGGAGGTCTAAAATTTGGTTTCTGTCCATTTTATGATTCTATGTTTCGATACGATCATTTCGGCGTATTATACTTATTTTTCGGATATCGTATGAATTAGTTATGAATTTTGTGATTTCGATCGTTAGATTTGTGATCTGTGAAATGATGACCGTTGGATGAACTTGTAAATTTGTTATGATGATCATATGACTGTCGCAGAGGCTTTGTGTGGTCATGGACGAAGATCCGACCGTTGGATCTTCGTATATGTGAAAAACGGTAATTAGGGGAGCGATTCGTGAGAAACCGCTCGTCGGATTTTAATGTAAATTAGAATCTGGCCGTTAATTAGTAGTTAAATTATGTGTTGAAATTGTTGGCTAAATTCGAATCACATTTGATTAGGTGATTGACGGATTTTATTTGAGTGGGCTATTCGCCGTTAATTATAAATTATAATTATATTGAAGACGTAGCGGGAGTTTCGAGGTGAGTAAAACTTACGTGGTTCATATTACGAACCGAGCATTTTAATTTATTTATTTTGGTAATTGTGTGAAAAATATTTGCGGATTAAATATTTGTTTTAAAATTTCATGGACTTGAATCACCACGGTCCATAGGTAAGTAAAATGAATTTTAACTATACAAATGAATTTCATAATTTTCTTGTGTGAATTATAGATGGTATTAGTGGTCATTCCTGAGTGGATGATTACGTATATATATATTTACGTGGAAAATATATATTGATGAGTGAATTGTTGATTGATGATATGATTGAGTTGAATTGATGAGTTGATTTTATTACAATTGTGTAATTCCATAATAATATGATGCATCTTGGTTGGGATGTTTTCAGTATGTGATATTATATGTTGTGTTCATTTATGGGTTTAGGGTCGACGTAATGACCGGTGTGGGTAATCGGACGCTCTAATCCTAGTGTGGATGATGGGATACGATTGGTTGAGTATGTGGAATTATTGGACGTTCTAAATATGTATATGGGAATACATATTGATGAAATATAATAATTGATAAATATGTCGGATGCCATAACCTAAGCCAGGTGACGGGCTACGATTCAGTTAGAGCTCTAGTCTGTCAAGTACCGTATTTTTATAAATACGATGATGAGAGTTGTGAGTTGGGTTGTCTTGATATATTGAGTTGGTGTTGATTGAGATTGTTATTATTTGCATAAGTGGAAATTATTGAGTGTTGCTGTGTGTGGGAATAAATGAGATTAAATTAAGTAACAGTTTCTTCTTTTACTCATACGAGCTTTCATAAGCTTACCGGATTTTGTGTTGTTGCAATCCCGGTACACTATTCAATGGTGTAGCGGATATTCCTGCAGGTCAGGATAACCAGGGAGGTGACCGAGCTGCTTAGGTGTTACAGCAGTCATGTTATTTATTTAGTCGTGATGTGTGTGTATGCTCATTTAGAGCTTTACATTACATTTTGGATTTGAGTTGTAATAATTAACCGAGACTAAATTCGGTTTGATTTTATTATGTGTGGTGAGTATGTTAAGAAAAGAAAAATTTTCAGGATGATTATTTTGAGTTGTAGTATTTTCATGTTTCGGATTTTGAATTGTTATTCTAAAATTCAGGGCGTGACACTGACAGACTTCCAAGCTAGTTTGTTGGGAACACTTGAAGCATCTATGTGCAATCAAGTGGCATATTTCAATTGCTTTCCAAATTTCTCAACCAGCTTGAAAGATGCAGCTCACTGTTTAAGATTGAGAGTCAAGACAGATGGCATATCTATGAAAAATGATATGCAAGAACTCGCAATAGTATACAAGATATACTATAAACTGATGAGTATCACAGTAGAACCAAAGACTAGGATATCAAACATCTCAGGTCTTACAACTGGATTCCTCACCAGCCAGAAGAACCATTCACAACAAATTCACAAGGTTACTTGGAATAAAGTGACTTTTCCTATTGAATGGAAACTGTCGGGTCCAAAGCAGCCGCCTGAAAGTGCTAAAGCAAAAATCTATGAAAGTAGAAAGACTGGAGAAATTAGTCTAAATTTTGAAAATCACAGAAAAAGTGATTCATGTCCTGGGAATGTAAGGATAAACAAAAATCTTCTCAGAAGATGTTACAGTACTAGAGAAGCTAGTACAAGTGGTACAAAATTCACTGTTGAAGAACCAACATAGCCAATCACTAAAGAAGAATTAGAAGCTGATCTAAACAGACCAGTAAACATGCTTAGAGCAGAAAAGCTCTATGAACTCTATGATGAAGCTGAATCTTGCGAAAATCCTAAACGATTAGAAAAACTAATCGAAGAAATGAAAATTTTCAAAACAGGAAAGACCAGAAAAGTCCTTCCCTATTAAGATACTGAAATGGAAGAAGGAGAAAGCTCCAAAACCATTATCATCAGAGAAAAGGGAAAAGTAAAACTCCCTATACAGAAAGCCCCTACGGGTAAAAATGGAGAAAGAAATTCTCAAAGATTTCTCCCTGAGGACAACATACCCAGAGTACCAATCTCATCGCATGGTATTTGGTTAAATCTAGACAAAGCTCTAGACAAGAGAAAAACTCTTGACCAATGGGTAGACAGCCTGATGATGGTATCCGCTCTTACCCTTGGAAAATTTGAAGCACCAAATTTACAGGTGTATTATGAAACTACTCTTACTGGAGTAGCAAAGAAATATTACTTCTCTTTCAAAGAGACTACCAGAGGAAAAGACTGGCTTGAAGGGGTAAAAAATTCAAAATCTCCGTATGATTTTGCAGTACTCCTGTACGATCAGTTCTATGGAGATCTCTCAAATCTACGTGAGAAAGCCAAAGAAACGGCAAAATCAAATATCTATGCTCTCAAAATTTGCGACATGAGATATTTTGAAGAATACTTGAATGAATTTCAAGAATATTACTGTACAATTGATGAAATAGTAAATACTGATCTAGTAAACTTATTGCATAGAAAACTCCCTCAACCATGGGGAACAGCTGTGAGAGAAAGTATAGCTGAAAAACTAATTGAAAGATTTTCAGTTGGAGGAATTGCTGACAGAATCCGGCAATTATTGAAAGAGTAATGCAAAGCTAATCTAAGAGCCAAAATGGCTAAGAAACAGCTTAAAGGAGTAGAAAACTTCTGTTACGGAATACTGGATATGCCTACCAACTGGGGTTGTCATGAATCCGAGTTTCGTAGAATAAAAACATTTCTCAAGAAAGTTCAGAAAAAATGAACACAAGAAAAGTTGGAAATTTAAGAAAAGTTCCAATATCCAAAAACAAGAGGATAGCACCATCAGAATGCACAACAGGGCAAGAAAGCCTGCAGATGCTGGTTATGCAAAGCCGAAGGGCACTATGCCAATGAATGCCCAGAAAAGGGTAAAAGATCTACTAAAGCTCTATTCAATGAATATGAGTCTATAGTAGACACAACAAACATGAAAGGTTATGAAATAGCCTATTCTTATGAAGAAGATGACGACAGGACAGTTTACTCTGCCTAGTCTGAAGAAGAAGAATCATCTAACTCTGAGAATAATTCTGAAATAGAATACCTAGAATCCAGACAGATGAATGTTCTTAAAGTCAAAAACTGGGAAGAAAGCAAGACAGAATCAATCATGTCTTCTTATCAGGTAAACCCTGGTACATTCATTTGTGACTACTGCCTATGTCACGAAAAGAATGGTCTCCCTATGCTTTGTGAAGAGTCAAAAAAGACTTATCACAAAGAATGCTTCATAGCTGAAGCCAGAAAAAAAACCAAGAATGGCCTTATCAGCCAATTAGTTGAACACGAATATGAAGAATATTTCTCTGAGCAAAAAGAGAAAAAGGAAGAAACTCTGTTCCAAGAAATCATGGAACCTTCTTCCTCAAAATCAAAAGAAGAAAAAATCGATGATAATATAGAACTGGTTGAACCACCAGAAATTGTTCCAGAGGAATGTAAACCATTCATACCACAAGAACAAGCTCCAAAAACGAGCCTCAACCATCAAAAATCGTCTCTACTAGTAGATGCAGCAACTACATAGAGATTGGATTAAAATTCCCTGATCATAGGAAGTATCATCTACATGCCTTTGTAGATAATGGATCAGGATTTACAGTTGCAAAAATATAAACAAGGAACAAAAAGGAGATAAGCTAATTAAGCCTAGATGAACTCTGGAAAGAAGATAACAAAAGAATAGCTACTGGTGTCCAGTTTGATGGAAGCCACCTAGTCATGAAAAAGGTAGCAAAAAATGTTCATATCACTATCGGTGGAGGAACATTTATCATCCACACTCTTTGGCAATCTGAAGGCCAAGGATCAAATCTCTTGTTGGGAAATGATTTCATCCTTCAACAGAGATTTATTCAAGATGAAGAAGCCATAGGCTTCAGAGGAGAACGGGTGTTCTGGGCAGACAGGCTAACTCAGGGCAAAAGTGTAGTAGGTCCCAACTTTACTGTACAATATCAGAGATCGCAATAGAATAGTGGTGATCCTCAACCCTACAAACCCAAATTTGAGCTTATCCTACAAATCAAACAACAAGCAGAATTACTTGTTGAAGAATCTTCTGAAGAAGAAGAAGAAGAAGAAACTAGTAAAGATGAAGAAGCTAGTTTCATCCATGAACATAACATCAAGCACTTTCAGAATAAGCTTAAGTCCCAAAAAATTCCCACTCTTGAAAAAATCAAGAAACTACTCGAACAAAATATCGATGTAGACCCTCAGAAATTTTGGGAAAAAGACCCAGTGGTCTGTGAATTAAGATTACATGATATGAATGCTATCTGTCATGTCAAAGCCATTCCTCATTACAAAGAGGAAGATAAAAAAGAATTCAAGAAAGATATCGAAGATCTCCTGAACAAGAGATTAATTCGACCATCCACTAGCCCTCATCATGCTCCAGCGTTCTACGTGAGAAATCATGCAGAAAACCTCAGAGGAAAAGCTAGAATGGTGATTAACTACAAAGATGTCAACAAGAAGACTGTCAAAGACGGTTATCAAATTGCTCAAGTATGAGTATTGATCAACCAGCTTAGAGGAGCTAAGGTCTTTTCAAAATTTGATGCAAAGTCGGGTTTTTGGCAGGTCAAAATGCATCCAGAGAGTGTCCCTCTCACTGCATTTGGAACACCACAAGGTCATTACGAATGGATGGTAATGCCTTTTGGTCTAAAACAAGCTCCCTCAATCTTCCAAAGAAAGATGGATGACATCTTCAAACATGTTGCGGAGTTCTGCGTCGTATACATTGATGACATCCTTGTCTTCTCCAAAAACAGAGAAGAACACATGAAATACCTCCATGAGGTCGTAAAGCTGATAGTTCAGCATGGAATTATCCTAGGTGAGAAGAAAATCTTCTTTATCCTTGATGAAGTTGATTTCCTAGGAATAAACATCAAGAATGGAGTAATAAAACTCCAACCTCACATCCTTGAGAAAATCTGGAAGTTCCTAGATAGAATTCCTGATGCTAAGAGTCTATAGAGATTCTTAGGAGTCATAAACTATAGGAGAGATTTCATTCCCAAAATATCAGGATTAACAGCAATGTTATCTCCTAAAACAAGTTCCAAAAGAAATGGAACTTCACAGAAGATGATGAAAAAATTGTGAAGCAGATAAAAAATCTCTACAAAATCTCCCTTCTCTCCAGCAACCAGAGGAAAATGATGACATTATCCCCCAAACAGATGCGAGTGACAATTATTGGTCCGGTGTTGTTCTGGCAAAAGCGCCTGGAACTAAGATTGAAAAGATTTGCAAATTTTGTAGCGGCAAGTTCAGCCCTGCATAACTAAACTATCCCACAGGGGAAAAAGAAATATTGGCTGTCAAGAAAACAATTTTAAATTCTCTAGCTTTTCTTGGAAAACCCTTTACTGTCCGCACCGATTGTGCCAGAGTAAAGAATTTTAAAACTTTTAAACTTGATAAAGCTACTGACAGAGGAAGACTAGCAAACTAGCAATTATTTCTTAACCAATATGATTATAATGTTGAATTAATTACAAGTAACAAAAATTATCTTCCAGACACATTAACCAGAGAAATGGCAATGTTCAGCCGAAGAGACAACGACGAAGGTTGCAATCCCAGAAGCAGAAGAACTGGGAAAGAACATGAACCTGAGGAAGATCCTAGAGAAAAAAAATCCTCAAAAGATTCTTGCTAGGTCCAAAAGGACTAGCCACAACTGATCAATCCCAGGGTAAATGATTGGCTAGCCCATCTCAAATGGCAGATGGTAAAGTCTCATCAAGACCGTTGAAGGCTGTTGCTTTGCCAAAAAGCAAACCTACTCTAACTAGAGTAATAAATGTTTTTAGCTACGAACTTCAAACGTTTGATAATCCTGTGTTCAAAACTGGCAGGAGACTAGCCTACCACCAGAAGGAAATTCTCGACAATCTCCTATTTACCTTTCAGGAAAGAAACAGTGGTATAATGTTCCCAGCTTTGTTTGCCCTAACTGAAGAACTCTATGAGAATGCTAGACCACAGTTTGAAGAAATTCCTACCCAGCAGAGTGTTGGCCGTAGTGAAAAAATTCACTATCTTGAAGATCCAAAAAGTGCCAGAATTCCTGTTACAGCACTAAAAGAATCAGATTGGTTTGAATTCCATAATCTGATCAGAAGGCACAATTCTGAGGACTGTATCCCTCCAACTCTCTTCATTATTGCAGGACCTTATGTTGGAAGATACTTAGTCAATGTTCGGAGCGAACATCCTCAAGAACACAAGCTTTGGTTTGTTGAAAATGGTTTTGTTCATAATCTATGGAGCAAAACTAATGATGATCTCAAGGGTCTGCCTCCCATCATCGTCAACACAATCAAAAATGTCAGAAAAAATGACTGTACTTTGAGACTGAAGTTCAGATCTACTCCACCAGAATGGATCTAGAGATCAAATGGTGAGGTTGAGTATATTTCTCCTTATCACTATGTGAGAATTATTCAACGAAGATATCTTCAGCCCGCCTGTGTTGGATACAATGGCCAGCCAAATTCAAGCATTCCATGGATGAAGGCCATGTCTCTAGAATACATCCAGAAGATCATCTCTGAAGATACAAAGAATACATTCCTGGCAGCAGGAGAAAAAATTATTATCACTGCATACGATCACCCTCATATAGTCAGCAATGACATTTTCCTATCTCTCATAAGAAAGGAGATAGACTCGACACTGGCATGCTTACAGTGGGTTGAAAAGCTTGAAACAGACAACCACTACATGATGTATGTTGATACAGATGTCGAAGACAATGCAACAACTGATCGAATGGCCCAGGCTAATAACAACTCATTTGTCCTTGGTCACAATTCAGAAACAGACGAGAACATGTGAAGCAGCAGGTGCAGAAAGCACCGAAAGTACTTTTGGACTTTTCCCAAAAGCTACTTTTGTTCTTCAGAAAGAGCAAGGTGAAAAAATTTTCATCTAAAGGAATCTGCTTTTCCCCGTTCGACCTCCATGATCAGGAGCACTCAGGAAAGCAGAAATCACGGAGTTGTTCTGTACATTTTATTGTTTTGAATTCTAGTTTGAGTTCCGCTCCCTATATAAGGAGCCTTAGGTTTAGTATGTCAGCAATTGAAAAAACTTCCACCATAAAAACCGGAAGCAGAAAATATTTCCTCCTCTCAAGGAAATAAGCTAGAGATAGTAGCAGTGTGCTTTTTCCTGTCTAGTGTGAAGAAGTATGTTTTCTTTCAAGTCTGTATCTGTAATCATTCTTATGGATGGCTAAACAGCTTTTAGCTGTTTACCTAAAAATGAGGCTCTGGATTTATGTTTGTAATTATGTTTGAATAAATAAATTCAGCTTGCGCCCAGTACTCTGTCACAAAAATATTTTGGTTATTTCTGGAGTTGTTTACTTTTCTAGCAGTAGTAGTTGTTAAGATCTTAGCTTTAGAAACTTAACTCATATCATATTAAGGCAGCAGTGATTCCGCCCTGTTAGTAGCCGCTTAGATAGAAAATCGTTAGGCGAAGTTGTGGCATGTTGAAGGCTAGTCCTTAGGCTGATATTGTGTTAGGACTTTAGAGCATAAGACATATAGCTGTTACTATATATATACTGTAAAAAGGTAAAAAGGAAATAGAGTGTGTCCTTAATTGTATAAGGGAAAAGGTTGAGGACTTTTTTGTTTTTTGAAAGGTTGTCTGGTAGTCATTTGTAGTTGTCTATAAATTAAAATCCCCACGTCAGTGTTTGTTTCGTGATAGATTGTGCATGATGCAAACAAATTCCCTCGTAATCGTTGAATAGTACACTTCGGGGATCCTAAATATAGTGAAATATGGTGGGGTGAGGTGGGAAAATAATTGTCGTTTCTAATAAAAAGAAATCATTAGAGTGAGTGTACAAAAATAAGTACATTATAAAACTGAAGAGGTTATAAAACTAAAATTTCAAGGATACTTTTCCAATTTGAATTCTCTTTTCTATTTCTAATACCAAGCATTCAATTCAATTCAATTAAAGTATATTGAAACATCATGAAACTGATAAAGATCTCAAGTAAAACGAGAGTTAGCCAAACAAAAAAAAAATTATAACTGAGCCATCATCTAAATGACCTGGCAGAACTCCCACTATATTATCGCTATCGTGCATCATGTAGGTGTAAAGTATATCTCTTCACCATAATGGAATGTATTTTTCACCACAAAGACAAAACTGAAATGTTTAGAGGAGATTATCGATCAGACATCGTATATAACTTGAAGGGTACTATCAACCAGATGATGCATATCAATGTGACACGATGACTACCTTCTTAATTAGTGCATATCTTATACATGTGGACATTTTATTTAGTTTTCCAAACAGGTTTTGCCCTTGCTTTTGTTCATTTTGGTGCGGTCGGCTTTGGTGTATTGGTTTGCTACTTAGCTGTGACGGCTACTGTTTCTGCATCTAGGGTTTGTAGTTAGCTTCAGCTTTCTGCTTCTGTTTGGGGCACTTGTTTGTTTTCGTTTTGACTTCGCTAGTGAGTAAGGTTTTGCTTTTTGTTAGACGCAGATATTGAAAATAATAAGCTTGTAACCATTGTTTATTCACATGCAAGAGATTAGTAGTTGCAGTATACCACTAGTAAAATTTGAAACCAAACCAAGAAATCTTATTATCATAAATCAATTCAACAGCACCAAATATTATTATACGCACTTGGGTACCGGTCTACTTAGATACATGCTACTTAGATACATGCTAGCGTATCCGCTTCAATCATCAATAAACAAGGATCCAAATCGGTGTATGATAATGATATGGAAGAGCATACTTATTTAATTTTCAATTTTGCCTCAGTAAATAGAACATGAAGTTTTACCCGAGGATCATATTTTCGCAACTCAAGTTTTTCTGTCATCCCGGAAGGCTTCGTGGTGACATAGAAATATCCGGTCCTAGCAGATGACACAAGTCGGATGAGCATAGTAGCCTTCTTCTTCTTCTTGTCACCCATTCCTTAATTCCAACAAGAGAATGAATTCCAATCAATTAAGTAATAGTGAATGCATATGTATTTCACTTAAGAATGAAATATCATAGATTGCAATTGTAACCAACCCTGAGAATTTGGCAGTGGAGGGTCCATGACCGCCATCGATGGAGGCCACAAACAAAAGAACAAAATCATACATGAATTGTATACACATGCTCTGAGAGAGAGAGAGAGAGAGAGAGAGAGAGATGATACCTGGAGACTGATAGAGGGAGAAGAAAAGTGGTAAAGACAAGAAGAAACCTTTGTTGTTCTTGGTTTCTGCGTGTAAAATAGGGGACTAAAAGAAACCCTGACACTCCAAATTTTGATGGATAAATACCTTCTTTTTTGTTTTTTTTTAAGGGAATACCTTTCTTTTATACCTTGCGGATTTTATTTTTTATATTTTATTTTATCAAAGGAGAAGGGGTATACTTTTCAAAAAAAAAAAAAAAAAAAAGGAAAAGGGGTATTCGAATTTGGTTCTCTCTCAAACATTTTGTTGGAAATAAATGCATGCCCATTTTTCCTCGAGAAATTTTATTCACACAGTACAAAATGATCTCCTACTTAATACAAGTATTTATTGACAAGAAACAAAAACCCTAAGCGTAGCCTAGTCCTTGTGCGTCACCGCTAAGCACTGCCACCTCTACCACCATGTGGCAAGGCAACATTCTCGTTTGGAATTGTCGAGGCATCACCAACACTAAAACACAAAGGGCGCTAATTGACATGGTTCAAGCTAAACATCCTCAACTCATCTTCCTCTCTGAAACCCTAGCTCAATAGAGACTTATCGATTCCCTTACAAAGAGGCTTGGTTTTGCCGGCAACGTCTATATTGCCAAATAGCCTGAATGTCAAGGACTTGCACTGTTATGGAGTCATAATCTCAATGTTGATGTACGCACCTCATCTTTTCATCATATTGACGCTATTATCTCTGAGGTTGGGCATGCAGAATCTTGGTTGTTCACTGGCATATATGGATTTTGCAGCTAGAGGGGTGCGCAGTCAAACATGGAACCTCATTGCACATCATGCTGGTGAAAACTGTGGATTACCGTGGCTAATGGTCGGGGATTTTAATGAGGTCTGGTGTAGGTGTAGGGTAGACAAGTCTGGCTGTCCCTTTAGGGCTGCAATAGCTATAAATGTTTTCCAGTAGACTATGATGAACGCTGGTCTTTTGGAGATGGGATTTGTGGGATGCCGCTTTACTTGGTCAAATCAGTTCACTAAGGAACGATTAGATCGTGGTTTCCAGTCAATGCAGTGGAGAAATAGATTCCCTTTCAGTCGGGTTATCACACTTCCACCATCTGATTCAGACCATAATCCATTACTTGTGGAAGTGAGGACTGATCCGAGCCCTCCAACATGGAGACTCAAACAGTTCCGTTTTGAAGAAGGTTTGTCACGCCCCGAATTTTAGAATAAAAATTCAAAATCCGAAACATGAATTACTACAACTTAAAATAACCATCCTGAAATTTTTTTTTCCTTAACAACCTCACCACACAATTTAATTTTAAAAATCGAATTTAGTCTCGGTTAATTATTACAACTTACTCACAAAAGAAATTGTAAAGCTCTATATGAGCATAACAAACCTCACAACTCAAATGAAATAAAAATAAATGTTGCAACACCTAAATAGCACGGTTACCTCCTTGGTTATCCTGACCTGTAGGAATATCCGCTACACCATTTGAATAGTGTACCGGGATTGCAACAACACAAAACCTGGTAAGCTTTTGAAAGCTCATATGAGTGAAAAGAAAGAACGGTTGTTTAATTAAATCATATTTATTTTCACTCAAGTCAACACTCAACAATTTCCACATCCACAAGAAACCAACAATCTCAACAATCAACAAATCACAAATCAACACAAAACCCTAATTCACATCTTTCTTCTCAAAACCTCGACATCGTATTTATACAAATACGGTATATGACAGACTAGAGTTCTAATTGAATTGTAACCGTCATGCCTAGGTTATGGCATTCGACATATTTATCTTTACCGTATTTCATCAATATGTATGCTTATATACATATTTAGAACGTCCGATAATCGTACATACTCAACCAATCGTATCCCATCATCCACCTAGGATTAGAGCGTCCGATTCCCCCGTACCGGTCACTACGTTGACCCTAAATCCATAATGAGTACAACAATATGTTTTCACGCAACGAAATCAACTCATCCAACATACATTATTATTATGAAATTTAAGCATTTGAAATATAATTCAAATCATCATTCCAACTCAATCATATCATCACTCAATAACACACAAATCAATATATATATTCCATGTAAATATATATATATATATACACACGTAATCATCCACTCAGTAATGACCACTAATACCATCTATAGTTGACACAAGAAAATAGTGAAATTCATTTGTATAATTAAAATTCATTTTACTTACCTGTGGATCGTAGTTGATCAAGTCCATATGATTTTAAAAAAAAATATTTAATCCATAAATATTTTCCACACAATTACAAAAATAAATAATTTAAAGTACTCGGTTCGTAATATGAACCACGTGAGTTTTACTCAACTCGAAACTCCCGCTGCGTCTTCACTTAGATATAAATCACAATAATCCAAATGCTCGTCAACTCAAACCATCAAATATCTAATCAAGTATGGTCTTCACTTAACAAACGAAGCACGAAATAAACTAAACGATGATCCAACGGTCTGATTCTAAAATAAAGATGATCCAACGGTCGGATTCTAAAATAAAGACGATCCAACGATTGGATCAAATTTAAACGATGACCAATGGTTAGATCCTCACGGATCGCCCTTGGAAACATCCTATCAAAATTATACGAAAATCCGACAGACGGATCTTCACAAATCGCCTCCCGAATCACTGTTTTACAATTATACGAAGATCCAACGCTTGGATCTTCGCCCGTGACCACACAAGTCATCGGTACAGTCATATGATCATCATATTAAAATTTGAAGTAAAACCGATGGTCTGATCTCCGTAAATTGTAAACCGAAGATAAACTGTAAAATCATAAATTGTAACGTCAAAACTTAAATTGACTATTTATCAACTTTTTCTAACATGACCATGTTATATATCAAAATGCTCGTATGGATGCATAGATCATCGTCCAGATAATATAAACTCAAAATTTGGTCCGACGCGCCGCCACACGCGACGGTGAGACTGTGGTCAACGCCAGCCAACCACCTCAGATGCAAAAGTTGTCAACTACAAACTTCTTCAAAATGAAATTATGAACAACTTTAATACCTGACTTTTTTCGAGATAAGGTCTAGATCGAGCTTTGAAGTTGGATTAATCTCGGGCCTCTGATGAGTTTCCAGATTAAATCAGGGACGTCGAAACCTTCAACTCGTGATCTACAACTCTACACTCAAAATCGTGATGCAAGCCACATATGGGGATGATCAGGAGGAGGAGCTGATCATGAAAATGGGAAGGATCGGCCCATGCAAAGCCTGCACCGATGAGATCTGGCAGGGTCGAGCTTTCGGGGCTGGGCTACTCCGATCTCCTGCTTATGGCGAGCGGGGGCCGCAACCAAGTAAACAGGGAGGCAGGTGACCTCGATCTGAGCTGCCTCGCGGTGGTTTTCGTCGCTGTCGGACGTCGGACGGTGCCGCTGCAGTCGGGTCGGGTCACGCGGGTCTGGGTCGGGTCGGTTGACTTTCTTCTATTCTTCGGGCTTCAGCCGATAGAGAAAAGAGAGAGAGAAAAATTTAATTTTTTTGGTTTTCTGAAATTCCCAAAAACCTTCATATATTTATAGAAAAATTTCAATTTTCAAAAATTCATAACTTATTCATACGAACTCCGAATATTACGTTCCAGAGATGCACGAACTCGTATCGACGAGCTCTACAACTTTCATGAAGGACGTTTTCCCAAATTTTGAACGTATAAAAAGTCGATTTTCACGACCCCCTAAATAACGTTCGTTTTCGAAAATAAAATCATTTGAAACCAACTTTCTCAAACCACGACATACCAATTAATCCAAAATATCATAATTTAATTAATATAATAATTATTGAATTATATAAATTTATTATATGGAAATTCGGGTCTTCACAAGGTTGGTATGGAAAAGAGCAGTGCCACATCATCATTCAACAAAATTGGGCTGCCCCTCTTATTGGTAATGTATTACAATAGCTAGGTATGAGAATTCAAAATGCAGGACGTCAACTCCTTACATGGCATCAGGTTGATAGGCAGCAGCAGAAGGCAGAGCTTCATGATGTTCAACAAAATTTATTTGCACTCATGAAATAGCCCTACTCTCCGGACCAGTATGAAGAACAAAGGCGTCTTCATCTCAAGCAAAGTCAATTGCTTGAGAGACTTATTGGAGATAGAGGTCAAGGGCTCTATGGCTAAAAGATGGTGATTGTAACTCTGCCTAGTTTCATCGGGCAGCCTCACAACGAAGAAATAAAAACACCATTAAGTGTCTCCAAACTCCTGATGGCACTTGGGAGACTAATCCTATAGCTCTGCAACAGCTGCTTGCAGATTATTACAATCAGGTTATCTGATCGGATACAATTGATGATGAGGCCATCTCTGAGGTGTTCAGGGCTACACCATTGAAAGTTATGATTGCCATGAATGATGACCTTGCCTTGCCTTATTCTGATGATGAAATCAAAGCTGCTCTCTTCCAAATGCACCCCTTGAAAAGTCATGGACGGATGGTATGTCCCCTTTCTGTCACTCCCCGAATTTTAGAATAAAAATTCAAAATCTGAAACATGAATTACTACAACTCAACAATAATCATCCTGAGTTGTTTTCTTAATAACCACACCACACGAATTAAATTTCAAATTCCAAAATATGTCTTGGATTAATTATTACAACACGCTTTCTCCAAAATAAAATGTAAGCTCAAATGAGCATAACACACCTCGCAAAAGAAATTCAAATTAACACAAGTGCAGCTACTCTATAGCTCACCAGCTACACCTTCCTAATTCTCCTGACCTATAGCTCACCAGCTACACCGTTAGAATAGTGTACCGGGATTGCAACAACACAAAACCCGGTAAGCTTTCTGAAAGCTCGTGTGAGTAAATAAGAAAGAACGATTGCTTTATTAAATCATATTTATTTTCACCAAGGTCAACACTCAACAATTTCAACATTCACAAGAAGACCACAATCTCCATTATCAATCACCAAATCAACAAGAATTAATACGGGGTCTAAACTCACATATTTCTTCTCAAAACCCCGAAGTCGTATTTATAGAAATACGGTGACTGACAGACTAGAGCTCTAACTGAATTGTAGCCCGTCACCTAGCCTAGGTTATGGCATCCGATATATTTATTATTATCGTAGTTCATCATTATAGGTTTAGAACATCCGATACACATACTCAATCTAGCTCCATTACCCGCCAGGGTTGTGGCATCCAACTTACTCAACCAATCGTAACCCATCATCCACCTAGGATTAGAGCGTTCGATTCCCTCATACCGGTCACTACGTCGACCCTAAATTCCTAATTGAGTACAACAATATCTTTCACACAATCAGATCAACCAACCTAAGATACACAATATTATTATGAAATTAAGCATTCAAATATAACTCGAAATCATCATTCCAAACTCAATCATATCATCACTCAACAACGTACCAACCAATATATATATCACGTAAATATATCGATACCCAATCATCCACTCATGGATGACCACTAATACCATCTATAGTTCACACAAGAAAATCGTGAAATTCATTTTGTATAATTAAAATCATTTTACTTACCTATGGACCGTCGTTGATCAAGTCCATGTAATTTTAAAAATAAATATTTATCCATAAATATTTTTCACACAATTACAAAAAAATAAATTAATTAAAAGTACTCGGTTCTTAATATGAACCACGTGAGGTTTACTCACCTCGATATTCCCGCTGCGTCTTCAAATTAACACAATTCACAACTGAACGTCAATCACTTATTCAAACATGACCTTACCCTAGCCAATAACTCAAAAACATACTTAAATGACAATTCCACTGTAATACCCGCAATTTTCATTTTAAATTCTAGTAATTGTGTGGAACGAATATTATGCGATTTCACGAATATTGTTCAATAATAACTCACTTTTTGAATCATCGAAGTTTCGAAACGATTATTTTTAACGAAAAGCTCGAAATGTTCGGTTTGAGAAATCGACTTTTCCTACGTACAAAATTTGGAGAAACTTCCTTCATGCAAGTTGTAGAGTTCATCGATACGAGTCCGTACACATGCGGAACACAAAGATCAGATTTTTTCTGAATTAGTTATCGAATTTAGAAGATTTTTCGAAACTTGTATATAGGAAAAAACCCTAGAAATTTTTGGAAACCCTATTTTTTTTCCACCGGCCTCCCTTCCTTTTTTGGAAAGGAACTGTTCATTCTCTCTCTCACTCTCGCGTTTTTCTCTCTCGGCCGAAAGCCAAAAACAGAGCATGGCTTCACCGTGCTCCCATCCTCTCCTCCGGCCACCTCTCAAGCTGCAACCACTTCTAGGAGCTTTGCCTCGACCTTGCGCAGCTGCCAGAGGCAGCCTTGCTCCGAGACACGGCCGGCAGCGGCGGTGGCACGGCCCGAACCGATAAGGTTTGTTTTCGGTTCGATCTCGATATCTCGAGCTACAGATCACCATTTCACTTGATTCTTGGCTCATTGAGCTCGCCTCAACTTCCTCTACAAGCACTAAGAAGGACCGGAACTGGGTCGAACGTTTTCACGTTCGTCTGAGCTCGACCCCATGCGGATCAAAAAACCAACTTTCGATCCAAATATCTCGAACTATACACGATCGTTTCTTCTGATTCTTGGCTTGTTGAGTTCGCAAGGAAGTTCTGAACAAGTTTCCAGAAGGGATCGAGGCGTGAGGTTGTAGTTTTCAAGTCGGTTTTCAAGCTCGCTGGTTTCTGGAAAATTTCCGGCCGCCGCCTGTAATTGGTATTTTTCGATCCCTTCCCATCATTTTTTGGTCTTATGCTAGTTATGAAAGTTGCTTAGGATGATGAAACAAAGGGGACAAGCTCGGCCCCGACACCATTGGTGGTGGTCGGTGGCGGCTCTGTCCCTAACTCCGGCGGCCCTTTCCGGAGGTCTAAAATTTGGTTTCTGTCCATTTTATGATTTTATGTTTCAATACAATCATTTTGGCGTATTATACGCATTTTTCGGATATCGTATGAATTAGTTATGAATTTTGTGATTTCGATAGATTTCGATCGTTAGATTTATGATCTGTGAAATTAGGACCGTCAGATGAACTTATGATTTTGATATGATGATCATATGACTGTTCCAGAGGCTTTGTGTGGTCATGGGTGAAGATCCGACCGTTGGATCTTCGTATATGTGCAAAACGGTAATTAGGGGAGCGATTCGTGAGAATCCGCTCGTCGGATTTTATTGTAAATTAGAATCCGGCCATTAAATGGTAGTTCAACTATGTTTTGGAATTATTGGCTAAATTCGAATCACATTTGATTAGGTGATTGACGGATTGTATTTGAGTGGACTATTTCGGCGTTATTTATAATTGTATTGAAGACGCAGCGGGAGTATCGAGGTGAGTAAAACTCACATGGTTCATATTATGAACCGAGCGTTTTAAATTTATTTATTTTTGGTAATTGTGTGAAAAAATATTTGCGGATTAAATATTTGTTTTAAAATTTCATGGACTTGAATCACCACAGTCCATAGGTAAGTAAAATGAATTTTAATTATACAAATGAATTTCACGATTTTCTTGTGTGAACTATAGATGGTATTAGTGGTCATTCCTGAGTGGATGATTACGTATATATATATTTACGTGAAAAATATATATTGATGAGTGGATTGTTGAGTGATGATATGATTGAATTGAATTGATTATATTTCAATTGTGTAATTCATAATAATATGGTGTTTCTTGATTGGGTTGATTTCAGTATGTGATATTATATGATGTGCTCATTTATGGGTTTAGGGTCGACGTAGTGATCGGTGTGAGAAATCGGACACTCTAATCCTGGGTGGATGATGGGATACGATTGATTGAGTATGTGAAATTGTCGAACGTTCTAAATATGTATATAAATATACATATTGATGAAATACGATAATGATAAATATGTCGGATGCCATAACCTAGGCCAGGTGACGGGCTACGATTCAGTTAGAGCTCTAGTCTGTCATGTACCGTATTTTTATACGATGTTGAGGTTTTGTGAAGAAAGATGTGAGTTGGGGTTGTCTTAATTTATTGATTTAGTATTTGATTGAGATTGTTATTACATCGTGGTTGTGGAAATGTTTGAGTGTTGACTTGAGTAGAATTGATTATGATTAAGTTAAACAACAGTCTTTCCTTTTACTCATACGAGCTTTCATAAGCTTATCGGGTTTTGTGTTGTTGTAATCCCGGTACACTATTCAAATGGTGTAGCGGATATTCCTGAAGGTCAGGATAACCAGAGAGGTGACCGAGCTGCTTAGGTGTTACAGCAGTTTTTGTTATTTCATTTAGTAGTGAGGTGTGTACGCTCATTTAGAGCTTTACAGTTCATTTTGGATTTGAGTTGTAATAATTAACCGAGATAAATTCTGTTTTGATTTTATTTCGGGTGGTGAAGTTGTTAAGAAAAGAAATTTTCAGGATGATTATTTTGAGTTGTGGTAAATTTCATGTTTCGGATTTTGAATGTTTATTTTAAAATTCGGGGCGTGACACCCACAGTCAGATTCTAAGTTATACGATAATCCGATGGACGGATTCTCACAAATCGCCTCCCAAATCACTGTTTTGCAATTATACGAATATTCAATTGTTGGATCTTCGCCTATGACCACACAAAGTCACTAGGACAGTCATACGATCAACATATCAAAACTACAAGTCCAAAAATTGTGTATAATATATTAACATGTTCGTATCAATTTGTACAACATAAAAATGGGCAGAAATTGCCCTTAGGGTGGCTGGACCTGGCCATAAAACACCACCACGGTGGCGGCGGCGGCACCCCATCCAATATTCAAAATTTGACAAAACTTCCAACACGAAAGTTCTTCATCTCAACTCCAATTTCAACTTTCATGAACACATCAAAGTCAAGTTATATGCCAAAAGAGTTGAATTTTACCTCACAAAATTTTCAGATCGGATGAACCCTAGTTTCCAAATCTTGCAAATTCGATCACCACATCTCGATTTGATGCAACCCACCTTAGGACAAATGATCTACATCCTCAGAAGTGCAGAATCCCTTCAAAAAACACTGCAAAAGGTGACTGAAGGAGGGAGAACAATAGTGGTGAAGTGAGGCAATTTCCAACTCGGCTGCACCATGTTCTTCGACTTGCAGCAACCATCACGACGGTTATTTCCCATCGATGTCTTCTTGAAAGTTTTAAATGACTTCAAGACGAGCAAAATTTCTTTTGGAATCAAGTTGATTGGAGGTATGTGGAGGGAGATATCAGCCGGTGAAGGGAGAGCAGCTCAGGCGACTAGCTCAAGCTGTGCAGCTTCTCGGCCTCCTAGCACCTTCCATGGTTCTTTTTTCACTTCGATATCTTCTAGGAAGTTTTAAATGACTCAAGGCGAGCAAAATTGATTTTCGAATCAAGTCGATTGGAGGTCTGTGGAGGGAGATATGGCCGGACAAAGTAGAGCCTAGAAACGGCTCGGGGAGAGGGAAGAAGAGAGAGTTTCGGGGGTGAAAGTAAAGAAGGAGAAAAAAAATCTGTCTTTATGAAAAAGACCAGAAATTTTTTCTTATTTATAGAAGCTTCTCAATTTTCAATCGCTCCTAACTTTCTCATCCGAACTCCGATTTTTGCGTACCACATATGTACGAACTTGTATCGACGAACTCTACAAATTTCATGAAGGAAGTTTTCCCAAATTCTAAATGTATAAAAAGTCGATTTTCACGACCCCCTATATAACGTTCGTTTTCGCTCAGCGGATACTCGCTCGCAAGATGAAAAGGGAAAAGTTCCGCTAGCGGTATTGCGCTCAGCGGATACTTCCGCTTGCAAGGAGAAGGGAGAAGTTCCATTAGCGGCGTTGCGCTCAGCGGATACTTCCGATTGCAAGGAAATGGGAAAGGTTCTGCTAGCGGCGTTGCGGTCAATGGATACTTCCGATTGCAAGGAGAAGGGAGAAGTTCCGCTAGTGGTGTTGCGCTCAAAGGATACTTCCACTTGGAAGGAGAAGGGAGAAGTTCCACTAGTGATTTTGCGCTTAGTGGATACATCCGATTACAAGGAGAAGGGAGAAGTTCCGCTAGCGATTTTGTGCTCAGCGGATACTTCTGATTGCAAGGAGAAGGGAGAAGTTCCGCTAGCGGTGTTGCGCTCAGTGGATACTTCCGGTTGCAAGGAGAAGGGAGAAGTTCGGCTAGTTGCGCTCAGCGGATACTTCCGCTTACAGAATCTCTTCATCAAATGGTTTGAGATTTTGTTGACGTTTTGTCAGACAATCCAACACGTGTTCGGCATGTAATGGGTTGGCGTGTTGGTTCACACCCCTTCGTTCACGCTTGTCGCTTCGCCATTAATGTCAGTTAATGGCTTTTTTTGTAACCAAGGTGACGCCTTGGTTTTTCCGGGGTAGTGGATGTGTAGTGGGACACGTGTACGGCTGTTCTTTAACATTGTTTTTTGGTGTACGGCGCAATATGTGTGATGTTGACATAAAAGAGAGGGAAGTCGACTGATTCTTGACTTCTTCTTCATTTTGAACTGGCTTCCTTGTCTTCAAGCTTTGGTTTCTGAGGGTTGAAGAGTGCATTCAGCGAGTTGTGTCTGCTACCATTTTCTGAGGGAGAGTCGTCGGAGTGAAGAATCAAGCGTCCCTGGGTGTGCGAGGGTTCTCGATACTTCAAGTTAGCAATCTGAGCCTCACTCTTGCTTAAACTTTCTTGTACCTGTTTGTGGGCTTGTTAGTTGAAGCAATTTCCCCCCCTTTTTGGTGTAGAGTGAGCGTTTGGGGGTGGGTTTAGGCGTTTGGGAGAGAGTTGAGGTTTATATATTTGCTAGATGGTCAAATCTGGATACTAAGTTATTCAGGAACTGTTCATGCTTTGGTTGTGTCTGGAATTTTTGAGTTTTGTGTTCTTGTTGTTGTTTGGGTGGAAATCTGAGATAGGGTTGGTTTAGATCTGTTTTGGGACTGACTGACTTCAGTTTTAGGGTTTGTGATGGCTAGCGTCAACCAGTGAGGATTCTGGGTCTGACGTGTCGCTCAGCGGTTCCTATAGGGCTTTTATTGACTCGTTTCGTTCATCTGCCCTTGCAGAAATCCCACTATCGGAACCGCTGGACATCCAACCCTGACAAACCATACCTGGGGACATAGCGATGGCTCGTGCTGGTTGGCTAGAAAACTCTAGGTCGGGGGAGGATATTGTAGCGCCAGCTGCACGAAGAAAGGCTAGCTAGCAATAGTACTGCTAGCGGGTCCGATGATGGTGAAGAGGCTACGGGGGAGGAGGTCGAATCAGCCTGGGCCCTTCATAATGGTACCCCTGTGGACGAGGCCGGCGGGCTGATGTCAGTTTCAACTATGAGCTGATTGAAGCGGTTGTTTCGCCTTCCTAGGGTTGTAAATCTACGACCGCCGACGTAAGATGAGAAAGCATTGATTTTTCCAGCGGGGTATGCCGCCGTGCATGAGGCGATCTTCCGCTAAGGGGTGACGTTTCCCCTCATTTCAAACCTCCAAATTTTGGTGTGTGAGTTCGGCGTAGCGTTTGGACAGATTTGTCCCAATATGTAGAGGTTGATGATGGCGCTAAACTCGGTGTGGTGCCAGTCGGGCTGTAAAGGTTCGACCGTGGTGGAGGTGTTTCACTTCTACGAACTTGTGTATGTGAGGCGCAAAGGCTGCAGTGGGCAAGTGAACTTGAGTCGCCACCAGGGAGCGCCCAAGCTAATCAAGAATTTGAGGGATTCCATGTCTACTTGGCGGGGGGAGCTTTTGTGTTGCTACCTCAGGGTGGGAATATCAACGAGGAACCGCCGACCTTCCGGATTAATTCGGAGTTCCAACCCATCCGAGGTTGTTGCTAGCTTCTACTGACCAGAGTTTTCCGCTTTTTGCCCACACTATACGCGATTATACTCTGTTCTAATAACTACTTTTTTTTTTTTTGTTAGCGGGCTTGCGTTTTTACTTGACGCACAAGGAGGAGTGTCGCGTGGCAAGGATTAAAGGTTGCTAGCAGAATCGCAATCTACTTGACTTTCATCTGCTTACCGGTTGGGAGTTGTTGGTCTATCTGAAGTTGACGCGCTTCATTAGTAAGCTTTTCTTGGTGCCTTTTGTGCTTTGATCTTTGAATTGTCCCATGTTAACTTGCATTGTGTTTGTTTAGATACACCGCCGGGTAACAAAGCGAGTCGTGACGCTTCTGACAAATCCATGGAGCATGAAAACATGCAGAAGTATCTGGAGGAAATGTATGCCGCCGGGCTGGCGGTTCAGCGGTCTGTTGTCAATCCGTAAACATTGGCGCTGAGCCAATCTGAGACGTCGGTGGTGATGTTGATGCCTCATCACTCACACCTTGATATCGCCGGCCAGAATGTGGTGCTCAACGGGGGTTGCACCGAGCAGGGGGCGGGTGGCTGGAGCCATGTAACCACCACTCAGAGGCCGATCGGTGAGAGAGTTCCCTCCATATGGCTGGGGCCCCAGAAGGAGAGAGCGGTGTAAAGGAGAGAACCCGTAGTTATTGCGGGGTTGGAGCCTCAAGGGCCGCCAAGGTCTGTCATGGGGGGTACTGCTCAGGGGGGCGACATTCAGAGGAGGCGTCAGTATGACGCTAATGAAGTTGAAGAGGTCGCCGACGATGTTCCAATTGGGGCCCGCCAGCAAAGGCAGAAGAAATCCAAACCGACGTCGCGACCAGTGACAGTTGGTGCCGCCGAAGTGGGCTCCAGTGGATGGTTAGATTCCTTCACCGCCTATACAGAGTTTCTAACTAAAGTAGAGTGAGAGTTCCTCTTCTACCTCTGCGAGCGACTCGGGTTCGGCGGGATGGATGGGTTCGTTAGCTCGACCGCCGTTTAGCATTCACTATTTAGCTCTGTGTTATGGCACCATTGCGTTGGGCTGCCCGAGTTGTTCCTGGTCGCATCAAACCAGCCTCAGGTTGAGAGGCAGCTAAAGGAGGAGGTTGAAGGTTTTCGGAGAGAGTTAGGGGAGAAACAAGACAGGCTGGTGGATGTTGAGCGACACTTGACCAAGGCAGAGTGTGATGCGGCGGATGCCCGTGGCAAGCTGGCCGTCGCCGTCGACCAAGATGATGAGCGGAATGAGTAGGTGTCTAAGCTGGAGCAAGACATAGCTCTGCTTCATGAGAAACTAGCGGCCAAGGTCAAGCGGACTGATATTCTTCAACGGGAAACTGCCGCCCAGTCTGTGGAGTTAAAAAGGCTGGAAGGTGAGGTTGCCAACCTTGGTGTTGAGAGGAGCCACCGTGGAGGCGTTCAAGCAGTCTTTGGCGTATCTGGAAGCCCTGGACGTGGCGATGAAAGTTGACGCCGCTGAAAACTTAGACTTTCTGAACAAGAGGGGCGCCATTGACTGGGTTAAAGCAGCCCAGCTTGTCCAGATGCCAAGCCAACCAACTGTACCGGTAGACGGGTCGGCTGCCGGTTAATCTGAGGGTGCGCGCTCTGGTAGCGGTGAGAGTGATCATTGTCTGGCGGGCTCAGTAGACGCCATTGCCTACCCCTTCTGAGGTGTCGCGTGCGGCTTTTCTGGCTGCCTACACTCGCACTGATGGTATTATGCCGACGCTGAGTCCTACTGCCCCTTCTTCGGACCAGACAAGTCGTATAATGGTACATCAGCCTGCGGTTTAAGGCGAATCAGGCGGTGTAGCTCACAACGATCCTTGAAGATGTTGGCCGTCTCTAGTTTTTGTTATTGCCACTGAGGCACTTTTTCCTTTGTATATATTTTGTTTTGTAAGACTATTTTTTGGGCGGTGAACGCGGACCCTAGATATATGAAGTGTTGCTTCTTTATTTCTTGATATGTTTGCCGAGTGTGATTGCTTTGTATGTTGTTATGCAGCTTAGAGTTTTGACATGCTTTTGTTAATCAAGGAAACATTAAAGGAATTAAAATTGCTCAAGTGCAGAATGTAGTGGACGTAGTCCGCTAAATGCTAGTTGGTGTTGCCAGTTAAGACTTGTGCTGGACTTGATGATAATGGTTTGAATAATTCCTCATTTCATTGATAACCACCAGATTAGTGTTTACAAAAGTGGGGTTGTACCCGCTAGTCCCTTAGCTAAATATGGAACAAAAATTTAGCTAAGTTAAAGTGCTCTTGGGTAGCGTCATATTTATTTGTAATAATACCGAAGGTGTTCAGTATTCCAAGGCTAACGACATCCTTGTCCATTAAGTAGAAGGTGCCAGGGCTAACGACTTCCACTAGCTTGTATGGGCCTTCCCACGTTGGGCGGAGTGTGGTTGGTAGTGGAATGACATCTTTCATTACCCAGTTCCCCAGTTGGAGGTTCCGGGCTTTGACCCGGGCATTGTAGAAATGCAATATTCGCTGCTTGTTTTCAAGTTGTGTAGATAGGCCATGTTGCATTTCTCCTCGAGATGGTTTTTGTCGAGGTTGACACCTTTGTTGTTACTTTCGGTGCAGTGGCCCTCAACCCTAGCAGTAGGTTAGGTGACTTTAATTGGTAGGACAGCTTTTGTTCGGAACATCATGCAGAATGGTGTTTCACCAGTGGAGGACGTTGGGGTGGTCCTAATGTCCCATATAACTTTTGTGGAGTTTTTCTGCCCATAGACCTTTAGTGTGGTCGAGATTCTTTTTGAGTAGTTTCTTGATTATCTTGTTTGCTACTTTGACCTGACCATTAGTTTGGGGGTGAGAGCGACGAACACAAAACTCATCCTGGTGCCAGGTTAGCAGTTAAAGCTATGAATTCCTAGTTGTTGAACTGCATCCCGTTGTCTGTGATGATTATGTGGGGGATGTCGTGGTGGCAGTAGATATTCTTCCAGAGAAAATGAATGACCTTGGCGGTAGTTATTACAGTCAGCGGCTCTACCTTTATCCACTTACTGTTGTAGTCGATAGCCACAATGATATACTTGAACTGGCCCTTGGCGGTTGGGAATTTGCCAATTAGGTCTAAACCCCACGTGAAGTGGATCCGTGGGCTAATGATGACCGACAAGGGTTCTGTTGGGGCATGGGGGAGGTCAGCGTATTGTTGACACTTGTGGCAAGACCTAGATATTACCCTGGCGTCATCGCCGAGTATGGGCCAGAAGTAGCCTTATCGCATTGTGCGATTGGCAAGAGACCTAGCGCTGGAGTGATTACTGCATTCCCCGCCATGTATTCTTGCAAGAACGACTTTTCCCTCTTCTGGGGTTAGATATCGGAGGTTGAGATGGGTGAAACCTTGGCGGTAGGGCTTGCCATTCTGGATATTATAGCAGGTTGCTCTCCGTTTGGGTTGTCTTGCCTGATTCTTGTCGGGTCGCAGCGGTCCGTTGCGCTTGTACTCAATTATCTCGTCCATCCAACTTAGGTTTACCTCAATGTTGAAGATTTTTTCTAGAGTTTTGGTGATACTTGGTTTGTCAAGACATTCCACATTTGTGTCCCTTGGACATTGGTGTGGTTGGGTAGTCGCCAATCTCGTAAGTGAATCCGCCTTGGTGTTCTTTTCCCCGGGGATCTGTGTGATGGTATGAAATTTGAATTTTCTGAGAAGTGTTTTGACGTATCCCAAGTATGCCGCTAACTATTTATCTTTGGCCTAGAAGGTATCATTGACTTGGTTGACAACTAGCTAGGAGCGCTGAAAATGTTGACATTATCAGCTCCTGAGTCAATGGCAAGGAGGAGGCCTACGATGAGTGCTTCATATTCCGCCATGTTGTTAGAGGCTGTGAACTTGAATTTTAACGCATATTCCACATTCAGTCCCCCTGGCCCTGTCAAAATAACTACGGCGCCGTAAGTTTTGGGGCAGGCGGAGCCGTCTACGTAGAGGTTCTAGTTTGATTGTTACTGAGAAGCTGGCTTTTTAACCGTTACCATTTCTGCGTTTGTCCCTTCGGCCCTTGGGTTGCGTTCATTCTAACACTCTGTGAGCTCGCCGATGAAGTCTGCCACCGCCTAACCCTTTATGGCCGTTGGTGGCTTGTAGTTAATGTCGAACTTGATGAGTTCGATAGCCCACTTGTTGAGGCGCCCGGAGTGGTCAGGGTTCTTCATGACTTGCTTGAGCATTTGGTTTGTTAGGATATGAATTGTGTGGGCCTAGAAGTATCGGCGGAGGTGCCTAGCAGCTACGATGAGTGCGAGAGCGAGCTGTTCCAAGGGTGGATACCCGGCGTAGAACACTAGCAGTTCTTCCTGGGCCTCTCATCGTACTATGGCACAACTGACTACGGATGGGGACACCGCAAGGTAGATGTAAAGTATCTCTCCCGGCACTGGAACGGAGAGGAGTGGTACCGTCGCTAGGTATTCCTTTAGGCTCTGAAATGCCACCTCACAGTCTGGGGTCCAGTTGATTTCTTTCTTGTGTGTCGTCTTCATGGCTTTGAAGAATGGGAGACATCTGTCGGTGAGTCTAGATATGAACCAAGAGAGAGCGGTGAGTTTTCCTTGAAGGCTCTGTACGTGCACATTCCATACCGGCGATTTTAAGTTGAGGATGGCCTGTACCTTCTCAGGGTTAGCCTCTATGCCCCGCTCGCTGACAATGTATCCTAAGAACTTACTAGTTGTGACACCAAAGAAGCATTTCTCAGGGTTGTGGCGCATACCGTAGGTCATTAGGATGGAAATATAATGCGAAGGTTTGCAACGTGTCCGCTGGCCTTGATGTTTTTGACCAACATGTCATCCACGTAAGCTCTATTTTTTTGCCTAGGTGTTCTGCTAACATACCGTTCATTAACTGTTGGTATGTTGCCCCAGTATTCTTCAAACCAAAAGGCATGACATTGTAGCAATATAGACCCTTATCGGTTGTGAAGGTGGTGCACTCCTGGTCGTCAGGGCATATCCTGATTTGGTTGTATCCTGAGAAGGTGTCCATCATGCTGAGCAGCTCATGTCCCGTCGTGGTGTCAACCAGTTGGTAGATGCGTGGGAGTGGGAAACTATCCTTTGGACATGCTTTATTGAGATCCTTGAAGTCCACACACATTTGCCACTTTCCGCTTGTTTTCTTGACCATGACTAGGTTGGAAATCCATCTAGGATAATGGACTTGGCGGATGAACCCAATGCCTTGGAGCTTGGCAACCTCTTCTCCTATGGAATGGTATCGTTCGTCATTAAAGGCCCTTCGCCGCTGCTTGATCGGGTAGAAGGACGGTTTTATGCTCAACTTGTGCGTGATTATCTTAGGGGAGATGCCAGGCATGTTGGCGTAGGACCATGCAAAGATAGCGGCATTATCTTGTAGAAATTGAGTGAGTTCTGCCGCTATTTCTGGGGCTAGCTGAGCGCCAATCCTTCTTCACATATTTCTCCTCGTCATCCCTATGATCTTCAAAAACGTTGGTCTGCGGCACATGGTTTCCCACTGTTAGGATCTCATGGCGGTGTGTTAACCGGGCCACGGTTGTTGAGTAACATTCTCGTGCCAATTACTGACTTCCCTTCACAGAGCCTATTCCATTGGGTGTAGGGAACTTCATGATGAGCATGTGTCCGGCTATTATGCATTTGAGCTTGTTGAGTGCCGGTCGACCAATGTTGGCATTACATGCACTAAAGCAGTCAATGATTATGAACTCTGTATAAATCTCTACTGTGGTTGGGCCGGAGCCGATGGCCAAGAGCATGTAATCAGAACCGAGCAGTTGTGTGATATCGCCGGAGAAGCTGAGCAAAGGCTCGTGATCTTGGAGTAACTTCCTGTGCCGCTGGAGTTGGCTGTAGCAACCATTGAAGATAACATTGACAGCAAATCTGCTATCAACTAGCACCCTTCCAACAGACCATTTGTCAAGCACAGCGTCAATCCAGAATGGGTCGTCGTGGGGCAAATGTATGCCACGCTCCTCCTCTTCCGAGAAGGTAATGGGTTACCAACCAGATCTTGGGAGTTTTGAGGATCGCTCGCAGCGGATGTTGCAAATTTCTTTGGGGTGGTTTGCACGTGCATAGCGCTTTCTCGCCTTGTGAGACATGTTGGTGATCGGGGAGCCAGCGTCGATAGTGTTGATGCGGCGTATGGGCTCCATGTTAGCAACCACGGGCGGTGGTTAACGCGCCTTGAATTGTTCCATCTTGCCGTCACGATACAAAGTTTCAACTGTTGTCTTGAGAGCGTTGCAGTTGTTTGTGTTTTGACCGTTGTCTTCCTGGTATTTGCACCACTTGTCGGTGTTTCTTGGTTTTCCCACCCTAGGGTACTTTCTCGGGGGAGGTGGAGGAATCTGGTCTTTGCACTGGTCGTATATTTCTTCATAAGAGGTTGTCAGGACTATAAACACTGTGTACCGCTGGGATGACTCTGTCTGCTTGTCACGGCTGTCCCCGAGGGGTGGGCGGTTGCCCTTGGTGTAGTGTTGGTCCTTGTGTCTCTTGCTTTGATAGTTGCGTTGTTGCCATTCTCACTTTTTATCGGTTGGAGGTGTTGCAAAAATCTTGTTGGCTGTCTCCTGATGGTTTGAGGAGGGTTGAATGGACCTTGATGGCGTTGGCGGTGAGGGTGGGGCTTCCCCATATGTGATGAACTCCGCCTGTGCATGGCTGACAGCTTCGCTCATGACGTGATCATACGCAACATTTGGATGATTGTAATTGAGATGATAGAGAAACGGTCCCTTCAGCAGTCCTTGCTTGAAAGCTGCCAGCACCATTGTTTTATCAAGATCGCGGCACTGAGATGCTGGCGCTTGCCACCTGGTGATGAATGCCTTCAGTGTCTCATCTGCACCCTGTTTAATGTCAAACAACTCGGTTGTGTTGTGGCGCCCGGCGACCAACAGGATGAACCGATAGAGGAAAGCGTTTGATAATGCATTGAATGAGTCGATGGATCCTGGTGGACATTCAAAGAACTAGCTCATTGCCTCACTATCTAGTGTTTGCCTGAACAAGTGGCAGAGGGTGGCGTCATCAAACCCCTTGTTGTTGGTGACTTTTTTAAAGGTGTCCATATGGACAAAAAGAGTCGGCCATACCGTTGTAGTGTGACATCTTTGGTGTTTTCGCATGTGCCGGCCAGATGGCATGTTGGATCCTGGCGGTAAATGGTCCTGGTCTGGATGCAAATAGGGGACGTGGATTTGGAGCTCGGGTTCCTGCCTCTGTCAGCCTCAATCTTTGCTCCAACTGTTGCACTCTCTCCAGAATTAGAGCGGTTGAGTCATTAGCGGGTCCCATCTGATGGTTCTGCTGCACTATCATCCGCCTGGGTGCAGGTGGGTTACCTTCGGTTCTAGCCCCAGCTGTCAAGCGGTTGGTGAGCAGTTGTGATTCCGCTTCCTGCTCCAACAATAGTTGGGGCGGTGGAGATGGGCCCATTCCAAATAGTTCTGGTGGGCAAAGCGGCTGTTTGTGCCAATCTCCCAGTGTTGGGTCGACTACGTCTAGTGCTCTGTGACTGCTCGCTTTGTGCAGTGTTAGCGTTTGTCTCCAATGCCTTTTTTATGTCGTCAAACCTGGACATCAGCGTGGCCAACTGTTTTTAGGCCTCAACCTTTTCCTTGCGCTCTTGTTCGCGTTCCCTGTTGGCCTTGTGGAGGTCCGCTAGGGCTAGTTCATACATAGCAGCGAAGTCTTGGCCTGGAGGTCGGCAACTACTGCCCGGATGAGTATCAGTTTGAAGTACTTGGGGCTCCCCGCTGGGATTGATTGGTGTGGTGAATAACGCGCATTGGACGTTATTTGCTGGTTTGCTGTCTACCGCTGGGTTGGCGGGATGAAGGTTGACGGATTGGTCGACCTGCTCTTCAACGTTGCCCCCACTACCGTTAGTCATGGTGATTGTTATTATGGGGTGGCCTTTTTGTTTAAGCGGTTCCCACAGAGGGCGCCAATGTTAATGTCTGTATTTGTGCGACGGTAGCCGCTTCGATTAACGATGATCGTACGGGCGGACCACTGATTGTGATGTAATGAAAGCTTCCTCCTAGCTGTTAAATAAGACACAAAGCGTCAGAGGGAGACTGCGTCGGGCGATCTTCTCTTCTCCGATGCCTAAATTAGTTGATGTGTATATATTGACAAAATAGCAGTAGATAGGTAGTTGATTGTGTAATTAATGAGGAGAGAGGAAATAACCTTTTGTAGGTTGGGAAAAGGCTGACCTCTTCCTTATTTTCGATGTGGGACTGTCATGCTTCAGTTCCCAGCTTCTGGAGCTTGTGATGTTATCTTGATACGACGCGTGGAGGAGCGTCAGCGGTGATCTGAGGGTGAGCCGGGGCTTAGGTTATAGCCTGCTTGGCTGTGTTTCCGTAGGTCACCCAGTTGGTGGTAGTTGGTACCGGTGGTGGTAGCGTGAGCGTGGCTCATTCTAGCTAATTATGCTTGACAAATGATCATGTAAGTACAACCTCCTCCTTGAGATCATCACCACACGGGTCCTACAACTTCAGTCTCAATCTTAGCCCATCATCCGCTCTAACAATCCACTCAGAATGTCCCTCATCATTCAAATCCTAGTTGACTTGTCACTTTTAAACCAGCTAAATCCTTCACTCAACGTTGTATTGTAGTCCCATCTGGGATCACACATCGACACCAATGATGGTTGTACCAACTTTCACTTCAACAGTACTTCGATCACCCAGTCTGGATCCATCATAGGCTTATTCTTCTTTAGTCTAAGCACATCAATATGTTCAGTGCCACTAAACTCTAGGAGATACGATAAAACTAAACACCGAATCTCCACCTCTCAGCACAATTGTAACAGGTCCAACAGACCTCAGTCTTAACTTTGTGTTTTGAAGCGACAAACGCATGCCTTTAATATTATCTCCAACACCTAATTCACTTGCTCAATCTGTCCAACAATCTACAGATATAATGTTGTACTTGCACTTTGAGTAATTCATCACAACTTTCTAGAATAGCCTGCACTCCTATGTAAGACATACCTAGATCCACCAATCGATACTGGTCAGTACCCAGTATCTCACCCACGACTCACATCACTGCTCACTTGGTGGTAACCCAACATCTCGTGAGTCATAACTCTGTAATTGTAGTACCTCACACTGACTCACAGTCCAGACTCCTGTTCTCACAACAGTATCTGGTCTAATGCATTGATCGTACAACACTAGCACTCCTAGGGTTGAAAACAACATTATCAACTCAGCTCACACGTCAACAAAATGTCTCTTCACAGTCATCCTATCACGGGGTCATATCAGTCTTTCCATATACCAAACCATACAGAAAGCCTATCATAGTAGCAATGAATCATGCATCACTACACAATAAGTATTCTACCATTTCAGGGCACAATCAAGATAGTGTCTAGCCCCGACTAACCCACACACAAATCAACACATGGCATTGCATACAAAATCATTGTCACACAGATCGCCACAAAATACTGCTAGTCAATTAAACAAGCATTGCCCCAAAGGCTGCCACACAAGTGCTGCTTCAAAAGGTACTGCCACAAAGGCTGCCACACTTTCATAAAGATGTATCACCAATAATCATTCTCAAAACACACCAAGAATTAAATCACACAGAGGTCTGGCTAGAATCATATGGGTCAGATCAAACACAAAATAAATGTGAAGAAATGTAATGCTTCACTAAGGTCAAGGATGAATAACAGTTAAGACCTTTCATTTAAAACATCACGAGAGCGCTACATGTCCAATGTGTGTAGTTGAATTAAATTCAGTAGCTACCTCAGTTGACGCCTGCTAATTATCATTTGCCTTTTCCAGGACCCACATTAAGTACCTGACGTACTATTGCACTCTCTACAACTACATTTTCCCTCCTTCTCGGGAATCCCACATTATTGTCATCTCCCTAAAAGAAGTCTGAAATTCCTGCTTCATTATCCAAGCACTAGCAAGGTTAATTGCCATAGAAGGTAGTTGTAAAGGGACCGCTCTCTCCCTGATCTCATGATTTTAGTCCCTACTAGAACATATGAGTCAACTCCTCAACAGCTATCAGCCAGACAAATTGATATAGTTGTGTGAGCTAAGCTCTTAGTCTCCAACACTCATAACCTTCCGGACTAACGTAATGTGATCAATTCCAACTTCTCCACCACTAGCGTATAAGCACACGTCCCAAAAGGGTTCTACAAATTCCTCCCAAGACATGGTCAATATATTCCTAGCTCCTTAGCACAAAAATCCCGCCTTCATCACGCCTCATCTTAAAGGAGGAGCATAACCTTGTTCTTCTTCTTCTTCTTTAACAATACGGTACAATCTATGGAGAAGTATTAGGTCTAATAAATCCCTACTCAAGTAAACTATCACCTTGAACCTTCAACTCCTTAAGTTCAGTTGGTGTCATCCGATAAGGTGCTATTGATGCAGGTACTGTACTTAGTATCACGTCGATAGCAAACTCCACTACCCTCCTTAGAGATAACCTATATATCTCCCAAAATACCACACTAATCTTGAAAACCACGACAATCTCTACCCTAACCGTAGCACTACTTACAACTCCACATGAGCCAAGAATCTTGTTCAATGGCTAAAACCCTAACCAAAATAAGTTCTATCAAATGGTTACATCATGCTAAATCGAAGCATTCAACCCAAGCTGAAACTTCATGGCCAAACACTTTGCATCTATTTGTCTCCAAAACCAGTATAGTCTTGAGAATTCTGCCTCATAATCTCTCACACTCCTATCATCTTGAGTTGGTGAGATCAATTCCTTTTCTAGCTGCTCCAAGATTCTCACTTTCTTTTGCCAACTTCAACCAAAGAATAGCATCCATCACATCAACTACAGGTGGAACAGGCAACTCAACCTCAAATGCCTCCACCCCATCCTCAACTATCTCCATAGAGAGATCATGTCCCTACATTACCTCTACTTCGACCCCTAGTTGTGCCTCCGAATTGGTCCATTACCTCAGAAGTATATTAATACATGGTAAATACTTGTATAACACTTAACATAGTATAAGTCAATACAAGTACATATTAACCAAAATACTAACATATCGAGGGTATTCCAAAACTCCTAGTACGACCTAACGTCCTAGACGACTTCTAACACTCTTACATACCCAATGACATTGACAATATTGAAGAGCACACGATGGAGATCCGCTGCAGATGGGCCATCACTAAGAAAGTATTGACATCTCACCAAATATGTACCTTACGTTCTGATACCAAACTGTCATGCCCCGAATTTTAGAATAATAATTCAAAATCCAAAACCACAGCGGCGGCGGTGCCACCCCATCCAATATTCTAAATTTGACAAAACTTCCAACATAAAAGTTCTTCATCTCAACTACAATTTCAACTTTCATGAACACATAAAAGTCAGATTTTAAGCCAAAAGAGTAGAATTTTACCTCACAAAATTTTCAGATCGGATGAACCCTAGTTTCCAAATCGTGCAAATTCGATCACCACAACTCAATTTGATGCGACCCATCTTAAGAGAAATGATCTACATCCTCAAAAGTGCCGAATCCCTTCAAGAAATACGGCAAAAGGTGACCGGAGGAGGGAGAACAATAGTGGCGAAATGAGGTGATTTCCAACTACGCTGCACCATGTTCTTCGACTTGCAGCGACCACCACGATGGTTATTTCCCATTGATGTCTTCTTGAAAGTTTTAAATGACTTCAAGGCAAACAAAATTTCTTTGGAATTAAGTCGATTGGAGGTCTGTGGAGGGAGATATCGGCTGGTGAATGGAGAGCAGCTCGAGCTGTGCGGATTTGCGGCCTCCTATCTCATTCCACGGTTCTTTTTTCACTTTGATGTCTTATAGGAAGTTTTAAATGACTTTAAGGCGAGCAACATTGCTATTGGAATCAAGTCAATTGGAGGTCCATGGAGGGAGATATGGCCGGACAAAGTAGAGCCCATAAACAGCTCAGGGAGAGGGGAGAAGAGAGAGTTTCGGGGGTGAAAGTGAAGAAGGAGAAAAAAAATCTGTCTTTATGAAAAAGACCAGAATTTTTTTCTTATTTATAGAAACTTCTCAATTTTCAATCGCTCATAACTTTCTCATACGAACTCGGCTTTTTGTGTACCATATATGTACAAACTTGTATCGACGAGCTCCACAAATTTCATGAAGGAAGTTTTCCCAAATTCTAAACATATAAAAAGTCGATTTTCACGACCCCCTAAATAACGTTCGTTTTCGAAAATAAAATCGTTCGAACTAATCCAACAACCTCTCCAAGCTTCGTACCCGCACCCATGACCACGAAATCATTTCTAAAGATCCACGAAATTTAATTTGGATTTTTCAGGATATTACACTTTCTTTTATCAGAAATATTGGCATATAGTTGGCTATGATGTTTGTTTGGTTATCAAAAACATTTTGGAGAAAGGTGAAGCTTGGCAAGAATCCAACTTCACTCACATATGCTTAATTCCGAACATTCAAAACCCTACTGAGGCAGCTAATTTTCGTCCTATTGCTTTATGCAATGTTACTTACAGAATTTGTTCCAAAGTTTTGGCTAACAGACTCAAAAAATGGTTGCCAAATATTATCTCACCACTGCAGAGTGCTTATGTTCTTGGTAGATTAATCTCAGACAACACCTTGGTTGCCACAAAGGTAGCACACTTTATGTATAAACTCCGGTCCTAGGAGGAGGGTTTCTTTTCACTCAAACTTGATATTAGTAAGGCATATGATCGCCTTGAGTGGGTATATTTGCAAGCCATTCTCACCAAGTTAGGATTTGCTCTACGGTGGGTTTCCATGGTGATGTCATGTGTGACTTCTGTAAGCTATGCTATTTTGGTAAATGGTGAAACCTCCCATACTGTACATCCTACCAGAGGTATCCGTTAAGGGGATCCATTCTCACCTTACTTGTTTATCCTTTGTGCTGAAGGATTATCTACTCTTATCTCTCAAGCGGTTTAGTTTGGCACCTTCAAGTGTTTAAAGATGAGTCCTCAAGCTCCGGTACTCCATCACCTCTTTTTTGCACATGAAAGTCTTCTTTTTGGTGCAGCTACCATAAGAGAATGTACTGTTATTAAAGGTATTCCAAACATTTATGAACGTGCCTCTGGTCAGAAGGTAAACTTTGCTAAAAGGAAAGTGATTTTTAGCAATAATGTTCAACCTGCTTTGAAGTCCACTTTGGCTTCCATCTTAGAAGTGAAATGTATTTCTGAGCATGATCGGTATCTTGGATTACCATTGAGGGTTAGGAGGTCCAAAACAAAACGATTCCAATACTTGAAGGAAAAGGTGTCAAAAAAGTTGGTGAATTGGAAGTCTAAAATCCTTAGTTGTGCCGGAAAAGAAATTCTTATCAAAGCTGTGGCCCAAGTGATGCCTACTTATGCTATGAACTACAACCATCTTCCAAAGAGCTTGTGTGATGACATTCATCAGCTTTGTGCGTCCTTCTTTTGGGTTGCCACATATGAGAAAAAGAAAATACATTGGAGAAGTTATGAAAAATTGTGTTTGACTAAGCATGAAGGTGGCATGGGTTTCAAAAATATTTATGCCTATAATCTTGCAATGCTTGCTAAACAGGGATGAAGATTGCTTCTAAACCTACTTCTTTGATTTCTCAAGTCTACAAAGCACGTTATTTTCCCAATTGTTCTTTTTGGGAAGCTGATTTGGGTGATGCACCTTCATATTCATGGATGAGTATTCTAGAAAGTAGACCTCTTTTATTGGCAGTGCGATATGGCGAGTGGGTGATGGTACACAGATCAAATTGTTGGAAGATAACTGGGTGCCTAACTGTCCACGATACACGATACAAAAATTGGATAACATGGAGCTTGTTCATGTAGCGGAGCTGATTGATCCCCATACATGAACTTGGAAAAGAGAAACTAGCCAATCTCTATTTCTCCCTCATGTGGCAGATAGCATCTTGTGCATACCTCTTAAGCAGGTTGCTCCTCCCGATCGATTAAGCTGGAACACAGAGAAAAAAGTTCCTTCACTGTGTACGTACTGGATTGCAAGGCAACAGGTTTTAGGCCATGTGTTAACATCTACTTCTCATGGAGACCCTTACTTGGAGCTTTAGAAGCGTCCACTACTAGAATTTGGGCCTTAGACATCATGACAATTAAATCGGTGAGGGATTCATGCAATGTAAAAGAATATCATTAATATCGATTTCTCAAATTCCTATTTCTATGTATATAACTAACATCGTTTATTATTATTGACTGATGTCTATATTTTGATTCTAAAATTTTCAAAAACGCGAAAAGAGCAAGTTAAAATTGAAAAAGGGAACCGAAACCCAGCTAAAAACTTAAAACAAGATTCAAAATAAAAAGAAAGACGAGAAGAGAGGAGATTTCAAAACGTCAGGAGAGAGACAAAGTGGGAAGAAGAAGAAGAAAACAACAGATACAGAGAGAGAGAGAGAGAGCGAGCGCAAGCCTTTCCCTTCTTTATAGTTTCGCTCTCTCAATCCCCAATTCCCCTACTCATAGATCTCCGATTTCTAGGGTTTTTGCCACCGTCAGATCCACCGCCCCTTCCTCAGATATCCTTTGATCTACTTTTAACCATGGAGGTGATTGAAGAGTTGTTGCAACTGTCAGACTCGAGACGCCAAGGCCAGGCCATCCTTGCCGACGAAGACGTTGACGAAAACTCTACCGCCTCCTCTCTCACACTTTCACTCTCTAAAAACCCTCTTCGTCTTTCTCTAGAATTGTCGAAGATGAAGTCTATGCAGCCAGGTACTGCTCTATTTCTTAACCGACCTAAATCTCTTCGTCGGACACCTTTCCTTCACTGTTGACAGTGCTCAGCTAGTTGAGCTCTTCGAAGGTGCTGGGAATGTTGAGATCGTCGAGGTATGGTTTTGCTCTTTGTTCAAAATTTCGCATCTCTTTGTGAATTGACTGAAGATAAATTGTGGGTTCATTGTTTCTTGGGATTAATGGAAACGTTTTAATGGAATTTGCAGGTTATATATGACAACACTACTGGGAGAAGCAAAGGATTTGGGTTTGTGACTATCTCTAATGGTCAGGAAGTAGAAGCAGCTGCTCGATAGTCTAATGGCTATGTAAGTCACCATATTATGTCTATCATTTGTTTGTAGATATGCGAAAATGTGAAACAAATTCTAGATATGAGATAGTTGGATTAGTGTAAAAATTGAGTTAATATTTCCAGGCGGTGAAACATTTGACTTAATATTTCTAGTCAGAGCTAAATTGCACTGAGTTTCTTTTCAGATTGCTTTGGAAGGGTAATTGGTTCAAAGAAGAGAAGAGCTTTAAGATGCTTTAATTTGTGCATACTCAGTAGTTAGGGGACTCTGTATGGTCATTTTTTATTCTTCTGATGTTAAACAGCCATGGTCACCTTCAATGACATAGTGTCCACTTCAGTCACTCTATAGCTGTTTCAATTCCTCACACATTGTTTCTTGTGCAGATCATGGCATCTAGTTTAAATGAATATTTTATGCAAGGTAACCTTCTGCATTTTTCCTTCTCACTTCATGTCCTAATGATGCCGCTCAGCTTAATTACTAGTCCACCTTTGATTGTATTAGCTTATTTGCAAGAATGTGACAATATTTCTTAGTGTAATGAACTCAATCTTGGCCCTTTGTTCATGTCATCATGTGGTAAAACAGCAGGATAATTTCAGTTTGGGTCATAGATAGGTAGTGCTATACAACTCTTGAGAGAGGTGATGTGCAATTTATAGCTTCCCTGATCTTGCTTTAAATTAAATCTGCCTACTCTGAAGTTTTCTGGAAATGCAGATAACATAGTAGTAGCATGCACGGTCTAGTCTGCATGTTTAGTTTCTTGTTCTCTTCTCAAAATTACTCTATTTGCATACTAATATGGATTTGTTGTTGTTGGAAGATAGAAACTGTCGAATTGTCTATGTTTTCTGTTTAATTGCTGAGTTAGTTTACAAATGAACGGCTTAAATAAGAGTATATCAATATGGGTCGCTCATAACTACTTGCATTTAGCTCTTTCACCTTAATATTTTGTACATGCAGACATTATACTATATATAAAAGTTAGGGTTGAGGTTACTGTTACTAAGCCGAGTAACAGTAGCGGCTCAAGCCAAGCTGATGACTGAATTTACGATTTTACCCTCTTTTTTTTTTTTTTTTTTCATTTAACAGCCATGCCATTAGCCCTAGGTTTAAAAGTCTATGATCAGCCTGAGATTTTTTTTCCCTCCTCTTTTCTCTTGCTCTCCTCCGCTTCTACCTCCCACCATGATTGAAGCCGAGCGTATATTGCTCAACCATGCATTAGAGGATCCTCATAGACATATGCTTTCATTGATTTGAAGATTTATCAATAGAAACTTCCTATAATTAGTTCAGCTTCCCTGTGGCTATGTTTTGTAAATCAGTTTCATTTGCTTTCTATCATATTTCAGGCTAAGTTCAAATTTCAATCAGGCTTCTCTGGTTTTCGTGCATATATCAGATTGGAGGAGTTTTCGGGCTTGGATGCCGATGTTAAAGGCTAAAATTCTAGTAGTGGCCTTTGGAAAGCCAAGGTTCCAAATAAGGTACAAATTTGAGTTTGGAGGGCATGTAATGACATTCTGCCTACTAGAGAGCAACTTCTCAAGAAGGGATACGAAGGAGCAGTGAGTTGCTTACTCTGTAATTACAGAATTGAAAGCAGTGCACACCTCTTCTGTAAGTGTCCTACAGCACAAACCATTCTCTCGGGTACTCCTTGTTGGAAATTTTGATTCAATATTTCAAAATACTTTGTGTAACTCTCAATTCATTGAAAAACTATTTACTATACATTTATTCTAAACCATTACTAATTCATTATGTTCATAATATTATGACATATTAAGATTACGGGAGTTACAATATTCCAATAATTATCTTATTAAATTTGCATAATATCTCTAAGCCTTTTCATCTACTATGTATACCTATCACTTCTTGATCTTACATATACAATGAAACTCATTATTTTCTATACTTCTCTCCGTAGCCATTTCTCTAGTGAGTTCTTTGTTCTTACTCTTCCATAATGTCAAAGGGAAAAATCAAGCATTTCTAGGATCAAGTTTGCGAGTGTACGCTTACAAGGATTAACGGTCATTGTACCCTGGAGGGTAGGGCGCCATTGACCTGCTACACCGATACATTGTCTCCGAGGGGCGAAATCTACTCTTAAGGGCATACACGCCTTAACCTTAAACTCTTTTCTAAAGATGTGTCCTTCAGAAGCCTATAATTGAAGAGATAAGTACTATAATCCTTGTTATTTAATCTATTATGACAATAATATTATGATTATTATTCGTTACTAATATATTGTATTTTTGAGATCTTGTAGGAGGTGAAATCTGGTGACGGAAGTAGCATCCATCAACCACATTTTCCTACAATCTTAAGAGTAGAGATCGTTGATGGATGTTTCCCTTCCGGAAACAAAGCTTGGACATAAAGATAAGTTTGGTATTCATTTAATTGTTGCGAGTATAACTTTTTCTCATTAAACATATTGCCTTTGCTCCAAAATTTGAAAAGAATGTAGCGTGAGTTTTTTCTAGGTTTGGAATTATTAGTATGGCAGTTAGCTCCCTGTAAATTGCAAAATGTCCATTGCATTTTAATCATGCATTAAGCTCCATTTTTATTTTACTTTCGCTTATGATTATAAGAGGTCTGCTTAGCCTTTCAAATAAGATCTCAATATGCTTGGATCGTTATCAATCTATTGCATTCGTTCCTTTCATTCAATGTCTTCGTTGTCCCTTGAAAAACAAAACCGTTTTACATGCAGTCGTACGTTATTGTTTTGCTCTAATACGATTCACTATTAATACTACTTGTTTTGATTTTATTATAATTTATCATCTTTTAATATATGTTATGATGGTAAAGTGTATATATTTTAATTACTAATGGGTTTTCAGTTGCATTTGAATGTTGATCCTATAATGTGCATTTTTCGGTTAGTAATGCATGGTGTAATGATGTTTTGAGTTGTGTGCTACCATTAATTTTAGTGTATTTGCATTCGATTCATTCTTCAATGGAATTATGTTTGTAACTTAAAAACAAACCGTTTCACACATTTACTTTTCTAGATTAATTTCTGTGTATAATATCGTTTTACCATTTTCACACTTTATTGTGCATGATTGCTATTAACCTTATGGTTTAGCAAATTTTCTATGCGTTAATTTTTTTGTTTTGTTTTTACCATTATAACTTGAAAAGTTATTCCTTTGGTAGCCTTCGGAGAATGTCCCTTCAAAGTATTGTTTCTTCAAAGAAAAAAAAAAATTCAATGTTGCCTTTGGATTATTGTTTCTTCGGAAATAATAAAGTTGTTGCCTCTCAATATTTTCATTGCCTCTTGATTAAGATGATGCCTCGGTTGCCTGAAAAATAAATGTGTTATCATGAATAATGCATTGAGAAATTATTTTTGTCAATTTTACATTGACGGTTGCCTATGAAAATTTGATGCCTCGGAATATTAATGTCGCTATGGTTAATGTCCTCAAAAATAAAATAAAAAATGTTGCCTAGGTTTTGGGTTGCCTTTTGAATTTTAGTTGCCTTTCGGTTAATGTTGCCTCGAAACAAATAAATATATGCACTTTTCATTTGTTGATACCTCGATATTGTCCGTTACGCTGATGCCCTGAAAAACTATCTAATTGATTGCTTTGAGAAAATGGACATTCGATGTACCTCCATGAACAAATTTAATTTTGATAAAGAATAAAGAGACATTTGATGGCTCCAAATGTCGGGGTGACTAAGGTATTCGAAGTCACTAAATCGGTAAATAATGTTGCCTATTAAATTTCGAAGTCCTTGACCTGCGAAGATTTGTTGCCTATATATATATGGCTTGATATTATCTTGCCTATATATATGAACCAAACATACTCAAAAATGTGGGGGTCAAGGAAAAACATGAAAAAATAGGCTCTTATATTTAAATGAGATTGGATAACTAAAAGTCCAATGAAGATTACTTATTGTTGAGATCATTCAATAAGCTTTGTAGGTTAGAGTAGATCTTGGCCAATACTCTAAAAAAACCACTAGTCTAATGGCCGAAGGTGGTGGTTAATACATCGAGGAGGATGAGATTATGCCTATAGCAAAGGTCAAGAGTGATGGTAACCCAACCTATGTGAATGGCGATCCCAGGAAGTAGGTTCATATGGGTAATAACAAGTCACTTCTTGATCAGTGTCGCACTATCAGATTAAAACTTTGAGTCCATCCCTATGATGCATAGATAGTGCTTTAACTGGAACGTATGAGGATGAACTTTGTTTGTAATAAGTACCATAGCCCTTACATATGAGTGGTGTGTTTGATTCTAGTACACACTTGATGAACTTACCTATATGAGTGTGGAAGTTGGGCCGCTTCCTATGAACTTAGACAAGTTTTCTAGAGCACTCATGAATATCCAAGTATGGGCGCATGGCCTATTCGTGCCCACCCGTGGAAAATACTTGATTTCAAGAGTTCAATGTGGATGATAATTCTCTGATTCATATTAAGAAATTTTGGTTCATAGAAAATTTAATTTTCACCAAATTTCTATGGATCACAATTATTTATCTTATGTCTGGTTCATAGTCCAAAAGACACAAGTTCAGAAGCATTGGATTCTCATTTTCCTTTGGCACTCTATAATTTCCTTGTTCAGTTAGCAGCTTCCGTATTTTGAAATATGTGGGGAATTGTTGGAAATTTTGATTCAATATTTCAAAATACTTTGTGTAACTCCCAATTCATTGAAAAACTATTTACTATACATTTATTCTAAACCGTTACTAATTCATTATATTCATAATATTATGGCATATTAAGGTTACAGAAGTTACAATATTCCAATAATTATCTTATTAAATTTGCATAATATCTTTAAGCCTTTTTTTATCTACTATATATACCTATCACTTCTTGATCTTACATATACAATGAAATTCATTATTTTCTATATTTCTCTCCGCAGCCATTTCTCTAGTGAGTTCTTTGTTCTTACTCTTCCATAATGCCAAAGGGAAAAATCAAGCATTTCTAGGATCCAAGTTTGCGAGTGTACGCTTACAAGGATTAACGGTTGTTGTACCCTGGAGGTTAGGGCGCCACTGACCTGCTACACCAAGACATTGTCTCCGAGGGGCGAAATCTACTCATAAGGGCAGTGTATACACGCATCAACCTTAAATTCTTTTCTAAAGATGTGTCTTTCAGAAGCCTATAATTGAAGAGATAAGTACTATAATCCTTGTTATTTAATCTATTATGACAATAATATTATGATTATTATTCGCTATTAATATATTGTATTTTTGAGATCTTGTAGGAGGTGAAATCTGGTGAAGGAAGTAGCATCCATCAACCAAATTTTCCTACACTCCATTCTCTTTGCATAACAGCTTACAACATCCAAACTTTAAAAATCATGATTGTCTTAAAACTGATTTGTTTGAAAAACTACTCATGATTGTCTGGGGATTATGGAAGAACCACAACTTGAAGCTATGGGAGGATATATAAGGTGTAAACCTCAGCTGACATTATGCTGGGCTGTTGTACATGGCTCACAGAGTTTCAACGTGCTAGAGACAATCCTAATGGTCAGGTTCAGAAGGTTCTGCAGAGGTGGAAACCGGCAAGCATCCCCAAGCTCAATGTTGATGGTGCTTTTGGGGCACATGCTTCTCATGGGGGAGTTGGAGGAGTGCTTAGAGACTCACATGCAGGTGGAAGTGGTAACGGACTGTCTCTTAGCAGTCCAATGTATTAACAATGATGCTGAAGATCTCTCTGAACTTGATAATATGGTTCTAGACATTAGAACCAAAATTAGTTCTAGCATGGTGTGAAACTCGTATTTGCACCCAGGTCATGCAATAGTATTGCACACAGAATAGCTAGCTAGTTATGCTTATGAAGCACCTCATCGGGAAACACGGGAGGTCTTACCTCCAGCTTGTATTCATGATCTAGTCATGAAAGAATGTAACTCCATTTCATCTTAATGAAATTTCAGTACCTTTTATCTCAAAAAAAAAAAGAGTAGTATTTATTAAAAAAAAAAAAAAAATCTCCTGCTTAATACATCTTCTATTAATTTTTTTATTTTAACATTTTACTAGAAACACAATTCCAGACTTCCTAAATTATCCTCATTCACAATACACAATACATATTCACTAAATACACATCCTTTTTTTTTATTGATCTTTTTGATAGGCAGAATTTATGCCTGGTGACTTGTACACGAGAAAGCGCCCTTCTGTTTTGAAGCAGTACTTTTATATTCCTCAGTTGTGTTCTCAGGGGATTTCAAGAGATATGCTCGTGTACAAGAGAAAGCACCCTTCAGCACTCTTACTGAAGCAGTACTGTTATATTCACTAGCCTACCTATATATTTTGTTATCTCAAGAGAATTCTTCCCTGTCTCGAGGAGATTACTCAAATCTCTCCTTAAGCAAATTTCTCTTCGAGCAAATCTTGCTTGAAAGGTTTTCCTGTAATTAACTAGATCCTCCTCGACTGGTTATTTCTCCCTAGACTAAGAAATATGTTCCTCAATACAATATTTTGAATATGCTCCTCAACAAAATATTCCCTCCTCGAAGAGATATTTCTTCCTTGACAAGAGATATTCTCGTCGACAAAATATTCTCTCCTTGACTAGATATTTTTTTCGTAACAAGACGTGTCCTCGTTGTGTTCATAAGTTCACTCTCAAAATTTGTACCCCACAGAAGGCTCAATCTTATGCATACTACTGAAGTGAATCCCTTTAATAGTCCATCAAGAATACAACATATTCTCACTGCCACTTTTCTCTTCATTTCCCGGCATTATTCTTCTTTCTATTTTTTCTTATCAGTACATGATCTAGTTTACCATTACAAGTTTTCTGATCTGCTTGAGGTTTATTGGCAGTACTGTTCTTGGTGTCTGTCTTTGTGGTAACTTGTTAAGGGCATATTGGAGTTACATCAGTCTAATCCCCTCATCAAGCTCAGGCTTTCAGGCTGCTATATACGTAAAGAATAAGTCAAAGTAAGTTAATTGAGAACCATTGTAAACACAATTCATATGATTCTACAAAGAGAACAAAATAGTACGTGGCAAAATATTGATGCTTAGTTCAAACTAAACATTAAAAAGCTACACAAGTAAAATGGCTAAATATATTAAAGTTATAATTCTAATTTATTAGTATCTAACAATCCAACTGAGTAAATCTTAAAACAATTCAATCATTACCAAGATGCATTGTATTGTCTTCACCGGACATAGTAACATCCCCAAGTTGAGTAGTTTCATCATCACCAAGTTCTGTAATTTCTGAGGGTATATTAGCTACTCTTTTAGGATGTGGCAAAGTCTTATATTGCTGGAAACGATCTTGATATTTCAAGTACAAATTTTTAGCTGTGTTATCGGCATGATAAATCCAATTTGGTGGAACTGGTGGCAGTGGGTGTCCGGACAATAAACATATCTGCAAAGCAACAAGAAATTTCATTAGTTATCCAAAATTATATCTATGAAAATTATAAGCATAAATGTATGCTACTTTCTACCTGCACAAAGTGATTATTATTCACAAATCCAATGCCATATCTCATGTAGATCTGCTTCCATTAGTTTTCCTTCACTGTATTCTCATAGTGGGAGAAACGTGAAGCATTGACCATTTGATAAGTTCACAACCACTGCTCCACAACAAGTTGCTATTAAATGCCTCATGTCTGGAAGATCCATCCATTTTGTTTTAGGTGCGATACTAGATGCAGAATGCTTAAGTCGTTGATAAAGTTTCTCAACTCCATGTTATCCTCCATAGAGACCTTCATAAAGATCAGGCCTGCTTTTTAACTCATTATAAAATTAGTTATCACTTTATACCAATGTTTTCTATCAAAATCCATAGCTGTTGCCACCACTCTAAAACCACAATTTACCATCATCTTCAACGTCCATTGAACCGGTAATATATTGCTTCATGCCAAAGATGAACTGCCCTGTATACTTTTGAGTTACCTCAAACCTTGGATCTTATGAAGTTGGCTTGTTTGGCTGTACAAGAGCACATGAAAAACACTTTATATATATCAGAATTAATAAACTATTATCAACCTCAAACAAAATATATTTGTACCATACCTTAGTTTTTTCAACCTGACCATTTGCTTTCTTTGTATGTGACGTTCTTGTTACCTTTTGAACACTTGGTACTGAAGAATAACTGTCGTGCTTCGATAACTATGCATCTACAATCACAAGCTCGGATGGCCAACGGTGTGTACAAGCGTCTACCTTACTTGGACGACCTTTAGTTTTTGTCTTTTCAGCTGGTTCACTAAGTTACAACCTGGATTCATCAACTCATCGATCTTTGCCAAGATTTGACGTTTTGTTTCCTCATCTTGTACTTCAGCCCACTCTGCTAATCGATCTAAATGTGCTTTTATAAGAACTTTTTCAGGTACTTCCAAGTCTTCCACAGTTGTTCCGATCTCTAACTTTCTCCAATGGCAATGCACAGATGATACTGGGATGGGACGATCACAACGCTTATATTCAGCTATCTCATGTGTAACAGGCAACCCGTGTGTTTTACGAATATCACAATTGCATAATGCAAGTTCTGATCCAATATAATCAACACTGTGTAATAAATAATAGAATATATCACACAATTAAAGACAATTAATATTGAGCTACATGTTCGCTTCACACACGATATTGTTGAACGCAGAGTTGAGCATGAATCCTATCAAATCCCCCAAGTATGCATGCTTGAACTTGTCTTGCACAAAGCATTGAATCTTTTTAAATGAAGCCTTAAGTTCAATGTGATGTAAACACAGTAAAGAATGAGTATGCTCCCATGATACATTGAAGTCAAGTTGTGAAGACTTAAGCTCTCACTTAACCTTTGCATGTGCACTCTCCGCCCTATTCAAAAGATGAATTCGTGAGTAAATTAAGAAAAGGCATCAAGATAAATGTTGAAACAAGACAATACATAAATATTACCGATTAGAAGTTCTCGCACCAAGATGCATGTATTTGTTTGTCCATGCTGCAACAAAAATGTCCTTATACTTATTCAGCCCATTGGTCTTCAAATAATTTGTCTCTATAGGATATGCAAAATATTTCGATTCCTCAGTGATGAAATCCACCGAGCTATTCCAATCCCTAATAAAACATTTCCCACCCGGCTGCTGTTGCAAAGCTTCCCTTGCATTTTTTCAATACAATTTTACTGATACGCCACTTAACACAAAATCTGATAAGTATTGGGAAATACTTGTTCAATGGCTTTCATGAGTGCTAATTCACGATCTATAACAATAACCCCAGGCATAGAATCATTACCCAGAAGAGTCTTTAACATGCACAATGCCCATGTGTAATTATCTTCTGTCTCTTTTGACATGTAAACATATGCAACATTGAAAGTTTTTTCAGTACATGTAAGCACCACAATCTCCAAAAGAGGAGAACGATACCTATTTGCTTTTAGGTGCGATCCATGATAAGTACATGCGGGAATGTATGCAGTATCCAACGATTGAAGGGATGACACCAAAATAATTCAGTGACCACATGATCTGCACTCCTATGATGCTCAATATAGTGATAGTCATGCAAATTCTTGAGCAACTGTTGCATCTGTGTTCTGCCTGCCCTAGTCCTAACACGAGCAGCATGCCTAGCATTGAATATTGTTCTCAATGTTGATGTATTACTTGGATCTTTGCTCTTGATAGCAGTCAATATATCTTTAGGTGTCATTAAATTTTCGGACATATTAACCAACAAGTGTTCTTCTTCTCTGGTTATCCGTCCTGCATAAGAATGACCTTCAAGATATGATGGGGCAACATGATTGTGTGGTACTCCACATGCAACCTCAAGTATCCACCCATCTGCACCAATGGTGAAGGCTTTCAATAAGAATGGACATTGGCATTTCTTTGTCGCAGTCAACCTTGGGCGTTCTTCATTAGACTTGTTAATATCTAGTTGAGACTTATGGATATCTTCACCACCCATCTTGATCTTCCCCTTAAACTTCCTATATTTGCCACGTCTCTCACAACAAAATCTTATTTTTGTTTTCCTCTTCTTATTACCCAAATTTGCTGAATCGTTCAGATCTCTCAATCACAATCACATAATTGTTTTTCTTTCCTGTTGTATGGATCCATTGAAATAATGCAGCCTTACTTTCAAATATCTGCACAAAGCAACATATTTAATTTGTAATCCAACCTTAATAAGATTCATTAATGAATTAAATCAAACTGAATGAAATATTACCTGGTGCATTGTGAACTCATTGGTATAATCACGTGAACAAGCTACTCTGATTCCTCTATATCTAGTAGAGGCATCACCATCAGCCTGGGGTTTACAAAAGTTAAAATAAGTGGAGAGTTTGAATCTTCTTAAGAATGCAAAACATAGCTTATGACAAGTTGAAAACTCAAAACACATGAAAAATAAGCCTTCTCTGCTACATTCTAGACTCATCTATTTAAAATAAATCTTGGGAACCATCTACTAATAAATCATCATCATATGTCTCTGAATCATCATCAGGGATAGCCTGTGGAACTAAGGGAACCCCGTTTCCCAAGGGAACTACTAGCAAGAGAGGGATAGATTCTGAATCATCATCAGGGATATCCCGTGGAACTAAGGGAACTCCGTTTCCCAAGAGAACTACTAGCAAGAGAGGGATAGATAGAAGGGCTTGTAAGGCATTCTAGAGGGATATAAACCTAAAGGTATAATAGACGGTGGAACTAAGCAACTATATATATAAATTGAAAAGCACTTTAATCACATCCTTGTTACTCTACAGAATATTTGATCATGTAGTGGTCTAGTGGATATGTATGAGTTGCGTATACTTTTTATATAATGGATATGTATGAGTTGCGTATACTTTTTATATAAAGCATGAGTAAAGTGCTCTAAAGATCCAACATCTAACTTAGAATTAGCTAGCATCATATCTCTTGTACTGATCATTTAAGAGAAACTGACCATCAAGTTCAATTAACAAAGGAAACTCGAAGAAAATTTCCAAGGAGAAGAAATCTCCAGTCACTGACAACCTAAAAAGGAAAGACTCAGTATTGTAACCACAAAAGGCTTACTTCCAATAACGATAACAATCCTAGCCAGTAAACTAATTAGCCCAAATAACAATTGAAATTGAAAACCTAAATTTTGTAGTAGATAAAATTCAGTAAACTAATTAGCCCAAGTCATACCTCAATTGAGGGTTGAGAAACACCAATATCAGAATCTATTATGCTATTGATAATTTTTTTTAGGACTATAGATGTTCATCGATCAGTGTCGTTAACTGTTTTTGACTAGGGTTCTCAGTTTGCATCTTCATTCATGTCATTCACGTAAAGAAGAAGAAAACTCTAAAGCGGGATAGTATACTCCAACTATGTTTCTTTATTTTTGATATAAATTTCTCTTTTTTAATTTAGCGTATCCATAATGTCATGCCCCGAATTTTAGAATAAAAATTCTAAACCCGAAACATGAATTACTACAACTTAAAATAACCATCCTGAAAATTTCTTTTCCTTAACGACCTCACCACACAATTTAATTTCAAAAACCATATTTAGTCTCGGTTAATTATTACAACTCACCCACAAAATAAAATGTAAAGCCCTAAATGAGCATAACAAATCTCACCACTCAAATGAAAAGCAAATAAATACTGCAACTCCTAAACAGCACGGTCACCTCCCTAGTTATCCTGACCTGCAGGAATATCCGCTACACCATTTGAATAGTGTACCGGGATTGCAACAACACAAAACCTGGTAAGCTTTTGAAAGCTCGTATGAGTAAAAAGAAAGAACGGTTGTTTAATTAAATCATAATTAATTTCACCCAAGTCAGCACTCCACAATTTCCACATCCACAAAAACCAACAATCTCCAATCAATCACCAAAACACAAACCAGCACAAAACCCTAAATTCACATCTTTCTCCTCAAAACCCTGAAATCGTATTTATATAAATACGGTATTGACAAACTAGAGCTCTAACTGAATCGTAGCTCGTCACCTGGCCTAGGTTATGGCATCCGACATATTTATCTTTATCGTATTTCATCAATATGTATACTTATATACATATTTAGAACGTCTGATAATTGTACATACTCAACCAATCGTATCCCATCATCCACCTAGGATTAGAGCGTCTGATTCCCCCATACCGGTCACTACGTTGACCCTAAATCCATAATAAGTATAATAATATGTTTCCACACAATGAAATCAACTCATACAACATACATAATATTATTATGAAATTTAAGCATTTAAAATATAATCCAAATCATCATTCCAACTCAATCAGATCACCACTCAATAACACACAAATCAATATATATATTCCACGTAAATATATATATATATATATATACACACACACGTAATCATCCACTCAGGAATGACCACTAATACCATCTTTAGTTTACACAAGAAGATCGTGAAATTCATTTGTATAATTAAAATTCATTTTACTTACCTGTGGACCGTAGTTGATCGAGTCCATATGGTTTTATAAAAAAATATTTAATCCATACATATTTTTCACACAATTACAAAAATAAATAATTTAAAGTACTCGGTTCATAATATGAACCACGTGAGTTTTACTCACCTCGAAACTTCCGCTGCGTCTTCACTTAAATATAAATCATAATAATCCAAATGCTCGTCAACTCAAGCCGTCAAGTACCTAATCAAGTATGGTCTTTACTTAGCAAATGAAGCACGAAATAAACTTAAATGATGATCCAACGGTCTGATTCTAAAATAAAGACTATCCAACGGTCGGATCGAATTTAAGCGATGATCCAACGGTTAGATCCTCACGGATCGCCCTTGGAAACATCCTATCAAAATTATACGAAAATCCGACGGACGGATCTTCACTAATCGCCTCCCGAATCACTGTTTTACAATTATACGAAGATCCAATGGTCGTATCTTCGTCCGTGACCACACAAAGTCATCGGGACAGTCATATGAACATCATATTAATATTTGAAGTAAAACCGATGGTCTGATCTCCGTAAATCGTAAACCGAAGGTAAACTGTAAAACCGTAAATAGTAACGTCAAAACTTAAATTGACTATTTTTCAACTTTTTCTAACATGACCATGTTATATATCAAAACGCTCGTATGGATGCATAGATCATCATCCAGATAATATAAACTCAGAATTTGGTCAGATGCGCCGCCACACGCGGCGGTCAGACGGCGGTCAACGCCGGTCAACCACCTCAGATGCAAAAGTCGTCAACTACAAACTTCTCCAAAATGAAATGTGAACAACTTTAATATCTGACTTTTTCCTAGATAAGGTCTAGATCGTCCTAGATCGGGTTTTGAAGTTGGATTAATCTCGGCCCTCTGATAAGTTTCCAAATTGAATCAGGGACGTCGAAACCTTCAACTCTTGATCTACCACTCTACACCCAAAATAGTGATGCAACCCACATATGAGGATGATCAGGAGGAAGAGCACATCACGAAAATGGGGAGGATCGGCCGAGATGGTGTCGAAAAAGTGGAGATTCGACCGGGTCACCGTTCGGTGACTGAGGTAGCTTCGATCCGAGGCTAGAGGCAGCGGCTGGACGAGGCGAGGGCGGGGAGCAGCTGGGCGAGGGGCGGCTAAGCCGGGAAGGGCCGGGTCGTGGCCGACGGTGGTGTGACGGCGCCGCTAGCATTGGATCGAGCCGGCCGGTCGGCAAGCAAGGGTAAGGGGTTTCGCTCGACAGAGAGAGAACCGGGGGGGGGGGGGGGAGCCGGTGGGGGGGGGTCGGATGTGCAAAATTTGACTTTTTTTGGTCCTTAATGAAAAGTCTGATTTTCCATACTATTTATAGAAAAATTCCAATTTTCAAAAATTTATAACTTATTGATACGAACTCCAAATATTACGTTCCGCATATGCACAAACTCGTATCGACGAGCTCTACAACTTTCATAAAGGCAGTTTTCCCAAATTTCGAACGTATAAAAAGTCGATTTTCACGACCCCCTAAATAACGTTCGTTTTCGAAAATAAATTCATTCGAAACCAACTTTCTCAACCACGACATACCAATTAATCCCAAATATCATAATTCAATTAATATAACAATTATTGAATTACATAAATTTATTATATGAAAATTTGGGTCTTCACACATAAAATCTGATGTGGGGTGTATGAAAAAATGGATGTGTATCTAGTATTTTGCAATGTATGAATAAAATTTCTCCTTTTCCTTTAACTAGAAATTCATTTTTTTTCTTAGACTGTCGATATCTAAGTGTACACGAAAGGTGGTTCTAGTTGGACCTCCAAATTTGTTTTTTGGACCTTCTATACTTAGTACACCTTTAGTTTACTTTTTAGAATACTTGAAAAGCTAAGTAGACTTCCTTATTTTTTCCAAAACACCCATGAATATGAGATACAACAATCTGTTACTCTACTTCTTATCTGTATTTTCAACCACAAGAAGAAGAATGAATCAAAATCATATGATATTTCTCTCTTATGAGTAGGTCTCTCCTCCACCAAAATTAATCAGAGGGTTGGTTCTCGATTTTGATATATTGTTGGGATCCCTTTGAATTTGCTAAAAGAAGAAGATTGAGTAATAACTATATCATAATATTCAATGAATTTAGTTTAAGGAATTTCAAAATCAGATTGTTTTGAATTTATTTTTGTATTAAATGATGAGCCATCTATAGAAATTATTAATTTTACTTAATTGTTTTAAGTAAATTGAAAAACTATACAGGCAATATAAGGAAATTTGGGAAAAAAATAATTTAATTGAATGTTGTATTTGGGGGATGTAAGAAGAGTATTTTTTTTTTTCATTTTTCCCTCTTTGTCCTTATTTGTTTTTTCATATGACTTGACAAAGTCTATTAATAATTAATAATTGAAAAAAGTTGGAGGTCCAAATATTAAATTTGGAGGTCTAATTAGAACCACTCTAGCCGAAAATCATGCAATGAATAAAAACATGTGTACAAAATAATATATTTTATTTTTGAATTTGAGGGTGACGATCTTTGTGAGCATTCTTTTACAAGAATTTTCTCTTATTCGATCTCCCAAGTGGATTAGATCCAAAGGTGGCGATCACTTGATATTGAATCGAACTGTTGTAGTTTGAACTTCTTGTCGTGTTGGAGATTTCAAGATGACAGTTGAACAAGAGCCGTAGAGGCTTGACCTTGATCTGATTTGGCCATGAGTGGTGTCACATGGTGATCATTCTTCTGCTTTGGTAGCAGATGAGTCGACACATATGTTTGGTACTTGTTGACTCTCCACGAGCTTGATGGAGAACCTTGCAAAGAGGATTTTCTTTGTTGATGACTTGAAGACGATGGTTGATCGAATTCCACAAGTGCTTGTTTGACCAAAATGATAAGTGCTCCATAATTCCATTAAGTTCTCCATAATCCTATTAGTGCAACATAATCTCATTAAGTGCTGTATCATGATTTGTTTAAGGCCAACCAATATGAGTTGGCAGCCTATATATAGGGGCTACGACGAAGTAATAGAACAACCAATTTCCATGAACTAATCTCTATGACTACTCAAGTCTCTCCGGAGAACCCCTATCTTTCTCTTACCGGTGATCACACTCCAGTCCTTGTCTTCTCAGGAGCTGACTGTCAGTGCCACCAAATCCTCTGTCAAAGTGCTTCGGTCCTATGCTCCTCGGGAGCCGACTGGAGTACCGTGACCACAACAGTTACGGAACAAGCCAAGCAAGGGTAACGCCTTTGGAAACCAGCCAAGCTAAAGTCACGCTTTAGCAAGTTTTCCCCACTTCCCATTGATTTTCGCTCTGCTTGATCTACGACATCAAGTATTGATTGTGTGATTTTGAACAAGGAGATAGCATTCTGGCCAAGTCAAGGAGAAAGCTAGTGAAGCCTTCGCGAGGAACATTTCACGAAGAACATTTTCATCAAGCCACTACAAGAAATCATGTGATAAGCGAGGAAAATATCTGCGACGATTAACAATTCCTCGCAGAAAGTTGGATTTCGCGAGGAATAGATAGTCGTTGCTTCTTTAAGGATGTGTGAGGAAACATCCCTTGCAAATTCTCATTTTGGGTGAGGAGTTTTGTTGTTCCTTGGTTATGACATAGCAAGAATTGGAGCCCAAATTTTATGCCAAAAATTCCTCACAATTAATTTTAAGTTCATCACAAAATCTTTGGCGGTTTTTGTTTTTTATGCCAAAATCTTTGGCGGCTTAAGATGGCGCCAATTTAAAAATATTTTACAAGGAAAGATAGACATTCCTCGCTGAAAACCCCTAAAATAATATAACTTAAAAAAAAAGGAACCGAAATTGCACGATAGAGCTCTCTACACCAATTCTCTCTTACATACTACACTCTTCGATCACCTCCCACCATCTTAATCGCTCCACCGCCAACCCCTTCTCTTATCACCAGCGACCACCTTTGATTGCCCGCGACCGCCTTCAATTGCCAGTGACCACCATCGATTATCTACGACAATCGACCCACTACACTGTACCTCCTCAATCGTCATCATCCAATTTCAATCTTTCTCTTCCATATATCTCAACTTAATTCTCAGTTGCTTTAACTATATTATGGTTTAGCTATTTCTCGTAGTTTGATTTTGTTTTATGATTTGAATGTAGGTTTTGAGTGTTTTAGTTGGTTTTTTAGGTTGTTGATTAAAATAATTCCTCATTCAGGTTTAATTTTCAATACTATTTGGGGGTTTTAGGTATTTATTTGTCTTGAATTGACCATAGTTGATTGAAATAGGTCCGATTTATGAATCCAAAGATGGATAGTGCCACCTGTTGATTGAATTAATGAAATATATATCATACATATGAATTATGAGTTAGGGGCAAGTGGTTAGCGTTTATTAATTTTCTCTCAGCCTTAGTGTTTGAGTTGCTTTTGGGTATAAATTGCTTTTGCTTACCGTTTTTGTATATTGAACTGGTGTTTGTTCAATTTGTTCGTTCTGTTGTTTAATGATTTCTCCTTTTTGTGCATTTGGAGATCCATTTTTGATCATCAACTACTTTACTCTGCTGAACTTTTTCAATTTTTTCTTGACTTTACTTTTCTGCAATTTCTGTAATTTCTTCCATTGTTTGCTGTCTATAACTCATTGAACTTTCATGTGATCTTTTCTCCCCAGTGAAATATGCACCTAATAAATATAGCATAAGTTAATTATCAAGAACAGAAATATGAAAGAAGGCTTTCAGATTGAATGATAATCAGGTTATTAATTGATTAGCTAGATAGGTAATGAGAACTAGCTAGAGAGAATTTTCCCACATGTCATTATACTTTAGTAAAATATGAGACTGCATGGATAATGCATTTGCTTCAAAGTGTATATAATGTAATACTCTAGCAAACTTCTGATTGAGGAAGTCATTTGCTGTACTAATTCTATTGTGGCTCATCTATCTAATTCTTTCTTGACAGGTGATTTCCTTTCTTGTTGAGTAAAGCTTGCTGTGAAGCCTATGGAAATCTTAAAGCAGCATTTCTTATAGTAGTGGTGAGTTATGAGTAATATAGAGAAGTTCATATATCTAGACATCAGCTACTTTTGTTTGAGAATCTTGTTGGTTAGTTTGTTCATGTGCTTTAGTTTGGTACTTCACGTCTGGTAGTTCAGTTTGTGGTGTAGAAGAGTAGGTTCTGGCGATGTGGATAGAATGTGTTACAAAATAGGCCATGTTGGCTTTCCAAAACTATACTTTTATTTCAGCATAAACTTTGGTTGTTATTTTCAAATATCTTCCAATAATGACTTGATCTGAGCTTTGTTACTTAAAAATAGACACCCCAAGATTTGTTCCAAGAAAGTTTTGTCCAAAACTAAAACAAATTTCAACTCAAAACTCCATCTAGAAGAGAGAACAGTTTTACTAAAATTCTGCAGAAACTGCAGCACCGCCCTCTTCGGAATTTATTATAACCAACTTACTGGCCTCCGAATGTTCTTGAATTTTGACATGTTTCTGTTTTGTTAGTTAAAAAGGATCTGGAAAGTTTCATCTTATTCCGTTGTAAAGTGAGTTTTGGGTGTTTTTTCCAAGTTTGGTTTGTACTTGAGAAAGTTCTAGAATTTTGAACGTATCTTCTGATTTTCTGTTGAGATTTGAACTCCCATTTGAATCAATGAGCCTCTGATTTTTATGTATATTGAATTGGACATTTCAAATGGTTGTTTCAAGACTGATTTCAAGTCAATTGGGTTTAAAATGAATTTTTGGTGAATTTATAAATAAGATAGTGTCACTACTCTTTAGTTTTTGTCCTTCAGAGATGCTTCAGTGTAATTGAGAAATTGTGCATTTCTTGTTGATGTAGTAATATTTTGAAGATCATCTAAAAGTCATGATTTTAAGAGGCACCTTTGACTGAGTGCTTTTTTAAGAGCATAACACCTCTATATTAAACTTGGCCCCTTCTTCCTAGTTATATCTGATTGCCTTGACTAACAACCAAAAGAGGGTCTGTAGATCTAACACAATTAGCTCCATGTATGGCACATATATATGTGTGTGTGTATTCTGTCTAGCTCTAGTTGTAATTAGTTGATCGATATACTCTTCTGAATATATATGACTTCGAAAGATTGATGAGAACGAGATTAAGATGGAGGCTAGGGAGTAATAATTCAGCTTTTGTATTATCTACAAACTAGATATTCATGTATCTTCATTATGTCATCATTCTTTAGCTTAATGTATTGACAAGTGTATAAGTTTTCTTTCCAATTTAATTACCATCATTTAGTAACACTTATTTCTCTGACTCACTGTATCATCATTTTTTCCCAGGACATTGACTACATTTAACAACTTCAGTCCAAAGAACTTGTTGAGTTTGCGTGTTTTTTTAAGGTAAGTTATTCAACACTTAATAATTAAATACAAAATACTATGATAAGGCAACTTGTTTTTATTTACATCTTCATTTAGAAACATATGTATAGGTGTTTTATAGTTTACTTAAGAAAACTGATCATGCTTTGCTTGTAACATGAATATGAAAACTTAGATAAGTGATGCCTGTAACATGAATTAGAAAAGAAGAAGATAGTATTGCCTCTAATAATTTTGAAAACTTAGATAACTTATGTCTATTACATGAATCTGAACACTTATTAGACAGGTGAAAAATGTTCTTTAGGATGCATATAATAAACTGTAATATAGATAAGTAATGCCTATATAATAAACTTATGTCTATTACATGCATTTGTTCTTATGCCAATTAAACTGCTAAAATGCATATAATAAACTGCATGTTGGTTATTACATATCCATATTGATCCTTGCAATCTTGTTTAGATTGGAATTAGGTTAAGATGGATAGGGAATGGATACTTAAGCAGGACAAATTAGGTGAAGAGTATAATGAAGAGGTTAGATCTTTTATGGAGGTTGCAAAACATCATGTGAATGAGAGAAATGAGACAATATGTCCCTGCATGGAGTGCTTGAATAAACGTTGGCAGCCTCTTCATGTTGCTCATGTCCATTTGCTGCATTATGGAATGTCAATTTCATATATGAAATGGACTGATCATGGAGAACACGGAGATACATTGACCACCGAGGGTGATGAGCTAATTGACGAACCCAATAGTTTATTTGACATGATTTTTGATCTATTCCCTACTGAGAATGTTGGTGATCAACATATCATGAGGGATGAAGATGATATAATGATGGATGTAGATAATGCATCAAGGGATGAAGAGGAAACAATAAATGAAATTCATTTAGAGGGTGATGGTAATGAATATAACAGTAATTATGAGAAGTTATTGTTGGAAGCTCAACGTGAACTGTGCCCTGGTTGCACAGAGCACACAGTATTGTCATTTGTTTGTTTGAAAATTGAATTATAGTTTGTTTGAATTCTAACTAGTTGATTAAATGTTTACACTTATTCCTTACTGTTAAATGTTATGCTTTTCAGATGATATATGTGATTTATGCTATGATACCTAATTGTAGTATTTTTTTGTTTGTAATTTTTATATGCAGATGGAATCACAATTGCCACAAACATGATTGAAAAAAATACGAAAGCTTAAGTTCAAACTCCCTCCACTTCCAGAAGTTACAGCAGCTCCTCACCTAACATCTGAAGCTCAACTCACACCAAATCTGCAACCAACAGCGGCACCTCAAAACACATCATCTTCTTAACAAATAGCAAGACCTCAGTCCACACCAGCTTCTCAACCTATGACAAGAACTCAGCCTACACCGGCTTCTTAACTAACACCAACTTCTCAACCTATTAGACTAGCACATCACCGTGTTCTAGCTCCACAACCATCTCCACCTTCTCATGCATTTGTGACTATACCCCCTCAAAAGCGAGCAGCTTAGTGCCCCACAAGTTTGAATTCAGGTTGAACTTCCATATTCATATTAGAACTTTCATATCTAATATTGTTTCTGGATTATAAAAGTATATATAGACTATAAAAAAAGTTGATAATTCAATACATTTACTTCTGGAAGATGAATGCGACGCATACCATAATCTATTTGGTTTAATGTAAATGACTGACCAATTTGATCATAGTTAATGGTGCAGCAATAACTCCTGAGCCATCTGATGCTTCTCAATCTTGAGCTTCTCCACCATATCAAGAGATAGCACCTCAGCAATCAGCAACTTAGAATGGAGGTACATTACCCTTTTTTTTTTTCAAACATAAAGTTTTCTTCTAGACTTAAGAATTTCGCAATGGCATAACTATTTCATATGAATTTCAAAAATAGTGTAATTTATTTTGTTTGAAACATTATTATGTCTAGTTTATGTTTCTGGAAGCTCTAGCTATCTTTCAACAAAGAAATAGGGTGAAACAAATAAAAACATAATGATAGTGCAACAGGTTTTACAGAAATTGCTGCAGCAGGACTTTAATCCAAAAATTCATAACTTAATATAGAAAAATTATTTTTATGTGATTCCAAATCTGAAATTATATATAAGATGTATACTGCAACTTTCAAGAAGACACTACAGTCAAATATCAGACCAATAAAACAAATAAAACATATTGACGTACAGTGCTGCAAGTTTTACATAAATTGCTGCAGCATAACCGTGAATTTAAAAATTCATAACTTAATCTAGAAAAATCATTTTTAGGTGATTCCAAATCTGAAATTACCTTTAAGATGAATACTGCAAATTTCATGAAGAACTGACTTCTAATATCAGACTAATAAAACAAATAAAAACATACTAAGGTACAATGCAGTAGGTTTTACAAAAAATTGCTGCAGCATAACCCTGATTTCAAAAATTCATTACTTTATCTAGAAAAAATTTTTTTAGGTGATTCCAATGCTGAAGTAGTCTTTAGGATGTATGCCACAACTCTCATGAATATACCAACTTCAAATTCAAGATGAGTATGTATGAAACTATGCATATTTTAAAATTGTAACATGCATGTTATTTGTAGGAGATTCTGATTCTACACTTGTGTGCACAAAACAGAAGCGTGGAAAGTCAATTGGAAAAGCAACCCTTGATTTGATGTTAGCAAGTGGAGGGAAGAAATTGATTGTGGTTTGGGATCCAGATCACTGGGTTCCTAGTGATAAGATAGTTAGTAAAAAGTTCACATCTGAAATTGGAATTACTATTAGAGGTTATGCTCCAGTATGTTATGGAGGGTGGTCTAAGATAAAGCCTGATACTTAGAGGAAATTGCGGGAGAAGTTGGAGGTAAGCTTCAAACTGTAGAAGGTTTGTTTATTTATTGGTTTCAGTTTGAATGATTATATATAATGCATTGTTAACGCTTCATTTATTTGATATTAGACCCTTTTTGAGGTTGATCTCCATCATCCAAAAGTTCTTGCATATGTGGATGGAATAATGGCTATAGTATACACTCAGTTTAAATGGAGATTGCATAATCATTACAAGGAGAGTGGAACATGTGAACGGGCACGAGCCAAGTTGCCTGACCCAGACCTTTGGAATAGTAGACCTCTGGAGCATTGGCATTGGTTGTGCGATAATCTTTATAGCAATGAGGGATTTATGGTGTGTACTATTATACTTCATTACATATTCATGGATTGTCCTGCGATTAATGAAAAAAATGAATTCTGATGAAAATTATATTCTTTCATTAATAAAGGAGGTTTGTGCTACTGATGCTCAAAATCGAGATCAACAGGAAAGTACCCATCGGGGTGGTGTAATGCCATTTATTCAGCATGCTTTGCAAGCATCAAAGGTAATTAAATAATAGTCGCTTGTGTGGCATTCTATTATGATAAACTCTTATGTATTGAACTGTATGTTTTTTCAAGTGCAGGAAGGTGGTAAGTCTGTATCATTTATAGACAATTATGAAAACATGTATCAAGATGCAGAGCATAAGTGGGTTAGTGAGGCTAAAAGAGTGAGACATGTAAGTTATCAATCAATATCTTAGTTCAAATATAAGTTTTATAAAATAGAAATAGAAGATTTAGAATTCAAGTCGGCTGTGATTTGTATCCGTATGTATACACAGTTCCACACTGATTGAATTATATGTACAATGTCTTATATCTAGATTTGTATTTTAGAAAGTGATGTATGTCAGGTATAGTGCATTATATCTAGCCTGACCTTGTCACACCAAAATTACGTACATGACAAAGCGTAAACACCATCTAGTACCTTAGCATTTCCAGTGGACTAGGACTTCATAGTAGCATAGCAGCTTTCTTGGTCCATAGTGCTAAGCTAGTTTTACACTGTGGACTTGACTTTAATCTAAAGCAGATGCTAAGGTTGATTGATCTAGTCATATCATTCTTTTTGTTGCAGGAGAAAATGAAGCAGAAGAGGGAAGATGTCAAGGCAAATCTCATTGAAGAGGCACCAGAAGGTACTCCTATTCAATCAATAGAAGTGGCTTTGAATGACGAGATTGCAATTATGGTTGAGGAGTGTGGGAGAAAAGGTGGCAAGGTTCAAGGTTTAGGTGCTTTCCCTTGCTTGGATATCTCGTCTTCTTCTTCTTCTTCTTCTTCTTCTTCAATGCCAATAAATTCTGAGTGGAATGAGATGAAAGGTAATCTACAAAAGCTTACATCCACTGTAAGTTCCTTGGAATTTGAGAATGCAAAGTTGAAATCTATGTTGCTAGCAATATTTAGCAAATTGAATGGGAGTGATGACATTAATTGTGATGCTGATGATAGCTCTGCTCAAGAAACTGATGGTATTGAAGGAACTAATGACTTCTCTAATGACTAGCTTGGTATGGAGGGTTAGAATGCCTTGGGTTTCATGAAATATTTAGGAATTATCTTTCTCAAATGTAGTTAAGGAACTACTTAGTCTTGAACAATCGGTCCTAGGTTTTATTTTGAATCATTTTGGAATTGTAATTATTGAACAGTAATATGTTTGTGACTAGCCTAAATTTAATATAATTTCGTAGGTTTTATAAGTCATTTGCGTTTTCCCTTTGTCTCTATAATGAACAAGCATAATTTTAACTATGACGAATACACATTCCTTGCAATGTCTAATCTATGAGGAAAAAGTGTTCCTCACATTTATTAATTTACGGGGAATATTTGTCCCTCACAATTATAAATCTGTGAGGAATCTTCATCCCTTGCAATTATTAATCTGTGAGAAATCATCATTCCTCGGGATTATAATTGTGAGCAACACATATTCCTCGCAATTAATAATTTGTGAGGAAATCGAAAATCCTCGCATATAGTAATCCGTGAGGGGGTTTAAAACAGGAAAATTTGCGACGCACGAGTTTCCTCGCTCATTAGTTTAAGCAAGGAATTTGGACATTTTGTGAGAAATTCCATTCGTCACATTTCTTGTTTTCTCTTGTAGTGAGCTCAAAGGGATTTCTCCTTGCTCGGATCTTCCTTCAGAAGATTTCTCCTTACTTGAATTTCCCATTAAGCCAATCGATTGTGTGATTTTGAAGAAGCTTAGCAAAAGTCCTCACCACGAGGCACAAAGAATCCTGCGACGAGGTTGGTGCTCTCCTCGTCCACAATCGCTCAAAAGAAGTCAGGTCCAGGGACATCCCCGACAACCGCACCCGAACGGTGCTGGCACGCCCCCGCAGAAAAGAGACTGTTGACCAACTCAAGAAAAACTAGAGCCAAACATTTTGGCACGCCCAGTGGGACCTATTGCATAGCGTTTCTTCGATTGTACCCATTGGCAAGTCAAGCGCAAACCCTTATCAAAAGGTTTACGTTAACTGCTCAAAACACAAGATCTCTAGTTACAAATCATACTCACGTGCAGACTGTCGTGGTCTTTCTGAAGAACTAGTAATCCAGAGATTTTCCTTCAATCCACCATTGACCGAGATGACAAGAGATCAAGGAGGAAATCGACAGCCTACTACTGAAGGCAAGAAAGTGCCCAGCCTAATGAGGTTGGCGATGCGTCTAGCATTACCCAGGTAGCCGCGAGCACAATTACAACTATTGACTTTTTGCCTATTCCCGTTCCAGAGAATGCGACCATAGAAGAGCGGCTTAATATCCTTCAACAGAATTCTGTCGCATACCATGAGAGGATGGAAGAAGCCCTTACGGAGGACCGCCGACGGCTTGATGAGTTCATGATCTCGATCAAGAGGCTTGAGCTAGGGGCATAACAAACACAAGGGCAATTGGATGGCATGAACCAAAAAATGCAGAAGAGCCACGAAGAGTTATTGCCCGCAAGCAAACACATCGCCACAGACGTCGCGGCTATCAAAAATGAGGGATCTAATCTCGCGACCCAGGTTGCCATGCAGAGAGCTGACTTAGACCAGGCTACAGAGGTTCTGAATAAAGCTCTAGGAGATCTTAATGCTATCCTTAGTTCACTTGGCCAACCCACAGGGTCAGGCAAGTACATATCGCCGAATGCTTGAGAAAAAGCTAGCGGCGGCAATACGGCCACATCTACTCTAACTACAACTACCGCATCAGTCAGAGGTAAAAAGACTACTCTGGCAGCGGGTGGAAAAAACAACGCCGCGTCATCAGTCATGCAAGGAACCAGGACTTTGAAAATTAATGAGGGGGCCCTTGTTGACCATAGCCCATCTCCCCAATACGACAATGACAGAGTTGAATACTTGCACCAGGACTAGCCTTCAGCGAGCAAATAGGTTGGAAGTCCAGTAATGATCACCACGGCCTCAAGGGGTTAGCCAACAGCGGGTTTTACGTCGCAGACGTCGACCCAACACAAAATAACCCATGGAGGCGGCGTATCTTTGGTTAATCAGGCTTCACAAGCGCCACCACTAATCCGGCCAGTTGATGATACAATGGTTCATCCACCTCCTCCTGATCCAAGATATGTAAGGAGAGAGGAGTTAGAAGCAATGATCAGGGCTGCGAACTAGAGGCCTAACCTAGAGGAGGCCTACTAGGGGCCATTCCCACTACATATTACATAGACACCTTATCCTAGGGGATATAAGAACATTACGTTCTCTACTTTCTTGGGAGAGGACGTCAAAAGTGTTGAGGCCCATTTGGTCAGTGTTTGAGTACAGTGTGGCCAGTACCAGAAAGATGACAATCTGAAGTGTAACATCTTCGCTACTTCTTTATCGGGGTCTGCCTTCACCTGGTTCACTAAGCTGCAACCGGAATCGATTACGAGTTGGTCCGTGATGGAGAAGCTGTTCAAGGAAACCTTTGGGACTATCGAGCCGAAAGTAGATCTGGCTTCACTCACTCAGATGGCTCAGCAGCCAACTGAATCTAATGTCACGTACCTTCAGCGCTTTCAGATTCACAAAGGAAAGTTAACGTGATTCTGCCGGCCAAAGAACTGGTGAAATTGGCAATCAAAGGCTTAGAGCCCCGCTAACACAAAAAACAGCATGGAAGCATGTTCAATTCCATGGGGGAACTGATCACAGAAGTAGGAATTTGAGCACTTGCTCAGGGAGATGGATGCTATGAAAAACGCCTCGAAGGGGACATACATCCCAAGGAAATGCCAAACAGTGGTTGCGCTCAGCCGTCAATCCGTTTCCTTTGATCCTTACTACAAGAGTGAGAAATCTAGCACAATAGAGGCTGACGAGTCTGAAGAAGACGAGATAGCTGCACTGGAACTCACTGGGAAAAAGGCTTCAATGCTAAAGCAACTGAAGTTGTGCAACGAGCCATTGAAACTCAAGTCAGTGGTCTTCACCAAACCTGAATTCGCAAGTTATATCTATGATGGGAATAAAGCTCATGAGATCTTAGATAAGATGATCGTTGCGAAGATGGTGAAAACCGACTTCGGGCCATTCCCCAAACCAGATCAGCTTAGGGGAAAGAAATACTGTGAGCTCTACAATTTGTGGAATCATAACACAGCTGACTGTGTCAGGTTAAAGGATCAGATCCAGATCTGGTTGAATAATGGTAGCTTACAGGTTGAAGCGCCAGCAACAGCAGCGGTGCTGGTAGATTTGGATCCCTTCCCAAACATTGGAGTCAACATGGTTGACGTGGTTTGGGATACAAAGGATCAACAGAGGCGGAGCCTAGATAGTACCATCGGGGGCTTAGAGAAAGTGACGGAACAGGTTGCGAAGAGGGAATCCAACCCTCGTTTACCCATTATCCTATGCTCGCAGTGTAAAGAAGAATGTGACACTCAAGCGCTGCATAAGGAAACATCCCAGACTGTCTGCTTTGGATCTCTACCGCCAATAAAGTTAGTATCATCTTTTAGAAACTTCCAACCATGCAGCCTAAGAGCGCATAGTGGTTTAGAAACTCCCTCTCCAAGGGACTCAAACTTATTCAAAAAGTGGAAAGCCACGAGGGAAGAAGGGCAGACAGATAAGAGGCAGGAGGTCTTAACGAGACTTTACAATCCGTCGGTGTCAATGTCCTCCATCAAAGAAGGGAGATAGTATACACAGAAGAAGGACACGGCGATAGAGATGAGCTCTTCAAGGAAGAGAAAACTCCAGCGGATGTTTGGAGAAGCAAAGCGAACCTTGGAAGCGCTAGATCAAGGACTGATCAAACCATCGTAAGTACTGAAATCTCCAGAAGAGCATCAGAGAAAATTAGAGGCACTAGCCTTCAAGAGATTTGTTTCCCCATGAGTTTAGAAACATCAGCCCAAAGTATTATGTGAAAAGTGAAAGCAGTTGCCCCCAAGAGCAGTGTTCAGGAGAAGTCCTTAGTTCCCGCAAGGCAAGAACCGCTGTCAGCTTGTAAAGTCAGTGTTTGGCGGAGAATATCTCATAAAGGAAGAGATAGCGAGCGTTCAATCTTTGACAGGCTGAGGGGCAAAGACAATCGGTCCGCGACTGTGCAGTGGAGGCCTAAGAAAGTTCAAAGCATAGTGGTTGTGAAATTCGAAGAGGCTTCATCAGCGAAGCAGGGGCAACCGAAGAGGGAATATCCCTTCGCAGCAGATCAGCAAGAGTAGGCCATGATCTAAGAAGGATCGCTGACAGCTTACATCGCAAGCAAGTTTGTGTTAGAAGTGGACCTGAGCTCTCCTGCTGCGGAATCAGAAGAAGCAGACATGTTGGACATTACATGTAACATGGTGTATGTCCTATCATCAAAATATGCCTTGCCATTGGCAGCTTAGGAATGTCAAGCATATGAGGATAAATCATTGGACAAACGAACGTTCGAGATAACTTCAGCAGCGTCATCTCTCGTGAAGAAACCCACACCAAATGAGGTAGAAGCAGTAGAGGCTGCAGACACCAATGTGAGAGTTCAGGACATGGGTTTCAGTAAGCCAATGCTAGCAATGACGCAACAGATGAGGCCATTGTATATCACCGCCGATGTGAACGGCATCAAGGTTGGCAAGATCATGGTAGACACAGGCGCTGTAGTCAACATCTGAACCACCATAACCATACAGCTCTTAGGGATCAAGAAAGATCCAATCCACGTCCCTGACTCTAAAGAACTTCACGGGGACTGTAACCAAAACATTGGGTTTGATCTTCCTACAAGTCAAGGTGGGTCCAGCAGAAGGGGTTTACGCCTTCTTGGTCACAGACTGCTATGTAGCATATAGCGTAATTCTGGGCCGCGACTGGATCCACCTGAGTTATTGTGTCCTATCCACCCTTTCGTCAGGAGCTAATCATATAGGACAGAGTCACGGACAAGGTAAAAATAGTCAAAGAAGATCCGCGACCTTTCTCAGTCTCCGCAGTCTACATGGACACAAGGTACTATCTAGAACCCATTTCTCCACTGCAGGCCTGCGGCATTGACAACAAGGGCCGCCCCACAGGGGTGATGGCCTCTGAATTGGCACAATGGGGGCTCGCGGTCGCTAAAAACGATCTTGAAAGGCCTGGACATGCAGTGCCATCTCCAAGTTCTAGTTGATGGATCAAGACTTCCCAACAGAAGATTTAGAGGCCTTTCATTCTTAATGTGAAAGATTATCTTCATATTTAGTTGAAAACAGAGGCCTATGCACAAGTGGCAACATTGGGATACATTGATGAGGATCTCTCTGATCATGAGGAGGAAGAGAAGCCCATTCGGCTGGCCCCAGCATCGTTGGATGATACCCCTCAAAAGGTTAGGGATCCTACAGAAAAGGTGAACTTAGGGACTGAAATTTGGGATAATCGACGCAAACTTAGAGCCTGAAGAAAAACAAGGGCTCATCGACTTATCACAGGAGTATAAGGATTGTTTCGTAGAGAGATATGAAGTTATGCCAGGTTTATCTCCTGACTTGGTCTGCCATAAACTGCCGACTATCCCAAATCAAAATCGGGTGAAACATGAATCTAATCGAATGAATTCAGAAACTTAAGTCGAGAAGATGCATAAGTTAGGAATGATCACGGTCACCAAGTACAATAAGTGGTTATCCAATGTTGTTCCTGTTCGGAAGAAGAATGGCAAAATAAGAGTGTGCGTCGATTATCACGATCTCAATAATGCCATTCCCAAAGATGTTTACCCCATGCAAGTCACGGATATGTTGGTAAATGCAGTAGCTGGTCATGAACGCTTGTCCTTTATGGACGGAACCGCCGGTTATCATCATATTCTAGTGGCAGAAGAGGATAAACACAAAACTGCATTTAGATACCCAGTCTTCCATGATATCAATGGGCGATGGACCTAATCTTCCATGATATCCTTCGAAAGATTTTAGAGGTTTACATTGATGATGTGGTCATCAAATCTAAGCAGTTGGGAAATCACATCGTGGATTTGTGAAAGGTTTTCGAGCGCATGAAAGCCACGAAATGTGTGTTTGGAGTCCAAGTAGGCGAACAAAAAAGGAACTGCAAAGGCTGTTGGGAAAGATCAATTTCTTACGACGGTTTATCTCCAATTCCGCCGGAAAGATCCAACCTTTCTCCGTCATATTGTAGTTGCAAGGGCAGATAGAATTTGTGTGGGAAATAAAACATCAAGAGGCCTTTAATAGTATAAAGGCCTATCTGACAAATCCATCGGTTCTTATGCCTCTAAAGCCAGGTCACCCACTGAAGCTCTACATTTCAGCGATATAAGCCTCAATTGGCAGCTTATTAGCACAGAATGATGAAAAGGGTATAGAACATGCCATTTTCTACCTAAGTAGAACATTAATCAATTGCGAAACCAGGTACACACTAATGGAAAAACTATGCTTAACGTTATACTTCTCTGCATGTAAGCTTCGCCACTACATGTTGTCGTTCACTACATGCATAATTGCTCAGACTGACTTGGTCAAGTACATGTTGTCGCGGCCCATTCTTAGGGGCCAGATTGGCAAATGGGTCTCGGCCCTTTCAGAGTTCTCTTTGTAGTATGTTCCCCAAAAAGTTGTGAAGGGCCAAGCCATTGCAGATTTCCTAAAGCACCATCTAATGCTAGATACTAGCAAAATTCGCGAGCTTGAAGCCACCGCGAATTCCTTGGAATACCTGTATGGAATACCCAGCCGGGAGGTCTACGAGTATACCCTGGCAGTTATTATGATACAACCTTGGGTATTATACTTTGATGGTTCAACTAATGAGAAGGCCGGAGCCGGCATCGCGCTGGAAAACCCATCCGGAGAGCATTTTGCTTACTCTTTCCAATTGGAATATCAATGCACCAATAAATAAACGAAATATGAAGCCTTAATCATTGGCCCGGAAGTGCTCTTAGAAATGGGAGTCAAGGCTGTACAAATACTTGGAGATTCGCGTCTAGTAATCAATTAGCTACACGAAAAGTTCAAATGCATTAGTTTTTCACTGGCCCCATATTGGGATAAAGCTTTGGATTTAGTCCACCAATTTGATGATGTGGACCTCGAGCATATTCCGCGTGAGCGAAATTTTGCCATGAACGAATTGGCTCAGTTGGCAACTGGGATAACTTTGAAGTATGGCATTCGTGAGCGAATTCTGAAAGTGGAACGTCGGACACTTCGTTCTTGGATGGCAAGGAAAGACCCGCCAGAAGACACAGCAGTAGCGACCTTAGAATCAATTGACGTGGAATGGCGGGTCCCTTTGATCAACTATCTCAAGCATCCTGATCAACCCATTGACAAGAGGATTTGCTACCTTGCTCTCAATTACTTCCTTAGAAATGATGAGCGGCGTAGAAGAGGAGAAGATGGCATAGATTTTTTATGTGTTTATGGCAGTGAAGCGAAATAGCTCATGCGAGAAGTGCACTCCAGTATATGCAGCGCTCACCAGGCAGGTTCGAAAATGCGTTGGTTGCTCAGGAGACATGGATATTTTTGGCCCAGCATCTTGAAAGATTACATCGCTTTCGCGAAAGGTTGTTTGGACTGCCAGGCTCATGGGCCAATCCAGCATATCCCCAATGTCCCAATGCAGCCCATTATAAAGCCTTGGCCGGCAAGAGGATGAGCGCTGGATTTAATTGGGATGATTCACCCTCATTCATCATTGTAGCGACCGATTTCTTTATAAATGGGTCGAAGTAGAACCTTTGAAGGAAGCATCTGGTGGTATGTTGCGACAATTCTTGTTTAGGAACATCATCTATAGATTTGGTATCCCAGAAGTTTTTGTTTCGGACCGGGGGCAGCTTTCATGGGTGGTGAAGTTGATAAACTGGCAAAGGAATGGGGAATATAGTTCGTCCATTCCAGTCCTGATTATGCTCAGTCTAACAGTCAAGCGGAGGCCAGTAACTAAATCATCATCACTTTGTTGGATAAAATGTTGGAAGCTAATCCGCGACAATGGCATGAGACCCTTTATGAGACTCTTTGGGCCTACTGCACATCGAAGTGGAATCCTACTGCGACAACACTTTATGCTTTGATGTTTGGCCATGATGCAGTCCTGCCTTTGGAAATCAATGTCCAATCATTATGAGTTCAAGAGCAGCATCATCTAATTGGAGAAGACTACGTTCAGGCTATATGCAGGAACATGAAGACCTTAGCGAAAAGCTCTTAGAGGCTTTAAATAGTTTGGTCATGAAAAAGCAGTGAGTAGCTCGCGCCTATGACAAGCGGATGCGGGGAAGGAGTTACAGAGAAAGAGAGTTAGTTTGGAAAGTAGTTCTCCTGCTTGGCAAAAAGTTAGATGGTCGCGGCAAATGGACTCTAAGATGGGAAGGCCCATACATCATTTATAAGATCTTGGAGAAAGAAGCATTTCATCTCAAAGACTTGGATGGGGATGTCCATCACAACCCTATCAATGGCTGATACTTGAAGAAATACTTTCCTAGTGTCTGGGACTCGGAGGAGTCATAGACAGTTCCCATCGCATAAGACAAGAGGGGAAATTCTAGTGTTCCTACACTCGCGAAGCCCATTAATGAAGGCCTTTTTTTTTTTAGGCCTATCATTGTTTCTTTGCTGCGCCTAGGAACACTAGGGGGCAACACTGTACTAAGGCCGAGGCCCAGTCAGCGGCCCTGAAATTTTTTGAGCTTTGTCTCTTTTCTCGCGGAGAAAACACCCTCGCGGGAAAATTGGGTTGAGGTGTGGATTTTCTCAAAGCTTTCGCCGCGGGGAAATTGAAGCTCCTGAATATACAACTATAGGACCTATATTTGGGGCCTTGTGAGACACAATTATTGGCTCTTCACGGGTATTTAAATATCAGGATAAGAAAATATTATTGTATTCATAAAGTGGCTTTGCCGCCAAAAGCAATACATTAATTACAAGGCCAAAAGTGGCTAAAATACAAACATGAATCTTTGGATATCTTCTGAATCTTTCTCAAATGGAAGCAGTTGAGGAACCAAACATCGGTTTGAGCCACTCCATTATCCCAAGGAAGGACGAACTTCAGTGAAGGAAAAAGAGGAAGGATGGAGCCGCCGGGCCCCCTTTACATCAAAGCGGCTAAGGAACCCAACGTCGGCTTAAGCCGCGCCATTATCTCCAGGAGGGGCAGAGAGTGAAGGAACCGAATATCGGCTTGCGTCTCTCCATGTAATAACCCGAAACTTAGTATCACTGTAGAGCACTCTAAGATATCTTAAACTTAGAAATAATCCAAGTATCTTCTAAGCATTTTTCCATTTAGAAACCGATGGTACCACATGCTATACTTACAAGTTATATAGGTAATTTTTTTAATATTAGAGTTCTAGTAAACTTTCTAAAATACCTTAGTTAGTATTTCTTGTGTACAATTTATATTTGTTATTGAGCTCAAGATTATTATCTATATTAGTTTTGTGATGCATGCTATTTTAGTACTAATAATTGGTAATGCATATTTTAACCTTAAGAAGGCACCAAAGTTCCTTATTATTTGTTTGAGTAAATGTGTATCTATATATATATATGTATGTATATGTATATATGTACAGTCCAAATACCATACATATATATAGATAGCTAGCTGATTTTATTTTTCTTTTTATTATTTTCTTTCCTTTTAATCATTTATCCTAACTAGCCACTCACCTTAGTGGATTAACCATTCACCTTACTATATTAGCCACTCACCTTATTGGATTAACCACTCACCTTACTATATTTGTCACTTACTTATTTTAGTGCCTAATTCTAGCCTATATAAACATATGATCTGATCATATTTCCTACAAGCATGAAGATCAAATGCAAAATTGATCAAAAACTCCCTTAGTTGAAGAGAAAACTCAACTAAAAGTTTCTCACACAAATCCTTCATCCTATTTCTCTTAAGAAGTTTCCTTTTTGTAAAAGAAGTCCAAAGTTTGATCACAAGACCTTATGAGTTTGTTAAGTAAGTACACGAATACATTCTTATATTCTTTTTTGCCTTTAAGATTTATCAAAGTGCGTGACCGATGATGAAATGGAAAAGAATATGGTTTGCTATAGTCATATATTTTCATGTTTGACAAAAGTTAATCTTGCCAAAATTAATTATATTTTCAGTTTCTTCATGAAATATCATTCAGTTTAGGCTTTTGAATCACTAAAAAAGGTTATGAAATGAAGAAATTATGGTTAATCGAAGTTTTCATTTAGTAAACTTGCTGAAAATCTCATACAGCCATCACAACTTCAAAAATTCATATCTCTCTCATATCTTATCAATTTTCTACAAACTTTATATAAATTTGAAGCTTATGACCTCTACTTGTGATCTGGAAAGTTTTATAATTAAAATATACAATACGTAAAGATTTAGACATCAAAGGTTAATATTAAAAAAATCGGTTTTTGCGCTATTCTGGTCATTTACCATTTATGGACTATATCACTCTGATCTGGACTACATAACTTATTTCATTGAATTTCTTGTGAAAAATCCTATGACATGGTATCCTCACTTGCCTAGTTCGAACATAAATTGAACAAGTTATAACAATGGAAAGTTGACGGTTTTTCATTTTGATCTACGAATTGACACTTCGGACTAAGATTTCTAATACTATGAAAAGCGGACTACTAACTCTTTGACTGCTAATTAATATTCTCTTACTACTTCTAACTTGCATTACCTTTATTTTATTGCACATTTACTTTTAAATTTAATTATTTATGTATATATGTGTGTAATTAGGTATATATTAATTTGTCCATGCAATTTCAGTTATATTTACTTATGTTTATATGCTTGTGCTTTATTATTACCTATTTTACTTTATTTAAGTTATGTATAAGCTTCTTTTTTTTAATTGTGTTGGTTGCTAGTGAATTTACTCATTTATGTTATACAATTATGTTACATATGTTTTCATATGAGATTATTCCTAAGTATATGTTTCTAATTATGATCCATTTCATAAATATTGTATTTTGTGAATTTGATTATGTCTGAGAAGTACAATTGTGAAGCTGGGTAATTAGTACTACCTGTGCTTAAGTGAATTACCGGTAAAAGTGTTTTGTGATGTGAGAAGTTAGCCTGGGCCCTAGTCCCTACAGATAGTGCACTATTATACTCATATGAAGGAAGTGCCGACCTTGAGTATACATACTTTGGTAGTGTCCTCAGTATGCTGCAGCTTGCCCGTGCTTTGGTATTATGGACCTAGCAAATGGATTTATGAATTATTACTAGTTAATATGAAATATTCACTAAGAAGAGAAGTATACATATATTATTTTGGTCAAATATCTGCTTGCAACATGTTATTAATATGTTATGATGTTAGGTGAAAAGAGAATTGAGCATGCATTGTTTTGAGGTTATTTGCACCTATTATTGCTGCAATATTTGTTGATTCGATAAAGAGATGTGACTATATGATATTATTACCAGTTTTACAAACGTTTATATATGTGTCTATTGTGTGTACACATATACATATTTATGATTAGGTGTGAACATATAAATGGTTCTCGGTATATTTTTACTCGGTTGTTCATATTTGATTTTTTATCAGACACATTAATATAAGAATGTAAGCTGTACTTACACTATGCCAATAATGCCTTCAGACGACACATTTCAGACCACAAAATTTTTGTTTTCTGTTGTCTGAATCTTTTAAACTTCTTTAGATGAGATATAAATTAATTATGTTGTCTGAATAGCATGAGAATCCATACTATTTCAGTTTTTTCATCTTTTTCGTAAGTTAGAAAATTAAGACAACAGATATCTGTCATCTAAAAGAAATGATAAATTCGCATGAAAAATTGGAAAATTAGGACAACATTCATATGTCGTTTGAGTAAACGGGAGACAAGTGGAAAATTAGAACAACGTTCATATGTCGTCTGAGTAAACGGTAAACAAACCCTAATTAATCTATAGTATTCCCTCTCTTAGCTAAAAAAGAAAAACTCGGGCTTTCCGGCCCACTCGTTTTGCTAGGACCTTTCCCTTAGCTGAAAAAAAAAAAAAAAAACCAACCCTAGATCTAAAAACACAATTGTCGCCTCTCACTCTCAGTCAATCTCTCCCTCGCATGCTCTCACACTCTCATGAATCTCAATCCACCCTCAATCCCTTTCACCCTCTCAAGCTCACACACACTCTCATCCTCCTGCGATTCCGGCAAAGCAAGTTTGGGTATGGAAGTTTTGGGTATAGAAGTTTGTGTAAAGTAAGTTTGGGTAAGCGATTTCAGCAAATTAGCTTTGGGTATACAGGTTTTCTAAAACCTGTCTCGATAAGTTGTCTTGTTCACCGTGATTAGGTTTGATTAAGACTAGAAAGCTAACTGCCAAATTTATTTCTTTAATCTTCCAAGCCCTTCAACTTGTTCTGTTGGCTTCTGCCAACACTTTGATTCTTTATGTTTTTTGACAAACGCATGACTGACAAAGCTTTCATGTAACGCAGGAACCAACTCCAGGCACCTCTTGAGTATACAAGCTCGGGTTATTGCTCGGTCGGTCGCACTCTGCAAGTCTTGAGAACAATCTCCAGCTTATCTTTTCTCTCTCTTGCCTTGTAAGTACTTCTTTGTTTTTAATTTCATCAAGTCTTGATAGGTTCTCTGATATGATAGGTTCTTTGTTTTTAATTGCATATGGAGCTGAGTATTGTCTCCATTTGAGTTCTTATGGGTTTCATTATTGTGGATTTTGTTTGAAGTTGCAGTCTTTGGATGGAAATTGTGGGTTTTTAGTTGTTTGCTTTTTGGTGACATTGAGTTTTTGGATTTGATTTGTTTGATCTTCCGTTGTGGAAATTGAGAATATGGGTTTGCTTTTTTGCTACATTTTTCATGCTTTCGGTGATAAGGGTGTTAATTTGTTTATTATTGTTTGTTTGTTTGATATGCAATTGGTGGTGGCAAATTTTGAAGGTATCAGAATATATATAGACTTCTTCATCTAAGTTGTTAGTTCGACAGATCTCATATGTGATTCTGTGTCCTTGTCTCTCCTCGTAAGACCCTTTCTCTCAAATAGTGTTATTCAAAAATTGAATGTGTTGCTATATCTCATATTCAACGCCTTGTAATTAGTTCTCTTTGGAATTAAGCAATTAGCTACTGAGCCTACTGATATGAGCTTGTAAATAACATGACAGGGATGAATGGATGATTAATAACTTATCTTTATTGACGTCTTTAGTTGCAAGTTTTGACTTGGTGCAGCATTTTCACTCACCTCGCTATTCGACAAGACATGTTTCATCACTTACGGATTTTATCAAATGTAGTTTTTGATATTAAGCAGTTCCCTATTGATTGTTCAACTTGATTGTTACTTAATATAGTTCTTAGTTCTTATTAGTTGTTAATCAATGAGAACGATATGTTTAAAGTTCTCTGTATAGAAAGATAGAAAGTGTGCTCTGTTTTGATTTCGTGAAATGAATTGTGGTATTTGTTTGGTCGATTTTGCAGAAAGTTTGCCTTTCGAAGGATCTGGGCATTTTTTGTTTTACAAAGTTGAATGGATGTTGTTTAGAGAAAAAGAGAAAGAAGAAAAAAATATTTCTGGGGTCCATAGTTTGATTTTATTTGAGTTGAAATTTAGTATTATCTGTAATTGCCAAGTTGATATTTAAGAGATTTGAGCAGTTGTGGAATAGAAGAGTCAGTGTTTTACTTTTTACATGTCATTTTTAGTTGCAGAGAGGTTGACTGTAATGGAAATAAGTTCTAGGCCGTGGAATGTCAACCACACTACGTATTTGGAAAGCTTAATGGGGAGTTGGCAAATGCAGAGAAGAGAGCAAGGGCTGAAATAGCAGCCGTAAATCCAGCTGGTTGGTTCCCTTCAACTATAGGTGTTCTTCCCTTTGAGCTGTCATTGTTTTCAAGATTGCCTATATAATACGACCAATATAATTGTATATTTGTAATTTGGTGAAACTAATCATTTCCTCATTTCAGCTTGATCCTTCTATTAAAGAAGTATTTGACGTAGCATATGACAATGTATATGCATTTCATTTTTATGCCCAGAAGTCAGCAGAGAAAACTGTTGATAATATGAAGGCAAGTCTATATTTTACTCCAATTCCTTCTATGTAAACAGATCCTTGAAGTATCCCAGATCCGGTGGAAGAGATGACAGGTATTTTGCCCTGATCAGCAAGAATATTATCTCTATTTATGAGATAAATACATTTACAACCGTATTGACGGTAGGGAATGTCATGGACTTCAGTTGGTCACCAACTGATGCGATTCTTACTCTCTTTGTATCAGAATCGGTTGGTGCTGGTGGTGCCATACCTGCTTTGGTCAGTATTAATTTTTTTTTACTTCACTGACTGATTTCCTAGATAAGATTTGATTTCTTTCTTCAGCCTTCTCTCTTTTCCTATTTCACTATTGCTTGGATGAACTAATGCTTCACATTTATGACAAATAGGTGAAACTTGTTCAAATACCCAGTAAAGAGCCGTTGATTGAGAAGAAGCTTTCTAGTGTTAGTAAGTGCAAGATGTACTGGCAAAGCAATGGGGAGTATCTTGCTATGAAAGTTGACAGCAGTACAAACAATTTCGTTGAGCTTTTCCAAATTAAAGATCGAGGCATCGATAATAAAATTTTGGAGCTCCCGTATAATAAGGACAAGGTCACTGCTTTTGCTTGGGAACCCAAGGGCCATAGGTTTGCTATTATTCAGAGTAATGAAGATATTAGTTTCTACTCCATCGGGATGCTGCCAGCACAGGTTGTGTTTCATTGCTCACGATTCTCAGAAGCAACGGGACAAACTATCTCTTTTGGTCACCTTTAGGTGGCATCATAATACTTGCAAGGTTGAATGGTTCCAATGGGAATTTGGAATTTTTCAATGTGGATGAGCTTTAGTCTTGTCATGAGAAGCCGAGTTTTAACATTTGATCTTTTGATGGCCACCTACTCTACCAATTACCGAAGGATCTCTTCACAAAGGTAAGAGAGTGAGTATCAAAGCAATAGTTGTTATTTTTCTTTAATCTTAACTGAAACCATAATTCCATATTGTACTTTTGGATTGGAATTGTTTTCTTTTCACTCGTTGTTTTTGTTTACGGTTTAGTTTTCAAGAATGAGATAGCTGTAGTTAATTTCTTGTTTATATTACTCGAGTTTGATAAACTTTTCCTTTATTATTATTATTATTATTTTTCTTTATACCATGTTGAGTACTTGAGTTTGGGTTTGTAGATCAGTTTTCAGCAATTGGTTGGTTAAGGTTGTTCTATTTCATTTTTGCCTTGAAAGCATATTTTGCTCTATTAATGGTTGCCATGTAGTGGAACCGTAGCTGTTGTTTTGGTTAATTGCAATCCAGATTCTTTTTCTTCCCTGGAAGTTGGACTTTCAACTTGAGATTTGAAATTATTTCAAAAGTTGATGTTTACTCGAATTTGGGACATTTTGATTTGTTTTGTTTTGTTAACAAAGAAGAAGAAAAAGGGGATAGGGAAACGAGGAGGAGATAGGGAAGAGAATAAAGAAGAAGAGGGGAATTTTGACATGTTTCTGTTCTGTTAGTTAACAAAGGATTTGGAAAGTTTCATCTTATTCCGAAGCAAAGTAAATTTTCGGTGATTCTTCCAAATTTGGTCTGCATTTGGGAAAGTTCCAGCATTCTGAATGTATCCTCTGATTTTTTGTTGAGATTTGAACTCTTATTTGAAACATTTAACTTCTGGTTTTTATGTATATTGAATTATGCATTTCAAATGGTTGTTTCAAAACTGATTTCATGTCAATTGGACTTACAACGAATTTTTGGTGAAGTTTCTAAGTTGACTATGCTGCTGAGATTTTTTTTTTTTTTTTTTTGGTATATGACTCTTGCAGTTCAGTCAGATTGTGTTCATCTTTTCCTTGCTTTCCTAAATCCGAATTCCATGAAAATTCAGTATGTTCTACCTTAACATGTTTACTGTGAGTCTTCAAAAGTTCAAGTTCATGGCTGTACAAATGAACTTTAATAAATTCCCAAAGCTAAGTTGTTCATGCCTTAACATTCCAGTTCACTTATGTCTCCCTTTTGATGTGTGATGCAGATTGCTTTGACTCTTTCGTTCGATTTTACTGGGAGAGGAGAGCTTGCAGATCGCCATGTCAATTCCATATATGTATATATATGGTAGCTAGATTGCTTTGGAGTAATATTACTCTATGATTTTTTATTTTTGGGTTAGAAGTAATCTAGTTTTGCTTGGTGTTTTCTTAAATTATGTTCTGAATTGGCTTCAAACCTTTTGACTTTGATGGTATAACAAGCCTATTGTATTGTTCCAAAATGAATGATGTCCATATGGTTAACAACCAACACAAGATTACAACATATGTTGTCTCAACATGAAAATGAACAACTAAATCCTACCAAAATATTTTGTTTCTTGTTATATCAAACAACAGAAGTAACAAGTTATCTATATTTCAAATGTGCTTCAAACAACAGAAGAGTGAGTTTCTGAACTCAATCAAACTACATAACTACATGATTACATATAGTTTTATTTTCTATCAGACCACATAAAAACTTCAAATTGTGGTTGGAATACAAGACAGAAGATATAAAAATAAAGTCTTACAACTATTTAGACGACATATGAGCATAATTTACCCAATTATAAGTGATTTACAAACAACAATTAAATGTAGTTAAAAATGCATTCAGACAATAGATTGCCAAACAAGTCTTTATTTTGGTAACTTCAAACAACATATAGACGTTTTCTTATTTGTTTTCAGACGACAGAGGTTTTATTAAAGGGCTAAATACTGGTTACTACCCTATGGTTTAGGTCTAAAATCAATTCAGTCCCTGAACTTCTAATTTCATCAAAAACACTCATGCACTTTCAATTTTGATCTAATAGGTCCAATTCGTTAATATTTTGTTATGGATTTAAGTTATAGTTGGATTATTTGTTGAAAAACTATTTATTTTTAATAGTGGGACTCACTCTTAAATTGACTAGAGGTGGCCTGCAGACACCACATCATAAAACATAGGTCATATATGAGCTACATTAACAAGATAAATAACTCAATTGTAGGAAAACTAAGAAATTGGACCTATTAGATCAAAATTGAAAGTGCATGGATGTTTTTGATGAAATTAGAAGTTCACGGACTGAATTGATTTTGGACTCAAACTATAAGGTAGTAATCTGTATTTAGCCCTTTATTAAAACTGTAGTTTGTACCTCATTTCAACAACATTAATGTGTCGTTGTATGTGATTAGTAACTACAGAAAGTTCTAAATCCTTCAAAGTTAGGTTGTTCAGACGACAGAGCCTTGCAAAACTTCTGTAGTCTGAGTGAGGACAGACGACAGAGGATATCTGTCGTTTGATGCCATAAGAGATAACAACTGGATACACTACAGATAATTTACATATCAGACGACAGATTATATATGTCGTCTGAAGCTATTATTGGCATAGTGTTACTGGGTCTGTGTTACTCATGATGCTACACCTTCATGTTTTCAGGTAACGAGTAGATGCATGGGGAAAAAGGGATGAACTTACTACATAAAAGAAAGTTTTATTTTTCTACTACTTGTTTGGCTCCAGTACTTTTTGGGCTCAAACACTACTATTTCAAGAGTATAAGTATAATATATTTTGCTAAACTTTGGTATTGTACAAATAATGATGTCGTTTTCTAATAAAATTACTATTTAGATATATCTATATATAGTCTTTTACTTTCTTTCAATTTATTCAAAAAGGAAGTTTTATTTATTTTGGCTCACATCGCAAATTCGGGTGCCATATTTCAGTACAATATTGGTCTCGAGTTTGGGGATGTGACACTGCACCCCCGTTAGCCTTGGTAACCACCACTATGAGGACGTGAAGTATGGGAAAAACCATTCTGTAGCTTGAACCCATTCCTTCAAAGAGTCCATCCCTCCTTATCCCTCGAAGATTCTATCAAGAAGAGAGATGGGGAGAAGGAGGTGATAACCAAAGCCCCTTCCATCTGGAGGGCACAAACACAGGCCGGGTCCAGAAGGAAGAAAACAGAGGAGGAAGGATGAACCACAAAGTAGCCTTCCTCCCTTCCCCGTTTCGCTCCCCGTGTGGGATTCTAACAAAGATGATCTCGTATGACCGGAGATCCCACACTTGGAGCCCTCTTGTGTTTCTAAACCAATCTGAAGGCTGGTACATTCCATCTAGACTTTCAGAGGGCCGAAACAAGGGGTTGCCTGAGATTAAGCCATCAGGCCTAGTCCAAACTTGATATTTCGGCATAAGGCCTAAAGTCTAGAGGATGAGAATGGTTTCATGAGGCAAAATTTTTTGAAGACGGAGAAAGAGAAGCAAAGATTGAAAAGCCATTATTGAGGATCTGAAACTCAGATGAAGGTTTGGTATGAGTGTTCCCATCCCCAGAATACACCTATTTATAGGCGCAGGGCATACAAATCTCCACCATTGGATTGACAGTCGAAGAGAAGATTCAACTTAAGTGTCAGTAAACCTTGATTAAGTTGCTCTAAATATCGGAAAAGCATCTCCACCCGTGGATGGACAGTCAAAGAGTCAAACTAAGTGTCAGTAAATCTTGATTAAAGTTGCCCTAAATCTCGGAAAAGAATGGATTATTGGTGCGTGGGGGAACCAAACGGTTTCGAGGAGGTGCTTGTTCAATCTTATCTTCTCACAACCATTTTCAACAATTAGTTAATGCGAAGTTAAGACTCATTAAGAAGATAAAACCAAGAGTTTTGAGTTGGGCCAGCAAGTGGATTCAAAAGATAAATATTAGTTAAGAAATAAAGATGTTGTCGGTAATACAAGAAGAATATATATGTGTATATATATATATATATATTGTACTACAATTGGGCCAAATGTGTCGCGGCCCGAATTTTATAATCAAAATTCAAAATCCGAAACATGAATTACCACAACTCAAAAATAATCAACCTGAAAATTTCATTTTCTTAACAACCCCACCACACGAATTTAATTTGAAATCCCGAATTTAGTCTCGGTTAATTATTATAACTCACTCATAAATTAAATTGTAAAGCTCTAAATGAGCATAACAAACCTCACAACTCAAATGAAAACAAATAAATGCTGCGACTCCTAAACAGCATGGTTGCCTCCCTGGTTATCCTAACCTGCAGGAATATCCGCTACATCATTTGAATAGTATACCGGGATTGCAACAACACAAAACCCGGTAAGCTTTTGAAAGCTCGTATGAGTAAAAGAAAGAACGGTTATTTAATTAAGTCATATTTATTTTCATCTAAGTCAACACCCAACCATTTTCGCGTCCATAAGGAAACAACAATCTCACAATCAATCACCAAATCAACAATTCAACACGAAACCTAAACTCACATCTTTCTTCTCAAAACCCCGAAATCGTATTTACAAAAATACCGTGTTTGACAGACTAGAGCTCTACTGAATCATAGCCCGTCACCTGGCCTAGGTTATGGCATCCGACATATTTATCTTTATCGTATTTCATCAATATATATACATATATACATATTTAGAATGTCCGATACTCGTACTTATCTAGCCTCATTAGCCGACAAGGGTTGTGGCATCCAACTCACTCAACCAATCGTAACCGATCATCCACCTAGGATTAGAGCGTCTGATTCCCCCATACCTGTTACTACATCGACCCTAAATCCATAATGAACACAACAATATGTTTCACACAATGAAATCAACCCATCCAAAATACACAATATTATTATGAAAATTAAGCATTTGAAATTTAATACAAATCATCATTCCACTCAATCATGTCACCACTCAACAACACACCACCCAATATATCTATATATTCCATGTAAATATATATATATATATATATATATACGTAATCATCCGCTCAGGGATGACCACTAATACCATTTATAGTTCACACAAGGAAATCGTGAAATTCATTTCTATAATTAAAATTCATTTTACTTACCTATAGATCGTAGTTGATCAAGTCCATGTGATTTTAAAAACAAATATTTAATCCATAAATATTTTTCACACAATTACAACAAAATAAATAAATTAAAAGCACTCGGTTCGTAATATGAACCACGTGAGTTTTACTCACCTCGAAACTCCCGTTGCGTCTTCAATTTAAACACAATTCACACCGAACCAGCTCACCCAAGTACAAACTCTCAATCACCTAATCAAATGTGACTTGAATTTATCCAATAATTTCAAAACATACTTAAACTACCATCCAACGCTCGGATTCTAAATTATACAAAAATCTGACGGACGGATTCTCACGAATCGCCTCCCTAATCACTGTTTTGTATTTATACGAAGATCAATGGTCGGATCTTCACCCATGACCACACAAAGCCACTGGGACAGTCATATGATCATCATATCAAAACTACAAGTCCATCGGACGATCCTAACTTCACAAATCACAAATCTAACGATCGAAATCGATTGAAATCTAAAAATTCATAACCAAATCATACGATATCCGAAAAATATGTATAATATGTCAAAATGATCTTATTGAAATGTAGATTCTTAAAATGTACAGAAACTATATTTTTGACCCCCGGAGGTGGCCGGAAAGGGCCGCCGGAGTTAATGGCAGAGCCGCCGCCGACCACCACCAATGGTGTCGGAGCCGAGCTGCTCTTCTTCAATTTAACATGCTGATCATTTTTCATAACTCGCTCAAGATCAGAAAATAATGGGAAGATGTCGAAAAGTACCAAAATAGTCACGGTGGCCGGAAAATATCCAGAATCTGGTGAGCTTGAGTTCGACGTAAAAATTTCCACCAATGACTTCAATTCCTTCTAGAAAGTTGTTCAGCAACTCAAGGCGAGCTCCCCAGCTCAAGAATCACTCAAAACCAAGTTCCACAGCTCGAGATATCGGGATCAAAAGTTCCGTTCGATCCAAAACGGGGCTGGCTTCCAGCCCCCACCACAGGCCACGTCGCCATGTAAGGTTTTTCAAGGATTGATGGCTTGCAGCTCAAGATATCACGATTGGAACCAAATCGGGATTAAACCGAAACCGTGCTTCCACCATTGTTTCCAGCCGTGCTGCGGCGCAAGGCTGCTACTGGCAGCTGCGCAGGGTTTTCTGGGTCGTGAGGTGGACGGAAGAGGGAGAGATCGATCACAGAGCCCTTGCTCTGTTTTCTGGGTTCCGCCGTGCGAGAGAGAGAGAGAGAGAGCGAGAGAGACAAAACAGTTTCCAAAAGAGGAAAGAGGCCAGGAGAAAAAGGAAACTTTCCAAAAAAATTAAGGTTTTTTCTTTATATGCTTGTTTTGGAAGTTTTGTCTAAATGTGATAACTAATTCAAAAAATATCCGATCTTTGTGTTTCGCACATGCATGGACTCGTATCGACGAACTCTACGACTTTCATGAAGGAAGTTTTCTCAAATTTCGCACGTATAAAAAGTCAATTTCTTGAATCGAACATTTCGAGCTTTTTGTCAAAACAAACTGTTTCGGAATTTCGATAATTCTAAAAATGAAATAATTCAAGTAATCGTTCGTGGAAATGCACAATATTCGTTCCACACAATTTCATGAAATGAAAATAAAAATTGTTATTATTACAAAAGGAAATCACTATTGTAAGTCATAAGAGGCCTAAAGTGGCGAGCCAGCAAAATCAAGCTTCACACAAAGCACCTCAACCTGGAGGCCTGCAGCAAGGGCCCCGTTTTCAATCAACAAGGGTTGTTCTTCAACTTGGGCCAAGCGGCGAGTCAATTCTTCAGAGGCAGCCAAGGGACCGTCTAGTTGGGCTTCCTCCGTGCTGAGCTTATTGTTCACATGGGCTAAACAAGTTGGAGATGTCGGATTTGGGCTTCTAAGTCTAACTTCTGGAGCCTTAGCTCCCCCATGCGAGTGGCCCGATCATTCAAGCTACCGTGAAGAGTCTCCATCTGACTAGAAAGGTTATTCCATACCATATGGGCCGCACGAGCTCGAGCCCCTGCGGTAGATGGGTGAGCGCAGGCCACGTCAAGGTCTTTCAACAGCTTCTCTATAATGTCGAGCTAAGTTGGATTGATAGCACGCTCTCGGCGAAGGAACATAATGACTTCCCAAATCCTGGGGAGTTCTTCAGGCCCCAGCCGCTGTTGTCTCAAAAGGTTTTGAAGCTCTGTCCTCGCTAGTTCAGCAATGGTAGGAGGAGTTTCCTCAAGGATTCGAGCTAGCTTTTCGAGCCTAGTGGGAGGAGGAGGCAGAGGATTCACATCACGATCACAAGTCACCAATGCTAGAGGGTCAATTTGTTCCTCAATTCTTTCATCTTCAGCATAATTTCCCTCAACGACCCCCCGAGCTTGGTCTGACATCTCAGCCGCGGGAGACTCTGGAAATTCAATTTGAGGTTCATCAGTAGCATGTTAGAGATGAGCAGCTCCGAATTTCAGTTTCTTCTTTATAGATTACCCTGATTACCTTGAGAAAGTTATCTAAATTTGTCGTATTTTATTTAAGGTTAATACCCAACTACGAGGGTTTGGTGTAACTTAATTTGTGGATCTTATGTTTGAATTTTGGTATTGGAGTTGTGAATTTGTTTTGTTTGGTTGTGGAGTTGTTTGGTTTTGGGGAGCAGGGTAGCTCAGGAGATTTAAGGTAGATTGTTAAAAATGTAAATGTTTTTTTTTTTTTTTTACAAATTTTGGGTTGCCCAATTTTAGGGAGGTTCTGCCGAATTTTCAATAAAATCTTTTTTACAAGTGTGCTCCGTAGGGCCACCTTTGATTTCAGGGTGAAATTTCAAGACGGGTCCAGTTAGAACTGAACTACATTAAATTGGTAATACCTACCGACGACTCCAACTTACGGTTTCACTACCTTCCTCTTCATTCTCATATGGCGGCTTCTGCGCTAAACCAGGCCTCTGGCCTCGTCGAAGTGCAGTGAGTGCAGTCAGGCGAGGAGTTATTCAAGGGAGCTTCGTGGCTTCTAACAGAGGTGTTTAGGCATGGACAAAAAGGGTGGTCAAAGCAAGGGCGTCTGGTGATGCAGGTGATATAAGCAGCGGTGGTGTGATCTGATCAAGACGATCCAAAGGGGAGGTGTGGTTGGCCAGTCAGGCGACTCGGTTCTTCTTCCTCTAGTTTTGAGTTGATGATGGGTCATGTTGATGGTGTTGACTAGTGCTTTGGCCGAGCTGTGTTTAGTAGGGTGGATACTAGGCTAATTCGACTACCACCGAGGCTTTGTAGCCCTGTTGGGCTTCGTTTTGGTGCCATGACGTGCGTCTGGTTTCGATGTTTTGGCAACGGGGCTATGTCATGGACCTCTGTTGGGTGTAGTACTTAAATACTTGAAAAGTCTATTTTAAATTGTCGAGTTGCATTTAGTGGGGTGGATACTAGGCTAATTCGACCGCCGCGGAGGCTTCGTAGCCTTGTTGGGCTTCGTTTTGGTGCCATGACCGGCGTCTGGTGTCGATGTTTTGGCAACGGGGCTATGTCATGGACCTCTGTTGGGTCTAGTACTTAAATACTTGAAAAGTCTGTTTTAAATTGTCGAGTTGCAAATAGAAACATTTAGTTACCGAAATAGGATTATGAGTTAGTGTTTGAGCTAGGCCTATTCTTTGTTTGGGTCATGGGCTAGATTTTGTTTGCGTTGTAGGGCTCTTTTTTATAAGTTTTTTATTCCAATAACTCCCGATCTTTGTTTGGAAAAGCTAGTGGCTTTTAGGCCCAATCCAGGCCAGGACTTATGTGCAAGGTTTTAAATATCGGTATATTCATATCTATCGATACTTTGAAAAATGGAGCTATCAGAAATGATATATCAGGGATACAGGATAACAAAATGTCATTTTTGAAAACAAATCAATTTATTAGAAATTTAGACTTACGTATAAATATATATGAATGTCAACTTCATCTACATCCAAAAAGAGACTCTAGGCGGTTGAAAAGCCGCTCCCTGGTCTACTAAAATGCAATAATCAGATCAAGACATATGACCCATATAGTGCGAATTGTAGTGATGAACATGATAGTTATAGTTCTCTTTAGAACTGCCGACTGTTTCCCCTATAAGGGGACAACCCAACTGGATGACTGATCATATACTTCTCCATATTGATTATATCCATATGCATCATAACCAAATTGATTGTTGCATTCATGAGATTTATTTGAGATCCCACTGCGCTCTGTGCCTAAACTGATAGAGTCAAAACTTAAGGCAATTGAAGAAACATCATATGGGGTAATTTGATCATCAGTTGCACCTCTAGTCCTCCTCCCATGTTGGGTCTTCTCTTGAGCACCATGATTAGTTGTTCTCACTCTGTGGTCTTCATCTTGGGTGGTAAGAACAAAATTACCTTCATAGGTAAATTGGAATCATCCATCCACAGAAGATTGTCCATATTCATATCTTTAAATTGGAATCATCCATCCACAGAAGATTGTCCATATTCATATCTTTCACCTCCACCACCTGTTCCGCTTCCATCCTCTCCACCATCATCAGAACTATCTGGAGTTGTTGTATCACCCCACTCAACACTATCTGAATTATCTTATGGGTTTTTAACAACTTCTTCAGATAAGACTCTCTCTACGTTGATTCCAACATTAGTTGCAGTTTTTACAACTTGTGGAAGAGGTCTTCCAACTTCATCATCGAGGTGTGCAGGCATAATCCAATCATGAAGTGGATCAATGCCATTATCAAGGGGCTCGCTTGCAACATGAAGTAGATCTATATAGTTTGTAACTTTGCACTCTCTTCTCATCATGCCATCCATATGGTTCCTTGACTTCCATTTAATTTGCAATGTCATTTGGCCTCATTGAATAGTTGAACCTTTATGGCTTTATCTTCTTTCTATTATTCAACTACAGAGTTACAAACTACATACAGAGTTACAGACATAGTCACAGACTACACAGTACCAAATCTCTCCTCATAGATTTGCATTTAGAGAATTACTTCTCACCCAAAATCGCTTTAAGGGTATTTCTCCTCACTTAGATTCACCTTGAGGGTATTTCTCCTCACCTAGATTTGCCTTGAGGATATCTCTCTTCACACATATTTCATTTAGAGAATTACCGAGTTTTTTTATTTATTTTTAGCTCAAATTTTACAGATATTTCTTCACTTTATCGGGGATATTTGACAATGTCAGAGAAATTTCACAGAAACAGTAGAAAATAAGATATTTACCTTTCAAGATATATCAGTCTATTAAAAAAAAAGATATCGAAGATATATCAAAAATATCGCAGATATTTAAAATCTTACTTGCTGTTTATAGGACCTACATGCAGTTAAGCTTGTATGGTCTAATTTATTTCCAGGACTGTGCTGTGTCTACACTAGGAATGAAAACAACTATGCATCGAACTCTTTTTTGGTGGCAACAAACATTGATTTGATACGTATCCTGGTCCACTCCACGAATGGCAAGGAAGAAGAAAAACAAACGATTAAACGAATACGAAATTGAAACATTGGAAAGGAGCGAGTTTCTTGAGATTCTACTGCAAGAATGCTCATTGGTTAAAGTTTCATGTGTTATTGAAACATTGGAAAAGAGTGAGTTTCCTATTTTCATAGAACCTTTTGAATTACATTTTTACCCTTTGAACAAAGTTGAACCCATGAAAAAGAAAAAAACATCGATCCATGGTTCCATGGTCAAGAAGTTCGAAGTGCGATGGTCATGGGATATTTCCTCTACAATTGTTGGGAGTCCTAGTCTCTTTTATTTGTTTAGTTTTTCTGAGGAGAAATTTTTATTTTATTTTTATTTTTCATTCCTAGATCATCGACAGTCTAACATTTTGATTCGTTCATACTGCTTGAATCTTAAATAAAATTTTGACAAATCTAGAAACCTTAAACAAACCAACATTAATCCCCGAGGTGTAGATATAAATTGATCAATTATTTCTTTGTTCATAATGAATGAATGGAGGATCCACTGTTTGCCTTTGTTTCTTCTCATCTTTGTTTGCAATGTAGTTTCCTTGTGACTTCGCCCCCCAATTTCTTGGGAGACACATTTGTGATTTATTCCATATGCCAAGTTTTGGAGTAATTAAAAATCAAAGCCAAAAAGTGAGAGAGAGAAAGCCTTGCAGCATATGTCAATCTTCGTGTTATTATATAACTCAGAAAACCAAGAGCTTGCAACCGACCATTTTGCATAAACTGTGTTTAATATTAGGTCCAACGTAATGTTTTTGCTATTGGAGTCTATATGAGCTGGTGATCCAATGTATTAAAACCTAAAGGCTAAAGCTTCTAGCTTTTGATTATAGAATATATGCTTAGACCTAAAGCTTTTTTTTTTTTTTTATAACTAAACAACAAAACATTAGACCTAAAGCTTTAGACTAATCTTAGCCGGAGAAGAGAAAATAGATTTAAGTAGTCGTCTTGAGTTGTTGATTTGCGTGTGAACGTGATTAATGATCATACTTGGTGCCAGTAGGAAGCTTAACCAAATCACATTCGAGTATGATTCCATCTCCTTTCTTTTGTCACAATCATTAAACCTACGGCCAAGATTTGATGATCGTTATAAAAGGCCTAAAGGAAGAAGATTAATTAACATAAACCTAAGCAACTTTTCCAACAAATTAAAGTTAATATAGCAGTGGCTATGGTGGAAACAAAGATACCAATTTCCCTGTTAGGGGAGAATGTGTCAAAGGATGTCTGCTTTCTCGTCAACGCAGGAAAATTAGAGGAAATGGTCCCTCTAGTGAGCCGCGTGAGTCAATCACAGTTAGATTTATTTGCAGAAGAAATTTCCAGATTCAAGTCGTCTAACAGACTAACCTTTGTGTCTTCACTGACCTTAGACTCGGTGAACCATGTGTCTGATTTTCTATGGTGTCGTCTAGTTTGAAGGTTGTATAATAACCTATAATCATTTAAATAAGTGGTGTTACCTCAGTGATTAGAGCACCCACTACTTAATATCGAGGTCATGGGTTCGAGTTACCATGAGGGTATGAATGAAATCTTTTGATCCTCTTCATAAATAAATAAAAAATCATTTAAATAAGTTGTGTTAATCACTTGCAGCGATAAAAAAATTTGAATTCTGTTGTAGAGAAACTGAAATTGAGAGGAATTCGCTGTGTATTCTCATTGATAATAGGGGCCTCTTTATATAGAGGATTACAATGCATAGAATCTGAACATATAAGGAAAGTAATTCTACATTGAATAGGATTCTAAATCCTTTTATAACCCTATTACCACTAGGTCAAGTAACCTAGAGTTTGAGCCAGACACATAATCTGGATTTCCTTGAACACTCCCCTTGTGTCGCCCAAACGTGGTGCTTCTCTCGTTGCCTCATTAAAAAACCTTGCCGAGTAACAAAATCCCAGTGGGACAAAAATAACCTCGGTCGAATGGGAAAAAGAACACAACACACCCTTCACTTTTCGAGACCATACATGTAGACATCTCCCCCTGATGTCTGCATCTCCCCCTGATGACTACAATTATGGGGATTCTGATAACTTTTGCTCAAAAACCTTCCTCTTTGTTAGAAAATCCAACTTAACCTGGATCGCATCTTTCCATTTAGGCCAAATATCTCTACATTGGTATTCATTCATCAACGGAGCGTGGTTCGATATCATCGGACTCAACAAACTCATGCGCAACGAAATGCGTGACTACATCATCAATTTTGATGGAGTTTCTATCCCACATCTCATGTACACTAGTGTAGGTTTCATAGAGCGCTATATTCTCAGGAATAAGTTATAACATTGAGGCGTCCTCCAATGATAACCATAACCTGAAAGATTCTCATGAGATGGATTTTGAGTCTTGATGATCCAAGGATTGAGTTGTGCCAAAGTATCCTTCGAACCCACGGGCCTCCCATGCATCCTAGCTGGGGTCATGGCCTGTAACACCAGAGTGCCACTCTCTTTGGCGTTGGCACCATGCCTACCTCCGTGTAGGATGAAGCTACGTCCTCTTGTAGGGACGTACTTCCTTGCAGGCATATTTGTAGCAGATGTGTGATCTCGTCACTTTTAGTATGGATTAAGATGAGACATAGTGGGGACAGACCACGACAATTCCTATCATTCCTGTTGAACATCCATGTTCTTATCTCCCCCTAACGACGGGAAGACTGTTTCAGCAGAGTGACAACTCGCAAATCTAGAGGTAAGAAGATCGCCTAGCAAAGGCATTAAGTGGCGGACGATGGTTGGAGTCTTAAATCCAAATTTCTCATTCGTCTGTAAGGACCTATTATAGTGCACTGTGGCAGCGGAATTGGTACATAAATGACTCACTCAAATGTGCGTAAGTACAAAATACTTGTACCCAGTCACTAGCTGTAACACATAGATTGAGTGGCGGTAGGTCGTAGACGAATTAGCATAGCTGCATGCGATATTGCATCACCCCAAGCAGATATAGGGAGATTGGTGCGTATTACCAATGTCTTGACTACCATCATAGTCGTTTCTGCGAAACCATTTGGGTGTGTTCATGAGAATGTGATGTCCAACATCAATCCCATTGCAATATCCATCGAAAGTCTACAATGTAAACTTTCTAGCATCGTCAAGTCCAATTGACGGAATAGGCTGATCAGGGGAGTGAGCCCGTTGTCATATGGTATTTGCTAAGAGTGTAGCAGAAGCAGCATTTACAAGTGGACAATGGCACAACACGTGACCAACATGTTTGTGTGTCAACCAACATCATGAGATATTTAAACGTCCGCAAGTTTGTTGAATCAGTCCACAGAATCCCCACGGATTCGATGTAAGAACATAATGAGTATTTTCATATCCTTTGCATAGGACGGTCTCAGTCCTAATTTCCCGAAGGAACAGGCTTTGCAAAATGAGCGAGAGGCCTTGGAAGCAACCAATGAGGATTTTGGTTGGGCCTGAGCGTCTGTAGCACTATTAGAAATAAAATGTGTGACTACATCACCCATCATAGTGTTGGAACCATGGAAAGTGGTATCCATGGCATCTCGATCATGGGGAGAATCATCCATGGCGTCATGACCATGGGAAGGGACTTCCATGGCGTCATGACCATGGGAAGGGACTTCCATGGTGTCATAGCCATGGGTAGCGCCATTTATGGCATTGTCACATGGGACTTGGGCGGCCTTATGGAGCCCCAAGACGGCTGCAGTGCCAGATGCTGCAATTGTTGCGGTCTTGTTAAGCCCAGGAATCAATTTTCAATTCTTGCTTCTTCTCACTCTAAAGAATGGATGTTCGTGTAAAGTCTTTAGTAGACGGATCATCATATCATGACCAGGATGACCTATCCTATCGTGGCAAAGCCAATATGTATCTAAATCCAAGAGATCTTCTCTTATAATTTTATTGGATTTAATAGCTCAAATAGTGACATAGAGCCCACTAGAGAGACACATAAACTTCTTTAAGATGCGCCTTTGTTAGCACTCATTAGAGGTATTGCAAAGGAACTCATCTCCATTCTTTACATGCGTTTTCGCATGGAATCCGTTGGCTATTCATAGGTGCGATTTGCCCTAGGAGCGTAGAGAGTTTCTGTGAGAGTAATCAAGGTGCCATTTGGCAATGAGAACTTGGGCTATTCCATGTCCTTGAATTAATACTGATGGCCCAGCCATTGTAGTCACAAAGTCATATGCTCTTAATCAAAATGGAGTCATAATGAAAAGAACTCGAAATTGTATTCATAAGCCAACGAAGTTACATCATTGTCTCTTTGACCAAAGAAAATCTAATCCAAAATGCTAACTAATGCAAAACAATGGTAGCCGTCTAACTTCTTTCGGTAATTCTTAAATAAATGTGACCGGGTGAGTAGAGAGATGTCGGTGGAGCAAGGCTCGCTTAAGTACCAGTAATCTCAGAACCATCCTAGACATCACACTTACTTTGGATGAGTCTACTTTGAAGAAAGACTAAACCATTGGCGTTTACTACAAAAATATATGGCAATTGCCTATTACATCTCTTGGAAAAATAAAGACTTAAACAGAATTGGCGATCTATTGATCTCAACCAAATTTGTAGTCTTCAGCCCTTCACCCTAGATCATCTTCTTGATCTTCTTGTTCCATATAGTGAGCTTCTCTTGCTTCATAATATGCTTTATAGGCGGTGACAATTTCTTCACGAGCTCTACAAATGTGTGCCCAATAATCGGATACTCCACATCGAGAACATACATCTCTTTTCTCAGACTCCATTGATTGAGATGCTTTGAAAGTGTCATTTAGATGGCTCTTAGTGTTGGTGGCGCCACCAACATGGCCAGAGGCATTGCCTCCCTCTCTCTTTCCACGTTGACCTCTTCAGTTTTGTGTTCGCCTATTTTGGCGGTTACCTTCCCAAGTAGAGCGATTATATGGACCAGAACGTCCAAATGTATTCCTAAGATTAGGTTTCGCTCTTGATGCCCTTTCTTTGGGGCGCGGCTATAATTGGATTCCGGAATATGCTATGTTCCCACGGATCTCGAATTATAGTTCTTCACAAGGATGTTGTCATGCTTTTCATGACATTCATAGCTCCAACGAGCCCATGAAACCTTGTGATTTGTCCTGCAGCAACATCGATTCGATAGTTCTTAGAAACCATCAATGCAGAGACGGGAAAGGTAGAGAGAGTCTTCTCGATCAACATCGCATTTGTGATCTCTTTACCACAGAATTCCATTAAGGATTTAATGCGAAGTGCTTCCGAGTTGTAGTCAAGAACTGACTTGAAATCACATAAGCGGAGGCTATGCCATCTCACTTCTAGTTCAGGAAGCAAGGAGTCACTGATGTTGCCAAATCTTTCTTCAAGTGAGACCCACAACCTTCTGGGGTCTTCTTCATTCATATACTCGTACTGGAGCGAATCATCCATATGACGAGTCATTAGGATGATAGCTGTCACCTTATTTGCCTCTAAGGCTGCTCTATTTGCTTCCAAAGCTTGAGATGCTGGCGAACATCACGAACCCACTTGTGATATCCAGAGCCAGTTGTTCCCAATGGAGCGAAGTCCAGTTTGTTCAGGTTACTCATCCTGAAAGAGAACAAGAAATTATGGTTAGTTTCGGAGCGTAAAAGGCTACCACGAAAACATATAAAATTTCTGAGCGTAGTTGCTTCCAAGAAATTAGGAATTTCTGAACGTAATCGGTTCCAAGAAATTCAATTCCAAGTGATATTGGATTAGATCGAAACAATGACGTAAGTGGTCGATCATAAATTCTCTACAAACTCTAAGTTTGGAGATCTCAACAAGCTCCAAGCTTGGAGTGAGCACGAACCTCCACAGTTCGGCTTAATTAGGTCTCCCCTATGATGAAGAAAGGGGGGTAGAAGAAGGGAGTTTTCAAGTCCCCTAGAAAAGAAGAAGAAATTGAAAAACTTCAAAAACGGGAAATTTTAGAAAAGTTTACCTCAAAAAAATGCCAGAAATCTTGGCAGGAAAAGTTGTTGGCTTGGCATTGCAGGGATACTGTAGGGTCGCTGCAAGGATGTCGCGAGGCCGAGAGGACGCTGCAGAGATGCCGCGAGGACTGTTGTGGGGCCGCTGCGGGGATGTCGCGAGGCCACGAGGATGCTGCAGGGATGTGGCCAGGATGCTGAGGAGATGCCGCGAGGATGCTGAGGATCTTAGGATTGAGAATTTAGGGTTTTGTCTATTTGTTTCAGGGTTAGGGCTTCGTGCTAATAACATGTTGTAGAGAAACTGAAATTTAGAGGAATTCGTTGTGTATTTTCATTGATAATAGGGGCCTCTTTATATAGAGGATTACAATGCATAGAATCTGAACATACAAGAAAAGTAATTCTACATTGAATAGGATTCTAAATCCTTCTATAACCCTATTACCACTAGGTCAAGTAACCTAAAGTTTGGGCCAGACACATAATCTGGATTTCCTTAAACAAATTCGACTTATAAATGACTTTTTTTTACCCGTACATTTGTATGTAAAAACAATGAGTTGGTTAATTTTAGTCTAGTAGTTGATCCACTTATTTTTAGAAGTGAGAATTTATAATGAGTGTTGTTATTTATCATATACTTCTCCCACCGCCTACATCTATCTTCCATAAATATCTCTTTATTTATTTATTTAATTTTTTTGTTATTTTTCTTATTGTTATTTATTTGTTTCAATTAACTCAATAAGGGTAATTAAGGTGGTTTAAAATTTACTGAATCTTTTGAGAGCTTTGCTTTATAGTAGTAGAGATTTTTTTTTTTTTTTTGAAAAATAGAGTTCATATCATTAATATGACCCTAAATCATTGGCAAAATATAGTACAAAGAAGACTACTCCAATTAGACAATGACAGCTCAGAGTAGTCTATGCTAACAAAATCTCCTCACCTCATCGGCGATCTATTCTACTTAAGTTCAAACGCCAAGCACACCATGTGGTACGTTTAAACCAAGTATTTCTACAGAGACTGTAATAACCGCAAATTTCATTTTAAATTCGTGTAATTGTGTTGAACGATTATTGTACGATTTCACTATTATTGTACGATTTCACGAATGTTGCTCGATAATATATATTTTTTTTGAATTATCGAAGGTTCGAAACGATTATTTTAATGAAAAGCTCGAAAATGCTCGATTTGAGAAATTGACTTTTTATACTTGCAAAATTTGGGAAAACTTCCTTCATGTAAGTTGTAGAGCTCGTCGATACGAGTTCGTGAGTATGCGGAACACATTGTCGGGATTTTTTTTTTAATTAGTTATGGATTATAGAAAATATTTCTATTTTGGTATAAATAGAAAAAACCCTAGAACATTTTCAGAAAGCTTCCTTTTTGGTCCGGCCTCCTTTCCATTTTCGGAAGTCACTATTCATCATCTTCCTCTTCGTCCTCTTCGTCCGAAACCGACCGAGAGAGAGAGCTAAGTTCTCCAAGCTTGTTCTCCCTCCACAGACCACCAATCAACCTCAGACCAAGTCCCAAGCCTTCGTCTTGAGCTGCTCTACCTCCTGGATGGTGTCGCTTCCACCGGCACGGCCTCCAGCTCCGGCGGAATCATCCGAACCAGTCGGACCTGAAAACGAATCAAAACGAGCTCCTTGCGTTTTCGGCTTCCAAACCAAGTGAAACTCCTCCCTCTACAACGACTTGACCTCCTGAAGCTCCCAGATGTGGTTTTACAAGGCGGCGCGGCCTGTGTTGGCGGTTGGAAGCCAGCCCCGATATGATCGAACGAAACTTTCGGTCCAAATATCTCAAGCTATAGACCTTCGTTTTTTTATGATTCTTGACCTGGTGAGTTCGCAAGGAAGTTCTGAACAAGTTTCCAGAAGAGATTGAGGCGTGAGATTGTAGTTTTTACGTCGGTTTCAAGCTCGCCGATTTCTAGAAAAATTCCAGTTGCCGACTGTGTTTGGTATTTTTCGATCCCTTCCCGTCATTTTTTGGTCTTGTGCTAGTTATGAAAGTTGCTCAGAATGATGAAATGAAGGGGAGAAGCTCAGCCCCGACACCATTGGTGGTGGTCAGCGGCGGCTCTGCCCCTAACTCCGGCAGCCCTTTCCGGCCACCTCCGGAGGTCTAAAATTTAGTTTCTGTCCATTTTATGATTCTACGTTTCAATACGATCATTTCGGCATATTATACGTATTTTTCGGATATCGTATGATTTAGTTATGAATTTTGAGATTTCAATAGATTTCGATCGTTAGATTTATGATCTGTGAAATTAGAACAGTCCGATGGACTTGTAGTTTTGATATGATGATCATATAACTGTCCCAGTGGCTTGGTCATGGGCAAAGATCCGACCGTTGGATCTTCGTATAAGTGCAAAACGGTGTTTAGGGAGGCGATTCGTGAAAATCCGGCCGTTAAATGGTAGTTTAGTTATGTTTTGGAATTATTGGCTAAATTCAAATCACATTTGATTAGGTGATTAACGGATTATATTTGGGTGAGCTGTTTCGGTGTGGTTTATATTTTATTTAAAGACGCAGCGGGAGTATCGAGGTGAGTAAAACTCACATGATTCATATTACGAACCGAGCGCTTTAAATTATTTATTTTTGTAATTGTGTGAAAATTATTGTGGATTGAATATTTGTTTTTAAAAATCACATGGACTTGATCACTACGGTCCATAGGTAAGTAAAATGAATTTTTAATTATGCAAATGAATTTCAAGATTTTATTGTCTGAACTATAGATGGTATTAGTAGTCAGTCCTGAGTGGATGATTACGTGTATATATATATATATATATTTACGTGGAAAATATATATTGATTGGCGTGTTGTTGAGTGATGATACGATTGAATTGAATTGATGATTTGGATTATATTTCAAATGCTTAAATTTAATAATAATATTGTGTATCTTGCATAGGTTGATTAATTGTGTGATAATACATTGTTGTGCTCATTTAAGAATTTAAGGTCAACGTAGTGACCGGTATGGGGGAATCGGACGCTCTAATCCTAGGTGGATGATGGGATACGATTGGTTGAGTATGTACAATTATCGGACATTCTAAATATGTATATGAGTATACATATTGATGAAATACGATAAAGATAAATATGTCGGATGCCATAACCTAGGCCAGGTGACCGGCTACGATTTAGTTAGAGCTCTAGTCTGTCAAATACCGTATTTTTATAAATACGATGTTGGGGTTTTGTGAAGAAAGATGTGAGTTAGGGTTTGGTGTTGATTTGTTGATTTATTGAAATTGTTGGTTACTTGTGGTTGTGGAAATTGTTGAGTGTTGATTTGAGTAGAAATAAATATGATTTATTTAAATAACAGTTCTCTCTTTTTACTCATACGAGCTTTCATAAGCTTACCAGGTTTTGTGTTGTTGCAATTTCGGTACACTATTCAAATGGTGTAGCGGACATTCCTGCAGGTCAGGATAACCAGGGAGGTGATCGAGCTGCTTGGGTGTTACAGCAGTTATTTTTATTTAATTGAGTTGTGAGGTTGGTGTGCTCATTCAGAGCTTTACAATTCATTTTGTATTTGAGTTGTGAATTAACCGAGACTAAATTCTGTTTTAAATTTATTTCGTGTGGTGAGGATTGTTAAGAAAAATAATTCATGTTTCGGATTTTGAATTTTTATTCTAAAATTCGGGGCGTGACAGAGACTCCTAGAAAAACTTCTACTAACATACACAAGACAAACCCAATTGAGCTGACCGAGGTTTGTCACCTAATTAATGACTCAACCAAGAAAAAAGCCTAGACTGGGCCGAAACCCACTAAAAAAAATCCCCCAGAAACTAAGAGGTTTATTGAAAAAAAAAAACTAGCAAAAAACTAATTTGAGAGCAGCAGCCTAAAAACCCAAGAGAGGCCCAGCCCAGACACAACCAAAAGCTGGCCGAACCCAACTCAGCCTAGCTTCTGCCTCGCTGTGCAGCACCATTGGAAACCAAGTGACCAGCGCCGCTGTCCCACAAGATCTTCAAAGCCGAACATCTGGACATCATCTCTAGGAAGCTTGCCGCAACAATCCCCCTCAAAAATGCACCTCGATCCACCACCTCTGCTATACCAACGGAGAGCCACTCTCATCAGGTGAACTACCCTATGCCACCTCTAGTCGTTGTTGTCTGGTGAACCATCCAACATCGCCTAGCGCCACACACTGCCTCAGCGCAGGACGAAAACCATAACCAAAGCCAACACCGCCTAGCGAAACACACTGCCTTAACGCTGCATGAAGACCAGAACCAAAGACAACACCACCATTGGTTTGCTCTAAGCCAAAAAAAACCACCCCAATGCCCAAAGCAGCCACCCGTCCTGCAGAAACTCCATAACATCAACGTGACCAAGATCGACACCAACACAGGCCACCGCCAGAGGTGCTACGCTAGAAGAAGAACAAGAAGAGACCTGGGCGGCTAATGGGAGAGAGAGCTAGGGTTTTCTTGAAAAATTTACATCCATCTCTATATTAGTGTTTTAGAACATCGTTATCAAGATTTTATAGTAGGAGAGATTAGTTGTTGTAAAATAATAATAAACAATTTATTGAAGAGAATCAGAGAATCCTTATGACTTAATTTTTCTTTTTTATTATTATCATACAACAATTAGTAGATCACTACCAGACAATTATGTCGCTCCAACAACTAGCGATCGAGATTTATCCCTAGGCTTATTTATGTTTTGGTTGGTTTATGATTTATGGTTCAAGTTGGGGGTTGATCATTAAAAATAGACAAGACTCAAAGTTGTTTGTCCCTAATCTAACAACGCTGCCCTAGTCAGAGCCTCATCGCCATACACTCAGGCAAGAGAACGCCTCCACAAAGATCCACTACCACCTCTCTCATCGTGACCAGAGTAAAGGGAAGGTCCCGGACCTTGAACCACACTTGCAGGCCTGACTGGAGGAGACAGGAAATCCTAACTCGCCGTTGCTGACCTCAACCTCTCTTTCGAGAGTAAATTCTCTAGCACCCGCGAGAGCATATTTAGAATTTGAATTTTTTGTGTTTACCTAGTATTGAATTATATTTTCAGTATTGTACTTAGTTTCAAAGCTTTTTTAGTATTGTACCCAGTAACCGATGATGAAGTTACTCAATCATGCTCACCTAAAGGATTATCAAAGACATATAGATCTCAAGATCTCAATCACATGTGTGGAAGTAAAAATTGAAATTGTAACAACTTAAAACTGCAAATAAGCATGGGAGTTGAGGGAAAATTTGCAATATCTCTTTTACGAACTAGGAGAGGTCACATACCCCTCATCCATATTGATTGAAATAAAAAAGAAAGCATAAGCCTAATCCTATTACAACCTAAGATCATGCCCAAAACTAGAAGCCCGAATATCATCCACTAAAGGAGAACCCTAGGGTTTGCCGCCAACTTGTTATTGTCGTATACCAACAACCACCACGACATCATGAAACTGGCACCATCATCAATAGCACCTAGCTACCACCTGCCTCCAACCAAGTAAGCCAGACCAATGATCTGGATCTCCCGCCGAAGCACCAGCCATCAAATGATAGATCGAAACCCATGAAGATTGGAGGACGGAAGCCACTATCACTGCTAGCCCCTTTCAGTCCCAGATCTAACAACGTTGTACCAGTTGGAGTCTCATCATCACACGCTCGGGCAAGAGAACGCCCCAGCAAAGATCCACTACCACCTCCCTCATCAAGACCAGAGTATAAGGAAGGTCCCAAATCCTAAACCACACGTGCAGGCCTGACCAGAGGAGATGGGAAATCACAACTCACCGTCGTCGACCTCATCCTATCTTTTGAGAGTAACAACTCTCGCACCCGCGAGAGCATATTCTTTAAAATTTGAATTTATTGCGTTTACCTAGTATTGAATTATATATTAAGTATTGTACCTAGTTTCAAGGCTATTTTAGTATTGTACCCAGTAGTCAATGATGAAGTTACATACTCAATCATGCTCAGCTAAATAAAATTATGAGAGATAAATGAATCTCAATCACAAATGTGGAATTAAAAAATTAAAATTATAACCACTTATTATACATTTATTTTTAGCCATCATGTTTGCTTCTTCTCATTCGCGGTCATTCTTTAGAGATAACACCCTCTCACATTACTTTCACTTTTGTACAATCTCTGTTTACTTTGGTGTTCACTTCCCTTTGAGAAAGGAATATAATTCTTAAGAAAAAAAAATCTGCAGTCAATAGAAAAAGTACACGTAACCCTCGTTCGCGTCGTCTAACTGGTCAGCGAAACAACCCTCGTAAGACGCTTTTAATATGCAGAAAAAAGGCCCTACAGCTCGGTCTCCATTATAGAATAAGAAATGGAGCTTTAGACATGGTATGATATAGTGGTCCCTCTAAGCCAACCTACTTTTAGATTCACGACTAATCAAACCTTCCATTCATTTTCTTCCTTGCCACATGTCAAAGTAGCCGTTGCACCTCCCCCTCTCCCCCCATTTAAATATGTCCCCCATCACCAAATCTCCTCCATTAATCCCCTACCTCCTCCCAACTCCGCTCCTCTCTCTCTTCTCTCTCCATTTCTGAACGTACACTATGTTTCATCCCATGACTCTTTCAGAAAACAAACGTCTCTCAGTTACTCCCTTACTCTCTGCCACAGCAGCAAGCACCAGCAGCATCAGCAGCACAAGCAGCGAGGCCTCCGAAGAAAGCCCGACGGTCTCAGCACGTTTCGAGCTCCAGGATATCAAGTATCATCATTTTCCATGCACGCACTTATCCGGGTCCTTCTCCTATCGATCACTGGCTGTGCTTTCCGGCCATAAAGGCTCGATTTCGTGCCTGTCGTTATGTGGAGAGTTCATCCTCAGTGCTTCACAAGGCAAAGATATCATAGTGTGGCAGCAGCCTGATTTGAGGCCTTTCACCAAGTTCGGACAAGGCGATGGCTCGGTGAAGGCGGTTGTGACCGTTGGGAACAAGGTCTTCACGGCGCACCAGGACAGCAGGATCAGAGTTTGGAAGGTTTCGCGGAGTTCAGAGAATGTGTTTAAGCTTGCGGATACACTGCCTACAACGAAAGATTATTTGGGGAAGTTCATGAAGCAAAGCAATTATATCCAAACGAGGAGACATCACAAGAAGTTGTGGATTGAACATGCTGATAGTATCTCTTGTCTGGCTTTCTATAATGGGTTGATTTACTCTGGATCGTGGGATAAGACCCTTAAGGTGTGGAGGGTTTCGGATTTGAAGTGCGTAGAGTCGATTAAGGCTCATGATGATGCCATTAATGGGTTGGTGGCAAGTAAAGGGATCGTGTATTCTGCTTCTGCCGATGGAAAGATCAAGGCTTGGGGAAAAGAGGGGAAGAGCTCCCATTGTTTGAAGGGTATTTTGGAGGGTCATAAGGATGTTTCTTTCAATTCGGTGATTGTTTCCGAGGACGGGAGATGGGTTTATGGAGGCGGTTCGGATGGGTTTGTGATGGGATGGGAAGTGTGTACTAGTGGGGGTGACCAAGTTGCGAGTTGGAAGTTGGTTTGCGAAACAAAAGCGCATCAAATGGCAGTGTTGTCAATCTGTTTGATGGGGGAGATGTTGTGTAGTGGATCAGCAGATAAGAGTATTGGTATATGGAAGAGAGAGGCTTTTGGGAAGCTTTCCAAAATTGGGGTTATTAGTGGCCATGAAGGACCAGTCAAGTGCTTGCAAGCATCGCCGAATAGTGTTGGTGGTGGTTTTATGTTGTATAGTGGAGGCCTTGACAAGAGCTTAAGAGTTTGGTGGGTTTCCAAGCCCTCCACAACACAGAAGAGTACAGAGGAAAAGTCCATCATCTTGAGCTAGAAATTCTACAGTCTCTGTGTTTTGATTTTTGGGCACCTTCTTTTTGGTTTTAGGTGTCTGACATTATAGTTGGGTCTTAGTTCATAGTCTCATACAGATCAAAGAGTTAATTCAGATTCAAAGGGCAATTTTGAAGCCTGGAATGTCAAATCTTTTAGAGTTGGTTTTGGGTTTGAGTTTTTGTACACTTCACTTCAGAGAATTGTGTGTAAATTATTTCCTATGAATACAAAAGGGTCATAGGAAAAGTGGTGTGATTCTGTTTTGTTCTCACTATAGATGGTTACATTTCCTATCAATTGTATTGAAGATTCTAGTGGATCATCAATGGAGTTATCAATTGTATTTAGTATTTTTAGTGGATTCATCAATGGAGTCAATAATATTCTTTGTAGTGGTTACATGATTGATCATGATGCAGCTTTAAATTGTTAATGAAGATCTGTCATTTTAATCACAATCTTGACAGGTTTAAAGTTAATTAGATCGATGAACCTGAAGACAAATACACTCTAAAAATGGCAGATATTTGAAAGAATACTAAAAAATTAACTAAATATCTGCCAAAGAATAGAATAAGAACATGAACAACCAGTTTGCTTAGTATAAGAACTAAAGAATATGTTCTTTTAAATATATATTCCTTTTGGTTGTTTCCAACCTCAGACAAATATTTTTCTCCTAATCAGTGGAGAAGAGCACCTGTCCTATCTACAGGGAAAACCAACAGTTTAAGTCAAAGCTTCTAACTTTCATCTCTCATTTGCAAGAAAAAAAAGTGGTCACTTGAAGCAACGGCTAGCACAAGAGGTGCTCTTGACACTTATTCATATAATGAATATTTCATCTGTTTAAGTATTTGCAGTAACAATCCAGACAATTTTACCAGCAAGTAATGTTCTCTCTTACCAGATAGTCTGACACTTGATATATATCTCACACTTTTAGTGGATCACATCAAACATAAGCAATTGTGTCACTGTTTAACGAGTAATGTCTTTGAGGGTTTGTCAAGATCCTCGTTTCTAGATGTGCATTATACACATAGGTTCTTTTTGTCTTCCAGTTGATCATTGCTATGTTAATCACATTTTCTGCTCTTATTATAATCAATGATTCTAAGAACTGTTGCACTTATTGTCCTAAATTAACATGACTGAATGTTGTTAGAGGTGGACCAAAAGGAATTTGTGTTGTGTCACTCAGTGGAGTAGAATGCATAAACCAGAGATGTGAGTAGCCTAAACAAGAAATAGTAACAAGTAAACTTAATCTTTAAGGGATGAACGGAATGCCTCTTTAGTTTCAACTAATATAACTCTTCGAAATGAAGATACCAAAGTATCTCAGTCCATCTTACAGCAGAAGGAAGCAGTAAAGTACAAAATTTCCTGTTTCAACCATGCACCGACTATTTTCTTTCTTTGTTGCTACACCATGACCAATTCTTTAAATTAGTTCGTGTGAAAGGAGCTAAAAGCCTACCAAATGGAGCAATAAAATAAATAAACCACTGCTTTAGAGTTCTGGTGGAACTACTACATTTCAATTCTCGATTATACTGTATGCTTTTATTTTTTTTCACTCAATTTTTCTCTTAGACTAATTGAAATAGCAGAGACTAAACTTCAAAGCCATACCAAGGGATCAGATCACTAAACTCAAATTCAAATAACTGGTTTGAATGCTTTCGAGCTGTGCTTTCGGAATGTTTGAATCGCTATAATCCCTTTTGCCTTCAATGATCTTGTTTAAAATGCGTAAGATCTGGGTGAAGTAAAGAATCATACTATTCTACATATAAAGAATACAAATATTTAATTGTATCAAACTGAATTGATATAAAAGTGTGGGAAAAAGTGAGAGGATCGAGAAAGTAATGATAGAATAAACGACATGCACAATCTATTTGACTGCTTTCTCTAACTTGCAAGGATAACATTCAAATCAGAATGCCCTATTGCATTTAGTTTAGTGTGAGGATGGAATCAAGTTGGTTAAACTTGAGCAGCATGTACCCTACATCCGAGGTTATATGTCATTCCTACCTTTTGATCTCTTTTGTAACGAAAAGCAATTTCCTAAGATCTGTATGTTCCCTTCGAACTCTAGAAGTAAATGAGAGTTCAGAGAAAGTAGACTCATGGTTAAAAGTTAAAACAAAGACAAATTTGAAAGCATGGACTCCTCCGGCTTACTACTCTCATTTGTACCATTGAACACCATTGGCATCACCTCATTTTCTCCACCAAAGTGGCTGATTTGTTGCCTGACAATCTTTACAAACACTAATTAACCAGAAGTTTGAAGACCCTTTAGGAAATACCTTGGAATTGATTGAGCCACAACTTGGCTAACCTTTCTGAAAACACTAGGATGAATGTGTTTCTGAGTATCGAGGATTGATAGATGTGTTGCAATCCCTACTGAGCAAAAAACTCAAGAATACACAAAACACCACCACTTTTGGTTATGCAGTGAAAATCTCAAATATGAGATTAAAAACACTGCGGAGCTCTTACTCTTGAGAACCCAAAAGAAAATCAATTCCCTAATGATGAAGGATATGATTTTTACAAGCACTTCTCTTAGCTACAAACACTAGACTAGCTAATGAGGTGTTTGTCTTGAACCTTGACTCTTTCGTTAACTTGAACGATCTTCAACTATCGCTCGACTTGCATTCTGCACTTCTCTACTGATCTTAAGAGAATCAATGCATGTGGATGAATGAACAATGAGACACTTAGACAAGGAACAAGTGTTTCATGGACTCCTATATAACTCTATCTAAGCATGCAACATGCACAATAATTTTTACGTCCAAGACATCCATGAATAAACACTACTTTGCTGAATATAGAGGAAACAACTAAGTGCACAATCAGCCAACTATCTTTTGAATAACAACCAAGATTTTCTGAAAAAGAAGAGTCAAAAACAAATCCTACCAACTTGGACATTAAGAATATAGGACAAAACCAATTTTTCGACAATTTGGGCTAACAAAATATTCCAATTAAAGTAACCAGATCCTAAACTGACAACAAGGATTTTCTTTTTGAAATAGATAGGTCCTAAGTCAAGTAGGACTGACACCAAAGATTGCCAAAATCAAACTCCCTAAAAACGTAGAACTGACACGAGGTTTGTAATATGTGCTGCAATCCCAGTACATGTGCTGACTCATGGAGTGCATTTACCTGTAGGGATTCTCTGAGATCAGTTTTAAATGAACTTCGTAGGCTTCTTCAATGCTTTCACTGCTTTGTATGGGAATGCCAACACAACATGTACAAAATTTGCACCTACAATCTCCCCCTTTGGCATTCCTATACAAAACTACCTTAGTATAGGTAAACTCCCCCTCAACAAGTACTTGAGAAACATTTCTTGGGAAGAAGCCTTCAATTCTTGAAACACTAATCATACACATTGATAGACAAATAACATGAAGTCTAACATCAAGGGAAACAACAAGTTGAAAAAAAAAAAAAAAAGCTTCACATTTCTCCCCCTTTTTGAATAGGGATGCCAAAGGTCTAGGGACGATTACTTCGAAGGGCACAAATGTCTCCCTTAATCCGATCTAGATACTTAATAGTGTGCTTCATGCGAGGCATGACGAGAGTTGGAGAGGAAGGACAACCGAACTGCAATGGGCTTCAACAAACCGTAATTTTTTTTATATTAACAAGGAAATAAAGAAACTAAATGAAAAACAGAGCATAATTGCTCATGAATTAAAGGGTACCTCAACTGCACATTCCAAATTAGATGGAGCATATCAATGTGACCAAGTACTAGAACTCCCCCTTAATTGATCATGTCATGAGAACGCAATAATAAAATGCAATCACACAATGATTTGGTTTGTATCCATATGCCAAGAACAGATTACCACAATTTTATAAACATGAGTGCAACAAGATAAGTTCACATGCATGAATCGTTTTTGACAACCACAAAGTAAGCAGGAAGATGATCAAGTATTATGTACCTTTGTGGTGTAAGTGAACATAGCTCAAGGTGGGGTGTGTAACATTCTTAGAATCCTTGAAAATAGAACACACATATGAAGATAAATAGATGAACATGTTCGATTGATACTTCTCCTCTAGTTAATAGTTTCATAATCCACCGGGGTGGCCAAACCATTCCCTTTTCTTCCCAAACCTCATATGGTTCGTCACGACCAAGGCCTATTTACTTTGGGAATAGTCTGGCCATGCTCCGATATTGTACCTTTTTAATGAGGAGCAACAATAATATTGAACAACTTCGTACGTGTGAACTAAGAACAAATCAACCAAGAATACTACGTACCACCACAAGGAGTATGTGTGCATATGATCATACAAAGTGATAGAGAATATGTTGTTCATACTCAAGATTACATAGTGATGTAAGAACAAAGTCAAAACATGTTAATCATCTTATTGCACACAAATTTAAATAAAGGAGCAGAACCCTTGTCAATCTAAGTTCAAATAAATCTGTCAGACTGTTGGGGATACAAACCACTCTTTCAATCCTGAATTTCCAGAAACTGAACCTAAAAATGCAGAAACCGAAAAGAAAGATGCACCTATACTAACATGATTACATACAATGTAAATGCATGTAAGGATTTAGTTAATTTAAGGGAGAGTTTCAGAACTTAGAACACCAATAGCACTTCTAAGTGATTCAAAACGAGCATTATCTAAAGGTTTGGTGAACAAATCTGCTAATTGATGATCAGTTGAAACAGATGCAAGTTCAAGTAGATCCTTTTCAACCAAATCTCGGATAAAGTGATATCTCATGGCAATATGCTTAGTGCATGAGTGTTGCACTGGATTCTTGGAAATATTTATAGCACTTGAGTTATCACAAAAGATAGTAAACTTACCTTGTGAAAACCCGTAATCTCGAAGCATTTGCTTCATCCATAACATTTGAGTACAGCAGCTGCCTGCAGCTACATACTCTGCTTCAGCTGTGGAGAGAGATATATAGTTTTGATTTTTGCTATGCCAGGCCACCATGTTGTTCCCAACGAAAAAGCATCCTCCAGAGGTGCTTCTTCTATCCTTCAAATTTCTTCCCCAATCTGCATCTAAATAGCCTGCAATTTCAACATTAGAATCAATGGTAAAGTAGACACCACAAGTGGTTTTGCCTGAAACAAATCATATAATACGCTTTATAGCTTCCAAGTGAGGTTCTTTTGGATTCGCTTGGAATGTGAAGACCCGAAATTTCATTAGATAAATTTTTGTAATTCAATAATTGTTCGGATATTTGAATTATGAATATTGAGACTATTTCGTAAGTCATTGTGTGAGAAATTCGGTTTCGAATCGATTTTATTTTCGAAACGAACGTTATTTAGGGGGTCGTGAAAATTAACTTTTTATATGTACAGAATTTAGAAAAACTTCCTCCATGAAAGTTGTAGAGCTTGTCAATACGAGTTCGTGCATATGTGGAATATGAAAATCGGAGTTCATATGAATTAATTATGAATTTTGGAAGAAATTTCCATTTTAGTATAAAGTTTCCATTTCTGGAAACTTTCCAAAAAATTTTCAGTTTCCAGAAAATTTCCTCTCTCTCCCATCGCCATTTATGGGCTCCTCTTTTTCCAACCATATCTTCCTCCACATGCCACCAATCGACTTGATTCCAAAAGTAATTTTGCTCGCCTTGAAGTCATTTAAAACTTCTCAGAAGACATCAAGGTGCAAAAACGAACTTTGGAGAGCGCTACAAGGCTGAGAACCCACATAGCTCGAGCTGAAAATCGTCTGAGTTGCTCTTCTCTTCACCGGCTGATATATCCCACATCCGGGCACCAAGTAACTTGATTCCAAAAGGGATTTTGCTCACCTTGAAATTGGCTAGAACTTTCCAGAAGACATCAACAGGAAATAACCACCGTGGTAGCCGCTACAAGGCCGAGAAGCCGCATGGCCCGATCTGGAAATAGCCTTCCTTCTCCCCCTTGTTTCTCACTCCTCCGGCCACCTTAGCTCGTGATTCTTGGGGACTTTTCTAGCCCAGAGGACGTAGATACTCTCCTCAAAACGGCTTGGAACGATTTGATCTGTGGAGATCAAATTTGGAAGATTTCAAAACTAGGGTTATTCGGGTTTCAAACCTTGCCAGGTAAAATTCGATCTTTTGGCTTTTAATATGACTTTGGTGTAGTTATGAAAGTTCAAATTGGAGTTAAGATTAAGAACTTTCGTGTTGGGTGTTTTGTCAAATTTTGACTTTGAATGGGAGGCGGCGCCGCCACTGTAACGGTGGTTTCCAGTGACTTCCGGCCATCCTAAGTGAAGTTTCGGCCCATTTCTGTATTCTACATGTTGATACTATCATTTCGATATATAATAAGTAATTTTTGGATATCGTATGATTAAGTTATGAATTTTTACGATATTCGAACGATTTCGATCGTTCGATTTTTGTGATATGTGAAGATGGGACCGTCTGATGGACTTGTAGTTTTGGTATAATGATCGTATGACTATCCTAGTGACTTTGTGTGGTCACAAGTGAAGATTTTACCGTTGGATCGTCTTTATTTTAAAATCCGACCGTTGGATTATCGTTTAAGTTTATTTCGTGTTTCGTTTGCTAAACAAAGACCGTACTTGATTAGGTACTTGACGGTTTGAGTTGACGAGCATTTGGATTATTGTGATTTTGATTTATAGAAGACGCAGTTGGAATTAGACGTGAGTAAATCGCACATGGTTCATTTACGAACATAAATTTAGTGATTTATATTGAATTGTGAATGTGTAGAAATTGTTTTAAGAAAATAAAGATTTGTTTAAAGTAATATGAACTTGATCGACTACGGTTCATAGGGCTGCGGCTCACAGGTAACAAAATGAATTTAAGTATAAATTGAATTTTGTTTTAATGTATGTGAACTATAGTTGATATTAGTAGGCATTCCTACGTGAATGTCTATGTATATATATTATTTACGTGATGATATATATTTATTGATGGATTGTGTTGAGGAAACAATATGCATGATTGTGTTGCTCTTATTGTTTGGATGTTTACTTTTCGAGAACAATATATTGAGCAAGGTGTTGAGTTTTATTGTTTGAGAAACAATAAATTGTTTTTATCTGTGGAGATCAATAGGTCACGAGTGTGGCCATGACATATTATCAATGAAACACGCTCTTGTACCGGGCTGGTGGTTGCTAATAGCATTATAATCGTGAACCACGCTCTCGCGCCGGGCTGGTGGTTGCGATCAGTTAGAGCTCTAATCTGTCTGCCAAATATTGAGTGGTCTTATGAGGTTAACGTTAAGGTTACTTTAGACTCATAAGTATGAGTTTTAAAAGAGAGTCTTGAGAGTATTCTTTCCTTTATGTTTCAGTGTATTTTGGAGTTACTTTGTGTGTGTTTTTTTATTATTAACTTCAATTGTGCAATCTCTAAGTTTACTCATACGGGATTTCAAAAGCTTACTGGGTTTTGTGTTGTTGCAATCTTGATATACTATTCAAACGGTGTAGCGGATAATCCTACAGGTCAAAGAACTAGGGTGGTGATTTGTGCGGTTTAGAGTGATAGTATTGATTTACAGTGTTATATTGTGAGGTTTATTATGCTCATTGAGCTTTACTATTTTATTTGGTGAGAGTGTGATGTAATAAATAACTTGAGGATTTGGTTTATGTAATATTGAGTGGTGTGAGGTGTGATGATTTCTGAGAAAAAAATTCAGAGCGTTATTGTATTTGTTATTATTCATGTTTAGGATTTGAATTTGTTATTCAAAATTCGGGGGGTGATATGGAAACGTGCATAAACTCCAACACTGTATGATATGTCAGGTCTACTAGCTGTGAGATAAAGAAGACTACCAATCATACTCCTATAAAGAGTTGGGTCAACAGACTTACCTTTGAGGTCCTCACTAAGTTTGGCACTTGTACTCATGAGATTTGTCACAATTTTAGCGGATTCAAGCCCAAACTTTTTGACAAGGTTCTCAGCATATTTAGTTTGAGATAGAAACATACCTCCTTTTAGTTGACGAACTTGAAGACCAAGAAAGTAAACAAGGCTCTACACACATGCTCATCTCAAATTCACTTTCCATGATGTTAGTGAATTCCTTAACATAAATATCAGAAGTGGAACCAAATATGATATCATCAACATACACCTGAGCAATCATGATATGTTTCTTGTCCCTTTTGACAAACAAAGTTTATCTACTGAACCTCTAATGTACCCTTTACTCATTAGGTGAGTAGATAAACACTCATACCAGGCTCTTGGAGCCTGTTTCAGACCGTACAAAACCTTTTTGAGTCTGTACACATGATGGGGATTGCAAGGGTCTTTGAATCCCTAAGGTTGTTCAACATAAACTTCCTGTTGTAACACACCATTCAAGAAAGCACTTTTTACATCCATTTGATACAATTTAAAGTGAAGATGACAAGCAATTGCAAGAAGAAGTCTAACGGAATCAAGCCTTGCAATAGGGGCAAAGGTTTCATCAAAGTCAAGTCCTTCAATTTGTGTGTATCCTTGTGCAACAAGTCTTGCTTTGTTCCTGGTAACACTACCTTGCTCATCACTCTTATTCCGAAAAATCCATTTAGTACTTGTGACATTGCACTCACTAGGTATAGGCACAAGATATCACACATCATTCCTAGTAAACTGATTTAACTCATCTTGCATGGCATTTATCCAATCATCATCTTTCAAGGCATCTTTAACAATTTTTGGCTCAATGAGTGACACAAAACCATAATGACAAATTATGCTAATGTTCACTCCATTTTCAGTCAAAAAGCATACAAGTGTAGAATCTGTACTTACCTTGGTTGCTGCTTGTCTACGAGTTTGAATCCCATCATGCACTTCCCCAATGATATCCTGAGTAGAGTGACCCTTCTGGACTTGTTTGAAGCCTGTTCTTAAAATTGGTGGAGGATCAAAGGTATGATCGTTAGGTAAGTCATCCTTGTCCTCCTTAACCTCCACACTTACTCGGCTTTCTGAGGGTTGATCTTCTTATGGGTTGAATGAATTGTACTCACAACACAATCAGCAATGGACACATTATAGGACTCCATAACAAACATGGTTCGCTTGTTGTACACCCTATAAGCTCTACTATCTAGGGAATAACTGAGAAAAATACCTTTATCACTTCTAGTATCAAATTTTGCAAGGTACTCTCTATCTCTATAAATATAACAACGACTTCCAGAAAGACACGAAGATGACTTACATTGGGCTCCTTACCTTTCCAAAGCTCGGATGGGGTTTTTCTGCTACCTGGTCTCATGAATGCACTGTTTGAGGTATAGCATGCAGTACTAATGGCTTCAGCCCAGAAGTTTGGTGTAAGACCAGCTGAGTGTAGCATCACTCTTCCCATATCCAATAACACCCTATTCTTTCTCTCAACTACACCATTTTGTTGTGGAATAATTGGAGCTGAAAACTCATGTCAAATACCATACTCAAGGAAAAACTCAGTAAATAATGCATTTTTAGATTCAGTACCATTATCGGTCCTAACTCTAACAATGCATAAATTTAAAGAATGTTTTTCTTTTAAAATTCTTTTGCACAGGGCTTTAAAGCTTTCAAAGGTATCACACTTTTCTCTAAGGAAACTTACCCAAGTGAAAGAAGTCATCAACTACAACTAAAATGTACATTTTTCCTCCTATGCTTTCAGTCTGTGAAGGTCCAACAAGATCCATATGCAAAAAGTCCAAGTGCTGTGAGGTAATTGTCGAATTGATTGCTTTATGTGAAGCACGAGTTTGCTTACCTGTCTTGCAACCTTCACATATTTGATCGGGTTTTCCATTCAATCTGGGCATACCTCTTACACTTTCTTTATTCGAAAGTTTCAGTAGGTCCTGGAAATTTACATGCCCCAAGTGTCTCTGCCATAGTTCAAGACCATCATATGATGTCTTGGTTTTCAAACAAGTCAGCATTTCAAACAAGTCAGCATAGTTCAAGACCATCATTAGCAATAACATGATAACAATTATCTTTTGATCGCAAACCTCCCATTCTATTTTTTGCATTGTTATCAAGGACTACATACTACTACAGAAATGGGCTTCGGAGACAGCCGGCTAAAAGATACCAAGACAGTTTTTAATTTAACCGTCCTTATAACCTAATAAGGACGTCTCCTTTTAAAATCTTCCGTGTTTTTCCCCCAGGCGCGGAGTCTAAGCCGTCATTTCTTTGTCTGACCAGTACAACAAAAGATAGAACATTATTCCCTCATCTCTTGAAAAACACTCTGCTCTCTCTCTCCTTCCAAATCCGTCCTCTTCCTCACCTTCTCCATTATCGATATCGCCATGACCTTGGCTTCACTATCGGCCTCTTCACTCTCCTCCAACACGCACGTATCCCGATAACACTGTGTTCAACCTTATCGCCACGCACCATCGCTGGGACGACCTCCACCACTTCGATTGTAACCTTGTGAAAGGAAAGATCTCAACTCGATTCAGCGGGCATTGACAAGCCTCTCAGCTATGCGCGAATCCAGTTGCCCACTCTTTGGTATCCATCTGATTTAGGGTTTCTAATCCATGTTATAGATTTTTTTTTTTTATTCAAACTTGTATGATAATTTCAGTTGTTTGGATTCCAAATTTGATTTATGGGTTTCGTCATTCTTGTTTCTTATTCTTCAATTGAGGTTGGATTCATTCAATTTTAACTTGAGATGGCTTGTTTTCAAGATTTTTTCAGTTTGCAGTTTTGCTTTAAAATGAAGCTTTTTTAGCTATAGATTCATGCCATCTTCTGTAGGTATTCTAAATTTCCTTCTATGTTATTTATTTGTTCATGTAAAAATTCACTTTTCATATTTATTTGCACATTGAAAAGGGTAGTGAACCCAACTCTCTATGCTCAACGATATGGGTATACTGAATGTGAAGTAAGGTTATTGTTTTTCAATGAAATGAATTTTAATTTTGAAGGCCACTTCATCTGGGTTCTTGTACCGTCTTTTCTATTTCGATTTTTTAGGTTTCACTTCTTCGGTTGGGTTGGTTGGACCTTTTTGTACAAGTTCGATCAATATTTGCAAAGATCCTGGTAATATTAGTGTTTTATTTTTATTGTCTGTGAATTTATGCCTGATTTTATGCCAGTAATAGAGATTTTGGTGCTTTGCAATCACAAAGTTGTAGAGTCCAAGAAAGACCACCCATGAAGAGTATCTGGTGAAGAGATGAGTTCAGCTCTGGCAACAGAGGAGATTAAATGGATATGAATTTAGGTAAATATGGCAATGGTAATATTAACATCAAACTTTACTCCCCTTTTTCTTTTTTTTTAAACTCTATGTTCAGTTCCATTTTGCAATGCGTAATTTGTTCTTCTCTATTCCATTTGTAACTACCATTGATTTCCTTTGAGTTGCTGTTGTAACTACAATAACTACAATTGTTGCTGTAAATACAATTGCAGAATACAAGGGAGAAGCTTTGAAAGGGCCAAGAGACTTTACTTTATTGTAGAGCTTGTAAGTTATACTTATATATAACTATAGTTATGTTGATACTTTGATTTTTTTGGACGAACATTTATGTTGTTACCACATGTTCCTAAGTAGTATGATGTATTTTCTATTTCCCTTTGTTATTTTAGATTAAAAGTGTTATGTTCCGAATTTTAAATAACAAATTCAAATCCGGAACCTGAATAATAACAAACAAATAACGTCCTGAATTTTTTTTCATAAACCAACCTCCCATAATCCATAACACAACACAAACCTCGTAGCAAACTATCTCTCGAGTCAATTATTACAATACTAACATAAATAAAATATTATGCTCAAAAGAGTTTACAAAACACATCAAAATAGACAAAGTGCTGCTCTATACCCTACTGCCCTACTCAGCTCGCTCTCTACCCTGATTATCCTAATCTGCATGATTATCTGGTACACCGTTTTAATAGTGTACCGGGATTGCAACAACACAAAATCCGGTAAGCTTTTTGAAAGCTCGTGTGAGTAAATACGAATGAACGGTTGATTTATTAAATCACAAATATTTTAACTCAAGTAAACATCTAATAATGTCAACATCCACAATGAAACATCAAACCGACATACGGAAAACAACAAGGAATACATTCCTACAATCACCTAATCACAACTATCACCATTTTGGTCTCATGTTAGAGCTCTAAGAGCAAGTTCACCCGTAGTCAAGAAATGTCAAGGTCGAAAAGTCAAGAATTCGACCAGTCAAGTTACTGTTCACTGCCACTGGACATGGGTTAGCACCCGTTTTTTTTCTTGATCGGTCAAAACTGTTCATTATTTTATTTTTTCACCGTTCATTGATTTTTTTACAATTTTATTTCACTCTTCATTGTGTAACTATGAAATATAATTTTTTTTGGGTGAGATGTAAAATAAATTGTAGTTATTTATAGAGAAATGTTTAGAATTTTTAACAATATTTTCTCTTACCGTTTTATTACCGTTACAACACTATATATACATATAATTGCACCACCGTTGGATCTGAATATTAATTGAAAACAACAGCCCAGATTAAGGCCATGACGTCTCTCACTTTAATTGGCCGCTGACGTCACCCATGTGGCCTGATGGGTTGAGCTGACTTGCTTCTTTGCCCGGGCAAGCAATATGTCAAGGCCATGACCTTTTTCTTGGCCTGGGTCAAAAAAGGCCATCTTTTGTCCAATAAAAAAGGGACCGGTGGAAGGAGAAAAATCATGCTCATAGTCAAAACCTCAGCAATCTGAGCTGGTGACCGGTCAAGACATGCACCGCTGCACTTGCTCTAACCACATCGTTACTTGTCACCTTGGCCTAGGTGCAAGTACGGTATAATCCCAGGTTAACTCAATAACCCTTGCACTTTGGACTATTCCCCTGTCCTCAGAACAATATACCTCGGTTAATATTTAATCGTCGAATTTCGGACCTCCATGTCCTCAGAACACATACACTCCGGTCATTATTTAATTGAAGAACCTTAGACTATTCGGCCCTCGGAACCCTACATTCTTTACCTTCTATTCAACTCACAAAATCAATATGATTATCACAACATTCATAAAAAATCATTATCACAATTAATCATGGCAATTTCTAATATAACCACATCTCAAAAACCATGTTATCACAATTCCACAACTCAATGTAACACCATTCAATATATAATCATGTAAATATATATATATATATATATATATGTATACAAACGTAATCATCTACTCAGGGATGACTACTAATACCAACTATAGTTTACACGGAGTAAAACCCAAAAAATTCATTTTATATATACTTTAAAACTCATTTCATAAAACCATTTTCTCACACATAACAATTAATTGTGCAATTAAGGAAATTCGGTTCGTAAATGAACCAATTGAGGTTTACTCATCTCTAATCCCGCTGCGTCTTTTCAACAACTCAAAATACGGTTCACAATGATCCGTCAACTCAATTCCGTCAATCACTTAACCAAATACGATAATTAACTTAGTGTACAATTCAAAAACGCACTTATATGAAGATCCAACGGTTGGATCTTCACTCGTGACCACACAAGGTCATCGGGACAGTCCTACGATCATCATATCAAAAATACAAGTCTAACGGACGGTCCAATCTTCACATATCACAAATCGAAAGATCGAAATCGTAAAATTCATAACTAATTCATACGATATTCAAAATTCACATGCTATATATCGAAATGATCGTATCGACATATAGAATCTAAAATGAGCAGAAACTGCTCTTGGGACCCCTCAAAGGTGGTCGAAAAGGCCGCCGGAGTTAGGGACAGAGCTGTCGCCTACCACAGCCAATGGCGTCGGGGCCGGTCTGTTCCCCTTCATTTCATCATTTTGAGTAACTTTCATAACTAGAACTAAGTGAGAAAACGAGTGGAAGTGCTCGAAAATACCTAAAATAGCCAGTTCGGCCTGAATATTTGCAGTTTTCCGATGAGACTCCGTTCACCGTGAAAACGATTGCTTCGGGTCTGGTCCTTCTTGGTGCGTGTTCAGCTCCTTGATACAAGTTCAACAAGCCAAAGAACTCGAGTTTTGGTGGCCGGATCTAGGATAAATCTCGGTTGGAACCTAAATCGGCTTCTAACCTAAAACGAGCTCACGCCGTCGATACAGGCCTTGCCGCGGCGCAAGGCTGCCACTGGCAGCTGAGTAAGGACGAGACAAAGTCGTGGGAGGTGGTTTGGTGTCGTTTGGTGGTCAGAGGAGGGAGAACGACGCCGGCAAAGAATTGCCCTGTTTTCGGTTGGTTTCGGGGGGGGGGTGGGGGGGAGGGAGGGAGAGGGAGAGAGAGAGAGATGAACAGTAAAATTCCAGTTTCCTTTTTTAGATATTTTTGTTATTTTGGGATATTTTCAGAAATAGTAACCTATATATACCCGAAATGGAAACTTTTCCAAATGCGATAACTTCCTCAAACGAACTCTGATTCTTGCGTTCCACATATACACGAACTTATATCGACGAGCTCTACGACTTTCGTGAGGAAGGTTCCTCAAATTCCTTACGTATAAAAAGTCAATTTTTGTAAACTCTAAATAACGTTAGTTTTCGAAATTAAATTCATTCGAAACCAATTTTCTTGTACAACAACATACAAATCAATCCCAAAATTCATAATTCATGTAATTGAACAAATATTGAATTACATGAATTAATTGGGTGAAAACTCGGGTCTTCACAAAAAGTTTGTTGTGTATTTATCTTTGAAGTAGGTTCTTAGGTCTCGAACTGAAAAAAATGATTTATGAACTATAGATTAGTTATGCACTGTGATTATTAGCTTTGAACTTGCAGTTTATGTGTGTGGGGCTTTCAATGGAGGAATCCTTGAGGAATCAATTTCAGCCTAGAAAATTAGGTGGAGTTCACAGGTACTGCATGATCCTATATACCTTACAGACTTTGTCACTTCAAGTAAGAGCTCTATGATAATCCTGGTTACTATATGGACTGTCAACTCTAAGAACAAATAGTTCTTTATGCGGTATCTAGATACAAAACATAAGCTACCTTGATAGAGAATTGACGAAGCCGAGTACAGTTCGGTGAAGATACAATTTGCATTGCTCTAGGTTTAATAGTATGTGGTGGTAACTGGTGAATCCTAGGATGAGTCTAGAGTAATAATATGTGGTGTTTGTTTGCGACTCTTTTTTGGCTGTCATCTAATCCCACTTGTATAAAAAGGATGATGATTGGTTTTTGTATTTTTGGATCAGCAACTCTTGAACCGAATTTTTTCAAGGGAATGAAAGATCCAACGCTCGATGGAAATCTAAAGACACAAAGAGACGAAGGGTCATTGATCAGGTAAATTTTATCTTAGATCTATTGGCTTTTGTATAAGATTATGATTACCAATATTGGTTGGTTCCTTTATACTGAAAAGTAATTTTTTTTCCTTCCACCCTGTTTATTTGAGCTGTCCAGAAATTAAGTTCTTTTTGTCTTTTTAGTGTCAAAGTCAAGTTCTTTCTAAGCTAGCTGTAGGTTTGTTCCAACATGTTTAAGTGTAATTTATATGTTTGAACATTATGGTTTTGAAGTTGAAATGCTAAAGCAATGGTATGTGCCCGTAAAAAAATAAGATTCTGATTATGGTTTTTCAATGAAAAAAGAATGAATTTTTACTAATATGGTTATTAATTATTCTGCATAAATCCCGATTATGAATAGAGATATATTAAACCCCTGTTTCATATCATAGCAGTCAAGTATAATGGTGGGTATGGTGGCTTGTGCATGTGTGTTGCTATTTATAACTACACACTTGAGCTTTGTTAATCACTCATCTTTTTGTTTTTTTTTTTATTAGGTAAAGCGAAGTAAAAATGATTCATGAAGAAGCATGGGTTGGCGGAAGCTTGGAAAAAGGTCGTTACAGAAACCATTCCATTCTTCCCTCAAAGAAAAGTGACTGAAGTTTAGATGATAGAGGCAATTATGTATGTCTATTGTCATCTAGGATTACATAAGAGTAGAACTTATAACTAGGAATTAGTTAATGGATTGTTCTTGTAGAAGTTTATATTGTAACGAGTAATTGATGACATTTGTCTTGGTGTTTTAAAGATGATTTGAATGTAAATGTCTTTTTTCATTATAAGGACTATTTTTTATATTTTTTTTATATGTTGTAATAGATACAAGGACATTTTTTTTAGTGTCCTGACCTTTTTATTAGATTTAAGGACACTTAAAAAGTGTCCGAATATACATTAGAGGACTTTTTTAGTGTCGTTAAGGACATTAGAGGATGCTTTTATAGTGTCCTAAGACATTAGAGGACGTTTTTATTTTTCAGATTAGATGACGTTTTTTTAGTGTCCTTATAGACATTAGAGGATGTTTTTTGAACGTCCTTGTAAGTGACTTACAATGACTTCTTGATAAATGACGTTTTTTTTACGTGTCATCTAAAGTTTTTAGAGACATTTTTTGAACGTCCTTAAATGGTTTTTTTGTAGTAGTGATACACATCTCTTTTTATTGAAATTCACATCCTCTTAATCATCAGTTAATTGACCAACACTTATAAAATTAGTTTGAAGGCCTTCAACAAACAAAACATTTTGGAGATTAGAAGATTAGTTTGAAGGTCTTCAACAAACAAAACATTTTGGAGATTAGAAGATTAGTTTGAAGGTCTTCAACAAACAAAACATTTTGGAGATTAGGAATACCTGGAGTGTTGACTATACCTTTACCAATTACCTTTGCTTTTTGTCTGTCTCCAAAAGTGATTGATCCACTTGTGAATTCGTTTGAAAAAGACATAAACCACTTCTTGTCCTCGGTCATATGTCTTGAACGTCCACTGTCAACGTTTTGAACGTCCTAAACCCTAAACCAAACATCACTTATTTTGTCAGAGTGCTATCAACGCCACAAGACAAGTGGCCTCCACATGTTCAACATTGTCAATGGCACTGCAAGTAGACAATAAACATGTTGCATCAACAAAATCAGAAGATACATTAAAATCATCAAACTTAGCTGAAAGACATTTAGACCCTTTTTCAACCCAGGTCTGTTTTGTTTTTGTTTCCAGACCCACGGGGATTGCAGCAAGCTTTGCAATCTTGTTAATTAGAATCAAACCCTCTTTTAGTTCAGCTTGCAGATGCAGTTGAGCTCATTCTTGATGCTTTTTTCTGATTTTGGGTGAACCTGCGGAGTATATTACATCTAGGACGCATGTGTTCCAATTTTCCGCAATAATGACAAGTGGGAGTGAAACTTTTGGAATAAGAAACATACTTGGGCTGACGCACATAGATGTGACTATCAGATCTTACCTGAGCAACATTATGATGAGCTTGAAAGTCCAAATTTGGTTTTGAATTTTTAGGCATTTTGGGACTAGGATCATTACTATTTGAAGAAGACGAACCCAAGGAATTTTTGCATTCCTTGCCTTTTACAAAAATTAAGGGTTTGTTTGTTTCTCCTTGATACCCTAACCCTTCTTTGTTGCTTTGAGGTTTACCAAAACCAATCATCTTGGAGACTTTTTCGGACCCAATGGAGAACTTTTTGAAGCTTTCCTTGGCTTTGATTATCTATTCCTGCAAGTTTTCATTTTCAATAGTTAGTGAAACATTAAGAGTAGAGTGAGCCTTGATTTCAACCTGTAATATTTTGATTTTGTTAATAAGATTATCATGCTCCTTGTCCCGATCTTGAGACTTAACCTTATCCTGCAAGATTAGTATGCTCTTCTTCCCACTCTTTTGAACAAGTTTTGAATTTTTGCCCAATTTTTTCTTTTTCCACTCTTAATGATTCAATTTCTTGCTCAAGTTTTTAATTTTTTCGAAGAACAATCTTAGAAGCATTATACAATTACTTACATTTTTCATTTGTTTCTTCATCAAGAGCTTCATCTTCCAAGTCCGAATCATCAGACAAATCAATATTAAGAGAAGAAGTGAGAGCAAGATTCACCTCATCACCATCCGATTGAGAGTCTTCTTCACTATCACTCCATGTGGACTTTATAACCTTGTTACCTCATGAGTTATACTTCTTGTTGCCACAATCGGCAGCAAGATATCCAATTCCACCACACTCAAAACATTTATGTTTGTCAAGAAAATTTTTCTTTTGAGGAAATTTGGCAAATTTTGAATTTTTTTATCAAAACGATTCTCAATTACTTGACCCTTTTTTGAGTCAGAAAAATTTCTTGAAATGTTTCCAGATGATTCTTAATTTCTAGAAACTTTTTGAACTCAAGTCAACCAAGTTAAATCCATAGAATCATCATCAATATCATCTTTAATTTTTACATAAGTAAAAGCAACACTTTTTACCTTTTTCTCCGGCTTGAGTTTCATCTCAAAAGTTTTGAGATTTCCTACCAGTTCATCAAGAGTGTAGGTACCCAAATCCTGAGCCTCCTCAATGGCAACCGGCTTTGCTTGAAATTTTGGAGGGAGAGACCTGAGAAACTTTTTGACAATTCGGTGCTCCTCAAATGGATCATCCAAACGGCGGCATTGACTTGTTACATTGAGAAGTCGAGCATGAAAGTCATCAATTGATTCATCTTCCCCCATTGTCATGTTCTCAAACTCCAGGACAAGTCTTTGAAGTTTCTGGCCTCTAACCTTTTTATTGCCTTCATAAGCGACTTGAAAAAGATCCCAAGCTTGTTTGGCTGTGTCACAGTGGCTGATTCTCATTCTCTCCTTCTTAGATAAAGCTTTGAATAGTGAATTTCGTGCTTTGAAATCACAATTTCTGTCGCGGACCTCAGCTTTAGACCACTCCTGTCGAAGCTTAAGAACTCTTGCTGACGTCCCATCCTCTTTCTTTGGATCTGCTAGCTTGGTTGGGTGGTCCCATCCAGTCTCAACGATGTTCCACATATTCTCATCTTGAGAATAGAGAAACGCTCTCATCATGATCTTCCATTGTGAGTAATCTACACCATCAAACAGAGGCGGGCAATTTATGGAACTAGAGACTCTGTCACGTTCACGTTCCATCCTGTCCTCGGATCAACTAAAAAGCTTTTAGAACCTGCTCTGATGCCAAATGAAAACACTAGGATGAATGTGTTTATGGGTTGCAATCCCTACTGGGCAGAAAACTAAAAATACACAGAACACCACCACTTTTGGTTACTCAGTGAAAATCTCAAATATGAGATTAAAAACACTGCGGGGCTCTTACTTTTGAGAACCCAAAAGAAAATCAATTAACTAATGATGAAGGATATGATTTTTACAAACACAAGTAGCACTTCTCTTAGCTACAAACACTAGACTAGCTAATGAGGTGTTTGTCTTGAACCCTGACTACTTCCTTCACTTGAACGATCTTCAACTATCGCTCGACTTGCATTCTACACTTCTCTACCGATCTCAAGAGAATCAATGTATGTGGATGAATGAACAATGAGACACTTAGACAAGGAACAAGTGTTTCATGGACTCCTATATAACTCTATCTAAGCATGCAACATGCACAATAATTTCTACGTCCAAGACATCCATGAATAAACACTACTTTGCTGAATATATAGAGGAAACAACCAAGTGCACAATCAGCCAACTATCTTATGAATAACAACCAAGATTTTTTGAAAAAGAAAAGTCAAAAACAAATCCTACCAACTTGGACTTTAAGAATATAGGACAAAAACCAATTTTTCAACAATTTGGGCTAACAAAATATTCCCAAATAAAGTAACCAGATCCTAAACTGACAACAAAGATTTTCTTTTTGAGATAGACAGGTCCTAAGTCAAGTAGGACTGACACCAAAATTGCCAAAATCAAACTCCCTAAAAACGTAGAACTGACACGAGGATTGCAGCATGTGCTGACTCATGGAGTGCATTTACCTGTAGGGATTCTTTGAGATCAGTTTTAAATGAACTTTGTAGGCTTCTTCAATGCTTTCACTGCTTTGTATGGGAATGCCAACACAACATGTACAAAAATTTGTACCTACACTTTTGCTGGCTCATTCATTCTTGCAAACATCTCCTTTTTTATTACTTCCATTTTCCTTGTTACGGAGTGAAAGATTTGAGTTGTGCTACCATTCTTCGATTACAGTTGGGGTCTTAGTTCATAACTTCGTACTTGCATGCAGATCAAAGAGTTCATTTAAATTTAAGGAAGCACAATATTGAAACCTCAAATATGTTTTGCTTTTGATTTTGCTGCAATGTACTTTCGTACTTGAATTTGAAGAATTGGGATGCAAGTTTAGGTTAGCTCAGTAGTTAGAGCACCCATTACCTAATGACGAAGTCATGAGTTCGAGTCACTATAGGGGTAGGAGTGAAATCCTTTGATCATCTTTTAAGTAAATAAAGAAATTTTTTTTTTGAAGAATTGGGAGATATAGGGATGCAAGAGGGACATGGGAAAGTGGTGGGGCTTTGTAGTAGTTACATGATTATGTTGCAGCTTCGAGTTGTTAATAAAGATTGCCATCTCTTATCAGTCTTGGCTTTGCTTAAGACAAGGACACACTGCATTACATCACCAGCCATTGAAGAATATACTAAAATGTTCATCCAAACACCAACCAAGAAAAAAGAATAAGAATAAAATCTTTTCTCTTCCCAGTAATCTTTCAAACCTCAAATGAATATTCTTCTCTTAATTTCGGTCAGGACCTCGATCATGTCCTATAAAGCAGTAGATGAATTCCAAGTTTTCCAACTGCTCATCTCTCATTTGGAATGGAGCAGCCAACCTATCATACTATTTTATCACCCAGGTGATTATCTCTACGTTAATTACATTTGCTGCGCGTGCTCACAACGTAATCAATGATTCTAAAAACTAATTGCCATTAAAACTTAAACGTGGTGTTTGAGACAGTAACAGAAGGATAGATGCTGATCATATTTCCTGAGCTAAAGTTTACACATACAAAATAGGAAGATGAACTGGACTATTGCTTTCTACAGAAACTAACCATTTGAATCCTCCAGCACCAAACAGCCCATAGAAAATAGAAACTTCAACAAGGACTCTTTCTTAAAATCTATTCATGTCAAAATAAAGCTACCAGCCTAACAGCTAAAGCAACAACATAAAGAAAGCACTACTTCATAGCTTAGACTTGGGTCAGACAATCTTTATAATTATGGTGGGAACTAGGAGAATTCTATTTCATATTAAGGAGATTCTTCTCCCTTTACTTTTCCTTTATACATTAAAATGCCTTCTCATCTGGACCATCCTATCACTTTTTGCGACAGCAATGAACTGTTCTTTAGAGGTGGCAATATAAACATTCAGCCAACTGATAGCACTATTTTAAGCAAGGCCTGCTGAAGGCCTCATGTTGATTACCTTTCTGTTATGAAGCTACTTTGAATATTTAGAAGATATCTAATCACGGTGAATTGCATGTTTTCGAATCTCGATTTCATCTTCAAGTTCAGAACACTTCATGAAAACAAGATTTCACCGCTAATGATAAAATTTCCAAAATCAGCCAGTCACGTCAATATTTTATTATAGTTTGTAGGGATTTGGACTTCATTTCCTCCTAATCTAATGTTTTTTGGAATTCTCTTCACAAATTTTTCTGATCGTGTATTTCGATGCTAAATATATAATAAACAAAAATCTCTTGAGATTAGTCCATTGGGGGTTTGAGAATTAAATTAAGATTAGGCTAGATAAGGTTTCATTCTCCTTCAATATAACTAATAATTTAAAAATGAAAGACATATATCCAATAAGAGATAACTGGGCAATAACCGTTCTCAACTTTTCTTCTAAAATTGTGTCCTAACCTTCTTCATTCTTTGGCTCCGTCAATTTCATGATCACACCTGTCAGTTACAGGTTAACTATTTTAATGTATTTAAGATAATATTAAACTTTCACTATGAACTCGTGATTAAGTAGCCGTGCGTTGAAAATAATTCTTGAAATACAACAAATTTGTTGAAAAAATTCATTACTTGGTTTTGATGTACAACTTTCTCTATTAAAAATAATCTTAGCAGCAAGAATCTGATAAAATCGTTGATCCAGCCGAGAACTCCGTCTTAAGCTGCCTCACCAGAACCTTTCCTTTCCTTCAGCATGGCTCTACTACCAAGCTAATCAAGTGGCACTATTACGAAAAATGCTTCACACGACGGTTAAAATCCATCGTCCAATATTGAGCATTTTCGTGGTTTATCAAGGCACCGTGATTATTCGTTGTACACCGATCATGCGGTCGACATATTATAGTTTGTATATGTATTCTGTTATCTAATGGAATGAGCATAAATGTCGACAACAATATGCTGTTGTGGGACTTTTATATATTCACACAACAGGCAACATGAGCTCTCTGTTGTCTCTTTGTAATTAACAAGCCGGTTCCTATTTTAAACATATGATAGTCACTTTGGCATAAGGTGTGGTGTGAAGACTTTGAAAATTATATGTATGTGTGATGTGACATGATATACCGAGTACTTATCGTTGTGCTGTAACATCTTGGACAATGTTTTTCGATCACTTATTCTTGTTGTCTAATTGTTCCATTAATACAGTCTTGCTCACTTAAGGAACAATTTTAAAGGACCGTAAGGAATAAATGCATTTCAACCACATGTCATAAATGTAAAAGCTAAAATTATATCAACTTAATCATGCATTTATTTTCAGCCGTTAAATTCACTTGTCCCTCACAATCTCTTAAAAAATGTCCCCTAGGTGAGCATGCCTCTGTTGCAATATATACACCAATGATATCTCAAATTAACTCAAATCTCATCATGTATAAAATAATTAATGAATTGATGTAAAATAAATTTAATGAATTGATGCCTTATAAAATCTAGACAAAATTGATTCTAAGTCCAAACTTCATCATTTGTATTGTACGCAATCTAGACGAATCTTTTGTCTTAGTTATGGTCCTATGACTCACCTGCCAAATAAGATTTCTTTTATTTTTAATTTTGTCCAATTAATATATATTTTTGCATTCCTATCATACCATTTTGTTATCAATTACAATATATTGTCATCATAACTAACATAATTATAGATTGGTCAAACAAGATTTCATTGAATAAAAAATTTAATTTATTTTCTAAACAAGGTTTCCATAAATTTAATTTTAATCAAAGTTAATCATTAATGCATTAACTTTTATAAACTCCTTATATATTGGTTAGCACAATCTCAACATTTCTTAGATACTTTGTATTATATGAAATACTAATGGCTCTGCGTCCCCTAAACCCTAGTTGCGTAGGTTTTGGGAATCCGTGCCGCTCTAAGGTCGCAACCGAGGGTTCTCTGGCAGAACACCGACGTCAATGTTTGTTGACGAACCTATTGCTCTGTGTCAAAATTTTGTTCTTCGCAAGCCTACTTGTGGGTGACTCTCTCTGGTTCATCCACAACAAATCTGGTGAACCCTAGATTGATAATCATGGTGGAAGATCTCAGATTACAAAGATCTAGAAGTCTTCACAAGATATGGTAGGGACGGTGGTCATTCCACCGCGAGGCGACAACCGAGTTGACATTGAGGGCTTATCCTCAACACTGTCCCCGACATCGGTGAGGACCTTCAGGAACTATTGGGCCGTTTAAGAGGTGGAAATCGGGACCAGTACCGTGGACAACTAGGGTGATGCTATCACTGATCGGGACTGTAGTTGAATACGGTGATGCACATATCAATGGGTCTCACTTGAAACAAATTTAGACATTATTGCTTCCGTTTGCAGTTGTCACCAAGCTTATGACAGTAGCGATGGTGGTGGTGCAATTGACTATCGCCTGTCCGGTCTTCGGGTTCAAAGTGTGGGCATCTCCTTTTGGGGTTTGGCAAAGTTTGGACCAGTATTGTGCTTTGAGTTTTTGGACCCCAAATTGGAAACTTTGGATCTATAGGCCCACTTCATGATGGAGTGCTAGGGTGTCTTCTCCTTTCAGGCACCGACGATTTTCATATTTTAGCCAAGAAAGTGTCTGCTGAAGAGGTCCTGAGTGTACTGTACTCAGATAACCTCCTAGCCCTTGGTCGAAGGACAAAGAAAAAATATAGGTAGGTGTGATAGGGGTCTATATACTATGTCTTATAATTTTCCATAGTTTATAAGCTCACTTTTAAATAAGTGAGCGGTTAGTTCAAATGTAGGTGGTATGTTTCTATGTATCACAATAGTTCTCTTACTATAACTTCTTCTGTCTAGTTGAAGGCAGCAGAAGGATATATAATGGCCAGCTTGGCATGCGTTAATGAAATCCACATCTCTTTAAAAAAATCCCAACTTCTCTTTCCTAGTGAAACTGAATCATCTCTTTCTTCCTCTCTTTTCTTCCATCGCAATCTTTTTTCCAATACAATCTTTTTTCTCTCATACCTATGTATTTTGTGAGCTTCTCCATTCTTACTTCATTTTTATGTTTTATTGACATGACTCTTCAATTCTTAGCTACATACGTTTAATATAGGATTGCTAAGAAGTTTTTGCTTAACTTCAATATAGAATCGATTATGGTGTTAGTAAAGCTTTGTTCTAGAATTTGATTAGACATTTTTATTTCACATTTATATGCCTTATTTATAGGTAAGATTTCACAAGTTTCAGAAAATTGAATATATATATATATATATATATATATATATATATAAGGTTCTCTCATTATCTCTCACTTTCTCCTTCATATTATTTGCCTTTTTAATGTTAAAACCACCTTCTAATTAGGAACAATATTAAAACTATCTCTCACTGCATTATGCATAGATATGGTTGCACTTTTGATACCTAGTACAAATGTAATATTCTAGAAATGAAAATGCATTTTGCATATCTTAAAAGGAGCTCAGTACATATAAAAAGATAAAATAAAAAACCTTTTACTACAGAACGCACCCCACTTGTGAAGCCAGAAAAGAAATCCCATGTAAGTGCGCTATCTCCAGGTCGAATGCCGCCGGAGCTCATATTACTGCATTTCGACCCTGGAGAGGATGTTGGTCAAGGCTACAAGAGTGGTTTTATGGTAGAGGCGTGGTCCAGGGAAGATGGTTGGGTGTTTGATCCCGGGTTGGGATGATCGATTTTGATATGATTTTCTTGGATCGTGGGGAGCACTAGTGAGGATCAGCATTGGGGTACTGTTGGCCGACCGGTGGATCTAGTGCCTCTAACGATTCTAAATTCTAGTCAGTGGTTGGGGCTATTATCTCATGGCAGAGATGACCCCCAAAACGGGTCTACTTTAGCTTGGGATGCGGTTATTGACATCAGCTGGGATTCAGCGGCGTGTCTTTGTGGTGCAGCGGCTTAACTGTGTGGTGATGCGTGGCGATGTTGTGGTGACACATGTTGTCATTGGCGACGGAGTTGGTTGCCTGTAGCGCTGAGATTCCTTGTTTGGGAGGGTAGTGGTTGGGCCAGGCATTTGGTGTTGGGCCTTTGCTTGTGGTCTTTGGTTAACAGTTGTTTAGGTTTTAGTTATTTTCTACGATTGTTGTTTTTTTGCTAATAAGTTTTTGACATATTTTGGTAGGACAAGTTGGGGTTTGCCTTAGTTTGTGAGCCTTATGTGTCCTAGGTAGACGGCGAGTTCCTTGCATTGACAAATGGTCGCAGCCTCTTTTGGCAATAATGTGTCTGCTCTAGATAGACAGCGAGTTTCTTGTTTGGTCAAGTAGTCGCAACCTTCTATTGATAGGATGAAACTCTGTGTTACCAGAGTTATATATAGGTGGCAACATAGTGGGAAAATTGTGCTATTTACAATGATTTTTCTTCGTAATAGAGTTATCTTTCCAGTATGTCACCACAATTGTTAAGCGAATTGAGTAGTAACTAGAGCACTCTTCGCTAGTTGGTGCTTGTTAGAATACATTATTATAGCTGAGACTCTTGTTATTATCTCAGGAAGTTCTATTACTGCATATTGTAATCTGAAATTTAGGCACCATGTCTCCCCTCCCTCCCCAAGTAGTCTGCGATTTTTTAATCATGACTTCAGGGCATCTGCATCAATCCTTAAGAATTAAAAATAAAAAATAAAAAACTAAGTAGTGGTGCTTTGTTTTCCACTACCTATTAATTAGGGATAGTGTTAAAACTCGATTATGGACTAGTCTGCTACTATACCTCTAAGTATTGTTGTTTCCACTTTCATTAGGTGCTACTTAGTTTGTCTTAATTTTTTTTTTCACTCTATGATATAGTAACATTCTAGAGAAGTTTTAAGTACACACCCTAATCACTTAATACACACCCCCACTCATTTAATGTCTCATTCTAATATTTCACTAGATACACAACCCAAAGGACCTAAAATATCCTTAATATCAAAAATCATGAAATATCCTATTACTTGACTAGATTAAGAGTACTATTTTAATATTATTAGTATATTGATGTTTTGTGAATGACCAGAGGGGAGCTATTCAAGGGCTTGAAGTGGCCCTAACACCGCTTAGCTTTCTAGTTGCTATGTGATTTCAAACTATGAGTCTATAGATTTAGAGAAAATTTCCAGTTAATTATGCTTGCTGGCACCCCTAACAAATATTTGGTAAATTACTCATGAAGTGAGCAAAGAGCCAAAGACTACGTGGCACTAAAATAGCAGTTTGTTTGTATTTAAGTCTTGCTTTTTAAAAAAAAAAAAATGAATGAAAAAAAGCATAATAAATGGAAATGTTATTATGTAGTTTTTCTCCATTTTCATAACTAAATTTTATTAAAAAGATGATAAACACTAGCCACCTCAGCCTAGTTTCTCTCCCATGGCGGCCGACGCCGGCCTGTCCTCTAAGTGGAGGTTTTCTTTCTAGTCATCTAAAGTTTTGGGTTGGATCTGACCACGAAGAGCAAGGCTTAAAGCCTATAGCGATCGACATCCGTAGATTACAATGCATGTGGTGTTTGGATTTAGGATCGACCCAGCAGAGGTGACAGATATACCCACTAAAATGCAAATAGGGATCAGAAATGTGGTCAATATCACGAAGAATAAAGATCAAATCTACAAGTGCGGTGGTGGTCCGGTTTGCAGGGGTGGAGGTGAGCGGTATGGTTGCGGGGCAGCTTCTCTCCAAGTCATAATGCCCTTACCATGCTTAGTGGAGGAAGGCAAGAGTCTTGATGGGCGTTTGTGCCAATGCGCAGGCTGTGGCCGGTGCAGTTGATGACAGTGTACAAGGGCAGTGGTGGCAGGAGCCGTGAAGGGGTTTGGAGCAGAACAAGGGGTGCCCATATCAATTGGGAGACCCACCAATTGGAGGCCTAATCTAGCTTGGGTGCCCAAATCAGTCGGGCGACCCATATCACTTTGGTAGCCCAGATAAGATGGATGGCCCAAATCAACTCTGAAACCCAATTCAGTTTGGGAGTATTGGGTGTCCCAAATTTTTGAAACTGTTCCTTGGATTAGGGCTCATTTGTGGACCGAAATGGGGGATCCTAATTCTCTAGAGTTTCATATTCTGGGATCCTGGTGGTTCGATCTACCAATATTGTTTATGTGCGATACATGCGGTACTAAAGTCTTCCAAACCTCCTAGCCCAACTGTTTATGGGAAAGGAGAAAATTTTAGTTTCTTTATTTTCTGTACTTTGCCTAATTACTATGCTATTTTCATAGTTTTTAGTCTCGCTTTAAATAAATGAGCACTGATTGTCTAATGAGTAGTGCTAGCATACCACGTCCTAAACTTGCCCTTGAGTTGGCAAGGGAGGGTATGTACCCGTGATTCCGTGCCATTGTGGCTTGAGATGAATGAAGTTGATTACTTTGGTTCAAAAAATAACTAAATTTTATTAGTTTTATAAAAGTTTTATTAATTTACCTTACCAGATATATGTTTTTGGAAGACTTATTTAATTTATATACTCAACAATTGATCATTTGTAAAGGATAAACACCCCATTATGTTTTTCAAAGCTCTTACAATGATATAGATTGGTTTTTTTTTTTTTGAGCAACAATGATATAGATTGATGAAAACTAAAGTACAAGAACAATAAAACTTTGCCTATAACAAAAAGAGAATAATAAAACTTCATTTTATACATGATTCAATTTCTTTATTTGATTTTTTATTTATTTAAAAGAAACATAAAAAATAAAAGTTCAATCACAATCAACTGCTAAAACTTGCTATAAAATGAGTAGGGGAGCAATGAAAAAATAAGAGCAAGGGTGATTATCTCTACCCCAAATTTCCAATGTACATCGTAATTTAGGCTTGATTTTTTATATCGACAAGGATTGACTTATTATTATTATTATTATTGTTATTATTATTATTATTGTTGTTGTTGTTGTTGTTGTTGTTGTTGTTATTATTATTATTTTAATTACATATTTGCTGGCCCCCCTAATTGTAAATTTTTAGCCCCACCCCTTTGAATGACCATATTGATTACTTGACTTAGTGAGAAATCCATAAAGATTTATTATTGTTCCCTTGCCCGGAAATAGGTTTTATATAATTTGAGTTCTCATCCACCAGACATCGTGTTGACCAAGTATAAAATTTTGAGTTTGAGCATTCAACCAAACCTATATCAATAGTTTTCCATAATTGTGGAACTACAAAATTATCACTGGAGAAGACAAAAAATTTACAATTACAAAGTTTTATGTCTGTGATATTTGAAAAGTGCTAGAGATTCCTAATTTTTATACAAAATATATATAGATCCCAAATGATTTGGCACTCGCCATGCCAACATAATATATTGATGTGGTGGAATTTATTCATTTTTATTATATTATATTCAGCCTAAACAAAAAACTAAATCTAATCCCTTATCATTTTCTAAGAATCGGCCTCCACAACTCCACCCTTAGTGTACCAATTAATCTCTAGATTTGATTCCTTTTTGCTACTGCTATTCTAGATATCTTGTTGGAGGTTCAGTTCATTCACCCATAACAGGACATAAGCAAAAGTTGCTCTCTCTCTCTCTCTCTCTCTCTCTCTCTCTCTCTCTCTATTTGAAGTTTTTTGTTGCAAATTTCTGCCATTAAAATGTATTAAACCCTACATGTTTAAATTGTTCTTCTTTCTCTGATCTGTTTAAGGAAAATTAAATTGGGAGATAATTAAGTCGTACTTTTATTGATAATAGAAGCCTCTTTATATAAAGGATTATAAGACATAGAATCAGAGTTGTACAAGGAAAGATAATCATACAATTAATCAGATATCTATGAATATCTGCTAGAATATCTCTAATTCAAAACCCTATTACAACTAGGTCAAGTAATTTAGAGTTTGGGACAGACACATATTCTTTTACTTGAACACTCCCCCTTGTGTCGTCCAAACGTGGTGCTCATCTCGTTGCCTCATTAAGAACCTTGCCGAGTAACAAAAATCAAGTCGGACAAAAATAACCTCGGTTGAAGGGGAAAAAGAGCCCAACACATCATTCACGTTTCGAGACCATACATGTAGACATCTCACCCGGATGTTTGCATCTCCCCCTGATGATTATGGTTATGGGGTTTGGATAACTTCCGCAAACGATGCAACCAACATGTTTCTCGAAAGTGGAATTTAGGCAACTGACTTAGTGAACCTAGTTCACTTTGATCTTAGGGAAAGTCTGTTATTGCTGATTATGCTTGGTGTTGTCTCTTTCGATGTAGCCTTGCTTCATTCGTTCAAAATGCAGCGTTATCCTAAATGCTCGTAGGCTCATCTGTGGCAGACTTCAAACCACAATTGTTCGAACATACGTAATTATGGATCCAATCCATATAAATTCATTAACCACTTCATGAAGAGTAATAATCTCTGCATGATTCGAAGATATAGCGACTAGGTCTATTTTGTAGACCTCCAAAATATCACGGTCTTACCAATGGTGAATACTTAACCAGTTTAGGAATGTCCTTTGGGTGGGTCAGAGAGATACCCAACATCAGCAAAACCTTGAAAAACAGTTATCATTTTGCGATGGGGATAGAGGACGCATGCCAGTGTTGGCAACATTCCTAGCGTGTGATGGGTCCGAATCCATCATCTCTCTGTAGGGATAGAACATGCCTATATCAATCGTACATCTCAAGTACTGATAGATATCTTTTATACCAATCCAATGGTGTCGCGTTGGCGCAAAGCTATACCTTAGTTTAGGCCTTATCAAAAAGCCCGCGGATCAAGTGGGCCGATGGAGGCCCGCCGGCCGGGAGGGCCAAAAGCCAGGTCCGGCCCATCAAAAAGCCCACAAAAGTCCGCCTCGGTGGGCCGATGGAGGCCCGCTAAAAAGCCCTGAAAAACCCGGGCCGGGCCCGTCAAAAGCCCGCTAGACCCGGCCCTAAAAAGCCCTCCTAGGCCCGGCCCGTAAAAGCCCGCTAGACCCGGCCCTTAAAAGCCCGCCTAGGCGGCCGCCCGTAAAAGCTCGTAAACTATTTTTTATATATTATATATATTTGTGTGTGTTTGTGAATATATATATATATATATAGATATATATATATTAATATATATGTGTATGTGTGTATGTTTATATATATATATATATATATATACACACATATATATATAATAGATATGTGTGTGTGCTTATATATATATATATATATAAATAGAGATATATATATATATATATATATATATATATAGAGATATGTGTGTGTATGTGTGTATGTTTATATATATATATATATACACATATATATATAATAGATATGTGTGTGTGCTTATATATATATATATATAGAGAGAGAGAGATATATATAGATATGTGTGTGCACTGTGTGTGTTTATATATATATATATATATATATATATATAGATATACATGTGTGTATGTGTGTGTTTATATTTATATATATATATATGTGTGCGTGTGTGTGTAAATTCTCATATTTTTATAGTAAATATGTGCATATATATTCTAAAAAACAAGTGACAACGGTTGATCAATTAGATCGGATTTGAAAATATGATGAAATTAGCTAATTCTTTTACCACACTCATAATTTGTTGTAATAATCACATCCAACGGTCAGTTTTTTCATTTTATTTGAATTTATAGAGGTTGCTCTTTGGAGTGTATGATATATAAATATAGGTTTATAATAGTAACTAAGTTTGACCTAGTTGATCGAATTCGAGACGAGAACTAAATTGGCTGGATTTTTTACAGCCACTATAAAACATTACAATCTCTCCATCGAACGGTTGGTTTCTCCAAATTCATCTTCCACTTCATGGTTGCTTTAGAATGGACATCAATAGTTTTAAATGCAATGTACAAGTCATATAACTTTAGGTGACAAATTGATATAGGGCAACGTCTTTGTAATAAAATTGAAATTTTTATCTTATGTACACGTACATCCATCGATAGGATATTTACAGATATGATGTGAAAAAATAAGCATGTTTTGCGGTTATCAAGCCATCGGTCAATCAAGAAAACATACAAGCGACTACGGTGGACCAATCCGATCGGGTTTGAAACTATAGTGAAATTGACTAAATTTTTAACCACACTCATAATTTATTATAATAATCACATCCAACGGTCGGTTTTCCCATTTTCTTTGAATTGATAGAGGTTGCTCTTTGGAGTGTGTGATGTATAAATATAGGTTTATAAGAGTAACTAGGTTTGACCTAGTTGATCGAATTCGAAACGAGAACCAAATTGGCTTTATTTTTTACAACCACCATAAAATATTACAATCTCTCTATCAAACGGTTGGTTTTTCCAAATTCATTTTCCACTTCATGGTTGTTTTAGAATGAACCTCAACAATTTAAATGCAATGTACAAGGCATACAACTTTAAGAGGCAAATTGGTATTGGTCACTGTATTTGTAATTAAAATTGAAATTTTTATCTTATGTCCACTCACATCCATCGATGAAATATGTACAAACGTGATGTAAAAAAATAAGCAATTTTTGCTGTTATCACTCCATCAGTCAACCAAGAAAACATGCAAGTGACTATGGTTGACTAATCCGATTGAGTTCGAAACTACGGTGAAATTGACTAAATTTTTAAGCACACGTATAATTTATTGTAATAATCACATCCAACGGTCGGTTTCTTATTTTCTTTGAATTGCTATATGTTGCTCTTTGGAGTGTATGATGTATCAATATAAATTTATAAAAAATTAGTGTCTTTAAAAGTTTAATTATCAATAAATTAGTATATATATAAATATAGATTTTTTTTGGTACAATATAGATCTATTATCTTTGGTTGTATTTGATCATTATCAATGAATTTCCAAAGCTTGATTAAAAAAAAAAATATTTGTGTCTTTAAATATTTATTTATAAATAAAGCCCGCAAGGCCCGGCACGAAAAAGCCCTCAAGGCCAAGCCCGGCCCGGCCCGAAAAAGCCCGCAAGGCCCAGTTTATATAGACGGGCTTAGATCCTTCGATTTTTAATAAAGCCCGGCCCGGCCCGGCCCGCCATTATTAAAAAATTTAGCAAGGCCCGGCCCGGCCCGTTGACGACCCCTACCTTAGTTAACAAGTTCACTGCAAATGAGATGTCTGGTCTTGTGCATTGAGCTAAATAAAATAATGCGCTTATTGTTCTTAAGTAAGCCACTTCTGCTTCTAGCACATCTTCGTCAATATATTTTGGATGAAGAGAATTCTTTTTAGGATCAAGATTATGGACGATCATGGCGATGCTTGAAGGTTTGACCTTGTCAAAATGCCTAAGATTATCAACACGATGCTCAAGTTCCAAACAGAGACATAATCGTGTTCTCCCAAAATCCTTCATCTCAAAATCGGATTTCAAGTGTTCAGTGGTTTCCCTCTATTCTTTAAGGGCTTCTAATGAAGATCATGTCCAACATGAACTGCAATAGAATCCAAAACCTGTTATGGAAATGCGTGGGCATATCCCTTCCCAATCAAGTAGTCACTTTAGTGAGCGTTTGAACCTCTTTATAAAATGCGCTATGTGGTCTAGAGCCACTTGACTTGGGTAAATGAAGTTCACCATGAACCTTCATATATATTCTGTATCTAGATTCCCATAAAGATACGTATTGACCACATTCGTAAGCTGCATGTTCAATTATTAGGAAACTATCAAATTGACAGGGTAGTGGAGTGTAATGACATCCGTTGCAAGAGAATATGTCTCATCATAGTTGATTTCAGGTCGTTTTGTGAGAAGCCCTGCACCATAAGGCGAGATTACGATCTCTTTCTCTCATCACGCTTTCTAACGAAGATCCATTAGTCAACAGGTTTTATGTCAGGAGGTGTTGGCATCACTGGTACAAAAACGTTCCTCTTCCTTAAAGAATCCAACTTAACCTGGATCGTTTCTTTCCATTTAGGCCAAATTTCTCTACGTTGGCATTCATTCATTAATGGAGCGTGGTTCAATACCATCGAACTCAACAAACTCACGCACAATGAAATGCACGACTACATCATTAATTTTGATGGAGTTTCTATCCCACGTCTCATGTACACTAGTGTAATTTTCATAGAGTTCTATATTCTTAGGAATAGGTTTTGACGTTGAGGCATCCCTCAACGATAACCATAATCCGGAAGATACTCATGAGATGGGTTTTGAGCATCGATGATCCAAGGACTAGGTTGTGCCAAAGTATCCTTCGAACCCACAGGCCTCCCACGCATCCTAGCTGGGGCCATGACCTATAACGCCAGAGTTCCACTCTCTACGGCGTTGGAGCCATGCCTACTTAGTGTAGGGTGGCGTTACATCCTCTCGTAGGGACATCCCTCTTTGCAGGCATATTTGTAACAGATATGTGTGATCTCGTCACTTTAATAGAGATCAGATAAGACATAGTGGAGACAGACCACGACAATTCCTGTCGTTCTTGCTGAACATTCATGTTCTTATCTCCCCCTAACAGCGGGAAGACTGTCTCATCAAAGTGACACTCCTCAAGACATACGAGAAAGAGACTACCTAGCAAGGGCATTAAGTGACGGATGATTGTTGGGATCTCAAATCCAATTAAGTTGCCCATTCATCTGTAAAGACCTATCATAGTGTGCTGCGGTGGCGAAATTGGCACATAAATGGCTCACTGAAATGTGCGTAAGTACGAAATACTTGTACTCAGTCACTACCTGTAACGCAGAGATAGATTGAGTGGCAGTGGGTCGCAGACAAATTAGCATAACTGCATGCGATATTGCATCACCCCAAGTGGATATAAGTAGATTGATGCGTATTACCAATATCCAAGCTATCATTGTAGTCTTTTCTGCTAGACCATTTGGGTGTGTTTATGAGAATATGATTTCCAACATCAGTCTCATTGCAATAACCATCGAAAGTCTTCGATATAAACTCTCTGGCATTCTAAATAGGATGATCTGCTGAGTGAGCCCATTGTCATATGATATGTGCTAGGAGTGTAGCACAAGCAGCATTACAAGTGGACAATAGCACAATAAGTGACGAGCATGTTTGCTTGTCAACCAACATCATGAGATATTTAAACATCTGCAAGTTGGTTGAGCTAGTCAACAGAATCCCTACATACTCTATGTAAGAACATAATGAGTATTTTCATATCCTTTGCATAGGACTGTCTCAATCCTAATTTTCCTAAAGAACAGGCTTTGTAAAACGAGCAAGAGAATTTAGAAGCAACCGATGAGGATTTTGGTTGGGCCTGAGCGTCTGAAACGCTATTTGAAGCAAGTTGGTGATTGCAGCATCACCTAGGGTGTCATCACCATGATCTCCGTCCACAGCATCATGGATAAGGACTGTGCCAGCCCTAGGTTGGTGGTGGATGGCGGCGGCGGCGGCGGTCACACTTAGTCTAGGAATCAACTTTTGATTCATGCTTCGTTTTACTCAAGAGAATCAATGTCTGTGTGAAGTCTTTAGTAGACCGATCATCATATCATGACCAGGATGACCTATCCTGTCGTGACAAAGCCAATATGTGTCTAAATCCAAGAGATATTCTCTCATAACTTTATTAAATGTAATAGCTCGAATAGTGACATAGTCCACTAGAGGGACACATAAACTTAGGGTTGCCACTTGGTTTGGTAATTACCAAACTGGCCAAATTACAACCGATAATTTAGGTTTGGTGAACTGACTTTCTGGTAACAGAGACCGATAAAACCGAGATTGAAAATTACTAAAAAAGTTGGTTTGGTTTTGGTAAATACTGAATCTACTGATTATCTAAATATTAGCTTTATATCTTATAGTTTTCAATATACATACATGTATATTAATAAATAAACATAAAATTTTTCATTATAATATGAACATTACTATATATATTACATTAATGGACATTACTTGGCTGACCAGCCCTAGTTAGCCAGTGCTAACCAGCTTCATACGTGTGCCTATAATCATTTGACAGGTGTCCATTCCAATAAATTACAACAGACACCAATGCTAGGCCCAGATTGCTCTCACTTACTCTCTTCCTTCTTCACCATCTCCATTGTCTGCTATGCTCTCAACTATCAACGCACCCATCGAAGAATTCAACTTCTCTCATGATCATCTAACCTTCAATTCAGCCTTTGATCGAGGTTCTCTGGCATTGAGAGAGTGTGTGTGTATCTAGCATAAGTGAAACACTGAAACAGCAAATCTCGAAACTTTTTTCTTTTTTCTTTTTTCGAGAGGTTTGGTTATTTATTTTAAAGATATTCTTTTCATACCTTTTGTAGTTAGTTTAGATAAACCATGGTAGATGATGGCTTCATCTGCTCTTAACTGAGACCAAAACCATCTACTTTTTGATTTTGGGAAAATCTGACCAAAACCATGTCGTCCTCTCCTTCTCTTCCAACCTTAAGAGAATTATGTATTCCTCAATTGTAATCTATGAGAGACGAACTTCAAAACCTTCAGAGAACCGATTTGGATCTACTTTATTTTTTGTTTAAATCGAGAAAATTAGGTTTTCTGAATCTTGAGAATTGAAAGTATTGATTTCTTCTGGATTGTATTGATTGTGAGGATTTTGATTATACTACGTCTGGATCAGGATGGGTTTTCTTTTTGATTGATTCTCATTGGACCTTTATTTGGTTGCTGGGGAAGAAAACCATGAAATTGAATGTCCTAGGAATGGATGTGGATTATTTCTGGGCTAGTTGAGCTGAAGAGTTTAAGCATCAAACTCTGTGTTCATCTGTATCGAAGTTCTCTCACTTGCACTTCACTTTGAGGGATCTAGAAGGTGAGGATCTGTTATCCATTTTGAGGGAAAAAAAATTGGACAGATGCCGATTTGTTAGTGGTTGTGGTCAGCCTACCCTGACCAGGGCTGGTTAGCGAAGTTCCTTCCTACATTAATAGTACATGTATTTTAAGTAACCTGGTGAAAGATAGTTAAATAACCTAGTTGTATTGAAAATAGCTACATGATGTCATATGTACAAAAGAAAGCTATAATAAGTAGATGAATACAAAGTTTAGGACTATAAATTTCAAAAACCGTATTCTTCATTCTAATTTATATTACAAAGAATTAGTTGTTCTAAAGTTGATAATTCTGAAAACCGAAATACCGAATTTGGTAGATATAATTAAAAACTTAACATTTTTGTTGGTAAGTGGTAGCTTAATTTTAAAACCGAAAGCTTTGGTTTTGATGTTGGTAATACTTATAATCGATTTGATGCGACCAGATAACAACCCTACACAAACTTTTGTAAGTTGCATTCATTAGAGGTATTGCGAAGGAACTCATTTTTAGTTCTCTACATGCATTTCTACATGGAATCTGTTGGCTATTCATAGGTACGATTTGCCTTAGGAGCGTAGATAGTATTTGTGACAGTAATCAAGGTGCCATTTGGCAAGGGGAACTTGAGCTATTCCATGTCCTTGTATTAATATTTATGGCCCAGCCATCATAGTCACAGAATAATATGTTTAGAATCAAAACTGAGTCATAATGAAAGGAACTCCAAATTTATTCATAAGCCAACGGAGTTACATCATTGTCTCTTTGACCAAAGAAAATCTAATTCAAAATGCTAGCTAATGCACAACAATGGTAGTCATCTAACTACTTTTAGTAACTTCAAAATAAATGTGACCAGGTGAGTAGAGAGATGTCGGTGGAGCAATGCTCGCTTAAGTACCACTAATATCAGAACCTTTCTAGACATCACACTTACTTTGGGTGAGCCTACTTCGAAGAAAGACAAAACTATTGGCATCTACTACAAAAATATATGGCAATTGCCTATTAAATCTCTGAGAAAATAAAAAGTCTTAATCAAAATCGCCAGTCTCTGGATCTTGGCCTCTGAAATCTTCAATCTTTAGAGCAAGATCGTCATCTTGATCTTCTTGCTTTATGTAATTTGCTTCCCTTACTTCACAATACGTCTTGTATGCGTTAGCAACATTCTGGGGTTCATTACATGCTTTAAGCCAATGTTTGGAAGCTCCACACAGAAGATAAGCATCATTATGGTCAAGCTCTCTTGATCGAGGCACGCTTGGGGCATGTTGGGGACGGCTATGATCCTTGGTGGTGCCACCACTATAGCTGGAGGCTCTATCTCTCTTTCTCTCTCTCTCTTCACACAACATGGACCAGAACATCCAGGATTATCCCTTTCCTTAGGGTTTCACTCCTTACGTCCTCCTTTAGGGGCACAACTATAATTAGACTCCAAAATTAGCTTTGCTCCCGCGGGGCTAAAGTTATAGTTCTTCATGAGTATGTTATCGTGCCTTTCAGCTATGTTCATGGCTCCGATAAGCTCATGAAATCTTGTGATGCATCTGGCATTGACATCAATATGATAGGTCTTCGCTATCATCAATGCAGAGACGGGGAAGGTAGAGAGAGTCTTCTTGATCAACATCGTATCAGTGATTTTCTACCCACAGAATTCCATCAAAGACTTGATACGAAGTGCTTCTGAATTGTAATCAAGTATAGACTTGAAATCACAGAAGCGGAGGCTATGCCATCTCACTTCTAAATCAGGAAGCAAGGAGTCACGAATGTTGCCAAAACGCTGCTCAAGTTCTACCCATAGTTTTCTTGGATCTTCCTCATTGAGGTACTCATTCTAGAGCACATCATTCATGTGCCTTGTCATGACAATTATGGCTTTAGCTTCATTCGCCTCTCTGGTAGCTCTATTCACTTCAAAAGTGGCAGCTTGTTGAAGAGTAAGCACGTTTTAACTTAGCTCTTGGATCGTACTCAGGATCCCATCAGCCTTAAGATACTAGTGCACATCACAGACCCACTTGTTGTATCTAGTGGAGCCAAGCTCAACTTGTTCAGGTTACTCATCCTGAAAACAATTAGAAAATAGGGTTAGTTTGGAAGCGAAAAAGGCTACAACGAAAACAGAAAACATTTCTGAGCGTAGTCGCTTCCAAGAAATTAATAATTTCATAGCGTAGTCGCTTCTAAGAAATTCGATCCCAAGAGGGGTTGGATTAGATCTTAACAATGATGTTTGTGGTTGATCGTTTATTCTCAACAAACTCTAAATTTGGAGGACACTACAAGCTTCAAGTTAGGAGTGAGCACGAACCCCCACAGTTCGGCTTAATTAGGTCTCCCCTATGATGAAGAAAAAGGGGTAGAAGAAGAGATTTTGCAAGTCCATGAGGAAAAGAAGAGAAAATAATAAATAAATAAAGTTCAAAAAGGGAAATTTTTAGTAAAAAATACCTCGAAATAGTGATCAGAAAGTCGCCGAAAATCTGGCCAGAAAAGTCACCAGAGCTGACGTGGCACATGAGCTAACATGGCTGGATGGCGTGGCAAGCTGAAGCGGCGCTGGAGGTGGGCCTGGCTGGCAATGGGCTGAGTCTTGTCTATGGACCTAGTGATCTATGGGCGGCGCTTCATTCTGTAACTGGGCTTTTGATCTTCTGGGCCGCATCTGTGGGTTGCATGTTGGTCGCGTCAGGGGGCAGGTCTGTGGGCTTAGTGGCATGCAGGGTTAGTGGTAGTTCAATCAGGCCAGTTCGGTGTTTACAGCTGTTCTTCTGGCCAGTTCAGTGTCTTTTATTCCTGTTCCGAAAAGTATTTTTCCGGTTCCCGGAATCTGGGGGTAAGATGGCTAACATTGATGGAATATAGCGGCAAGATGTGGACTGGAAGAACTCGAACAGGACAGGGAACTATAACTTCTTCTGGTGGCCGATTCGGTATTTTCCTGGCCGGTTCTGGGGGTGGCGTATCCTATTCTGGACTCCTAGTGTGGAGGGCTTCAAGGTGTGCGGCGAGGGCCGAAAGGCTTTCAAGGTTTTGTGTCGGATTTAGGGTTTTGGCTATTAGGTTTTAGGGTTAGGGCGTTGTGCTGATAATGTGTTTAAGGAAAATTGAAATTGGGAGAGAATTGAGTCATACTTTCATTGATAATAGGGGCCTATTCATATAGAGGATTACAAGACATAGAATCAAAGTTGTAAAAGGAAAGATAATTGTACAATTAATCATATATCTATGAATATCTCCAAGAATATCTCTAATTCAAAACTCTATTACCACTAAGTCAAGTAACCTAGAGTTTGGGCCAAACACATATTCTTTACTTGAACATGATCATCTATTTTTTCCATATTATTTTTGTCCATCGTGATTTTTTTATTGATTGGGTTTTGATGGCAGCACTAACTGCACTTTAATATCAGATGATTCACATATGTTTTTCTGTATTTCCAATGAATGATATGAGACATGAATCATATTCATACATGTATCCTTTTTGGTAAATAGTCAATCTGTTGGGTATCTAATAATATAATTAGAGGGGTAAAATTTGCACACCCCAATTTACATTCTGCACACCCTTTCTAATTTTTAAATATTTTCTGATGTCATCTCATATTTGATTCTCATATTACCCTTCTTTTCCAACGAACTTCAAAAATCTGCATCTCATCCTCTCAAAACCCGTGTTTCCTCTCTCTCTCTCTCTCTCTCTCTCTCAGTTCCCTCTCCTCTCCCCCTAACTAAGAGTTTTTTTCTATGTAGTTGAACTTTAGAATTTCTCAAGGAAAGTTATGGCAAAACATATAAGAAAATTTCATAGAATATTTTGATTGTTGAACTGAGGCACTGAGCTGTGAATACCAATAATCACCATCCTATTCTCCAAAATCATATCAATCAATCAAAAGAACACCCAGATTCATTGCCCATAGATATAATGAAGAATGATGTGAGATACCCAAAATCATGCTCATATTGTATGTGTTGGAGACATGAAGCTTCAAAAAAATTTATAAAATCTGCCAAGTCACAATTCTGTACCTTCCCTATGCTCCTCATAAATCAGATTTCAGAATTCCGGTGAAGATTGGAGTTGGGGTTTTGAAATTGTAGGTCTAGAATGCGAAATATGTCTACACAGTTCAGAAAATCAAATGCGTGTTAGCAATTCTAGGAGTGTATATATATATTCAACAATTATAGCATTTAAATCAGCTTAGAATTCACTACTTTGTGGTTTAACCAATTAAAATTTCAAAGAAACTCTATTGAAGCTCACTACTTTGTTGATTTTTTGGTATGCAATTGAATTCTTTTAAAGAACTCAGATTTTTCCTCTTGCTCCTTCACGCTCATTTTAATCCTCAAGAGCTCATTCGTCATCAATTCTTCTCTAGGTTCTGATCTCTAACCTGGTATTGAGGGGGTTGGTGTGGTTATGAAACTTATCATGACGCCGAGGGACATTACGGCCACACAGACGATGGTGAAGAAGTTTGAGTTGGGGAAGAGGAGGACGATGATGTTTCCTCTCAGATGCCCATGTCTAAGAGAGACAAGGAGACAAGATTGATGACGCACTGAAGTTGGGCAGCAGTGAGGTGACGACCTGTGGCGGCGTCAATGAAGACGATGTGGTCGCGGTTTAGCTTAAGAAGAGTGTTTCCATGGTCGCATCTCACCGATGAATGTTGACGTAGAAGAGTTTTTGGTTCTTTCTTCTTCTTCTTCTTCTTTTTTCTGGGTTGGCAGTACTTTGGTACTGATTTCCAGAATCTTCTCCTATTCTCTATTTCTAAAAATTCATGTTTTCATTTACAGAATTGATTTCTGGGTTTCTTTTGTTCTTTTTATGTCTTTGAGATTTTTGGGTTTGCTTGATTGTGGTTCAATCCAAAAGGAAAAAGAAATCTTGATAAAAGCTTTACGTCAATATAGACAATTGTTCAATTTCTGTAGATGTGAGATATGGTTTGTGAGATCGTTCCAGGTGATAGAGAAGAGGATTAACTTGTGGGAGAAGAAGAGTAATATGGGAAACAAATATGAGAGGACATCAAAAAAAAAAAAAAAAAAAGGTGTAAAGAATGTAAGTTGGGGCGTGCAAATTTCACCCCCCTATAATTATCAAAATATGAAAATCTACCTCATCAATTATATAAACAAAAGCTAATGACATAGCATATGCCACCTCATTTGGTATTAAGATTTTGTAATACTTTTTGGGATTTGTAGCACCACTCGTGATGTTTTATATTAGATGATAAATTGACTAATCATAACTTTTAGAACAACAAAAGGGAAACTAACTAAAACACAGGAGTAAAGCGTTATGTTTAAAAAAAAAATTAATGCCATTGATTCCGAAATTCTAATTTATATAATTTCTCACCCCATTTAATTACAATTTATTTAAGAAAAAAATAATTAGATGGTTTCTAACTTTATTCTTGTAGTAAATGGGAAGGCCATATATAGAAATTAATTGTGTTTATCTAACTATTTATAAATAATTATACAAAGAAAAATTAGACTATGTTCAAACTCTAGGTTACTTGACCTAGTGGTAATAGGGTTATATTATAAGGATCTAGATTCCTATTCAATGTACGATTACTTTCCTTGTATGATTCAGATTCTATACATTGTAATCCTCTACATAAAGAGACCCCTATTATCAATGAGAATACACAGCAAGTTCCTCTCAATTTCAGTTTTTCTACAACACGTTATCAGCACGAAGCCCTAACCCTGAAACTCTAATTTCGTACCCCTCAAATTCCAACATCCACCGCCCCACATATTGAAGTCCTAGCCTCAAGGAACCCAGAACTCGCCGCGGAACCACCAGAACCGGCCGGAAAACCCTTGAACCGGCCCCTGCCTCTTGGGCATGCCTTGTCCCTGCCCTAAGCCTACCCCCTGTAAACCTGTCGAGAAGCTGCCGAGACGTTGCCGAGAAGCCTTGGACACGCTGTCGAGAGCCTTGCGCACACTTGTCGACATCTGCATAGCCCCTGCTGAGACCTGTACCTGCCCCTGCTGACCCCCATACACACCTACCGAGCATCTGTCGACATCTGTCGATAGATCCCCTACAAGCTGTCGATAACTGTCGACAACCTTTCGACAGCACCTGCCTAAGCGGTGTAGCAGCCCTGCAACTGCCGTGCAGCAGCTCCGTACAAGACCTACAAGCAGCTACTATCTCCGCTATAGCCACCGCCAGCTTTGCTCCGGCCATCGGCGACCACTGCCCAACCACCACTTTTTCGGCGACCTCCGGTAAAGTTTTTCCGGCCAACCCAAACAACTTTTTCGGTCAAGATTTCCGGCAATTTTCAAGGTAAACGTTTCTAAAAGTTCCCGTTTTTGAAGTTTTTGTTACTTTTCTCTTCTCTTTCTTAGGGACTTCCAACCTCCCTTCTTCTACCCCCCTTTCTTCATCATAGAGAAGACCTAATTAAGCCAAACTGTGGGGGTTCGTGCTTACTCCAAGCGTGGAGCTTGTAGAGTCCTCTAAACTTAGAGTTTGTTGAGATGTTATGATCGACCACAAACACATCATTGTTTCAATCTAATCCAATTCCTCTTGGAATTGGATTTCTTGGAAGTGACTACGCTTAGAAATCCCTAAATTCTTTGGAAGCGACTATGCTCAGAAATTTATATTGTTTTCGTGGTAGCTTTACCGCTCCGAAACTAACCTTTTTTCCTTGTTCTTTTTCAAGATGAGTAACCTGAACAAATTGGACTTTGCTCCATTGGGAACAATAGGTTATGGATATCACAGGTGGGTTCGTGATGTCCGCCAACATTTCAAGGCCGATGGAATCCTGGATACGATTCTCAAGCCTATATAGGACATGCTAACTGTTGAGCAAGCTTAAGCTTTAGAAGCAAATAGAGCAGCCTTAGAGGCAAATAAAGTGAAAGCCATCATCCTATTGACTCGTCATATGGATGATTCGCTCCAGTACGAGTGTATGAATGAAGAAGACCCCAGTACACTGTGGGTCTCACTCGAAGAAAGATTTGGCAACATCTGTGACTCTCTGCTTCCTGACCTAGAAGTGAGATAGCATAGCCTCTGCTTCTATGATTTCAAGTCACTTCTTGACTACAACTCGGAAGCACTTCGCATTAAATCATTAATGGAAATCTGTGGCCAAGAGATCACAGATGCGATGTTGATTGAGAAGACTCTCTCTATCTTCCCTGTCTCTGCATTGATGGTTGCTAAGAACTATCAAATAGATGTTACTGTAGGACGGATCACAAGGTTTCATGAGCTTATTGGAGCTATGAATGTCACTGAAAAGCATGACAACATCCTTATAAAGAACTATAATTCGAGATCCGCGAAAACAGAGCATTTTCTGGTGTCCAATTATAGTCGCACCCCTAAGAGAATGCGCCAAGAGCGAAACCCTAATCTTAGGGATACTTATGGACATTCTAGTCCTTATAATCGCTCTACTTGGGAAGGTAACCGCCAAAATAGGCAAACACGGAACCGAAGAGGTCAACCTGGAAAGAGAGAGGGAGGCAACGCCTCGGGCCACCAACACTAAGAGCCATTTAAATGACGCTTTCAAAGTGCCTCAATTAATGGAGTCTGAGCAAAGAGATGTATGTTCTTGATATGGAGTATCCGGTCATTGGGCACACATTTGTAGAGCTCGTGAAGAAATTGTCACCGCCTATAAAGCATATTGTGAAGCAAGAGAAGGTCACTATATGGAACAAGAAGATCAAGAAGATGATCTAGAGTAAAGGGTTGAAGGCTACAAATTTGGTTGGGATCAATAGATCGCCAATTTTGTTTAAGTCTTTATTTTTCCAAGAGATGTAATAGGCAATTGCCATATATTTTTGTAGTAAACACCAATGGTTTAGTCTTTCTTCAAAGTAGACTCATCCAAAGTAAGTGTGATGTCTAGGAAGGTTCTGAGATTACTGGTACTTAAGCGAGCCTTGCTCCACCGAGATCTCTCTACTCACCTGGTCACATTTATTTTGGAATTACCGAAAGAAGTTAGACGACTACCATTGTTTTGCATTAGCTAGCATTTTGGATTAGATTTTCTTTGGTCAAAGAGACAATGATGTAACTCCGTTGGCTTATGAATAACATTTCGAGTTCTTTTCATTATGACTCCATTTTGATTATGAGCATATAACTTTGTGACTACGATAGCTGGGCCATTAGTATTACTTCAAGGACATGGAATAGCCCAAGTTTCCCTTGCCAAATGGTGCCTTGATTACTATCACAAGAACTCTCTACGTTCTTAGGGAAAATCGCACCTACGAATAGCCAACTGATTCCATGCAAAAACTCATGTAGAGAATGGAAATGAGTTCCTTTGCAATGCCTCTAAATATTACGAACAAAGGCGCATCTTAGAGAAGTTTATGTGTCTCTCTAGTGAACTTTATGCCACTATTCGAGCTATTAAATCCAATAAAGTTATGAGAGAAGATCTCTTGGATTTAGACACATATTGGCTTTGTCACGACATGACAGGTCATCCCAGTCATGATATGATGATCCGTCTATAAAAAACTTCACACGGACATCAATTCTCTCGAGCGAAACGAAGCATGAATCAAAAGTTGATTCCTGAACTAAAGTGTGACCGTTGCTACCCTCCACCACCAGCCTAGGGTTGGCATAGTCCCTATCCATGATGCCATGGATGGCGTCCATCATGGTGATGACACCCTAAGTGATGCTGAAATCACCAACTTTGCTCCAAATAGCTTTTCAGACGCTTAAGCCCAACCAAAATCCTTATTGGTTGCTTCTAAAGCCTATCGCTCGTTTTACAAAGCCTGTTTCTTAAGGAAATTAGGACTGAGACCGTTTTATGCAAAGGATATGAAAATACTCATTCTATTCTTACAAAGAATCTATGAGGATTCTATTGACTAATTCAACCAACTTGCGGACGTTTAAATATCTCATGTTGTTGGTTGACACGCTGGTCACGTGTTGTGCCATTGTCCATCTGTAAATGCTATTTATGCTACACTCCTAGCACATATTATATGACAACTGGCTCACTCCCCGGATCATCCTATTCAGTCAATTAGATTTGACTATGCTAGAGAGTTTACATCGAAGAATTTCAACTGTTATTGTAATGGGACTGATGTTTGACATCACATTCCCATATACACACCCATATGGTCTCGCGGAAACGACTACGATGGTAGTCTGAACATTAGTAATGCTCACCAATCTCTTTATATCTGCTTAGGATGATGCAATATCTCATGCAGCTATGCTAATTCATCTACGACCTACTGCCACTCAATGTATCTCTACATTACAGCTAGTGACTGGATACAAATACTTTGTACTTACGCACATTTGAGTGAATCATTTATGTGCCAATTACATTGCCACAGTGCACTATGATAGGTCCTTATAGACGAATGGGCAACTCAGTTGGATTTGAGACTCCAACAATCGTCTGCCACTTAATGGCCATGCAAGGCGATCTCCTTACCACTAATTTGTGGATGTCACTTTGATGAGACAATCTTCTCATCGTTAGGGGCAGATAAGAACATGAACGTTCAGCAGGAACGACAGGAATTGTCAAAGTCTGTCCCCACTATATCTCATCTCGATCCCTATTAAAGTGACGCGATCACACACATTTGCTGCAAATATGCCTATAAGGAAGGACGTCCCTATAAGAGGACATAGCGCCATCCTACAGGGAGGTAGGCAGGGCACCAACACCGAAAAGGGTGGCACTCTAGCGTTACAGGCCATGGCCCCAGCCAGGATGCGTGGAAGGTACGTGGATTCGAAGGATACTTTGGCACATTCTAATCCTTTGATCATCAAGACTCAAAATCCGTCTCATGAGAATCTTTCTGATTATGGCTATCATTGGGGGATGCCTCAACATCAGAACCTATTCCTGAGAATATAGAGCTCAATGAAAATTACACTAGTGTACATGAGACGTGGGATAGAAACTCCATTATAATTGATGATGTAGTCGCGCATTTCATTGCCCATGAGTTTGTTAAGTCTGATGATATCAAACCACGCTCTGTTGATGAATGAATACCAACGTAGAGAAATTTGGCCTAAATGGAAAGATGCGATCCAGTTTAAGATGGATTCTCTAACGAAGAGGAAAGTTTTAGAGCCAGTGTTGCCAACACCTCCTAATATAAAATCTATTGACTAATAGGTCTTCGTTAGAAAGCGTGATGAGAAAAAGAGATAACAATCTCCCCTTATGGTGCAAAACATCTCACAAAATGCCCTGGAATCGACTACGATGAGACATATTCTCTCATAATGGATGTCTTTGCACTCCACCACCTTGTCAGTTTGGTAGCTTCCAAATAACTAAATATGCAGCTTACAAATGTGGTCACTATGTATCTCTATGGGGATCTAGATACGGAATATACATGAAGGTTCATGGTGAACTTCATTTACCCAAGTCAAGTGGCTCTAGACCATGGAGCGCGTTTGCAATAATGTTGAAATGCTTACTAAAGTGACTACTTAATTGGGAAGGATATGCCCGCGCATTTCCATAACAAGTTTTGGATTCTATAGCGGTTCATGTTGGACATGATCTTCATTAGAAGCCCTTAAAGACTTAAGGGAAACCGCTGAACACTTGAAATCCAATTTTGAGATGAAGGATTTTGGGAGAACACGATTATGTCTCAGTTTGGAACTTGAGCATCATATAAAGAGATGCTTAGGCATTTTGACAAGGTGAAGCCTTCAAGCACCCTCATGATCATCTATAGTCTTGATCCTAAAAAGGATCCTCTTCGTCCATAGGATGATGGCGAAGATGTGCTAGAGGCGAAAGTGCCCTACATAAGTACAACAGGCGCATTATTGTACTTAGCTCCATGCACAAGACCTGACATCTCATATGTTGTGAACTTGTTAGCTAAGGTATAGCTTTGCACCAACGTGATGCCATTAGATTGGTATTAAAGATATCTTTCGATACCTAAGTGGTACGATCGATATGAGCTTATTTTATCCCTACAAAGAGACGATGGATTTGGACCCATCATATGTCATGAACGCCAACAATAGTGGTCTGCGTTCACTCTCTCCATCCCATAACATTAGTGTTTTGGAAGGTTTTGCTGATGCTGGGTATCTCTTTGGCCCACACAAAGGTCATTCCCAAGTGGTTAAGTGTTCACCATGGATAAAGACCATGATATCTTGGAGGTCTACAGAATCTACATAATAGACCCTAGTCGCTATACCTTCAAACAATGCAGAGATTATTGCTCTTCACGACGTGGTTCGTGAATGTATATAGGTTGGATCCATAGTTACGCATGTTCGAACAATTATGGTTTGATGTCTACCACAGATGAGCCTACAAGCATGTAGGATAATACTGCTTGTTTTGAACAAATGAAGCAAGGCTACATCAAAAGCGACAACACTAAGAATAATCAACAATAGCAGACTCTCCTCAAGATCAAAGTGAACTAGGTTCGATCTGAGGACAATGTGGCAGACTTGCTCATTAAGTCATTGCCTAAATTCCACTTTCGAGAAACATGTTGTTAGCATCGTTTGCGAAAGTTATCCGAACTCCCATGACCGTAGTCATCAGGGGGAGATGTCTACATGTATGGTCTCGAAACGTGAAGGGTGTGTTGTGCTCTTTTTCCCCTTCGACCGAGGTTATTTTTGTCTCACTATGTTTTTGTTACTCGGCAAGGTTTTTAATGAGGCAACGAGAGAAGCACCACGTTTGGGCGACAAAAGGGGCAGTGTTCAAGTAAATCCAGAACATGTGTCTGGCCCAAACTCTAGGTTACTTGACCTAGTAGTAATAGGGTTACATTAGAAGGATCTAGATTCCTATTCAATGTACAATTACTTTTGTTATATGATTCAAATTCTATACATTGTAATCCTCTATATAAAGAGGCCCCTATTATCAATGAGAATACACAACAAATCCCTCTCAATTTCAGTTTCTCTACAACAGACTATTTTTTATTTCTTTTAATACATAAATGCATGTTTTGGTAATTTAACTTACCTATAAAATCTGATTTGTAATATAAAATAATATGGATGTGTATTGAGTAGTTAGGAGTGTATATTTAAAATTTCTCTACATTGTATTGTTTGAGACTTGATAGCCTTTCATATAGGTATAAATTATGTGTTAGGAGTTTTAAATGCATGATGTTTGTTATAATTGTTTTCCTTGAGTAGATTTGAGGAATTTGAAATTCAAAATTTTAAGAATTAAACTGAAAAAAAAACCCCAAATTATGAGATTTTGATTTGTTTCCTTTATTTACCTTCAAGTGTAAAATGAACGAAAAAAGTGATTGGACCACAGTTACCAATAAAAAAAGTAACTGAACTACAATCAAAACTGATGTAGCAAATTGGACCTCGATTAAAATATCTCTAAATTCTATCAAACAAGGAATACTTTGACGAGAAAACATTACCAATGGTCACTGAGTTATGACTTATTCGACACTTAACTCACTGTATTTTCAACAATATCACTAAACTCACTCAGTTTTACATTCGTCTTTCACTTAATTCACTGTCGTTAATTATGCCGTTAAAAACTATTAAAATTGAGGGTATATTTGTCCAAACACTAAAAAACTGCATTTCTAACTCCTTTTTTTTTAAAGAATTTTTTTTTCAAATTATATTTAAGTTAAAAAAATCATTTTTATTAGAAATCTCAGAAATTTAAAAAATTGAAAAAAGTCTAATAAATGTAAACTGAGGGTATATTTGTCCAAACACTACAAAAACGCATTTCTAGCTTTTTTTTTTTTAAAAAAAAAGACAATTTTTTTTTCAAATTATATTTAAGTTAAAAAATTATTTTTATTAGAAATTTCAGAAATTTAAAAACATTGAAAAAAAAATCTAATAAATGTAGTTTTTTAAAGTTTAAAATGATTTTTAAATGTTTTGACAAATATACCCTCAATTTTAATGGCTTCTAACGGTATAATTAACGGCAGTGAATTATGTGAAAGACGGATGTAAAACTGAGTAAGTTAAGTGATATTGTTGAAATACAGTGTCAAATAAGTCATAACTCAGTGATCATTGATGATATTTACCCATACTTCGACACATAAAGTAGAGCTATTCAGCTTTCGTCTTTATCATATATAAAATAACACAGTCTCAATTCTCTATCTTTGCTCAATTTTGACAAAGAAAGTAGAGCTGTTCATCTAATTATGTCTATAGGTAGCCAAAGCGATTCTCAGGCAAAAAGAAATTCTAGGCCAACCCCAAAAGTATCTCATTTCAGGCACAAAAAACTCAACAACCGCTTCAGCTCACTGACATGGTTAGGATGATGTATTGGTAATGGTAAGCCAATATATGTCCAAAATGTCCTGAAAATAGCATAAAACAAACATTGTCATCAGAAAAGGTTGACTTATAATATATTTATTTGTTGTTACCTAGGTTTGCAGCATTCTATAAATTAATGAAAGACAAAAAGGGTAAGAAGATAGTTATGCACCTTCACACTTTCCACGTTAGAAAGTACCACAAGATTTAGTTGGAAATTTTATGATTTAAAATTAAAATATATTTTATTTATTTTGGGGCTTATTTTTATTTTATATTTATTACTCTATTTATGGTTTAACAGTTTTATGTTATAAATATATGATTATTATTTGACCGTTATATGGTTTATGAGGCTAATTATGATCATGGCAAGAATGACCTATATAAGGGTACATGGCTAGAGTTGGAAGATATACGGTTAGAAGGCATGTGTAGTTGGACATATTGTTGGATATGAAATATCGAGATGGTCAGATAATATGAGGGATATCGTGTGAAGAAAAGGCACTCCACCGTCATGCAACCACTCTAGCACAACACCTTAGCTATCTAAAGTCCTCTTCCATATTATACATATATCTATTTTAAGTATATACCGTTTTGAGTGCACGAGTGATTAAGGTTCAATGGGGCTTCTTAGCTGCACTACAGAGCTCGAAGAGTGGTTATATCTTGGGGGAAGTTCGTCATTCAACCATGTGCAGTAGGGGACGAATCTTCTCTTAGGACAGTGCGCTTGCACGTCTCGACTCAATAAGTTTTCCTATATAAAAAATATATATATTATATTATTTTCTTATTTTATTTCATTTTCTTATCTATATTTCTATTCTTATTTTCCAAATATATATATCCATTTTATTTTATTTTAATTTTACAGGAATTCCGTCCCATATTTTTTACAACAGATTCACTTTCCAAACACAAGAGGAAGACCAAGGCTTTGAAAGCATGTCCTACGCTGTGGGTGTTGTGACTGAATAAAATATAGAGACACAATCAATATCACACCAAGAAAACAAAATAATAATTAAACTGGGACTAAATCAATCTAACTTGGAGAAAGATTATACCTCTGGTAAATCATTAATTCGATGAATAGTTCATAGCCATTTCAGGCTCTCCTGCCCTATAATCATCTTCTTCCTCTTCATCATAATCTTAAACATGCTTAAAAAAAAGTTCACTATTCTCTTAATGTGTCACGCCCCGAATTTTAGAATAAAAATTCAAAATCCGAAACATGAATCACTACAACTTAAAATAGTCATCCTGAAAATTTCTTTTCTTAACAACCTCACCAAATGAAATATAATCAAAACCGAATTTAGTCATGGTTAATTATTACAACTCAAATACAAAATGAATTGTCAACCTCTAAATGAGCATACACAACTCACAACTCAATGAAATAAAAATAACTGCTGTAACACCTAAGCAGCTCGGTCACCTCCCTGGTTATCTTGACCTGCAGGAATATCCGCTACACCATTTGAATAGTGTACCAGGATTGCAACAACACAAAACCCCGTAAGCTTATGAAAGCTCGTATGAGTAAAGAAAGAACGGTTGCTTAATTAAATCATATTTATTTCTACCCAAGTCAACACACAACAATTTCTACATCCACTAGAAAACAACAATCTCAATCAATCAACAACTCAACACCAAACCCTAACTCACATCTTTCTTCACAAAACCCCAACATCGTATTTATAAAAATACGGTATTTGACAGACTAGAGCTCTAACTGAATCGTAGCTCGTCACCTGGCCTAGGTTATGGCATCCGACATATTTATCTTTATCGTATTTCATCAATATGCATATATATATATATATATATATACATATTTAGAACGTCCGATAATTGTACATACTCAACCAATCGTATCCCATCATCCACTTAGGATTAGAGCGTCCGATTCCCCCATACCGGTCACTACGTTGACCCTAAATCCACAATAAGTACAACAATATGTCTTCACATAAATAAATCAACTCATCCAACACATAATATTATTATGAAATTTAAGCATTTGAAATAAAATCCAAATCGTCATTCTAACTCAGTCATATCATCACTCAAAATCACGCTAATCAATATATATATTCCACGTAAATATATATATATATATATATATATATATATATATATGTAATCATCCATTCAGAATGACCACTAATACCATCTATAGTTCACACAAGAAAATCGTGAAATTCATTTGTATACTTAAAATTCATTTTACTTACCTATGGACCGTAGTGATCGAGTCCAAGTGATTTTAAAAACAAATATTTAATCCACAAATATTTTTCACACAATTACAAAAATAAATAATTTAAAGTACTCGGTTCGTAATATGAACCATGTGAGTTTTACTCACCTCGAAATTCCCGCTGCGTCTTCAAATAAAATATAACTCACAATAATCCAAACGCTCGTCAACTCAAGCCGTCAAGTACTTAATGAAGTACCTTCTTTACTTAGCAACGAAGCACGAAATAAACTTAAATGATGATCCAACGGTTGTGAAGATCCATCCTTCGGATTTTCGTATAATTTTGATAGGATGTTTCCAAGGGCTATCCGTGAGGATCTAACCGTTGGATCATCGTTTAAATTCGATCCGACTGTTGGATCGTCTTTATTTTAGAATCCGACCGTTAGATTGTCTTTATTTTGAAATCCGACCGTTGGATCATCATTTAGGTTTATTTCGTGCTTCGTTGCTAAGTAAAGACCGTACTTGATTAGGTACTTGACGGCTTGAGTTGACGAGCATTTGGATTATTGTGAGTTATATTTTATTTGAAGACGCAGTGAGAATTTCGAGGTGAGTAAAACTCACGTGGTTCATATTAAGAACCGAGTACTTTAAATTATTTATTTTTATAATTGTGTGAAAAATATTTATATATTAAATATTTGTTTTTAAAATCACTTGGACTCGATCACTACGGTCCATAGGTAAGAAAAATGAATTTTTAAGTATACAAATGAATTTCACGATTTTCTTGTGTGAACTATAGATGGTATTAGTGGTCATTCCTGAGTGGATGATTACGTATGTATATATTTACGTGGAATATATGTATTGATTAGCGTGATTTTGAGTGATGATATGACTGAGTTAGAATGATGATTTTGATTTTATTTCAAATGCTTAAATTTCATAATAATATTACGTATGTTGGATGAGTTGATTTATTTATGTGAAAACATACTGTTTTACTTATTGTGGGTTTAGGGTCAACGTAGTGACCGGTATGGGGGAATCGGACGCTCTAATCCTAAGTGGATGATGGGATACGATTGGTTGAGTATGTACAATTATCGGACGTTCTAAATATGTATATACGTATACATATTGATGAAATACGATAAAGATAAATATGTCGGATGCCATAACCTAGGCCAGGTGACGGGCTACGATTCAGTTAGAGCTCTAGTCTGTCAAATACCGTATTTTTATAAATACGATGTTGGGGTTTTGTGAAGAAAGATGTGAGTTAGGGTTTGGTGTTGAGTTGTTGATTGATTGAGATTGTTGTTTTCTAGTGGATGTAGAAATTGTTGCGCGTTGACTTGGGTAGAAATAAATATGATTAGTGAAGATTCTAAAATAAAGACGATCTAATGGTCGGATCGAATTTAAACGATGATCCAACGGTTAGATCCTCACGGATCACCCTTGGAAACATCCTATCAAAATTATACGAAAATCCGACGGACGGATCTTCACTAATCGACTCCCGAATCACTGTGTTTCAATTATACGAAGATCCAACGGTAGGTTCTTCGCCCGTGACCACACAACGTCATCGGGACAGTCATATGAACATCATATTAGAATTTGAAGTAAAACAGATGGTCTGATCTCCGTTAATCGTAAACCGAAGGTAAACTGTAAAACCGCAAATAGTAACGTCAAAACTTAAATTGACTATTTATCAACTTTTTCTAACATGACCATGTTATATATCAAAACGCTCATATGGATGCATAGATCATCGTGCAGATAATATAAACTCAAAATTTGGTCAGACGGCGGTCAACGCCGGTCAACCACCTCAGATGCAAAAGTCGTTAACTACAAACTTCTTTAAAATGGAATTGTGAACAACTTTAATACATAACTTTTTCAGAGATGAGGTCTAGATCATCCTAGATCGAGCTTTGAAGTTGGATTAATCTCGGCCCTCCGATCAGTTTCCAGATTGAATCAGAGACGTCGAAATCTTCAACTCTTGATCTACCACTCTACACTCTAAATCGTGATGCAAGCCATAAATAGGGATGATCAGGAAGAAGAGCACGTTACGAAAATGGGGTCGGTTGGCCAGTGCACCGCCAGAAAATTTGATTTCCAGCCGGGTCGAGTTGTAGCCTTCGGAAAGTGGCTTCGATCCAAGCCTAGGAGTGGCGGCTGGCTGAGGCAAGGGCGGGGATAGACTGGGCGGCTCGAGGCGCACAAGTGGAGGCCCGGGTCGGCGACGGCGGAGGACCGTGGCGGTGTGTAGCATCGGGTCGGGTCGGGACCGGGTCGGCCGAGGGTGAGGCTGCAGTCGCTCGAGAGAGAGAGAGGGGAGGGGGACTTATGTGCAAAAATCTGATTTTTTCGTCCTTAATGAAAAATCAGATTTTTCTTACTATTTATAGAAAATTCCAATTTTCAAGCATTCATAACGTATTCATACGAACTCCGAATTATACGTTCCACATATGTACGAACTCGTATCGACGAGCTCTACAACTTTCATGAAGGAAGTTTTCCCAAATTTTGAACGTATAAAAAGTCTATTTTTCACGACCCCCTAAATAACGTTCGTTTTCGAAAATAAAATCATTCGAAACCAATTTTCTCAATCCACGACATTCCAATAAATCCCAAATATCATAATTCAATTAATATAATAATTATTGAATTACATAAATTTATTATATGAAAATTTAGGTCTTCACAGTCTACCCTCCTTAAGAGAATTTCGTCCCGAAATTCAAGCATGCTCGTCCACAAAAAGCTGAGGGTACTTCTTCCTCATGTCGGACTCCAATTCCCATGACGCATCACCCTCATCATGATGACTCCACGACACCTTCACAAGATCAACATCCTTCCTACGAAGCTTCTTCGTAGACCTATCCAAAATACGAACAGGTTCAACTACAAATGTCACATCAGTGTTTACTTCGATCGTACCATGATCAATCACGTGAGACTCATCTCAAACATACTTTCTGAGCATAGACACATGGAAGACATTGTGCACACCCGACATGCTAACAGGTAAAGCAAGTCGATATGCCAAGTTTCCAACCCTTTCCAGAATCTCAAAGGGTCCAACATACCTCGGTGCGAGTTTTCCATTCTTGCCAAATCTCACCACACCTTTCATAGGTGAGACCTTTAAGAAGACATGATCGCCTGTCTCAAACTCTAAAGGTCTCATCCTCAAGTCAGCATAACTCTACTGTCTACTCTGAGCGGTTCGGATTCTATCCCGAATAGTAGTGACCTTCTCTGTGGTCTCCTGTACAATCTCAGGAACGATGAACCCTTTATCCCCTGCTTCCGCCCAACAGATAGGAGTCCTACATGGCCTACTATAAAGAACCTCATATGGTGTCATACCGATACTGGAGTGATAGCTGTTGTGGTAGGCAAACTCTACCAATGGCAGATGATCCGGCCAACTTCCCTTAAAATCCAAAACACAAGCTCTAAGCATATCCTCCATCACCTGATTCACTCTCTCGGTCTGCCCATCTGTCTGTGGGTGAAATGCAGTGCTCATAGCAAGAGACGTACCAAATGCCTTATGGAACCTACGCCAGAATTCTGAAGTGAAACGAGCATCACGATAAGAGGCAATCGTCACAGGCACTCCATGAAGCCTCACTATCTCCTTTATATACAACTTACACAACGCATCCCCTGAGTAAGTTTTTGCCACCAGAAGAAAGTGTGTTGTCTTAGTCAACCGGTCAATAATCACCCAAATCGAGTTATAACTTTGTCTGGACCTAGGCAATCCAGTCACAAAGTCCATGGAGATATCTTCCCATTTCCAAACAGGAATCGGCAAGGGATTCAACATTCCTGCAGGTCTCTGATGCTCTGCCTTCACCTGTTGACAGGTAAGACACTTCGACACATGTTCTGCCACATCCCTCTTCATACCATACCACTAAAACTGCCTTCGTAGATCCATATACATTTTAGTACCTCCTAGATGTATAGTGTATCGAGACCTATGTACTTCCCGCATGACCTTTTCCCTGAGGTTATCAATACTCGGTACATATAATCTCCCTTGAAATCTCAACCCTCCATCTACCCCAATCATCCACTCGGAAGGACCCTCTACATCCGGGTCAGCAGTCATCTCAGCAATCCTCGCCTGAGCAAACTCATCAAGTGTCTGACCCTGAGTGATCCTGGAGATCAAGGTGGGTTGTAAGGTGATACTACCGAGAAATATTCCCTGTCCTGCTCATGCGGGCATAAGGTCAAACTCTGATGCAGCTTCTAAGATACACCACTCTCGCACCATAATCGATGCAATGATTACCCGAGGTTTCCTACTCAAAGCATCCGCCACTACATTCGCCTTTCCGGGATGATACTCCAAGGTGAAATCATAGTCCTTAATGAACTCAATCCATCTTCTCTGCCTCATGTTCAATTCATTCTGGGAGAATAGATACGTCAAACTCTTATGATCAGAAAAGAGTTCAAATTTCTCACCATAAAGATAGTGCCTCCAAATCTTCAAGGCAAACACCACTGCTGCTAGCTCTAGATCCTGAGTAGGGTAATTCCTTTCATGTACCTTTAACTGTCTAAAACCATAAGCAACAACGCTACCATTCTGCATCAACACACACCCTAAACCCTGATGAGATGCATCGCTGTAAATGACTAATCCACCACCACTAGTAGGAATAGTCAACACCGGAGCTATAGTCAATCTAGTCTTCAGCTCATTGAAAGCCTTCTCACACTCATCGGACCACACGAACTGAGTGTCCTTCCTTATCAATTTGGTTAAAGCCGAAGCAATACTAGAAAACCCTTTAATGAAACGCCTGTAATACCCTGCCAATCCAAGGAAGCTACGGATTTCTGTAACCGTAGTAGGGCGACTCTAACGCATCACTGCTTCAACCTTCGAGACCACATGACCAAGGAACTTGACTTCATTCTGCCAGAAATTGCACTTCTCGAACTTGGAAAATAATTTCTGCTCTCTCAACGTCTGCAGAACGATCCGCGGATGCTTCTCATGCTCACCTGATGACCTTGAATAAATCAAGATGTCGTCAACGAACACTACCACAAACTGATCCAGGTAGGGACTGAACATACGGTTCATCAAGTCCATAAATGCTGCAGGTACATTCGTGAGACCAAAAGGCATGACAAGGAACTCAAAATTTCCATACCTGGTCCTAAACGCTGTCTTTGGAATATCTTCGTCTTTCACCCTTAACTGGTGATATCCAGATCTTAAATCAATCTTTGAGAACACAGTAGCTTTCCTAAACTGATCGAACAAGTCATCAATCCTAGGTAAAGGGTACATGTTCTTAATGGTCACCTTGTTCAGCTGTCGATAATCCACACATAACCGAAGTGAATTATCCTTCTTCTTCATGAACAACACTGGTGCGCCCCAAGGAGATACACTTGCCTGAATGAACCCTTGTGCAAGTAAGCCCTCAATTTGCACCTTCAACTCCTGAAGTTCAGCTGGAGCCATTAGATAGGGTGCTTTCGACACAGGTGAAGTACCTGGTATCACATCAATGGAGAAGTCCATTACCCTTTTCGGAGGTAACCCATGGATCTCCTGAAACACGTCAGCATACTCTGAAATTACAGGAATCCCTGTAATCTTTGAAGTACTACTCCCTGATTCAATATGGACCAAAATCCCTGTCCTCATGGCTATGTCAGACTTCAGACAATGATAACGAAACACCGGTTGTCTCGGAATATGGAAGGACACAATCATCCTAAAGCAATCAATCACAGCATGGTTCGGGCTCAACCAATCCATACCCAAAATCACATCATACGTGTGATCCGGAATCACAATCAAAGATACAGAGAACTCTCTGCCACTAATCCTAATAGGGCAATCATCACAAAACATGCTAAGCTCAAGAGACACACCGAGAGGTGATGTAACACATAATGATCTAGTCAGAGGCATAGCAATCAAACCCAATACATCCACAACCGAACTAGATATGAAATAGTGTGAGGCTCCCGTATCAAACAGTACTCTAGCAAGATAGTGATAAACAAATAAGGTACCTTCCACTCCCGTGCCTGCCTGATCGATGGCAAAGACTCTAGCAGGTGCAGGCGGTAGCTGCCTCTGCTGGTTTCCCTGAACTTTACCCTGATTTCGAGGACACTCCTTTGCCTGGTGCCCTGTCTGTCCATAGCTGTAGCATATCCAACCCCGTGGTTTCATGCACGCACGAGAGATGTGGCCCGGCTCGCCACAGTTAAAGCATTTCACCGGAGCTGCTGGTGCTATCTGCCTAACAGGCATAGCCTGAACGGGAGGAGCTATTGCTGCCCTAGCTACAACCTGATGCTGGAACTGAGTTCTCTGTTTCTTCCAGAAACTACCCCTGAAGTCTCTGGATCTACTGCTTCCTGCTATGGCCTTTCCCTTGCCCTGGAAGTCTCTCTCAGCAGACTCCTTCTCTCTACGAATCAGGTTCTGCTGTTCAACCCTCTCTGAAACTTCATAGCCAAGTCTTCGTCATCCATCTGCGTCACATACTTATACAATCTGGAGAACTCCGCATCATACTCGATCACGGTCATCTTCCCCTGTACAAGTGCTAGGAATTCCAGTTCTAACCTTTCCTTCACAGCTGCTGAACAGTCTCTCGAAGCCATCCTATGTCAAGATAGCTACCTCAACACTCCTCTGTGTGACGTTCCACCACACTCTGGCCACATCCTTCAGCATGAATGCGGCTAGCTTCCTCTTCTCGATCTCACTGCAATCAAGAAGATCAAAATAGGTCTGCAAATCCTCAATCCATGGATCCGTCACCATATAGTCAGTGCCTCCTCCAAACGTGGTTGCTCCCAAGGGGTAATTTCCCTTGCTAGCACCAGCAAGGGAGCAGGATCATCAACCATGGCCACGGGTGGAATATGTTGATCCTCATAAGGTCCCTCTACCTCTGCCTCATATGCATCTTCGACCGAAGGGGCCCTACCCCTACCTCGGCCTCTACCCCTGCTATGAGGTCTGCCTCTACCTTGACCGCTAGCTTCGTTCCCCTCAATTTCCATTACCTAATAAGCAGGGTATACTTGATTAACACACGCATAACACTTAAACAAGGCATAAGTCAAATGCAAGTCCATATTAACCAAGTAACTAAGCATACAAGACAACGCCTAAAGTTCTTATGACATGCTACCGTTCCTAGTCAACCTAACGCTCTCACATACCCAATGACATTGCCAATACCGAAGAGCACATGATGGGGATCCGCTGCAGACGGGCCATCACTCAGAAAGTATTGACATATCACCAAATATGTACCTTACGCTCTGAGACCAAACTGTCACGCCCCGAATTTTAGAATAAATATTCAAAATCCGAAACATGAATCACTACAACTTAAAATAGTCATCCTGAAAATTTCTTTTCTTAACAACCTTACCACACGAAATATAATCAAAACCGAATTTAGTCTCGGTTAATTATACAAAATGAATTGTAAAGCTCTAAATGAGCATACACACCTCACAACTCAATGAAATAAAAATAATTGCTGTAACACCTAAGCAGCTCGATCACCTCCCTGGTTATCCTGACCTGCAGTAATATCTACTACACCATTTGAATAGTGTACCGGGATTGCAACAACACAAAACCCGGTAAGCTTATGAAAGCTCGTATGAGTAAAAGAAAGAACGGTTGCTTAATTAAATCATATTTATTTCTACCCAAGTCAACACACAACAATTTCTACATCCACTAGAAAACAACAATCTCAATCAATCAACAACTCAACACCAAACCCTAACTCACATCTTTCTTCACAAAACCCCAACATCGTATTTATAAAAATACGATATTTGACAGACTAGAGCTCTAACTGAATCGTAGCCCGTCACCTGGCCTAGGTTATGGCATCCGACATATTTATCTTTATCGTATTTCATCAATATGTATACGTATATACATATTTAGAACGTCCGATAATTGTACATACTCAACCAATCGTATCCCATCATCCACTTAGGATTAGAGCGTTCGATTCCCCCATACCGGTCACTACGTTGACCCTAAACCCACAATAAGTAAAACAGTATGTTTTCACATAAATAAATCAACTCATCCAACATACGTAATATTATTATGAAATTTAAGCATTTGAAATAAAATCAAAATCATCATTCTAACTCAGTCATATCATCACTCAAAATCACGCTAATCAATACATATATTCCACGTAAATATATACATACGTAATCATCCACTCAGGAATGACCACTAATACCATCTATAGTTCACACAAGAAAATCGTGAAATTCATTTGTATACTTAAAAATTCATTTTACTTACCTATGGACCGTAGTGATCGAGTCCAAGTGATTTTAAAAACAAATATTTAATATATAAATATTTTTCACACAATTATAAAAATAAATAATTAAAGTACTCGGTTCTTAATATGAACCACGTGAGTTTTACTCACCTCGAAATTCTCACTGCGTCTTCAAATAAAATATAACTCACAATAATCCAAATGCTCGTCAACTCAAGCCGTCAAGTACCTAATCAAATACGGTCTTTACTTAGCAACAAAGCACGAAATAAACCTAAATGATGATCCAACGGTCGGATTTCAAAATAAAGACAGTCTAACGGTCGGATTCTAAAATAAAGACGATCCAACAGTCGGATCAAATTTAAACGATGATCCAACGGTTAGATCCTCACAGATAGCCCTTGGAAACATCCTATCAAAATTATACGAAAATCCGAAGGATGGATCTTCACTAATCGTTTCCCGAATCACGCGGCGGTCAGACGGCGGTCAACGTCGGTCAACCACCTCAGATGCAAAAGTCGTCAACTACAAACGTCTTCAAAATGGAATTGTGAACAACTTTAATACCAGACTTTTTCGGAGATGAGGTCTAGATCGGGCTTTGAATTTGGATTAATCTCGACCCTCCGATCAATTTCCAGATTGAATCGGAGACGTCGAAATATTCAACTCTTGATCTACCACTCTACACTCAAAATCGTGATGCAAGCCACATATGGGGATGATCAGAAGGAAGAGCACGTCACGAAAATGGGGTCGGTTGGCTCGTGCGCTGTCGGAAAATTTGATTTACGGCCGAGTCGGGTTGGAGCCTTCGGAAAGTGGCTTCGATCCAAGTCGGCTACGGCGGAGGCCCGTGGCGGCGTACAGCGTCGTGTCGGGTCAGGATCGGGTACGTCGAGGGTGAGGCTGCTGTCGCGCGAGAGAGAGAGAGGGGAGGGGGATTTATGTGTAAAAATATGATTTTTTCGTCCCTAATGAAAAAATCATATTTTTCTTACTATTTATAGAAAATTTCCAATTTTTAAATATTCATAACTTATTCATACGAACTCCAAATAATACGTTCCACATATGCACAAACTCGTATTGACGAGCTCTACAACTTTCATGAATGAAATGTTCCCAAATTTTGAAAGTATTAAAAGTCGATTTTAACGACCCCCTAAATAACGTTCGTTTTCGAAAATAAAATTATTCGAAACCAATTTTCTCAAACCACGACATTCCAATAAATCTCAAATATCATAATTCAATTAATATAAGAATTATTGAATTACATAAATTTATTATATGAAAATTTGGGTCTTCACATAATGAACCTAAAGATGTCAGTGAATGCAGAACTTGGGATGAAGACTGAATTAGGGTCATTTTTTATAGGAGAAGGTACAGGCTATTTTGAGAGAAAACATGTGAAGACCTGAATTTTCATATAATAAATTTATGTAAAGGGAAGACTGACCCGCCTTCGTCGCTCCTCGCCCAGTCGCTCCCCGCCCTCGCCTCGCCCCGTCGTTGCCCCCAGCCTTGGATCGGAGCAACCCCAGACGAGGAAGACCGACCCAGCCGGATCTCCTTTTTTTCCGGCATCATCTCAGCCTGTCCTCCCCATTTTCGTGATGTGGTCTTCCTCCTGATCATCTCCATATATGGCTTGCATCAAGATTTTGAGTATTTTAAGTGTAGAGTTGTAGATCAAGTGTTGAAGGTTTCGACGTCCTTGATTTGATCTGGAATCTGATCAAGTGGCCGAGATTAATCCAACTTCAAAGCCCGATCTAGGACAGTCTAGATCTTATCTCGAAAAAAGTCAGGTATTAAAGTTGTTCACAATTTCATTTTGAAGAAGTTTGTAGTTGACAACTTTTGCATCTGAGGTGGTTGACCGGCGTTGATCGCCGTCTGACCGTAGCGTATGGCGGCGCGTCAGACCAAATTTTGAGTTTATATTATCTGGACGTTGATCTATGCATCCATACGAGCATTTTGATATATAACATGGTGATATTACAAAATGTTGATAAACAATCAATTTAAGTTTTGACATTACTATTTTCTGTTTTAAAGTTTATCTTCGGTTTACGATTTACGGAGATCAGACCATCGGTTTTACTTCAAATTTTAATATGATGATCATACGACTATCCCGATGACTTTGTGTGGTCACAGTCGAAGACCCGACCGTTGGATCTTCATATAATTGTAAAACAGTGATTCGGGAGGTGAATTGTGAAGATCCGTCCGTCGGATTTTCGTATAATTTTGGTAGGATGTTTCCAAAGGCGATCCATGAGGATCTAACCGTTGGATCATTGTTTAAATTCGATCTAACCGTTGGATCGTCTTTATTTTAGAATCCGACCGTTTGATCATCTTTATTTTAGAATCCGACCGTTGGATCATCATTTAAGTTTATTTCGTGCTTCGTTTGCTAAGTAAAGACCATACTTGATTTGGTACTTGACGGTTTGAGTTGACGAGCGTTTGAATTATTGTGATTTGTATCTAAGTGAAGACGCAGCGGGAGTTTCGAAGTGAGTAAAACTCACGTGGTTCATATTATGAACCGAATGCTTTAATTTATTTATTTTTGTAATTGTGTAGAAAATGTTTATGGATTAAAAATTTGTTTTTAAAATCATATGGACTTGATCAACTACGGTCCATAGGTAAGTAAAATGAATTTTAATTATACAAATGAATCTCACGATTTTCCTGTATGAAGTATAGATGGTATTAATGGTCATTCCTGAGTGGATGATTACGTGTATATATATATACATATATTTACGTGAAATATATATATTGGTTGGTGTGTTGTTGAGTGATGATATGACTGTGTTGGAATGATGATTTGGATTATATTTCAAATGCTTAAATTTCATAATTATATTATGTATGTTGGATGAGTTGATTTCATTGTGTGAAAACATATTGTTGTGCCTATTATGGATTTAGGGTCAACGTAGTGACCGGTATGGGGAAATCGGACGCTCTAATCCTAGGTGGATGATGAGATACGATTGGTTGAGTAAGTACGAGTATCGAACGTTCTAATTATGTATATACGTATACATATTGATGAAATACGATAAAGATAAATATGTCGGATGCCATAACCTAGGCCAGGTGATGGGCTACGATTCAGTTAGAGCTCTAGTCTGTCATATACCGTATTTCTATAAATACGATGTCAGAGTTTTGAGAAGAAATATGTGAGTTAGGGTTTTGTGTCGATTTGTTGATTTGGTGATTGATTTGAGATTTGGTTCTTTGTGGATGTGGAAAATGTTGTGCGTTGACTTGGGCGAAAATGATTATGATTTAATTAAACAACCGTTCTTTCTTTTTATTCATACGAGCTTTCAAAAGCTTACAGGGTTTTGTGTTGTTGCAATCCCGGTACACTATTCAAATGGTGTAGCTGATATTCCTGCAGGTCAAGATAACCAGAGAGGTGACCGTGCTGTCTAAGTGTTACAGTATTTATTTTGCTTTTATTTAAGTTGTGAGGTTTGTTATGCTCATTTAGAGCTTTACGATTTATTTTGTGAGTGAGATGTAATAATTAACAGAGATTAAAATTCGGTTTTTAAAATTAAATTGTGTGGTGAGGTTGTTAAGAAATAGAAATTTTCAGGATGTTTATTTTAAGTTGTAGGAATTAATGTTTCGGATTTTGAATTTTTATTCTAAAATTCGGGGCGTGACAGTTTGGTATCAGAGCGTAAGGTACATATTTAGTGATATATCAATACTTTCCGAGTGATGGCCCGTCTGCAACGGATCCCCATCGTGTGCTCTTCGGTATTGACCATGCCATTGGGTATGTGAGAGCATTAGGTTAGCTAGGAACGTTAGCATGTCATAAGAACTTTAGGCGTTGTCTTGTATGCTTAGTTACTTGGTTAATATGGACTTGCATTTGACTTATGCCATGTTTAAGTGTTATGCATGTATTAATCAAGTATGCCTGCTTATTAGGTAATGGAGATTTAGGGGAACAAAGCTAGAGGTCGAGGTAGAGGCAGACCTCGTGGTAGGGATAGAGGCCGAGGTAGGGGTAGGGCCCCTCCGGTCGATGATGCATATGAGATGGAGGTAGAGGGACCTTATGAAGATAAGCATATTCCGCCGGTGGGCATGGTTGATGATCCTGCTCGCTTGTTAGTATTGGCGAAGGAAATTATCCACTTGGGAGCAACCAAGTTTGGAGGAGACACTGATCATATGGTGGCGGATTGATCAATTTAGGATTTGCAGACCTATTTTGATCTGTTTGATTGCAGTGAGATCGATAAGAGGAAGCTAGCCGCTTTCATGCTGAAGAATGAGGCTAGGGTGTGGTGGAACGTCACACAGAGGAGTATTGAGGTGTCTACCTTGACATCGGATGGCTTCGAGAGGTTATTCAGGGAGAAATACTTTCCAGCAGCTGTGAAGGAAAAGTTGGAATGGGAATTCCTCGCATTTGTACAGGGGAAGATGACCGTGATCGAGTGCGATGCGGAGTTCTCCACACTGTACAAGTATGTGAACCAGATGGATGACGAAGACTTGGCCAAGAAGTTTAAGAGAGGGTTGAGCCCTTTGATTGAGCGTGATGTGGAGATCTAAGAGCTGAAGACGAAGAGAGAGATCTTGGCTAAGGCACAGATCATTGAGCAGCCGAACCTGATTCGTAAAGAGAAGGAGTCTGCTGAGAGAGACTTCCAGGGCAAGGGAAAGGCCATAGCAGGAAGCAGTAGGTTCAGAGACTTCAGGGGCGGTTTCTGGAAGAAATAGAGAACTCAGTTCCAGTATCAGGCTCCAGCTAGGGCAGCAGTAGCTCCTCCCGTTCAGGCTATGCCTGTTAGGCAGATAGCACCAGCAGCTCCAGTGAAGTGCTTTAACTGTGGCGAGCCGGGCCACATCTCTCGTGCGTGCATGAAACCACGGGGTTGGATATGCTACAACTGTGGATAGACAGGGCACCAGGCTAAGGAGTGTCCCCGAAATCATGGTAAAGTTCAGGGAAACCGGCAGAGGCAGCTACCGCCTGCACCTGCTAGAGTCTTTACCATTGGTCAGGCAGGCACAAGGGTGGAAGGTACTTTATCTGTTTATCACTATCTTGCTAGAGTACTGTTTGATACATGAGCCTCACACCCCTTCATATCTAGTTCGGTTGTGGATGTGTTGGGTTTGATTGTTATGCCTCTTACTAGATCATTATGTGTCACATCACCTTTCGGTGTGTCTCTTGAGCTTAGCATGTTTTGTGGTGATTACCCTATTGGGATTGGTGGCAGAGAGTTCTCTGCATCTTTGATTGTGATTCCGGATTACACATATGATGTGATTGTGGGTATGGATTGGTTGAGCCCGAACCATGCTGTGATTGATTGCTTTAGGATGATTGTGTCCTTCCATGTTCCTGGACAACCTGTGTTTCATTATTGTTGTTTGAAGTCTCACACCGCGATGAGGGCATGGATTTTGGCCCATATTGAATCAGGGAGTAGTACTTCAAAGATTACAGGGATTCCTGTAGTTTCAGAGTATGCTGACGTGTTTCAGGAGATCCCTGGGTTACCTCCGGAAAGGGTAATGGACTTCTCTATTGATGTGATACCAAGTACTTCACCTGTATCGAAAGCACCCTATCGAATGGCACCAGCTGAACTTCAGGAGTTGAAGGTTCAGATTGAGGGATTACGCAAGGGTTCATTCAGGCTAGTGTATCTCCTTGGGGCGCACCAGTGTTGTTTGTGAAGAAGAAGGATAATTCACTTCGGTTATGTGTGGATTATCGATAGCTAAACTAGGTGACCATCAAGTACAGGTACCCTTTACCTAGGATTGATGACTTTTTTTATCAACTTAGGGAGGCTACTGTGTTCTCAAAGATTGATTTGAGATCTGGATATCACCAGTTAAGGGTGAAGGATATATATATTCCAAAGACGGCGTTCAGGACCAGGTATGGATATTTTGAGTTCCTCGTCATGCCTTTTGGTCTCACGAATGCACCTGCAGCATTTATGGACTCCATAAACCGCACGTTCAATCCCTACTTGGATCAGTTTGTGGTAGTGTTCGTTGACGTCATCTTGATTTATTCAAGGTCGTCAGATGAGCATGAGAAGCATCTGCGGATCGTGCTACAGACGTTGAGAGAGAAGAACTTATTTGCCAAGTTCGAGACGTGCGATTTCTAGCAGAGTGAAGTCAAGTTCCTTGTTCATGTGGTCTCAAAGGATGGAGTTTTTGTGGATCCTTCGAAGGTTGAAGCAATGATGAGTTGTAGTCACCCTACTACGGTTACAGAAATCCGTAGCTTCCTTGGTTTAGCAGGGTATTATAGGCGTTTCATTGAAGGGTTTTCTGGTATTGCTTCGGCTTTGACCAAATTGACAAGGAATGACACTCAGTTCGTATGGTCGGAAGAGTGTGAGAAGGCTTTCAACGAGCTGAAGACTAGATTATATACAGCTCCGGTGTTTACTAGTCATTTACAGCGATGCATCTCATCAGGGTTTGGGGTGTGTGTTGATGCACAATGGTAGCGTTGTTGCTTATGGTTTTAGACAGTTAAAGGTACATGAGAGGAATTACCCTACTCAGGATCTAGAGCTAGCAACAGTGGTGTTTGCCTTAAAGATTTGGAGGCACTATTTTTACGGTGAGAAATTTGAACTCTTTTCTGATCATAAGAGTTTGAAGTATCTATTCTCCCAGAAGTAATTGAACATGAGGCAGAGAAGATCGATGTAGCTCATCAAGGATTATGATTTCACCTTGGAGTACCATCCCGGAAAGGCGAATGTAGTGGCGGATGCTTTGAGTAGGAAACCTCGAGTGATCATGGCAGCTATTATGGTGCGAGAGTGGCACATGTTAGAAGCTGCATCAGAGTTTGACCTTATGCCCGTAGGAGCAGGACATGGAATCTTTCTCGGTAGTATCACCTTACACCCCACCTTGATCTCCAGGATCATTCAGGGTCAGACACTTGATGAGTTTGCTCAGGCGAGGATTGCTGAGATGACTGCTGATCCGGATGTGGAGGGTCCTTCCGAATGGATGATTGGGGCAGATGGAGGGTTGAGATTTCGAGGGAGATTGTATGTACCAAGTGTTGATAACCTCAGGGAAGAGATCATGTGGGAAGCACATAGGTCTCGATACACTATACATCTAGGGGGTACTAAAATGTATATGGATCTACGAAGGCAGTTTTGGTGGTATGGAATGAAGAGGGATGTGGCAGAACATATGTTGAAGTGTCTTACATGTCAACAGGTGAAGGTAGAGCATCAGAGACCCGCAGGAATTTTGAATCTCTTGCCGATTCCTGTTTGGAAATGGGAAGATATCTCCATGGACTTTGTGACTGGATTGCCTAAGTCCAGGCAAAGTTATGACTCGATTTGGGTGATTGTTGACCGGTTGACTAAGTCAGCACACTTTCTTCTAGTGGTAAAAACGTATTCGGGGGATGCATTGTGTAAGTTGTATGTGAATGAAATAGTGAGGCTTCATGGTGTGCCTGTGAAGATTGTCTCTGATCGTGATGCTCGCTTCACTTTAGAATTCTGGCATAGGTTCCATAAGGCATTTGGCACATCTCTTGCAATGAGCACTGCATTTCACCCACAGACAAATAGGCAGACCGAGAGAGTGAATAAGGTGATGGAGGATATGCTTAGAGCTTATGTACTAGATTTTAAGGGAAGCTGGGTGGATCATCTGCCATTAGTAGAGTTTGCCTACAACAACAGCTATCACTCCAGTATTGGTATGGCTCCATATGAGGCTCTTTATGGTAGGCATGTAGGACTCCTATCTGTTGGCCGGAAGCAAGGGATAAAGGGTTCATTGGTCCTGAGATTGTATAGGAGACTACAGAGAAGGTCACTACAATTTGGGACAGAATCCGAACCGCTCAGAGTAGACAGAAGAGTTATGCTGACTTAAAGAGGAGACCTTTGGAGTTTGAGATAGGCGATCATGTGTTCTTGAAGGTCTCACCTATGAAATGTGTGGTGAGATTTGGCAAGAAGGGAAAACTCGCACCGGGGTATGTTGGACCCTTCGAGATTCTGGAAAGAGTTGGAAACTTGGCATATCAACTTGCTTTACCTGTTAGCATGTCGGGTGTGCACAATGTCTTCCATGTGTCTATACTCAGTAAGTATGTCCGAGATGAGTCCCACGTGATTGATCATGGTATGATCGAAGTAAACACATATGTGATATTTATAGTTGAACCTGTTCGTATCTTGGATAGGTCTACAAAGAAGCTTTGTAGGGAGGTTGACCTTGTGAAGGTGTTGTGCAGTCATCATGATGATGTGATGCGTCATGAGAGTTGGAGTCTGACATGAGGAAGAGGTATCCTCAGCTTTTTGTTGATGAGCATGCTTGAATTTCGGGACGAAATTCTTTTAAGGAGGGTAGACTGTGAAGACCCGAATTTTCATATAATAAATTTATGTAATTCAATAATTGTTATATTAATTGAATTATGATATGTGGGATTAATTGGTATGTCGTGGTTTGAGAAAGTTGGTTTCGAATGATTTTATTTTCCAAAACGAAAGTTACTTAAGGGGTCGTGAAAATCGACTTTTTATACGTTCAAAATTTAGGAAAACTTCCTTCATGAAAGTTGTAGAGCTCATCGATACGAGTTCGTGCATATGTGGAACGTAATATTCGGAGCTCGTATAAATAAGTTATGAATATTTGAAAATTAGAATTTTTCTATAAATAGTAAGAAAAATATGATTTTTTCATTAAGGACGAAAAAATCAGATTTTTGCACTTAAGCCCCCACCCTCATCTGCCCCCCGTTCTCTCTCTGTCGCGCAAAACCCCTTCCTCTTGCTTGCCGACCAGCCGACCCTGCCCTCCCCGGCTTCGCCTCTCCTCGCCCAGTCGCTCCCCGCCCTTAGCTCGCCCTGTCGTTGCCTCCAGCCTTGGATCGGAGCAACCCTAAACGAGGAAGACCGACCAGGTCGGATCTCCTTTTTTCCGGCATCATTTCAGCCGATCCTGCCCATTTTCGTGATGTGCTATTCCTCCTGATCATCCTCATATGTGGCTTGCACCATGATTTTGAGTGTAGAGTTGTAGATCAAGAGTTGAAGGTTTCGACGTCCCTGATTTGATCTAGAATCTGATCAAGTGACCGAGATTAATACAACTTCAAAGCCAGATCTAGGATGATCTAGACCTTATCTCGAAAAATGTCAGGTATTAAAGTTGTTCACAATTTCATTTTGAAGAAGTTTGTAGTTGACAACTTTTGCATCTGAGGTGGTTGACCGCCGTTGACAACCGGCTGACAGCCGCGTATGGCGGTGCATCGGATCAAATTTTGAGTTTATATTATCTGGACGTTGATCTATGCATCCATACGAGCGTTTTGATATATAACATGGTCATGTTAGAAAAAGTTGATAAATAGTCAATTTAAGTTTTGACGTTACTATTTACGGTTTTATAGTTTATCTTCGGTTTACGATTTACGGAGATCAAACCATCGGTTTTACTTCAAATTTTGAATATGATGATCATATGACTGTCCCTCGGATTTTGTATAATTTTGATAGGATGTTTCCAAGGGCGATCCGTGAGGATCTAACATTTGGATCATCGTTTAAATTCGATCGAACCGTTGGATCGTCTTTATTTTAGAGTCCGACCGTTGGATCATCATTTAAGTTTATTTCGTGCTTCGTTTGCTAAGTAAAGGCCATACTTGATTAGATACTTGACGGTTTGAGTTGACGAGCATTTGGATTATTGTGATTTGTATCTAAGTGAACACGCAGCGGGAGTTTCGAGGTGAGTAACACTCACGTGGTTCATATTACGAACCGAATGCTTTAATTAATTTATTTTTGTAATTGTGTGGAAAATGTTTATGGATTAAATATTTGTCTTTAAAATCATATGGACTTGATCAACTACGGCCCATAGGTAAGTAAAATGAATTTTAATTGTACAAATGAATTTCACGATTTTCTTGTGTGAACTATAGATGGTATTAGTGGTCATTCCTGAGTGGATGATTACGTATATATATATATTTACGTGGAATATATATATTGGTTGGTGTGTTGGTGAGTAATGATATGATTGAGTTGGAATGATGATTTGGATTATATTTCAAATGCTTAAATGTCATAATTATATTATGTGTGTTGGATGAGTTGATTTCATTGTGTGAAAACATATTGTTGTGCGCATTATGGATTTAGGGTCAACGTAGTGACCGGTATTCGGAAATCGGACGCTCTAATCCTAGGGGGATGATGGGATACGATTGGTTGAGTAAGTACGAGTATCGGACGTTCTAATTATGTATATACATATACATATTGATGAAATACGATAAAGATAAATATGTCGGATGCCATAACCTAGGTCAGGTGACGGGCTACGATTCAGTTAGAGCTCTAGTCTGTCATATACCGTATTTGTATAAATACGATGTCGGGGTTTTGAGAAGAAATATGTGAGTTAGGGTTTTGTGTCGATTTGTTGATTTGGTGATTGATTTGAGTCTTTGTGGATGTGGAAAGTGTTGTGCATTGACTTGGGTGAAAATGATTATGATTTAATTAAACAACCGTTCTTTCTTTTTACTCATACGAGCTTTCAAAAACTTATCGAGTTTTGTGTTGTTACAATCTCGGTACACTATTCAAATGGTGTAGCTGATATTTCTGCAGGTTAGGATAACCAGAGAAGTGACCGTGCTGTCTAGGTGTTGCAACATTTATTTTGCTTTCATTTTAAGTTGTGTGGTTTGTTATGCTCATTTAGAGCTTTACGATTTATTTTATTAGTGAGTTGTAATAATTAACCGAGACTAAAATTCGGTTTTTGAAATTAAATTGTGTGGTGAGGTTGTTAAGAAAAACAAATTTTCAGGATGGTTATTTTAAGTTGTAGTAATTCATGTTTCGGATTTTGAATTTTTATTCTAAATTTCGAGGCGTGACAAAACAATGGTTGAGTTCTAGAAACACCACGGGCAACAAAACAATGGGCTGATTCTGGGGGTAAAATAGGGGCTGAAATTTTTCCCATTATTTTTTCCCTTTAAACTCATTGTATTTTTCCATCTTCTCCTAGAAAAGTTCATTGTCTCTACCAAAAGAGAGGTTTATGTTATAAAAGGCAACTTCTTTATTTCATGACTATAAAAATTCGTATACAATTATATTGTATTTTTAAAAAATAATGGAAACATTCATGCATCATAAGTTAAAAATGCTAATTTCTTGACAACGACAATTATAATAATGAGCATGTTGTAAATATTATATATATGTGGTTGTCCACTGTAAATACTCATTAGTTACGTCCTTATGACATAAACTCTACCCCTATATAAATGGGTCTAATGAGAATGAAACATACACTTCTACCTCCTCCTATATTCTGTTTCTCTCTTCTATCTCTCTCTTATTCTCTAGTTTATAACACGTTATCAACACAAATTTGCTCTTATTATTCTTCTTCTTCTTCTTTGAACTCCATGATGATCTGCAAGCCTTATGGTACAATGTAGTTGCCTATGACCAAGGCTAATGATCTATGAGTTTTTCTTCTCTCTCCTAGATGAATATCAATTTTCTTTAAGTGATCATTTACATATATTTGTATGTATCTTTTATATAATATAATTGTTGAAAATTTATATTTCATATACGACAATGAGAACTACTGTAATCAATTTTCGAAACGTTTATTTTTAACGAAAAGCTCGAAATGCTCGGTTTGAGAAATCGACTTTTTCTACGTACAAAATTTGGAGAAACTTCCTTCATGAAAGTTGTAGAGTTCGTTGTTACGAGTCCGTACACGTACGGAACACGAAGATCGGATTTTTTCTGAATTAGTTATCGAATTTAGAAGTTTTTCCGAAACTTGTATAAATAGGAAAAAACCCTAGCTAATTTTTTAGAACCCTTCTATTTTGGTCCGGCCTCCTTACATTTTCAGAAATCACTGTTCATCATCCCCTACCTCCATCCCTCGACCAAAAACGACCGAAAAAGAGAGCAAAGTTCACCTTAATCGTTCTCCCTCCACAGGCCACCTCTCGACCTCAAACCAAGTCCCAGGCGTTCGTCTCGAGCTGCTCTACCTCCTGGACGGTGTCGCTTCCACCGGCAAGGCCTCCACCGCCGGCGAAACAGCCCGAAACAACCGGACCCGAAAACGAACCAAAACTAGCTTCTTGCGTTTTCGACCACCAAACCAAGTGAAACTCGTCGCTCTACATCGACTCAACCTCCTGAAGCTTCCAGAGGCAGTTTTACAATGCGGCGCGGCCTGTGGCGGCGGCGGCACGGCCCGAACCGAAAACCACCCTTTTCGGTTCGATCTTGATATCTCGAGCTACACACCACCATTTCACTTGATTCTTGGCTCATTGAGCTCGCCTCAACTTCCTCTACAAGCATCAAGAAGGACCGGAACTGGGTCGAACGTTTTCATGTTCGTCGGAGCTCGACCCGAACTGATCGAAACAACCAAGCTTTCGATCAAGATATCTCGAGCTATACACGATCGTTTCTTGTGATTCTTGGCTTGTTGAGTTCGCAAGGAAGTTCTGAACAAGTTTCCAGAAGGGATCGGGGCGTGAGGTTGCAGTTTTCACGTCGGTTTTCAAACTCGCCGGTTTCTGAAATTTTTCCGACCGCCGACTGTAAATGGGTACTTTTCGATCCCTTCCCGTCATTTTTTGGTCTTGTGCTAGTTATGAAAGTTGCTCAGAATGATGAAACGAAGGGGACAAGCTCAACCCCGATACCATTGGCGGTGGTCGGTGGCGGCTCTGTCCCTAACTCCGGCGGCCCTTTCCGGCAACCTCCGGAGGTCTAAAATTTGGTTTCTGTCCATTTTATGATTCTATGTTTCGATACGATCATTTCGGGGTATTATACTCATTTTTCAGATATCGTATGAATTAGTTATGAATTTTGTGATTTCGATCTATTACGATCGTTAGATTTTTGATCTGTGAAATTAGGACTGTCGGATGAACTTGTAAATTTGTTATGATGATCATATGACTGTCCCAGAGGCTTTGTGTGGTCATGGAAGAAGATCTGACCATTGGATCTTCGTATATGTGCAAAACGGTAATTAGGGGAGCGATTCGTGAGAAACCGCTCGTCGGATTTTAATGTAAATTGGAATCTGGCCGTTAAATGGTAGTTAATTTATGTGTTGAAATTGTTGGCTAAATTCGAATCATACTTGGTTAGGTGATTGACGGATTTTATTTGAGTGGGCTATTTCGGCGTTAATTATAATTATAATTATATTGAAGACGCAACGGGAATTTCGAGGTGAGTAAAACTCACATGGTTCATATTACGAACCGAGCGTTTTAATTTATTTATTTTTAGTAATTGTGTGAAAAATATTTGCGGATTAAATATTTGTTTTAAAATTTCATGGACTTGAATCACCACGGTCCATAGGTAAGTAAAATGAATTTTAATTATACAAATGAATTTCATGATTTTCTTGTGTGAACTATAGATGGTATTAGTGGTCATTCCTGAGTGGATGATTACGTATATATATATTTACGTGGAAAATACATGTTGTTGAGTGAAGATATGATTGACTGAATTGATGAATTGATTATATTTCAATTGTGTAATTCCATAATAATATGGTGTATCTTGGTTGGGTTGATTTCAGTATGTGATATTATATGTTGTGCTGATTTATGGGTTTAGGGTCTACGTAGTGACCGGTGTGGGGTAATCGGACGCTCTAATCCTGGGTGGATGATGGGATACGGTTGGTTGAGTATGTGGAATTATCGGACATTCTAAATATGTATATAGGTATACATATTGATGAAATACGATAATGATAAATGTGTCGGATGCCATAACCTAGGCAAGGTGACGGGCTAAGATTCAGTTAGAGCTCTAGTCTGTCAAGTATTTTTATAAATACGATGATGAGAGTTGTGAAGAAAGTTGTGAGTTGGATTGTCTTGATATATTGAATTGGTGTTGATTGAGATTGTTAGTACTTGTGGATGTGGAAATTGTTTAGTGTTGTTGTGTGTGGGAATAATTATGAATTGAATTAAGCAATAGTTCTTTCCTTTTACTCATACGAGCTTTCATAAGCTTACCGGGTTTTGTATTGTTGCAATCCCGGTACACTATTCAAATGGTGTAGCGGATATTCCTGCAGGTCAGGATAATCAGGGAGGTGACCGAGCTGCTTAGGTGTTACAACAGTTTTTGTTATTACATTTATTTGTGAGGTGTGTATGCTCATTTAGAGCTTTACATTTCATTTTGGATTTGAGTTGTAATAATTAACCGAGACTAAATTCGGTTTGATTTTATTTCGTGTAGTGAGGATGTTATGAAAAGAAATTTTCAGGATGATTATTTTGAATTTGTAGTATTTTCATGTTTCGGATTTTGAATTGTTTTTCTAAAATTCGGGGCGTGACAGTTTGGTATCAGAGCGTAAGGTACATATTTGGTGATATGTCAATACTTACCGAGTGATGGCCCGTCTGCAGCGGATCCCCATCGTGTGCTCTTCGGTATTGACAATGTCATTGGGTATGTGAGAGCGTTAGGTTGGCTAGGAACGTTAGCATGTCTTAAGTACATTAGGCGTTGTCTTGTATGATCAATACTTGGTTAATATGGACTTGCGTTTGACTTATGCCTTGTTTAAGTGTTATGCGTGTATTAATCAAGTATATCATGCTTATTAGGTAATGGAGATTGAGGGAAACGAAGCCAGAGGTCGGGGTAGAGGTAGACCTCGTGGCAGGGGTAGAGGCCGAGGAAGGGGTAGGGCCCCTCCGGTTGAAGAAGTATCCGAGACGGAGGTAGATGCACCTTATAAGGATCAGCCTATTCCTCCTGTGGCTGTGGTTGATAATCCTGCTCGCTTGCTGATGCTAGCAAGGGAAATTACTCGCTTGGGAGCAACCAAGTTTGGAGGAGGCACTGATTATATGGTGGCGGATCGTTGGATAGAGGATTTGCAGACCTATTTCGATCTGCTTGATTGCACTGAGACCGACAAGAGGAAGCTAGCCGCTTTCATGCTGAAGGATGAGGCTAGGGTGTGGTGGAACGTCACTCAGAGGAGCATTGAGGTGTCTACCTTGACATGGGACGGCTTTGAGAGGCTGTTCAGGGAGAAGTACTTTCCACCAGCAATGAAGGAGAGGTTGGAACGAGAGTTCCTTGCACTTGTACAGGGGAAGATGACCGTAATTGAGTATGAAGCGGAGTTCTCCAGACTGTACAAGTATGTGAGGCAGATGGAGGATGACGACTTGGCCAAGAAGTTCCAGAGAGGGTTGAGTCCTTTGATTGAGCGTGATGTAGCCATCTTGGAGCTGAAGACCAAGAGAGAGATCTTGGCTAAGGCACAGATCATTGAGCAGCAGAACCTGATTCGTAGAGAGAAGGAGTCTGCTGAGAGAGATTTCCAGGGCAAGGGAAAGGCCATAGCAGGAAGCAGTAGAGCTAGAGACTTCAGGGGTGGGTTCTGGAAGAGACAGAGAACTCAGTTTCAGCATCAGGCTCCAGCCAGGGCAGCAGTAGCTCCTCCTGTTCAGGCTATGCCTATCAGATAGATAGCACCAGCAGCTCCGGTGAAGTGCTTTAACTGTGGCGAGCCGGGCCACATCTCTCGTGCGTGCACGAAACCCCGGGGTAGGATATGCTACAGCTGTGGACAGGCAGGGCATCAGGCTAGGGAGTGTCCTCGGAATCAGAGTAGAGTGCAGGGTAACTAGCAGAGGCAGCTACCACCTGCTCATGCTAGAGTCTTTGCCATCGGTCAGGCAGGCACGGGAGTGGAAGGTACCTTATCTGTTTATCACTTTCTTACTAGAGTACTGTTTGATAAGGGAGCCTCACACTCTTTCATATCTAGTTCAGTTGTGGATGTTTTGGGTTTGATTGCTATGCCTCTGACTAGATCATTGTGTGTTACATCACCTCTCGGTGTGTCTCTTGAGCTTAGCATGCTTTGTGATGATTGCCCTATTGGGATTGGTGGTAGAGAGTTCTCTGCGTCTTTGATTGTGATTCCGGATCACACGTATGATGTGATTTTGGGTATGGATTGGTTGAGCCAGAACCATGCTATTATTGATTGCTTTAGGATGATTGTGTCCTTCCATGTTCCGGGACAACCAATGTTTCATTACCGTTGTCTGAAGTCTGATATCACCATGAGGATAGGGATTTTGGCCCATATTGAATCAGGGAGTAGTACTTCAAAGATTACAGGGATTCCTGTAGTTTCAGAGTATGTAGACGTGTTTCAGGAGTTCCTTGGGTTACCTCCGTAAAGGGTAATGGACTTCTCCATTGATGTGATACCAGGTACTTCACCTGTGTCGAAAGCACCCTATCGAATGGCTCCAACTAAACTTCAGGAGTTGAAGGTTCAGATTGAGGGCTTACTTGCACAAGGGTTCATTCAGGCAAGTGTGTCTCCTTGGGGCGCACCAGTGTTGTTCGTGAAGAAGAAGGATAGTTCACTTCGGTTATGTGTGGATTATCGACAGTTGAACATGGTGACCATCAAGAATAGGTACCCTTTACCTAGGATTGATGACTTGTTCGATCAGCTTAGAGAAGCTACTGTGTTCTCGAAGATTGACTTGAGGTCTGGATATCATCAGTTGAGGGTGAAGGAGGAAGATATCCCAAAGACGGCGTTCAGGACTAGGTATGGACATTTTGAGTTTCTTGTCATGCCTTTTGGTCTCACGAATGCCCCCGCAGCATTATGGACTTGATGAACCGTACGTTCAGTCCTTACTTGGATCAGTTTGTGGTAGTGTTCGTTGACGACATCTTGATTTATTCAAGGTCGTCAGCTGAGCATGAGAAGCATCTACAGATAGTGCTGCAGACGTTGAGAGAGCAGAAACTATTTGCCAAGTTCGAGAAGTGCGATTTCTGGCAGAGTGAAGTTAAGTTCCTTGGTCATGTGGTCTCGAAGGATGGAGTTTCTGTGGATCCTTCGAAGGTTGAAGCAGTGATGAGTTGGAGTCGCCCTACTACGGTTACAGAAATTCATAGCTTCCTTGGACTGGCCGGGTATTACAGGCGCTTCATTGAAGGATTTTCTGGTATTGCTTCGGCTTTGACCAAATTGACCAGGAAAGACACTCAGTTCGTATGGTCGGATGAGTGTGAGAAGGCTTTCAATGAGCTGAAGACTAGATTGACTACAGCTCCGGTGTTGACTATTCCTACTAGTGGTGGTGGATTAGTCATTTACAGCAATGCATCTCATCAAGGTTTGGCGTGTGTGTTGATGCAGAATGGTAGTGTCGTTGCTTATGGTTCTAGACAGTTGAAGGTACATGAGCGGAATTACCCTACTCATGATCTAGAGCTAGCAGCAGTGGTGTTTGCCTTGAAGATTTGGAGGCACTATCTTTATGGTGAGAAATTTGAACTCTTTTCTGATCAAAAGAGTTTGAAGTATCTATTCTCCTAGAAGGAATTGAACATGAGACAGAGAAGATGGATGGAGCTCATTAAGGACTATGATTTCACCTTGGAGTATCATCCCGGAAAGGCGAATGTAGTGGCAGATGCTTTAAGTAGGAAACCGCGGGTAATCATGGCATCAATTGTGGTGCGAGAGTGGCGCATGTTAGAAGCTGCATCTGAGTTCGACCTTATGCCCGCAAGAGCAGGACATGGAATCTTTCTCGGTAGTATCACCTTACAGCCCACCTTAATCTCCAGGATCATTCAGGGTCAGACACTTGATGAGTTTGCTCAGGCGAGGATTGCTGAGATGATTGTTGACCCTGATGTGGAGGGTCCTTCCGAGTGGATGATTGTGGCTGATGGAAGGTTGAGATTTCAAGGGAGACTATATGTACCGAGTGTTGATAACCTCAGAGAGGAGATCATACGGGAAGCACATAGGTCTCGATATACTATACATCCAGGAGGTACTAAAATGTATATGGATCTACGAAGGCAGTTTTGGTGGTATGGTATGAAGAGGGATGTGGCGGAACACATGTCGAAGTGTCTTACCTGTCAACAGGTGAAGGCAGAGCATCAGAGACCAGCAGGAATGCTGAACCCCTTATCGATTCCTGTTTGGAAATGGGAAGATATCTCTATGGACTTTGTGACTGGATTGCCTAGGTCCAGGCAAAGTTATGACTCGATTTGGGTGATTGTTGACCGGTTGACTAAATCAGCACACTTCCTTTCGGTGGCAAAAACGTACTCAGGGGATGCGTTGTGCAAGTTGTACGTGAATGAGATAGTGAGGCTTCATGGAGTGCCTGTAACGATTTTCTCTGATCGTGATGCTCGTTTCACTTCAGAATTCTGGCGTAGGTTCCATAAGGCATTTGGTACTTCTCTTGCTATGAGCACTGCATTTCACCCACAAACAGATGGACAGACCGAGAGAGTGAATCAGGTGATGGAGGACATGCTCAGAGCTTGTGTTCTGGATTTTAAGGGTAGTTGGGCGGATCATCTGCCATTAGTAGAGTTTGCCTACAACAACAGCTATCACTCTAGTATCGATATGGCTCCATATGAGGCTCTTTATGATAGGCCATGTAGGACTCCTATCTGTTGGGCGGAAGCAGGGGATAAAGGGCTCATCGGTCCTGAGATTGTACAGGAGACTACAGAGAAGGTCACTACTATTCGGGACAGAATCCGAACCGCTCAGAGTAGACAGAAGAGTTATGCTGACTTGAAGAGGAGACCTTTGGAGTTTGAGACAGGCGATCATGTGTTCTTGAAGGTCTTACCTATGAAAGGTGTGGTGAGATTTGGCAAGAAGGGGAAACTCGCACCGAGGTATGTTGGACCCTTTGAGATTCTGGAAAGGTTGGTAACTTGGCATATCGTCTTGCTTTATCTGTTAGCATGTCGGGTGTACACAATGTCTTCCATGTGTCTATGCTCAGGAAGTATGTTCGAGACGAGTCTCACGTGATTGATCACGGTACGATCGAAGTGAACACGGATGTGACGTTTGTAGTTGAACCTGTTCGTATCTTGGATAGGTCTACAAAGAAACTTCACAGGAAAGAGGTTAATCTCGTGAAGGTGTTGTGGAGTCATCATGACGAGGGTGATGCATCATGAGAGTTAGAATCTGATATGAGGACGAGGTATCCACAGCTTTTTAGGGAATTGGGTACTTGAATTTCGGGACGAAATTCCTTTAAGGGGGGTAGATTGTAATACCCGCAATTATCATTTTAAATTCGAGAAATTGTGTTGAACGATTATTATGCGATTTCACGATTATTGTTCGATAATAATGCACTTTTACAATTATCGAAGTTTTGAAACGTTTATTTTTAACGAAAAGCTCGAAATGCTCGGTTTGAGAAATCGACTTTTTCTAAGTACAAAATTTGGAGAAACTTCCTTCATGAAAGTTGTAGAGTTCGTCGTTACGAGTCCATACACGTATGGAACAAGAAGATCAGATTTTTTCTGAATTAGTTATCGAATTTAGAAGTTTTTCTGAAACTTGTATAAATAGGAAAAAATCCTAGCTAATTTTTCAGAACCCTTCTATTTTGGTCCGGCCTCCTTACATTTTCAGAAATCACTGTTCAACGTCCCCTACCTCCATCCCTCGACCAAAAACGACCGAAAAAGAGAGCAAAGTTCACCTTAATCGTTCTCCCTCCACAGGCCACCTCTCGACCTCAAACCAAGTCCCAGGCATTCGTCTCGAGCTGCTCTACCTCCTGGACGGTGTTGCTTCCACCGCCAAGGCCTCCATCGCCGGCAAAACAGCCCGAAACAACCGGACCCGAAAAAGAACCAAAACTAGCTTCTTGCGTTTTCGACCACCAAACCAAGTGAAACTCGTCCCTCTACATTGACTCAACCTCCTGAAGCTTCCAGACGCAGTTTTACAAGGCAGCGCGGCCTGTAGCAGCGGCGGCACGGCCCGAACCAAAAACCACCCTTTTCGGTTCGATCTTGATATCTCAAGCTACACACCACCATTTCACTTGATTCTTGGCTCATTGAGCTCGCCTCAACTTCCTCTACAAGTACCAAGAAGGACCGGAACTGGGTCGAACATTTTCGCGTTCGTCGGAGCTCGACCCGAACGGATCGAAACAACCAAGCTTTCGATCAAGATATCTCGAGCTATACACGATCGTTTCTTGTGATTCTTGGCTTGTTGAGTTCGCAAGGAAGTTCTGAACAAGTTTCTAAAAGGGATCGGGGCGTGAGGTTGCAGTTTTCACGTCGGTTTTCAAGCTCGCCGGTTTCTGGAATTTTTCTGGCCGCCGACTATAAATGGGTACTTTTCGATCCCTTCCCGTCATTTTTTAGTCTTGTGATAGTTATGAAAGTTGCTCAGAATGATGAAACGAAGGGGACAAGCTCGGCCCCGACACCATTGGCTGTGGTCGGTGGCGGCTCTGTCCTAACTCCGGCGGCCCTTTCCGGCCACCTACGGAGGTCTAAAATTTCGTTTCTGTCCATTTTATGATTCTATGTTTCGATACGATCATTTCCCCGTATTATACGCATTTTTCGGATATCGTATGAATTAGTTATGAATTTTGTGATTTCGATCGTTAGATTTTTGATCTGTGAAATTAGGACCGTCGGATGAACTTGTAAATTTGTTATGATGATCATATGACTGTCCCAGAGGTTTTGTGTGGTCATGGGTGAAGATCCGACCGTTGGATCTTCGTATATGTGCAAAACGGTAATTAGGAGAGCGATTCGTGAGAAACCGCTCGTCGGATTTTAATGTAAATTGGAATCCGGCCGTTAAATGGTAGTTAATTTATGTGTTGAAATTGTTGGCTAAATTCGAATCATACTTGGTTAGGTGATTGACTGATTTTATTTGAGTGGGCTATTTCGGCGTTAATTATAATTATAATTATATTGAAGACGCAGCGAGAATTTCGAGGTGAGTAAAACTCACATGGTTCATATTACGAACCGAGCGTTTTAATTTATTTACTTTTAGTAATTGTGTGAAAAATATTTGCGGATTAAATATTTGTTTTAAAATTTCATGGACTTGAATCACCACGGTCCATAGGTAAGTAAAATGAATTTTAATTATATAAATGAATTTCATGATTTTCTTGTGTGAACTATAGATGGTATTAGTGGTCATTCCTGAGTGGATGATTACGTATATATATATTTACGTGGAAAATACATATTGTTGAGTGAAGATATGATTGACTGAATTGATGAATTGATTATATTTCAATTGTATAATTCCATAATAATATGGTGTATCTTGGTTAGGTTGATTTCAGCATGTGATATTATATGTTGTGCTGATTTATGGGTTTAGGGTCGATGTAGTGACCGGTGTGGGGTAATAGAACGCTCTAATCCTGGGTGGATGATGGGATACGGTTGGTTGAGTATGTGGAATTATCGGACTTTCTAAATATGTATATAGGTATACATATTGATGAAATACGATAATGATAAATGTGTCGGATGCCATAACCTAGGCCAGGTGACGGGCTACGATTCAGTTAGAGCTCTAGTCTGTCAAGTACCGTATTTTTATAAATACGATGATGAGAGTTGTGAAGAAAGTTATGAGTTGGATTGTCTTGATATATTGAATTGGTGTTGATTGAGATTGTTAGTACTTGTGGATGTGGAAATTGTTTAGTGTTGTTGTGTGTGGGAATAATTATGAATTGAATTAAGCAATAGTTCTTTCCTTTTACTCATACGAGCTTTCATAAGCTTACCGGGTTTTGTGTTGTTGCAATCTCTGTACACTATTCAAATGGTGTAGCGGATATTCCTGCAGGTCAGGATAATCAGGGAGGTGACCGAGCTGCTTAGGTGTTACAGCAGTTTTTGTTATTTTATTTAGTTGTGAGGTGTGTATGCTCATTTAGAGCTTTACATTTCATTTTGGATTTGAGTTGTAATAATTAACCGAGACTAAATTCGGTTTGATTTTATTTCGTGTGGTGAGGATGCTATGAAAAGAAATTTTCAGGATGATTATTTTGAATTTGTAGTATTTTCATGTTTCGGATTTTGAATTGTTATTCTAAAATTCGAGGCGTGACAACTACATGTTCCATTGCTCAAAACTCGAATCCTCTGACCGAGTAGTCTTAGAACCTATGGTTCTATAGACATCACACGAATATTTTTCTCGTGTGTTCCCTATGGGATCCATTGTTTATATTTATGAACTCTTCGAAAATTTTGTTTCGTATATGAATTTTTCATAGAACATACTGTTCTAATAATTATGGATCCTGACATATCTCATCTTTTCTCTTTGTAGAAAGATGACACATCTAATAAAATTGGACTTTGATCCTCTTAAAATTTCTGGCAAGAAGTATTTGATGCTGAAATTCACCTTATGCCTAAAAACCTTGGAAATGCCATCAAAGTTGATGATAAGTCATATGTGCAAGATCCCGCCAAATCTATGATTTTCTTACGTTACCATCTTGATAAGATCCTAAAATATGATTACCTTACGGTGAAAGATCCACTTGAGATTTGGCAAGCATTGGCTGATCGATTTGCTCACCAAAAAACCATTGTTCTATCTAGAGCACGATATGAATGGACTCTTTTTACGCCTTCAGAACTTTAAATATGTCACTGATTTTCAATTCCCCTATACATATGATTACCTCCGAACTAAAATTATGTGGAGAATCTGTCAGTGAAGATAACAAGCTAAAAGTCTCTGATTTTTTTGTGGACAATGGAAAACATATTGATTACATGATTAGCGGCGGTTTTCTTGACACCAATAAATTTTAAGCCTATGTTTAGGCATTTTTTTTGTCTCTATTTATTTTGTTTAGTCATTTTAAGCCTATGTTCTGGCACCGATTAAACATAATTATGTTTTCTTATCTTCATCTGTTTAATCATATTTATTATGTTTAAATTACCTTTATTACAATTCTTTCATAACTGAATTTGTCATGAGTATTTGTTGTAAGAGCTACAATTATCATGATAATATTTCATGATAATATTTTCAATTACCATTATCTGATAGTTAATGTTATTAATAACTCATTTTATTACTATTCTCCGATAATTATTGTTGTAAATAGCTCATCTTATTACCATTATTTGATACTTATCATAGTTATTTATTTTATGCTATCATAATGAACATTTGTTACATTCGTTACTTATGATTATTTTTGTCATATCTACCTCATATGATTATGTCATTTGTGAAAAATAACAAAATTATTTTCCATCGCTAGAAATTGAACCCAGGTTTTTTTTTATGAAAGCCAAATATCCTAACCAACTAGACTACAACAAATTTATTGATTATTTTTGTATAATGTTATATTAATGCATGTATCAATTATTGACTTTATCTGAATATCTCTCGATTTTGGCATATGGTACTCCCGAATTGGTATCAAAAATATTAATTATATTTTCTACAAAATCGAGGTATGTATTTTTATTAGTTTGATGACTTCAATTTGGTTTCCTCTTATTATCTTATCTGATAATTTGATATAAAATTCTCAATTTATAATGAGATCGAAACTACATGTTTCTTGATTCAATTTCATGAGGACTTAAAATTCCTCCACTGATTGTTATACAATCAAATAGATCAAAACCTCTTGTTTCTTGATCCCCAATTATGTCTGGATTTTTGTCCCTTCTCTTTATGAGTACATGTGAACCTCTGGTCACTCCACTTTTAGAACAAGCTTCTAATTGTGAAGACTCGAGCCCAATACTTTGAGTAAAATATAAAATTTGATGAGGCTATGATCCTCCATTGTATTATTATTGGAGTATATGCTTATACCCATATAGGCCACTGTCCCAGACTCGAAATTTGAGTATATACTTTTGACATTTGTTTTCAATGTCAAACAAATAATATGAACTATGTGTTCATTAATAAATTCAATTTGAACCATGAAGGTTCATGATAAATATAATGAAAAACATAGTTGTCTTGCATGCATATAATGCAACTATGGACATGATCCATTGCAATTGTTGATAATTTTTCACAATTGATGCTTCAAAAAGTTAAGGTAACAATCATCTCAAGAGCTGCAGATCTTGATTGATGGCCGACTCCAACTGAGCTATGTGGAATACCATTGCATATATGTTACCTATGTGGAATACCATTGCATATATTTGGTGATCAAATTTTCACCTAACTTATGTTGTATTAATCAACCATAAGTATAGTATACTTATATCATGAACTAAAAATTTCATTGAGCCAAATAAAATTATTTTGGCATGACAAAGGTGTCATTATTTCATGCATTATGTCATGCAGAGTTATCTACATAATGTATATTGTTTACATTCTTTTCTAATACAACACTAGTTGCCAACCTTCGTAGCAAGGAAATTATAATTTATCGCATAGTTGTGAGTTGTCACTATAATGGGACAATCCTCCCGCCAATAGGGGAGAAATATCATGTGAATTGGTGTGAGATTTTATTCACCATGTCTCATTTTAATTTTGAGAAAAAATCTAAGTTCATTATCTTTTTGACCTAAAAATTAGTTTGGGCCCGACACCCACCAATGGATTTTCAATCCAATACTTATGAACATGTATTTTGTGAGGTCAAATCTGATAGTCTTCCCACCGTTAAGGGGGGTGGGGGAGACTAATGTAACGGCGTGAATTATGTGGAATTTATCCACTAAGTCCAATGTTTTAAGCTCCCTATAAGGGAAGATTATACAAGCCCTATAACGCTCTTTATGAGGTTATACAAAGATCCACATTCTTTAATTAATTTGTCCTTGATAGATAATAGATGCACTAAAAGAGGCATGGATACCTGATATGAATAAGCTTATTATAGCTAATGCATGCTTATATGAATGTGTGAGATCGAAATTTGATAATATCTCATCTATAGTAGCGCTACTGAAAATCATCAGGGGCTGTTTCACTATACCACGTTTCGATGTATACGTTGACAAGTTATAATTGTGAAGACCCGAAATTTCAGTTAAATATTTCGTAATTCAATATTTGTCAAATTATATGAATTATGAGTTGTGGGTGTGATTCGAATGTCATTATTTGAGAAATTTGGTTTCGAATGATTTTAGCATCGAAATTTAACGTTATTTAGGGTTATTAAAATCGACTTATTTATACATAAGGAATTTGAGGAAACTTCCTTCATGAAAGTCGTGGAGCTCGTCGATACGAGTTCGTGCATATGCGGAACGCAAGAATCGGAGTTCGTACGAAAAAGTTATAGCATTTAGAAAAGTTTCCAAATTGAGTATATATATAAATGGAAAGTTTCCAAAATTAGGGTTGCCATTTTCAGTCGGTGGCACTGTTCGCCTTCTTTTTTCTTCTCTCCCGCGCGCGCGACCGAGCTCCAAAAACAGAGCAAACTTTGTTGGCTCTTTTCTCACAGCTTCGGGTGAAGATCCGACCGTTGGATCTTCATATAAGTGTGTTTTTGAAATTATACGCTAACTTAATTATCGTTTTGATTAGGTGTTTGACGGATTTGTTAGCGGACGATTGTGAATCGTATTTTGGGCTGTAAGAAGATGCAGCGGGAGTTTAGAGGTGATTAAATCTCACATTGTTCATTTATGAACCGAATTTTCCTTATCACACGATTTATTATTATGCTTGGAAAATGGTTTTAAGAAAATGAAATTTTAAGTATATAAAAATGAATTTCTTGATTTTGCATCGTGTAAACTATAGTTGGTATTAGTGATCATTCATGTGTGGATGGTTACGTGTATATATATATATATATATATATATATATTTACGTGATTATATATTGAATGGTGTGACATTGAGGTGTAGAATTGTGTTAATATGTTGTTGATAAATGTTGATAATATGATTTTATTATGTTGTTAATATGTGATAAATGTTGGTGATAAGCATGTTGATTTTGTGAGTTGAATAGAAGGTAGAGAACGTAGGATTTCGAGGATCGAATGGTTCAAGGATCTTTGGTTAATGATAACCGGAGTGTATGTGTTCTGAGGACATGGAGGTCCAAAGTTCGACCGTTAAATAATAACGGGGATATATTGTTCTGAGGACATGAAATGGTCCAAAATTCGCGGGTTACTGAGTAACCTGGAGGTGTCGTTGCTTAACCATGGGCCAAGGTGTCAGAGGTAACGAGGCAGTTAGAGAGTTGTGATTAGGTGCCAAGTGGCGAGAGTTGTGATTCGGTGATTGTGGAAATGTGTTCCATGTTGTTTCCTGTGTGTCGATTTGATGTTTCTTTGTGGATGTTGAGATTGTTGATTGTTTACTTAAGTTAAAAGATTTGTGATTTAATAAATCAACCGTTCATTCTTATTTAGTCATACGAGCTTTCAGAAAGCTTACCGGGTTTTGTGTTGTTGCAATCCCGGTACACTATTCAAACGGTGTAGCGGATAATCCTGTAGGTCAGGATAATCAGGATGGAGAGCGAGCTACGTAGGGTAGCAGGGTCAAGACCAACACTTGGTCTATTTTGGTGTGTTTTGTAGACTCTTGTGAGCAGAACATTTTACTTATGTTAGTATTGTAATAATTGATTCGAAAGATAGTTTGCTACGAGGTTTGTATTATGGTTTATGAGATGTTGGTTTATAAAAAAAAAAAAAATCAAGACGTGATTTGTTTAGTCGTATTCATGTTTCAGATTTGAATTTATTATTCGAAATTCGGGGCGTGACAGTTTGGTATCAGAGCGTAAGGTACATATTTAGTGATAAGTTAATACCTTCCAAGTGATGGCCCGTCTGCAGCAGATCCCCATCATGTGGTCTTTTGTTTTGACAATGTCATTGGGTATGTGGGAGTGTTGGGAGTTGTCTAGAAAGTTAGGACGTATTAGGAGTTGAATTAACCTCTTTGTGTTAGTAGCTTGGTTAATATGGACTTGTATTTACTTATGCTTTGATTTAAGTGTTATACATGTATTAACCAGGTATGCTATGCTCCTTAGGTAATGGATATTGTGGGAGGCAGAAGTAGGGGTCGAGGTAGACCCAGAGGTAGAGGTAGAGGCCGAGATAGAGGTGAGAACCCACATGTGGGAGTACATGAGGAAGAGGTGGAGGCACCTTTTGTGGAGCAGCCTGTTCCACCTGAGGTTGTGGTTAATGATCCCGCTCGTCTGTTAGTGTTGGCGAGGGACATTAATCGGTTGGGAGCAACTAAATTTGTGGGAGGCACAGACTATATGGTGGCTAATCAATGGATCGAGGATTTGCAGACCTATTTTGAGTTGATTGTCTGTGATGAGATCGAGAAGAGGAAGCTAGCCACTTTCATGCTCAAAGATGAGGCTAGGGTGTGGTGGAATTACACTCAGAGGACTATTGATGTTTCTACCATGACCTGGGATGGATTTGTGAGGATCTTTAGAGAGAAATACTTCCCAGCATCGGTGAAGGAGCAGCTGGAGAGGCAATTTCTCGTGCTTACTCAAGGGAAGATGAATGTGAGAGAATATGAGGCAAAGTTCTCCAGGCTGTATCGGTTTGTGAAACCTTTAGATGCTGAAGACTTGGCTAAGAAGTTTCAACAGGGGTTGAATGCCTCTATTGAGCTCGATGTGGCCATTATGGAGCTGAAGACAAAGGAGCAGATTTTAGCTAAAGCCCTGATCATTGAGCAGCAGAATCTGATCCACAAGGAGAAGTAGACAGTTGAGAGACATTCTCAGGGAAAAGGGAAGGCAGTTGCAGGGAGTAGTGGGTCCAGAGATTATAGAGGTGGGCTCTGGAAGAGACATCGGCCTTATTTTCATCATCAGGCTCCAGCCAGGATAGCAGCAGCACCTGTCCCTATTCGGGCACCACCTATCAGGCAAGTAGCACCAGCGGCCCCTATGAGGTGTTATATCTATATTGAGTTGGGTCATCTTGCTAGGGCTTGCCCTAAACTCAGGCCTAGGGCATGTTTTCGATGTGGACAGACTGGACATATTGCCAGGGACTGTACTCAACCTCAGATTGCAGGACAGGGTAACCAGCAAAGAACCTTACCTCCAACACCAGCTAGAGTATTTTCCATCAGCCAGAGAGGCACCGGGGTGGAAGGTACCTTATCTGTTTATAACTATCTTGCTAGAGTACTGTTTGATACGGGTGCTTCCCACTCGTTCATATCTAGTTCTGTGGTAGATTTTTAGGTTTGACTGCTATACCGCTTACTAGACCTTTGTGTGTTACATCGCCTCTTTGTGTCTCTCTTGAGCTTAGCATGTTTTGTGATGATTGCCCTATTTCAATTTGTGGTAGAGAGTTCACTGCATCTTTTATTGTGATTCCAGATCACACATATGATGTGATTTTAGGTTTGGATTGGTTGAGTCCGAACTATGCAGTGATTGATTGTTTTAGAATGATTGTGTCTTTTCATGCCCCTGGGCAACCAGTGTTTCATTATCGATGCCTGAGATCTGACGTTGTCATGAGGGCAAGGATCTTGGCACACGTAGAATCAATGAATAGCACTTCAGAAATTGCAGGGATTCCAGTAGTGTCAGAGTATGCTGATGTGTTCCAGGAGATACCAGGATTTCCTTCGAAAAGGGTAATGGACTTCTCCATTGATGTAATACCAGGTATTGTACCTGTGTCGAGAGCACCTTATCGGATGGCTCTAACTGAACTTCAGGAGTTGAAGGTTCAGATTGAAGGATTACTTGCACAAGGGTTCGTACAGGCTAGTGTATCTCCTTGGGGCGCACCAGTATTGTTCGTGAAGAAGAAAGATAATTCACTTCGGTTATGTGTGGATTATCGACAGCTGAACAAGGTGACCATCAAGAATATGTATCCCTTACCTAGGATTGATGACTTGTTCGATCAGCTTAGGGAGGCTACGGTGTTCTCCAAAATTGATTTGAGATCTAGATATCACCAGTTGAGGGTGAAGGATGAGGATATTTCTAAGACAACATTTAGGACCAAGTATGGGCATTATGAATTTCTTGTCATGCCTTTTGGTCTAACTAATGCACCTATAGCATTCATGGACTTGATGAACCGCACATTCAGTTCTTACTTAGATCAGTGTGTGGTGGTGCTCGTTGATGACATCTTGATTTATTCAACGTCGTCTGACGAGCATGTGAAGCATTTGAGGATTGTGCTGCACATTTTGAGAAGAGAAAAGTTGTATGCAAAGTTTGAGAAATGCGAGTTTTGGCAAAAGGAGATCAAGTTCCTTGGTCATGTAGTTTCGAAGGATGGAGTTTCTGTGGATCCTTCGACAGTTGAAGCAGTGATGGGTTGGAGTCACCCCACTACAGTTACAAAGATCCATAGTTTCCTTGGATTGGCAGGGTACTACAGGCGATTCATTGAGGGGTTTTCTAGTATTGCTTCAGCTTTGACCAAGTTAACAAGGAAGGATGCTCAGTTTGTGTGGACAGATGAATGTGAGAAGGCCTTTAGTGAGCTGAAGACTAGATTGACTACAGCTCCAGTGTTGACTGTCCCATCTAGTGGCGGTGGGGTAGTTATCTACAATGATGCATCTCATCAGGGTTTGGGATGCGTGTTGATGCAGAATGGGGGTGTGGTAGCGCATGGTTCTAGACATTTGAAGGTGCATGAGCGGAACTACCCCACTCATGATCTAGAGCAGGCTGCAGTGGTGTTTGCCTTGAAGATTTAGAGGCATTATCTTTATGGTGAGAAGTTCGAAATCTTTTCTAATCATAAGAGTTTCAAGTATCTATTCTCCCAGAAGGAGTTGAACATGAGGCAGAGAAGATGGATGGAGCTCATCAAAGACTATGATTTCACCTTGGAGTATCATCCTGGAAAGGCCAATGTAGTGGCGGATGCTTTGAGCAGGAAACCCCGAGGGATCGTAGCATCACTTATGGTTCAGGAGTGGCGTATGTTAGAGACTGTATCTGAGTTTGACCGTATCCCCACAGGAGAAGGACAAGGAATCTTTCTCGGTAGTATCACTTTACAACCGACCTTGATTTCCAGGATCATTCAGAGTTAGACACATGATGAGTTCGCTCAAATGGTGATTTCAGAGATTATCCTTGACGCCAACGAGGAAGGTCCATCATAGTGGATAGTTGGAACTGATGGTGGATTGAGATTTCGCTTGAAATTGTATGTCTCGGGCAGTGATAACCTCAAGGAGGAGGTACTGCAGGAAGCATATCGATCTAGATATACGGTACACCCAGGGAGTACCAAGATGTATATGGACCTACGAAGATAATTTTGGTGGATAGGGATGAAGAGGAATGTGGCTGAGTATGTATCCAGGTGCCTTACATGTCAGCGGGTGAAGGCAGAGCATCAGAGGCCTACGGGGATGTTGAAATCTTTGTCGATTCCAGTATGGAAATGGGAAGAGATCTCCACGGACTTTGTGACTGGATTGCCTAGGTCCAAATAAAGTTATGATTCTATTTGGATGATTGTTGATCGATTGATAAAGTCAGCACACTTTCTTCCTGTGGCGTAGACTTACTCAGGTGATGCTTTGTGTAAGTTGTATCTTAATGAGATTGTGAGGTTTCATGGTGTGCCGGTATCGATTGTCTCTGATCGGGATGCTCGTTTCACTTCGAAATTTTGGTGTAGATTCCATAAGGCTTTCGGCACATCTTTGGCTATGAGCACTGCGTTTCATCCACAGACTGATGGGCAGATAGAGAGGGTGAACCAGGTGATGGAGGATATGCTTAGAGCATGTGTTTTGGACTTCAAGGGAAGTTGGGCGGATCATCTGCCATTGGTAGAGTTTGCCTACAATAACAGCTATCACTCTAGTATCAGCATGGCCCCATATGAGGCACTTTATGGTAGGCCATATAGGACTCCTATCTGTTGGGCGGATGTTGGAGAGAAACAGCTCTTGGGTCCTACGCTTGTTCAGGAGACTACAGAGAAGGTTACTACCATCCGAGATAGGATCTGTACTGCACAGAATAGACAGAAGAGTTATACCAACCTTAGGAGGAGACCGTTGGACTTTGAGGAGGGTGATCATGTATTCTTGAAAGTCTCACCAATCAAAGGTGTGGTGGGATTTGGCAGGAAGGGGAAGTTGGCACCAAGATACGTTGGACCCTTTGAGATTTTGGAAAGGGTCGGAGACTTGGCATATCGGCTTGCTTTACCTATTAGCATGGCCGGTTTACACAATGTTTTCCATGTGTCCATGCTTAGGAGGTACATTCGAGATGAGTCTCATGTGATTGATCACAGTATGATCGAGGTGAGTCCGGATGTGACCTTCGTTGTTGAACCTGTTCGTATCTCGGACAGATCCACGAAGAGGCTTCGTAGGAAGGAGGTTGAGTTAGTTAAGGTGTTGTGGAGTCATCATGATGACGGTGTTGCATCATGGGAGTTAGAGTCTGACATAAGGGCTAAGTACCCACTACTGCTTGTTGATGAGTTTGCTTCAATTTCGGGACGAAATTCCTTTAAGGAGGGTAGACTGTGAAGACCCTAAATTTCAGTTAAATATTTCGTAATTCAATATTTGTCAAATTATATGAATTATGAGTTGTATGTGTGATTCGAATGTCGTTATTTGAGAAATTTGGTTTCGAATTATTTTAGTATCGAAATTTAACGTTATTTAGGGTTATTTAAATAGACTTATTTATACGTAAGGAATTTAAGGAAACTTCCTTCATGAAAGTCGTAGATCTCGTCGATACGAGTTCGTGCATATGAGAGAATCGGAGTTCGTACGAAGAAGTTATATCATTTAGAAAAGTTGCCAAATTGGGTATATATATAAATGGAAAGTTTCCGAAATTAGGGTTGCCATTTTCAGTCGGTGGCACTGTTCACCTTCTTTTTTCTTCTCTCCCGTGCGCGCGACCGAGCTCCAAAAACAGAGGAAACTTTGTCGGCTCTTTTCTCACAGCTCCGGCCACTGTTTGAAGCGAAACAAAGTCCAGATCGACTTTACTCCTTCCTGTGAGTCGACTGGTGGTCACGATTTCCCCTCTTGTGGCTGCTACGCGGCGGTGGAACTCGAAATCGAACCAAGCCCTAAAACGAACCAGCGGCGATTTCTCCTAGCTCCGGCCACCAAAACTTGAGTTCTTTATCTTGTTGAACTCGTATCAAGGAGTAGAACACGTAGCAAGAAGACCCAGACCGGAAGTGAAGCTTTTGACGTCGAACAGAGCAACTATCTGAAAATTTTGGTTTTCCGGCGAACCGGACTGATTTTAGGTATTTTCGACCACTTCCATTTGTTTTCTCACTTCGTGCTAGTTATGAAAGTTGCTCAAAATGATAAAACGAAGCGGATAAGCCCGGTCCTAACACCATTGGCGGTGGTCGGCGGCGGCTCTGCCCTAAACTCCTGCGGCCCTTTCCGGCCACCTCCGGGGGTACCATGAGTAGTTTCTACTCATTTTTAGATTCTATATGTCGATACGATTATTTTGATATATAGCATGTGAATTTGGATATCGTATGAATTAGTTATGAATTTTATGATTTCGATTGATTTCGATCGCTCAATTTGTGATCTATGAAGTTTGGACCGTCCTATAGAATTCTAGTTTTGTTATAATGATCGTAGGACTGTCCCGATGACCTTGTGTGGTCACGAGTGAAGATCCGACCGTTGGATCTTCATATAAGTGTGTTTTTGAAATTATACGCTAAGTTAATTATCGTTTTGATTAGGTGTTTGACGGATTTGTTAGCGGACGATTGTGAATCGTATTTTGGGCTGTAAGAAGACGCAACGGGAGTTTAGAGGTGATTAAATCTCACATGGTTCATTTATGAACCGAATTTTCCTTATCACACGATTTATTATTATGTTTGGAAAATGGTTTTAAGAAAATGAAATTTTAAGTATATAAAAATGAATTTCTTGATTTTGCATCGTGTAAACTATAGTTGGTATTGGTGATCATTCTTGTGTGGATAGTTACGTATATATATATTTACGTGATTATATATTGAATGGTGTGACATTGAGGTGTAGAATTGTGTTAATATGTTGTTGATAAATGTTGATCATATGATTTTATTATGTTGTTAATATGTGATAAATGTTGGTGATAAGCATGTTGATTTTGTGAGTAGAATAGAAGGTAGAGAACGTAGGATTTCGAGGATCGAATGGTCCAAAGATCTTTGGTTAATGATAACCGGAGTGTATGTGTTCTGAGAACATGGAGGTCCAAAGTTCGACCGTTAAATAATAACGGGGATATATTGTTCTGAGGACATGAAATGGTCCAAAATTCGCGGGTTACTGAGTAACCTGGAGGTGTCGTTGCTTAACCCTAGGCCAAGGTGTCAGAGATAACGAGGTAGTTAGAGCTCTAACGTGGGGCCAAAGTGGCGATAGTTGTGATTAGGTGCCAAGTGGCGAGAGTTGTGATTCGGTGATTGTGGAAATGTGTTCCATGTTGTTTCCTGTGTGTCGGTTTGATGTTTCTTTGTGGATGTTGAGATTGTTGATTGTTTACTTGAGTTAAAAGTGTAATACCCGCAGCTTTCATTTTAAATTCGAGTAATTGTGTTGAACGATTATTATGCAATTTTACGAATATTGTTCGATAATAATTCACTTTTTGAATTATCGAAGTTTCGAAACGATTATTTTTAATGAAAAGCACGAAATGCTCGGTTTGAGAAAATCGACTTTTTCTACGTACAAAATTTGGAGAAACTTCTTTCATGAAAGTTGTAGAACTCGTCGATACGAGTCCGTACACGTGCGGAACACAAAGATCGGATTTTTTCTGAATTATTTATTGAATTTAGAAGATTTTCCGAAACTTTTATATATAGAAAAAACCCTAGATTTTTTTTGGAAACCCAATTTTTTTCACCGGCCTCCCTTTCCTTTTTTTGAAACACTGTTCATTCTCTCTCTCTCTCTCTCTCTCTCTCTCGCGTTTTCTCTCTCGGTCGAAAGCCAAAAACAGAGCACGGTTTCACCGTGCTCCCATCCTCTCCTCCGGCCACCTCCAGGAGCTTTGCCTCTGCCTTGCGCAGCTGCCAGAAGCAGCCTTGAGCCGTGACACTGCCGGCAGCGGCGGCGGCACGGCCCGAACCGAAAAGGCTCATTTTCGGTTCGATCTCAATATCTCGAGCTATAGATCACCATTTCACTTGATTCTTGGCTCATTGAACTCGCGTCAACTTCCTCTACAAGCACCAAGAAGGACCGGAACTGGGTCGAACGTTTTCACGTTCGTCGGAGCTCGACCCCGGGTGGATCGAAAAACCAACTTTCGATCCAAATATCTCGAGCTATACACGATCGTTTCTTGTGATTCTTGGCTTGGTGAGTTCGCAAGGAAGTTCTGAACAAGTTTCCAGAAGGGATCGAGGCGTGAGGTTGCAGTTTTTAAGTCGGTTTCAAGCTCGCCGGTTTCTGGAAAATTTCCGGCCGTCGACTGTAATTGGTACTTTTCAATCCCTTCCTGTCGTTTTTTGGTCTTGTGCTAGTTATGAAAGTTTCTCAGAATGATGAAATGAAGGGGACAAGCTTGGCCCCAACACCATTGGTGGTGATTGGCGGCGGCTCTGTCCCTAACTCCGGCGGCCCTTTCCGGCCACCCTCCGGAGTTCTAAAATTTAGTTTCTATCCATTTTATGATTCTATGTTTCAATACGATCATTTCGGCATATTATACGTATTTTCTGGATATCGTATGAATTAGTTATGAATTTTGTGATTTCGATCGATTTCTATCGTTAGATTTATGATCTGTGAAATTAGGACCTTCAAATGAACTTATAATTTTGATATGATGATCATATGACTGTCGCAGAGGCTTTGTGTGGTCATGGGTGAAGATCCGACCGTTGGATCTTCGTATATGTGCAAAACGGTAATTAGGGAAGCGATTCGTGAGAATCCGCTCGTCGGATTTTATTGTAAATTAGAATCCGGCCGTTAAATGGTAGTTCAATTATGTTTGGAATTATTGGCTAAATTTGAAACACATTTGATTAGGTGATTGACGGATTATATTTGAGTGGGCTATTTCAGCGTTAATTATATTTGTATTGAAGACGCAGTGGGAATTTCGAGGTGAGTAAAACTCACGTGGTTCATATTACGAACCGAGCGTTTTAAATTTAATTATTTTTGATAATTGTGTGAAAAATATTTGCTGATTAAATATTTGTTTTAAAATTTCATGGACTTGAATCACCACGGCCCAAAGGTAAGTAAAATGAATTTTTAATTATACAAATGAATTTCACGATTTTCTTGTGTGAACTATAGATGGTATTAGTGGTCATTCCTGAATGGATGATTACATATATATATATTTACGTGGAAAATATATATTGATGAGTGGATTGTTGAGTGATGATATGATTGAGTTGAATTGATGAATTGATTATATTTCAATTGTGTAATTTCATAATAATATGGTGTATCTTGGTTGGCTTGATTTCAGTATGTGATATTATATGTTGTGCTCATTTATGGGTTTAGGGTCGATGTAGTGACCGGTGTGGGGTAATCGGACGCTCTAATCCTGGGTGGATGATGGGATATGATTGGTTGAGTATGTGAAATTATCGAACATTCTAAATATGTATATAAATATACATATTGATGAAATACGATAATGATAAATATGTCGGATGCCATAACCTAGGTCAAGTGACGGGCAACGATTCAGTTAGAGCTCTAGTCTGTCATGTACCGTATTTTTATAAATACGATGTTGAGGTTTTGTAAAGAAAGATGTGAGTTGGGGTTGTCTTGATTTATTGATTTGGTATTTGATTGAGATTGTTAGTACTTCGTGGTTGTGGAAATGGTTGAGTGTTGACTTGATTAGAATTGATTAAGATTAAATTAAACAACAGTCTTTTCTTTTACTCATACGAGCTTTCATAAGCTTACCGGGTTTTGTGTTGTTGCAATCCCGATACTCTATTCAAATGGTGTAACGGATATTCCTGCAGGTCAGGATAATCAGGGAGGTGACCGAGCTGCTTAGGTGTTACAGCAGTTTTTGTTATTTCATTTAGTAGTGAAGTGTGTACGCTCATTTAGAGTTTTACAGTTCATTTTGGATTTGAGTTGTAATAATTAACCGAGACTAAATTCGGTTTTGATTTTATTTCGAGAGGTGAAGTTTGTTAAGAAAAGAAATTTTCAGGATGATTATTTTGAGTTGTGGTAAATTTCATGTTTCCGATTTTGAATGTTTATTAAAAAATTCAGGGCGTGACAAAAAGATTTGTGATTTAATAAATCGTTCATTTTTATTTACTCATACGAGCTTTCAGAAAGCTTACCAGATTTTATGTTGTTGCAATTCTGGTATACTATTCAAACCGTGTAGCGGATAATCTTACGTGTCATTTCTTCTCCGATATACCAACCCAAATCCCTATATCTCCTCCTCCTTGCTCTCAAATCTCCTCCTCCTCGCCTTTAAGCTATGGTCAATTGAAAATATGTAGAAGACTAACAGAATCTTCAAGCTCCCTGTCACGAAACCCTAACAGACTAACATCTCCATGGCCACCAACCGCGCTGCCGTATCTTTTCCGCCGTAGAGAAGAATGACCATGTCCGCTCTCGAAGCCTGAATCTCCCTCGTCGCTGCTGTCATCACCCAAGCCTCCTCTGTCTCCCAGTGACATATATGTTCAAATCCCTTTCCGACAATCTAAAGTTTTCCTTGATTTTAAGGTTTAGTTGGTTCGGATTTGGTTTTAACATTGGTGTTTTCTTTCTTGTTGTTGCAGTTTTACTCTATTGGCCACCAAAACGGCCAAGTACGTCTTCCCCAAGTAGTTCGAGGCTCAGACTCTCGAGGAAGCTCTCATGTCAGGTATTGTTTTTGGGTTGATTATGATTCAGATTCCGATTAGGGGAATCCCAAATCCCAGTTCCTATATAAACTCGGCGCCCCCCCCCCCCCTCCCTCCCTCTTTCTCTCTCTATAAACCTGAGTCTGCGTTTCTGCTTCTCCTAGTCTTTGATCACCGTCTCAATTTTCTTTCTTCAATGCCACCGTAGCCATTAGTTGGGCTTTACTTTACCCTTTTGAATTCATCTTGTTGTATCTGATTCCTTGAATAATTGGGAATTTAGGGTTTGCTTGTTTTGGTTTAGTGATATAATTGGGAGAATGGAAAGCCTGAATAAAGCAAACCTTCTTGGTGTTTGGTTTTTGTTGCGGTGGTTTCAGTTTTAGCGGTTTGTGGGCCGGCCCTATGTTGGAGGTTCAAGAAGGGTGTTTAGTTAACGTGCAATTATGATTACCCTCCTCCTTTGTCCCTGCTCAAAATTGCTCCGGGTAACCCTTTTATCTCTATGTAAATGGCCGGGTTTTAATTTGGTTTTGATTATGAATGTTTGTGTTGCGATTCTGTGTTTCTGGAAAGTTTGGTTCTTTGTGGATTGGAATGAAATTGAAGGGAACCCATGTCATCAGTTTGGGGTTTGGATCCTTGTTAGTGCTAGTTTTTTTTTTATTTGGAGCTGCTCATATAATGCCCAATTCAGATTTAGATTTACTGTTTGATTTAAGTAAAGTTGAGATCTTGGTATTGCATTATGAATTTCAAGCTATTCAGCTTATGCTTGATTTATAATATTGAAGCCCAGTTCTCTTTTGTAGTTTCTTGTCCATTTTTTTAAGTTGAGAAATGTGCAATTCTTAGCTTAGGTCCCATCAATTCTTTCTATTCAATTAAGCTAGCGTTTTGTTTTCAAGTATTTATTTGATTCTTGAGGATCGAGAACCATATTACTTGACAGATATGCAAACATTCAATGAGTTAAGGAAGCTGGAAATGTTCTTCAAGGATGAGAGTAGGAATGGCGTTTCGATCATTGATATGTACAACCTTGTTCAGCATGCCGGCAACCTCCTACCAAGATTGTAAGTCAAAATCCCTCAACTTTTTCTTTGGTTCAAATGAGCAACATTGTTGAAATCAGGAAAGAAGTAGTTATTTTGTTCATAACCATATATCAAGGTATCGTCATTTTGGTCATACAGATTGTGCAATTCAGTTCTGTGTTTGACTTTGTAATCCTTCATATTTAAGTGCAACTGTTGGGGGGCTTCATAGATTTAGAAAATAGCTTTGGAATTTTGATTGGTTAGATATCTAATTCGTAGTTGAGTACCTAATTCATATGAAAACTATAATGCCGGGTAGGCTTCATAATCAGATTTATAGCCTCTCTTTTGATTTTCAGGAAACCACTAGTTTTGCACATATTGTTGTTGCATTGGAAAATGAAGGAATTAGTTCCTTCCTTTTTGACTTTGCTGGAAAGGGGTAAGGCTGTTGACCTTGGTATTTAACATGTTTTATGATCAATTTCAGTACATTAATGCATGCTCAAATATCTTGGTCCTGATTTAGTTGTGGTATTTCTATTTTCAGGAAAGTGAAGGTACCTTTTAGTATGGTCCCTATCGTATAGAGGCCGATGACTTGCATGCTGCGGTCCAACACTTCTCTGGAGCAAATCGTGTACCAAGTGCAATCATTGGGCACAGTAAAGGTATGTTTTGGGGTTACAAATGGTATATGGTTTTGGCACATTTGGTTATATGGTTTTGTGTTCTGGGATTGGTTTGGCATAGCCCCAATCATAGTTTTAGCAAGTTGCAATAAGCTAAAAATAAAAATAATAACATTAAAGTGTTTCTCTGTGTCTACCATGTTATAATGGCAAGGGATTGTTTGCCAGAATGTTATAATCACCAGGGAGTTCACCATTAACCTCCACAAGCGCCTCCATGACTGGCACTTTATTTATCCTATTCTGGGTTCTTCATATGTATCCCAGTTTCTTGGTCTTTTGGTCTACAAAAAGATAGAGACGCAAAAACATATAGCCACCTTTTACAAAATTTTTGTGTGTGTTTTTTTTTTTTTTGTCAATTGGATTGATTGATTGATAGATAAAGAATAAATAAAAATTTGTGGGCATTGCTGTTTATTCACTTTTGGCAGATCCTTTTTGGGGAGGATAAAACAATAGCAGTGCAGGATCCATCATATCTAATTCACTTTTGTTTTTGTGCTTTATTAGCTATATATCGTCTCTCATCTCCATCTCTACTCTCTCAACAAAGTAGAATTCGATATTTTTTTGCATCTTGATCTTGCTTAGGTTTTTTCACTGCGTTTGGCTCTTATTTGCTCTATCAGATGTGATTTCATTTGGATAATGGAAGTAGTTTCCTATGTTACAATTGAAACGTCTTGCATTATGTTTGATTGTTAGCTTGAACTGCTAGGATTCTTTCATATATGTTCATAATGATAGCTTCAGACCGTTTTATTCCATTGCCTTTCTCCCCCTCATCTCAGAAGTAAATATGATTGCCTCTCTTTTCCCTTTCCCTGCTTAGACAATCTGAAATTTTCTCTGTAATTATTATAAATTTGGAAATCTTCCCATTGATAAAGCTCACTGGTATGCCATATATAATATCTACTTTGTAGTGCTGGTTGTGGAAGATCATTTTGTATTTTTCTTCCATTCTTTTTCTGAAGTGTAGAGGCAGGGGGATCCTTGTTTTTCCTAAAAGCTTTTGCTTTTATCATAAGATTATCTATGTGTCTGTGTTTAGGTATTTCTCATAATGGTATCTCATTTTTAGCAGTGCATAATGGGTTGTGCTTTTCTTTTGAGCAGTGATGGTGCAGCTTCATTGGTGCTAGTGAGTGGGGGAAAAGCACTTGAACTTGGGTTACACATGCTTTTGTTCTTCATTACTCTGGAAAACAAATCCCTTTGGTACTGCACCATGCTTTTCTGCTATAGTATGTGCTAACTCGTGAAGCTTCACACTAAGCTTGGAGGTGATGCAAATGAGAATATATATAGTGCACAGGATGCTTGATAAAATGGCACGAGAAGGTTTTGTTGAAGCAAAAAGATATTATATCAGCTTTTGATTCATGTGTAGCTAGCTAGGAATGCTTTCTTGTTTGGTACATTACCTAGTCACTTGAATGTATGGATGTTTCAAAAATGATAATGGAATGATATGGATTTGAGTACTTTTTATGTGGTAATTACTGTCCAATATTTAGTCTTACAACACAATGCAAATCAATGTGTTGTCTGACTGTAAAAGAGTTCAAAATTAAGACTTCTCTTACAACAGTCACTGGTTTGTTGCCCAATTTGATTACAATATTCACACCACAGCTAACCAAATAGAGTAGTTGTGTGAACTAACAACCAACAACAAAAGAAAACAAAGTTTTGTTGTGTGAGATTCATAACACACAACATAAATGAAATCATCTCCGTTGTCTGAGCAATCAATAGACAAGGGAGATAATTTCACTTCAGTTGTGTGTTATTAATCTCAGACAACAAATAATGAGTAATATCTGTTGTGTGTTACATACCTCAGACAACAAAGAATGAGTTATATTTGTTGTGTGTTACATATCTCAGACAACATAGAATGAGTAATATCTGTTGTGTATTATGAATCTCACACAACAACGAATTCTTTATTTTGTTGTCTGAATGCATCGACACATCCCCGCGCATGCCATGTCAGGCACATGCCTGCGCAGAATTCCTATAACAAAAATAGATATTCTGTTGAGCAAAGTATTGTCACACAACGGTGAAATCACCGTTGTCTGATTTTTCAATCATACAACACTCGTTTAGACCACGGTTAGTTTGGTCATCACACAACAGAAAATCACCGTCGTCTGATGACCTTTTTGTAGTAGTGAAATAAAAAGTCTATTTGGTATTCATTTGGTCAGAATTTCATATCTCTCTCGTGGACCAATCTTATTTATTTGGAAATTATATTATCTTTGTTAGTCGAAATATCATTAATTTAAGGGGCCTGAACCCAAAGCACCAAAATGGGTTAAAACTAACCCATTTACCCCAATAATAGATTTTTATTCCCACTAACTCAATTTAACAGTTAAATGACAATTTTGCCCTCGGCCTAATTAATGAATTACATATCCGCTCTCATATATATATATATATATAGGATTTTTCTCAGGTAAGGATGTCCTTAGTTTTTCTTAGGTGCGGATTTGGTGTTTTCACCCACTTTCCGATCATATTTTCACATCTTAACCGTTCAGTTTTTAGAGCCTAATGTATAGATCCCCCCTGCAAAATTTCAGCCAATTTGGTGATCGTTAAGACATCCAAAACTGCAATTTACACGAACGGACCGAATCTGTTGAACCGGAACCGTTCGTATTTATAATGGTAAATTACAGTTTTGGATACCTTAACGATCACCAAATTGGCTGAAAATTTTCAGAGGTGATCTATACATTAGGACCTAAAAACTGAACGGTTAAGATGTGAAAATGTGATCGGAAAGTGGGTTAAAACCGGAAATCCGTACCGAAGAAAAACTAAGGATGTCCTTAGCCAAGAAGGACTGTATATATATATATATATATATATATATATATATATATATATATATATATATATATATATATATATATATATATATCCTTCTCTTGGTTTTTCTTTGCTTTTCCGACGGTTCCTCTACACCGGCGTTGGCTTCCGGAAATCCGTACCTAAGAAAAACTAAGGAGGTCCTTAGCCAAGAAGGACTGTCAAGTAATGTGGCTTGGGTGCAGCCGGAAAGGCCGATATGTTTCTCCAGTCGTTTAGGTAGGTTGGTGGCCCATGTTGGTCGTGTTCTTCTTCTTCTTCTAGGATTATAGCTGGTCGCGGCGCGGCAGTGATATCAAGATCTGGTTCTCTGATGGAATACTGATGGATTGGGTTGTGCGGGTTCTCCGGCGGAGTTCATTGTCTGATTTTCTTTAGTTTCTGGCCAGTGGTTCAAGGCGGATATTCTGTTTTTGTCCTTGGGCTGGGAGCAGTGGTGCAGACTGCAGAGTCAGTGGGTTGTTCTTGTGGCAGTGGAATGGGTGTTGTGTGATATTGGTGGTTCTGGAAGAATGGCGAGTCACAGTCAGATTATTGTTGTTTTTATAGGTCTAGCCTGATCTCCAGCATTCGCGGCGGCGGCTTGTGGATTCTATATATGGGTTTTTATTTTGGTTTTTAGGCAAGTCCCTGCTCTTTTGTTTGGTCTAGTTTAGTGATTGTGCTATTGATATGGTGTTATTTTCAATGACCAGTTGCTTTTAATTTCAATGTTTTCTTGTTGTGAATGTAATGAGGAGACCTCTGCACATATATCTGCGGTTTTGATATATGGTGTTGGAAGGTGTTAGTCTCTTCTTGAGATTGACTACAAGGTTGTATCGACGCTCCTGGGATATGTATATTTACAGTGTCATTCACGTGTTGTAATATTTTGGTTTAATGGAATTTTTTCTATTTAAAAAAAAATAAAAATAAAAAAGCAGGGTCGTTGGACCACTAAGCATGTGTTCCATGTGTTGTTTTTCAGCATTTGCATCACATGAACGTATGTGATTGGACAGCCGAGCAATCCTAGCTATTGGTCAAGAATACGTATAAAAAAAAATAAAAAAAACTATTGGCCAAGAATATTAGGAAATTAAGACGAGTTTTCCTAATCCGACACGCTTCCTTTCCAAGGGCAAGGTACTACAGAGTATAAATTAAACTAGTCTTCTCTTCTTCTTTTTTCTAGTCAATCTCTAAAGTCTAAAACTGACAATTTCTCCAAAAAAAAAAATAATAATTATCTCTTTCGATAAAAAAAAAAATTTAAATTTATCTCATCCTAAATTAAATTAAATACTACATACAAATCTTTAGCAGCACTCTTACCTCCTGAATTTTTAGCTGATGTCGGAGTATGAGGAGATAGTGCTCGTGGTTGATCATATTTAGCTGGATCAGCGGAGGTGAAAACTTCATACCTCAAATTACAGCTCGGATTACCAAAACTCGCAGAATCCATCCCATTACAACATTTCTGAAGCTGTCTCAAACCCTCACCCAAGCAGTCAGTGCACTCTTTCTCCGACAAGTCCGGAATGCACTGTACTCTTCCAGATATTGATTGATTGTTGGAATACGTAACCCTTTTCCTTTCCGTTGCAAACTTTTTCCGAAGATCACCTGCAGCTGCTTGAGTTTTTAGTCCTCCGATTAAATCGTCCAGCTGTTGATTGAATGAATTGACGTTCGACGACGATAGGTTTCCCGTGGTCGATTGGTAACTAGGAGAAAGCTCAAGCTCAAGATGAAAGGAGCGGTTGGAGTAGCGTACCATGCAATACTCATTCCATATGATTGCCTCCTTCTGATTTGGACAAGCCCTTGTGAGATTGTATGCCGAGTCTTTGAAGATATTGAGGGAAGCATTAAGATCCGGTCTACAAAGTCCGATGGCATGAACTTTGTCGACGACATCATCGTCTTGGCCAAAAGAGGAATTGTAGAAGCCATAGCTGTTGCTGCTCTTAGTAGTGACCAGGGAGGAGAGAAAATGGTCGAGGTTTTTCTGATAGACACTACCGTTGGTGTAGTTACCCCTGCTGTTTGAACAAACGAAGTGTAGATCAATGGCTTCAATGATAACGAGTACCAGAAGTTGTATAGAAAGGAAAATTCCAAATCCAAAACTTGAGAAAACCATGGTACCAATCCCTTAATTTATTGTGTGGCCCGGACCTTAAATATATAGGTTGGATAACAACATCATCTTCCATTGTTCCCACTGATGTGTGGGTTTAGGACCATTATCTTGTCTCCTCCTTTTGTTGTTTATCTTTGACGAAATTTTTGTATTGATAAGACTATATTGTTGTTAATCATTATTCTAAGTTGGACCAGTTAACTTTGAAATACGTACGAAACTTCTGGTTACATTTTTAACCATATAATTCAAAGCCGAAATCCTGATGAATTTTCCATAAGAAATATTTTCATGGCCAGATTCGATAAACCGACCAGTCTGATACTCTGATTTGGATTTGACCTCACACTACTACAAATTACAAAACTAAGCAAGTAATACTATTGTTTCCCCACGATTTAGAGAATGGTGAGAAATAGGCCTCATCAAAAAACCCGCGGATCAAGTGGGCCGATGGAGGCCCGCCGACCCGGAGGGCCAAAAACCCGGCCCGGCCCGTCAAAAAGCCCGCAAAAGCCCGCCTAGGTGGGCAGATGGAGGCCCGCTAAAAAGCCCGGAAAAACCCGGCCCGGCCCATAGGCCCGGCCCGTCAAAAGCCTGCTAGGCCCGGCCCGTAAAAGCCCGCTAGGCCCGGCCCGTAAAAACCCGTAAACTATTTTTTATATATTATATATATTTGTGTGTGTTTGTGAATATATATATATAGAGGATTTTTCTCAGGTAAGGATGTCCTTAGTTTTTCTTAGGTGCGGATTTGGTGTTTTCACCCACTTTCCGATCATATTTTCACATCTTAACCGTTCAATTTTTAGAGCCTAATGTATAGATCCCCCGTACAAAATTTCAGCCAATTTGGTGATCGTTAAGACATTCAAAACTGCAATTTATAAGAACGGACCGAATCTGTCGAACCGGAACCGTTCGTATTTATAATGGTAAATTACAGTTTTGGATGCTTTAACGATCACCAAATTGGCTGAAAATTTACAGAGGTGATCTATATATTAGGACCTAAAAACTGAACGGTTAAGATGTGAAAATGTGATCGGAAAGTGGGTGAAAACCGGAAATCCGTACCTAAGAAAAACTAAGGACGTCCTTAGTGTAGCCGGACTGTATATATAGATATATATACATATATATTAATATATATATGTGTATGTGTGTATGTTTATATATATATATATATATATATATATATATATACACACACACACACACACACACACATATATATATATAATAGATATGTGTGTGTGCTTATATATATATATATAGAGAGAGAGAGAGAGAGATATGTGTGTGCACTGTGTGTGTGTTTATATTTATATATATATATATATATATATATATGTGTGTGTGTGTGTGGAAATTCTCATATTTTTATAGAAAATATGTGCATATATATTCTAAAAAACAAGTGATAACGGTTGATCAATTAGATCGGATTTGAAAATATGATGAAATTAGCTAATTTTTTTACCACACTCATAATTTGTTGTAATAATCACATCCAACGGTCGGTTTTTTCATTTTATTTGAATTTATAGAGGTTGCTCTTTGGAGTGTATGATATATAAATATAGGTTTATAATAGTAACTAAGTTTGACCTAGTTGATCGAATTCGAAACGAGAACTAAATTGGCTGGATTTTTTACAGCCACTATAAAACATTACAATCTCTCCATCGAACGGTTGGTTTCTCCAAATTCATCTTCCACTTCATGGTTGTTTTAGAATGGACATGGGGACCTTCAAATCATGTTTGAGCCAATAAAAATAGAAAATGAGAGACCCAAAGTAATGAGAAAATGATAATTTTAAATGCAATGTACAAGTCATATAACTTTAGGTGACAAATTGATATAGGCCAACGTCTTTGTAATAAAATTGAAATTTTTATCTTATGTACACGTACATCCATCGATAGGATATTTACAGATATGATGTGAAAAAATAAGCATGTTTTGCGGTTATCAAGCCATCGGTCAATCAAGAAAACATACAAGCGACTACGGTTGACCAATCCGATCGGGTTTGAAACTATGGTGAAATTGACTAAATTTTTAACCACACTCATAATTTATTGTAATAATCACATCCAACGGTCGGTTTTCCCATTTTCTTTGAATTGATAGAGGTTGCTCTTTGGAGTGTGTGATATATAAATATAGGTTTATAAGAGTAACTAGGTTTGACCTAGTTGATCGAATTCGAAACGAGAACCAAATTAGCTTTATTTTTTACAACCACCATAAAATATTACAATCTCTCTATCAAACGGTTGGTTTTTCCAAATTCATTTTCCACTTCATAGTTGTTTTAGAATGAACCTCAACAATTTAAATGTAATGTTTAAGTCATACAACTTTAAGAGGCAAATTTGTATAGGTCAATGTATTTGTAATTAAAATTGAAATTTTTATCTTATGTCCATGCACATCTATCAATGAAATATTTACAAACATGATGTAAAAAAATAAGCAAGTTTTGCGGTCATCACGCCACCGGTGAATCAAGAAAGCAAACAAGCGACTACGGTTGACCAATCCGATCGGGTTTGAAACTATGGTGAAATTGACTAAATTTTTAACCACACTCATAATTTATTGTAATAATCAAATCCAACGGTCGGTTTTCCCATTTTCCTTGAATTGATAGATGTTTCTCTTTGGAGTGTGTGATATATAAATATAGGTTTATAAGAGTAACTAGGTTTGACCTAGTTGATCGAATTCGAAATGAAAACCAAATTAGTTGGATTTTTTACAATCACCATAAAATATTACAGTCTTTCCATCAAACGGTTGGTTTTTTCAAATTCATTTTCCACTGCATGTTTGCTTTAGAATGAACCTCAACAATTTAAATGCAATGTACAAGTCATACAACTTTAAGAGGCAAATTGGTATTGGTCAATGTATTTGTAATTAAAATTGAAATTTTTATCTTATGTCCACTCACATCCATCGATGAAATATTTACAAACGTGATGTAAAAAAATAAGCAATTTTTGCGGTTATCACGCCATCAGTCAACCAAGAAAACATGCAAGTGACTACGGTTGACTAATCCGATTGAGTTCAAAACTACGGTGAAATTGACTAAATTTTTAACCACACGTATAATTTATTGTAATAATCACATCCAACGGTCGGTTTTCTCATTTTCTTTGAATTGCTATATGTTGCTCTTTAGAGTGTATGATGTATAAATATAAATTTATAAAAAATTAGTGTCTTTAAAAATTTAATTATCAATAAATTAGTATCTATATATAAATATAGATTTTTTTTGGTACAATATAGATCTATTATCTTTGGTTGTATTTGATTATTATCCAATGAATTTCCAAAGCTTGATTAAAAAAAAATATATTTGTGTCTTTAAATATTTATTTATAAATAAAGCCCGCAAGGCCCGGCCCAAAAAAGCCCGCAAGGCCAAGCCCGGCCAGGCCCGAAAAAGCCGGCAAGGCCCGCTTTATATGGACGGGCTTGGATCCTTCGATTTTTAATAAAGCCCGGCCCGGCCCAATCCACAATGAATGGGCCCGGCCTGGCCGGTTGACGACCCCTAGTGAGAAACATGCGGAGCCTATTCAGCACATGTTCCATTCTCCATCGATCTCTCTCTTTGGGATGAAATCACCTATCCCCATTTGTCCAATCCCTATTCTGTCCTTTGATTTTAATTGGTTTATTAAGATTAAAAAATAAAACCAAGTTTAAGATAATGCTTTTTTAATCGTTATTGACCAATCATCATCTGAGGATATGATAGGGATAGAGGATTTGGGACAGGAGATTTCGTCCCCTCTCTCTTTTCATAATAGCAGTGGGCCTTGGTAATTTTTTAATATTAAAAGTTGTCACTAACACAGTAACACTAAAATGCTAAAATAATTTGCTTCAGATGAAAGAAGAAACAATTATCAACTTTGAAAAGTTTAGAGTTGTTTTAGGGAATCAGAAATTGAGATAAATTCGCTATGTATTCTCATTGATAATAGGGACCTCTTTATATAGAGGATTACAATGCATAGAATCTCAATCATACAAGGAAAGTAATTCTATATTGAATAGGATTCTAAATCCTTCTATAACCCTATTACCACTAGGTCAAGTAACCTAGAGTTTGGGCCAAACACAAATTAGAGATTTCCTTAAACACTCCCCCTTGTGTTGCCCAAACGTGGTGCTTCTCTCGTTGTCTCATAAAAACCTTGCCGAGTAACAAAAACTCAGTGGGACAAAAATAACCTCAGTCGAAAGGGAAAAAGAGCACAACACACCCTTCACGTTTCGAGACCATACATGTAGACATCTCCCACTGATGACTACGATCATGGGGATTCGGATAACTTCCGCAAACGATGCTACCAACATGTTTCTCGAAAGTGGAATTTAGGCAATGACTTAGTGAGCAAGCCTGCCGCACTGTCCTCAGATTGAACCTAGTTCACTTTGATCTTGAGGAGAGTTTGTTGTTGTTGATTATGCTTGGTGTTGTTGCTTTGATGTAGCCTTGCCTCATTTGTTCAAAACAAGCAGCATTATCCTAAACGCTTGTAGGCTCATCTGTAGTAGACTTCAAACCACAACTGTTCGAACATGCGTAATTATGGATCCAATCCATATACATTCACGAACCACTTTTTGAAAAGCAATAACCGCTGCATTGTTCGAAGATATAGTGACTAGGGTCTGTTCTGTAGACCTCCAAGATATCACGGTCTTTACCTATGGTGAACACTTAACCAATTTGGGAATGACCTTTGTGTGGGTCAGAGAGATACCCAATATCAGTAAAAACCTTCCAAAACACATGTTGTTTTGGGGTGGGGATAGGAAAAGCAGGCCAGCGTTGGAGGCGTTTCTGGTGTGTGATGGGTTCGAATCCATCATCTCTTTGTAGGGATAGAACAAGCCCATATCAATCGTACATCTCAAGTATCGAAAGATATCTTTTACACCAATCCAATGGCATCGCGTTGGCGCAGAGCTCTACCTAGCTAACAAATTCACAACATATGAGATGTCCGGTCTTGTGCATTGAGCTAAGTATAATAATGCGCGTATTGCACTTAAGTGGGGCATTTTTGCCTCTAGCACATCTTCGCCATCATCCTTTGGACGAAGAGGATCCTTTCAGGATCAAGACTATAGACGATCATGGGGGTGCTTGAAGGCTTGACCTTGTCAAAATGCCTAAGCATCCATCGACACGATGCTCAAGTTCCAAACCGAGACATAATTGTGTTCTCCCAAAATCTTTCATCTCAAACTCGGATTTCAAGTGTTCAGCGGTTTCCCTTAACTCTTTAAAAGCTTCCAATGAAGGTCATGTCCAACATGAACCACGATAGAATCTGAAACTTGTTATAGAAATGCGCGGGCATATCCCTTCCCAATCAAGTAGTCACTTTAGTGAGCGTTTCAACCTTATTGTAAACGCGCTCCGTGGTCTAGAGCCACTTGACTTGGGTAGATGAAGTTCACCATAAACCTTCATGTATATTCTATATCTAGATCCCCATATAGATACGTAATTACCACATTTGTAAGCTGCATGATCAGTTATTCGAAAACTACCAAACTGACAAGGTAGTGGAGTGCAATGACATCCATTACGAGAGGATATGTCTCATCATAGTCGATTCCAGGTCGTTTTGTGAGAAGCCTTGCGCCATAAGGCGAGATTGCCATCTCTTTTTCTCATCACGCTTTCTAACGAAGACCCATTAGTCAATAGGTTTTATGATATGAGGTGTTGGCATCACTGGCTCAAAAATCTTCCTCTTCGTTAGAGAATCCAACTTAACCTGGATCGCATCTTTCCATTTAGGCCAAATCTCTCTACGTTGGCATTCATTCATCAACGGAGCGTGGTTCGATATTATGGACTCAACAAACTCATGCGTAATAAAATGCGCAACTACATCATCAATTATGATGGAGTTTCTATCCCACGTCTCATGTACACTAGTGTAAGTTTCATAGAGCTCTATATTCTCAGCAATAGGTTCTGACGTTGACGCGTCCCCCAACGATAACCATAACCCAGAAGACACTCATGAGACGGATTTTGAGTGTCGATGATCAAAGGATTGGAATGTTCCAAAGTATCCTTCGAACCTACGGGCCTCCCACGCATCCTAGCTGGAGTCATGGCCTGTAATGCCAGAGTGCCACTCTCTTTGGCGTTGGCACCCTGCCTACCTCTGTGTAGGATGGCATAAATAAATAAATTTAATCCGCAAATATTTTTCACACAATTACTATAAATAAATAAATTTAATCCGCAAATATTTTTCACACAATTACTATAAATAAATAAATTTAAAACATTCGGTTCGTAATATGAACCACGTGAGTTTTACTCACCTCGAAAATCCCGCTGCGTCTTCAATATAATTATAATTATAATTAACGCCGAAATAGCCCACTCAACTAAAATCCGTCAATCACCTAATCAAATATGATTCGAATTTAGCCAACAATTTCAACACATAAATTAACTACCATGTAACGGTCGGATTCTAATTTACATTAAAATCCGACGAGCGGTTTCTCACGAATTGCTCCCCTAATTACCGTTTTGCACATATACCAAGATCCAACGGTCGGATCTTCACCCATGACCACACAAAGCCTCTGGGACACTCATATGATCATCATAACAATTTTACAAGTTCATCCGACGGTCATAATTTCATAGATCAAAAATCTAACGATCGAAATCGATCGAAATCTCAAAATTCATAACTAATTCATACGATATCCGAAAAATGCGTATAATACACCGAAATGATCGTATCGAAACATAGAATCATAAAATGGACAGAAACCAAATTTTAGACCTCCGGAGGTGGCCGGAAAGGGCCGCCGGAGTTAGGGACAGAGCCGCCACCGACCACCGCCAATGGTGTCGGGGCTGAGCTTGTCCCCTTCGTTTCATCATTCTGAGCAACTTTCATAACTAGCACAAGACCTAAAAATGACGGGAATGGATCGAAAATACCTATTTACAGTCGGCGGCCGGAAAAATTCCAGAAACCGGCGAGCTTGAAAACCGACGTGAAAACTGCAACCTCAGGCCCCGGTCCCTTCTGGAAACTTGTTCAGAACTTCCTTGCGAACTCAACAAGCCAAGAATCACAAGAAACGATCGTGTATAGCTCGAGATATCTTGATCGAAAGCTTCGGTATTTCGATCCGTTCGGGTCGAGCTCCGACGAACGTGAAAACGTTCGACCCAGTTCCGGTCCTTCTTGGTGCTTGTAGAGGAAGTTGAGGCGAGCTCAATGAGCCAAGAATCAGTGAAATGGTGATGTGTAGCTCGAGATATCAAGCTCGAACCGAAAATGGTGGTTTTCGGTTCGGGCCGTGCCGCCGCCGCTACGGCCGCCGCCGCTACGGGCCGCGCCGCCTTGTAAAACTGCCTCTGGGAGCTAGAACAGCTCAAGACGAACGCCTGGGACTTGGTTTGAGGTCGAGAGGTGGTCTGTGGAGGGAGAATAATTAAGGAGAAGTTTGCTCTCTATTTCGGTCGAGAGAGAGGGATGCGACGCGAGCTGAGAGAGAGAAGCTCAGTGTTTTCCAGAAAAAGAAAGAATGAGAGAAAGAGAGGGAGGCCGGTGGGAAATTAGGTTTCCCAAAAAATTTTCTATATAAACAAGTTTTCGGAAAACTTCTAAATTCGATAACTAAATCAGAAAAAATCCGATCTTCGTGTTCCCCACGTGTACGAACTCGTATCGACGAGCTCTACAACTTTCATGAAGGAAGTTTCTCCAAATTTTGTACGTAGAAAAAGTCGATTACTCAAATCGAGCATTTCGAGCTTTTCGTTAAAATAAACGTTTTGAAACTTCGATAATTGTAAAAATGAATTATTATCGAACATAAATCGTGAAATCGCATAATAATCATTCGATACAATTACTCGAATTTAAAATGAAATTTGCGGGTATTACAATGAATTCTATCAAAATTGTGGGGACTATAACACACGATATTTGGCCAAAATTGTATATTCTTATTTCCTTACCAACATTTTTCACTCTAAATATTAACTTTTAAACTTTTGGAACTGAATGGACTCAAATCACGAAACAATTTTTTTTTTGTTATGAATTTCTAAGTTAGAAAACAAGAAAATTCACAAAAAAAATAATTGTTTGAGGTTTTTGTGTTCCGTCAATTGGAACATGCCTTCAAAATCATGCTTTATAAATGGTAAGCTTATGGTATAGAAAAATTTCAAGAAAATGTGGAGTTAATGTTTTTTTGTTAGGCAATGTACTTCTAAAAACCATCCAATGATCGAAACATGTTAACCTTATTAACACTATTTTTTCTTAAAACTCTCATATATCATATTGTTCACCAATCATAGAGTAGGGCTGGCCTGGAGAACCGTAAAACCGAAGGAACCGCACCGAACCGCACCGAAAAACTCAGTTCGGTTCGGTTTTGCAGCATATGTATTTACAGGTTTTACGGTTCGGTTCCTGATGAAATATGTTCGGTTCGGTTCCAGTTCTTGTTTTTAAAACTCCCTTGGAACCGAAATACAGGTGTCAGTGTATAAGTGGATATTAGGGCCGATCTTATTTATGTAAAATAGACCCCTTCCCATGTGATTAGACGCCATATCCGATCAGAATAATTCCTATCCATTCGATCAAAACCCTAAAGACATTGCGTTAGTCGTTCGACACTTCGACTCTTCTCCAGTTCTCTGACTTCTCTCTAACGCCGAAACACTCACTCTCTGTGCCTCCATTCTCCAACACTCAATTCTTATAATCAAAACCCAGACGAGCAAGACGATCGCCCTCAAAGTTTAGAACCCAGAAACATTGCATCCTTCGATTTGTGTTGGGCTGTTAGCCATCTGCGATTTGGTTGATGCAGCCCCATCTTCGACCTCCGTCAATGTAAGCTTTTTGTGATTTGGTTAGCCATCTGCGATTTGGTTGCTTAATTTCAACTGATTGATTGCAAAATTCAGTTTTGGAGATCCAACATAGTTCTTTCGGTACTGTAATGCTGAAACTTTGAGATCCGAAGAATTGTTAAGAATAACCTCATAGGCTCATACGCTGTTCTGCTGAAATATATTGATCTATTGCACCTTGTGATCTATTTTGTCCTTGCGTTATGATGCAAAAAGAAAAACAAGGAAGCGCAACACCCTGTAACAAAATAAAGTTAGCCGATCTGCAGATTAAACACTATTTTTGCATGCTTGTATGATTAATTTGAAGCTCATATATGGAATATAAACTGTCCTGTGATTGGAGAAAGAATCTTGACCCAATTACCATATTTGGTCTCTGATGTTTCTTTTTGCCTTTGTTTGGTTGTGAATAAATGATGACACTGCTTTTGTTTTGTTTTGTTTTGTTTGGGGTTAGGTGAGGTTAAATGTTGCTTCTGCAGCTGCAGAGCTGCTGCATCTGCTACTACTTTGGTTGTGGTTGAATATTATCATGCATTGATATCTGTTTTCTCTGAACATTCGCTTTTCTTCTATTGTGGTTGAATATTATCATGCATTGATATCTGTTTTCTTCCTTTTAATGTCTGCATTTTTTATGAGATTAGTGCTATTTGAAGATTGCCTTTTTTTTAAAGATATGCTATATTGCTTTTGCAGAGTGCTCTTGCTCTTGAGTTATACGTAGAGAACATGCTAAAGTTGGAGAGCGGTGCGCTTGGCAGAGTTGTTCGGGTCTCAGTGGTCACATATGTTGTGCAACTGCTGCTAGATTTGGATGTATGTATATTGAATGTTGAATTTGATTTAGTTATGAAAGAAATGTTGGCATTTATTTATGATAACACTATCATCTGATTTTTGCAGTTGGAAATTGGATCATTGAAGAATTCTCACAAGACCATGGACTATTTCAGAAGGAGCTGGAACACCTTTATCTGAATGATGGTAGTGAGGTATGACTGAGTTGGCTTAAACTAGGTAAATTGAAAACATGATGCATGTTAGCTTTGGAACTCTTTTTGAATTAAGGCTGTTTGTAAGGAACTCTTTTTCAGAAACATAGTGTGCTGTGTGGTTTTTGCTTTTGAAAATAGAACTTATGTATAGGTACTTAAATATAGATACTTAAATTTCTTTTCCTTCTTAATTTTGTTGTTGTAAGAGTACCTCTCTTTCTATGAGGTCTCTATTATATAGGGTTGTTATAAAAGAACCTAATTTTTTTTTTTTTCTGTGCAGCCAAAACTGTAAGACACTTGACTTTCATTCTTCCGCCATGGCTTCAACAAGGAGAAGCCTGTACCTGGAGCAGTAAACCGATATGTTTTTTAAAGGTAGTTTTCTGATTTTCTCTCTATTGAAGTCAGCTGGTTGTGTTTCATCACTGCTTTCTTTCTAAATGTTCTGATTTTGTTCAGTGCATTGCAAATTTGCAATATCATTCTATTCTTCTTTATGTACTGTATTGCTATAGAGGGGAGCCAATCCATAATGATGCATTTTATTTACCACAATAGAATTTGATATTCATTTTGTGTGGGATTGATTGGACTATGTGGGATTGATGGTTTGAGAATTAGGAACTGGGCATTTTTGTATTTACTATGCATTTGAGGTGAATTGGTAAATGAGTTTTCTTTTGCTGTGTCTGTTTTGCTCAGTTTTGTTGTTTGTTAACTGTTAATGAAAAAAAAATATTGCATTTGTTTTGAGGCCAGGAAATATTGCTTAACGAAATTGCTTGGTGTCTTCATTTCAGGCCAGAAAGTATTGAGGTTGTACATACACTTGCAGCTTGCTGCCTTTGAGATCTATTTCCATGTCCAAAACATCTGCTAGCTCCTCTAACCGATCTGGTTCCAGTGACGAACCATCTGCTTGCAATGACATTGTAGTTGCAAGCAACAACCCCGCGGTAGAACAAGTAGCAGCTAATCCAAAATCGACGAAAGCAACGAAAGCTTCTACTGCTCGCAGCTCTGCTGCCAAAAGGAAAAGAGGAGAGAAGAAGAAAGGCAAGCAGAGGTCGGACGTATGGAATCACTTCACGAAGGAGGATCATCCTTTAACTGAGACTATCGATGGAGTGGAGAAAGTGGTTGGCCATACTAAGAGAGCTCAATGTAATTATTGTCCGACTCATTTGGCATGCAATTCATATGAAAATGGTACATCTTCTCTTAGGAAACACATTGAGATAGTGTGTAAGGGATACCCTGGTAGAGTGAATGTAGAATCCGGCCAACAGGTTTTGACTAGTGATGGTAGAAGAGGTCAGAGTAGTTTGGTTAGTGTGAATTGGTCACAAGACAATTGTGTGGAAGCTGCAACCCATATGATAGTTGTCGATGAACTTGCATTTAGTTTCATTGAAAAACCGGGTTTTAGGTATTTTTGCAGTGTTGTTGTGCCCTTGTTTAAAGTTCCATGTAGGAAAGTCATAGTCAAAACCTTTCTAGGCATGTATGATGCCAAGAAGGAGGAGTTGAGGAGGGAATTGAAGTCTCACTGTGTGTGTTTGACAACGGACACTTGGACTTCTTGCCAGAATATAAACTACATGGTAATTACTGCCCATTTTATTGATCGGGGATGGCATATGCACAAAAGAGTGCTTGCTTTTTGTGTGGTTCCAAACCACCATGGTGTAACCATAGGAAAAATCTTGGAGAAGTGTTTGGTTGATTGGTCAATAGAGAGGGTTTTAACAATTTCTGTTGACAATGCCTCTGCCAATAAGCATGCCATTGATTACCTTAGGAAGAAAATGTGCAATTGGGACATAAAACCGATTTGTGGAGGTAAGTTTATGCATGTGAGATGTTTGGCTCACATTGTAAACCTAATTGTGAGGAGTGGACTGAATATGATGGAGAGGTCAGTGGTTATCATAAGGAATGCTGTGAGATACGTTAGAAGTTCGGGTGCAAGGTTGGATGAATTTAAAAGCTGTGTAGAGCAGGAGAAAGTTGGATGCAATAAAATTTGCATCTTAGATGTTCCAACAAGGTGGAATTCCACCTTTCTTATGTTGGACACAGCTTTGGAGTTAAAAAAAGCATTTGAAAGATTGAAGGATGAGGAGGATTCAAGGTACAGAAGCTACTTTGATGAAGAAGAGGAAGTTGAAGATGATGATGAAACTGAAAATCAGAGTAAGAAGAAAGTGCCTGTAAAAAGGATAGGGCCACCAAGTGATGCAGATTGGGACAATGCAGCAGTTTTTGTGAAGTTCTTGAAAGTCTTCTATGATGTGACCCTTAATGTTAGTGCTTCACTTACCCCCACTGCACACAAGGCATTCCATGATATTGTTACTATTGAAGCAGAGCTTGAAGATCTCAGTTCTATTGGGGTAGGGCCTGATTCAAGTGAAGTAGACAAAGTCTTGTACAACATGGCAGTCAAGATGAAGGCCAAGTATTCCAAGTATTTTGGGAACTTAAATGACTTGAACCAACTCTTCTTAGTTGCTTTGGTCTTAGATCCCAGGTATAAATTGAGAAACATTAGTTGGTTGTGTGATACAATGTTGAATTTGTGTGATTGGGAGATCAAGAAGAAATGTGATGAAGTAAAGCAGCTTGTGGTAGACTTGTGTGACTTGTATGGGCAGTCTAATGGTGCACATAGTGGACAGACCAAGACCAAAGGTCAAGATCCAAGTACTAGTGCAACAACTACTAGTAAGACTAGAAGCAAAACAAGGATTCTTAGTGGGAAGAGGGCTGTTATGCAAGAAGACTGGAATAGGCAGCTTGAACAGAATAACGATGTTGTGGTGGGACATGAAGTTGATAGATATTTGCTGGACCCTATAGAAAAACCTGTTGAAAATGATGATTGGAAGATTTTGGATTGGTGGAAGCTGAATGGAGGTAAATATCCCAACTTGCAATCATTGGCTAGAGATATATTAGCCATTCAAGTGTCTACAGTTGCGAGTGAGTCAAGTTTCAGCACTGGGAGAAGGGTAATAGATCCATACAGAAGCTCTTTAAACCCAAAAACAGTTGAAAAATTGATATGTCTACAAAATTGGTTGAAGGCTGATGTTATTATGGGGTTGGAGTACATTCCAACTATGGAGGAAATGGAGTCATACGAACAGATTGAAGCTGGTATGTATTTTTGATGTTTTTAGTTTACTATTTTTGAATCTGGTACAACAACTTTGGACAATTTATATGAGATTGACTGTTTTGAGTTTTGACATCTTGCAGACCATGAAAAAGAGGATAGAGAGAAAGCTGAGAAGGCCAAGAACGCTATTACTGCTGCATCTGCATCTGGCCCAAGTGGCAAAACAACCAAGAGTTCTGAGGCTTCGGCTTCTGCCCCTACAACCAAGAAGACAAGGCATAAAAAATGATGCAATTCATCAACAATCAAGGATGCATAAAGGTCTGAACATTTTTGCTTCATTTGAAGTTCAAATTTTTTTTTTAAATTATCCTAATATCATTGATTTCTGATTTGTTATTTTGTATTCAGATTTGGTATTGAATCTATTGATGGAAGGCTGGAAGCCTTGTTGCATTGATGAAGAGGAACTGAGAAAGCCATGCTGGAAATGTTTGATTGTTTGCAGTAATGCACTTTGATGAAATATTGATCATTCATGAACTAATTCAATTTTAGTTGGTTTGTTTCAGTTTGAGACTTTGAAAGTTTGAATTGCTCAGTTTTAGACTTTTAGTATTGTAGTTTGCTGCAAATTGATGCAGTTTCAATATTTTGTGTGTTTGATGGTTTAATGCTTTCATCAGTTTCATGCTTTGAGAGTTTGGGAGTTTGCTGGAAATTTCTAATTTGTTATGTTAGATGTTGATTGTTGAATATGTAGATTGTAGATAATGTTTTTATGAGTGAATGGTATTTGCAATATTGAATCATTTGAATGTATGTATGGAAATCAGGAAAATTAGAAGCTGGAGACTAGAATTTGAATGTATGTATGGAAATCAGGAAAACTAGAAGCTGGAGACTATAAAAGGCTGAAAAACAGTTTTGTCTATATGGAAAAACTGAGGAACCGATAGCGGAACCGAACTGATCTTGGAACCGAAAAACCGAAAAACTGAGTGTGAAACCGAACTGAGATTGGAACCGAAAACCGGAGGAACCGACCCGAGAATGGTCGGTTCGGTTCGAAATCGGTTCTTACTTCAAAAATCAACATACCCGAACCGATTATCTCTTATCGGTTTCGGTTCCGGGTTCTGGATTGAAAACCGTAGAACCGACTCAGGCCAGCCCTATCATAGAGCATGATTTCTAGAACATGTTCCAATTGAAGACACATTGAAACCTGGAACATTTTTTTTTTTTGTGAATTTCATTTTTTTAATGATTTTGAAAATCATAACAAAATATTCATCTTGGTTTTTGAGTTTATCAGTTCCAAAAGTATTTAATATTCATTATTTCAGGGTGAAAATATTTAGTAAGAAAATAAGAACATGTGACTTGGCCAAAAATCATGTCTATAGTCTATAGTTTTAGATAGAATTCATGATTTTGGGGAATTTTTTTCATACTTTATTTTTAGAAAATTAGGAGACTAGAAAATTATTTTTAGAATTCATGTTTAGAATAAAAGTTTTATCGCCTTCCAATAAAATTTATTGCCCCACAATAAAATTTTGGAAGATATATTGACTCTTAATAAAATTTATTGCCCCTCCAGTAAAAGTTTATCCCCGCCACAAAAAAAAAAAAATTATTGAGGACAAATGATCAATGAAAAATGAAGATATTCTTAATTTTAAAAAATTTAGAAGATTTAATTAAACCATAATAAAATTTTACTGTCCCCCAATAAAATATTTATTTAATCCTTATTATTCAATTGACCTTGATAAAGATGCATATCATACATGTTCCATATTACTCAATTGCCAAAAGAAAGATCGAGTAAAAAGAGTGTCATGCCCCGAATTTCGAATAATAAATTCAAATCCGAAACATGAATACAACTAAACAAATCACGTCCTAAATTTTTTTCTCAAAACCAATATCTCATAAACCATAACACAAACCTCGTAGCAAACTATCTCTCGAGTCAATTATTACAATACTAACATAAATAAAATGTTCTGCTCACAAGAGTCTACAAAACACATCAAAATAGACCAAGTGCTGGTCTCAACCCTGCTGCCCTACGCAGCTCGCTCACCCCCTGATTATCCTGACCTGCAGGATTATCCGCTACACCATTTGAATAGTGTACCAGGATTGCAACAATACAAAACCCGGTAAGCTTTCTGAAAGCTCGTGTGAGTAAATAAGAATGAACGGTTGATTTATTAGACCACAACTTATTTATCTCAAGTAAACATCCAACAATCTCAACAACCACAAGAAACATCAATCCAACACACATGAAACAACATGGAGCACATTTCCACAATCACCAAATCACAACTCTCGCCACTTTGGCACCTAATCACAACCCTGATTATCCTGACCTGCAGGATTATCCGCTACATCATTTGAATAGTGTACCGGGATTGCAACAACACAAAACCCTGTAAGCTTTCTGAAAGCTCGTGTGAGTAAATAAAAATGAACGGTTAATTTATTAAACCACAACTTATTTATCTCAAGTAAACATCCAACAATCTCAACAACCACAAGAAACATCAATCCAACACACATGAAACAACATGGAGCACATTTCCACAATCACCAAATCACAACTCTCGCCACTTTGGCACCTAATCACAACTATCGCCACTTTGGCCCCACGTTAGAGCTCTAACTGCCTCGTTACCTCTGACACCTTGGCCCAGGGTCAAGTAACGGCACCTCCAGGTTACTCAGTAAACCGCGAACTTTGGACCATTTCATGTCCTCAGAACAATATATCCCCGTTATTATTTAACGGTCGAACTTTGGACCTCCCTGTCCTCAGAACACATACACTCCGGTTATCATTAACCAAAGATCCTTGGACCATTCGATCCTCGGAATCCTATGTTTCTCTACCCTCTATTCAACTCACAAAATCAACATGCTTATCACCAACATTTATCAAATATTAACAACATAATAAAATCATATCATCAGCATTTATCAACAACATATTATCACAATTTCACACCTCAATGTCACACCATTCAATATATAATCATGTAAATATATATATACGTAACCATCCACACATGAATGATCACTAATACCAACTATAGTTCACACGATGCAAAATCAAGAAATTCATTTTTAATATACTTTAAAACTCATTTCTTAAAACCATTTTCTCACACATAACAAATAAATTGGGTAATTAAGGAAATTCAGTTCGTAAATGAACCAAGTGAGATTTACTCACCTCTAAACTCCCGCTACGTCTTCTTACAGCCCAAAATACGATTCACAATCGTCCGCTAACAAATCCGTCAAACACCTAATCAAAACGATAATTAACTTAGCGTATAATTTCAAAAACACACTTATATGAAGATCCAACGGTCGGATCTTCACCTGTGACCACACAAGGTCATCGGGACAGTCCTACGATCATTATATCAAAACTAGAATTCTATCGTACGGTCCAAACTTCATAGATCATAAATCGAGCGATCGAAATCAATCGAAATCGTAAAATTCATAACTAATTCATACGATATCCAAAATTCACATGCTATATATCAAAATGATCATATCGACATGTAGAATCTAAAAATGAGCAGAAACTACTCATGGTACCCCAGGAGGTGACCGGAAAGGGCCGCCGGAGTTTAGGGCAGAGCCGCCGCCGACCACCGCCAATGGTGTCGGGACCGAGCTTATCCTCTTCGTTTCATCATTTTGAGCAACTTTCATAACTAACACGAAGTGAGAAAATGAGTGGAAGTGATCGAAAATTACCAAAACAGTCCGGTTTGGCCGGAAAAACTGCAGAAAACGGCGAGGCCTCCGACGAGCGTGAAAACCTCCACTTCAGGTGCTGTCCTTTTTTGTGCTTGTTCAGCAACTCAAGGCGAGTCTATGGAGCCAAGGAGCTCGGGTTTTGGTGGCCGGAGCTAGGAGAAATCACGGCTGGTTCGTTTTAGGGCTCGGATAGTATTTGAGCTCCACCGCCGCGTAGCCGCCACGAGAGGGTGAACGGTGACCACCAGTCGACTCGCATGAAGGAGAAGAGTCGATCTGGGCTTGGTTTCACCTCAAACGATGGCCGGAGCTGTGAGAAAATGGCCGGAGAAGATTGCTCTGTTTTTCGGTTTCGGGGGAAAGCAGAGAGAGAAATAGGTCGGTTTCCAAAAATGGAAGTTGTGATATTTTTGGAAATTTCCGGAAATAGCAAGGTATTTATACCCAAAATGGAAACTTTTCCAAATGCGATAACTTCTTCATACGAACTCCGATTCTTGCGTTCCGCATATGTACGAACTCGTATCGACGAGCTCTACGACTTCCATGAAGGAAGTTTCCTCAATTTCCTTACGTATAAATAAGTCAATTTTAATAACCCTAAATAACGTTAAATTTCGATACTAAAATAATTCGAAACCAAATTTCTCAATTAACGACATTCGAATCACACTCACAACTCATAATTCATATAATTTGAGAAATATTGAATTACGAAATATTTAACTGAAAGTTCGAGTCTTCACAAAGAGAAACCAAAATTAGAGTACATGTGTATTTTCTGAAAAAGAAAAAAAAAATTATTTTTTTAATCGGTTTGGCAGTAGTCTTTTACCTGGATACATATTACGTTAAACAAGAAAAAGTAAAACCCCCATTGTTCGCCATCTCTGCTAATACATTGTAGAACAATTCCACATCGCAAGGAAGCATAAGTGGACCTCAACTACTGTACCCATATTTAGTGGCGGATTCGGGATCCAAATGGAGTGGGCTAATTTTAAGTACATAATTTGCGAACATCTGTTTTTTTTTTTTTTAGGTTTGGAACCCAGTTAGAAAGTCATCCTCACGCCTTTATTTTTATCATTTAAAACATACCACGGAGGAACATAAAACCAAAATCCTGTAAATTAAAAATTACAAGCATAAATTTATTGTAAAACAACAATAAAACCGTAATTTAAAACTAACTGAATTGTACCCTTAGAGGCCCACTCACTTTAAACCCAACAATCACAAAATCATTGTCAATACTATCAGCAAACTCCTTTTCAATACAGAGAACCATCAAATCATCGAGAAACTCATCTTCCATCTTATTTCGAAGTTTGTTTTTTATGATGTTCATAAATGAAAAACCTCTCTCTGTTGTTGTTGTAGAAACTGGCATAGTCAACACAAGACATATCAACCTATAAAATCAAAGGAAAAAATGATGACTTTGTTGATTCAACTGACCGCCTACACAAATGAGACACAGAAGTTTTCTTGAGGATCCTTCTTGATATCTGTTAGAAAATACCCACACTCCATATCTAGAGCAAACATATCATATGATGTAAAATCTTGAGGACAAAACTTCAAAGCAAGATTGCAAACATCTTCATATTTGAATGATCAAAAATTATTACGTGGATCAAATATTGCTAAAACAAGGAGCTCCAACTAATTATTTGTAAATCTACCATCCAGCTTTGTCAACTGAAAGTCTTTTAGAGCATTAAGTATATTGATCCGATAGTAATGCTCATTTGTAATATTTTGTTCACAAGCTCTTATACCTTTGCAGCATCCTCTAACAATACCTTGAACAACGGATGGTTAGCAAACTCAACCTTCACCACAAATGGTTGCTTCTCTGGATCCAATACAACTTGCCTAAACTGAAGGTCAAGCCGAAAAAAAAAAACATGAGTGGATGGAATCGGTCGTCGAGACCAAGGCGTGAAGGTCCCAATAACTTGTCGCCAACCATCTAGACTAGAAACCAAAGCTGAAGGCCATAACACGAACAAAGCTGTCCTCGAGGACAATCGGTGGGGATCTGGCCGAGAGAGAGAGATGATGATGATGATGATGATGATGATGAGTGACATATGTGGTTCATTAATTAGGTCGAATGTAAAATTGTCATTTTACTTTAAATTGGATTAGTGAAAATAGAAATCTGTTGTTATGGTAAGTGGGTTGATGACTTGATGTTAAGCTACTTTTGTGCTTTGGGTCAAAAGAGGCCTTTAAATAAATTGTATACATTAATACAAAAGGTAAAGTAATTTATGTATTCCAAACAAGAATGAAATATGTAGTTATTATCATGCATTAATTCTCTTCTCATATATGCTAGCATTCGCTTTTTACGTTACATTCCGGTGTGAAACTTCTCTTCTTTTAAAGCCACTTAGAAATTTTTTTTTTTTAAATCAACAACTGAGAAATAAAACAATTAATTTTTCATGAGTCAAACTCACAACCTCTCACTTACGAAGGGAAGACTTATATCACTAAGCCAAATAATAGGCAGAGCCGCTTAGTTAATCATATTAAATTCCTTACAATAAGGGCATTGCTATTAATACCCACATAATGTCAATTCATTATCTGCCTACACATGAAAAAAGAAGTGCAGAGCAATTGTAAATTGACACCATGGGAGTGTCCTTACTTAGCCATAATTAGAGAAAATATTCAAATGATACATATACTATCACGCATTTGCATAAAAAAAAAATGTTTTGAAAAATCATGTTGGATTAGAATAAATAGGTCGTACTATAACCAATAGAATGGTGACACTAATTATCTTTGTCATTAAATTACCAAGGCAAATAAATTAATTGATTTAACCAAAAAAATGGTGATGGTCAGATTTTGGATCCATCCATCGCCGCTAAAGGGTGTCCTCAAATCCACTTCAGCGCTGAAGCATTATGTCTAGGTATGACGTTGAGGACATGCCAACGACAAGGGCTGTTTCACAATTCAAGGCTTCAATTCTGTTTCATTTCGATGGAAACCAATATTTTTGCTTAAACAGTTTAAATATCTATTCGTTCAATTATTCTTATATTATGCATAATCCCAATAAAAGATTTGGTATTGTGAGGCAATGAAGTTCAAACCGTTCATTTATACATGTCCACTGTCACGTTGAAGTATAGACATTTTCAATATCTGGATGAAGTTCCTTGAAGGTATAAAAAAATATATAGACGGATCTCATAAGACAATCCTTACAATAGAATTAGAAAACTAAAACCAATTCGGCACTTAGAAATTTTTTTTTTTTTTCCTTTCGGATCTAAAAGAAACTCAAAAGTTTGATGGGAAAGAAAATATTAGTAATTTTCTCCTCAGCTGCTAGACTCTGAAAATTGAATCGCCATAACTAACATATTCAGTGGCCTGTTTATGCTTTGGTTATGTGCATAAAGTAAAGAACACAAAAACATCAAAAACATGTAAACGACAGATATCAATTCCATTCAAGATCGAATGACATGCAAACTCTGCTCTTTGAAATTGACAAATGAATGCATAATGAAGATGCAATCAGACAGGAAACAGCCACAAAGACCAATCTATTTAAGATAGTTGTATACAATAAAAGCATTCACTAAAGATATAATTGCAGAGCAGCAGCATCTTTTCATATATTACAACACAATACCTGAAAAAACAACTGCTGCACTGAATCATCAACAATGTTACAGTCATTTTCTTTAGCCACCAATAGATGGATAGGCGGGGGAGTTCATTGCGACCCCCTGAGACAGCCAGATATAATCCTGAGTCACGACTTTGAATCTAATGCATAAATTATACCGATGATAGTAATGAGAAGTCTCTGAAGAGGGATCGGTTAACCTCCCACAATATAAGCTCAGTCATGCAACACAGTACTGATTCCAATTTGCCTTCTACAACTGTTTGTAGATAAGGACATATGCCTGGTCATGCAGCACTTTTTTGGTCCCAATTGCTGTGACAGATGAATCATCAAACCGGAGCCACTGACCACTAGCATAAAGAGCATCAGTTGTATAATGCCCCTTGGAAGGATCTCTCCCATGATGAGTAATTGTAGCAACAAGTTTGTATCTTCGACCCTAAAGAAGCAAACATGCAAAAACAAAATTATAATGCAGCTCTGACTAGTGACTACAACTAGGTACAGAAACCATACTGAAACATCATGGGTTCATTAAAAAAAAATTAATGAAAAAATATAAGTTAGCCAAGACAGAATGTACACTAGAGTGGACGGCCACCACCAGGACTTAAAAACCCACGACTCAAAGAAACCAGCAAAGACAATGCCAAGATCCCACAAAACTAACAAACTACAGATCAGCATGCTCCAATTGAGGAAAAAAATGAAGAAACCAAGGTCCAAGAACCAAACGCTCTCCCAGACATCATCCCCTTCTTCCTCCCTCACATTTCTTTCCCAAAAAAACAAAAGACAGCTATCATAACAGATCTTCCAAAAGACAAAATTTTCGCCTTTGACATTCCGAAGGACAAACAATTGGATAATGTAAAACCTGCAATTCCAACTATCAATTCCTTATTTGTTACTATTAACAATTTCTTACCCCAAGCGCTAAACAAGTTTTTTTATCTGATACAACCTCCTTATCATTAAACCATCTCAACCCATATTACCTTACAATTCTTGAATAAAATGTATATGCATATTACATCTTCCTTTCCACTTTCATCTCACATACCCTATATTCTACCTCCCCCATTGTAACATCCATCACATGCTTATGGTAACCTCCACCTCATCTGACATGATTGTATGCAACATACATCTAGAGTTAATAACATCCACACCACAAAATGCTAATTATTAAACACCCTGTTCACTTAAACATTTAAATCTATATCTGGAATCTTTATTTTATGAACATAAAAAAACCCAGTATTTCTAAAGCTCAAAGATGTGGAATTCAGAACATTGGATCCAGAAATACTTCCAGATCTATACAATCCTTCATGGTTATAGATGCTACAAGACACAGTTCAAACTAAGAAAAACACAATGACTTAAAAGAGTATAAATTAATAGACAGGCAACATCATTTTCTACGGTCTGAAGTTCCAACTCCACTATCACAAAATGCCGAGTGGTGAAATGAACATTTTAAGACACTATAGGGGGACCAAAGCTAAAAGGGGCACACTATTAAGAAGGAGAATAGATCCTATCTGACTTTTTGGGGGAGGGAAGAGGGGATGTCAAACACCTTTCTATATAATTAAGCCACCAATTCAAAAACACCTTCCAAGCATCAATGTTACTCTGAATAAGTTGGTTATTTTGCAGAAAACAAAGAAAAAAGAAGTTGGGGGCAGGAATTTATTTTGGCCGGGGTCAGGTGCTGCTTTAACAGTTCTTGAAATTCTTACTCATCACGCAATCTTTCCTTAAATCGGATATCACATATAATAATGCACATGGGGGCCAAGACAAGATTGTAAAGAAAAAAATATGTAGAAAAATAAGTAAATAAATGATTTGTAAAGAAAATAATTTACATATCAAATATATAAAGAACATCACCTCAGATGTTGGAGAAACAAGCAATTCACGACCAAACACCAATTCAAGTGGAAAGTGCACAGGCTTATGCAATTTGGTGCTTCCTTGACTTCCATAACCAAAACGCATCAAATGCAGTATCATTATCTTTGAAAGCTTTTGTATTTTTATTGATTTACTTGCACTCACAACACCAGCCTGAAAATCATCAACAGTCAAAACGCTTTAACAATATCATATAAACTATCATATGTAACATCAAACAGAAACGTGAGGTTAACAACAATAAAATGTCAAAGTTATTAAAAAACTTGGCTGTGGCAAATATAATGGTTGTTGGGTTAAATAACTTCTTAATTCAAAGAATTATATGTTGGGAAGAGTATTTGTTGGAAGATTAAAACAACCGTGCATCTTCAAAGTGGATACAAATAATTTCAAGGACAAAAACTACACCCTAAACTTGAAAGATGAAACCAAGGGAGGAAACCATCAAAAAAAGAAATTCAACCAATGAAACCATAAACAGCATAATGCCATTACTGGAACACATGCAGGAAACATGAGAGAGAGAGAGAGAGGAGGAGGAGAAGGAGGAATATACCTTGCCTGCAGCTGATGTTCGATATCCCTCAAGAGTTTCTGGAGCAGAAAACAACTTAAGTGCATCTTCAATAGTACGAACAGCTTCAGGATTAATATCAAGGTGCAGCAATAGATACGGTTGTACAGTAGCAGAAGCTTTATTTCCTGCTTAAGAAAAAACATGAGAAAACATAAGTCTCATGATCATAGTGGGGCACAAAACTGCAGGGTCGTTCAAAATACATGACCGACAATAGATTACAATGCACAAGCAGATATTTTGTTGATTCCTCCAACTTTATTTCAACCAGCCAAATTCAGAACTCTAGGGCAGGTGAAGATGATAATAATAATTTCCTTCTAAGAATCATATATTCTAAACTTAAAAGTACTGTTAAAAAAGTGACCTTTTTACAATTCATGTTCCATCAGTTCATATGAATGAGGAGGAAAACCAGCAATAGGTAATGCAGAATTTGCAATTCAAATGTAAACAATACAGAAAAGGAACTTATAAAACATGTGGATCAATTTATAAATATTTGTGCTTCAGAATGTAAGTGTGAACAGCTCGAATCCAAATCACATATATCAAATAGCTGTTACCAAAATCTTAAAACTGAACAGAAACAATGCAAATGCCACACCTCTTGCCTTCACCACACTTCTTAATTGTCCTCCAAAAATATCACTCAATTCTGAAGGGACAAAACTCTGTGTTCTAGTTACTGCAGATGTATTCTTTGGGCCAACCGTCTCCCATTCATCATCTTCTGCAGAAGATACAAGAGATGATTTTCCCCCATTTAAGCACGAGGATTGTCCTTCAAGCTTAAGTAACTCATCATGCATCTGATCCATAATGAAGCTAAGAAACTCTTGAGCATCTTCTTGTCTGGCAAACATCAACAATTTCAACAGGAGACTTTAATAAGAGCTAGTAGCGAGTAAATATAGACACAATGGCCACAATAGAAGACTCTGAAATGATCACTGGGTAAAACAGGCAAATCTAAATCTTTGGTAATTTACTCTCCAAAATATCTCAGTCCAATGCCGTATTTCACATTAAAATGGATAAACAACCAACACAAAGAAAATTTGCAAAGCAAAAAGAAAGAAAGATAGCAGGTTCTAGAAACAAACAACTCGATCATTTTAGACAGCGACACTTTTTCATAACCACAAGACACTTTCAAGCACGGGAATTATCAATCAAACTTCATAAAACCAAACCAGTGATCATTGACAAATTTGTGACAACTAGCATAAGGTGAGTAACAATGAATGAGGGAAACAAAAAATCAATGGTTAGAATCATCTAAAGCATGAGCAAAACGTTGCACGCACGGCAATATTACTATAGAGTTTGAGCAATGTTAAGTGATTAAGTTTCAGCAATATTTACTGATAAAGTTTCAGTATAATTATGAGAAAATGCAGAACTGAAAAGCATTGACCCAAATCAAACACAAACCTTGGCCTGCCTGATATGGTACTTGGCACATCTGGAGTAAAAGCTTTAAGAACACCTTCAAACATGGCAGGGCTAAAAGGCCTACCCGTCTCGACAACAGTTGTATCTTTATTCTTTGAACTTGAACTAGGCATGTCGAATTCAGAGACAAACTCAGCAAATGCACCCAATGTGGGGTAGCCAATCTAACAAGTTCCAAATCAAAATGAGCAAGATATGAATAAAGTGCTTAGCCAGTAAAAGAACAAGGCTTACGCAAGGTCACTAGAAGATGTGGGATAGCATGGTAGTTCCAACATAAAGCATAAGAACATATAGATCATGGAGGGGAAAGAACCTTGGGGATGTTGCGAGTTCTTAATTCATGAAGAAGTTGAACGAAAGGAGAACAGGATAGGAGAGCCTGCAGAGTCGCATTAAGAAAGCAGAGATTTCCTGAGTTGATTAAACCACGAGGCAACAAAATTGTACAGACTGTGGCAGGCCCGTTCATGGACTTTTGGAGTTCACCCTTAGAATCAGAAATTGATAAATCACCAACACTACCATTCTGCTCTCTGCTTTGCAAATTCAAACTTGAAAATTGATTTGAGAAACCACCTTCATTCTGGGATAGATGTGATGAAGATAAATCAATATCATCTGTCGTAACCTCTTTTACACCATTACTATGACTAGAACTATGACTGCGATGATCAGCACACCCATTCTGTGTTGGAATTGCTACTGATCCTAGTAAATTATCATCTCCTGCTTTTGCAGTCTTAACTTCATTGTGCTTATTATCTGCATTTAGAGACTGCAATTTGCTCGGCCCTTTCAAAGAACTTTGCTGTCTACTCGATTCACCATTCAACCCAACTAAGGATTTATCCGTGACAAAATTTATCGAACCAAACTGCAATACGTTTGTTTCCACTGGCTTTTCACCCTTCACAGGTGACGGCTTCCCCGGTGATTGCTTTGAAAGCAATGACTTGGTCTCATCTTCAGAGAATGACCCAAATATGAATAGCTGCAACCAAGGAATAAACACAAAAGTAGAATTCCACAACAATAACGGCATTAGTATCACCGAACCACATAACCAATATCAACTGTGCAAAACATCCTAACAAGATTCTGCTAATCTAGATCATATTCAGCTAGGGCTCTCTCAAATGGGAACCAACATCCCATCACCTAGTGAATTATGGTGCTAAAAGCATAGACCCAATTCCCATTCATTGAAATACACAATGAACATGGCAAATTAAGGCACTTTCTCATTCATAGAGCAAATTAATAAGAACCAAGCATAATTTACAGCTAGAACACAAGAAATTTCCAATCTTCCTAATCAACAAAGCTCACAGAGTCGATAAAAATATGATCTTGAAATGAAAAGCATACCTTAGAATCAGTCATTTTGGGCAGAGGGAATCGTATTTGAATACCCAGAAACGCGTGAATAAGAGGAGGAAGAAGATTGAGGATGAGGTATGTGAAAAAAGTGAGAACCGAAAGCAAGAATTAGGGTTTTGTGAGGCCCTGAAGGGAGAGAGGAGGAAGAGAGAAAGGGGTCGATTGAAGACATGAAAAGAGAGACAAGTGAGAAGGGAGAGAGCATTTAACGAAGAAACCCTCCCCTTCACCCTCCTCACGAACCTCTAAGACAAACCCTAGCATCGACTGCCCCCAGACACACAGAAATAGAGAGAGATACAAAAAAAAGGAGCTGCGTTGTTTATGGGTTGGTGTAGGATTAGGTTTTCCTCCCTTATAGCACACCCAACATTGATTTTTTATTTTTTTCTCTTTCGTTTTTTTCAACCAAAAACAAAAACCTTTTTTTTTTCCTGCAGCTGCTGAAATCCTATATCTAGCCTAGTAGCATTTGAGTCAGGCCAGAAGATTTGAAGGGCCTTCAGGTTCATGTTCTGCCTAACTTTACTTAGATACCTTCGTGGACCTCGATCTACATATTAATTAGGTTGATGTATTACTAACTCGCTATCGTAATCGAGGTGAATTGTTACCTCTCGTTCAAAAAAAAAAGTTACTTATCTGAGTTGTGATAGGATTAGTCTTACAGATATTCTAGAAGATTATCTTCATAAATATCCAAATCATTGTACGATTATGTTTCCTTGTAAGATTCTGATTCTATGTTTGTAATCATCTATATAAATAGACCCCTATTATCAATAAAAATAACAACTCATTCTCCAAATTCTCTATGTTGTTCCCTGCATCCCTTTTTGCTAAAACATGTTATTAGCACAAACCCCTAACCCTGAAACAAATAACCAAAATCTAAATCTGAATACAAACCTTCAAACCCTTTCTGCTTCAGCCGCACACCTTGAAAACATTGACCCCAGGAGTCCAAACCGGAAAAGTACTGAACCGGCCCTCGGAAGCAGAAATCAATTCTCCACTAGTTCACCGCCTTCCAGACCTCCTATTGCCACAAAACTTGATAAGCAGCAGTGTCTCGACCTAAGGATCCAAAACCAGTCAAATCATTCCAAGAACCAACAAAAAAGGCATCGAACGACCACCAAAAGCCACTTAACCAAATCTGTTAGCCTCACTTGGATAGCCACACTAGTGCACCCGTGTGCCTGCCTCCACGCGCGCCCCTGTACCCTTCACTAACCCCTCGGTTAGCCTTGCCAGCGGTAGATTAGCCTCTCTCAGCACGCACTCACGCACGCAACAGCCACGCGCAACCTCGCTGACCCCTCACTGACCCTTTCACCTCTGACCATCGGCACTTTTTCCCGACGACTTCAAAAAGAGGTATTTTTTATTAAACGTTCCTCTTTCCGTACGTTCAATTTCTTTTCTTTTTTCTCAGGGACTTGCAACCTCCCTTCTTCTACCCCCATTTTCTTCTTCATATGGGAGACCTAAGCTAAACTGTGGGGGTTCATGCTATCTCCAAGCTAGGAGCTTGTTGAGACCTCCAAACTTAGAGTTTGTTAAGAAGATACAATCGACCATACACATCATTGTTTCAATCTAATCCAATAACTCTTGGAATTGAATTTCTTAGGAGTGACTGCGCTTAGAAATTTCTTAGAAGCGATTATGCTCAGAAATTCATAATTTCTTAGGAGTGATTAGGCTCAAAAATTTCTATTGTTTTCTTGGTAGCCTTCGCTCTGAAACTAACCCTTTTTCTTGTTCCTTTTTAGAATGAGTAGCTTGAACAAATTGGATTTTGCTTCGTTGAGGACAACTAGCTCTGAATATCACAAGTGGGTTCGTGATGTCCGTCAGCATCTCAAGGTCTAAGGAATCTTGAAAACGATTCTTGAGCCTAGCCAGAACGTGCTAACTTTGAGCAAGCTCAAGCTTTGGAAGCAAATAGATCAGCCTTGGAGGCAAATAAGGCGAAATCCGTCATCCTAATGACTCGTCATATAGATGATTCACTCTAGTACGAGTATCTGAATGAAGAAGACCTTAGAAGGCTGTGGGTCTCACTCGAATAGCACTTTAGCAATGTCTGTGACTCCCTACTTCCTGACTTAGAAGTGAGATGGCATAATCTCTGCTTCTGTGATTTCAAGTTAGTTCTTGACTATAACTTAGAAGCACTTCGTATTAAATCCTTAATGAAATTATGTGGAAAATATATCACAAATGCGATGCTGATTGGGAGGACTCTCTCTACCTTCCATATCTCTTCTTTGTTGGTTGCTAAGAACTATCGAATCGATGTTACTGCAAGACGGATCATAAGGTTTCATGAACTCATTGGAGCCATGAATGTTGCTGAAAAGCATGATAACATCCTTGTAAAGAACTTTAATTCGAGACCGTGGAAACAAAGTATATTCCAGAGTCCAATTATAGTCTCGCTCCAAAGGAAGGGTGCCAAGAGCTAAACGCTAAATCTAAGGACAATTTTGGACTTTCTGGTCCATATTCTGGCTCTAATGAGGAAAGTAACCACCAGAATAGGCGAACACGAAACTGAAGAGGTCAATGTGGAAAGAGAGATGGAGGCAACTCTTTTAGCCGTGTTGCTGGTTATGGTTGCCATCCTAATGACACTTTCAAAGCACCTCAATCAAAGGAGTCTGAGCAAAGAGATGTATCTTCTTGATGTGGATCATCTGATCATTGGGCATACATTTGTAGAGCTCATGAAAATATTGTCACCGCCTACAAAGCGTACTGTGAAGCAAGAGAAGCTCATTATGTGGAACAAGAAGATCAAGAAGGTGATCTAGAACTAAAGGTTGAAGACTTCAAATCTGGCTGGGATCATAGATCCCTGATTTTGTTTGAGTCTTTATTTTTCAAAGGGATGTAATATGGCAATTGCCACAGTATTATTAGTGGATGTCATTGGTTAAGTTTTTCTTCAACTAGGCTCATCCAAAGTGAGTATGATGTCTAAGAAGGTTTTGAGATAAGCGGTATTTAAACGAGCCTTGCTCCACTGACATCTCTCTACTCACCTGGTCATAATTATTTTGGAGTTATTGAAAGAAGTCAAACGACTACCTTTGTTTTGCTCTAGCTAGTATTTGATTAGATCCTCTTAATGGTTAAGAAACAATAATGTACTCCATTGGCTTATGAATAAAATTTCGAGTTCTTTTCATTATGACTCCATTTCAATTCTAAGCTTCTGAGGAATGAATCTCATAGAACTTCAATTTCTACACATTCCTCTGTGACTATACACACCATTCACCTCCATAGACAATCATTCTTAGAGATGTTGTCTACACATTCCTCTGTGACTACGATGGTTGGGCCATCAGGATTAGTTCAAGGACATGAAATAGCTCAAATTCCCCTTGCCAAATGGCACCTTGATCACAGAAACTCTCTACGCTCCTTGGGCGAATCAAACCCTATTGAGCTATTCGAGCCAACGGATTCCATGTGGAAACACATATAGAGAATGTAAAAGAGTTCATTTGCAATATCTCTATTGATTGCGAGTAAAGGCGCATCTTAGTGAAACTTATGTGTCTCTCTAATAGACTCTATGTCACCACTATTTGAGCTATTAAATCCAATAAAGTCATGAGAGAAGATTTCTTGGATTTAGACACATATTGGCTTTGTCACGACATGATAGGTCATCCTAATCATAATATGATGATCCGTCTACTAAATACTTCACACGAACATCGATCTATTCTTTCGAGCGAAACGAAGCACGAATCAAAGCTTGATTCTTTGACTAAGAATGACTGTCGCCTCTGCCTCTGGTCCCGCCGCTGTCCACCACAGGCCTAGGGCTGGTTACGTCCCTATCCATGACACCATGGATGGTCTCCATCATGGTGATGACACCATTTGTGATGTTGTAGCCACCAACTTTGCTTCCAATAGAGTTTCAGATGCTCAGGCCCAACCAAAATCCTCATTAGTTGCTTCTAAGGCCTCTCATTCATTCTACAAACTAGTTCCTTATGGAAATTAGGGCCAAGATTGTCCTATGCAAAGGATACAAAAATACTTGTTCTGTTCTTACATAGATTCTAAGGTGATTCTGTGGACTAATTCAACCATCTTGCAGACATTTAAATATTTCATGATGTTGGTTGACATGCAAACATGTTGGTCACATGTTGTGTTATTGTCCACTTGTCATGCTACTTATAGTACACTCCTAGCACATATCATATGATGACAGACCCACTCCTCATATCATATCGTTCAGTCAATTGGACTTGACAATTCTAGAGAGTTTACATCAAAGACTTTCGATGAATGAGACTAATGTTGGACATCATATTTCCATACACACACCCAAATGGTGTGTGGAAACGACTATGATGGTAGCCCAAACATTAGCAATGATTACCAATCTTCCTATATCCGCTTGGAGTGATGCAATATCACATGTAGTTATGCAAATTCATCTATAACCCACCGCCACTCAATCTAACTCTGCGTAACAACTAGAAGCTGAGTACAAGCCTCTTGTACTTACGCATATTTGAGTGTGCCATTTATGTACCAATTGCGCGTCCATAACTTACCATGATGGGTCCTCCCAGACAAATTGGCAAAATACATTAGATTTGAGACTCAACAATGGCTCGCCATTTAATACCCTTGCTAGGCGATTTCTTTACCGCTAGATTTGCGGATTGTCACTTGATGAGACAGTCTTCCCGTCACTAGGGGGGACATAAGAGCACGAATGTTCAGTAGGAATGACAGGAATTGTTGTGGTATGTTCTCACTATGTCTCACCTCGATCCCCGCAAAAATGACCAGATTACACATATATGCTGCAAACACGCCTGCAAGGATGGATGTCCCTACTAGAGGATGTAACACCGCCCTACATGGAGGTAGGCATGGTACCAAAGTTATAGAGAGTGGCACAATAATGAAATATCAATATCAACAAACTCATGGGTTATGAAATGCACTAATACATCATCAATCATGATGGAGTTTCTATCCTACGTCTCATGTATACTAGTGTAATTTTCAGAGAACTTTATATTCTCAGGGATAGGTTCTGACGTTGAGGCATCCCCCAACGATAACCTTAATCTAGAACATGCTCATAAGACAGAATTTGAGTGTCGATGATCAAAGGATTGAGTTATGCCAAACTATCATTCGAACCCACAGGCCTTTTACGCATCCAAGATTTAATATTGATATTTCTTTATTGTTTCTTGGAAAATAATTTTACTATAGATGAAATTAACCACGATTATAATCATAAGGGCCATCTGAAATAGCATAAACACTACTAAATTGAAAGTCTAAACTCCAATAAATCTTGTGGTGTATCACTCCAAACGAGTTGTTCACTCACAATAGTGAAACTCACTTAGTGGAATTGAAAAGCAAAACAATCATAAACTAACACATGATAATAGTTGCCTCTAGTCTTATGATTATGTCATTTGAATTAAAAAATGTTCAATATGGTTGATGATTTGGCAAATGGAAAATAGTGAATTTGATATCTTTTGCTATAGAAATGAAACTAGGTGAAAGTAATTACATGATAACGCAAATCAGTTTTTTTACTATCTATTATTATCAAAACTACATTAGGCTTTAAAACTCAAATGTAGGTTGAGCATGGTCAATGACTAGTTGTATGAGCCTAATCCTTACTATAATTTGTTTTGTAGGCGGTCCATGTCAAAACAAGACTGTGGAGGGAACAAAATTTAGAGAAGGCATTTATGAAAAGTTGCATGCTTTCTTTTAAATTATATTAATATCCGATAAATATGTATGGTTGGTAATCTGTGTTTATGTTGGGAACTGTAAAAATATGTTTCACTACTACAATTATCAATAACAGTCACATACAACTAGTGTGGCAAAATTAGGCCTAAAGCCACATGTTTTTGTAAGGGCCATTGCCACATTGAAACCACATTTTTTGGGTCTGTGCTCTCTAGCCCCTGGGTATCCCTTAAAAAGCCACATTTATATAAGAGTGTGGGTTAGAATGGCTTCTGACAATTGTGTGGGCCTAGTCTTATATAATTACCCAAATGTTTAAGGATATATAGAATATGTATCTGACCCAAATTCTAGTGACTTGTTCCAGTTGCAATAGGATTGATTCTTTTTAGATATCTTCGAGATATTTCATTCAATAGAAGATTACGTTACCTTGTAGAATACAGATTATATATCTTCGAATCATTTATATAAAGAGGCCATGTTATCATGGAAGACACAATTCATTCTCTCAATTCTCTCTACTATTCTATATGCATCTGTTCCATAAAACATGTTATCAACATGTAACCTTAACCCTGGAAAAAAAAATCGAACCCTGAAACCCAAAAATGAAACCTTGAAACCCTAATAGCCTCCGCCACCCACAGTGTAGCCCCCTATGAAGACTTGAACTCTATTTAGTTAGTAAGTCTAATCTGCTCTACTTCTAAACCATGTTATAGCTATATACTTATTTGTTTTAATAAAAGAATGGCCAAATATAGAGATCTAGCACCATGTATGGTGTCATGAATGACGAAATGCTTGATCTCTGTTGATTTTTTTTTACTCAAAAACCAACCATCTTTTGTTAACAAAAGACTAGAATAGAACACAAGTACTGCTTACAAAGAAAAGCAAACATTAACATGTATACAATTATTGTCAAAAAAACTGAGGACATAATAGATATTTCGTCGTGACTTAACGGAGGTTTTCGACGGCAATGACCTATTGGTCCTAAATTTTGAAGTACAAAGACTAAATGGGTATGAAATTAGAATGCCAGAGACTGAAGTGTTTTATGGTAAAAATCTCAAGGACTAAACAATATTTAGTCCTTTCAAAATAGAACAGAAAACAACATAGAGACTTTGGAAATAACAAATTCCAGAAACAAGTTGTTAGAGGTCTGGAAACAAAGCCTTGACTAATCCAGGTTTAAGGTAGAGGAAGTTCTGGGGAATCTCAAGAATGATTTTATATATCTATTGATATGTTTTTGAATGATATTTGCTGCTAATCAAATGTCAATGATATGTAAAATATATGCTTAGTTCATCATCATATTGTTTTTATCTGGTCTTAGTTTGAAAAAAGAATGAAAAATAGTTGTATAGTACTTGAGTTTAATACTCGTAAGAGACCGACAATGTCAGCCTATTGTATATACACTTGAGGAGAGAAGCCCCTTCAATTACTATTGATAAAATGATCTTATGTTCAGGCAAGATGACACTGGTGACTGAGATTAGTACAAGATTACTTACAACTGGAGATTAAGGAGTCATTTTATGTTTTACACCATCATAAAATTATATGTATGACTGTATGAGGTTTGCTCTACTAAACTTTAAGCTCACCCCTTTTATGAAATTGTGCAGATGATACTCTTGAGGGTTATAACTTAAATTCTAGAAATCTAGATCCAAGAGAAGGAGAAATAAACTATTAGCTTGTTGTTTTGATGTACCTTTGTTCAATAAAGCTTATTTTATAAGTTTGCTTTCGTTTATCTTGTAAGAACAGACCCTATGTAATAAAGTGCTCCACAACCAAGTCACCTCTGGTTCTTATTTTCTATATAGTTTTTATTTGCCAAAGTGTTTCTTATTTTTGACAACTAAGAGCTATTCACATCCTCACTTGAATTTTTTTTTAATTTTTTATTTTCAGATTTCCGAATAGGATGTGACACCCTCGACCTTAGAAGTATAGAACTGGCAGCAAAATCCCCACAACTGACCAGGAAAGCATCGAACCTGCCTCTGGAAGTAGAAAATCGACCACAAAAATCCTCTACCTTTTCACCTCCTTCCAGACTACTTCTGCACCCAACCTTGGCCACATAACAGCGTCTCGATCCGAGGAACCCAGAACCGGCAGAATCAGCTCAAGAAACGACTACAAAAGTACCGAACTGAACCAGCTTTGCGGCTAGCTTTAATCTGCCACAGGTCGGCCACCAGTGATTTTTTCCGATCAACTTCCTGCCAATTTTTTCAGAAACCCTTTTTTATCCTCTTCACGGTAATTTTTCATTTAAAGAGTACAACACATCATTCACTATTCAAGATCAAATATGTAGACATCATGCCAAAGGAGGTGGTGCATCGAGTATTGATGACCAAGTTATCCAATCACCAAGATCACCAAGAGTTAATGGTGGGGGAGGAAATGAAATCGGACTAGCTAACAGTCATTTGGATGACGACAATGTGAATATGTTACCATGGACTTGCTCGAAATGATACGTATTTCATATGAAAACCGGTCGTTACAACCATCTTCTTTGTTACCAGTCGCCACCCACCAGATTTCTTTGCAAACCTCACTAGAGATCTCATAAGTAACAGGAAAGGTTTACTGCCCTCAAATAGACCTTTATTACCCATAATAAACCTTTATTGCGGGCAATAGGGGGGCAATAAATCTCTATTGTCGTCTAATAGACATTTATTGGCGGGCAACAGAGGTTTATGAAACTCACTGGAAATCCCCACAGAGATTGTCGGAGATCTCATATGGGACCGCAGAGGTCTATTGCCCTCGCTAATAAACCTTTATCGCCCCCAATAGACCTTTCGGTCGCCTGAATGAGAACTAATCTCCCTAAAATTTGACAAATAAAACTTTGATCAAGGAAAAAAACGAGAAGATTACATCAATTCAAAACATTTATTATCCCCCAATAGACATCTATTGTCTCCCAATAGACTTTTAACAGACCTCTATTGCCCCCTAATAAAACTTTTTATTAGGGGTGGGCGCGGTGCGGTTCGGTTAGGTTTGAGGCCCAAACCGCAACCAAAGCGCTTTTTCAGTTGGCCTATATATCAAACCTCAATTGCATTACAAAAGGGCTGAACCAATATTTCGGTTACACCATTTTTCGGTGCGGTGCGGGTCGGTTTCAGTTTGGAGCGATTTATTAATTCAACTAGAAAGAGAGGGCCAAAATTAGGCTTATTTTTACCTAACAATTTCAATAAGGCATAAATAAATTTTGAATGTATTTAGAGTCCACATAAATCGGCAAATGTCACCCAAATATCAAGCAACTTGCAGAAAGACCATAGCAACTTATCACACACACACACACACACACATATATATATATATATATATATATCAATGATCAAGCAAACATAGCAACTTATTACAAACTGAAAACCTAATCAAAAATGGATTTCTTATATATTGAAAACCAACCTTTCCATAAATAGAGAAATAATAAATAAATAAATAAAATATAATTAAAATAAATTCGGTGTGGATCGGTTCAAATCGGGCGGTTTATGACCCGAAACCACAACCGAACCGCTTTTATACGGTTCAGTGTTGTGTGATCATAAAACGATACCATTTTAGTTCAGTGCGGTTGCCAAACCATTTTTTCGATGCGGTTCGGATCGGTAACCACATTTTTGGAACAAAATGGCCACCCCTACTTTTTTTTGCTTGCATAATTTATCAAGTACCAATAGTAACATATTACCAAGTCTAAGGATGATGATCAAGTTAATACTTCCAAAATATTTTTTTTGGATGCGTACTTCCAAAAATATTTGTAGACCATCAACAATAGTATTACTAAAACCTTGAAGACATTGTAAATGAAACCATATCAAAAATTCGGTCAATCTGAAAGCAAAGGGCACATTTGGGCCCATTACTAGTTTATTAGAAAACTTGTATGTTATCACATTCAAACTTACAATCAAAACTTTAGCCGCAATGCCAAAAACAATTTTTTTTTCCTACCTGAAAAGGGGAACTCAAATAGCTCTTTAGCATCTTCTTTTATGATACAATAGGCAAAGTGAGCTAATCAACCGAGCTCCTCGCTATCCCATCCATGCTTAAAACCCTCATACATGAACTGAACTCTGAGGTCTTTAGTTGAGTTGAGCTGCCGAGACTCGTCCCCAAGCTCTCGAAACCCTCTTCCTCAATCATTTTCACATCCACCACCACTGAAATCATCGAGCCATCCTCGGGTAGTCACTCAATTCTCTGATTTGATTCTAGTTGAGTTCAGTAGAAGCCATTTGGGGCTCCGTTGAGTAGCTCGATCTGGTATGAGCCATGGCAGAGAGAGTAGCTTGGTCTGGTACAAACTGGCTTATGAGAAGGCGAATGGCCGAGTCGGGCGGGGCGATCAGATTCGTCCTTCGGCTCCGGAGCAACCATGGCACAGAGAGAGAGAAAGAGTGACAGGATAGTAGTTATTTAATTAGGTTAAGGATAAAATAATCATTTCGCTGTAAATTGGGTTAGTGAAAATAAATATCTATTGCTGGGGTAAGTGGGTTAATTTTTGCCCAGTTTGGTGCTTTATGTCAACGACCCTAATATTAACTCCAATATTTAATGGGTGATTGCATTATGGCGCGATTCAAACTCATCCCGCTCATTAATTTCTAATTTTTTGTTTTACACCTTTCTAAATATATTCCATTGATTTTAAGTTTCCCAATATATTATGTTAAAAGATTCTTCCATTTTATTAGCATATAATTTTGACACAATTTAACTAGTATATAATAAAAAACATATATTTTTTAACTTTTGGTGTTTCTCCCAATACACTGTATCAAGCTAATGCCCTCAGAGAATACATGTACCAAAATAGTGCCACGAATGATATTGGTTAGTGTGTAGGTTTATTATACACATATTGTGATTGTGATTGACATTGAGTATAAGAAGCTCATTATTAATATTCTTACTTTTAAGATTTCATGACATATCCAGATTCTATAGAAGATTTTCCCATATACAATATGCTAGCATGCTACCACATACCTCTTTTATATATCAGGGTTTATAACAACCATATCCATATTGTGCAAATAGTTTCCTTTCTAACTAATTTATTAAAAGCTTCTTCTATCCATCCCAATGCCCCCCACAAAAAGTTCTCAACACTCTAGGAGAATGTCCTCTTCAGATTTGGAAGAATTGAGCAAGACCCGTTGTCATGCCCCGAATTTTAAATAAATAAATTTAAATCCGAAACGCGAAACAAGCACAAGAAAACATATAGAAAGTTTTTCATTTTAAATTAAGCCATAAAACAACTGAGCTCACCAACAACAATACAGACTCATTCTTTAGAGTCACATATTACATTACAAAGAGTTTACAAATTAAACTGAATAACAATTCAATAAGTAAACACGCTCACCAACTCTCTACACGGTGGAAGACTAAAACCAATACACTTCTACGTACAAGCTACAAGCCTACAACAGCTATAAAACTTCCGCTTCGACGATTGTAACTCTGACTTGCACAATAACCCCTACACCATGAATAGTGCACCGGGTTGAAATAACAAATCCAGTAAGCTTTTGCAAGCCCATTTAAAACATTTAAAAGGTCACTAAAGACTCAAAATATTACACAACGTCACGTACTCTTCAAAACCATATAATTAACTGCAACAAACTATTGATTTGGAAAAATCCTAATCTCCGAAAACAATATAAAAATTCTCATTCAACATATTGTTTCCACATTTTAAACCACAAGCATAACTTGCTACATAACTCTCAAATACACAAAGTCAATATTATAAATATTTCCATATCATCACATTTATTTCCTTAGAAAATTACATCGCAACACATACAATTCACCCCAAAATCACCAATATATATATTGTATCCGTAGACAATAAATGCTTGAAGAATAATCCAAATAAAGTCACCATTATTTCTTCACCCAATGTCACACCATCCAGATATATATTTTACGTAAATATATATATACGTAGTGGTCCACTCATGAATAACTACTAATACCAACTATAATTCACACTCACAATAATAGAGAAATTCACTTTTATAATAAAAATTACATTTTACTTATCCATAAACTGTAGTTGAACAAGTTCATATAATTTAAATAAGGGAAAAACTCACAAACAGTATCTAAACTTCGAGCCACTAATAACTTTCGTAACTCAATTTTTTCAAATATCAGATTGGTACCTGAACTTTTGACCCTGATCTAATATCAGTACCTGAGAACAGTAAAATCATTAACGGAGTTAATTTTTAAAAGGTAAATATGTCATTTCACTGTTCACCTTCTCCAAAACTCTCTCCTCCCTCTCTGCAAACCCAGATTTCTTCTTCTTCTTCTTCTTACCTCATCACACATCGATTTGGGTTTGTGTGTGTGAGGTATGAAGAAGATAATGAAAAATCTGGGTTTGCAGAGAGGGAGGAGAGAGTTTTGGAGAATGTGAACAGTGAAATGACATATTTACCCTTCAAAAATTAACTCCGTTAACGATTTTACTGTTCTCAGGTACTGATATTGGGTCGGGGTCAAAAGTCTATATACCAATCTGATATTTTTTGAACTTGAGGTACGAAAGTTATTAGTGGCTGATAGGTCAGGTACTGTTTGTGAGATTTTTCTTTTAAATAAATATTTATTTTTGTAAAACAATTTTTACAATTTAGCTTTTAAATGTACAATAATGAAATTCGGTTCGTAAATGAACCATGTGAGATTTACTCACATCAAAATTCCAGCTACATCTTCTGAAAAATTAGGTAATTTCATAACGTACTCTGTCACGCACCTATGGAAAATATAGCCTCGATTCAGTACATGAATCACTAAAACAATTAAAATTTGTAATCCTGAATTAATCCAAAAATCCGAAAGCAACTCCAATCGAGGCGAAACTTCATCCTAGACCACGCAAAGTCTTTGGAACACTTCTACGGTCAATATCAAAACTAAACCTTGATCGGACGGTCGGATTCTTACTGATCGAAAACCGAGATAATCGAAATCGGTAAAAACCTCACATAATCATACGATCCACAAAGATTACGTATCATATGTCAAAATCTTCATCTCAACATGTACAACAGATTTCATAACTGCAACAAAGTCAAATCAAGTTTAGAGGCCAAAATTTACCTCAAAAGAAAGAGGCCGAAATCACCTAAAATCGCTCAAATCCGAAATTCATTTTCCTCGATTTGAATTTAGATGTGAAACTTGGTGAGTTTGTAGACCATGGCTAAACGAATAAAGTCCAGTTGGTCTCCCCTCCTAATTTGGCCGGAATTTGAAGAAATATTTGAAAAAGTGGTCTGACCATGGTGAATAACAGGATGCAAGACATATATGAATACAAAACTTGTTTCAAGACGAAGATATCAGTACCAATTTCAAAACCATTGGTGGCTGGACGAAGCGGCGGTGGAGCCGGAAAGCTTCGACATTGGGAGGAGCAATTGTCTGGAAATTTTGAGTCTTTCCCAAAATGGAAATTGTGACCTGCCATTTATAGAATCCAATTTCAGCATAATTACAAAACTGTTGCTGACTTGAAACTCGTATAACTTCTTCGTTATAATTCCGATTTTAACTTGCTACATGTCCACGAACTCGTATTGATGTGCTCTACAACTTTCATGAAGGAAGTTTTTTGAAAAACTCAACGAACAAAAAATCAATTTTCACGAGCCCTTAAAATGTCGTTTACAAAAAATTATTCGTTCAAAAAATAATTCCACATCATCTCCAAACTTCTTACTTGTGCCCACAACCACAAAATCATTTCCGGAAATTCATCGAAAATTAATTTGAATTTTCGGGATATTACACCAATTCTAATGAAGTTGGAGATGCTTCTTCAAATAATCTTGCTATTTGTTTATCTACTGGTGCTCCTTCATCGTCTAATATTGCTTTTTCATCATCTAATATTGCTAATGATGCTCTTTCTCCATCTAATGTTGTTACTCAACGGACTAGTCCTGGGGGTATACGCAACAACATGCTACACATTATGTATCCTCTATTCTTCAAAGATGATGGTTCATGGCACAGACCTAGTAAATATACCCTCAAATTTATCTCCTTATAAGCTGAACAACAGGACTCTAGTACCTCCTGTTTCATCAAGTCATTCGAAAAAGGTGAGTCCTATTTGTCTTCAAACATTCCTGATATTGAACTTGAGGAGGTTAGCCTGTTCACAATGTCATAGCTAAGCATAGAGGAATTTACAGGCGATCACAATCTGGTGCGACTCCCCCTAAACTAGACAAAGATGCCAAAAAATAAGCAAGATGATGCATTTTACTTAAATATGAATGTAATATAAATTCCCTAGTATGTTTGTGTGTTAGCTTATGTTAGTGGTATGTGTTTTAATCTTTCTTTATGTTTAGGTTTTATGTTATGTATTAGGTCCTTTAACTCTTGCATGTCTCTAATGATTCTCTATTTTCATGTTATTGGTTGTTTTATGTTATTAACTACTACCTTTAAATTTATCCCATGCCTCATCTGTGGTAACTTCATAGTTAAAAAAAATAAAAAATTGATACATTCAATATATATTGGTGCAAAGCAAAAGATACAAAATATAGCAAAACACAATAAGATTATGTTTTTAATCAAGTTTGAAAGAGAGAAATGCAAAACAGACTACCTCAAAGTACGTACCACTTAGAACGCACCAAGGGACTATAGATTTGTTAGCTCAACTTGCCATAATTAGACAATTAACAAACTGCAGACTATCATCGATAAGAATTAAGCTAGTGATTTCAAACTCCAAAATATTCATGAAACCAAATATCATACTTACCGTATGAAAGCAAAAGCAATTTATCATCAAATTTTTTTATCAATCTTCACATGTATCATCACCATGATACTTTTTATCCTCACTAAGGGAGGTGGGGTTGGGGAGGCAATGCATGATTAACTGTGAATCCATCAACAATAGTCCTCCCATTTTCCTGATCCAAATCCACAGATGCATCATCTATGTTTTATGCATTACATGGATCATCATGGACAGCAACCACAAAATCGTATAGATCATGAGGCTTCGTCTTTGTTGCAATATGTCAATTGGTATCAATGAGATCTTGGACATAAAATACTTGTTTAGCTTGTGAGACAAGTATGAGTGTCCCCATCTGTCAGAACCCATCTCGAAAATCCTTTCAAATTTTCAAGATGGACTCTGCGGGGACCCACTTTTAAGAAAAATTCGACAGAACTTCCCTTAAAAGTGGACAACCCAACCTGTGAGAAAAACGACAAAAACAAATTTTTCTAAATCCAAGATCCCACAACATGCAGTCATCCTATATTTCACAACCGCCACAAGTTATTAAGCAAAACCCAAGCGTAAAGGCAGTAAAATTTATACAATACAGCCTGGGGATCTAATCTTCAACTCCATAAGTAAAACACGTCTCTGACAACGAGATTAATACACAATAATAATAAGTCTCTCAAGGTTATCAGAGCAATCTACGATAAAATCAAATATATTATATGAGGTAGGTTAATATTAACCTACGAAAGGCAAGTGGCAGAACTGGTGCTAAGCCTCGATCCCACGCCGAACAGCAACACTGCGAACTGGGCAAAGAAAACCGAAAAGCCCAGGGGAAAGTAAGCGATAAAACATTAGTTGTGAGTGGACAAAAATATTTAATTAAGAAAGAAATGTTTCTCACTTTCCCACATTTATTGTTTAGAACGTTCTTATGCATGCAATAGGGAACTAAAGGTTTTAAATCACTTTCATGACTAAGCCAGCCCTGCTGGCTTAAGGGAAGTTCGACCGACCCTGTTAGTCGGACGAATAAATAAATAAGTAAATAATTTAAAAGGTATGAGGAAAAACGTCATCACCATACAATAAAATAAAGTGAGCCGCTAAGGCTCGGGTCGGAGTGTCCCACACTCAAGAGCATCCCATGCTCGGCTCTACTCACCCACTAACACAAAGTAAGTAGGGAGGAGTACCAATAGGCTAGCTAGCAACAAAGTATATCGACCCAGGTATGGTGGGTAAAAACCATATGAAAATCGAGAATTTGTGAGATTTCCTCGAAGTCTCACAAGAAAGGAATTTAGTCCAACGACGTGACCCCGCACGCCAACATGATTCAAAATTATGAATCAATATATTAAAATCATGTAAGTTTATAATCTCGAAGAAATCTTCCCTTTCCGAAGATTTTTCGAGAAATCCGAATCTATTAATAAATAATGATACTTCCATTTTCAGAAATAATCTTATCGAAGATTATTTCTAATAAAAAGTTCGAAATGGAACATAACCACTTCTAATCGGCAATTTGAACCATAACTGATTTCATAATCAAAAATCAAATAATATGCTTATTAAATAACAAATACTTTAAATAATTTCGTAACTTAGAAAATTTAATTGCATGCATGACTTTAAAATCAAACGTCCACTCACCGTATACGGCTAAGCCTGCCGTCGATCCGAACCCTCTTCGTAGGAATCCTCCTCACGTCCTGTACAATATAACGTTCATAAACCAATAAGTACAGGACGGATAAAAAATTAAATCCACCAAAACCAAACCATATCCCAATTGTTATTATTTACTTAAAAATCTCCAATTTCACTTTTCTAACTTCATTTCTTTACTTTGAGCTTCCGATTAAGGAATTCCGATACACGGATTATCCGTGAATTAATCAATGAATTTCACACCATAACGAAAACCATATCTACACTTCACGAAATTAATCCGAGGTCACCAATATGGAAACTACATTATATCAACGATTAAATAGCCAAATTACGACAGTCAGAAACCTGCCCTACACCACCTCACGCACCGCCCACAGTGGCGGCGAGTGGCGGTTACTCGCCGAAATCAACCTCCTCCTATGGCCACCAAATTTCATCCACAACATCAATTCTACTCACTGATCATTTCATTCAACTACAACACATCCAAATAACAATCAAAACCAGTCGAAATCAATGAATGAACATAAACCCAGAAATTGTCTAAGAACCCTAGAATTTCAATTCAACAATTCGACTTCTACACAGCAAATCGAGACACAAGGCCATATGGGAAATGATCAGTGAAGAAAACCGAACCTTCGACACCGGTTTGGTGGCCGGAGACGACCGAAATCGCCGGAAATCGCCGAAAAACCCAATCTGCTACAGTGAACTTTGTGGCTCAATTCCGAGCTCCTCCGGTCGAGATACCATGAAATGCGACCATGGGCATGACGAGGAGGAAGAGGCGAACCTAGGGACGTCTGGGTTTCGTCGTGGGGCGGCCGGAATCGAAGGAACTCAGCGAAGGAGGTTTCGGCAGAACTGGAGGAGGAAGAAATCGGGGGAGAAGAGAGAGAAAAGGCCGGGTAAGTTTCCAAATTTGGAAACTTACCACAGTAACTTCCTATTTAAAGAACTTATTATGAACAGTAACCGGGAATAGTAAATTTAGTTTTTCGCTTATAACTTTCGCATACTAACTCCGATTTTTACGAACCACGTATGCATGTTCTCGGTTTAACATCCTCTACGACTTCCATGAAGAACATTTTCTCAAATTATGACCCGAAAAAAAAAGTCAACTTTTAGGGCCACTAAAATCATATAACGGAGTAAAAAAATTAAGTGTAACTGACATCTACCGTCAATTAATAAAAATCGAAAATTCTGGGTTCGGGACGTAACACCATCAGCTATGAGCTTCTTAAAGTTCACTGATACAAAACCAAATTCATCTATCTAAAAACCTATAGAATTGTCCTCACTGTTGCACCAGTCACATTCAAACAAGACGATCTTGTAGTTGTCCTCATAATTAAGCTCAATGATATCTTTTCCATCTAGTGGATTTCAGTCTTGCTTACTTGCATAAGTATTTCTTGTTTTACGGACAAACACACCACTATTTTGTTTTTTCTTTTTCTTATCAATCCTATTAATTTGATATCTATAACCATTTACCACAAAATTTTTGTGCTTAATACACCAATTGTCTGGGTGGACTATTGTTGCAGGATCCATTTGCATAGCCTGTATAAGGCAATATGTGTACATTATAAGCCAAATTAAACTTTATACTTATGTAAGTGCTATGTGTGGCTTTTTTACTTGTTTTGTAAACCAATCTGGAAAACTTCTATAAGATTCTTGGTCAACTTTCCACATCCTCTTTTGACCTTGCGGTCATTTTCAACCAAATTGGGTCAGGTTGTACTAAAGGTTTTACCTTGTAATTTTACTTTTCTTATAAAAAAAAAAATCCTCTTTCAACCCTTTCTTCTCCTTCCCTCTTCGATGTGTCAACTAAAACAATACAACGCACGCATATTAATAACTTTAGTCTTGACATCTAATGGAAAAAAAAAAATCCATCATAATAAGCAACTCATTCTACGAATGGTTTGACATCCAGACAATTAACTAGCACAGATCTATGCATGTGAAGCCACTTCTTATAATCCATATGCATTTCTTTACTTACCTGAACCTCCAATAGCATCACTGATATTAAGGAAGATTGAATGACCACCAGGCATATCTCAATGTTCAGTATTGGCATTTCATCCAGGACAAGTTCGACATGTAACTTAATCTTCCAAGTACATTGAACAAAAATACATTCACTCATCAGCGATGTAGCCTTCAACAATTGAGCCATCCAGTCGACTTTTGTTATGCACATACCTCTCAAGTGTTCTCAAGTTCTTGATTAAGTATGAGGAATCACTACTAGCAAAATGAGCAATACACACAGATTTTATACATATTGACTTTTACACTGATAAAAAATACGTGGATTTTAGTTCATAGATACAAATATCTGTGTGAACTAAATGATTAGGTCCTACAAAAGCATATGCTCACACTATTACTCATTGAAATCAATGTGGCTAGACTTTCTCACATATATTTGCATGTATTAAATATTTAATCTATACTAACATTTGTGTGAATTATTTTATACATAGATATGTCACGCCCCGAATTTCGAATAATAAATTCAAATCCGAAACATGAATATAACTAAACAAATCACGTCCTAAATTTTTTTCCTCAAAACCAATATCTCATAAACCATAACACAAAAATCGTAGCAAACTATCTCTCGAGTCAAATATTACAATACTAACATAAATAAAATGTTCTGCTCACAAGAGTCTACAAAACACACCAAAATAGACCAAGTGCTGGTCTCAACCCTGCTGCCCTACGCAGCTCGCTCACCCCCCTGATTATCCTGACCTGTAGGATTATCCGCTACACCATTTGAATAGTGTACCGGGATTGCAACAACACAAAACCCAGTAAGCTTTCTGAAAGCTCGTGTGAGTAAATAAGAATGAACGGTTGATTTATTAGACCACAACTCATTTATCTCAAGTAAACATCCAACAATCTCAACAACCACAAGCAACATCAATCCAACACACATGAAACACATTTCCACAATCACCAAATCACAACTCTCGCCACTTTGACACCTAATCACAACTATCGCCACTTTGGCCTCACGTTAGAGCTCTAACTGCCTCGTTACCTCTGACACCTTGGCTCAGGGTCAAGTAACGGCACCTCCAGGTTACTCAGTAACCCGCGAACTTTGGACCATTTCATGTCCTCAGAACAATATATCCCCGTTATTATTTAACGGTCGAACTTTGGACCTCCCTGTCCTCAGAACACATACACTCCGGTTATCATTAACCAAAGATCCTTGGACCATTCGATCATCGGAATCCTACGTTTCTCTACCTTCTATTCAACTCATAAAATCAACATGCTTATCACCAACATTTATCAAATATTAACAATATAATAAAATCATATTGTCAACATTTATCAACAACATATTATCACAATTCCACACCTCAATGTCACACCATTCAATATATAATAACGTAAATATATATATATATATATATATACACACGTAACCATCCATACAGGAATGATCACTAATACCAACTATAGTTCACACGATGCAAAATCAAGAAATTCATTTTTAATATACTTTAAACACATTTCTTAAAACCATTTTCTCACACATAACAAATAAATTGGGCAATTAAGGAAATTCAGTTCGTAAATGAACCAAGTGAGATTTACTCACCTCTAAACTCCCGCTGCGTCTTCTTACCGTCCAAAATACGATTCACAATCGTCCGCTAACAAATCCGTCAAACACCTAATCAAAACGATAATTAACTTAGCGTATAATTCAAAAACACACTTATATGAAGATCCAACGGTCGGATCTTCACCCGTGACCACATAAGGTCATCGGGACAGTCCTACGATCATTACATCAAAACTAGAATTCTATCGGACAGTCCAAACTTCATAGATCACAAATCGAGCGATCGAAATCAATCAAAATCGTAAAATTCATAACTAAATCATACGATATCCAAAATTCACATGCTATATATCAAAATGATCGTATCGACATGTAGAATCTAAAAATGAGCAGAAACTGCTCATGATACCCACCTGGAGGTGGCCGGAAAGGGCCGCCGGAGTTTAGGGTAGAGCCGCCGTCGACCACCACCAATGGTGTCGGGGCCGAGCTTATCATCTTCATTTCATTATTTTGAGCAACTTTCATAACTAACACGAAGTGAGAAAACGAGTGGAAGTGATCGAAAATACCTAAAAACAGTCCGGTTCGCCGGAAAACTGAAATTTTCCGATAGTTGCTCCGTTCGACGTCAAAAGCTTCACTTCTGGTCTGGGTCTTTTTGCTGCATGTTCTACTCCTTAATACGAGTTCAACGAGATAAAGAACTCAAGTTTTCATGGCCGGAGCTAGGAGAAATCGCCGCTGGTTCGTTTTAGGGCTCAGATTGATTTTTGAGTTCCATCGCCGTGTAGCCGCCACGAGAGGGGAAACCGTGACCACCAGTCGACTCACAGGAAGGAGTAGAGTCGATCTGGGCTTCGTTTCACCTCAAACGGTGGCCGGAGCTGTGAGAAAGAGGCCGGCGAAAATAGCTCTGTTTTTGGAGCTCGGACGCGCGCACGGGAGAGAAAAAAAATGAAGACGATGAACAGTGACACCGATTGAAAATGGAAACCCCATTTTCAGAAACTTTCCATTTATATATACCCAAATTGGCAACTTTTCTAAATGCTATAACTTCTTCGTACGAACTCCGATTCTTGCGTTCCGCATATGCACGAACTCGTATCGACGAGCTCTACGACTTTCATGAAGGAAGTTTCCTCAAATTCCTTACGTAAAAATAAGTCAATTTTAATAACCCTAAATAACGTTAAATTTCGAAACTAAAATCATTCGAAACCAAATTTCTCAAATAACGACATTCGAATCACACTCACAACTCATAATTCATATAATTTGAGAAATATTGAATTACGAAATATTTAACTGAAATTTCGGGTCTTCAAAGTCTACCCTCCTTAAAGGAATTTCGTCTCGAAATTCAAGCAAACTCATCAATAAACAGTAGTGGGTACTTAACCCTTATGTCAGACTCTAGCTCCCATGACGCATCACCCTCATCATGATGACTCCACAACACCTTAACCAACTCAACTTCCTTCCTCCGAAGCCTCTTCGTGGACCTATCCAAGATACGAACAGGTTCAACAACGAAGGTCACATCCGGACTCACCTCGATCATACCGTGATCAATCACATGAGACTCATCTCGAATGTACCTTCTAAGCATGGACACATGGAAAACATTGTGTACACTGGCCATGCTAATAGGTAAGGCAAGCCGATATGCCAATTCTCGGACCCTTTCCAAAATCTCAAAGGGTCCAACGTATCTCGGTACCAATTTCTTCTTCCTGCCAAATCTCACCACACCTTTCATAGGTGAGACTTTCAAGAATACGTAATCACCCACCTCAAAGTCCAACGGTCTCCTTCTAAGGTCGGCATAACTCTTCTATCTACTCTGTGCAGTACGGATCCTGTCTCGGATGGTAGTAACCTTCTCTGTAGTCTCCCGAACAAGCGCAAGACCCAAGAGCTGTTTCTCTCCAACATCCACCCAACAGATAGGAGTCCTACATGGCCTACCATAAAGTGCCTCATATGGGGCCATGCTGATACTAGAGTGATAGCTGTTGTTGTAGGCAAACTTTACCAATGGCAGATGATCCGCCCAACTTCCCTTGAAGTCCAAAACACATGCTCTAAGCATATCCTCCATCACCTGGTTCACCCTCTCTGTCTGCCCATCAGTCTGTGGATGAAATGCAGTGCTCATAGCCAAAGATGTGTCGAAAGCCTTATGGAATCTACGCCAAAATTCCGAAGTGAAACGAGCATCCCAATCAGAGACGATCGATACAGGCACACCATGAAGCCTCACAATCTCATTAAGATACAACTTACACAAATCATCACCTGAGTAAGTCTTGGTCACAGGAAGAAAGTGTGCTGACTTTGTCAATCGATCAACAAACACCCAAATAGAATCATAACTTTGTCTGGACCTAGGCAATCCAGTCACAAAGTCCATGGAGATCTCTTCCCATTTCCATACTGGAATCGGCAAAGGTTTCAACATTCCTGCAGGCCTCTGATGCTCTGCCTTCACTTGTTGACATGTAAGGCACCTGGATACATACTCCACCACATCCCTCTTCATCCTTATCCACCAAAACTGTCTTCGTAGGTCCATATACATCTTGGTACTCCGTGGGTGTACCGTATATCGAGATCGATGTGCTTCCCGCAGTACCTCCTCCTTGAGGTTATCACCGCTCGGGACATACAATTTCAATCGAAATCTCAATCCACCATCAGTTCCAACTGTCCACTCTGATGGACCTTCCTCGTTGGCATCAAGGATAATCTCCGAAATCACCATTTGAGCGAACTCATCATGTGTCTGACTCTGAATGATCCTGGAAATCAAGGTCGGCTGTAAAGTGATACTATCGAGAAAGATTCCCTGTCATTCTCATGTGGGTATAAGGTCAAACTCAGATACAGTCTCTAACATACGCCACTCCTGAACCATAAGTGATGCTATGATCCCTCGGGGTTTCCTGCTCAAAGCATCCGCCACTACATTGGCCTTTCCGGGATGATACTCCAAGGTGAAATCATAGTCTTTGATGAGCTCCATCCATCTTCTCTGCCTCATGTTCAACTCCTTTTAGGAGAATAGATACTTCAAACTCTTATGATCAGAAAAGAGTTCGAACTTCTCACCATAAAGATAATGCCTCCAAATCTTCAAGGCAAACACCACTGTAGCCAGCTTTAGATCATGAGTGGGGTAGTTCCACTCATGTACCTTCAACTGTCTAGAACCATATGCTACTACACCCCCATTCTGCATCAACACACAACCCAAACCCTGATGAGATGCATCACTGTAGATAACTAACCCACCGCCACTAGATGGGACAGTCAACACTGGAGCTTTAGTCAATCTAGTCTTCAGCTCACTAAAGGCCTTCTCACATTCATCTATCCACACAAACTGAGTACCTTCCTTGTTAACTTGGTCAAAGCTGAAGCAATACTAGAAAACCCCTCAATGAATCGCCTGTAGTATCCTGCCAAACCAAGGAAACTACGGATCTCTGTAACTGTAGTGGGCGATTCTAACCCATCACCGCTTCAACCTTCGAAGGATCCACAGAAACTCCATCCTTCGAAACTACATGACCAAGGAACTTGATCTCCTTTTGCCAAAACTCGCACTTCTCAAACTTTGCATATAACTTTTCTCTTCTCAAAATTTGCAGCACAATCCTCAAATGCTTCACATGCTCGTCAGACGACTTTGAATATATCAAGATGTCATCAACGAACACCACCACACACTTATCTAAGTAAAGACTGAATGTGCGGTTCATCAAGTCCATGAATGCTGCAGGTGCATTGGTTAGACCAAAAGGCATGACAAGAAATTCATAATGCCCATACCTGGTCCTAAATGTCGTCTTAGAAATATCTTCATCCTTCACCCTCAACTGGTGATATCCAGATCTCAAATAAATTTTGGAGAACACCGTAGCCTCCCTAAGCTAATCGAACAAGTCATCAATCCTAGGTAAGGGGTACCTATTCTTGATGGTCACCTTGTTCAGCTATCGATAATCCACACATAACCGAAGAGAATTATCCTTCTTCTTCACGAATAATACTGGTGCGCCCCAAGGAGATACACTAGCCTGTATGAACCCTTGTGCAAGTAATCCTTCAATCTGAACCTTCAACTCTTAAAGTTCAGCTGGAGCCATCCGATAAGGTGCTCTCGACACCGGTGTAGTACCTGGTATCACATCAATGGAGAAATCCATTACCCTTTTTGGAGGAAATCTTGGTATCTCCTGGAACACATCAGCATACTCTGCCACTACCGGAATCCCTGCAATTTCTGAAGTACTATTCACTGATTCTATGTGTGCCAAGATCCCTGCCCTCATGGCAATGTCAGATCTCAGGCATCGATAATGAAACACTGGTTGCCCAGGGGCAAGAAAAGACACAATCATTCTAAAACAATTAATCACTGCATAGTTCGGACTCAACCAATCCAAACCTAAAATCACATCATACGTGTGATCCGGAATCACAATCAAAGATGCAGTGAACTCTCTACCACAAATTGCAATAGGGCAATCATCACAAAACATGCTAAGCTCAAGAGATACGCAAAGAGGCGATGTAACACACAAAGGTCTAGTAAGCGGTATAGCAGTCAAACCCAAAACATCTACCACAGAACTAGATATGAATGAGTGGGAAGCACCCGTATCAAACAGTACTCTAGCAAGATAGTTATAAATGGATAAGGTACCTTCCACCCCGGTGCCTCTCTGGCCGATAGCAAATACTCTGGCTGGTGCTGGAGGTAAGGTTCTCTGCTGGTTACCCTGTCCTACAATCTGAGGTTGAGTACAGTCCCTGGCAATATGTCCAGTCTGTCTGCATCGAAAACATGCTCTAGGCCTGAGTTTAGGGCAAGTCCTAGCAAGATGACCCAACTCATTACAGCTATAACACCTCATAGGGGCTGCTGGTGCTGCTTGCCTGATAGGTGGTGCCTGAATAGGGACAGGTGCTGCTGCTATCCTGGCTGGAGCTTGATGATGAAAATAAGGCCGCTGTCTCTTCCAGAGCCCACCTCTATAATCTCTGGACCCACTACTCCCTGCAACCGCCTTCCCTTTTCCCTGAGAATCTCTCTCAACTGTCTGCTTCTCCTTATGGATCAGATTCTGCTGCTTAATGATCAGGGCTTTAGCTAAAATTCAAATAATAAATTCAAATCCGAAACATGAATACAACTAAACAAATCACGTCCTAAATTTTTTTCCTCAATACCAATATCTCATAAACCATAACACAAACCTCGTAGCAAATTATCTCTCGAGTCAAATATTACAATACTAACATAAATAAAATGTTCTGCTCACAAGAGTCTACAAAACACATCAAAATAGACCAAGTGCTGGTCTCAACCCTGCTGCCCTACGCAGCTCGCTCACCCCCTGATTATCCTGACCTGCAGGATTATCCGCTACACCATTTGAATAGTGTACCAGGATTGCAACAATACAAAACCCGGTAAGCTTTCTGAAAGCTCGTGTGAGTAAATAAGAATGAACGGTTGATTTATTAGACCACAACTCATTTATCTCAAGTAAACATCCAACAATCTCAACAACTACAAGCAACATCAATCCAACACACATGAAACAACATGGAACACATTTTCACAATCACCAAATCACAACTCTCGCCACTTTGACACCTAAGCACAACTATCGCCACTTTGGCCCCACGTTAGAGCTCTAACTGCCTCGTTACCTCTGACACCTTGGCCCAGGGTCAAGTAACGGTACCTCCAGGTTACTCAGTAACCCGCGAACTTTGGACCATTTTATGTCCTCAGAACAATATATCCCCGTTATTATTTAATGGTCGAACTTTGGACCTCCCTGTCCTCAGAACACATACACTCCGGTTATCATTAACCAAAGATCCTTGGACCATTCGATCCTCGGAATCCTACGTTTATCTACCTTCTATTCAACTCATAAAATCAACATGCTTATCACCAACATTTATCAAATATTAACAACATAATAAAATCATATTATCAACATTTATCAACAACATATTATCACAATTCCACACCTCAATGTCACACCATTCAATATATAATCACGTAAATAAATATATACATAACCATCCACACAGGAATGATCACTAATACCAACTATAGTTCACACGATGCAAAATCAAGAAATTCATTTTTAATATACTTTAAAACACATTTCTTAAAACCATTTTCTCACACATAACAAATAAATTGGGCAATTAAGGAAATTCGGTTCGTAAATGAACCAAGTGAGATTTACTCACCTCTAAACTGCCGCTGCATCTTCTTACCGTCCAAAATACGATTCACAATCGTCCGCTAACAAATCTGTCAAACACCTAATCAAAACGATAATTAACTTAGCGTATAATTTCAAAAACACACTTATATGAAGATCCAACGGTCGGATCTTCACCCGTGACCACACAAGGTCATCGGGACAGTCCTACGATCATTATATCAAAACTAGAATTCTATCGGACAGTCCAAACTTCATAGATCACAAATCGAGCGATCGAAATCAATCAAAATCGTAAAATTCATAACTAAATCATATGATATCCAAAATTCACATGCTATATATCAAAATGATCGTATCGACATGTAAATCTAAAAATGAGCAGAAACTGCTCATGATACCCACCCGGAGGTGGCCGGAAAGGGCCGCCGGAGTTTAGGGCAGAGCCGCCGCCGACCACCACCAATGGTGTCGGGGCCGAGCTTATCCTCTTCGTTTCATCATTTTGAGCAACTTTCATAACTAACACAAAGTGAGAAAACGAGTGGAAGTGGTCGAAAATACCTAAAAACAGTCCGGTTCGCCGGAAAACCGAAATTTTCCGATAGTTGCTCCGTTCAACATCAAAAGCTTCACTTCTGGTCTGCGTCTTTTTGCTGCGTGTTCTACTCCTTAATACGAGTTCAACGAGATAAAGAACTCAAGTTTTTGTGGCCGGAGCTAGGAGAAATCGCCGCTGGTTCGTTTTAGGGCTCGGATTGATTTTTGAGTTCCACCGCCGTGTAGCCGCCACGAGAGGGAAAACCGTGACCACCAGTCGACTCACAGGAAGGAGTAGAGTCGATCTGGGTTTCGTTTCACCTCAAAATGTGGCCGGAGCTGTGAGAAAGAGGCCGGCGAAAATAGCTCTGTTTTTGGAGCTCGGACGCGCGCACGGGAGAGAAAAAAAATGAAGACGATGAACAGTGACACCGACTGAAAATGGAAACCCCATTTTCAGAAACTTTCCATTTATATATATACCCAAATTGGCAACTTTTCTAAATGCTATAACTTCTTCGTACGAACTCCGATTCTTGCGTTCCGCATATGCACGAACTCGTATCGACGAGCTCTACGACTTTCATGAAGGAAGTTTCCTCAAATTCCTTACGTAAAAATAAGTCAATTTTAATAACCCTAAATAACGTTAAATTTCGAAACTAAAATCATTCGAAACCAAATTTCTCAAATAACGACATTCGAATCACACTCACAACTCATAATTCATATAATTTGAGAAATATTGAATTACGAAATATTTAACTGAAATTTCGGGTCTTCACAAGATATCAGTTAGTAATAACAAAATTTTAATTTACAAAATAATTTTTATTCACACAGTCATCTATAACAACTGATTTTTCACACTGTTGTCAGTGTGAATGTGGAAGTGACATTGATATCACTATTAGCAATTGCTACTTTTCTCACAAATATCTGTGTCAATATTTGATTAACAGATGGATGTGACAAAAAAAATAGATTTTTGTACGGATATTAGTATGGATTGAGAATTAAAATAATAAAATACAAATCATACACATATATCTATTTGCATTATTGTCGTTAATATCTACAACTATTGGTATGAACCCTAATAATAATTGTTAATTACCCTAAAGCCGGTCATTATTAATTACCTCACACTACCAAAATTGCATTATGTATTAATTTATATTAGAGTTCTTAGAAAATGTGCATGACTGACACATATTATGAATCTTCCCATCATTATATTAGTTTAATAGTAGAGGTTGCAAGAACCACTACCTCTCTCTTCCATCGGATAGCTTTTTCCACTCTTCAATGAGTTGTTGTTTTGGTCTAAATTGCTTATCTTCTCATATCGAACATATCTCTCTCTCTTGAAAAAACTAGTCCACCGCAGCCCAACATAAATCCAGTGCATAGCGACTATCATCATACCAAGTGGTAAGATAAAGTTTTTAATTTTTTGCTTTGCTATTTCTTTCTTGCATGTGGTTAATCAGGTGAGGCTCAATCTCATCTATTTAAGTTTGGCTTTCAGGCTCGTCGTCCATCAATTCCTGATCTCCAGGTAAAGGCGCAAATTCATCCACTCATTTTGAATTGATATTTATTTGCTAACTTCTTACTATTGTTTGTTTACTTGTAGGAATGAAAGAAACACCAGATTCAGATCGGTTGATTGTCACGCCCCCAAATCCAAGGCCAATATTGTACTGAAATATGACTCATGAATTTGTGACATGAGTCCAAATAAATAAATTTTCTTTTTGAATAAATCAATAGGAAGTAAAAGAAAATTATATACATGTCTGAATAGTACTTTTATTAGAAAACGAAATCATTATTATATTTACAAAATCAAAGTTAAGCAAGAAAACTCGAACATTACACATATTCACTAGAGATGGTTGTAGGAAAACATTCTTTTATCTAATAAGTTCATCCAATTTCCCCAAGCATCTACTCAATACCTGAAACAAGAATGTGTAGCATCATGAGCAACACAAGCCCAATAAGTACACAACCTACATTCTTATATTAATTTGTCTAATAAGAAATCAAATATGAATAACCAAGTAAAAATGTACAGAGAACCATTTATATGTTCACATCAAATCTTAAAGTATGTATTTGTATACACACAACAGACACATATATAAACATTTATAAAACTGATAATAAATCACATAGTCACATCTCTTTATCGAATCAATAAATACTGCAACATTAATAGGTGCAAATAACCTCAAAACAATGCATGCTTGATTCTCTTTTCACTTAACACCATAACATATTAATAATATATCGCAAAAAGATATTTGATCAAAATAATATATAGATACTTTTTTTCTCAGTGAATATTTCGGATTAATTGGTAACAATTCATAAATCCACGTGCTAGGTCCATAATACCAAAGTACGGGTAAGCAGCAGTGAATATTTTAGATTAACCGGTAACAATTCATAAATCCACGTGCTAGGGTCCATAATACCAAAACACAGGAATCCACATACTAGGGTCCACAATACCAAAGTACGGGTAAGCCGTAGCATACTGAGGACACTACCAAAGTATGTATACTCATGGTCGACACTTCCTTCCTATGAGTATAATAGTGCACTATCTGTAGGGACTAGAGCCCAGGCTAACTTCTCATATCACAAAATACTTTTACCAGTAATTCACTTAAGTACGGGATAGTACTAATCACCCGGCTTCACTTCTCCAAATATAATCACGTCAATAATATAGTAAGCTTTAAGTAGTGAATAAAACAAGAACATAAATAGCAACAAAGCATATAACGACTACATAAATAGCAACAAAGCATATAAACAAGCTTACATAAGTAAATATAACTGAAATAGTGTAGACAATTTAATATATACATAGTTACATACATATGTGTATATATATAAATAAACTTGAAAGTAAATGTGCAATAAAATAAAAGTACTATAAATTAGAAGTAGTAAACGAATATTAGTTAGTAGTCAAGAGTTAGTAGTCCTCTGTTCATAGTATTAGAAATCTTAGTTCGAAGTGTCTATTTGTCGATCAAAATGAAGAACCGTCAAATTTCCATTGTCATAACTTGTTCAATTTGTTTCCGAAAATAGTCAATGAGGACACCATGTCATAGGATTTTCACAAGGAATTCAATGAAAAAGTCATGTAGTCCAGATCAGAGTGATATAGTCCAGAAATGGTAAAATACCAAAACAGTGCAGAAACTGATTTTCTTAATATTAACCTTTGATGTCTAAGTCTTTACGTACTGAATATCTCACCATTACTTCTCAAACTTTCCAGAATCAAAGTAGAGGTCCTAAGCTTCAAATTGATATAAAGTTTGTAGAAAATGGATAAAAAATGAGAGAGATATGAATTTTTGAAGTTGTGATTGCTGTATGAGATTTTCAGCTAGTTTACTAAATGAAAACTTCGATTAGCCATAACTTCTTCATTTCTTAACCTTTTTTAGTGATTCAAAAGCCTAAAGTGAAGGATTTTCATGAAGAAACTGGAAATATAATTAATTTTATCAAGATTAACTTTTATTAAACACGAAAATATATGGCTATAGCAAAACATATTCTTTTCCATTTTATCTTCGGTTATGCACTTTGATAAATCTTAAAGGCAAAAGAATATAGGAATCTAATCATGTACTTACTTAAGAAACTCAGAGATGGAGTGAATATTTTGGTCTTGGACCCAAGTTTGGACTTCTTTGAGAAAAACAAAGAGAGCTTCTTAAGAGAAAAAGGGTGAAGGATTAGTGAGGTGAGTTTTCTCTTCAACTAAGGGAGTTTTTGATCAATTTTGCACTTGATCTTCAAGCTTGTAGGAAATATGATCAGATCATATGTTTATATAGGCTAGAAAAATGTATTAAAAATCAAGTCTTCCTTGACTTCTAAGAAGTGAGGTGAAAGTCTACATAGTTAGACTAAAAGCATTTGCAAGGAAATTTTCTATAATGCTATGGTTGTTAGAAAGAAAAAATCAGATTAGCTCTTCTAGATGTAATGACATTTGAATTGTGTATATATATACATATAGATATACACATAGATACACATCTACTCAAACTAATACGAAGATTGATATGCTTTCTTAAAGTTCAAATATGTGTTAGCAATAACTAGTACTAAAATGACATGCATCATACAAAAAATAATAAATGAAAGTTTTGAGCTCAATAACAAATATCAAGTGTACACAAGAAATAAAAATTAAGATATTTTAGAGTGTTCTACAGTGATACTAAGTTTCGGGTTATTACATCGATCTCTACTAGCAAATCTACTTGAAGAACCATGAAGAAATTATGCGGTTCGCTTGGATGATTTCTACTTCCATATGTAAGATTTCTATACATGAATATTCTTTCTCTTCATATCAATTTTAATTCTTTACTTCGATCCATAATTTTGCTTTCTTCCCTATTCCTTCACAGAGATCGCCAGTTTAGGAGTTTGACTATTTCCAATGGATATGAGATTTGATGACAATGAAGTGGATGATGCTTGCTGAAGAACATATTTGAACAGATCTAGAAATTATGACTAAAAGATAATATTATCGTAAGGGATTTTACACAAGAAATTATAATCACTAAATGCGATTATATTAATTAATCTTTAATAATGCATCATGTAAATTAAGAAAAACAAAAATGTTAAAATTATTCATCAGTTCGCACTTCACACCGATATTAATTACTAAATATTTAATGGTATATTGGTATAGAGATGAGTCCCACTAGAATACTCACACTGATTTTTCTATCAGTGGGAAAGACCAAAGACCACCCCACCAAATAGAACAGACATAACATATGTGAGTGTAGGGTAGCCATTGGGCTTCCCACACAGATTTCAGTAGCTATTAGGATTTATACCCACTGATTTTAATCAGTATGTATAGCTCTTTTTGCTAGTAGTGAATAATACAAACATATTAAATAAGAATAACTTATGAAAATTAAAGTAGAAAAACTAAAGCATTGCGCAATGAATCTTAATGCTGAAGTTGAAAACAAACAAGAAAGTGAGTATAAAGAGTTTTGATAACGTGTTTCTCTCTTTCTTTGCAAAATAAAATAAAGAATTAGTATGCTACTCATTTATTTTGTTCCATGAAAACAACCAAGAGTTACATACATCTCTACGAACCACATCGATCGATAATGAGCAAGACCGGCAATTGCATCTTCATATGCTAAGTGGATTGACTAATGAACAATAATGTCAAAGAAAGAATGTGGAAATATTTTCTTTAGCTGGCAAAGAACATCGACTATGTGTGGTGTTAATTGCGAAAATGACTTGCTTGAAGAATTGTGTACTCCTAAGTGTCGAAAAAATGAACTTAATTCCAACAACATGCACAAGGATCTTGGAAGCGCTCATCGAATAGCAAGTGGCAACAGGTGGTGCAAGATAATGTGACAGTCAAGATTTTTCAGCCTTACTAATTTCTTTTCTTTTTCTTGAACACAATCAGCTATGTTAGATGAGAAACTATCAGAAAGCCTTGTGGATGCCAACACTTCGCACATTATAATCTTTTCATCATTGGACAATGTAAATATAGTTGGAGGGAAAAATGTTTTTCCATCTGGCTATTCAGGATACAGTTTTGGCCACATATTCAACCGTTGCAAGTTAGCAAGTGCCTTAATACTCCTTGTTCTAGCCATCAATTCCTAACAAAGTTCCAAGAACAGCATCACATATGTTTTTCAATATGCATCACATCTAAGTTGTGGCAAATCAGGTTCTTCCAATACGGCAATTGGAAAAAAAAAATCTCTTTCCAAGGTCCTCTGTATGGTTTTGGATCCCCTTTATGCCTCTGAGGAGGTTTAACAGTAGCTTTTCCAAACTTGAACTGTAATCTAGACAATTGAAAGAGACACTCCAAACCAAACCATTGGTTTAGAATGGGGTCTATGCTCATGTTTTCCATTAAAAGGTCGTTTGTGGTTGATTGGAAGAAATCGACAATATCTTATGTAGTAGAATTTTTTTCTATGGTATAACCACAATGAGGACAAACCTTCTTACCCTTGGTACTTCAACAACATAGATTAGCATATGTTGGAAAACTATTAATAGTTCATAATAGTGCCGCCCTCATAGTGAAACTTTGTTTTGAAATCACATCATATGTGTCAGCTCTAACATCCCACAAGGACCTAAGTTCATTAATCAGGGGAGCCAAGAACACATCATGAATGTCATTCTCTATAGATTTAGGACCTGAAAAGATAAGTGATAAAAACTTGCAATGGCGGATCCATGATGCAAATTTGGGGTGGGCTAATTTAACACTTGATTATAAGAATTTTTTTTTCGTCGATAATGTTTTCAAGAATTTTAAGACTAGATTTTACTAGAAATTCTAAAGATATAGTAATAGAAAATGTTATAACTAAAAAAAAAGGAGAAGAAAATGGGTAAAGAGAAAAGAAGAAGAAGCAAGTTTTGTCGTTAATTGAAGAATTTTTTAAGAAATACTAATAGAAACAATCAAACAATTGCAAGTTTGTAACAAAAGGAAAAAAAAAAAAAGGCAAGAGAAAAAAAAAAACAAAACAGGAACAAAGGAGAAAAGAGGGCCAATGGGACTTGATCCAAGGTCGGAAGTCAAGAAACAGCAAAGTGACCCCAGCACTGAACCAACTTAACCAAGATAGGCCTGACAGAAAATGGGCACATACACTATATAAATTTTTGACTAAATTTTGGGTTGGGCTATATATGGATTCGCCACTACCTGCCATAGTACCCAAAGACGCAAAGCATTTGTTAAACGACTTTGTAAACAGGATAATTGCAACAAGTTAACGCAGCAAGCACTCAAGAATTCAACTACAAGAATCATATTTGATAAGAGCATAAAATGCGATGAATATAATGTACAATCCTTTACACTTTTCTTAGCTATTTCCTTTAAGTCTATTTTAACTTTGTTATCTTTTTAGGTATTTCATGAAGTGATTCAAGAGAAACAAGAGCTTAAATGGAGCAAAGAATCCATGGGCCATGAAATACTGATGATCATTCCTTTGGCCAGAAATTACAAGGGAAATCCATGGAAATCATTGTGCAAAACAGTTGCTGCAAAGCAAAAAATGGAATTCAGAATTAGTTTTTTGGAAACAGTTTTGGAGAGCCTCTCTTGCCTTATAACTGCACTCTTGTAGAAAGGGCCAGCATTTCTTAAATATTTGATGTTTTACTACAACATGAGCCCAAGAACTGGTCAGAATCATCAATGAGGTGGTAGGAATTAATGCTCAAAATAGGCTTCCTGAGAAGGCAGAAACTGTCAGCTTTTCATGAAGCTTTTTGAGAGATCTTTTCTGGCGACTTACTTGAAGTTCATTGATCATTCTAAAATACGCGATGTCATGGAACATAGATAAGTCAAGAACCATCCATAAACATGGCAATAGCAAGTCAATCATTGGCTAAGAAAGAAGCTTCAGAAGTAGAAAACGAATCCTACTCAAATAAGGAGAGCTTGACCGAGAATCTCTTTTAGGCATATTTTTTGTGCGGTTTTGGAAGGTCTATGATGCTGAAATTATCAGAGAGAGTCCTAGAAGAATTCCACAAGATTATGGTAAGATTTCAAAGGCTTGAAAGTAATTAAATAGTGCACCAATCAAAGGAAACGTCAAGCAACTGGGGAAGCAAATTGCAAGCAAAGTTTGAGAAGGAAAGAAGAGCTGAACATCCTCTATATGAAGAGCCTCTGCTAGACAACGAAACTAACCGCACCTTCCACCTTCTCTTCTATCCTTTTTTCTTGTTCAGCTATATGAAGAGCCTCAGCCACCATCTTTTTCTTCTTTTTCCTTTTCTCTACTTGTTTTATTTTGGTATTTAAAACAATGTCTAACTGACTTTCTTTTTGGTAAGGGCAAGGTTTGAAGCCCCAATTATGTAGAACAATATGTTTTGTTTAATTTAGTTTCTTGAACTTTGGTGCTAGATTGGTTGTTTATTTCTGCTTGATGGAAAACGTTTTTGTGTTTATGTTATTTGGGTTGACACTTAGGATATATGCATGTAATTGGAGCTAAGATTTAGAAAATAGTTCACCTAATCGTCTTGTTTTCTAATCCACAAGTATACAGGGCTTTGAACAAAAGTTGATGTCTTAAACAACTAGAAGAGCATGCTAGGTAGGCGTTCCACACTAGGATGCAACTCCATAACCAATCGTTTCTATGAGATCTTAATGCTTCAAACATGTTGACACTACATGTGTTGTTGAGAGGATAGCATTCTATACCTTGATTGCATGTTTGCATGTTTGATAGGTTTAGTTATTGTGCATTCACATAGATTTTATATTTAGGGAAACAATAATAAGGGACATGATCTGCTCCGGCTTGTTTCTTAGTTGGTTTTTATTTCACGCTTTAGTAATTGAAACTAGGTCGCATACTTATGTTTGATCGTAATTGGTGGCGGAAAACTGAGTTTCTGATATCTTCTTCATTTTCTTTTCAAAACTAAAAAAAAAAAAAATCAATTTTCTCTTTTTGTTTCTTTTAGTTTTCGTTAATTTCAAAACCCCCCAAACTTTGTTTTCTTTTATTTTTGTTTTGTAATTATAGCTTGGTATTTTTTTGCTTGATTAATTGTGTACCCTCAATCCCTGACCATGAACGATCCCTACTTATTCAATACTATAATCTGACAATCTTGTAGAGTTAAATTGTGCGCTTGTTTTGAGTTTATCAAAATTCAACACCACAAAAACTGAAATATCCCTTTTTACAACCCAGAAATAATTGAACACATAGAACAACACATATATACACATGCCAATGGAATCATCTGTGTGGGCTGGAGAACATGAATTATGCAAACTCTCTTCCCTCCTGAATTCTGCAATGTCCATATCAGATTCGACTTGCTCTCCTTCATGGAAGATCTCACTGTAACATATGTCATATCTTCATTATCTTGGATCACCCGAGCCACATGCTCAACCACAATCTCTCCAAAACTAGCCATACCTAACTCTATTTCTAAATAAGGACAGGCTTACAAAAAATGAGGGGAAGAACATAAAAAGGGTGGTGCTTCAGGACTGTAATTGATATGATTGGCTTCTCCAAAAAAGATTACTTGTCTTGAGCTCCAATGACTCTACAACGCAAACAGACTCACTACTATAAAAAATTAATCACACAACACTAATCACACAACGGAACAGAAATCATCTGTTGTGTGTTTAAGTACGCTTTATTTTACAACAATATTAGTGATATTCTATTGTGTGAATGTCAACAAAGTGATAATTTTTTTATCAAAACTACATTGCACAAGGGAATTAAGTATTGTCCGTCGTCTGAGTCTTAAAAAATTTAGCGTATATTTCCCTCTACTCTGGAGTCTTGGTTGCCTCTTGAATATGAAATTTGGGCTACTAGGTACAACGGTACTTGAGATTTCCGTTGTGTGATTGAAAAATAGACGTCAAATTTTAAGGAAGCTTGCTTGAATGTTTTCCACTAGGTAAACCTAGTGCAAGCTGTAGAAATTGGACAACAGAAGTTATACTTTTCTGTTGTGCGAAGTGAGAACATAGGCGATAACATTTTGAGTGAAAATGCTGTAGACGGCATGTTTCCCTCTATGTTTTGACATTTTGATTTTATGTAGTGCACTCATACGACAGTTTGTTTAGTTTCTACTGTGGGAGTAACTTTGAGAATTTTTTGTTAGGTTTAACTGCCACGTCGTGTCCAAAAAGAGAGAAAAAAGGAAAACAAAACCCAGCAGTCCTCTCGACGCTCAGTCCTCTCTTGAACCCTCTCTCTCAGTCCTCTAAGCCAAAAGCTCAGAGCTTTCCCTTAATCCTCTCATCCAAAACCCTCAAATTTCAAATCCCCTAATCTTCATCTCATCCAATTGCTTCCTCAATTTGAATCTCAACCTTCAATTCAACTCTACATCTCCAGTTCACCGTCTTTTGCTACCAAAATGGCATTCTCTGGCTGTTATTACCCTTTTCTAGGTCGTCTTTCTTCGTCTCCGAGAGCACACTGTACCAAAATCTTCACCTTCCTATTTCAATTTGCTCTTATGGCGATCCGCGTCTCCCTATGGTTTTCCTACTACGTGGCCCAAAACCTAGCCTCCTCCGCCAATATTCGCGTCAGTAACTATTACGGCGTCTATGAATGCTAGGTTAGGTCTCGACCAACCAGAATGCCAATCTCGACCGCTCCGGCATCTTCCCAAATTACTACTCCAAGTTCTCGACCAAGAACAAGACTCCGACCTCCCTCTACGGCACCCTTGCCGAAGAACTCCTCAGCGAAAGCTCCAAGACCCCGATTATATCCAAAGCACTGGTATTGTAAGTGTTTCATTCAGTTCTTTTAGTTTGCTTCTCCCAGTTTGTTGAAGAGTTGGTTCTTTTTGGCATAGGTTATCATTGTCCAGGCATCTCTACATATACTACATGTGTTTCTTAAGCACCTTCTAAGTCTAGAAAGGCCAGTAGAAGTAAGGTGCATATACTCTGCTCATCAAACCTCTTGTATTCCTTTTGATTTTGCAGGGGCTAGAAATGTATTGATTGTATATGCTATTGATTATTCATCGCATTGACTGCGCCTTTGTGGTGTTTAAATAATTCTCTGTTAGAATAATATTTAGTATTTATCATTTACTAATAGTGGCTTGATCCATATGTGATGGAATGGTGGGTAGATGCGCGGGTCTCATTGATATATCAGACAGAGCATGAACACTCTTGGGCCTTGGTTGTTTATTCATTATGATAAAAGAAATAACTATTTGGCTTTCTGTTTTTTGTTGCCTTTATGTACTAAAATGTATATTCATTTGGCAAGATGACATGTGGGATGTCTGGATTATCTTGTCATTTGTTGTTGTTGTTTGTTTGTTTGTTTTTTTTATTTTTTGTCTTTTTTTCTTTTTGGTGAGTGTTATTGCCTGCTTATGAACTTTGATTTTATCTTTCTAGTGCACTATACACAAGGTCAATATCATGGTTGAGGGACTTTAAGAAGGAATCAGACTGGAATATCTTCCATTTGGAATGGATTTTTATGCTGAAACTGAAAGCAAGAATGGTGATTGGAATAATGGTGTTGCAAATTTGGTTTCTCGCATAGACTGAGTTTCACTTTTTGAGTTGATCGTACAAACTGCCATGAGGAATGCAGAACACTGCCTAAGGCTACAAGCAGTCTCTATTCTGAATGTCATTGTAATGAAAAGTAATGCTTTCAATAGAGAGGGAAATGTAAGAATAAAAATAACCTCTTTCTATCGAAATTTCTGTCTGTTACAGTTTCATATTGTCTAAATGAAGTTCCATTGGAGACAGGTTTTACCAGACACTGATGTTTGAAATGATCGCAAAATTGCTTGCAAGGGAAGCTGGTTTTGAGGTGCGAAAACAAGCCGTGCAACTTCTGTATATGCTACTGAATTGTAAGTTTTACATAACTTCTGCTTTAGTATGGTCCTACTTTTCTAATTTTCTTTCATTTCTTTTTTCTTTTCTTAATAAATTGCAAGGAGGCACAACTTAATTTTATTATAATAGATATCATGTGGGGAATTTACTATGGGAACTTGTTGTAATTTATTTATTTTTCTCCAGTGTTTTACATATACTGAAACAATGTATCACCATTGTGGGTGGACATCTTCCCAGTAGAAAAATTCAAAGCAGCTATAAAGCAAAACACTAGCAATCAAACAACCAAACTATGATAGTCACATTTTAAGCTTTTCTAAATTACTGCAGCTTTCCCAATATAACTATCATAGTTTGGTTGGGAAAGCTGTCTCGTAAAAGGAATGGTAACTCCTAAACACGAATTGATGCTGTAATAATTACCAGAACTTGACTTTAACCCATAGCCTCCAACCCCCACTGTAGCTTCCGAAAATCATGTTTCTATCTGGAACTTTTCTTGGATAATACCAATTCATCTTAGGTTATGGGACAGATTATGTATAGTTACAAATTGATCAAGTAACATCTCTATTTGTCATCACTATGTGTTGGGATCGATGATAGATTTCTTGTGATACTTTTTCTTATGGGATTCCTCAAATGTTAAACACTACTTTTCTTGTTTGTACTGTAACCGGTGATATTTTCCTTCTACCGCTTTTGTATTTTGGTATTTCGGTTATGTAAAGCCTGAAAGTACTGATTAGAGCTAACCTTGCAGTCCACTACTCAGCTCTTTGACTTGAACTACTAGAGTCAGACATATGCTCTCTTGATTCTTGCTATTTATGTGTTGCCATTCCTATCTCAAACCCTGAACATCTTATTGTTCTTTGCTCAATTGAAGGTCCTAAAATACTGGTTAAATTCTATACTGGTTATAAGGAGGAGAAGGATACTGGTGCTATGGATGAAAATGCAGGAGATGCTTTGACTTTTCAAAAGTACTGTATGATCCGTCAAGGATTGGCAGATTGTCTAGCTTGCTGTGGACACTGACTAGAGGTAGCATTTCTACTGTAAATGATTTTTTTTGCTCTGGTTGTAAAGCCATGATGCGTATACTTGTTGTCTGTGAAAGAAACTTGTAATAGATAAGGGTTGGCATATTTATCTATTAGTGTCACTAGAGTCCAGGTGACGCGATACATACTTTTATTAGAGAACGAATTGTCATACTCAATCAATCTAGGTAGAGTCACGTGAGTTAGAACCGATGAGGGATGTGTTTGAGTTGCCACACTCTCTTTGATTTTACAGAACTCTGTTACTTGGGTTCTATCTTTGAGTTGATTTTATTCAGATTTCAATCTAGGTAGATTACCTGAAGTTGGCCCCATAACATGCTCATCCTCGATTCATGCCTTTGTCTCAAAAGGCCTTAATGTGTAAATATTATGCTTGAGTTGCAGTGCTGTACACATAATTCTTGGGCTGTTATTTCTTTAGACCCCTTCTTTTGTTCTTGTGTGATATTGGATTTGCGATTGGGATATTGTATCACATTTTATAGGTTTGAAATGATTGTTGCTTCATTTACTAGTTTAGTTGTGATTAAGTTATAGACGTGAGTTCAACATGTTTTTACTTTTCTCTTGTAGATGAGCTCAGCTTGGTTGAATGATATTTAAGTAAATCGTTCTGAGATCTCGTTGGCTTTACCTTTCCTTCAAGAGTGACCGCCATGGTTCTCTACTTGAAAGTAGAACGATTCAGCCATCGCTTTACTGGTATTTGCTTTCTCAGCAACCATTTTACAATTCTCTTCTTTTGATCCTCTAGTTTCAGTTGCAAAATTTCTAAATCTAAGCTTCTTCTTCCACATAAGAAGGAATAAGGAATTGGTATTCATTGTTTCTAAGGATGGAATTATACTGTGAGTAGTTACTCCTTCCAGTTTGCCTCTGTTGTAGATTCATGCAAGCAAGCATTAATTATTTGCATAAGTTCAGCAGAACATGTTCAATAGAGCACTTGGATCTTAATATACGGTTTCAGTAACTGATCGTTATTTTGATTTCAGTCACATTCTTAGATGGTGTAATGAGTTACCTTGGGCTTGCAAACAAGTGTGGTAACTTTACTGACCATAGACATTTTGTAGGTTGGCTAACAATAGGAGAACTGATCAGCATACTTTTATCATACTCATATTGTGTACATATTTTTACTTGTCAGGTGGAAATCACAGCAGCAAGCATGAAGCAGTGTTATATATGTTAAGCAATGTAGGTATTGTATCATGCTCTTCTGCTACAGTATGTGCTAACTTGTGAAGCTTCACAACAAGCTCGGAGATGATGCAAATAAGAATATAGTGCACAAGATGCTTGATAAAATGGCACAGGAAGGTTTTGTTGAAGCGAAAAGATAGTATATCAGCTTTTGATTCATGTATAGCTAGCTAGGAATGCTTTCTTGTTTGGTACATTATATAATTACTTGAATGTACGGATGTTTGAAAAATGGTAATTGAATGATATGGATTAGAGTACTGTTTGTGTGGTAATTATTGTCCACTATTCAGTCATACAACATAATACAAAACAGTCTGTTGTATGACATCAAAAGAGTTCAAAATTAAGGCTTCTCCTACAACAGTCATCGGCTTTTAGTTAATTTGATTTACAATATTCACACCACAGCTAACCAAATGTAGTTGTTGTGTGAACTAACAACCAACAACAAAATAAAACAAAATTCTATTGTGTGAGATTCATAACATACAACTGTCACGCCCCAAGTTTTAGAATAAAAATTCAGAATCCGAAACATGAATTACCATAATTTAAAATAGTCATCCTGAAAATTTCTTTTCTTAACAACCTCGCCACACGAAATAAAATCAAAACCGAATTTAGTCTCGGTTAATTATTGCAACTCAAATACAAAATGAACTGTAAAGCTCTAAATGAGTATACACACCTTACAACTCAAAGAAATAAAAATAACTGCTCTAACACCTAAGCAGCTCGGTCACCTCCCTGGTTATCCTGTCCTACAGGAATATCCGCTACACTATTTGAATAGTGTATCGGGATTGCAATAACACAAAACCCGGTAAGCTTATGAAAGCTCGTATGAGTAAAGAAAAGACTGTTGTTTAATTAAATCATCATTATTTCCACTCAACAATTTCCACAACCACAAGTAACCAACAATCTCAATAAATCAACAAATCAACACCAAACCCTAACTCACATCTTTCTTCACAAACCTCAACATCGTATTTATAAAAATACGGTATTTGACAGACTAGAGCTCTAACTGAATCGTAGCCCGTCACCTGGTCTAGGTTATGACATCTGACATATTTATTTTTATCGTATTTCATCAATATGTATACCTATATATATATTTAGAACGTCCGATAATTGTACATACTCAACCAATCGTATCCCATCATCCACCTAGGATCAGAGCGTCCGATTCTCCCATATTGGTAACTCCGTTGACTCTAACTCCATAAACGAGCACAACCATGTACAATCACATAATGGATTCAACTCAACCAAAATATACAATATCATTATGGAAATTAAACATTTGAAATAAAATCCAAATCATCATATCAACACTCAACTTCACACCAATCAATATATATATTCCACGTAAATATATATATACGTAATCATCAACTCAGGAATGACCACTAATACCATCTATAGTTCACACAATAAAATCGTGAAACTCATTTGTATAATTAAAAATTCATTTTACTTACCTATGGACCGTAGAGATCAAGTCCATATGATTTTTAAAAACAAATATTTAATCAACAATATTTTTCACACAATTACAAGAATAAATAATTTAAAGCGCTCGATTCGTAATATGAACCACGTGAGTTTTACTCACCTAGAAATTCCCTCTGCGTCTTCAAATAAAATATAACCCACACCGAAACAGCTCACCCAAATATAATCCGTCAATCACCTAATCAAATGTGATCTAAATTTAGCCAATGATCCCAAAACATAACTAAATTATCATTTAACGGCCAGATTCTAATTTATAAGAAAATCCGACGGACGGATTCTCACGAATCGCTCCCCTAACTTTTTGCACTTATACGAAGATCCAACGGTTGGATCTTTGCCCATGACCACACAAAACCACTGGGACAGTCATATGATCATCATATCAAAACTACAAATCCATCGAACGGTTCAAATTTCATAGATCATAAATCTAACGAACGAAATCGATCGAAATCTCAAAATTCATAACTAAATCATACGATAGTCAATCTATTCAGATTTTTTCTGATTTCTGGGTGCCTACTCGACTTTTCTCTCTGTTGAAATCTCTTCCCATGTTCCCTTGTGATGCTACTGTTTCATATCTAATCAATATGGATGGAACATGGAACTTAGACCTGCTGTCTAGTTGTTTTATTGATGTAGAGGTGGCACTTATTCTCTCCATTCCATTACCGACTAGAGAGATGGAAGACAAGCAGATCTGGCACTTTCACTCATTAGGAAGGTACTCGGTTAAAAGTGGTTATTGGGCTGCTCAAGCTGTAGCTAATCACTTGGCTGGAGATATAGGCTCTTCCAACTCTATGGGGAATGATATTTGGAAGCATTTGTGGAACTTGGATGCCCCAAATAAAGTTAAACTTTTTCTTTGGCGTTGCTTCCACTCCATTCTTCCTTGTCCTGAAAGCTTATTCAATAAACACATAATCCCTTCTCCGATGTGCGGTCGTTGTAATAAGAGCCCCGAATCTGTTCTCCATGCTCTATGGTATTGTAAGGCTACCAAAGAGGTTTGAGTTTTGTCTCCTCTTTCTTCTTTGGTTGGTAGTTGGAAAGGAACCTCTTTTACTGATTTCTTTTACTATGCCGCTTCTGTCCTTTCTTCTTCAGAGTTGATTCTCTTTGCCTATATCAGTTGGAGCATTTGGAATGCTTGAAATGATTACGTTATTAGCAATACTTTTGTAGCTACTCATATGGTGGTTTTCAGGGCTGTTACATTGTCCAAGGATTTTGACAAGGCTAATTCTGGGAGCATTATATTTCATGTGCAAGTTGGCAAACAACATGAACAACACTCAGTTCGTCATAAATGGAAACCTCCTCCTTTTCCCTTTGCTAAAATTAATGTGGATGGAGTAGTGCAAATGGCAGCTGGATGCAGAGGATTAGGGGTTATTATTCGTAGTTGGGATGGATCTATATTACTTGTGGCTCTTAAAGATTTGCATGGCAATTTCTCTTCAAGGGCAACAGAGCTTTATGCTGCCTCTTTAGGGCTGCATTTGGCTAGAAAACGTGGATATTCCTCAGTGATGTTGGAGATGGATGCTAAGGAGGTGGTGGATTCTCTCAATTCCAAGGAAGAAAGCTGGGCTACTGAGGGTGCCTTATTGGCTGCTGTTAAATCATTGTTTCCTAGCTTTTCTTGTATTAGCTGTCTATTCTCTTCACGTGATTGTAATCAGGTGGTGCATGCATTAGCTAAACGTGCGCTTATGTTTCCTGACTTTCACGTTTGAATTTGTAGTAGTCCTTATTGGCTACATCATGTACTCGATTGAGGTTTATTCCTCTCTGAATAAATAAAGTCTATTCTAACAAAAAAAAAAGAGGGAATGGTTAAATTTTTGAAGTACCATTTATACCCTCACATAACATAAATATTAATAAACAAATTATTTCTATACGAGGATAAGATAGTTAATAGACTATATCATATTTGAAAAAATTGTAATACATTCCATGAAAGAAAAAAGAAGTTTCCCCAAAAATTGCTGTAACTTTTTAAATTTAAGAAAATAAAAATAAAAGTCAATTGACATGCTAGTAGATAATTAAGCCAATTCTAGAGGGAATGGTTAAATTTTTGAAGTACCATTTATGCCCTCATATAATATAGATATTAATAAACAAATTATTTCTATATGAGGATAAGATAGTTAATAGACTATATCATATTTGAAAAAAATTGTAATACATTCCATAAAAAAGGAGAAGCTTCCCCAAAATTGCTGTAACTTTTTAAATTTAAGAAAATAAAAAATAAAATAAATTGACATGTGCGAAGCACATGTTAAGAGGCTAGTTAATACCGATGAAAGATTAGAGGTTTCCGAGAATATCACTTGCATTGTTTGATATTGCTTGTAACCCTAATCTACATACATCAACGGCACCACTTTCTAAACCCTAAATCGTAAGTCATATCGTTCTTGAGCGAACGTCAGTGAATGGCGGGAAAGCACATACCGGAAGATATTATAATGGACATCCTTTCCAGGTTACCTGTCAAATCCCTGATCCGATTCCGCTGTGTTTCAAAATGCTGGCGTTCAATAGTGTCTGATCCACAGTTGGCCAAGTTGCAGTTTCAAGTAACTTCTGAGAAGAAAACTCAGTCGCAGAATCGTCTTCTACCGTAACGACTCTGACATTGAATCCTTAGACTTGGAAAGGCTGTGGTCTTCGTCTTCAATTAGAAAGCTTACCGGTCCATTCGAGCATCGGGATAGGATCAGTCATGGCGAGGTACGAGGCTCTTGCAATGGTTTGGTATGTGTTGCAACTCCTCGTTCTGTTTCTCCTCTTTACATTTGGAACCCATCAACTGGATTCTCGCTTAAGCTACCTGGTTTTTCCAATAATGAAACCAACTGCTCTCAAATAAGCTACTGTGGTTTTGGCTATTTTCCGGCCACTGACGACTACAAAGTTCTGGTGGCCGCATATTCTTGGGACAATGAGGCGAAGACGCTGGAGGTCAAAATCTTCTCGACAAGAACTGGCCTTTGGAAAATGATTGAATTACCTTCTAAGTCCTGCCCTAGCTATTTAACTTCTGCGGCTTTTTTGGGGGAGAGTCTTCATTGGCTAGGAGAAAGTGATTTTTGGCTAGGACCAGTTATTTTTGCTTTTGATTTGGTGAAGGAGGAGTGCCGGGAAATGCCCACTTTGGACCAAAATCATAATACAATTTATTTTCAACATGTAGATTCTTGTGGAGGATGCCTGTATGGATTTTCTTATGGGTCGTACAGTGCTGCTTGTGATGATTCTGATGAGTTATGGGTCATGAGGGAATATGGGGTGAGTAACTCTTGGACTAAGCTCTTTAACTTAGAATTTTCGAATCAGCTTGAGTCTGAGTGCCCGGTGTTTCTCTTCCCATTCTTGGCTACGAACACTAGTACAGTTGTGGCTAAGTTTGCTTGCAAGGACCACAAGATGGAAATTGTAAGGATTGAACATGAAGACGAGCCAGTTGTTACAGACAGGCTTCGAAGGAGGTATCATATGCCTGGTATCATTATATATGAAGAGAGTCTACTCCAGATTCCTGATTATCATGCTGTGATCCAAGAATACAAGGTGAAAAGAGCTGAAAACTCCAGAAAGCTGAAATCAAGAGGAATAATTGCTAGCTACCTTGCTCTGTTCAACTACTTCTGGTTAATTATCCTCATTTTCACTCTAGCATATTTTGAATTCTGTTAGCTAGGTCCTTATTTACCTTATTTCAACAGAAGCATAATTTCAAATCATAAGATTTTGTATTATAAGGTTAATTACACACACACACACACAGAGCAGGGACCAGAAGAGGTTGTCTGTGAAGATTGAAAAATGCAAACAAACACGTGTCAGCCAGTCAAGCAACTTCATTTCCATGTGGGTTCCACCCACATCTCCTCCTCCGTCTCCGTCTCCAACTCTAATCTGGTTTTCTAAGACCGAATCTTCTCTTAATCCCGATTCTTCTCCGTCTCTCCAATCTCCAAATCCAACAGAAGAAGATTGAATAGAATGTGTTAATCTTGAAATGGGCAGCACTTTCTAGTGTTGCTGCTCATCTCCCATTCCCCAAAGAAACCCGCCAACCACCACCATCACCACCGCCGCCTCAAGCTTCCCTCCAACTTCACATTCTCTCCTCCCCTCCACCATTCTCACAATCCCATCCCCTTCGACTCTCATCCTCTCTAATCACCATCGTTGCCAGCAAAAACATCACGCCCAACAAAATTATCTGAGTGAACTCAGTAAAGGTGTGGTTCTGACTTGGTTTCTTTCGGGAAGTGAAAATTGGTCACTGGGTGAATTCGTTTCTGGTACTGATGGAGCATAGGAAGGTTGAGAATGAGATTGGGTCGTTGAAATCATCATTTTGTTTAGAGATTTTTTGATGAGGTTTGCATCGCAAGATGGGAGAAGAAGAATTGGAGGAAGAATAGGAATTTTTTTTTTTTGTCTGGTTGTATGTGTCATTGGTGGGGATCTGGATCTATAAAATCTTAGGGTTCATGGTCTCTGAACAATTTGAATATAGGCTATGATTCAAATTGAAGAGTCTGAAAGTAACTAACAATTCGATTTCATCATTTTGGAGGCGCGAATGCTGACATGGGAGAATTGGAGACACATTGGTTGGTTTGAGGTTGCTCTAGAAGTAGAAGATGGAGTTGAATTTGCAGAAGCCGCTTCTTTGCCACAAAACTTTCCAGATACATGCTTACCCCAAATCAATCAAGTTCCCAAGTTGACACATCATCGCCTACTGAGTGCCAGATAAAGGCTTGAGCCTTGGAACCTTCTTTGCCACATCTTTTATAGACTTTCAATGGCTCTACCATGTAGATCCTCCAACAAATAAGGACTTGATTGTGGAAGAAATTGAAACTTAATAATGAGTACGTAGCTTGACACTTGAGGAGGTTATCTTCTTTTTCATCAATTTATAATCTTATTATTTTTCATGAATGAAGAACTTCGTATTCATCAATCTCCATGGCTCTATGATGTGTGAATCGTGTTAATCAAGAATTGCATGTTGATAAGTCTTTAGTCTTTACAATTCAAACAAAAACCAAGAATCACCCTTTAACTCCAAAAAAAGGATGTCACAAAATGATTCGTTTTCAAAACTCGACATCCTTAACTCTTAGAAAAATCATAGTATTTCAACTCATGCCATAATATGAAAATCAAGTCCCTCCACGATCACTATTGTGACCCTCGATCCGTAGACCAAAAACATTTAAAAGTCCTACAAGACTTAAAATGTTACATCAAAAACTTAGATACCATTTCGCACAATAATACCAACAATTACATTATCTATTGTATTCCCGCAGAAAATAAATGCTCGAAATAATAATCCAAATAAAATCACCATCATTACTTCAACTAATGCCACACCATTCAGATATATATTTCACGTAAATACACACACACACACACACACACATGTACGCATCCATTAGGAATGCCTACTAATATAAACTATATTTCATAAGCACCAAAAATCGAGAAATTCATTTTCTTTATAATTAAAATCTTGTTTTTAGTTACCTATGGACCATTGCCGATCAAGTCCATATGATTTTAAAACATTTATTTCTAGAAAAAAATTTCACAATTAAGCAATTAAACCTACAAAATGAAATTTAGTTCATAAACGAAGCATGTGAGTAGATTTACTCACCTCTAAAGCCAGCTGCGTCTTCTCTAACAGCTAATATTACAAAATCACCAAATGTTCACCTAATACAATTCCGTCAAGTACCTAATCACATATGGTCTCAACTTAGCACATAATTCACAAAACATAAATATATGATGATCCAAAGGTCGGATCCTCACGATCACATGTAGGATCACCCTCTCAAAATTATAGGACAATTCAATGGTCGGATCTTCACAGATCTCCATTAGGATCATCCTCACAAAATTATACAACGATCCAACAGTCAGATCTTCATAGATCAACTTTAGGATCATTTTCACCGAATTATATGATGATCCAGTGGTCGGATCTTCATTTGTGACCACACAAAGTCATCGGAATAGTTCTACGATCAATATATCAGAACTACAAATCGATTAGAAGGCCGGATCCTCACGGATCGAAAAACGAGACGATTGACACCATAAAAATCCTAACATATTCATATAATCTCCAAAAATTACGCGTTGTATATCAAAATGCTCGTATCGACGAGTAGATAGAAATTAGGAACAGAAACTGTCCCTAGAGTGGCGGGAAAACACAGTAAAGCACCACCATATAAGGCAGCGTCGCCACCTACAAACACCAAAATTGGGTCGCAATACCTATACCAAAATCTTCCTCATAACATGTACAACAACTTTCACAACTACATTGAAGTCAAATTACAAGCCAATTGGCCAGAATTTACCTTAGAAGAGAAGAGGGCAATTGAAACCCTAGAATTTCAATTCTAAAATTCGATCTCCACACGTTGAATTGTTGCAAACCACCTTACGGGAAAACTTCTACGTCCTTTAGGCTGCAAAAGCCCTCACGAAATGTCGCCTGAGGAGGTCAGAATCTCGAGTTCCGACGAGTCCAGATTGCAGTGCCCCCACATATCTTTACCTCCTTACAATGCCTTCCACAGCTCGATTTTTGCTACGATCCTACCACAGACTTGGAGAGGAAGGTGAGGCGAAGCTATTGGGACCAGTGGCGTGACCTATGGTGGCTAGATGGCGGAGAAATCGCCAGATGAATGTGAGAGGCGATTTCCGTTGGGGAGAGAGAAAATGGAGCTCAAGTTTCCAATTTTGGAAACCTATCCTTCTTTGCAATTTTTGCAAAATTTTGGGCTTTATACAAAAATGGAAACTATTTCATAAGCCATAACTTCTTCATACAAACTCTGATTTTCGCATTCTGCATATTCATGAACTCGTATCGACGCGCTCTATGGCTTTTGTGAAGAAAGTTTTTGCAGAATCTCAAAATATAAAAAGTCAACTTTTGTAAGCCCCCTAAAAATTCGTCCGACAATAATTCCAATTCTCAAACAACATACAAGCAAGGCATAATATTGATATTTCGTACAATTGGCCCATTAATAAATTACGAAACTAATTTAATGAAACTCTAGGCCATTACACAATGTCTTTGGTAATGTTAACTTCCCACTTGTGTGATATATGCATTTATCATTGTACGTCTGTTTTCAATTCAATGGTATCTTAAGTACTACCATACTTGTATTTTCTATGTATTTAAGATGGTGAGATGACAAGGATTTATTAGGTCCTATAGGGTTTCTGGTCGGGTAATATTTCTTGTTTTTGTTCTCAAGAATTGTGCTTATGGACTACATTTTTAGTTGTGTATAAGAGGCTTTTGTCGAAGGCAGGAAAAATGGTGTCAATCAAAACTGTTGCACGCGCTATCCCCTCTTATACTATGTTCGTTTTCAGATTATCGAAGGGCATTTGCAGAACCTATCACTCTAAGGTGGCTAAGTATTGGTGGGGATCAGGTGGGAAAAAGAAGCATATTCATTGGTGTAAATGGGATGTATGCTTTAATCAAGAATTTGTTGCAAAGACAACTTGGTGGATTGTGTTGCACCCTGAGTCCTTGGTGAACTAGGTGTTACGAGCAACATATGTCACTGAGGGTGATTAGTGACCAGCGCAAGTGGGAACAAAGCCTTCTTTTATCTGGAGGAGCTTGGTTTGGGGAAATGAGTTACTTTGTGTAGGCATTCGTTGGCAGATTGCGAATGGAGAAACAACAAGAATTTGGGAAGACAAGTGGCTACCATCGCCTTGGACCTTTCGGGTAGTCACACCAAGATTTTTGGATAGCAATACCACGGTGAATCAACTGATGGAAAGGCTACGGTGAAGAAATGTTTCAAAATTTAATGGCTCACAAGCTTGCTAGATCTGCGATGTTATTAGCACAAGTTATGTTTTGTAAGGATCAAGTTCCTCGATGGCTCCATGAGTTAGTTGATGGAAACTAGTTTGGCTGAGAGAGAGAGAGAGAGAGAGAGAGAGTTCTATATATTCAAAAGAATTTTATACTGATGATCCTGTATCTATTCAAAAGAATGAGGTACTCAGTGTGACATTTACTTATCTACATATTGAATCATCATTATGCATTGACAGTTTGGCAATCATTTTCATCAGCACCAAACCTTAGTACCCAAACCTCAGTCCATATTCAGTATCAGGCTTTGTCTGCAATCTACCAAACCAATTGTCCACCGACAGAGACGCCATGAGGTCAGCCGTGAAATTGAACAAGTCAAGTCGCATATGGCATGGAAGATGAAACTGTGATTGGAATTGTAACCTCAGGGGCTTTTAAGGGAGAAGGAGAAAGGCATGTGAATCAAGGTGATAAGGTTGGAGGACTTGGAAGTCTTCTGGGTTGTTGAAGAGTCTTTAGAAAGCATAAATGGACTGTTAGGGTCTCAATTTCATGGCAGTGTTATTGGCAGCCTAAAATATCAAAACGACGATGGAGGAAATGCTCGATGTAATTGTTCTTGCCTTAATTAGTATATGAATCGGCTCAACTTAAGGAGTTGTGTCCTAAAATAATCATTTTTGATGTAATTATTATTATAATTTTTATTAATCAAATGGGCAAGTTTATTGTTCATTGCTTATATTTAATATTTGATTGAACAAGGTCCAAGGAATATGAGTTAAAGAGAAAGTACTCTAAAGAGTTAGATGTGTGTGGCCTTTGTTCTTATACACTCTTATCCTAAAAGGTTCTGTAAAGACCTGAATTTCCAAATTTAATTTCGTGTGAATTATGGAAATTAATAAAATTTTCTTTTGGTATGATTTACCTTTTGATGATGTGTTTTCGTGTAACCGAGAAATACATAAAGTACTTCGAAATTAAATTTTTATCAAGAACGCAACGTTTTAGGGGTGTCACAAAGTTTGACTTTTTGTAAGTTAGGATTTTGTGAAAACTTCCTTCAAGAAATTTGTAGTGCTCGTCAATATGAGTTCGTGCATATGGAGAACGCAAAAATCGAAGTCCATATGAAGAAGTTATGGCTTTCGGGAAAAAATTTATTTTTGTATAAAGGATGGAAATTTTTCATAAATTACAAAAAAACCGAGATTTCCAAAATTGGAAACCAGAAATCGCCTGATTTCTTCCACCGGTGATATCTTCATCGTCCGGCCACCATCGGAAGTGAAATTTCTTGGGTTAGCTTCGCCTCAACCTTACGAACCTGCCTAGGTAAGCATCTCAACCTATCTGGGCCCGTAGCCGCTGTTGCAAGCAAAACTTGATCATACCCTCAACTTAAGTCAATGCCGGATTCTCTCTCCTTCGGCCACCACAACTCGAACCACCTATTATTCTGGAATCCCCTGAAGATGATGATCATGCTCACCAAGCGGCATTAACATAATTGAAGCGAGGAAGGAGATCGGAGGCAAATCGGAAAACTGAAAAAAAAATCTCTGATCTTATTGTTGAGGTAGTTTCCGACCCTTTTTACTTCGATTCAAGCTTTGTCATAGTTAGAAAGTTGTTGTGCATGTTGAGAGGAAGAGATTGACATAGGTTTTGTCACCCAATTCGGTGGTTGATGACGGCACCGCCGCTGTCAATGGCGACTGCAATTGGGGGCTTTCGGCCACCCCAAAGATAGTTGCAATTCCTCTTTTCAATCTACACATTGATACAAACATTTCGATGTACAATAAGTAATTTTTGGAGATTGCATGAATTTGTTAGGAATTTTACGGTTTCAATTGTTTTTCTTTTCGATCCGTGAGGATCAAACCGTCCGATCGACTTGTAGTTCTGATATAATAATCGTAGAAGTGTCTCGATGACTTTGTGTGGTCACAGATGAAGATCCAACCATTGAATCTTCGTATAATGTGAAAAGATGATTCAAAAGGGCGATCCATGAGGATCCTGCCGTTGGATCGTCGTATAATTTTGAGAGGATGATCTTAATGGTGCTTTGTGAAGATCCGACCATTGGATCGTTGTATAATTTTGTGAAGATGATCTTACATGCCATCCATGAAGAATCGACCGTTGGATCGTAGCATAAAGTTATGAGGATGATACAAATGATGATCTGTGAAGATCCGACCGTTGGATCGTCTTGTAATTCTGAGAGGGTGATCCTACATGCGATTCGTGAGGATCCGACCGTTGGATCATCATATAATTGTGTTTGATGAATTGTGTACTAAGTTGAGACCGTATGTGATTAGGTGCTTGATGAAATTGTGTTGGATGACCATTTGGTGATTTTGTAATCTTAGCTGTTTGGGAAGACACAGTGAGATTGGAGGTGAGTAAATCTCATATGGTTCATTTACGAACCGAATTTCATTATTTATTTTATTTAATCTCTTTATTGTGAAAATTGTTTTACAGAAATAAATATTTATTTTAAATTGTATGGACTTATTCTACTACTCATTCCCTCCCATTTAATGTCGCTACGCGACAACTTAATGTCCAACACGCTGCAAACTGTTTTCCCGCTACAAGAAAAGAAATTGATCTCCACGCTTGAGCCTACTTGCGTCACTCTTTCCAAACCAGCGCCTGACGTCACCCATGATTGGTGTTGGGCGAAGCTGGCAACCTACAAGGGTGGGTCAAGAAAATTGTCACGAAAAGCCTTGTTCTGACCGGTCAGAAACCCATCGGTGGAAGCATGATTTTAGGATATCATGGCCACCACCTCACAAATTCTAAGGGGAGATCGGCCAAGCCCTCACCATTGAACATGATCTTAGTATAGAATAAGTAAAAATTGTTCAAACCGGGAATTGAGGGTACACAAATAATCACATAATAAATAAGGGACTATGACTCAATACTCCAATTTGAGCTAAAATATTCCCATTTAACACAGCAAGATATTTTAATTCCCGCTTACCAAGTTTAAGTGTTAATTAACGGTTATGAGATCCTAAAATTTTAAAATAACACTATACCACTAACCCATCTCTCTCTCTCTCTCTCTCTCTCTCTCTCTCCCCCCTGATAAGCTGCAAATATGAAGTTGACTACTTGGCTGAGATTATGCACTGTACAGATTTTCAATTGATGAATCGAATGAACTCAACCAATGATTTGACTAGTCAATAGACATGGGAGTAGATGCAGAACAAAATAGCAAACAATGCTCCAAAGCTTTTCAGAAATAATGTGTTGGCCGCCCCTTTTTTATTCAAACGATAAAGAGTATGCTGAATGGCCCAACGACAAAGGGTACACACACGCCTACACAAACACAAATTGGAAAGGGAAAAATAAAATAGAAAGCTGTATAAGAATGTCACAATGACATCAATAAAGAACACCAAATACACAAAAAGTACTCTTAATCACAATGTCAATCTCACTCTATTAGTCACCGACTACCTGAAGCAAACGCAGATAATCTGACTTTCTCGAGAAAAGAAATAACACAAGATTGATTCTACCAAAATGTTTGCTCTTTCAATTCTGAAGCCTTATTTGTTCCCACAACCGCACTCAAACAAGATGACCTTCAACACTAATGCAAAATCCCCAACAACCTTCAAAACTCTAATTTTTTGCAGAATCATTTGATTCTTACCAGAAGTTCAACACCCTGAAATGGAGAGGCATGCTTAAATACCTCATTGGCCATCATAATAATCTTGTCTGGCAATCTGCAGCATATAGAAAAGAAATCCCTGAGCTTTTGACCTGATAATAAAAGTTAATACTATTTGTATAGAGTATATGTACATAGTGTAGTCTATCTAACTAGTATCAACGTTCACCGAATTTATGCTCCTCGTGTAGATTGCTTTAAAACCAGATCAATATATGTGTATGACTTTCATAAATAGAGGACACGGTCATGCATGGTCCCCTGCAACATGTGAAATTTTCAACATCATTCATTGGGAAATTGTGCCCTCACTGCCCTGTCAAACTAAATTTTCAGAAACAATTTTCCCATATGAAAGATATGTTAACAGAAAAATTAGTGCTTTTACTGCTTTATATACTTTTTGTTATTTGTTAGCTTTGTTTGATTTACCTATTACAGAAAAATCTAGTAAGGAACCTGGAGAACATGTAATGTGCTCTAACACATTTTTCAAAATTCTACTCATCAAAAAAGCTCCAGCATCGAACTTGATTATTACACTACAGAGACTTGCAAGACAAAAGCGAATGAAGAAAAGTACTGTCATACACTTCAGTCCCCACATGCAACAAATTGATTGTTCACATCACTCATAACTGAAGCATATATCACATAAAAAGCATATCAATGCACAATAATCGGAATTACTCAGTGGACAATACCTTAAACCAGAATTAGAAGGGCAGATCAAGATTCTTGAGTTGCTCCATTGCAAACATCTTTCTCCACCTTGTACTTGATGCTGCCCCCTAACCTGCCAAGTTAAAACAGGATTCATGAGCAATTCCTAGATAAGATTTGATCGGATAGCTTAGCCAGTAAGGATTAATATCCATCAAGGCCACTAGGCTTCGAAGCTCTTAGGCTAGAAAGTGCCAGCTTGGTGTAAGGAATGAGATTTGAAGTGCTATGAGCCACAGTACCTTAAACCCGAATTAGAAGAGTGCTTGGATCAAGAGTTCAGGACTATTGAGCTGGTCCATTGCTCAACTTACTTTCTCAATCTTGTACTTCTTGCGGCTCTATAGTCTGCTAAGAACATTCACGAACAGTGACTTAATGGATGAAGCATGACCAGATAACTTAGAAAGTAAGGATTGAGCAGCCGATAGTGTACCGGTTCATTTGGTCTTCAATTGCGTACCACAATAAGTTGTAAAGTTAGTTTGATGATGATGGTGGTGTATGGGAAATGGACTCCATAGGCTGTGCAGACGTGAAGATGAAAGATTGATTGGCTTTGGAACTTTAGTCAAGAAGTTGATTGCTCTGCATGTGTCTCTAGATTTGAAGTGCATCAACTACATTGTATTGCATATACACACTTGTCTCAATTTTCATTGTGCATTTAGGGACCTTTTACATTTGTTGTAGGATTCAGATAGAGAGAAATGGGATCAGCATGTATATATATTAAAGGTAAAACAGCAGGCATATAATATGAAAACGACAAATGACATTAAATTAGTTGAGCTGTTTTAATATTTCACTTTTGTTTTTTATCAACCACAAAAACTGGAAAAGAATGAAAAGTGAAAACAAGTAGATTGTGAAGTTTTATCGACCACCGAGGTCTTGACATTTTTATTGAACATTTACTACTTGCGAACACACTGGATAGGCTATGAGAGTTGCACATATAAGTCCCCTGAAATCAATGGTTTTATGCTCCTCTCGTACCATGGTTTTAAAAGAAGATGCAATACATAAATTTCAAAAAACAGTCGATACTATCATCTTCTTATGGTAAGACAGTGAAGTTTTCAACAATTTTTAGAAAATGGAAAAATTTGTTCCAAAGATTTGCCAACACAGAAATGTAATATGCCTAGTGAACTACAGATCCTACTTTCTCTAGTGCACATTGACGTCAAAAGCTCCACCATCAGACTTTACTGCACAACAAAACAAATATAGAATGAAAAACAAACACCAAGTTGGGTTTTCCCTAAAGCCTTATGAAACTAGAGTTATCAGTTTTCAGAAAAGAAAGGACTTTAAGGTGATCTGACCTCAAACAATTACTATTAACTGGGGAATGGAAGAAATCTTTCACATGGACCCTAGCTACTTATGTTCTTTTCTTAGTAAAATAGTAATCAACTTCTGGTCAATGCTACCGCATCTGCTGGGTTAGGAGGCACTTTAAGAGACGCAGAAGGCTCATTTTTAGAAGGCTTTGATGCACTTTGTGGAGGATGTCCATAATGCTAAACAAGCTGAACTTTCTTGTCTATGTCGAGCCAGAATAGCGCTTAAAAGAGGCTGGAGACCTTTGATCATTGAGTCAGATTGCTTGGATGTTGTAACGGAGGTTAACTCCTCTCGTGACTGTTTATCTATGCTGGGGGTCCTAGTGGAAGATCTGAGAGAGGTCTTGGTGCTATTGTCTTCAGCCAGGTTGGTTCATACTAGGAGGCTAGCTAATCAAGTGGCATGGCTCACATTTTAGCACAGGAAGCTTATCAGTTACAGGATGTTTCCATTTTTTTGGATGTTGCTCCTCCGTCTGTGGAGGATGCTTTAAACTATGATAGTAATGAATACATTTCGTTCCCCTCAAAAAAAAATATGTATATGACGTAGGAAACATTGACATATTCAAATGAGCTAGAATAAAGAGTATATAAAGCTACCAATTAACAACATTATTGCAGTTAAAAAAGTAGATTACTAACTTCTTCACCAAAGAAAAAGTCAATAATTACTTCAGTAATGTAGTTGTTATTATGAAAATCATTGAACGTGGAATGATGGTTAGGATTAAGCAGATTAGATATTTTTAGGAATGAAGAAAACTTATCTGTCATACTAGATTACTTCAGTTCCCACATGCAACAAATTTATTGTTCACATCACCCATAACTGAAGCATATATCACACAAAAAGCATATCAATGCACCGTAATTGGAATTACTCAGTGGACAATGCCTCAAACCAGAATGAGAAGGGCTGATCAAGATTCTTGAGGTGCTCTCCACCTTTTACTTACTGCTGCCCTGCAAAGTGCAAAACAAGATCCATGAGCAATTCATAGATAAGATTGATCGGATAGCTTAGCCAGTAAGGATTAATATCCAGCCAGGCCACTAGGCCTCGAAGCTCCTAGGCAAGAAACTGTAAGGAATGAGCCAGTACCTTAAACCAGAATTAGAAGGGTGCGTGGATAAAAATTCTGGAGCTGGTCCATTGCTCAACTTACTTTATCAATCTTGTACTTCTTGCAGCTCTATAGTCTGCAAAACATTCATAAACAGTTAATTAACGGATGAAGCATGAGCAGATAACTTAGAGTACGGCATGACTAGCCGCATCATAGTGTACATGTTCAAGGTCTTCAATTGCTTACCACAATAAGTCGTAGAAGTTAGTTTGATGGCGATGGTGGTGTATGGGAAATGAACTCCATAGGCTGTGCAGACGTGAAGATAATCTAGATTACAAAATAAGATGAATGATTGATTGGCCTCGGAACTTTAGTCAAGAAATTGACTGCTCTGCTGTGTCTCTAGATATGAAAGTCACATTGTATGCATCAAGGGACCTTTATGGTTTGTTGTAGCCAGGATTCAGATACAGAGAAATGGGATCAGCATGGACTATCTATATATATGTATATATAGTAAAGAAAAAAAACACAGCAGGCACATAATATAAAAAGGACAAATATTAAGAGCATCTTTAGTAATGCTAGCTACTTTTGAGTCAAAGTTTAGCTAAAATAGCTAAAAAGTGATTTTAGCTAGCCACTTTAGAATTACGTCTGCATCAATGACCTCTATTTAGTTAGTTTTGAATTTATATTATTTTTCAAATGAAGACTAAATAGTAAAAATGTATTAATAAATTACATAAAATAACTTAAAAAGAATGTTTTAAATTATAGAGAGCCTCATCCCGCTCTCTATATTTAGGAGCGAGATAACTAAATATTATAATAGAGAGCCACTTAGGAGTCTGGTGCAGCTGCTAAAATAGATAAAAAGCTAAACATGCTCTCTAAAATAATTAAGGAGCCAAAATAGAGATTCTGTTAAAGATGCTCTAACTGAGCCTTTTTTTGTCTTTTGCTTTTCATCAACCACTGAAACTGGAAAAGAGTGAAAAGTGAAAACAAGTTTCGATTCTGCTTTGGCAATCAGTGGAAGTATAATGGGACACAAGCACAACATAATTCGGAAAATGGGTATTAACAAAAATAAACATTTTTTAATATTTAAAACATATATAAACATAGTATTTTTCGTGAAGCAAATAGTATTTTTTGTAAAGCAAATATTATTTTTCGTGAAGCAAATGGTGTTGCCCATAAATTGGCACATCTTACCAGTGTCGTTTACTTAGATAATTATTGGTTAGATGAGACTCCTGTGATTATATAGAATTCTTATACTCAAGGTGTAGGTAACATGTCCCGCTCGCTGTACAATCATCCTTCTCATATTAATAATAACAACGAGCGTGGGGCTGAGCCTACCAAATTAGGCCGAGTTCCAAACCCTTTTCCAAAAAAAAAAAAACCATAGTATGAATCAGTTTTTGTTTTTTAGGTAGAAGTTGACTTACCTGATTCAAAGGCGGCGGTCGGCTTCGGCTTCGTCAAAGTAGTCTCCAACATAAATGTAAGGGATGTGGGCTATTTGTTTGGGCCAGTGTCGTTTACATGGTTGGTATTTCTTTGTGAGCAACGAACAACCTAGATGGATGAGAAGTTGTGTAAGTGAAAGAGGTAGATGATCCCCTTTTTCTGGAATAACATATGCTAGCTTTGGGCAATAACGAAATGAAAGGGATTCAAGAGAGGTGAGTGACTTAAGGGATGATGACAGGCGCTTCAGATTTGGGAATCCTCCAATGTCGAGTTTAATGAGAGATTTAGGGAGCAGCACCTCCTTTGGCGGAAAGGACACCAGATCTGGATCGACCCTATCGATACACAAGTCTTTAAGAGAGGTGAGTCTGTCCATGTGGTGAAGCTCCCACTCTGAGTGAGGCTTGCAGCTTTTGGGATCGACAATGTGAGGTCTAATTAGGTTAGGTGGGAAACCCTATTCTAGAATGGACGCCAAACCTCCATAGTTTCCCAACACCAAAGTCTGAAGAGAGCTGAGGTTGTCCATACCTCTGGGAGGGCTTCCAATTGATCACAAATGAAGATACAAGTGTCTCAGGTTGGATGGCAACCCTCCTCTTGGGAAGGAAACGAGACTTCCACATGTAAGATTTTTTAAGAGGCGAAGAATGCAGAGATGGCATAGCCCCTCTGGTAAGGATTTTAGATTTGCACACCTCTCTATCTCAATACATTCAAGACAAGAGTCCTCGTGGAATGTTTTGATTATCGACTCCAATTGTTCACAGTCACTTAACCAAAGATACTTGAGCATTTTGAGTAGTTGGCCTCCTTTTCCTGATAAGGATGTCAAAGATGCGCACTCAGTTATCTTCAATCTCTCCAGACAACCCTCTAGCTCCCCAGAATCCTTGACTAATAGTTTCAAATTTTGACATTTTTCTATCTCTAATTTTCTTATGCTTGGCGGTACCTGATACCTTACAAAATGCTTCAAAGAATTACACGACTCCATCTTTACATATTCAAGACAAGGTGGCCAACCAGCTTCTGGAAAAGAAATTAGATTTGAGCATCCAGTTAACACAAGTTCCTTGAGTGCTCTTAGCTCTTGAACAGTGTGAGGGAGAGTCAGAGATCTTGTGAAGACCCAGATTTTCATACAATAAATTTATGTAATTCAATAATTGTTATATTAATTGAATTATGATATTTGAGATTTTTTGGATTGTCGTGGGTTGAGAAAATTAGTTTTGAATGATTTTATTTTCGAAAATGAACGTTATTTAGGGAGTCGTGAAAATCGACTTTTTATACGTTCAAAATTTGGAAAACTTCCTTCATGAAAGTTGTAGAGCTCGTCGATACGGGTCTGTGCATATGTGGAACGTATTATTCGAAGTTCGTATGAATAAGTTATGAATATTTCAAAATCGAAATTTTTCTATAAATAGTGGAAAAATCTGAGTTTGTCTTGAAGGACGAAAAAATTCTTTTTTTTGCACATCAGCCGCCGTCTCTTCCCGGCCGCGCCGCCGCCGGACCCGGCCCCCATCCGCTTCGCTACCTTGCGCCCAGTCGATCCCCGCCGCCGCCACACCCAGCCGCCGCTCCTAGGCTTGGATCGAAGCCTCTATCCGAAGCCCAAACCCGACCCGGCCGGAAAACCATTTTTCCGGCGGTGCACGGGCCGATCATTCCTATTTTTGTGACATGCTTTTCCTCCTGATCATCCCCATATGTGGCTTGCATCACGATTTTGAGTGTAGAGTGGTAGATCAAGAGTTGAAGATTTCGACATCCCTGATTCGATCTGGAGACTGATTAGAGGGCCGAGATTAATCCAACTTCAAAACCCGATCTAGGACTATCTAGACCTCATCTCTGAAAAAGTCAGGTATTAAAGTGGTTCACAATTTCATTTTGAAGAAATTTGTAGTTGACGACTTTTGCATCGGAGGTGGTTGACCGGCGTTGGCCGCCGCGTTGACCACCGTCTGACGGCCGCGTGTAGCGGCGAGTCAGACCAAATTTTGAGTTTTTATTATCTGGACGATGATCTATGCATCCATACAAGCGTTTTCATATATACTTGGTCATGTTAGAAAAAGTTGACAAATAGTCAATTTCTGTTTTGACGTTACTATTTACGGTTTTACAATTTACCTTCGGTTTGAGATTTACGGAGATCAGACCATCGGTTTTACTTCAAATTTTAATATGATGTTCATATGACTGTCCCGATGACTTTATGTGGTCACGGACGAAGATCCGACCGTTGGATCTTTGTATAATTGTAAAATAGTGATTCCGGAGGCGATTAGTGAAGATCCGTCCATCGGATTTTCGTATAATTTTGATAGGATGTTTCTAAGGACAATCCGTGAGGATCTAACCGTTGGATGATCATTTAGAGCTTTACAAATTATTGCGTACTTGTGTTATAATAATTAACCGAAACAAGATTCGGTTTGATTTGATTTCGTGTGGTGAGGTTGTTAAGAAAAGAAATTTTCAGGATGATTATTTTGAGTTGTGGTAATTTTCATGTTTCGGATTTTGAATTTTATTCTAAAATTCGGGGCGTGACAGTTTGGTATCAGAGCGTAAGGTACATATTTGGTGATATGTCAATACTTACCGAGTGATGGCCCGTCTGCAGCGGATCCCCATCGTGTGCTCTTCGGTATTGACAATGTCATTGGGTATGTGAGAGCGTTAGGTTGGCTAGGAACTTTAGCATGTCTTAAGAACGTTAGGCGTTGTCTTGTATGCTTAATACTTGGTTAATATGGACTTTCATTTGACTTATGCATTGTGTAAGTGTTATGCATGTATTAATCAAGTATATCATGCTTATTAGGTAATGGAGATTGAGGGAAACGAAGCCAGAGGTCGAGGTAGAGGCAGACCTCGTGGCAGGGGTAGAGGCCGAGGAAGGGGTAGGGCCCCTCGGGTCGAAGAAGCATCCGAGACGGAGGTAGAGGCACCTTATGAGGATCAGCCTATTCCTCCCGTGGCCGTGGTTGATAATCCTGCCCGCTTGCTGATGTTGGCAAGAGAAATTACTCGCTTGGGAGCAACCAAGTTTAGAGGAGGCACTGATTACATGGTGACAGATCGATGGATAGAGGATTTGCAGACTTATTTTGATCTGCTGGATTGCACTGAGACCGACAGAGGAAACTAGCCGCTTTCATGTTGAAGGATGAGGCTAGGGTGTGGTGGAATGTCACACAGAGGAGCATAGAGGTGTCTACTTTGACATGGGACGGCTTCGAGAGGCTATTCAGGGAGAAGTACTTTCCACCAGCAGTGAAGGAGAGGTTGGAACGAGAGTTCCTTGCACTGGTACAGGGGAAGATGACCGTAATCGGGTATGATGCGGAGTTCTCCAGACTGTACAAGTATGTGAGACAGATGGAAGATGAAGACTTGGCCAAGAAGTTTCAGAGAGGGTTGAGTCATTCGATTGAGCGTGATGTGGCCATCTTGGAGCTGAAGACCAAGAGAGAGATCTTGGCTAAGGCACGAATCATTGAGCAGCAAAATCTGATTCGTAGAGAGAAGGAGTCTGCTGAGAGAGACTTTCAGGGCAAGGGAAATGCCATAGCAGGAAGCAGTAGAGCTAGAGACTTCAGGGGTGGGTTTTGGAAGAGACAGAGAACTCAATTTCAGCATCAGGCTCCAGCTAGGGCAGCAGTAGCTCCTCCTGTTCAGGTTATGCCTATTAGGCAGATAGCACCAGTAGCTCCAGTAAAGTGCTTTGACTGTGGCAAGCCGGACCACATCTCTCGTGCGTGCACGAAACCTCGGAGTAGGATATGCTACAGCTGTGGACAGACATGGCATCAGGCCAGGGAGTGTCCTCGGAATCAGGGTAGAGTGTAGGGTAACCAGCAGAGGCAGCTACCACCTGCACCTGCTAGAGTCTTTGCCATCGATCAGGCAGGCACGGGAGTGGAAGGTACCTTATATGTTTATCACTATCTTGCTAGAGTACTGTTTGATACGGGAGCCTCACACTCTTTAATATCTAGTTCGGTTGTGGATATATTGGGTTTGATTGCTATGCCTCTGACTAGATCATTGTGTGTTACATCACCTCTCGGGGTGTCTCTTGAGCTTAGCATGTTTAGTGATGATTGCCCTATTGGGATTGGTGGCAGAGAGTTCTCTGCATCTTTGATTGTGATTCCGGATCACACGTATGATGTGATTTTGGGTATGGATTGGTTGAGCCCGAATCATGCGGTTATTGATTGCTTTAGGATGATTATGTCCTTCCATGTTCTGGGACAACCGGTATTTCATTACCGTTGTCTGAAGTCTGACATCGCCATGAGGACAGGGATTTTGGCCCATATTGAATCCGGGAGTAGTACTTCAAAGATTATAGGGATTCCTGTAGTTTCAGAGTATGCGGACGTGTTTCAGGAGATCCTTGGGTTACCTCCGAAAAGGGTAATGGACTTCTCCATTGATGTGATACCAGGTACTTCACCTGTATCAAAGGCACCCTATCGAATGGCTCCAGCTGAGCTTCAGGAGTTGAAGGTTCAAATTGAGGGCTTACTTGCACAAGGGTTCATTCAGGCTAGTGTGTCTCCTTGGGGCGCACCAGTGTTGTTCGTGAAGAAGAAGGATAATTCACTTTCTGTTATGTGTGGATTATCGACAGCTGAACAAGGTGACCATCAAAAACAGGTACCCTTTACCTAGGATTGATGATTTGTTCGATCAGCTCAGGGAGGCTACTGTGTTCTCAAAAATTGATTTGAGATCTGGATATCACCAGTTAAGGGTGAAGGATGAAGATATTCTAAAGACGGTGTTCAGGACCAGGTATGGACATTTTGAGTTTCTTGTCATGCCTTTTGGTCTCACGAATGCACCTGCAGCATTTATGGACTTGATGAACCGCACATTCAGTCCCTACTTGGATCAGTTTGTGGTGGTGTTCGTTGATGACATCTTGATTTATTCAAGGTCGTCAGGTGAGCATGAGAAGCATCTGCGGATCGTGCTACAGACGTTGAGAGAGCAGAAACTATTTGCCAAGTTTGAGAAGTGCGATTTCTGGCAGAGTGAAGTCAAGTTCCTTGGTCATGTGGTCTCGAAGGATGGAGTTTCTGTGGATCCTTCTAAGGTTGAAGCAGTGATGAGTTGGAGTTGCCCTACTACGGTTACAGAAATCCGTAGCTTCCTTGGATTGGCAGGGTATACAGGCGTTTCATTGAAGGGTTTTCTGGTATTGCTTCAGCTTTGACCAAATTGACCAGGAAAGACACTCAGTTTGTATGGTCGGATGAGTGTGAGAAGGCTTTCAATGAACTGATGACTAGATTGACTACAGCTCCGGTGTTGATTATTCCTACTAGTGGTGGTGGATTAGTCATTTACAGCGATGCATCTCATCAGGGTTTGGGATGTGTGTTGATGCAGAATGGTAGCGTTGTTGCTTATGGTTCTAGATAGTTGAAGGTACATGAGCGGAATTACCCCACTCATGACCTAGAGCAAGCAGTAGTGGTGTTTGCCTTGAAGATTTGGAGGCACTATCTTTATGGTGAGAAATTTGAACTCTTTTCTGATCATAAGAGTTTGAAGTATTTATTCTCCCAGAAAGAATTGAACATGAGGCAGAGAAGATGGATGGAGCTCATTAAGGACTATAATTTCACCTTGGAGTATCATCCCGGAAAGGAGAATGTGGTGGCGGATGCTTTGAGTAGGAAACCTCGAGTGATTATGGCAGCTATTATGGTGCGAGAATGGCGCATGTTAGAGGCTGCACCAGAGTTTGACCTTATGCCTGCAGGAGCAGGACATGGAATCTTTCTCGGTAGTATCACCTTACAGCCCACCTTGATCTCCAGGATCATTCAGAGTCAGACACTTGATGAGTTAGCTCAGGCGAGGATGGTTGAGATGACTGCTGACCCGGATATGGAGGGCCCTTCTAAGTGGATGATTGGGGCAGATGGAGGGTTGAGATTTCGAGGGAGATTGTATGTACCGAGTGTTGATAACCTCAGTTAGGAGATCATGCGGGAAGCACATAGGTCTCGGTACACTATACATCCAGGGGGTACTAAAATGTATATGGATCTACGAAGGCAGTTTTGGTGGTACGGTATGAAGAGGGATGTGGCAGAACATGTGTCGAAGTGTCTTACCTGTCAACAGGTGAAGGCAGAGCATCAGAGACCAGCAGGAATGCTGAACCGCTTATCGATTCCTATTTGGAAATGGGAAGATATCTTTATGGACTTTGTGACTGGATTGCCTAGGTCCAGGCAAAGTCATGACTCGATTAGGGTAATTGTTGACCGGTTGACTAAGTCAGCACACTTTCTTCGGTGGCAAAAACTTACTCAGGGGATGCGTTGTGTAAGTTGTATGTGAAGGAAATAGTGAGGCTTCATGGAGTGCCAGTGAGGATTGTCTTTGATCGTGACGCTCGTTTCACTTCAGAATTCTGGCGTAAGTTCCATAAGGTATTTGTTACATCTCTTGCTATGAGCACAACATTTCACCCACAGACAGATGGGCAGACCGAGAGAGTGAATCAGGTGATGGAGGATATGCTTAGAGCTTGTGTTCTGGATTTTAAGGGAAGTTGGGCAGATCATCTACCATTGGTAGAGTTTGCCTACAACAACAGCTATCACTCCAGTATCGATATGGCTTCATATGAGGCTCTTTATGGTAGGTCATGTAGGACTCCTATCTGTTGGGCGGAAGCAGGGGATAAAGGGTTCATCGGTCCTGAGATTGTACAGGAGACTACAGAGAATGTCACTACTATTCGGGACAGAATCCGAACCGCTCAGAATAGACAGAAGAGTTATGCTGACTTGAGGAGGAGACCTTTAGAGTTCGAGACAGGCGACCATGTGTTCTTGAAGGTCTCACCCATGAAAGGTGTGGTGAGATTCGGCAAGAAGGGAAAACTCGCACCGAGGTATGTTAGACCCTTTGAGGTTCTGGAAAGGTTGGAAACTTAGCATATCGACTTGCTTTACCTGTTAGCATGTCGGGTGTACACGATGTCTTTCATGTGTCTATGCTCAAGAAGTATGTTCGAGATGAGTCTCACGTGATTGATCATGGTGTGATTGAAGTAAACACTGATGTGACGTTTGTAGTTGAACCTGTTCGTATCATGGATAGGTCTACAAAGAAGCTTCGTAGGAAGGAGATTGACCTTGTGAAGGTGTTGTGGAGTCATCATGACGAGGGTGATGCATCTTAGGAATTGGAGTCTGACATGAGGAAGAGATATCCTCAGCTTTTTGTGGACGAACATGCTTGCATTTCGGGACCAAATTCTTTTAGGAGGGTAGACTATGAAGACCCAGATTTTCATACAATAAATTTATGTAATTCAATAATTGTTATATTAATTGAATTATGATATTTGAGATTTTTTGGATGTCGTGGGTTGAGAAAATTGGTTCGAATGATTTTATTTTCGAAAACGAACGTTATTTATACGTTCAAAATTTGGGAAAACTTCCTTAATGAAAGTTGTAGAGCACGTCGATACGAGTCCGTGCATAAGTGGAACGTATTATTCGGAGTTCGTATGAATAAGTTATGAATATTTGAAAATCGAAATTTTTCTATAAATGGTGGGAAAATCTGAGTTTGTCTTGAAGGACGAAAAAATTATTTTTTTTACACATCAGCCCCCGTCTCTCTCTCTCGGCCTGGTCACTGTGCTTGCAGACCCGTCGTCCCGACCCGACTGGAAGTCGGCCTTCCCGGCCGTACCGCTGCGGGACCCGGCCCCCATCCGCTTCGCCGCCTCGCGCCCAGTCGATCCCCGCCGCCGCTCCTAGGCTTGGATCGAAGCCTCTATCCGAAGCCCAAACCTGACCCGGTCGGAAAACCATTTTTCTGGCGGTGCACAGGCCGATCAATCCCATTTTAGTGACGTGCTCTTCCTCCTGATCATCCCCATATGTGGCTTGCATCACGATTTTGGGTGTAGAGTGGTAGATCAAGAGTTGAAGATTTCGACGTCCCTGATTCGATCTGGAGACTTATTAGAGGGCCGAGATTAATCCAACTTCAAAACCCGATCTAGGACGATCTAGACCTCATCTCCGAAAAAGTCAGGTATTAAAGTGGTTCACAATTTCATTTTGAAGAAGTTTGTAGTTGACGACTTTTGCATCGGAGGTGGTTGACCGGCGTTGGCCGCCGCGTTGACCACCGTCTGACGGCCGCGTGTAGCGGCGAGTCGGACCAAATTTTGAGTTTTTATTATCTGGACGATAATCTATGCATCCATACGAGCGTTTTCATATATAACTTGGTCATGTTAGAAAAAGTTGATAAATAGTCAATTTCTGTTTTGACGTTACTATTTACGGTTTTACAATTTACCTTCGGTTTGAGATTTACGGAGATCAGACCATCGGTTTTACTTCAAATTTTAATATGATGTTCATATGACTGTCCCGATGACTTTATGTGGTCACGGGCGAATATCCGACCGTTGGATCTTCGTATAATTGTAAAATAGTGATTCCGGAGGCGATTAGTCAAGATTCGTCCATCGGATTTTCGTATAATTTTGATAGGATGTTTCCAAGGACAATCCGTGAGGATCTAACCGTTGGATCATCATTTAAATTCAATCCGACCGTCAGATTGTCTTTATTTTAGAATCCGACCGTTGGATTGTCGTTATTTTGAAATCCGACCGTTGGATCATCATTTTGGTTTATTTCATGCTTCGTTGCTAAGTAAAGACCGTACTTGATTAGGTACTTGACGGCTTGAGTTGACGAGCATTTGGATGATTGTGAGTTATATTTATTGAAGACGCAGCGGGAATTTCGAGGTGAGTAAATCTCACGTGGTTCATATTATGAACTGAGTACTTAAATTATTTATTTTTGGTAATTGTGTGAACTATAGATGGTATTAGTGGTCATTCCTGAGTGAATGATTGCATATATATATATATATATATATATATATATTTACGTGGAATATATATACATTGATTGGCGTGATTTTGAATGACAATATTATTGAGTTAGAATGATGATTTGGATTATATTCAAATGCTTTAATTTCATGATAATATCATATATGTTGGTTGAGTTGATTTATTTATGTGAAAACATACGGTTGTACATGTTGTGGATTTAGAGTCAACGTAGTGACTAGTATGAGGTAATCAGACGCTCTAATCCAAGGTGGATGATGGGATACGATTGGTTGAGTATGTACAATTATCGGACGTTCTAAATATGTATATAAGTATACATATTGATGAAATACGATAAAGATAATATGTCGGATGCCATAACCTAGGCCAGGTGACGGGCTACGATTCAGTTAGAGTTCTAGTCTGTCGAATACCGTATTTTTATAAATACGATGATGGGGTATTGTGGAGAAAGATGTGAGTAAGGGTTGGTGTTGAGTAGTTGATTTACTGTGATTGTTGGTTTTTGTAGTTTTAGAATCGTTGCATGTTAACTTAGGTAGAAATAAATGTGATTAAATTAAGTAACCGTTCTTTCTTTTACTCATACGAGCTTTCATAAGCTTACCGGATTTTGTATTGTTGCAATCCCGGTACACTATTCAAATGGTGTAGCGGATATTCCTGCAGGTCAGGATAACCAGGGAGGTGACCGAGCTGCTTAGGTGTTACAGCAGTTACATTTTATTTCGTTGAGTTGTGAGGTGTGTATGCTCATTTAGAGCTTTACAAATTATTGCGTATTTGTGTTGTAATAATTAACCGAAACAAGATTCGGTTTGATTTGATTTCGTGTGGTGAGGTTGTTAAGAAAAGAAATTTTCAGGATGATTATTTTGAGTTGTGATAATTTTCATGTTTCGGGTTTTGAATTTTATTCTAAAATTCGGGGCGTGACAGATCTCGCCTCTAATAATATTAGAAATCCAATGCTGCAGCCATCTATCCTCATTTTCCCATAAACATGTCAACTCTTCATAACCAGTAATTGACAATCTTTGAAGCTTTGTTAATCCTCTGATGAAACCATCTTTTTCGAGTTTGAACTCCGGTATACTTGAAAGCCCCATATCCTCCAGTAACTCAAACTTAACTCCACTTCTGTGCACCACTCTTTTACAACCATTTATGCCCAACTGACGCATATGTTTATAATTGGCAATTGAAACCACTAACTCTTGACATTCAACAATACACAACTCTGTTATTGATTCCATGTTCTTGGGCAACCAACCTTTCAATTCGGGGCAATTAAGGATGGAAAGTTTTTCCATGCATGGGAAAACTCGAATTTCTTCATCTCTTTTGCAAGGAAGCCACTATGAAGACCCGAATTTTCACATATTAAATTTAAGTAATTCAATATTTGTTCAATAATATGAATTATGAATTTTGGGCTTACTTTGTATGTCGTTGTATGAGAAAATGGGTTCCGAACGAATTTTATTTTCGAAACGAACGTTATTTAGGGGGTCGTGAAAATTGACTTTTTATGCGTACAAAATTTGGGAAAACTTTCTTCACAAAAGTTGTAGAGCTCGTCGATATGAGTCCGTGCATATATGGAATGCGAAAATCGGAATTCGTATGAGAAAGTTATTGATGCTTGAAATTTGGGAAATTTCTATAAATACAGGAAAATTCCGGATTTTTTAATAAATCCTGAAATTTTCCTTTTCTCTATTTTCCTCCCCCATTCTTTACGTTTTGACGTTACAATTTACGGATTCTACGTTTTATCTTCGGTTTACTATCTGCGAAGATCAGACCATCGATTTTGCTTCAAATTTTGATATGTTGATTGTATGACTGTCCCGATGATTTTGTGAGGTCACTGGTGAAAATCCGACCGTTGGATCTTCGTATAATTGTAAAACAGTGATTCGGGAGGCCATTCTTGAGAATCCGTTCGTCGGATTTTCGTATAATTTTGATAGGATGTTTCCAAGGTCGATCATTGAGGATCCGATTGTTGGATCGTCGTTTAAATTTGATCCGATCGTTGGATCGTCTTTATTTTAGAATCCGACTGTTGGATCGTCGTTTAAGTTTATTTCATGTTTCGTTTGCTAAACAAAGACCGTACTTGATTAGATACTTGACGGTTTGAGTTGACGAGCGTTTGGATTATTGTGATTTTGATTGATAGAAGACACAGCTGGACTAGAGGTGAGTAATCTCACATTATTCATTTATGAACGAAGTTACTTTTATAGTTTATAGGTTATATTTCACTGCAAACTATAGTTGGTATTAATAGGCATTCATGTGTGAATGTTTATGTATATATATTATTTGCGTGAAATATATATATATATATATATTGATGGATTTGTGTTGAGGAAACAATATGCATGATTGTGTTGCTATTATTGTTTGAATGTTACTTTTTGGGAAAACAATATATTGAGAAAGGTGTTGAGTTTTATTGTTTGAGAAACAATAAATTGTTTTGATATGTGGAGATCAATAGATCACGAGTGTGACCATGGCATACTATCAGTGAACCACGCTCTTGTACCAGGCTGATGGTTGCTAATAGCATTATAATCGTGAACCACGCTCTCTCGCCGAGCTGCTGGTTGCGATTAGTTAGAGCTCTAGTCTATCTGCCAAATGTGAGTGGTCTTATGAGATTACTTGAGTCTCATAAGCTTGAGTTTTAAAAGAGAGTCTTGAGAGTATTCTTTCTTTTATGTTTCTGTGTATTTTGGAGTTACTTTGTGTGTGTTGATTTACCATTGTTTCTTGTTTACTTATACGAGCTTTTAAAAAGCTTACCGGGTTTTCTGTTATCGTAATCCCGGTACACTATTCAAACTGTGTAGCGGATAATCCTGCAAGTCAGGAGAACCAGGGTGGTGATTGTGCGGTTTAGAGTGGCAAGTTTCATTGGCTTTGCCATGGTTATGACTTCCGCTATGTTATGGACTCTGAGGAGCCTCTTACGTTTATTTTGTTGACAATTTAATTCATGAGGTGTGTAATATATAACTCTGTGAACGAGTGTGTATCGTCATATTTGTTTCAGGACATTAGTATGTACTTGGTTAAAAAGGAAAAAGTTTTTCAGGTATTTGGTATTGATGACTGATTATTCACGTATGTATAATTATGAGATTATATATATTGATTTTTATTTGCTTAAAAATCGGAGCGCCCCAACCACTGCTTCCAATTTTGCCTATCCTCGAACTTCAGGGCTTCCAACATTGGAAAAGGCAAGCTACACTCTCCATAAATTTCAGCACCCACACTTTCAACACTAGCCAGTCCTTTTATCCAAATGCTTTTCAGAAAAGGTCAGTGGCCAAGAGGAGGTAAGAATCGACAATTTTTACAATTCTCTAACTTCACATGCGTCATATCAGAGAATGAAGGATGTCCAATCCATTTTGGAAATTCGAAACCATTGTAGCCCTTGATGGTGAGGTCTAGAAGCTTTTTATGAGGTTTTAAACTGCACAACACCTCCGACTCCTTCTCACTTGTGCCACTCCATTCCAATTGCAAGGTAGTCAGCCCTTCCTTGTTCATTATTTGGGCCCTCTTCGCATCCCCAACATCAATCACGTTTTCCAATCTTCCAACGGTCAAGGTCCCACGAGGATGTAATGACCCTATCTCTCCAATCCCAGATGCACGTTCCCACCACAAAATTAGGCAAAGTACGCAGATGAGTCAACTGACTTACTTGGGGAGGCATTTCTTCCAAGGAAGGCGTGTTTGAATTGTTGAGATGACGTAAATTAGATAAATTGCTTATGTTTGAAGGTAGTGTCTTCAATTTTGAACAATTCTCTAATATTAATGTCTGTAAGTTGTAGGGCATGCATGTTGACTCAGGCAAACTCATTATTAATGTGTGAGAAAGATCAAGGTACCGTAGATGTCTCAACTTACCTACGGAATCTGGCACCTCGGTCAGTTTATAGCCATTGAAGGAGAGCACCCGCAAGTACTTCAATTGTGGCAATAAATCAGAAGTAGCATAACGAGTTAGATAATTCTCATAACCATTGGAAACTGGAAGTGGTAGGAAAGTCCGCAAGCGTTTTGCTTCAGAAAATGTCTCAAATCTTTTTACCCCATCGAACTTACCAGAAATGTAAGTCAGATGACGAGTCTTTGCGGAACATCTACCATGCGGTTTATCCTCCAATCTGCAAAATGTGTCTCTAGCAGCTCATCGTGCCAAATCACCAACAAGGTCATGCATGATATAGCATGAACTGCCTTTGCCCGAGTTTTGAAACAATGACCGAGAGAGTAGCTGCCCAAAATATTCGTCACCAATGTCTTCCATTGCTTTAGTCCCTTCTGGTTGCTCAAGGAAACCCTCTGCCATCCACAGAAGGATTAATTGGGTTTTCCCAAATTCATAGTTATTGGGAAGTACTGAGCAATAGGCAAAGCACCTCTTCAAATTTGAAGGGAGATTATGATAACTCAATCTGAGTACTGGGAGTATATTACTCCCATCTGATATAGTCCATAGTTTGTCATTCAGTATTTCCTCCCATTTGTCACTTTCTTTACAACGTAAAACACCACCAAGAGTTTTTGCAGCCAATGGCAATCCGTTGCATTTCGTAACAATTTCTTCTTAAGCAAGTCAAAATTCGGCGGCCTGTCATTGCTAACATGCCGCTCAAATACTTGCAAACAACCTTCATCTGATAGTGTCTTTAAATAATAAATTTCAGCTGCGGGGGCTCCCATCAATGTTGCAACTTTTTCATCACATGTTGTCACCATTATCTTACTTCCCTTAGCTCCCCCACGGAAGGGAGCTTGCAGTTTTGTCCATGAATCATAATCACATGTGCTCCAGACATCATCTAAAACAATCAAAAATCTTTGACCATCTATCGCCTTGCTCAGATTATCTTGAACATGACTGAAATCGTCCACATATCACATGGCCGAGATGTGACTTTCTTAAAAATAGTTCTAGTCACCGTTTCAAGATCGAAGTCATCGGATACTGAAACCCAGATCTTAAGATCAAACTGTTCCATTGCAGCTACATCATTGAAGACTTGTCCCGCAAGCGTTGTCTTGCCGAGTCCTCCCATACCAACAATGGCAACAACTTGATATTTGGTGGTAGAAGAAGGATCAACATCCCTGGACAACAATTCAACAATCTTTCTTGCGTCTTCATCTCTCCCAACCACAGGTCCATCCAGCACATGCGAACTTGGTGCCCTTTGCGATGAGGATGTTGAAGTAGAGGTATGCTCAATATATTTCAAACCGAGTTTCTCTTTCCGGTCAAATATGTCTTGCAAACGATTAGCAATGTTGTCTATTTCGGCGTTCATATTGAAATTGAACTTAACTTTGTGAGGAAGTTTTGTAAAGAAGCCTCGTACCTTGCTTGTGCAAGTTTGGTGAACCTTGAGCTGCTTGCGTGCTAACATCTCAGTAGAAAAGGTGTCAAGTAGATCGTCCATATCAGAGGCCAAGTGTTTGAGGTCATTCAGCCACAGATCCACTTCCTTGTTCGTCAGCTGCTTCTCCTCTTCTCCTCCGCATCGGAAAGCACCGCTGCAACTGCGGAAAGTGTCTCTCTCCATTTCTGCAGCCTTTTGCCAACTCCTCCCAAGCTTCCAAAGTAGCCGAGGATCTCCCCAGCCGTTAACCTGTCCAGCCACAACTGAAGGAATGCCGCAAGAAAGACCTCTCCCAATGCCATGCTAGTCTCGTCTCTCTCTCTCTCTCTCTCTCTCTCTCTCTCTCTCTCTCTCTCTCTCTCTCGCGTTGAAAAGTCGGTGAAGTTGAGGATGGTATGATATTTTTCTATAAAGAAAAGAATGCGAGCTGGCTCCATCTAAAAAGAGGCTTGAAGATGTGTCGACTTGTATGTGGGAATCATGCTTTCTCGGCTATGAAGTAACGAAGATGTGTCGACTTTTATGTGGAATCATGCTTTCTCGGCTATAAAGTAATGATAACAGAATTTGTTCCCTGGGAAAATATATGGATGATTGTGGCACAAGCAAAGGGCTGGTGACACGTCTCTTCTGAGTGCAGAATCCGGTAGTTGGCCGACGCAGTTAAGGTTTTTTTTTATTTTTTGTGCTACTCCAAAGAATAGGGTCTTTTCCTGGTCACACGAGAGAAACCTGTTGGAGTAGCAGAAAAATCTATAATAACGAGGGTGCAATGACAAGGTGAATTTGTGTCTAAATGTATGAAATCAATGTCTTCACAATTTAGAGTGACATGATTCCTCATTATTTCCGTGATAAAGACATAATGGCACCATTCAAAGACCGGCATCTTAGTAGACACCAGCCGAGACAGCAGATCTGACTCAAGAACGGACTTCTCTGGACCAGGTGTGACCCTTTTTGAGGTTTGATGTTGATTTTGCTTTTGAATGTCCTGGATCAAGATGAATTATTGAAGACATAAAAAGAGGTCTCTACTGTTTCAATACCTTTTCCGAGTGATGCGATTTATATGCTGGAAAGTGGAAAATGAAAGTGAAGACAATCTGGAAGCATCTTGTGTGGGGATGAAGTGGAAAAATTGCCAAAATTGGTTCTGGCACTTTGGCTATGTCAATGTGCACAATTGAGAGTCTTTGGCTATGTATTAAATACAAAATAAATTAATCTGATTATCTCATGAACTATGTATGTGTGAATGTAATCTATATATAGAGATATATAATTTACATACATCTTGGGTGGAATAATAAATTTTAGCAATAAAACTACCTGATAAAATTTGTCCCAGATAAGGTAATGGCACAGGGCTAGAACAAAAGCTCCCTCTTGTTCTTCAGTGCAGTGCAAGTGAACTTGTTTTCCCACTTCTGATTGTATTCATTACTGTTGGCTTCAGTTTTCCTGCCACAATTTCAATATAATTGAAACACAACTAATATCAGAAGGTAAAACAACTTTTTGAAGAATAAATCTTTAATGATTATAGAACTAAAAGAGATGCCAAAAGATAAATTTTTATATGTATATCGACAGAAAATTTGAAAAACTTGACCAAATGGAAGAACTTTAGTGTTTTGTGGTGATCAGGGACTAAATTTTCTGAGATTTCAAAGCATGTTTTGTAATTTTCATAAATTTAAAGGACAATATATGATTTTCACTGCATGTTAATTTATAAAAAAAATTATAAATGAACAGAAGCAGCAGTGTACTAGGGCTAGGAAATGATAAATTAGTGCAACCGTCAAAACTGCTTAATACCAGATAGTTTGCGTTGTTTTTAGTAGAAAAGTATACACATATTTGAGTTACGGAAGAATAAGTAAAAGCAAAATGCACCTGTTGTAGAACTTTTCCAAGGAACTCTATTAAGTGCTCAGCTTCCCGAGATTTTCCCACCTCAGATGCTGCATTAGTAGTCCCACTAAAGAGAAAGTTATCTTCATCATCAATCATTGCTGAATTAGTAGGGTGAAGCCATGCTTTCCACCTCTGTCATAATTCTTTCCAATAACTCAGCATCAGTTCTCTTATTATTAGTAAGATCCAACGTCTTCCGTGCAGCTTCTAGTAAGAAATAGTTGACAATAAAAAAGCTTGGAAATTATGAAAGAATAGCATGGACTGCCTAGGATGATCTTGAGCAGCGAACAGCATCTAGACATTATGGACTTTATACATGAAGATTAGCTTGATTACCTTCTAAATACCACTTTTTCATATTTCTTTTATCTTTTTAAGTTTTTTTTTTTTTTTTTTTTTTTTTTTTTTTTTTTTTTTGCAGTTCATACAGTGCCTATGCGATCATCCAGAAAAGCTAAGATTTGCAAACACCACCAAGCATAAATCTCATGTGAAAATATATATGCCAGTATGGGGGGAGAGAGAGAGTGATGGACAGTTTTATTAATGGAGAAGGAACGAACTTGAACTTCAGTACGTCTCTAAATGCAATGAAAGCTTCTTTACTCTTCCCTTTTATCATATGCCTGCATAATTGGTACAGCAAGAGTTAAAAAATTATTGAAATGAGCTGCTAGAATATAAACTATTAACTACAGTGTAACACCATGTATAATCAGATAATAAAAATCAAAATGACATGGAACCCATTCTTTTTAATCACTTATAATGCATGGACTACACAGAACAACCTAACTCCAGTTCTATTATTACTTTTTATATAATTAAATATAGATTTAATTACTCACTTGTAATGCATGGACTATACAGAACAACCTAACTCCAGTTTTATTGTTACTTTTTATATAATTAAACATGCTTATTACAAAGTGGTGATTAACTCCTTAACGACGAAGAGATCTTTCTGGGTTCAAATCCCTTAAAACTTTAAGTCTGAAATTTTAACAAGGAAAAATGTGAGTCTAGCGGACAGTGGATGACACAGTGTAGACCCAAGGTTATCAAATATATTCTGAAAAAATGAATAAATAAATAAAATAAAACGAGATACTCTCCCTGCTAAAAGAATACAACAAAAACTTTCAATCAATACCTTCTATTTCTAGACATAGCTGATAAACACCATATCACTTCCGCTTCACCTTTTCACTCATCAGTCTCTCTGTTTTCACACAATGCGATGTTTTTTATTCAATGTTTTCTTTGATTCATTAGTTGAAGTTTGCTTTTTGACTTCAGTTAGAAGTAAAGAACACAAAATATGTACCAATGCTGGATAGTGAACAGAGGTTTCAAACAACAGCACCTTGAAAAGGTGAATCAATAATTTCCACATACCTTTAAACAAACGAAATCCTTCAATTCTTCAGGAGAAAGTACAGACAATCTTTTAGAGAGATCATTTCGGTTGTCAATTGAACCAATGTTAGCCAATGCAGGTTCTTGCAACCGCAAGAACAAAGGGAAAGAAACTTCAGGACATAAGCACAATATACTATAAAAGAAAACATGGAACCATGTCCTTTATGAATTTAGAAACTCTTTTAAATTGAGTCTCTTTCTATGAGAGCTTATAAACACACCTTAGGAATCATTTTAAAAGCATGCAGCTGGAAAGATTGTATGCGATCATAATGAGATTGGAGCACTTCATCATCCATCCATTGTTTCCCAACATTATCATTCATCTCAAATTCTTCATAAAAAACTGCAGCAAGTCAACAAGTTGGGTAAAGAGCTTCCCCTTTTCATGTCTATACAAGGCAGTCAAGTGGCATTTCGGAACAACAGCAACATCAGCAAACAAGTGGCCTCAAGTACCTGCAACAACAGCAATGTTTATGTAGAAACAATGGAAAAATAAATATGACAAAAATTCTGAAAGGTCCAGCTTTTATGGCAAAGAAAAATCACAAGAGTTCCAATAGGTATAAATCTCAATACATAAAAACAATACCAATTTGTGACTTTTCAAAACGATATCATATTTCCAGAAACTAACACACATCTGTATTGTTAATAAAATTAAAAAAGGAACTTGGATATACGGGCAGATACACATTCAGAAAAGTGTAACATACACAAACCATCCTTCAAAACAGAAGCTAATATGCAGAAGATGCTAGTATGAACTTTTTATAGCCACAAGATGCTAAAATCAAATTTCGATATTCACACAAGATGCTAGAATGAACTTTAAAATAATTAAACTTAAAAACTAAAAAATAAAATAAAAAAATTAGAAACAAAGCTGAGGATATGCTTTAGAACAGGGAACAGTGGCTTTCAATAACATGCTATGACTACGATACTAATTTCAGTATCAATTCAACCAAACTATACAGGAAAAATGGGAGACAGAAAACAGGTACTTAATGTGTTCAAACAAAAAATTAAAATATCAAATCGGAAACGAAACAAAATATATACCTCCTTGTTGGTGGTTGGCTCAAGAAATTCCATAAATATCTCACAGTACAAAACACAAGCATCCACCGGCTTCTTTCCGAGCTCGTGGCTCAGCTCCACCGGGTACTCGGCAACATGGTGGCGCTTGAAATCGTACGCGCCTGTTCCGTACACCTTCGTCATTGCCGACGAGAATGACGACTTAGGGTTTTGCAATGCGGGTTTTGTAGGGGAGCTACGATTTTGGGGAGGGGGTTGGGGTATATGAAAATTTGGCTCTGAGAGATTTCTCTCCATCAATATGCTTTTTTTTTTTTTTTTTTGGTCTGAACTCCATCAATATGCTAGAAAATTTAAAAAAATAAATTAGAAAAAACCCAAATTAAATGAAATTTGGAAAACTTACTAATTAATAAATTTGGACACATGTGACCAAATTACCACTACTACAAACGGCTTCTTCAAAATTTAGATCGTCATATATACCCTTTGAATATAGTAAATTTAATTCATATAAAAAACCATTTAAAATGTTGTTGTAATGAAATAACAAAATTAAATAAAGATAATTTAAAAAGAAAAAAATAATGGTTGAGAAACACAAATTCATTCTAAAAGTTACTTTAGATACCTAATGTTTATGTTGTTTAGTTACTGAAATTTGAGTTCAATACATATTAAGTTCTTCATTATTACTCTACACATCGAACGGATATAATGCTAGTGAAAAATGGAAAATTCGCGAAATTAGGCAAAAAGAGAATATTGAACTCAACCCCTCGGTTTGACGCGTGTTTCTTTCATTTTAAAGTTTTTTTTTTTTTTTTTTGTCCAAACGTTCATTTTAAATTTCTTAGCAAGACAAGAAAATGTACATCGGACCAAAAATATAGTATTCCACAATCTCCCAAAGTCTCTCAGATTTCCAGTAAAGACTGAAACAGTAGTAATGCCATAAACGAACCCAACAGCCATGACCAACCCCTACCACCTCCACGCGCCGCTGCGCTCCGCCCCTCAATCCTCCTCTCAAACCTTCACGGCGAAGCTCCTCCTCCTCCTCACTCTCCTCCCCCTCTCTCTCGCCGCCTTGGCTTTCATCCTCCAATGGCGCGGCGGCATCCCCGACCCCACCACGCGCTGGTCCCCTCCTGGATCCAACCACCTCTTCCCTGGCATGGAGGCCTCTCCTCTCTCCTCCGCCGTCGTCCGATCCTCCTCCTCCTCCTCCGATTGCGTCAATCTCGGCCGCAGCAACTCGCCGTCGTTTCCTTACTATCAGAATTGGAAGTTTGATTCTGCCGCCGATTTGAAACCTAAGGTTCGTCTTTCTTCTGTGAAATTTCAGATTCATGTGGTGTTAGAAATTCCTCAGAGTTTGGTGACCTCTGTGATCTGTATCTGAAGTTTACGCATCTCAAATTCATGCTAGTGTTTCATTGATCGTCCGATTGATGCTAGTGATTTCAGTTCATGGATGATCTGGTTTGTTATTGTTTTGTATTTTTCTTGATTGATCGAACAATTTGTTGTGGCTATTAGGTGTGATTTGTTGGGGCATTGATTAGGAATTTACTATTTCTGCGGAACTAGGAGCTAGCAAGTGTCACTATAGGATTAACTTAGAGATGTGCTTTCGATTTTTGGCTTGAATATGGACACAAGCAATTGCTAAGTTGCTTTTGCGAATGGTTAGTTTCTTCAACAGGAAAATACTTAGAGATCAGCCGAAACTAGAAAATGAGTAACTGAAAAATGAATAGCGAAACTTACAATAGAAGTGAATTTTGTTATTGTAGCTACAACTGCTTGTGATATGGGTACTCGGACTTTTCTCTTCCCTACAGATTATATATGATGATAATCTCTGTATTATCATCTCAATTATGAAGCATTTATTTTCATATGCTGTCAAATGTGAAGTAACTTCATCTGTTTTCTGGCAACCTCAACTCAACTTTCCTAATAGACATGGTGACATTTGCTTTAGATTTTTGAAGAAGGGATCTCCTTCTTTTTTCATTTAAACCCTCCATGCATGCCTGCTCTGATAATTGGATATGTTAACTGGGCAGGTCAAGTGGTTCGGCAGTGGTATAATTAGCCAAAACCAGTTAATACTAATGGAAAGTAATGGTGAATTAGAATACTAATGGAAAGTAATGGTGAATTAGCTACATCCATTTAATGAGTTTTATTTGGTTATGACTGATAAAGTAACGTATTAACTCGAGCAATTTGGGTATTGGAATAGACGAACACAATACCATTGCTTCACAGGCACATGTATATAGACTATGAGTGAATCCTTGGCTAGTAGAGCTTGATTATGTGAGTCGGCTATTTTTGAGATCCCATTCTACTTTATTAACTAGTGTGATTATAAGGATTTAATGTGATGTCTTGTGTTCGTTGTATAATACTTTTGATGATGTTTAATGTAACCCAATTGTTTGGATGATGAGTGATAGTTGTTAGGTTTGAGTGCTGGATTTTAATATGAACACTTGTTAGAGAGAAAGACATTTCAGTGGAATGACCCTGTCCTTCTCTCGTGGACTCAGCTTTCATTATATTTTATAATTTTTATTAAAAAAAAAACTTTAATGAAATTTGTGTTATTTTGCTTCTGACTGTGCAGATAGTAATTACTACAAGTACGTCGGCAGGCTTAGATCAGATTTTACCATGGATGTTTTATCACAAGGTTATTGGAGTTTCCACCTTTTTTCTTTTTGTGGAAGGAAAGGCTGCGTCTCCTGAAGTAACCAAAGTTCTGGAGTCTATACCTGTGAGTCAAAATATGCTTTGCTCCGCTTATGTTCAGCTTAGTTGATTTATTCTTCTTTTGGTTCTCTTTCCCCCCACTTCAAATGCATTTCTACTATATCTTGTCATTTTCTTTGGTAAAATCTTTTGAGGATAAGCTTTTTGGTATTTTCTCAGGGAGTAAAATTGATATACAGAACAAAGGAGCTTGAGGAGCAACAAGCTAGAAGGTGAGTTTCCACTTTTTGGCTAGGACCACTCTTATGCCAACTGCTAGTGTAGTTTTCTTTTATAATTGCTATCTTCCTGGTTGCTTAGGCTCTTTCCGTAAATATCATCTTTAAATGCTTCAACATTTTTCTACATTTATCTCTTATAGTTGTTTCTTGGATATATCTTTACTGATTTACTTGTTCTTATGCTTCTTGTTTTCGGTACCATCAGTCGGATTTGGAATGAGACATGGCTGTCAAGTTTCTTTTACAAACCATGCAATTATGAGCTATTTGTGAAGCAATCTCTCAATATGGAAATGGCTATTGTTATGGCAAGGGTATGAAAGATGTTTTCTCATATAACTTTTCCCCTCATGTTATTCTTACTTTCTGATAGGAGCTTGTGTTGATTTCTTTCTTTTTGTCTTCTTGGAATTTTCTCTTGCATACAAAAACAATAGGATGCTGGAATGGACTGGATTATTCATCTTGATACTGATGAGTTACTACACCCAGCTGGTGCCAAGGAGTATTCTTTGAGGCAGTTGCTGCTTGATGTGCCTGGGAATGTGGATATGGTTATTTTTTCGAACTATGTAAGTGAATTTGTAGCGGAACTTTTAAACATTGTGGTAGGCAGGTGGTTAAACTTAATTGCACGTGCTAGTCTTAATACTTTTACATATTGTCTCTCATTTCAACCCTGATGCTTGTTATTCGGTAAATGTAATTAACGGTGATATTTTTGTTGAGTAGGAGAGCAGTGTTGAACGAGATGATATTAAGGAACCTTTTACTGAGGTAAATATTCTCTATTGTCCATTATTCTTGCTTTTTATGTGGTTCAGTAGATTCGTTTTAATTTTGTTCTAGTCTTCTAGATAGTAGTAAACTATTATACTTGCCATGTCATGCTGCCTATCTGATTGGAGACATCTTTTGTTATGTGTACCGCTATTGTTATTCAGTGATGAGCTTGTATAGGGTCTTAGTCGTAGGATTAAGTTGAAATGCTGAAAGACAGAATTCTATTGTTGCTCAATTGAAATATGCAACAATAAAGTTTATAGACACAGGATTATCTTTTCTATACCCAACTAAATGGATTATACCTTAAACCAGCCATTCAATGTAAGTTTTTACTGAAGAACAGAACTGTATCCAATTTGTAAGACACACACCTTGGTGTAGTCCTTTTCCACAATCTAGACATAGACTTTGAAGTGGTTAGTCAAGAACTTCAAATATGGGCTTTTGGTTTGGCAACTAGTAGGTGTGGGATTAGGAGAAAGAAGATATCACAAGGATTGTGCTGCATAAAGATTTGGTAGTTATGAGCAGTAAACATGGTCCTTCTTTCTTACTGTGGCATCCATAGTGAGAAAGTTTTCTAGAAGTTTTCCATTGTTGATACCTAAAAAGCTACATGTTCTCTTTTTATTAAAGTTTTATTTGCATTTAATTAGAAATGCATATATGGTTCCTGACCTGTTTTCTTCATGTATTTCTGACACTAATAGGTCTCCATGTTCAAGAAGAATTACGATCATGTACCAAAAGATACATACTTTGGAATGTACAAAGAATCAACTCGTGGCAACCCAAACTACTTTCTGACTTATGGAAATGGGAAATCAGCTGCTCGAATCCAAGATCATCTTCGTCCTAATGGTGCACACAGATGGCACAATTATATGAAAACCCCAAAGTACAGTAATTTTGTATTGAAAAGAGCACTGCTTTTTTATTTTATTGATTGTAGTAATCATTTTTCTTGCAATTCCTTTTAGTGAGATCAAATTGGAAGAGGCTGCTGTTCTACACTACACATATGCCAAATTTTCTGACTTAACATCAAGACGTGATCGGTGTGGCTGCAAGCCTACAAGGGAAGATGTCAAAAGATGCTTCATGTTGGAATTTGATAGAGCTGTGAGTTCAATGCATTATTTAGTCCTTCGTTTATCTCTTTAGCTTTTTGCAGCCTTATCAAGTACATGAAATGGCCAATTAAACTTATAATCTTCTAGATGAAATCAATTAGTTGGTCCATGTGGAGCAAAGACTGCAAAGTTGTATCATATGAAAGGTGAAAGGTGAAAGGTGTTAAGGTGTGCTTCAAAGGCCTATATGGAGGGAGGGAAAATTCACAAGAAATACTGATACAATTAATATACCTCAAGCCTAGGATATAGTTTGGTGACCAAGAATGAGATGCTTCTGCAATTCATGTTAGATTAACGATAATCTAAAAAGTTTTAAAATGTTTTACTTCTTGTAAGTGGTCAATTATTATTGAAAGCTGTCACTGGGGGTACTTGGGATTCAGTGGTGACTATTGTGCATAGTCATGGACAAATATAAAATTCTTGAAAATATGAATATATGCTTATTTGTAGAGCTATTATTTGCCATATTAAAAGAAGAATATGGTTCATTATTTACATCTCCATGCATCAACTGACTATATGTAGCAAAGAACGTCTTGTAAAACCATCAAGGGGATTTGGCTTGTATTCTAAGAATTCCAGTATACAAGCTAGCTTTTGTCCCTTTTTATAATTTCTTTTGGTAACACCATAACAGTTACACTGCATGTCAGCTGTTAGTCTCTTATTATTAATTTTTTTTTTTTTTTTTTGCATTTTTATCGCTTTTACTCTTTATATTCAACTAAGCAATTAGCATTGCAGGCATTCATAATTGCTTCAACTGCAACTGAGGAGGAAATGCTGAAATGGTAAGTTCATTTATTTTTCAATTGCTAACATTAATTTTGTTGCTTACTCTTATTAGAAACCGATTGACAGTAGCTTACTTTTTTCGTTTCTCTTTAGTCCTTTTGCTGCTAATTGACTTCTGTTCTCTGATCCTGTTCTAGGTACCATGAACACATTGTATGGGATGACAAAGATATAAGAATAAAACTTTTGAGGAAAGGCATCTTGACTCGAATATATGCTCCAATGGTAAGCGTTTTTTCCAATTCTCTTAGCCCCACAGGAGGAATATTTAACGGGATAAAGACTTGAGTTATCAGAGCAGGAAAATGTTTTTATCTGCTGATATTATATATAGAAGAAACATTTGAAATTTACTACTGTAGTTATATTTTTGCATTATGTGATACGTGGTAATTTTATTTTCATATATTGTGAAAGATGAAGTAAAAAAATCACATAACTACACCTTAACATTCTCATTTGTCTCATAATGTTTGTAGACATCCTTCATTTTCTTTTGGCAGTTGTCTTATTGTTATCGTGTTTTCAACTTCTCATTGTCAATTTTCCACCTTCAACATCTCTTGTTATTTATGTTTTCCTTATCGTTCCCCGTCATTTTCCACCTCATTAAATTTCATCGTTCTCTCCCCATCTTTCTCTCTTTTGAATCTCACCAATGTTCTTTCATACTATAGTGGAAAGTGCTTTATCTATAAATTAAAAAGAATGCAAAGAAAGAATTATGAATGTAGCCTTTTGTTTGTTTCTGATAATAAACTCATGTAGTTACCACTCGATCTACTTTTAGGAGTCAAAAGGTTTGAAACTGAAGTGTCTTCAAAACACACATTTAATTGGTTTTAATGATTGATGGATACATATATCTATTTTATATTGAAGTTTATGTCTTTTGTACACCTCAGGCCATAATCCAAGGACTAAAGGAGTCGGGAATCTTCAGCTCTGTTATTGCATCTGCCTCAACTACACTCTCAAAGGAAAAGTTCTTGGCAACAATTGATAGTAGTAACTCCTCTAGAGCTACTGCCTCTATATCCCACCCGTCGAGGAAGATTAGTAGAAGCAGTGAGAGTATGGCTACTGCCAGGAAGACCTTGGATGTTGAAGTTGCTGAATTCCAAGAACTGGCCGTTCCACCATTATCCCCTCCAGTAATGGATGATAACCAGCGCAGCGTTGAAGTGTAATAGATCTCACAACTTGATTGCTTATTCTGAAAGTGAACAAGTTAAATGACATGAAGAATCAGGAGAGAAGTAAAAGAGTAAACAGGCTAGTTGTTGGAGGTTCATTCGGGTTGGTTCTTCCCGATCATTATCCAAGCGTGGTGAACAATTGATTAGGATTTCTGGGCAAGCCTCTTTATACTGGGCTAGTTGGGGTTCAACGAGAAATCTTGCATTGTTGTGTATAGATAGAAACCTGTGATGAACCATTTTTCTTGGAATTGTTCTATAGTATAGAAAGCAGTCTATTAGGATACTAAACTACTGTGCATACATTTTGGATCTGTTATTATTATTTGCTGTCGCTGAAAATATTAGATAGCTAATGTATGGCCATCAGCCAATTATCCTTTACTGAGATGACATTTCATGACCTTTTTTCCCCCCAAGAATGGCAAAACTTGGAATCAACTTTGTTAAAAAATTATGGAGGTCCTACCAAATTGGGTAGAGTTTTCCATTGAAAAAATGAAATAAATGGAGACATAATGCCTTGACTATCAGTGTAAAATGTGTAAAAGTGAGCTATTTATGGAGACATAAAATCTGGATAATCGAAGTATTGATATGTGATTCACATTTTTTTTTTAGGTTATAAAAATGGTGGCTGAGTGGTATCTCACTTCTGAGCCGAGAGCAACTTGAGTATGATTCATTCCAAAGAGATGTTTTTTACAAGTTGGGGTCAAACTTAGCATGCTTCTACTAGACCAACTCATTGGGTCATATCTGATCCACTTTTTGATCACAAGCCATCATTTTACTAAGATTTTCTTCAATATTAACTATCAGTGCAAAATGTGTAAAAGTGAGCTATTCATAGAGACATAAAATCTGAATAATCGAAGTATTGATATGTGATTCACATTTTTTTTTTATAGGTTATAAAAATGGTGGCTGAATAGTATCTCACTTCTGGGCGAAGAGCAACTTGGGTATGATTCATTCTAAATAGATGTTTTTAACAAGTTGGGTGTTTGGACCCAAAATGAGCATTTTGGCCTGACAAGGCACGTCTTGGAGAAATCGAGCCAATATCAGTGGCTCAAGCTATATATTGTCGACAAGTTCGAAATATATATTTAGAGGCTAAATAAAGCCTACTATGGAAGCGTGGAAATGAAAAGTCAACTTTAGCATATTTTCCTACTTCGGCTAGGAGAAACCGAGCTAAACAATGAAGGAGGGGCGGCAGACTAACCATCCGAACTTCAAATGAGTTGAAACTTTCCAGATTCATTCTAAACATCCCAATGATAATTTCTTATGAAGAGTGCTAGAGCTTGTTCGAAGTGGAAAACCTTCAAACAATCAGTCCAATTTTCTGCAGAAGCAAAACTGGAAAACTGGACCTGTAAGGAGTCCAGTAGCAATTTCGGCCCAACCACATGGAAATAAATTCTGAAATTTTACCACAATAATCTACATCCATGGTGGATCATTTCATATGAAGAAGTCCAAGGTTAAATATGAATTCTTAGTGGAGATAAAAATCAAAGGAATAAAGAAGTGTTAGTGCTCTCACCTAACAAAATCCACTAAGTGTTAGTGAATTTTGCCTAACAAAATCCACTAAGTGTTAGTGTGCTCAAACCTAACCCACTATGATTTGTTTAAAGGCCAAATAGTATTGCTTGGAAGCCTATATATAGAGGCTACAACAAGTATCATCTCACCAATTCACTCATCAAAACATCTATAAGATGATCTAAGTTCTCTCTAGAGCAACCTCTCTAAGAGCAACTCCTCTCCTTCTCTTTCTCTTATCGGTGATCACACTCCAAGTTCTAGTCTCCTTAGGAGCCAACTTTCAGTACCACCAAACCCTCTGTCAAAGTGCTTTGGTCCTAGTCTCCTCGGGAGCCGACTGTAGTACCACGACCACAACGGTTACGGAACCAGCCAAGCAAGGGTAACGCCCTCGCAAACCAGCCAAGCTAGAGTCACGCTTTAGCAAGTTCTCCTCACTTCCCAGTGGTTTTCGCTCTGCTCGATCTACAACATCGAGTATCGATTGTGATTTTGAAAAGGCTCAGCAAAAGTCCTCGCCACGAGGCACAAAGAACCCCACGACGAGGTTGGTGCTCTCGTCGTCCACAATCGCTCAGAAGAAGTCAGGTCAAGGGACACCCCCGACGACCGCACCCTAACGGTGCTGGCACGCCCACGCAAGAAAAGAGACTGTTGACCAGCTCAAGAAAAACTGGAGCCAAACATTTTGGCACGCCCGGTGGGACCTACTGCGAGCTGTAAACCACACCACTATTAAGAAGATGAGGTTGGTAAGGGGTTGTGAATCATAACGGAATAGGTGAAGTCTCTTTTGTTAATATTGACCTAAACTCCTTATTGGTGCCTAGTTCAGGTCCATTAAGGTTAAGGGCGGTTTTTATTAACACTTGTTGAACTGTCTTCACACTTATGATCTTTCTCATCTTAGTAAGTATAGCCTATGTGAAATGGTGTCTAGAAAGGGGACAACGTTCATAACAGGCTATTGAATCCAGAAGTGCGTGCAAATGGGCCTAAACCACTATGTGGGAGTAGTTCATGCCAAAATGGATTCTGCCTCTTTTGTTCGCCCTCCCCCACCTGGCCATTTCAGTAAGGTTGCCCAAAGGATTTGAAAGAAAGTTTGTGTCTAGGCGACTATACTTGGGCCGCAGGTCTAAATCTTGATTCACAGTGTCTTATTGAATTCAGCTACTTATTAAATTCAGACTTCCAGAAGCCATTGGGAAGTCAAGCATAAACCCTTATCAAAAGGTTTACGTTAACTGCCCGAAACATAAGACCTCCAGTTACAGACCGCACTCGCGTGCAGACTGTCGTGGTCTTTCCGAAGAACAGGTAATCCAAAGATTTTCTTCCCACCCTCCATCGACAGAGATGTCAACTGAACGAGGAGGAAATAGACATCCTACTACTGAAGGCGAGCAAGTTCCTGCCGTCCAGCCTAATCAGGCTGGCGATACATCTAGCATCACCCAGGAAGCCGCGAGCGCAGTTACAACTATTGACTTTGTGCCTATTCTCATTCCAGAAAATGCGACCATAGAAGAGCGGCTTAATATCCTTCAACAGAATTCTGCCGCATACCATGAGAAGATGGAAAAAGCCTTTGCGGAGGACCGTCGACGGCTTGATGAGTTCACATTCTCAATCAAGAGGCTTGAGCTAGGGGCACAACAAACACAAGGGCAATTGGATGGCATGAACCAAAAAATGCAGAAGAACCATGAAGAGCTGTTGGTCGCAAGCAAACACATTGCTTTGGAAGTCGCGACGATTCGCAAAGAAGGATCCAACGTCGTAACCCAGGTGGCCATGCAGAAGGCTGACCTCGATCAGGCCAGAGAGGTTCTACATAAAACACTGGGAGATCCTAGTGCCATTCTAGGCTCTCTAGGTCAGTCCCCCATATCTGCGAAGTACATACCACCAAATGCTCGCGGCGGCAGTACATCCACATGCGCTACTGCCGCATCAGTCAGAGGCAAAGAGACTACTCTGGCAACGAGTGGGAAGAACAACGCCGCGTCATCAGTCACGCAAGGGACCAGGACTTTGAAAATCAATGATGGGGCCTTTGTTGATCATAGCCCGTTTCCCCAATATGACAGTGACGGAGTTGAATACGTGCACCACGATCCACCTCCAGCAAGCCATTATGGTATCGACCGGGTTGAAAGTCCAGCGAAGGTCACCGTAACCACAAAGGGTCAGCCAGCAGTGGGTTTTGCGTCACAGACGTCAACCCGACATAAAATGACCCACGGAGGCGGCATGTCTTTGGTTAATCAAGCTTCACAAGCACCACCGTTGATCTGGTCAGTTGAAGATACAGTAGTTCCCCCACCTCCTCCTGATCCAAGATATGTAAGGAGAGAAGAGGTAGAAGCAATGATCAGGGCCGCGAACCAGAGGCCTAACTTGGAGGAGGCCTACCAGGGGCCCTTCCCACCGCATATTACACAGACACCTTATCCTAGGGGATATAAGAACATTACGTTCTCTACTTTCTCGGGAGAGGAAGTCGAAAATGCCGCAGCCCATTTGGTTAGGTTTCGAGTACAGTGTGGCCAGTACCAGAACGATGACAATCTGAAGTGTAATATCTTCGCTACTTCTTTATCGGGGTCTGCCTTCACCTGGTTCACTAAGCTGCAACCGGGATCAGTTACGAGTTGGCCCGCGATGGAGAAGCTGTTCAAGGAAACCTTCGGGACTATCGAGCCAGAAGTAGATCTGGCTTCACTCACTCAGATGGCTCAGCAGCCAACTGAATCTGCTGTCCTGTACCTTCAGCGCTTTCAGATCCAGAAAGGAAAGTTGAATGTGATTCTGCCGGAGAAAGAACTGGTGAAGTTGGCAATCAAAGGCTTAGAGCCCCGCCAACGCAAAAAACAGCATGGAAGCATGTTCAATTCCATGGGGGAACTGATCACAGAAGTAGGAAGTTTCGAGCACTTGCTCAGGGAAATGGACGCTATGAAAAACGCCTCAAAAGGGACATACATCCCAGGGAAACGCCGAATAGTGGCTGCGCTCAGCCATCAATCCAGTCCCTTTGATCCTTACTACAAGAGTGAGGAATCTAGTAAAGCAGAGGCTAACGAGTCTGAAGAAGACGAGATTGCTGCGCTGAAACTCACCGGAAAAAAGGCTTCAACACTAAAGCAACTGAAGCTGTGCAAAGAACCGGTGAAGCTCAAGTCGGTGGTTTTCACCAAACCAGAGTTCGCAAGTTATACTTACGACGCGAACAAAGCGCATGAAATCTTGGATGAAATGATCGCCGCGAAGATGGTGAAAACCGACTTCGACCCATTTCCCAAACCAGAGCAGCTAAGGGGGAAGAAATACTGCAAACTCCATAATATGTGGAATCATAATACAGCCGATTGTGTTAAGCTAAAGGATCAGATCCAAATCTGGTTAAATAATGGTAGTTTGCAAGTAGAGGTGCCAACAACAGCAGCAGCGTTGGTGGACCTAAATCCCTTCCCAGATACTGGCATCAACATGGTGGACGTGGCATGGGGTGAAAAAGATCAGCAGAATCAAAGTCCAGACTATGCGGTTAAGGATTTGATAAAGGCTGGAGACAAAGCCGTGAAGCGGGAATCCAAGACTCGTTTACCCATTGTCCTATGCTCGCGGTGCAAGGAAGAATGTGACACTCAAGCCCTGCATAAGGAAACATCCCAAACTGTCCAGTTTGGATCTCTGCCGCCAATACGGTTAGTATCATCCTCTAGAAACTTCCAACCATGCAGCCCAAGAGTACACAGTGGTTTAGAAACTCCTACTCCAAGGGACTCAAAACTTATTCAAAAAGTTGAAGACTGCGAGGGAAGAAGGGCAAGCAAATAAGCGGCAAGGGGTTTTTACCAGACCTTACATTCCGCCAGTGTCAACATCCTCCATCAAAGAAGGGAGATGGTATACCCAAAAGAATGGCAAGGCGGTAGAGATGGGCTCTTCAAAGAAGAGAAAACTCCAACGAAGGTTTGGAGAAGCAAAGCGAACTTTGGAAGCACTAGATCAAGGACTAATCAAACCATCGCAATTACTGAAACCTCCAGAAGAGTATCAAAGACAATTGGAGGTACTGGCCTCCGAGAGATTCATTTCCCCGCAAGTTCAGAAACTGCAGCCCAAAGTATTACGCCAAGGGCAAAAGCCATGTGCCCCCAAGATCAGCGCTCAGGAGAAATCCCTAGTTCCAGCGAGGCAAGAACCGCCGCCAGCTCGTAAAGACAATGTTTGGCTGCGAATATCTCGTGAAGGAAGCAATAGCGAGCCTTCCATCTTCGACAGGCTGGGGGGCAAAGACAATCGGTCCGTGATTGTGCAGAAAGTTCAAAACTTGGTGGTCACTCTCCCAGAGGAAGTGCCAGGGACGAAACAAATTTCAGAGTCACTAAACCAGATTCCTATAGTACAGGAGCACGAACAAGCCAAAGCGGTGGTCCCAGCAGAGAAATCCTTGGTTGCTTTCATGGTTAAACAGTTTAACGCCGATATCCCAGCAAATGAACCCAAGCTCAATCTTGATGATGACATGGACGAAACAGAAATGGTGGATATCTCTTGCAATATGGTTTATGTGCTCCCTGCTAAGTATGCCTTACCAGTCGCTGCGCAGGAATGCATAGAAGCTGAGGCAATTGGAGAACAGCAGTTGCAGATCACTTCAGCCGCAACAACGCCGGTGAAAGAAGCAGTGTCCCTTGAGACTGAAGATGCTAACAGCAAGAGTTTCTTCATGAGCTTCACAAGACCCACACCTGCCATGGTACAACAGATGCGACCTTTATATATCACAGCAGAAATTAATGGGACTAAGGTCAGCAAGATAATGGTTGATACCGGCGCGGCTGTGAATGTCATTACTACAAGGACCATGCAGCTTTTGGGAATCAAGAAGGAGAAGATCCAATCTACCTCTCTCACATTGAAGAACTTCGCGGGCACAGTAACTAAGACGTTAGGTTTACTGTTCCTAAAAATCAAGGTGGGTCCCTCAGAAAGCGTTTATGCGTTCTTTGTTATGGATTGTTACGCGGCCTACAGTGCCATCCTGGGAAGAGATTGGATTCAACGAAGCTATTGTGTTCCATCAACACTCCACCAAGAGCTGATTATGTGGAATAGGGTGACAAATAAGGCTGAGATAATTAAAGCAAATAAGGCTGACGAATTACGTAGATGCCAAGTACTACTTGGAGCCAATTACTCCATTGCAAGTCGGTAGCATCGACAATAAGGGCCGCCCCACAGGGGTGACGGCTTCTGAGTTGGCACAGTGGGGACTCACGCTTGCAAAAGAAGACCTAGCAAGGCCCGGCCATGCTGTGCCCCGCACAATGGGTAATTAATGGATTACGACCTTCCAGAGGAAGGGATAGAGGCCTTCCATTCCTTGTACGAGAGGCTATCCTCATACTTGGTGGAAAAAGAGGCCTATGATCGAGTTGCGACCTTAGAAATTGTTTATGAAGAGTTCATGGACCAAGAAGAGGAGGAAGAAGAGATTCAGCTTGCTCCAGCGGCATTGGATGACACACCTCCGAAGGTTAGGGACCCTACTGAAAAGGTCAATCTGGGAACAATTGATGAGCCTATAGAAGTGGCTATCAGCACTTACTTAGAGCCTAGCGAGAAACAGAGGCTCATCGACTTATTGCTAGAATTCAAGGACTGCTTCGCGGAAAAATACGAGGACATGCCAGGCCTATCACCAGACTTGGTATGCCACCAACTACCAACGCTACCTGATAAAAGGCCTTTGAAGCAAGAGCCGCGAAGAATGAACTCAGAGACCCAAGTACTGGTCAAAGAGGAAGTTGAAAAGATGCACAAGTCGGGCATTATCAGGGTAGCCAAGTACAATCAGTGGCTGTCCAATATAGTGCCTGTTCGCAAGAAGAATGGCAAGATGAGGGTCTGCGTGGATTACAGAGACCTTAATTTAGCTACACCTAAAGACGTCTACCCCATGCCGGTGGCGGACATGTTGGTAGATGCAGTTGCAGGGCACGAAATGTTGTCTTTCATGGATGGCACAGCGGGATATCATCAGATACCGGTTGCAGAGGAAGATAGACACAAGACCGCATTCCGCTGCCCTGGGTTCACGGGAGTTTTTAAATATGTGGTCATGCCTTTTGGACTGAAAAATGCCGGAGCAACATATCAGAGAGCCATGAACCTGATCTTCCACGACATACTTGGGAAGATCTTAGAGGTTTACATTGATGACGTCGTCGTGAAGTCTAAGAAGAGTGGAGATCACTTCACGGATCTCAGAAAAGTTTTCGAGCGCATGCGATTACACAAGCTCAAAATGAATCCCGCCAAGTGCGTTTTTGGAGTTCAGGCAGGCGATTTCCTGGGATTCATTGTCCATCAAAGGGGCATTGAGGTCCCTGAGGATAAGGCAAACGCGGTCATCAACGCATCTTCCCCGCGAACGAAGAAAGAATTACAGCGACTACTGGGTAAGATCAACTTTTTGCGACGTTTCATTTCTAACTCTGCGGGCAAAATCCAGCCCTTTTCCCCACTGCTGAAGTTGCAAGGACAGAACGAGTTTGTGTGGGAACCTAAACATCAAGAGGCTTTTGACAAAATCAAGGCCTATCTGGCGAGCCCGCCAGTACTTGTTCCTCCCAGAGCTGGATTTCCATTAAAGTTGTATGTTTCAGCAGTTGAGGCTTCCATTGGCAGCCTCCTCGCTCAGGATGATGAAGAGGGTGTCGAACATGCCATCTTTTACCTCAGTAGGACACTCACAGCTTGCGAAACAAGGTACACTCCAATGGAAAAGCTGTGTCTTACATTATACTTCTCAGCATGCAAGTTGCGGCATTACATGTTGTCCTTTACTACTTGCATCATTGCTCAAACCGATCTAGTCAAGTATATGTTATCGCGACCTATCTTGAGAGGCCGTATTGGCAAGTGGGTGCTCGCCTTATCAGAATTCTCATTACAGTATGTCCCACAGAAAGCAGTAAAGGGGCAAGCCATTGCGGACTTTCTGGCACATCACCCTATGCTAGATCTCCCCGCGGTTAGAGATTTAGAGGTCGCTGTCACAAATTTAGATCGCCCAGAGTATGCCACACTGTATCAAGCCACAGTCTCACTCCAGCCCTGGGTTTTATATTTTGACGGGTCAAGAACGGATACGCTAGCAGGAGCAGGAATTGCACTGAAGAATCCGGCTGGAGATCACTTTTCGTACTCATTCCAGTTGGAGTTTCAATGTACCAACAACCAAGCAGAATATGAGTCCTTAATCATAGGCCTAGAAGTACTGCTGGAAATGGGAATTAGAGATGTACAAATACTTGGCGATTCTCTCTTGGTTATCAATCAGTTGTGCAATGAGTTCAGATGCAATAGCTTCACATTGGTCCCTTATTGGAACAGGACATTAGAACTGTTGGACCAATTTGATAACGTACATCTTGAGCACATTCCTCGTGAGAGAAATTTTGCCGCGAACGAGTTGGCCCAGCTGGCAACAGGGGTAACATTGAGATATGGCGTGCGGGAGAGAATCCTTAAAGTCGAGCGTCGCACCCTTCCTTCTTGGATGGCGAGAAGAGATCCTCTAGACGATACGTTAGTCGCAACCCTGGAATCCATTGACGTGGATTGGCGCATCCCTTTGATCAATTATCTCAAGCATCCTGATCAGACCACAGATAGAAGGATTCGCTATCTTGCCCTCAACTACTTCCTCAGAGGTGATGAACTTCGCAGACGAGGAGAAGATGGCATGGATTTCAGATGTGTTTATGGCCACGAAGCCAAACAACTCATGCGCCAAGTTCATTCTGGCATTTGTGGAGCTCACCAAGCAGGTCCAAAGATGCGATGGTTGCTCAGACGACATGGATATTTTTGGCCCAGTATCTTGAAGGATTGTATCGCGTTCGCTAAAGGTTGTTTGGACTGCCAAGCTCATGGGCCGGTCCAGCATGTTCATAATATTCCAATGCAGCCCATTATACAGCCTTGGCCTGCAAGAGGATGGGCGCTGGATTTAATTGGGATGATTCACCCACATTCATCACTTTAACATAAGTTCATCATCGTTGCGACTGATTTCTTTACAAAGTGGGTTGAAGCAGAACCTTTGAAGGAAGCATCTGGTGGCACGTTGCGACAATTCCTATTCAGAAACATCATCTGCAGATTTGGGATCCAGAAGTTTTTGTTTCGGACCGGGGGGCAGCTTTCATGGGTGGTGAAGTTGATAAACTGGCAAGAGAATGGGGAATACAGTTCATCCATTCCAGTCCGTATTATGCTCAGTCTAACGGTCAAGCGGAGGCCAGCAATAAGATCATTATCAATTTACTGAAGAAAATGTTGGAAGCTAATCCACGACAGTGGCATGAGACACTTTATGAAACTCTTTGGGCCTACCGCACCTCTAAGAGAAATCCCACCGCGACAACACCTTATGCTTTGATGTTTGGCCATGATGCAGTCCTGCCATTGGAAGTCAACGTCCAGTCATTACGAGTTCAAGAGCAACATCATCTCATTGGAGAAGACTACGTTCAGGCTATGTGGCAGGAACATGAAGACCTTAGCGAAAAGCGCTTGGAGGCTTTAGATAATTTGGTCATGGAAAAGCAACGAGTCGCTCGTGCCTATGACAAGAGGACGCGGGGAAGGAGTTACAGCGAAGGAGAGTTGGTTTGGAAAGCAGTTCTCCCCCTTGGCGAAAAATTGATTGGTCGCGGCAAATGGACTCCAAGATGGGAAGGCCCGTACATCATTTATAAAATCTTAGAGAAATGAGCTTTTCATCTCAAGGACCTAGATGGAGATGTCCATCATAACCCTATTAATGGGAGATACTTGAAGAAATACTTTCCCAATGTTTGGGACTCGGAGGAGTCGTAGACAATTTATTCGCATGAGACATGGGGGACAATTCTAGTGTTCCTACACTCGCAAAGCCCATTTATGAAGGCCTGTTTTTAAGGCCCATAATCATTTCTTCGCTATGCCTAGCAACACTAGGGGGCAACACTGTACCATACTAAGCCTAAACCCGCCCACTGGGCAACTTTGTATATAAATATTCATGCTATTTTATAAAAAAAAAAAAATAAAAAAAAAAATTATAGATACAACTCTTAGGGGACAATTCTAAGTGTTCCTACACTCACGAAGCTACTAAGCCGAGTCAGCGGCTCCGAAAGGTTTTTCCAGCTTTGCCTTGCAGGAAAGGCTGAGCTCAAGGGACGTGTAAGAGCCACCACCGTGACCGCCACCTCCATCGGAAGTAGTTTTCATTTTGCTAAAGATGTCCTCACCATGCACGGGAAACAGTGAAAGGGTTTCAATCTCCTGGTGATCTTTTCCTCTTTGTTCCATGAAAGTTTGTTCTACATTCATGTCAAAGAAAGTAGAACTAGTTCCCACTCCAGCTGAGATTGAACAATCCCTAGCACTATTCTCCATGTTCATAGATCCATAACAGCCATAGTTCCCCATCTGCCTGTTAAAAGCAGTCATCAAACCAGCGGAAGAAGCAGAAGCAGGTGCAGAAGATCCAAAGTTAATATACTGATCCTCATGTTTCCAATTGGTAACATTATCAGCACCAACAAGCCCTGATCTTTGCATGGGCACATGAACATCCGAAGTGGACCTCTTCTTCTGCTTCTCTCGAGCCCTTTGGTTCACGAACCAATAATAGACGTTCTTGACCTCGATCTTGCCGTACCATTTCAGCTGGAGATAGATCCTCTGAATCTGCTCTATAGTTGGGGATCTTTCGCCCTTGTTGTAGAAAAGCTCCTTGAGGATTCTTATCTGATCTGTAGTAGGAATCCACCTAGTACTGCTCCTCCTGCGAAGCATGTTAGCACTACTCCCGGCTGCTTTGTTACTTCCTCCATCCTTGGTTGAATGCCGGTTTTGTGGTTCCATTTGGTGACGGATTGAGAGAATGCAAAAATTGAAGAGTGGTGATGATGAGTAATTAAGAAAGATTGCTGTTAGAAATATTCGAGTTGATGAAACGATTTTGGGATTGGAAATTTGGGTTTATAATGTGGAGGAAGATATAGGCATGCCAATATCCGCCCTTAGATGGACGGTCAAAGAGAAAAGTCAAACTAAGTGTCAGTAAAGCGTGATTAAAGTTGCCATAAATCTCGGAAAGAATGGATTAGCAGCATGTGAGGGAACCGAATGGTTTTCGAGGAGGTAACTGCTCTTTTCACGAGATTATTTTTTCACGGTGGAATTTTCAACAGCTAATTAATGCAACTTGAGTTGGGGCCAGCAAGTGGATCCAAAAGATAAATATTTTCTCAAAACCCTCATCGCGAGGCTCGTTTTAACGCAGAACATATTTTAAAAGTTCATATTGTTTTCAATATACAACTATGGGGGCCTATATTTGAGGCCTTGCGAGACACAATTCTTGGCTTCTCACGGATATTGGAATATCAGGATAAAAAATATTATTGTATTCATAAAGTGGCTTTGCGGCCAAAAGCAGTACATTCATTACAAAGCCAAAGGTGGCTAAAATACAAAAACAGGAATCCTCGGATATCTTTTGAATCTTTCCTCAAGTGGAAGCAGCTATGGAATCCAATGTCGAGTTAAACAACGCCATTATACCAAGGAGAGGCAAACTTCAGGGAAGGAAAAAGAGAAGTAACGGAGCCTCCGCGCCCCATTTACATGGAAGCGGTAGAGGAATACAACATAGGCTTGGCCAACACCATTATCCATGAGAAAGGGAGACTCCAGTGAGAGAAAATGGAGCATCCAAGCCCCCTCAATTGGAAGCAGCTATGGAATCCAACGTCGGTTGAGCCGCGCCATTATCTCCGGGAAGGGCAGAGTGTGAATGAACCGAATATCAGCTTGACTCTCTGCACCCCCTCTAGCCATGGTAACCACCATTAGTTGGACGTGAAGTATAGGAACAGCCATTCTGTAGCTTGAACCCATTCCTTCAAAGAGCCCATCCCTTCTCATCCCTCTAAGATTCTTTCAAGAAGAGAAAAGGGGAGAAGGAGGTGAGAACCAAAGCCCTTTCCATCTGGAGGGCACAACATGGGCCGGGTCCAGAAGGAAGGAAACAGAGGAGGAAAGATGAACCACAAAGTGGCCTTCCTCCCTTTCTCCGTTTCACTCCGCGTGTGAGATCCTAACAAAAATGATCTCGCATGATCGTGGATCCCACACTCGGAGCCCCCTCGCGTTTCTAAACCAATCTGAAGCCTGGCATTGTTATTGCAAAATTCCAGAAGGGCGAAACAAGGGGTTGCCTAAGATTACGCCATAAGGCCTAACCCAGGCTTAAGATTACGCCATAAAGCCTAAAAATTTAGAGGCTAAAGGTCATTTCATGAGGGGAAGATTTGTGAAGAAGGAGAAAAAGAAGCATGAACTGAAAGGACATTTCTTGAATATTTCAGAAAAGTTGTTGTGAGTATTCCATTCCCAAAATACAACTATTTATAGGGACTTCAGGCAAATCCCCACCCTTGGATGAAGCTCAATTTCAAAACTGATGACAGTAAATCGAGATTAGTGATTCCAAATCTCGAGAAAAAAAAGGACTAGCAGCATGTGAGGAGACCGAACGGTTTTCGAGGAGGTAACTGTTCTTTTCACGAGATTATTTTCTTTACGATCGTTGTTTTTCAACGAGTGATTAATGCCTTAAATCTCGGAAAAGAAGAGATTAATAGCATGTGGGAAACCGAACGGTTTTCGAGGGGGCCTACAGAGATTGACTCGCAAAGCTCAATTTCAAACAAAGTTCTTCCACGTGGCGTTTCGCCGCAATGGCACCAGCTCCGGCCTGAGTGGCCCGTTCTCTGATACGGGCCAGGTTACGGCCCATTTCTTCAAAAGCAGCCAAAGGTTCATCGAGTTGAGCTTCTTCTGCAACAATCGCATTCTCAACAAAGGCTAAATGGGCTTGGAGGTTCTCGATTTGAAGTTTGAAGTCGGACCTTTGGATTTGTAGTTCCCGTAGGTGGATGGCTCGCTCATTTAAAATATCGCGGGAGAGGTCCATTTCTTGAGAGACACTATTCAAAGCCTCTTGAGCGTCGTGAGCCTGGGTGTTCGTGGTCGATTGACGTCGGCGGGCCATATCAAGTTCATTCAGCAGAGAGTCGATAGCACTAAATTGCCATGAAGTCAAAGCTTTCTCCTGGCGGAGATACCTTAGAGCTTCTAAGACTCGCGGGAGGATGTCAGTCTCCAATACCCAAGGACCTAGATGTTCACGAAGCACCAACTTAGCCTCATCCACAGTAGAAGGAGGAGTTACCTCCAACACCCTCATCAATCTCTCGAATCTGGTAGGAGGAGGAGGCGGGGGAGGCGCCACAGGATCACGAACCACCACTGCAAATGGGTGGACAGCTTCCTCAATTTCTACGTCTTCAACAGGTTGGTATGTCCCTTCAGTCGCAGGAGAATCTGGAAACTCAACTCGCGGCTCACCATAGGCAAGTGGAGCATATTCAAGCATAGAGCCCTCAGCTCCGACGGTGGTCTCATTTATTCGCAAGACTTGGGGGGCACCACCTCCGTCAGTATCATTTTCCATCTCTGGGGCGACTGTCCCGCCGATAGAACCCTCAACTTTTGCAACCACCTCTTCGGTACAAATAGAATCTTGGTCAGATTCAAAAATGTCAGAGAGCGAGGTTAGATCAGAAAGGGAAATGGAAAACATTGGCCAATAGTGGCTTACCTCTCGAGTTGTCGGGTCAATATCTGGTATGTGGTCTCCAAGAGGAAGAGGTCTCACCTCATTCACCTCTTGGACCTCTAGTGCCGTGACAATCTCTGTCGTCATCAGTTCCTCGTAAGTGGCAGAAGCCTCAGAGTGGCCTTCCACGCTTTCATGCTCTGAGGACTCATCATCGGAGATCGTTATTAAAATGGTAGGACCTTGCAGATGCTCTTTAGATGTGGAAGACGGAAGAGGCGCCACGGGGTTAGTTGATGCTTGAACTAGCGAGAGAGTTGGCTCTTCTGCAGCGGCTGAGGATCTAGCCTCGCTCAGGTGAGAGGGATCAGTGGTCCTCTGACGAACCTGCCAAAAGATACATAATGAAGATCCTGCACAGATTCTAAAATTTAAATAGAATAAGACGGGGCCGAAGTTTACCAATCGCATTCCCAGAGTTTCGTCATCTTCAAAACTCTCTTCGACGGATTGAGCTCGATCGCGTTTGCAAGCAAAGATAGCAGTGGCCTGCACGACAAAAGAATCACAACTCAAAAAGGGGGGAAACACCAAAAATGCAAGTTTGGGATCGTTCTTAACCAAATTACCTCAGCAGAATCTTCATCATGAGAAGATTCTCCCTCAGGAGTCCCCTCTGCTATTGCCTTTTGTTTCCCGGCCTGAACAGAGGCTGTCTTGCTCCGGGTAGTTTGCTGCAAAACACACTCAGGAATAAGAGCAGGAAAATCAAGACAAGGAAAAGGAATGGTGAAGAAAGACAAAAACTTACTGTTGCCCTAGGCTCATGGATTTGTATCCCTGCACGCGATGAGCGAGAAGGTAGAGTAAGTTGCCGAGGTTGTGCTGTAGGGTTGGAGAAGCGCTCAAAAATCTTGCGGTCCTCCGGACCAGGACTACTCATTCCACGAAAGATCTTGACGAAGAGTTCGTCATGTGGCAGGTCCCAACAGTTCACAGACACTTCTTTCCACCAATCAACATAATCATTGTCGACATCGTTGAGGGGATACAGCGTTCTGACCCAAGGGGGAATCACTATCAAAGTAAACTGACTTTGAAAGGAGGCAGACCCAGGTGGGGCTAATCTCCTCCAAGAGGTGTAGTAATTGGCAGAATCAACCAGAGGCCAGGGTACCAACTGGGCCAACCCAAATTGGCGAGCAAAGTGGTTAGGGGCATAGAGCTCATAACTTACGCGGTCGGTGGTAAGACGAATATCCGAGCAGGAGATGGTTCGACGAAAGGCCAAGAGGGCTCTTTCGCTATGATCGCGTCCACTGGGCAGAAAGCCATCATCAAGGGGAGGAGGGAATCGCCTAGAAAGGACTATTTTTGGGTCCGGCATCTCTCCCAACAAGTACAAGTAAATAAAACACTCGGAGTAGGGTGGAGCTCGATGCCTTATGTTGCCACAAAGCCAGTTCCCCAAAAGGGAATCGACTGGAGGTTCCTTTGGAATATCACCGCGACGGAAGCGAGGGAAATAAATCTGCAACCAAAAGGCAAGGATCCAGAATGGACCACTAATGTCGGTATCAAAGGGGCGCATTACAGCTCTATAAAGGGAGCAATATAACGAACCCAATACAGGTTGCCCAAGGCCAATGCAAATACCATTGTAGAGAGCAGTGGCCAGAGAATTCCAGCGCCCAGTAGGTTTGTTGGAAGAAGTGCAAAAGATAAATTTGCAAAGCCAGAATTCCAGGAATGCGATACCTCCTGTATGGTCACACTGGGTGCGGTAATAATCACGCCAGACAGGGTAGGATTACTGTGATGCCCCCGACCAGCCATATCCATTCTCAAAGGAAATTGAATACCATCAAACTGACCATGCACATAGGGGTCGAAATCAATAGGCAACCCCGTGATGGTAAGAACATCCAGCAGAGTTATGCTCATCTGCCCAAACCGGAAATCGAATGTATTGCTGGAAGTGTTCCAGAAGCAAAGAGCAGCGGCAAGCGGTGCAGGGCTAGTATTATGGGGAAGACAGAAGCATAGATCGATGGTTTGGGTGATACCCACCGCATCCCATCGGGCCAAATCTCTCACTCGGACCTCCTGATACCAAACCTTTTCCTCGAGAGTGATGGTAGGCCAGAAGCCCACTTTCCTCCTTGGTCCCCAACTGCTAAAATCACCAGGCACCTGCCGAAGAGCCACTATGGGACGGCGGATGGGAAGCCCATAATAGGCCATAGCATCATCTGGCAAACGATCGCGAGGTGTGGGACCCAAACCCGCTTGACTATCACCTCCACCAAAGCTCATCAGTCGACTTCTCTCCTCTCTGGTCTGACTTCTACATCGAACACTCATGTTAGTCCGCCATGTGAATGTGGCTTTCTCAGTTATTTCATCTGCCTGATCGATAACGAATGGTTTCTTGGATGTCATTTCTGGGTCACAAGGGACACTTCTCCATTACACCTTGATTTATAGCTCAAGTGTTTTTGGAGATTAATTTATTAGCTGGGCCAGTGAGTGGCCCTAGTTGATAATTAATGAATCACTATTCCATCTTGAGAATCGCATCTAAGGCGACAGTGAAGATATTCCACTTTTTCCTACCACCGCAGGGCCAGCATAGTGGCCTGATATTTTTTTTTAATAAAACATGATTAAAACCAATGCGGTTTTAGATGCTAAAGTTGTAGCAAATATGGTGGTTTCACTTCGTCACATGTCATGATGACGATAGCCATGATTCAATCATCCTCTTCAGCATAAGATTCGCGAAGGATTAAATGGCAGCAAACAGTTTGCTATTCAACATCTTATTTTGCCAAGTACTATAGGCCTTGATCAAACTTGATCTAGCCAGCAAAAAGGCTCCAAACACCTACATTTGAGAAAATCAACAGAGAGCCAGCGATCAAGGCAGATACTTGTTGCTATACACATGGCGAAGCTACCACCAAAGAAGAGAAGGATCCTCATTCGCAATCAAAAGCAGTCTCCTTCGCATGGGGGGCACGCTAAAGTTCTGATATCCTACAACCTGCCTAAGTTTCGCCAATCCACTGCATACCAGACATCAGATACGGGGGCAATAAAGTTGGCAAAGAAAGCATCAGTTTATGACAAAGGCAATTCAGATTGTGGCATCCAAGCTTTATGGCCTATTTAGAGGCCTATATGGAATCAATCAAGTAATTTCAGTCAAGCCAATACAAGTGGCTTCAGAGCAACGATATTATACGAGTGGTACTGATTCAAAACCTCTTCAATCAAGACGAAGACCTTTGACTTCGAGGTCTGGGGGGCAATGTTTGGACCCAAAATGAGCATTTTGGCCTGACAAGGCACGTCTTGGAGAAATCGAGCCAATATCAGTGGCTCAAGCTATATATTGTCGACAAGTTCGAAATATATATTTAGAGGCTAAATAAAGCCTACTATGGAAGCGTGGAAATGAAAAATCAACTTTAGCATATTTTCCTACTTCGGCTAGGAGAAACCGAGCTAAACAATGAAGGAGGGGCGGCAGACTAACCATCCGAACTTCAAATGAGTTGAAACTTTCCAGATTCATTCTAAACATCCCAATGATCATTTCTTATGAAGAGTGCTAGAGCTTGTTCGAAGTGGAAAACCTTCAAACAATCAGTCCAATTTTCTGCAGAAGCAAAACTGGAAAACTGGACCTGTAAGGAGTCCAGTAGCAATTTCGGCCCAACCACATGGAAATAAATTCTGAAATTTTACCACAATAATCTACATCCATGGTGGATCATTTCATATGAAGAAGTCCAAGGTTAAATATGAATTCTTAGTGGAGATAAAAATCAAAGGAATAAAGAAGTGTTAGTGCTCTCACCTAACAAAATCCACTAAGTGTTAGTGAATTTTGCCTAACAAAATCCACTAAGTGTTAGTGTGCTCAAACCTAACCCACTATGATTTGTTTAAAGGCCAAATAGTATTGCTTGGAAGCCTATATATAGAGGCTACAACAAGTATCATCTCACCAATTCACTCATCAAAACATCTATAAGATGATCTAAGTTCTCTCTAGAGCAACCTCTCTAAGAGCAACTCCTCTCCTTCTCTTTCTCTTATCGGTGATCACACTCCAAGTTCTAGTCTCCTTAGGAGCCAACTTTCAGTACCACCAAACCCTCTGTCAAAGTGCTTTGGTCCTAGTCTCCTCGGGAGCCGACTGTAGTACCACGACCACAACGGTTACGGAACCAGCCAAGCAAGGGTAACGCCCTCGCAAACCAGCCAAGCTAGAGTCACGCTTTAGCAAGTTCTCCTCACTTCCCAGTGGTTTTCGCTCTGCTCGATCTACAACATCGAGTATCGATTGTGATTTTGAAAAGGCTCAGCAAAAGTCCTCGCCACGAGGGACAAAGAACCCCACGACGAGGTTGGTGCTCTCCTCGTCCACAATCGCTCAGAAGAAGTCAGGTCAAGGGACACCCCCGACGACCGCACCCGAACGGTGCTGGCACGCCCACGCAAGAAAAGAGACTGTTGACCAGCTCAAGAAAAACTGGAGCCAAACATTGGGGTCAAACTTAGCATGCTTCTATTAGACCAACTCATTGGATCATATCTGATCCACTTTTTTATCACAGACCATCATTTTACTAAGATTTTCTTCGATATGAATATAGTGGTAAATTTTACGGTAGATGCTCCAGTTTTTCTGGGTTTTTTTTGTCTTAATTAATTAAGTTCTGTGCTGTATCAGAGATTTTTAATAAAAATATCAGATTGTTTATTTTGAAATGCTGACGTAAGCTGAAGAGGGGTATATTATCCATCCATTGGGGAGCTAAAAGCTCAGAGCTACCGTCATGGCAAAGCTTCTCATCTCCAACACCGCCTCTCTTTCCCTCTCTCCACCCTCCTCCTCCTCACGTGTTTCATTCAACCCTCCGCACGTGCCGCCAGTCCGGTTATTCCTCGCCGGGAAAGCCAACAACAGAGGCGTCACGACAGTGGTGACTCGAGCGGGCCCCACCACGAGCCAGTACGTGTTCGCGTTCGTTTTGCCACTCTCACTCATCGCCTTCACCGTCTTCACCTCCATCAGAATCGCTGACAAGCTCGACAGAGACTATCTCGAGGAGGTTTTTCCATTTTCTTCAACTGGGTTTTCGATTTTATATGAGTTTAACAAAGCATCAGATTGTTCTGTTCATGCTACGGTTTTGGGTTTTCTAGTTGAACTTAAAAGGTTGTTAGTTCCACTCATAGTTTTTGATTTGCTCATTACTAGATTTGAAGTACAAGCTAGTTTTGTTTGGCTAAGCAAATGCCTATGGCATTTGGTTTGCTATGAAGCCATGGTAACTGTTCATTACTTGCATAGGATGATGCAATTATCATCATTCGTTACTGTTTTTGGTGGTGTTTTCTGTTTTACTGGTTTTTATTATTGTTTTTATATTTATTTCAAGTAAATCAACATGTATGTGCTTCTGAATCAGGTTGCAATTAACCAAGCTATTAGGGAAACTGATGAGGATGATGAAGTTGAGATGTCTCTGGAAGAAAAATCTGCAGTTCCACGTACTCGTAATCGTCCCAAAAGGGAAGTCTAGATTTTCTTGTGATTTTGTGAATTCCCACTTGTAGCTTCCGGCCAGTTACCTTATTTTGACAATTTTGTAGCATTGAGTCCTATTGTAAGTTGAAAGGTTGAACACCCCCGCCGGCATGTATTGTCTCTGTTTGTAAGTAAAAAAGTGAACTATGGAATGAAGATTCATCAATCTTATGGGTTGCAAGGGATTTCCTACTGTTATTTTCAATGTGCATGTTCATTGTTGTTTATTATGATAAATTGCAGTTCACAATTCTGGGACATGAAGAAGCAGAAATAAAGGGGGGCTAAATCTAACCTGAAAGAGAAGTATTACCTACTCCACCATCGATCTCAAGAGGCAGAGTACACAGTAGAAAGGTTGATAAAAGAATCCTGCTTAGTAGTTGCTTTTACATACGGCGCATTGGCCTAAGCTATTATTGATTGCATGAAATTAGCATTCCCATATTGCGCTGATAAAATCATCCTTTATTGAAAAGAATCAAGAACTAAGACTAATATCCAGACAACAAACAACTTTTAATTTTGGGTGTTAGGCCAAACAGGTCAATTAAAGTGATACAAGGGTATATGAAGAATCAAACTAGTAGGATTGAGTACACGAGTTACAATTAAACATAAGTCGCCTCCAATGAAGCAATCCTCTTTGTTATAGCTTCTCGCTTAGCTTCCAGTGAAGCAAGCTTTGCCTCATGATCATCATATCCAATCATCAATTTGCCGTCATCCTTGTATAATTCATTTTTTCCAGCAGCATTCCATCTTGTGTGAAACTCGTACTGCATCCCCATCTCCTCTTCGGAATTTATATTCTCATCATTATCAGAATGCAACTTCTTACCTTCGTCTTCTTTTAAAATTTTCGTTTGCGAATCATAAAAACCAGACAAAGACAAATCTAAGTTTAGGAAATTTCTCTTCCCTAGTACACTTCGAGATTGAGATGGAGATGAAGATGAAGATGAAGGAGTACTGATAGTATCTTTAATTGCCGGCGGGCTTTTGCTAGGAGATGAAGCAAGAGTGTAGGCAGGCTTTGCCTTGTATCTCTGGATAATGCGCTTGACTTCTGTAGGATCTTTAGGCCAAGTCTCTGCGACAGCTGGTTGAGTAGTAGTACTCTTCTCAGCTGGTTGGAACAGGATTACAGCGACATCGATACCACAAAGTATGGAAAGCTCCTCCGCCTTCTTAAATATATTCATCTTTCGATCTCGATACATCTTCTTGCGAGCCCTCCTATAATCAGGTGACAGTTCCATATTTCTATTATTAGGAGAAGGAAGAACAGCCATATACCGATCGATCTTATTCCTAGCACTATGAATGTATATATACCAAAGAAGGAACTTTGTCTTCTAGCGAGCTTGCTCTGACCTTATAGGTTTCGAGTAGCAAGTAGTTACCTGATCCCAGTTACCTCTTTCTGGAATCTAAACATTGGCATCCTCTGATTTATAGTGTAACAATGGATGACCGTTTTAGGAAATTTTGACTTAGATTCCCGACTAAAAAGGGAAACGAGAACATTAAATTAGAATAAAATGTTTCCTATTGCATGTTTGAAACCTCAATTAGAATAAGGAAACGTTTTGGGAATTTTTGATTTAGATTCCCGACTAAAAAGAGAAACGAGAATAGTGAAGCAGAATAATACGTTTCCTATTGCATATTGGAAACCTCAACTAGAAAAAGGAAGTCCCAACCAGCATGAGAACACGTGTCTTCCGTCCATAACAGTAGGATATTCCTACTTTCACAAGGATTCCATCCCCTTTAACCGTGTGAAAAAGCAGAATAATTCCTCCAGTTCCTGATAATTTATTTACTTCAACCATTATTGTGAGAACTTTATTTAAATCAATATATGCTATAATTTTGGGAAATGGAGTGTCATTTTGTTGAAAATGATAGGTCAGAGTGTGAAACACAAGTAATTCAAGCTGTCTTTCAGAATAGCTAGAGCGGAATTGTGGCCAAAAGTTCTCACTGATAAAACGATTTACAGAACATAAGAGAAAATGATTGCGGAATGATCACAAATTCAACCAATGCAGGAGTTAGCAAAGAGCAAACGCCAGTATGACAAAAGAACTTTAAATGGGTGTGCAGCACACCCATACTCTGTTCCTTAAAACTCCCTTTCATTGCGCCATGAACTTGATTCCTTCATAATCAAATCTCTATGCCGACAAGAATCATCATTGAGAACATCACACTGTTTGGCACAAAGCATAAGTGTTCTTTAAGAAGCATAAGATGCTTTAGTTGCTCAGCAAATAACTGGATCATTTGTACCCTAAGAGATAGCAAGCCAATCTTCAATGACACAGGGCCTAGCTACATGAACAAATGAGACAAATCATATATAATTCATCCTCTATTAATAAACTGTACTATTTGTACGTACAAACAGAAACCTCTGGGACTTACCAGCGAGCTAGGGGACATTTCAGTAAATGGAGGATACCTGTGTTAAGGATGTGAGGTATTTTCACATTATTTTCTGGAAATGGACAGCCTGCCAAGATTCAGATGCCTTGCATCAGATGCACCGACACTAACATATTAAAGAACCAGCAGAACTGCACATTCTGCAGTAACAAACTTCAAAAAGTTCCAGCGACCCAAATTTTTATATTTGAATTATTACTATTACCATTAATGTTAGTACTTGTTAGATCACCTATTAGTATTGCTTTTAATTCCTATTCTGAGTTGTCTAAGTCAACTCTCTACTGTGTATACGTACTAGCCTAGGGGTATAGTTAGACAAACTTACTATTGTAGTCTCACTATTTTATTATAAAACACTGCCTCCTAAGAGAAAAGAATGTATGAGAAATAATGAATCTCGAAACTACTAACATTATAATTTTTGTTACAATATATCTTCTGTAGCATAAAATTTCAAAACCAAAGCATAAACACGAAAAGCAAATATCTTCTGGATCTATCACTACTGTATTATCATCAGTAGTGTAGCATATTAGGCACTTCCAATCAACTATGGCATAAATTAAAGAAGAAAGATTGACCTCATTCATCTTTCCAATTAATAAAGGAAACGTTTCTCAAGCATAAGATTGTGAAAGCAGGTCCATTGTTTACCAGGTTTCACCACCTTGTACTTGTACTTGTTGTAACATCTGCAAACGGTCAAACAAGATTTATGAACACTTAAAACAGTTCACCAAATCCTGGTCAAAAAACTAAATTTACTTAAAGCTTCAATTGCCAGGTCATACAGCAAGGATTTACGGTTTTCAGACACTTTACCATAAGAAAGTTCTAAACTTTTGATGATGACATGGAAATATGGAACTCACTTGTGTGTGGCAGACATTTATCAATTTCAGAAAAGGAGAACGGTTGATTGAATATGGGGCTTTAGAGAAAATGTGCCAACTCTGTGTAACGTATATCATTGGGGAGCACGTTGTAGCTTCTCTTCACTTTGATTGCTGAACAAAGGAAAAAAAGAGGAAGCTTTCAGTTTTCTTTTGAGATTTGTACAGAGAAATGGGAGCAAGCATATTAATGTAACTTCCACATTTATTTTCAGAACTTCAGAATGCTCCTATTTAGAGATGTCCAGTCATGCATTTTTTTTTTCTTTCTCCAATCTAGTATTTGATATGGTAAAACCTAAATTAATTGGTTCAATCAGTACCTGGCTTCATATTTCATCCTGACAGCAGTTTACAACCCTTTGCCTTCAGCTTGGATTCTAAACCAAAAAACTTCAACCCTGACACTACCAGATCTGCTGTCTTCTTCTTCATGTGTTCAATTAACATATCATCATACACAATCATGTTGGCTTCTGTTAAAAGTTTGCGCTCTTTCAAATTTGAAAATACCTTCCTTGCCTCCTCTATTGTGCCATGCTTACACATGCCAGAGATTATAGCAGAGTATATAACATGATCTGGTGGACAACCCTGCTGCATCATCTCATTCAGTACATCAATCACCATCTCAGCGTTATTGGATCTACATGCATGGAGAACGGTAAGAGAATACTTGAATGTCATGGGCCCACTTGTCACACTGGCTAAGCAGTCCCGGACTAGCAGCATAACTGCATCAATCTCTCCAACATTGAAAAGCCCTTTAGCAAGAGAGTGATAGGCAGCAATAGAAGGAACACAAGACATCTCAATTATCTTATTATGACAGAAACAAGCTTCATGGAGATCCCCTTCTTCAATATAACACATAATCACAGAGCTATAAGTGGACGAGTCAGGCTGGAAATCAAAACCCTTCATTTCATCAAAGAGGGATAATGCTTTCTTCACTTTATCAAATTTGTGGAGGCCAGCAATAAGGATATTGTAGATCGCAACACTAGAATAACTTTTAACTTTCAAGTCTTCAAACACTTCCAAAGCCATCATGACTCCATCCTCCTTTTCAGCAACATTGGAGAAGAATTTCGAAAGATCATCAATAACAGGATAACCACATTTCTCCATCTCTGCAAGCAACTCGCAAAAGTTATCCATACTTCTCATCTCAGCATAAGACACCAGAATGGGACTCACCGTCGCAAAATCCGGCCCAAGACCCTCTTGAACTGCCACTCGGAAAAGCTTATAAGCCTTATCAACCCGTTTAACATCACATAAACCCTTGATTAGAGAATTATATATCCCCAAATCTGCTCTATACCCCGATCCCACCAAATCCTTCAACAAATCACACGCTGCCCCAACCTTCCTGTCTTCCACAAACCCCTCAACCAGCACCCCATAAATCGCTCTATCAATCAAAAAACCCTTCTCCTTCATCTCCCTAAACAACTCATACCCCTTCTCCACCCTCCCTCCTTTACACAACCCCGTAACTAGAGTCACATACGCCATAGCATCCGCCTCAACTCTATCCCTCCTCATTTCCTCCCAAACCACCAAACAACCATCCAAATCCCCCTCCGAAACCATCACCTTTATCATTGCGGTGTAAGCAAACACGTCCGGCTTACACAAACTCACCCTCATTCTATCCAAAAGCTGCAACATTTCATCAACTCTCCCAAATTTACACATCCCCTTTATCAAAATCATAAAAGTCACACTCTCCTCCACAAGCCCATCACTCCGAAAATCGTCGTAAACCGACAATGCCAAATCCAAATGACCAGTTTTCACCAATGCATCCATTACCCTATTGTACAAATAAACCCTGGGTTTAACCCCAAACTTCTTCATCTTCTCATAGACATGATAAACCCTAAGACCTCTATTGGCATCAGAGTGCATTCTGATCAGAATCTCAAACTGTTTTTCGGTGGGGGGTTTCCCCTGAGACTCCATCAAGTCGGGGACTTGGTCGGCCGACCTGAACCGGTGGGCCCGGTTCAGGCAATAGGTCAAGGCATTGTAGGAAGCGAAGGTGTGCTTGAAACCCTTTTGCTTACCTGCCCAATGGAAGAGCTTGGAGGCCGAAACGGGGTCGTTTTGGACCTTGAGGACCTCGGCGACCAGGTCGGGCGTGACACGGCGGAGCTTCTGGAGCTCCGAGACTACCGGCGGGCCCCAGTGGTTGCGGTTCTTGCGGAAGGCGTCGAGGATGAAGCGCGCGATGGGGGAGAGGGAGGAGAAGGGGACGGTGGGGTTGGGGTTGGAGGAGATGGACGGCGGAGATTGGTGGGGGTCCCACCTGGAGAGATCGAAGGGCTGGGATTGAGTTGGGGTGGGGTTGGGTTTTGGGGGAGAGAGGAAGCTGCCGCGGACTGTGGGGCGGTTCCGGGAGGGGTTGCGGTGGCCGTGGAATAAGGAGAACTTGGGAGGAGGGGACATTCTTATGGCTACTCCGTCACTCTGGAGAAGGACCTTCTCATTTTGGAGGGAGTGTTCTGTTCATGGCATGCTGGTTCGATTCAAAGCTCCCTCTTCAATTTTAAGCTTTCCACGAAATGTGAAAAAAATGATAACTTTCTAATCGATTTGTCCGGATATTAAACTAAATCATTAAGACATTTATAATTATGATTTATTATTTATGAACATGAACGGTTTAAGATTAATATATTTAGTTCTTTTATTGATTTGATTTATTTTGATATCTTAATAATTAGTAATTTAAAAAAAATAATAATAATAATATACCCATGCATACATAACTCATGTTCGAGTTAACATTTGATCTTATAGATAAAGTAATTTTTATTTTTTGCAACAAAATATGCTAACCGTACGTGTTACATTTGAGAAGAGATATAGTCACCTCTCAAAACTAGTATGTAGCCCTAGGTTTCGGGCAGCAATGCAGTGGCGCCCTTCAGATCCTACTGTAGCAAGGTGCTCTGGCGTCTCACCTCCAGGCAGTGGCAGAACTAGAATGCCAGAATTGGAGAGACCTTTAATATAGTTTACATGATTTGGAGGGGCCAATCATCAATTTTTGTGAAAATTTATATATAAAAGGGGGAAATTTTTAACCAATTATATACAACCATGTGGAAGCTTGGAGGGGTCATGGCCATCTCAAGCAACAATAAGGCTCCGCCATTGCCTCCAGGCATAAGCAGCAAGAGGATAACTGCATAAGGCTTCACTTTTGGGTGAAGCGGTGGTGATTTGGCTGGAGATCTGTTTGGAAGTTTGGATCTTTTTTTGCGTTTGAGATCGAGGACGGTGTGTTTGTTGTGTGGCGGCTTTGGGCTTGCTGAGGCACTGATTTTTCTCGATGCTCGTCAGCGCTCGCTTATTGGAGTGCGGCTTTTTTGAGTTTGCTTGTTGTCTTCCAGGTTGGGTCCAAGGAGGCTTCCTCCATAGCCCGCGTCGATGACTGAGGCCAGAGGCCGGCCACGAGAGTGGTGATGGCAAGCTGTTCCCCTCAAGGTTCTCTTCGGCTGGAACTTGGTGGTGGACTTGGGCATTTAGGCCTCAGCCTTTCCGGGTTGCAGGATGTAGTTTGGTGGGCTAGGCCTTGGGCTAGTCCATTTTTCCTCCTCTCTCACCTAGGTTGGGCTTGGACTGGCCTTCCTTTTTCTTGTTTTCTTCCTCTCTCTTTCCGTGTGCTGATGCACAACATTATGTTCTTAGGTGGCTGCATTTAGCTTTTGGGAAGATAGGTCTGGTTTATGTTAGGTTTTTATTTTGCTTTTTAGTATAGTTTATTTACATTTGATTAGTATTTTTTTCTTTTTGGGGTTAATTTAATCTTTTTTTTTCAAAATGCATTTAGTCATTTGAACAAGTGAGCTTGTTAAATTGTATTGAGGATGCTAGTTAGGTTTTTGGTCTGGCCAGCCTTTGCTTCGACATCATGATGAGATTGTCCTGGTGATGTGATTACTCTAACCTGACCTAGTATGGTCATATGATTTTTTTATCATAGGAATAGATTTTCCTCTTCTCTCGAAGAAAAATAAAATAAAGAAATGTGTTACATTTGAATCTTACGATGAACAACGAAGACAAATAATAATATCTAGGATAATTGTTATTGTGGAAAGACACTATTGTCACAAAACTTGTTGGGAAAGTTGAAAGTGTTAATCTATAAATACAAAAGTCATGATCAACATTGGAGGCAAGTATTACTCGAGATCATTATTGTAATCGTTGATGTACAAAGACAGTCGTTTCTTACAAACTCGTCCAACCTTTAATTTGATTGGGGAATCCCAAAAAGTTAATATCCTAATGAAGGTGATATATTTGGTCAAGAGGAAAAAACCTTATAATATCGTAGTCACTCATGGTTTTTTTGGCCGATTGATCTTATTAATAAATGATCTGGCATGTATATAATGAAACTATTCTACGAGAACTTTTATGAAAGTCTTCACTTCTCTTCAATAAATTTTATTTTCTCAGAATTTATCATAATCAATTAATTAACATATTGGTTAACCGTATTATGAAACTCAAAGAAAAATCATCAGCTTATTAGATCATCCAGCGAGCCATGAAAAGGATTCGACAAAAGAAAAACAAATCCAGAAAGTCAATTTGAAAGTGTTACCTCTATAACACAAAGCTCATGATCAACAATGGAGACGAGTATTGTTAACAAATTCTTATAATATATTAACTCCATTCTGAAGCATAAAACCAAACACCGGACACAGTGGCAATTTGAAACCCAGAAAGCAAACTACGCAACTCGCTGGCTTCACCTGAGAACAAAATACATGAAAACACCTCATCTTATTTGGGGGGTCAACATCAATGAACTAACTCATTTTTTCTAAGAGAGACTGACGTTTTCTAAAACAGAACGTTTCAATTCATCTCACGAAACACCACACAAGCAAACCACTTGTGCCATGCTATCAGCAGAAAGCTGGTCTAGAAGAGAAATGAAAGCACATGTCTGCAAAGCTGCGAGCACACATAAGCAAATCACTTGGTGTAATGCTACAAGCAGAAAGCCGGTCTTCAAAAGAGTAGAAAACTGGTACATAACAAGAACACATGAAATCAGTCGATTTCAAGTAATGAGCTCATCCAGTCAACATTATGCACACCCGCGTCCATGGAGAACAGGAAACTGGTCCTGGTAATAATAATACTATTATTCAGTTAAAGAAATTACTAGTTATACAAGGATGCGTGGCGCAAAAAAGTTTAAGGCATCCACTAAAATTAAAGCCCTCAAACTATAGCTATGTAGCAATAGCATTACCAATCTGGAAGATTGGACTATTGCCTTATCATGAGACAACAGAGATGACATGCTATAGTATTTAGATGATGTTCACAAATCCCGTTCTATTGTCATCCATAGATGTTTTCAAAATCCATTATCATCAGTTAGCAGTTCAAAAACATTTGTCAAAACTGAAGCCTTGTTCTCTATCACTGGCTACTCAACGCCAAAACTGAGTCAGCTGACCCTCTTTCTATTGTTTTCCCTCCTCCAGTATCCACCTGTTTGACAATCACTCCCTTGAAATCTTGAGCTTTGGAATCCTGCTATATATTGGTGAGATCGTTCCCTCTTCTGGCCACTATGATTCCTAGTTCCCCATCTGCTACCTTTTATCCTAAAATCCAAATTATTTCTCTGGTTAATACGACTGTCACACTGTTTCCAACCTCCACAATCTTTCCATCCTCGAGCTTCTGTTAAAGCTTCATTATATTGACTAGGACCACACTCGCAAGGATTTTCACCATGATCCGAATTCTTTGTCTCCGGCTGGTTGGAGCCCCAAGACTTATTTAAGGGATCACCCCATCTATTATTAACTTTCACATGGGTAACACCCTGACAGTCCCGTGCCCAAGGATTGCCACCATCATCCCAATTCTTTGAGAGACTGTTTTTTGCCATCTGGCTCCATCTCCATGATTTATCCCCATCTTCCCATGCACTATTTTCCGGTCTTTCATTGCTCTGAGTAATGCAGCGTTCCCAGGAGTTGACTTCACCACTAACCAAATCTGTATGATTATTCCCCTGGTTCCAGCCTTCTGCTTTATTTTTCAAATCCCGACTACTTTGCATATTGTCACATTCCCAAGGATTTGTAGGAGTATCTGGAAGACAGTTATGTCCATCTAAAGGAATAGTAGCTGAATGTTCTGTCTTCCTCTTTTTCTGCTCCAACTTGTCATTTCCTTCTCCATCATCAGGAGAAAAGTACTCACGATCCACTTCCTTCACGATATCAGGATTGATGAAAGGGTTCCAATCTATTTCATCAATATAAATATCTGAAGCAGGTAGAGAGATGTCACAGTGGAGGCCGTTGATGTCTGCCCAAAAGCGCTTTTTCGCATTTTGAAATGCCTCCTCACCAGCTGAATCATTCCAATTGAGTACATTACTACTGCCATACATATAATTCTTGGCATCTACCACCTTCCACCATGGTATGGACCCGATCAAAGTGCAGTATTCCTTTTCCCATTGAGGTACACCATCCCGCCAAAACTCTAATAAAATAAAAAGTTAAGAAAAGATAAAAGAAAGAAGTAAGAACCCAAATCCAACACTATTGTAGTATTGCTGCCAGAAGTCTCCAGCATAACAATACTTGAGGAGATCATACAAGATAGTAGGAAAATACAGATGAATTTCAAAGACATAAAGAGTTAGTGCCAAGGTGCTACGAGACTTATAAAGTTGTTTTATGGACTACCAATTATGTTAGAAACTGTACAATGCACGAGAGTTACGCTAAAGAAAATAAAGACTCGTCTTCTTGGCAATAATGTACTAACAGGTATATCACAGATTGATGTATCATGAAACTAATAGTTGTTTCTTCAGATAACCCAAGTTTTAAACATCACATAAATGTCATTCCAAATTACATACCACATATTTATAAATAAATAAATAACTAAGCATCCTCTTCTACAGAGTTTTAAGTTTAGGAGCCCAAGGCATGCAGAGTTGGATTCAATTTCAATAGGAAATGGACTATGAGGACAAAAAAACATGCACATGAAACCCATAGAGATTGTGTTCTAACTTATAACAGGTCACAGGCACTTAGGGTGTTAATACCCACCACGCATTTTCAATAATTTTCTAGCAAGATAAAATATTTTCTGGGGAAGCAAAAATCTTCATCACTGTTACATTATCCAAATTGAAATGAACAATAGAATGAGAAAGAGAGAAAATTACCTGAAGGGGGAGGAGGTTGAGGGTGAAAAGGAAGAGGGAATGGGCTTGGAAGCTTTTCTTGACGGAAGAATCTGCGATTGGGGCGATGTCCCCATTTACCCATTTGATCAAATCATAGACTGGTTGGCTTTCAGAACAACTAAATCCAAGATCTTGATGAGGTCAAAGAACAAAGCTTTAGTTTCTTTTCTGTGTCTCTGAGAGAGAGAGAGAGAGAGAGAGAGAGAGAGAGACGGGGGGGGGGGGCGCGCCGGCGGCAGACTGGGTTAAATCTTTGAACCTTTTGTCTTCCCAATGTAAATTCCTCTGGCTGTTAAGAGTGCAAACCTCAAAAATGCTCATTTTAACATTTCAATGCAAATTAAGGAGAGTTTCTCCGAGAAAATTAATTTTTTATTTTATGGGATTTTTGAGAAGATATGAGAATGCTTTCAATTATTGAGGCCAATATTATAAAAAGGAACATGTCATGTAGATAACCCAGTTAAAAATAGAAATACTTCGTAAGAAACTATAAAATAGGCTAAAAACCTAGCGTTCCTCTCTGCCGCGCTCTAAAAAACAATGAAACCCTAGCGCCAATCTGCTTACGGCGCCCTCCTCCTACTGCAAGATGGCCTCCATCGAGGATGTTACGGCCACTTTTTCCACCTCTCTGGCTTTAGCCGGAGGCGATATTGTTGATATCTCCACATGGCTGGCAAATCCACCAAGCGCGGATCCCAACCTTTCTTGTTGGCTCATCCTTTGACAAGGAAAGCATGCAACACTGCGGATCTGCAATGTCATTTTCAACATATTTGGGTGCTAGATGGCTCGTTCAAGGTGCAAGATCAGCCTCCAAACCGGTATGTCTTCTCTTTCGATCATCGAAAGGATCAGAACAAGGTACTCAGAGGGGGGCCGTGGTATTTTAACAAAGCTCCTGTAATCATGCAAGACTATGATGGCCTTTTGCTGCGCCTCAATCGGTACCGCTGGGCACCATATACTTTTGGCTGAGAATCAATAACATCTCACCGGCTCTAGAAGAGAAACAGACGATCATGAGTGTGGCCTCCATGGCGGGGACGTACCAGGAGTTAGATCAAAAGCTATTTGACAACTCTGGTAAGATTAGGGTTTGGGTAGCACATGAAATCTCCAAATCTTTCTTCCAGAAATGACCCTCAAGCTTGCCCCTAGAGTCGTGGCCGAGATAGATTTCTTTTTCGAGAACTTGATTGGTAAACCGAGCTGATTGAACTTAAGGTACTAGCAAGGATGCCCTAGCTCGATACCTTTAGATGAGGATTTGAAGCGTAGCAGGCCAACTTCCCCTTTCTCCTCCCAAACAAACTCAAGTTTCTGCTAGGTGAAACATCATAGGGTATAGCTATGATACCAAAGAAGCTAAAATTTCCGGAGTTCCACACCAAATTCTTTGCTAAATCTCTTGATTATGGTTCCCAAGAGGGTACAATCCCAAAAGAGCAAACGTTGCCAATCAAGAAGAAGAAGGGTAGGCTTTTGGGGTCAAGGAACAAAAATCCTTCCAAGACTAAAAATGTATCTGCTGAAGAAGTGCTAAGTGTAATCTGCAGTAGCAAACCTCCGAGCCCCAGTGTTAAGGGTAAGGAGAAATTTAGTTTAGTTGCTTTTGAATTTAGCCTATCTACTTGTCTTTGGTAACATAGTTTATAGACTTTCTTGAATAAGTGAGCATGAGTACCGTCAAATGATTGGATATAATCTATGTATCGTTGTGGTTTACCACAAACTCTTTATCTATCCATAGATAGTAGATGGAGGATATGTAATGGTCATGAAATGTTTCCACAAATCAGGGCATTGAGCTTCCTTTGGGAAGACAAGCAGAACATTAAGTAATGACTCTTCTAAACTTCTAACTTGGTTATAGTTGGTATTAAGGTGTGAATGTGAAGTGAGAGAGTAATCTAGGAGTGAAAGAGAATACTTAACCAGTAAATATCATTTCTAATTTTGGTTTGGTCTCTTTTCTATGTTGTTTTGAATTGGTTTTGCTATTTGGATCTTTTACGTAATGTCTAATGAATAGAGATGGCAAATGGGCTGCTAGGCAAGAGCACAACACGGGCCCGACACGTTAAAAAGCGGCCCGGTATGGCCCAAGCCCGTTAGTGGCTTGGGACGACCCGAGCACGTTATTCTAACGGGTTGGGCTGAACCAAGGAATATTGGTCCATTAGCCCGACCTAGCTTGAGCCAATTATGGGCCCGACACGGCCCAAACACGACATACTGTGGTCGGCCCGTTATAAACACAAAATTTCATTTTGTTTTTAAAAATATTAAAAGATCACAATGATAAGATTTGAACATTAGACCTTTTTTGTTCAAAATCTCATGTTCCACCAATGCTATTTCATTAATGTTGTCAAACTAGTTAAGTAAAACATATCCTTTTTTTTAATAGAAATTGATATCATTAGAATCAATAGCCTTAAAAAGCCACAGCCTACAAACCTTCAAATAAGAAACCCGGCAACAAAATTCGGTACAACCTATCTAAGAAGTTGCAAACAATTAAGTTCTAAAAAGCGCTCACATTATGCAAACCTACACAAGAAAGGATCACTCGTCTTCCAAGGAAAGGAAATCATTTAACTAGTCCTTACCTGCCAATTACGCAATTATGGTACAAATAAGCAACTAGAAATGTCTTAGAAAACTTATAGAAGCTCTCCTAACTCACACATGCTTGAAACCCTAGTAATATAATTTTCAAACAACCACAAGCTCCTTTCCTTTTGGATAAGAGCTTGTTCCATCACCTGCATTATTCAGCTTAGCAAATAGATTCTTCTTTGCTTTCTTATCGTTCTCAACAATATCTGCAAGTTTCAAAGCCTTCTTCTTGTTAGCATTACCATAATGAAGCTTGTTCTCACTCCCCATAGGTCTTTCCCTCTTCTTATTTGCAGCGCCATTAGTCTCTTGGGGTATTAGAACCAATCCCATATCAACCAGCTCCATATTCTTCTTACCCATAGTTAGGCTTAATTTCAGCTTATTTGGAGAAATTCTAAGCTCAGACTAAACCCTAGATTTCTGTTTCCCATTCACAGTTTCAACCATGATGTTTGTGCTATCTAAGTTCTCTAATAATAACCGAGTGGAGAAGCTTTTGAACAAGGTAGGTAGGGTTGGGCAACAAAGTTTTTGGCATACCATTAAGAACCTATGTTCTGAAGACTAGGGTTTGGTAGTTGATCAAAACCCTAGGCTGAAATATTGCATTGACCCTGCGCAGTTAGTAGAGCCCGACCCAGAAGCCAAGTAAGGGCCATCGATCCCTGACTTGGTTGCACACCAGCCCTTAACTGCACCTCCTCGCTTCCCCCAATATTGTGCGCTCCGCTGTCACATCGACTTCATCCAATGTTGGCCCGGAGCACAACAGTCCTACGAGGGTAGCAAAACCACATACCTCGCAACGACCAAAGAGTTTGTCATAGCGAAACTTGCACAGAAACTCTACAATGTCCTCCACCCAATACCGAGGTTGAAAATACAAAGGACAAGAGAATGAAATCTCAACCCATATATGATACTTACCCATCTGTTTTCCCAGCTTGTCAATCTCTTGGAAATCAACAAAGGTAAATCCAATCATCATCATGATTCTTTCAGAAAAAAACGCAGGAGGTATGCCCTACAGCGTGATTCAGTATGCCTTCACCAGAGGCATCGTCTCTATAGGAACAACCCCATCATACTCAGCCAACGCTACAGGGGCTTGGTTGAAACCCCATGCCCCCCTTTCCAAACCCCATGCTACAGGGGCATTTGCAGCGTACCATTCACCCTCCAAGCTGAATGAAACATACCCAAGAAAGATCGAACCTTTAACTCCCTAGTAGTGAGAAGTTTTCCTACCATGAAAACATTAGATTGCCTTAAACCTTTTCCTTATGTCGGACATAGATCCACCTGCATGTTCCCCTCAGCGATTGTAAGAGAGGAGGCGAGACAAGCAGCCATGACATTAAAAGAACTCATTGTGGAATAGTTGAAATTTGCATAGAAAGCCCTAACCCTAACCCTATGAACAAGAGAGATAGGCAGCCGTTGTCTTGACTTTTTTTGTTATCAGACTTCAAAACATGTTTTATAAAACATTATATCCTTGTTTTGACATAAGTGTTTTTTTTTAATAGTAAATATATATTTATTAATAAAAACTAATCTTACAATAATACAACTATTGAATGAAGACAAAAAATAAAGATTAATCTCGTAATAATATACTATAATCTCATAATAATATACTAAAAACAATATAATTTTCAGTTATTTTTTAAGCTAATTTCATTTTACCTCCCTAATCTTTACACGTTAAATCAGTTATGGCCCTGCACTTTTAATTTCATCACATGTACCCATGTGCTCTCCAATTTAATCAATCATGTCTAATCATTAGATTTTTTTTGTCAAGTATTTTGTAAATTGAAAATGTGGGTCTAATGGGCTCTTATGTATGATGATGATTCACTAATGTTGTCACACCTCTGATTTTTAACACAAATAAAAATCGATATATAATTTTATAATTATACATGCATGATGGTTTAGTCATCAATACAAAATATCTGGAAACTTTTTTCTCTTTAAACTAAGTACATATTGATGCCCTGAAACCCATATTTTCAATATTGACCCACTCAACAGGAGTCATATAATACATAAGCTTACGAATTAAATTGTCACAACAAAATAAAAATTAAGTACTCTTCAAAGCTTACTACACAACGGAAGTCTTTTCAACGGTAAAGTCACAAAAATGGCTTCCTACCGTAAAGCTGCAAAGACGCTACCTCAGCTTCAACCATGATTATCCTGACTTGCAGGATTAACCCCTACACCATTAAATAGTGCACTAAATTGCCACACAAGAAACTCAGTAAACTTATGAAAGCTCGTATGAGTAACTCAAAACCACCACTAAACAACTCATACGAAAACTAAGGAAAACAACTCACGCCTTGATCTCCTTACTAACACGTAATAAAGGAAAACAACTCACTCCTTGGTTCCTTCAAAATGTAATAACATAATACAACCACTCCTTCATTTTTATCAACACAAAACAAAGAAAGCAACTCACACCTTGATTTCTTCTGAATCGTAAATAAGGAAAACAACTCACTCCTTGATTCCTTAAAACACCAACTAAAGAAAGCAACTCACACCTTGTTTCCTTAAAAGACAAACTCATGAGTTAGATATAACAACGTTGCCAGGCCCGTTATTAAATCCTTGAAGAAACGCCAAGAAAAATTCTGAAAGATGTCACTAATGATGTTAGTGTGAAGAAAGGTGAGACTGATGTGGATGTGCCTTGTAAACGTTCAGATGCTGGGAATGGGATTCGCTTTCATCCTGGGATTTCTGCTCTTCCTCCTAAAGCTCCAGATCCATTAGATCCCAGACCTGAGAGTCATCCCATTACAATGGCTATTGCTAGCATAGTTGTTGGTGATTCTGATGTTGGGAATCAAGCTGCCTCTGTGTGTGTGCAAGATATGGTCTCTGAGGAGAATGTGATTGTTCGAGCTGGGATAAGATAAATGATGCTGCAGCCTCTTCTACTGAAGAGGCTATGATGGCTGTTTGCTAGGGTTTTGCCCGCCGTTGGCGCCTCACTCATTTTAGTCCTTTACCCCATGAATTACATTGGCAGATAGACTAGAGCTCCAATTGAAATCGTAACCACTCGTCCAGCCAAATACGTGATTACTCGATATACTGCCTAAGGTCACCCTGTGACCTTAATTCCTCAGACCTCACCATCCCTCAGAATAAAACATTTAAAAGAGTTGCTCAGGACTCAAAATGTTACACCAATCTCAATGCTTTTCAAAACAATAGAAATCATCATTTCATAATCATTTGTTTTCCGAAAAGCCACAACATAAAACAATAAAAGCATCATTCATTCATATTGTTTCCATAAACCAACAAAATCTCCCAACATATATATATTTCACGTAAATATATATATATATATACACACACGTCGTCATCCTCTCAGGAATGCCTACTAATATCAACTATAGTTGTAGTTAAATAAAGAACTCCCAAAACAATAAAGGTAACTCCATTCGTAAATGAACCTTGTGAGATTACTCACTTCAAAATTCTCACTACGTCTTCAATACAGAACAAAGCAGCACAACCACAAAATATCCGTCCAAGAATACTTCGTCAAGTAACTAATCACATACGGTCTCAACTTAGTAACGAATTACAAACGATTTAAGTCTGAAACAACAAAAATCCCCAAAGTGACACCAATTGAGGCGAAACCATATCTGAGACCACCCAATGTCTCCATAATACTTCTACGATCGATATGCCAAAACTACAAGCCAATCGAATGCTCGAATCCTCACGGATTGAATCATCGAACGGTCCGAAACCGTAAAAATCACAACATATTCATATGATCTCCAAAAATTACGTATTCGAAACACTCGTATCAACGAGTTGATGATATATAAAACCAGAAACTATCCTTTACATGGCTAGTAGGCTCCCAAAACGCCGCCACAGCCGGTGGCACAACCACCACCAGCTTAAACTCAAAACTAGATTAATCCAACTGTCCAAAATGTCAAGAACACCAAATAGATCAACTTTAATACCTAGGGTTCAAGCTAACTAGGCCTAGATCCCCTCCTATCGCCGTTACAAGCCGCCGTGAACTGTTCACCATGAGTTGATCAGATTCCAACATGAGTCGATCAAAACTAACACCATGGTTCGCTTGAGGAGGCTCCTACGAACTCAAAAAAGAAAACTTGAAGCCATGACGTCGCCGGAGATAGGAATTCTGGTCAGGTCCTACTGCACCCAAAAGCTACCACCACCCAACGCCGCACATGGTGAGAATTGTCGATAGAGGATGCCACATGGAGGAGGACACGGTGGAGGCGAGTCGGTCTTGGCTTGCTTCACAGGTAGAGGTCCTCGGAGATTGCCGGAAAAGTCGGGTCTTGAAGGCCGGATACGGGTCAGGTCACGCGCTGAAGAGAGAGAACGGAGGTTTTGAAAAATTTCCCAAAAGGGAAACTTCCGAAATGAAAATAATAATTTTCCGAAAACGGAAACCCCTATTTATAGAATTTTTCCAAATTTCAATTGTTCATAGCTTTCTCATACAAACTCCGATTTTCGCATTCTGCATATCCATGAACTCATATCAACGTGCTCTACGACTTTCGTGAAGGAAGTTTTTGGAGAATCTCAATATATCAAAATTCAACCTTGAAACTCCCCCCCCCCCCTAAATCCACACTTTTCAAATAATAAAATGTCTGAAACAATTCTACTTCACATACGACATACCAATAAAGCATAATAATAATAATTCATACAACTGGTCCATTATTAATCACCAAAATTAAATAACGAAAATCCAAGTCATCACAAATGTGGCATGCAAAATTATATTGTATGTGACTACAATTTCAAAATACATCACACAATAGTTGGCAAGAAAGACAAGGGTTAGACAAGATTGAAATTGATAAGTATAGGGTCACCGGTGATGAAATTAAAAGTGCAGGAGCATAATGATTTAGGGTTTAAAGATCGGGATAGTAAATGAAATTTGCCCTTAATTTTTTCTTTATTTCTTATGGTGGAATATAAAAATTATTAGAATACTATTTTTTTTAATCAATCCATCAATGATTGTCATTAATAAACTCAAGCCAAAACGGTCATTACATACCCCTATGCTACCATTCAAAGATAGACAAGAGGTTGTAGAGGTACTACATGGTAGATAGGTATGGACCATTCATTATACAATCAGTGCTCACTTAATAAAGCTAGCCTATAAGCTAGAACTAGGGGCGGCCCTGAGGGTGTGCAGGTGGTGCCGCCGCACAAGGCCTCCAAAAGTTGGAGGCCTCTGACTTTGAGTTTCGAATATATATAGGTATAAATGAATATAATTAATTTAGTACCCCCTTGCACAAAATCTTAGGTAGTCCAGTTGGTAGACTGGCCAAGGCGCGCAGGGGGGTTCTTTTTTAGTCTTCCTTTTTTCTTTTTTCTTCCTTTTTCTTTCACTCTCTGTGTCCCTGATTTCCTTTTTCTTCTCTCTTTTTCTTTGTCTTTTTTACATCGACATTCCTTTATTGTACCCATTCTTTTTTTTTTTTAAATCAGTATGCAATGAACATAAGGCCTCTGTCAAATTTTTGCACTAGGTCTCTGAATTCTCAGGACCGGCCCTAGCTAGAACCAGCAAATATGCAAAGTAAAAACTATACTCATTAGCGCTCATTAAGAACTAAAAATCATAATGTGAATACCCGAATTTTCATATAATAAATTTATGTAATTCAATAATTGTTATATTATTTGAATTATAAATTTTTGGGCTTGCTTCGTATGTCGTTGTATGAGGAGAGGGGTTTCAAATGAATTTTATTTTCGAAACGAACGTTATTTAGGGAGTCGTGAAAATTGACTTTTTATACGTTTGAAATTTGGAAAAACTTCCTTCATAAAAGTTGTATAGCTTGTCGATACAATATCGTGCATATATGGAACACAATATTCGGAGTTCGTATGAATAAGTTATGAATATTTGAAAATTAGAATTTTTCTATAAATATTAGGGATATCTTTACAAATGGTGCATGAACTTTAGGTCATTCGACACTTTGGTATACCAACTTTCATAACTATCAGAATGGTGTATCAAGTTTGCTCCAATCTTTCATTTTAGTGTACGCCGTTAAATTTTCCGTTATCATTGGAAAAAAAAAATTGTTATCTTTCCTTAGCTTTGTCAGTTTTTTTTTTTTTTTTTTTAAAGATAACGGAAAATTTAACGGCATACACCAAAATGAAATGTTAGAGCACACTTGATACACCATTCTGATAGTTATGAAAGTTGGTACACCAAAGTGTAGAATAGCCTAAAATTCATACACTATTTGTGATATTTTCCCTAAATATTAAGGAAATCCGAGTTTTTTCATTAAGGATGAAAAAACTTCATTTTTGCACTTTGGTTCCCCAGCCCCTCCGATCTCTCTCTCTTTCTCTCGGCCTCAGACCCGCCGGGTCAAACGCGACCCGACCCAGGGTTTTCTCCCCCTTCCTGCCTCCTCCGACCCCGGACCCGGCCTCCCCCGCGATCGCTGGTCCGTGCCCAGCCTCCCCCCGGTGCCGCCTTGCCCAGCCACTGCCCCGAAAGTTGGATCGAAGCCCAGCCCCCCCCCCCCCCCCCCCCCCCCCCCCCGCGGAGTCAAGTAGCCGACCCGATCGGATCTTGGCCGCCGGCGTTGCACGAGTCGATCCTCCTCAGTTTTGGGTTCTCCTCCTCCTCATATCCTCCTTGCATGATGATTTTGCATGTAAAGTGAAAGATCAAGATTTGAAGTTTTTAATCGCTGTGATTCAATTTGGAATCTGATAAGAGGGCCGAGATTAATTAAACTTCCAAGCTTGATCTAGGACGATCTAGACCTCATCTCGCTTAGCTCTATGTATGAAAGTTGATCACCCTTTTATTTTGAAGAAGTTTGTAGTTGACAACTTTTGCATTGGAGGTGGTTGACCAGCGTTGACCTCTGCGTTAACCACTGTCTGACCTCCGCGTGTGGCTATAATTTGAAAACTATATCTCCGAACATATCTAGTATTCTTTTTGTCAGCTTGGAATATATCTCTGAGTATGGTTTTGACGAGACTATCAATAAAACTAGTCAATTTACTTAAATATCATAATAATTAATGACTACACATTTATTTTAAAAGTTTTAAATATCAATATTAGACTCATATTAAAGATCTCAACAATATATTTACAATGATATAATTTTAATATTTAATAACATTATAAATATCACATGTATATAGAAAAAATGGTTTTTCTTAAATGTATAATATATATTCTTAAAGAAACAGAAAAAAAAAATTTCAATGTGGCCCACCAAATGGCTTACCAAAACCAAGCCTAAATTTGGCATACAATATTTGGTCTGGCCAAATTTTTTCCTTGATGCTTGAGAAATAGCTTACCGTGGGAGAGAGTCGTAGGCCAAAAACCTACCATGGAAGATGCTCTTAGAGCATCTGCCACGATAAGCTATAATTGGCCTGCTATAAGCTTACCATCAAGGAATATTCCACGGAACCTTTAAACAGCATATCAAAAGTTTCCCACGGTAAGCCAAAAGCCATAAGGCATAATTGAAAAAAGTGGTATAATTCATTATTATATATTAAGATAATTTAGTCTAAATAAATTCAATATTAGACTCAAATAAAAGATTTTGATGTGATCTTCACAATGGTATAAATTTTCTTACTAACAAATTTATAAGCATAAAATTTTAGAAGAAAAAAGAAGTGTAATTAAAATTGATAAAGGATACACATGGAATAAAAATAAGGTGAGTTCAATATAGCGGGACAAAAGAGAAATAAAATTATAAATAATAAAAAATAGAAGTGTTATACCTTACCGAGTTAAATGTCATATATGGCTTGAACGGACTGAAATCTTCTGTCCCCTAGTTTCCCTATCCCCACTCTGTCCTTTCATTCTGATTGGTTGATAAGGATTAAAAAATGAATATAAATATTAAAAAATGAAACAAAGTTTAAAATAAACATTTTTTAATCCATATCAACCGATCAGAATGGAGGGACATGGGGACAGGGGAATTGGGGACGGAAGATTTTCTCCCCGCTCGAACCTACTGCCATACGGCAAATTTTTTTTTGGGAAAACGTGAGATGCCTTACGGTGGGAGGTGATGATACCCCATATATAGAGTTATGCCTTACGATGGCAGATGGTCTTAGAGATGGATTGGTACTCTTTTGCTATTGAGTTGTTGTCTTGGAACTCATGCTTTTTAAATAATTCTGCGCAGATTTTTTGGTATGGCAGGGAAGGAGATCGATGGAGTACTGGGTTGAGTTGTTTAAAAAGTAAGTTTTATAGTTTTATGCATTATTTAGATGAGTAATGGGGTTTTTGCAAGGTCGTATTTGAATCCAATTTCTCTTCAATCTCAGCTCCAATAGTTTGAGCAATTATTTCCAGCTTCTTTTCAATCTCAGCTCCAATACTTTGAGCAATTAATTCCAATTTCTTTTCAATCTCACCTCCAACAGTTTGAGCAATTAGTTCGGGTGCTTTGCCATTCACATTGTCTTCTATTCATTCATTGTTTTTTTTTTTTTTTGGCTTTTCACACCTGCTTTTTTCTATTACCATTAGATCTCGCACTTTATTTGATGAGCATATCTGATCATTCTACAAGTCAGCGTGCTTCAGTAATACTTTCTGCACCCACACTTCTAGCTGGTTCTAATAATAATAATAATAATAATAATACTAGCTTTTGTTCTGTGCAGAGAGAAAACCCCTCATGATTTTTATAATTTGGATAATCATATGCATCAGTTTAAGCCTTTAAGGGAAGCAGCGCGAGGTAAGCATCTCAATCTCAGTATATGGTCCGATTAGTATATTCTCTATTGGCTTTTAAGAGAACAAGATTTAATCTCACAATTCCTTTTGCCAATTGGTGCAGCATTGGAGCCAAAAGGGTGAAAGCTGAATGTCAACAGTTCAGGGAATATTGTAGGGCAGGAAATGGAGAAGGGTATGTAATCCATTGATAAATATCTTTCACTACAAAGAATCGCAGCTGGGTTTCATATCCTATAACTAAAGCATATAACCAGAGAAAGGTATTTTACAGCAAACAAGCTTACTGAAACTATACCTGGATGGGTCTTCAAACGAATCAAGACAGTGTATGAAATACAAAACTGCAGCATCTATTTTGCTTTACTTATAAGATTACTATTCTGTTATGATTAATTAGTTGAAATTTGGTATGCAGGGATTTCTCTTACAACAACTTCACTTGTGAAAGCTCAAGCTCACTTCCTACTGAATGTGATAGAGGGAGTGTGTGAGTATGATATATATACTATACATATCTTTCTCTTAAATCTTAGTCAATCACTTTGTAGAGTGTGATAAACACTGCATTGCAGAAAAGCATGGTCTACAAAACTGCAGCATCGATTTCTTATAAGATTACTGTTTTGTTAAGATTAATTATTTGAAATTTTGTATGGAGAGATTTCTCTTACAACAACACCACTTGGAAAAGCTCAAGCTCATTTATGTGAGTATGATATATGTATACATATGTTTCTCTTAAATCTTAGCCAATCACTTTGTAGAGTGTGATAAAGACTGCCTTGGTGCTTTATTGCAGAAAAGCATGAACTGGAAAAATCATTTTGGGAGTTGTGAACATTTGGTGCTTTGATTAAATAACTCAAATATTAAAATGATGGAGCTGATGTTTTGAAGCCAAACTGTTTTTTCCTCTACTTTATAATAGCATTTTTTTGGATGATTTAAGAATTCTCTCTGATTATCCCAATAATTTATATGATTGAACTTTGTGTATTGATTTGACTGGTTTAATCAATGGCAATGTTGGACGATGGGAATCAGACCTGGGAGAACAGTTTCATATATGTGAGTGTTGATTTTCGATTGTACTGTTTCTTAGGTTTTTCGTTTTCATAATTCTACATTTTGTAGTCAGTTTCTGTTCATCTGTGGTGTTACATTATTTAGCTGTTGAGATCTTTAGCTATCACTTCGGAATGAAACTACTGTGTGATTGCTTATAGTTTTGGAAGGATTTGAACTGTTTAGACATGCCAAATGTTGGTGTAAATGAGTAGAGTAATGACAAAAGGAGATGGCTAAAGAAAGTATTGAAGAAGATTATTGGAAGTTCGTGGCTGCATAAGGTTGTTATGATGTTTGATTTGTATAATTGGTGTTTACTGTGCAGGGACCACCAAGGGGAAGGACACCGCAATCAGAGACCAACGTTCAGTGCTATGAACCTGCAACCATGAAATACTCGGGATATTACCCTGCATTGACACCTGATGAGGTTAGTTTGTTGTGTACATTTGGAGTTGGGGTTGTGGATTGGTGTAGTGAACGTGTAGTAAGCTATTATAGTCTTTGCTAACTTCTAAAATGGATGGGTTCATTTGATGATATTAAGGTGATGAAATTGATTTAGTTCTCATTTTGTGCCTGATTTGATATATACTCTGGAGTTTAGATGGTAGAAGAGATGGAACTCAGAATATCCCAACTATTGGGAAATTCATGGTGCAGATCTTTATTTCAGGTCAAGGAGCGGGAGCACTAGCAAGGAGGGCACAAAAATCATGGGCAAATAGTAGCTTCAAGCAAAGACGCCTGTTTCTTCGGATTATTCTCAAGTATATAATAGATTAATAGAACACCAAGACCTTATAAGTGAGTTCAATTAAAAAGAAAACAATGGATAATTTTCTTGAATGCAGCTATACTACCCGTAGCAAAGCGCTGACTTAACTAGTTGAATATGAAAGATGAACTCTAGGCAATCCCCAATTTATGCAGTTAAGTTGACTATGAGGCTTCTCTATCCTATAGTAGGTTTCTCAATATATTGTTTTTGGAATTATTCATGTTCACTTCTTATCTTTCCTCCATTTCTTCTTCCTAATTCATTCTCAACCCTATTCATGTCGGTAAACAAACAAGAATCTTCATTTACCTTCCAATGAAAATGCCAACAAAATAAGTTTTACAAGAAATTCACTCCGAGACCCGATATAGTTTTAATAAAAAAAAATAGTTCTTTCCCTTTTGTTCTGGAAAATATGAGAATGTATTATTCACCACCATTCCTCTGTCTTGGGCCCTTGAACAGCTGTGCAAGGCCACTTTTGTTTCCCCTTTGTTTTCTTCCCCCACATTCTCTCGTCTCTTTCACACTGTGACTCCCCACATCCCTCAAATAATTATTGCCTCACATTCTCTCTCTGTCTAGTGGTGTGTGTGGATTATGGAAGCATTCTATACCTATCTCCTCTTGCATATTATTTGATGGACCAAGTGATCGAGTAACATCAACGTAGTTGCCAGTGGCACAATCTCTTTAACCAGGAGGTCCCATATGGATCACTAATTGTCACTACATAACACTGTGACTGACTAAAATTACTCATTCCCTTCAAAAAAGGATTGATCCAGGTTTCAAGTCAACAAAGAAAAGGAAATATCCCAGCTCTTCTCTCAGCAAGTAGCCTGTGGATCTTGACCATTCAATGGAGTAAATATAGAACAAACCTAAAATACAAATAAGGGAAAAAAATGGATAGAACAAAAAACACAAATAGTTTTCATGGTTACTTTTATACAATGATCAAAAGTATTTATTCTTTTAGGTAAGAGCCTCTCCAACAGTGCTAGCTATCTTCATAGCTAAAAGTAATTAAAATTAAAATAAAACTAGTTACTTATTGAGTTCTGCTCCAGCAGAATTTAACTTTTAATTAAATTCTCTCTCTTGCTTAGCTAAATATAGCTAGGTTTTTTAAAGTTATATTTAGTTTTTATTTAGTTAGTCTGTTTGAGAGCAAACTTAACCTAAAATTAGTTAAATTTTTATTTTATTTTAAAATAAGTATTATGTTGAAGATTCCCTAATCTCTAAAAATCAACATCTACAAGCAGTCATCATACATAGTGGACTGCTCACTGCTGTTGCATGGTATAAGAAGTGATTCAATTAAATCTGAGGATAGTTCAGTAATTTGATTACAACAGACATTTGAACATGTCTGTTGCAGTAGAGAAATTGGAGGTTGCATCAGAAGGATGAGAGGCCCCATCAAAAGTGTATTTCCTCATAATTCATAATGAGTCTCCTCCTCCATGAACACAGAGTTGCTCTACTTTTCAGTACAATTGCTTTCTTTTGGCCCACATATTGCACAGAAGAATTCCCATTATGTGAAAGAGGGAAATGTGGGTTGTTCATAGTTCAATTGACAAACAAACATACCCCTTTAGATATTTTATCAGCTTGGAGATTTGACAATCCTCTATGGTCTTTGTAATTCAGTTCCCCAATACACCTGCTTCTCTTCCTCCATTTCTGATGGACTTCCTTAACACCTTTTTCAATACTATATGATATTATAAGGTTGAGTGAATTCTAAGTGATGTTCTTGAACTTTATAAAAGTACCCTCCACAGAGATGAAAGTTCATGTTGCTGTGATTCTTTATTGATATCTGAAAATCACTAGATTTCAGAAGATGGGTGAGATACTATTTTAGATCTTATACACAAAATCTGTGCATAGAATTTAGCATTTTGATTCTATTTCAAGCCATGATGTACAAGCTCGATCATTAATTAATTTATTTAATATTTTCTTGCTGTTTGTGCAGATGGATAAATGCTTCTTTGCAAATGGGATTCTGAAACCAGCTTCATATTTCCTCTTAGTATGATGTGATCTGGTTCTTCAATGGCAAAGAAGAGCTGGTTCAGTATAGTGAAAAGGTTCTTTGTTTCAGACACACAGACAAAGCAAAATAATGTAAGCACTTTGCTTGTTCTGCTATTTTGTTCTGTTTCAATTATTTGAGTCCCATCCCTCATTTGCTCAACTATCTGTAGAAGGAGAAGAGAAGAAGATGGGTTTTCGGAAGGCTTAAGATTAAAAGGTTGCCCTCAATAACAGCACCAGCACCACCATCACCATTAAAGGAAAGGACACTCAATGAGGCAGAGGAAGAACAAAGCAAGCATGCTTTGAATGTGGCCATTGCGAGCACTGCTGCTGCTGAAGCTGCTGTTGCAGCTGCTCATGCTGCTGCTGAGGTTGTGTGGCTCACTGGTCTCAATGCTCGAAATGAGGCCACTGAATTGGAACATCAATGTGAGAAGGAAACACAAGAAATTGCTGCTGTTAAAATTCAAACAGCCTTTCGTGGTTACCTTGTGAGTTTGTTCATGCTTTTCTCTATATTTCGCATCATACCCGAATTTCATTTTTCCATTAACTGTATGCAGAGCTTGAGTTAATACAAAAGGTCCAAGAAACTTTGAGTTTGGAGAAGTAATGTTTAGAATATGTAAGTTTATGATTATCTGAGATTGTAGTATTGCGGTTTTTGACTTCCTAGTTACTCACTTATTCACCATTTACATAACTAGATCAAGTATAATAATTGTATTGCTATTACATTGTATTAACTCGATGAAAGTTGGAAATGTCCTGTTGTCAAATAGTCTTGCACGTTATGTTGTCTGGTTGTGAATCTGCAGTGAACTATGATTAGTAACCAATTCATAGTTAGGCATTGTAGACTATTTATTGTATCTTGCTAAGATCAGTTGATGAAACTTACCACTGCTGCATGGTTTCTGATGAATATCTGTTGGAGGACATTGCAGGCCAGGCAAGCTTTGAGGGCACTAAAGGGAATAGTGAAGCTCCAAGCTATTATTCGAGGACAAGCTGTGAGACGACAAGCAATGACTACACTCAAGTGCTTGCAGTCTATAATAAACATCCAATCGCACGTATGTGCCAGGAGATTCCAAACCAAAGAAGGAGATACTTATAACTGTGATGAATATAATGATCAGCTTCAAAATTTGAGGGACAAGATAATAGGGGTATGTTTGGCCAACTGATATCTCAAAAATAAATTTAATCAGTGCCTTTTCGACGTGACTTTTACTTGCTTCAATGTGACATAGATATTCTGTACAAATGTTTAGATGGACTCAAACAGCCAAAGAAGGTGGGATGACAGACTTGTTTCAAAGGAAGAGGCAGAGGCCTTGTTTATGAGCAAGAAAGAGGCTATGATTAAGAGAGAGAGAATAAAGGAATATTGGTATAGCCATAGGGTAAGTTCCTCTACTATATTGATATGTTCTTTTTTTCTTGTCAAAACTATCTTCTTCTAAAGGTGTGTGTATTTTTGTTTTCTTAGAAATCCGCAGAATCAGAAAGAAAAAAGGTAAATGGAAGATGGAGATACTGGTTGGACCAATGGGTTGATACTCAAATTTCTAAAAGCAAAGAACTTGAAGACTTGGACACAGTTTTGGCTTCGCATAGAAAAGAGGAGTTTGGAGGTGGAAAACAAGTTAGGCTTAGAAACCTGCAAAGACAGAATAGTCATCTGATTAATGAAGGAATGGATTCTCCAAGAAAGTCATCCTTACACCACAGGAAGCAGTGTTCATTGGGAGATGAAAATTCCTTTACAAGATCTCCTATTGTTCCTACTTACATGGCCGCAACAAAATCTGCTAAATTGAAAGCGAGGTCTTTAAGCTCCCCTAAATTAAGACCATGGAGTTTGGATACTTGCTCTGAAAGCTATTCACCATGCAAGAACAACATCTCTCTTATATCTTCCATCAACAGTGAAGTGCCACTAAGTTCCAGAAGGATTGGCAAGTCCGGTGGTATCCAGCAACGATCTCCGAGCATGAAGGGCCTTCCAAGTCCAGTAAAATCTAGCCAGACGATGAAGGATCGCAGCATTAATTCAGAGTGCTCTGTATCATATTGGGATAGACAGAGTACTTACAGATGATGATTTCGATTGTACTAGATGAAGATATATAATTCGGATAGTGTCTTGGGTTGGAGTGCAGAACTGATTTGTAATTACAACTAAGTGGAATGGTGAAGAGCCTTTTATCTAACTTCCTAAGTTCATTTCTGCATACCACTTTCCTCATGTTGTTTAAGCTGACTTCTCAACAATCTTCTGCAAAAGCACATAGAACTAGACCACTAGTATCAGTGTTTTAAGTCTTGAATACATGAGCCACAAATCTCTCCACATCGCATAATAGGGAATACAACACTTTCAGGTTACTTATAGTCCAAGAATTCCTGGAGGAATAAGTGCCTGGGTAGCCCAGCCGGCCAGCCCTAGGGACGGATACACTTGTCTCAGCGAAGCCCAAAGGGAAGGGTGTTAAATACCAACAAATATTTTGGGATCTTAGCTTAAACAACCTCAAGCATTGATTTGATCAAAAGATGAGAATATGTTTTTTTGAAGGAAATGTCAATTCTTTTATAATTTAATGAGATTATATATAATGACACACGTTCGTGGGGGCTGATAAAAGAGTCATTACTTAAGTAAACTCATCTTTTCTAGCTATTAAATCCAGCCAAAAAAGCCCTTACAAAACCCATGAGAAATGAAGAGGTATAGGAAATGGGGGCATAGGCTGGGACAATCTCTTCTAAACAAACAAAGCAGTCGCAGACCCCCATCCATCAAGACAAAAATAAAAATAAAATTAAAAACAACAGCCCAAGTCCAAGTACAAAAAGCCCAAACCCAAGCTCAATTTCCAAACCCCAGCATACGTAACCCTGAACCAAAGCAAGGAACCCCAGCCCAATAAGCCCCCAGCCTATGAACTTTGAAACCCTAGCCCAAACCAAAGCTCTATCTGTTGCGGCCACCATCAGATCATCACCCACCATCGCCGGGATCAGCGCCACCGTTGGGACCGAGCCATCAACTCCACCAACAGCGTCATCGTCACCACCTTCAGAGTCGCCTCTCAAAATGGGGCCGTCACTGGCTTCGACTTCACCACAACACTAAAATGAGGCCAAGGTCCGGACTCGAATCCTGCAGACCACGGACCCATAAGTCAAGATGCAACCGCCGGAAATCCTCAGCCATCCACCGGTCAGGACGGCAGACCTCCAACTCCGGAATCCGGAGACCTAGCCACCAGAAGGCAGCCTCTACCGGGAGCACTTTCTCAGGCCTCCACCAAAGCCCAACCCCCACCAAGCTCTGATTTACCACCAAATCAGCCTTCCCCAGCCTCTACCGGGAGCACTTTCTCAGGCCTCCACCAAAGCCCAACCCCCACCAAGCTCTGATTTACCACCAAATCAGCCTTCCCCAGCCAAACCTCCGACCCGACACCCTTTCCACCACCAGTAAACACAAAAAGAGCAGAAGCCTCATTGCCCAAGCAGATGAGGAAGAGAAAGAGCCACCATAATCTCTGATAACAAGCATCGAAGAAGAAACTGCAAAGAAAGCCAGAATGACCTAGCTTTCTCTCAACCCTAGTCGCTACGGCTAGGTAAATTCCGACAGTTTTTTGCTGATTCAAAGATGAGACTATTGATAAAGGTAGATTTTTTTTTTTTTTGGGTAGACCAGGGCATTTAGAGTAGGGAAAGTTTTAAATCACATCCCTAACTACTTAATGCACATCTTTATTATTTTATATTTTAAATTAGATTTTATAAATAGATTAAATGATTAAAACAGACCATAATGTATTAGAAGAAGAAAAATAAATATTTTTCTTATTTTTTTTTTCTTGAAGAACTTCTATTATTCTATAATTATGTATAATAGCTAGATAAACACACTAATTTCTATACATGACCTCCCCTATTTAATACAAGAATAAAGTCAGAAACCATCTAATTTAATTTTTCTTAAAATAAATTAAATGGAGTGAGAACTTACTAATTGAGAATTTCATAATTGATGGCATTAATGACATTTCGCTTTACTCCCATTTTTTAGTTAAATTTTTTTTAATTAAAAAGTTACGATTAATTTGTTGTCTAATATAAAACATCACATGTAAAAAAAAAACTTTGTAATTCTTAATTTATTTGGCCCCTTTAGTGACAAATCTGTAGTTCCTCTACTGTCAAGAAACTACTAATATAATTTTGGTTGAATGTTCAGCTCTAAATTTTAATACTTGATCAACAAAGTGTTTGGTGAATGAAAACTCAAATAATACAAAACTTATTTCTAAACTTCTATTTGAAGGGAACAATAATAAATCTTTATGGATTTTCCAATAACTAGCACAAGTAATCGATATGGTCATTTAGAAAACGTCAATATAGTAATATATACTAATCATATCAAATATATAGTAACCTTAATATAGTCAAATAATATGATATTTTAAGTACTTTGGGTTGTGTATTTAGTAAAGAGTTTTTCTATTAAAACCTCCAAATTTACTCATTTGACCTCTATACTTTTTACACCTCTTATTAAATTTTTAAATACTAAATTTACTCATTAAACCTCACTAAACTTCCTCAAATAACCTCACTCATATGATTTGCAAACAAATTATTATCTTTAAAATAAAAAATTTAGTTATTTCAATGATTTAATCACTCTATAAATCTTAACTAAATGTACATATCTTAATCAAACTTAAGTTTCAAAAATTATTCTAATCAATAAGAAAATGCCATGAACTATTATCTTTATTTTTATTTTTTTTCTCTATTTTAGCTGTGCATAAAAAAATGAAGAAATCATTTGTTTTTATTCTCAAAAAAAAAAAAATCATTCGTTTTTTAATGTTTAATTTTTTTTCCTGTATTTTTTGTACCACATGATTAATTATTTAAATTTTTTTTTATTTTTTTTGTTTTGTGCAAACATAATGGATTGACTTAGATTTAGGTCATAAATCATAAGAAGATTTTTTTTTTTCTCCTCACCAATATGAGTTTAACATGTATATCATACATTTTTATGTCACATGATCTTAATCATATTTTTAATTCTTATTAAATATATATGAATGCTTTAATGAGTATGTAGTGAAATTGAAAAATGAAAATAGATAAGGAAAATAATAAGAAATACAATCTGATATTATTGAATTGGAAAGTCTACATAAAATAAATATAATATTTTTTTGGTATAATTATTGTCCTTAATAGTCATTTTATATTAAGTTATATATGTCATTTAACAATTCATAATAGAGTAAGGTAAAGTGAGCATATTTGGAGGTCCCAATAGAAACTCTCTTTAGTAGAATATTAAAATAAGAAATTAAATGAGTAGTGTATTAAGTAGGGAGCATGTATTAAATAGTCAAAGATGTGTATTTAAAACTTATCTTTAGAGTATCATGTCAAAGAATCGATTACCAATGCATGGGTTGGGAGGCCAAAAGTACAAAACTTCTGGTAAGATTTTACAATCCATAAAGAGCTATATATGGCAAATTTATTCACACATTGCAAAATACTAGATACGCAACCTATTTTCCATACACCCAATGTCAAATTTTATGGGTAGATTAAATTACCAAAAGAGACAGTTATATATAAAAAAAATAAAAAAAAAACATATTATCCCGCTTTAGACTTTTTTTTTCTTGTACGTAAATTACATGAATGAAGATGCAAACCAATCTTCATATATAAATTCCCGCTTTAGAACCCTAGTCACAAAATCTATATACATAAATGACCACCTTCTGTGTGAGACTTAGTAATTTAATCCAGTCTTGTTGGAAATTCCATCGGTAATCACGACATATCTTACTCATCATTATGTTGTTTTATTACTTTGACCTTACCAACTAGTTTGATCGAAAGTGGATTTCAAATGTTAGATGACATTAACAAAACCACTTGCAGACTTGCTTTGACTGTGAAATGTTTCAAACATTGAATTTAACTTGTTTTTGAATGAATCTTAGCTTTCACTAGATCATTTTCTTATTTATCTAGGAATATTTCAAGAGTCGAGAAAATATCTATTTTAGGTTTTGAAGTGGAAAATTAGAGCTAGGAAGAATGACGGTCAAATGAAAAAGAAAGAAAAAAGTAAAATTCCAAATTTCGGTGAACCACCACAAATGGCGGCTCACAACCACATATGGTGGTGTCATAGCTTTTCCGGTCACAATTAAGGAGGATCATGGAGGACCAAGAAGGTGGAGTAACATCATTACATCCATCCCAGTATCCTTTGGATAATAGGCATTACTATGCACACATTTTTCACATGCTTGTTTCCTTGACTTTGGTAATCCAATATCATCTCTACACTCCTTTTCTTGTTTTCCATGCACTTGAGAAAGCTAGCTGCTATCTCCCTCTCCCTTACTCATCTTTTCCTACTCTACTCTCTCTAATAGCTTATAATTACTTTTCTCTTTCACTCCATCCTTTCCCCTTTTGTTTTGGGAACTAATACCACTCCAACACTCTTCCTTTTTACTTCATTCATGAAGCTAGCTGCTCCCTTTTCTTTCCATCATCATTTTACACCTCTCTCATCCCTATTTAAGCATCTCCTCTCTCATTCAAGAAGAGAATCACCTGTACCACTCCATTACACTCCTTTCTATCTCCATCTCCACCTCCCAAAATCTAAACCCATAATATCTATACTCCCCTTACTACTCCTCAACCTCCATCACGACCGCCACAACTACATCATCACCACCACTATATCACTACCACTCAAAATTAGCCAAAGGAGAATCATATTTTCATCACCATTCCATTCACCAACAACAAGAAGTTCATCATCCATCCATATATTTCACCATCAAGGAGGACTAATCAAGGAGCATCAAAGATGGAAAACGAAGGAGAAGGTACGTATCCATTATTTGTCATGCTTCAACTAGTTCATTCTTTCCTTAACTCTTTAATTTACGGTGATGTACTTTATAGATTTGATGCTAATTTGTATGATTATGAGTGAATAGTTACTTTGTTGGGGCATGTGAAGGTTGTGAGTTAAAATCACCTAGATCTATGATAGGTTTGCTTGCATGATTATCTAAACTCAAATATTTATGCATCTAGAAACAATGAATTGAGACTTAACCAGTAATATGATTTGTTCTTAGGTAGTTAATTTTAGACTTATCCGGTTGGAGTTGATAACGTTAAAGGAATTTAAGCTTTTGTCGTCTTATCCGGATGCAAAGAGGGTAATTGAGAAATTAGAATAGCATCACTTGTATTTGAACTTCAATACTTGCAAGGGAGATTAGTGGTAGACAATCCAACTCCTAACTTCATCAATTATATTACTAGTTTAGTCTAGAGTAATTTTGTTTACATTTGAGCATTTATTTTAAGTTGGTTCACCACTCTGTCCAACAAACAATTTCACTATCACCACAATGCACATACTCACCATGAGCCTAGATTTCTTTGTGAATTTAGGTTTGTGATTGTACATTTGCATATTCTAGCTCTCCTTAGGTTAACACCCTAGTAGTGAAATGAATTCAATCCTCGTGGATTCGACAACCTTTCTTAAATCTCTATACTATTTGTCACGCCCCGAATTTTAGAATAACAATTCAAAATCCGAAACATGAATATACTACAACACAAAATAATCATCCTGAAAATTTTTCTTTTCTTAACATACTCACCACACAGAATAAAATCAAACCGAATTTAGTCTCGGTTAATTATTACAACTCAAATCCAAATGTAATGTAAAGCTCTTAATGAGCATACACACACATCACGACTAAATAAATAACATGACTGTTGTATCACCTAAGCAGCCCGGTCACCTCCCTGATTATCCTGACCTGCAGGAATATCCGCTACACCATTGAATAGTGTACCGGGATTGCAACAACACAAAACCCGGTAAGCTTATGAAAGCTTGTATGAGTAAAAGAATGAACTGTTGCTTAATTTAATCTCATTTATTTCCACACACAGCAACACTCAATTATTTCCACATATGCAATTAATAACAATCTCAATCAAACACCAATTCAATATATCAAGACCACACAACTCACAACTTTCCCCACAACTCTCATCATCGTATTTATAAAAATACGGTATTGACAGACTAGAGCTCTAACTGAATCGTAGCCCGTCACCTGGCCTAGGTTATGGCATCCGACATATTTATCAATTATTGTATTTCATCAATATGTATACCTATATACATATTTAGAACGTCCAATAATTCCACATACTCAACCAATCGTATCCCATCATCCACACTAGGATTAGAGCGTCCGATTTTCCACACCAGTCATTACATCGACCCTAAACCCATAAATGAACACAACATAAAATTTCACATACTGAAATCAACCCAACCAAGATACATCATATTATTATGAAATCACACAACTGTAATAAAATCAACTCATCAATTTCATTCAATCATATCATCAATCAAACAATCCACTCATCAATATATATTTTTCACGTAAATATATATATACGTAATCATCCACTCAGGAATGACCACTAATACCATCTATAGTTCACACAAGAAAATTATGCAATTCATTTGTATAGTTAAAATTCATTTTACTTACCTATGGACCGTGGTAATTCAAGTCCATGAAATTTTAAAACAAATATTTAATCCGCAAATATTTTTCACACAATTACCAAAATTAAATAAATTAAATGCTCGGTTCGTAATATGAACCACGTGAGTTTTACTCACCTCGAAACTCCCGCTGCGTCTTCAATATAATTATAAATTATAATTTATAATTAACGCCGCTAGCCCACGAAATTAAAATCCGTCAATCACCTAATCAAATGTGATTCGAATTTAGCCAACAATTTCAACTCATAATTTAACCACTAATTAACGGTCAGATTCTAATTTACATTAAAATCCGACGAGCGGTTTCTCACGAATCGCTCCCCTAATTACCGTTTTTCACATATACGAAGATCCAACGGTCGGATCTTCGCCCATGACCACACAAAGCCTCTGGGACAGTCATATGATCATCATAACAAATTTACAAGTTCATCCAACGGTCATAATTTCACAGATCAAAAATCTAACGACCGAAATCGATCGAAATCACAAAATTCATAACTAATTCATACGATATCCAAAAAATGCGTATAATACGCCGAAATGATCGTATCGAAACATAGAATCATAAAATGAACAGAAACCAAATTTTAGACCTCCGGAGGTGGCCGGAAAAGGCCGCCGGAGTTAGGGACAGAGCCGCCACCGACCACCACCAATGGTGTCGGGGCCGAGCTTGTCCCCTTCGTTTCATCATTCTGAGCAACTTTCATAACTAGCACAAGACCTAAAAATGAACGGAAGGCGTCGAAATTACCGATTTACAGTCGGTGGCCGGAAAAAATGCAGAAACCGGTGAGCTTGAAAACCGACGTGAAAACTGCAACCTCAGGCCCCGATCCCTTCAGGAAACTTGTTCAGAACTTCCTTGCGAACTCAACAAGCTTGGAATCACAAGAAACGATCGTGTATAGCTCGAGATATCTTGATCGAAAGTTTCGGTATTTCGATCCGTTCGGGTCGAGCTCCGACGAACGTGAAAACGTTCGACCCAGTTCCGGTCCTTCTTGGTGCTTGTAGAGGAAGTTGAGGCGAGCTCAATGAAGCAAGAATCAAGTGAAATGTGGAGTGTAGCTCGAGATATTGAGATCGAACCGAAAATGGACGTTTTCGGTTCGGGCTTCGCCGCCGCCGCCACAGGCTGCGCCGCCGTGTGAGACTGCCTCCGGGAGCTAGAGCAGCTCGAGACGAACACCTGGGACTTGGTTTGAGGTCGAGAGGTGGTCTGTGGAGGGAGAACAATTAAGGAGAAGTTTTCCTCCCCTTCGGCCGATTTCCGTCTGTAAGAGAGAGAGAGAAACTGTTTTCTCCAGAAACGGACGAGGAAGAAGAAGAAAGAAAAAAAAGAAGAAAGAGGAACCGGTAGGGAAAAAAAATTAGGGTTTGCAAAATTTTTCTATATATACAAGTTTTCGGAAAACTTCGAAATTCGATAACTAATTCAGAAAAAATCCGATCTTCGTGTTCCGCATGTGCACGGACTCGTATCGACGAGCTCTACAACTTTCATGAAGGAAGTTTCTCCAAATTTCGTACGTAGAAAAAGTCGATTTCTCAAACCGAGTATTTCGAGCTTTTCGTTAAAATAAACGTTTCGAAACTTTGATAATTGTAAAAATGAATGATTATCGAACATAAATCGTGAAATCGTATAATAATCATTCGATACAATAATTCGAAATTAAAGTGGAATTTGCGGGTATTACAATCTACCCCCCTTAAAGGAATTTCGTCCCGAAATTCAAGTACTCATTTCCCCAAAAAGCTGTGGATACCTCGTCCTCATGTCAGATTCTAACTCCCATGATGCATCACCCTCATCATGATGACTCCACAACACCTTCACGAGATCAACCTCTTTCCTACGAAGTTTCTTTGTAGACCTATCCAAGATACGAACAGGTTCAACTACAAACGTCACATCCGGGTTCACTTCGATCGTACCGTGGTCAATCACGTGAGACTCATCTCGAACATACTTCCTGAGCAGAGACACATGGAAAACGTTGTGCACACCCGACATGCTAACAGGTAAAGCAAGACGATATGCTAAGTTACCAACCCTTTCTAGAATCTCAAAGGGTCCAACATACCTCGGTGCGAGTTTTCCCTTCTTGCCAAATCTCACTACACCTTTCATTGGTGAGACTTTCAAGAACACAAGATCACCTGTCTCAAACTCCAACGGTCTCCTCTTCAAGTCAGCATAACTCTTCTGTCTACTCTGTGCAGTTCGGATTCTGTCCCGAATAGTAGTGACCTTCTCTGTAGTCTCCTGTACAATCTCAGGTCCAATGAGCCCTTTATCCCCTGCTTCCGCCCAACAGATAGGAGTTCTACATGGCCTACCATAAAGAGCCTCATATGGAGCCATACCGATACTAGAGTGATAGCTGTTGTTGTAGGCAAACTCTACCAATGGCAGATGATCCGCCCAACTACCCTTAAAGTCCAGAACACAAGCTCTGAGCATGTCCTCCATCACCTGATTCACTCTCTCGGTCTGTCCATCTGTTTGTGGGTGAAATGCAGTGCTCATAGCAAGAGACGTACCAAATGCCTTGTGGAACCTACGCCAGAATTCCGATGTGAAACGAGCATCACGATCCGATACAATCGTCACAGGCACTCCATGAAGCCTCACTATCTCGTTCACATATAACTTACACAATGCATCACCTGAGTATGTTTTTGCCACCGGAAGGAAGTGTGCTGATTTAGTCAACCGGTCAACAATCACCCAAATCGAGTCATAACCTTGCCTGGATCTGGGCAATCCAGTCACAAAGTCCATAGAGATGTCTTCCCATTTCCACACAGGAATCGATAAGGGGTTCAGCATTCCTGCTGGTCTCTGATGCTCCGCCTTCACCTGTTGACAGGTAAGACACTTCGACACGTGTTCCGCCACATCCCTCTTCATACCATACCACCAAAACTGCCTTCTTAGATCCATATACATTTTAGTACCTCCTGGATGTATAGTATATCGAGACCTATGTGCTTCCCGCATGATCTCCTCCTTGAGGTTATCAACACTCGGTACATACAATCTCCCTCGAAATCTCAACCCTCCATCAGCCCCAATCATCCACTCAGAAGGACCCTCCACATCCGGGTCAGCAGTCATCTCAGAAATCCTTGTCTGAGCAAACTCATCAAGTGTCTGACCCTGAATGATCCTGGAGATCAAGGTGGGCTGTAAGGTGATACTACCGAGAAAGATTCCCTGTCCTGCTCCTGTGGGCATAAGGTCAAACTCAGATGCAGCTTCTAACATGCGCCACTCCTGCACCATAATCGATGCCATGATTACCCGCGGTTTCCTACTCAAAGCATCCGCCACCACATTCGCCTTTCCGGGATGGTACTCCAAGGTGAAATCATAGTCCTTGATGAGCTCCATCCATCTCCTCTGCCTCATGTTCAATTCCTTTTGGGAGAATAGATACTTCAAACTCTTGTGATCAGAAAAGAGTTCAAATTTCTCACCATAAAGATAGTGCCTCCAAATCTTCAAGGCAAACACCACAGCTGCTAGCTCTAGATCATGAGTAGGGTAATTCCGCTCATGTACCTTCAACTGTCTAGAACCATAAGCAACAACACTACCATTCTGCATCAACACACACCCCAAACCCTGATGAGATGCATCGCTGTAAATGACTAATCCACCACCACTAGTAGGAATAGTCAACACCGGAGCTGTAGTCAATCTAGTCTTCAGCTCAATGAAAGCCTTCTCACACTTATCCGACCATACGAACTGAGTGTCTTTCCTGGTCAATTTGGTCAAAGCCGAAGCAATACCAGAAAACCCTTCAATGAAGCGCCTGTAATAACCGGCCAATCCAAGGAAGCTACGGATTTCTGTAACCGTAGTAGGGCGACTCCAACTCATCACCGCTTCAACCTTCGAAGGATCCACAGAAACTCCATCCTTCGAGACCACATGACCAAGGAATTTGACTTCACTCTGCCAGAAGTCGCACTTCTCGAACTTGGCAAATAGTTTCTGCTCTCTCAATGTCTGCAGCACTATTCGCAGATGCCTCTCATGCTCAGCTGACGACCTTGAATAAATCAAGATGTCGTCAACGAACACTACCACAAACTGATCCAAGTAAGGACTGAACGTACGGTTCATCAAGTCCATAAATGCTGCGGGGGCATTCGTGAGACCAAAAGGCATGACAAGAAACTCAAAATGTCCATACCTGGTCCTGAACGCCGTCTTTGGAATATCTTCCTCCTTCACCCTCAACTGGTGATATCCAGACCTCAAGTCAATCTTCGAGAATACAGTAGCTTCTCTGAGCTGATCGAACAAGTCATCAATCCTAGGTAAAGGGTACCTATTCTTGATGGTCACCTTGTTCAACTGTCGATAATCCACACATAGACGAAGTGAACTATCCTTCTTCTTCACAAACAACACTGGTGCACCCCAAGGAGACACACTTGCCTGAATGAACCCTTGTGCAAGTAAGCCCTCAATCTGAACCTTCAACTCCTGAAGTTCAGCTGGAGCCATTCGATAAGGTGCTTTCGACACAGGTGAAGTTCCTGGTATCACATCAATGGAGAAGTCCATTACCCTTTTCGGAGGTAACCCAGGGATCTCCTGAAACACATCTTCATACTCTGAAACTACAGGAATCCCCGTAATCTTTGAAGTACTACTCCCTGATTCAATATGGGCCAAAATCCCTATCCTCATGGTGATGTCAGACTTCAGACAACGGTAATGAAACACCGGTTGTCCCGGAACATGGAAGGACACAATCATCCTAAAGCAATCAATAACAGCGTGGTTCGGGCTCAACCAATCCATACCCAAAATCACATCATACGTGTGATCCGGAATCACAATCAAAGATGCAGAGAACTCTCTGCCACCAATCCCAATAGGGCAATCATCACAAAGCATGCTAAGCTCAAGAGACACACCGAGAGGTGATGTAACACACAATGATCTAGTCAGAGGCATAGCAATCAAACCCAAAACATCCACAACGTAACTAGATATGAAAGAGTGTGAGGCTCCCGTATCAAACAGTACTCTAGCAAGAAAGTGATAAACAGATAAGGTACCTTCCACTCCCGTGCCTGCCTGACCGATGGCAAAGACCCTAGCATGAGCAGGTGGTAACTGCCTCTGCTGGTTACCCTGCACTCTACCCTGAATCCGAGGACACTCCCTAGCCTGATGCCCTGCCTGTCCACAACTGTAGCATAACCTACCCCGTGGCTTCGTGCACGCACGAGAGATGTGGCCCGGCTCGCCACAGTTAAAACACTTCACTGGAGCTGTTGGTGCTATCTGCCTGATAGGCATAGCCTGAACAGGAGGAGCTACTGCTGCCCTAGCTGGAGCCTGATGCTGAAACTGAGTCCTCTGTCTCTTCCAGAACCCACCCCTGAAGTCTCTAGCTCTACTGCTCCCTGCTATGGCCTTCCCCTTGCCCTGGAAGTCTCTCTCAGCAGACTCCTTCTCTCTACGAATCAGGTTCTGCTGCTCAATGATCTGTGCCTTAGCCAAGATCTCTCTCTTGGTCTTCAGCTCCAAGATAGCTACATCACGCTCAATCGAAGGACTCAACCCTCTCTGAAACTTCTTGGCCAAGTCCTCATCCTCCATCTGCCTCACATACTTGTACAATCTGGAGAACTCCGCATCATACTCAATTACGGTCATCTTCCCCTGTACAAGTGCAAGGAACTCTCGCTCCAACCTCTCCTTCACTGCTGGTGGAAAGTACTTCTCCCTGAACAGCCTCTCAAAGCCGTCCCATGTCAAGGTAGACACCTCAATGCTCCTCTGAGTGACGTTCCACCACACCCTAGCCTCATCCTTCAGCATGAAAGCGGCTAGCTTCCTCTTATCGGTCTCAGTGCAATCAAGCAGATCGAAATAAGTCTGCAAATCCTCTATCCAACGATCCGCCACCATATAATCTGTGCCTCCTCCAAACTTGGTTGCTCCCAAGCGAGTAATTTCCCTTGCTAGCATCAGCAAGCGAGCAGGATTATCAACCACAGCTACAGGAGGAATAGGCTGATCCTCATATGGTGCATCTTCCTCCGACTCGAATACTTCTTCGACTGGAGGGGCCCTACCCCTTCCTCGGCCTCTACCCCTGCCACGAGGTCTACCTCTACCCCGACCTCGGGCCTCGTTTCCCTCAATCTCCATTACCTAATAAGCATGATATACTTGATTAATACACGCATAACACTTAAAACAAAGCATAAGTCAAATGCAAGTCCATATTAACCAAGTACTGATCATACATAACAATGCTTAAATTTCCTAAAAATACTAACGTTCCTAGCCAACCTAACGCACTCACATACCCAATGACATTGTCAATACCGAAGAGCACACGATGGGGATCCGCTGCAGACGGGCCATCACTCGGTAAGTATTGACATATCACCAAATATGTACCTTACGCTCTGATACCAAACTGTCACGCCCCGAATTTTAGAATAACAATTCAAAATCCGAAACATGAATATACTACAACACAAAATAATCATCCTGAAAATTTTTCTTTTCTTAACATACTCACCACACAGAATAAAATCAAACCGAATTTAGTCTCGGTTAATTATTACAACTCAAATCCAAATGTAATGTAAAGCTCTTAATGAGCATACACACACATCACGACTAAATAAATAACATGACTGCTGTATCACCTAAGCAGCCCGGTCACCTCCCTGATTATCCTGACCTGCAGGAATATCCGCTACACCATTGAATAGTGTACCGGGATTGCAACAACACAAAACCCGGTAAGCTTATGAAAGCTTGTATGAGTAAAAGAATGAACTGTTGCTTAATTTAATCTCATTTATTTCCACACACAGCAACACTCAATTATTTCCACATATGCAATTAATAACAATCTCAATCAAACACCAATTCAATATATCAAGACCACACAACTCACAACTTTCCCCACAACTCTCATCATCGTATTTATAAAAATACGGTATTGACAGACTAGAGCTCTAACTGAATCGTAGCCCGTCACCTGGCCTAGGTTATGGCATCCGACATATTTATCAATTATTGTATTTCATCAATATGTATACCTATATACATATTTAGAACGTCCAATAATTCCACATACTCAACCAATCGTATCCCATCATCCACACTAGGATTAGAGCGTCCGATTTTCCACACCAGTCATTACATCGACCCTAAACCCATAAATGAACACAACATAAAATTTCACATACTGAAATCAACCCAACCAAGATACATCATATTATTATGAAATCACACAACTGTAATAAAATCAACTCATCAATTTCATTCAATCATACCATCAATCAAACAATCCACTCATCAATATATATTTTCCACGTAAATATATATATACGTAATCATCCACTCAGGAATGACCACTAATACCATCTATAGTTCACACAAGAAAATTATGCAATTCATTTGTATAGTTAAAATTCATTTTACTTACCTATGGACCGTGGTAATTCAAGTCCATGAAATTTTAAAACAAATATTTAATCCGCAAATATTTTTCACACAATTACCAAAATTAAATAAATTAAATGCTCGGTTCGTAATATGAACCACGTGAGTTTTACTCACCTCGAAACTCCCGCTGCGTCTTCAATATAATTATAAATTATAATTTATAATTAACGCCGCTAGCCCACGAAATTAAAATCCGTCAATCACCTGATCAAATGTGATTCGAATTTAGCCAACAATTTCAACTCATAATTTAACCACTAATTAACGGTCAGATTCTAATTTACATTAAAATCCGACGAGCGGTTTCTCACGAATCGCTCCCCTAATTACCGTTTTTCACATATACGAAGATCCAACGGTCGGATCTTCGCCCATGACCACACAAAGCCTCTGGGACAGTCATATGATCATCATAACAAATTTACAAGTTCATCCAACGGTCATAATTTCACAGATCAAAAATCTAACGACCGAAATCGATCGAAATCACAAAATTCATAACTAATTCATACGATATCCAAAAAATGCGTATAATACGCCGAAATGATCGTATCGAAACATAGAATCATAAAATGAACAGAAACCAAATTTTAGACCTCCGGAGGTGGCCGGAAAAGGCCGCCGGAGTTAGGGACAGAGCCGCCACCGACCACCACCAATGGTGTCGGGGCCGAGCTTGTCCCCTTCGTTTCATCATTCTGAGCAACTTTCATAACTAGCACAAGACCTAAAAATGAACGGAAGGCGTCGAAATTACCGATTTACAGTCGGTGGCCGGAAAAAATGCAGAAACCGGTGAGCTTGAAAACCGACGTGAAAACTGCAACCTCAGGCCCCGATCCCTTCAGGAAACTTGTTCAGAACTTCCTTGCGAACTCAACAAGCTTGGAATCACAAGAAACGATCGTGTATAGCTCGAGATATCTTGATCGAAAGTTTCGGTATTTCGATCCGTTCGGGTCGAGCTCCGACGAACGTGAAAACGTTCGACCCAGTTCCGGTCCTTCTTGGTGCTTGTAGAGGAAGTTGAGGCGAGCTCAATGAGACAAGAATCAAGTGAAATGGTGGAGTGTAGCTCGAGATATTGAGATCGAACCGAAAATGGACGTTTTCGGTTCGGGCTTCGCCGCCGCCGCCACAGGCTGCGCCGCCGTGTGAGACTGCCTCCGGGAGCTAGAGCAGCTCGAGACGAACACCTGGGACTTGGTTTGAGGTCGAGAGGTGGTCTGTGGAGGGAGAACAATTAAGGAGAAGTTTTCCTCCCCTTCGGCCGATTTCCGTCTGTAAGAGAGAGAGAGAAACTGTTTTCTCCAGAAACGGACGAGGAAGAAGAAGAAAGAAAAAAAAGAAGAAAGAGGAACCGGTAGGGAAAAAAAATTAGGGTTTGCAAAATTTTTCTATATATACAAGTTTTCGGAAAACTTCGAAATTCGATAACTAATTCAGAAAAAATCCGATCTTCGTGTTCCGCATGTGCACGGACTCGTATCGACGAGCTCTACAACTTTCATGAAGGAAGTTTCTCCAAATTTCGTACGTAGAAAAAGTCGATTTCTCAAACCGAGTATTTCGAGCTTTTCGTTAAAATAAACGTTTCGAAACTTTGATAATTGTAAAAATGAATGATTATCGAACATAAATCGTGAAATCGTATAATAATCATTCGATACAATAATTCGAAATTAAAGTGGAATTTGCGGGTATTACACTATTACTTGTAACCCTTATACTTAAGGGTGGCTTTTTGGCTTAACACTTTCATATGTATCCATTTCTTCGACAATGCTTCACCTTTGCATACATCATATCATTGAGTCCAAGCCAAAGACTTGAGTTGAAGTGATTTCATTTGGTTCTAGAGATAGCCCAGGACAAAAAATGAGAAGATGCATAGGTTTATGTCATAAGACAATTAAAAGCGAATCTTCAACATTGACTAAGGAAGAACTTTTTCTTATTAAGGTTTTATTTTTCTTTTTCAAGTTAAGATGATATATATATATATATATATATATATATATAAATGTGTATTTAGCGAATATGTTTGGTGTATGGTGAATGAGGATAGTAGAAGGTGTATGAAGTAGGAGATGTGTATGTGCGTGTGTGCAGGGCCCTTCTAGTGAGGAATCCATTTTTTTGGGCAATTTAAGGGATCACTTATTAAACCAACTTTTCAATCACATATCGGTATCTCGACCGTTTTGTTTTTAAATCTGTATGAGTATATACCTTATGCAAAATTTTTAGCCATATTGATAATCGTTAAGGCATCCATAAATGTGATTTAGAATTATAAATATGAACTGTTCAGGTTAGACAGATTTGGTTCGTTTATGGATCTAATCTAGGTCGATAACTTAACGAATACTAATTTGGCTGAAAATTTACAAAGTGATATATTCATGGAGTCTTAAAAATTAAACGGTCGAGATGCCGATATGTGATCGAAAAGTGGGTCCCACAAAAGATTCCCTTAAAATGACCAAAAAAAGGATCCCTTAGTGGAATGGCCCTATATATATATAGAACTTTTCTCAGGTAAAGATATCCTTACCTAAGCTTATGGAACAGATTTGGTGTTTTTGATCACTTTTCGATCACATATTCACATCTTAACTGTTCCGTTTTTAGATCCTAATGTATAGATCGCTTCTGCAAAATTTCAGCGAAATTGATAATCGTTAAGGCATCCAAAACTGCAATTTACAACAATATACACGAACGGTTCTGGTTCGACAGATTCAGTTCATTCTTGTAAATTGTAGTTTTGGATACCTTAGCGATCATCAATTTGGCTGAAATTTTACAGAGATGATATATACATTATGACCTAAAAACTGAACGGTTAAGATGTGAATATGTGATCAAAAAGTGACCAAAAACATCAAATCCGTACCTAAGCTTAGGTAAGGACGTCCTTAGCCAAGAAGGATTGTGTGTGTGTGTGTGTGTGTGTGTGTGTGTATAGGGCCTTCCACTAAGAGATCCCTTTTTTGGTTTTTTATAGAGATAGGCATTAGACAAACTTTTCTATTATATTTCAGCATCTCAACAGTTCATTTTTTAAGTCTTAATGTGTAGATCATTTTTATAAATTTTCAGCCAAATCGGTGATCGTTAAGGCATTCAAACTGCAATTTACACAAACGGACCGAATCTGTCGATCCGGAACCGTTCGTGTTTATAATGGTAAATTGCAGTTTTGGATGCCTTAACAATCTTCAAATTGGCTGAAAATTTGTAGAAATGATCTATACATTAGGACCTAAAAATTGAACAGTTGAGATGTGAAAATATGATCGAAAAGTTGATCTAATGCCCTATCTCTAGAAAACACCATAAAAAGAGATCCCTCACTAAAAGGAGCCTGTATATATATATATATATATATATATATATATATATATATATCAACTTTTCGATAGGGCATTAGATCAATTTTTCGATTATATATATATATATATATATATATATATATATATATATATACAGGCGCATGTATTTTAATAATCAAAAGCACTCATTCTCTAGTTACATTCACACATATAAATCCTATAAAAATTTAGCCAAATCGAAAAACGTTTAATCATTTCATTAGCCTAATATTTGTTGAAATTTTATCTAACATACTATATTAGTTTACATAATTTGGAATGACCAAATGATTATGGATTTGGTTGATTTTTTGTAGACATAATTCTTGTATATGAATCTAAAGGATTAACGGTTGAGATCATTGAATTAGGTCATATACTAGTATAAAATAGTAAAAATCCTCAAATTCTTAAAATTACACACACACACACTATTATTAAGATAAGAGAGTTTGTCAGCCAAAACAGAAAAAAATTACCAAAATATCCCTCAAATATTAAAAAAAGAGAAAGACAAAATGGTCGATTTACAAATAAAAGAAAAACAAAAAGAATTTAACAAAAAAAAAATCAAAAACAAATATGTTCGGCAATTTTCTCCACATTCTGTGGAATAACTTCCCACATAATTATCTACATTCATAGAGTGTGTTTGGAGTCTAATATTTAATTACAATAGTTCTTAAACCTCCAAGTGCGGAGTGGTTAAAAACATAAAATGCATGTGAATTTTTATAAAGAGAAAATCCCATCAAACCCTAATAATAATAAGGTCATTTGCCAGTGTCGATCGATAATCACTATTGACAAGCATGTCGATTATGGAAGCTGTTTTTTATTGGTATTCGACGTATAAATATCACAATAGCCGATAGCTAGTTCCGAAACTGATCTGCAGACTTCGTTCGGATGAAACAGAGGAGCCGTTCGAATGGTGTTGTCTTTATCTTGTTGCAAATTTCGCTCCAAAACCGATCCCAACCAATGTAGATTACGTACCCTTGGCAAATATGACTCATTAGTTTGCTTTGAATCGAATCATTAGTAATGGTCACTTTCCATCGGAGACAAGAGAGAGTGCACATAATTTATTGGAAAACGATCGAAGACTTCCATTGTATTCAAACCTTGTGGACTTGTTCACCAGTTTCATGCTTGAAAGGAAAGTAATCATGGTCGACCATCATGGATGTAACTTTCAGGACTTGAAGCATTTGGCCAATTCATATTGGAGTCGGACCTAACCAATCCCATTTACATGAAGCAAGTGTGTCTTGCCTGAAAAGTATGTGCCGCCGACGAAATAGTGTCACATAAACAAATTATTAATGCCAATCTGTGTGCTAATTCAGGAACTTCTAATGCCGTCAAAAGAGAGTTTCAACTTGGAGATACCTTCTCAAATCCACACAAGTCCACAGACATTGTCCTTGATTAATAAAAAGAATCAACTTATAAGTACATGTGTGCGCGCGACATAAATCTGTTGAACCGGAACCGTTCGTATTTATAATGGTAAATTACAGTTTTGGATGCCTTAACGATCACAAAATTGGCTGAAATTTTGCAAGGGGGATCTATACATTAGGCTCTAAAAACTAACGGTTAAAATGTGAAAATGTAATCGGAAAGTGGGTGAAAATATCAAATCCGTACCTAAACCTTAGGTAAGGACATCCTTACCTGAGAAAAATCATATATATATATATATATATATATATATATATATATACAGTCCGGCTACACTAAGGACGTTCTTAGTTTTTCTTAGGTACGGATTTCCGGTTTTCACCTACTTTCCGATCACATTTTCACATCTTAACCGTTCAGTTTTTAGGTCCTAATGTATAGATCACCTCTGCAAATTTTCAGCCAATTTGGTGATCGTTAAGGCATCCAAAACTGCAATTTACCATTATGAATACGAACGGTTCCGGTTCAACAGATTCGGTCCGTTTGTGTAAATTACAGTTTTGGATGCCTTAACGATCACCAAATTAGCTGAAATTTTGCATGAGGGATCTATACATTAGGCTCTAAAAACTGAACGGTTAAAATGTGAAAATGTGATCGGAAAGTGGGTGAAAACACCAAATCCGTTCCATAAGCTTAGGTATGGATATCCTTACCTGAGAAAAGTTATATATATATATATATATATATATATATGCTATGGCCCTTAAAATGCGATCAAGATGCCAAATGCAATCGAAAAATGGGTATCCCTTAAAATAGCAAAAAAAAGGATCCTTTAGAGGAATGACCCTATAATATATATATATATATATATATATATATATATATTATATACAGGAAAAGATTTGAACAAACTATGAGAATATTTAAACACATACACTCACACTCTCAATGAAGATTTTATGAGGAATTTCGGTCTCCATAATTAAGAAAACTAAAAACATAAAAATTGCATCATATTCTTCAAAAATTTCAGTAAAGTTATATAAATAACGGAAAACAAAATTTTACCTCAACTAGTTGATCATGTGTTCTAGTGAGATTTTTGAGCAACTAAAAAATTAATCGATTAATTCTTGCACATGACCCCTGCTCCTTTTAATTTGTTAGTCCATAAGTGATTCAGATCGAGATTGGGCAAGTGTATCGTCTGGCATTCATGTTGAGACTTGTGGGAAACTATGATATCCCGGCCAGATTATTAGTTCCAGATCGAAAATGATGTTCAAGGTTTGAACCACATCCATCGATCGATGTTGATTAGATTAGGTCCCTTCTTATTCTTGTTTATGATATTTTGTCTTGCATGTGCTCAAGTCAAGCAAAAATCAATTTAGCTGGCTTCAATTAATTTTTCTCCGGAAGTTATATAATGCCCCAATCACGCGTGCTTTGAATCATCAATTCAGAAAAGGGCAGCTACGTATTACAAGTAATAAATTAGTTTCATGTGCTGCTACTATAAGTAACAGTACATGGTACTGGTGATGAAATTTTTGATAGCTACAAAATGAAACAAATGATTATACTTTACAAATGGTTACTCAATTATGATTCATTTATCACTTTGGTTACTCAATTTTTAAATATATCACTTTGGTCATTCAACTATTACTCTGTCAATCACTTTAGTCACTGAAGGGACATTTTGTCTCACTTTATTCACTTCTCTCCCAATCATTCCAATTCAGACTTTTCAATTTTCCACAATTGGTTGGACGAAAATATCATTGCTATTGTGAGTTTGTGACAAATAAAGTTATTTTAATGAAAAAAATTAAATGAGTGACTAAAGTGAATAATAAAGTTAAAGTTGAGTGACCAAAGTAATATATTTAAAAACTGAGTAACTAAATTGTCGAACATGTAAAAGTTGAGTGACCATTTGTGATATTCTCCCTATTGGAACAAATGGATTGGAACAAATGGAAACTTGAGATCATATGAGGATCTTCAGTCTCCATAAGTGAGATGAAAAAAAAATAACAAACAAATGGAAACTGAAGAACATAAGTAATGGAAAGTAACATATTGCCTCAATGATTCAACTAGCTTATCACGTTTTTGTAATTGTCTAGCGTGTTGAATTGTCAAAAAAAAAAAAAAGCAAGAAAAAAAAAAAGTCAATCATCATCTCCTTTCTACCTCAATGTAGCTCAACCACTGAATTTGTTAGGCTAGAAATATTTTGAGATTGGGGCCAATGTTTGTTTTAGTCTTCGTGTTGAGACTTGTGGGAAACTTTCATCCTATATCATTAGTTCTCGAAAATGACATTCAAAGTTTGAACCACATCGATGGATGCTGATGGTATTAGGTCCCTTTGTTTTTTTTAACTTGTATATCATCTGTTTCATCTTTCATGCATGGTGCTGAAGTCAAGCAAATATCAATTTGGCTGGCTTCATTTGTTTTGGAGAGGTCATCTGATGCTCAAATCACGCGCGCGCCTTTCAGTTTTATCAATTGAAGAAAGGGTGGCTAGCTAGTACAAGCAAGTAGTTGCATGAGCTGCTGCTACAAGTAACACTAGTAGTACTGAAATTTATCGTAGATACCTAGAAAATAAAACAACGATATCTCTAAAAAAAAAAAGTTGTTAGATATTAGAAATTTGAGAGAGTTTCTAGTGAGGACTTTTATAATGAAAATTTTCAATTCAACGTTTGATGAGTATTTTCAGTTTTAGCTGATTTATATCTCATTAGACTAGTTATCAATCTTGTTTAATGCAATTTAATTACTTTATATCTCTAAATTGCCAACTTGGAATGAAATCATCTCTATAATAGAGGGACAAACATAATGGAACCATAGTCATAGGGGAACCTAAGAAAATGAGGCCAATGATTCAAAGATGCCTGATGTTACTGGGAAACCAGATATAATTCGGCCTCCATGCAAATATGTTACTTGTCAGTCCAGGCACGTATGTACGAATACATTTTGTTGATGACCAACACGTATGTACGAATACACACACTTTTAATTTTGACAGTTTAACATTGTGCAGTTTTCATGAAAATGAAAAGGGAGAACATGCACGAAGATAGGTAGGCTAGCTAGCAAGGTAAGCTTCATTATGTGATGGAGATGTAAAGGAGAAGATCTTGGGTATCTAATGAACTCGATCATCAACGCGTACATTGACTTGATGGTTGCCGTAGCATCAAATAAAAAGGATCACTAGCTATGTAACACCTAGCTATTTTGATATTCCAAGAACAATTGAAACAACTGTTTCTCTTTTTTGTTTTAACTAAATAGTTAAAAATCTAACTTTTCTCAAAAGTGAAATGTTGACGTTTGTTACTTTCATTTGACAATGTCGGTGAGACCTCTCTGATTTTTTTTGACAATGTCGGTGAGACCTTTCTTTACTCTTCACCTCCTTCTCCTTTCTTTCTTCTCTTTTCCTTATCCACCATCTATTTGATTTGGGTAAGGGAGTTTATCTTTGTTTCAATGGCTAGGCTTCTTATTAGACCTTAGCCATACTTTCTCCTTGGGGTGTCCTCACATATTTGATCCTCTTCACCGATGCTTCTAGCCCCACGTACTCTTCTCCAAGAACTTGCTTCTTGCGTCGTTGCTAGCGTTGATGCTCTTTTGCTGTGGTGTTGTGGGCTGACTGCGTCACCTTTCAATGATGATAGGGTCTTGGCACACACTCCTGCTTGTGGCAAGTTTGTTAAAGGTGGTGGTGCACGTTCTTTTTGGAAGCAAGAGTTCTTTGATTCTAAGGTTGTCAGCAGTGGCTCCATTAACGGCTACACTTTTTTGGATGGTAGTCGTGGTTAGGGTTTCTTTTCGTACTCAGCTCAGGTTTGGATTGTGGACGTACTGACTTATGGTCTAGTGCTTTTGATGCTGGGTTTGCAACTTTTATTTATTTACATCTATTGACAAAAAAATTAAATAGCAGGGTGATGAGTGCTGCTTTGAAGAAAATTTTAATTTAGTTTGGTAACCACACAGTTAAATTTGAGTATGGCGTTGATTTTTTAATTTAATTTTACCTTGTATCCTCTGAAATTTTTCTGTGTTTCTGAGAGGTCAAGGCATTTGTAAGTGTAGTGTTGTGTGAGAAACTTATTTTGACGGGCTACTACGTGACATGTTCTTTTGTAATACTACCAGTTTTATTATTATCGTTTACACTAAAAAAAAATTAATATATATAAAAACTAAATAGGTAAAAATAGGTTAGCCAATTCCAAGTTAGTTCGATGGTGACGAGCATTGGTTTCGGCCGGTAGTTTTAGGTTTTATACTAGATAAAAGTGGGCCACAGGTCATACTTGCGCTGTTTAACATGAGTTACTCACTTATAACTTATATTTTCATTTGTCACTTTTCTAATGTGGGATCTCTCATCTCTAACATTTAACCTTTGGACTTTATATCTAAAATCATTTGCGTCCTTAAATTTCTAATTTGACCACACATGCCCTTATACTATCCAATTTAGTTAATCATAGTCATCATTCAACTAGTTCGTCAATTTTTTCATGAATTGGTGATGTGGCGAGTTGACTTAAGCCAACTTTTAGTCTTAACGACGTACATGATGTGTTTTTTTGGTCACAAGACCAAAAACCTAGTTTAAGCGGGCTCATCACGTTAACAATTCATGAAAAATTGATGGATTAAATAAGCTTTGGTTATGAATGCTATCTTTGGTTATGAATGCTATCCTTTCTTTTTCTTTACAACCTATTTATCATAAAACAAATGATATAAGCCATAGATTAGCGCATCTTAATAGTGTTTCTTACTTAGATGATTATTTGTTATATGAGACTCCTGTGATTATCCAAGACGTATTCTGTGAGGATTCTTGTACTAGTACTCGAGGTGTAGGTAATATGTCTCCCTCGCTGTACAATCATTCTTCTTATATTAATAATAATACCAGACGTGGAGCTGAGCCTCTCAGTTAGGCTGGGTTCCAAATCCCTTTAAAAACCTTTAAAAAAATGAATGATCAAATTGAAAAAATTAGGACATATGTGATCAAATTAGAAGTTTAAACGATTTTGAAAATAAAATTAAGAGAGATGAAACATTGATAAGCTAGCTACGTAGTTTGCTACAGGTGACAGAATTATGCACAGATACGAGTCGTGCAATGTCTTCCATTGGCAGACAGAGTGGTCCATAAGATGATCAATTCTTTTTAACTCCATTATTACTTAAGAGACTTATATACTAAATAATATGCTAAAGATGCCATAAAGGAAAATTCACTCAGATAATAAAAATGAAAACACAGACAGCTTCCCAGTTTTGGTGTCAAGTAGCCAAGCATTAGCATTGTCTTTTCTTTGCAAATCTCAAACCACTTTCAATTTTTGAAATCATCCGCAATGATACTGTCATATTAGCATTTGTTTAAACATAAAGCTACAACATCAATTTCAACATCATACAAATTCAGTTTTGACTAAGGCAATTGTAATTATACTTCCATATTTTCTATCTTTTAAGATGATAAGGTTTTTTTTATATATGGGTAGCTTTGATATCATGCATTGATTTGATATAGAATGTTTAATTAAGTTTCAATATACGGTAACATATATATATATATATATATTATGGAATATGGATGATACTAGATTTTTAATTTTTCTTGAAGTTAAAATAAATGTAGTTCAGTTCAGTACCGTTTGATCTAGTAACATAAGTTTTCCTTTTATAAATAGGAGGTCATGAGTTTAACTCAAAATAGACTACTTGTTATATATGAGTTGTTTATTTGATAAAAATAAATAAATGTAGTTCAAAATATTTTCCTCAGAGGAGAGGAATGACAGAATACTCAATAAGAAGAACTGCATCGCCTTCTGCACCGTGTCTCAAAAGTTTCAAAATTGGGCAAAGGCCACTAGAAATTTGACAACGAGAAACAACGGATAAAAAAAATAGTTTAGGCCACTAGAAAGTTGACAACGAGAAACAACAGATAAAAAAATAGTTAGTTTCTAAAAATAACGTTGTAGTCCTAGCCTAATAGTATAACTACAATTCTAGAAGATTATGATTGAAAATTAAATTTCACTCTCGTTTTTCAATTAACCTATCGTATAATAAAAACATACTGTATAACTCATTCTCTGAATATATTTTCACTTTCTCTGACTCGAAAAATTGTTTACTTGAAATCGAGTAATTGACCAATATGTATTCATATCCTTTGACAATGCAATATCCAAACTTTAGACTCTTACCCTAGGAAAGGAAACACTTTTATGTGTGCATCAGAGATTCGAGAGACCCTTTTGGGGTTTTTCACTTTTTACCTCTCGGTGGATGTAGATCCAGCAAAGAAAGAAACGACAAAATAAGTAAACAGAGATTTGGGATGGAATTACTTTTTTTTTTGGGATGGAATTACTTTAGTGCAGGGATTAAGAAAGAAACGACAAAATAAATAAACAGAGATTTGGGATGGGATTATTTTAGTGCAGGGATTAGAAGCGACAAGAAGACAGTGATTTAAGTGGAATAAAGGGTGGGTTAGGGGACATGATAAGAATATTTGTTTTATAATCTCATAGGTTGGAATCGATTTAGTGCTCTTCAACTTGAATCGCATGCATGATGATTAGGACTAAGGGGCACGTGGCAGTCCTCCGACCACTTGTCACATTCTCATTTAAGGACATTCAATTTCCGACTACCCAATCACAAGCTCCAGAGCAGCTCCCCCAAAGTGCCCATAGTGTAAAGGATGCCCTCCATCTCGCCGCCCTACTTTTCAGGCCGGACACTTGTTAAGTTCTAATGGTTTTGGTACTCAACATTATGTCTCCCAACAATGTTATTGGTGTATTACCTAAGATCACGATATATGTACTGACACACTGAATAATGTTTCACAGACTAAAATGCATATGTTGAAAGGTTCTGGGGTATTCAGAAACTCGGTATGCACAACACCTGACCTGACGGAATTCATAAGCTATAGTGAAGAACTGAACATTAGGAAAACTTTTAGATGTATAGTTAGGTATAGAGATCCAAATCGAGACTACAAGGGACAAGTAAAAAGGTACCATGTACAAAAAAACCAAATTAGGAGGATGTGATTAGATATGTGAGAATGCGAAATGTGATAATACATCTTTGATCTAGCTCAAAGAAAGATTACTACCAAGGGTGGAGACTCACCGAAGAGTGATGGAACTTGCCGACTCTCAAGCCAGCAAAGTAGAGAACGCATAATGCTTTTTTAGAGAGAAATTGTTATGAAATATCTTATCTTTTGATATCAGAACGAGATGTTTGCTAAAATATTTGAAAAAATCTTAGACCTAAAAGAAATGACATTACTAGGCTGAAAAATGTGCAAACAGGTTAATTGGGCGCTCAATGTTGGATTCCCTCAAAATTGTTCAAATAGAAACATTGGCCAAGCAAACTCCATCTTGCTCCATAAAAGGAAATATACACCTATCCAAATTAATTTGGAGACTCTTGTCCAAACTTGCTTACGTTTTCCATTATCTAGTGTAAAATCATAATCAAAATAGTTCATATGATATTACGTGCCTGGAAAAAAAAAATCAATGGTGATATTGGACATCAAGTTTCATCTAACTATATCAAACAAGTAGATGATTCATATCGATACCAATAGTCATGTTCATCTACCCAATCAATTATGTACTCAATTAGGCTCAAACTGTTATTGGATATAAATAATCGAGGTGGACAATAATAAGTAAGTTAGAGTTTATTTATATTTTGCTTGAGTCTCCACCATTAGATTTGGATTAAACGACAGTTGAGTATAACTAAATATGTAAATAGAATTGTCGATACTAAATGCTCGTGGCTAGTATACTAAGTAGGTCAACTGTTGTTGGATATTAATCACATGGTGGATAATAATAAGGTAGTTAAAGTTTATTTATATTTCGCTTGATTCTCCACCCTTAGATTTAGATCAAACGGCAATTAAACATAACTAAATAGGTGAACATAGTTATCGATATCAACTACCCGTGACTAGTATACAAAAAAGTCCATCTACTGATTTAAGTTGTAGAAGACAAACATGGGATGAACAACAGAGACCCACAATGGGTCCTCAGTAATACATATTTAAGTTGCTCTCCCACATTGTAAATGCTCAAGTAATTTCAAGACTTTGAGTTCTTTATCAAGTGGGTCGGTCTCCTTCCAGAAAGCATGCAATAAAAGGATTAGGTTTTTCACCACAAATGAGAAGACTAGATTACAAAAGAGTTCACACTTGGCAAACATAGTGAGAAATGAGAGGAATTGGAATTGGAATTGAGAGCCAATATCGCTATCAAATTATAAGAATCTTCATTTTATAATGCTAACAAAGATTTGAGTGTTTGATCAGGACACTTTGTCCCAGACCGATCTAAGTCACCATGTCATCCAAAATGTGGTTTTTATCATGTTGTTGGTCTAGAGGTCATTATTATGTCGTTTTCATTAGTCCAATGCACCCTTTAACTGATTCTTTGGTTTCGTCTTCCTTGCTTACAACATCTAGCACAAGGCAAAAAGAAACTCTTCCTCCAGTCCTAAATATTCAGATTATGACTCCATTTTAAGACTTTACCGAAACTTGTGCGTTTACTGACCCAAATCCTTCATCGGTTTAAGCTCCAATCTTAAGTCGATAAGTGATTTCAGCCAGTAGAGCAGCAACTTCGGTGAGGGCATAAGTCCAGGAAAAGACATATGCCTATGCTGATCCAAGGTGCCTGCCTCTGCCAGCTGATTCAGTAAATCTTCGGGATTAGGTCGTGACACTAATAGTTTTAAACTCAAGAGATTATTTTGTACATTCTTGCAAATGTGGATCCATTATTATTGAGAACATAATGATTTTTTGTATTATTATTATTATGAGAGTCTGACGCCGATATAATATATCAGATATACAAAATAATTTCTCAGAATACACGAGACAAAAGCTAAAGTAGATTTGGTTGTTGATATGTTAGAATGCTCCAAGCCAAAGAAGAAAAATCTTATGGTTTAGCTTGGAACATCGATAGTCAAAACAGATTTTCCGACACTAGTTGATATGTTTTGCACAAGAGGCTTGATTAGATCTAAAATATTTGTTAGCTTTATATAGTAATATATTGTCCATTTGCAAAACAAATATGGTGCTACAGTAGAAGATCTTCTCTTATATTTGAGACAGATTAGACTAGTGTATTTTGTTTAGTATAGAGAATAAGAGACACAGCCAAAAATAAACTGTTTAGAACAATAAAACCAAACTCATTCACGGTATAACATACTGTGGGAGATAAGTGACTAGGTGAGTTTTTCTCTTCCTGGGCAATTCAACAGGTTATGAATGTCGGTAACCTATTAACGATCATCTAGGTTCAAATTCACAGTCGGACAATGTAACATCTGAGATAGATAGCTGACGAGAAAAGTCCCCAGGTTATTATTAATATGCCCATGAAAATGGGAAAGGGGGAAATGAAATGCTCCCCGTAGAGATGCATGTCTGTAATTGGTGCTAAAGAACACAAGTTGTAGAGAAAAGTAATAAACTGCAGTGGAGTAACTGAACTAAAGGCTTGAGAGTAGCAGCAGTTGATGGGCAGACGAGTAGTGTTCGAGTTCAGTGCTGGTGCTTCCTACAAGTTGTGAGCCCCCATGTTTACCACCCTAACTCTACTCCTTCCTTCTTCACCCGTCAAAGTGAGCCAAAAGGGTCCCAAAGTTAGTCAATAATACCACTTCACCCTCCCCACAAAGCACAAAACCATTCCAACTTCACGTGTCACTTGGACCCATAACAACCCCACAACTCCATCTCTTTCTCTCAATCTTTCTCATCCGATCTGCAATTAGATACGGGATGTTAACACCATGACAACAATGGATTTCAAGGACAGCATCCTCATCTGATCATGCATGTGAGCAAGAAATGAATATGGGGACTACCGGAACTTGTCATCCAATCATCCGAGGCAGAGCAGTACGATTCAGGCAGAGGCGTTAATTTTTACTAAAAATGGGAAACAGTCCTTAACATTTAAGGGATGATAAAATTTAAAGGAAGGAAAAGGTGGCATTGTGGTTGCAACTGTTAGGAAAAGTGGGAAGATTTGTGAAATCTTCCTTTCTTGTGACTTTCTCTTTAACTTGGCATCTGTGTGATGGTTTCTCTCATAAACAAAAGAGACCAAAAAGGAGAGCTAAAGGAAAAGCCTAAAACTCTTCTACCCAAGTAGGCGGTCATTATACGGATTCTCACAACTGACGATACGTTGACTCATCCACCCAAGCCTTCTCCCTTTAAATTCCTTCTCAACCCTTTACTTCCTTTGCTCTTCTACACCTCTCCCTTCGCCTTTAACCCTTTTCTCACTAAGAAACTAAAAGATCAAAACTCCTTACGCCTTCAGCTTCCTCCATATCTTCTAACCGAAAATGAGGCATCCACCAGTTCACCTTCTGAAACAGATGAACATTTTTATCATAAAAAGCTTCATGATCTTGTTTGTGAGCTCTGTAACTGTTAGAGTGAACCTTTGTTCTCCAAATATGCCTTCATTAAACACACTTCCACTTGAAGGTCATTTCAACTTCCACGAAGTTCAGCATGCAGCCCGAGATTTTGGCAACAGGTACCAGTTCCTCCCTATGGCAGTACTACATCCAAAAACGGTTTCGGACATAGCCACTTTAATCAAGCATATTTGGGATATTGGTCCTCGTTCAGAGCTCACAGTTGCTGCTAGAGGCCATGGCCACTCACTCCACGGTCAGTCACAAGCCCATAGAGGAGTCGTCGTCAATATGGAATCACTTAAGAGGCCCGAAATCCAGGTTTACACTGGAAATTTTCCATATGTAGATGTCTCTGGTGGTGAGTTGTGGATAAATATCCTGCATGAAAGCTTGAAATATGGGTTAGCACCAAAATCATGGACAGACTACCTACATCTAACTGTTGGTGGTACTCTGTCTAATGCCGGGATCAGTGGGCAGGCATTCCGACATGGCCCTCAGATCAGCAATGTCCGCCAGCTGGAAGTTGTTACAGGTTTGTTAAACTAAAATTTGAAGGGGAGGGGGGGATTTCGTGGTGATATATAACACCGCCGGAAGATGAGACCAATGTCAGAGATCAGAAATGACAATGATATAGGAACACTATAGTAACTGTAACTTCTGTCTTTAATTTAAAACTTACGTTGCCAGGCTTGCTCATTGAGCATGTCACTGTTTGAGTTTGGTCTCATGAAAAAAATTCAGGCTATAGCTCATAAACAAATTTCATATTTGTTTATTGCATGAACCGTCATCGTTGCTTACTAATAGATCCAAACTTGAGTGCAGGAAAAGGGGAGATTGTAACTTGTTCAGAGAAGCAGAACGACGACCTATTTCATAGTGTTCTTGGAGGACTTGGTCAGTTTGGCATCATAACCCGGGCAAGAATATTGTTGGAAGCAGCACCTGCAAGGGTAAAAACATATCATTTAGGCTAATGTGAAAACAATTAAAGCTTCCAGGTAGAGTAGAAAGCACTAATTGTTATTACAATCTCCATCTTGAACAGGTAAAATGGATTAGAGTGCTGTATTCAGATTTCGCAGCATTTACCCGAGATCAGGAGCATCTAATATCTGACGAAAATACATTTAATTACGTCGAAGGATTTGTGATAATAAACAGGAGTGGTCTGATGAACAGTTGGAGATCATCTTTCAATCCAAAAGACTTACTTCAGGCCAGCCAGTTCAAGTCAGATGGAAGAACTCTATTCTGCCTAGAAATGGCCAAATACTTCAACCTGGACAAGATCGATATAATAAATCAGGTGAAGCATGCAATGGCCCACCTAGATACTGTTTTTTTTTTTTTTTCCTTTCTTTCTTTCTTTCTTTCTTTCTCTCTTTTTTTTTCTTCGGAGAGCGGCCTATCCTGTAAGCTCTCTTAATAATGAGAAAATCATTGTTAAATGAATATCTATAAGAACATATATAACTGAATGCCACTCATATATTTCTTTCTGACATGCAGGAAGTTGACAAGTCATTGTCTGAATTGAACCACATCCCTTCCACGCTATTTGAGTCAGAAGTTACATACACAGATTTCTTGGACAGGGTACATATATCTGAGATGAAACTACGCTCAAAAGATCTGTGGGACGTTCCACACCCATGGCTCAATCTTCTTATACCAAAAAGCAAAATTCATACTTTTGCTCGAGGAGTGTTCGGCAACATCCTTACAGAAACAAGCAACGGCCCCATCCTCATCTATCCAGTTAACAGATCAAAGTAACAGTTACATCAAATGTCCCATTATCTCCAAAGTTTCCCTATAGCTTGTCTTAATGTTTTGATGTAATTCCTATTTCAGGTGGGACAACAGAACTTCCGTAGTTATACCGGAGGAACATATTTTTTACTTAGTGGCATTCCTTACCTCTGCAGTTCCCTCTTCAACTGGAACTGATGGTTTAGAACACATCTTAATTCAGAACAAAAGAATTCTAGAATTCTGTGAAACAGCCAATCTTGGGGTCAAGCAATATCTACCGCATTACACCAAACAAGAAGCATGGCAGGCCCACTTTGGCCCCCACTGGGAAAAATTTGTGCAAAGAAAATCTACTTATGACCCTTTGGCAATACTTGCTCCAGGACAAAGAATATTTCAAAAGGCAATACCCTTCTCATCACAGTCGCCATCTAGTATAAAATAAGAGGCCCTTAAGGGATGTGGGAAAATGCCGTAACCTAACACGCATGAGCCTTCTTATGTACCATTCATGTCACAAGGAGGTGAAGGGCGTTAGAAAGGGTAAATTTTTTCAGACTTGAATTATAAATCATAGTTGTAAAAGGGACTGGAAAAACACCAGCCCTCCAGAGGTGTGAATACTAACTTTTGTAAAATATGGCTGATTTTATATTTCTTGAATCCAGTTTCAAAAACAAGATCTAATATGATTTTCCAACGAAAACAGACAACGAGTTCAATACAAAGTAGGGTTAGCTTGTCTAATAGTAACATTAGACTCAGATCAAAGGGAAATCTAAAAACGAAGAAAAGGGAAATGGGGCACAAAAAGACAATTGACCTGTAGTTGCAATGCCCAATTTATTGCCTGCACGGCCGTGCCTCACTTGGTGCTGCCACACATCCCACTAAACCAGCCAGGTATACTAGATTATAGTTTAGTTTTGGGCTATCCAGGGCAGCACTAGTTTGTACCATATTATGGCAAGTGGCTACAGCTACTGGGAAAGGGCTGACGACTGCTACATTGGTGAAGGGGCTCAAACCTACAGAGTGATCCGCTTTAGCTACTTCTAAAGTGATGAAGCAGAATTTGGAGAGACATTAAGGAAATCTCTTTCACTACCTTCCATTCAATATAGTCTAAAGTACATTTATACAATAGTTCAGTTCCATTACATAATCCAAATTTTACATCAGAAATTGTCCAAGTAGAGAAACTAGTCATGCCATTAGTAAATACAGACATTGATATACCTATTAATAAGGTGAAATAGACAACCACCATATCCAAGTATAAGTTCCAGGGACAAAAAAGGAAAAAAGAAAGAAGATATCAAGAAAGTAAGTAGAAGATAAGAATCCACACTCCTGCCAATATGGAGAACAAAAGCAAAAGCATGATCTCAGAAATCATGGGTTTGCAGAGAGTTATTGAACAAAATAATTCCACAGCCATGCCAGCTAGAAGAATCTTCATATATATATATATATATATGTATGTATGTATATGTATAAAGTCATACAGTACAATAGGATCCCGCTTAGTGGGGATGGCTGCCCATGCAACAAGCTCAAATTTTGTGTTGTTTATATAAGCTTTTGATACAGGTCTCAACAGGTGTATATCAATGCCTCAATGGTGTCAAATAGCCGTTATGGCATAGGGTTTAACATTTATCACTCAAGTTCTGGACAGCCCAGAACCAAGAGATAGACCTTAAAGTCAAGCCTAAATGGGAGGAAAGGCAAAGAGAACAAAAGGCTTCTCAAGCAGCCTTGAGTGGGATCATAGCAGAAGGGGATCCCACTCTGCAGAATCTTGTCTAAGCAGCAGACTGGGTATGTGTTTGTGTTTGTGTGTGTGTGTGTGTGTGTGTGTGTGTGTGTGATATTAGGTATTATATATAGATATATCTACATGACTGTGCACATACATTACTGATATAGGTTAATCTTAGACTACTGATGAATAAATTGGCAACGAAAAAAAAAAAGCAAAAAAGAAACTAGTAATGAGTAATGACAGAAGGAATTGAGCATGAAAATATAAAGATCATAGTGACTCTTTTGAAGAAGCTGTACAATCAATTCTACTGGCCTTCATGCAACTAAACAGAAACAATAGCAGCTTAACAATTTCCTTTTCCTTTATTTTCAAGTTTTTGGCCATCTAATTTAATGGTCTGGCTAATCATATAATATCCCTGGTATTTCATACCTGTCATTTCAATTAGCCAGTATCAAAATATCAAAATTAATAAATTTTTACACGCTCATCCACCTTCAGACACATCCAACACTAAAAAGAAAGGGTCTATCAAGAAAGTGACTGCAAAAAGGAAAAATGTTTCGCTGTTCAATAAATTCTGCCACTGTGTGTCAGAAAGTTAGGGATAGTAATTCATTTACCTGTTGAATCACTGCACAATGTATGGACTAAAAAGTTTTCTGACAGCATGGACCCCTTCATGATTACATGATGCAATGGTTCAGAATCACTGCGTCTATTTCTGAAACCACTCAAAGCACCAATGATGGTTGGAAGACTAAATGACGACAGTGTAAAGTGAAGCTTCAGCTTTTCTTCCAATACCAAGGACCTTTGCTTTAGAATATTCTCAAGAAATTCTAACTCATATTTGTTATGCAGGTGAGAGTAGTCGGGTTCTTGAAGACAAAGTCATTCAAACTGCCCGACACTGTTTTACCTACAGTATTGGCTATATAAGAGCGTCAGTTATGAACACTAGTGTTCGGTCTTCTGGAAGTACTCATATCTTTACAATTATCGAGTCTTTTTGAAGATTTGTTTGTAAATAACTGGATCTCAGTAATAATAAGCCCAGGGATGTCACTAACCTTAAATAGAATAAGGATGTCTCACTTAAAAACATTGATAACTAAAATGTTGCTTCTAATAACTATAGCAAAAGCTGTTGGAAAATCTGACACAACAAAAAGTCACATTTGTTTTAAAAGCACCTAAATTCAAGCATTTCACCATTCCCCATTAACCAGATTGTACCAATAAGTATAAAACTGATTATATATGACATGAAACAAATGAAAGCAACACTTACAGATGTGGTGGTCAAGGAGCACTTATTGCTCCATGAAGGGCACATCATAAGTCAATGGAATGAGGGGCTACTTTTCTCAGTGCACCAAATTCAAGTTGTACGTTGTGTCTGGTCCTGAATCTTGATTCCTGCAATGATTGAGTGAAACCTCAATATGAAATGAAAATACATGGGTTATTAGTCTAACGAATATTACAATGCTGTAAAAAAGTTCCTCCTTACAGCGAAAACAATCAGAAACTAATCTTTGAAAAGCAGGGCAACGATAAAAATTTCAAATCCTAAACAAGAAATTAAGCAATATTCAACAGTATAATTTCAAGAAGATAATAAGAGCAAACCCTACAATTACCAAAACCAGAAATAAATTTACAAGTTACTATGCCCACATTCCCGTTCCCCCCACCCAAACCTGAAAACAACATAGTGGTGCTTCTCTTACTGAAGTGGAAATTCTCATATTTCACACACTCAAGAGCACTGATAATGTTTTTTAATCAAATCACTTTGACAGAAAATCCATCCAGGGGAGAGCCATTAAGCAGGAGCCACTTTGTTTCCGGAATATTCCTATATTCCTATGTTCAGGAAGACATAGATAAATAATAAATGAAATAGGTGCTGCTATGAAAAAGTTCTAAAAAATCACAAGGATGGCACAAGAAGTTCATGTTTAACTCTGTAAATAATTAGCAAACTTTGCAGGAGTCAAAATTTGTACACATAGCAAGTGAGAAATCAATACCAACAAGCAAACAAACTAACGTACATGATGGAGCATATTCACCTTGAGACGAGAAACAGCATTTAGAATTTTTTTTTCCTTTTTCTTTTGAAATACTTTTAGCTGAAGCGTGTATGGACTCCAAGAGTTTACTCCATCTAAAAAGAACACTACAATGGTGGATCATAACATTGACTAAGGGAGTGAAGCACCTAAAATACAGTAGATTGCATCTAGCTCCTTCAACATTATAGACAACAATCCATGCCCTCATTTCATGCTTTTCAAATCTCATGCCATGAAAGAATAAAAAAAAAATGCAAAGAATTATGAATTTGAGGGCAGGAAAGGTTCATAACAAGCAACAATAAGGATCAAACAGATATAAATAACCGCATGTAATTTCAGGTAACTCATGCAGTTTATAAGCGACAAAAAAGCATACTAAACTTGCTTTTTGTCACTATGCTAAACCTCTAATGATCAATTGCTAATTGAACCAAATCCAAATTCAAGAACTAATTAGTCAAATAACAAAACAGGAATTTATATTCGATCATGTACAGGTATTATGTATCTTTTATGTTGAAAAGCCTAGAAATATTAGAATAAAATTATCCCTATATAGAGATATGTACAAAATTGAATTTTATACCAAACAAAAAAGGGGCAAAAAAAAAAAGGCTCTTGAGAATTTCTATGCATCACCTATCCATGTGAATGCAGGTGGATCAATATCAAGTAAATGCATCCAGACACTAGTTACAACCAAGACTTTTGTGATACCAAAACCTTCTCCAAATCCATATATGTGTTGTTAAACGGTTAAACCAGTAAAGGTAGAAATGTGGTCTTCTGAAAATTCATACGTATTGACAACAGTTTGTGAATTTTATCTCAAAACTGGTTGCAATCTTGAGTTGCATGTCTCAGAGAGTCAAAAAATGATTCAGGATTTGATTATTGCATCTCCAGGGTAGAATAAATTTGAGTACATTAGGAGTATACCGCTATACATTAAATATATTATAAAAGGAAAGCTCTACAATATCTGAGGAGAAACACGAAATAAAAGGAAGTTATGACCTAGTAAAGTAAAAGCTTTTTATGTGCAAAGCTGAAAAGAAAGAAAGAATGAAGATGCAAAACAATATTTCATGCAATATTAATTTGTGTAGGAGTGAATCTAATTAGAATATTTAGCCCTAATGCATACCCTGTTTCACAACAAGCACCATTGCATTGAATTTTATTTCGCTTAGAGCAGATTCATGAATACCTTTAATATTTCATCAGCTTAACATCTGATCAAGAGCTACAATTAAGAATTGAAATGTAAAATGTCCTGCAGGTCTCTTCTTTAGGAAAATAGTGGTCCTGCAAATCAGCTCCATGCGTTTCATATAATATATTTGGCATTCAAATTTCTGCCCTAAGCTGTTATTAGATGTATGTAAAATGTTTATGATGATATTAAGACTTAGCATTCAACATGTTATGCAGTTGAAATATGCCTAACAGGCATTTAAAGATGGAAAAATTTGCTACATAAGAATATGAAGTACCACAAACTAGGGAGTAGGCAATTATTGTCTTCATAGATAAATATGATTCAGTATAGACCAAATAACCAAGTTCGATTACTGTATAGTTTGCATCACAGTGAAAGTTATCCACTAAATCTTATACCAAGTGAATAAATGCTTTTGTACTTCTTTTAGCTTAACCCAGCAATAAAGGGATTAATACCCTGTCAAGATAAGAACACCCTTGATTTATCTGTTATCAATAAAAGCACAAACATCCACCCCACACCATTTGATCTAAACTTGAAGGGAAAAGAGAAAGGATCACTATCATCCCTAATGCACAGAAACTTAGGTATTAAAGTTTTTGGGATCATAAGACTTCAATGTGGATATAACAACGTTATACAGCGGAGGGGGAGTGCCAAAAAAAAAAAAATTCAGTAGTAATTTTGCTCTATGGTTATTTGAACAATTGTTCAAAAGCTTTAAATATAAGGTTATAACAGACACCAAGAACAAAAACTTGGAACCAACTTTTGAGGAAACCAAGGCACCTGAATTACAGGTAGTATAAAACTCACATTCCATGATTGGATAGATATACCTAAGCCATTTCAAATCTACAGCACAAGGGCACATCCATAATTGTTGGAACACAAGAGAAAGGTCAACACATCCTCCTAAGATCAAGCTATCAAAGTTGCTTCCAGCAAAGTGGTAACTTCATTCACCGATATATTTCTGAAAATATCTCTTGAGTTTATCATCTGTCATCGCGTATAACGAGAGTCCAAATGGAGAAACAGAGTGTAACAACAAGAAGTATCCCCTTCTCTACCCTTCTGCAGGCACAACAGCTCACATACACCTCTGAATTCAGAAAAGAAAGGATGATTTCCCCATGTACACATTTTTTTCACTGCCTCAAGCGAAAAACATGATCCATTAATCTAACAATAACTGAGCTTCCATAACCACCATTTTTCTAGACAAACTATACATTTGACTAAAAATCAGCCGACACCCTAAGATGCACATGAGTCCTCTATTTTGATGCCACCCAAAGATAGTCAGTAGAATACTCCAAGGACCATCACCTTGGTGACAAAAACCAAGAAACCAATCAATTAATTTTCTGCCGTCACATCATCTATGCTAGCTATACATAAATTGGTTTACGTATTCACATAGAGACATTAACAACCAATCATCCCTTGCAGAACGGAATGCACTCCACAGACATTATAAATCTCTATGTGAACAATCTCACCAAAAAAATGTCCTACGGAAGAAACAGCTTCAACCCATTCCAAAATTCAAGGAATACATAGCAAAGAGATCGGGACCAAACTGAAGGGCAGCCACATTATACAGCATGACAATGCATATAGTCTGCATATATATATATATTTTCTTGTCCACACCTATTTCACTCTTTGGTCTATGAATTTCACATTTTTCCAATCCGGTATTAGCCTTTAACGAGATTATAGTATAGCCATAAACCCATCAAAACCCAGAATCAGAATCAGTGAAGAAAGTAGCACAGTTTGTAAACTACACTGCAACACTGAAAAGCCAGTTCAGCAATGCAATGGTTTTTACAGAGAGTTTAGACCGCCAGAGACAGAGACAGAGACAGACAGAGACAGAGACAGAGACTGAAACTGAGACAGAGACAGAGACAGAGACAGAGACAGAGCAAGAGCAAGTGTACCGGAGATTATTGCAGAGCCTTCCTTCACCATTTTCCTCAAGACCTTCGGCAATGCTGGGTTTCTATCCTTTTCTTTTCCTTCTTCCGACTCCCGACTTTCCGAGGGTGCAGAAGTGTTTGTAGCCGTGGAGTCGTGGACCTGTGATGATAGGGGAAGCTGCTTTTGTTTTTTTTAAGAAAGCTCCACAAAACGTTCAAGGGGTGTGTATAACAAATTAGTGGAACTTTTAAATAAATCCATGAAATTTAAAAGTAAAGGTATATTATCCACTAACCACTAAAATTATGACAATATGTTAAAATAATCAGTTGTGGCCAAAATGATTACACCTTGAGATAGCCGCAACTAAATTTGGAGCAGATCGACCAAAATCCTAAACTGTTTAGTAATAAAAAATTTCAAACCGACCCTAATCCAATAATCTGACAGATTGATTATAGCTCAATCCAAATCTGTATTTGACGAATTAACTTCTTCCGAGTTCCGACTCCGAGGGTGCAGAAGTGACTGCCTCCCTATTTTTGTAACCGCGATGATAGAGTGATTAAAGCTTCTTTTTTTTTTTTTTTAAATTTTTTTTTGTATGAGCAAGCACATCTCTACCCAAAACATTTAACAAAGCCGCCTCTTTTTCTTATTCTCTTTTTAGGGATGATTGTACACATTGGTCATACAAATTGAAGAATACATTCCAAATCTTTTTTTTTTTTTTTTGGTTAAGCTGTGATTCCAGTGGAGAATTTTGGTTAGTTTCTTTTATCACTTAAAAAAAATTTAAAAAAAGAGGTCCAAATTTTAGTTTTGGTGTTTAAGAATGAAAGCTCTCTTTAGAAGCTTTTTTTATTGATTTTATTGGATGAGGGACATCATGAGAAAATTAGGGATGGACAGATAAACTCATAAGTTAGAGGTGTAATTAGGGAGATCTTGATACGAATTTTGAAGGTATGAATAAAAACTCATTTTTTAAAGAATTAAATTCTGTTTAGTCCCTGTACTTTGCCTCTCTCATCGTTTCAGTCCCTGACATTCTAATTTGATCTAAAAACTCTCTAACCTCATAATTTCCCTCCAATAGGTCCCTGTCTTGGGTGAAATGTCCAATATATCCCTCAGTTATTTTTTTTTCCTTTTTTTCTTTTTCTTTATTTTCCTTTTTCCATTTTAATTTTTTTTTCTTTTTTCTTTTTCCTTTTTAAATCTTTTTTCTTGTTTCTTTTTTATTTTTTCTTTTTCCTTTTTAATTTCTTTTTTTTTTCTTTTTCCATTTTAATTTCTTTTTAATTTCGTTTCCTTTTGTTATTTTTCCTTTTTAATTTCTTTTTTTATTTTTTCTGTTTCCTTTTTAATGACCATCTTATTCTAAATGCATCAGTAGCGCCACGTCGGCGAACCAATCCAAATCGACCCGAAACCTCAATTCTTGTGCTCCACGCAGGACCCAAAAACCTTAAAATTTGAAAAAATTGTAATTTTCAGTGAAAAGTTTCCAAATTGAGGCTTGATGTGGAGAGAGAAAGTGAGATTTGAGTGGGAGAGAGAGAAGTAGGCTGATTGGGAAACAGATGGGTTGTGGAGTTTGATCGGAATGGGATTGGTGGGTTGAGGAAGTAGAAAGTAGGCAGAACGAAAAAGAAAAAAGAACTGAAAAAAGAAAAAAAATTAAAAAGGAACAAGAAAAAAAGAAGAAAAAGCAAAAAAGAAATTAAAAAGGAAAAAGAAATTAAAAAGGAAAAAAGAAATTAAAAAGAAAAAGGAAAAAAGGGAAAAAAGAAATTAAAAAGGAGAAAAGAAAAAAAAGGAAAAAAAATTAAAAAGGAAAAAGAATAAAATGAAAAAAATAAAAAGGAAAAAGAAAAAAAGGAAAAAAATAAATTAAAAGGAAAAAAAAATAACTGAGGGATATATTGGACATTTCACCTAAGGCAGAAACCTATTGGAGGAAATTGTGAGGTTAAGGAGTTTTTAAATTAAATTAGAATATCAGGGATTGAAACGATGAAAGAGGTAAAATATAGATACTAAACAGAGTTTAGCTTTTTTTAAAATATAAAAAATTTTCAATGATACGTGGGCCGGCCCACTTAAACCAAGACACGTCGTCTAAGAAACAAAGATAGGTCTTCCTCTTATTTATTTATTTATTTTTATTTTTTTGAGGGAAAAGATGGGTCTTCCTTAATACCGTGGTCCAGTCAAACTCAGGGACGACCCAAGTAACTGATTCAGTTCGTACAACATAAACACAAAGCATGCAGCTTTGCTGGTTTTTTGGACTTTGAAGCCAAACATGAAAACTGGGTTCTGCATGATGAGGATGATCCCATGGAAATATCAAATCCACACGGGTTAAACTTGCTGATAAGATCGACCGATGAAGTTGGTGACCATCTTTGTCTGATCTTGAATGCTGCACCCAGAAAGGTACGATTGTTACGTCTTTGTGGTTCTCATCAGTTCTCCATTCAAATCCAGAGCATGGTTAGGTAGTTTGCATTCTCATAACACAACTTGAAATGAGATTAACTGTGATGATCACAGTTTGTATAAATCACAGACGCCATCACAAGTGTTTGTTTGGGTTAACAATGGATTGAATTCAGCACCCTATTGGAGAAGTGGTCCGTGGGATAAATCAAGGTTTATTGGGATACCTGAAGTGGATTTACTCTAGATGATAATGTGGAGCAAGGACCAAAGTACTTCACTTGGGCTAGACTATTTTCCTCAACTTTGGCTTATGAAGAAATCTCTTCAGAAGGTGCAACCAAGTTTATGCTTTCAGATAAAGGCAAGAACCGGATTCTTGTCTTGGAGGCACCAAAGCATCCATGTGACATTTATGGTGCTTGTGGACCTTTTGGAGTTTGCAAAGCTTCTGAATCTCCAATCTGCTAGTGTTTGAAAGGGTTTGTTCCCAAGTCACACCAGGAATGGAGCAAAGGAAACTGGACAGGAGGGTGTGTGAGGAAAACCAAATTGTTTTGTCAGAGACAAACAAATCAGTCAGTCTCATTGAGGGGAAAAGAAGATGATGGGTTTTTAAAGATGGTAGGGCTAAATGTACCAGATTTGCATGAATATTATACATCTTTCGGTGCTCCAGTCACATCTGAAAACTGCAAGATCCGATGCCTAAATAACTCTTCTTGTCTGGCTTGTGCATTTGTTAATAGTATAGGCTGTTTGGTCTGGTCCAAAGATCTTATTGATATACAAGAGTTTTCTTCTGGTGGAGTAGATGTTTTTATTCGTTAAGCACGAGCAGAACTGGGTAAATTAATGATAATAGTGCTTGCACGACTCTAATTAGCATGACCTTTTTGTTTGTTTGTTTCATGATTTTTTTATTATAAATTCATTTTTCAGGTGAAGGCAGGCCAATAATATTAATTCTCAGTCTCACAGCTATTTGTTTGACCAGTATCTTGGGTGCCATAGTGTTTGGTTTGTACAGGTTGCGAGCTAACCAAAGAGGTAAGAGAAATAGTAATCCATGAGCAAATGATCTCTTTCATGCATTTACTGGTTGATATCCTAAATTATGTAGCTTGCTGTAATGAAGTAGATGAGCTAATTGATCCGACTTCTTTATTGGTTTCTCTTCGGCTCACAGTTTGATTGTTATATTTGCAAAATCAGGAAAAACCACAGTAAAAACTGGGAAGTATGAAATGGCTGATAAGATCGAGCCACAATAAGAGAATATATTGGAAAAGATGATCCATCTGAGCTTGGTCTATGATTATGATAGCATATTAGTTGCTACAAACAATTTCAGTCTCGCAAACAAACTCGGGCAAGGAGGATTTGGCCCAGTTTATAAGGTAATCTTTCTTTTATCCCAAAGAAAAATATTGCATTACAACTGGTGGAAGATACAAACATGAATACAATGATTAATTTATGGACCTTGTGTAGGGTAAGCTACCAGAAGGGAAGGAAATAGCAGTAAAAAGACTATCTAGTAGATCCGGCCAAGGCAAAGAAGAGTTCAAGAATGAGACTTTGTTGATCTCCAATCTTCAACATAAAAATCTTTTTAGACTCATGGGTTGCTGTGTTAAAGGGGATGAGAAGTTACTGATTTATGAGTTCGTGCCAAACAGAAGCTTGGATACTTTTCAATTCGGTTAGTTTCACTACTGCTTTTTGTCCAGCTATCTATCTCATCTTTACTTTTCTTATTCTTTCAATAGAAATGTTCATCTTTTTGTAACATGCAAAAGGTATACGTATATATATATATTTATTGTCTTCGAATTATAACTGTGATACTAAAATAAGACTATGACTGAACAGCAAACTGATATGATAAAAGTATGAGGGAATTTATCGATTTATGCACAAATAACCATTAAATTTCTGTACAAACACAAATTATGGAAGGCACCCCTGCAAATCTATTGCTTTTGACTATTAACTATTGAAATATTTATGTATAGTGGCTGCCTTTGTTCAGTGCAGCTATCTATTATGTAACTTATCACAGCTCATTAAACTGTCTATATTTGCTAGTGGTGGCTAAAAAATCTAGTTTTAAGCAACAAGAAAAAGAAAAAAGAAAAGAAAACCCTACCCATACATGGTCTTATGACTTTGCAGGGACCTAAAGGAAGATATTAGAAACTTGAAAAACTAAGGGTAGTCTCGTGAGCATCAATGACGTTTCCATATAACTGTCTCTCTATTTCCTAGTAGTGGCTAGAATCTAGTTTTAACCAACAAAATTAAGAAAAGAAAAGCCTTGTAGTGTAGTGAGCATCAATGTTAACATTATACTGTGCTTGAGAAATTTGGATGACATTACTGATGTGACATGTATTGGTTATTTGATTAGATCCAATAAGAAGAACAACGTCGGATTGGCCTTGCCACTTTAATATTATTCAAGGTATTTCTAGAGGGCTTCTTTATCTCCATCACGATTCCTGTTTGGAAGTAATACATAGAGATCTGAAAATTAATCAGCGACATTCTCTTGGATGAGAAAATGAACGCAAAATTTCAAATTTTGGATTGACACGCATTGTTCGAGAGACACCAGATTTAGAAAATACTGAGAGGGTTGTGGGAATGCTATAAGCATCATTCTTTCCCATTCTCACACATGTTCTTTCACAACTAAAACATATTGTCAGTTCATTTGTATATTAGTGAGTGGTGATTGGTCTGGTACAGTCATAGTTACAACCTTGCATTCTTAATTGACTCATCAACACATTTAGATTAAAATTTAACTGAAGAATAGTTAATTGGCATTAGATGTATACTCTTTGTGGTACTTTCATAAGGTTAGAAAGCAAAAAGAAACTTCTGCGACATACTAATGAGTTTCCTGGGCAGTGGGAGTATGCCATGGGTGGGATGTTTTCCGAGAAGTCTCGATGTCTACAGCTGTTAGGTAAGTCCCTCCTTAAAAGAAGGGTGTTGTCTCCATGATAAAGAAGAAAGCATGTGAGAGACAAAGAAAGAAGAAAACATGCAAGGAGACAAGGAAAGGGAAAGCATACAGGAGACAAGGAAATGAAAACATGCAAAAGAAAAGAAAAGAAAAAGTAGAAAGCATGCATTGAAGAGAGAGCTGGAGAGAGTGTGGGATATATAATCCCCATATCCACATAAAGAAAAGAGTGCAGAAAGAGAGTGAGAGAGTAGAAACAAAAGAGATTGAAAGCAACTCTAAGAGTCTTCGTGTATAGAAGAAAAAGTGAGTAGTGTGAATAGCTCTTGAGAAAGAGTAATCTTTTAGGTTGAAAGAGGGTGTACAAGGGGTATCCTATTGGATACAAGGGCTCGGGTTGAGTATAAACTTGAGTGCTCGAGTTGTGTATAAATTTGAGCGGTGTAATCTTGTACTTATGTAAATCTCTCATTAGTAAAGGTGAAACTCTCTGAGGACGTAGGCAAGGATATTGGCCGAACTTCGTTAAATCTTGTTGTCTTCTTAGCTTGCTTATTTCTTCTTTCCATCTCTATTGCTAGTACTTGTGTGGCTGGGGATTAATTTCCTAACAAGCTTTGGGGTCTCAGTAGTTAGTACTAGAGATTATTAGCAGGATGAAGAATACCAGCTTCTGTTTACATGACCAACAGCAAGGCTTTCTAGCCTATGTAGTTTCTTGCTCTAAATCCTAATAAGACAAACCGGCTTTATAGAAGTCTCTTTCATGTAGCTTAGACTATATATGTGAAGCTAAATTATAGGCTTACAGAGTTACAGCACAGTTTGACAAGTCTCTCAAAAATTTATCAATTTTTCTCAGGCATGGGGCTTATGGAATGAAGGCAGTGGATTGGCACTGGTTGATGAAGTATTGGGTGATTCATATTCCTCCACAGAAGTAATGAGATGCTGCGGATAGACCAAACCATGGCAGATGTAGTTCTCATGCTAGGTAGTAACACAGATGGTCCCCAACCTAAGGAGCCTGTATTCACTATCCTGTATTCGCATGCCAGTATATCGTCCTCATCCACAGTATGAAAATACTTGCTCCACAAATGAGACTACCATAACGGCAATTGAATACGATAGACGATAGAAAATTATTGCATCACAATGCTGTATCATATTTTAATTAGTTAGAGAAGAGGAGCTCTCTGATCATTCAACTGCAAAACATGTTTTCGAACTGATTTATTAAAAAAATGATGCATACAGATAGTTTATTGTGTGTGTAGGATTCTGCAGTCCGCCGACCAACCTCTTTGTGATTTATATGAGAACTGAATCTATGTTTGTAGGCCCTTCCAGAAAAATAAAATCAAGATTGGAGCAACTCTTCTATGACTAATCTCACACTTGGAACAAAAGGGAAAACAAACATTAAAAGAAGCAACTGGATTATATTTATTACATTAGACAAGTGATCTGCAGAAATTATTGGCTTTGTTGACTTCCAGATTTGGACATCTTGGATTTAATAACGACTGAAAAATTCGTAGTACACTTCCTTCTGTGTATTCCATTCCTCCATCTTTGGGTTCTTTCAAATTAGTGTATTAGATTTAGCTGTGATTTAATTTTCTAGAGCAAAGCTTTGAAGAGTGGCTGATCATTGGTGTGGGAATAGTGCACTCCTTTGCTGATTGTTTGATGTTAGGTTATGAAGGTGACGACAGGCCACATGTGAGAAGTGGAATCTTGATGATTATGCTATTACTTGGGAGTCTCATCAGAAGAATTAATGACCCCAAGTTGCTGCTGATAGGGCCAATAAAGAAGGTGGGTATAAACTATAAAGTATAAACTGCTGGTGCGTCTGTTGTAGATGGCAAATTGTTGGCTCTCAGTTTTTAACTTGCATGTTTGGATCCTTGTGTTTCTGCTGCAGGACTGCAAGACTATTTCAAAGTCTTCTGCCGTTGACTCTCAGGGTACCATTTCCTTAATACAGAAAACAAGTGTCGTTTCTGTGTCCCACATCATATGGGAGTTGACCATTTCATATGGCAGAGCTTTGATTATCCTGGTGACACAATGCTGCCGAACATGGTGCTGGGATATGATTGAAAATCTGGAAATAGCAGTTTCTTGACAGCCTGGAAAAGTGAGAGTGATCCATCCACTGGGATATTTTTAGCTGCAGGTGGACTGGCAGCAGAGATGCCAGGACAAGTGGTCATATGGAATAAATCAAAGTTCAACCGATCAACTCGCCACTGGAGAACTGGGCCATGGGATAAATCAAAGTTCATCGGTGTACTTGATATGGATAACCAATATCTAAGTGGATTCAATCTGGATGAAAATGTGGAGCAGGGAACAATTCATTTCTCTTTTACTGTTTTTAACAAATATCCTACATATCTGGAGCTCTCTTCAGATGGAAATACAAAGCTTATGCGTTCAGATAATGGTGGGAACTGGTCTCTCCAGTGGGAGGCACTGTGGAATCAATGTGACTTTTATGGAAAATGTGGACCCTTTGGGGTTTGCAAAGTTTTGAAACCTCCAAAATTCACAAAAACAGCTTCAGAATCTCCAATCAGCTGCAAGTGTTTGAAAGGGTATGAACCAAAGTCTGACCACGAATGGAGCAAAGGAAACTGGACAGGAGGGTGTGTGAGAAAAACAAAGTTAGTTTGTGAGAGCGACACGAATAAGTCATCTGTCTCATCGAAAAGAAACCAAGATGAGTTTATGAAGATGGTAAGGGTAAAAGTACCAGACTTTCATGAATATGAGCCTTTGGAGGTGGAAGGCAATTCGGAGGACTGCAAGATAAAATGCCTACATAAGTGTTCGTGTCTTGCTTATGCTTTTGTCGATAATATAGGTTGTTTGGTATGGTCCAAAGACCTTACTGATATACAGGAATTCCCCTCTGGTGGAGAAGATCTTTTTATCCGCCTAGCACCTCGAGTAAATGATGACATTTCTTGCAGAACACTAATAGGTATATCTGTTCTTTGATGCATCATACTTATACATTACACATTCACTTTTTCAGGTAAAGAAAAAAAAATAGAGTTAATTACCGGCCTTACAACTGTCTGTTTTATCAGCATCTTGGTTGGCATATTGTGCGCTTTGCACAGGTTGCAAGCTAAACAAATTGGTAAGAGAACAAGATGCATGGATGCATGCATTAGAACATGATCTCTCCCTGCCACTCTAAATGTATAATTAAATCAATATAGTTTCTCTGCATGACTTTGTATCAAACTTCATTAATCTTCTTTGTTGTTTTCTGTGACGCTGAATTTGATTGTTATATATGGAAAATCAGGAAACATCAAAGCAACAACAAGGGGACTTGAATTGACTGGTATGGTTTCAGGAAACTCTCTTCAAGACTACATAAGAAAGCATGACCTATCAGGGCTATTGGTCTTTGACTTTGACAGCATAGTAATTGCTACAAACAATTTCAGCATTGTTGTAGTATAAATATATAATACTATGTATGTCTATATCATGTAACAAATACGTAAAGTATTTAGATAGATACTTGAGTGTATAATCATAGGTACTTGAGTGTATGAAGACTTATGTAACATGCTTTATCAAGAGGCAACAAACATGACAGAAAATCATCATCAAGATGGTTATCATTTTGGTTTTCTCTTTAAGCTTTCACACTTCATATGTATTCCTATAAATACCCCATTGTATGAGATGAATAAACACACTTGAAATCTCCATTCTCTCTGAAATATTACTCTCTCTTTCTGTGTGTCAATTTCTCTTGTTCTTAAACACGTTATCATCACGAAGTTGCTCCAGAATTAGAATCGAAAATTGATGAAAGAAGAGTTCATCATCAATCGAAGTCATTTTTCCAAACCTACAAAAAAAATCCCCAAACCCTAGCTCATATCAAAGCCCTTGATCCCAGAAGCCTAGAACCAGTCTCAGAATCGCCGGAACCGGTCGGAAAAGGCCTGAACCGGCCGCCGGAAGCTGAAAGCACGAACCGGACCGCTGCCCGGTGCTGCCAAGGTGTTGCCAAGAGCTGCGCAGCAGCTGCCGAGAGGTCCTACTGAGACATACCGAGAGCTGCGCAGCAGCTGCCGAGAGGCCCTACCGGGTCCTGCTGAGAGTTGCGCAGCAGCTACAGACAGCATCTGTCGAAACGCTGCGCAGTAGCTGTCGAGAAGCTGCCGAGCAACTGCCGACACATCTGTCGACAGATTTGCGGGGCGACTTTCCGACAATTTTTCCGGCGACTTTTCGGACGATTTTTCTTGATTTTTCTCTATTTTTCCCAATGATCATTCCGATCATCTCCGATAATTTTTCCGGTCAAAATTTTCGGCAACACTATTTCAAGGTATTCTTTGCTAAAAGTTCCCGTTTTTGAGTTTTTATTCATTTTCTCTCCTTTTTCCTTTTTCTCGGGAACTTACAATCAAAAGCGGAATTATAGAAATTCACGCCAAACAAATTAAGAGCGTTCGTAATCAATGAACTAAGAGTGTTCACAATGATTCTTGGAAATTGATTTCTTGGTAGCATAGCTCGGAAATCTTATTATTTTTCGTGGAAGTTTAAACTCCGAAACTAATATTTTCTTCTTATCTTCAAGGATGTCAAATGAACCTAGACTCGATTTTCAAATCTTTGACTCAACAGGTTCGGATTACCATAGCTGGAAAACCGACGTTGAGAACCATCTCACATCGAAGGGGATATTGCCCATCATCCATGCACCAGACCCGGCCCTTGCGTTCCCTCGAATACCCAAGAGGCATGCACAAGCAATCATCTTGATGCGACGTCATATGGACAAAGCACTTAGATTAGAGTACATGTCCATCAAAGATGCAAAGGATTTATGGGAGGCACTACAAGAGCGCTTTAACAATATCCAAGATTCCCTCCTCCCTGACTTGAAGGTTCAGTGGAACGATGTACGCTTCTTCGACTTCAAGTCTATTGCTGAGTACAATTTAGAAGCTCTTCGTCTCAAATCCATGTTGAGGTTCTGTCAAAAACCAATCACAGAAGAAGAGCTAATTGAGAAAACTCTCTCTACCTTCCCCGTTGCAGCAATCTTGCTATCAAAGCTTAGGGTTTAGGGTTTATCGTACTGAAGTAAATGCTGGATAAATTACGAGGTTCAATGAGCTCATTAATGTTTTGTCGGTAGCCAAAAAGCACGACAACATTCTCGTAAAGAATTATAATTCAAGACCCATTGAAACCAAGAGCATTCGTGAGGCAAATTATAATGCACCCAAGAGAGGGCACAAGGAGCGGTACCCTGGTACGACAACATTCTCATAAAGAATTATAATTCAAGACCCATTGGAACCAAGAGCGTTCGTGAGGCAAATTATAATGCACCCAAGAGAGGGCACAAGGAGCGGTACCCTGGCAATAGGGGACATGTGTACCCTAATAATAGGGGACATGAAGGACGAACATGTCCATATAACCGCCCCAATAAAGAAGGAAACCGCAACTTTAGAGCGGGCACACGTGATGGCAACTCCACACGTGGAAGAGGGAGATATGACAACACCGGCCTTGGAAATAGCACCATAAGCCGTGGAGGTCGCACCATGCGCCGTGGTAGTAGCAGCAACCCTCCTAGAGAATATCCACAACGTGCACAACCTGCACCTCAAATGAAGGGAGAGAACCACAATGACATGTGTCATCGATGTGGATCAATCGAGCATTGGTTTAAACAATGTCATGCAAGTACCCAATTAGCTGCACGCTACAAGGAGTACAAGGAAGCAAGAGAGCAAGAAGCCAACCTTGCCGAAGATGAAAATAGTGAAGATGTCAATCTCACCGTTGAGGACTTCAAAGCTGTAAATGAAGAGCACGAGGATGCCACAGACTTTGATTAGAATAATCCTCTTTCTATTTTCCAAGAATGACAAATATGCCTTAGTCAATAAATAACAATTGTATTAAACTCCTTCTTATGTGGTGTACCCAATGAAGTATGATGTTTAGGAAAGCAATTGAGATCGGGGTATTTAAGCGAGCCTCGCTCCACCAACATCTCTCTACTTTCCTGGTCATATTTTATTGGAATTACCAAACGGATTGAGTGATAACAATTTGTCTAGAGTTTGATATTTGGAAGAAACTTATGAATAACTTTGATGTAATCATTGGCTATTTTCCTATTAATAAAATATCGCATTCAATGTCATGGACATTTGTTAATATTCTGAACTTTATTCCTTTTCAGTATGTTTTCCGGAGAATTGGAATGCCTTCTTGATAGTGGCACCACACATACTATATTGCGACATAGGCAATTATTTTTATGGATGACACCTAGTCGATCCTCAGTAACTACGATGGCAGGACCATCACAATTGATTCATGGTCGAGGACCAGCTCAATTTTTGTTACCAAATGGCACAAATGTTAATGCCGCCGAAGCTCTATATGCTCTAAGGGCTGGAAGAACCCTATTAAGCTTTAAAGACATAAGAGCCAATGATTTTCATGTGGAAACACATTGTGAGAATGGACAAGAGTTCCTTTGCATCACCTCTAAAAACTACGGAAATACACGAGTATTAGAGAAACTTATGTGTCGCTCTAGTGGATTGTATGCAACCACTATTAGAGTCATTGAATCCAACCATGTCATGAATGACAATTTATGGGATCCTGACAATTTATGGGACACCCAGGTCGTGATATGATGCTCCGTATATTAAAAACTTCACACGGACATCCATTATTCAAAACGAAAAGAAGTACGAACCAAACATTGGTACAAAGAGTTACTTCTAAAGCATATCATTCGTTTTGCAAAGCTTGCTCTTTAGCAAAGGTAGGATCAAGACCATCCTATGCAAAGAACACTAAAGAAAATATATCATTCTTACAAAGAATACAAGGTGATATTTGTGGACCTATCCAACCAACTTGCGGACCATTTAGATATTTTATGGTGTTGGTTGATGCATCGACAAGTTGGTCACATGTCATGCTCTTATCCACAAGAAATGCTGTATTTGCTAAACTCCTAGCACAAATCATTAAATTAAGGGCTCACCACTCTGATCATCCTATTAAGTCAATTCGTCTTGACAATGCTGGAAAGTTTACATCAGAACCTTTGATGATTATTGCTTGTCCATTGGGATTGAGGTCGAACACCCTGTCCCTCATATACACACCCAAAATGGACTCGTAGAAGCTGCCATTAAAAGACTTCAAATGGTTGCCAAGGCATTGGTTATGCGCACCAATCTCCCTATTTCTGCTTGGGGCTATGCAATATTACATACAGTTGTGCTTATTCGTCTGAGACCCACTACCACCCAACCATTTTCTACGTCCCAAATGGTAACTGGGTATGAGCCTGATGTCTCACACTTACACATATTTGGGTGTGCAGTCTATATGCCAATTGCGCCGCCACAGCGCACCAAAATGGGCCTTCAACGACGCTTAGGCCTTTATGTTGGATATGATTCTCCAAGTATTATCGGCTACATAGAACCCTTGACAGGTGATCTATTTACCGCTAGATTTGCGGGTTGTCACTTTGATGAGACCGTCTTCCCGTCATCCGGGGTAGACAAGAACACTAATGTTCAACAGAAAAGACAGGAATTGTCTTGGTCTGTCCCCACTTTGTCTCATCTTGATCCCCGAACCACACAGTCTGAAATAGAAGTGCGGAGGATTCTCGATCTTCAGAACATAGCAGAATCAATGCCTGATGCGTTTTCTGATATCGCTAAAGTGACAAGATCACATATACCTGCTGCAAACGTACCTGCAAGGATTGATATCCCTAAAACTAAAGGACATGACATCCCCTCTATGGGTGATGCAGTGGCTAGACCCAGGCTCCTGCCAAGAAGCGCGGAAGGCCCATAGGTTCGATGGATTCTCGCCCAAGAAAGAAAGCGAGCTTGACACAAAATAATCAATCTCATGAAAAAATTCCGGATTATGGTTATGTCCAAAAGACATCATTGGAGGACGCTCCAATGGTAGAACCAATTCCAGAGAATAGAGAGATCTCTATGAATTACACTAGTATACATGTAATTATGGATAGAAATTCTATGGCTATTGATGATGCATTTGCATATCATATTGCAAAAAGAATTATAGAATACAATGATATCGAATCTCGCTCCGTTGAAGAATGTCAACGAAGAGCAGATTGGTCCAAATGGAAAGATGCGATCCAGACTGAATTGGATTCACTAACAAAGAGATAGGTATTTGGGTCTATAACACTGACACCACCAAATATAAAACCTGTTAGCTATAAATGTGTCTTTTTTAGAAAGCGTAATGAGAAAAATGAGGTTGTTAGATACAAAGCCCGCCTTGTGACGCAAGGTTTCTCACAACGCCCTGGAATCGACTACGAGGAGACATATTCTCCCGTAATGGACGTTATAACGTTCCACTACTTTGTCAGTTTGGTAGTTTCCAAAAAACTTGACATGCAGCTCATGGATGTGGTTACAGCATATCTCTATGGGGATCTAGATTCAGAGATATTTATGAAGGTTCCAGATGGACTTCAATTACCCAAATCAAGTGGCTCTAAACCACGGAGCACGTTTTCAATAAAATTAAGACCCTCATTATATGGATTGAAACAACCCGGACGGATGTGGTATAACCGTGTAAGTGACTACTTGATTGGGAAGGGATAAGTTAACAATGAAATATGCCCCTGCGTGTTCATTAAGAGGACAAGATCCGGATTTGCAATTGTAGCAGTTTATGTCGATGACATGAACCTAATTGAAACTCTAGATGAGTTAAAAGAAACTGCTACATATTTGAAATATGAATTTGAGATGAAAGATCTCGGGAAAACACGGTTTTGTCTCGGAATAAAACTCGAGCACCATAATGATGGGATTATGATCCATCAGTCAGCATATACTCAAAAGTTACTAAGGCGCTTTAATGAAGATAAAGCAAAGCCTGTGAGTACTCCCATGATCAACAGTAGTCTTGAGCCAATGAAAGATCCGTTTCGTCCAAGGGATGAGGACGAAGATTTATTAGAGGCTGAAATACCATATCTAAGTGCGATAGGTGCATTATTGTATTTAGCTCAATGCACAAGACCGGATATCTCATTTGCAGTAAACTTGTTAGCTCGACATAGTTCTACGCCAACATGCCGCCATTGAATTGGTATAAAGACAATCTTTCGATACCTAAAAGGTACGATTGATATGGACTTATTTTATCCCTACAGAGAGAAAAGAAATGTGAACGCCGGCAGCACTATCCATAGTGACCGACGTTCTCCTCTTCCCCTCCATCAAAATGATAATGATGTTCTAACGGGCTTTGCTGTTACAAGGTATCTCTCTGACCCTCACAAAGGTCGCTCCCAAATAGGTTATGTCTTTACCATGGGAAGCACCGCGATATCTTGGAGATCTACAAAACAGACTCTTGTTGCTACTTCCTCAAATCATGCAGAGATTATTGCACTACATGAAGCCATGCGTGAGTGCATATGGCTAAGGTCTATAAATAGACACATTCGAGGAACTTGTGGTTTCAAATTGACCACAAATGAACCTACATGCATTTACGAGGATAATGCAGCTTGTATTGAGCAAATGAAATTAGGTTTCATCAAAGGCGACAATACCAAGCATATATCGCCGAAATTCTTCTGCAGTCAGCAACAACAAACACTTCTAAATATTGAAGTAAATCAAATCCGATCAGAAGATAATGTAGCTGACTTATTTACTAAGTCACTAACAAAATCCCCTTTCGAGAAACATGTAAGGAGCATTGGATTGAGGAGGATATCCGAACTCCCATGATCTTCAAGGGGGGTCTAAATCATGGGGAGTATCCAGAAACATACTTCACACTCAACGCGCGTTGTGCTCTTTTTCCCTTTCCATCAAAGTTGTTTTTTCCCACAGGGTTTTCTTACTTGGCAAGGTTTTTAACGAGGCAACTTCGAAGCGCACCACCAACACAATACTATTGAACATGAAATATCCAAGGGGGAGTGTTGTAGTATAAATATATAATACTATGTATGTCTATATCATGTAACAAATCCGTAAAGTATTTAGATAGATACTTGAGTGTATAATCATAGGTACTTGAGTGTATGAAGACTTATGTAACATGCTTTACCAAGAGGCAACAAGCATGGCAGAAAATCATCATCAAGATGGTTATCGTTTTGGTTTTCTCTTTGAGCTTTCACACTTCAAATGTATTCCTATAAATACCCCATTGTATGAGATGAATAAACACACTTGAAATCTCCATTCTCTCTGAAATATTACTCTCTCTTTCTGTATGTCAATTTCTTTTGTTCTTAAACAAGCATAACAAACAAACTCGGGCAAGGAGGTTTTGGCCCAGTTTATAGGGTGATTACTCATACATTTTTGTTTGAAGGAAGCTATTGCATTTGTACAACTACAGAGACAGACATCAATGCAATGAGTAATTCATGGACCTTGTGCAGGGTAAACTAGGAGAAGGGAAGGAAATTGCAATAAAACGACTATCCAGTAGCTCAGGGCAGGGCAAGGAAGAGTTCAAGAACGAAATGCTGTTGATATCCAAGCTCTTGTAAGAATCATGGGTTTCTGTGTTAAAGAGGATGAGAAGTTACTAATTTATGAGTTCATGCCAAAAAAAGCTTCACTACAACAAATATGGCCTATAGCTACCATTCAATCCCCACAATTACATCAATGGTGATAGCACCCAAAAAATACTCACCATTCCTTTTTTTGCTTTGGTCCGACACTCACCAAAGCCCACAAACGCGTCCCTGCAATTTAAAACAAATATTTGTCTAACTATTCACAACTCACCAAACGCGTCTTTGTGTAGATAAGGTGAAATCAAGGGCAAAGCCCTCTCCTCAGAAACAGAAAAGCTAATTCCTTTTTGGATCTCTCACTCTCTCTCTCTCTCTGGTCCTCCTTCTCCTTCCTATATCTCTCGATCTCTCAATCATGAACAAGGTAGTAGATCCAAAATCCATGCAGATCCCCCACTATCGATTTTGGATCTGCTCTGATGGTGAAGTTTCTGCTAGAGCATCTGGAGAAATCGATTTTGGATCTGCTCCGACGGTGAAGTTTCTGCTAGAGCATCAGTCTTAATCAAGTTTGGATCTGCTCCGATGGTGAAGTTTCTGCTGGAGCATTTGGAGAAATCTGGGTGTGGGATATTAGACGGGTCTTGCTGGGCCGTTCATTGCGAGAAGAAGATTGCCGAAGTATACACCCGCCGTGGATGGGTACTATACATTTTACCTTTTCTCTTTGTTTCGACTACTTTGTGTTGAAATTGGAATGATTTTGATTATTACAAATGTGACAAACTTCATTTTGTAGTTGAGGAATGAACTAAAGTCTTTCCTAGGATGAGTGTTTGCATCATTTGGGTTGCTCTCTAGCTCTTTTAATTTTCTCATTTTGTGTCTGTAAGGGTTTGTTCTGTGGTGGTTCATAACAGAAAGAAATTTGGGGGATTTGAACAAAATGGCTAATTTCTTTGCTGTGTTTTGTGAATGATTTGTCTATCAGATAATGGTGTGTAGTAATCACATGAACATGCAAGATGAGGTCAACCAAGTAGTGATACATGAGCTAATTCATGCTTTTGATGATTGTCGGGCTGCTCCGATGGTGAACTGGGCTAATTGCCCTCATCATACTTGTAGCTAGGTGTGAGTCAAATAGAAATTGATTCTTTTCCTTAAATTTGAACCTCAAGTTTATTTATTTACATACTATATTTTTGGAACAGATTCGTGCTGGCCATCTTAGTGGTGATTGCCACTGTAAACGTGAATTTTTGCTGTGCCAACAAGATTCGAGAATTGTGAACAAGTGAGTTTCTCAACTTCAATTTAAATAAGAAATTGAGATACCTGTTTTGCTTACTTCCTTTGCAATCATAATGGAATACTCTGTTACCAAGAAGATTCGTGAATTTGTCTTTCAAAATTTGAAATAAGGGAGCTCGATGACTTCTTATAATTCTACCTCTCACTTGTTTATAGTTTACACTGACTTAGGTATCTCAGTAGGCTGTAGGTGACCCTTTTTTGTATACTTGTGACATTTATCACTTCCTTAAATTGTATGGTTCCTAGAGTTGTGTCAAACATGACCATTTTTTTTATAGATATCTACCATGTGCACTTGTTTGAGATATTAAAAATGCCTGATCTGTTTGTTTGTGTTTGTTTTTAATAAGTGTAAGCAAGAGTCCTGCTCTTTTCAATTACTTCAGTTCCAGGCTGTGACTTTTTATTTTGACTTTTCTATTATTATTATTAATTTTTTGCTCTCTTGTCCTTGTAACATCTCACCAAAAGTAATAAGAAGTTTATTGAGACGTTAATCACCATGGATTCAATTGTTTTAACTGCTACCAACAAAACCTTCTTTTATATTGCATAAACGAATAGCAAAGATGATACTCCAAGTGCCAAATTACTCATCTCGATGTATCATTTGTAGTCACTTTCTGTTCCTTTCGTTTGCCGAAATTTGAACAAAATGTTATTTGCCCTTCCTTTAGAATGAGTTGGTTTGGTCTTCCAATGGAGTCATCATTAGATACTTTATATCAATTGCTAGTTACAACTTTATTGATTCTGTTATACATTTTAATGTGATATGCAGTGAAGGGTTTATTGATCAAGACCCTTTGCAGATTAGCAAATGATCATGAACTAACATTACCTTATAACAGGGTTTATTGATTAAACATATCACATGCTAACCCTTATAACATGGTTTTTGATCAGGTTCAGTTCATTGATCAAGACCCTTTGCAGCAGCAAGTGCAATTTTCATTCATCCATCAAATTTGCAACACCAAGTGCAACTTTCAGTTCAGACTCAGTTTACAGAGTATAGGGCTTTTCAATTAAGAATATGTATATTAATTGTAATTTTTTTTTTTAATATGAAATTGTGCAGTCACCATTGCTAGAAAAAGTGTGTTTTCTGGTGATGGGGCCCACAGTTTCTCAGTCAACAAAAATCTGATAGTGGTTTATTGGGTATATGTCACGGCAGCAATAGAAACCATCAAGTAATAGTGTTAAAGCTGGTGTCTATTGCTATCCCTACACCAATCATTGATGTCTATATGATCAACACACACCATTCTCAATGGTAGCTCTAGGTCAGTTTTGTGGTAGTGCTTGGACATTCTTCTATTTGGTTAGTTTTCTGATCTTTTATGTTTTTTGGAATTTGTGTTTCTTGTTTGCATTTCTAATGGATTCGGTGATTATTTTGATAGATCCAATGAGAAGAACAGAGCTGGATTGGGCTAGCCGCTTCAATATCATTCAAGGTGTGGCTAGAGGGCTTCTTTATCTTCATCATGATTCCCGTTTGAAGGTGATACATAGAGATCTGAAGGTCAGCGACATTCTCTTTGATGAGAAAATGAACCCAAAAATCTCAGATTTTGGATTGGCACGTATTGTTCATGGGACAAATAATCTTGAGAATACTGAGAAGGTTGTGGGAACACTGTAAGCATCATTTCTTACCTATTTTTCATACTTGTTCTTACACAAATCACAACAAAAGTTCTGTGCTGTTTAAAAAGGTATCAAGCATATATTCATAACTTAGGATTAGCTACATATGGAATTAAATATTTAATTTTGAGGTCATTTTTCTTACCAGATTTCTGTTCATGTACTAACGAGGTTCCTCTGCAGTGCCATGGGCGGGATATTTTCTGAAAACTCAGATGTGTACAGCTTTGGGGTCTTGGTATTGGAGATCATTAGCAGCAAGAAGAATACCAACTTTTATAACCACGAACAACAACTCGGTTTTCTAGCCTATGTAAGTTCACACTGTAAATCTTCGTCAAACTGTGAATAAATAAACAGTCACATTCAGATAATGAGGACTATGAAAGTAAATACAGCACACTGATGATTCTAGCCATCATATATATGAATTTGGTCAGGCATGGTACTTGTGGACTGAAGGCAAGGGGCTCGACTTTGTAGATGAAGAATTGGCGGACGCATATTCCTCATCAGAATTAATGAGATATGTCCATATAGGACTTCTTTGTGTACAGGATGAACCCGTCGATAGGCCAACCATGCTGGAGGTCGTTTTAATGCTAAGTAGTGAGACAGATGCCCCACAACCGAAGCAGCCTAATTACGCTTGGAAAAATTTTGTCCCACAGCATAAAAATAGTTGCTCCACAAATGAAACTACCATAACAGTGATGTTAGGACGATAACATATGGCAACTTTGCTTCACAGATTCATAATGTTTTAGTATGTTACTATATTTTGCATTTGTGATCATAATTAATCAATTTTTTATTCAATTATCTTAATTGGCGGGAAAAGAGAGAAAAAGTTGAATTTAGATATTAGTTTTAGAATTGAGCTGTAATCTTTCAATATGAATGCGCATACTCTTCCATATGTCCTCTATTGGGATGCTTATGCAATATGCACAGCGTATACTGATCGTTGGAGAAATTTCTCTCTTGGTCAGACTGTTAGCAACAGAAAATAAAATTATGTGACTGTATCTTTCATTGCGTGATTTAAATCCATGAGATTGATCTGAATTTGGTAAAATGCTTTTTATTTTATTTTATTTCCTTATTCGGCTTATTGTAGTAGAGAGTGCTCAACATGGATTGGATTACTCAGGTGGCCGGGGAAAGCCTTCTGTTGATGAAGTATGGTCAACCGTTGTATGGATAAGGGTACCATAGAAATGGGTATTGGAACCAAAAACATTTATGGCATGTTTACTAACTTGGAATCGGAATGAGAATGGATGAAATGTATGGATAAGAGAATTCCGTCATTTACTTACATGTAAGGGAATCGTAATCAGTTTCATTCTTATTCTGATTCCATATGGTAAGTAAACAGTGTAATGAAATTAAAATATTCTCATTCAGATTTCTCTCTTCTCCCATTCCAGCTGTCTCCGATTAATTATTGATTCCGATTCTAAGTTAGTAAACATGTCATTAGTGGTTTGGATTGCATTCGGCTGTTGCTGTTTCAGACTAGGGCTTGTTGTGCCGAAGTTTATAAGATGACAATTTGGAACTATCAGCCTTGTTGTACGCTTAATTTATATAGCGACGTCTGTTTGTCAGCATCGTTACTATTTGACTTTTCAATGTGAAAAAAATTAGCCAAAAAAATGTAGCTGTAATTGCCCTCTTCACCAAACGGAAAACGTGTACCTTCATATCAAGTGGGTTTTTGGCAATTTCCGGCCGCATCTGGTAGTGTGTCATCGGTATCAGCGGAGAATACAAGAAATCTTCTTTATGAACAGTTGTCCAGAGGCATTGCCTCGGCCGTCAAAATAGCAAATACCAGTTCAGACTGCATGCATGTCAATGTTTTTGTCCAGTGTCTTTCAAAATACTATACAACCAAAAAACTTACGTGAACAAGCACAAAAAACTGATAAAACATGTGTTGTAAAAGCAATAGTCGTCGTCAGTAGTCATATCATATGTAGGTCATGTTTTCTTGGGGAACGCATTGGTATGCCAATGGGTATTAGAATACAAACTTTAGTGCTTTAGGTTCCTGTAGGTTGTTCCTCTTCTTCTTCAGCTCGCTTCTGTCACAGCATCGTTGTGCTGAAGTAGTGTGTGAGATAACTCCTTCACACCCTATATCCAATGGGTATTGAATCTGAAAGTGTTAGCTTCTTCAATCTCTCAACGTTCTTCTTTTTCATCTTAATCTTGCTTCCACCACATTATCATTGTTCTCAAGTTTATAACATCACTCCTTTGCAACCGTTAGCACAGGGCGACACTCTTGTCTCCCCTAGCAGCATTTTCGAATTAGGCTTCTTCAGTCCTAATGGTTCTGCTAATAAGTATGTGGGGATATGGCACAAGAATATATTTCCCCGTAAAGTAGTGTGGGTGGCCAACAGGGAGAAGCCTATTGCGGTTACAGGCTCATTGGCGAGTTTGAGAATTAGCAGCAATGGGAGTCTGGAGCTTGTAGATGGGAAACAGAACTCTTTGTGGTCAACCAATGTAACTAGTGAGGTGTCATCATCTAATACTAGTTCAGTTGCAGCACTTCTTTTAGACAGCGGAAATTTTATTGTCAAAGATGATGCCGAGGTGGATGCAGTATGGCAGAGCTTTGATTATCCTGGTGACACTATGCTACCAACCCAGCAGGTTCGATACAATACTAAATCTAAAAAGGGCACTATCCTGACTGCCTGGAAAAGTGAGAGTGATCCATCTGCTGGGATATATACAGTTGAAGGCGGACGGCCAAAAGAGGTGCCAGCACAAGTGATCATTTGGATTAATCGATCAACTCCATTCTGGAGAAGTGGGCCATGGGATAAAACGAAGTTCATCGGCGTGCCAGATATGGATGATCGATATCTTAGTGGATTTACAGGAGAAGAGGATGTAGAAGAGGGAAAACAGTATTTCTCTTATAAATCATTTGGCACTTTGGCAACATATGGAGACATCTCTTCACAGGGAAATTTTAAGTTTATGTATGTACAAAATGGTAGGAACTGGTCACTCTACCTCGAGACACTAAAGAATCCATGTGACATCTATGGAGCATGTGGGCCTTTTGGGGTTTGCAACAGCTCTGAATCTCCAATCTGCAAGTGTTTGAAAGGGTTTGTGCCAAGTTCAGACCAGGAATGGAGGAAGGGAAACTGGACCATGGGGTGCGTAAGGCAAACCGACTTGTTCTGTGAGAGACAAACAGATAAGAAGTCATTCTCATTGCAAGGAAAACAAGGTTATAATGATGATGCGTTTTGGAAGATGACAGGGGCAAAAGTGCCAGATTATCATCAGTATATTACATCTTTGAATACTGATGACATCAATGGCTGCATGATACAGTGCCTAAATAATTGTTCTTGCCTGGCTTATGCACTCGTTAATAATATTAGGTGTTTGGTCTGGTCCAAAGACCTTATAGATATAGTGGAGTTCTCCCAGGGAGGTGTTGATCTTTACATTCGCCTAGCACGAAAAGAACTAGGTAAATAATAACAATGCTCGATCGCAATACTGTAGTTAGATATATCTCATCTTTTTCTCATGTTTGTTTTCTTTTTGTAGATTCATTTGCAGGTGAACGAAAGCCAATTAAGTTGATTGCCATCCTTACAGCTATTGGTTTAATGATTATCTTGGTTGCCACACTATTCGGTTTGCAGAAATTGCGAGCTTACCAAAAGGGTAAGAGAATGAGATAGAAGAGATTAATTTTTCTGATGCATTAGCACATTTATAGGTATCTCCCTGAAGTACTAAAGTACTAATCAAATTAGTATAACTTCCCTGCAGAACTGTATAAGAGCATATATAGTCATATACTGGATGATATCCATGACTTTTGTTGTTTTATTCTGATTCGGTGTTAGACGTTTATACATACAAATTAACAAAACTTGTCTTTCAATGAACAGGATCGATTCCAACTTCTAGGGATACTCTTCGAGAATATATTGGGAAACATGATCCATCAGAGCTATTGATCTATGATTTTGATACCATGTTAACTGCTACAGACAATTTCAGCATTACAAACAAACTCGGGCAAGGAGGCTTTGGTCCTGTTTATAAGGTACTTATTTGTTTACTTGAGGGCAATATAGCATTGTAAGATGTAGAAGAATACAGACATGAACACCATGATTAATTAACTTGTGGACCTTGTATAGGGTATACTACAAGATGGGAAGGAAATAGCTGTAAAAAGACTATCGAGTAGCTCAGGACAAGGCATTGAAGAGTTCAAGAACGAAATGTTGTTGATCTCCAATCTTCAACACAAAAATCTTGTTAGGATGATGGGTTGCTGCATTAAAGAGGACGAGAAGTTACTGGTTTATGAGTTCATGCCAAACAAAAGCTTGGATATGTTTCTGTTCGGTTAGTTTCACTGCCACTTTATGATTACTGCAGTTTCTTATGGTGCCATCTTGTTCTGTTACCAGTAATTGTTGTCTCTGAGCTCTTTATAAAGAGACTCTTACTAAAGTACGATGCCAAAAGCTCAGTATAATCCTAGTAATTACATTTTAGAATTAAAACTGCCTACTTCAAGTACTAACGAGTGAATTCACATGAACTGAAATACTGAATTGTTGCCATGGCACATATTCTCCCTCAATCTTTGAATGCATTTTATCTATTCACGATGCATTTCCTACACTATCTACATTTCCTAACAAATAAAGGCTTTATTAGAATTCTAGTTTTAATCAGAAGACAAAGGTTAGAAGTCTATAAGTCCTTTGAAGAAAATTATTTTCATCAAGTTCATTACTGAATCATTGAATGCATTGGCAATATGAATCACATAGCTGATCACATTCTAATGGTCGGATTTATTATTTAATTAGATCCGATGAGGAGAGGAGAGCTTGATTGGGACAGACTTTAATATTATTCAGGGTATTGCTAGAGGGCTTCTTTATCTCCATCATGATTCCTATGTGAAGGTAATACATCGAGATCTGAAAATCAGCAACATTCTCCTGGATGAAAAAATGAAACCAAAAATTTCAGATTTTGGATTGGCACGCATAGTTGAAGGAACACAATGTATAGAAAGTACACAGAAGGTTGTGGGAACACGGTAAGAATCAGTTCTTTTCAGTTACATGGTATTTTACTTTAGGCTAGAAACCAGTTTCATACTAATTAGTGATTTTTCTACATAGTGGCTATATGTCTCCAGAGTATGCCATGGGTGGAATATTTTCCGATAAATCTGATGTCTATAGTTTCGGGGTTTTGGAATTGGAGATTATCAGCAGCAATAAGAATAACAACTTTTTTTTATATGACCAACAACTAGGCTTTCTAGCCCATGTAAGTTCAATCTAAAATAGTGAGTTTTATAAGCTGTCGAGCTATCTCATATATCTTAGACCAATTTGGAGCTAATTGAACCAGTCTTAACAATTCTTGACGATAACATGAGACTTGTGGATATTTTTCAGGCATGGAACTTGTGGTATGAAGGTAAGGGATTGGAATTGGTAGATGAAGTGTTGGGTGATTCATATTCCTCATCAGAAGTATTGAAATGTGTGCACATTGGGCTTCTTTGTGTACAGGATAATGCTGTGGATAGTCCAAACATGAAAGATATTGTTTTATTGCTAAATAGTGAGAAAGATTGTCCACAACCTAAGAGGCCTGAATTCACTATGCAAAACTCATTTTCTCATCCTCAACCGCAGTATGTTCAGACTAATTCCTCTATGAATGAAGCTACTATTACAGTGATTGAAGGACGATGAGTGACAACAAATTGATGAAACACAATGCAATGATGTTTGGTCGTTCTGAAGGTTTTCCTTTAACTTATTTTCTCTGTTAAGAGTTTATGGAGGTTCCTAGATGTAGATACACTCCAGGACCTTGGATTGAATACATTACACTGGTATTAACATTGCTTCTCAGTGTTACATACATTGTACCTCTTATTTGATATTGCACCAAATTGTCTAAAACTGAAAGATCCAGACAATTTTTGGTTAAATTGAGCTGTAATCTTTCAATATGAATGCATACTCTTCCATATGTCCTCTATTGGGATGCTTAAGCAACATACAGCACATACTGATCGTTGGAGAAATTTCTCTCTTAATAAAATTATGTGACTGTATCTTTCATTGCGTGATTTAAATCCATGAGATTGATCTGAATTTGGTAAAATGCCTTTTTATTTTATTTCCTTATTCGGCTTATAGTAGTAGAGAGTGCTCAACATGGATTTGGATTGCTCAGCTGGCCGGGGAAAGCCTCCTGTTGATGAAGTAAGCTTTTAAAGTGCTCGGCATTTCTATTATAGGTGTGTAATTTAATCTTCTTTACTCAGAGGATTGGTTTTTTACTAACCGCATTTCTTTGGTTTCTAATGTAGCACGAGATTCAATTTTTATGTCCCTCAGTTGCAAAAATATTATTTCAATAAATAAAATCGAGTGTGGGGCTGAGCTTCCCAGGTAGGTTGGGTTCTAAATCCCTTTAAAAAAATAATAATAATATGGTCAACCGTTGTATGGATATGGGTGCCATAGAAATGGGTATTAGAACCAAAAACATTTAGTGGTTTGGATTGCATTCGACTGTTGCTGTTTCAGACTCAGGCTTGTTGTGCCGAAGTTTATAAGATGACAATTTGGAACTATCAGCCTTGTTGTATGCTTTATATACTGACGTCCGTTTGTCAGCATCGTTACTATTTGACTTTTCAATGCGAACAAAATCAGCCAAAAAAATGTAGCTGTAATTGCCATCTTCACCAAATGGAAAACGTGAACCGTCATATAAAGTGGGTTTTTGGCAATTTTCGGCCGCATCTGGTAGTGCATCATCGGTATCAACAAAGAATACAAGATATCTTCTTTATGAACAGTAGTCTAGAGGCACTGCCTCGGTCGTCAAAATAGCAAAAACCAGTTCAAATTGCATGCATGTTAATGTTTTTGTCTAGTGTCTTTCAAAGTACTACAACCAAAAAACTTACGCGAACAAGCACAAAAAATTGATAAAACATGTGTTGTAAAAGCAATAGTCGTCGTCAGTAGTCGTATGTAGGTCATGTTTTCGTGGGGAACGCGTTGGTACATATGCTAATGGGTAGGGTTGTCAATTTCGACACGACCTGATAACACGACTTAAAATCCGCACGAAACAAACCGTACGATTAAAAAGCGGGTCGGCCATGGGTCACCCCGTCATGATCCGTTTCATAAATGGGTTGTCCACGGGTCAACCCGCCAACACGAAGTGAACCTGTATAACCCGATTATGCTATACTTTTTCTTGAAATTTTGGACGTTGGGAGTATTTGATCATATGATTAGACAATTTGAAATATTTTGCTTTATAATGATTGGATTTAAGTATTTATGAATATAGATAATTATTTATATTCTTCGTCATGTGGAGTTTTTTAGTGAATCTAATCAATTTATGCTTTTTTTTTAGTTAAATGGGTCACATTGTTAACATTTAAATGATTCATTTTGTCTAACACGACACGACCTATTTGTTAAATCGGTTAAGTGGGTTGGAAACAAGTAACTCATTTAATAAATAGGTTGAGTTTGGATTTAAATTTTTGACAAGATTACTAAAGGGTTTGGGTTTGTATCTTGCGACACGACAAATACCTTGACCCGACATGAACCCGACCCGACATGACCAATTGACAGCACTACCATTGGGTATTAGAATATATACAAACTTAAACAGTGGCGGAATCGATTTAAGGTGGGGCACTCATGAAGTATCAAAACTTAATCAAAAATTAAAAAAAAAAAAAAAAACAACTAAAGTAATATACATCATGTAATTTGTCTAAAGCAATAACTATATTAATTTTATAATTCAAAAGTACAACAGTGCTACATACGTAATATGTAATTATATATATAAACACACATGTTCAGACCAAAAAAGCAAAAAAAAAGGAATAACTATATTAATTTTATAATTCACAAGTAGTGTTGGTATGCCAATTGGTATTAGAATATATACAAACTTTAGCAGTGGTGGAACCAGGTTTCAATTTAAGGTCGGGCAACATGAAATATCAAAACTTAATTAAAAAAAAAACAACTAAAATAATATACATCTTGTAATTTGTCTAAAGCAATAACTATATTAATTTTATAATTCAAAAGTAGAACAATAGCACTACATATGTAATATATATAAACACACATGTTCAGACCAAAAAAGCAATAACTATATTAATTTTATAATTCAAAAGTAGTGTTGGTATGCCAATGGGTATTAGAATATATACAAACTTTAGCAGTGACATATTTAAGGTAGGGCACTCATGAAATATCAAAACTTAAAAATAAAATTGAAAAAAAAAACAACTAAAGTAATATACATCTTGTAATTTGTATAAAGCAATAACTATATTAATTTTATAATTCAAAAGTAGAACAATAGCACTACATATGTAATATATATAAACAAACATTGTCAAACCAAAAAGCCAAAAAAAAAAAACAATTGTAAAAGTAAATTGAGAATTGGAATTAGTCATTTCATTTCATAATCCCTTTATATAGGGAGAGAATTACAACGAAAACATCAATTACAATGATGACATTAAATGCTGATTGATCAGTAATTCTCTCTTCGTCAATCACTTTGACGAAGACACATAATGTGTTATTCCTTTAACACTCTCCTTTGTGCCAAGTCAAAGACAAAATAGGTGCATAAGTTGTTGCCTCACTAAAAATCTTGCCATGTAACAATAAAAACCATGTGGGACAAAAAATACACCTTGGTCGAAGGAAAAGGATAACAATGCACCTTTTGGACATACGCAGACTGGTGGACTAGTATTCCACAAACTTGGTGTTCTAGTTTCAAGCCTAGACAAAATTGATTTTTCCCAAGATCCTTCATCTCAAATTCAGATTTCAAGTAGTTTGCGGTTTCTCCTATTTCATCAAGAGTACCTATTATGTTCATATCATCAACATATACAGCTACAATTTGCAAATTTGGAACTTGTTTTTTTTTTTTTTTCATGAATACGCAGGGGCACAATTCATCGTTTTATATCCCTTCCGAATCAAGTAGTCACTTAGTCGGGTATACCACATCCGCCCGGATTGTGTCAATCCGTAAAGTGAGCGTTTCAACCTAATTGCAAATGCACTCCGTAGTTTAGAGTCACTTAACTTGGGTAATGTAAGGCCATCAAGTACTTTCATATATATCTCTGAATCTAGATCCCCATAGAGATACGTAGTAACCACATCCATGAGCTGCATTTCCAGTCCTTATGAAACTACCAATCTAACTATGTAGCGGAATGTTATAACGTCCTTTACGGGAGAATATGTCTCCTCGTAGTCAATTCCATGGCGTTGTGAGAAACATTCGCCATAAGGTGAGCCTTGTATCTCAGGACTTCATTCTGCTCATTACCCTTTCTAACAAAGACCCATTTATGTCCTATAGGTTTTACAATTGGTGGGGTTATCACGACCGGACCAAATACCTGTCTCTTTGCCAGAGAATCTAGTTCTGCCTGGATTGCTTCTTTCCATTTAGGCGAATCTGCTCTTTGTTGACATTCTGCAATAGAGCGTGGTTCGATATCATCGTGCTCTATGATTTCTTAAGCAACATGCAAACACATCATCAATGTGTATCTAAGATCTTTCTATCAACTCATACGCACTCTCATAATTCATTGAGATTTCTTTGTTCTCTGGAATTATTTCAAACATTGGAGCGTCCTCCAGTATTAATTCATGGACATAACTATAATTAGAGACAATCTTATGAGAGGGATTCTCTACATTGATGATTAATGGATCGGTTTGTGCCATACTCGCCTTTTTCTTCTCTGGGTGAGTGTCAATAGAACCAAGTGGCCTCCCCCTCTTCCTCTGGGGAGCCACAGCCTCAACCACACCTCCACTAGGTGTGGTTGCAATGCCTCTATCTGCGGTACCATGTCCCTTGTTGGGGACTTCTAACTATTTGGCTCCAGTTTTTCTTGAGCTGGTCAACAATCTCTTTTCTTGCCTGGGCGTGCCACCACCATTCTGGTGTGGTCGTCGGGGGTGTCCCTTGACCTGACTTCTTTCAAGCCATTGAGGATGAGGAGAGCACCAACCTCGTCGCGGGATTCTTTGTGTCTCGTGGTAAGGACTTTGCTGCAGTTTCTTCTTGTCATATAATCTATACTCAATATTGTAGATTGAGCAGAGCAAAATCACCGGGAAGTATTGAGATCTTGCTAAAGCGTGACTTTAGCTTCGTTGGGTTGAGAGGGCGTTACCCTTGCTTGGGTGGTTCTGTAACCGTTGTGGTCGCGGTACTATAGTCGGCTCTTGAGGAGATTAGGACCAAAACACATTGACAGAGGGTTTGGTGGCACTAACAGTTGGCTCTTGAGGAGACTAGGACTGCAGTGTGGTCACCGGTAAGAGAGAAGGTTGGTTGCTCCGGAGAGGTTTGGGTAATCGTAGAGATTAATTGATGAATTAGTTGTCTTCTTAATTTCCTCATAGCCTCTATATATAGGCTACTATGCAGATCCTTCAAGCCACAACTGCTGGCCTTGAAACAAATCAAAACCCTTAATGGTCTTGACAACTGTATTGGACAAATAATTAATAATTATTTGCTGGCTTGGATATTACTAGAATACAGGCAAAGCTGAGTGCCTACTAGATGCGAATACTGGATATGCTTGTTTAATGTCTGTTCGTGAGCCCTTCTACAATAGTGGTGCACTAATGGAATCATGATGACAAATTCCCTGTTTTACTGCAAAAGGTGACTAACTGATTGCATGCTCCTTGATTACCATGTGTGGGGAACCATGATGATTGCTTTGAGTGGTTGAACGTGATTGCACTCTCTAGGCAACTTTAGTTGCATATATATATATATATATATATATTATATTCCTTGGTGGCCATAATTAAAGGATGATTGAATGCTTCCATCACATGCATGTCATATTCCCTAATTGAATGGGCAGCCTTGATTATTGGTAGTGCATAGGCTGGTGGCCCACCATGCGAAGGAAGTTGCCCACTTATGTGATTACCTCTTTTCATATGCTTCAGCATTCGTGCATTCCTTAATTGCATGGAATATGAATATTCGCATGGCTCCTTTTCTTGCAGTTTGCATAATCTTCCATAATTCTACAGGTAGGATTTCTTTAGCCTCTAAATAATATATTTCGAACTTGTCGACAATATATAGCTTGAGCTACTGATATTGGCTCAATTTGTCCGAGACACGCCTTGTCAGGTCAAAATGCTCATTTGGGTTCAAACATTGCCCCCCAGACCTCGAAGTCAAAAGTCTTCGTCTTGACTGAAGAGGTATTGAATCAGCACTGCTCTTGTAATGTCGTCGCTCCAAATTCACTTGTATTGGCTTAACTGAATTACTTAACTGATTCCATATAGGCCCCTGAATAAGCCATGAAGCTTGAATGACACAATCTAAATCGCCTTAGCGAATAGTGAGATAGATTTATAGAATGACGTGTAGAAAAAGAACCTGGAATGTGGTGCATTTCCTTGCAAATCATCAAACTTGTTTAGCTCTGCACTTTTGTCATGAGCTGACGGTTTCTTTGCCACCTTTATTGCCCCCCATGCATCTGATGTCTGGTATGCAGTGCATTGGTAAAACTTGGGCAAGTTGTAGGAGATCAAAACTTTAGCGTGCCCCATATGGGAAGGAGGCTGCTTTGGATCGTGAATGAGGATCCTTATCTTCCTTGGTGGTAGCTCCACCATATGTAGAGCAACGCGCAAGTATCTTCCTTGTTCGCTGGCTCTCTGTTGATCTTTTCAAATATAGGTGTTGGAGCCGCTTCACTAGCTAGATCAAGTTTGATCAAGGCCTCTTCACCTCCTCAGATGCATTTCTTAAGATGGAATAATGATTAATTAATTGTCAACTAGAGCCACTCACTGGCCCAGCTAATAAATTAATCTCCAAAAATATCTGAGTCACAAATCAAGGTATAGTGGAGAAGTGTTTATTGCGAACAAATTTTTTTCGCGAGCATTTTCTGACTATTGGCTTAAGGGAAATCCGAGTGAGGAGAAATCTTCTCAAGGAAGATCCGAGTGAGGAGAAATCCTTTTGAGCTTGATGGATATGTTCTTTACAAAATGTTCCTCGCGAAGGCTTTGCTGGCTTTCTTCTTGAGTTTGGTGAGAATGTTATCTCTTTGTTCCTCACGAATAAATGTTCCCTGCGAAGACTTCACTGGCTTTCTCCTTGAGCTTCCCGAGAATTTCTCCTTGAGCTTCGCGAGAATTTCTTCTTGAGCTTGGCGAGAATCCCCTTTTTCCTCTCGAACAAATGTTTTCCTCGCGAACAAATGTTCCTCGCGGCGAGAATGCTATCCCATTAATCCTCGCGATGTGAACAAATGTTTCTCGTGAAGACTTTTTCCTTAAGCGAGATCCGAGTAAGGAGAAATCTGAGTGAAGAGAAATCTCTGTGAGGCAGATCCAAGTGAGGAGAAACTCTGAGCTTGGTGAAAATGTTCCCCGCGAACAAATATTCCCCGCGAATAAATATTCCTCGCGAAGGCTTGTTGACTATCTCCTTGAGCTTCGCGAGAATTTCTCTTTGAGCTTCGCAAGAATTTCTCGTTGGGCTTTGCGAGAGTGCTATCATCTTGTTCCTCGCAGATAAATATTTTCCCCTTGAACAAATGTTCCCCGCAAGGGTTTGCTCTGATTTTTCCTTGTTCCTCGTGAACAAATGTTGACTATTGGCTCAAGATGGGACAGAGACCATGTAACATAATTAATTATCAACTAGAGCCACCTGCTAGCTTAGCTAATAAAGTAATCTCTAGAAGTATGTCGGCCGTAAGTGCAAATCATAGTGCGATGCGAATGGCTATTGTGGTGAAGGAATAAAAACTATTATTCTCTTTTTTTTTATTCGTGAGCTCAATTCATTAACTCTCATGTAGGCCTCTGTGCTGCTTCACGAACAAACAAGAGGGGCCTCCAAAATGATATCTCCTCCAGAAATTCTTTGAGGAGAAATCTCTTCGAGGCAGATCCGAGTAACTAGAAATTTCATTGAAGCAGATCCTAGTAAAGAGAAATTTTCTTGAAGCAGATCCAAGTAAGGAGAGATCTTCTCAAGATTGAGTCTCTGTTCCATCACTTCAACTCCTTATCTTGATGTTCAGTTTCCTCTTAGTAGATGATGATTTGCTCTGATACTTTTGTACAATTCATTTAGGACCACAGAGATCGGAACACTCCCTATTGTGCCCCCCTAGTTTTGATGTTTGGAACGAATCATGTCCAGCATAATTATGAGTGTAGGATATCAAAAATTGAGTGTGCCACCCAGTCTGTATATGTCTTCTTCATAAAATGTTTCTCTCGGACCTTCCAACAAACACCTTATATGCATAGCCCAGCCTCTCAGACTTAGGACGAAAGCTCAACAGAATAGCCCACAAACACCAATTTAATAGTTGAGAGCTCAATCAATCACTACCTCATTGGGATTAAGCTCAATTCTTCACGGCAGTAGTGGGAGATGACTCTTGATTAGATATGGAGTCTCCTGCAGTTCAATCTTTCGTTTTTTCAAGGGAGGAAAAACCTCTCCCGGAGTCAGCTTTAGCATCGAAAACCCTTCCTCTTGGTTCTGCTGTGACGTCTGCCACTGTAATTGGCATTGTCCATTAAAGCGCACTCGCTAGCCTTTTTGATAGATTCTGGCTCAGTTGCATCTTGTTGGTGATGCTTAGGCTCATGTAGTCATCTCTCGCCAGAAAAGCTTGGCGAAAATGTTCCTCGCTAACATTCGCTGATTTCTGGCTTCCTTCGCAGCCATTTGCTGACTATTGGCATCCTTCGCGATGCAGAAGCTACCTTTCTTTTCTTCTTTTTTATTTATTTATTTATTTTTATATAATAAAATCCTAAGAGGCACCATTTCTCTCCTTAGAAACTATCTTTTAATAAAGACTAGAAATGTTTCCCGCGCTTTGCCGCAGTGTTATTTAAGGACTAAATTCAAAAGTATATGTTAGTATAAAATATTGTTGGCATTCCAAAACTACTCTACTAGCCGTGAAAAGTATAAGAGTAATTGTTTCAACGGAAGTATGGTGTGGTTGCTTTGCTCTCTGATCATGAATTCATACGTGTTGAAGAATTGGTGGCTTTTGCTATTTTAGCATGCAAGATTGTTTAATTGTATTGAGGAGAGAATGCTGTCAAAAGAATAAGGCCATGGGTCTTCTTCACTTTCACATGTGGCACAAAAAGAAAATCCCTTTGTTTAATCTTATGGGATTGAACATAGCAGACAAAGCATGAAAGTTGTTGCCATATAATTGTATTAGTAGACTTGCTTTTTAAGTATGATTGAAAAGACCAAAAGTTGAAGAATATTGTCGTGCACCTCCATCTCCTCTACATGAACAACCTTTCTGTCGCAAAACAGGGAAAAGCAATTGCATCTTGTTTTCTATTGTTTTGTCCTTCATGAAGAACTGGCTGTCTATACACAAAAGGTAGAAGAGAACAACAACGGGTTCCATCTTCTCATGATGAAAACCTTGCTGTCAAAGAAGAAAGGAGGACGCAACAGTATCAAATTTCTATCTCGTCTTGTTGTCCACTCTATGCAATCATGAAGACCTTGCTGTCTAAGATGGAAGTGGGAAGCAAGTGCCTATTCACCTCGTGATCTTCTTCAACCAAGCTGAAGTTTTCTTGGTAATTTCTTCCTTGTATAAATATATGGGTTCTGTGGTTCTTCCAAGTATTGAAATAGTGTTGAGTTTCAATCCTTTGATTGTAATGTTCCATGTTGAAAACAGTTTGTAAAACAACTAATGAGTCTATCCAGTAAGGATTACAGCAGTCATTGCAATCCCAGAGTTAAATGTGTAATATGTTTTGATTAATGAATCATTGGGTTCTCAAAAGTTAGAGCCCCGCAGTGTTTTTGATCTCAATTGAGGTTTTCACTGCGTAACCAATGTTGTTGTGTTATGCATATTCTCTGTTTGATTATGTAGAGATTATAATCTGTCATTCATTCTGAAGCTTGTACATCCTTATATTTACAATTGGTATCAGAGCGGGTTCTAAAGAGCTTTAGTTGATCAGTGATCAAGGATGGAACATCAATGTGACAGAGCCTCTAGCCCAATGAATTGTCCACCTTTGTTTGATGGAGAAGATTATTCACAATGGAAGATTATGATGAGGGCATTTCTCTACTCTTAAGATGAAAATATATGGAATATAGTGGAAATTGGTTGGGAACATCCAACCAAGGCAGAAGACTCTAAGAAAGAAGAAGTGAGTTCTGCAAGAATTCCTAAGCCTAGAAAGGAATGGACAGAGGAGGAGGTTTGTGCAGAAATTGTGATTTCAAGGCACGAAATTCATTATCCACAGCTCTCTCCAAGAAGGAGAGAATGAGAATTAACCACTGTGACATTGCCAAACAAGCATGGGATCTTCTCCAAGTCACCTATGAAGGAAATAAAAAAAGTTAGAGGGCAGAAACTTTAACGGCTAGTATTGGAATTTGAAAATATGTCAATGGCTGAAGATGAATCAATCAACGACTTTCATGCTCGGCTTCTCAATGTAACTAGTCAATGTCGGAGCTTGAATAATCCATTTGAGGAGCACCGAATTGTCAAGCAGTTTCTTAGGTCTCTTCCTCCAAAATTCCAGGCCAAACGGTTTGCCATTGAGGAGGCTCTGGATCTAGATATCTACTATCTTGATGAACTGGTGGGAAATCTCAAAACTTTTGAGATGAGACTCAAACCGGATAAAAAGGTCAAAGATGTTGCTTTTTCTTCCGTTAAAAATAAAGATGATGTTATTGATAATTCTGTGGATTTAGCTTTATTAACAAAAGAGTTCCAAAATTTTCTGAAATATAAAAACTCTTATGGAAATAATTCAAGAAACTTTTCTGACTCAAAAAGAGGTTAAATATCTGATAATCGTTTTAACAAAAATTCAAAATTTGTCAAATTTGCTCAAAAGAAAAGTTTTCCTGACAAACCAAAATGTTATGTATGTGGTGGAATTGGACATATTGCTGCAAACTGTGGTAACATGCGATATAATTCACGTGATGACAAAGCTTTAAAGTCCACATGGAGTGATAGTGATGAAGGATCTCAATAGGATTCTGAAGAGGTAAATCTTGCTCTTACTTCTTCTCTTCATATTGATTTATCTGATATTCTGATTTACAAGATGATGATCTTGATGAAGAAACTAATAAAAAGTGTAAGCAATTGTATAATGCTTCAAAAATTGTTCTTCGAACAAATTACAAACTTGAAGAAGAAATTACATTTCTAAGAATGGAAAAAGAAAAACTTGAGCAAAAATTTGAAAATTCTTTAAGAGAATGGGAAAAGGAACGTTCTAACTTTGTTGATAAGATTCAAGTTTTGCAGAATGAGGTCAAGAGTCAAGATTAGGACAAGGAGCATGATGATCTTATTAACAAAATTAAAATCTTGCAGGTTGAAGTCAAAGCTCAGTCTACTCTAAATGTTTTACTAACTTTTGAAAATGAGAAATTGTAGGATGAGCTACTTAAAGTCAAAGAAAGCTTCAAAAAATTCTCTATAGGATCCAAAAAGGTTTCTAAAATGATTGGTTTTAGTAAAGCTCATGGCAACAAAGAAGGACTTGGATACAAAGGTGGATCATGCAAGCCATTGACCTTTATAAAAGGTTTGGAGAGTGCTAATTCTTAGGGTGAGTCACAGGCTCTAGATGATAATAATTTTGATCCTAAGATGCTCAATAAATCAAAACCTAATTTGAACTCCCAAAATCATCACAGAATAAGTTCTAACAAGCAGAGGTATATTCACAACTCAAAAATTTCATTCCTACTTGTCATTATTGTGGAAAATTGGGACGCATACGTCCTAGATGTAACATGTTTCGTAGGATCACTCAAAATTAGAGGAATGAATAAAAAAGGAGCTCAACTGCATCGCTACAAGCTGAGTTAAAAGAGGGTCTAAGTCTGATCACAAGGATTGCAAAGCTGGCTGCAATCCCTGTGGATCTGAAAACAAAACAGACGGGTTGAAAAATGATCAAAATGTTTCTCAGCTAAGTTTGATGATTGTTGTATACCTTTTGAAATTACTAATGCAACCTGTTTAATGTCTACTTGCAGTACCATTGAAGAGGTTGAACTATTGAAGCCACCTGCCTTGTGGCTTTAACTGCACTTGCAGATAAAGAAGGTGATGTTTGGTACGTTGACAGTGGATGCTCGAGGCATATGACTGGGGAAAAGAGCTGGTTTGTTTCCTTCTCAAATGAATTTACAAGTGGATCAGTGACCTTTGGAGATGGACAAAAAGCTAAGGTAATGGGTAAAGGAACGGTTAATACTCCAGGTATACCTAATCTCCAAAATGTCTTAATTGTTGATGGTCTTCAAGCTAATCTCATAAGTTCGTGTTAATCAATTAACTGATGACTATGAGGATGTTAACTTAAACAAAAAAGATGTGTGGTTATTGATAACAATGGAAAAAACATTATGGCAGGATTACGCTCTAAAGATAATTGTTATCATGTACTTGCTAATAAATTTGTTGAAATGCAGACATGACTAAAAACCAAGACATCAGATGATGTTCTTGAATTATGGCATAGGCGCTTGGGGCATGTGAATTTTCAAGATTTACTGAAACTTTCAAACAAGGAAAGTGTAAGAGGTATGCCTTCTCTAAGTGGAAAACCCGATAAAATGTGTGAAGGGTGCAAAGTAGGAAAGCAAACTAGAGCCTCATATGGAACAATCAACTCGGCCACTACCACTCATCCTTTGGAGCTCATGCATATGGATCTCGTTGGACCTTCTCAAACTGAGAGCTTGGGTGATAAGAAATACATGTTGGTTGTAGTTGATGATTTCTCACGGTTTACATGGGTGATTTTTCTTAGAAAAAAATGTGACTTTTGAAAGTTTTAAAGGACTATGCAAAAGAATCTTAAATGAAAAACATTCGTCAAACTTGTGCATTATAAGAGTTAGGACTGACAATGGAACTAAATTTAAGAATGCATCGTTTGCTGAATTTTTTCTTGAGCATGGTATTTCACATGAGTTTTCAGCTCCAATTACTCCACAGCAGAATGGTGTAGTAGAGAGAAAGAATAGGATTCTGTTGGATATGGGAAGAGTGATGCTACACTCAGTTGGATTAACTCCAAACTTTTGGGCTGAAGCCATTAGCACTGCTTGCTATACTTCAAACCATGCATTCATGAGACCAGGTACTACAAAGACTCCATATGAGCTTTGGAAAGGTAAGAAACCCAATGTAAGTTATCTTCGTGTCTTTAGAAGTCCTTGCTATATTTATAGAGATAGAGAATATCTTGCAAAATTTGATGCCAGGAGTGATAAAGGCATTTTTCTTAGACATTCATTGAACAATAGAGCTTATAGGGTGTATATCAAGCGAACCATATCTGTTATGAAGTCCTATAATGTGTCCATTGATGATTATATTGTCAGTACAGGATGTGTTAACACATATGAAGATCAACCTTCAAGAAGCAGAGTAAGTGTGGAGATTAAGGAGGAAGACGATGACTTATCTGACGATCCTGTTTTTGATCCTCCACCAGTTCTAAGAACGGGCTTCAAGCAAGTTCAAAAAGATCATTCTACTCAGGACGTCATTGGGAATGTATATGAAGGGGATTCAAACCCGCAGACAAGCTACAACCAAGGTTGGTATTGGTTCTGCTCTTACATGCTTCTTGACTGAAAATGAAGTGAACATTAACATAATTTCTCATTGTGGTTTTATGTCACTTATTGAACCAAAAAATGTTAAGGACGCTTTGAATGATGATGATTGGATGAATGCCATGCAAGATGAATTGAATCAATTTGTTAGGAATGATGTGCGGTATCTTGTGCCTAGGCTCAAGGAATTCAATGTAATAGGTACAAAATGAATTTTTCGAAATAAGAGTGATGAACATGGTAATATTAATAGGAGAAAAGCTAGACTTGTTGCCCAAGGATATAAACAAGTTGAAGGAGTTGATTTTGATGAAACATTTGCCGCTGTTGCTAGACTTGAATCTGTTAGACTTCTTCTTGCAATTGCTTGTCATCTTCACTTTAAATTATATCAAATGGATGTAAAAAGTGTCTTTCTGAATGGTGTGTTACAAGAAGAAGTATATGTTGAACAACCTCAGGGATTCCAAGACCCTAGGAATCCTGATCATGTGTACAAACTCAAAAAGGCCCTGTATGGATTGAAACAGGCTCCAAGAGCCTGGTGTGAGCATTTGTCTACTCATCTAGTAAGCAAAGGATATATTTGAGGTTCAATCGATAAAACTTTGTTTATTAAAAGAGACAATAAACATGTCATGATTGCACAAGTTTATGTTGATGATATCATATTTGGCTCCATTTCTGATTCTTATGTTAAGAATTCACTAACATCATGGAAAGTGAATTTGAGATGAGCATGTGTGGAGAGCTGAATTACTTTCTTGGACTTCAAGTTCGTCAACTGAAGACAGATTGGGGAGGAAATTTGAAGGATCGAAAAAGCACTTCTGGAGGTTGCTTTCTCATTGGAAACAACATGGTAGCCTGGCATAGCAAAAAGCAAAACTGTATATCTCTCTCCACAGCTGAAGCCGAATATGTAGCTGCAGGAAGCTGCTGTACTTAAATGCTTTGGATGAAGCAAATGCTTCTAGATTATGGTTTTTCTCAAAGTAAGTTGACTATCTTGTGTGATAACTCAAGTGCTATAAATATTTCCAAGAATCCAGTGCAACACTCACACACTAAGCACATTGACATAAGATATCATTTTATTCGAGATTTGGTTGAAAGGAATTTACTTGAATTAGCATTTGTTCCAACTGAGCATCAATTAGCTGATTTATTCACCAAACCCTTGGATACTGCTCGTTTTGAATCACTTAGAAGCACAATTGGTGTTCTAAGTTCTGCAACTCTCCCCTGATTTAACTATATCTTGGCATGCATTCACACTATATGAAATCATATTAGTATATGTATTTCTACATTTTTATTTTTTTGGTTTCTTAAGAATCAGGATTACATGTGTGATTTGTATCCTGAAGTGTCTGACAGATTCACTTGAACTTAGATTGACAAGGTTTCTACTCCCTTCCTTAAATATGAGTATAATGAGATGATTTACATGCTTTGAATTTGTTCTTGCATCACTGTGTAATCTCGAACATGATCAACATATTCTCTATCACTTTGTATGATCACATGCACACATACTTCTTGTGGTGGTAAGTAATATTCTTGGTTAACTTGCTCTTTGTCCACACATATGAAGTTGTTAAAATGTTATTATTGCTCCTTGCTAAAAAGGTACAATACTTTGGAGCATGGCCAGATATTCCCAAAGTAAACAGGGCTTGGTCGTGATGAACGATATGAGGATTGGGAAGAAAAGGAAATGGTTTGGCCATTCCGGTGGAATGTAAAACTATTGACTCGAGTTGATATGTCCTTTGGGATGTCCTTGTTACATCTAGTACTCTAAAGTCATCTGACTTGGGAGCTGCTGGCATAAATCTAGATACATGAGTCTTAGTTTACTTATTTAAAAAAAATGTGTGAAAGAAAATAAAAATTGTACTCACACGGAGTTATAAGGGGGAATATCTATGTTGTTCATTTATTCTCTTCGTGTATGTGTTCTAATTTCAAGGATTCTAAACACACTCCACCTTGAGCTATGTTCACTCACACAACAAAGGTACAAAATACTCGATCATCTTCCAGCTTACCTTGTGATTGTCAAAAACCGATTTACTCATGTGATCTTATCTTGTTGTATTCATGTTTATGGATTTGTGGTCACACTCTTGTTGGAAAAGCTATGCATAATGAATCTGTTCTAATATTGTGGATACAAAACCAATCATTGTGCGATTGCATTTGATTATTGAATTCTTCATAACATGATAAATTGAGGAGGAGGTCCGATACTTAGGACATTTTGATGGGGTCTATCTGATTCGGAATATGGTAATCTTTCTTCTACATAGCTTCCGCTGTGCACTAGACCTTTGGCATCCCTATCCAAAAAGGGGGAGAAAGATTTTGTTGGCTCTTTGATTTCTGTTAAGACTTGGCTAGACTTCTTTAGGGTTTGAATTCATCTTTGCCTTTGGACATGTGTTATTGCTTTCCATTAATTGCAGTTTCATGTTATTTTTCTCAAGGTGTGTGATAGAGGTTTTAGGAACAAAGGATTCTCAAGTATCTGTTGAGGGGGCACTAAGCCAATAACCTTAACATACAACACTTTTTACACAACGAAAAAAAAAATTTGTTGTGTGATGAGGGAAAGTGAATCATACAACACGTTTACAAAACTTACGTTGTATAAGGCTGTTAAAATTATGAAGTTTTTAGCTAGAAGATCATTGCATAACACTTACAAGAATAATTCGTTGTGTGAATGAAAAAAAAAATAGAGGCAGATTTTCCTCCTAACTTGACTCAATGTAGCTTTAACTTGATACTACATAGTACAATAGAATAGTTATATATGTTGTATGAGAGTAGCGTGCAAAATACCATACTACAGTTTTTGACTTTGTGTTGTACGATCAAGAGGGAAAGGTTTGGACGTGCCTATATTTGCCCCAAAATAGCACTCATTCCCCCTCAAGACCTATCAATTTTGATTGAAATATATCTGGTAATTGTTGATCCCACAACCAAATGACTCATTTGTGTTGTATGAATGAGTAATGCCTAAACTAGCGCCAAAATTGTCAAAGTATTTGCATATAGGCGGGAACTTTCCCTCCTTACTCGCTTAGCTCAAATTTGATACGTACCAAAACAAGCAACACAACTTTATTTATGTGTTGTCTAATTCATGAATGGATACAAAATAAAAACAACCAAATGCTCGTATTGAAAAAAAAAAAGACTGATTTTACTTTAAACATGTAGAAGGCTGAGCCTTCATTCCAACACTCGTACAAAAAAACAACGCATTGAACTCTCACCTCTTCCAACTCTATTCTTTACCTGGAAATCATAGACTTCCTCTCTCTTTCATTTCCCAAATAGAGAAACCCCAATCTTAGATTCTCCGAAATCAACCAAATCTCGATCTAAAACCCAAATTTCATTGACCTAACTTTCGTCTCCACAATTAACCGGATTTACACCGAAAAATTAGACAGAGTTCATGGAAATCCTACTTCGGCTGCTCTAGCTCCTTCAGATCTCCTCTATACAGCCTTGGATTCGAAGCTTTCGCCGACAACCAAGTTGAATAGTCTGTTGCTGCCATGGCCACCGCCATTAAATCCTCGCTCAGAAACTACAAGAACGTATAAATCGTGTTCTAGATATCTAGATCAGTTTGCAAACTGGAGAAAAGGGAAATCAGAGAAGATGGGCAACGCTCATTCACCTCCTCACGGAGATCCTCGCTTTGCTTCCGCCTCCAGGTTCCTCTCTCTCTCTCTCTCTCTCTCCAACTATAACCAGACAGCGCCTTAATCAATCACACACACAAATTGACTATGATTTTGAATTGACTGCAGAGCTTTCACTCATACTGAGCTTGAAGATCTCAAGTCCCTACTTGAGTCCTTGGCTGCTCGGTCACACAGTGACAGCCAATTTATCTCTCCCTCGGTTTTTCAGGTCACTTTCTTCACTCCCCTCTCAGTTTCCCTAAAGTTTCATTCTTTTGTGATTTTCATTATTTTGTGATCATGGTAGTTGTTGTCTAACTAGCTATAGCTTTACGCCTTTGCAGACTTATTTGGGGCTTCCTGGTCCTCTTGGGGATAGGATGTTTGATTTAGTAACCCAGCAACGGAAAGACCAGAAGCTCACATTTGAAAACCTGGTGGTAGCCAAAGTAAGTACTTTCTGTTGAACCTAGTTGTGAAGTGTGGTGTTTGTTTGGTTTTTGACTGCTCATTCTGTGGTGTTATTTCGTTGTGCGTGTTGCAGGGGACTTATGAGAAGGGAACAACGGATGATATTGAAGAATTCATATATAAATTGTTGGACATAAACGGCGATGGTGTTTTGGGGAGGTAAATCCTACATAAGGACAATGATAGGATGTTGTTTACGTTTATGGAAGTGCATGCTTATAATGTTTACATTCATATATGTTTTGCACTATAAAAGTAACGCCATTGATTAGTACAATTAATGTTGTTAGATTTTGTTGCTAGTGTATTAGTTTCAGAGTGGGATACTTCTACAGTTTCGTGAAGTCGAAATATCTATATGGTCATTGTGATGATTTAGACTTACAAATTGGCATTCTAAGATATACATTTAGTATTTGCTATTGTGGGCTGCAGAAATAAGGAACAGTTTGGTGATTGTTTGTTATAATTTGTCAGTCCTAAGAAAGATAAATATATTTTGTTTATCTGGTCAATTTGTTTGTTTCCAATAGGTTATACTGGGATATATGGGGCTTTGAGCGTAAGAATTGGACCAACACAGAGAACTGCAAAATCATTATTCAAGGCATGCTTCTATCTTTTACTCCGTTAAAGGTCAAGCTCTTGTCATTGAGGTGGCTGCCTATAATGCATACAGTGATCTTTTTCTTTTGATTGCAGCTTACATTGATTGTCTGCATATAAAAAAGCCTGACAAGTCTAGAATGCTGGCGGAGGCGCAGACGGAAGTTGAGAATTCCTTGGGTGGAAATTCAGAAGAGATTCTTTTTGATGAAAAGAGGGTACATACTTTTCTTGTACCAAGGATAGATGAGGTTGTTGGTGTTTATCTGTACTTATCTATTTTGTATCTTAATGGCAGAAATCCTTTGTATCTGCTGGTCATCTTCGTTGGCTTTTTACTCTTTAAAGCACTATGGATGCAGCTAGACACCTCGGCCGAATTCCGCAATGGTGCTGTGAGTGTCAAACTTTGTTCTAATTGTTTATTGTTCTTGTCTTACCTAATCTATTTGGTTTGCTTACAAGATGGTTTGAAAATATAAGTTAGATATTCAGTTTTGGTCAATCATAAGCCATTAAATATACAAAATTGCACTTTTAGAGTGAAAATGTCTTAGAAAGAAGAAAATTATAGTTGGATTATGAGAGTTCTAGTCACTTATATAGCTCTAGTCTAGCAACAAAAATCAGTTATGAAAGAGTTGTTTCCTGATGTAGTATTGAAAGTTTTACTTTGTCATATAGTTTGAACTTTGAAGAGTGTGTGGGCCAACAAAATTTCCAGTTTATCATGCTGAAGTAGTTAACCATAATAGTTGGCTTACTGATATTTAGTTAATTGTTTGAGAATGGACTCGGGTTATAGGTTCTCAAATATGAGAAATTGTAAAATGTTTACCAGAGTTGCCCTAATAATTGTTGGCTAATGTGGCTACAGCTTCCGGGACTTCTATCTTTGTCCACCAAGTTGGTGCCAACTATCATGAACATGATGAAGAGATTAGCAGATGAAGGGGCAGCAGCTACTGCAGATAACAATCCTCAAAGAAACCTTGCAGTAGCATTGAAGAGCATAAGCAATGGAGCAAATGCTAGCAGTTCCATGTCATGTACTGCCTCATCGGAAGTGACGGAATCTAAATACTCTAGTCCTTCAAAACAAGAATAATTTCATGTTATATATGCTTATTTGTTTGTTTGATCAAATTGTATTATTTGTTTGTTATGCTTACATATATATTATAGCTCTGCATCTCTTAGTGTACAAGGCTTGGTAATGTTACCTTGCAATGTTTTCTTCTATTTTTAGCTTTAATTAGTTTGAATCATTCCTTCATAACCTTGAATTTTGCTTATTCTGTTTGCAGGTTTGGGAATATCTAGTGAAATGTTGCCTAAAGAGTCACCAAGTGATCAAGCATGGAATACCAAGCAATGAAGCAAAACATATTTTCTTTCATCATGTAAATTCAGCTAGCTAGGAAACTTTATAGCAATGACATGTTACTTGGATTCAATATTTGGTGGATATCACATTGCTTTTGGCGTAAATATTAATCATTGTTCATTGAATAATGATTTCAAGCACTAATACAGTAAACTTCACACAATTAGTCACGGTTCATTAGGTAAAATGGAGCATTATTATCAATGTACAAAATCTAGAAAAGACAATCATCACACAATAGAATTTTTAATATTAATAATGTTGTCTGAAGTAACAATTTAGATGTTCACATAATGAATCTTTATATAACATGCAACGGTTCTAACAAACATACGTTGTCTGATTTATAATCACACAACTGTAATAACTAGATACGTTATCTAAAACTAACACATAACAATAAAATTTCTAAAAGTGAAGTGTAAGGATAACTCATACAACAGAGAAACTAAAATGCTGTTGTCTGATTCGCCTTTCATACAATGGCTCGGAAACAACTTTCGTTGTGTGAATGATGCCAATGACATGTGCAGCATGACTGCGCGGTAACTGTGGCTGTCATCTGTCGAGAGAAGGCACAACAGTTTTAACCAAATAAGTGTTGACTGTTTGTGATTCACACAATGGGTTTCCACCGTTGTACCATTTTTCATCACACAACGCTCCGATACATAACAGAGATCGTCCAAATCACACAACGAATTTGGTCAGTTGTCTGTTCGCTTTTTTGGCCTAGTGAGTTGATTCAGAATATAGTAGTTTTGTTTAGGAATGCCAAATGGGGAGATTGTTAGTATAAAATATTGTTGGCATTCCAAAACTACTCTACTAGCCGTGAAAAGTATAACTGTAAATGTTTTAACGGAAGTATGGTGTGGTTGCTTTGCTCTCTGATCATGAATTCATACGTGCTGAAGAATTGGTGGCTTTTGGTACTTTAGCATGCAAGATTGTTTAATTGTATTGAGGAGAGAATGTTGTCAAAAAGACAGGGCCATGGATCTTCTTCACTTTCACGTGTGACCCAAAAAGAAAATCCCTTTGTTTAATCTTATGGGGTTGAACATAGCAGACAAAGCATGAAAGTTGTTGGCAAATAATTGTATTTGTAGACTTGCTTTTTAAGCATGATTGAAAAGACCAAAAGCTGAAGAATATTGTCGTGCACCTCTATCTCCTCAACATGAACAACCTTTCTGTCGCAAAACAGGGAAAAGCAATTGCATCTTGTTTTCTATTGTTTTCTCCTTCATGGAGAACTGGCCGTCTATACACAAAAGGTAGAAGAGGACAACAACGGGTTCCATCTTCTCATGATGAAAACCTTGCTGTCAAAGAAGAAAGGAGGACACAACGGTATCAAATTTCTATCATGAAGATCTTGCTGTCTAAGATGGAAGTGGGAAGCAAGTGCCTATTCACCTCGTGATCTTCTTCAACCAAGCTGAAGTTTTCTTGGTGATTTCTTCCTTGTATAAATATATGGGTTCTATGGTTCTTCCAGGTATTGAAATAGTGTTGAGTTTCAATCCTTGGATTGTAAAAGAATCAGTCTCTGTGTTGCTCTGTTTTGTTCCACGTTGAAAACAGTTTGTAAAACAACTAATGAGTCTGTCCACTAAGGATTAAAGCAGTCATTGCAATCCCAGAGTTAAATGTGTAATCTGTTTTGATTAGTGAATCATTGGGTTCTCAAGAGTTAGAGCCCCGCAGTGTTTTTGATCTCAATTGAGATTTTCACTGCGTAACCAATGTTGTTGTGTTATGCATATTCTCTGTTCTTGATTATGTAGAGATTATAATCTATCATTCATTCCGAAGCTTGTACATCCTTGTATTTACAGTATAGAAAATATAGTTGACATGATCATTAACCATGAAACATTCCATGTCGAGTTGTGGCTTAATGCTAAGAAACCAAAACATTTAATAAGGGCAGCAAATTACATTCCTATCATAGATAAATTTTATTAGTTCATCTGAGATAAAGTCAGGACTTTATCCCACAATGGCTCAGCTAATTACATACCTATCGTAGATAAATTTTATTAGCTCATCAGTAGCCACTAAAGCTGGCCTCACCTAATTTGATGGCTTTGTGCAGATATTTCAAATGGCTATATTTTGGTTCCCTGGTAGTCCTGGAATAAATAGGAAAAAAACATGTGTTAGATAAGTAATAGACTTTATGTAAGATGATGTTAGGTTTATAACTGATTCCAATTCCCTTACTTTACACATTCAACATTAGGGAAATGTTGAATGTGTAAAGCAAGGATTATGAGCCAAAATTTACAAAGAACCTAGTCAAGTTGCTAATCCCCTATTTGCATACCATATTCATCTAGACTCTAGAGGTGCATCATAGTCATAGCTAGTTGCAATGAAGGGACCGCCAGCAGTTCGGCCAAAATTCGTTCCTCCATGGTACTGTAACAAAATCAGAGTAAAAGATGGTTAAATCAGATAACTTCACCAACATCAGCAAAGATAAAATTAGCTTTGAAATATAAAGGAGGAGAATAAGTACCATGTATTAGTTGGCCAAAGAACCACCATTTTGTATAAACCTTGCAACTGAAAATGCCAAATCCTGTGCAAGTCTAGTAGGAACTGCTCCATGAAATTCTGTATACCTGTAGAGTTTACATAAAAGAGTCAGAATTAGAAAGAGATAAAGAAGGAATAATGGGTAAAGAAAAAAAAAAAACAAAAAAAAAAAAAAATTGAGCGAGGAACCATGACTGACAAACCCAAGACCAAAGCCGCCCTCTTCTCCTTTGCTCAATCACTGGTCTGCTGCAAATTGAAGCACAATCAATTCTCATACTAAATTCCCATGAGAAAAACATACTTCAACACATAAAATAGCAATCAGCATCACAGACATTCTCACTAACCATAGAAAAAGGAAAAAGAAAATTAGCTGCTTCAAAGCAAGAAATTGTGCCACAAACCAAAGGCTACAGATGTCCAAACGAAATCTAGTCCAAAAGTGAAATCTATCACCCAAAACCTATTCCTGGCTCACATGTTTCTTTCTAATCAACTATTACATAATACGTAAGTGTCCCTGTACTGTCAACTTCTAATTACAAAATATACTTGCAAGTCTACTTGCCACAAAGCCCATCACAAACAAAACTAAGAGAAGAGTATATTCACACACACAACCAGAAGACTATATCAGAAGCATATATTCACTCCCTCACTAGCCAAACAGAGCTCCACATACAATCAAATCCCTCAAAACAGATCGAAGATAAAGCCGTAGCAAATGAAAACAATCCGAAAAATCAAAACTATTTGAACCCGATAATAATGAGAGCGATAGTGATTTGAATCAAGCAATCAAAAACAACCCAAAAATTCAAGCTTCTGTTTAAGTTCTAGTTTCTAATCATATTAAAAAGCAAAGCAATCAAAAGACACACAGAAAACCTAGAGGGATAGAGAAGAGAGAGAAAAGATCAGCATACCTTGTAAGTTAAGAATGCACAAGTTTTGTTGCCATTGTTACTAATGGCCTCCTCAAGTTGGAGTTGATATCTATGCTTCTCATATGCTTTAGTTTCCTGCATGTACTTACATGAGCATTTGCCTAGCATAATTAGCTATAATGAGCCAAGCTCATACTATCGCTAGAATTACCAGCTCCCGCCATAAGAGTCCCCTATGGGAACACAGCCAAGCAGGCTACTGCCTACGCCTTGGCTTACCCCCAGATCACCACTGACGCACCGCCACGCGCTGCGGCAACACAGCATCAGAAGCTCCAGAAACTGGGAACTGAAGCATATCAGGCCCATATCAAAAACATGGAGAAGATCAGCTCCCTCCCTACCTATAAAAGGTTCTCTCCTCTCTCCTCATTAATTACGCATCTACTACTTGTCTACTGTTATCCTGTCAACACATACATTAACTAACTTAGGCATTGGAGAAGAGAAGACTGCCCGACGCGGTCTCCCTCTGCCGTCCTCTTTGTATCTCACTTGACAGGTAGCGGGAATACTGATAATATCAAGTAACGGTCTACCCACCGGACCTGCGTTGATTATAGTTTAGCTACCGCTGAATATTAAACATCAACATTGGCGCTGTCTGTGGGAATCTTTTGAACAAAAAGTCACCCCACCACCACTATGGCTAACGGTAGCTGGAAAAATGTCGAGGAGCAAGCTGACCAGTCCGCCAAACCCAACCCCGCCAACCCCACAGCTAGCTTTGACCCAGCAATCAACGTTAACTGAGCACTATTCAACACTCCAACCAACCCTAGTATGGGTCCCCAGGGCTCATCCCAGGTCCAGCAGACCCAAACTGCAACGGAGGCCCAGCCGGGAAGTAGTCGCCCAACGGTCCAGGACCTTGTTGCTATGTACGAGCTGGCACTGACGGACCTCCACAAAGCAAACAGGGAGCACGAACAAGAGCGCCGGGAGAAGGCGGAAGCCCAAAAACAAGTGGCCACGCCAATGTCAAGGTTCAACGAATTGAAAACGGCGCTGGAGGCAAACGCTAATATAGCACAGAGCGAACAGTCACGGAGCACTAGACGCAGTCGACCCAACACCGGCGGAATTATACCTATACCAATCATACAGATGCAAGTATCGCTGAACCTGCCAGAATTAAGGGGCCCACCTCCTCCGCCCCGCCTAATTATGGAACAAGAAGCGGAATCACAACCAAATACCAACCGCTCGAGAGTCAGAGTTAGGACCGAAGGCAACCCACCTGCAGCCAGACACGGGTCAATCCGGCAGAACCTCCAAGCGGGGCCAGCTAGTGATGCCACCACCCTAATATTGTAAAGGATGCAGCAATTGGAGCAGAGGCTAGTCCTAGCAGAGGTAGGTGTCCCAACACCAATACCAAATCTGCTTTTCACATCCAGACCAGGGCCATTCACCGCCACGATCTTGCAGGCCGTCAGACCAGCACACGTAAAGACACCAAACATGTCACATTACAGCGGCACGTCTGACCCATTCATCCACATGGACACCTTAAATAAGGTCACCAACAACAAGGGATTTGATGATGCCACCCTCTGCCACTTGTTCAGCGAAACATTGGATGGTGAGGCAATGAGTTGGTTCTTTGAATGCCTGCCAGGATCCATCAACTCATTTCAAGGACTGTCAAACGCTTTCCTTGCTCGGTTCATCTGTTGGCCGCCGGACATCACAACACAACTCAGTTTTTCGACCTCAAGCAGGGGACAGAGGAATCATTGAAGGCCTTTGTCACCAGATGGCGGGCGACAACGTCTCAATGCTGCGATCTTGATAAGACAATGGCACTGGCAGCCTTTAAGCAGGGACTCCTCAAAGGGCCATTCCTCTATCACCTCAATTACATTCATCCAAATGCCGCTTACGACCATGTCATGAGCGAGGTTGTCATCCATGCACAAGCAGAATTCATCACGTACGAAGAGAGCCCTACCACCACCACCAACACCTGTAAAGGCAGCCCAGCCCTCCGCCAGCCATCAGGAAACCGCTAGCAAGACCACCGCTACGCCACCAAATGACAGGAAGAGAGAGTGGCAACAAGGAAACTACCAGAGCAAGCGGCAGATGGACAAACATTACAATGGGGGCAATCACTCATCTCAGGGGGATAATCATAATAAACAGACGGAGCCCTCCCAACAGCATGCAGTGTTTACAGTCCCCACGACATCATACGAGGATATATTCAACCAGTGCAAAGATCAGATACCGCCACCACCCCCAAGAAAGTACCCAAGAGTGGGAAAGCCCAAAAACACTAACAAATGGTGTAAATACCACGAGGACAGCGGACACAATACCAACAACTGCCACGCCCTCAAAACGGCCATCGAAACGTTATACCGAGATGGTAAGATGGAGCAATTCAAAGTGGGCCAACCGCCACCTGTGGTCGCCAACATCGAACCAATAGGCCGCATCAACACGATCGACGGTGGTGCCCCAATCACCAACATGTCTCATAGGGCAAAGAAGCGCTATGCACGTGCTAACCACACCAACGAAATTTGCAACATCCGCTATGAGAGGTCCGCTAAACTTCCAAAGGCTGGTTGGGAACCCATTACCTTCTTAGAAGAAGAGGAGCGCAGAGTACATTTGCCCCACTACGATCCGTTCTTAATCGACGCCATACTCGGCAAATGGTCATTAGGAAGAGTCCTTATCGACAGCAGTTCTGTTGTAAATGTCATCTTTAACGGTTGTTACAGCAAACTCCTACGGAATAGGAAATTGCTACAAGATCATGAGCCATTGCTTAGTTTCTCCGGTGACGTCACACAACCATTGGGTTCTAACTACATGCGACTAGTTATTGGCACTAGCCCACGAACGACAAAAATCCACATAGAGTTCATCATTGTAGACTGCTTCAGCTCATATAATGCCATTATTGGTCGACCAGCACTCAACAAGCTCAAGTGCATCATAGCTGAATATATGCTTCTCATGAAGTTTCCTACGCCCAACGGGACAGGCTGTGTCAAGGGAAGTTAACACCTGGCACGGGAGTGTTATTCCACAACCGTGGCACCCTCAGCACGCCGCCATGAGATCTTAACAGTGGGAAACCATGCACCAGCACCAAACATCTTTGAGGACCCTAGGGAGGACGAGAAGAAATATGTCAAAAAAGAGCCTGTCAACCCAGAAACCTCCTTGAAGTTCATTAGCATCTCAGACGAACACCTTGAGCGGACAGTCCGCATCGGTGCTCAGCTTGACTAAGCGACAACGAATGAGCTCACCCAATTTCTGAGTGACAACGCAACCGTCTTTGCATGGTCCTACGCTGACATGCCAGGCATCTCCCCTGAGATCATAATGCACAAATTGAGCATCAAACCATCCTTCTACCCTGTCAAGCAGCGGCGAAGGGCCTTTGAGGAGGAAATGTATCGTGCAATAGGGGAAGAGGTTGCCAAGCTCCAGAATATTGGATTCATCCGCCAAGTCAATTACTTGCAGTGGATATCCAACTTGGTCATGGTCAAAAAGCGTAGCGAAAAATGGAGGATGTGTGTCGACTTCAAGAGCCTCAATAAGGCCTGCCCTAAGGACAGTTTCCCGCTACCTCGCATAGACCAGCTGGTCGATGCAACCGCTAGACACGAACTGCTCAGCATGATGGACGCATTCTTCGGCTACAACCAGATTAAGATGCACCCCTGCGACCAAGAGTGCACCTCCTTCACCACCCGACAAGGGCCTATACTGCTATAATGCCATGCCTTTAAGTCTGAAGAACGCCGAGGCAACTTACCAGTGGTTGATGAATGCCATGTTCGCTGAATATCTGGGGAGAATCATTGAGGTCTACATGGACGACATGTTGGTAAAATGCATCAAGGCTTGCGGACACGTGGCAAAGCTCAGAATCATATTCACCATTCTCTTGGCTTATGGCATGCGCCTCAACCCAGAAAAATGTTTCTTTAGCGTCACCGCTAGCAAATTTCTTGGTTACATAGTCAGTGAACGGGGCATAGAAGCCAATCCTGACAAGGTGCAGGCCATCCTCAACATGAAGGCTCCAGAGTGGAAGAGGCACGTTCAAAGCCTTCAGGGCAAACTAACCGCTCTTTCTCGGTTTATCTCCAGACTTACTGACAGATGTCTCCCATTCTTTAAAGTTTTGAAGACAACCCACAAGAAGGTCATCAATTGGAACACAGACTGTGAGGCAGCATTCCAAAGCTTGAAAGAGTACCTGGCAGCGGTCCCACTCCTTTCTATTCCTATACAAGGGGAGACATTGTATATATACCTAGCGGTATCATAATCAGCTGTAAGCTGTGCCATTGTCCGACCGGATGGTCACGAGGAGCTCCCCGTATTCTACACCAGCAGAGGCATGAACGGGGCAGAAACAAGATATCCCCCACTGGAGCAACTCGCTCTTGCACTCATCGTCACCGCCAGACGCCTCTACCAATACTTTCAGGCCCACACAATCCATGTCCTAACAAATCAGCCGCTAAGACAGGTAATGCAGAACCCTGAACACATGGGGCGCCTCAGCAAGTGGGTCATTGAGCTTAGCGAGTTTGACATCGACTACAAGCCTAGGACCGCCATGAAAGGCCAGGCGGTGGTGGACTTCATTGCTGAGCTCACGGAGAGCCAGGTTGAAAATGGCAGAGAGGCTGAGCCCGACGCAGAAATAATAACTGCTGACGACCCAGCCCCCCAGCACTCAGACTGCAACCTACACGTAGACGGCTCCGCTTGCGCAAAGGCCAGTGGCACAGGCGTCATCTTGACGGGGCCGGGGGGGACTGAACGTGGAATACACATTGAAGTTCAATTTCAAAGCATCTAACAATATGGCAGAGTACGAAGCACTCATTACCGGCTTACTCCTCGCCATCGATTCTGGGGCTGACAGCGTCAACATATTCAGCGACTCCCAGCTAGTCGTTAACCAAGTCAATGATAGTTTCCAAGCCAAAGATCAACAGCTAGCGGCATACTTGGGATACGTTAAGACGCTTCTCAAAAAATTCAACTTCCACACCATTACACAGATCCCCAGGGAAAAGAATGCCAAGGCTGATTCAATGGAAAGACTGGCAACCGCTCAACCACACCAAAGTCCGGCAAACACAAGGGCGGAGAGTCTTGACAGACCAAGCATTACAAAAACCCTAGCTGAGATTTTTAACATTGAAGTTAGCCCCAGTTGGATGGACGAAATCATCGAATAGAAATGCAATGGGACTTTGCCAGCGGATAAAGTCGAAGCACGACAACTCCAGCGGAGAGCAACCCCCTACAACATCCAGAATGGCAAACTCTACTGCCAGGGTCTCACTTACCATAACCTCCGGTGTCTAACCCCAGAGGAAGGAAAGGCCGTACTTGAAAAAATACACAGCGGGAATGTGGAAACCACTCGGGCGCCAGATCCCTGGCCTAGCCGCACAATGTGACAGGGCTACTTTTGGCCTACGCTCAACAACGATGCCAGAAAGATATTGAAGTCCTGCCACAAATGTCAACAATATGCTGACCTCCCACAAGCCTTGGCGGAATCCCTTTCAATCATCATCGGCCCATGGATTCACTCAACTTGGGGATTGGACTTAATAGGAAAGTTCCCAACCGCAAAAGGACAGTTCAAATACATCATCGTCGCCATCGACTACAATAGCAAGGGGATAGAGGCGGAACCTCTGACAGCAATCACTACCGCCAAGGTAATTCACTTCCTCTGGAAGAACATCTACTGCCACTATGGCGTCCCCTATACAATCATCATCGACAACGGCACGCAGATCAACAACAAGGAGTTCATATCCTTCACCGCCAACTTGGGCACTCGGATGAGTTTTGCATCCGTTGCTCACCCCTAAACCAATAGCCAAGTCGAGGCAGCAAACAAGTTCATCAAAAAGCTGTTAAAAAGAAACTCGATGACGCCAAAGGTTTATGGGCCGAAAAACTACCTGAAGTCCTGTGGGCCATCAGGACTACCCCAACTTCCGCCACTGGTGAAACACCATTCTGCATGATGTTCGGAATAGAAGCTGTCCTACCTATTGAGGTCACTCAACCCACCGCTAGAGTCGAAGGCTACTACCCTGGGACCAACGGCGAAGGCGTCAGCCTTTACAAGGACCTCATAGAGGAAAAACGACACAAGGCCCATTTGTACAATATACAAAACAAACAACGGGTATCGCTTTTCTACAACGCCAGGGTCAAGGCTCGGAACCTCCAACTGGGGGACTGGGTAATGAAGGAGGTCATCGCACCGCTAACGGCCCTCTGCCCAACTTGGGAAGGTCCATACAAAATTATGGAAATCGTTAGCCCCAGCACCTTCTATTTAATGGATAAGGATGGCGACACAACGACCCACCCTTGGAATATCGAACACCTTCGATATTACTAGAAATAGTCATGCCGCTACCCAAAAGCATCTTGACTTAGATAAATTTTTGTTCAATGTTTAGCTGACGGAAGCTACCAAACGAGTACAACCCCACTTTTGTAAACGCTAATCCGTCAGTTACCAATGAAACGAGGAATTATTCAAACCATTGTTGCCCAGCCCATGCACAAGAATTAACTGGCAACGCCAACAATATTCGGCGGACCACGTCCGCTACCTCGTGCACTTGCAACAATTTTAATTCCTTTAATGTTTCAATTGATTAACACAGGTCAAGGCTCTAACAGTATGACGGCATGCAACCAACACAAAAATCTCGAAATCAAATAACCAGTTGAATTTATTAGGGATCGGGATTCCCCGCCCAAAGATGTTTGCAAAAATGACAAAAGAGCCTTAGTGGCGCCAAAAAATTGCAAAACAAAACAGCCTCAGTGGCACTACAAAGAAATTGACAGTCTTTATAGGTTCTGGGAAGCTACAGCGCAATCCTCGCCTGTCGGCTGCGGTTGTTGTTCCGACATATGACTTGTTTGGTCGGACCCACGAGCAGTCGGATTGGGAGTCACGATGGTACCATCCGAAAGAGTATGTGCAGCCAGAAAGCCGGCACGAGAAATCTCAGACCGCGTAGGAGGTGGAGTCCGCTGACAGTCGTCCGCCGAATGTTCACCGCTCTCCCCACTTCCTGAACGAACACCCTCAGCCGGAGAAGGAGTCACACCACTCGTAGGAGGCGCTGTCTGCACTGGCGACCTGGTGGGTTGGGACTCCTTCACCCAATCGATAGCACCCTTCTACTTTAGCAGCTCCAGGTTAGCGGCGGCGCCAGATTTTGTCGCCTCAGCCATGGTACGTTTATACTCGGTAGACTGCTTGAATGCCTCCACAGCGGCAGCCTCAGTTCGACTCTTATCCGCCTCCAACCGGGCAACCTCAGCCGCCAACCTCTTCACCTCGGCGGATTTGGCTGCAGAGTCCCACTGAAGGATCTCAATCTTCTTAACCTTGGCCGCCAGTTGATCCTTCAGCAGAGCCATGTCCTGCTGCAGCTTGGAGAAGTCGCTATTCAGCTCGAGGTCATGCTCAATGGCGACAGATAGGTTGCCACGGGCATCCAACAGATCACACTCGGCCTTGGACAGGCGTCGCTCAGCCTCCGGCAATCTCTCTTTGGCTCTCGCCAACTCCCCTGGAGACAGCCAATCTCCTCCCTCAACTGTCGCTCAGTGCGGGACTGACTTGACGCCGCTAGAAACAACTTATACAACCTAACAGACAAGTGCCCAAAGGCAGAGCTGAAGGGTGATTGATCAAGGGCGGTGGAGCGAACAATCTCCTCCAGGCCTTCGAACCCCAGCCTCTCATACTGGTGATACAAATACTCCCGCTCAAGGTCCGTCAGAAACTCGGTATAGGTGACGAACGAATCCAGGTCACTCGTCCGAGCCTCTTTTCTAGCTGAGACGGCCACCTCTGGCACAGCTTGCTTCGACTTCTTCTGTTGGCGGGCCCCTATAGTCTCCGCCCCTTCCGCCTCGTCATTCTAACGCCGCTTCTTTTGCAACACTTGCGTAGCACCAGCAGCAACAGACCTTGAGGCAGCTTGCGGCTCCAACCCCGCAATAGTAACAGGTCCCTTCATGGCCTCCGTTTTCTCTTTTGGGACTTACGCAGGGTGGCTGCCACTCTCTCCATCGTCTGCACAGCGGATGCCGGAGCAGCCTTCCCGCCAGCACCGCCGCGACCACCGCAGCCCCCGTCTGAACGGCTGGCAAACCATCGGCACGAAGATGGGAGTGGTGAGGCATCGGCAACACCACAGTCACCTCGGACTGGCTCAGCGCCAGTGTCTCCGGGTCGATCGCAGTCTTCTGGGCCGCCAGCCCTTGAGCGTACATGCTCTCCAAAAAATCGTTCATCTCTGCACGGTCCATTGCCTTGGCAAAAGCATCTTGGCTCCTTCTATTTCCCGGTGGAGATTCTACAAAAAACAAACAAGTTAGCCTACCGCAAACTGGACTAGAACACAAATCACTGAAGGTTACCTACCAAGGGCGCGAGTCAACTCTTGAGCGACCAATAATTCCCACCAGTGAGAAGCCTAAGATCAAGTAGGTTGTGGTTCTGCCAACACCCTCTAATCCTCACCACGCGGCACTCCTCCTCGTGAGTCAGGTTATAATGCAAGCCCGCTACAAAAAAAAAAAAAAGTGAGGTGATTAGAATTATAAGAGTCAAACAAGCAAAGGCAAAATCTGGACTGGCGGAGGTCGACGACAACCTCTAATGGGCTGAAACTTCAACTTAATCTGAAAGGTCGGCGGCCCCATATTGGGCCCCGCCTGGTATTCCCACCCGTCGGTGGCAATGCAGAAGGTCCCCCGCCAGTGCAATATGGAATCCTTCATGTTCTCGATTAACTTGGGCGCCCCTTGCCGCTGACTCAAATTCACTTGGCCGCTACAACCTCGGCACCTCACATATACCAACTCAAAGAAATGTAGCACCTCCGCCACGGTTGGACCCTCACAACCGGACAGGCGCCATAACTAGTTCAGCGCCATCAGCAGCCGCCACATGTTAGGGCAAATCTGACCAAAGGCGAGGCCAAACTCGCAAACCAAAATCTGCAAATTGGGGAGTAGCGGAAGAGTCACACCTTGGCGGAAGATGGCCTCATGAATAGTAGCGTACCCCGCCTGTAAAATGGATGCTTTCTCATTCGCGGCTGGCGGGCGTAACTTCACCACTCCAGGTAGGCGAAACGCCCGCTTCAAGCGGCTGACGGCGCCCTCGGTCATCGCCCCTCCCGCCTTATAAACCGCAGTTCCTTCAGACAAGAACCAGGCAGAGTCCACTTCCTTTCCGCCGACGTCTCCCCCATCAGCGGAACCATTAGCTGCGCTATTGCTCGCTAGCCTCTCCTCACGCTGCTCGCGTCCGCCATCATCCTCTATGGTCCTAGAATTCTCCGGTAGCCCACCTCGAGCCATGGCCACGTCCCCGGGTATGGTATGTAAGGGTTCGATGTCTAGCGGTTCCGACAGTGAGGTTCCTGCAGAGGTAGACGGACGCAATGAATCAATAAATATCCAATCCGCCTCGCTGAACGACACGTCAGACCTGGAATCCTCACTGCGCGAAATCTCTACGACGCTAGCCATCACAAACCCTAAAACCCAAACCAGTTAGTTCACACAAGATCTAAGCTACCCCTACGACAATTTTCATCTAGGAACGTCAAGAACAGTTACCCAGATTTGACCAAAACACGAACACCAACCCACACTAACCCAGATTCAACCATCTAGCAAAAATCCCTAAACCTCATCTCTGTCAGAAACACCAGAAGAGACCCCCCCTCCAAAAAAAAAACGTGTTTTACACCCTTAGAGCACATCAGCTAGGCACAAAAAACCACTCCAATCGAAAACCCAGAAAGTAGCAGAGCAAAATAGAAACAAAAAAAAAAATTGAAAAGGCTCACTAACCTACTGGTGAAAATTCAGGAGCGTTCGAACTCTACGCCTTCACTTCCGGGGATCCCTTGCACCAAAACACCGATCTCTCGTTCGAGTGGCAAAATTTACTTCTCGAATGCTAGAAAACAGAGCTTGAGGACGACGAGAAAGTTCACCAAAAAGCGACTTCACTCTCCAGCCGCACCCGTGTCCCACGATCGCATTCTCAAACGCGAGTAATTATGGACTCAGTCTCCGAGGAAAAGTGCAATTCCTTGCTTCAACCCAGCTACCTCTATACGCAAAAAGTATTTAAGCTGCCCCATATCTCTTTGCTTGAATTGACTCGAGAGAAACTCTTTTGTGTTAGTGATGTCTTTCAAGCTATTTCCTACCAAAATGATATCATCCACATGCACCAACAATGCAGTAAACCTTCCTCAACGTATTCGGACGAACAACGAGTAGTCAGACTAGGATTGATGGAAACCTGTTGACTTGAGTGCAGTTGACAACTTAATGAACCACAGCCGGGAGGCTTGTTTCAAGCCGTAAAGGGACTTGTGCAACTTACATACCCTATTCTCCCCCTTTCGTTCGAACCCAGGAGCAAGTTTCATATAGACTTCTGATCTCCGTTCAAGAATGCATTGCTGACGTCTAATTGGTGTAGATGCCAATCATATAAGGTTGCAAGGCTGAGAAGAACATGGACTGTGGTCAACTTTGCGACTAGTGCAAAGGTCTCTCTATAGTCAACACCTTAAAGCTGGCTATATCCTTTGTCAACGAGTCATGTTTTGTATCTTTCAACTATCCCATCTGGATTAAGCTTGATCTTGTATACTCATTTGCACCCAATGGGATGCTTGTTGGGAGGCAAAGACACTAAACTCCAAGTTTGATGGGCTTAGCCTCACGCCATTCTAGAACTTGGACAGCCTGCAAGAAAGAGGTGGGTTCTTTGTGGATGGTTAGAATAATGGTGAAAGCTTTGTGTTTAGGAGACTGAGTCCATAATTACTCGCATTAATGACGAAGAGACGAGCGTGCTCAGAACTCACAATCTCAAACGTTGGACCGACGCATGACGGCCATGTGGCAGAAGCCATCAAAGGGGGGCGAGTATACCAATCGTCCAGGTTCAGTGCCCCTACGCTAGGGGGAACCCCTCTCCCCTTATCTTGGAAGCGAGCCTCCGCTACGCGCAACACCGCTAGAGGGACTTTTATCCTTATCTTTCAAGCGAGTCTCCGCTATGCGCAACACCGCTATCAGAACTTCTCTCCTTATCTTGAAAACGAGCCTCCGCTACGCGCAACGCCGCTAGCGGAACTTTTATCCTTATCTTTCAAGCGAGTCTCCACTACGCGCAACACTGCTAGCGGAACTTCTCTCCTTATCTTGAAAGCGAGCCTCCGCTACCCGCAACACCGTTAGCGAAACTTCTATCCTTATCTTTTAAGTAAGTCTCCGCTACGCGCAACACCGCTAGTGGAACTTCTCTCCTTATCTTGAAAACGAGCCTCCGCTACGGGCAATACCGCTAGCAGAACTTCTCTTTCCTTATCTTTCAAGCAAGTCTCCGCTACGCGCAACACCGCTAGCGGAATTTCCATTTTATCTTGCAAGCGAGCCTCCGCTACGCGCAACACTGCTAGCGGAACTTCTCTCTCCTTATCTTTCAAGTAAGTCTCCACTACGCACAACACCGCTAGCGGAACTTCCCTTTTATCTTGCAAGCGAGCCTCCGCTACGTGCAACACCACTAACGGAACTTCTCTCTCCTTATCTTGCAACTGAGTCTCCGCTACGCACAACACCGCTAGCAGAACTTCTCGCTCCTTATCTTGCAAGCGAGTCTCAGCTACGCGCAACACCGCTAGCAGAACTTCTCTCCTTATCTTGCAAGCGAGTCTCCGCTACGCACAACACTGCTAGCGGAACTTCTCCCACTTAGCCTGCAAGCGAGACTCCGGTACGTGAAATACCGGTAGCGGAACTTCTTCCTCTCATTTGGGAATCGACAATCGCCGCTAACACAATACTCCTAGCAAATGTCTCGCAAACATTAGTCCCTGCGACGCTACCGCCCCCTTATCCTTGGCGGAGGTATTCCCGCCACATCCGGTTCTTCAGGCTACGCCTCATACATACAACGGCCGCCACGCGGCATTGCAGTAAAACCATGGTCCTCTGGGAAAAATACGGGGACACGTTAACAGTCTTCGACGACCCTGATCAGGCACGTTGACCCCCGCTACTTGGGTATCAAAACTTGGGCTCACTACCCAACACCCTCTGTTCAATATAGATCCCCTCAACAAATAATACACAGACCAAACGGAGGTCTATCTTAGCCGGGGAGTGGGGGACTCCCTGGGGGGCCTAGCAGGGGCCCACCCGAAAGGGTATAAAACGTTTGCACAATCAGTCCATGGTTGACAACGCACTGACGCTAATTATGCTTTGCAAGTCTAGCGGGAATAACGCTTCAAACCGCTAGGCAACTCCCCAACCAAGATGGCCCTCCTTGACTGGGGACTTGGGGGACTTGTACTTACATGAGCATTTGCCTAGCATAATTAGCTATAATGAGCCACGCTGATACTATCGCCAGAAATACCAGCTTCCGCCATAAGAGTCACCTATGGGAACACAACCAAGCAGGCTACTGCCTACGCCCCAGCTTACTCCTAGATCACCACTGACGCGCCTCGCCAACACAACATCAGAAGCTCCAGAAACTGGGAACTGAAGCATATCAGTCCCACATCGAAAACATGGAGAAGATCAGCTCCCTCTCCACCTATAAAACGTTCTCTCATCTCTCCTCATTAATTACGCATCTACTACTTGTCTACTGTTATCCTGTCAACATATACATTAACTAAATTAGGCATCGGAGAAGAGAAGACCGCCCGAAGCGGTCTCCCTCTGACGTCCTCTTTGTATCTCACTTGACAGGTAGCGGGAATACTAATAATATCAAGTAACGGTCAGCCCACCGGACCTGCGTTGATCATAGTTTAGCTACCGCTAAATATTAAACATTAACACTGCAAAAGATGATGTTGCTAATGAGAGCAAAAGCCAACAAATGTTGTAATGTTTATGAGTCTCAGTAAAAACAGAAATACAACTCACTGGGGGAATAAGTATAGTGCTTACCCCTATCGGAGCACCTTACTGTGTCTATATTTACGATATCGTTTACAGGAGATATTTAATTTCATCATCGAGCACTGACTGTTTCTGAAGATTCTCTGAAACCTCCTCCATCGCTTATGCCTTGATAACAATATATAAGATCAGTAAATAATTCAACTCAAATCAATATACCCTTGGAGTCTCTTTCACCAAATGTATAGATTATGTTGTCTCCATCTATTATTCTTATTCATGAAGTAGGTAATGAGGACACACACACACACACATACGATATTCCTATACACCAAGTAATGAGCCCCAAAATTATAATCTAACCAAAATCTAGAAAGCATACCTGAAAGGCGGATACCTTGTCAGATATATTGCGTTGGAAATGCCCAGGCTGCAAGAAAAACATAGAGAAGATAAATTAAAGATAATAATAATTTCTAAAAGATAGACAATGTAATAACCTGGTTCAACTATGATCTACAATCACTAAACCCCAATCATCATATAAGTACATAGTAAAAAGACACTGAAAAAATTCCAAAATATCTTAGCTCAGAGTCACCAAGTTCATTGATAAAGGAACCAAAGACAAATATCACTTTTCAGAATCCTATAACCAAAGTATAGATCCAAAAAATACCAAACAGAACAAATTTTGTTTATAAGCTTGTAATACCCAGATAATATATACCCCTATCATATGCAAAAATAGTTTGATGATTGGGTTGGAGTCGACCATCTCATTTTTTACTGATCCTATCAAATCAACCTTATTATTTTAAAAGATATTGAAAGAGAAAAGGATTGATTACTAATCATAAAACAAAAATCTTTTCAGGAGAAACTGAAAATCCCTAACACATGATAATAAAAAGCAAAGGCGAGTATATTCATAGCTCCAAGTTTCACTAATCAAACAGAGAAGTTGAACCATCATAGCTTCAGTTTTCAGAAGACTATAAATAGCTGAGACTCGGCTTGTTGGAGTACTGGAAAGACAATTGACCAAGAATGAGAAGGTACTTACACACATACTGAGAGAACTAAAAATAACCCAGCAAATACACTGAGATTTCTTTATGTTCACTCTGGCGCCAGCACAAATCTGTGGCCTTTTCCATGGTATCTGAACATGTTTATGGAATCAAACAACAGTCAATTCATGACTTATTATCTATCTAGTGCCCTTGATGCTTAAAAGGTAAATGAAGACAGAAACACGGAGTCAAAATAAAACAGCTTTATATTTTTTTCTTTGTGGTCTTTGGACAGCTTTATGTATCACATGGTGGAAACATATCGATCAACTACCCACGTACCTTCTATTTTAGATAACAATTAATTTATGCAGCAGAGTAGTACTTTTATGATATGGATTCTTATATTGTGAAAATTGTGTCGAATTTTTCAAAAGAAACATGAAATGAATCCGTTTCAAAGAAGAACCCTGGTTTCCAATCACGACAAAAACTCCATGGATGTCCCTTTCCAAAGTTTACTAAGCCTGTATCTCTTTGTCCAGGCTTGCACATGTTCTTCGTTAACTATTTACTACATAATAAAAAATAAAATAAAATAAAATAAAACTATATTATTATATGAGTGAATGAGCTGGAAATCCCAATCATATATGCCAGTCAAATCATGTTATTAACTCAACTGCCAATCTCTCATCTCCCATTATTCTCAAAAAAAAAAAATAAATGATCTCCCATCTCCTTCCTTTCTCTATTATTAATTGTATGTAGAAATTTGACACTACCAACTTTATTGGATGTTTTACATACTTTAAGGCCTTAAGATAATGGAGATATAGAAGCCACATGACGTCTTCAATTATTTTAAGCCCCTCCAACCAACTGGTAATGGAAACATGTAAACTCATCTCGAATTCTCGATACACTTCCATATTTTATAAAATAAAAAAATTCCCGATTTTGTTTACTGATCTGTATTTACCAATCACATTTAAATTAGTCCAATATTTTTCCCATTTTGTGTACTATGAAGAAGAAATATAAGAAAAAGGACTAACCCGTCAAGCAAATGCAAGTGAGCTTCCAAGTTATGAGCACAGCCTGGATCATTAGTCGGCTTCAAAAATGGAGAATTCTTATGATCTAATTCGAGCTCAACTTTGATATGCGAGTAGCTCCATGGCAAGTTCTCCGTCAACTTGAGCATCACCGCAAAAATCTGAACATGTTTATGGATCAAACAGCAATCACTCTTACCAACCCACAACGTTTTCACACACATACGTAAGCAATAGCCAAGAAAACTAAAACCTATTGGTGTGAGTCACTCTCCATAATTGTAGGAATTGTAGTATAATTAGGATTGTATAGTTAATGAGAATATTATGTAGTTAAGGGGGAGAATATCACAGTGTAATTAGTTTCCTATTAGGAATGTGCATACTTTGTATATCTATTCCATCTTTGGAGAAGATCAATATATCAGAAATTCTCAAACTTTCTCTTTGCCTTTGTTCTGTTTGACTTGGTATCAGAGCAGAGATCCTTTGGACTCTGTCTCATTTGTTTCCGCTACAAATTTGTCTTTGTACTCCTTGAGAGTTTGTCCTTTGTCTTTGTCCTGTTTTCCTTTCACCCTCAAACCCTAGAATTCCCATACCTCGCCGTCAACCTCTCCTCCATTTTTTGTTTGACGAAATTTGCTGGTTGAAGAAGGAAAAATGGAAGGAGAATTGACCCTCAATTCGCTGTTCAATGAAGAAGGGAATGGAGGCTCCTCTTCTACTCCTCGTGATGTCGTTGTTGTTCAAAACATGACTGATAACTCCAGCTTTGGTGTTAAACTTGATGGCACAAATTATCAGCTATGGCAGAGGCTTATGAAGATCCATATTCAAGGGATTGGCAAGTGGGGATATATTACTGGTAGCATCACAAAGCCATTAGAAGGACCAAAAGCAGAAGCATGGGATACGGCAAACACCAATGTGATGGGGATTCTTCTCAAAGCTATGACTCCAGAAGTGATGCAATTGTTTGCAAACTATGATTCTCCCTAGGCTATATGGGAGTCTGCTGCTGCTACTTATTATGATGGGAGCGATTTTGCACGTATTCATGAATTAAACTACAAAGCCTTCAAGATGACTCAGAGTGGACAATCTGTTGCAACTTTCTATGCAAGCTTGTAGACCATTTGGCAAGAACTTGATCAGAGACATCCTAATCCTATGACGTGTGAAGCTGATATCAAAACATACCAAGCAGAGCAAGATAAGATGCGTGTCCACATCTTTCTTGGTGGTTTGGATTTACACTTAGAGGGCGCAAAGAATGAGTTGATGCGCCTTACCACTCCACCAACCGTGGGCAAGCCTTTGCCTACATATGAAAAGATGAATCCAACAAGGCAGCCACAAAGAATCTACACATTGAAATTTCTGGTTTGATAGTTCAGGCCACACCTTCCCCACTTATGACTTTGTCTCCTCATGGTGGAAATCCTCAGTATCGGTCCAACAAACAAGGTTACCAATCGGGTCAGAACTATAATAGGGGAGCAGCTCCATTCAACAATCAGGTGATTTGTAACTATTGTAAAAATCTTGGTCACTAAAAGAGTCAATGTCCCCAGCTTATGAGACGTAACTCCAATAACTCTGGGTGGAAAGGTGGTAATAATGGTCAGAAGGGCAAGGCTGCAATTCAATTGGTGCCAGAGCAAGAACCGGACTTCTATGGTGTGGAGGCCATGATCTCACCAAGGGTAATATTTCTTTAACTCAGGGAAAACGAGGTAAAATTGGTGTTGCTTTACATGTTTGCCTCAGGTCATAATTACGCAATTGGCCCTGTTGGGGTTCTGACTATAGCAGCAACCTATCTCATATTGGGGAGCTTTATTGGTAGTAATACATGGATAACTGATTCTGGTGCGTCTGATCATATGACCTATGATAAGTCTTTCTTTGTTAAGTTGTCATCCCCATCCATAACACATGTTTCTAATGCCAATGGTAAGTCTTTCCCGGTCTTGGGGATTGGGTCTGTCCAGTTTACACCTTCCATTACTCTTCAAAATGTTCTCTTTGTACCATCTTTGTCTCATCATCCCTTATCTGTGTCTCAGTTGAATACACAAAACAAATGTTCTGTAACCTTTTATCCTATGTATGTCATCTTTCAGGATCTGTGCACTCGGGTGATAATTGGCAAGGGAGACCTGAGGGAGAGACTGTTTCACTTGGATTGCATGTACACAGGACAGACATAAGCACCGCCAAGTATGCAAAATCATGTTGCCCTAACATTGAGTTCTGATCAGTTGGATGAGTTGTGGTTGTGGCATCGCCGTTTAGGCCATCCATCTTTTGGAGTTATGAAGAAGTCTATGCCCTCTCTGTTTTTGGGAATAAATGAGTCTAGCTTGCATTGTGAGACTTGTGCTGTAACTAAGAGTCATAGGTCTAGCTCTCCTTCTAGTTTTCATTCTAGTACAATGCCATTTGAATTGATTCATTCGGATTTATGGGGACCTTCCAAACATTCACCCTTCCTGGAATGCGTTATTTTGTTTTATTCATTGATGATTTCACAAGATTGACTTGGGTTGTTTTACTTAAGTTAAAAGATGCAGTCTTCTCAGCCTTTACAGCTTTTCATAACCTTGTCCGTACCCAATATGATGCTTGTATAAAGATATTTCAGTAATGGGGGGGGGGGGGGGGGAGTTTGTTAATCATTCATTTCATGATTACTTCCAATCTCATGGAATTGTTCACCAAACCAATTTCCCACAAACACCAGAACAGAATGGGGTCTCTGAGCGGAAGAATCATCATTTGTTAGACATAGGTCCTTCTCCTTAGTGCTAATATGCCTAAATACCTTTGGGGAGAGGCAGTGCTATGTGCCTCCCATCTTATTAATCGTCTCCCATCTTCCTCTCTTCACGGTCGTATTCCATTTGAAGTATTGTCTAGTTATGTCTTTATCCCATCTCTTAATACCCTTCCTGCTCGTGTCTTTGGTTGTGTAGCCTATGTCCATCTTCACAAGAACCAACATTCCAAGTTAGATGCAAGAGCTCTCAAGTGTGTATTTGTCGGGTATGGGACTCAAAGAGAGGATACAAGTGTTATCATCCTCCCTCTCAAAGATTTTATGTCACCATGGATGTGACATTCAGTGAGGATACATGTTATTTTCCACCTTCTACAATTCATAGTCAAGGGGAGCAGGGTGTTTTTTATGAAGGACATTACCAAACAGGGCCAACGATCGATCGCTTTATCTCAAACGATCAATCGTTTCGTGAAGAGGCAATGTCTAGTGGCCCAGAAACTAATGACACTCCTGCAGAAACAGAAAAGGCAATTGCCGAACAGAGGACTACGAGTTCCGAAACAGAAAAGGCAATTGCTGAATCGTCTACCCTTTGCAGCGCAACTGCCGAACAGAGCATTGGAAGTTCCGAAACAGAACAAGCAATTGCTGAATCATCTACCCTTCACCATGTAACTGCCGAACAGAGAATTGTGAATTTCAAAATAGAATAGACAATTGCTGAATCATCCACCCTTCAAGAAGAAGCTCCTAATCATTTAGTCTCTCCCTCTCCATTAGTGGTCTCCCCTGTTCAATCTTCATCTAAGGTACATAGTAGTTTGCCTTTGTCCCATAACCCACCTTTGTCTAATAGCGTTACTCCTTTAACTGATTCTACACATGTTCAAACACGAGTCTTACCAGAACGGTCCAATCATGGCCAGCCTGCCAAGAAATATGAACCAAGTTTGTGTGTTAAGACTAAATATCATGTAGTTAATTATGTGTCTACTCATATGTTGTCTAAACCATATGTAGCCTTTGTGAATCAATTATCTTCTGTGTCACTTCCTAGTAAAGTGCAGGATGCAATGAAGGATGAGAAGTGGGCAAAAGCAATGGCTGTGGAGATGGATACACTTGAAAAAAATCAAACGTGGGAGTTAGTATCACTACCTCTTGGGAAGAAAACAGTTAGGTGGCAATGGGTGTATACAATCAAGCACAATTGAAATGGTCCGGTGGACAGATATAAGGCAAGGCTAGTGGTAAAGGGTTATACCTAGAAGTATGGTGTGGACTATGATGAAACTTTTGCACGAGTAGCAAAGATCAATACAATCCGGGTACTTCTGTCTCTAGCTGCTAATCTTGATTGGCCTCTGCAACAATTTGATGTTAAATGAAGAAGTATACATGGACTTGCCTCCGGGATATGGTACTTCCACTGGAGTCAAGGTGGTGTGTCATTTAAGGAAGTCCCTATATGGCCTCAAACAATCTCCAAGAGCTTGGTATGGTTGATTCATGACATTCATGAGGAAGATTGGGTACAGGCAGAGCAATTCAGATCATACCCTATTCCTTAAGCATCAGAAGGGTAAAGTCATAGCTTTAATTATTAATGTGGATGACATGGTCGTGACAGGTAATGATCTTGAGGAGATTAAGAAGTTGTAGAGTGCATTGTCAGCAGAATTTGAAATGAAAGACTTGAGCAGTTTGAAATATTTCTTGGGAATTGAAGCTGCTAGAGGAAAAGATTGTATTATGTTGAGCTAGAGAAAGTATGTTCTTGACTTATTAGCAGAGATGGGTATGCTCGATTGCCAACCAGCTGACACATCCATTGAGTAAAACCATCGGTTAGCTGAGTATCCAGATCAAGTACCCACGAATAAGGTAAGATATCAGAGGTTAGTTGGAAGATTAATTTATTTGTCACACACTAGACCAGACTTAGCTTATGCAGTTAGTGTTGTGAGTCAGTTCATGCATAATCCTAGTAAGGCTCATATGGAAGCTGTAGTTCGGATCTTGAGGTACTTGAAGTCTGCTCCTGGAAGGGGGTTGGTGTTTTCTAAGCATAAGCATTTGGATGTTTTGGGATATACAGATGCAGATTGGGCATGTTGTATAACTGATCGATGGTCCACTTCAGGATACTTTACATTTTTAGGTGGGAATTTAGTTTCTTGGAAGAGCAAGAAGCAGAAGGTGGTGGCCCGTTCTAGTGCTGAAGCAGAATATAGAGGAATGGCTCGTGGACTTTGTGAGATGTTGTGGTTAAGGCACTTACTGAGGGATTTGGGGTTCAAGCAAAAGAAAGCCATGCCCTTATTCTGTGATAACAAAGCTACAGTTGAAATTGCTCATAATCCTGTCCAACATGATCGCACAAAACATGCGGAGGTTGATAGACACTTCATCAAAGAGAAGTTGGATCAACAAGTCATCTATTTTCCCTTCATACCTACTGAGGAGCAGTTGGCGGACATTCTTACAAAGGCAGTTTCTAGCAAGGCATTTCGTGACTCACTTGACAAGTTGGGCATCCATGATCTGTATGCTCCAACTTGAGGGGGAGTGTTAGCGTGAGTCACTCTCCATAATTGTAGGAATTGTAATATAATTAGGATTGTATAGTTAAGGAGAATATTATGTAGTTAAGGGGAATAATATCACGGTATAATTAGTTTCCTATTAGGAATGTGCATACTTTGTATCTGTAATCCATCTTTGGAGAAGATCAATATATCAGAAATTCTCAAACTTTCTCTTTGCCTTTGTTTTGTTTGACTAAACCCACAACATTTTTCTCCAAAGAAAACAAACGGAAAAGAACAATTTAAAAAGAAAACAAAACTGCAAGATCTACTCAAAAATGAAACTGATCCACAGACAAATCCAAATGCTAAACAAATCCAAATTTAAACACAAATGGTAAACAAATCCTAATTCGATTCAGTTCCCAAATCCATAGACATTTCTTTCCTGCCTTTTCAAAGCATAGGCAACGTCCATGGAAGTAATAAAAAAAAAAAAGGAAAACCCAAATTTATTTAAGCTAAACAGATTAACAATTCAGTCTGATCAAGTCTAATTTCATAAACCCAACATCCATAACCGATACAATATACAAAATAACAACAAAGATGAACAAAACTAACAACCAAACCTCTTTTCTTTGCTTCCTCTTCAAACCTCTCCCCCTTCAATGTGCACAACCTACAAATTAAAAACACACAGCAAAAGTAAAAAAACTAGATTCAAGCTGTAAACAATTCGATTAAAAATTTCGAACTAGAAAACCAGAAACACAACAATCAATTAGATTGCGTCTGCTCTCAATCAATATCTTGACTATAGCGTCCAATGGCAGTATGACTCTCAACTTTTTGAATAAAGCCATCTAGTAGCCCTTCACGATTGAATTTATGCATATCTTGGCTACTAGATTCATTGTCTTGGCGAAGTCGATGCAGATGATCAATAATATGATCGAACATGGGAAACGTTTTGCTCCCTTGTACTTGACCCATATATATGGCTTGATCAGTGGAGAAGTTAAATATTTGTTCAGAGACAATTTCATTGTCAGAAGAACAATCTTATTGATGATCTTCTCCATGTACAGCCTTTATGTAAGGCTGTGATTCACCCGTGAAGCCATTAGATTGATCGCCACCTATAGGCAATTCAATATCAAAAACAACCTCTTCGCGTGCTAGTTCTTGGATTTCCAAGAGTTCTTCGTGGTCTTTGCCAACTTCAGACTTGACTTCTTGGTTGGTTTCTGATTCCACAGCTTTCTGCATGGCAACTTGGGTCGCCAAATTGGATCCATCGTTTCGCATACCTGCGACGTCTGTGGCTATGTCTTTGCTCACAGTCAACAGCTCGTCGTGGTTTTTCTGCATTTTTTTGTTCATGCTATCCAATCACCCCTATGTTTGTTGTGCCCCTAGCGCAAGCCTTTTGACTGAAATCATGAACTCATCAAGCCGTTGACAGTCCTCCGCAAGGGCTTTTTCCATCTTCTCATGGTATGCAGCAGAATTCTGTTGAAGGATATCAAACCGCTCTTCTATGCTCGCATTCTCTGGGATGGGAATGGGTACGAACTCATCATTAATAGCAGTATCGCCAGTGGTGGCAACATTGGCCATCCTTTCACTTTAGGAAGTTCCTTTGGTAAAGATCTTCTCCTAGCATCCCAATTATAGTGAATACAAAAAGACTCTAGTGTAAGTCCCACTGGGCATGCCAAAATGTTTGGTTTTGAAGCTCGGTGGTTGAATGTGTTTCAAGAGAAAAACTTCTGATGTAGTCCCACTGGGTGTGCCAAAATGTTTGGTTTTGAAGCCCGGTGGTTGAATGTGCTTCAAGAGAAAAACTTCTGATGTAGTCCCACTGGGCGTGCCAAAATGTTTGGATCCAGTTTTTCTTGAGTTGGTCAACAGTCTCTTTTCTTGTGTGGGCGTGCCAGCACCGTTCAGGTACGGTCGTCAGGGGTGTCCCTTGACCTGACTTCTTTCGAGCGATTGAGGACGAGGAGAGCACCAACCTCGTCACTGGATTCTTTGTGCCTCATGATGAGGACTTTGTTGAAATTTCTTCTTGTCACACAATCGATACTCAATATTGTAGATTGAGCAGAGCGAAATCACTGGGAAGTATTGAGACCTTGCTAGAACGTGACTTTATCTTTGCTGGGTTGAAAGGGCGTTACCCTTGCTTGGCTGGTTTTGTAACCGTTGTGGTCGAGGTACTACAGTCGGCTCCCGAGGAGACTAGGGCTTAAGCACGTTGACAGAGGGTTTGATGACACTAACAGTCGGCTCCTGAGGAGACTAGGACTGGAGTGTGGTCACCTGTAAGAGAGAAGGTTGGTTGCTCCGGAGAGGCTTGGGTAATCGTAGAGATTAGTTGATGAATTGGCCATCTTCTTAATTTCGTCATAGCCTCTATATATAGGCTACTCAGCGAATCCTTCAAGCCATAACTGTTGGCCTTGAAACAAATCAAAACCCTTAATGGTCTTGACAGCTGTAGTGGACAAATAATTAATAATTTTTTGCTGCCTTGGATATTGCTAGAATACAGGCAAAGCTGAGGGCCTACTAGATGCAAATGCCGGATGTTCTTGTTTAATGTCTGTTCGCCAGCCCTTCCGCAATAGTGGCGCACTAATGGAATCATGATAACATATTCCCTGTTTTACTACAAAAGGTGACTGACTGATTGCTTGCTCCTTGATTATCATATGTGGGGAACCATGATGATTGCTTTGGGTAGTTGAACGTGATTGCACCCTCTAGGAAACTTTAGTTGCATATAATATATATATATATATATATGATTTTTCTCAGGTGTGGACGTCCATACTTAAGGTTCGGTACGGATTTTCGGTTTTCACCCACTTTCGATCACATTTTCACATCTTAACCATTCAGTTCTTAGGTCCTAATGTATAGATCACCTCTACAAAATTTTAGCCAATTTGGTGATCGTTAAGTCATCCAAAACTGCAATTTACACGCACGAACCGAATCTGTTGAACCAGAACCGTTCATGTACATTGTTGTAAATTGCAGTTTTGGATGCCTTAACGATCACCAAATTGGTTGAAATTTTGTAAAGGTGATCTATACATTAGGACCAAAAAACTGAATGGTTAAGATGTGAAAATGTGATCGAAAAATGAGGGAAAACGGGAAATCCGTACCTAACCTTCAGTACGGATGTCCGCAGCCAAGAAGGGCTGTGTGTGTGTGTGTGTATATATATATTATATTCCTTGGTGGCCATAATTAAAGGATGATTGAATGCTTCCATCACGATGCCATATTCCCTAATTGAATGGGCAGCCTTGATTATTGGTAGTGCATAGGTTGGTGGCCCACCATGCGAAGGAAGTTGCCCACTTATGTGATTACCTCTTTTCATATGCTTCAGCATTCGCTCATTCCTTAATTGCATGGAGTATGAATATTCGCATGGCTCATTTTCTTGCAGTTTGCATAATCTTCCATAATTCTGCAGGTAGGCATTTTTTAGCCTCTAAATAATATATTTTGAACTTGTTGACAATATATAGCTTGAGTCATTGATATTGGCTCAATTTCTCAGAGACGTGCCTTGTCAGGCCAAAATGCTCATTTTGGGTTCAAACACTAACCTTGCAGGCACATTTGCAGCTGGTATATGTGATCTTCTCACTTTTGCGATATCAGTAAATGCATTAGGCATCGAATCTCCTACGTTTTGAAGATAAATTATTCTTTTCACTTCACTTTCACATTGTGAAGTGCAGGGATCAAAATGAGATAGAGTGTGGACAAATCACAACAATTCTTGTCGTTCCCTTGAAAAATCCCTTTTCCTATCTCCCCTTAACTACGGGAACACTATCTCATCAAAGTGACAATCCGCAAATCTAGTTGTAAAGAGATCGCCTGTCAAGGATTCCAAATACCGGATAATCGTTGGAGATTCGTATCCAACATAAATACTTAATCGTATCTGATGACCTATTTTGGTGCACTGTGGGGGCGCAATAGGCACATATATTGCGCAACTAAATATGTGTAAGTGTGAAATGTCAGGCTCATATCTAGTTGCCAATTGGTAAGCAGAAGATGGTTGGCTAGCAGTGGGTCTGAAATGAATAAGTAAAGCTGCGTGCAATATTGAATAACCTCAAGCAGATATAGGTAGGTTGGTGCGCATAACCAGTGCCCTAGCCACCATCTGTAGTTTTTTTATAGTGGCTTCTGCGAGACCATTTTGTGTATATACATGGGGTACAAAATGATGCACATTGATCCCCATAGACATGCAATAATCATCAAATGCTTTGATATAAACTCTCCAGCATTATTAAGCCTTATAGACTTGATAAGGTGAACAGGGTGGTGAGCCCTTAAACGTATAATTTGTGCTAGGAGTTTTGCAAATGCAGCATTTCTTGTAGACAATAATGTGACATGTGACCAGCGTGTTGAAGCATCCACCAGAACCATAAAGTACTTGAATGGTCCGCATTTTGAATGGATAGGTCCACATATAACTTCTTGTATCCTTTGTAAGAATGGAATGTTTTGTTTTGTATCTTTAGCATATGAAGGTCTCGATCCTGCAAAACGAGTGATGTGCCTTTGAAATAGTTAATGAGGCATAATGGGAGGGAGGTAGTGCTTCTGGTACTTCAGAAGGCAGTGGCTGCTTTTGAGCAGTACTAGGACCGACACCTTGCAGTGTGGAGAATTTTTGCCCCATTTTGTTTTTCACTCAAATAAGGGATGTCGGTGTGAGTTCTTTAAAATACGGATCATCATGCAACGACCGGGGTGGTCTAGGCGGTCATGCCAAAGTCTATATGAGTCAATGTCCCATATTTCATTGTCGGTGACAGCATAGGATTCAATGATCTGAATAGTAGTGACGTATGTCCACTAGATTGACTCATTAATTTCTCTAAAATGCGTTTCCTTCCACATTCATTAGAGGTAATATAAAGGTATTCAGTTCCATTCTCACAGTGTGTTTCTACATGATAATCGTTGGCACGAATATCTTTGAAACTTAACAAGGTTCGATTAGCTCTTGGTGAATATTTCTATTTGTGTAGAATGACAATCTTTTCATTCTAATACTTTATTATTATTTTTTTCTAGATGTATTGTTTTACATCTTTATAGTACTATTTCGAACCATGTAAATATGTGTAGTAAATAAATTCGAATAAATTCAGTGCTTCAGAATAAAACCTGAAATTTATTAATAAGCCAACGATAATCAAATCAGGGTCTTGTTCAGAAATCTAATTCATCAAACCATTATTGAAATAAACTTTAAGACCAAGTAATAGTCTAATTAAAAATGAGGCATTATACCTTCACAACTATTTTTGGAAAATAAAATAAATAAAGCAGATCAGTCAAAATCTAGAGCATCGATTGACCGAGCAAGTTCCTTATTGCCATTAAAGTCTGCAATTGTGAGGTTGACGTCTGGGTCATGGCCTCCTTCTTCCATATAGTCAGCCTATTGTTCTGTAGACTCTCTATACCTCTTGTAATTGGCTGCTACTCTATTGCTTGCTTGCAATTCTTGTACCAATGCCTGATGACTCCACACCAATAGCATGGTTCATTGCCAACTCTATCCTGTTTGACTGAAGGATTCTTAGGTGCCCTTTGCATCTTCTTTCCATGACCACTAGGGCTAGCACCACCATCTCTGCGCCATACATTGGGAGGGCCTCCACGGCCCATACCACAACCCCCACATCCCTTGCCACGTGGTGCAATGTTGCCACGTGGGTAGGGATCAGCACGTCCAACCCCCTTTGCATTGGGGTTCTTTCCACCTTTCACTTTGCCATAATTAGTCTCGGGAATTTTTTTTTTGTCCCAACAGGCCTAGCATTGTTGTTCAAAAGAACCTCATTATGCCTCTCAGCCACTTGCAGTAAGTTAATAAGCTTATTGAAGGTTGTGATTCTTTTGTTGTCATACTCCAGCCTATACTGGTTCGTTAGTATAAGTGCTGAAGTAGGAAAGGTGGAAAGAGTCTTTTGGATCATAGCATCTTCTATGAGTTCCTTTCCACAGAAATCTGAATCTCCAATCTGCAAGTGTCTGAAAGGGTTTGTGCCAAGTTCGGACCAGGAATGGAGGAAGGCAAACTGAACTATGGGGTGCGTAAGGCAAACCGACTTGTTCTGTGAGAGACAAACAGATAAGAAGTCATTCTCATTGCAAGGAAAACAAGGTTATATTAATGATGATGGGTTTTGGAAGATGACAGGGGCAAAAGTGCCAGATTATCATCAGTATATTACATCTTTGAATACTGATGACATCAATGGCTGCATGATACAGTGCCTAAATAATTGTTCTTGCCTGGCTTATGCACTCGTTAATAATATTGGGTGTTTGGTCTTGTCCAAAGACCTTATAGATGTAGTGGAGTTCTGCCTGGGAGGTGTTGATCTTTATATTCGCCTAGCAAGCAAAGAACTAGGTAAATAATAAGAATCCTTGCAATACTGTAGTTAGCAACTTTTTCTCATGCATGTTTGTTTTCTTTTTGTAGATTCATTTGCAGGTGAAGGAAAGCCAATTAAGTTGATTGCCATCCTTACAGCTATTGGTTTAATGATTTTCTTGGTTGCCATACCGTTCGGTTTGCAGAAATTGCGAGCTTACCAAAAGGGTAAGAGAATGAGATAGGAGAGATTAATTTTTCTGATGCATTAGCACATTTATAGGTATCTCCCTGAAGTACTAAAGTACTAATCAAATTAGTATAACTTCCCTGCAGAACTGTATAAGAGCATATATAGTTATATTCTGGATGATATCCATGACTTTTGTTGTTTTATTCTGATTCGGTGTTAGACGTTTATACATGCAAATTAACAAAACTTGTCTTTCAATGATCAGGATCGATTCCAACTTCTAGGGATACTCTTCGAGAAGATATTGGGAAACATGATCCATCAGAGCTATTGATCTATGATTTTGTTACCATGTTAACTGCTACAGACAATTTCAGCATTACAAACAAACTCGGGCAAGGAGGCTTTGGTCCTGTTTATAAGGTACTTATTTGTTTACTTGAGGGCAATATAGCATTGTAAGATGTAGAAGAATACAAACATGAACACCATGATTAATTAACTTGTGGACCTTGTATAGGGTATACTACAAGATGGGAAGGAAATAGCTGTAAAAAGACTATCTAGTAGCTCAGGACAAGGCATTGAAGAGTTCAAGAATGAAATGTTGTTGATCTCCAATCTTCAACACAAAAATCTTGTTAGGATGATGGGTTGCTGCATTAAAGAGGACGAGAAGTTACTGGTTTATGAGTTCATGCCAAACAAAAGCTTGGATACGTTTCTGTTCGGTTAGTTTCACTGCCACTTTATGATTACTGCAGTTTCTTATAGTGCCATCTTGTTCTGTTACCAGTAATTGTTGTCTCTGAGCTCTTTATAAAGAGACTCTTACTAAAGTACGATGCCAAAAGCTCAGTATAATCCTAGTAATTACATTTTAGAATTAACACTGCCTACTTCAAGTACTAACGAGTGAAGTCACATGAACTGAAATACTGAATTGTTGCCATGGCACATATTCTCCCTCAATCTTTGAATGCATTTTATCTATTCACGATGCATTTCCTACACTATGTACATTTCCTAACAAATAAAGGCTTTATCAGAATTCTAGTTTTTATTAGAAGACAAAGGTTAGAAGTCTATAAGTCCTTTGAAGAAAATTATTTTCATCAAGTTCATTACTGAATCATTGAATGCATTGGCAATATGAATCACATAGCTGATCACATTCTAATGGTCGGATTTATTATTTAATTAGATCCGATGAGGAGAGGAGAGCTTGATTGGGACAGACGCTTTAATATTATTCAGGGTATTGCTAGAGGGCTTCTTTATCTCCATCATGATTCCTATGTGAAGGTAATACATCGAGATCTGAAAATCAGCAACATTCTCCTGGATGAAATAATGAAAACAAAAATTTCAGATTTTGGATTGGCACGCATAGTTGAAGGAACACAATGTATAGAAAGTACACAGAAGGTTGTGGGAACACGGTAAGAATCAGTTCTTTTCAGTTACATGGTATTTTACTTTAAGCCAGAAACAAGTTTCATACTAATTAAGTATTTTTCTACATAGTGGCTATATGTCTCCAGAGTATGCCATGTGTGGAATATTTTCCTAAAAATCTGATGTCTATAGTTTCGGAGTTTTGGAATTGGAGATTATTAGCAGCAAGAAGAATAACAACTTTTTTTTATATGACCAACAACTAGGCTTTCTAGCCCATGTAGAAGGTGTTTTGGATATGCAAAAGGTGTGCTGTTGACTATGCCTAAACTCCATGTATGCTCGACTTCAATTAATCTGGTCTGCAAACTGGGAATTTGAAACTGAATGGCCCAGGGGAAAGTATTGGAAAACATGTTAGTGTGAGTGGACAAAAATAAATAATCAAGATAATTTAAATAAGATAAATTTTAATACTTTCCCACATATTTAAACTTATAAACCTCGATGCATGCAAGGTTTATAAAACATATTTCTTTAAAGGGCAAAATACTGTTTAGTCCATGAAGTATGGTTTTGTCCTCATTTCAGTCCCTGTCTTTTTAATTTAATCCCAAATGTCCTGCACCTCACAATTTTCAATCCAACTGGTCCATTTCCCCCATTTTCTCCGGTTTCTCGATGACGTGTCAGTTATTACTTGTCAGCTCAGCGCCACATCAGACACAGATTTTTTTAAGTGATGAGAATGCCCCTGCTTCAGTTTCTTCCAGAATTTCCTCTCTCTTCTTTCTTATCTTCTTTCTCCCTCTATCCAGATCATTGATACAGGAGATTTTTTCTCCTTCGCCGTCGTGGATTTAGTGAGAAATTGCTCAGACTGGGATGAAGAAGAGAGGGGTGATGGTACGACGGTGGGATGACCGATGCTAGTAGGTGGGTGCGCCGACGAGTATGATGGTGACAGTGGTGAGCAGCGGCATAGAGAGAGAAACCACCACCACCTAGCTCACCAGCAACAAAATTGAAACCTCCTTGAACCCAGAACTAATGTCGATGACCCACAACCCACCACCATCAGTAACAAAGAGCAAATAACCACCACCACCCATAAACCATATATTACAAAGCACCCACCAGAGCAAGACTACTACAAACAACAGGGGATCAAATCCACCAAATCGTACTTCACCTCTCCTAGAGGCCTCAAGCTCTTCACCCGCCAATGGCTTCCCCTCGTCTCTTCTCCACGTGGCCTCATCTTCATGGTCCACAGCTACGGCAACGACATTAACTGGACTTTTCAGGCCACCTCCATCTTCCTCACCTAAAACGGCTTCTCCTTCTTCGCTCTTGACATCGAATCCCATGGTCGGTCCCACGACCTCAGAGCCTTCGTCCCTAACGTTGATCTTGTCTTCCAAGACTGCCGCTTCTTCTTTAATTTCATCATGCAAAACCCCCAATACGAAACACTACTGCCCTTCCTCTATGGTGAGTCGATGGGCGGCTCGATCTGTCTTCTGATCCACTTCACGGATCCCGAAGCCTTTGACGCTGCACGAGCTCATCGATGAGGGTGAACAGCCTTTGAGGGAGAGGTACTGGTGAAGCTGCTCGAGCAAGTCGATGAGGGCGAAGACAGCGAGCTTGGAGTTGACCTCTTTTGCTCAGAACATCAGAAATTGGCGGCAAAGAAGATGGGTTTATTGCATCTTCAAGGTGGGTTTGTGGGTCAGATGATGAAGAAGAGGAAGAGGACAGGGTTTGGATTCGACCCGTGATTATAGCTGGGAGCTCACAGTCGCCTATTGAATGAAAAGACAATGGAGGTTTGGGATCTGTAAATTGGAGTTTATTTGGGCAAATCCGAGGATGCTTTTGGATGGAAAGCTCAGTGGTGGTGGTGGTAGAGAGCTCAGTGGTAGTGGATTTTGGGTGTAAAGGGAAAGAAGGAAGAATAGGGGTATTCTCATCACTTTACAAAATATGTGTCTTACGTGGCGCTGAGCTACCAAGTAATAACTGACACTCGATGAAAATGGAGGAAATGGAACAGTTGGATTGAAAATTGTGAGTTTTGGGACATTTGGGATTAAATTAAAAAGGCAGGGATGGAAACGAGGACGAAGCCATACTTCAGGGACTAAACAGTATTTTGCCCTTCTTTAAACTCGAAATCTCGTAATACATACCAGCCCCACTGGTTAAGATAAAATAGCACTAGCCCTGCTTGTCAAATAACAATAGAGTATGGGGAAGAAGAAATCATCATACAATGAAGAAGCCTCCCAAGCTCTATCCTCAACTTTGACCCACAAACACAAAGTAAGTGAGGAGGAGCCTCGACTGCAACTCACGTGAGGAGGAGAACTAAAATAAAGCAACCCAAGTATGGTGAAAGAAAACATTTGAAAACCAGTTAATCCGTAAATCCATAAAGCTTCCCCGAAATCTAGTAAATGAAATCATGAGCACAATTCCCAACCATACTCAGAAATTCTCATAATAAATCAAATAAATCAACGACATGTCCCACACGTCAAGATATTCTCAAATCAATCAATGAGTAAATAAGTGACATTAAATGTAAGTTCATGATTCCAAATGATAACCATTTCTCAGAGATAAACCATCAAAAGCCCAAAGTCAAATGAATGGTAAGGCAAAATCTTTCTCGAAAGTCATCATCGAAATAAATCACAATTAAATCTCCGAAACCAATTCATTTTCGAAATTAAATTATAATCTGAAACTAAAATATACGTTTGATAAATGAAATGATAATTAGATAAATCAATAACTCGAAAAGTATTTGCATGCATCATTTAAAATCAAAGGTCCACTCACAGTACAATGTCGGCAATCACGTATAAAGGTTTGCTCATCGAGCAGTGTCTCGGTACGTCGTCCTATACACAACAATACATCTTAAATGACCGAACGGCAATTCCGAAATAAATTCATAATAAATAAACCGAAAACTCGATATCTTTGACCTTCTAAAATCTACAAGTTCCAAACTTCACCAACAACATCGTTTCATCAATTCTAGCATTCTAGAATAGAAATGAAAGAAATCCATCGATCGGATTTCCGAAAATGAACACCCGAACCTTGGAAACTTTGTAAATTTCCAATCGATACCTAACTTCCTCCGATTTCCACCAAATTCATACTCACCAGTTCTACACGCTACAAGGAACCCAACTAGCAAAAATAGATGGCTGAAACGGTCGCACACGCCCCTCACATGCCACCAACAGTGCCCCACCTGCCGCAGATCCCGACCCCCAATTGGGTCATGAAATTTCATCACCATGATTCTCTCATCATCCCCAACAACTTTCTTAACTAACACAAAGTCCAATTTTAAGTGTAGAATCCAGAATTTACGTCGAAATGATTTTAGGAGGATTTGAGATGTGAAACTTGGAGGATTTGTAGAGGATGGAAAGACGAACAAAGCCCAATTAGTCTCAACGTCCAATTTGGTCAGAGTCTTACCTTCTTTGCAAGACATATATGGTTGGATAGCTTGTTCTAAGACGAAGAGAATGGTACCAATTTCATATCCATCGGTGGCCGGAGGAGACGCCTGCGATGCCACAAAGTCCAGCGTCGAATAGAGAGAAAAATCTCGGTTTACAAACTGACTTTCCCGAAATGGAAAAGTCAGCACTTGCTATTTATAGCAATAGGGCTTTAGCAAAATTACAAAACTACCACTCTCTTTTAAACCCTTATAGCTTCTTCATTACAACTCTGATTTTAACGTGTCACGTGTCCACCAACTCAATTTGACATCCTCTACAACTTTCATGGAGGAAGTTTCTTCAAAAATTGAGGTGAATAAAGACTGAACTTTTAGGTCCACTAAATGATTCAAAGGAAGGTAAAAGTAAATATTTTAATAATTTACCGTCCGAATGACCAGTAAATTGGTAAATTAAGGTAGGGAACGTATTATATCTCCTTCCCCTTAGGGTCAGAGTTAGCACCATCTTCAGCAGCTAACAACTTCGATGACTTGATACACATTTACGCAAGCATACGTATTATTGTCAAGATAGAGAAGTATTATGCTCAAAATTATCGTACCACAAGCATTAGTGGCTAACTCACAATCCTTACATAATCATAAATAAAAACACTTAGCATACCAAAGAAAAATAAAATAAAGAAAAATGTTAATCTAAGGCACCAAGCCTTAGCAACGGTCGACCTAATCAAAACTAAGAGTCTAGTAGTGTTTATTTACAGTGAGTCAAAGAGTTCAATATTTTAGGAGTTGAGTTTTTATTAATAAAACAATAATAATGAAATGTAACGCAACTAATAAAAATGCAAAGAAAATAATAAAAGTGTAAACAATATGAATAAGAATGTTGGGTGCTAAGGAGGCTCCTTCACCCAAATTTTCGTGTCAGAAGCTAATCTAATTAATGTAGATGCATATTTCGTATTTTGGCAGTAGTCATATCCAAGGCGGTTCAAGGCTCAAGGATCATATATTCACATTTTGGTATTAATGTGTCGGTTGAAAGGTCACTAACTCAATTAGAGAGTGTTAGAGCCGGTTCAAGGATCACTAACTCACTCTAACCAGCGTAAAGATCGGGAATTAGACTACTAAGCAATCCACCCGCTCAATCACGCAATGGATGTAAATCACTATGCTTATAACCCCTCGAATACGAAATTGAGGATTTCTAGCTTAGAAATTAGAGAGGATCAAGCCTCTACCACAATCCTCAATATGCTCAAAATACACACCCTAGAGTTGACTAGGCGCCTAGACATGCATTTCAACCTAACACTAATTGATATAAGTATCCATAATATAAAACTATATCATTAGGTACACTAGATTAAACATCTTTTACACAAAATTTAGGCTAGGACACAGAACCTTAGCCCCCAACAATGAAATTACTCACAATGCATAATTATAGACATCAAAATTACAAAATTCGAAGATAAAAAAGTAGAGAAATGTAGGAGAAAACAAGAATACTCATAAATAGCTAAAAAGCTAGAATGACTAGTCTGGAATTACAACTAGGGCTATCAATAGGTAGTGTCGGGTTGGGTTTGTGTCGGGTCAACGTATTTGCCGTGTGGCAAGAAACAGACCCAAACCCAACCTATTTAATAATCGTGTCAAAAATTTAAACTCAAACTCAACTTATTTATTAAACGGGTTACCTATTTCCAACTCGCTTAACTCATTTAATGAATAAGTCATGTCGTGTTAGACAAAATGAGCCACTTAAGGGTTAACAATGCGACCCATTTAACTAAAAATATGCATAAATTGATTAAATTTGCAAAAAACTTCACAAGACGAAGAATATAAATAATTATATATAACTCATAAATAATTAAATCCATTTTATAAAGCAAAATATTTCAAATTGTCTAATCATATGATCAAATACTCCCAACGTCTAAAATTTCAAGAAGTATATCATGATCGGGTTTTACGGGTTCATTTCGTGTTGGCTGGTTGACCTGTTGCCGACCCATTTATTAAATGGGTAACGACGGATTGATCCACGGCCGACTCTATTTTTAATCGTGCGGGTTCAACCCGGTTTATTTCGTGCGAGTTTCGAGTCGTGTTATCAGGTCGTGTCGGAATTGACAGCCCTAATTACAACTCCTATAATTACCCAAATCTTAAATATTGTAGAGATTAAAGTCTCTTGGTGAATCCTTGAAACTTTGTATGAGTAGTCCTCTAAATGTCCATAAGAAAACTAAACAAAATAAGAAAAATAGAAGGAGGGAGAGGACAGCAGCTCTGCCCTTTAAGAAAAAAATGGTGGTGCGGCGCTCTGTGTCTGAAGGAAGGTTAGAACACAAAGGATTGGCTGCGATGGTACATATATTATGGATACGGTCATCGTCGCAATGGGAGAAGGATGAGATTATAATTAATTGATGGCCGTGATTTTAAAGGGCAGGATGTTTAGTGAGATCACGGGTGGCTGGGAGAGATAGGAGAAAATAAAAGATTAATGAAAAAGCCACGTTTCAGGGGCTTAATGGATAAGCCAAAACTAGACCAGGGGCCTGCGCGCTTCAATTAACGATTGGTTAATTAAAGCTGCAGTTCCTTAAATGCATCTTTATAATTTTTTTTTTTCCCTACAGTCTCACTCTCACACAACGTCAAAGATAATTGGTTTCTCTCACTTGATGATGACATGACATTGATTGCGGTTGACTCATGTCGACTGCTTTGTCTTTTTATTGATAATTCCATTTTCGCATCAATTTGTCTAATTTTCGTAATTATATTTATTTTGTATAAAATAAATAAAAAATAATTAATTAAATATTAATTGATTTGAGAATTAACATATTATAGTGTTTTAGATATAACTACAGGCATATAAATGTATGTAATCACTCGACAAAATGTTGATTCTCTTACTTTTCGTTGTGATCTTCTTGCCCTGATCATCATCATTCTTGGTAATTTTACTGTCCCATGCTATACCATATGGCAGCTTGATTAAACTTCTTACATGGCGGCCTCTCTCTTCGACTTTGGATGGTCAGTAGCACCAGTAGGTGCCTCAATGAGTCTCATATGTGGTCACTGTATCAAGGTTTTTGTTTTTTTTTTTCTAACAAACCAGGCTAAGTCTCATATATGGTCACTGCTGTCCCAACTTATTCTGTCACATAGGCCATTTTCTGACACGTGTATACTTACTTGACAAAAAGTTAATTCCGTTAAGTCCTTTATTTTCTTTTGAAACTTAAATTAAAAATAGTAGTTAATGAAAGAAAATAAAAACACTAATTTCTTCGAGCACTCTGTCTCTCTCTCTCTCTCCCCTCCTCCTCGTCTCTCCACTCTTACACACCGAAACAAGAAGCAACAGACGACATGCTCCTTCTCTTCTCTAATCTTCTATATCTCCTGTATTAAATGAGGACGATTACTTTTCAAATGAAGAAGAGGTAATTAAGAGGAGTTCAAGGTACTTGGCTATGAATTGCTGTAAAAACTGAAGGGACATTAACAGTGCACAAGTCTGGGATTGGACTGAGAATTGATTTGTAGCTCATGGGTATAATATCAATTTCACGACAAGATTGATAAGAGAATAGTCAAAGTGGACTAGGGAAGTGAATTGGATAGAATTGGAGATCCAATTATTTTCGATCTTTTCTATTACTCAATTTCTCCAAACTGTAGGAATTTGAATTGGATGAGATCATGACCTGTTCTTTCACTTATTCAATTGATACCTTTCCAGAAATTATTTTCAATCAATGTTTTAATTTGGATTTAATGCAGAATTGGGGTTGGAAGAGAGCGCAAGCTGGGTTTTGCAAGAAAAAAAGAAAGGAAAAATTGGTGGAAGACGATGACCAGATGATGACTTTTTGACCATAGTTTATTCACAAAGACAAGTAGAATCAACAATTTCATAATTTCTGTTCAGTTTTCCACTACACAGTTACTATTATTGGGAATATTTGCCTGACAAGCAGCTTCATGGTAGGAGGACGACTTGAGAAAGAGGAAGTGATGAAGGAGTAGAGAGGAGAGATGGAAGAAGAGTCTTTTTCGTTTAATTGTTTTATTTTTCCAACCTTTTCTCCTTACTTTTGCTAACAGAGTTAGCGGTTGTTAAATGAGATGCCACATGTTAACACAGGATTTGAGGGGACAGAATGGGACAAGTGATTTCGTCCCAAGTCGCAGTTTCTTGGGAGAGACGGTTATCTCCTCACTTTCTCTAGAACGTTGAAGCCCGGTAATTGGTGGCTCTTCAAGTTCCCTAATCTGCATTTGCCTTCGAGCCCGACGCATTGCCACCACAGATTGCGGCAGGAAGGTCTCCGGAATGCTACCGGGTATTTGGGCTTTAAAAACAGGCGTCTTCATTCATTACTTGTGTTTAAGATATAAATAATGGTTCTCAAAACTTAGTCGCATTTAATTTTGAAAAATGCAAAACCAAGATATCGATTGAAGAAAATCTAGAATAATAGAACCCCGCGTCAAGGATTGAAATATCTGCCATATTTCTAAGGGGCAGTGACCACTTGCCAAATTTTAGCCTGAAAATTATCCACTTACTCCACTAAGAGTTTTTAACCTCATTTACCCAATCTAACAGTGTTCGACAGTATTGCTCTCTCTCTCTCTCTCTCTTCCTTTCCCTGCCAAGCCGACTCAGCGACCATTATCAGCCACAAAGATGCCGAGTCCACCAACCACCATAGGCCTCATAGATGCCGAGTTCACCAACATCTGCGTCGGACGACGAATTGTACGTTGATTGATGAGGTGGCCGGTAGGGGATGGAGATCTCGGCGACATCGAGATCTCCATGATGCAGGAGATCGCTGCTCTCTTCTCCACCGTGTGGTCGGTCGGTCTGGTCCCATCAACCCTTATTTCGCCAACTCTTCCCATCTCGACAAAGACGACGACGATGATGAAGAAGAAGAGAGGCGGCGTGTCACGCCCCGAATTTTAGAATAAAATTCAAAATCTGAAACATAAAAATTACCACAACTCAAAATAATCATCCTGAAAATTTCTTTTCTTAACAACCTCACCACACGAAATCAAATCAAACCGAATCTTGTTTCGGTTAATTATTACAACACAAATACGCAATAATTTGTAAAGCTCTAAATGAGCATACACACCTCACAACTCAAAGAAATAAAATATAACTGCTGTAACACCTAAGCAGCTCGGTCACCTCCTTGGTTATCCTGACCTGCAGGAATATCCGCTACACCATTTGAATAGTGTACCGGGATTGTAACAATACAAAATCCGGTAAGCTTATGAAAGCTCGTATGAGTAAAAGAAAGAACGGTTACTTAATTTAATCACATTTATTTCTACCTAAGTCAACATGCAACGATTCTACAACTACAAAAACCAACAATCACAATCAATCAACTACTCAACACCAACCCTTACTCACATCTTTCTCCACAATACCCCATCATCGTATTTATAAAAATACGGTATTCGACAGACTAGAGCTCTAATTGAATCGTAGCCCGTCACCTGGCCTAGGTTATGGCATCCGACATATTATCTTTATCGTATTTCATCAATATGTATACTTATATACATATTTAGAACGTCCGATAATTGCACATACTCAACCAATCGTATCCCATCATGCACCTTGGATTAGAGCGTCCGATTACCCAATACTGGTCACTACGTTGACCCTAAATCCACAATATGTACAACCGTATGTTTTCACATAAATAAATCAACTCAACCAACATATATGATATTATCATGAAATTAAAGCATTTGAATATAATCCAAATCATCATTCTAACTCAATAATATCGTCATTCAAAATCACGCCAATCAATGTATATATATTCCACGTAAATATATATATATATATATATATATATAATCATTCACTCAGGAATGACCACTAATACCATCTATAGTTCACACAAGAAAATTTAAGAAATTCATTTGTATAATTAAAATTCATTTTACTTACCTAGGGACCGTAGTGATCAAGTCCATGTGATTTAAAAAAAAACAAATATTTAATCCACAAATATTTTTCACACAATTACCAAAAATAATTAATTTAAGTACTCGGTTCATAATATGAACCACGTGAGATTTACTCACCTCGAAATTCCCGCTGCGACTTCAATAAATATAACTCACAATAATCCAAATGCTCGTCAACTCAAGCCGTCAAGTACCTAATCAAGTACGGTCTTTACTTAGCAACGAAGCATGAAATAAACCTAAATGATGATCCAACGGTCGGATTTGAAAATAACGACAATCCAACAGTCGGATTCTAAAATCAAGACAATCCGACGGTCGGATTGAATTTAAATGATGATCCAACGGTTAGATCCTCACGGATTGCCCTTGGAAACATCCTATCAAAATTATACGGAAATCCGATGGATGGATCTTCACTAATCGCCTCCCGAATCACTATTTTACAATTATACGAAGATCGAACGGTCGGATCTTCGCCCGTGACCACACAAACTCATCGGGACAGTCATATGAACATCATATTAAAATTTGAAGTAAAACCGATGGTCTCCGTAAATCTCAAACCGAAGGTAAATTGTAAAACCGTAAATAGTAACGTCAAAACAGAAATTGACTATTTATCAACTTTTTCTAACATGACCAGGTTATATATCAAAACGCTCGTATGGATGCATAGATCATCGTCCAGATAATAAAAACTCAAAATTTGGTCCGACGCGCCGCCACACGCGGTGGTCAGACGGTGGTCAATGCCTGTCAACCACCTCCGATGCAAAAGTCGTCAACTACAAACTTCTTCAAAATGAAATTGTGAACAACTTTAATACCTGACTTTTTCGGAGATGAGGTCTAGATCGTCCTAGATCGGGCTTTGAAGTTGGATTAATCTCGGCCCTCTGATCAGTCTCCAGATCGAATCAGGGACGTCGAAATCTTCAACTCTTGATCTACCACTCTACACTCAAAATCGTGATGCAAGCCACATATGGGGATGATCAGGAGGAAGAGCACGTCACGAAAATGGGATTGATCGGCCCGTGCACCGCCGGAAAAATGGTTTTCCGGCCGGGTCGGGTGGGCTTCGGATAGAGGCTTCGATCCAAGCCTAGGAGCGGCGGCTGGGTGTGGTGACGGCGGGGATCGACTGGGCGCGAGGCAACGAAGCAGATGGGGGCCGGGTCCTGCGGCGGCGCGGCCGGGAAGGCCGACTTCCAGTCGGGTCGGGTCGGCGGATCTGCAAGCACAGTGACCAGGCTGAGAGAGAGAGACGGGGGCTGATGTGCAAAAAATGAATTTTTTCGTCCTTCATGACAAACTCAGATTTTTCCACTATTTATAGAAAAATTCTGATTTTCAAATATTCATAACTTATTCATACGAACTCCGAATAATACGTTCCACATATGCACGGACTCGTATCGACGAGCTCTACAACTTTCATGAAGAAAGTTTTCCCAAATTTTGAACATATAAAAAGTCGATTTTCACGACCCCCTAAATAACGTTCGTTTTCGAAAATAAAATCATTCGAAACCAATTTTCTCAACCCACGACAATCCAAATAATCCCAAATATCATAATTCAATTAATATAATAATTATTGAATTACATAAATTTATTGTATGAAAATCTGGGTCTTCACACGGCGACGAAGAGCTTTAGAGGTGTGGTCGGCGCTGCCTTTTTCGGTGACGTCATTCTTATCAACTATTTCGGCGCCTAGGAACTCGGGTGTGAGTTCCGGTTTAGGTTCCGGTAGGAGGTATAGTGAAGGTTGACCAATTTATTGTTGATCAGAATGTGGATTCTGGGTTTCAATTACAAGGAGGTATAGTGGTTATGCTGGAAACCAAGGGAACGGATGGGCTGATGGGTCAGGGATTGTGATAGTAATGAGTGTGTCCGGTGATAGTGGGGTTAGTGGGTGGGAAGAGGAGGAGGAATGATGACCACAACCAATTTTTCTTTTTTTGGTCACACCATAGGCCACAGTGCCACACGCTACTAAGAAAATATGCAGAAAATGATGTCTTAATGCCAGTTATGTACTAGAATGGTACTAGAATAGCATATGTATAGTAGTTTTTGTGATTGGTGACTTAATGTACTAATTATTAACTGATATGATATGATTATTATGGGGTAATAATATAATTATTGGGGGCAATAATATGGTCGCCGGATTCTTGTGATCGGTCGCCAGAGTCCGATCACCGGTCGCCGAAGTTCAGTCACGGGAGTCCACAGCCGGCCACTAGTCACTAAAGTTTGGCAAGATATCCAACGACTTCTCTATCTAAGTGACAAAGAAGGAGAGGGCAAAAAAGTCCCAAAAATAAATAAAAAAGAATAAAAAATAATTAATTAGGTATTGGGGAAATGATCTCTTAGAGTGTTTGGGTAAGTGGGCAATCTCTTAGAGCGTTTGGGCAAGTGAAGTTAATTAACTCTAAAATTGGGTAAATGATCATTTCCCCTATTTCTAAGATATATCCCATATCGTCAAATTAATATCCTCGATATATAAGATACTTAGGATATATCCCAATATAATGACGAAATATCTGTAAAATCTGACGAGAGAAAAAAAAATAGACAAATTACTCAATTATTATAGAGAAACATACATGTGGGGGTGTAAAATTTTAAGAACGGTTTCTAGTCAGGAAATTGCCTAATAGAGAAGCAGCGCAACCTGTTTGGAAAAAATGCCTCGAGGTGAAACCTGTAAAGGCGGATTTGTGTGAGGCGAATCCCCTCAAGGTGAATCTAGATGAGGAGAAATCGCCTCAAAGCGAATCTAGGTGAGAAGCAATTCCCTAAAAGCAAATTTTTGTGTGGAGAAATCCCCTCAAAGCTAATATGGGTGAGAAGTAATCCCTTCAAGAACAATCTAGATGAGGAGAAATTCCCTCAAAGTAAATCTGAGTGAGGAGTAATCTCCTTGAAGAGAATCTGGGTGAGGAGTAATCCTCTCGAATGAAATCCGAAGGAGAAGAAATTCCTTCAAGACAAATCTAGGTGGGGAAAAATCAACGATTATAGTACTTTCGTAGATCATCGAGTTACTTTTCAATCACCTGGAGTCTCTTTTAGAATGTAGATGAAGTTGACATTCATATTTATTATATGTAAATTCAATAAATTGACTCACTTATTATTATTATTTTTCAAAATATCTCTAATATTTTTGATATCTTCTTGAGTGTTTATATTGGGACCTTCAAATTTACTCACTTGACCTCACTCTATTATGAATTATTAAATTACATATATAACCTACTATAAAATGACTATCGAGGCCAATCATTATACTAAAGAAATATTATATTGATTTTCCCTAGACTTTCCAATCTAATTTATTATTTTTCTTATCTATTTTATTTTCTAATTTCACTACATACTCATTAAAACATTCATATATATTTAATAAGAATTAAAACTATGATTAAGATCATGTGACATAAAAATGTATGTTATACATGTTAAACATATATTGATGAGGGGAAAAAAATCATACTATGACTTTTTTTTTTTTTAGTAAAGCCACGAGGGCGAAATAATATATTCATCACAAGCCAGAATAGGCCATTACATACCCTTCCGCTGCCTTCTATAGACAGACAAGAAGCTAGTAGTAGTACCCACAAGTGCGATGTACATATAGTCCTACTCATTAGACATTTAAATACGTAGAGGTAGCGGATACCTTCTTTCAATACTACTCCAAAGGCGCTAGAAGTACATAGAGTGTTCCTAATACAAGGAACTTTATTGTAATTAGACAAACTAAAAACATAGGGATGGGCTGAGAGCAAAACCCTAGCCCACCATAGGCGCCCAAAGGTAGCCCAAAGAGGAGTGTTCCACAAGGCCTATCAGGATGATGTGACCTAAGCCCAAAATTCACCTCAGCCTCCCAAGCTGCACACAACACCAAAGCAGCCGTCGGATCCCATCGCTGCATCCCACCATCTCAACCCTCGACTCCAGATTCCACCGCTGCAACCCACCACCTCACCCCGCGACGTCGCATCCCATAGCTGCAGTCCCACGCCTCAAACTGCGACACCTCGTCCTTCGCAACCACCTTGTTGCAAGTCACGCTGCCACTGTCAAAAACGCAATTCCAAAGTCTCGACCCTAATCAGGTGCAGATCCATCGCCCAGCCCTGCCATCGTCGATGACCTACCGTGTACAGACGCTCACCACGTCCTAGACGTCCTTTGGTACTCGCCATCAACATCATCAGCCAAACCTTGAGCCAACCGCCCTTTCAAAGCTCCAGATCATTCAAATCCCGTCCGGCAGCAAAGCCATGCTGCTTCGGCGAAGCCAAAAGGCCAGCCTAGGCTAGGGCCGCCGCCAGACGAGAATATTCTCAAGGTAGTGAGCCTCCTTAGGGTTTCCTCAGAGAGAAAAAAAAATAATTTAATTCTTTTTAAGGGTTACTATGACTTAAATCTAAGTCCATCCATTATATTTGCAAAAAATAAAAAATAAAAAATAAAAAAAATAAATAAATAAATAAGCTAGCAATTAAAAAAAACCTAAAAAAATATTTAAATAATTAATCAAGAGGTATTAGAAAAAAAAAGATTAATCTTAATTTTCTTTTTGCATAGTTAAAACAAAGAAAAAATTAAAAAAAAACACAGAATAGTTTGTGTTATTTTCTTTTTGATTAGAAATTAATTTTTAAAACTCAATACCTTGAGTTTGATTTTTTCTATTAAAAAAAGAAATTTTGCTTTCTGATTAAGGAATGTATATGTGATTATGATTTCTAGAGTAATCAAACCATTGAAATGACTAAGTTTTTTATTTTAAAGATAACAGTTTGTTTGCAAATTATATAAGTGAGGATATTTGAGAAATTTTAGTAAGGTTTAGTGAGTAAATTTAGTATTTGAAAATTTGATAGGAGGTATAAAAAGCATAAGAGGTCAAGTGAGTAAATTTGGAGGTTCAAATAGAAAAATTCTATCTTCTTTTTTTTAGGAGAAACGTGAACACTTTCATTACTTCGGCCAACAAAGTTACAAAGGAACCCGCCATGTGTGTGGCCCCGATAAAATGAGAACCTAAACGTAACCCTGTACTGACAAACACAACACACTCTAATGGTGGGGAGAGAGAGTAGGGCAATACAAAAAAAAAAGTCTCACATGGACCCTAAACCTCCCCTACCGACCTCCGTTTCATTATTAAAAATACAATGAGAGACACAAAAACAAAATGAAACTAAAAAAGCAACGAAAAAGACAATCTTCAAGGAGCAGAGGCCTCCTCCTTAAGCCTAGAAAGCAATGCACGACGCTTTGTAGCTGAGAGAATCTTTGGTTTATGTTTCTTCCCAGCCCCTAACTTACCATCTGTAGGGGATGAAGACTTCCCTACCTCAAACTACAGACCCTTTGTAGGAGAGGTCTTCATACCAAAACTGAAAGTGGAAGCATCCACCCTGCGCTTTCGATGGCCCGAAGACTATGGGCTAATAGCATCAGATTGCACACCACCCATTGAAGCCCTAGGTGAGCCTTTAATCCTTGATTCAACACTATGTCCCAAACGCCCTTTTTTCAATGGGGAGGTGACTTCTCCTCCTCCACCCTTTTTGCGCAGCGTCGATCCAACCATGGTCTGCGCCTCAGCAACACTGTCCTTCGATCCGAGAGGCAATGAGCTCATGTTCCCTCCAATAAGAGTGGCCCAACCCAGAGTGATCACCGACCTCATTCGGTTCGGGTAAGGCAGCAAAACCCGGTGGCACCCTCACCCCACTAGGACGGGCTACATTCTCTACCATCATAGATGAACCACGCTGCAAAACAACACTCCTCTGTCCCCCCCCCCCCCCCAGAAGAAATCGCTGCCACACCCATACCCCATTCCTCTGTTGAAGGGCCACCACAACCCCCCACACCATGCTCAAAGAACCCACACACCAAACACAAACCCCGCACATTCAAGTATTCAAGATCAATCTCTTTGGAAAAAGAATCAGAAAAAGAATACCTGAAATGCCTTGGAAGGGGCCACTTGAGACTCACCACCACCAACACCTTCACCTCCTCATACTGCTTCAATCTCCTTTCATCCACATGAACAACCCAACCCAGAATGTGAAGACCAGAATTTTCATATAATAAATTTATGTAATTCAATAATTGTTATATTAATTGAATTATGATATTTGAGATTAATTGGTATGTCGTGGTTTGAGAAAGTTGGTTTCGAATGATTTCGTTCAAAATTTAGAAAAACTTCCTTCATGAAAGTTGTAGAGTTCGTGTGGAACGTAATATTCGGAGTTCGTATAAATAAGTTATGAATATTTGAAAATTAGAATTTTTCTATAAATATCATGAAAAATTAGATTTTTTTCATTAAGGACGAAAAAATTTGATTTTTGCATTTTAGTCCCCCTCTCCCCTCTATCTCTCGCTCACGCAGCCCCCCCCCCCCCCTCCTCCGACCCAGTCCCGACCCGACCCAGTGCCACACGCCGACTCGGGCCTCCACGGATGCGCCCTGAGCCGCCCAGCCGCTCTCCACCCTCGCCTTGCCCTGCCGCCCTCCACCCTCACCTTGCCCCGCCGCCGCTCCCCCGCCTGGATCGAAGCCTCTTTCCTAGCCTCAAACCCGACCCAGCAGGAATTCCACTTTTTGCACGGGCCGATCTTAATCATTTTCGTGATGCCCTCTTCCTCCTGATCATCCCCATATGTGGCTTGCATCACGATTTTGAGTGTAGAGTTGTAGATCAAGAGTTAAAGGTTTCGACGTCCCTGATTGGATCTAGAATCTGATCGAGCGACCGAAATTAATTCAACTTCAAAACCCGATCTAAGATGATCTAGACCTTATCTCGAAAAAAGTCAGGGATTAAAGTTGTTCATAATTTCATTTTGAAGAAGTTTGTAGTTGACAACTTTCGCATCTGATGTGGTTGACCGACGTTGACCGCCATCTAACCGGCGCGTGTGGCGGCGCGTCGGACTAAATTTTAAGTTTATATTATCTGGACGATGACCTATGTATCCATACGAGCGTTTTGATATATAACATGGTCATGTTAGAAAACGTTGATAAATAGTCAATATAAGTTTTGACGTTACTATTTACAGTTTTACAGTTTATCTTCGGTTTACGATTTACCGAGATCAGACCATCGGTTTTACTTCAAATTTTAATATGATGATATATGACTGTCCCAATGACTTTGTATGGCCACAGGCGAAGATCCGATCGTTGGATCTTCGTATAATTGTAAAACAGTGATTCATGAGGCGATTTGTGAAGATCCGTCCATCTGATTTTCGTATAATTTTGATAGGATGTTTCCAAGGGCGATCCGTGAGGATCTAACCTTTGGATCATCGTTTAAATTCGATCCGACCGTTGGATCGTCTTTATTTTAGAATCTGACCGTTGGATCATCTTTATTTTAGAATCCGACCGTTGGATATTCATTTAAGTTTATTTCGTGCTTCATTTGCTAAGTAAAGACTATACTTGATTAGGTACTTGACGGCTTGAGTTGATGAACATTTGGATTATTGTGATTTGTATTTTAAGTGAAGACGCAGCGGGAGTTTCGAGGTGAGTAAAACTCACGTGGTTTAAATTATTTATTTTTGTAATTGTGTGGAAACTATTTATGGATTAAATATTTGTTTTTAAAATCACATGGACTTGATCAACTATGGTCCATTGGTAAGTAAAATGAATTTTAATTATACAAATGAATTTCAGGATTTTCTTGTGTGAACTATAGATAGTATTAGTGGTCATTCCTGAGTGGATGATTACGTATATCTATATATTTACGTGGAATATATATTAGTTGGTGTGTTTTGTTGAGTGATGATATGATTGAGTTGGAATGATGATTTGGATTATATTTCAAATGCTTCAATTTCATAATAATATTGTGTATGTTGAATGAGTTGATTTCATTGTGTGAAAACATATTGTTATGCTCATTATGGATTTAGGGTCAACGTAGTAACCGGATGGGAAAATCTGACGCTTTAATCCTAGGTGGATGATAAGATACGATTGGTTGAGTAAGTACAAGTATCGGACGTTCTAAATATATATATATATATATATATAAGTATACATATTGATGAAATACGATAAAGATAAATATGTCTGATGCCATAACCTAGGCCAGGTGACGGGCTACGATTCAGTTAGAGCTCTAGTCTGTCATATACCGTATTTTTATAAATACGATGTCGGGGTTTTGAGAAGAAATATGTGAGTTAAGGTTTTGTGTCGATTTGTTGATTTGGTGATTGATTTGAGATTTGGTTCTTTGTGGATATGGAAAGTGTTATGCGTTGACTTGGGTGAAAACGAATATGATTTAATTAAACAACCGTTCTTTCTTTTTACTCATACGAGCTTTCAAAAGCTTACCAGGTTTTGTGTTGTTGCAATCCCGGTACACTATTCAAATGGTGTAGCGGATATTCCTGCAGGTTAGGATAACCAGGGAGGTGACTGTGCTGTCTAGGTGTTGCAGCATTTATTTTGCTTTCATTTAAGTTGTGAGGTTTGTTATGCTCATTTAGAGCTTTACAATTTATTTTGTGAGTGAGTTGTAATAATTAACCGAGACTAAAATTCGGTTTTTGAAATTAAATTGTGTGGTGAGGTTGTTAAGAAAAAGAAATTTTTAGGATGATTATTTTAAGTTGTAGTAATTCATGTTTCGGATTTTGAATTTTTATTCTAAAATTCGGGGCGTGACACAGACACCCCCACAATCTTCCTGGGCCAAGTCGGTGTAGTGTAGGCCGGTGGCAACCCCTTGATCTGCACCCAGATCGGCAACCGGTTAAGAGACACATCCATAATCTCGCTCACCCCATCATAATCCCCAAAAACTAGAGTAGCCGAGTGGTAGTACCATGGTGATTTTGCCAGGACCCGCTGCTTATCCCTGGGATTAACAAAGCGGAAAAGAAATCGACCGTTCGGACATTCACGAATCACCAACCCATGATTAAAAACCTGCCAGACCTGCCCAATTTGCGCCATGAAGCGGTGCGCCGCCGCCTTCGTCGGTTCCATAGAGACCAGACGGCCCACCAACCAATGGTAGGTGTTTGGACCCAAAATGAGCATTTTGGCATGACAAGGCACGTCTTGGAGAAATCGAGCCAATATCAGTGGCTCAAGCTATATATTGTCGACAAGTTCGAAATATATATATATTTAGAGGCTAAATAAAGCCTACTATGGAAGCGTGGAAATGAAAAGTCAACTTTAGCACATTTTCCTACTTCGGCTAGGAGAAACCGAGCTAAACAAGGAATGAGGGGCGGCAGACTAACCATCCGAACTTCAAATGAGTTGAAACTTTTCAGATTCATTCTAGACATCCCAAGGATCATTTCTTATGAAGAGTGATAGAGCTTGTTCGAAGTGGAAAACCTTCAAACAATCAGTCCAATTTTCTGCAGAAGCAAAACTGGAAAACTGGACCTGTAAGGAGTCCAGTAGCATTTTCGGCCCAACCACATGTAAATAAATTCTGAAATTTTACCACAATAATCTACATCCATGGTGGATCATTTCATATGAAGAAGTCGAAAGTTAATTATGTATTCTTAGTGGAGATAAAAATTAAAGGAATAAAGAAGTGTTAGTGAATTTGGCCTAACAAAATCCACTAAGTGTTAGTGAGTTTGGCCTAACAAATTCACTAAGTGTTAGTGAATTTTGCCTAACCCACTATGATTTGTTTAAAGGCCAAATAGTGTTGCTTGGAAGCCTATATATAGAGGCTACAACAAGTATCATCTCACCAGTTCACTCATCAAAACATCTATAAGATGATCTAAGTTCTCTCTAGAGCAACCTCTCTAAGAGCAATTCCTCTCATTCTCTTTCTCTTATCGGTGATCACACTCTAAGTTCTAGTCTCCTTAGGAGCCAACTTTCAGTACCACCAAATCCTCTGTCAAAGTGCTTTGGTCCTAGTCTCCTTGGGAGCCGACTGTAGTACCACGACCACAACGGTTACGGAACCAGCCAAGCAAGGGTAACGCCCTCGCAAACCAGCCAAGCTAGAGTCACGCCTTAGCAAGTTCTCCTCACTTCCCAGTGGTTTTCGCTCTGCTCGATCTACAACATCGAGTATCGATTGTGATTTTGAAAAGGCTCAGCAAAAGTCCTCGCCACGAGGCACAAAGAACCCCACGACGAGGTTGGTGCTCTCCTCGTCCACAATCGCTCAGAAGAAGTCAGGTCAAGGGACACCCCCGACGACCGCACCCGAACGGTGCTGGCACGCCCACACAAGAAAAGAGACTGTTGACCAACTCAAGAAAAACTGGAGCCAAACAGTAGGTTGGATCCGTCGATTCCACTACAGGTTCCTCACATAGGAACTCGTCTCCCCCAATGGCTAGGGTCGTAGCAAGCTTCGAAGTCACATCCTCAACACCGTCCATTTGGATTAAGGGAGAAGGAAGGAGAACAAAGCAACGATAAGAACTAGACAGAAACGGCCTGACGGCTGCAGCAAGACGAGAGAGAGATCTCTAGGACGTAGGGTTTTTTTTTTCTTTGTTCACCTTAAAGAAAAATTAAAAAAATAAAAATAAAAATACTCTATCTTCTTATTTGAAAGTTCTGATAGATATATAAAAGTTGATATATTTTAATCCTCGCCCCAAGTCCACCACCCTATTTGAAGATAACCACACCCAAATTCGTGCATGAGACTTTCATCTCGCACGGCTCCGAGAAAATTTTATTTTATATTTTATTTTGTTTATGATTTCCTTGTAGGGGTCCCCAAGTTTCCATTTATTCAACGGGAAAAATAATTGGTCCTGGAAACATATAAATCTTATGAAATCTAGCATTTGTCCAAAGAATTGCGTGGAAACTTAAACTCCCTTGTTTTTAGTCACCGTTGACGAACTGCTTCAAAATATTCGAGGCTTTTTTTCATGAAGCTATTACCAGATTCGCAAAAGCGTAGAAAGACTTGACTTTTGGATCGAGTCACTAGTAGCCCAGTCGGAGTTTCTTTGCGCTCACAGACTCACAATAGAGGTAGCAATTAACTAATTAAGTTTGTGAATCTAGTCGAAGTGGAAATACTTGACTTCGTTCAATGCGTTGGTTTCACTCTTGGACAGTGAATGCACTTGCTGCTTCAGTGCGCTGTGCACTTTTGGCGGCCGCATAAGTGGACTGCATTGGAGAAGAATGTGTAAATTTTTGACTACTCGGAATAAAACCATGCTGACATGCTGTAGTAGTGTAGTCCCACATACGAAATAAGGGAATCTACTGCCAAGGTCTTTTAATTTAACTCCATACTATACAAGTGGAATATTGTCACTTTTGTATGGGCCCGATAAGGTTAGGGCAACTTGTTGATTGTTCTTACAATGGTCGATGGGGATGACACGGTGCAATTTCTGGATCTTTGTGGCTCTTATCTTCCAGAACTCAAGACGTACTGTTCTTTGAAGGATGACTTTGGAAGCATATGTCACCTTTGTTCCCAAGTCAGGCAAGGAAATTCACCAGTTTCAAAATGCGCCTCTATTTCGATATTGACAAAAGTTTGTAAGCAATTGAACTTGACCACTAGTATAAGAGAACGTAGCATTTAATTATGAAGGTCCATTATTGTTTGACAACCTATTGGGATGCCAATGGATATTACAACCAGAAGTGTCTGTGCTTTAAATGGCTCCATGTTCTTCTTCCTTCTGATTTTCTTATTCAGCCTGCTTCCATCCCATTATCATTGCACTGACATTGATGAGATAACTCCTTCGCAACCATTAGCGCAAGGACAAACTCTAGTTTCCCCTGGCCACATTTTTGAGTTAGGCTTCTTCAGTCCTAATAACTCTGCTAACAAGTATGTGGGGATCTGGCACAAAGATATATCTCCGCGAAAAGTTGTATGGGTGGCCAACAGAGAAAATCCTCTTGCAGCTACAGACACCTCGGCGAGCTTGACTGTTAGCAGCAATGGGAATCTGAAGCTTGTTGATGGGAAACAGAAGTCTATTTGGTCTACCAATGTTACTTCTTTGGTGTCATCATTGGATAATAGTTCAGTTGCCGCAGTTCTTTTAGACAATGGAAACTTTGTTGTCAATGATCATCTGGGAGATGAGTTATGGCAGAGCTTTGATCATCCTGGTGACACAGTCCTGCCAAACATGGTGTTGCGTTACGATAAGTCTGGAAAGGGGAACTTCTTGAGTTCTTGGAAAGCAGAGAACGATCCATCACCAGGGAGATTCTTGCTTGGATTGGCGCCACAGACACCGTCACAAGTGTTCATTTGGATCAATAATGGATCAAATGATTCACATTCAGTTCCTTACTGGAGAAGTGGACCATGGGATAAGTCAAGCTTCATCGGTGTACCAGAAATGGATCATCGATATATAAATGGATTTAGTGTAGATGATAACTTAAAGCAGGGCACGCAAGATTTTTCTTATAGTTTATATGACAAACCTGTGGCATACATATACATATCTCCAGAAGGAATAGTGAGGCTTACATTTTCGAAGAATGACGGGAAGTGGTATGTTTATTGGCAGACACCTAAGAATCCATGTGACATTTATGGAGCTTGTGGACCTTTTGGAGTTTGCAAAGCTTCTGCATCTCCAATCTGCAAGTGTTTGAAAGGTTTTGTACCGAAGTCAAGCGCGCAATGGAGCAAAGGAAACTGGACAGGAGGGTGTGTGAGGCAGACCAAATTGTTTTGTGAGAGACAAACAAATAAGTCAGTCACATCAAAAGGAAAACAAGTTGATGATGATGGGTTTTGGAAGATGGTGAAGTTGAAAATACCAGATTCTCATAAGTTCATTACTGCTTTCAATGCTGAAGAAACATCCGACGACTGCAAATTACGGTGCCTAAACAACTGTTCTTGCCTTGCTTATGCATTTGTCAATAATATAGGGTGTTTGGTGTGGTCCAAAGATCTTATTGATATACAGCAGTTTTCGGCATCTGTCGGAGTAGATCTTTATATTCGCTTAGCACGCTCCGAACTAGGTAACTGATAGTAGTGCTTGCATAACTCTTACGACAATATCTTTTCTTAATTTTCTGTTTCATGCTTGTGTTTGTATTGTAAGTTCATTTTTCTCTCTTCTTTTTTCAGGTGAAGGAAAGCCAATAAAGTTAATCGCCAGCCTTACAGCTATTGGTTTTGTGAGTATCTTGGCAGCCATAGTATTCGGATTTTACAGGAGGCAAGCTAACCAGAAGAGTAAGAAATAAAACAATTCATGCATTAGCACATTATCTCTCCGCTCTGTTTTTACATATAAAATGAAATCAGTAACTTTCCTTAATAACTTCATAGGAGTATGTTTTTGTTTTGTTTATTAATTGGCATCCAAATGTTGCTTTGTTGTTTTGCTCCGACTCAGTGTTCGATGTTATTTATGCAAACAGGACAAATCAAACAAACAACACAGAACTTTAAATGGACTGGTATGATTAAGAGTTCAAGAGATGGTCTCCGAGAATATATAGGAAAGCATGATCCCTCAGAGGTAAAGATTTATGATTTTGATAGCATACTAATTGCTACAAACAATTTCAGTCTCGCAAACAAACTTGGGCAAGGAGGATTTGGCCCAGTTTATAAGGTACACTCTTTCTCAAGGATACTATATATCTAATTTCGACAAGTACAAGAAACAAACATGACTTCAGTTAATAAATTGTGGAGCTCGTGATTTATAGGGTATGCTACAAGATGGGAAGGAAGTAGCTGTCAAGAGACTATCTAGTAGCTCAGGACAAGGCATTGAAGAGTTCAAGAACGAGATGCTGTTGATCTCCAATCTTCAACATAAAAATCTAGTTAGGATCATGGGTTGCTGCGTTAAAGAGGACGAGAAGTTACTGATTTACGAGTTCATGCCAAACAAAAGCTTGGATACTTTTCTATTCGGTTAGTTTCAGTAGTGTTTTATGCATGTTCAGCTGCATTGCAAAACTCATCTTCACCTATCTTCTTAATATTTCAATATAATCTTTAATCTCTTAGCTGTTTTTAAATGTCAAACTTGGGATAACCATGAAAATTTCTTTGAAAAAGTAGGATCTCACCTTTCTCTTCTCATCTAATAAGAAAAAGAGTAGGAAAGTCTGAAGAATTTAACCTTAGCATAATTTGGGTTTTAGAATCACAAATTCACAGCGACATACTACCATAAAGCTATGAATAGTCACATGAAATAAATTACCAAGAGACAAACTCCATCAGTCAGTACTTCTAGATCTAAACTATTAGATATATATTATATATTGAATGCGGCTGTCAAAAATAATGCAGAGAACTACTAGATATTGAATGCGTCTGTATAATATAATCTCTGCTGTGTGTTCTGCTCAGAAATCTATGATGCATTCACTACTACTTTCATACAGCTATGTCTGCATTTCCTAGCAATTACAACAAGGATAGAAATCTGGTGTTAACCAATTTTGAAATTGTAGCAGTCTCATGATATTTCATTGTAACATACATGGGAGTCGTGATCTATAAAAAAAACCTTTACTGATTACACTAACTAGATGCGTTGATTATTTGTTTCAGATACAAGAAAGAGAACCGTGCTTGATTGGGTGACACGCTTTAATATTATTCAGGGTGTTGCTAGAGGGCTTCTTTATCTTCATCACGATTCGTATGTGAAGGTAATACATAGAGATCTGAAAGTCAGCAACATTCTCTTGGATGAGAAAATGAATCCAAAAATTTCAGATTTTGGATTGGCACGCATAGTTGAAGGAACACAAAATCTAGAAAATACTCAAAAAGTTGTGGGAACACGGTAAGAATCATTTTCTTCCTAATCTCCAATATGTTGAATAGTTACATACTAATTAATTAGTTTGCTATGCAGTGGCTACATGTCTCCCGAGTATGCCATGGGCGGGATTTTTTCTGAAAAATCTGATGTCTACAGCTTTGGGGTTTTGATGTTGGAGATTATTAGCAGCAAGAAGAATACCAGCTTCTCCTTATATGACCAACAGCTAGGCTTTCTAGCCTATGTAAGTTCATACTCTTAACATCTAATGTAAAATGTGAACTCATGAGCATCCAGTGTCTTTCATAGTTTCATATAACTTAAACCATATATGTGAACCTTTTTCAGGCATGGAACTTGTGGAATGAAGGCAGGGGGTTGGAGTTGGTAGATGAAATATTGGGCGATTCGTATTGCTCATTGGAAATACTAAAATGCATACATATCGGGCTTCTGTGTGTACAAGACAATGCTGTGGATAGGCCAACCATGGCAGATATAGCTTTGATGTTAAGTAGTGAGAAAGATGGTCCACAACCTAAACTGCCTATATTCACTATCCAAAACTCAGCTCATTATCCTCAACCACACCCTGAGTATACAAATTCCTCCAAAAATGAAGCTAGCATTACAATGATTGAAGGACGATAAGCGATAGCAACTTACACCACAATGCAATGCCTTTCTATCATTCTTAAGGGTTCTTATACATATTGAGGCTTTTCTTTTCGATGTAGAAAACAGCATGTTTCTCTTGGAGTAAGTAGTATATGAAGGTATCTTCATAACGAAGATGCACCTTCATTCATGAGTTTAGACATTGTATTGACAATTATTTATATAAAAATTAAGTCTCCAGCACATGATACCTTTTTGTCGAAGGAATTTCATCATTTGAAATTAGTTTCCCTAAATTGTTCACGATAAAACTTGATATATATTATTGAGTGATTTAGAACGATTAGGCATTTGGAGTATCACTGCATCGCTACACCATTGCACCACTTGTCCATACTCACAATTATTTGTTTTGTGTTTTTTTACTGCCATATGAGATTAAAACTTAGGTAAATATGAGATGTTAATTGTGGAAGCTAATTACTATAGATTAAAAAATGGGTCAATTACCCGTCAATGAAGGCTTGCTGGGTCTCCGGTAGGCGTCGTATACTCCCTAAAGCATACAACTCGTCAAAAAGTCAAAGCGTTTTGCTCTCACTTCCCTTGACTCCGATCCTTTCAGGAACTCAGTTGTTTCTACTGTACAGTGCATAGTTTCAATCTTTTCCATCAAGTTCTTATTTCTTTCAGCTCTGTCATGATGATGATGATGAGGAGTGTTATGATTCTTTCATGTAGAGATTGATTGCTTTTAGGTGAGGGGTTGGGGGAAGTCATGGGTGATATTTGCTGGGTTTCATTTCTTCTTTTGAATTTCTTGATGCTGAATTTACCTATCAGATGATTTCTTTGCATGTAATCTACCTCTCTCAGGATGAAAATATTATACTCCACTTCGCTTCCTTCACTTAAATTTACTCCTTTTCTCAATATTAATGGTGTCCATGATTGAAAACAATTTGAATGTTACTGAAAGTGACCAGAGAAGATAGTGAGATGTGAACTGTATTAATGTTGATTGCGTCCACAGGTTTACTTGCCCGACACTTCCGTGTTTGTTAGTTTGATCTCAATTAGTACATTATTAAAGACTAATCATCATTCATCAATGCCCATTCTTGGCAGATTGAATACAAGATATAGATGACATTCCATCCAGATAAAAGAAGAAAGGGACGTTTGGCATAGGGCCACCAAGACGTCATCCAAGATGACATGGCTAAGATAAGCAACTGGGCCTAATGGGCCATTACGAAAGGATTAGGAGTACTTAGGTGGGCTTGTTCTAACAATATATCTAAGATAACCCCAAAGTTCTGTTCTCCTAAACTGAGTTTTTGAGTCTCTAGTTCATTATCTATAGGCCAAAGTGCATTATCATAAACTTAAAGAAGGATTCAGGATTGGTTCCAGTTCCAGATTGTGGCTATATATTCAATCAGGTGGGAGTTTCAGGATTTTGAACAATAATGGAATAATACTAATGGTAATGGCTAGTGAAAAGTATGAGAAATCCAACTACCTCACACACAGAGAGATATACAATCACCGGGATCCCAAAGCCGAATATAAACCAAACCCCCTAAAACATAAAAACCGATATCAATATTCAAAACCAACAACAACCAAAAAATAAAATAAAATAAAAACCAATTAAACACCAAAAGACACAAAAACTAAGAAAAACAATAGCAGAAAATTGCTAAAGATCCAAACCGTACCTTAAAACCTCTCCAATCAATCACCAAGATCCTAAAACCGAAGATAAACCAAACCCCTAAAATGTAAAAATCCATATCAATTAAAAACCAAAGCACACAAAAACTAAGAAAAACAATAGCAGAAGAAAACTTCCAAACCTGCTATCCTTACTCTCGCCAAACCCACCAAAACCATAAATTGGGTATTATCCAAACCAAAGATCTTTCTATTTGAGCACCACAGTATTATTGAAACCAAATCCAGTCCCTTATATCGCATCAAAAACAACAACAACAACAACAACAACAACAAGAAGGACCCACCTCTTAATCCAAACTCGCAACGGCACCCCGTAATTGATGAAAAAAAAAAAACCGTCGTTCACCCCCTTATAAACAGTTGTGAACAGTGCGATAGGGTTTTGTAAATTTAGGACTAGTATTTAGAATGCCCGTCCAATTGTAAGACAGGCCAGCTGACAGGTGACAACAACTCCTCCCTTCCTTGGATGGGAACACAAGCACCGACTTCATTTGCAGCTGCCCCACGCATTCAGTACAATCCTACAATCTTACCTCTCCTTAAACACAAGTCGGCAGAGCAGCCAGTAACAGCTTGTTATTTTCCATTTTTGGTTCTTTCTGCGTTTTCAACATTCTCATTCATTTTTTCTCTTCTGTGAACCACTTCGCGTACACATGCAATGCGTGGAGGTTTGAACAAGGCTGTTGGGTTCGTTTTGGAGCCCAAAATTCGATCTCACCCAGTTTGGTTTGTCTCCTTTTCCTTTCAATTCTTGTATTAATTGGACCAACTTGGATCAGAGAAGGGCTGTTTTTTAATTTGCCGAAAATCCCAGCAACAAGATCAAAGCTTTTTTTTTGATTCCTGAGTTGAGATAGGGCAGTTGATGTGTGTCTAAATGTTAAGAGTTACTTGGGTCTGGAGCTGAGTTTGTTTGTAACTGTAAGAAGGAAAAGAAGAAGGATGAGTGCTACCGCGGATGGAGTGAAGTACTCACCGGAGTGGTCGGTTAAGCACTCGAATGCTTCTGTTGAGGAGAAGCTTGACGAGCTTCGGCGTTTGATGGGCAAAGCCGAAGGTGATCCGCTAAGGATAGTTGGTGTAGGGGCAGGTGCTTGGGGAAGTGTTTTTGTTGCTATGTTGCAAGATACTTATGGACACTTGAGAGAGAAGGCGGTGGTGAGAATATGGAGAAGATCCGGAAGGTCTGTGGATAGAGCCACAGCTGAACATTTGTTTGAAGTGATCAATGCAAGGGAAGATGTGTTGAGGAGGCTGATTAGGCGGTGCGCTTACTTGAAGTATGTCGAGGGGAGATTAGGTGACCGGATACTTTTTGCGGATGAGATATTGAGAGACGGGTTCTGTCTGAATATGATTGATACCCCTCTTTGCCCTTTGAAGGTTGTCACCAATTTGCAGGAGGCTGTGTGGGATGCTGATATTGTGGTGAATGGGCTGCCGTCGACTGAAACTCGTGTCGTGTTTGAAGAAATTAGTAGGTATTGGAGGGATAGAAAAACAATGCCAATCATAGTTTCTCTTTCAAAAGGTGTTGAAGCTGAATTGGCGCCTGAACCGCGCATAGTTACTCCCACTCAGATGATCCAGCGAGCAAGTAAGGCTGTTTCCCATTTTTTTTGCTTCAGTAGTTGGTAAATTTCAGGGTTCATGCACTGGTATAGAAGATTCTGATAACCATTTTTAAATTCGTTTTCTTTTCTTTTCTATCTGTTTCAACGTTTTTGGTGCTCTTTAGCGCTAGTTTAGTTGCTGTGTTTTGTAATTGTGTAACTGTTGTTTACACAATTAGTAGTTGAAGATCTTCAGACTTGTAGGGGGTATTTTCTTATGATAATAAAAATGACCTTCATTTCTTTACTTGTACTATTACAGTGGCTTATAATGCATGGAATACTTGTATGATTAGGGGACATCTTTTATCAGTTACTAGTTAAGCAATTCTCTTTGGTCGCGGATTATCTCGTCTCTATCTAATTTCTATGGTATTTGCAGCTGGTGCTCCTGTTGAAAACATTCTCTACCTTGGAGGACCCAACATTGCCTCAGAGATATACAACAATGAATATGCTAATGCTCGGTTATGTGGAGCGGAAAAGTGGAGGAAGCCAATGGCTAAGTTTTTAAGGCAGCCACACTTCATTGTGTGGGACAATGGTGACCTTGTTACTCATGAAGTTATGGGTGGCTTAAAGAATGTCTATGCCATTGGAGCTGGTAAGATTCAGTCTCATAGCTTAGTGCAACCTGAACATGAGTAAAAATTTAGAAGAGAAAGAAGAAGGAATACAAAACGGCTATTTAAGATAAATGCTATATTGTGATGTTAAGAGGTTCCATCTCTGGATGCTTTCAGTTTAGGAATACCTTTCTTACTTGCTGTACAATTAACACGTACTACAGTACCCGTCTTAGATGCTATTTATTTCATTAATTGAGAACTGGAAAAAGACTGCATGTGATGTGACCAAAGGATTGCAAACAATTGAGTGTAACATCATATATTCCTTAGCTTTTGGCAGAGATGAAATACAGGTGGACTTAAATTAATTATTGGAAGATGAAGCTTCTACTTAGCACATTAGCTAGCATAACCAAATTATACACTTTCACTGATGTGGTGGTGGTGTGGGGTTGAATTATGTGCACTTTATTGTCTAAATACAACAGCCTACGATCCAAAAGTTCTGTGCATTATTCACTATTATTTGGTAGTTCAGTGATATATAAACCTAGGTACCATGATAGGTAAGGACATATCGTAAGAAACCTAGGTACTTCAAGTTGTCATAAGGAAAAGATTATGTACATAGTCCGGTTAATTGGGTGAAGACTATCTGAAGTTTCTTGCTAAGCATCCTTTGCGAATGAAACCTAGAACTATTGTTAATTGCCTGCTTTAATTGGCCATATCTTGTCAGTTGGAAGGTTGGTATGTTCAATTATCATTGTGCTGTTTCACTATATGTTATGTTGGGATGTTTCTTTCATGCTAGTCATGTGATATCATCTTTTGTTTATGGGACCTTAATGATTATTGTTGTATCGTTTCTAACAAATGTAGTTGAAGGCTTAATCTGCACATTAAATTTTAAGTTATGATTCAACAGGAATGGTAGCTGGGTTAACCAATGAGAGCGCCACCAGCAAATCTGTATACTTTGCACATTGTACATCAGAGATGATATTTATCACTCATTTGTTGGCAAAAGAACCAGAGAAGCTGGCAGGACCTCTATTGGCTGACACGTATGTAACCCTGTTGAAAGGTCGTAATGCATGGTATGGACAAAAGCTGGCCAACGGGGAGTTAAGCCTTGAAATGGGTGATAGCATCAAGGGGAAGGGTATGATTCAGGTATGGATCTCAATCATGTTAAATAGGGACAGAAAAACAAGCATGAGTTTGTTTAGAACTAAGCTTGAAGTGACTGGCAATCCAAATGGAGTTTAAAAAGGGAGAGATGGGGAAGGGTATTGAATGCTTACAGCTTCCTTTAATTTAAATCCTATTCTTTTTTTATAGTATCAGGGCTTTGACTTGGAAACATTTGAACAATATGGGAAGCATGCCAGTTAGGAGTCATAGGAGTGGTCTTGCCAGTGTTTTACTCTCATGTGATCTAGGGCTCAAACCTCCTCATGGTACCTAAAGATTATAGGGTTCGGCAGGAAGCCCCAGTTTTGAGCCCTGCAAAGTGATTTTGTGGGATTTCTGGGTATATATTATAAATAATGTGAAGGTTTACCCATTTTTGCATTGATTAAGTTCTAATGACAAGTGATTGCAAAGTTATAATTTAGAAAATTTACAATCAACTATCCAAATGGAGTTGCATTGTCTAGATATTCAAGGTGTGGGGAAATGTATACTGTAGCCTGTTGGTCAGAATATATTATGGAACTTCAACTACATATATTCATTGTTTGTTGGGCCTTGCTGACTCTGCAGTTGGAAAGTAACAGTTCGATATAATTATAGAATGAAGGATCATATAGGATGTGTAATTCCTTGATGATAGAAGCTTATAGCTGGAAACAAACTATAATTATTTTTATTGAGTGCCCCAATGAACCATTGTTTTGGGAGAACTGTTTCACAGTTGCATTACTCAAATCTATATCACTTGCAGCATAGATGATGAATCTACTCTTATCTTTTTTTCATTCATGTTTGATTTCACTGGCTATTTAAGAACTAGTCTGGAGTATGAGTCTGCATTTTGTTCTGTCGTGTGACTTCTTTTTCTTTGTTTTTATTTTTATGTTTTGTCTGGAATGATCACTCTTTTTGTAATAAAGTGAGATTAGCAGCTTGATTAGAAGACCATAATCATTTGGATTTAGCACGGAGTCAACTCACCATATGTGAATGATAATTCCTTTTTTATCTTTCAGGGAGTCTCTGCTGTGAAAGCCTTTTATGAGCTGCTTAGTGAGCCCTCTTTAAGTGTCAAACATCCTGAAGAAGATAGGCTCATTGCTCCTGTTCAGCTTTGTCCTATCTTGAGGATTCTATATAGTATACTTATAAAAAGGTTATTTTCTTTTTCTCCTTATTCTCAAAGTGAAAGAATTCCGCTCAAGTTTGAGTTGAGTCAATGTCTTCTGAGTTCTGACTCATGTAATGTGAATTGCATTGATCAAGTTGGCAAGTTGGTTTAAATCACTAATATAATTGGTCTATCATGATGTTAGTTAGTATTACAAATGTAATGGCATTCTGTATGATTGTGTGAATAGGGAGTTCCCGCCTCAGGCTATTCTTGAAGCTTTAAGGGATGAGACCATGCATGACCCTCGGGAGCGTATTGAGATCGCACAAACCCATGCTTTTTACAAGCCATTTCTTCTTGGTCAGCAGCAGCTCTGATAATGGAAGTTTCCTCTAGCATGTAATGGCAAGAAGTGTTGGCATAGAATTCAAAGCAATTCCTGTCTGGTGGTGATTTTATCTGGAGAATGCCTTGGTACAGATGGTTTCTTCTGTTGTGTATTGTTTAAAGGTGGTGTAGATTTTTACTTACGTTGGAAATCGTCACTTTCTACTCAGATTTGTCATTACATATTTCTCCAGATTGAAAGGATTACTTAAGGTCAGTTAAGAAGGAAGTGGAGAGGCCGGATGATCTGGCGGTGGGGTTGTCGATGACAGAGGGGCTTCTTCGGTCTGCGGCAGACTATCCGGTTGGTGGTGTTGTTGATCGGTGACTGGCGGCTGGGGACGACTTGTTTTGGGCCTGGGATTAGGATTGGGCCTGGTTATAAAATTGGGCTTGAATTTGGGCAAACCTTGGCCTGAGAATTAGAGGCAGAATAGTCTTTTTGATTTTGTGTTATGTTTTCTCTGTTTTGTTGTTGTTTTGACGTTTTAATACAAAACAATGCTAATTAACTGATGACATGTATCATCCAGATTTATCATGTGTATTCACCCAAGTAATTTCTTCACGGGTTCAGACTTCAGAATCACAATCTGTTTGGTATGTCGACTTTCTTCTACCTGTTGTAGTATAAATGTATAAATGCTATGTATGTCTATATCATGTAATAAATATGTAAATTTTTAGATAGGTACTTGAGTGTATAATCATAGGTACTTGAGTGTATGAAGACTTATGTAACATGCTTTACCAAAGGGCAACAAGCATGTCAGAAAATCATCATCAAGATGGTTATCATTTTGGTTTTCTCTTTGAGCTTTCACACTTCAAATGTATTCCTATAAATACCCTTTTATATGAGATGAATAAACACACTTGAAATCTCAATTCTCTCTGCAATATTACTCTCTCTTTCTGTGTGTCAATTTCTCTTGTTCTTAAACACATTATCAACACGAAGTTGCTCTAGAATTAGAATCGAAAATTGAAGAAAGAAGAGTTCATCATTGATCGAAGTCATTTTTCCAAACTTACAAAAAATCCCCAAACCCTAGCACATATCAAAGCCCTTGATTCCAGGAGCCCGGAACCGGTCTCAGAATCACCGAAACCGACCGGAAAATGCCTGAACCGGCCGTCGGAAGCAGAAAACCCGAACCGGACCGCTGCCGAGTGCTGCAGAGGATCTGTCGAGGTGCTGCCGAGCAGCTGCCGACACATCTGTCGACAGATTTGTGGGGCGACTTTCCGACAACTTTTCCGGCGACTTTTCGACACTTTTCCGGAGAATTTTCGGACGATTTTTCTGGACTTTTTCCAACGATCCTTCCGATCACCTCTGATAATTTTTCCGGTTAAAATTTCCGGCAACACTATTTCAAGGTATTCTTTACTAAAAGTTCCCGTTTTTGAGTTTTTATTTATTTTCTCTCCTTTTTCCTTTTTCTCGGGAACTTACAATCAAAAGCGGAATTATAGAAATTCATGCCAAACGAACTAAGAGAGTTCGTAATCAATGAACTAAGAGTGTTCACAATGATTCTTGAAAATTGATTTCTTGGTAGCATAGCTCGGAAATCTTATTGTTTTTCGTGGAAGTTTAAACTCCGAAACTAATATTTTCTTCTTATCTTCAAGGATGTTGAATGAACCTAGACTCGATTTTCAAATCCTTGACTCAACAGGTTCGGATTACCATAGCTGGAAAACCGACGTTGAGAACCATCTCACATCGAAGGGGATATTGCCCATCATCCATGCACCAGACCCGACCCTTGTGTTCCCTCGAACACCCAAGAGGCATGCACAAGTAATCATCTTGATGCGACGTCATATGGACAAAGCACTCAGACTAGAGTACATGTCCATCAAAGATGCAAATGATTTATGGGAGGCGCTACAAGAGCGCTTTAACAATATCCAAGATTCCCTCCTCCCTGACTTGAAGGTTCGGTGGAACGATGTACGCTTCTTCGACTTCAAGTCTATTGGTGAGTACAATTCAGAAGCTTTTCGTCTCAAATCCATGTTGAGATTCTGTCAAAAACCCCTCACAGAAGAAGAGCTAATTGAGAAAACTCTCTCTACCTTCCCCGTTGCAGCAATTTTGCTATCAAAGCAGTATCACACTGAAGTAAATGCTGGACGAATTACGAGATTCAATGAGCTCATAAATGTTTTGTCGGTAGCCGAAAAGCACGACAACATTCTCGTAAAGAATTATAATTCAAGACCCATTGGAACCAAGAGCGTTCGTGAGGCAAATTATAATGCACCCAAGAAAGGGCACAAGGAGCGATACCCTAGCAATAGGGGACATGTGTACCTTAATAATAAGGGACATGAAGGACGAACAGGTCCATATAACCGCCCCAATAAAGAAGGAAACAGCAACTTTAGAGCGGGCACACGTGATGGCAACTCCACACGTGGAAGAGGGAGATATAGCAACACCGGCCGTGAAAATAGCACCATGAGCCGTGGAGGTCGCACCATGCGCCGTGGTAGTAGCAGCAACCCTCCTAGGGAATATGTACAACGTGCACAACCTGCACCTCAAATGAAGGGAGGGAACCACAATGACATGTGTCATAGATGTGGGTCAATCGAGCATTGGTTTAAACAATACCATGCAAGTACCCAATTAGCTGCACGCTACAAGGAGTACAGGGAAGCAAGAAAGCAAGAGGCTAACCTTGCCGAAGATGAAAATAGTGAAGATGTCAATCTCACCGTTGAGGACTTCAAAGCTGTAAATGAAGAGCACGAGGATGCCACAGACTTTGATTAGAATAATCCTCTTTCTTTTTTCCAAGAATGGCAAATGTGCCTTAGTCAATCAATAACAATTGTATTAAACTCCTTCTTATGTGACGTACCCAATGAAGTATGATGTCTAGGAAAGCAATTGAGATCGGGGTATTTAAGCGAGCCTCGCTCCACCAACATCTCTCTACTTTTCTGGTCATATTTCATTGGAATTACCAAACGGATTGAGTGATAACAATTTGTCTAAAAGTTTGATATTTGGAATAGACTTATGAATAACTTTGATGTAATTATTGTCTATTTTCCCTATTAATAAAGTATCGCATTCAATGTCATGGACATGTGTTAATATTCCGAACTTTATCCCTTTTCAGTATGTTTTCCGGAGAATTAGAATGTCTTCTTGATAGTGGCACCACACATACTATATTGTGACATAGGCAATTATTTTTATGGGTGACACCTAGTCGATCCTCAGTAACTACGATGGCAGGACCATCACAATTGATTCATGGTCGAGGACCAGCTCAATTTTTGTTACCAAATGACACAAATGTTAATGTCGCCGAAGCTCTATATGCTCCAAATGCTGGAAGGACCCTATTAAGCTTTAAAGACATAAGAGCCAATGATTTTCATGTGGAAACACATTGTGAGAATGGATAAGAGTTCCTTTGCATCACCTCTAAAAACTACGGAAATACACGAGTTTTAGAGAAACTTATGTGTCGCTCTAGTGGATTGTATGCAACCACTATTAGAGTCATTGAAACCAACCATGTCATGAATGACAATTTATGGGATCCTGACACATACAAGCTTTGGCACGACCGTTTAGGACATCCAGGTCGTGACATGATGCTCCGTATATTAAAAACTTCACACGGACATCCATTCTTCAAAACGAAAAGAAGTACGAACCAAACATTGGTCCAAAGAGTTACTTCTAAAGCATATCATTCGTTTTGTAAAGCTTGCTCTTTAGCAAAGGTAGGATCAAGATCATCCTATGCAAAGGACACTAAAGAAAATATACCATTCTTACAAAGAATACAAGGTGATATTTGTGGATCTATCCAACCAACTTACGGACCATTTAGATATTTTATGGTGTTGGTTGATGCATCGACACGTTGGTCACATGTCATGCTCTTATCCACAAGAAATGCTACATTTGCTAAACTCCTAGCACAAATCATTAAGTTAAGGGCTCACCACCCAGATCATCCTATTAAGTCAATTCGTCTTGACAATGCTGGAGAATTTACATCAAGAACCTTTGGTGATTATTGCATGTCCATTGGGATTGAGGTCGAACACCATATCACTCATGTACACACCCAAAATGGACTCGCAGAAGCTGCCATTAAAAGACTTCAAATGGTTGCCAGGGCATTGGTTATGCGCACCAATCTCCCTATTTCTGCTTGGGGCTATACAATATTACATGCAGCTGTGCTTATTCGTCTGAGACCCACTGCCACCCAACCCTTTTCTGTGTCCCAAATGGTGATTGGGTATGAGACAAGAATATTAATGTTCAACAGAAAAGACAAGAATTTTCGTGGTCTGTCCCCACTTTGCCTCATCTTGATCCCCGAACTACACAGTCTGAAATAGAAGTGCGGAGGATTCTCGATCTTCAGAACGTAGCAGAATCAATGCCTGATGCGTTTTTTGATATCGCTAAAGTGACAAGATCACACATACCTGCTGCAAACGTACCTGCAAGGATTGATGTCCCTAAAACTAAAGGACATGACATCCCTTCTATGGGTGATGCAGTGGCTAGACCTATGACTCCTGCCAGGAGGCGCGGGAGGCCCATAGGTTCGATGGATTCTCGCTAAAGAAAGAAAGCGAGCTTGACACAAAATAATCTATTAATCATCGATACAAATAATCCATCTCATGAAAAAATTCCTGATTATGGTTATGTCCAAGAGACATCATTGGAGGACGTTCCAATAGTAGAACCAATTCCAGAAAATAGAGAGATCTCCATGAATTACACCAGTATACATGTAATTATGGACAAAAATTCTATGGCTATTGATGATGCATTTGCATATCATATTGTAAAAGGAATTATAGAATACGATGATATCGAACCTCGCTCCGTTGAAGAATGTCAACGAAGAGCAGATTGGTCCAAATGGAAAAATGTGATCCAGACTGAATTGGATTCACTAACAAAGAGACAGGTATTTGGGTCTATAATGCTGACACCACCAAATATAAAACCTGTTGGCCATAAATGGGTCTTTGTTAGAAAGCATAATGAGAAAAATGAGATTGTTAGATACAAAGCCCGCCTTGTGGGGCAAGGTTTCTCACAACACCCTGGAATCGACTACGAGGAGACATATTCTCCGGTAATGGACGTTATAACGTTTCGCTACATTATCAGTTTGGTAGTTTCTGAAAAACTTGACATGCAGCTCATGGATGTGGTTACAGCATATCTCTATGGGGATCTAGATTCAGAGATATATATAAAGGTTCCAGATGGACTTCAATTACCCAAATCAAGTGGCTCTAAACCACGGAGCGCGTTTTCAATAAAATTAAGACGCTCACTATATGGATTGAAACAATCCGGATGGATGTGGTATAACCGTCTAAGTGACTACTTGATTGGGAAGGGATATGTTAACAATGAAATATGCCCTTGCGTGTTCATTAAAAGGACAAGATCCGGATTTGCAATTGTAGCAGTTTATGTCGATGACATGGACCTAATTGGAACTCTAGATGAGTTAAAAGACAATCCTTCGATACCTAAAAGGTACGATCGATATGGGCTTGTTCTATCCCTACAGAGAGAAAAGAAATGTGAACGCCGGCAACACTATCCATAGTGACCGACGTTCTCCTCCTCCCCTCCATCAAAATGATAATGATGTTCTGACGGGCTTTGTTGATGCAGGGTATCTCTCTGACCCTCACAAAGGTCGCTCCCAAACAGATTATGTCTTTACCATGGGCAGCACCATGATATCTTGGAGATCTACAAAACAGACTCTTGTTACTATTTCCTCAAATCATGCAGAGATTATTGCACTGCATGAAGCCGTACGTGAGTGCATATGGCTAAGGTCTATAAATAGACACATTCGAGGAACTTGTGGTTTGAAATTGACCACAAATGAACCTACATGCATTTACGAGGATAATGCAGCTTGTATTGAGCAAATGAAATTAGGTTTCATCAAAGGCGACAATACCAAGCATATATCGCCGAAATTCTTCTACAATCAGCAACAACAAACACTTCTAAATATTGAAGTAAATCAAATCCGATCAGAAGATAATGTAACTGACTTATTTATTAAGTCACTACCAAAATCCCCTTTCGAGAAACATGTAAGGAGCATCGGATTGAGGAGGATATCCGAACTCCCACGATCTTCAAGGGGAGTCTAAATCAGGGGGAGTATCCAGAAACAAAATTCACATTCAACGCGCGTTGTGCTCTTTTTCCCTTTCGACCAAGGTTGTTTTTCCCACAGGGTTTTATTACTTGGCAAGGTTTTTAACGAGGCAACTTCGAAGCACACCACGAACACAATACTATTGAACATGAAATATCCAAGGGGGAGTGTTGTAGTATAAATGTATAAATACTATGTATGTCTATATCATGTAACAAATACGTAAAGTATTTAGATAGGTACTTGAGTGTATAATCATAGGTACTTGAGTGTATGAAGACTTATGTAACATGCTTTACCAAAGGGCAACAAGCATGGCAGAAAATCATCATCAAGATGGTTATCATTTTGGTTTTCTCTTTGAGCTTTCACACTTCAAATGTATTCCTATAAATACCCCTTTGTATGAGATGAATAAACACACTTGAAATCTCAATTCTCTCTAAAATATTGCTCTCTCTTTCTGTGTGTCAATTTCTCTTGTTCTTAAACACTACCATTATTGTTGATGCTTTGTTGGATTTGGGTTCACTATGGTCACATGACCGCTTTCCAGTCTTGAGTTATACTAGAGATTCTATAGTTTTATTATGTCTTTTTAGACTTAGGAAGTTAAATTTAGGCTCGTGGCTCATTGGTCTGATGTTTTGTTATAAGTAGGCCCACTAGTGACTCATTATTGTATCATTCATAGTATTTATAAGGGTTTCTTCTGTATTAATAATGAACCATTTGCTAAAAATGAAAAATAGTAATAAAGGAAACAGAGAGGAGTAATGACTAGTGAGGGAAATATGGAAAAAGAGTGAACATGAGTCATTCTTATTGAGGTGTTTAATATCTACTGATATTCGGAAAGAGAATACATGCGTGTTTTTGGATTATTGTGAAAAAAAAAAAATAGGGTAACTTCGGTATGACAATTTAATTCATCCATGAATGAGTCACTAATACCTCTCCACCAAAATAGAGTCATTATTTTATGGTCTCGAAGTATTATGTGGCATTGTCATGTGATGGTCTAAATAAATAGAATTGAAATATATTTGTGAATTTCATCACAGGAGTAAAAGAATATATTAAAGGACCAATCAATAACAAATTGTTACATGGACTAATAATATTAGCTCGGCCCAGTGTATAAATGGTGATCCAAGACTATTAAATAAATTTTAACTGACATGAAAATCAACGAGTCATTTCAGATTTTCTCATTGATCAAACAAACATTTGCTTCCCCTTTGTGTCGGTAAACACATGATTGAAGGGAAACTGAGAGTAATTCTCTTTATTTCATTCTCATTAGGAGTTAAACTCAGAACAAAAATGTGCTTCCGGGTCCAAACGTGTAGATTATTTTGGTGCAAAGTTTAACCTTAAGGCCCAGAAAGCCTAACGCAGGAACAAGAAGCAACGGGCTATCACTATCCGATGATAGCATTAAAGCTCACAGCTTTCTAGAGTCTGCAGAAAAATCAAAAGGAGGAGCAAGTTTGCACAAGAATAGGCAAACATTATAGGAAAGACGATTGCATCAGAGCTCAAAAGGCCACAAAAACAGAAACCAGACTGATTGCATCAGAACACAAAAGACACTCATTTATTACTGATAGCATTTCTCTTTGGAGTCAATGCTTGTTCATCTACCATGTCATATATATCTTTTGGGGCTTGCATTCATTACCTTTCAGATTTTACATTGAAGAGACTTCTGCTTATCCTGTTCTTCCTAAGCTTAGTTTTTCTTTTTCTTTCTTAAGTTTTTTGTGCCTTTTCTGGTCTCCATTTTATCAGTTTGTTTTGCAAGTTTATACCTTTATTGATAGCAAAATAGTATCACCGGCATAAATATCAAAATCGTATGTAAACACACCATAAGAAGTATGTATTTGCACTCACAAAGATATCCTGGAGTTTCATTGCGTCTACTTTTTACTTTTATTTACCAGAAGCTAAAATTTTGAATTAGCATAAAAAGCAACTGCCTCCAAAATTATTATTTGTGACTGCCAAAGCGGTGAGCCTATAAAAGGGACGTATCTAATTATCTATTTGCATTCAGAAATTAAATATACCCCTTATGTCAGATTATATGTATGTTTTACCTTTATTCACCCAAAAGCTAAAACTTTGAAGCAGATGAAGGTAACATCCTCAAATGGCTTATACAATACCAGTGCCAGCATTTTTTCAGGTCCTAGCTTGCTGTGGTACTCACTGGCCCTAAAGCCAAAGATTGAAGCTAGTTCCATTGCAGGTGCAAAACTCTTTGCAAATGTGGTTGATTGGAATGTGATTGGAGCACTAACTTGTCTGCTATGAGATGATCCTATGTTACTTAATTAAGGAGACACTTCTGTTTCTCTCAAATGCTACTGATCGGTGTGGTGATTTCTGTGATGAGTTGAACGAAATTGAAAAGAAACAATTGACTAGTTGAGGTTATAGCAAAGGTCTTGGTCTATGGTGAAGTTGGTGAAGTTGATAAACTCTTTTGCTTATGGATTCATATGGTGAAGGTAATGCAGTTCTTGAAGCCCAAGGCCCAAAAGAAAACCATCTAGCAGAGACAAGAAGCAACGGCTATAAGAAAATTAAAGCTCACTGGTTTTTCCAGTCTGCACAAAATCAAAACGAATCAGCAAGGCAGAGCAACTTTGCACAAGAAGAGGCAAGCAATATAGGAAGGACAACTGCATATAATAGTTTACAGGCCACAAAAACAGAAACCGAGCTCAGAAGTCAGACCTGCTGGTTTTATATTAAATATAAACGAGATAGAGTTATTGCTCAGCTGGGTTTCTTCTCTGTGTGTATGTCCTTTTGGACATTACTCAAAGCATTTATGTTTGGCGTCAATGCTTACTGTGTACCATGTCCTTATGATCACTTCATTCAGCTTTATTCTTTTTAATTTAGGCTATTTTTTCCCTCTTTCTTTTTGTTGGTTTACATATTTATCTTGGGGATTCAAGGCAATCCTTACTTCTGCTGCTGCCTCAGGTTCAAACCCTACTTTACTTTCTCATTCTTACTCTTCTTCTTCATCATCTTTATATTTCCTTGGAACTAGCACAAACTAATTAAAGGAATTCTAATTTTAACTTTCAGAGTTTACACTTGAGAGAGTTCTGCATTTCCTGTTCTTCTTCAAGGCTTCAAGGTCAGTCTCTTCTCTTCTTTCTGTAGTTTATTGTATCTCTTTCGGTCTTTTTCTCTTGTTGGGGTTTGCATTTTTGTTACTCCAATCTGCTTCTGTTTTGTACCAAGTTTATACCTTATTTTGGTGAAAAAGCTAAGCCTCAAGGTTTGAAACTAGTGAAAGAGTTAAGCCTATAATGTCAAAACTCAAAAATGCTTTGGAGAATAGTATAGCATAAGAGCAATGTATCTAACTATCAATTTCACTCAGAATGAGGTTCATTAAATCTGTTATTTTACCTTTAGTCCCCAGGCATATGAAGCCACTGCCTTCAAAGCTATTTTACCTCTATTCATCCTTGAGGTTCATTATATCTATTTTGTAGCTGTTTTTACCCAAAGCTGAAAGCTTTGAATTAGCATTAGTATATGAAGCAACTGTTTACAAAAAAAAAAATTATCTGGGACAGAAATCTTGAGCCTATAAACTAAATCCAAAATAGCTGCAGGTACCATCTTCAAATGGCTCGTTCAGCACCAGTGCCCGCCTTTTTCCAGGTCCTTGTTGGTGATTTCTCTGACAAACTGGTAACATCTTGACCTCCTTTTTCTGTTTTCAAGATATTTCCAAAATTGAGTGTATAGTTCTCCTCAAATTTAATTTAATGTATTAGATATTCATGAATCCATATCTTTCTAGTGTAATCCATGTCAAGTGTATGATTTTCATCAAATTCTATTATATTTAATGTGTGACACTGAATCATGAGTCCATATCTTTCTAATATAGTACACAGCAACTATCTTAGCTGAAGTAGTGTTATTCATCAAAATTATGACTGATTATGGAATATTAGTGACATAAAGCTCAGGAAAAAGAGGCATCTTTAACATGATCTCACCTAATTTGCTCAATGAGTCCATAATCAAATTGTCATTGACTTGGCATGAATTATTTCCATGACCCAATTGTCTGTGTTCTAAACTTGTAAAACAAATGATATTCTTGCTGATGTAAGAATTTTTTATTCGTTCTAAAAACATTGATGTTTTCTGAGAAGCAATTATATTTTGTAGAAAATGCCAACAGCTTTTGTCAACGACTTCAATGGACCAGCACTATGCACACTTCGAGGCCCTAATGGAAAATGCTGGGATGTAAAATTGGAAGAGAAAAACAATGATCTTTTCTTCCATAAAGGCTGGAAAAAATTTGTGAAGGATAACTATTTGGAGGAAGGAGACTTTCTGGTTTTCAATTATGATGGCAATTCATTGTTCAGTGTGACAATCTATGATGAAAGTGCATGTGAAATGGACATGGAAGAAGCCAAGAGAAAGAGAAGTACTGGCTGTCTTGTTGGTCAAATGAGTAAGTTCTAGTTTGCTTTACTTGTATACAAGACCAGACAATCAAGTTTTTCCCTTATTTGCCAAGTAATCTACATTCTTCTGAAATTGTGTTTCAATTTGGGACTGTATAGGGGATTATGTCATGCCTGGGGAGACAAGACTTAGATTCATTGAGTTCAAATCAGAGCATCTTTGCTTTAAGAGAACTATGGAGAATCACAGAATGTATCAGCTGGTATGTAATAAGTGGTAATAGCCAATGAAAAAGCTAATTATGTTTCTAAAAGCCTTTTCCCTGTTATGACTGAAAAATAGTAGTTCTTTTCTTTTGAATGGAATGCGTACGTGAGTATAAGAATTTTCAATAATTTCAGTGAAAATTAAAGTTCCGTCACTGGTGAATCAGAAGTTGTTCTTTAGAGTTCTTCACTTGTCAGCAGAGTTTTCTTTCCCTTTTTTGTTCTTTTGTCATCTACAAGGTTAATTTATTTCTTATATTTCGTCCCCTGATATCAAATATGTTCCAATTGTAGAACATTCCTATAATAATAGCCAGGGCTAAGGGTCTCATGAGCAAGCGGACTATAGAGCTTCGTGATCCAAGCAACAGATCGTGGCCTGTTACAGTGACCCCCATGGAAGATGGTCGTACACTTATGAACAAAGGCTGGTGTGATTGTTGCAAGGCGAACCAGATTAAGAAAGGGAACACCGTTGTTTTTGAGTTTGTGAAGGGACATGTGAAGCTTCACATCATTAGAGATGAGGGATGTCAAGTGATGCTCATAGGTCCTAATATCGTATATTGAAGCTAGTCACTGCAGGCACAATAGTCTTGTCTGTTTTCAGTAAAGGATCCTGTGTTACTTAAGTATGGTTATTTTTCATTTCAGGGACGATTCTATTCCTGTTTATTAGTGATTGTTGTTTGGTATGTTCTGTAATGGGATTTGAATGCAATTGAAAAGAGACAATTGACTAGTTTGGATTTGAATGATCCCATAATGAAGGGGCAAGGACTTATATATTGTGATTACAGATTTACAGTTGCACTGCATTTCTACACGAAACTGAGTGTGTGATCTCTGTGACTAGAAAATAACGCAGAGAAACATATTATCATTCATGATTTGAACAAAGTAGGTTGCACTGCATTTCTACACGAAACGGATGGGCAGTTCAAGATAATTGTCAACTTCATCCGCAGACTGATCAGAAACCAATGACGGTAATCTACAGATTTCCTTTGGAAATCCACTGAAAGTAGGTTGGATCCCAAACTCAGAAAAAAGAGCCTTGGAAGATTCCCCAGCCAACTAGGAATGGACCCTGTGATTCTATTAGAACCGAGAACCAAAACCTCTACTTTCTTGAGCTTAGATAACCATATACCTATCTGTCCCATGAGCTCACAGTTACTCAAATCCAAAAATTGCAGATTTTGGAATCCATCAAAATCAACCATACCATAGTCAGCTGGAAATTCTTCTGCTAGATGAAAACTTGATCAGAGTAAGAGTGCCCTGAGCCTTTTGCAACCCATCAGTATCTGTATTGCCCGTGACATTAGTCAATATGGTATAACTGAGTAAGAGGAAGGATAAAAGTTTCAATGAACAAATCTCAGGTTGTATTTGCCCTTCAAGGTCATTTCTGCTCAAACGAATTGCTTTCAAGGACTTGGAGGAGTAAAGGCTAAGTGGCAAGATACCAGTGAAGTAGTTAATTCCAAGGTTGATTAATAAGCCTCAGCAGCTTGATTAATAAAATATTAAAAAGTTTGCACTACTGGACCGTCTTGTTGTGTCTGATAATGGTTTTTGGACTCGGTTTAATTGAGCAACAAGACAAGGTGATATTCAAGTGCTGTACTGAACTTTATCTCATAATGCAGAGTTTGGTAGTACTTGGATATGATGCTGCAAGAGCTCATTGATTTAATTATGAAGCATGAAGATGGTGGCTCCTTTTACATGTTGCTGCATAGTCACCTATAGTTTGCTTAATTTTATGGTGTACTTGTGTGGCTGGTGTAGTTTTTCAATCTCCTGGTTTGTTTCTTATGGCTACTGCTAGCATCTGTGGGTGTTCTAATTGCTATGGCCACCCATACATCCTACTATAGCCTTGTTTTGCTTTCTCTGTTAGTTTTTCTCTCAGCTTTCCTTTCAACTCTCTGGGGTTTTGACTGATGTCCCCCTCTCCCTTTTCGTAGTTAATTTCTCTTATTTTTTTTATAATTAATTCCAAGGTCAAGTTTAGTAAGTTGACTTTTAGGGTAGAGATATTTCCTTCCAAATGGTTGCTTCCTCGATTTAGTTCTACAATGCTTGTGCAATTCATCAAAGATGGAGATAGATAACCTTCTAGATTGTTGAAATGAAGGAGCATGAATTGCAATTTTGATAGCTTACCGATACTTGTAGGGAGGTCAGTCAGGGCAACACTCAACTCGTTAGAGTAGAGGTCGAGGATTTTGAGTTTGGTGAGGTTGACAACCCTTCCGCTTATGGATCCATAGATTCATTTTATTGAAAAGCGCACCTTCAATTTTTTTAAAGAAAATTGAGCAAATTTTTAAGAAGTATGGTAGTTTATATAGTGTACGTGTAGATGATATACATAGCAAAAATAGAAATGAACATAGAAAACACCTAGAAATAATCTCGCAAGACTTTATATATAAATACATAATGGTATCGTTATTAGTAAAAACTAAAAAATAGACTTGGAAAAACAAGATATAGAGTTTTTAAGAACATATATTAAACCAGGTGACTGCAAGAACATATGACTAAAAAAGTTAATAGAATTTCTTGTTAGAATTAGATATAGAGTTTTTAAGAACATATATTAAACCAGGTGATTGCAAGAACATATGACTAAAGAAGTTCATAGAATTTCTTGTTAGAATTTTTTTTTAATAACTGTTTTTTTTATTGGTACTGCAGTATCTCTTTGGTTGGGTATTGGAGCAACACTACCTATTGATAAGTCTCTAACTTTAGGTCATATCGGTATATTAATAACTTAAGTCAGAAAGAGCCATTACATATCCTCCCTCTACAGACATTAAGTAGATAAAGAGTTTGTGATAGTAGCACAGTAATACATAGATTAGGTCCAACCATTTGACGGTTTCATACTCATAAAGGAAGTCTATAGACTATTAACTACTGTTTGAGCCCAAAAGTACTTTTGGCTGGATCCTAAGAATGGCTGATAGTATGGGCAGATGTAGCGGCCCGGATAGGGAGCAAGTAGCAGGCCCAACGAGGGAATTCGGGTGGGATCCCCGCGGAGCCCCAGGAGGGCCTAGTGGAACCCACGATCGGAAGTCTACATTGAGTAATCATTATATTCTTCACCCACGTGGAGGTCAGAGAGTGCAGTACAGCCTAGCTCGCAGGGTAAGAAGGATGTTAGGCGTGCTATAGGATCTGATCACTTTTACAGAAAAACATGAATATAACATCATGACTATATTAGTGCGCCATTAATGAGATGCGCTCGCGGGGATAAGACTAAACAACTATATCCCAACTGCCCGCGGCCAATAAGGAGTCAGCTTTACTCCTATTTTAGCTATATCCAGATTAATTGACAATTAATCTGCAATATTCATTATGATTCTCAAGATAATGCTCTTACAGATCAGATACCCTTGGTCGAGAATAGAATATCACAGAATAGCTTGTATCCGAGGCTAGCACGAGAAAAGAAGGACAGCCAATTTATCAACTAATCTCTACAATTATACAAGCCTCTCTAGAGCAAACAACTTTTCTCCTCTTACAGGTGACCATACTCCAGTCTCGGTCTCCACAGGAGCCGACTGTTAAGGCCACCGAACCCTTCGTCAACGTACATCTGTCCTAGTCTCCTTGGGAGCTGACGGTAGTGCCGCGACCACAACGGTTACAGAACCATCCAAGCAAGGGTAACACCCTCGCAACCCAGCCAAGCTAAAGTCACACTTTAGCAAAATCTCAATAATTCCCGGTGATTTCGCTCTGCTCAATTTACAATATTGAGTATCGATTGTGTGAACAAGAGAAAAATTACAGCAAAGTCCTCACTCCGAGGTAGAAAAAAATCTCACGATGAGGTTAGTGCTCTCCTCGTCCACAATAGCTTGAAAAGAAGTCAGGTCAAGGGACACCCCGACGACCGCACACGAACTGTGCTGGCACGCTCACGCAAGAAAAAAAACTGTTAACCAACTACAACAAAACTGGAGCCAAACAACTACTATATAGTAAATGGACAGATAAAAACTTTTTTTTTTTATGATTAAATTATGCTAAAAGTTTTTTTCCTAGACTTAGGAAGAAGAATAGCAAATTTTATTGTGTAATTACTATTCTAGATTCTATTGATGCAATTGACAATTTGCTCTCCATAAAAAAAGGGAAAGAGGGGTCAGTCGAGAATAGCCAAGGCAGTGGTGCCCTCAGACCGGCAGAAGCGAAGAGTTGAGACTTGAGAGGAACAAGCGAAGATGTCACTGGTGGACTATGCATCTTCAGACGACGACGTTTCGGAGGAAGAAGAGAATAAGGAAAACGAGCCAGCACAAGTAGCCATGGATGAACCGCACCCTCCGACTCGTCCTCCTCACACCCAGTAATTCTATCATCCTTTCTTTCGATTTCGGGTTTTATTTTGATAAATTTCACTTCTTTCTTTATTACCCATCAACGTTTTGTGATCTCTATTCAGAATGTTTGCATTGTTTTCATGAATGAATTCTCTAATTGTTAGGGTTCTCAGGAAGAAGCATACTGTAATTAGCTAGTACAACACTTTTTTTTTTCTTTTTTTTTTTTTTTTTTTTTTGAGTAATTGGGTTTCTTGGGTTACTTACTATTTCATATACATGACTGTCACATTTACTCTAAAGCACAAATGAAATAATCTACAGATAATATTAGATGGAAAGTATATATGGGGGTAAAACACCCCGCTAACCGTGTTACTGGAATGGTTTCCTTGGTAAGTAAGCTGGTTTTTGCTTAACAATTGGATTGCACATGCGAGTATTACGGGTGCTTGCAGTTGATGTGGCAAATGTATTTGGGTTTTGATGTAGGGCTCATATTAAGAGATTCTGCCTATTTATCTTACTAGAGATATGTTGTTTTCGTAGATAGATGGATAATGACATGGAATAGATAATGCAAATGTGTCTGAGACTCGGAATATGGAATTAATCTATCACAGATGAATCTTGTAAAAGCTGAGTTTGGCTTCCATTTTCTTGGATTTGATTTCTTGGATGCTAAAAGAGGGCTGTTTCTTTTCTTTTTCTTGTCTGTCATATATATACATATATATAATTCTTAGCAGGGAAGTAGTCAGAATGATTTAGATAAGTCTCTCCCTTTGGTTGCTTTTAATTTGGTTCTTTTTCCTGTGTAATAGATCTGTTGTTTCATCATATCAGCAGCCTGAAAGTACGGCTCATTCATCAGCTCCTTCAGTCAATAAACTTCCTGATGCTTCACAACTCTTTGGTTCTTCTGAGTTCTCATCCAATATGCTGAGTGGTAACTACCAGTCTTCTCTTGTTGGGGCTGAAAGTGCATCACGCAAAAGAGAGTCAAATTCCTTTGCTCCCCCTATTCCTCGCAGTAAAGTTCCTAGAGGTAACTTGCCCCACTCCAGGAATGTTCCAGATACACTTGGTGGTATGCTGGTTCCACCTCAGCTTAGTGGAAGGTCAGTTTATTAATGATTCAAGTACATCCGAGTGTTATTTGGTATCTGAATTGTATGCACTTTCTGTTCAATTGTTTGCACATGAACACACACATTCGCATTGTTTTGCATGCACATACACATTATTCAATGAATTTACATCAAAAGTTGCATTTTCACTGTACTAAGTGATTTTTGTATTATCACATGTAAAAATTATATCTAGCAGAGCCCGCCTATTCTATGGCAGGGCCTATATCTTTTTATGTTACATATATGCAAGTGGTGGGAAGTAGTCCAACTACAACAGTACAACCTAGTTTTGTTATTTATAAATAACTTATCTAGTAATGTGGAGGGATACTCTGGTTGTAGAGAGATCTGAACATCACAATGGATTGTGATTGCAGTCAGGTGGTGTTCGTCTCTGGTTGGAAAAAAAAAGAAAAGAGAGAGACAAATGCAATTTGGGGAAGCCAACAGACTAATCATTATAAACAAAGTGGATATTGAGAACTCATTTTACCCCAGTCATTTGATGATGATGTTATAAATCAGCAAGTTTAGGTCGTAGCCTTGTAAATGCTTGAATATGTTTAGAATTGGGCTAGAACGTCTGTTATCTGCACACCAGCACAGCATAATGGAGATCTGCACTTTTAACATAAAGGCTGAATGGTGTTTGTATTATATGAAATGCAAGTCATAAATTTAGCTGTAGGTGCATTTGTGGGTCACCACAACTTCAAAATCTGTGTACTGGTGATTTGATTAGGTGATCCTGTGAGCCTGTGACTATATGTAGATTAGTATAGTATGTGATCGGTTTTACTGACTTATTTATATCAGTCCAGTGAGTGAACTTTCTGAGCTGGGTCTTCAACTCTTCATACTAGCACATAATTTAACTTGGACATCTAAATTATGAATTGAGGGTAAAGTAGTACTTCAATTAGACATTTCTTTTTCCCTCAAAGCATTCCCATAGATTCGCCAATCACTTGGTAGACTTTGCATACCAGAGAGAACCAATTGTACGTGTTTATCATGTGCCAGATATATACTTGTGACTTCAATGAATGGACTGTAATTATGTGGAGAATCAGTATTGTACAATAGTTGTGATCCTTTGTTGGAGAGGACTCTATTACGTGAGAAGCTATGTGCACTCAGTTTAATTTAATCAAATGAGATGGTTCCTCACTTCCTCCACACTAGTTCTTTTGCAACCTCTTGGGTGTGCAATGTGAATTATGTTGTACTGTTCTATAAGCCCTTATAAGATTCACTATATTTGCACCCTTTAATCTTTGGTTTTTCATCAAACGATGTATTTGGTCCAGCACCACCATTCGGTCATATCTGATTTTGTGACAATTACTTTCTTCTGAGAAATTTGTCTTTTGTTTTTTTGTTCTTTAAACATTTTGGTTCTTTTGACCAGAATAATATTTCTATGTTTTAGTAAGTTGCGTATTGCTCATCAGCTGTTTCCTTTTTGGGTCCAGGAGCAATGTTGTCACAGAAGATGTTAGCAAGCTATTTGTCAAAAAGCAAGGTGGTTCACCACAGTAGAGGATATCTAAATATTTGACGGTGTAGTTGTAGTAGTTGATAATGACAGTTTATCATATCATATCTGACTGCTGAAATTTCCGCTTCTGTAAAATGTAAAGACTCTTAGAGGATCCTTTTATTGTATTTACATATTAGACTCAGACATTGTGTTACACTAGTTGACACTCACTGGATGAACTACTGCATAAGAGCATCATTGAGACAATGACAATTCCTAATTTTTCAGTTATTCAAAGATAATTTTCATCTTTTAATTGGCTCTGTTGCACTTACGAAGCGGATTTTGGAACAGTTCTCAATTTTGATAGGCCCTTTGTTATTTATTCTATGATTGTTTTTCTGTGCGATCAGATGCAAAAAGTAGATTCCTTTTGAATTTATATCCAAACAGAATTGCATTCAAGTGATGTTGCATGTTCAGCAGCAACTGATTTGGCCGATCTCTCCCATACGCCGATTGCTCATACCTCCTCCTTCGATAAAAGTTTGCCCCTCTAGGCAAAATATGACACATGATACAGGCAACCACAGCAATACTGGCCCGACTTCACCACTAGATTAGCCTACTCACAGGCACTTATCAGACTCGCAATCTAAGACTCCTTCAAGGTTTCATTTTTACTTCCAAAATAAAGCTTATTAGGCGCAGACGGTGATGCAATCCTAGTCTGACTATTGCCAACAGGCTGACGTCAGTCCTATCGGACCCAGAAGGTGGCAAAATCCCAGTGACTTCATCCCCCTACTTCATTTACAATTCACCATAACCCAATAATTGAACTCCGAGCAAGTTTGAATCCTTTTCGTTTTATACGTTCCCTTTTCTTTTCTTTCTATAGGGTTTGAAAATTTGATAGAAATTAATTGATCGTTGGCTACTTGGGGCTTGGCAACTTTGAATTTCAGCAACCCCATTTTCTAATTGGGAATTGGCTTCAATCAGGTGTGTAATGAGGGAATGAAATCCTGGTCAAACCAGGAATTTTATTCCTACACTAGTGAAAGAAAGCCACGTGTCCTGACTTTCCTTTTCTCTCTTCCCAACTTGCAATAGGAAAAATATTATTTCCTATTTTATATTCGCGTTTTCCCTTTTTATTCAGGAAACAACGGTCTCTATAAATCAGAGGATGCCAATGGAACACTGCATTCTTGTATCCAGAAAGAGGTGACTGGGAGCAAGAAGCTAGCTATAACTGCTTACCACTCGAAAGCTACAAGGTACTTGCTTACAGCTAACTTGAAGATAAAGTTCTTTGTTTGGTGTATATACATTCATAGTGCTATAAACAAGATCGATATATGGCTCTTCCTCTTTTTCCTATTAATAGAAACATGGAACTGTTACCCGATCAGAGAAGGGCTCGTAAGAAGATGTATCGAGATCGAAAGATGAATATATTTAAAAAGGGGGAGGAGCTTTCCATACTTTGTGGTACCGATGTCCTTGTGATCCTGTTCCAACCAAGTGACAAGGGTACTACTAGTCAGCCAGCTGCAGAGACTTGGCCTAAAGATCCCACAGAAGTCGAACGCATTATCCGCAGATACAAGGCAAAGCTTGCAGCCTCCACTCATGCTTCATCTCCTAGCACAAGCGTGCCGGCAATCAAAGATAAGTCTACTAGTACTCCTCCATCTTCATCTCCATCACCATCTCGAAGTGTACCAGAGAAGAGAAAATACATGAACTTAGATTTGTCTTTGTCCGGTTCTTATGATCCCCGAACGAAAAAGTTGAAAGAGGACAAGGGTAAGAAGAAGTTGCATGCTCGGGATGATGGTGAGAATATAAATTCACAAGAGGCCAGCATGGAGATGCAGTTCAAGTATCCAACAATCTGGGATCAGGTTGGAAGAGAAAATTTATACGACGACGGGGAACTGACGATTGGATATGATGATCATCAAGCAAAACTTGCTTCGTTGGAAGCTAAGCAAAAAGCTATAACAAAAAGAATTGCTTCATTGGAGGCAACTCATGCTTAATTTTTTGTAAGTAAGAAGGACTGGATGTTTTAATTCAATTGCGAACTGGTGTTTACATATATGCAAATCATCCTGAATGGAAGTTCTTTCACTATGTATATCTCTAGTTATAATTTCCTCATTATATGTAGCAATCCAGAAATAAAGCATACATACAAAGTTCAGAGGCACATTCTTCTGATTCACTTGAAAGTATAAATCATTTCGCATCAATGTTACTCAGCCATCTGGTGTTAGATATCCTAATGAACAAGACATTGTATAAAGCTGAATGTAGATATATGTATGACTGGTTTTTGAGTTCAAGCATTGAAATAAGTATCGAGACTATATTAAATCATATTTGGTCCTACTTATAATTTGTTAGAATTATGAAATTCAAATAAATGCAGTTATGAGGTATTATCTGATGTTCAGTTTGAAAATATAGTTAACATAGTTTGTCAGTTTTTTGATGGAAGAAACTGACGTGAATGGTTAACTGTATATATGTCAGATTTGGTCCCTGCTGATACACATGTTGTTTTCTCATTCTGAAATAGTCCCATCAACTGAAAGAGAAAAATAAAGGTGGATTCAAGAGAAGAACCAAATAGACAACTCGAGTGGTTCAAGTAAGATTGTTGTTCACTTTCCTAGAATGTATTACACAGATAGTTTAATTTCATGTATTCAATTTGAGATAGTTTACAATATTCACTGCGGGGAATTCACTGCAGATGATTTGTTTGCGATTAAGATTTGCTGTAGTGATTTGTTCACGTTTGTGTTTTCACTGCGGTGATTTGTTCATGACTATGATTTAGGATTTCTAACAATTGGTGTCAGAGCATGCTATACTCAAATTGATTTACATGTTCTATGAAATTATATAGAATTCTGGGATCAAGATATTATTATAATCCGCATTCAGTATTTTTTTCATAATCAAGTTAATATTTATATATGTATCTCTATATATATGTCTGCATAATTTACTTGACATAATGTAAATGTTCTTGATTATGAATATGTGATTTACATTGAATATTTATCATTGAGTAATACTGTGAATGACATAATGAATGTTCACCTTTCAAATATCTGCTATACATATTGAAATTCATTATGTTACTTGATCTTCTGTATGATTTTCTAATATTATATGCTGCCAAAGTGGCTATAAACATGAAATTCCTTAAGAATCAGATAGATCATGATAACACTGTAAACTAGACAAATTAAGTTTCACATGCTTCATGCTGTCAAAATGGCCTAGTATACAAGAAACTATCTGTTTTGTCTATTTTACACCAACAACATCATGAACTTAAAATTAAATTGATATTTATTTCCAAAGAAATCCATATCAAACATTTGGTTTTCATGATTGTGCATATGCAGAACACTGAGCATTCAGATATCATTAAAGATCAGTACGCCACAAAGGCTGTCAGCATCTTGAATATGATTGAGTTCCTTTTTTTGTTCATATGTCTCTAGTTTAAATGAATGTTCAAATTATGAATTTTCATTTATTTTGGGACTTGAAAACAATTCTGGTATTCAGATAAACTAGAATGTTTTACTGAATTTACTTCATATGCAGCCATGCACTTTCCTATGAGCACTAGTCAGATTGAATTTCTGAATGGCTCAAACTTCAAGAAGTGGAAAGGTGACATTGAGCTGAATTTGGGAGTTTTGGATTATGATCATGTGCTGAAGGAGGATCCACCTGAGGAATTGACACCAACTGCAAGCAGGGAAAGCAAGGAAAAATATGAAAAGTGGTATAAGCACAATAAGATGGCATTGATCATGATGAAGAAGAGTATAAGTAAGAGTGTGAGAGGAGGCATTCCAGACTCAGAATATGCAAAAGTGTTCTTCAACTCCGTTGCTGAGAAATACAAGGTCTCAGATAAGGCAGAAATAGGGAATCTCATGAAGTCTCTTACCAGAATGCAATACAATGGCAAGGGGAGTGTCAAAGAATATATAATGAGGGCTTCTGATATTGCGGGGAAACTCAGGGCACTGAACATGTCTGTTGAGGATCCATTCCTGGTTTACATGATACTGTATTCACTGCCAGATGAATATGATCATTTGAAGACACTTTACAAAACTCAGAAAGAAAGGTGGAGTGTGAATAAACTAATCTCATTTTGTGTGGAGGTTGAGGAAGAAATTCTGAAAAAGGGAAAGGATGTATCAGTTAACCTGATTAATAAGCCACAACACAAGAAGAAGTTTGGGAACAAGAATCACAAGGGGAGCACCTCCAAACTTGCTATTAAGACTGACAACAACAAGCGTAAGTCCTCAAAACCTGTTGGTGTGATAAAATGTTTCTTCTATAAGAAACCAGGTCACTTTAAGAAAGATTGTGAGGGTTTCAAGGCTTGGTTGACTAAGAAAGGTACTTTTTCGTAAAAACCAATTTTTAATTTGGAGTCAAATGATTTTATGCCTAACAATTCATGGTGGTTTGACACTGGCTCACCAATACATATTGTCAATTCACTGCAGGGATTATCAAGTATAACAATCCCACATAAGAATAAGACAAATGTGTGCACTGCAAGTGGTCAAAAGGTGGCTGTAAAGGCTGTAGGAATTGTCAAGCTTGTATTTAGGAATAACTTTGTATTAGAACTAAATAATGTCTATTGTATTCCTAGTATTAGTAGGAACTTGATTTCTGGTTCTCAGTTTGTATCAAACAATGGTTTCAAATTCTCTAGTGACAATAAAGTTATGTTATTCTATTATAATTCAAAGTGTTTTGGAGAAGCAAAAATAATAGGTGGTTATTAGTTTGTTAACTGTGTTAGTACAGAATCTGTGTCAAGTCAAAATAAAGAAATTTTTGTGTTGTCTAAGAATCCTACTGCTAAAAGGAAGTTTAATCATGATTGTTCATCCTTCTTGTGGCATAAAAGACTTGGCCACATTTTGAAAGAAAGATTGAACGATTTGGTTAAACAAGAAATTCTGCCACCCTTAGATTTTGAGACTTACATTGACTGTTTAAAAGGAAAAATGACTAACTCTAGGAAAACAGGTTCCAAAAGGAGTGATCATTTACTTGACTTAGTGCATACTGACATTTGTGGTCCTTTTCCAGTCAGCACAATTTGTGGTAATTGTTACTTTATCACCTTCATAGATGATTTTTCAAGATACTGTTATCTTTATTTAATTTTTGAAAAATCACAAGCCTTGGATACCTTCAAGATCTTTAAAAATGAGGTTGAGAGACAAACTGGTAGACTCATTAAGGTTGTCAGGTCTGATAGAGGAGGTGAATATTTTGGAAAATACTCAAAAAAGGGACAGCACAAGGGTCCATTTGCACTGTATTTGCAAGAATGTGGTATTGTGGCACAGTACACAACTCCATACAATCCTCAACAAAATGGAGTTTCAGAAAGAAGGAATAGAACCTTGATAAACATGGTTAGAAGCATGATTCTGAGGTTTGGTTTACCAAAATTTCTGTGGGGAGAAGCATTGAAGACTGCAAACTACATTTGTAACAAAACTCTAAGCAAAGTAGTTTCAAAGACTCCATTCGAGTTATGGTGTGGCTATAAACCAAGCTTGAACCATTTTCATGTGTGGGGATGCAAAGCAGAAGCTAGAGTGCATAATGTAGAAGCTGGTAAACTTGACTCTAAAACAGTGAGTTCCTACTTCATTGGTTATTCTGAAAAATCAAAAGGGTTCATGTTTTATTGTCCAGGTAGAGGGACTAGAATTGTGGAATGTCATAGGGCCACATTTTTTGATGAAATGCTTGATCAGCAAGAAAGTGTGGATGATGACATGGATGCAAACTCATCAGATAATAGATTTGAAGACTGGTTTGTTTATCCTGGTTACTGCGATGAAACTGGTTACTGCGGTGAAGATGAAAATAATAGTGTTGCTGTTGAAATGGAATTATTCCCATTTCCTGAACAAAATGGACATGAAGCACAACATGATCACAATGATCAAGTTATAGATATTGGAGGACAAGAAGCACAAAATGGTGAAGTTAGTGGTGCAGTTCAAGTTGAAAATGCAGAAGTTGCAGAAATTGCATAAGCTGCTGTGGTGGTTGCAGAACCTGAAATTGCACAACCTATAGCTTTGAGAAAGTCTGGGAGAACAAGAAGGTCAGCAATCCCTGATGATTATCACATATATCAGATAAATGCAGAACCTAACTTAGAATAAGAAAGTGATCCTATTTCAGTTAAACAAGCAATGCAATCTGTGAATAGTGCCAGATGGAAGCAGGCTATGGAAGATGAGTTGCAAAGTATGGCAAAGAATGAGGTATGGTTTTTGGTTGATAGAACTGATACTTGCAATCCTATAGGCTGTAAATGGGTTTTGAAGACCAAAAGGGATGCAAATGGGAATGTTAAAAGATATAAGGCAAGGCTGGTTGCCAAAGGTTATAGTCAGAAAGAGGGAGTTGATTATAATGAGACATTTTCACCAGTTTCAACAAATGATGCCTTCAGGGTACTCATGGCCTTAGTGGCACATTTTGACTTAGAGCTACATCAGATGGATGTCAAGACATCATTCTTGAATGGGGATTTAAATGAAGAAATCTACATGTTACAGCATGAAGGGTTTGTGGAAGATGAAAACAAAGTATGCAAACTGAGAAAGTCTATATATGGACTTAAACAAGCCTCCAGACAGTGGTACCTGGAGTTTGACAAGGTAATCACTGATTTTGGTTTCTTGGAGAACAAGTTGGATGAATGCATTTATCTGAAAACTAGTGGGAGTAATTTTATCTTTCTGATACTTTATGTTGATGACATCCTACTAGCTAGCAGTAATATGTGTTTGCTGAAAGAAACAAAGATTTTTCTTTCAAATCAGTTTGATATGAAGGATATGGGAGAGGCTCACTATGTGCTTGATATAGAGATTACAAGGGACATAAGAAACTGTGTTTTGGAATTGTCTCAGAAAAATTATATTGATAAAGTGCTTCACAGATTTGGCATGCAAGGCTGTAAACAAGGAGAGGCACCTATGTCTAAAGGAGACAAATTGCATAAAGGTCAATGTCCAAGTAATGCATTGCAAAAGAAAAATATGAAAAATGTGTCATATGCAAGATTGGTAGGGAGCTTAATGTATGCTCAGGTATGCACAAGACCTGATATATCATTTGCTATAAATGTATTGTCAAGGTATCAAGCGAATCTAGGGCATGAACACTGGGTTGCGGGGAAAAAGGTGTTGAGATATCTGAAGAGGACCAGAGATTATATGCTGGTTTACAAGAAGATTGAAGGTCAAGAATTTGAGATAAAAGCATATGCAGATGCATCATATAAATCTGATATGGATGACCTGAAATCCACTTCCGGTTACATTTTTGTTTTAGCTGGAGGAGCAGTCTCATGGAAAACAGCAAAGCAAAGTTTGACAGCAACTTCAACATTTCAAGCAGAATATATAGCAATCTTTGAGGCAACTGGACATGCATTATGGTTGAAGAATTTTGTGTCTCAGTTGAAGTTGGTTGAATCTGTTGAAAGACCTATGACTATTTACTGCGATAATGCATCCGTAGTGTTTTTTTCAAAGAACAACAAAAGGTCATCAGGGTCCAAGAATATTGATGTGAAGTATTTTGCTGTTAGAGAAAGTGTCAGAGATGGTGAATTAGAAGTGGTTAAGATTGGTACAAAGCATCAATTGGCAGATCCTTTAACAAAAGCTTTGCCAATGTCCAACTTTGTTGAACATGTCAAAACTATGGGAGTTTTGAAAAGTCTAGATGTTGAAGTGAACTAATAGCATTTGTACTTAAAACTTAATGTACTGTGATTTTATTCTTTCAAAATGAATAAAGCAGTATAGTTCATTCATGTTCATATATTTCATTTATCGTTTGTTGCATAATCAAGTTGTACAAACTACAGTGTGTTGTTAATGACACAGCAAATTTGCAGACAGATGATATTGAGTATGAAATAGATTTCAGCCTTCAATATTATATTGAAATTTTGGTAGGACTGTATATATGCCTTTATGAAGATGATTACTTAAGTTTAGGCGTATATTACTACTGTGTTTTGAGGGAATTCATGTGGTTTTGTTTATTGCAATGTGATCTTGGAATGCTGGTGATTTACTAATTCACCAAGACATCCTTAGGTTCATTGTTGTTAAATATAGCTGACAGAATTTTGAAACAGATTGTTTATGTGAATTGAACTCAAGGTGCACACTTCAGTAAACTGTGTTATATAGATACTTAGATTCTAAACAATGTCAAGTTCAGTGGGAGATTGTTAGATATCCTAATGAACAAGACATTGTATAAAGTTGAATATAGATATATGTATGACTAGTTTTTGAGTTCAAGCATTGAGATAAGTATAGAGACTATATTAAATCATATTTGGTCCTACTTATGATTTGTTAGAATTATGAAATTCAAATAAATGCAGTTATGAGGTATTATCTGATGTTCAGTTTGAAAATATAGTTAACATAGTTTGTTAGTTTCTTAATGGAAGATACTGACGTGAATGGCTAACTGTATATATGTCAGATTTGGTCCCTGCTGATACACATGTTGTTTTCTCATTCTGAAATAGTCTCATCAACTGAAAGAGAAAAATAAAGGTGGAATCAAGAGAAGAACCAAATGGACAACTCGAGTGGTTCAAGTAAGATTGTTGTTTACTTTCCTAGAATGTATTATACAGATAGTTTAATTTCATGTATTCAATTTGAGATAGTTTACAATATTCACTGCAGGGAATTCACTGCAGATGATTTGTTTGTGATTAAGATTTGCTGTAGTGATTTGTTCACGTTTTTGTTTTCACTGCGGTGATTTGTTCATGACTATGATTTAGGATTTCTAACATCCGTTACCAAATGCTTATTCAATATAATCAGGTTCTTTTTTACTGCTAATGCTATCATCGTGTCACCGCAGTCTGGGTGATTTTTCTTTCGGCCCTTTAAATATCATGTCTTCCCTGATAGCACAGCTTTTAAATAGCCGAGAATTATTCCTACTTATTAGATGGACAAAAATGGGTAAGGAGTTGCTCTATTAGATCGACTTGGTTATGTCCTAGTAACATTCTCTATCCGATCGACTTGGTTATATATCAGCAGGCAGAGCTTTTCTGTCACAAATTCACTGTTATATCGACTTGTTAATGCATCAGCTGATCTGAAATTATCATGACTACATGACTATATTGCAATCACTGCATTGGCTCTTCGATGCTTCCAATCGATATTCTTTCGAGTAGAAAATGAGTGGAATAAGATTGGCAAGTTGAGCCATGATCCGCTTCCCATGACTATCATCCAAACAGAAGAAGAGACATTGCTTGACAATAGCAGTCCCACTGTATAGTATTTTGCAACCATTTTCAATCTTAGAGTTTCTCTTCTTGATGCTTTGCTACACTTAGATCCAAGCTCATTCAACATTCTTATATCAAAGCAAGCTAACTACAGGTCCACAGTAACAAAGTTACCATTATTAGTTCAGGGGCCATTTGTAATCCTTCACCTAAAGCTTCATCAGCTTTGGGATGGAAAATAAGACTTTATGTGATAAGGCGATGAGTTTGTCATACGTTGTGGCATCCACCTTTGCATGGTAATGTTCTAAGCTCACAAGACTCAAACAGAGATTTTAGCCCCAAATTTTACAGTTACAGAATTCTACTGCATTGTAACCAACTACAAGGTAGGGTGCGCTGGCAATGAAGGATGCTTCATCTAGTGGTACAAGGTCGCCTATAAGCAAGGTCGTCAATGGGAACTACAACTCCTCCACCATCTCCACCTCGTAGAGAACTAGGTTCATATTTTGTATTTGTCTGGTTTACATGATTCCTAGATGAAAATTATGGAAGACAAGAAGGGCAAGAAGCAGCATGCTAGATTGAGAATAAAATCCAAAGACGGACTACAAATTCACAACATGGATGCTGCTTGCCAGAATCCGGCAAAACTTGCAACAAGCTGATAGTTTCATTGGAAGCAACTCATGTTTAACTTTATACCACCGAACTTTTTTTGTATTTGTTTAAGGCCAGCATAGAAACGGAACCAGATCTCCTTTTGTTTCTGAAAGTGTAAAAGATCTCTATGTTATTAAATGGTTAGTAGCAATAGTATAGTTCAGAAGTATTATCAGATCAAGACTACATTATAACTAAAGATATTTATGAACCTGAAGTACTTCTCTTTCTCAAAAACCTGCACTAGGGATCAATATGGTTAGTTCAACACACACAGTGCACATCCCTGTCCACAAATCTAGAGGTTAAGAGGGAACGTTCTCAATACTGAATAGATAAAAAATGAGAGTCGAATGTAGAAATGTCAACCCAAAAATAAATCCTGCAAATTCCTGCTCCAAGAAAATACACTTCCCAGCTAACTAAAGTATATCATCAGTAAAATTCAAATGATATCACCAAAATAAAAAAGTACAAGGTCAATGTCCACCTGACTTATGAAAGGAACGTAAAACCAAAATATCGTGCACTGGTGTAGAAAATTGCTATAAGCATGCCTTAAAATGTAAGAGAATGCTTTCAAGGTTCTGTACAAGGGTCTCCCAGAAGTAGTTATATCGTGGCTTCAAGCCAGCTCAGGGCCACGGAGAAGAGGTTCGTGGATATCACTGTGATCATCAGCAGCTTGTTTCCTTAATGATACAGGAATGCACTTCAAGACAACAGAAACCGGTAAACTTACGGCTCCAATCAAGACGCTTGCTAACCACAACTTCCAGCTCAGTGGCACAGTTTGAGCAAAAGTGCCCAAAAATTCAACTATTATGATCTGGAAAGCTACTGTACAGATCATCACTATCATGAAAGTATAACTATTAAACATCCCTCTGAACACATTGATTTTCTCCATATCACGGCTGTTAATCTCATTGAATACCTGACATGCAAGTTTTGATTATTATGAAAGGTAAAACATTCAATGTGATATTTTAAAACAGAAGTAGGTTTCTATTACTTTTTCCCTTCTCTATTTCTCAACTTATGAGTAAAATATAAGAGGCAAAAGAATTAAAGGAATGATACTATTTACAAGAAACTATCATGATTTAACTGGGACAAACAAAGAGAAAAACAAAATATCAGTAAGATATTACCTGGCAAAATACAAAACAGTTGAATATGAAGGTCTTGAGAATGGAACTTGCATTTGGACCAGAGAGTTTTAAAAGACGTTTCCCACAAAAATTAAGAACCAGAAGGACAGCAGTTTGATAGATACTCTGACCGATAATATTCCTCCACATGATCCCAGTGATGAATTTAATATTCCTTCCAACTGGTGGTCTTTTCATAAGGCCATCATGCGGTGGCTCTGTAGCCAGTGCCAAAGCGCCAAGAGTATCCATAATCAAGTTTACCCAAAGCATCTGGACAGCAGTGAGAGGAGCTGACCCTGAATGTTATTTCAAAGTTCCATTTTCATATGCATTAGGTAAAGAACGAAAGATTTCTCTAATAGTTTAAGTTTAACAAGAAAGGTTTATTTTTCCACGTATGAACAAACCTGAGACGCATGCTGATACAAAATTGAGCATCAGAGCGACAATATTAACCGTTAACTGGAACTGAACAAACTTTTGAATGTTGATATAAACTGAACGACCCCATCTTGCAACATTCACTATACTTGTAAAGTTGTCATCCATAATGATAACATCAGCATTTTCTTTTGCAACCTGTGAACAGGTAGAAGATGTTAAGCCAATTGTAGTATTCAAATCAGGAGTGTTTCCTCTGATAAATCTTCTCTATATGCCCTTCTTATGACTATAAGTAAACACTAGCGTATGAAAAGGAGCTCTTATCTAACTAAGTCGGTCTTCACTAAACTAAAAATTTAGTAAGAAGACCAGAAAATCATCATATTCATTGTTAATGAATTCCAGAAACAGCTTAAATTTTCTGCCTAGATATGAATCGAAGAATGAAATTGAAGCTCTTCTGGTAAAACACACACGGGTACTATTATATTGACTTGATGCGAAGGAAGCAGAAGAAAAACCTTTTTCTTAAAAATTCTTTTGCAGACGTCTGAATATGGGCATAAATATTGACGTCTGAATATGTCGACATTCATGAGAAAAACAGTTCACTTCAAAGACCCCCTTACAAGAAGTAAAAATCTATATTCTATACATGTAAGATTGTCAGATTGCATAAATGCAGAGATGTGTAACAAACCTCTGTTCCGGCTATACCCATAGCGAGTCCAATGTCTGCCTCGTGCAAAGCAGGAGCATCATTAGTCCCATCACCAGTTACTGCCACTACTTCTTTATGCACATTCCTCAACTGCTTCACTAAAGTGTGCTTGTCCAAAGGCAAGGATCTTGCCATTACCTGCACAGAGCATTTTTCAGAAATTTTCCTGGTCTAAGAACTAGTTTTTCTCAAAAGAAGGGAGCCTTAGATGCTAAGTTGTTTCAGCAAGTGAAAAACTAAAACCTGCAGTTTTGGGATTATTTCTGCCATCTCCTGTTGGCTCATTTTTCGGAAATCTGGCCCTTCTATAGCTAAACCATCTTCTGTCAAAATGCCACACTCTTTAGCTATGGATTTAGCTGTATTGATATTATCACCAGTGACCATCCGTACAGTAATCCCAGCATCTAAACAAGTCTTCACGGCTTCCCTCACGGCAGGGCGCACAGGATCCTTAATTCCCACAACGGCTATTAATGTATATTTATCTTCAGGAATACTTTTTGCACTAGAAGGGTCCTCTATATCTTTGAAAGCTACGCATAGAGTTCTTAAAGCTTCACAAGCAAAACCATTTATGACATCAGATATTTTCTTTCTCTGCTCCTCAGACAAAGGCATAGCTTCACCATCAGTATTGACAACCTTGTCACACATTCCTAAAATAATTTCTGATGCTCCTTTGCAGAATGCTCGACACGTATCACTACCAGGAAGAGCCACTTGAACCGACATCTTTTTTCTGATTGAATTGAATGGTTCGACCATAACTATCTTATACTCCTCACTAAAAGATTTAAAATCACCTCCCAGAAGCATGCCAAATTCTACTATAGCCGTCTCGGTTGGAGTACCTATAACAGTATTTTTCCCATCTTCCCCTTTTACTACCTCTGAGGTTGTATTCAGAAAGATAGACTGCAAAAGAATGTTATAAACTTTTTCAGAAACTGACTTCAATACATCTTTGTTCTGAGCACTTGTTATAGTCTTGGCTTCGTCACATATCCATATCTTATTCACCACCATATGATTTGTTGTCAAGGTTCCCGTCTTATCTGTGCAAATACAACTAGCGGAGCCCATCGTCTCACATGCTGAAAGATGCCTCACAAGTGCCTTGTCACCCATTAGCTTTTTCATTGCAAAGGCAAGACTCAGTGTAACTGCCAGAGGAAGCCCCTCTGGAACAGCAACAACTATTATGATAACTGCAGTAGAAAAGTAACTCAAAAGTGCTGATGCATCTTTCATAGACCAGTTAGTCATGTTATGGTGCGTTCCCTTGTTAACTAAGTACCTCGCAGTCAGAACAACAAATGTGACAGCTGCAAAAGCCAAACCAATTTTTCCAATAATGGTTGCAACACCATTGAGTTTCACCTGCAGTGGTGTCTCATTGTCTCCTCCTTCACTCAGAGTAACCATTAGTCGTCCCCATTCAGTCCTCATACCAACAGATGTAACTAGCATTTTACCAGAGCCATCTTGCACTTTGGTTCCTCCAAGAATAAAAGGTCTCTTTTGATTTATGTCCACTGGCTCGCTCTCACCTGACAAGCTTGATTCATCAATTTGTAAGCTGTGGCCTGATATGAGAAGGCCATCAGCTGGAACTTGGTCTCCAATTGAAAGATGAACAATATCTCCAACCACCAAATCGTAGATAGAAACCTTCTGTCTGCATCCATCTCTAGTTACCTGAATCTTTATATTTTTTTTCTCCTTATCCAGTTCTTTAAATTGCAAAGATTGCCTGTAGTCACTGATTGCAGTGACCATCACAACCAATAAGATGCTCAATATTATACCCAACCCATCATACATACCCTTTGGCCACCCTTCAGTTGCAATGCCAACGCCAATAGAGACCGCAGAAGAAACCATAAGGATGATTAGAGTTAAATCTTGTATGGCTTCCCAGACAAACATCCAAAAACCTTTAGAAGGCTTCTCCACAAATCGGTTGAGGCCATATATGTTTTGCCTAACAGGTATCTTGCTTGAAACGACGCCTTCTTTCAAGGATACTGATATATCTCCTGCTAGTCCTTCTACTCCTCCTCGTGCTTCCACACCCTTGGTATCATGGGTTCGCGCAAAGGATGCAAGCTCATCAGGTGAAATGCCAAAACCAGCATCACTAACTTCTTTGGAAAGACTGTATCCAGCTTCTTTATTTCCAGCTGTGTTACACAAAGAAAAGTACATGGCTGAGAAGGGAATACAAGTCTAAACAAAGAAATATACTACAAAGGAAAAGATTCAATACCATCGATGAATTGCAATGCTGCTTTCTGCACATAGAGGGCTACTCGTATCTTTTCCTGGACAATCAATAGAAGCATAGTGAGTTTTATAGATTAGAAAGTAGATTAAAACCAATCACAATATGGGAGTGAAATAAACAAGAAGCAAAAAAAAAAAAAATTAATAATAAAAAAAAAGGATGTTGTAGTATAAATTGTATATATATCGTATATGTCTATATCATGTAACAAAATACGTAAAAGTATTTAGATAGGTACTTGAGTGTATAATCATAGGTACTTGAGTGTATGAAGACTTATGTAAACATGCTTTACCAAAGGGCAACAAGCATGGCAGAAAATCATCATCAAGATGGTTATCATTTTGAGTTTCTCTTTGAGCTTTCACACTTCAATGTATTCCTATAAATACCCCCTTTGTATGAGATGAATAAACACATTGAAATCTCCATTCTCTCTGAAATTTTACTCTCCCTTTCTGTTTATCAATTCCTCTTGTTCTTAAACACGTTATCAGCACGAAGTTGCTCTAGAATTAGAATCGAAAAATTGACGAAAGAAGAGTTCTTCATCGATCGAAGTCATTTTTCAAAACCTACAAAAAATCCCCAAACCCTAGCTCAGATTAAAGCCCTTGATTCCAGGAGCCCGGAACCGGTCTCAGAATCACCGGAACCAGCCGGAAACGGCCTGAACCGACCGCCGGAAGCCGAAAAACCAAACCGGACCGCTGCCGAGAGCTGCCGAGGTGCTGTCGAGACCTGCCGAGAGCCCTGCGCAGCAGCTGCCGAGAAGCTGTCGAGGCCCTGCGCAGCAGCTGTCGAGACGCTGCCGAGGCCCCTGCGCAGCAGCTGCCGAGACGCTGCCGAGACCCTGCGCAGCAGCTGTCGACACATCTGTCGACAGATTTGCGCGGCGACTTTCCGGCGACTTTTTCGACACTTTTCCGGCGACTTTTCCGGAGACTTTTCGGACGATTTTTCTCGACTTTTTCCAACGATCCTTCCGGTCACATCCGATAATTTTTCTGGTCAAAAATTTCCGGCAACACTATTCCAAGGTATTCTTTACTAAAAGTTCCCATTTTTGAGTTTTTATTTATTTTCTCTCCTTTTTCCTTTTTCTCGGGAACTTACAATCAAAAGCGGAATTATAGCAATTCACGCCAAACGAACTAAGAGCGTTCGTAATCAATGAACTAAGAGTGTTCACAATGATTCTTGGAAATTGATTTCTTGGTAGCATAGCTCGGAAATCTTATTATTTTTCGTGGAAGTTTTAACTCCGAAACTAATATTTTCTTCTTATCTTCAAGGATGTCGAATGAACCTAGACTCGATTTTCAAATCCTTGACTCAACAGGTTCGGAGTACCATAGCTGGAAAACCGATGTTGAGAACCATCTCACATCGAAGGGGATATTGCCCATCATCCGTGAACCAAACCCGGCTCTTGTGTTCCCTCGATCACCCAAGAAGCATGCACAAGCAATCATCTTGATGCGACGTCATATGGACAAAGCACTCAGGCTAGAGTACATGTCCATCAAAGATGCAAAGGATTTATGGGAAGCACTACAAGAGCGCTTTAACAATATCCAAGATTCTCTCCTCCCTGACTTGAAGGTTCAGTGGAACGATGTACGCTTCTCAGACTTCAAGTCTATTGCTGAGTACAATTCAGAAGCTCTTCGTCTCAAATCCATGTTGAGGTTCTGTCAAAGACCCCTCACAGAAGAAGAGCTAATTGAGAAAACTCTCTCCACCTTCCCTGTTGCAGCAATTTTGCTATCAAAGCAGTATCGCACTGAAGTAAATGCTGGACGAATTACGAGGATCAATGAACTCATAAATATTTTGTCGGTAGCCGAAAAGCACGACAACATTCTCGTAAAGAATTATAATTCAAGACCCATTGGAACCAAGAGCGTTAGTGAGGCAAATTATAATGCACCCAAGAGAGGGCACAGGGAGCGGTATCCCAGCAATAGGGGACATGTGTACCCTAATAATAAGGGACATGAAGGACGAACAGGTCCATATAACCGCCCCAATAGGGAAGGAAACCGCAACTTTAGAGCGGGCACACGTGATGGTAACTCCACACGTGGAAGAGGGAGATATGGCAACACCGGCCGTGGAAATAGCACCATGAGCCGTGGAGGTCGCACCATGCGCCGTGGTAGTAGCAGCAACCCTCCAAGGGGATATCCACAACGTGCACAACCTGCACAACCTGTACAAACTGTACAACCTGCACAACTTATACCTCAAATGAAGGGAGGGAACCACAATGACATGTGTCATAGATGTGGATCAATCGAGCATTGGTTTAAACAATGTCATGCAAGTACCCAATTAGCTGCACGCTACAAGGAGTACAGGGAAGCAAGAGAGCAAGAAGCTAACCTTGCCGAAGATGAAAATAGTGAAGATGTCAATCTCACTGTTGAGGACTTCAAAGCTGTAGATGAAGAGCACGAGGATGCCACAGACTTTGATTAGAATAATCCTCTTTCTATTTTCCAAGAATGGCAAATGTGCCTTAGTCAATAAATAACAATTGTATTAAACTCCTTCTTATGTGGCGTACCCAATGAAGTATGATGTTTAGGAAAGCAATTGAGATCGGGGTATTTAAACGAGCCTCGCTCCACCAACATCTCTCTACTTTCCTGGTCATATTCCATTGGAATTACCAAACGGATTGAGTGATAGCAATTTGTCTAAAGTTTGATATTTGGAATAGACTTATGAATAACTTTGATGTAATCATTGGCTATTTTCCCTATTAATAAAGTATCGCATTCAATGTCATGGACATGTGTTAATATTCCGAACTTTATTCCTTTCAGTATGTTTTCCGGAGAATTGGAATGCCTTCTTGATAATGGCACCACACATACGATATTGCGACATAGGCAATTATTTTTATCGATGACACCCAGTTGATCCTCAGTAACTACGATGGCAGGACCATCACAATTGATTCATGGTCGAGGACCAGCTCAATTTTTGTTACCAAATGGCACAAATATTAATGTCGCCGAAGCTCTATATGCTCCAAGGGCCGGAAGGACCCTATTAAGCTTTAAAGACATAAGAGCCAATGATTTTCATGTGGAAACACATTGTGAGAATGGACAAGAGTTCCTTTGCATCACCTCTAAAGACTACGGAAATACATGAGTTTTAGAGAAACTTATGTGTCGCTCTAGTGGATTGTATGCAACCACTATTAGAGTCATTGAATCCAACCATGTCATGAATGACAAATTATGGGATCCTGACACATACAAGCTTTGGCACGACCGTTTGGGACATCCAGGTCTTGACATGATGCTCCGTATATTAAAAACTTCACACGGACATCCATTCTTCAAAACGAAAAGAAGTACGAACCAAACATTGGTCCAAAGAGTTACTTCTAAAGTGTATCATTCGTTTTGCAAAGCTTGCTCTTTAGCAAAGGTAGGATCAAGACCATCCTATGCAAAGGACACTAAAGAAAATATACCATTCTTACAAAGAATACAAGGTGATATTTGTGGACCTATCCAACCAACTTGCGGACCATTTAGATATTTTATGGTGTTGGTTGATGCATCGACACGTTGGTCACATGTCATGCTCTTATCCACAAGAAATGCTGCATTTGCTAAACTCCTAGCACAAATCATTAAATTAAGGGCTCACCACCCCGATCATCCTATTAAGTCAATTCGTCTTGACAATGCTGGAGAATTTACATCAAGAACCTTTGATGATTATTGCATGTCCATTGGGATTGAGGTGGAACATCCTGTCCCTCATGTACACACCCAAAATGGACTCGCAGAAGCTGCCATTAAAAGACTTCAAATGGTTGCCAGGGCATTGGTTATGCGCACCAATCTCCCTATTTCTGCTTGGGGCTATGCAATATTACATGCAGCTGTGCTTATTCGTCTGAGACCCACTGCCACCCAACCCTTTTCTGCGTCCCAACTGGTGACTGGGTATGAGCCAAATGTCTCACACTTACGCATATTTGGGTGTGCAGTCTATGTGCCAATTGCGCCGCCACAGCGCACCAAAATGGGTCCTCAAAGACGCTTAGGCCTTTATGTTGGATATGATACTCCAAGCATTATCCGCTACATAGAACCCTTGACAGGTGATCTATTTACCGCTAGATTTGCGGATTGTCACTTTGATGAGACAGTCTTCCCGTCATTAGGGGGAGACAAGAACATTAATGTTCAACAGAAAAGACAGGAATTGTCGTGGTCTGTCCCCACTTTGTCTCATCTTGATCCCCGAACCACACAGTCTGAAACAGAGGTGCGGAGGATTCTCGATCTTCAGAACGTATCAGAATCAATACCTGATGCGTTTTCTGATATCGCTAAAGTGACAAGATCACACATACCTGCTGGAAACGTACCTGCAAGGATTGATGTTCCTAAAAATAAAGGACATGACATCCCCTCTATGGGTGATGTAGTGGCTAGACCCATGGCTCCTGTTAGAAAGCGCGGGAGGCCTATAGGTTCGATGGATTCTCGCCCAAGAAAGAAAGCGAGCTTGACACAAAATAATCCATTAATCATCGATATAAATAATCCATCTCATGAAAAAATTCCGGATTATGGTTATGTCCAAGAGACATCATTGGAGGACGCTCCAATAATAGAACCAATTCCAGAGAATAGAGAGACCTCCATGAATTACACTAGTATACATGTAATTATGGACAGAAATTCTATGGCTATTGATGATGCGTTTGCATATCATATTGCAAAAGGAATTATAGAATACGATGATATCGAACCTCGCTCCGTTGAAGAATGCCAACGTAGAGCAGATTGGTCAAAATGGAAAAATGCGATCCAGACTGAATTGGATTCACTAACAAAGAGACAGGTATTTGGGTCTATAACACTGACACCACCAAATATAAAACCTGTTGGCCATAAATGGGTCTTTGTTAGAAAGCGTAATGAGAAAAATGAGGTTGTTAGATACAAAGCCCGCCTTGTGGCGCAAGGTTTCTCACAACGTCCTGGAATCGACTACGAGGAGACATATTCTCCAGTAATGGACGTTATAACGTTCCGCTACCTTGTCAGTTTGGTAGTTTCCGAAAAACTTGACATGCAGCTCATGGATGTGGTTACAGCATATCTCTATAGGGATCTAGATTCAGAGATATATATGAAGGTTCCAGATGGACTTCAATTACCCAAATCAAGTGGCTCTAAACCACGGAGCGCGTTTTCAATAAAATTAAGACGCTCACTATATGGATTGAAACAATCCGGACGGATGTGGTATAACCGTCTAAGTGACTACTTGATTGGGAAGGGATATGTTAACAATGAAATATGCCCTTGCGTGTTCATTAAGAGAACAAGATCCGGATTTGCAATTGTAGCAGTTTATGTTGATGACATGAACTTAATTGGAACTCTAGATGAGTTAAAAGAAACTGCTACATATTTGAAATCTGAATTTGAGATGAAAGATCTCGGGAAAACACGGTTTTGTCTCGGAATAGAACTCGAGCACCGTAATGATGGGATTATGATCCATCAATCAGCATATACTCAAAAGTTACTAAGGCGCTTTAATGAAGACAAAGCAAAGCCTGTGAGTACTCCCATGATCAACCGTAGTCTTGAGCCCATGAAAGATCCGTTTCGTCCAAGGGATGAGGACGAAGATTTATTAGAAGCTGAAATACTATACCTAAGTGCGATAGGCGCATTATTGTATTTAGCTCAATGCACAAGACCGGATATCTCATTTGCAGTAAACTTGTTAGCTCGACACAGTTCTGCGCCAACACGCCGCCATTAGATTGGTATAAAGACAATCCTTCGATACCTAAAAGGTACGATCGATATGGGCTTGTTCTATCCCTACAGAGAGAAAAGAAATGTGAGCGCCGGCAACACTATCCATAGTGACCGACGTTCTCCTCCTCCCCTCCATCAAAATGATGTTTTGACGGGTTTTGCTGATGTAGGGTATCTCTCTGACCCTCACAAAGGTCGCTCCCAAACAGGTTATGTCTTTACCATGGGAAACACCGCGATATCTTGGAGATCTACAAAACAGACTCTTGTTGCTACTTCCTCAAATCATGCAGAGATAATTGCAATACATGAAGCCGTGCGTGAGTGCATATGGCTAAGGTCTATAAATAGACACATTCGAGGAACTTGTGGTTTGAAATTCACCACAAATGAACCTACATGCATTTACGAGGACAATGCAGCTTGTATTGAGCAAATGAAATTAGGTTTCATCAAAGGCGACAATACCAAGCATATCTCGCCGAAATTCTTCTACAATTAGCAACAGCAAACACTTCTAAATATTGAAGTAAATCAAATCCGATCAGAAGATAATGTAGCTGACTTATTTACTAAGTCACTACCAAAATCCCCTTTCGAGAAACATGTAAGGAGCATCGGATTGAGGAGGATATCTGAACTCCCACAAACTTCAAGAGGAGTCTAAATCAGAGGGAGTATCCAGAAACATACTTCACACTCAACGCGCGTTGTGCTCTTTTTCCCTTTCGACCAAGGTTGTTTTTTCCCACAGGGTTTTATTACTTGACAAGGTTTTTAACGAGGCAACTTCGATGTGCACCATCTACACAATACTATTGAACATGAAATATCCAAGGGGGAGTGTTGTAGTATAAATTGTATATATACCGTATATGTCTATATCATGTAACAAAATACGTAAAAGTATTTAGATAGGTACTTGAGTGTATAATCATAAGTACTTGAGTGTATGAAGACTTATGTAAACATGCTTTACCAAAGGGCAACAAGCATGGTAGAAAATCATCATCAAGATGGTTATCATTTTGAGTTTCTCTTTGAGCTTTCACACTTCAATGTATTCCTATAAATACCCCCTTTGTATGAGATGAATAAACACATTGAAATCTCCATTCTCTCTGAAATTTTACTCTCCCTTTCTGTTTATCAATTCCTCTTGTTCTTAAACAAAGGACAAGTTCCATGCATTTGTTGTTAAGCAGAGACACAGTGCCTGACTAAAAACTTCCATGAATGTTTGAAAAGGCAGACAAGCCTTGACTTGACAACATCAAAGTACAGCTGAAAATACTGGCATGTTGTTTGGACAAAGCTAGCCACCTTACCACCCACCGACCGACCCACCACCCCCCCCCCCACCCCCCCCCACACACCCAGGCATGTAGTTCAATTCAGAAGCCATTGGAAATGTAAGAAGCAAAGAAGACAGTATCTCCAGTTTCCATCAGAGCACTGGAAAGTGTAAATGGGGGCCCTAAAACTACCATATAACAGGGACACATGACCTATAAATAGAGAGGCTGACTGATATAAGAAAGATACCTAAGTGTTCAAAACACTAAAACTGAAAAGATTATCCTCGCACAAGTCATGCCAAAGAATTCAAGTCCAAAATTCTGACTTTGTCTGAAGAAAATCTTCATTCTTTTGATTTTGATTCATATTTTGACACCATCAAATCAAAATGCATAAGGCAAAAGAACGGAACTATAATATAGCATGCATACAGAAGAAAATAATTGAAAACTGGGAATGTTAGGAGTATAGAACTTTCCCTGATATAATAAATTCAGTTCAAATTTGGCAAATGCAAAACAAAAATAATATAATCACTTTTTAAGGCACATCGGATTTCTTTTATTTTGGTGGCATCATTAGCTTAGAGTCTTAAACCCAAAACAGATCCAAAGTCATTTTCTGCTGTACTCGAAATTATCTAAATCAAAATATGAGTTTGTAACTTTAGTGATATAGCACTTACCTCCACAATTATGTCAAGACTTTGGCTGTCACTCTTCCCTCCCCTCCCCATGACCTAGACCTTCTTTGAACCAGGAAAAAGTTTTTTTCGGCAGATGTAAAATCATCTTCATTGTTGGTATCACTTTCATTCTTGAAAGTAAAATAAATAAATAAAATTAAGATTTCCGTAATGGTTTAATTGTTTAATTAAGCTCACACAAGTAACCTCCATGAGCTTGGAAGAAACCATTGCAGATAATTCATAAATTACAATTAATAAACAGTAATAAAGAGGCTGACCACCCAACCACCCTTTCAAAAAATCATTATAATGAACCAAAAGGTGTTTTTTATTGTGAAATTCAAAACATAACTGGTGTTTGTCCAAAAAAAAAAATACATAACTGGTGAAATAAATGTATCAAACTGCAGAATTAAGAGTTCAAATTCTATAAAAGCAAAAGGTAATACACACACACAGAGACAGAAACGACATTTGGTAGTACAAAATTGTTCACACTGTTCCTTCTCGGGGACAAAGAAGAAACAAATTAAATATGAGTTGTGCAAAAGCAAAGTCAAGTACTATTACCCAAAAAAAAAAAAAACTCAATTTGATTAAGATTAAACTACAAGATTAGAAGAGTGCAAGTGGCGAAATATATAGCAAATTGGAGTGTCAAATTCATCACTATGGTTATTATGTGCAAACCATGTGCACTTGTGCAGCACTAGGCGTGGCAAATGGGTTGCTTCATTAACCCGCCCGCTTTAACCCATTGAGACACCTTGTTTATAACATCTAAATTAACCCTTCTGTTTGTCGATCCTAATAGCAGCCCTCAGCTTGGATTGAAAAACAAATTAATAGCATCTTGTCACCTAGGTTGCCACCACTCTTCTATTTGGTAAATGGTAAGGATGGGACAAACAGACAGACAGATATGCATATAACGGGTTGGATTGATATAATGGATAGATATGTATAAATGCTCCTAGATAGATATGCATATAAGGATCGGATAGATATAATCAAAAACCCACCTCATTGACACATTTGATCTAACTATCACTCCTGTTTAGACCCCATTCCCTAACAATCTTACAAATGACTTCTCTAATAAGATGGGTCCCATCTCGATAGTAAGGGCAGGGCCGCAGCTTAAGGGCTGCGTAAGCCCATGGCGCGTTTAGTGGACTTCAAAGTTCAAGGTTCAAAACAAACACCACCGCCGGTGACCTAGAAAGTGTGTCATGGATTTCACCCGGCCGCCTAAGCCCACCGCTAACAACTTTCACTGCAAATCAACTTATATCACTGATCACACTAACACGTACTCTATGCAACTCGATCGTTTCAAGAAATGTTGATATATCTCCGGTGGTTGCACCCATGAACACCGCATCGATTAAGAAATGAACAACACGTACGTCTCTCTATATCAATACAACAAACAGCTACAACTACAGAATCGCAAGCTTTGATATATCACCGTGTTTTCATTTAAGAGAGCAACCTACACAAATTCACAATGTAATCCATCGAGAAAAACAAAAGAGCAATCCATTCAGTTTATTACACATAATGATGGATCAATGACGAAATATGATGATGAAGATTAATGGAAATGAAACCTGGAGTTTCTTGCGCTTTTTATCGTCCTCGGCGCGCTTGGCGAGATCGGCGACCATGCGGAAGCGGCGGCGAGGGTTCTTGACGACGGAGACGGCCTGTCTCCAGCGCCTCAAGGCCTCGTCGGAAGGTCGTTTTGGTTCGACGTCGAAGTTTTTTCTCAAGTAGTCCTCCATCCTCTCCCTCATGCTTGTAAGCTTGTTAACAATTCTGATCGATCTTCTTCAAGGGTGTGGTTAATCGGAGAGAGATCTACCAAGGAAAGGAATGTAATCGAATCAAATCAAATCGAATCGGAGTGAGTATGGAAAGGTTCAAACCAAGCCGTGAATGGGGGGAATGTTTTATAGCACAGAGAAGAATGAGCTGTTCGACGTACTGCTATTATATGGTGACAGAGACATATTAGGGTACGGTACACTTGTTACTCATCCCCTTGCAAAACAAATCCACACGCAATACATGGAGATCACGTATTCAAATCTCACTGATATTATGGGATGATGGGTGGTGTGGAAAGAAAATGTTGTTTAACAAACGCTTGTAACAGTCATAGTATATGGGAAGCACTGTATAAATCTAGTTTCTCAGTGGAAAAAGATTTACAAGTTGAGAGAGGTTGTGGAAGGGTTCGGGAATATACCCATTCATAGGTCCGAGATCCACATATATGAATTGAAAGGTCCAAATGATCAACTCTGCAATCAGTTGTTCAAGTTTCCATGAAACAATACAATACTTGCTTATAAATCTTTAGAACATTAAACTCTAGTTTGCACAACTTCCCTCAAGAACAAGCAATTATAGAGTCTAGAGTTTTGAAACGAAAAGAATTGCCCCATGCATATGTGAAACTAAAATTGCTATAGCCATAGATAGGTGCGTCAACACTGATGAGACACTTGCTATTTGCTCAAGATTGTAGAATCAATCTCTTCCGCATTTTGAAAGCCATCACAACATAGTGTAACTCTGTTTTGAGAACATATGCAGTCATTAGGGATCCTTACGTTTCATTCTGGCTTATTTTGAACCAATTTTCCCGTTGCTGATTATGTTATAATCAAATTATTCTCAGAACAAGGTTGACAATCGCCTCCCATAATGAGGCTGCAAGGGATAGCAATGTAGATGAAGTTCATTATAGCTGCCATTAGAAACAATATTACTTTTCTCGCCTCGCAATCAGTTGTTAGAATCAGTGGGTTTTCAAATCGTTCATTTGAAAAAATTGAAACCCTTCTTATTAGATAATCATGATACTTCTCAAAAATCGAAATTCTTGATCAATGGAGGAAACAATGTCAACATTTTTGTTCAATAAGATTAAGATAACAATGTGGGTGATAAGTGTGGAGTATAATCGTAGTTTCCCTCAATCCTATTGACCACAAGAAAGAGAACCAAATTTCACAACCTTATTGTTATATTTGTTCAAGGAAATTCAGATTATGTGTCTGGCCCAAACTCTAGGTTACTTGACCTAGTGGTAATAGGGTTATAGAATGATTTAGAATCCTATTCAATATAGAATTACTTTTCTTGTATGTTCAGATTTTATGCATTGTAATCCTCTATATAAAAAGGCCCCTATTATCAATGAGAATACACAACAATTCTCTCTCAATTCCGTTTTTCTAAAACACGTTATCAGCACGAGCTCTAATCCTAGCCCTAAAAACCAAAACTCTAAATCTCCATAGCCCCCGCAGCGACCTCGCAGCTGCCCCTGCAGCGACCTCGCGACATCCCCGTAGCAGTCGCGTCCCCACAACAGTCCTCGCTGTATCTCTGCAGCCTCCTCTCGGCATCCTTGCAGCAACCCAGCAGTATCCCTACACTGCCAAGCCAACAAATTTTTCTGCCAAGATTTCTGGTATCTTTTCGAGGTAAACTTTTCTAAAAGTTCCCGTTTTGAAGTTTTTCATTGATTTTCCTCTTTTTCTCAGGGACTTCCAACCGCCCTTCTTCTACCCCCCCTTTCTTCTTCATAGGGGAGACCGAAAGCCGAACTGTAGGGGTTCGTGCTCACTCCAAGCTTGGAGCTTGTAGAGTCCTCCAAACTTAGAGTTTGTTGAGATGTTATGATCGACCGCAAACACATCATTCTTTTGATCTAATCCAATTCCTCTTGGAATCGGATTTCTTAGAAGCAACTACGCTCAGAAATCCCTAAATTTCTTGGAAGCGATTACGCTCAGAAATTTTACATGTTTTCGTGGTAGCCTTTTTTTATGTTACGTTCCAAAACTAACCCTAATTTCTTGTTCTCTTTCAGGATGAGTAACCTGAACAAATTGGACTTTGCTCCTTTGGGAACAACTGGCTATGGATATCACAGGTGGGTTCGTGATGTCCACCAACATCTCAAGGCCGATGGAATCCTGGATACGATTCTCGAGCCTAGTCAGGACGTGCTAAGTGTTGAGCAAGCTCAAGGTTTGGAAGCAAATAGAGTAGCCTTAGAGGCAAATAAGGCGAAAGCCATCATCCTAATGACTCGTCATATGGATGATTCGCTCCAGTACGAGTGTATGAATGAATTAGACCCCAGAAGGCTGTGGGTCTCACGCGAAGAAAGATTTGGCAACGTCTGTGACTCCCTGCTTCCTGACCTAGAAGTGAGATGGCATAGCCTCCGCTTCTGTGATTTCAAGTCAGTTCTTGACTACAACTTGGAAGCACTTCGCATTAAATCCTTAATGGAATTCTGTGGTAAAGAGATCACAAATGCGATGTTGATTGAGAAGACTCTCTCTACCTTCCCCGTCTCTGCATTAATGGTTTCTAAGAACTATTGAATCGATGTTGTTGCAGAACGAATCACAAGGTTTCATGAGCTTATTGGAGCTATGAATGTCGCTGAAAAGCATGACAACATCCTTGTAAAGAACTATAATTCGAGATCCGTGGGAACATAGCATATTTCGGAATCCAATTATAGTCGCGCCCCAAAGAAAGGGCGTCAAGAGTGAAACCCTAATCTTAGGGATGCATTTGGACGTCTGGTCCATATAATCGCTCTACTTGGGAATGTGACCGCCAAAATAGACGAACACGGAACCGAAGAGGTCAACGTGGAAAGAGAGAGAGAGAGAGGCAATGCCTCTGGCCATGTTGGTGGCGCCACCAACACCAAGAGCCATCTAAATGATCCTTTCAAAGCACCTCAATCAAATATAGTCTGAGCACAGAGATGTATGTTCTCGATGTGGAGTATCCGGTCATTGGGCACACATTTGTAGAGCTCGTGAAGAAATTGTCACCGCCTACAAAGCATATTGTGAAGCAAGAGAAGCTCACAACATGAAACAAGAAGATCAAGATAATGATCTAGAGTGAAGGGTTAAAGACTCCAAATCTGGCTAGGATCAATAGATCGCCAATTCTGTTTAAGTCTTTATTTTTCCAAGAGATGTAATAGGCAATTGCCATTTTATTTTTGTAGTAAATGCCTATGGTTTCATCTTTCTTCAAAGTAGGCTCACCCAAAGTAACTGTGATGTCTAGGAAGGTTCTGAGATTAGTGGTACTTAAGCGAGCCTTGCTCCACCGACATCTCTCTACTTACCTGGTCATATTTATTTTGGAATTACCTAAGACGACTACCAATGTTTTGCATTAGCTAGCATTTTGGATTAGATTTTTTTTGTCAAAGAGACAATGATGTAAATCCGTTGGCTTATGAATACAATTTTGAGTTCTTTTCATTATGACTCCATTTTGATTCTGAGCATATGACTTTGTGACTACGATGGCTGGGCCATCAGTATTAATTCAAGGACATGAAATAGCCCAAGTTCCACTTGCCAAATTACACCTTGATTACTGTCACAAAAATTCTCTACACTCCTAGGGCAAATCGCACCTATGAGTAGTCAACGGATACCATGCGAAAATACATGTAGAGAACGGAAATAAGTTCCTTTGCAATACCTCTAATGATTGCAAACAAATGCGCATCTTAGAGAAGTTTATGTGTCTCCCTAGTGGACCCTATGTCACTATTCGAGCTATTAATCCAATAAAAGTTATGAGAGAAAATCTCTTGGATTTAGACACATATTGGCTTTGTCACAATAGGATAGGTCATCCGAGTTATGATATGATGATCCGTCTACAAAAGACTTCACTTGGACATCCTTTCTCTCGGGAGAAACGAAGCATGAATCAAAAGTTGATTCTTGGACTTAGCAAGACCGCAACAACTGCAACCTCTGGCGCTGCAGCTGTCTTGGGCCGCCATAGGGCCGCCAACATCCCTTGTGATAACGCCATAAATGGCGCCAACCATGAGCATGACGCCATGGTTGTTCCTCCCAATGGCCATGACGCCATACATACTAATTCCCATGGCTTCAACGCCATGATGGGAGATGTAGTCACACATTTTGCTTCTAATAGCGCTACAGACGCTCAGGCCCAACCAAAATCCTCATTGGTTGCTTCCAAGGCCTCTCGCTCATTTTGCAAAGCCTGTTCCTTCGGGAAATTAGGACTGAGACCGTCTTATGCAAAGGATATGAAAATACTCATTATGTTCTTACATCGAATCCGTGGGGATTCTGTGGACTGATTCAACCAACTTACGGACGTTTAAATATCTCATGATGTTGGTTGACCTGCAAACACGCTGATCATGGGTTGTGCCATTGTCCACTTGTAAATGCTGCTTCTGCTACACTCCTAGCAAATACCATATGACAACGGGCTCACTCCCCGGATCATCCTATTCCGTCAATTGGACTTGACGATGCTAGAAAGTTTACATCGAAGACTTTCGATGGATATTGCAACGGGATTAATGTTGGACATCACATTCTCATGAACACACCCAAATGGTTTCGTTGAAACGACTACGATGGTAGTCAAGACATTGGTAATGTGCACCAATCTCCCTATATCCGCTTGAGGTGATGCAATATCGCATGCAGCTATTCTAATTCGTCTACGACCTACCACCACTCAATCTATGTGTTACAGCTAGTGACTGGGTACAAGTATTTTGTACTTACGCATATTTGAGTGAGTCATTTATGTGTCAATTGCGCCGCCACAGCGCACTATAATAGGTCCTTACAGACGAATGAGAAAATTAGATTTAAGACTCCAACCATCGTCCGCCATTTAATGCCCTTGCTAAGCGATCTCTTACCGCTAGATTTGCGGGTTGTCACTCTACTGAGACAGTCTTCCCGTCGTTAGAAGGAGATAAGAACATGGATGTTCAATAGGAACTGCAAGAATTGTCGTGGTCTGTCCCCACTATGTCTCATCTCGATCCCTACTAAAAGTGACGAGATCACACATGTGCTGCAAATATGCCTACAAGGAAGTACGTCCCTATAAGAGGACGTAGCGCCATTCTACACGGAGGTAGGCATGGTGCCAACGCCAAAGAGAGTGGCACTCTGGCATCATAGGCCATGGCCCCAGCTAGGATGCATAGGAGGCCCATGAGTTCGAATGATACTTTGGCACATTCCAATCCTTTGATCATTGACACTCAAAATCCATCTCATGAGTATCTTTCGGGTTATGGTTATCGTTGGGGGACGCCTCAACGTCAGAATCTATTCCTGAGAATATAGAGCTCTATGAAACTTACACTAGTATACATGAGACGTGGGATAGAAACTCCATCATAATTGATGAAGTAGTTGTGCATTTCGTTGCGCATGAGTTTGTTGAGTCCAATGATATCGAACCACTCTCCGTTGAAGCATGAATACCAACGTAGAGAGATTTGGCCTAAATGGAAAGATGTGATTCAGGTTAAGTTGGATTCTCTAACGAAGAGGAAGGTTTTTTGAGCCAGTGATGCCAACACCTCCTATCATAAAACATGTTGACTAATGGGTCTTCGTTAGAAAGCGTGATGAGAAAAAGAGATGGCAATCTCGCCTTATGGCGCAAGGCTTCTCACAAAAACGCCCTGGAATCGACTACGATGAGACATATTCTCTCGTAATGGCTGTCATTGCACTCCACTACCCTATCAGTTTGGTAGTTTCCAAATAACTGATCATGCAGCTTACAAATGCGGTCACTACTTATCTATACGGGGATCTAGATACAGAATAAACATGAAGGTTCATGGTGAACTTCATCTACCCAAGTCAAGTGGCTTAGACCACGAAGCGCGTTTACAATAAGGTTGAAACGCTCACTAAAGTGACTACTTGATTGGGAAGGGATATGCCCGCGCGTTTCCATAACAAGTTTCGGATTCTAACACGATTCATGTTGGACATGACCTTCATTGAAGCTCTTAAAGAGTTAAGGGAAACTGCTGAACACTTGAAATCCGAGTTTGAAATGAAAGATTTTGGGAGAACACGATTATGTCTCGGTTTGGAACTTGAGCATCGTGTCGATGGATGCTTAGGCATTTTGACAAGGTCAAGCCTTCAAGCACCCCCATGATCGTCTGTAGTTTTGATCCTGAATGGATACTCTTCGTCCAAAGGATGATGGCGAAGATGTGCTAGAGGCAAAAGTGCCCCACTTAAGTGTAATACGCGCATTATTGTACTTAGCTCAATGCACAAGACCGGACATCTCATATGTTGTGAACTTGTTGCTCTGCGCCAATGCGACGCCATTGGATTGATGTAAAAGATATCTTTCGATACTTGAGATGTACGATCGATATGGGCTTGTTCTATCCCTACAGAGAGATGATGGATTCGGACCCATCACACACTAGAAACGCGTCCAACGCTGGCCTGTGTTTCCTATCCCCACCCCAAAACAACATGTGTTTTGGAAGGTTTTTCTGATATTGGGTATCTCTCTGACCCACACAAAGGTCATTCCCAAACTGGTTAAGTGTTCACCATAGGTAAAGACCGTGATATCTTGGAGGTCTACAGAATAGACCCTAGTCGCTATATCTTCGAACAATGCAGAGATTATTGCTCTTCACGAAGTGGTTCGTGAATGTATATGGATTGGATCCATGATTACGCATGTTCGAACAGTTATGATTTGAAGTCTACCACAGATGAGCCTACGAGCATATAGATAATGCTGTTTGTTTTGAAGCAATGCTACATCAAAAGCAACAACACCAAGCATAATCAGCAATAACAAACACTCCTCAAGATCAAAGTGAACTAGGTTCAATCTGAGGACAGTGCGGCAGGCTTGCTCACTAAGTCATTACCTAAATTCCACTTTCGAGAAATATGTTGGTAGCATCGTTTGCGGAAGTTATCCGAATCCCCATGATCGTAGTCATCAGGGGGAGATGCAGACATCAGGGGGAGATGTCTACATGTATGGTCTCGAAACGTGAAGGGTGTGTTGTGCTCTTTTTCCCCTTCGACCGAGGTTATTTTTGTCTCACTGGGTTTTTGTTACTCGGCAAGGTTTTTACTGAGGCAACGAGAGAAGCACCACGTTTGGGAGACACATGGGGGAGTGTTCAAGGAAATCCAGATTATGCGTCTGGCTCAAACTCTAGGTTACTTGACGTAGTGGTAATAGGGTTATAGAAGATTTAGAATCTTATTCAATGTAGAATTACTTTCCTTGTATGTTCAGATTCTATGCATTGTAATCCTCTAGATAAAGAGGCCCCTATTATCAATGAGAATACACAATAATTCTCTCTCAATTCCGTTTCTCTAAAACAATATTCATATAAACACTATCCATTATCCAAACATCTTTTCCATCCAAATGTTATCGTTGGGCTTTTTTCTTTTTGGTTTCTGGAATAGTAAAACAGAAGACACCGGGCTCTTTGTAAAAAGTTTTGACTACGGACAGAGGTTTTTTGCTTTCGTGACCTTGAAGTCGTTTTTCAAAATGTGGCTTTTTGATTGCCTTACCTTTTAGATGGGCCGTAAGCCTGGTCATGTTTAAATCTAGAGGCCCATTACTGTGTGGGTCATGTTTATTTAATATCCAACAGAGGAATAATCATGAAAATTCCTGACCCCAACGACGACTTTGTGTTTGTAATTTTGACATGAGGCACAAAATGAACACGTAAACCCGGCACACACATTTTGAACAGTAAGTAGTATTACTATTTAAAAAACATGTGCTCCCAAAAAGTCCTAGATATATATTATTATGTACTAGGGCTACTTAGTAGCCTCCCATTCCGTAAAGGCCAAAAACAAAGCTTTGGATCCTCTTCCCACATCATCATCATCATATTCATTTCACATGTACAAATCAAAAAGGAGTTCACCAAAAGAAATTAGCAGTGCTAGAGCAATAATTTTTATTTCTCATTTTAAAAATTTGTGTTGCCAAAAGTAATTGACACTCTTCTATATATGTAGTAACACAATAGTATGTCATTGTTACCTTCTTGATAATTAACCACAGGTCAAGTTTCCAATTATACTACCTTAAACCTTCAAGTGCATTTTTCTTATAGTGCTTTTGCTCGTGTCACAACTCACAAGGCTAGAAGTGTAAAAATTGTGAAAGTAAATAACTAAATATGATTCATATTTCATCATATCTAAAATGATTATTTTTCTTTTTTTTTAGAAACTGTCAACTCATTTGTTGATTATAGAAATTACACATAACGACCTACCTATATGGGGTTGTTGAAAGAGTCATTACCTAAGACATTTTTCATAAGACAATCCAAAAACTATCATACATAACCTACGGGAAATTCTTAAAGAGACAAAAAATTCATACACTCTTTGCGACCTATCTCAAAATTAGGAAGCTTTGAACTCCTTCTCCTTGAAAGATGAAAATCAAAATGAAAATCAAAAAAGCAGTTCAAACCAAAGCTTGCAAGCTAACACCATCCCTCAACACATAGGTCCAACCCATCGACCAAGAAACCCTAGTGCACGTCACAACCCACAACTTGCCACCACCTTTAGAGCACCACCATACCAATCTGCCTCCACCGATGGTGCTCCGCCCAAAGCCGCCACTAGAGGAGTCCCATGCCAGATCCACTTGACCAACGTTACCACCACCACCCTCAAAACTCCTTGTATATATGCAATCCAACCTAATCCAACTCATTCATGAATAAAATGTGGAAGTACTATTTTTTTGGTTTGAAAAAGGAAAAAAAAAAAATCAAAAACAAAGAGTACAAATTTGAATGTAAAAATTATTGCACCACTTCAGGAAATGTTGAAATTCCACCACATATGTAATCCAACTCATTTCATGAATAAATGTAAAAATAATAATTTTTTGGTTTGGAAAAGAATAAAAATAAAAAACAACCCGCTTTAGAAAGCATATATTCGAATGCAAAAATTATTGCACCGTTTCAAGAAATGTTGAAAATTCACCTAAATAATTTTGGTTTAATGGGAAATAGAAAGGACGGAACCCTAAAATTAGACGGATAGGGATATGTCCCTATTTTCCGACGGGTCTTTTTCCTTGTGGATTTCCTAGTATCTTGTCCCCCAAATTGTCCTTCCCAAACCTAACCTCATTTTAATCCCACAAAATATAAACCCAAAAACGTCTTCATCAAACATTCAAACTGGATTTCTCCCCCACTAATCCACTGTACCAAATCCGCAAAACCCTAATCATTCACTTCCAATCAGGGCTCTTCCGAAGGGTCCATGCATGGCCTCACCCCCACAAAATCATTACCCAACCCAACCCAACTCCCCCCCCCCCCCCCCCCCCCCCCCCCCCCCCGCGGCACAGTGACGTCACAGTCAAGCTTTTCCCTAGATTTGTAGTTATCAATGCCAGCCTGTTCCTCACTCACTGCCAATTCCAATAATTATTACCGCCCAGTACTTTTCGGCTACAAACTCCAACGCACCCCACAGTAAAAATTTCAATTTTTAGTTTAAAACTTAATCCCACACACAAACCCCCAAAGATTCTCTCAATCCGTGCACTTTTGTCATACGTGTGTAGGTGGGTATCAACATCCTCTCCCCCTTTTCTTTCACCTCACTCACATGGTGTGGGGCCTCGTGGGTCCCATCACTAAATCTGGTCATTCAAAAAATTAAACAACACCCGGGGGCCCACACACGCCCCGTCAGCAAACCCCATGTGACATCGTGCCCATGTACAATTGAAAAAATGGAAATGCTTTCCGCAAAGAGACAAAATGTTCTCTCAGATTTCGAAAAGGCATTGGTATATATAGAGAGAGAGAGAGAGAGAGAGTCACAGTAAAAAAACTCGCGCTTTTTTACTTTCTGATTTTTCCTTCCTACATTTCTTTCTTTCTTACTGTTTGGTACAAGAACAAATAGTACAACGTGCAGCAACCACACGGATTGATAAAGGTAAACAAAAATTTCCTGATATCGCAACTGCTACAACTGAGCTGATCTCACTCCAGGCTTGAGTGTAATTGTACAAAAATTACACTCGATTTTTTTTAACCTCTTCTTCTCCCTCAGCTCAGCTGCTTTATAGCTTCTTCTGCTGTACAGAGTTGATTACACTAGAAAAACACTTGGTAACACAGAGACACACTATTAGACTAGATTTTGGGCACCATTTGTTGAGAAATCGGCTACACCAATTCACTTTTACGGTACCCAAAAGTTACAAACTAAATTTATGACCGTGTTGGTGATTCCTTTGTCTCTCTTCTTTTTAAACCTGTGGTTCCGACTTAAACTAGAGAAAATGGGATGTGAGGAAAGACTTTGTAGTACAAGAACAACAAAGAAAAAGGAAAAACGAGAGGCTGACCCACACTCCCTTTCGCTTCCCTTCCTTTAGTGCCTTTTACGTATGCATTTTGTATGGTAGTAAGTAGTATGGTATTTTCTGATGAGATGGTGCTGGTGGAGATTTGGATTCTTTTTCTACAGATTTTGGTGGTGTTTTGTTTGGTTATTCTTAGAAACTTGTGTTGATCCTCCCTACAAAAACAAAACAGGCCATGTTAATCACATAAAGTATGTTATTTTTGGATGTTGAAACAAACCTTGATCACTTAGTTTTGAAGGTAACTTGATACCTAATTTAAGGCTTAGGAAGTTCCAACCGGGCATTTCGGCCCCCCTGCGCCGGCGGCATACATCCCTATGGCTCCATGGCCGGAAGACAACCTGAATTCCCAAATGCAGATTATCCGAGTTAGAATTCAGGCAACAGTGCATGCAATATTTCGTAGATATTTATAGAAGTGGACTGGGGGTAACCTTGGAATTTGGCAGTTAAAGGACTTGAAAGATGCCATGTCCAGTGAGGAAGTGGCTGGCAGTAGGGAAGTAGCCAAGTTAATGTTAGCTGTTGCAGCTGAGACATCAGATGAATCATTGGCCTCACTGGCCGCGACCGGGAATGCGGACAAGTAATCCCGGGCTCCTTTTGTTGGAGAAGCAAAAGGGCTGTCGGGGAGGTTGTGCTCCAAGCTGTATTAGGAAGATTCAGAAGTCAACAATTTGGAAAACATGCCTCAAAAGACTTAATTGGCGTAATGCAAAATCATACATACCTTCCTAGCAAACCACTGACATCGTCATCATGGGGGCTTTCCTTGCCACTCCCACTGTCGTCACTGTTGGCACCTGATTCTTTACCTGTAGCAACGGTTGCTGCCACCGGAGGCTGCTGGTCTGCTGAGAGAGCTGAAGAAATGGGTGGCACCGGACTAGCACAGTTCTCTGCGGTTCAGCACATTTAAAATGTTAGCAACCACACTGAAGCATGAAGCCGCTCATTGTCACTATATAATAGCAAAACTACCTTGAGTAACTTCTGGGTTATGAAATGAAGGATGCACAAAGTTCTGGTTGAACATACTGGGGGACTGAGTAGGAGAATTGATCGGACTGCTGGCAGAAAGAGCTCGGTGGTGATGCTTCTTAACATCAAAAAGCTGCAGACCCATTAGCCTTCGGCTTTGAAGTTCAAGTGCTTGCTGCAGCTCAGCTTGCTCCTCCAGCTTCCTCCTCCACAACATGTCTTGAGAGTTGTAAAACATCCTTGCTCCTAGATAATTCGACCAAAAACAAAAATCAAACTACATTCAGACAATAAAATAAAAGGAGATGATCTAATTTAAAGCATACATTCCATGTGTGAGAAGCTACCTAGCTGGAGATCATAAGGGTCTCTACCATCAAGGCCAGTAGGTGTACCACAGGGTGACAAATCTCCTCTTTCCACTTGTTGCTTCCTGGCAAAAATAACATGCAAGGACCATTAGCTTAATATATCAACTAAGCCGTGATTAGTTGTGCAATTAATTAGAGAAAACAAGACATGCGAAGCAAAGAGTGTGCCTGTACTTGTCCTGAACTTTGCCCTTCTCCTTGTAAGGCTTGACCAGCACTCTAGCATCACACACAAAATGAGGGTTCCCCTTCGCCAAAATAAGCTTCACAGTCTCCGGGTACACAAATGTAACAAACCCAAACATCCTCTTCTGCTGGTATGGAATTCTCACATCTTGAACAGGTCCATAAATGCTTCAACATTCCATTACCAAACACAGTCAGCAAAACACAACCCACCTATTATTCCACTAAGCGCGCATCAAAATAGCAATACAAGGGTGAAAAACATAAGGACAAAATACCTGAAGTAATTTGACACGTCTTCTTCTCTGAAAGTGCTATCAGCTGGAAAAGTCAAGTATATCTGCCTTGAGGCTGGGTTCACCATCCCAGCCCCACCGTTCATCATTGGAAACTCGTTCCTTTCCATCCGAGGAGATCGACTAAATTTGTGGATATCATCACCCATCATCAAGGCCGCCGCAGCCCTGTTAACACAATGAAGATTTAATAAAAACAAATATAAAACCAATATAAATTCCAATTTGTTGATTAGAAGCTGTTTAAGTACCTCTGGGCATCAGTTTGTTGCTGCTGAAGAAGGAAGTTCATGCACTTAGAGGAGTAAGGGAACGAGTTGGCCGAGGCCATGAGCTGGGAAGCTGCAGCCAGTCTTTGCTGTTGAGCAGACTTGGATCTGAGAAGTGCTTCATGGCACGACTGGTCCATCATCTCAAGCTTGCTTGGTGAACCAACAAGTGGAGCACCATCTGAACCCAAGTCCCCAAGTCCACCACCGTGCAAGAATCTACAGCTAGTTCCATTCTTGCAGTACCCTCTAGCATAGTACAAACAGGGCTTCCACCCGAACCCGGAATTCGGGTCTTCCAAGCACACATCACTGACGGAGCAGCTCCGGCGGTGAAGAGCCCCACCACCGCCCCAGTTCCCCGAGCCACCGTAGGTGGAGAACAAGGTCTGATCAGAGCCATTAGTTGGGCTGGAAGACAAGTCTGACTGGGGGTAAAACAAATCAGGGGATTTGGGAGCTCCATCGTTGAGAAAAGAGAGCTGCTCTTGAAGCTGAAACTCCTCAAGCACATGGTCGGGCCCACCGTTTCCGAAAAAGGGTAGAGATGAATTCATCATGGAAGATGAAGAAGAAGAAGACCCGTTAGGAGCCATGTTGTTGGGACTCATCATCATACTCTCGTCTTGGTTCCGAAGCTCGGAAGACAGAGCTGCCCAAGTAGAAGCAGAAGAAGATGGGTTTGGTACGGTGAGAGATAGCCTTGACGAAGCAGAGTTTTGCCTCGAAATAGCGATTGGGTTGGTGGAGAGGAAAGGCGAAGGAGAAGAAGGTGTGGTGGGTGTGGATGGAGAGTTGGATATGGGCATTAGTCCCAAGTCCTTCCGAGCCTTGAGAATCACAGAGTGGAGAAACGCCTCGGGGCCGAAAGCTAATCTTATCATTTCTTTCTCACCATGGTCTTGGATTAGAAGAAGACCCATGATTTTGGAAGCATTTTCTGGGTCCAAGTTAGTGATCCTTGAGAACACAATCCTTGTAGCTTCATAGGAATCCATGGCTGTGGGTTGGTGCAAAACTTCACCGCCACCAACCCTTCAAAATTAGGATTTGCTTTTGAGAGGGACACAGAGAGAGAGAGAGTGTGTGTTCTCTATGAGAACAAGTAAAATTTTCTTTCTCAACCACACACCAAAACCTTTTACCTACCACCTTGTGATGAGTGGAGAGACGATGAGCGTCTTTCTTTCCCCCTCTCTTATTCCTGCAAAACCCATGAAAAAGAAAGGTAAAGAGAGGCCCAAAAGGAAAAGGAAAAACCATAAAGACAGTTTTGAGTGTTAAAAGTAGTAGTAGTATTCATGCCTTTAATTGTTAAAAGGAAAGGAAAACAAGAAAAAACTTTGGTGGTTGAATTTCTCCAAAAAGAAAACCAAAGAGAAGCAAAAGTTGCAGAAGAGTCATAACCCTGAAGAAATAGCAAAGAAACCCACAAAAAACCCATCCCCTTTCTTCTAATAAACAATCTGCTCCTTTGCCAAATTAGAACCCAAATCCAACTCTGATCCAGAAAAGTACAACTTACCCATGAAAGATAATACTGGTCTTCCTCTAGCTTCTCTGTGTCTCCCAGCAGCTCTACTACTTGAAGCATATTAAGATTTTTCCTTTCTAGTCAAACTTCTACTACTAGAACTTGTGTGCTTTCTAGGGTGTTTAAATTTTGCAGCAAGAACAGAGCAGCAGAAGAACCATCAATTGCTTCACCACTGCTGCTGTCTGTCTCTGCTGCTGTGCAGGGCTTTTTGGGTTCTGAGCTAATAAGAACTGGTTGGAGCTCTCTCTCTCTCTAGACAGATAGGTTTTTCTAATTCCCACCCTCTCTCTCTGTTTCTCTCTCCTTTGAAGTCTTATAGGGTAGTGAGTGAGGGGGAGTGAGTGAGAGCGCGTGACGTTGAGCGCGTTGGGTTGTTTTTGAGTGGATCCAGATCTGTGCTTCAAATACTGCACGTTCTCTTGCCTCTAATCTCTGACACTCTCTAGTCTCTATAACTCCTCTCTCTTGTTTCTCTTTCTTCCCGAGCCAAAACAAACCTGGCTGACTCCACACACTCCCCAACTCGAGTGTGTCGCACGCGACAGTCAAAACTTTGGTTGGGAAAGGAGTGACAATTTATGAAGAGACTTGCAGTCGACGCAAGTTTACCAAATTTAGATTTACTTCGCTTGACTATGGGTAACAGGACAATTTACTTTTTGCGTTTATGAGTTGGACACAGTATACCACCTGAGAAAAAATTAAAAGGAAAAACAAAAATCTAAATAGTTGTTTCAACAGTTATGTACTTCGAAATATTTTGTTAATGATGATGTGATTTCTCGTTCCAGATGCGGCTATTAACTTTTTATGTGTCACGCTTCCAACGCAAGTCATATAAGCTAAAAGTTTTGTATGAGAAATGGAGTAAAAAAAGACACATTTACTAGCTTTTTAAACTTATTAGAAAAAGTATTCACGTATGAATATAACGATATAACAATGTTGCCTTATCATTTCTAAAATTTAACAAAGATTTAAACTATAAATAATAGTGAAACTCTTACGAATGTCATTGCTAAATACAAGACATTAGTGAGGGGTTTCCGTTTGGAATAACTCTTTTCCTCATTCTGCATGTAGTGTGTTTCATTTTGATCAATTGGGGGGTTGTTGTCTTATGTGTTTTAAGAGGTTCTTTCTTGTTCTTCATTTTCATAATTAAAAAGGAAAGTGTAAAATATAATTTGAAAGATTGAGCATCTATTTGTCATGGCAATGTGGATTACACGCTCTTGGAATTTGGTTTAAGAGACAAATTCCATGTGTGTTTTGTGGGTTAGTCAATGCATTAAACTAAAACTAAACAATTAGCTTAATTGAGATGGATGATATGGAAATGGGATCTTCTGTCTTTGTTTATTGATCTTTGGCCAACAATGTTTAATTTTTCCATCATCTCCAAACACTAATTAAGGGTCATTACTCATTAGTGCTCATGTCCCACCAGCTTATAAAACATATGTTCATCTCTTTAGGTCTTTGCTTTCTATGGGGCTTTTGCTCATTCCCCTCTAAAATAATTGTCATTATGATGATTATGGATACTATAATGCCTAAATTTGCAAAAGAGAGAATGGGGTTTTGTTTTTCTGATGGTAGTAACTAGTAAACAACAAAAGGTATGGGGATTTGCATAAGATATAGGAGGGGGCAACCATCTTTCTCCTCGCATTTGCATTGTTATATAGATGAAATGCCCCCACAGCAAATGAATGATGACTGAATCTTTTCCCTATCTCCTTTCTTTCTTCTCTCCAAACACCCAACTCAGATCTCATTATAATTTACAGTAAAGAGGCCCATGGCTTTTCTCCAACCTTTTCATGTTTATTACTCTGTTATGTGCACAAAGAAAGATAAAAAGGAGTACAAATTGTTTGCTCATGGTGGTGAATAACAAAAGTAGTTGGGACTGGAAAAGTACAGAGCTTTCATTAGAGAGGGGGAATTCTGGAGCTTCCACATGGGGTGTGGCCATGGACTCATAATTTTACCATGCATTGCTTTCCTGCATCTGTTACACTACTGGGTACAAAGTATTGGTGTGATATTATTGAACAAGATTCATTGTGAAAAGATTCTCTATTGTTCTCTTGATAATTTTGAGAAACATATATCGTCTTGGGCAAAAGCATTCGTCTCAGGCATGAGAAATGTCATGAGATATTTAATGACTAGTATCATACTTGTGCAATGTATGTGTGAATGATCAAAAACTCTTCAATTGTGATCCACTTTTTCTATTTTTCTGTCTTTTGTTTTAGTAAAATGAGTTCTTCGTTTTTCAGACTAAAAGATATTTTAGATAATTCATATTTTGATAAATCAAGTGACGATAAATGAAACACTTTGTTTTATAGTATAAAAGATAGACAGACATAAAACTAAACAGATACATAGATCGATAAAAGGTGTAGTGATTCTAGTAGAAAAAAAAATCAATTAAAAAAAAAGTATTGTACATGTCTTATCTTTGTCTTAGAGCAATTCCTTAACAAAATGAGAATAAGCAACTCCTTAATTAATAATGGTAGGCTGCCCTTTCAATCTAATAAAAGAAGTATGTGTGGAAGTTTGTATGGTTCACATCAAGTAGATTAATTTAATACAAATATACAATATATAGTCATAAGTGACTATTATTTGAGTTCAACGGACTATTATTTGTTGTTTGTGTGTTTTTCACCTGCTGAATATGTGTAGTCACTTAGTAATAACTCATTTTATTGTGCTCTTATTGAATGGACCATTGTATGATCTTTCTGCCTCCAGTGAAAGAAAGTTGTTATCTTCCGCTAAAAAAAAGGGGGAAAAAAATGTGATTTTCAACTATTCACATTAAATTTATGACAAATTTCATTTTTTTTCTTTTTTTGAATAAATGTTGTACCGTTGTCCTCAAACATTGATTAATGAAACTGTCGAATACAAATAGAGGACATGGAGCCAAAACCCCTGACAAATTTCATTTTACCTCACTAAGCTTTACACCCTATGACTTAGTTTGGGATTGTTGTGCTATGAGAAGAAGCACTTCCGAACTTGCTGTGAGAGGAAGCACTTCCGAACTTGCTGTGAGAGAAAGCAGCTGAGTGTTTGGTAAACTGTTTTCAAAAGCGCTGTGACAACAAAAAGCAATTTCTAAGTGTTTGGTAAATTACGAGACAAAAGTGTTTTGGCTTGGTATAATTACTAAAATAGTCATACATGTTAAGATATGCTACTAAAATATGTATTTTTATTTTTTTAATTATGTAACCATATCAAATAAAAAAATTTCTTATGTATTATCCTTGTACCATTGCTTTGACTGGATAAAAGATTTACTTTAAATCCTTAAATATGTGTATCATGTTTTACTATTACACAAAATAAGTCCATAATATTTGCAATAATTTCTCAGAAACCATTACACAAAATAAGTCCATGTAATTGGACAAAATTTGTTTTATATTCGTTTAAAACGATAATGAACGTTAATGAAGAGTTTTCTTTCCTTCCATCTCTTTCTGGTCAGGAACCATGCTCAGGACCCATTTCTAATCCATTCGCCAGCACCCATTTCAATTCATGAGCTATGAAGAACAAGTAACTATTGGAATTGTATGGTGGAAATTGGCCAAAACCTTTACCCATTAAAGGATTTGGCTCTATTTATTACCGGGAATTCTGAATTTGCTGGGAATTTGATTACTGGTTCCTCAGTTCTTTGGGTGAATTATTGGAGAGATGGGATGAATTTGCAGATTGTGTAGAGAAAGGATCAATTAATTTATAAATTACTTAAATTGATAGAAGTATGGAAAGAAGGAGAGAGACTGGTACCCAAAAATTCAAACAAAGTATTATTTCAACATATCGATTGAGAAAGAAAAATCTACAGATCATCACATACATGGTAATACTCCTAACTCATGAGACGGAAAAGAGGTTGTAGTTGACAAGCTAGGAGAGAGAGGAAGAGGTACAACAGAGAGAGAAGAGAAAGAAGAGGGCAGGTTGGTAGTTACCGAAAAATCATTTAATTGTACAGCTTCCTCGAGATGGTTTCCGCAGAAGCAGAAATGAAAAGCACCCTCAATGCTGCTTCTCATTTTTCGCTGCCACCGAAGCTCTTCCACCCCAAAAGCAATTTCTGCTACTTTACCAAATACCCCTACTAAATTGTAAAAACACTTTTAGGCTCACAAGCAGGTTCAAAAGCAGTCCCAAATTGGGCCTAAATCACTTGTGCTCATGCACTTCTAATTTTATCATGGGTTCCCCTGTACTTATTAATTTCAATCAATCTCATACAACTCTTAGTATTTTGGCAACTATTCTATGGTATATTTTGAAATTCTCGTCACTTACGATATAATTTTGCATGCTACTTTAGTAATCATTATCATATAAGGGAACCACTAGAGTTATATTTTCAATTTACAAAATACTTAACGAAAAAACTAATAATTTGACAAGATTGATTAAAATTGGGGACCATAGTGGTACACGTGATGAAATTAAAAGTGCATGAGCACAGCTGATTTAAAGTATAAAGATTAAGGAGGTAAAATGAAATTAGCTATTAAATTTATGTGTAAGTTTACAACAAACTTTTTGGCCAAGAAAAATTGATACCTTAGTTGAGAGATAAAATTAATGCCTCTTCTAATTCTCTACGTCCTGAGCTGCAAACCCTAGAAACCCAATTCCTCTTCTCTGATCTCAGCTGCTTCATCTCTCTACCCAGACATCATTGGCTGCTATTGGACTCCCCTCTAGGGCTAATCACTCTGTTCTTTGGCTTCTCCCTTAGGGCTATTTTAACCTATTTCCTTTTGCTCCTAGAGCCACATTTGACAACCAAGATAGGAATGGATTAGAATATATAATTAGATTGGATTGGATTTAAATTAGATTTCACAAGGAATCCTTAACCTTATACTTTGTTTGTTACATTAGATTTTGAATTGGATTGAAACTCTCTCCTTTAAAAAAAAATCCAAAAAAAAAAAATTTGAAAAGAACGTTCAGAGATCAAAGCCTCATAAAGGGCGAGAAAATTCACGGTTTGATATTCCATTGATTGAGTTTTGGGTTTGACATTGCATGAATGCATGAAAGGAGATGCATCTACTTGTTATTAGAGATTTGGAGCATGAGTTAAGCTTCGCATCGGTGATCCGATGGCCGGAGACGAAGAGCACAAATATAAATGGAGGTCAAGATGGCTGAAAATTGCCCAGAAATTGTCGGACTTTAGCCCAAGAGTTCGAATTCGCCATCGACCACTCATGGTGAGTTTGACAATGAGGACTTGATGATGTTGGGAACCAATAATTGAGATGTAAGAGGAGGAATAGATCGTCGGACTTGGCTGGAGATGTCTACATGTTGCCGGATAGGACCGAAATCAAAAGGGAATGGCCGCCGAAGATGGGATGGAGAGGTTGTTGTTGGCGCGGATATGTTTCATGATTGAGTTGATCTCTCTGTTAAAGTGATATCTGCTTCTTATCCCACCTATACAACAAGACTTGATATCCAACTCCGATAGGAATTGAAATTATTAATCTATAAATATCCAGATAGTCAAACAGCTCGAAACAGTTAGACAGATAATTTTTAATCCTATCAAGCTTAACCATCAAACAAAAGGGCCCGAGATATTCAAAATCTTATGGGGTTGAGATATCTTTAATCTCATATTAATTATCTAGGAGCAAGGATGTTTACAATTCTCAAAACACGCTGTGGAGGAAGAAGCTGGAGGAGCAAGCTGAGCTGCAGCAAGCACTTGAACTTCAATCAGAACTTTCTGCATCCTACATTTCATAACTCAAACTAATCTTTAATTTCTAGTTGGGGATCAGTTCCTTTGTTCTTTGTTCTAGAGCCGTTTCTAGTTTTCTAGCTTGTTGCTTTTCTTTGTATTGCTTCTTCATTGCCAAAAAAAAAAAAAAACAAATCTTTAATCTCATATTAATTATGGGGTTGAGATACCCATATATTGAGCTAACACTATTTTGAATTTGAATTTTTACTGTAGATGAGGCATTTAGTTGGTACTTGGTAGAGATACACTTCTATTAATGCCAAAATGATGACATTGTGATCCAACATGCTCCATCAAATCTCACACTTATAAATACAAGTTTCATGTTATTTAAAACAAAACCATCCTTTGCTTCGTAGACATTAATTGAAACACAAATACAATCATTGAATCCAAACCAAACCAATTGGCTCTCTCATCACAACATTCTTTTGCCAGGTCCGCGCGTGAATAACTTGAAAGCTTAAGGGGCACATAGGAACATGTAAACACTTTTATTTGTAGTATCATTGGTGAATGGCCCATGAAATACATATCTACGTATTTGTTTTGCTTTTTAGGATTTGGTGGTGGGTGTCAATTATCAAAACTGTTCTTCATTCAATTCTCTCCTAATCACACCCAAGTGTATCGCAGATAAAAATCAGGTGCTGACTATAAAAGCTTATTTCAAATGATTTAGCGGACTTTTAAATACTTACGGGAAAATTTACAGTATATTAATGTATTATTAAAGCTAGATTAGTTATATATAGTAACTCCTTACAATATTAGATTGATAAAGTAGAATTAGTCTATCAATTTATGGAGTTAGTCTACTATTATCTTGAAATTAGTCTATTTGTTGTATCGATACGTTAATGTTGTTAAAAAGTGATAATTGAGACATGTGACCAATTATTAGGTTAATATTATCCTAAATGAACTACATGTTAAGTGTTCAGTTTAAAATTATTAGTTCTCGATATAATTGTAAATGAGTCACCTACCTAATGTATGTATATAATTGCTATCAATTAACAACTCATATTGAAAACTGAGATACAAATTCCACATTGAAGACTATAAAGGTTGACATTGCTCATATATTTGAAACTTTTCATGAAGTTCTTTTTCTCTATAGAACATCTTCAATGTAATTGATACTTGGACAGCAACAGAAGCTTGGTCTATTGGGAGAGTTGGCAAATTGAATTAATACGCCAATAAATCAGTTTCCAGTATGAAAATGATGTCATCCTGTGTTTATGTAATGGTGAACCACTATGTGATCCTTGATATCTATAAAGCCATTTAAAGTACTGACTGATTATATCAAGGCATTGTATATATCATTCAATTCACATCATTGCTTCCGGTGCATGGCATGATGGATATAGTTAGTATGAGATATGGGCTAATTGGGTTTGATGCATGTTACTGAAATCATATGCAACACTTATCTCGAACTTTAAGTGTTTGTGTCATTGGTTCAATGAAGGTTAAGTATTTGTTTCATTGGTGCAATGAATGCTGAGATAAAATAGGATAGACAAGTAATAACTCTAAGACAAGTAGGACAAGTGTCACGCCCCGAAGTTTGAATAATAAATTCAAATTCGAAACATGAATACAACTAAAAAAATCACGTCCTGAATTTTTTTATAAACCAACATCTCAAAAACCATAATACAAACCTCGTAGCAAACTATCTCTCGGGTCAATTATTACAATACTAACATAAATAAAATGTTCTGCTCACAAGAGTCTACAAAACACACCAAAATAGACCAAGAGCTGGTCTCGACCCTGCTGCCCTACGCAGCTCGCTCTCCACCCTGATTATCCTGACCTACATGATTATCCGCTACACCGTTTGAATAGTGTACCGGGATTGCAACAACACAAAACCCGGTAAGCTTTCTGAAAACTCATATGAGTAAATAAGAATGAACGATTGATTTAATAAATCACAAATCTTTTAACTCAAGTGAACAATCAACAATCTCAACATCCACAAACAAACATCAAACCGACACACAGGAAACAACATGGAATACATTTCCACAATCATCAAATCACAACTCTCGCCACTTGGCACCTAATCACAACTATCGCCACTTTGGCCCCACGTTAGAGCTCTAACTGCCTCGTTACCTCTGACATCTTGGCCCAGGGTCAAGTAACGGTACCTCCAGGTTACAAAGTAACCAGCAAACTTTGGACCATTTCGTGTCCTCAAAACAATATATCCCCGTTATTATTTAACGGTCGAACTTTGGACCTCATTGTCCTCAGAACACATACACTCCGGTTATCATTAAACAAAGATCCTTGGACCATTCGATCCTCGGAATCCTACGTTTCTCTACCTTCTATTCAACTCACAAAAATCAACATGCTTATCACCAACATTTATTAACAACATAATAAAATCATATTATCAACATTTATCAACAACATATTATCACAATTCCACACCTCAATGTCACACCATTCAATATATAATCACGTAAATATATATATACGTAACCATCCACACAGGAATGATCACTAATACCAACTATAGTTCACACAATGCAAAATCAAGAAATTCACTTTTAATATACTTTAAAACTCATTTCTTAAAATCATTTTCTCACACATAACAAATAAATTGGGCAATTAAGGAAATTCGGTTCGTAAATGAACCAAGTGAGATTTACTCACCTCTATACTCCTGTTGCATCTTCTTACAGCTCAAAATACGATTCACAATCGTCCGCTAACAAATCCGTCAAACACCTAATCAAAACGATAATTAACTTAGCGTATAATTTCAAAAACACACTTATATGAAGATCCAACTGTCGGATCTTCACCCGTGACCACATAAGGTCATTGGGACAGTCCTACGATCATTATATCAAAACTAGAATTCTATCGGATGGTCCAAACTTCATAGATCACTAATCGAGCGATTGAAATCAATCGAAATCGTAAAATTCATAACTAATTTATACGATATCCAAAATTCACATGCTATATATCAAAATGATCGTATCGACATGTAGAATCTAAAAATGAGCAGAAACTACTCAAGGTACCCCCGGAGGTGGCCGGAAAGGGCCGCCAGAATTTAGGGCAGAGCCGCCGCCGACCACCGCCAATGGTGTCGGGACCGGGCTTATCCTCTTTGTTTCATCATTTCGAGCAACTTTTATAACTAGCACGAAGTGAGAAAACAAGTGGAAGTGGTCAAAAATACCTAAAAACAGTCCGGTTCGCCGGAAAACCGAAATTTTCATATAGTTGCTCCGTTCGACATCAAAAGCTTCACTTCCGATCTGGGTCTTTTCACTACATGTTCTACTTCTTAATACGAGTTCAACAAGATAAAGAACTCAAGTTTTGGTGGCCAGAGCTAGGAGAAATCGCTGCTGGTTTGTTTTAGGGTTCAGATTGATTTTTGAGTTCCACCGCCGTGTAACCACCACGAGAGGGGAAACCGTGACCACCAGTCGACTCACAGGAAGGAGTAGAGTCAATCTGGGCTTCGTTTCGCCTCAAACGGTGGCCGAAACTGTGAGAAAAGGCCTGCAAAAGAATTGCTCTGTTTTCGGTGGTCGGTCGCGCGCGGGAGAGAAAAAAAATGAAGTCGATGAACAGTGACACCGACTGAAAATGGAAACCCTATTTTCGGAAACTTTCCATTTTTATATATACCCAAATTGACAACTTTTCTAAGTGCTATAAATTCTTCGTACGAACTCCGATTCTTGCGTTCCGCATATGCACGAACTCGTATCGACGAGCTATACGACTTTCATGAAGGAAGTTTCCTCAAATTCCTTACGTAAAAATAAGTCGATTTTAATAACCCTAAATAACGTTAAATTTCGATATTAAAATCATTCGAAACCAAATTTCTCAAATAACGACATTCGAATTACACTCACAACTCATAATTCATATAATTTGACAAATATTTAATTACGAAATATTTAACTGAAATTTCGTGTAATACCCGCGATTTTCATTTTAAATTCGAGTAATTGTATTGAACGATTATTGTGCGATTTCACGAACGTTGTTCGATAATATTTCACCTTTTGAATTATCGAAGGTTCGAAACGATTATTTTTAACGAAAAACTCGAAATGCTCGGTTTGAGAAATCGACTTTTTGTACGTGCGAAATTTGGGGAAACTTCCTTCGTGAAAGTTGTAGAGCTCGTCGATACGAGTTCGTGCGTATGCGGAACACGTTGTCCGGATTTTTTTTTGAATTAGTTATAAAATTTAGAAATTATTTCTATTTTGGTATAAATAGAAAAAACCCTAGCTATTTTCAGAAGATTTCCATTTTGGTCCAGCCTCCTTCCATTTTCGGAAGGTACTGTTCATCATCTTCCTCCTCCGTTCCTCGACCGAAAACGACCGAGAGAGAGAGAAAGCAAGTTCACCATAATCATTCTCCCTCCACAGACCACCTCTCGACCTCAAACCAAGTCCTAGGCGTTCGTCTCGAGCTGCTCTACCTCCTAGACGGCGTCGCTTCCGCCGGCAAGGCCTCTAGCTCCGGTGAAACTGTCCGAAACAGTCGGACCCGAAAACAAACCAAACCAAGCTCCTTGCGTTTTCGACCTCCAAACCAAGTGAAACTCCTCTCTCTACATCAACTCAACCTCCTGAAGCTCCCAGAAGTAGCTTTACAAGGCGGCGCGGCCTATGGCGGCGGCTGGAAGCCAGCCCTCGATCGGATCGAATGAAACTTTCGATCCAAATATCTCGAGCTATACATGATCGTTTCTTGTGATTCTTGGCTTGTTGAGTTCGCAAGGAAGTTCTGAACAAGTTTCCAGAAGGGATCGAGGCGTGAGTCTGCAGTTTTTATGTCGGTTTCAAGCTCGCCGGTTTCTGAAAAATTTCCGGCCGCCGACTGTAATTGGTACTTTTCGATCCCTTCCCGTCATTTTTTGGTCTTGTGTTAGCTATGAAAGTTGCTTAGAATGATGAAACGAAGGGGACAAGCTCGGCCCCGACACCATTGGTGGTGGTCGGCGGCGGCTCTGTCCCTAATTCCGACGGCCCTTTCTGGCCACCTCCGGAGGTCTAAAATTTGGTTTCTGTCCATTTTATGATTCTATGTTTCAATACAATCATTTCGGCGTATTATAGGCATTTTTCGGATATCGTATGAATTAATTATGAATTTTGTGATTTCGATCGATTTCGATCGTTAGATTTATGATCTGTGAAATTAGGACCGTCCGATGAACTTGTAAATTTGATATGATGATCATATGACTGTCCCAATGGCTTTGTGTGGTCATGGACGAAGATCCGACCGTTGGATCTTCGTATATGTGCAAAACGGTAATTAGGGGAGCGATTGGTGAGAATCCGCTCGTCGGATTTTATTATAAATTAGAATCCGGCCGTTAAATGGTAGTCCAATTATGTTTTGGAATTATTGGCTAAATTCGAATCACATTTGATTAGGTGATTGACGGATTGTATTTGAGTGGGCTATTTCGGCGTTATTTATATTGTATTGAAGATGCAGCGGGAGTATCGAGGTGAGTAAAACTCACGTGGTTCATATTACGAACCGAGTGTTTAAATTTATTTATTTTGGTAATTGCGTGAAAAATATTACGGATTTAATATTTGTTTTAAAATTACATGGACTTGAGTCACCATGGTCCATAGGTAAGTAAAATGAATTTTAATTATACAAATGAATTTCACGATTTTCTTGTGTAAACTATAGATGGTATTAGTGGTCATTCCTGAGTGGATGATTACGTATATATATATTTACGTGAAAAATATATATTGATGAGTTGAATTGTTGAATTGATTATATTTCAATTGTGTAATTTTATAATAATATTGGGTATCTTGGTTGGGTTGATTTCAGTATGTGATTTTACATGTTGTGCTCATTTATGGGTTTAGGTCAACGTAGTGACCGGTGTGGGGTAATCGGACGCTCTAATCCTGGGTGGATGATGGGATACGATTGGTTGAGTATGTGGAGTTATCGGACGTTCTAAATATGTATATAAGTATACATATTGATGAAATACGATAATGATAAATATGTCGGATGCCATAACCGAGGTCAGGTGACGAGCTACGATTCAGTTAGAGCTCTAGTCTGTCATGTACAGTATTTTTATAAATACGATGTTGAGGTTTTGTAAAGAAAGATGTGAGTTGGGGTTGTCTTGATTATTGATTTGGTATTTGATTGAGATTGTTAGTACTTCGTGGTTGTGGAAATGTTTAAGTGTTGACTTGAGTAGAATTGATTATGATTAAATTAAACAACAGACTTTTCTTTTACTCATACGAGCTTTCATATGCTTACCGAATTTTGTGTTGTTGCAATCCCGGTACATTATTCAAATGGTGTAGCGGATATTCCTGCAGGTCAGGATAATCAGGGGGGTGACAGAGCTGTTTAGGTGTTACAACAGTTTTTGTTATTCATTTAGTTGTGAGGTGTATACCCTCATTTAGAGCTTTACAGTTCATTTTGGATTTGAGTTGTAATAATTAACAGAGACTAAATTCGGTTTTGATTTTATTTTGGGTGATGAAGTTGTTAAGAAAAGAAATTTTCAGGATGATTATTTTGAGTTGTGGTAAATTTCATGTTTCGGATTTTGAATGTTTATTCTAAAATTCGGGGCGTGACATTTCGGGTCTTCACAACAAGAACATATATAATCAAAATACTCTAGGGATGGCAGATCGATTTTGATTAAATCAAAATTTACAGGTATGGCTAATTATATCCTCTCTTGTTTCCATGTGTCCTGAAAAAATTACCGATTAATTAGGTTGATGTAGGATGAGAATGGCCAAAAGGGCCCAGTTTAGTCGGAAAACCATAATAATAAATAAGCGGCGTAGAATTAAGAAGAATGATTGAAAAATAGGTAACTTACGCATAATAAGGTTACTAGCCGCTGGTATATTCAATAAGATTTGGTTTTGAACTTTTCGGGTTGCTCGTGTAAAAAGTTAGGTCTTGATTGTGTATTAGATTTGATCAACTTTTGGTCAGAATGTCCATTTGACATGTATAATATCTCTCCAGAATGGGAACGACTAGATTTAGGCCAAAATATATCGTTTTAATTATTTGATTCGGGATTTAATATTTTTAGGCTAGTCTTACATTTGTTTTTAGGATGAGAGTTTCTATTGGAAACTCCAAATTTGCTCGCTTGATCTCACTCATATATAACCTACTATAAAATGACTATTAAAGACAATAATTATACCAAAAAAATGTTATAATTAGATTGGATTCTTTATTATTTTCCCAATCCATTTTTATTTTCCAATTTCACTACATATTCATTAAAGCATTCATATATATTTAATAAGAAATAAAAATGTAATTAAGATAAAAATGTATGATATGCATATTGAACGCATATTGGTCAGGGAGAACAAAATAAATTGTAATATGATCTAAATCTATGCATTATATTTGCAAAAAAAAAAAAAAAAGAGCTAGCAAATAAAAAAATAAAAAAAACATTTAAATAATCATGAGATACAGAAAATAGAGAAACATTAAGAAAAAATGATTAATCTTCATTTTTTTTTTGGACAGCTAAAAAAGAATAAATAAATAAATAAATCACATAATAGTTAATGTTATTTTATTTTTATTACTTTTTAAAACTCGATACCTTGTGTTTGATTTTTTTTTATAAGAGATTTATGTTGTCTGATTAAGGAATAAAAATGTAATTAAGATTTATAGAGTAATTAAATTATTGAAATGACTAAGTTTTTTATTATAAATATCTTAGTTTGTTTGTAAATTATATGAGTAAGGTTATTTGAGGAACTTTAGTGAGGTTTAATGAGTAAATTAGAGGTCAAATGAGTAAATTTAGAGATTCCAATAGAAAAACTCTTTTAGGATTCCTTTTATTTTAGGTTTTTAGTTTCCTTTTAAATTTGGATTCTTTAAGATTTCTTATTAGATTATGATTCTAGGTTTTGGATGTCTATCTAAGCACCATATGCTTTGTATCAAAATCAATCTATGATATCAAATTTAATAAAATGAGAGTTTTTTTTTTCTCAAATTCTCTTGTGGACTCCAGATTTATCTTTTAAGGATTTATTACTTGTAAACCCAGGTTACTTCCAACTGCATCAGGAAAATAGGTAACTCATGCGTAATAAGGTTACTAGCCGCTAGAATATTCAAGAAGATTTGGCTTTGGACTTTTCGAGTTACTCGTACAAAAAGTTAAGTCTTGATTGTGAATCAGATTTGATCAATTTTTAGCCAAAATGTCCATTTGAGACGTATGATACATTTTCAAAATGGGAACGACGAGATCTTCAAGACTGACTTTAGCGAGCCCTAACAAATTTAGGCCAAAATATATCATTTTAATTATCTGATTCGGGATTTAATATTTTTAGGCTAGTCTTACATTTGTTTTCAGGATTTTTTTTATTTTAGTTTTTTAGTTTTCTTTTAAATTTGGATTCTTTAGGATTTCTTGTTAGATTATGATTCTAGGTTTTGGATGCCTATATAGGCACCATTATGCTTTGTATTAAAATTAGTTTATGATATCAAATTTAATAAAATGACAGTTTTTTCTCAAATTCTCTGGTGGACTCCAGATGTATCTTTTAAGGGTTTATTGCTTGTAAACTCAGGTTACTTCCTACTGCTTCAGGTGGTATCAGAGCAGGTCTTCCCTGGCTCTTTTATTTACCTTTGTAGCAATGGTTAATAAACGTGAGCCAATTACAAGAGTGGATTTGGATGCCTTTACAGCTCAGATGACTACTGCCATGAACACTCAAATGGCAAAATTTCGTGGGTTGTTGGAAGGAAGGAACAACAACAACAACAACTATAATAGAGGTAGGGAAGGACAACGTGCTAGAGCTCCACGTGGTGGTGGAGGTGATATTAATTATGATTTCGAGAATCTCATACCCAAGGCTGATATTCCTTACTTTTCTAGTCACATGAGCGTGGAGGATTTTTCGGATTGGCAGGTTAAAGTGGATAGATTGTTTGAGATCATGGAGGTTCCTAAACACAAGCATGCTAAGATGTTTCTTGGAAGCTGAAGAAAGAGGCTGCTTATTGGTGGGATCAATTATAATGTTCTCGTCAGAGGCAAGGAAAAGAGCATGTTTGGGCATGGCGAAAACTGAAAGGTCCTCTTAGTGAAAAATTTCTGCCTAGAGATTTTTTCGATCAAGAATTATCCTCCTAAGGTTTTTGAGAAGAAGTTAAAGTCCAAAGAGTTTTCTTTGCCCGTTGAGATTAATAGTTTATCTAAAGAAAAACCAAAAGAATTTCTAATGGAATAAGCTCCACAAGAAATCATCTATGATGACTAAGAAGAGGTTAAAGATGCAATTGCTCAGGCAGACATGGTTAATAATAATGATGAAGTCTTGGAGCATGAAATAAATCATTCAGAACCAGATGACATTTAAGAATGCAACCTTGAGAGCCGAGATGAACTACTAAAGTTTCTTATAAGAGCCAAAATGCATATGACATACTCATCTTTGACGTCGGGTTCATGATTATGCCATCAGAGTTTGCAAAGGATCAGGTCAATAATCCACTGGTTCAAGTGTCTAATTTTTTATCGGGTTTCATGTCTACCTATTCTTGTCTTTTATTCAAGAGGAACTCGAGGGCGAGTTCTTTCATAATGGAAGAGAATGATGTAGGACGAGAATGAGCCTAGTTTAGCTGGAAAACCATAAAAATAAAGATGTGACATAAAATCAAGAAGAGTGATTGGAAAATAGGTAACTCATGTGTAATAAGGTTACTAGCCGATGGAATGTTCAAGAAGATTTGGTTTTGGACTTTTTGAGTTACTCGTGCAAAAGGTCAGGTCTTGATTATGAATCAGATTTGATCAATTTTTGACGAGAATGTCCGTTTGAGAAGTATGATACCTTTCCAGAATGGGAATGACGAGATCTTGAAGACTCACTTTAGTGAGCCCTAACAGATTTAGGTCAAAACATATCATTTTAATTATTTGATTCGGGATTTAATATTTTTAGGCTAGTCTTACATATGGTTTTAGGATTCTTTTTATTTTAGTTTTTTAGTTTCCTTTTAAATTTGGATTCTTGAGGATTTCTTGTTAGGTTATGATTCTAGGTTTTTGATGCCTATATAAGCACTATTATGCTTTGTATTAAAATCAGTTTATGATATCAAATCTAATAAAATAAGAGTTTTTTCTCAAATTCTCTAGTGGACTCCAGATTTATCTTTTTAGGGTTTATTGCTTGTAAACTCAGGTTACTTCCGACTGCATCATAGGTAATGAATGTACAAGGTTCTTTTGGGGACAGAATATGAATTCCCCCCTTAGTTGTTTGGTTTCAGGTTTAGACGTATTCGTACAACTATTAATTTTTTTTTTCGGGGGAGGGGGAAGGGAGGGATAATTAAGTTTTCCACATAAACTACAAAGTGGTGGGATCAGCTATATTACCAAGAGAAATTTTCAGATAGATAAAAACTCATCATTTATAGACTCTCTACGGCAAAACCGTAGCCGTGCTTGAGTTTCCTCTTTTCTCCCCGCTCTGTCTGGCAACGTGGTCATCTGACAGGCAGTTTTGGTTTGCCATCGTTCTGCAAGCTTGCCTGGTTTGTGGTAGTCATCGAGGTTTAGGTTTCTTTGACAATGAGGATTGGAGGTTTGATCACAACGTTGTTAGAATATGTGGACTTAACATTATCTGAATTACATTGAGATAAAACCAATTGGTTTAATCCTATGTAAATAACAAGAAGTACATGAATATAACTCTATTTCTGGTTATCTATTGAGGTGTATATCTCTTAATGAAAGTAGGAAACTCATTAGTAATCAACCTGTATTACATCGAGTATTTGTAATAAACATTACGTCTCCTATCTAGATAAATGTGAAGCAAGTGTTGGACTCCTTATGGGATGAGTCCAGCTCAGGTTTATTGGCCAATATAAATAGGGAGCAAAGTCCCTGTATTCATCACCAGTTTTTGCATATTGTTCAGCCCCATTCTGAAGCATTTGGTGTTGACATACAGAAGGCTTCTTGCTCTAGTTTTGCTGCTATTCAATCCTCGTTCCAGTTGCTCAAGATGTTGAACCTAGGCCAAGTTGTTTCTGCAGGGATCCAGAGCGTCATTTATCCAGGTGGAGTCCTAGTACCACTAGGAAAGCTATTCTGCAGATGTATGTGTGGATGTTGTGCAACTGGTTTAATTGTTATTATATATGTGTTATACGTATTGATCTTGGTTGTTGATGTATGTTGTGTTGCATCATGAATTTAACAAACGCTCAGGAAGAGTGGAGGCTTTAGATTGATGGGAGGGTTGCTCGGATCGATGCCGTGGACTATTCAGGCCGAGAGAGGGGGGGGGTAATTAACTAGGATGGAAAATTCTCACATAAACTACAAATTGGTGGGATAGAATTATACAACCAGCCATATTACCAAGAGAAATTCTTAGATAGATAAAAACTCATCATTTATAGACTATCTATGGGAAAACCATAGCCACGCTTGAGTTTCCTCTTGTCTCCCCGCTCCGTCCGATGACTTGATCGTCTGACAGGCAGTTTTGGTTTGCCATTGTTTTGCAAACTTGGCTAGTTTGTGGTAGTCATCTAGGTTTAGTTTTCTTTGACAATGAGGATTGAAGGGTTGATCACAACGTTCGGCAAGGGTGGAGGCTTTAGATTGATTGGAGGGTTGCTCGGATCGATGACGTGGTCCATTCAGGCCGAAAAAGGAGGTGGGTGTAGTGGATTGTCGTCTAGGTTGTCGGATTGTGACAACTCTTACGGTGGGTCATGGGATAGTGGTGTGACTCTGGGGTTCGATTGCGGTGGCCTGGTGGAGGTGGTACACAAGCACTGGATCTTATGACGGATCCAAGTTTGGTCGGACATGAATCGGGTACTGGCGGTAGTGGCTTGGTTCTCGTTTTTGTTTTGGGTGCAAATTCAGATTAGAGAGAGGTTGGTGGCTGTAGAGAGCAAACTTGGACAGATAGGAAGTGGTCTTAGGTGCGTTGGAGATGGGGAGTTCATCAAATGGCATGGAAAATTCTCACATAAACTACAAATTGGTGGGATGGAAGTGACAGGATATTACCTATACACCTAAATGGATGCACACAAATTTCTATAACTTAACCCTACAAGAATGTTGAAAGTAGTATAAGGTAAGTAAAGATCGTTTCACAAGAGATTGTGGTCTAATCATTAATCTAAGACTCAAAACAAAATAAAACCTAAATTGTCCAGTTAGAAAGATCTGACTGGCAGACGACTCTAAACTATTCTAAATGTCATGAAAATTTACAGACAGACTGTAGACACAACAGACTACCGACTGACAAAGTTTGACTATTGGTGAAGGTGTTTTGGTTAATAAAATAATTAAATAAAAATGAGCTGCTAAATGACTCCGAAAATAATAAAAATAAGGGGTTTGAAAATCAAAGATAAAACAAGTTAAGGGATTTGCATCCACCACCGATCAATCATGCAAACCAATCACGTTCAACCTAATTACATTTATCTATGGATGAAGATGCTCAAGTTAACCCAATGCCTTAATTAACCTATTGTTTTTCCTTACTTGTATGCTAGGTGAGAGACGCTCTACACCTAACCTATTTTCTGATATGCAACCTAGGTTGACGCAACTCTAGATTTAACACCAAGAAATCATTACGCAATAAAAAAACTAGACATCACAAGGCATGTTGAGTATGAGCATCTCAATTAACCTAGGAACCTAATTACTTGCCTTATAGACAATTTACTACTCTAGAACTCTCAACATAATCCTTGTAACAAGGCACATGCAATGATTATTCTTAGCAATAGAACCCTAAACATGCAATCTAAGTTGCGCACCAAAGATAACATGTAAGGAACTCATCAATGTAGGAATAGAAATTAGGTTCTCATCCAATAGATAAACAAAACTAATTGAAAGTCATAACAAGTTTATAATTATGATTTGGGAATTCAATAACCCCTAACCAAAGAGTTAGTTGCTCATAAAAAGAAAAACAAAAACAAACTAAAGAGAAAAATAAGAAGTCGCTGGAGAGAGAGGAGGAAGGAGAGATGTGAGTGATTTTCAGATTTGCATGGCCTTTTATATTGCTCATTGAGTCCTCTTTCATTCCTTTTTAGTTTGAGATTCCTTGAATTGTAGAGAAAGCCAACTTCTTGATTTTCTGAATATTTTCTCCATATTACTTGTCCAATAAGAATATGCCATGTCATCGTTAATATCTCTGTGAATATTTTCTACTTTGTTGCTGCGTCATGCTTAATCCATTGAGCTTCTCGATCCATCAAGGTCACTTGCTTGGGCCAAGACTTCAAGCTTTTCATTATTTGCACATCTTTCCTCTATATTATCCACCTTTTTTGTATATTATCTCTCTCTCTCATCCTCCTCTCTATCTTTTGCCATCTTTAAACGACACTGTCACCACCAATAAGTAACTCATTTCTTCATGACCAAAACCTTGTACCACTGATAAGTAGGCACTTCACTAGGCCTTTAGGTGCTAAGCCCCTTCCCATCGCCCGCTTATCTTCTAGCTATTTTTAGAACATTGGGGATAATGTGGTTGAAAAAATTGAAAATGAGAAGTTTATTGTGGGTGAATAAAAATTAATTTCCCATCCATCCCAATAAAGAAAAAGACGGACTAACTAAGAACAATATGTACTCAGACTAAGCAGGTCCAGTTGTATTTCTCTCCACAAGTGTGGATGATTTTCCGAGTTCATATCCTCAAGAAATTGATTTTTTAATGTAAAAATTTAACGGAACATATCATATAAAATCTTAATAAAAAATATCAAACTTGTGGATCAGATATCGGTTAGTCCATTAGATATTGATTTGGGTATCAATAATTTGTTCGGCTACTAGAACAAATTGGGTTGATTTTTTTGTTAGTAGACAGATTCAAATTTAGTTTGATCTACTCCTAACTTGATTCATTGACAAACATGAGTTAGACGATCCCGTTGGCGTTTGTTTATGCGAAGGCAAACATTCGCGCACTTTAATTTTGCCCAACCAATTAAATGCTTATTAACTCCTTTGTTTTATGTTAGAAGAGAAAAGAAAATGGAGATCGATAAATTGCATGTCTCAATTGTCAAAGAGTTTAAGAAAATAAGGGTAAATGGATAACCAAAATACGCTCTTTCACAATCCTTCAGGAAAGAAGATAGAAATGGAAATTGCTAGGAAGGAAAGAAAATAAATGAACATTGTTAGACAGAAAACCAGAGAAGATGTAGTGGTAAGTAGAAGACGAGAAACAAACTGAGATTAGAAATCCGAGACAGAAGAAGACGAAAAAAAGGGAGAAGACAAGTTGTTAGCTGGAAAGCAAGAGGAAAGAAGAGGTGGAACCATGTGCAGGCTGTGTGCTTTCCAGGAAATGTCTCACTCGGATTATGAGGCAAACAGTTTTGTCGCTACAATTTTATGAGGCAAATAGGTTGCAATTTGCATATGATATATGAGATATATGGGTCCAATCTATACAGATATGGCCAAGCCTCACCGTTCTTATACCTTTCTGCTGATTAATTTGCTTATCTTTGGTCTTAGTTGCATTGAACCTTTGATTATTATTGTTATTCTTCTCTAGTTTTCCAAGGGGATCGATAGCGATAGACAGAAAGCTACGTACCCTTGATGTTCACCCTAGCTAGCAATATAGCCTCGAATCTCATAATTCCAAGAGAAAAAGTTACCGCTAAGTACAAAAACTAGTTGCAAGTTTGATTGTTTAATGAAGCAACAGGTGATTTTGTTTGTTAATAACATGTAATGGTGTGGATGAGATCTGGTATAATTTTCTTTGCCTCACCAGGATCCTTGGTATACAGGACAAGGATGGATCCTTGGCCATACCAACCCCCTCCCTGCATCATGAAGATTTATATAGATTATGACAGGATTGAAAGTGATTCAGCGGTGATATATGTTCACGTCTTATACACACGTGTTAAATTTCATACATTGTTTTGTACGGATAAGAATTATTTGCAGTCATGATATGTACGGTGTTCATGATATTTATAAAACCTTATGCTTGTAATTTTGAAATTGGATCAGTGGTGATACATGTCCTTGCCTTATATATACAAGTATCAAGTTTCGTGCATTGTTGCGCGAGAATTTGGCTCCTCTACTATCACAATGTGTACAGTTTTTATGAATTTTATAAACTTTGTTTTTTTGGTATATTGACCCCCCAACACCAACCACATCATGAAGATTTATATAGATTATGCCATTATGGCAGATTGAAAGTGGATCAACAGTGATATATGTTCGCTTCTTATATACACATGTATTGAGTTTCATGCATTGTTTCGTAAGGATAAAAATTATCCATAATCAGGACATATACAGTTTTCATGATGTTTATAAATTTGATTCTTGTAATTTTGAAAGTGGATCGGTGGCAATACATGTCCTTGCTTTATATATAAGTATCAAATTTCATGCATTGTTACGTGAGAATTCAGATCTTTTACAGTTAGAACATGTACAGTTTTCATGAATTTTATAAACTCTGTTCTTTTGAATTTGAAAATTCATCGATCATAATACATGTTCATGCCTTAAATATAAAGTACCTGAATTTCCCGCGCGCAAAATCATCTACGGCTTCCATATATGAGTGTCTTTGTTGCAAGCAAAGTCGGTGGTACATGTCCATATGTTCCTACTCGGTGCATGGTGTCCGTATGTACGTAGGTAGAACAATATATTGTTGCCGATTTGTGAATTCAGTTGCAAAAGAAAACGTATGTCATTGAGATACAAAACTTACCTCTCTCATTACATCATGAAGATTTATGTAGAATATGACAAATTTTGAAAGTCGATTAGTGGTGATACATGAATATATCTTGTGTATACAAGTGTCAAATTTCATGCATTATTGCGCAAGGATCACGCTTTTCTATAATTAGGACGTGTATGATTCTCATGAAGTTTATAAAATATGTTTTTTTATCATTTTAAAAGACCGATTGGTGGTGATACATGTCCATGCCTTATATACATAAGTATTAATTAAGTTTCATGCATTATTATTATGTAAGAATTGAGCTCTTCTGTAGTCATGACGTATACAGTTTTCATGAAGTTTATAAACTCTGATCCTTGTAATTTTGAAAATCGATTGGTGGTGGATAGCTGGTGGTGATACATGTCCATACCTTATATACATAAGCAGCAACTTCATGCATTGTTGCGCAAAATCATCTACAGCTTCCATGTACGATTGTCTTCCATGTACGATTGTCTTCGTTGCAAGCAAAGTCGGTGGTTGATGTCCATATGTGCCTACTCGGTGGTACATGTCCATATGTACAACTAAACTATATATTTTTGCCAATTTATGAATGCAATTGCATAACAAGAACGTACGTCATTCAGAGACAAAACGTAGCAAGAAAATAAAGAACTAGATCGATCGAGTAAAGTGTTCTCAAACTTGATCCCAGGGATATGAATTTTTCGTTTCTCTGTGATTCTAGGGCCCAGGCCCACATAGAGACAGATCAAAACTTCAAAAGAAGTCATCTAGGCCCATGGCATAGTTCAAATGGTTATATGTTACACCACAACGGTCTGACTGTGATGCCGACGCTGGTGGCGCAACCAGAACACTACTACGCCGTGCATCGGCTAAATTGGTTGGCTTTATGCCGTTACTAAGTCGCTTCCATTATGTAATAGGACTAGTGGGTTTTGTTCCGGTTTGTGCTCCTTATATACCTTGCTTCATCAAATAGTTGCTTTATAGGAGGATAAAACAAAGTGTCATCGGATTTATTTTCCGGTGATGACATAAGGGGAAAGATAATATCATTGTCTTATAGTTTCGCGTGACTAATATCATTCCGTTATGTCACCATAGGTCCACAACTGTAAAGCAAATAAAGTAACTAGTAAAATACTCTTGCTAATTGATACATATTAGTGGTGTATATATACGGTTACTATACGCTCTTTTTATTATTTCGAAACATTTTCTTTGTACTTATTATAATTTGTTGTATTATGCAATTTCATTAAAGGGAAGTGTTTCACAATTTCATTTCAGTTCCGTTTGTTCTTGCCACATTAACTGAAGCAACATCTACTTTAGTCTGTACACTCTACAGCTCTGTTTGTTCATGCTACATTAACTGAAGCAACATCCAGATTTGTCCGTAAAATCTATAGCTCTGTTTGTTCTCGCCAGTTCATCATCCTTTTCAAACAACTCAGACAGGAGAAGGTTCAAAATTCAGCCACTCCATTAACTTTTTTTTATTTTATTCATTCCCTTCAATCAATAATGGTGTTTAAAGCTTGGTTATATTTCTAGCTATGTTTTTCAAGGTGCTTGAGTGGCAAGTTTGCCTCAACAAACCCGAGTACCTTTAGGATGTGCAGAAACAAATGGATACGATTTCAGTCTGGGAAATTCTATACCTGTTTCATACACATATTTACAGATGTGACAAATGAATGTAGATTTAAGAGTTCCCTTAAAACATACAGCTTCATACACATATTTACAGATGTGACAAATAAATGTAGATTTAAGAGTTCCCTTAAAACATACAGCAACATTGGGGCAAGAGATTACTTAAATGCAAACACAGTCTTAAATGTTGACAGGAAAAATGAAACCAGCATCTCATCTAATTATCAAACTTCATTGAAAATCGGTGACAGACCAATGTTTATTCTCACCTTCCCTCAGCTAAGTCCCAATATAATGAAACAGGGGTCAATGATGCAATGAAAATGGAAGAGGATCCATAGAACCATCTATACTTGTGATATTGTTAAACTTTCATAGCCTAAGTCCAGGTTTATCTTCCAGTAGCATGGGGAAATTAAAAATAACTACTCTAACATATCATGGGATGGGAGTTCTTTATAAATGTGAATATGTAATTCAAATCAATTTCATACTTGCAGTGGTCATTATAAGGGATATAGATGTTTCCTACTACTGTTATCACTGTTGACACAATTGATTGGCCAAGCTAAAACAACAGCATATGCAAGAATAACATATGCAAGAATAAAATTCTGACATGTTTGCCAACACAAGGCCTTAATGTCCCAAATTTCAAAGATGGGAAACGAGATGAGGAGGGAGCCTTCTGACACAGTATTGAGGATGCCCTCTCCAGGGCTCTTTTGCTTCAGCAAGTTCTAGTCAAATGAAGTTCTACTATCAAGAGGACAACGTCTTGGGAAGAAGGAAGGTCTGACCAAGACCTGAAGGGTTCCGACCACTAATAGTTAACAACCTCAAACACATGATCTCCAGTGAGAAGAGAACACTTCATACGGTTGATCATTACTTACAAAAGCAAATCAAACAAATTTCACATTTGCACTGCTCATTGTAAAGGATTCAAATTTCCCCTACTGTTTATTAAAGTATAACTGCTCATTCAGAGTAATTTAGATGTCACTCGAGTTTAGACAGACAAGTAACAGACTCACTATATATATTACAAGTGCGATTGTGTGTATGCAGAAATCAATCAATGCACATAAAGAAGAAGACATCAAGCTCCATCAGACATACATTTTGCATCATTACATCACTTTGTGGAAAATTAGATGCGGCCCTAACTATCTACAGAGCAATAATCTGTTCTTTTCTGCAGCAACTATCAATCAACTAATTCCAAATCACTCATTCATTTGCAACACTCCATGAATTGAAGAATTTAAACAAACAATCCTTAGTTTGACACCGTATCATTTCAGCAAATGATTATCTAACATCAAAGGTTCATAATATGATCTCATGTCATGTGTGATTTGTGCCCTTAAAGTTATTGACTAAAAGGAGATTTCATTATCTGACTCAGGTGCTATATAACGAAAAGGACTTCTCTTCCCAAACAAAAACCATAAAAACAAAACTATACAAGAATTTACAAGGAAACTAAGAGTGAAACTCTTACATGCATGATAGAGTGACTCAAGTTATTGAAAGATGCCAAAACTACAAACAGAAATAAGTTAGGATGCATCACAGTTGTAATCACACCTTTTAAACACCGTATAAAAAATACCCCGCTCTGCTACAATCTATGTAGACTACAAGCTAGTATAAAAATATGTACTGGTGTATACAAGAAACTTACAATAATTGCCACAGTAAGCTACTTATCTTGGGTTGCTGATGATGCCAAGGTTTCTGCTATGTGCAGATTTTCTACTTCAGCACTTACCATCCCATTTGGATTTTCTCGGCAATCAATTACCGGAGGCGGACAATTTCCTCCAGATGACACCATTGTTTTCCCACTCGCATCAATTCTGGCCTGCAATGATAACCCAACAGCAGGCGGACAGAGGCATGGTAAATCAGTTTGACAACGACTGCCAGTTTCCCCAACAGTAGATTGCAGTTCACAATCTCCTTCCTTGAAAATAGCACCAGTCTTATAATCCTGTTTTTGGAATGGAAAAGCACCCAACTCACTATCAATTTTTCCTCTAAAGTCCAACAAAAGGCTTCTAAGCCTTAAAAACTCTGCTTCAAGAGTTGCCTTCCCCTGTAGTTTCCTAACAAGTTGCTGGTTCAACACTTGCAATTTCTTGACTTCCTCTTCTAAATAAGCTGTGTGCGCCTTCTTTTTTTCTCTGTACTTCCTAACTGCTTCTCTATTTCCTGAAGGCCTCCTTCTTCTTGGTTTCAATACTGAATGCTCTTTACTCTTAGCACCATCATCTTCCTCCGACGGAAGAACTTGGGTGTGTGTGTGATAGCAAGTGTGTGTATGTGCAGCATCAGGGCCAGGTTGGTTGCATGTGTGAGTGTGAAGGCATGTCCGAAATGTATCTACAGAAGTTGAAGTTTGGAAATTACCAGAGGAATTGGGTTTTGGAAATACATCATGGTCTAAAGTCTCTAACTCACCATCATCCATATTTTCTTTCTTTATTTGAAACAACAACTATTAGGAGCCAAGCACCACAAGAAAGAGCTCATCTGCAAAACCCACTTCTCAATTATTGGCCATCAGGCTCTAGCACTACAATAAAGCTAAAAAATTTATGCAAATGATAACAACTTCAGGCATAGTTGAATCAAACCTAACAGGTCTTACTCGAAATTATGAATGCTTCACTAAAGTTAAATACAGTGAATTACCCATAAGCAGAAATAACCCTTGGCTCAACTCAGAAGCTAGAGGACAAAATCAATGATGAAGACAAGACTATGGTATTGATCCTTCAACTAGTGGAAAGAGAACCCAAGATTCAAGTGGGTCGATATGAGAGAATAGAACATAAAAAGCAGAGTGTTGTGCAGAATCTAAAAAAGAAAGCAAGAAAATGGAACAGATCAGATTATGTTGTAGAAAATTGTGGATATTCTTCGCAGTTACCTGACTTGTTTTGCTAAGATACACAGAATGAGAGAGATCATTGTCTGCCACCTTCAAGCCAAATGGAGCAATGTCAACCGTATTAACGACTAGTATTTTATTCCTTAAGATAATGTAGACTTGGCATCTTGTGTGTGTTTGTATTTTGTTTTATTTTATATTTTTCTAATGGAGCAGGTACTACTAGAAATCCTAATTTTAACAAATTGGAAATTTGATCCTATTTTTTGGTTCTATAAATTTGCTTCAGTAATCGTCAAGGAGTGTGGTCCAGAGTCCAGACACGTCTTTGATGTGAAAAACTGAAAATAAAGATAACTAATTCAAGATGTGCAATACACTAAAAGAATGTAAACTTCTTCCCTAGATAGGCATAACCTTTTTTCCTCAATTTATTTTGGCAAAATCATACCAAATGCAGAAGAAATTCTGTGATCTTGTACTATCTGCGCTGCACTATTCCACAGCTACAATCAGAGTACAGGCAATCAAACATATATCAGCAATCTCAGTTTTTGATACTTCTCTTTGCTAAGAAATTGGCCTCAAAAATGTAGAGAGTCCAAAATCATACTTGAGCAATCATTCAACAAAAACTATGCTTCACAATCAATCATCAAATTCAACATAAATCAACAGCTGTGTTTGAGCCTCCATGAGGAAGCAGAAGTTTGATTTCAAAAGTAGATGGCTTGCAAAGGACATTCAGCATACTAGGAAGCAGCACTTCAATTACAAATTCTGAGATTTTAATAGGTGCATCCCCCGCAATGAGTCGAGGTATTGATCAATGCTTGCTACTGGGAGCAGAGTCTTCATGAGATTGCAATGTCCGATAACCTTGCCATAAATTTGGTAGAGTCAGAATTTAGGAGTGTTAGATAGTGATAAACAGTGAATGGACTTGGTGCATGTAACAAATACAAACCTGTAGATACTTCACACTCCAGCTATAGATTCTGGTACAGAATGGGATCTAGCAAGTACTTCTGGATTGATCATGAAAGCTGTAGTAACTGCATAGAAAGTTAAAGGTTCTATTGTTAGGGACAAAAGATGTACAAATGATGCTTTAAAATGAATCCTATTTCGTTAAAAGAATGAGAAAGCTAACCTGACACAACTTCTCTGTTTCTAATTATCTTCATGCCATTAGCGTGAATTCACAAAGGGGATATTTTTGATCTTGGACCAATCTTCTCCTTTGTCCTTTTCACATCGATGTTCTAGAAGCAAACAATACCGAATTGTCAAGGTAGAAATTGTCGCTGGTAGCCCCGTCTCTGGCAAAGATCGGAGCTTATCACACTCCCTGATACTCAGCTTTTCAAGTGAGGTGAGATTCTCAAGCATCTCCGATAGGGATTCAAGATCTGGGAGTCTTTGAATGCTTAAAGTGGTTAAAGTGTGAGGAAGAGGATAATCTTTTGAAAAGGACTTCAGGCCAGGAAATCCACCAATGGTGAAAACATCTAGAGAGGGTAGTTTGTGAAGTCTCCACTGATATATGGGATTAAGCTTTTCACAATCAGTAACTGTAAGTACTCTTAAGCTGCTGGGCAGACCCTGCTTTGGCAAGGACAGGAGACTAGGACAGCCAGAAATCTCCAACTTCTGAAGACATTTGAGTTTATGAAAGAATTTAGGTAGAGACTTGAGATTCTCACATTCGGAAATTGTGATAAACTTTATGTTGGGTGGCAATCCACCCTCTGGAAAGTCCTGAAGAAGGGGGCAGCTCTTTACTTCCAAGGTCTCAAGATTCGTGAGGTTGAGAAGGCTCAATGGCAATGTCTGGAAGTTAGAGCAATCACTAATCCCAAGACGCTCAAGGGTTGTTGGTAACTCACCATTTGGAAAGGACATGAGAGAGGAACAGTTGTCTATCTCCAAGTACTTTAGAGTCATATTGTCTTTGTGCATCAAACCCTCAGGCAGTGATCCCAGAATTTTGCAATAGTAAAATTTCATATGTGTTAGAGTCTATGGCAAGTTTCCTTCTTCAAGAACTGACACAAGGACATTTATGAACTTCTAAATACTCGAGAAAATTGTTATTGCAGAGAAGCTCCTGAGGAAGGGTCTTCAGAGCACCACATTCGCGGATTACAAGACGCTTCAGTTTGTCAGGCAACCCCACATCTGGAAATGTTTAAATCTTTGAACACCATTCAATCTGCAGCTCTGCAAGACACTCAAGGTTGTGAAGTGTACCAGGCAGCTTCATCAGGCTAGGACAATGTTTCAAATCCAAATATTTAAGGTGGGAGCTGATCAGCTTCATCAGGCAAAGCAACAAACTCAGGACAATGGGATATTGTCACGCGTTGAAGGGATACAAGGTGTGCTAGTCCAACTCGGTCATCTGCCAAATATTCAAGCTCAGGAAAGCCTGCAAGACTCAATTCTTCAAGTTTTGCAGACTGTTGGATAAAGCCTTCAGGTAGATGCTTCACATGTGGAATATGAGTTAGGTGCAAAGAGGTCAGTGAGCTAAATTCCATCATCCATCCAAGTAATTCAGCATTTGAATTGACCAGGTACAATGTACTAAGTTCCACCATCCTTGGAAGTGCAGCCAATTTTTCACAACCATCTATCTCAAGCACTTTCAACGAAGGGAGGGAAAAAGGAAGGTTTCCAAGCTCACTGCAACCAATAAGAACAAGCAGTTGCAGGTAGGGAATTCTACAGGTTCCAAATTCCCAAGTGCAGGATTCTGTGAGAAGGTAGTTATTGCTCCGCAGTTCTTGATACGCAGCTTTTCTAGAGAAGCAAATTCATGTGCAAACTTTGTTAACTTGGGACATCTAAATATGGAAAGCTCCCGAAGGCTGGGAAATCCTTTAAGCCTTTCATCTTCTGAAGATGACCATTTCTCCCATTCTTTCATGTCCTCAAATTTCAAAGTCTCCAAGCAAGGGAAAAAAATTGTGGAACCATCATCATCCCCAAAAAAATCCATTCCTACACGCTGTATTCCATGCATTGCTTCAATTATGAGATCTTTAAGAGAAGGTAGTTGGCCAAGGGGTGGTAAAGATATGCATTTTATGCAACCATAGAGATGCAAGTACACCATGTTAGTAAACAAAGGATTTCCCATCCAATATGGAAATTCTGTACCTCCATAATACTTAATGGTGAGTTTCTTCAGGTTTTCATGAGGCTGCAGTGCATCAAGTACCCCTGTCTTGATCCCTCCATTTCGCGAACCATCAGTCCTGCTGCTCCATTCCAAAACTAAATCATCCAGGTGCTTCTTAACCTCTAATCTGGCCTCAATTGCATCCCCAACACTGCCGACATCATGCAAACACAAAATAGAAACTGATCCTTGAAGATGTGACAAGTCCTTCAATTCTGCAATCCCTTTTCCCATTGCTTTCCCCACAATAAAATCTGACAGTATTTGAAGGTTAACCAATCTTCGCATTCCCATAGGCATACTTTTCAGCCTAGTTCCCTGAATATTGAGATGCCGTAAATTCCTTAGGTTTCCCATGTCTGCAGGCAGCATGGTAAGCGATCGACATCTGAATAAAATTAATGTCTGCAGATTGTATAGACTGCTTGTTGGCTCAGGTAGCTCTTCTATTTGACAAGGAGAAAGATTGAGGTAACGCAGATGTTTCAAGTTGCCAATTGAATCTGGCAACTTTTCTATGAGATAACCACTAAAGAATAGCACCCGCAGGAATCTTAATTTTGGCATCATATCACAAGGAACCTTGTCAGTTAAGCTACTCATATTGAATCCTTGCAACAGGTCTAGTGGTAGAAAGGTTTGTAAACAATCCACCTCACTGAATGCCTCAAATTTCTGAAATACATCTTCAGATCCACGGGTATATGACAAGTGCCGAGCTTTTGTAGACTTTTTATGGTTCTCTGAATTTTCCTCCAACCTAACAAATGTTTTGCCAGAAACAGATTGTGCAAGATCATGTATGAGGTAATGCATTACCAGTCGTGACTTGTCACTGGTGTGTTGGAAGAAGGACCTTGATAAAAAATCTGAAACACATCTTCCAGCTACATCTTCAATTCGTTGATTTCCTTCTGGCTCTAGCACAAAACCCTCTGCCATCCATAACAAGATTAATATATCTCTCTCATATTCATAGTCCTTAGGAAACATTGAGCAATAAGCAAAGCAGCGCGTCAAATGCCCAGGGAGGTGATGGTAGCTTAATCTTAGAGCTGGTAGAATAGTGTTGTCTGCCAGTTTCCAAAGTTTGCTATTCAAGATATCATTCCAGTAATTCTCATCTAGTTCCGGTTCAGCACGCAGGAGACCTCCTAGTGCCTTTGCAGCCAAAGGCAACCCTTTACACTTGTCCACTATTTTCTTGCCAATCACTTTCAACTTTGGATAGGCATCAAGATTCCTGTTCTGAAACACAATTTGTTCGAATAATAACCAACAATCACTGTCTGAAAGCCCCTCCAAACAGTAAGTAGGAACAGTCCGTATAAGTGATGCAACTGTTTTGTTACGTGTCGTGATTATGATTTTACTCCCTGGTGCACCAACTGTGAAGGGGACTCTTAACTTATCCTAGCTTTCATACTTCTCGTTCCAGACATCATCCAGAACAAATAGAAATTTCTTATCCTTCAACCATAATTTCAGTTGTTATTGAAGCAACTCGAGATTGTTTGTGCTACAACTTGATTTAGTCGCAGACTCAACAAGTGTTTTTGTTATCCTTTGCACATCAAATACATCAGAGACACAAGCCCAGGCTCTCAAATCAAAATGGCTTCTCACATTAGCATCATTATACACGAGCTGAGCAAGAGTAGTCTTCCCAATGCCTCCCACGCCTACAATTGGAATTGTAGAAACCTCATCATCATTTTCACCCAATTTCAGCAAAGTAATTATCTTCTTCTTATCAGATTCTCTACCATAAACATGAGATTCATCACCCAACATTGGAGTCGTTGGCAATCTGTCAGTTCCTGATTTTATACTGCCAGAATCTTCTCTCAAACAAAGAATATCTTTCTGTTTTGCAATCTCTTCCAATATATCTATAATCTTTATCATTTTCGACTCTACACGTGCCCTAAAAGGATTAAGAGTATTAGCAATGTCTTTGATCTTAAAGTCTCTCCCTTCTTCGATCTTAGAATTCCATACCTCATGTTTGCTGTTTTGTGATTCAAGAGCATCATTTGCGATGCCATCCAATATGTCCTCGGCATCATAAGCTGCAACTCTGACATCCTCAAGCCAAGCTTTGACATTTGAGTCCTGAACTTGCTTCTCCTCAGCATGATTGAGAACTGCATGAATGACAAGCAGGTTTCTCTTGAGCTTTGCTAGCAGGGAGCCATCGATTTCCCACTTGAGGAAGAAATCTATGACATCTTGAGCGGCCAACTTGTTAAGGAGGATGCTTACAGAAGCAGATTCAAGTGCTCGAACAATAGGCATGGCTGAAGACTTGGTTTCTGAATTCTGAGGAAATGAGTACAGAGAAAGAAGAGGATCAAATTCTATGCTAGAAACAGAAATGGAGAAAGCAAGTAGGCATTTGTTTCAACTTTCAAGAGCTACCATGTTGTCAAGTGGTTCTTATGTATTAATTCAACTTGTGATTAAATATGTAACGTCGACCAGGTCTAACAACTTCGATTCAATATATTAGTGCTAAATGTGGGTTGAAGACAATTGATGACCCCAGTCATTAGTGAGGACAAAAGCAAGCTATTGTAAACCCTTATAATTAACTCAAGCTTGGCTCACCAGAGTTACCAGGTCTTTAAGTTGCAAGTCAAGTCTTTTCTGAGTAAATGTGTCAACTTTCATCCTTAAATTAATCCAATAATTGAAAAATAAGACAAAGTAAATGCTTGTCTTCAGGTGGGTTTCAATGAATTGATGATTGGATGTACCTACCTCAAACAAGTCCTCCAATGGCAGAAGTAGTTGCAGAGTCCATGTTCTAAATATCACTGTGTTCAACCTGGTACATATACAATGCTGAACCAACAAAGATCAGAAAACTCAACCTACTAATACTGAACAAAGAAAACTAATTTGCAAACACAAACAAAGGTTGCTACTTTCAGAAACCATTGACAGGTAAAAAACACAAGCTGAACCCGTAAACCACTTAACTTTTTGGAGAAGATTCACGGCGGCGTTTCGGCGGTTCCTTGGGTGGCCGGCGGCGTTTTCGGCGTCCCTACATCTCTGCATAGCAAACACAAACTGGAAATCAACCTTGAGCCTCCTGTTTTTATTTTTATTTTCTGTAGTGAGCACTTTTGGGCCTATCTTTCTGTCCTTTCCTCCACCTTGGCCCTTTTTTTTAAAGACGCAAGTACGATCCAGTCCAATTTCCTACAATTTATTTATTTATTTGTTGATTGTGGCGGCTCTAACCAGGATTTTTAGTATAACGACTTAATGAATCATGAGGGTTTTTGAGATACTTCAACTAAAATTTAGACGATTCATCCGACCGTTGTTTTGTAGTACTTATTTTAAAGTACTCACTTGTTAATATTGTACTTGCTGCAAATTTGAAACCTTTCACTAAATCCAATCATGCTCATGAAGTTTTCATTTTAAAGTCTTCACTTATTAAAATTGTATTTCCAGCCCCGCACCATTTGATCTAATTAATGACATTAGTCTTCCCCTTGTCAGGGGAACGTTGTGAGTTCAACTCACAAAAGACTGGTTGTTGTGTATTCAAAATTGTCGATGTAATAAACAAATACTGTCTACTTTGCAAAAGAGGAGTGAAATTCACACTCCATTTTACAATTCACACTTTATGTTTCTTTTTTTTAATATCTACACACTTCAAGTTTCATTGTTTAGTATCTCAAATTTTGTCTTTTTATAGTGTAGATAATAGAAAAAGAAACATGAACTGTGAATGTAAAAGGAATTTCACTCCCCTTTGCATACAGGAGGACTAAAACATTGCTCTGCCTGTCTGCTCTCCATTATAAACAGCACATAACAACCGAAGAAAATTACATAGAACACCGACTTCCTTTTATCTAATGTAATGAACTTGTGAGATAGATATAAGAACATTGCTCTGGTCATTTTATGTAATGTATCAAATAAGGAGATCTTAGATGAGCTCATATTGTGAATACTTTGGAAGACAAAAAAGGAAACTAAACAAGTACAAGGTCAAATATGGAATGTTGCAACCCATCTTATGAGCAAGAGCCCTTGGTTAAAGTTGATTAACAGACTCTGGCGCCCATGGATGCAGGGTGAATGAATGTCAACATATTTATTTCAAAAAGAAGATCAACGGAGGGGCGGATTAGCTGAACAAAATCCTTTAGTCACCGCATGAAAATGAGGATATCTGCTACCTAAACGATAAGCGTTTAAAGTGGACACAAAGCAGCCTATTTCACTTTAATTGGCAACCATAACAGTAGGTCTGATTTTTGTGTTGACCTATTGGATTTGAAAAATAGAATACAAAATCTAATGTTAGCTACAACAAATAGCTAGCAGAAAACCAGGAAGAAAAGAAAAGCAAGAGATATGAACTAGAGTCTAGAGGCTGAGATACCTGTACAGATCGTTGAGGTCAACGTGCCATGAGTACATCCAGCAGCATTGCAGAAATTTGATTACGGCGCAAGAAATCACAAAAAACCTGCATGTATTGTGACTTAACGAAATTATGAAACAAAGACTAATCAACTTCACATAGAAACAGGGGATAGAGGAAATATGAATTACTTCAAACTAGATTAAAATACCTAAAACTTACAGGCAGCTTGAGGTTTACACTGCCAACAGAGTTGAGCGCAAGAAATCACAAAAAACCTGCATATATTGTGACTTCACGAAATTATGAAACAAAGACTAATCAACTTCACATAGAAACAGGGGATAGAGGAAATATGAATTACTTCAAACTAGATTAAAATACCTAAAACTTACGGGCAGCTTGAGGTTTACACTGCCAACAGAGTTGAGACCCCACCAATCTTTGAAATCCTGTCACCAAAATAAATAAATAAACAAATAAATAAATAAATAAGTGTAAGCAATTATGCCTATAATCTGGTTGAAAACTGATCCATCTAGCAGTTAAATCTCTTGAATACTCTCTAGAATTTGGAAAACAAGTTTAAAAGAGTAAGAAAATCTGTACGCCAGAATCATGAGACCAGTAAACAGCTTCAGAAAATGACACAAATTATAACTTAGTTCACAATGCCATCTTGCATTTCTTTCCCATATTTGACACGTCTGAAGAGAAAAAAAGAGTATTCTGCTTGTCATGTCAAAATTATTGAGAAAATGCCACAAATTAGTTAACCATAACATTAGCAGGAACCCAAAATGCTAAGGATCAGCAACGTGATAGTTTACTGATGGTAGCAACAGGCAAGAAAGAATATGAAACATACTAAAGAAATAAGAGTAACAAGGGGCATAGAAAAGGGATCGAAGATGAAGCAAACTGTTATCATATAAAGTTTGACCCTTTTTTTTTTTCTGAGGGCAACGGAAGATTAATTCATTGATGATAAATCATCCAACCTCACTCGGTCAAACATGAAAGGTACATAGCATCCCTCATATTAAAATGCAAGCTCAAGAAGAGCACTAAATCCAAAAGAAATCCAATAAACTAAAGTCCAGACTTCAACAGTCCTAAAATCCTAAACGGACTGCTAAAAAAGAAAATGCAGAATTTAAAAACTCCCTAATCCTACACTGCCCTAAAATGGAACCAATGTCCTGGACATCTTGACACCTAATACCCTTTTGGTGTACGTCGCAACATTCAACACACCCACAACAACATTGTAGGAATAGATGCAGCACAAAAGAGTAGGACAGAACAGCCCCCAAAAAGCCCAAACCCAACACAAAATATAGGGGAATTGGGCTAAGGCTTAGCCCAATTCTCTAAATTGCATCTTTGCAACCTAGGAAGGCAGAGGCCCAAGGCCCACTGCCCTACGCCCCTCACACCCAACCGCCGAATCTGGCCCTTCCGAGAAGCAGCCCGGCGCCGCCTAATCAGTCTGGCGGCCTCCCCAGGTAGGAGACCACGACAGCCATCTCGCTGCCCACCAAAGCTTGTGCTTGTGACCGCACTTGTTGCACTAGGCTGGTTCTTCAAGCACGAACCAGAAGCCTCAGCCGGCGAACCGAATGCCGATCTCTAGCAGAAATTTTCCGCCTCGCTCCTCCTCTAATCCCAAAACCGTGACACCGATCTCCTTCTCGTCAAACCCCATGCCACCAAAGCAAAACGCAAGTCTCGTTTGCAAACCCATAACAAAGTCTCGTTTGCAAACCCAAAACAGCCTCCGCTACGCACAAAGGAGATGAAGCCTTGCCGTCTTACCTCTTGCAACGCCAAAGCGCCCTGTTGCAGATCGGAGCCAAAGTGCCGCCTCATTGCTCGCTAATCCATCAGGAACTACAATTTCTCAGTTACATGCGAGTAGGAAAACAAAAGAGAAACCTGTAACATGTTGAATTGAACAAACCAAATCTTGTCACATATTTTAAACATAACCAAGTGAGTATATTTATGACAAGGAAAAAAGGAAATACTGGAAGCTGAAAACACATACCTCAAGAGCACTGCTGGTTGATAAAATCAGCAGAGTTTCATTAACTTGCCATTTGGTTAAAAATCACAAGTGAACTAGAGGAGCCTGTCAAAACAGAAAAAGAGCAAGAGGTCACAACTCAAAATTTAAGGACAAGTAACTTACCAATGTCAAGTTACTCTACTTCAAATAATGCAGCTGATAGAAAACAATTGCACAGAACTTTTTAACAGGTATTAATTTGGGAGTAAACTATATATATATTAGTTTCTTAGCACATTTAATATATAAATGTAAATTAAGCAAGATTGGATAGGACAGATGTAACACCAATGTGCCAAAGCAAGTAAAGAAGCATACTGCGGCAATTACATCACGGATCAGAGAACAAAGCAAGTAGGCCCTTTATCAAATCTACTATAGTATGGAAATGGACACAAGCAGACTGCATAATATTGTTAACAAGTACCTCAGACTTAGAGGCAATTTGATAATTCTAAGTACAAGAAATGGGAGCCATCAGCATCAGCATCTCTTTTCCATCATTTGTTAAGAGGAATGCAATCAATCACCTCGGGGCAATTCTCTCGTGTCATTGTCCTGTGTCCTCCATTTAGTTAAGGACAATTCTCGATTCCCAGATGATAAAGAGAAGTGGGTAACCCATCTGGAGGTAAGTTCCTCAACTTGGGGCATTCCCCAATAAACAGCTTTTCAAGAGATTTGAGGTTTTGAAACTCCTTGATTTGGATCGTCGTGAGTCGTGACATTCTTTAGATTGAAGAAATACAGAGAAGTGAGCTGGGTTGGCAACAGTCCCACCTCCAGTGGAAATGAAGTCCCTTCATATCCGTTGAAGCTGAGTTTTAAGCTTCTGAGGAAGTTGAGTCTTGGTAGACCCCATTGCTTCTTTTCCAAGAGCTTTTTGCTACAATCAAACTCAAGTGTTTTTAACTTCGACGGAAAACCCCCTATAGGAAATGACTCCAGCTCTGGACAATCTTCTAGGATCATATTCTGAAGAGAAGGAAGAGAGGTGTTCATTTCATCAGGCAATGACTTTAGTTTCTTACATGCACGGATACACATCTCTGTTAATCTGGGTGCATGCATCCCTTCATTGGGAAAGCACTGAAAATTTGGGCATTCACGTTTCTTCTGTTAGAAAGTATAGCAGGATATGTTAGAGTAGCTGTCATATATCATTATGCATCCTTTTGTATCATTACACATCCATTATCTAGGACAGCTTTCCGTACTTTCCTCCTTGTTTTATGGAGACTTTTTCACTGTAATTGCTGTACATATCGCACACGGCTGAATAGAAGATTTCATTCCAGCAAATTCTCTTTTCCACTCATTCTCTTTCATGGTATCAACGCAGGACTAAGATCCCGACTCTATCTCTTTCGTGTAACACCTTCTTTGACTTACAGCCATCATGGCTATCGATGATATTCCTCCACCACCTCCCGGTTCTGGCAAGTCAGTTGCCATTTCTGATCTATCTAAGTCAGAAACTGCATCAGATTTTTCAAAATTTGACGCCTCAAATCCTTATTTCACCCATCACTCAGATAATCCCGGATTGGTACTGGTCTCCAAATCCTTGAATGGAGACAACTACTTAGGTTGGAAAAGGGCTATGACCCTAGCTCTAAATTCCAAGAACAAGCTCGGATTTGTCAATGGCTCAATCAAGGCTCCCTCAAAAGAAGCTGATCCTGAAGGTTATACGACTTGGTTGCGGTGTAATGACATGGTTCACTCTTGGATAGTCAATACTCTCAATCCAGAAATTGCAGACAATGTTATCTATTACTCTACTGCTCATGAAGTTTGGGAGGACCTTCGTGAGCGATTCTCTCAAAGCAATGCACCTCGCATCTTTGAGATTCAGCGAGATATTGCTTGTCTTCGACAAGAGCAACTCTCTCTCTCTGCCTACTATACAAAATTGAAAAGCTTATGGGATGAATTATCCACATATTTAGATGCAGCACATGGAGCACAGGTAGATAAACAGAAATTGATGCAATTCTTAATGGGTTTGAATGAGACTTGCAGTGCAACTCGCGGACAAATTCTTCTGATGAATCCTCCTCCAAGTATTCGTCAAGCATATGCTGCTGTCTCTCAAGAAGAAAAACAACGACTTCTCAGTGTTTCATAGGAATCCAGCTCTAGCGCAGCCATGGCAGTAAGGAACAGTAACAAGCACATTTTAAGTTTGGCTAGAGGAGGAAAATTCGAGCGATATGATCGCTCCTAGTCGCAACAGGATGTTTGCCCAGATTGCTCCTTTCCAGAGCACTCCTAGTCATTTTGATACTGATCGGCGTCGCAGATCAGGTAGAGACATGGGCCATTGGGCCCAAAATTGCTATAAGCTAATTGGGTATCCACCGGGCCATCCTAAGGCAAAGCAGAACCTTGGCCCAAATTTGGATAGTTTTAGAGAAACCCCTTCGGCTAATCAAGTATCTGAGGTGTTAGACAATGATGAAAGGAGACCCACAGTTTCATTATCAAAAGCCCAACTCAAGCAATTCTTGTCGCTTCTCAACAAACAAAATGAAGGCTCTACCTCCAAAGCAAATGCGGTAACAAAACCAGGTTTGTCTAAAGTCGCTTTCCGCAATTGAATTATTGACAGCGGGGCGACGGATCATATTACCGCATTATCTCAATTATTGCATAAGAATAAAAATTGTTCGTTACCGCCCGTATTATTACCTAGTGGAGAAAAAGTGAATATTGTTGCGAAAGGATCTTTGCCTCTGAATACCGTCTATTATTTGCATGATGTGTTATATGTGCCTATATTCAAAGTTGATTTAATGTCAGTTAGTCTTTTGACAAGAGGTCTGAATTGTTCAGTGACGTTTTTCCCTTATTGGTGTATTTTGCAGGATCTGGTTACGAGGAGAATGATTGGTTTAGGTAAACAATGTGACGGGCTATACTATCCAGTCGCACTAGCATCGGAGAAGTCAATAACCAACCCTTCCTCATCCAGAAATCAACCAGGCTGCAACCTCACCATTTCATCCACCGACCTCTGGCATAATCGCTTAGGCCATGTATCATCCTATTGTTTAAGTTTCATTGCAAAGAACTTTTTGAATTTTTCCATTCACTTGCCACATATGTCCTTTGGCTAAACAGAATCGTTTACCATTCAATCCTAGTACTATTTCTTCTACAAGACCTTTTGAGATTATTCATTGTGATATTTGGGGTCGATATCGGCATCCTCCTCTTTCTGGTGCTCATTGTTTTCTTACGATTGTTGATGATTATACACGTTTCACTTGGATTTTTCTGATGCGACACAAAGATGAAGCACAACCTTTTTTAAAACGCTTCTTTAGCTATGCCGTCACTCAATTTGAATCTCGCATTAAAACTTTTCGAAGTGACAATGGTGGCGAATTTCTCTCACTTCGTTCTTTTTTTTAAGATAATGGCGTCGTTTTTCAACATTCTTGTGCTTACACGCCTCAACAAAATAGGATTGTGGAACGCAAACATCGCCATATACTCCAAGTGGCTCGCGCTTTAAAATTTCAAGCTCATCTCCCTACCCAATTTTGGGGAAAGTGTGCTCTCACTGTTGTTCATATCATCAGTCGATTACCTTCACCAATACTTTCTTTCAAAACTCCGTTCAAACTTCTTTATTCAAAACCACCTTCTTTTTCTCATTTTTGGATTTTTGGATGTTTAGCCTATGTCACCAATGTTCACACTTCTCACAAATTCCTTCTCACAAATTCGATCATTGTGCTATACCTTCTCTCTTCATTGGTTATCCCGTTGGTCAAAAAGCTTTCAAATTGTTTGATTTATCGACCAAAAAGGTCTTTACTATCGGGATGTCAAATTCCATGAAAACATTTTCCCTTATGCTTCTATTTTGCCAAGCTCCATCATGCCCACAATTCCATTGGCCCACAACTCAGGCCCAATACCTGTGCTCACCTAGAACCCAGAACCCGATCCCCTTGACTTCAGCGTTGACAATCCTCCAAATGCTTCAGCCTCTCCTTCTCAACACACAGAACCCGATCTGTCCACCTCTTCGTCTCCTCCTTCCACGCTGCCACCTCTTCCTCGCCCCACCACTCTTCGCACATACTCCCGTCACCTTATCACCCCAACACCACCTCCCTCCTCAACTTCACCTCCTCTACCTGTTGATTCGACAACTTCTGCACCCTCATCTTCAGCATCGAAATCCTGACCGCACCAGCTTCCAAATCCGCCTCTCTCTCAACCACCGCCACCTATTTTCCAAATCGCACCTGAACCGGCTCCCGAACCTGCTGCCCTTCGTTGTTCCAGTCGCTAGATTGGTCCACCGGCCAAGCTCAACGATTATGTCTGCTCCAATGTTTGCTCCGACCAATCAGCTTCCCTCGTACCAGGTCCGACCAAAGGTACACTCTATCCACTGGCAAATTATGTTTCCTATCACATATATAGGCCTGTGTATCGATCTTTTATTGCTCAAGTTAGTGCTGCCACAGAACCCCAATCTTATTCGGAGGCTGTTGCTCTTCCAGAATGGTGTGCTTATATGCAGTCCAAATTAGAGGCACTGTAGGCTAATGGCACTTGGTCCCTCACCTCACTTCCTGCCGGAAGAACCCCATTGGTTGCCGATGGGTCTACAAAATCAAGCACAAGTCACATGGCTCTATCATGAGGTATAAAGCATGGTTAATGGCTAAAGGTTTCACACAATTAGAGGGTGTTGATTATCAAGACACCTTCTCCCCTACTTCCAAGATCATTTCTGTTCGTTGCCTGCTTGCATTGGCTGCTTCTCGTGGTTGGTCACTTCACCAGTTAGATGTCAACAATATTTTCCTTCATGGTGACCTCGATGAAGAAATTTATGTCTCCGCCGCCAGGGCTTCGGAGACAGGGGAGGAGCATTTGGTTTGCATGTTACATAAATCTTTATACGGTTTGAAACAGGTTTCACAGCAGTGGTTTTCTAAATTCTCAGAAGCTATTCGGTCAGCTGGTTTTGTACAATCCCGAGCTGACTACTCTCTCTTCACCAGAAAGCAAGGCAAGTCTTTTACTGCCCTTTTGATATATGTTGACGACATTTTAATTACTGGCAATGATCCTATGAGTATATCTGATATCAAGAAGTTCTTGCATAATAAATTTAGTCTTAAAGACCTTGGTAGCTTGAAATATTTCCTTGGTATTGAGGTTTCTACATCTAGGAAAGGCATTTTTATTTCTCAGCGCAAATATGCGTTGGAAATCATTAAGGATGCAGGGTTATTGGGGGCAGCTCCCATTGATACACCCATGGAACGTGGTTTAAAATTATCTGATAAGAGTGAGCCACTCAAAGATCCAGGGCGATATAGGCGGTTAGTTGGAAGGGTATACCTCACAGTTTCAAGGCTGGATATTACGTACTCTATTCATATATTGAGTAGGTTTATGCACAACCTCGAAAGGGTCATTGGGAAGCAGCTTTACAGGTTATGTGTTATATGAAATCTGCTTCTGGCCAAGGCTTATTATTCTCCTCAACCAGTGATTTGCGGCTGTGAGCATTCTGTGGCTCGGATTGGGCATCATGCCCACTTACGAGAAGGTCTACTACAGGGTACTGTGTGTTCTTAGGCCCTTCTTTGATTTCATGGCGGTCGAAGCGCCAGAAAACAGTCTCTCTTTCTTCAGCTGAAGCAGAGTATCATGCAATGACAGGAGCTTGTTGTGAATTGATATGGCTTCGCTATTTACTCAGAGACTTGGGGGTTTTGCATCAAGAGACTGCATTGCTATATTGTGACAATAAGGTTGCATAACACATCGCAGCAAATCCAGTGTTTCATGAACGTACAAGGCATATAGAGATGGATTATCATTATATCAAGGATAAACTTCAAGATGGTTTAGTGGAGACAAGGTTTGTGAGTTCTGCAAATCAGCTAGCTGACATTTTGATCAAAGCTCTTGGCAAGGAGATCTTCATGCCAATGATTCACAAGTTGGAAGTGCAAGACATCCACTCTCCAACTTGAGAAGGGAGTGTTAGAAAGTATAGCGGAATATGTTAATGTTAGAATAGCGGTCATATATCATTATGCATCCTTTTGTATCATTACACATCCATTATCTAGGACAACTTTCCGTACTTTTCTCCTTACTTTCCTCCTTGTTTTATGGAGACCTTTTCACTGTAATTGCTGTACATATTGCACACGGCTGAATAGAAGAATTCATTCCAGCAAATTATATTTTCCAGTCATTCTCTTTCATCTTCAAGGTACAGAGGGACATCAATTCTAGGCATTCAGAATTTTGTGATAATGCAGTAAAGAGATCCAGCTTCTACAGCTCAAGGCTTTCAAGGTTTCGTATGCTATCCAGTGGTAACATCCCAGTTAGCTTCGGACAGTGATTCAGATGAAGATTACGAAGATCAGGAAAGGTTCCGCTTTCTTCGCTACCACCAGTATATGACCACTCTTTCCACCCCATCATATTTATGAAACTCAGAACCTTCAAGAATATAAATGGCTCAGGTACTCAACACCAATCGACTCCACTGCATCTAACCCCATAAGACAGAGCTGTATGAGGGAGGGAAGCTGCCCAAATGGTGGCAAGTGGAGACAAGATTTGCAATCTGCTAGTGTAATAGAAGTTAGATTACAGAAAGAATCACTTCCTAACCAATCTGGAAAACTTGTATGCCCATAAGATTCAATTGTGAGCTTCTCCAGATTTGGATGAGGTTGGAGCTTCTTGAGTACTTCTTCATCTTTCTCTGAATCACCATTATTACCTTCCCATGTCAATGCTAGCGTGTTGAATAAGAAACTCCTTGTCACTGATCATATCGTCCTCCAAAGCATTCCCATCAAGGACAGTTTTAGTGAGTTTTGAGATACAAAGTGATTTTCCCAAATGAGGCTCCTTTAACTTTTCAATGTTTTTTTCCAGAATTATCTACCGCTAGGACAAAGTCACTTAGTAGTTGGAGATCTTTCAATTTATCCATACCAGTTGGCATCTTCTTTAGCTTTGAACCTTTGATATCAAGACGACGTAAGTTGACTAGACTTCCCAATTTTGCTGGTAACTGAGTGAGATCTTTGGAATCCAACAACAACAACGTCTGCAAATGTTAAAGCTTGCACACTGCCTCGGGTAGCTCTTCGATTTGAGTGTGAGACAAGTCCAAGTACCTTAGATGTTTCAGTAAGTCGATTGAATAAAGAAACTACCCGACCTCACAATTCGATAAGTTGAGCACTCTCAAGTATTTTAGCTATGCCAATGCCATAAGATGTAACTTGCTCGTCTTATAGCACTCTCCATAAGACGGCAGCTGTAGTGGTAATGCTAGTAAGGTATGCAGATTCTTAGTACCAAGTAAACACCCAAGATATTCAAATTCATGAACACCGGTTTTCAGATATGACAAATGACGAATTTTGTTTGGAAACTCGAGGGAGTCATACTCCTCCAACCTAACACAAAATTCTCCCAAAACAAATTTGGCTAAATCATTGATGAGGTCATGCATGGTGAAACTAATTGATTAAAAGCAGTTGAATGTTGAAAAAATGACCTTGAGATTAGAATGTTGAAGTAGTCATCTCCAACTTGTTCCATTGTTTTCCTCCTTTCAGATTGTAAGAGATCTTCAGCCATCCACAATGATACTAATTCCAATTTAGTAAATTCATAACCTTTGGGGAATACCGAACAATAGGCAAAACACTGCTTGTGATCTGAAGATAGATATTGATAGCTCAACCATAAAGCAGGCAGAATGTTGCTCTTCTTTGCTGATAACTCCCATAAGTCACTGTTCAATATCATCTCCCATTGTTTCGGGTTCAATTCAGAGCGTAAAAAACCTCCAAGTGATTTTGCAGCCAAGGGACACTTCCTCACAATCTCTCTTCCGATTACATCAAGAAGTGTAGGTGCACCAACGTTTGCATTTTCAAAGGCATGTTTAGCAAACAGTTCCAGCAATCATGCTCAGATAATATGCTTAGTTGGTGAGCTGAACGAGCACCCATAGATGCAACACCTTGATTGCATGTTGTGACAATGATCTTACTTCCTTGTGCCCCAGACCGGAACAGCCCCCTCAAGACATCCCACAGAGCGTAATTCTCGTTCCAAACATCATCAAGAACGATGAAAAACTTTTTCCCCGCCAAAGCATCCTTCAATTGAACTTGAAGTAGATTCAAATCTGTAACACCATAAGTATGACCAGTGATGACTGACCCATGAATTGTTTGGGTTATTCTAACCACGTCAAATTCTTCTGAAACATAAACCCATGCTTGGATGTCAAAGTTGGAAGCCGGGGCGGTCTGTATCAGATTGGAACGGCCCCCTCAAGACATCCCACAAAGCATAATTCTCATTCCAAACATCATCAAGAACGATGAGAAACTTCTTCCCCGCCAAAGCATCCTTCAATTGAACTTGAAGTAGATTCAAGTATGTAACACCACAAGTCTGACCAGTGATGATTGACCCATGAATTGTTTGGGTTGTTCTAACCACGTCAAATTCTTCTAAAACACAAACCCATGCTTGGATGTCAAAGTTGAAAGCCGGGGCTGTCTGTACTGTATCATCACTGGTGATCTTCTTTACTCTGTCATCATTGTAGACAAGTTGAGCAAGGGTGGTCTTCCCGATCACACCCATGCCCACAATAGGAATCACATCTACCTTATTGCCACTCCCATCCTGTGATAGTAGAAGTTGTATAATCTTTTCTTTGTCACCATCCCTACCGTACACCCCGTGCTCTTCTACCAGAGATGTAGCAGGTAATCTTACTTGTGGTATTACTACAACACCTTCTTTCAAATCAAGTACTTGTTTCTTGCATGCAAGAAGTTCTAACCTATGGTGAATGTCTTTTATTTTGGGTTCAAGATTTTTGTCAAATTCATCGACTGAATTGGAATTGACATAGTCCAACCAGAAGGTGTCGTTACCTTCTAGTTTGAGCCGCAGAGCTTCGGTGTTGACTTCATCCAGCAAATCCGCCGTAGCGTAGATAGCATCTTTAAGCTCGTTAAGCCACTTCTTCACTGCAGGGTTTCTGATTTGCTTTTCCTCAGCATCATCGAGCACTGAATTGACCGACTGCAACTTTGAAGTCAACTCCTCCAATAGTTCAGTACTATTGGTAGGTTTTTTCTGGCGGAATAAATCGACAAACTGATGGGAAGCCATCCGGTCGAACAAAACATTGAGAAACGAAGAGAGAAAAGCTCCACCCACTACTGCCAGAGCCATGATCAATTCTTCGTTAAACAAGACAGTAAAACTCATGAGAAGAAACTTCATATTCTACCTTTTGAAGGAGTTCCTTCTTTCTTTCTTTTTTTTGCTGTTATAATTTTTCCATTTTCTTTTCGGCTTTGTCTCGTTATCTTCACTCTAAAACCGCCCATTTGAAATTTTCTCGCAGTACAAAAACGTTGTCTGCCATTTTGTTGTTGCGTCTTTCTTTATTGATTAGTCGGTGCAGCTCCCGTGCAGGTGAGCTGTCCTTCAGTCCTTGTACCAACTTTACCAAGTATCTTGACAACTTTACCAAGCATCTTAGAGTCAGACCAAAGAAAAAATGCATCTTTGCTCGCTGATATGACATGTACCCTACACTATGCGCGTGGTAATGGGTAATTAGGCTTTAGTTACCTTTCTCGTTAAAAGTTACTTATAAATATTTTAGATTTTAAGTATATATGATCAATATGTATATTCTGTAACTTAGGTTTATGTTTAACTAGCAACAGTTACCCGCGCGTTGCGGCGGGAGTATGGCTTGATTCTTTTTACTTTGTTGTGGGAATCCTAGACATGAACTTGTGGAAGTTGTTCAGGCTATGAATTGGTTGGTAGAACTTTTGAATTACACGAATTCTTTAGTAGAATCAATAATTGCAAATTGAACATAATCGCAAGGTAGTATTGATAGTTGTTTGATTCTATTGAATATCCACTGAAACTTGACTGGAATACTGCACATGTGTAAAAAGAAAAATAAATAAATAAAAAATAAGAACAGAAAAAGGTTAGGAAATGGAAACACATACTTAACAGAGAAAGCTTAAAATATTTAATCACTTTAAGGAAAAAAATTAATCATAAGTACAGAGATAATAGTTTTTAAGTGGAAAATTGTTCACCTTTGACATACAGAATACTAAGGTATTGCTTGATTGTGTGTTGTTGACAATTCAATTGATCTTCGTTTTTTTATAGAGGTGAACCTGTATAAAGAAATTTTCAAATTACAGTATCAATACAAATTTCTATAGTCAGAAATTCACCTAAATACTTAGTAACTATCGCTTTTGAAATTTTTACATATATTAACAATCAAAACAAACAGTTGAAGTCCCCAAATCTATAACTAATAGTATTAGTTGAGGACTCAGCCTACTGTGATCGATTTACTTGTTGACTATTTAAAATCATATTGTTAAAAGAAAAACATGGTTGATGAAAATCTAAAACCGGAGTATGAAGTGCTTCAGATGGTTAAGCTATATTAAAGTGGAGATCATGTTACAATTTACTTTTTATCTCATATTGGAACAACAACTGTCAAGCATCTTTTTCATCAGGAACAATGATTAACTCACAAAACAAAGGGAATCATGAGACAAAATTTTTTAAGTGTTAAATTAAACAGGGACCGTTGCTTTCGATTGAAAGCATCTGTTTCTTGCTTTCCAAAAGCTATTCAAACTTCAATTCGATTCAAAGAAGCGATTTATAGTGTATCAGATAGATAGTATGATGATAAAAAGGCAAAGATGCTTTCACCACTCGAGAACAAAGAGAACACCCAAATCAACCAATACTGATTGGATATAATGCAAGTCCAAATTGTGATATACCTAACAACCAAACCAATCTGTGAAAGCTTTTTGTATTTCAGATGACCTTGCATAAAGGTGACCAAGTGGTGAAAGGTTAAAACAACATAATTGTGTGTCAACTGAGGGCAAGTTGATGGCAAAATGCAATCATAAAACGACCAAGTATTGGGATATGTATCGTGAAAAGAACATGGGTCGGGAGTATATACCAGTATAGATGAATGAATAGGTTGGAACTTTGGATACATATTTATATAAGATGATGATACAAAGATGACTTTAAACGAATCAGGTTAAACGAATAACAATTTCAAGTAGAGACATGGGAATACCAAAACAATGCAAACAATTCATGTTATATTTTTTATTTAATTTTTGGATAATTAAAAGCCAAACTCGAAGCCTCACCTTCAACCCCTTCAAATCAACCACTCGAATCCCAAACTCGAACACCTGTAAAACACGGACACCCAAATCAATTCAAAGACAACCAAAAACACATAAGAACCGAGCCCAGAACAACCCAGGCGCATTCACAGCTGAAAATTAGGGGAGAATTACTGGATTCAATTGGATTCACGCGGCGGCGGCGACTCTCTTTCTCTCTCAATCTTTCTTGATAACTGATGAAGATTGTTGCAGGACTATAGGAGGAGGAAATCAATGGCTCCAACTCAGTGGCAGAGCTACAAAAAACTTTCAAGCGAGGGCAAAATCGCCATTTCAAATCTGAGTGAACAGCCCTACAGTGAGAGGAGAGAGTGAACAGTCCTATAGTGAACTGATCTTTGATATATAGTAAATATGTATTGGATTAGTATGTATCAATTACAACATGAGTTGATTTATAGTACATTTTGAGATTTCAAAACAAAGGAGGATGAAGAGTACATATTTTCAAGAGTCTTGCACTATTTTTGAGATGCTCATTTCAGTAGTATTTAAAAGTATTTTTTCGAATCCATACTGCATGCTTGGGTTTCAAGAGAATAAATTTGGGAAAGCATTAAATATTCGTTTTACTATATTTACAATCACTTATTTTCGTCCACTCACTCTAACGGTTTTTCAAATGCTTTTCTCTGGGCTCATCGGTTTCTCGTGCCCAGATTGCAGAGTAGTTGAGGTCGAGCTTGCGTAGGAGTCGAGGCATAGTGACCACCAGTTTCATCTTCTTTGTATGTTACATGTTAACCTACGTGTATTTGTTTTCCAGTTCATTTGTCTAGATTACTCTAATGACCAGTTTTCAATTGTATTAGTAGAATGTTTATTGATATTGGGGATATGAGTTTCAAAGTTGTTTTATGTTTCCTGTTGGATGGTTATGAATTGTGGAGAGCAGGTAGGCTCTAAGAGTTGGATGGATATGTTCATTTAAGGAGTGTTGGAATATTTTTACAGGTTTTTGGGTAGTCCACTTTTAAGGGAAGTTCCGCCAAATTTTTGATAGAATTTCTTCTAAAATTGGGCCCCGCAGGGTTATTTAGGATTTCAGGGCGAAATCCGGGGCAGGTCCGGTCAATCCGGGTCCGATCTGGATTGTAGCAATTTCAACAGATAACTGTGTAAAACTTCATACAGATATCAGTCCATTTTCCATATTCACAAGGACAACAGTGTGAAAACTCGTTGTAACAGATGTATGTATGAATGAAAATTAGTTTGCAAATTATAATTTTGTTATTGTTGATGAATGTCTGTGTATAAATAACTACACAAATATTAGTATAAATTAAATACTTGGTACATAGAGACATTTATGAGAAAATAAACTCATACTGATTTCAGTGAGAAAATGTGTAAGTATGTGCTTGTGTAGGACCCAGTCATTCAATTCTCATGGATAGGGGCTGTGACCACTTACCCAAGTTTAGCTTAAAAATTGCTCACTTACTCCACTAAGAGTTTTTACTCTCATTTACCCAATTTAAACATTAATGACAGTTTTACCCTTATTTTAATTAACAAAATACACTCCTCTCATACTCTCTCTACTCTTCTCTCTCTCTCTCCTTCCCTCTCTCCCCTCCCCTCCCCTCCCCTCTCCAATTTCTTCTCTCACCAGAGACCGAATCCGGCAACGTCGTGGCCCTCTGTTGCTGAGTGGCGGCAACTCTCTTTCTCCTCCCCTCATCAATCTCTTCTCTCTCTCTCTCTCTCTCTCTCTCTCTCTCTCTCTCTCTCTCTCTCTCTCTCTCTCTCTCTCTCTCTCTCTCTCTCTCTCTCTCTCTCTCTCTCTCTCTCTCTCTCTCTCTCTCTCTCTCTCTTCCTCCCCTCACCGATTTCTTCTCTCACCGGAGACCGAATCTAACGCTGTTGAGATAGAGAGAAGAGAGAGTTCATGTGCGACGCGTTACCGTGCGCCTTAGTTGGAATGAACTGTGATCTGATGAGCCTATACATCGAGTTCGTCGCTGATAGGCTGTTGGGTGCATTGGGATACGGGAAGATCTATGACTTGCAGAACCCATTTGATTGGATGGAGCTTCTTAGTCTTCAAGGGAAGACCAATTTCTTTGAGAAGAGAGATGGAGGGCTTTAGATCAGTGAGAGGCTCCAAACTCAGCGGTGGATGACTGAGTCAATAAATTAGCAAACCAAAACCTTCATAATTGAGAAAAGTTATTGACTGATGGGGTGGGACCCAAAACTGACATTCAAAAATATGCATGACTTTAGTTTATGCTCTCTCTAATTTCCTCTCTTTTTGTATGTAGGGGCAAAAATGGTGCGAGGCATTTCTTACTCAAAAAGCATGTTCTCCATTATTGTTAATAATCAACTCTTTATTATCTTGAATTTGTTTTAATTTGCTAATCTTGTAATGTTATGGAGAGGTTCACATTGTGATAATCCAATACAACATGATTATTTGGGGGCAATAATATGATTATTGGGAGGCAATAATATGAGTATTGGGGGGTAATAATAAAATTACTGGGGGTCAATAATATGATTATTGGAGGTAAATAATATGATTACAGGGTATTATTAGGGGGCAATAAAATCAGACGCTGGAATCTGGTCACCAGTCCGGTAGCCGGATTTGGGATTTCAGTAACTGGTTGTCGGATTCTGGTGATCGGTCGCCGGATTCTGGTCACCGGTTGCCGGAGTCCGGTCTCCGAAGTCTGCGGCCGACCATTTGTCACCGGAGTCCGGCAAGGTCTCTGATGACTTCTCTCTCTAAGTGACAAAGGAGTAGAGGGCAAAATTGTCCCAAAAATAAATGAAAGGAATAAAAAAATATTTAATTGGGTATTAAGGAAAAATATATATTAAATATTAGGTAAGCGGGTAATCTCTTAGAGTGTTTGGATAAGTGGGGTTAATTAATCCCAAAATTAGATAAATGATCATTTTCTCTAAGTTAAAACTCACTTATTTTTAATCAGTGTGAGAGTCAATGTGTTTAAAATATGTATGTCGCTAATTTTGCGAGTAGTGTTGGGAACCCTAAAAGCATTTCTACTTCATCAGGCTCAAGTGGGGCCACCTTTTTCTTTCCTACCCAAACAAGATTCCACTTGCGGCATTCATAAAGAACATAGCCACAGACACTTTCAGGGGGGATTTTATCTTTGTCATAGTCTTTAAGAGCCTTCATGATCCTCTCAGTAATTGTTGCACTAGCAATGCAGGTCTGTAAGCAATTTAGCTTTGTCCGATCATCCCAAGTAGTCCACCACCTCCTTGTCATGGAAAATGCATCAAATATAGTTTGTGGTGGAAGGGGAACGAGAGGAAATCTGTTTTTGATTGGAAGATTGTGAACATAGCCTCTTTTTCTTGCAGCATCACAGAAATACTTCGAATCAACAAACACAGGCTTCATGTCATAAAAAAAGCGAGATATGTGCTCCAAATTCCTTTAGGAGTCAATGCCACATTCTCATAGTAAAAGTAAGGAAGTTGTGTGGCTGCCTTTGGAAGACTTGTGGATTTGACAGAGAGGCCGTATTTGACACCAATGTTTATTTTTATATGATTTGTTTATTATTCTTGGTTATATTTTTACTTTTAAGTAGTTATATTTAAAGAAGAAAATAAAATAGTATTTCAAAGTTCATGTGAATGCCTCATTTCAATTGTTCACCTCAAGCCTCCCAAAAGTCAGGGGCCCTGCGGTAAAAACTCTCCGGGAATTGGTCGACTGATTTGTAGAACACAAAACAAAGGGCGCTTGAGGGTAAGAGGGTTTAAAGCCTAAATGGTAGGAGCGCGCTTTAACACAGACACAGAACCATGCGCTCTTTAACAGACTTCAAATGATTGATATAGTCAAGAGAAAACAAAATTTGGATTAATAACATGAATACAATATCTGTTTCTATTTCTCATGCTTGTAGCATAGAGACTCATCTAAGCTGAGCATTTCTTTTTACATCAGATTTATTCTGTAAAAGATTTACAATCTCTCTCGAATATTTCAATATTATGTAGAACATTATTGAAAAAAGAACAAAAAAAACCGAAACGAAAAGTACGTACATCTCTTCAAAATACTACATTACATCCAAACAGAACTTCATGCAAACTGGTAAGGAAGATGTTAAGCAATACACATATTATGTCCAACCAAAAGATGTCAAACATATATGCACAGACGACCATGTCGCAGGTAACTTCTATAAACTTCTAGCAGTTAATTCCACCTTCAAGCTAACTTTAGTTAAAACCAACATCAAACTATTTTCCCCCTTCTTGATGAATTCAAGTTTCATTAGTGAAAGCGTAAAGAGGAAAGTAAGCTGATCAAGTCCCCATGAATTTGCACTTCTCGAGGAAAGTTCAAGTAACCTTTGTACACATGTATTGCCTCGACCCTCGCTATCTATATCAAATGGAATCCCTTGAACCTACAGAGAGCACGAAGAAAAGACTTGTATAATCAACCTGGCATGTTAAAGTCCCCATTGCCAGAAAGATCACTACAATATAATCCAGATTTACAGACGAATTTTTTTTTTGTGAGGAAAAATATATAAACAGGCAATATCTATTGAATATCTATTGAATATTGGCTTTAATTTGATTGGTGGGCAAAATCCAATGTGAAGGGCCCATGGTGGAGATCACGTGGGCATGACTCTCTAGGTTAATTAGGAGATATATGTATGCCTACTTTAACTAGGGAATATATATATATATATATATATATATATATGTCTTGCTGCCGCTAACAGATTTTTGGTGTGAGAGATTAGACAATTAACCTAATTATATTTAGGGTTTTGGGTAGAGAGTTTTATTGCAAAACTCTAATTGTATTCTCTCCAATTATTATAGTGGAATTTCTCGCCGGCTCCGAAAGTGGACGTAGCTCAATCACATCGATTGAGTGAACCACTATAAATTCTTGTGTTCTTGTGTTTGCTTTCTTTTTCGTTGTTTGGTCGCTCATCTAGTTCCATATCAATATTGTGTTTGTTACGCTTCCGCACAACAAACTGGTATCAGAGCTCTGGTTCTGAATTGGGATTTGATTCATTGATTGGAAATCATGGTTGACGAGAAAAAGAAAGGGGGTGAGTCTTCAGGTTCTTCGCGTTGGTCGACTTCCAGGCCATCAATTGGTAATGCCAAATTTGAAGTTGAAAAGTTTAATGGCACCAACAATTTTGGCATGTGGCAATGTGAGATGATGGATGTCTTATGTTAACAAGAATTGGATATAGCTCTGGAAGATAAACCTGCAGACATAGATGATGTGGAGTGGGTGAGAATTAACAAGTGGGCTTGTGGTTCTATCAGAATGTGCCTTGCTAAAGATAAAAAATTCTTTGTCATGAAAGAAACTTCTGCAAAAGAGTTGTGGAAGAAATTAGAAGACCAATATATGATCAAGAGTGCTGAAAATCAGTTTCACCTGAAGAGACGGCTTTTTCGATTTAATTATCGACAGGGTGTTTCTGTTTCTGAACACATCAGTGATTTTAATAAGATACTTGCAGATTTGGCTAATTTGGATGTGCAAATTAGTGATGAGGATAAAGTTTTGTGTTTGCTAAATTCTCTTCCTGACAAGTATGAGCATTTGATTACAACTTTGTTGCATGGAAAGAATGATGTGAAATTTGATGATGTGTGTAATTCATTGATAAATAATGAGTGCCGAAAGAAAGAGAAGCAACTTCAGAATGTGTCAGGTGAAACACTTATAGTAAGGGGTAGATCTGATGAGAGAAAACCTACTGGAAAAAGAGGTAAATCTTGTTTCAAGTCAAGAAGTAAATTTCCTGCAAAAGATGAGTGTGCTTTTTGTCGCAACAAAGGTCGTTGGAAGAAAGATTGTCCTAAGTTGAAGAATAGAGACAAGAAGGATTCTGAAGTGAATGTTGTAAGAGATGATGAAGATGACGACTTTGATTTTGCTTTGAGTTGTTCATCAGCTTTTGAAGATTTTGAAGAAGATGAGATTAAATTTGCTTTGGCTAGTTCATCTGCAGTTGGTTATTCTGACAAGTGGATTATGGATTCAGGTTGTTCACATCATATGTGTCCTAATAGGGAATGGTTCTCTACTTTCAAGGAGTTGAATGGTGGAGTAGTTTTGATGGGAGACAACAGTCCTTGCAGAACAAGAGGGATTGGTACAATTCGTCTGAAGATGCATGATGGAGTAGTCAGAGAATTAACTAATGTCCGGTATATTCCAAATTTAAAGAAAAATCTTATCTATTTAGGAACTTTAGAATCAAAAGGACACACAATTACATTGAAAAGTAAAGTTGCTAAAGTTGTCTCCGGTTCACGTGTGATGATGAGAGGTGAAAGATTCAGAAATTTGTATTTTCTACAAGGGAGCACAGTGACAGGTGAATAGCAATATCTGAGACTATAGATGATGATGCAGACAATACAAAATTATGGCATATGCGTCTTGGACATGCTGGTGAGAAAGCAATGTAGGGATTAGTGAAACAAGGTCTGTTGAAAGGTGCAAAGACCAGAAAATTAGAATTTTGTGAACATTGTGTCTTGGGAAAATAGACTAGAGTTAAATTTGGCACCGCAATTCATCAGACTAATGGTACTCTAGATTATGTTCACACTGATGTATGAGGACCTACCAAAACTGCATCTTTGGGAGGTAAGCATTATTATGTCTCTTTTGTTGATGACTCCTCTAGAAGAGTATGGGTGTACACCATGAAGCATAAAGATGAAGTCTTAGATATATTTGTGAAGTGGAAGAAGATGATTGAGACTCAGACCGATCGAAAAATTAAGAGGCTCAGGTCAGATAATGGTGGTGAATATAAATCTGATCCATTCTTGAAACTATGTCAAGATGAGGGCATTGTGAGACACTTCACAGTTAGAGAGATACCACAACAGAATTGGGTGGCAGAGCACATGAATCGGACTTTATTGGAGAAAATTCGGTGTATGTTGTCTAATGCTGGATTAGGCAAAAAATGTTGGGCTGAGGTAGTTGTGTATGCAAGCCATCTCATTAATAGGTTACCTACTGCTGCATTTGAGGGAAAAACTCATATGGAGGTATGGTCTGGCAAACCTGCTACAGATTATCATTATTTACATATTTTTGGTTGTCCTGCTTATTTTCATGTCAGGGAAAGCAAGCTTGATCCAAGGGCCAAGACAGCTATATTCTTGGGATTTAATGAGGGTGTTAAAGGATTCAGGCTTTGGTGTCCAGATGTGAAGAAAGTTGTTGTAAGCAGAGATGTGACTTTTGATGAGGCTATTATGGTTGATCAGAAAAAGCAGAAAAATTCTGAAGAGCAGAGAATGACCGTAGAGAGTTTGCAGCAGGTGGAGTTAAAGAAAAAATTGTTGAAACTCCAATTGATCTAGTGAGTCCTATTGTTGATTAAGATGATTTAAATATTGAGGACCTGAGTGTTGAAGTAGAGGCTCCAACCCAAGAGCCTACACAGCAAGATGGACCAATTGCAATTACAAAGGGAAAAAGGAATGCTCAAAAGCCAACGTGGCTTAATGATATGGTGACTTATGCACTTTCAGTTACTGAAGAAGAAATTCCTACTACTTATGAAGAAGCTGTCATACATGCAGATTGTGGAGAGTGAGAAAAAGCTATGGGTGAGGAGATGAAGTCTCTTCACAAGAATAAAACATGGGAGTTGGTTCAATTACCGCATGGGAAGAGAGCAATTGGTTGCAAGTGGGTGTTTCCTAAAAAGGAAGGATCACGGTATAAGGCAAGATTGGTAGCTAAAGGCTACGCAAAAAAAGAAGGAATTGACTACAATGAGGTATTTTCTCATGTTGTTAAGCATTCTTCTATTCGTATTTTATTGGCCTTGGTTGCACAATTTGATCTGGAGTTAGCACAGCTTGATGTAAAAACTGCTTTCTTACATGGTGAATTAAAAGAAGAGATATATATGACTCAGCCAGAAGGATTTAAAATTGCTGGTAAAGAAAATTGGGTCTGCAAACTGCATAAATCATTGTATGGTTTGAAATAATCTCCAAGGCAGTGGTACAAGCGGATTGATAAATTTATATTTGGTCAGAAGTACACTCGGAGTCTTTATGATCCATGTGTTTATTTTCGCAAGTTGCAGGATGAGACTTTCATTTATTTGCTCTTATATGTTGATGATATGTTGATTGCATCTAAGAGCAAGGTGGAGATAAATAAATTGAAATCACAATTGAGTGGTGAATTTGAGATGAAGGACTTTGGAGAAGCTAAAAAGATTTTGGGCATGGAAATTGAAAGAGATAAATCAAGAGACAAAGTTTGTTTGTCACAGAAGCAATATTTGAAGAAGGTACTGCATCGGTTTGGCATGAATGATAAATCTAAACCTATAAGTACACCTCTTGCCTCTCACTTTAAGTTTAAATCTACTATGTCTCCTAGCACAGATGATGATATGAAATATATGGCCAAAGTTCCTTATGCTAGTACTGTTGGTAGCTTGATGTATTGTATGGTGTGTACTAGACCGGATATTTCACAGGCCTTAAGTGTGGTGAGCAGATATATGCATAACCCAGGTAAAGGTCATTGGCAAGCAGTAAAGTGGATTCTACGGTATATTCTTGGTACTGTGGATGTTGGATTGGTTTTTCAGCAGAATAAGACGAGTCAGTGTGTTGTTGGATATGTGGACTTCCGCACAACAATATCGTCGATCATCATATACACTGAACATCAATTTTGTACTGAGAGCAACAATGCACGAGAGTTAATTAAGAAAGCCAGTACAGAAAAATTCTATCTATTTTCCCTGAGCCTGCTATTTTAGATGGACCAGAGACATTTTATTCAGAAAAAATCCAATGCAATTGGTTTTTCAGATCCACACATCAGGCAGTAAGTGCAATCAATGCATTCTTATGGACTATAGAATCGATGGTTAATGGCAACATAAGATGGCACAACTTTGTACCAGCAAATTGCAAAAAAACGTGTCCAATGGTACAAGGATGGACTTCTAAAGAAAACTTAGCATCCGTACATTTTGCTGGTTTACTGTAATAAAAGGGCCTGGTCATTATTTTCAAGGGGAGCCACATAATTTCATACAAATTGCTAAGAATGCAATGCAAGGTTACTTAAAATTCTCTGTAACAGCAAACCATTCTACATGAGTACACAGTATAAAAGTACAACATTAATGGTGCAAGCTTATAAGTGTAGTACAATATTAATGGTGCAAGCCTATAAGTGTACTGATAGCTTATAGACTATAATCAATATGAGAAGCTTTATATGCTTTTCCTATCAAACTAAGTACAGAGAGGCAATTCAATTTATTGTAAAACAACTTCAATACTATCGGTTATGCAAGTAAGATTATAGTGTCATTTGGAAATAACTTGGGGTAGGCCTCATCAAGGGCTCGGGCCGGGGCCGGCCCGACCCATTTGTAGCGGGTTTGGGCCTGGTCGGGCCTTGCTCCATTTTTAAATAGTAGCGGGCCGGGCTTTATTGTAAATTGAATGACAAGCCCATCTATTTAATGCGGGCCTTGCGGGCTTTATTTACAAATAAATCTTTAAAGATAGTATTTTTATAAACTTATATTTATTTATCATACACTCCAAAGAGCAATCTCCATCAACTTAAATAAAATGGGAAAACCGACCGTTGGATGAGATTATTATAATAAATTATGAGTGTGATAAAAAAAATTAGCCAATTTCACCATATTTTCAAATCCGATCGAATTGGTTAACTGTCGTCACTTGTATGTTTTCTTGGTTGACCGATGACATGACGACCGCGAAACGTGCTTATTTTTTCACATCACATCTATAAATATTCCATCGATAGATGTACGTGGACATAAAATAAAAATTTCAATTTTAATTACAAAGATGTTGACCTATATCAATTTGCCTCCTAAAGTTGTATGACTTGCATATTGCATTTAAATTGTTGAGGTTCATTCTAAAGCAACCATGAAGTGGAAAATGAATTTACAGAAATCAACTGCTCGATTGAGAGACTGTAATGTTTTATGGTGATTGTAAAAAATTCAGCTAATTTGATTCTAGTTTCGAATTCGATCAACTATGTCAAATTTAGTTACTCTTATAAACATATATCTATATATCATACACTCCAAAGAGCAACCCCTATCAATTCAAAGAAAATGGAAAAATGACCCGTTGGAGATTATTACAATAAATTATGAGTGTGGTAAAAAATTTAGCCAATTTCACCATAGTTTCGAACCCAATCGAATTGGTCAACCGTAGTTACTTGTATGTTTTCTTGGTTGACCGATGGGGTGACGACAGCGAAACATGATTATTTTTTTACATCACGTTTGTAAATATTTCATCGATGGATGTGCGTGTACATAAGATAAAAATTTCAATTTTAATTACAACGATGTTGGCCTATATCAATTTGCCTCCTAAAGTTGTATAACTTGTATATTGAATTTAAATTAGAGAAAATTCCTCAAATGGTACCTGAACTATGGTCCAATGCATATTTTGGTACCTAAACTTTCAAAACTACCCTATTGGTATCTGAACTATTGCTCCGTTTCTCCATATGGTACTTCCGCCAAATGTACCGTTAACTTTGCCTACAATTTTTTTTTTTTGAAGATGAATGTCATCCAATAAGAATGAGCTACGTAAGCAAAGTTAACGGCACATTTAACGGAAGTACTATATGGAGAAACGGAGTAATAGTTCAAGTATCATTAGGGTAGTTTTGAAAGTTTAGGTACCAAAATGTGCATTGGACCATAGTTCAGGTACCATTTGAGGATTTTCCCTTTTAAATTATTGAGGTTCATTTTAAAGCAACCATGAAGTGGAAAATGAATTTAGTGAAACCAACAGCTCGATTGAGAGATTGTAATGTTTTATGGTGGTTGTAAAAATTTCAGCCAATTTAGTTCTCGTTTAAAATTCGATCAACTAGGTCAAAAATTGTTACTCTTATAAACCTATATTTATATAGCATACACTCCAAAGAGCAACCTCTATAAATTCAAATAAAATGAAAAAACGGACCAATGGATGTGATTATTATAATAAATTATGAGTGTGGTAAAAAATTTAGCCAATTTCACCATATTTTTGAATCCGATCGAATTGGTCAACCGTTGTCACTTGTATGTCTTCGTAGTTGACCGATGACATGACAACCGCGAAACATGCTTATTTTTTCACATCACATATGTGAATATTCAGTCAATGGATGTGTGTGGACATAAGATAAAAATTTCAATTTTTATTACAAATATGTTGGCATATACCAATTTGTCTTCTAAAGTTGTATGACTTATACATTGCATTTAAATTATTGAGGTCCATTATAAAGCAACCATGAAGTGGGAGATGAATTTGGAGAAACCAACCGCTTGATGGAGAGATTGTAATATTTTATGGTGGTTGTAAAAAATCCAGCCAATTTAGTTATCGTTTCGAATTCGATCAACCAGGTCAAACTTAGTTACTTTTATAGACCAATATTTATATATCATACACTCCAAAGAGTAACCTCTATAAATTCAAATAAAATGGAAAAACCGACCGGTGGATGTGATTATTACAATAAATTATGAGTGTGGTAAAAAATTTAGCCAATTTGACCATATTTTAATCCGATCAAATAGGTCAACCGTTGTCATGTGTATGTCTTCTTAGTTGATCGATGACATAATGACCTCAAAACATGCATATTTTTTCACATCGCATTTGTAAATATTTCATCGATGGATGTGCGTGGACATAAGATAAAGAAATTTAATTTTAATTACAAACACATGGCCTATACCAATTTTCCTCCTAAAGTTGTATGACTTGTACAACGTATTTAAATTGTTGAGGTTCATTCTAAAGCAATCATGAAATGAAAAATGAATTTGGAGAAACCAACTGCTCGATGGAGAGATTGTATTATTTTATGGTGGTTGTAGAAAATCTAGCCAATTTGGTTCTCGTTTCGAATTCGATCAACTAGGTCAAACTTAGTTACTCTTATAAACCTATATTTATATATGGAAACCTCTATCAAAAGGCAACCTCTATCAATTCAAATAAAATGAAAAAACTGACCGTTGGATGAAATTATTACAATAAATTATGAGTGTGGTAAAAATTTAGCTAATTTCACCATATTTTCGAATCCGATCGAATCGGTCAACCGTAGTCATGACATGTAGAATATATATGCACATATTCTATATAGAAGTATGAGAACTTCCAATTTCACCATAAGCCAAATTACAACAAATTCACACTCACACAAAGATACTGACACACACACACACACACAAAGATATATATATATATATATATATATATATATATATATATATATATATATATATATATATATAAACACACATATATATATATATATACATATTATATATATATATATAAACACACACATATATAAATATGTCTAAAAGTCCTGGATCTTCAATAATGATGATGTGGCACATTGAAGATTTCCAAATATATGTGCGAGCCTTCTAGACATGAACTTGTAAAAGATGTTGCAGATTCCCGTCCAAGCTGAACTGCATTCACTTAAATTGTCATAACTCATTCTAGAAAAGTCGGAATCGCAAACCGTAAAATTCCTTAGAAACTAGACACATGGGGCTTTCCGTGCATATAGGTTACAACTTCTAATTCCATCTGAGTAGTTTAAGTAATTCAGCAAAGTTAGGTTCTAGATGTAAAAGATGTTGCAGATTCTCGTCCAAGCTGATCTGCCTTCACTTAAATTGCCATAACTCCTTCTAGAAAAGTCGTAATCGTAAACTGTAAAATTCCTCAGAAACTAGACACATGGGGCTTTCTGTGCATATAGGGTACATCTTCTAATTCCATCCAAACAGTTCCCAATAATTCAGCAAATTTAGGTTCTAGACATAAACTTGTAAAAGATGTTGCAGATTCCCGTCCAAGCTGAACTGCCTTCACTTCAATTGCCATAACTCCCTCTAGAAAAATCGAAATCACAAACCGTAAACTTTCTCAGAATCTAGACACATAGGACTTTCTGTGCATATAGAGTACAACTCCTATTTCCATCCGAGCAGTTCCCAATAATTCAGCGAAGTTAGGTGTTCTGCACAACAGTTTCTGTGTTATTAGCACATCTTAGATTCTTTTCTTCTTTCTTTGAAACACACTTACAAAGACACTAAACTAACAGAAATGAACTATAAATAAGGAGAACTAAACATATATACCAAACTCCAAGAGAAAGAGGCATAGAAATATAAGAAAATATGAGCACATCAACATAAATATATATATATATATAATATAATAATTTATGGGCTTTTATGGGTCGGGCTTAGCGGGCTTTTAAGGGCCTGGCCTAGCGGGCTTTTGGCAGGCCCGGCCGGGCTTTTAGCCCTGCTGGCCGGCGGGACTCCATCGGCCCACTTTATCCGCGGGCTTTTTGATGAGGCCGTTAATAACTAGGCAAAATATCAAAACTAGAGTGATCAAGTCTTTGGCCTTGCGAAGGGTGTGTCCTGATGATTGGATTTCCAATCCTCCCCCTCCCTAATGCGCATTTTACTTTTTGATGCTGCAGGCCCTCCTCCCTAGCTGTTTTTTGTTATATTTTTTTTCCCCAGTACCCTTTGTTATGGTTCTGGGTTTGTTTAGTTGCTGTTTCTGTTTTTTGTTCCTTTGTTTCCTCTACCAAAAAAAAAAAAAAAGACTCAAGTAACTATAAAAGATGAAGGCAAGAGAGCTCCATAAAGTAATTATTGCAGAAATTCAAATCAGAGAAGAGGAGACATTGTCCATTCATTATATGCAACTCATTTCCAGCCATGGGATCAGAAAGTCCTTAATTATGGTCTTTCAGAGTGGCCAGTGGTGGATCCCCTATATTTCTGCCAGTCCTACAATTCTTCAAGCGTGCAAGTTCGGCTACCAGTGCCACTGCTTTCCCCTCCAACCGGAATGTCAAAATCAGTCAATATATCCTGATAAGGAGACATCCTACTGCTTGATTGAGTGGTTGTTCGGTTCAGCACATCTTGCTCATATATCAGACGAACTCCACACTCCTTCACCTTCAGACCCAGCCCTCTGGTTTCAAAAAAGAACTCAACCTGACTGCAACTGCCATGCCACCACTCTGTACCAAAGTATTTATCATGAGATACATAGAATAGCCACATGTGATCTGACTTAACCTGGCAAAATTCTTCACTAAAGCGAAATGCAGGCTGTCTGCCATATACTTCCAATTTTCTTCCATCGAGCTTCAGGCAACATACAAGATGATGTGTTGCATTAAAAGTCTTGAATTGCTCTCTGGAAAGCTTATCCCGATGGTGCTTACGGAGTACAAAAACAACACTAAAAGCAAATCCCAAAAATCGCTTGTTATTCCAATATGCAGGTAGAGATACACTTAAGGAACGCCCAACACTCCGATGGCTGAACCACTCAGGAATATTACTTCCAGGAATTACAATTTGAAAAGTTTCCCTGTGATTAGAGATTCCCTGTGCAAGAAGAGATAAGTTGTTAGTTGATTAATTTCTAGAAGTATACGAGCAGAAACGTGCACTCACACTGAGAGAGGAAGTACCGACAAGAAGTACCTGATACATGAATGTCTTCAGCATTTCAAATGCTATGTTATTGCATCCTTGATTTCCATTTAGATTGAAGCAATTGATAAAATTGAAATATGAGTTGTTTAGTCTATTCAAATTTGATGAATCAAATAAGTATTTCAGTGAAGTACAACCATCTGCCCTTAAATCAAGTATACTATTTGATGGAAGGTCTGACAACTCTTGAAGTCTCTTGCAATTCTCCAAGTTAAAGTTCTCAAGCTTAGAAAGCAATCCAATGCCTGAAGGAAGGCGAACAAAATTGTTTCCACTTAGATTCAAGGTCACCAAAGAGGGAAAGTAACCAAATTCATTGGCAAATGCTCCTTCACCCAGATTGGAATTACTCAGGTTTAGATATGTTAGATTACAGAGACTAGATATAGGTAAGTGGAAACTCATAGGCTCTGTATTCACTTTTTGCATCAATCCAGAAGGCAAGAACTTATATATAGATCCCCAAACGACTTCACATCCATGAAAGATTGAATCTCTCAAATATTTTATGATATCATGCGTAGCTGACATTTCCATTGCAGACCCACTATTCACATCAGTTTCCTCAAAACAATTCACCTCTTCCACACTTACCTGTTGTTTGCCGAGTTTCAAGCATCCAGAAAGATTAAGATTTTCAATAGACTTCAATTTATTGATGGTGCATGGGAGACAAACAAGATTTCTGCAGTTGCTTAGATTCAATGACACAAGGCCACTCAGCCGTTCAATTGAAATAGGCAGTTCCTGAATGGCAGTCTCATCAAGGCAAAGCTCCGATAAACGTTCCATATTTCCAACAAACTCGGGAATCTTCTTAACTTTTGAGCAGTTGGAAAGAATAAATGTTTCAAGAGATTCCATTTCAATTTTACTTGGCAAACTCTTCAGACTTTTGCAGTCTTTAAGATTAAGGACAATAAGCTTTTTGAGAAATCCAAGGGATTGATGGATTCTTACCAACTTCTCACATCCTTCAAGATCTAAAGTCTCAAGATTCTGAACACCTGCGAGGTCTGGGGTCTCCACAATGTTTTGAGAATGGCAGAGTTTGATGAACTTCAACTTGTCCAAATTCTGGTCATAAAATCGAAACAATGAGCCACCACACAAAACAGACAATTTGCTTCATAGAGATAAATAAGTAGACTATTAACTAATAGCCATACCTTTGTTCCCTTCCAAAGCTGTTTAATGTTGCTGCGGCACAAGTTAAGTTCAATAAGTTCATCTGCTTCAAAATTTTTTGGGAGAGATCTTAAGGGATAACCAGTCCATTCGAGGAGTCTTAAGGAATTAGGAAGACAAGTGAGATCTTTGGTAAGGTCCACATTACGAATATGGAGAAGACTAAGTTGAGACAAATTTGAAAAGGCTTCTGGCTTCCAATGAGCCACTTGTAATTTAGTCAACTCCATTACCATGCCTTGGATCGAATCTGTTCCTTGATAATGAAAAACAAATAACAACTTGAGTGTAACAACTTGAGTGCAGAACACAAAGAATGCCAAGACCCAAGCAGATTACAAGTAAATTTGCCTTATTTCTTTTCTACACAATATTGAAGTGCAGAACACAAATAATAACATGCTTATCTTTTTTTCACTATCAAACTCTTACCTTATTTGTCTTCAGCACATTGTTGATATCTTCATGAGACCATAATCTACTACGTTTGCCTAGCTCTATAGGAGACTGTTCACGAACAATTTCCCAGCCCATTTCTTGTACCAAATCATGCATCGACAGTTCGTTGTTGGAGATAGTGATGAGACATCTATCAGTAAGAACACTTAAACCAATGACAGGGTTTAGCTTGCAATAATCTAGTATTTGTGTAACACGATCCTTGTCCTTCCCCTTGTAAAAGCAAGCAATATGTAGGAACATTTCTTTGTCTTTCTCATCCAGTCCATCAAAACTAATCCGAAGCACCTCAATAATGCGTTTATCTGGTGTGTTCTTTAGCCTATCTATTACACTTGCCCATTCATCAGCACTTCTACCAAATAGAAAAGAACCTAAAACCACGAGAGCCAACGGAAGCCCCTGCGCATACCCTAAAATATCATAGCATAGATCCAAATAATCTTCTGGTGGGGGACATTTCTTAAAAGCCTTCAAACTCAAAAGTTGAAGTGCTTCACCACGGTTTAACCCGTTAGCCTTGTATGTAGCATCAACATCATGTGCCTTTAACAACTGAACATCTATGGTGGATATGATAATCCTACTCCCTGGACCAAACCAGTTGCGACTTCCAGCCAATTTCTCTAATTGTTTCAACTGATCCACATCATCAATAACAACAAGCACCTTTTTCCTACACAACCTTCTTTCTATCATAGCAGCTCCATCGTATTCATCATCTATATTTTCAATTTTTCCCATCAGGATTTTGGAAAGAAGTTTTTCTTGTAGAGAAACTAGGCCATTATTTTTAGACATTTCTCTAACTTTGGAAAGAAAGCAGCTTCGGTCAAAATCCTGACAAATTTCATCATAGATAGCTCGGGCAACGGTTGTCTTACCTATGCCCCGCATTCCATGGATCCCTATAAAACGCACCCCACGAAGCTTCGGACATATGTAATTGCTTAATAAATCATGAATGCGGGAATCCATTCCTATGAAGCCCTTGTCAACACTTGAAGACGTATACACGGACTTCTTTAGTATATGATTAACAATATCCTCAACTATTTGTGCTTCTTCAATTCTGAGAAAATTTTAATAAAATTTTGAGTTAGAAACTTAGCAATGTAACATAAAAACAATATTAACATTTGGCAACATTAAGTAAATGCAAAATGCTAATCCACCAAGTCTCTCAAATTTACTGGATGTATCCATCCCTCAATCAGAAAAATCATTCTTCAAATAATAAAGAATAGTTCATTTTAAAAAGAAGAGATTATCCTGCTCTACTTTAGCAAGGAAAAATGAGTAGTATGGAGGAAGGAGACTTACGGAGTATTCTTGGTATCCCAACCAGAAAGATTGGCCACCTCTGTCAAAGCAGCTCTCCGGGCATTTAGTCTGTCCTCATTCTTCACATAAATTTCTTCATGTTCCTTTACTTCTACTTGGGGTTCCCTTTTGAGCTCAAACCTTCCCCTTTGGTGCCGCACATCAGAAGGATTCACAGCTAAGAAGACGGGGAGGACTTGTTGGCCCCTCTCTTTCATGCATTGAATAATCTTGACGAGTTCATCCAAGCACCATGACGAAGAAGTATATCTCCGTGACAGAACGACAATCGCACATCTAGAGTCCTCAATTGCAGCTAAAAGTTCAGGCCTAATGGATTTTCCTTTCTCAAGCTCTGGATCATCCATAAAGGTGAGAATTCCTTTCTGATTTAGTGCAGAATACAGGCGACCCGTAAAACCCTTGCGGGTATCTGTCCCCCTGAAACTTAGAAACACATCGTATTTCCATTGACGACGAGAAGAGGTTGACGCCATCTCCTTCTTCTTCGGAATTGAATCAGAGTTGCCTGTTGTTGATGGAAATACTCTGTTTCTAGTCAATGCCCGGACTTGATTCCACTCTCCAGCTATAAGGGTCCTCCCATTCAACTTTAGTTTATATCTTTTTCACAATTCTCAACTTTCCATCTCATTTGGACCCAACCCATTTGCCTTTTTACGTCATGGATGGCTTGACCATCAACATGAGTGGGTTTACCGTTCTGAAAGCTTGCCGTGGATAAGAATATATGTGACTATTCACTGAGAATTCAACCAAGTACTGGGCCAACCATATTTCATATTTGTGTTGGAGTATCTCCCTTGTATTCAGTGACCCTCAAAGAATCAAAGAGAACACATCCATAAGATGCATGCATTAGCAAGTTTTCAGGACATAATGATATGTAGAAGTTCAGTCAGACTCCACCAGTTGAATGAGCAATTTTCCATTTTTCCTGTTCACTCATTCACGTCCAAAGACCAGTGACTGAAACATTAAAGTTAAAAGAAGTATCCTTCTACCGTTTTATCCTTACTCCAATTGCATAGATTTACATAATAACATATGTATAGCATCACTCAACAACTAGCTGTGATCAGATATATTTACATGCCATAAAATTCAGCCTATATGATCTCAAAACCCCCATATGCCATAAAGTAAAAGATAGGAACAAAACTCCTAATTAACTTGCAAAAGAAATTGGCAGTGGACAGTAAACAAGCATTACTCAATGTATATGTAAATAAGAATAGGGACATCACTGGAAGTTTTATCCAATATCCAATTATAATTAAACCAATTACAAAACTAACCATATTCGTGTTGGAATGTCACTCTTTTATTCTTTAATGCTCAAAGAGAACAGGTGCATTTATGGTACTACTTTTGGATTCAACATGATCTTCTAAGATGGCAGAACAGTTGAGTCAGCTATGTACAAAATAATACAAAACTATAGAGTTCATCCAGCGTTTCCAATATGACCAAATTTTCAGGCAGACTCCACCAGTCAATGCGTCTATTTGGGCCTTCAAAAACAGAACAATCTAGAAAGCAGGTAGCTATGACAACCCTGCATGATATCGAGCAAAGGAACAGTTTGGCATGCTTCCTCAACTAGGCGGTCCTTCCAGTGATTCAGTGTAGCTTTGGAGATATAGGAGCAATATGATGTTGCAGAACAGCCACACCAAGGGGTCCGATCAAATTCAGCCTTGTTGCTGCAGAAATAACATCTCTCATTGTGATAAACATGAAAGCTCTTTGAGAAGTACTGCTATCCAACCTAAGCAATCCACATATAAACCCAAATATAGGAGCATGGTGAAAAGAAACAACTCCATTACTTACAGAAGTTTCCCTCACAGATTTAAGAGACAGTATTTCTGAATACACTGCTGCAGTCACTCTCATGAGTGCAGACCCTTGTGCAATTGATGCCTTTCTACCCACATCATTAGTTAGCATTGCGTCCAACATCTTGTCATGTTTCTGCAAGGTCTCCAAATCAGGTGATATTGTTGTAGAAATCACAAAAGGAAGCAGTAAGCTTGCAGTATTCTCTAACAGATGAATTACAAAAGTTTGGAGATCTTCAGGACCCGAGACCATCCGAGCTTGGCTTGCAGCCTCAAGACCAAAGGAATGAGCAAAACCACCGGTTGGGAGGATAGAGTCAAGCAGTTGCCATTGTCTCCATTGTAAAAGGGAGTCTGACGAAGCATGCTCCTTGGTTTCTTTGTTTATATCCATCCCACTTCAATCTGGAAAAAGGAACTACTCGCTGATACACAATGAGCCACAAACATATTCAATTGTCTTCAAGAGGAAAAAGCAACAAACATATTCAATTGTCTTTAAGAGGAAAAAGCAATTTCACTAAATCAATTTTCTTCCCCCTAATCTTTCGTATTGATAGTAGACGAAAAGCCTATGCACGGATTCAAATTCAAATAACAATCCATAAGCATTAAAAACATTCGCCGCATAATCCTAGTGTACTATGATTTCTTACATTTGCCTACTCAACTATGTTAGTAACTTAAGTTCATCTTAAAGCAGAGTATGATTTCCAAGCCATAAACCAACTGGATATGGTACTTATTGCAACACAGTCATCTACAATAGCATTGGAGCATATGCCATTTTAAGCTCCATATGTTATGTAACCAGACTATCCTAAAATTGAATGAAAAGAGAGCATACTTTTTTCAATCAAGCACATACATACAAGATCATGGTTTCTGAAGCTTGCCACCGAAACATGCATAAAGAAAATGAAAAGTTATTAAATAGAAAACTCTACCTCTTTCTAAGCTGAAAGATTCAGACTTTCACTGCTTTAAGAGCCGAGATTAGTCCAGAATCTCAAAAGCAATTGAATTTTCTTAGTTGATTCAGATAAACATTCAGAAATGGAAACCCAGAGAACTGAGAATTGAATCTCAAAAATTTATAACTGAAATTGTGAGTATCTGAATTCACTGCTATCACCATGTGTCGTGCAAGAGTATAAACGCTGAAATTATCTGGAAGCTACCATGCTTAAGGGAGTTTACTTTTACAAACAGTAGACAATTATATGCATAAAAATCCAGGAAGTTTTTTTACTATGTCGAATTACTGTATAAGGTAAACAGAAACAGTAAATACCAAATTGCTTCCAGTAGACAAGCTCTGGAAGACTGCTAAAATGTTCTATATATTTTGGCATAGGTTAAGTTATGAACTCCATGACTGGAAACCAACACGAAGTTAGTGCAGTTGGATACATCAGTACTTGAAATGCACCCATAAATGACTCTTCTTCCCCAAACAGCAAACATGTTGGATTAACATGACAAATAACCAAATTGTGCAACATGATAATGTATACCTTATAGGGAATGATACGAGTAAAGTCACTTTAATATGATAATGTATGAAATCCAAGCAGTATTATTGGACTACTGTGTGAGTACTCGACTGGATGATGAAATGACACAACAGCAGCCTGAAATGAGCAAATAGCCACCCTATAACGAAGGGGAGCTGTCTCTTGAAAATAAACTCAAGAATCCGAAACAGCACAGGGAATACATTTCCAGTACTGCAAATTCCATAAGGCCAGAAATTGAAAAAAAAAAAATAGACATCTGTTCCCCCAATTGTTTTTCCACTTCTGCATGAAAAATCTTAAAGGTTTCAATAGCTTGGGATTTTTTTTGAAATTAGAAAAATGTGACAGAACCTAGAAAAGTCATCAATGAAAGTTATAAAGTAGGAGTTTCCACAAATGGTTTGATGTTTAAAAGGTCCGCAAATATCAGCATGGATGAGTTCTAAGAATCCTAGGCTTTTGGTGGCATTTTTCTTTCTAGAATTAGTCATTTTTCCTTTAATGCATTCTACACAGTCCCTTAAATAATCAAAGTTTAGCTCAGGCAGAATGTTTTGCTTAACTAGGATCTGTACTCTTTCTTTTGATATGTGTCCTAATCTCCTATGCCAAAAAGCTGCTGAGTTTTCATTAGAATTGTGTCTTTTAACACCAATAATGGAATTGCCATCTACACTGTTTTCAATAGATAATATCTCCTTAGGAACTGAACAATGTAACTGTAAATAATCATTTACAATGGCACCAGAAGCAATAGGAAGAAAATTCTTCGAAATTTTTATTCCATTACTGTCAATAAGAAAACTACAACCGTTTTTAACCAAAAGGGAGACACTAATCAAATTCCTACTCATAGAAGGTACAAAATAGACATTGTCTAAGATGAGAAAATTTCCAGATCCTACTTCTAGCCTAACAGATCCAATTGCCTTCACTGCTACTCTTGATCCATTGCCAACACACACGTTTTGTTCCTCACTTCTGGGATTTCTCTTCCTTATGCATCCCTGCAGTGAATTAGTTATGTGAATAGGAGACCCTGAATCAATCCACCACTTGCTAGAACTACTTCAAACTAAATTTATTTCAATGGAAAAACAATATATACTGAATTCATGCCAAAACATCACTTGCGAGCAAAAGTTAAGGTATCACTTAATCACATGGCCAAAACAAAAAGACACATTGGTATTTAAAAACCAGTCAACACCTGTATGGCAGAAGAAAAGGTCTTTATATCTGAATATGTATCATTTGAACTGCAATGTGCTATTCCTGTATCTTAAGACTATGTAAAGTAAAAGGACCTTCTGTGGAAGCTACAGTCATAGTCCTAGAATGCAGGATACAAGTTTTGTCTGTTGAAGCTGAATGGCTTATCAAGAATATTAAGGAAAAGGGTGTTGTGGCTCCATCTCCCTTGATACTCCAAATAAGTCACAGACATATGTACTAGTTAATGTATATTTACTTGCAAGAATATGCCATTGTCATTTAGAAAATGTTGACCGAGTTGCAAATTACAAAGACATTATCATAGCTTGTGGACCTTCCTCTACTGTTTTTTTTTTTTTTTTTTTTTTTAGTCTGCCAATTGCATTTGCAGGTTTTCACTTTAATGGCTCCCATATACATATATCTATTATGTGTATTGGTTTTGTTTTAGCTTCAGGGTTACTTTTTGACAAATGAGTAATCTAGATAGTTTCACACGGTGGAAGGAAGATAAGTGTTTCAAAAAGAACTTGAACATATGGCAAATATGTGCTTAATTGTTTTTACTATAAATGTGATTGTCTATTATTGTGCATACAGAATCCTAGACCAATATGTGGCCATGGTAGGCAAGCCACCAATTGTTGAATATTCGGATGATTTGGCATCAAACAACACTAGCTTATTTTGAGAAAAACAAGTTCTTTATTTTTAGTGGCATGATTCTTTTAATCGTTCTTTTTCCACGTTGGTGATTCTAAATTTGTGCTCCCCTCTGCTGCATACTTACTTGATGGTTGTTTGGATGCTTTTGAAATTGGCTTTTTATATATTAATAGAGATAAAGCCTTGATATATTTCAAGGGTGATGCACTGAGAGTCGATATACATAGTTATATCATTCATGAAGATGTTGTTCATTACTGTTCCAGGGAAGGTAAATTTTATTAGCTTTGATCAAGCTGTATGGCAGGTATAGCCACTATTCATGATTGTATCTCTATTGGTATTGAGTGTATATCAGGATTGGATTGGTCATTCCTAAGGATGTTTTACTCCTTGGTGTTACTACAATGTAAGCATATCAGGGCAAACACTAAGCAATGTGGTTTAAGTGCATCTCATGTTATGAAAAGTAACTGAAGCCATATTTGCTTTTAATGTACTGAAATGCAGAAGACTGTATTAAGGTCACTATTGTTCTGTTCTGCTAGTGTATCTTCATATTTCAGCTGCATAATTATATAAAAAGCTTATGCATATGTTATTTATGCCACTAACTTTAATATGTGTTAGTCTGCATCAGATTGATATGCACATTGTGTTGAAAAATTGCTGGATATGCATGTGTTAGAATAGACTTGCAGTAATTCTTAGCAAATATTGGCTATCAACATGCAGTCTTACGTGAGTTAGACAATGAAGCTAATGTTCTAGCCGGTAGCTAGTTGTTTGTGCCATGTAAATACGTACCACTTTATCTAATTTTGGGTAACCTAATATTGTTCCTTCATGATCATTATTCTTATTTTGATTTTGGGTATTGGAACAAGTCATATGCTCTTACAAATATATGTGGAAGGCTTTATTTTGAGCTATTTGCATTTTAATGACAAATATATCTACATGCCAATTTGCTCACCTAATTTAATATGTAATTGAGCTTTATGAGTATGTGTGATTGTATGGAGAATCAAGTAAAGAATTAAGAGCTACTTTTGTGATATATCTATGCTATTATACAGAAACACAAAAGAGATATGGATAGAGGTATGTACTTTTTCATTTCCGCTGTGCTATATATCAAATCATATGTAAGAATATGGTAATTGTATAAGGTTCTATTTGTTTTCCTTTGTTTAGCCAAGTGGTTCTCTAATTCTTTACTTAACTGAGCCTACAGGCAATATAGTAAAGGATGTTAAAAGAACACAAATGGAGAAAAGTTGTTACTCATACTAAGGAAGATGTATGCAAGAAGGCATATGCTTTTAGGTCAGCTAAAGGTATGTTCTTCATAATCAGAACTGATTTCGATTTCAATTTCAATTTTGAAGCATGTTGGAAAAGTATAAGCGGTTCTTGTCAAAGCTACGTAGTTATATATATATTGATGTTCAAATATTGTCATTGAAGTGGTTCAACTATATATGACTGATCTGTGATTATTGAAATTGAAATTGAAAATGCATATACATAAGATGTATATGATAAAGTTAAAATATACCTGTGTTTCTGCAATGAGATATAAGGAATTATCGATCTCCCAAATAATTAATCTTATTGAAGAATCAACAGGTACAAGAGTTTTGTATTCTTATAAGGGTTCTCATACCTGGTTAGAAATAAAGTATTGAACTCATGTGGTTTGTCGTTCTCTGCAAATGTAAATGGACATATTGCACATAGCAATCTCCATTGACATTGTAAGAGATCATAGAGATAAAACAAACCTAAAAATTGTATTTTTCTTTTTAAAACTATACTTATATTGTCATCCAAAGAAGTGTTCCTGTGTAGTTTTAGAAAAAAAAAAATAGCATTACACACATTCACTGGATTCGAGAAGGCTTCCGAGGTTTAGAAGGCTTGGTCGACCGGGAGGTGGATAGAGCAGAGCAGCCGGAAGGACGAGGACGCTTGGCGGGCGGAGCTGTCGAGGAGGGACTGACCGAGCGGCGGCGGGGCGAAGGAGAAACCGGCGCGGGCTCAAAGACAGCGGAATTGGAAAGAGTAGCGGCGGCGGAGGAGTGCTCGGACCCAGAAGGTGACGACGGTGCAGGGATCGGAGACTGAGATGGAGAGTTTTCCACATTCTAAGGATTCTAAGCGGAGGTAGGCGGGCCAGAATCCCGAGGCCGGTGGAGGCGATTGGAACGCCGAGAAGGACGAGGGGCCGGAGGCGAGGCGGTGGCTGGAGCGGAAGGCCACTTGACGGTGTGCTTCATGCGAACCATGGTGGGAGGAAAAGAGAGAGCGGCCACGAGAGAGAGTTTCATATCGGGAAGAAACAACCTAGCTAAAACAACTTTAACACCACACCGTGAGGTAAAAGAGAAAATAAAAAAATAAAAATAAAACACATGTTCAAGGAAATCCAGATTAAGTGTCTGGCCTAAATTTTAGGTTGCTTGACTTAGTGGTAATAGGATTACATTAAAAGGATTTAGAATCCTATTCAATATAGAATTACTTTCCTTGTATATTCAGATTCTATGCATTGTAATCCTCTATATAAAGATGTCTTTATTATCAATGAGAATACACAGCAATTCTCTCTCAAATATCGTTTTCCTAAAACACGTTATCAGCACGAAGCCCTAACCCTGAAATCTCAAAAATAAAAACCAAAAACCCAGTGAAAATCTCAACCTTTTCACCAACACTCCTAGCCATGCTAGTCTTGCTACCATCGTTGCACGAGCACCAACAGCCTCCTGCAACTGGCCAGCGCCTCCACTGCACCCATCAATTAGCCGGTTGGCTTCTGCCAGCAAAACTACAAAAAAAAAGAAAAGGGAAAACAGAAGGAGGAAGAACAAGATGCGTAGAAGAAGAAAGGAAAGAGAAGAAAAAGAAGGAGAAAGAGAGAGTGGGCCCAGAAGAAGAAGAAAAGAATGAAAAAAAAGAGGAGGGGAACGGCCCCACTGTCAGAAGAAGAAAAGGGAAACGACCAAGAAGAAAAGAAAGAAGAAAGAAAAGGAAGAAAAGAAAGAAACGTCTCAGAGGAGAGACGCGGGCCCAAGTTAGAAAAGAAAAAAAAAAAGAAGGCAGCCCACTGGACCACGGATGTAGTCACTCGGTCCACTGACGTCACAGGCCCACTGTGCAAGCCCACTGACACGTCAGCATCCACATAGGCACCAAGTCAGCACTTAGTTAGCTGCCACGTCAGCAACTGTGCCACGTCAGCAGTCAATTGTCGGTCAACCCTGTCGGTCAACCTTTTTCCAGCCAAATTTTTCGGCGACCAATTTCGAGGTATTTTTTACTAAAAGTTCCCGTTTTTAAGTTTTTATTCAATTTCTCTTCTTTTTCTCGGGGACTTGCAAACTCCCTTCTTCAACCCCCTTTCTTCATCATAGGGGAGACCTAATTAAGCCGAACTGTGGGGGTTCGTGCTCACTCCAAGCTTGGAGCTTGTTGAGATCTCCAAACTTAGAGTTTGTAGAGAATTTATGATCGACCACTTACGTCATTGTTTCGATCTAATCCAATACCACTTGGAATTGAATTTCTTAGAAGCGATTATGCTCAGAAATTCCTAATTTCTTGGAAGTGACTACGCTCAGAAATTTTATATGCTTTCGTGGTAGCCTTTTACGCTCTGAAACTAACCCTAATTTCTTGTTCTCTTTCAGGATGAGTAACCTGAACAAACTGGACTTCGCTCCATTGGGAACAACTGGCTCTGAATATCACAAGTGGGTTCGTGATGTTCGCCAGCATCTCAGGTCGATGGAATCCTGGATACGATTCTCGAGCCTAGGCAAGACGTGCTAACTGTTGAGCAAACTCAAGCTTTGGAAGCAAATAGAGTAGCCTTAGAGGCAAATAAGGCGAAAGCCACCATCATAATGACTCATCATATGGATGATTCGCTCAAGTACGAGTATATGAATGAAGAAAACCCCAGAAGGTTTTGGGTGTCACTCGAAGAAAGATTTGGCAACGTCTGTGACTCCTTGCTTCCTGAACTAGAAGTGAGATGGCATAACCTTCGCTTCTGTGATTTCAAGTCAGTTATTGACTACAACTCGGAAGCACTTCGCATTAAATCCTTAATGGATTTTTGTGGAAAAGATATCACAGATGCGATGTTGATTGAGAGGACTCTCTCTACCTTCCCCGTCTCTGCTTTGATGGTTGCAAAGAACTATCGAATCGATGTTACTGCAAGACGGATCACAAGGTTTCATGAGCTTATTGGAGTTATGAATGTCGCTGAAAAACATGACAACATCCTTGTGAAGAACTATAATTCGAGACCTGTGGGAACAAAGCTTATTTTGAAGTCCAATTATAGTGGCACCCCTAAGGGAGGGCGCCAAGAGTGAAACCCTAAATTTAGGGATAATCTTGGACTTTCTTGTCTATATTATCACTGTAATGAGGAAGGTAACCGCCAAAATAGGCGAAGACGGAACCGAAAAGGTCAATGTGGAAAGAGAGAGAGAGAGGCAACGCCTCTGGCCATGTTGGTGGCGCCACCAACACTAAGAGTCATCCTAATGACGCTTTCAAAGCGCCTCAATTAATGGAGTCTGAGCTCATAGATGTATGTTCTCGATGTGGAGTATCCAGTCATTGGGCACATATTTGTAGAGCTGGTGAAAAAATTGTCACTGCCTACAAAGCATATTGTGAAGCAAGAGAAGCTTACAATGTGGAACAAGAAGATCAAGATGATAATCTAGAGTGAAGGGTTAAAGACTACAAATCTGGCTGGGATCAAAAGATCGCCAATTCTGTTTAAGTCGTTATTTTTCCAAGAGATGTAATAGGCAATCGCCATATTATTTTTGTAGTAAATGCCTATGGTTTAGTCTTTCTTCAAAGTAGGCTCACCTAAAATAACTGTGATATCTAGGAATGTTCTAAGATTAGTGGTACTTAAGCGAGCATTGCTCCACCGACATCTTTCTACTTCTCTGGTCACATTTATTTTGGAATTACCGAAAGAAGTTAGACGACTACCATTGTTTTGCATTAGCTAGCATTTTGGATTAGATTTTCTTTGGTCAAAGAGACAATGATGTAACTTTGTTGGCTTATGAATACAATTTCGAGTTTTTTTCATTATGACTCTATTTTGATTCAGAGCATATGACTTCGTGACTACGATGGTTGAGCCATCAGTATTAATTCAAGGACATGGAATAGCTCAAGTTCCCCTTGCCAAATGGCACCTTGATTACTGTCACAGAAATTCTCTACACTCCTAGGGCAAATCGCACCTATGAGTAGCCAACGGATACCATGCGAAAATGCATGTAGAGAATGAAAATGAGTTCCTTTACAATACCTCTAATGATTGCGAACAAAGGCGCATCTTAGAGAAGTTTATGTGTCTCTCTAGTGGACTCTATGTCACTATTAGAGCTATTGATCCAATAAAAATTATGAGAGATGATCTCTTGGATTTAGACACATATTGACTTTGTCACGACAGGATAGGTCATCCTAGTTATGATATGATGATCCGTCTACAAAAGACTTCACATGGACAACCTTTCTCTCGAGCGAAACGAAGCATGAATCAAAAGTTGATTCTTGGACTTAGCAAGACCGCAACAACCGCAGCCTTTGGCGCTGTAGCTGTCTTGGGCCGCCAACATCCCTTGTGATAACGCCATAAATGGCGCCAACGATGAGCATGACGCCATGGTTGTTCCTCCCAATGGCCATGATGCCATACATACTAATTCCCATGGCTCCAACGCCATGATGGGAGATGTAGTCACACATTTTGCTTCTAATAGCGCTATAGACGCTCAGGCCCAACCAAAATTCTCATTGGTTGCTTCCAAGGCCTCTCGCTCATTTTGCAAAGCCTGTTCCTTCCGGAAATTAGGACTGAGACCGTCCTATGCAAAGGATATGAAAATACTCATTATGTTCTTACATCGAATCCGTGGGGATTCTGTGGACTGATTCAACCAACTTGCAGACATTTAAATATCTCATGATGTTGGTTGACACGCAAACACGCTGGTCACGTGTTGTGCCATTGTCCACTTGTAAATGCTGCTTCTGCTACACTCCTAGCAAATACCATATGACAACGGGCTCACTCCCCGGATCATCCTATTCCATCAATTGGACTTGATAATGCTAGAGAGTTTACATCGAAGACTTTCGATGGATATTGCAATGGGATTGATGTTGGACATCACATTCTCATGAACACACCCAAATGGTTTCGCGGAAACGACTACAATGGTAGTCAAGACATTGGTAATGCGCACCTATCCGCTTGGGGTGATGCAATATCGCATGCAGCTATTTTAACTCGTCTACGACCTACCACCATTTAATCTATGTCTTACAGCTAGTGACTGGGTACAAGTATTTTGTACTTACGCACATTTGAGTGAGTCATTTATGTGCCAATTGCGCCGTCATAGTGCACTTTAATAGGTCCTTACAGACGAATGAGAAAATTGGATTTAAGACTCCAACCATCGTCCGCCACTTAATGCCCTTGCTAGGCGATCTCCTTACCGCTAGATTTGCGGGTTGTCACTCTGCTGAGACTGTATTCCCGTCATTAGGGGAGGATAAGAACATGGATGCTCAACAGGAACAACAGGAATTGTCGTGGTCTGTCCCCACTATGTCTGATCTCGATCCCTACTAAAAGTGACGAGATCACACATCTGCTGTAAATATGCCTGCAAGGAAGTACGTCCCTATAAGAGGACGTAGTGCCACCCTACACGGAGGTAGGCATGACACCAATGCCAAAGAAAGTGGCACTCTGGCATTACAGGCATGGGAGGCCCGTGGGTTCGAAGGATACTTTGGCACAACTCAATCCTTGGATCATCAAGACTCAAAATCCGCCTCATGAGAATCTTCCTGGTTATGGTTATCGTTAGGGGACACCTCAATGTCAGAACCTATTCCTGAGAATATAGAGCTCTATGAAACCTACACTAATGTACATGAGATGTGGGATAGAAACTCCATCATAATTAATGATGTAGTTGCGCATGAGTTTGTTGAGTCCGATGATATCGAACCACGCTCCGTTGATGAATGAATGCCAACGTAGATAGATTTGGCCTAAAATGGAAAGATGCGATCCATGTTAAGTTGGATTCTCTAACGAAGAGGAAGGTTTTTGAGCCAGTGATGCCAACACCTCCATCATAAAACCTGTTGACTAATGGTGTAAAAGATATCTTTCGATACTTGAGATGTATGATCGATATGGGCTTGTTCTATCCCTACAGAGAGATGATGGATTCAGACCCATCACACACCAGAAACGCCTCCAACGGTGGCCTGCGTTTCCTATCCCCACCCCAAAACAACATGTGTTTTAGAAGGTTTTGCTGATATTGGGTATCTCTCTGACCCACACATTCCCAAACTGGTTAAGTGTTCACCATAGGTAAAGACCGTAATATCTTGGAGGTCTACAGAACGGACCATAGCCGCTATATCTTCAAACAATGCAGAGATTATTGCACTTCACGAAGTGGTTTGTGAATGTATATGGATTGGATCCATAATTACGCATGTTCGAACAGTTGTGGTTTGAAGTCTACCATATATGAGCCTACAAGCATTTAGGATAATGCTGCTTGTTTTGAATAAATGAGGCAAGGCTACATCAAAAGCGACAACACCAAGCATAATCAGCAACAACAAACTCTCCTCAAGATCAAAGTGAACTAGGTTCAATCTAAGGACAGTGCGGCAGGCTTGCTCAGTAAGTCATTGCCTTAATTCCACTTTCGAGAAACATGTTGGTAGCATCGTTTGCAGAAGTTATCCGAATTCCCATGATCGTAGTCATTAGGGGGAGATGTAGACATCAGGGGGAGATGTCTACATGTATGGTCTCGAAACGTGAAGGGTGTGTTGTGCTCTTTTTCCCATTCGACCGAGGTTATTTTTATCCCACTGGGTTTTTGTTACTCAGCAAGGTTTTTAATGAGGCAACGAGAGAAGCACCACGTTTGGGCGACACAAGGGGGAGTGTTCAAGGAAATCCAGATTATGTGTCTGGCCCAAACTCTAGGTTACTTGACCTAGTGGTAATAGGGTTACATTAGAAGGATTTAGAATCCTATTCAATGTAGAATTACTTTCCTTGTATATTCATATTCTATGCATTGTAATCCTCTATATAAAGAGACCCCTATTATCAATGAGAATACACAGCAATTCTCTCTCAAATATCGTTTCCCTAAAACAACACACGATTTTTTTTTTCTTTTTCAATATATTAGGAAGCATAGGAAAGACACACAAAGAAGCGCCCCACGCATTGTACAATCTGACACAAGTTGAATCACATAGAGCGCATCATAGTAATCAAGTTCTGAAACCTCTTCTTAATGTAACATGCAAAAAGAGCAATACCACTTAACCACAATAAAAGAGCAACAAAATAAGTTCACACGTTCGAATCGATTCCGACAACCACAAAGTAAGATAGAGGATGATCGAGTATTCTATACCTCTTGGTGGGGAGAGTGAACATGTCTCAAGATGGGGTGTGAAATAGTAGTGGAGACCTGAAAAGCAACGCTCACATACGAAACGCATTTAAGCACAAAAAATTTATTCCCCCCTTATAACACTGTGTGGGCATGATTCTGAATTTTTCTTTTTACCTTTCACACATCACAACTATATATATATATATATATTTTTTTTTTTTTTTTAAGACAACTATGACCCATGTAACGAGTATTATGCCAGCAACTCCCAAGTCAGATGACTTTAGGGTACTAGATGTAATAAGGACACCCCACAGAGCACATCTACTCAAGTCAATAGTCTCAGAATCCACCGGGGTGACGAAACCATTCCCGTTTCTGTCCAATCCTCATATTGTTCGTCACGACCGAGACCTGTTTACTTTGGGAATAGACTGGCCATGCTCCAAAAATCAGTAATAATTTATATATATATATATATTTTCGGAGCAATAAAAATAAGGAATAATCTCTTACATGAACATTGAGAACAGGTCAACCAACAAGTATGACTTACCACCACTAGAGAATGTGTGCATGTGAGGATACAAGCTGATAGAGAATATTTTGTTCAAGCTCACAAGTACAGAGTGATGTAAGAGCAAAGTCAAGACGTGCTAGGCACCTTATTGCACACAGATTTAAAGAAAAGAGTATGGCCCTTGTCAATCTAAGTTCAAGATAGTCAGTCAGTCACTTAAGGATACAAACCAGCATATCAATCCTCAGTATCCAGAAATTAAACCTAACAATGCAGAAAACGGAAAGAAAGATGCACCTACTCTATCATGAAGACATACAAAATGAATGCATGCAGTGATATGTGAAAAAGAAGGGAGAGTCTCAGAACTTAGAACACCAATGGCACTTCTAAGTGATTCAAATCGTGCATTATCCAAGGGTTTTGTGAACAAGTGCTACTTGATATTCAGTAGGAACAAATGCAAGTTCAAGTATATCTTTCTCAACCAAGTCTCAGATAAAGTGATATCTCATGTCAATATGCTTAGTGTGAGAATGTTGCACAGGATTTTTGGAAATATCTAAGCACTTGAGTTATCACAAAATATGGTCAACTTACCTTGTGAGATTCTATAGTCACGAAGCATTTGCTTCATCCATAACATTTGAGTACAACAGCTACCTGCACTCACATACTCTGCCTCAGCAGTTGAAAGAGATACGCAATTTTGCTTCTTGCTATACCAAGCCACCATGTTGTTTCCCACAAAAAGCACCCACCAGATGTATTTTTTCGATCTTTCAAGTTTCCTCCTCAATCTGCATATGAATAACCTGCAATCTCAACATTAGTATCAAAGGTAAAGTAGATGCCATAATTGATTGTACCTGATACATAACGAATGATCCTTTTTACTGCCTCTAAATGAGATTCTTTGGGGTTTACCTGAAAACGGGCACAAACTCCTACACTATATGATATGTCAGGTCTATTAGCAGTGAGATAAAGAAGACTACCAATCATACTCCTGTAGAGTGTTTGATCAACAGACTTCCCTGTGAGATCCTCACTGAGTTTGGTACTTGTACTCATTGGATTAGTGACAAGTGAAAATACAAGGACAGAATGTGATTTTCTGAAAAATAGGGATTGCAGTACATGGATCAATCCCTACTGGGTAGCAGAAACCAAAAGTGAAAAACAGAATACCAAATTTTAGTTACGCAGTGAAAACCTAAAATATGAGATTAAAAACACTGCGGGGCTCTTACTCTTGAGAGCCCAAAATAAGAATCATCTTATTATAAAGGATATGTTCTGTTCTTTTAAAGACTTGAATTGCACAAGCTTGGCTACAAAGATAAGACAAAGTCTACTCCAAAATTTGTCTTCCTTCTTGAACTCATTTTCCAATTGCACGATCTCCAAATCTTGCTCTTCTTTCTTCACAGTCTCTCTACTGATCTCGAGAGAGTTTTATGCATATGAAACCATGATCACAAACACTTATACATGGACCAAGTGTTTTGACTCTTTGTGAAGACTTAAACTCAAGCACACATGCAAGACTCTAACAAAAATTCTTGCGTCTCTAGGTTCTTTGCTATGACCGTGTATATTACTCAAATATATAATTGACCAACGGCAACTGCTCAAACAAACAAGAATCAACCCTAATTAGACTTCTATTAGGAAAGAACTTTTACCCCAAGATATCCACAAAATCCTAAAATGCCTAGGACTTAAAAACCACCCTTTTATCAGTCAGAGAAAATCTTTTAAGAATGTAATTTCATAAAGCCCAAAACCAACTTCCCAAAAACAAACTCCACATAAAATTGACTGCTGATGCAAATGCATTTACCTGATTCTCTGAGATCAGTAAAGGAACTATGTCATGACTTTGTATGGGAATGCCAATACGATAGGTACAAGAATTGTACCTACATCATCCTATGCTAAGGGAACTTATTATTATATCTTATGGAGGTGAAAGATTTCCAGTTGGTTAGGAGGTCGTTATTTCTCTAAACTATCTTCTATTGAACTTGTAGATTGCAAGAATTGTGTCTCCTAGCCCCCACTGGAGCAGCTGCCCTCCCTGGAAAAGCTTTCTATTAAGGGGTTTGAGGGACTGCGTTCGATTGGCTTTGAGTTTCGTGGCCCATTTAGATCTCTCAAAGAATTGAGTTTCATCAACATGGTCAAATGGCAGAAGTGGTGTTATCTTGACGGTAATCATAAAGAAGGCGGAGTCTTTCCTAATCTTTGTAAGCTGACTCTGGACAACTGTCCGGAGCTAGCAAATATTGTATCATTAGACAACTTCCCAAAGCTTAAGATTTGAGATTGTTAGGTCTGAACTTTAAAGTCCTTTTCCGGTTCACTCTCACAAAGATCTCAATGCCCAAAAATTCCTGTCCCTTCGTAGACTGATTATAGTTGGATGCCCTAAATTTGTATGGTCCTCAGATGAGGGGATGGATGCGCCTAATTTGAAGGAAATGCAGATCTGTGATTCTCAGGAGTTTCGGTCATTCCTTAAACAAATGGACACCCTTCTCCCATCTCTCGAGCATTTGGAAATAAATAGGGCTTTGATTGAAATCCTTTCCTGAAGGGGAATTGCCGCTAGCATTAAAATATCTTGGATTTGATTGAACAAAGAACTCTTTGAAAACCGCCAGCATTGGGGTCTAGAAACAGTTAGTCTATTAGAGATCTGAGTTTCAGGTTGGTGAAGAAGCATATACATTTCCAGAGAGACTGCTTCCTACCTCTCTCACTTGTCTCTTCATCTCTGACCAGGCCTCATCATGGGTCGGGCTAGGGCTTAGGGTAGGGCAGGACCGGGCTTTGACCAAGTCAACAAAACTTAGGGCCGGGCCGAGGCTTCAAAATGCAAGCCCTTACCCGCCCCTAAGGCCCATTCCGCAAGGGCCGAAAGGGCAGGGCCTGGCCACCCTTTCCGAATAGGGTCGGGCCGGGCCTTTGTTTAACTAACATAAAACCATATTCCACTTAAGTGTAACTGTAAAAGAAAAAAAGAAAAAAAAACTGAATTCTTCAGATTTCAAAACTTGAGTGGCTGTTGATTACAAATAATTACAACATATACTCAAAAAAATTTAAGTGATCAAGTCCTCTAATTGAAATTGAAATTGCACAGCCACTGAGGCACTAAGACACTGACTCACTGAGGGTACAAAAAGTGGAGCAATGTTTGATACAAAAACTGATGAACTGATCAAGTCTTCATCATTTCACAAAAAGTTTTTATCTTTGATACAAAAACTGAAGAATAGCTTGATTTAACACTAGCAAACTTTCCTTCATCTCTTACTGATATCCATATTCATGGCAATCAAACAATAAACCTGCACAAAACCAAATAGATAATTTAGCTACTGGACATATATTTCATTTCAGGCTTCAGCAACATAAGCATACAAATACAACTAGTCAACTAGATAAATATCCAACTGGACAGTTTGATAATTAAAAACTATATCAATGCAGCCATGAAGGATATAAGAAATGAAATATATATCCAGAGTCCCCAACCATTATCATCAAATACTACAAATAAATATACTAGATCAGACCCAATAACACAAGTATAACAAGATTACCAATGTACAATTTCAGGTTGATTTTGCAGCAGTCACACACCTTTCGAACCAAAACATTTTAACACAAACAAAACATACCACATCCAAAAAAAAAAAACAAAGAAAATATACCAGATCCCAAAAACAGTCACACACCTCTTCCTCAATCTCCAATTGACTCGACCCCTTCCGTATTTGAATTAACACGTTTAACTGCAATCATCCATTCCGGTCTTGCTAGTTTTGCATTCTGTTCCTCCTCAGCGCGGAGCTCATCTTGCTCTTTGTCTTGCTGCCTTGCTTCTGCCAGCTTCCAATCTTTCAAGCAAATCAATGCTTGAATTGTGTCCGGCTTCAGACTTGCTCTCTTCTCCGATACAACTCTTCCCCCGGCACTAAAAGCAGCTTCTTATGCTACTGTTGAAGTTGGAATCTATAGCAGGTCACGAGCTATCAAAGAAAGCACCGGATAGACTTCTTCATGAGATCTCGACCAACCTAAAAGGTTAAATTCAAATCCATCAGCAACTTCAAGTGTAGGCATATCAATATAATATTGTAAATCAAAACTTGAAGAGGTGGAAGTAGAAGTTGTTGTTTTAGCCTTTTTTAAGACCTCTTCAGCAAAGTCCTCATCTTCATCATTAGGTAAAACAATAGAATCAAAAGAAGATGCATGTAAATTAGAGCTTATACTAGCGATTGGAACTGCAGGCACTAATTAGAGCTTATACTAGCGGTTGGAACTGCAGGCACTATATTATCCTTGTACACTTCGTGCAATTCAAATAATTGATGCTTTAAACTAGAGATAGCACTTTCAATTTCCCAATCTTCAACACCCATACTTTTCATCAATTGACTAATTGCAAAAGATTTATATCTAGGATCCATAGCAGCAGCAAGACAAAATACAGTGGGAAATCGTTTCCAATACTTAGCAAATTTAGACTTCATGGCCACCAAAGCAGCAGCAACTACAGAATATTTAGCATATTTATTAAAAGCTGCATTGATACTTACTAAGCAAGGAATAACACTACATGATGTCGGATAATACACACCACACAAGTTTTTTGTTGAATAATCAAAAAATTTTAAAAAGCGACACACAATTGAAGCAACTAACCAATCTTCATCGGTGGGAAGAGCTAAAGTGGAATGACGATTAACTTGGTTTAGTTTTTGAACATATCGATTCAAAACAAATCTATACTTTTCAGCTACTTGCAGCAAATCATAGGTGGAATTCCACCTATGAGGAAAATCATTATCGATATTCCTCTTTGGCATATTCAAATCTTGACAACAATTAACCCACAACTCATGCCTCTTAATTGAGCTATTCATGCTACGAACTATATTTGTGATTTTTTCAACTGATGGAGATAATAAATGCAGACAATCTTGAACAATCAAATTCAAAATATGAGCACTACAACGCACATGAAACAACTTTTTAAAGACAGAATTGAGCATGAGAAAATCAGACAGTATTTCAACAACAACGTCATTATTTGTCGCACTATCTAAAGATATTGAGAATATTTTCCTATGAATGCGCCAAGAAATCAGCTCCTCATATAGGTGACTAGCAAGTGACTCACCGGTGTGTGGGAACTCTATCATTTTAAAAGTAACGATTCTTTTATTCAAATTCCATTTTTTATCAATAAAATGAGCAGTTAAAGACATATATCCCATCTTTTGACGCGATGACCAACAATCAGAAGTTAAACAAATTTTCCCTTCAAAAGTTTCAAAAGTTTTGAGCAATTCATTTTTTCCTGCAACAAAGAGCTTCATCACATCTCTTTTGCAAGTAGAAGCTAATAATCCCACAAACTGAGGTGCAAAACCTCTTTGAATCATTCCATTAAAGTCATGTTTGTCTACAAATGTAAACGGTTGTTCAGCCCTAATGACATAATCGACAACTTCCTTTTTAGCACAATCTTTATTATAAGACCAGTTTAATACATTCCCACTAGAATATGAACCTAATTGCATTTGAGTCCTAATATCAAGCAATTGACTACTTATATGACCCTCCCAATGCCTACGTAAATGGCTAGTTCCATTCTTTCCTCCACGTACCAATAACTGAGCGCAAACACTACATTTAGCATATTGCACAACAACATTATTATCAACCATTTCAACCTTATCATAAAAACTCCAAACATAATCTTTTTTTTCTGTTTGTTTTTTAGGCAAAGGAGGTTTTGAAGGAGTTTGTAAGGTTGTTTCAGACTGAGGTGTTGGGTTTGGGCCTATGGAAGCAGCAACCATGGGACTAGTTACTGAGTCAGACATTTCCTCCATTACACTCGGAAGAATTAAGCTAACAAAACACAGTGCACCACCAACAATACAACAAGCACATACACTAAACAATTAGGACAAAAGTTCAGAGTTTACTTGACATCATATGCATCAAAATGAAAGAGCAACTGCTCACTAAACAGAACACATCTCCTTCTCCTTGCAAGTCTGTTACTACTCCCAGGTCTTCCACTGTTATAACACACAGAAGAGAAATTCCGTAAAGATGCTGATACTGAATTGTAATCAAGGGAAAAATATGTTTTTGAAAATACTGGAAACTCTTACAAGTAGTTAAGAACTGAATACTAAATTTGTGTTTGTGTTTATACTACAGAAACAATGAAAATCAATACTTATAGTTATAAAGACAGAAATTGTACTATTTTTAACGGTAACTTAAAAATTTGGAGAAAGAAATTGCAACGGACATATTTCTGTTTTTAATGGTAACTATTTGAGAATTTGTGAACAAAGATCAAAAGTCTCTGTAGTCTATATAAACAAACCCACTGTCACTACACAGCCTACAATCTATACTCACCAGATTAGTCATAATGTCATACACAGTTACACACCATTGCCGCATCTTCATGAAAGTTGGGAATCTTCTCTCCCTTCTCTCTCAACACCCAACCAGAAAACGAAAAAACAACAAACATCAATCAATAAATCTAATTTCAACCGTAACTATGTAAAAACAGTAGTACCAGATGTCCAAATCTTACAATGTATTGAAGAAGTAGTTCGGACTGAAGCAATTCACTCTCTCTAACGCAGATAGAGACCACGATGGCGAATGGTCCGGACTGGAGGTGGAGAGTCAGGACTAGAGACGGAGGGCTCGGACTGGAGGCGGAAGGCTCGGACTGGAGGCGGAAGGCTCGGACTGGAGGCGGAAGGCTCGGACTGGAGGCGGAGGGCTCAGACTGGAGGTGAGGGCTTGGCTGTGTTGACCAAGGACGCAGTCGTCCACTCTCCAACGCAGATCGAGACGTCGCCGACGAAGCCTCACTGCTAGAAGACAGAGTCGCGTTGCAGATCGAGTAGGAGAAGTCCACCACGAGTTGCAGATCGAGTCGGAGAAGTCCACCACAAGTTGCAGATCGAGAGGTCACCGACAAAGCCTCGCTGGTAGAAGACAGAGCCGCGTTGCAGGTCGAGTGGGAGAAGTCCACCACGAGTTGCAGATCGAGAGGTCGCCGACGAAGCCTCGCTGCTAGAAGACAAAGCCGCATTACAGATCGAGTCGAAGAAGTCCACCGCGTTGCAGATAGAGACGTCACCGAAGAAGCCTCGCTGCTAGAAGACAGAGACGCGTTGCAGATCGAGTCAGAGAAGTCCACCACGCGTTGCAGATCTAGTTGGAAAAGTCCACCTTGCGATTGTAAATCGATCGGAGAGTCCACAATGCTTTACAGATCGAGTCGAAGAGGCCACCACGCTTTGCAAATTGAGTCGGAAAAGTCCACCACGCGTTACAGTTGCAGATCGAGTCAGATAAGTCCACTTTGCGGCTGCAGAAGGAACAGAGGTTTAGCCGTCAACAAAGCCCTCGGCGGAGGAGTGTGGGTTGGGTGGGTGTCTGAAGGAAGAGAGGGTTTGGGTTTGTGGGACTGTGAGAGTGTGAAGAGAGAGGGTAGGAGAAGATAAGAGAAGATAGAGCTGAAGGAGACTAGGAGAGGCGGAGAGCAGTCGCAGGTCGAGACTCGAGAGAGAGTCAGAGAGCCTGTTAATGTTAGAGAGAGGCGCTCGATTACAGATAGTGAGATAGGTTTCAACATCTAGGTTAGGTTAAAGTGAACTGGACTGAGGTGTTGGGTTGGGCCTTAAACGGCCAGAAGCCCAGAATGATGACCCATTGTACAGATTGACAGATTCAAATTATAATTCATTTATTCATTATAGTTTTTATACACATGTAATATTGTAATAGAAAATGATAAAAATATAATATTAATTTTAGGACCGGGTTAAGGCCGGGCCTAGCCCTTACGGGCTCAATCGGGTCGGGCCGTAGGGTAGGGCAGGGCTTTTTTTGTATGACCCATACCCTACCCTATTTTAGAAAGGGTCGGGCCGGCCCGCCCTAATGGAAGGGTCGAGCCGGGCCTCGGCCCTACGGGCTTTGGGCCCAAGGGCCATATGATGAGGCCTATCTCCGACCTTCCAAACTGTAGATACCTCTACTAGCAAGGCTAGTATCTAGGTCACCAAGCATAAACAACACCCTTGTGGGGGGCCCACGAGACATGGTGGGACCCATCGACTTTATGCATCTCGTAGCTCGACGTCCAAGCTACACCATGATGGTCGGAAGTGCTCAAGAGCTTGTCAGGAAGCCAAGTTCTCAATCTTGCCAACAACTAGCTAAGATGACGACTTCCCGTCAAAGCGCCCAGCCTTCTTCTTTAATTGCGTCCAACCGCTAAGCCGCTCACCGCAAAGTTGCACCGCCAAGCTTCACATTCTCCCCCTCGTGCATAATCATTAGCACTGACGCTCCAACATTTGAAACGTCAACAACCAACATATGATGCAGCTTTGGTTCTCATCGCACCGCCAACAAGAATCACCGCCATACCAAAATCCAATGCGGCATTGGCGACCCGTCATCTTCCAGGGCAACCTCCGCTAGGAAGGCATTTTCCGCCAGGGATTCGTCCCGTCAAGCTTGGCCCGTCAAGCATCGTTCCATCATGTATCACACCGCCAAGCTCAATTGTGACGGACAACCAAGCTCAACTGTGACGGACCGCCAAGCTCAATTGTAACGCACTGCCATGCTCCGTCAAGTTCTAGTTAACCCTTGCAAATTGCAATCCTCACAGCCCGTCAAGCTTTGATCAGCCTTTGCAATCTTCGCGGCTCGTGAAGGTTCGACCAACCGCCAAGCTTTGACCACATGCCCGTCCAACGCCTCCCGTCATGCTTGCATCGACAAGTATAAAAAACTCTCCGCCAAGCAAGCCTTCGTCAAGCAATTTCAAGAGCGGCGTTAGCGCAAGCATGGCCCAAACGCGCAAGCGCACCAGCAGGCCATGTGATCATTCATCAACCAAACATCACCTGCAATCTGCAATTGCATCGGTCACCGACACAAAGCAACCACAAACCAATTCTGCTTTGGACACCCATGGCAACTCATATCTTATTCTCCGATCAGCGTAAAAAAGAATGGTCCTCACCCATAAAGCTCTTGATTGGCATCAGCAGCCTCATCTGTCATCAATCCGGCAAACGGCAACTACCAACCGCCAGGCAACTGACTGGTAGCCCGTCAAGCTTTAATCAATGTAGCGGTCATTTTTTTGTTTGAGTTCGTCACCGTCAACCAAAACTTGACGAGGTCGCTGAACTTGTCGGAGCCAGCACCGCCTTCTGCAATTTTCATCGATCAAAGCTTAACGCTCACAGCCCCTATGCTTGCACTCAATGTCAATTGTCAGCTCATCCATGACGAGCTCTGTCACTGATCAGCGTCATCCCATCTCCTTCAAGGATTGATCCGTCAAGCCAAGCCTTGCAGCACTGTCAAACCCAGCGCATACTGAACGCCAGCATGCCAAGCACTGGTCGATCAGATGCCCACCAAGCACAGCCTTCAATTTTGGTTTCGAGTTTCTGTGACGGTCAAAACCTCCTATAAAGCTAAGTTCAAATGCTCCCCTCTCGTCTTATATATTAAGCAATCAGATCATACACATGTTTTACATCATGAGCTGCACATATAGAACTAGCTATCTATCAGATAACTTGACACGCCTATATATTCTTATTCATGTATGCGCTCTTGCCTCTAATTTAGCAGCATATGTCCACTATATTTTCCTCCTACCGGATATGGGCACTCCGTGCCTATGCTTTGCATAACTCAATGCCACTTAGTCCTATGAAAAAGCATGATTGCACATATACTACACACGTATTCACTTCGATGTAATATGATTTCTACACCGGGCCATAGGCATGTAATATATATGTATTATTCACTGCTATACTAGGACTCTCTCTATAGGCCGCATGCACCAGCACATGTAGTTAATTGCAGGCACGGACGGAGAGGGGGGGCTAAGGTGTGCTGCACATCCGGAGAAAAAAAAAAGATTATATATATAGACTATGTTATAGTACTTCTAAAAAAAAAATCAAACACATATAATATATATAACAAACTGCAACTGACAATTCTCTATTTTTCTCTCATTTTCTCCTCTTTTCTGTCATCCCCTCCCCACCTTTTCTTCCCTTTTCTTCTCTCCTGTCATCACCTCTTCATCTTTTCTGTCCTTTTCTCCTCACCTTTTCTTATCTTTTTATGTCATCCCCTCCTCATCTTTTCTGAGTTTCTCCCATTTCCTTCTCATCTCTACCCAATAACCCAGTTCTCTTGTTTCTCAGACTCAATACTCTCACCTTTCTTTACCAAGTCACTCTCTCCTCTCCTCAGCAATCTGCTCTCACTCTCTCAACTTTATTGAGGTATTACACTTCAACTTTTCTTCTATAATAAATTTTTTTGATGAAATTAGAATGTAATTTAGATTAGAATTTGGGTATTTTTCTAGATTTCTTGATGTAAGTAATCAAATGGATTGATTCCTAAAAAAAAAAAAAATCGTATTTTCTAAAAAATGATGTTGTTAATTCCAACCAATTCTGTTTATCCTAGCTCAGATCCTCTTTCAACATTGATTGAACGTGATCTGGGAAAATGCCCTGCAATTGAGATATGTCAAATTTTTAAGAATAACCCCCCGTGTAAATTTAGCCCACCTCAATTTTAATTCCTAGTTCCGTGCCTGGTTAATTGACAGAGGTGCATAGCTCTAAATATTTCAGTTCATGTATAACTCCTTTGGTAAATCAAAAGCATGCTTATTAAATAACCAATTTATATGACGCACAGATCACCTCCATGATCTATTGAATTGCATTTCCTTACTTATTAAATCGCATTGGCTTGCTACTTGCCGCAGATTCATATGCTCACTGCATTGCTCATCGTATAACTTTCAATTAAACACAAAGCATCAATGCCACTCTTTTGTCCTTTTCTGGAACTAGCTGCTGTGTATGTCAAAAACTAGCCTATTATCCATGCTTCAACTATCTTTATACATTGGAGCTGTGCACCCGTGCCTTCAATTTGCACAATTACAATGGAATGCAAGCATATTTCTTATCCCTCCAGCAAGGATAAGTCAACATTCTCCCACTAGAAGTCTCATACTTTCAAATACCTACACGGTGTTTTCATGTCTGTATATTATTTTCACATTCAAATTAAATAGGAATATATACATGACACATCATATCATTTGTCATTAGCTATTACACTTCTATATACTTTGCTTAAAATTTTGTCAAAGTATATATTCAAGTTACTAGTGTTGATTTTACAAACTCATGTATTAATCACATATTTTTATTTGGAGGAAACTTGAACATTAATTCAACAAGACAACCTCTCATGAGAACAAGGCCAAAAACAAGCTATTTGCGGTCATTCGTCGATTACATGAAACGCCATGCTTGGACAACTCCAATATGATTTGGTACTCAATTTGATTCCAATTTCAACTCACTCCAAGTCGGCATAAGATAAGTAACTATATCTCAATACACGCTCTTGTAATTAGAGCTATTAACATGCCTTTACATGCTTTTACTATTCTAAGCATGCCTACAATATATCACGCTTGATATACATTTACATGCTTCTATGATTTTTAAAGAATGCTTCCAACTTGTACCAATTTTAGTAGCATACCTACTATGCTGACATACTAGTGCTAATGCCATGCTTTATACCTCAACGATCCTTAGTATGTTCACAACAATGCAAAAAATGTTATTAGCAACTTTACTACAAGTACATGCTACCTATACCATGTTTCTATTTAAATGCAATCTAATTAAATAAACATGTGCCACTCACTTAAACAAACTATGCCATGCTTGAAACGTTGTGACACTTATGACTTAGTTAAACTTGTTCGGATTACAACTTGCTTGGGTTACTACTCGCTTGGGTATCGAGCATGGCCATGATTTGTTTGGGCCAAACCCTGCATGCTCGAACAGTGCCAACCCACTCAACTACACCTAACTTGCTCGAACACAACCCAACTCACTCGAACATATCCAACATGCTTTAGCTAAGTCCTAATAGTTCACTATGCTTCATACTATTCACGAGGCACTTACCCTCAAATTATATATGGACACCCATCACACTTGCCACTATCTATTGTGCATGTTACATGGTCATAAGATCAACATAAATATCAATTGCTATTTTGTTGCCATACAATTAGCAATATTTACATGTACTCTATGTATAAACATATGGTCTAGCCTCCGGGCACCATACTTTGTCAAACTCTCCCCACGGGAAAAAGACCTAAACGGGTCTAGACTCCACGAGTCTATGGTCCACGACCAACCGCCAAGTGGTAAGGCAACGCCTCATAATGACAATGACCGTTACGCGGTATTGCAGTCAAGCTTTTCTCTTTCGGGAAAGAGAAAAGGGACCGGTTAACACAGCCCATGGCAGCCATTGATCCGGCAATTAACCCCCAACGCTTGGGTATGAAAGATTAGGTTCGCCACCTAACGCCCACTGCTCAAACTCAGCTCCCCTCATCAAACAATTTTCCGACCATACGGAGATCTATAACCAGGAGTTGAGGACTCCTCGAAGGGCCTAGCAAGGGCCCACCAGAAAGGGCAAAATTCTAGATGGACGACGCACTCGCACTCATTATGCTCGATATATGGCACAAAGCTACGCTTTGGTATCAACCTTGCAAGAAAACCCTCATTGACTGGGGACTTCGGGGACTTGTACATACTGCCCAGCATAATTAGCAACGGTTACGCTCATGCCTCATAACATCACCTTCGAGTTACCCGTTAATGCCTCACAGCATCTCCGAGCTCTAAAGCTCTTGCCTTCTCGGCATCCCCGAGTTTCCACGCGTTTGCCTTTCCGGCATTTCCGAGCTTTAGACTCGTGTCTCCTTGGCATAATGCATATTAATGGAACATTGAATTCTTCTACCATTTGTCATTTTCCAAAAATCAAATTCGTTTCGCGTTTCATTAATACGAGTGGAAACCAAACTAACATAAATGTTCACATTTGAGTTACAAACTCTCGCATTCACGGCATTCGTGCAACTTACGCCTCATGAGTGTAACCTCATCAACTCAACCTCGTTCGTTTTCTTACGCACACCACGTGGTTTACGCGTCATATTCATTTCATATGCTCATTCTTACTATGCTTACACAATCATGTGCATTCTTTAGCTCATATGTCATAAACTGATCATACTCGGCACTATTCTATATATACATCAACATGTATCATGCACCTCGTCCATTCAGATATGCCAATGCATATCAATGCAACTGACGTACGTTGCCCAATACAACAAGCATTCTACATATGCACATTTTTCTTGTCTTTGTTGTGCAGGTTAACGAGTCCCTTCTTGCTTACGGAGTTCGGGGACTTGTAGGGGCTAGGCACCTCTCGACCATTGTTTATGCTTGATAACCTCGTGTTTATAACTCCCTAACCAAGAAGCTCCTCTCACTTGGGGACTTGTAGATACCTCTACTAGCAAGGCTAGTATCTAGGTCACCAAGCATAAACAACACCCTTGTGGGGGGAGGGGGGGGGGGGGGCATGAGACATGGTGGGACCCAACGACAATATGCATCTCGTAGCCCTATGTCCAAGCTACGCTATGATGGTTGGAAGTGCTCAAGAGCTTGTCGGGAAGCCAAGTTCTCAACCTTGCCAAGTTGCCTTCACAACATGCTTTCTAGACTAGAATAGTTGTTTTTGTATCCTACATTGGAAAACAAGTGAAGGAAGGAGCCTCCCTTTCCTATAAAAGGGGACTCCTTCCCACTTACTCATCATCCCATTACAACTCTTGTAATCTTGTTGAGCCTCAAAGCCCAACACATAGTAAAACTTTAAGTGGACGTAGTTTCCCCCAAAGTGGGAGACGAACCACTATACTTGTCGATGTTATCTCTCTCTCTCTGTCTTTTTTCTTTTTAACGTTAATTAGAGCCTTCGGTTTCTAACATTAACACAAACATTACGACCTTGGAGGAGTTGAGTGGCCTCAACCCTCTTCAATCGTTATGCATTGCTAGGTTTTGCAAGCTTCAGAGCTTGCCAGAACAAGAGCTAGCTTTCTCTCTTTCTCGGTTGGTGATCTCGGACTGTCCTTTGCTCCAAGAACGAGTTCAGAAAGAGAGAGGGGAAAATTGCTCACATCCCTTGCAGAGAGATTGATGGAGAGGAGATATGATATGCTATATATTATGATCGGTCCCCAGTTCTCTCTGAGGTAATTTCTAGTTCGTTGTGCCAACTCCCTGCTTTATAAAGCAATTTGTCTATCTTTTAAGGACAAAATATCATTTACTCGATATACTTATAGGATTTCGACGTTTCAGTCCCTGAAGTTTCAATTTCACCTAAAAATTCCCTAAACTTTTCAATTTCACCCAATAGATCTTTGCCGTCAACTTTCCTTCAAAAACTCAGTCATCTTGCTGACGTGGCAGCCAGCTACAGTTAAGTGACTATTTTACCCTCACTGACCAAAAAAAAAATTCTATATATATTTTTTACTTTCTTTTCTCTGTTTTTTTTTTCTTTTCTCTTTTTTTTTTAAACTATCTTTTCTCTTATTTTAAAAACTCTTTTTTTTTTAACTCCATTTTCTCTATTTTTTTAATTGGTTCTCCTTTTTTTTTAACTCTTTTTTTTCATTTGTTCTCTCTTTTTTATTTAACTCTCTTTTCTCTTTTTTCTTTTTCTTTTTTCTCTATTTTTTTAATTTGTTATCTTTTTTTTTTAAACTCTTTTTTCTCTCTTTTTTTTACTCTCTTTTCTCTATTTTTTTAATTTGTTCTTTCTTTTTGTTTCCTACTCTTTTTTTAACTCTTTTTCTGTCTCTTTTTTTTTTTTAACTCTCTTCTCTCTCTTTTTTTTTTTTTTTTTTAAATTTGTTCTCTCTCTGTTTTTTTTTTTTTATATTTCTTTCTCATTTCTTTTTACCTCTTCTTCCTCCTCTCTTCTCTTCGGCCTTCTGTTCCCCCTCTCTAATCGCAGCTCCAATTTCCGGCCACTCCTGGACGCCGGAATGGTCGGGTTCTCTTCCCTTCAGATTCCGGCCGCTTCATGGTGTCGGAGCTATATCAGAAGCTTTCTCTCGACGTCAATAACGTTTCTATGGTGTTGGTTTGCTGAGATGATGAGCCAAGAGAGAATCGAAGAAGATAAGATGTTTGAGTTTTCCTGCGAGTTTCCTTTTTTTCCGATGACCATTGGTTTCAACTGAGGTAGAGGTTGTGTAATTGTCGAGCTCTACCTCTCGATATAATTGAATTTGGTTGAGATTTGGAGATTTTGATGGATGGATGGTGGAATGGCTAGCACTTGCTCAGAGTGGCAGGCACGCCAACGGTGGTGGGCCGGCAAAGTTTTGGCTTGTGAGATGGTGGCGCTAAAATCACAATAGTCTGCACTCTTGGATTGGGTTTGTAGTGAAGATGAGGACGGAGAGGAGAAAGGGGAAGAAGAAGAGGTTTTTTTTTTTTTGAATAAAGGGCTGGTGGGGCCGCCCTCAAGCCTTGATTAAAGAAACCGTCGAATACAAGGGGAAGAAGAGGTTAAAAGAAAAGAGAGTAGGAAAAAGAGAGAGAGAGAGAGAGAGAGAGAGAGAGAGAACAAAAAAAACAGAGAGTTAGAGAGAGAGAGAGAGAATAAATAAAAAAATAGAGAAAAGAGAGTTAAAAAAAAAAAGAACAAATAAAAAAAATAGAGAAAAGAGAGTTACAAAAACAAAGAGAGAAAAGAGAGTTAAAAAAAGAAGAAGAGAAAATAGAGTTAAAAAAGAAGAAGAGAAAATAGAGTTAAAAAAAATGAGAAAAGAAAGTAAAAAAAAAAATATATATATATATATATATATAATTTTTGTTTGTCAGAGGAATGTCACGTCAGCAAGGTGACGGAATTTTTTACGACGGAAAGTTGACGGCAATGACCAATTAGGTGAAATTGAAAAGTTTAGAAAGTTTTTAAGTGAAATTGAAATATCAGGGACTAAAACGTCGAAACCCTATAAACATAGGGAGTAAACAGTATTTTGTCTAATATTTTAAATACCCAATTTCTTCTCAACTTGCTTTCAGAATATACCTTTGATTTAATCGCTGTTTCTTATTCGATATAACTTTAGCTGTGACCTTTCCTCCCTGTGCTATGTTTTAGGAATATCTTAAATTGATTGAAACTTTTGAGATAGACGCCTAAAAGCTTATATTGCTTATAACTTTGACAGGCTAACTGTAACAATTTGCCCTCCGTTGTGTCAATCAAATAGTAACTACTGTTTACAGATTCAACCCTCTGGTTAATCTTTGGACTTTAGATATCTTTGAGGTAGTATGGAAAAGGAGATCAAGTATATAGATCTTCTTTTGTTATGCAAGACAAAAGGAGTGACATGTATAAATTTGTGTTGGCAGCCAAAGTTCATGATTCTTTCCTTTTAATGTCTGTAACCTTGAAATAAATGAAACATAGTTATGTCTATTCTACGCCTCATTCTTGTTTTACTTGGAAGGTTTGGCATAGCACATAATCACATATGATACCGTATTGGCAAAATTGGACTTTGTTATTTCTTATCCCATTTTGTCTGATTGATTAAATGGCTTACTATTATCTGCTATGTGTCAGGATGCACTTAGGTACATGATATATTGTTAGTTGTTTTAGTAGATTTTCCCCAGTTTTGGTTGCCCCAAGTCAATTGTCCCTTATATACTAACATTTTGTTTCTTCAAATGCAATTTCAACAGGCATTTGTGCTTTACTTCTCGATTTTCTACAAGCTTCTAATGTTTACTTCATGGTTCTTGACCGAATTATAACTTCAGCTGAAAGGAGTAAACATTGTAGTTGCTGATAATTCAACCGTGTTGGCACTATCAACCTCTACATGCCCTTCAGGTATAGTATTTCATTACAGTATTTTGTTTCGTCTATTTCCCTTGTTTAAGTTCACTAGTGTTAATTCCGCTGGTTAATATTATTATTATTATTATTATTATTATTTTATTTGTTTAAGGAAAATATGATTTGCAGAGAGATTGATGAGAGAATTGTGTGTGTTCTATTATTGATAATAGGAGCCCTTTATATAGGGATTTACAAAGTACATAATCTTGTCATACAAGGAAATAGAATCTGAATATAATTAGAAAATCTAGAACTTTATCTCCTATTACAGCTCTAGAACTAAACCCTAGTTTGAAGAGGCACCCTCAATATCGATATCCTTCAACACTCCTCCTTGTACTGCTCAAATTTGGTGATGAAGCTTTGATTGATGTCTCGTTAAAAACCTTGCTAGTTAACAAAAATCATGTGGGATAAAAATAACTTTGGTTGAAGAACAAAAAGAGCACAATACGTCCTTCATTCTTCGAGATCGATCATGTAGACATCATTCCTCCCCCTGATGTCGACATCTCTCCCTGATTGCTACAATAATGGGAGTTCGGATAATTTTCTCAATCCAAGGCTTTTCACATGTTTCTCGAAGGTGGATTTAGGTAACGACTTAGTGAATAAGTCCGCTACATTATCCTCTAATCGGATTTGATTCACTTTAATGTTTAGAAGTGATTAATGTTGTTGCTAATTGTAAAAGAACTTAGGCGATATATGCTTGGTGTTGTTGCCTTTGATGAAACCTAATTTCATTTGCACAATTCATAAATGCATGTAGGTTCATCAATGGTAGACTTCAAACCACAAGCTCCTCGAATGTGTCTAATTACAGACCTTAGCCATGTGCTTTCACGCATGGCTTCATGTAGAGCAATATTCTCTACATGATTTGAGGAAGTAGCAACAAATGTCTGCTTTGTAGACGTCCAATATATCACTATTTTCCCATGGTAAAGATATAATTCATTTGGGAGCGGCCTATGTGAGGGTCAAAGAGATACCCTACATCCGCAAAATCTATCAAAACATCATCATCGTTTTGATGTAAGGGAGGGGGATGGGTGGCAGGCGACTTTGCCGATCACGGCATCTTGGACGGTGCCACTTGGGCTAATGAGATCCGTTCTCATTCTTCCGTCATTGTTTTCTCTTTGCAGGGATAGAACAAGCCCGTATCTATCATACATTTTAAGTAATGTGTACTTAGATGGTATTTGCCAAGCATAATTAGCTATAATGAGCCACGGTCGCACTACTATCAGCGGCATTGATGACCACTAATGGGATGGCCTACAGAAACCCCGCCAAGCAGGCCATCTATCGAGCCCCGTCACTTGCGACTGCTTAGATGTTTTATAGTGTTGGTTAATGTGCAGACACGCTGGTCACATGTCGCGCTATCATCCACTCGTAATGCTGCTTATGATGAACTCCTAGCCCCAATCATATGGCTACAGACTCACTACCCGGATCATCACATTCAGTCAATTTAACTTGAAAATGCTAGAGAGTTTACATCGAAAATTTTCGATTACTATTGCATATCATTGGGTATTGATATCAAGTACCATATTCCCCTGTACACACCCAATTGGTCTCGCAATAAACCAACCATTAAACGACTACGATGGTAGCTCGGACATTGGTAATGTGCACCAATATTTCCGCTTGGGTTATGTAATATCGCATGCAGCTATGCTAATTCGTCTACGACTCATAGCAGCCACTCAACTTTTATTTGTGTTACAGTTAGTGACAGAGTTCGAGTCTAATATCTCTTACTTATGTATATTTGAGTGTGCGGTTTATGTGTCAATTGCGCCGCCACAACTCATCAACATGAGTCATTGCAAAGAATGCATATATATATATATATATATATATATGTATATTTGTGTTGGATATAAGTCCCCAACTATAAGTCCGCTATGCAGAACCCTTGACATGCGATCTCTTTTTCGCTGGATTTGCAGATTGTCACTTTGATGAGACAGTCTTCCCGTCGTTAGGGGAGACTAGAACATCAACATTCAACAGGAATGACAGGAATTGTCGTGGTCTGTCCCCATTATATCTCATCATGATCCCCTAAAAGTGACGAGATCACATATACCTGCTGTAAACATGTTTGCAAGGATTGATGTCCCCACAGGAGGAGATGGGTATAGCAGCACTACCATAGATGGTGGAATGGTGACGCCACAAGGTGGCATAATGGCGTCATAGGCCATGGGTTCCTCTAGAGAGCGTAGGAAACCCTTAGGTTCTATGAATTCTCACCCTAAGAAGAGAGCGAGTTTGGCACAACTTGATCCATTGATCATTAATACTTAAAATCCGTCTCAGGAGAATATTCTGAATTGTCGTTATATCCAAGAGACATCGTTGGGGGACGCCTCAATGTTAGAACCAATTCCTGAGAATATAGAGATCTCTACGAATTACACTAGTGTACATGAAGACATGGAATTATTGAGACCAATGACATCGAACCTTACTCCGTTGAAGAATGCCAACGTAGAGAAAATTAGCCTAAATGGAAAGATGCGATCGAGGTTGAATTGGATTCACTAATGAAGAGGAAGTATTTCGGGTCTGAGATGTCAACACCTCCTAATATAAAACCTGTTGACATTAATAGGTCTTCATTAGATAGCGTGATGAGAAAAAGAGATGACAATCTAGCCTTATGGCGCAAGGCTTCTCACAAAACGCCCTAGAATTGACTACGAGAAGACATATTCTCTCGTAATAGATGTCATTGCACTCCACTACCTTGTCAGTTTGGTAGTTTTCGAATAACTAAACATGCAGCTTACGAATGTGGTCACTATGTATCTCTATGGGGATCTAGATATGAAATATAATGAAGGTTCTTGTGGATTTCATTTACCCAAATCAAGTGGCTCTTGACCACAGATCGCGTTTGCAATGAGGGTGAAACGCTCACTAAAGTGACTACTTGATTGGGAAGGGATATGATGAACTATGCCCTACGTTTTCATGACAAGTTCTGGATTTGCAATTGTCACGGTTTATGTTAATAAACATAATTAGAACGCTTGAAAGTTAAGCGAAACCACTGAACACCTGAAATCCTAGTTTGAGATGAAGGACCTTGGGAGAACACGGTTTTGTCTAGATTTAGAACTTATATACCATGTCAATAAATGCTTTGCATTTTGATAAAGTCAAAAATGCACTCCCATGGTCGTCCATAGTCCTGACCCTAAGAGGGATACGTTTCGTCCCAGGGATGATGACAAAGACGTGTTAATTGGCAGAAGTGTCTTACCTAAGTGCAATAGGCACATTATTGTACTTAACACAATACAAGACTGAACACCTCATTTGTTATGAACTTGTTGGCGATTGGTATAAAGACAATCTTTCATTATGTTAATGTCTGTATTTGTGTGGCGGTAGCCGGTTCGATTAACGATGATCGTACGGGCGGACCGTTGATTGTAATGCAATGATAGCTTCCTCCTAGCTGCCAGATAAGATACACAAAGCGTCAGAGGGAGACCGCATCTGGCGGTCTTCTCTTCTCCAATGCCTAAGTTAGTTGATGTATCTATGTAGACAACATAACAGTAGATAGGTAGTTGATACGTCCTTAATGAGGAGAGAGGAGAGAACCTTTTATAGGTGGCAAAGAGGCTGACCTCTTTCGTGCTTTCGATGTGGGATTGATGTGCTTCAGTTCCCAGCTTCTGGAGCTTCTGATGTCTAGGTTGGAGTTTTGATAATGTATTCCCTTATGGATTTAATGACTTCATTTCCAGAATTTTAAGGACATGATATATGTGTTCTAGTATGGAAAATAGGACACCTATGGAAATGTATATTTGTGTCCTCTCATGAATGTAAGGACTCTGTTTCCAGATATTTGAGGACACAATTTGTGTGTCATTATAAAAAAGAGGACACATTTCAGAGTGTATTTTTTGTGGCTTATAGATTTAAGGACTATTTCTAGAGCTTTTAGGACACAATTTATATGTTCTTGTATGAAATAGAGGACACATTTGATAGTGTGTTTTTTGTGTCCTCTCATAGATTTGAGGACTCCATTTTAGAGCTTTAAGGACTCCATTTTAGAGCTTTAAGGACACAATTCATGTGTCCTTACATAGAAAAGAGGACACATATTAGGTACTATAAGGATGCAATTTAGGTGTCCTCTTATACATATAAATACATATAAGGATACCACATCCAACCTAGCTAGTATCTATACATAAATCGTATAGATAAGAGGACATATTTTCAGTGTCCTTGTTTGGGACTTACGATGACTTCCGGATAGAGGACTCATTTTTAAAGAGTCCTTGTATGTATTAGAGGACACGGTTTTAACATCCTTAAATCATGTTTTTTTAGTAGTGACAGTTGGTAAGATTCTTAAACTATCAAGTTCCTATTTATTTCCTCAATTTTTAGGCTCAATACGTTCAAAACAACTCTTTTACAAATTGAGCAGTCTCTGTTTCACTTTGCATGTTCGAGATTGACCGAACTTCTTGGCCTGCAACTAGGCTCGATCCAATCAACTCTCTCAGCTCTCTTTCCTGTCGAATCCCTCAAGAAAAACTCACATTTTTTGTTAGTATTTGGTGAGTATCATCCTTTCCTTAATACTATGTATTTTTGGTTGTTGTTACAAACTCTTGCAGATTACAACTTGTTACTATTGTTGTTGGAACCTTGTTGTTTTAGCTTAGAACCTTTCATTCTTTCTGATGTGCTGGATATATGCTAAACCATTGTTATCTTGAACATTGAAGTCATGCTTGATTCAAGAGTTTATTTGTTTTACGGTTGTTTGAACATCATGTCTTCAAAACATCATGTTATTGAGCTACAAGAGGTACCTCCACTTTTTAGTATTAAAGGATGGTTGAAAGTTTAAGTCTTTAGGAGCTTTAGATATACCTATAGGTGTCTTAGAGTTTACTTGACTAGCCATTTTGGGTACCAAAAGAGTTTTGAACAAGAACACAACTTCCTACAGTTTTTCAGTTTTCAGTAAAATCTGACCCAGTTGCATTCATTTCAAAACTGGAGCTAAACCATTGAGAATTTTGGGTTAGTTTCTCAAGAAATATAGTAGACACAAAGATGAACATTTCAGAATTTGAATCACTCCAAAACCATTTTTCTAGAATTAGTTATGCAATTTTGAAGTTTGTAGACAGAAACTAATATTTCTGGAGAGATTTTTGCACATCATTTTACTTCAGCTTTTAAAACCTTTCCTCTTCACATGGCTTCACTTGAAATTCAATAACCATTTCATTCTTCCTAAGTAGGTTGTTAAACCATCTTCTTTCCAAACTTTTCCCAAGAATTTACCTCAAGTATTTTGGGACACTCGTCGTTGGCCCTTAACAGTCCCTACTTAAACTCTGTTTTCAGTTTTTAACAACTTATCTTTTAAAGGTGTTTTTGCCACTTTTTCCTGAAAAACTAACTCTCCCTCATTTCCCAAATGGTTTGGTTATTAGCTTGTCAATTAGGTTAAAGGAAAAGTTCTCTTTGGAGAGTATTGCGTGAGAATAGCTAGCCTTGTTTATCGTTATTAATGCCGCTTATTGATCTAGGCTCTATATCGTGGTAGGATCTTGTGAAGTTGGTGGTTGCTACAAGGTTGCATCGAGGCCAAGTACCGCAAGAGAAAGCTTGAGTTCCAGGTAGGGGATGCCTTTAACTTTATCTATGCTTTTCTTGCATATACTATGTTTTATATGAGGCCTCTTGCATGGTTTTGAAAATTATCTGTTTTACAATTGAAATGGTTTGCGTGGATTGGATTGATGTGTTGGCAATTCATGGGGATGTAAGGAGAGGTCTGTTCCTCCCTGAGCCACTGGTGGTGGGCAGTGTGCACCATGCCTTTATTATTGAATTATTTTCTTGTCTCTAGCCTTGTGATTATTGAATTCAGGAAAGTGATTGCCTAGATGGACGGTTGTGATGGAAGTGTGAAGGAAGATCAATTGCCGTGCGATTGTAGTTACGTGGTGACGATCACGTGGAATCACAAACCGGTTTTTATATACTACTTTTATTCAAAACGATAACTCATGTTTTTAAACTTAGATATGGGGGCGGGCATGGGCAATGATTGGATGTAGGAGCCTAACCCCTACTTTAGTTTGTTTTGCACGCTGTTGTTGTCGAAGCTTGGATATGGAGGATAATCCTTGGAGGCCAAGATTTGTTTTATTTAAAGTTTACTTCTGTTTGGCATGTTTAATCTCTTTAAATTTTCGTAACATTATGTATGGTTGATGATGTGTGTGTGTGATTGCTTACCACCAAAGTGGAACCCTAGGGTTAGAACCTCCATTTCATTTTAGGTCCTAGTGGGCTAGACCTAGAAGACTCACGTAAATTATCATTCAATGAACCTAATGCAAACTTGGGCTAAGAATAAAAAATGATGTAGGTTATAAAACTCAACACAACACCACCTTCCTTTCTTCTTCCTCACCTAGTTCGCAATCTTGTGGTTACAAGCCAAGCCCACTAGACAAGCCTAAGAACTTTGGGCTTATAGATTTCTTGTTCTCCAACCAAAAGGCCTTGTCTCTTTGAGGAATTCTAGGCCTAAAACACTTACTCCCTAAGTGTGGCGGGTGTAGGATTCCTTGGGGAGGCGGCGCTGTTGTAATCCGGTCTTCGGGTCACCACACGGTGGCCACAGTAAATGCAAACATATCGTTGATGACAATCTTATTATGATTCCAAATCTCACTAAATTTACCAAGATTTCCCTATTCTCGGGAGTGGGTCAAAAGTTGGAGCGTCCCCCAACGTCGTCTCTTCTAGGACGGACCTATAATCTGGATTTATCTCATGAGATTGATTAGTTTGAGATTGCTATGTTAAGAGGATTCATTTCTACCAAGTTTATCCTCTTCTGGACATATGACTGGTTAGCCGCTGTGGTCAAACCTCCTCCATCTGGGCGACACATCCTTGCAGGCACATTTGCAGCAGGTATATATAATCTTGTCACTTTAGTTAGATCAGAAAAACTATCTGGCATATTGTATTCTATACTTTATAGATCTAGAATTGTCCGCACTTCAGTATTTCAGTGCGGTTAGGGGATCATGATGAGACATAGTGGGGACATTTCATGTCTATTCACGCCATTCATCAGGAATGGTGACATTCTTATCTCCCCCTAACGGCGAGAATATTGTCTCATCAAAGTGACAATCTGCAAATGTAGCGGTAAAGAGATCGCCTATTAAGGGCTCTAAAGAGCACATAATGGATGTGACTCATAATCGACATGTATGCCCATCCTTTGTTGAGGACCCAATTTTGTATGTTGTGGTGGCACAATTGGCACAGGGACTACACACCCAAATGCGTGTAAGTGTGAAACTTCAGGTTCGTACCTAGTCACCAATTGTAACATGGAGTAAGGTTGGGTGGCAATGGGACTAAACGGAACCAACATAGGTGCATGCAAGAGTGCATAGCCCCATGCAGAAATTAGAAGCTTGGTGGGCATTACCAAGATTCTATATGTGAGACCATTTTGGGGGGTGACCATAGGGAACTACATGTTCAGCATCAATCCCAAGGGATATACAATAATCATCGAAAGACTTAGATGTAAACTCTCCGGTATTATCAAGTTTTATGAACTTTATGGGATAATCCGAGTGGTGAGCCATCAATTTCATGATATGGGCGAGAGTTTAGCAAAAGCAGCATTTTCTTATGGACAGCAGTGTAACATGTGATCGCTTTATCAATACATCAACCAAAACTATTAATATTTAATTGGTCCACGTGGTGGTTGGATATATATGTCCATAAATTTCCCTTGCATTCTGTGCAGAAAAATGGCGGTGTATGTACTAGTCTTTACATATGATGGTTTAGTATTAAATATTCTTAAGGAGCATGGCATGGTGTGTCATTATATACAAGACCCTTATTTAGAAGGGAATACACCTGCAATGAGTTGAGGATAGGGTACATCATACTTTGACCTGGTGTCCCAAACGGTCATGCCATAGCAAGTAGTTGTTTGAATTAGTTAGCTTCTAGCTAACAAATTTCAATTTCTCTAATGTCGCTTCTGGCCGCACACTTGGAGGTTATGAAAAGATATTACACTCATTTTTCTCAGTGGTTTCAACGAGATAACCGTTAGTTCGAATATCCTTAATAATCAATAACGTTCTTCTGGAACGTGGAGATTATAAAGCCTCATTAATGGTAGGTTCAGTACCATTGGACAACATGCTGTTGGGTTTTGCCATAACCCTCTATCAGGTTGGATTGGCCTGGTACAATTGTTACAGAGGTATGAATAGACAATAAGTTTACAAAATATCTTCGATCTGGGAGTATGGTGTGCGTAATAGCACTTTTAACCAGATAACAACTTTCCCCATAGAATATGTCTATTCATTTATTTAATTTAATGGATCACATGTATAAATAAGTTTGTTGAATTAAATATATTTGAACAGAACCACATTTCTATAATCCAAAATAATTGAAAACATAAATCACCAAAATCCGAAGATGTTTCATTCATTAAGATGAAAATATGGCACAAGGGGCCAATTATACCCATGTTTTTGAGTTCTAATCCTCGGTATGTTCAGTAGCTTCCTCAAAATCCATGATCTCTAGTGTGGAATCGATAGAAAATGATCCTTCAATAAAGTTGTTATTTCGAGTTTCGTAACCGGCGTAACACTCATATATTGCTTCGGCTATCACACAACAGGTGTGGGACCAGCAGTTAATTCCTCCACGTCGATAACAAAGATCATGCTGATTCTGATGGCGACAGGTCAGACCAGTGTTCCTTTCAACTCGGGCTTGCTGAGTTAGGACATCATGGTTCCGACCACGTGGGCGTTGGCAACGTGGAGCTTGATTACGTGGCCTCATGGGCTTTGGCCAAGTGGCAAACGGTCATATGGGCTAATTTCGTTCTGTAAATCATGTCTTGCTTCAGGCAAGGAAATGACCATTTGATGGTTAAGGTATTCTTCCAGAGCGACCCAAAGAGTCTGTGAATCCTCTTCATCGGATACTCAACTTGGAGTGCTTTCTTCATATGTTTCTTTATGAACATTATGGTACTCACCTTAAAAGCCTCAGTGACGACATTGTCAATATTGATTGTTGATCTCATCTTCTTTGTAGTCAAATGAATTTTCACGTCTTGAGTCCACTTTAGATAGTTTCTTCCAGAAACCTCTAAAGCAACAAAGTCAAATTTAGTGAGATTTGACATTCCTTACAGGAAGGGAACAAATAATGTTAGTGCTTTGGGTAATACCATCCATAAGCAACTAATAAGAACTTCAGGTTCTACAACATGGTATAAAAAATCGAATTAGACATGTTAAATCTACTAGTTTTATCATGTGTGGTGAATTTATGAAGGAAACATCAAGTTTCTTAAATGGCATTATCGAAACTACAAGTTCGCTATGTGTATGAACTACTAGTTCATTCAGAACTTTTAGTTCATTAGGGACTTGCATTTTCTATACATATATTCTAGTGCGAAAATTTAGACAAGTAACACAATAATATTGAATAGAGCAAATTGAAATAATATCTCACAAATTGGATAAATGGAAATCACAAATCAATTGAGATATTAATTGCATGCTAGTAATTTAACATATTAACTATCACACAATTATGTGAATAAATGTTTCTGGCAATTAATTACACATATTAGATATGATGAATCTATTTACAACAGCCATAATGTCAAAGTGGTTAGAGTGCCTTATTGACATACATATTGACCGGGTTCAAACCCAATATAATTTGATTCTGCTACACCAAAGAAGGAGTGAGCTTGATAGTGAAGCCTACGGGGCTTAGCTGCGAGCTCGTGACCCAGACTTTCATGCACTGGTCAAAGAGTGTGTGAGGCCTACTGGGCTGCTAGGTCCTCAAGAGGGAGAGTGGGCCTGCTGGGGCTCAGGCTAGTCTGCCAAGAAATGAAAAGTTATTACTCAACCCTTTTGGTAACTCCAATTGAATAAGACCAGGTAAGGAATGATGAGGTTTAGGTGGAGCGAGACTTACTTAAGTACACAGCCTCATCTGAATCTTACCTAGACATCGCATCCAACTGGATGAGCCTAGTTTGAGAAGATTCATAACCTTTGTCATGGAAACACATAGCAAGCTTCTGTTCTGGCCTTGTAGCTTGGGCCTGAGCTTCTGGCTCAGGTTTGTTGTTGTGGGACCCCCCTCTCGGTTAACCTTGCTAGAATGATTTGTCCAAGAAAGTGTTTTGTAAACCAACAAACTAAACCCAAAAGGCCTTGGAGTTTCGGGTTAATGAGTCATCGGGATGTCACTCGAGACAACTCGGGCCCCCCTCTCGGGTCACCACATTTGTTGTGACTTTGGGCTTGATTTGAGCTTCTGACTCAGCCACATTTAATATTCACTATTATAGCATAACTAAATTCAATATATGTTATTAAATCGTAACGTAAATAAATTAATGTGGCAGTTATGTACCTCAGGAAATGGGTTCAAATCCCATTAATGCTCCTGGCATTTCGTATAGATAATAAATTGGGTAAATGCTTCTGGCATAATGTTTATGTAACAATCCCATAATAATTTAGCCCATAATGCTTCTAGCATAAGTAATTATAATGGCATAATTCAAATTTGTATAACCAAAAAATTAAGCCCATAATTCGTGTAACATACGATATTAAAATGATTACATTGTGAAATTATTATGGTAATCGGATAAATGTCAATCAAAACCAAAACATGAATTGAATCAATTGATCAGTCGCCAATTATATGGAGTTTAATCTGCTTTTGGCAGTATTAATATTAAATGGTGTTGTTAAATTCCAGCTTGCCATAATGGCACAGTGGACAGCGTGCTGGGCTAATGCATGCTGTGGTTGGGTTTGAATACCAGGAGCAGCAGAATCCGTTTTTTTAATTGGTATGCACTATCTAGTACTACTGGACCAAGTTCTACAAAATGCTTAAAATCCAAGAATCCTAACCTTTTTTTTTTCTTTTCCAACCAAACAATCCAAGCCAAATAAACCAAGACACATAAACGAATATATATAAATATGTATATACCAAATAAATAAACAGATAGGATTGGGGTTCATGCATCATGGTGATTGTTCACATTCAATCAATAGATTCAATAAGCATGAATATAAAATTAGATTTTGGAAAACACTACTTGATGAAGAACGAATGAATCTTCAGCTTATGTGTGCAAAACTGAGAAGGTTGTCTTCTCAGCCAATCCAAGAATTTGTTTGTGATTCAGATCCTAAACCAGATTGATCGTCCTCTGGTTGATCAACTATTTCAGAGGATTTCATGCTGATAACATGCTGTAAAATGAACATAACATAATTTGAGAGAGAGAGAGAGTTTAGACATAGAGAATAGAATGTGTGTTATTCATCTCACCATGAGGAGCCGTATATAGGACTACATGATGTACACAAAAAGGTAATGCTCAAATTAAAATTCAATCACTCTTACAATGACAACCTATCAATCACCAATCTATAAAGATAGGCACCTATTACTCAACATTTATTGACATGATTATCCACAAATATTTACAACAGGAATTAAATAATTTCTCTTAGACTTCACATGGTTAAAGGAGTAGTTTTGTGGTTAGTGGAATGCCAACAATATTTTATGCTAACACAAGTCCAAGTGCCTTAGATGTTTCACGTTCCCAAATGAACTGGGCAACTCCCTACCATCATATTGTGATAAGTTAAGGAGTCATAAGTATTTTAATGCTGGCCACAAATCACTTAGGAGCTTTGCATTTCATAAAGATCACTATAAGCATGCACTTGAAATGACAGGAAAGTATGCAAAGATTTCGCTTTATGCAAGGCCTCAAAGTTTAGACAACCATCAATACCATCATTTTTTTTCATATATGAGAAATGATGAGTTTTGCTTACAGTTTTGGATGGATCATCATCCTCCAACCTGAGACAGAATTCTCCTGACACATACTTTGCCAAATCATGAGGAGATCATGCATAGTGAAAAGACACTCACCAATAGGATCAGGTTCTGATGTAAGTGAGGATTGAAAAAATGACCTTGAGATTAGATCATTGAAGTAGGTAGTCATCTCCCACTTCTTCATGATGCCAACAAACCCATCGGACGACAGACATTGACCGTCATCTAATATGAAGAAAATCTGTATTCTATCAAGCTGATATTTGATTGACGTTCAGACGACGGTTAATGACCGACGTCAGAAGGTGACTCAGACGACAGTTACCAAAAATATTTTTGTCGTCTGAAAGTGACCGGATATGCACAAAATGGAAGTATATGTGGTTAAATATGATATAGAACAACAGTCAAATGTTGTTGTTGTTTAACTTTAGCAACAGACTTTAATAATTTTCTATTGTCTTAAAAAATATGAGACAACAATAAAGTGTCGACTGAATGTGTAGAATTTAGAAGTTTATTTTCAAAATCTGTTGTGTGAACTTCATTGACACAATGTTTTCTTTCATTTATCTATTGTGTCTCTTATTATAAAAAGACTTTTAATTGTCCTCTGATTGTGTAGATTCTTGAAATCTCTTTGCTATTTCTGACGTGTGTACTTCTTTCAAACCACAGTTTTTGATAACATTCTACTATTTGATATTGTTTAAAAAGACATTTATATGTGGTCTGAACATGGAGATAGTTGATGCGTCTTAAACTATGCACAACTTAAACCTTGCACTGAAATATCATTGTTGTTAATATAGTGATCAAGCAAGGGTCATTACCCGCTGAAGATTGTTTCTAAACTGCTAATCAAATGTCACAAACTAATCTAAACTATTTTATTGAATAGTTAATGAAAATAAATTATTTAACTAAACTAGACTCCATGGATTTTTTGAAAATTTAACAGGACACTAAAGACACATAGATTAACAAGCACCCAAAATTTCAGGACAATTTGAGTTGATTTGATGTATGAAATAATTCACATAAAACTGAACACAGAAAGATAACAAAGCAGAAACAGATTTTAACTTTAAAACTATTGAAAGAAAAAAGCTAAGGACTCATTCTCTACCACCAAACACACTCAATCATATCAAAGCTCAATTATGGAATTCTAATTCCTAATTGAATTTACCTGAAGTTAACTCACAAGCTGGAATTAACCCATTACCCTTTCTTAGGTCCTCGTTAAGTGAATACAAGCTCACCACATAATCTATTTCCGATCGATTGCAACCTAGATACAAGCTCGCTAAGTTTAACCTATCAAAATTATTAAGCAAGAAAAGGGTTTGAATAAATCTAGGGTCATCAGTACGTTAGTAGTCTTGCTAAACCTAGGTTTTGATTCACATGTAATTCAAGAAAACATTTTACCACTCGGTTGGAATCAACACATGTCATATACGAATCTAGTGTTACTCTTAGCATTAGAACCCTAACCTATTCATTTAGTTGCACACCTAAACAAAGAAGCAAAGACTCATCTTTTAGCCACGGTGAAACAAACACTCAATTGGTAATATAGTAAACCAAAATCTGAAATTGTCATCAATATGAATTGAACATGTTTGGGGCTTTTCCTCTTGTGCAGCACACCTCTGTCTAAACTGAGTGTCTCTCTCTCATCCTCTCAAATCTGTCCAATTTCTCTTCTCCCCAGCTCCCCTATTCTTGTTGTCCATTCCCTTATGCTCTTATAGAGCTTCTAACATCATTATAACACCTGTGTTACAGTTGGAAATGCACCTTTATCAAAACTTGGTGCTGCTATCAAAGGTTGTGTGCTGCAACTGCAACTTTGTCCAGATTTGTGTGGTGCAGCTTGTCTTTGTCAAGATTGGTGGACATATAGCTGCAATTTGTCAAGATTTGTGGACATACAACTGTACTTTATAAGATTCATGTGCTGCAGCTTGCCAAAGATTGTGTGAACATAGATCAAAGATTGTGTGTTGCAACTGGCCAAAGTGTCAAATTTTCGGACTGCCAGACCTTGCTGAACTAAATCGGCCATAACTTTTTGTAGAAAAATGATATGGACAAACCGTTAAAAGTTCTGGAAACTAGACATCTAGGCTTTCCAGCTATATAAAGTAACTATCTCATTCATGCTGAGCCGTTCTAGTTGCATTTTCAAGTTGACTAATCTGCACCGGCAGATTTACTGATTTATTTCATTTTTTCTACTTTGCTCCATAACACCTATAAAACATAAAAATAAAGTAAATGACTAAAATAGATGGAAAACTAGCTAAGAAAACATGAAGAAATCCATATAAAATCATATTTATGAGCTTATCAATAGTTGATTTTCATTGTTATGTTTGTTGTGTGAAAGTATCATACAGAACAATATTCTGTCGTGGGAATGAGACTAAGACTATAGACTTCCATTTTTGTCTGTGGAATCCTCTTGTTTCAGAGAACAATATTTTGCTTGAATTCTGTTGTTGGATGTTCAATTAGTCCACATTTTTATATTGTGTGATGTGATTTAAAACCACAGAATTTGGCTTCAATGTGCCATACCAGAACCTGGAAATATACATAAACCACAATATATACCAATACCGTTCATTTAGAAACTGGTACCATATATTCATCAAATATCTGGAAATCACTAACAACATATCCACTGCAAAAAATGTACAACCATTTCCAAATTCCACCAATCTACATCAACTGTTGAAAATAATCAATAGATTAAAATCCATCAAGCGTAAAAGTGACTAATCAGCTACTAAGGTTAAAATGATCGATAATAGCAAAAGCCGATCATTTAGTTAGGCAAAAAACCTTCCAATATCTAGCTATATAGGCATGTTGATGTCAATATTCACAAAAACAGACCCTAATTAACTAGGCATGTACGACAAACCTCCTAGCACACTACATATCTGGAAACATGATAACATGCTTCGCCTATTCTGCCCGAACTTGATCAATGTCCTTTTCTGTGTAAATAAGATTTGTCATTCTTTCTCACTACAAAAAAACAAAAAACAAAAAAATCAAAGCACTATCATATATCCCAATGATGAAAAAGTCATACTCAAACCATGAAATACAATCTGTTATGGTATGTTTTCACACATACTTTAGCTGCAAACTCCAAATGCTTATCTTCCACTATCTCTTTCATGTAGCGCATGATCCAATACCCACAAGTTTTACTATCTTTCTGCTCCGGAATGCCCTGAAAAAAAAAAAAAAAAACACCGTACCATACCATAAGTACTTAAGAGTATAAAACCTTAGGTGATAAGACCCAAAAAGGCAATTAACTTACAGCAAGATTTTTCCATTGAATGGTTTTTCTCCCTTTCTTATTCTTGTGCGCATTGTGGATTTTAATGGAGCTTGCAAATCAATAGCAGAACATCAGCATATATAATGCACAAACAATTCCTTCTAGTTATCGACTTATACAGTGAAAAACCAGTTAACTTACTTGTCCAGAATTGTTTTCCATTCACCAGTGATGAGTCGCCTCTTTAACGGATCCATGAAGTATGGTTTGTTCATTCTGATTTACAGCAGACAACGTCCAATGGCCACTATATTCCATAAAAAAAACTCATTATAAGTTTAAACTAGTTTATATAAAGTATTCACCAAATAAATTCATATAACACAACATACTACAGTAATTCAGTTTACACATCCTGAATTATATGAGACCAAATAAATCTGCCCTGACTTCCCATTTAGGAACCGATTTGATACTAAATGAGCTAGTTCGGTTGGATTTCCACAGCCACTTGCACTCGTGTGAGCAAGGTCGACAAAGGCGACCATGTCATTCATCTTAGCCTTCTACAACACACCATGAAGGTGGCAACATCGACATTTCACAACATTTCAACTGATTTCACAAATGAAAAATCACAAAACAACCTGAAAAATAATAGCTAACTTTAACGTGTTGCATTACCTCATGTAAAAAACAATACAGCTGCCTGAAATTTCCAACAAGTGTGTCATAGCATAGATGTCCTTTCTAAAGACAAAGGCTTTATATGGATGACCAAAAAGTTCTGGTCCAAAAGTAGCGTGGATGTTACCCCATTCCACATTCCAATTTTTGTCCAAATGGATAAATCCTTTAAAGGCACAGGGAGATTCGATGGCAAGATTTGCGAGTCTTCCTTATCATTAAACATATCTTGTTCTAGCCTATTAGGAATTTTACGCTTTTGTTTTTTCTAATGTTGTAAAAAATAAGTTAGATTATATTCCATCAGACCATATACAGAAGTAAACACAAAGAAATTGAGTTACCTTGCCACCAGGTGCAGGGGCAATAACAAGGTTCCTTGATCAAGCGACACAAGTCCCAATGGCATCCTTGACCTTCACTATCTCATCTTTTATGAGAAATGGTAGCAAAGCTTCAGGAACAACAGTTTCTGTGATAGAGACACTCAAATTCTCCTCTCCAAGTAGAACACCATGGATTGTTTGCTGTTTGGTCTCAAGGTCGACACTGATGACAGTTCCAATAGCCACAATGTTTTCCACCGTGTCAATGGCCAGTTTATACTTGGTCTCAACTAATTGTTCCTATACATGAAACAAATTAAATCCATTTAGTTTTATGTCCAAAAATCCATATCAGCATACCTACAAAGTTCAAGTACTTTATTTAGGCAAGCACAATATTACCTCTTCACCATGTACCGGTGCCTCTAGTGCAGTGACATCTTCTCTAACTTCCTCTTCCAATATCGGGTTTAACCGTACCCTCTCATCACTGGGTTGCACAATTTCCTCTTCAACCTCGATGCTCACTTCATCTCTTAGAACCAACTTCTTCTTCACACCATTCACCTCAGCTTCAATATTATCATTTGCAGCCTTCTCCACAGCCTTGTCGCCTGGGCAAGAACAACTCCCTTGTCCTAAACCAAGCTCATTAACTGCTATGATAGGTTTAGGGGACTCAACATGCATCTCCTTCCCATCGACCTTCGCTTCTAGCTTCGCAATCTTCTTAGTCCAATAAGCTCTCTCCTCATCAAGTTTTCTATCCCTCTCATCCTCCCATGCAGTTCTTTCCTTAGCTAACAAAACTTCCTTCTCCTCCTCGAGTATCTTCTTCACCGATAACCTAGTCCTCTGTTCAACAGTCATCCTTTGCCGTTTTGGCAAGTTGAAATATAAATCGAGCTTCACATTGCCACCAACGCCTCTGACCCTACCTCTATGCTCCGGATTCCCCAATGTGAGAGTCAGCATATCATCGGACCCAGATGTGGCAATTTCCCCTTCAGCCTCCATTTTCCTTAAATGTTCTTGATTTAAATTATCCGCGTTAAATGCTGCAATAGCATGACATGCATGCATATATCATAATGTATATAAATATGAACTTGATGTCCTATATACTTACAATTTTTTCGGCTTTCTTCTCCACCTCAGGTTGTTTGAAGTTGCCATTCCTATCTTGCCTAGCCTTGATCCACATTGTAGCTCTATCAAGTTCTTCTAAAGGGACACTTTCAGACTTTGACAAATGAAAACACAATGAATTAGTTAATAATCTGTACATATGTAACCTAATTTAGTTGACTCATCTAATTATAAAACTAACTAGTTCTTCCATCAAATTTGCATAACCTTTGCGTGACATACGATGAAGATATTTATTCTCCTTTCGCTTTGCAATTTAGGCCTCACATATTTCTTGCAAACCATAACATAAGTAAATTAGAAACTGCAATGAATATTCATAGATTTTTGACCATCTCAAACCAAAAAACACAACGATTTTTATCAAATCAGTAACCTGAAAGCTAGCTAAAAGCCTATCAGCAACAAACTGGTGCCAAGTATCCTTCGTTATGCTTCGGGAATCATCCGGAGGATTTTCTAACAGTTCAGGTTCATCCATATACGGGATGATGTACGCGTTTGTTAACTTGCTCTTGAACTCCCTCCATTTATTTGCAGCAGATGAAATCACCATATTTTTAAGCTCTTTAGGGACCACAAATGCATCCTACATACATGCAGAATAAACTAAGCTACTGTAATGCGAAGCTAATTAACATGTAGAATATATATATAAACTAATCAAGCTGAAATATGGTCAGTAAGTACCGTTATAGATTCCCATCCTTTCCTTTTCATCTGGATCCACTTCTCTCCAATCATTTATTGAGATAGGGATCTTTGTACGTGCCAACACCCCAATGTAAGACTGCATTTCTTTTGTAGCCTTACCAACAGGTTCTCCTTTTTCATTTAACTTCACATAGAGCCTCTTTCCTCGGATAAGTCTATTTGTAATGCGGCTCATGGTAACCATTCCTCGCTTCAGCAACTTCAATCCACCAGTTATGTTTTCATTATCATCCTTATTAGACTTCTTGGTCTTACTGGAAACAACCTTGTTCGTTGACTTGGTTGATGACACAACTTTGTTGGACTTAGCAGTTACAGTCATGGTAGTCCGAGACTTCTTGGGGGAGGCAGCCTTTTTGGTAGTTTTAGATATGGGATTGGCAGCCTTTTTGGTTGATGTCTTAGCCCCTTCAATTGCAGGAATTGGTGTCGCTGGTTTTGTCCTCAATCGTTTCATTGCCACAGCCTTAAGCCTTAGAGCTATGGTTCTTGCAGAACTTGATGATCCTGTAGACTGCGACATCATCTGAAACACATAACCCAAATGCATGTTGTTAGCTACATGTAGTTAATACTATCATGATAAGAAGCAATAAATAGTTAAACATAATATCAATAAAAAAATAACTAAAGCAATAGTGTAACAAGAAACAAATGGATGAAAGTAGTCTCTCTATATTATTCTTAAACTTGTAGGCTACTTAACAAAGCAAGAAATCAAACAAAGAAGAGCAGCCTATTCTAATATCAGCCTATATAATTAAACACGTCGACCATCCTGATTCTCAACCCATATTCCTCCATCGCCATCTCGAATATAGGAGCTAGGCAGATCACTAACTACATCATCAAAGGTCTCAATCGATGGCATTGTAGGAATGAATGGGTGTTGTTCCAGTTCATCTTCCAACTCTTCATCATTACACCGTCTTTGGTAGTCTCTTTCCGGGCACCGTACTACCACTGACCATTGATCATCAAGGGGGTCTTGTATGTAGAAAATCTGTTTCACATGGGTAGCTAAGACAAGTGGATCATTTAAATGCCCTACCCTATCAAGTTTAACCAGAGTAAACCCAATTTCATCAACTTTAACCCCCCTAACTGACTCCACCCAATCACACATGAAGACGGGTATCCTAAACTTATAGTAATCCACCTCCAAAATTTGTTGTATCCTGCTGCAAAAGTCCATATAATTAGCTTTGGAGTTTTTATCCCTTGCACTAGCAACTTGCATTGCATCAGCAACCAAAAAAATCCCACTATTTTGAACTGATCGTACTTTGTCCCGCTCCTTAGTGTTGAAATCAACCCAATTCACATGGTACCCACCAAATGTAGGGACTTCCTTCTTTGGTCCGCCAGCCAGCCACCTAATTGTTTCAGGAACATCATTATCGGTAAATCACATTTTATTTGCAACCTACAAATAAATTCATATGTCAAAAGTATGGAACCACACAAGTGTATTGAACTCGAAACTCCAAATTGAATAGACATTATACTACTACAATGAGGTGGAAGATAAGTTATGTACCCTTTTCTTGAACCAACCACCAAAGGTAAGGTTCTATTTGTCCTTTAACCACTTTTTTTTTTTTTTAACCTTGGAAAACTCAACTTTAGGAATTCTATATGCTCTCTGCAATGGCAGAAAAACCCACCAAATGAGCAACATAACTGAACACGTGTAAGGTAATATAGTACAAATATTGAAAACAAAACATAAGTGAAATTATTACTTACTTGAAATATGGGATTACATCTTTAGTGTTCGTGCATACACATAGGTGAGCCCAAGTTTGGTTCTCGAAGGGATCCCAACAGTAGCAACCTCTCTAGGAAGTTTCCGTTCTGAGCAAAAATCAACTGCCTCTTCTACAATGTAACACTCTGCAATGCACCTCTCAGGAAATTGCCGATTTCTCACATATCCTTTGAACACCTTCATGTACCTCTCAAAAGGGTACATCCATCAAAAAAATACCGGACCACATAACTCGACTTCCCTAACAAGATGAACAGTTAGGTGAATCATTATGTCAAAAAATGATGGTGGATAGAACTTCTCAAGCAGGCAAACCAGGGCATTTTCATGCAATTTTGAAACATCGATCACTTTACTGCATATTACTTTGAAGAATAGGCAGAACAGAATAATTGCGTACCTAACTGGTTTCTCCAAAACTGAACATAATGCAATAGGGAGAAGAAGTTGCATTATAATGTGGCAATCATATGATTGAAGACTAATAAGTCGTAAATCCTCCATTGACACCAGATTTCATACATTGGATGAAAATCGAACAGGAACGATCATATTGAAAAAGCAACTGCAAACAATCTTTCTTTCATCTAGGAACAAGTTCCAACTACCCAAAGCCAACTTGTCCCTTTTTGTACCAGTTGTAGGCTTCAAATAAGTCCGTATACCCATTTCGACCATGTCTAAACGAGCAGCAGTCCCATCCTTAGTCTTCCCGGGAATGTTCAACAGCGTACCAAGAATCACGTCACAACAATTCTTCTCAATGTGCATCACATCAAGATTATGTCTTACTAGAAGATGTTTCCAATAATCAAGTTCGAAGAAAACAGACCTTGTTTTCCAGCAAGGTTTGTTTTCATCTTCAAGACCCTTACAAGGGGGAGGAGGGTTTTTCTTTCCAAATGGTCGATTCAGACCTTGAACTCCGGTCAACACCTGCTCTCTAGTTAATGATGTAGGAGATTCACCCGCCTCTATGGTGTTGTTGAAAGCAGTAGCTTGCTTTCTATAAGGATGATACCGGGGCAGCCATCGTCGATGCCTCATGAATGTCATTTTTTTAGAGTGCTTCAACCTATACGGTCTTGTCTGATCAACACATATTGGACAAGCATTGTATCCTTTCACAATGCTTCCCAATAAATTCCCATATGCGAGAAAATCATTAATTGTCCATAATAGTATCGCCCTCAGTTTAACATACTCTCCTTTTACAGCATCATATACTCTCTCAACCCCATCCCACAACACTTTCAAATCATCCACTAATGGCTGTAGATAGACGTCGATGTCATTTTTGAACTGTTTAGGTCCAGAAATTAACATAGTCAACATCGTGTACTTCCTTTGCATGCAAAACCATGGAGGAAGATTATAGGTGATAAGTTATAACAGGCCAACATGAGTATTTGATACTTAGAGAACTATGTGGGTTAAACCCGTCTGATGAAAGCGCTAATCTAAGGTTCCTATTTTCTAGACCAAAGTTTGGCCATTTTATGTCAATCATTTTCCAAGTTGGGGAATCGGTTGGATGCCTCATCATTCCATCTTTCTTTCGATCATTGGCATACCAAGTTAGCTCCTTAGCTGACACTGTCGATTGGAACATCCGTTTGAACCTTGGGATCAGAGGGAAGTACCACAATACCCTCACCAAACCCCTTCTTTCTCAGATTTGTCCCTTCCAAGTTTCCACCTTGATTCACCACAAGTTGGACAACTGGTCGCATCAGCATGCTGTAATTTGTACAAGATGTAGTCATTTGGACAAGCATGAATCTTTTCATACCCCATCCCCAATGTGGAAAGTGTTCTTTTAGCCTTATAAGTAGACTCTGGTAAGTCATTTCCTTCGGGAAGCAAGAGGCCAATCATAATTAACATATCTGAATAGCACGCATCAGTCATGTCGTGCTTTGCTTTCAAATTGACTGTTTGTATCAAACCATTCAACTTGGTTGTCTTGGTACAACCAGGATATAGAGGCTTATCTCCATCTTCTACAAACTGCATAAACTCATTCGAGTCTTCCAAAATCTCCTCATCCTCACTACCCTCTAACCCTACATCATCCTCACATATTCCTAAATTAGGATTCATTTCGACTGTTTCATAATCCCCTCTAAGAGCATGCAAGGCAGAAGCAAATGGTTCTCTATGCCACTTCCAATGCTTATAGATAACATCAATACCGTTAAAAAATATATGATCCTTAATCAGCCCTGTAGCACCAAAATCAGTGTGACAGCACTTCAAGCAAGGGCAACATATTTTATTTATGTCCCTTGCATTATCTGATGCAAATTTCAGTAATTCTTCAAGTCCTAACTAAAATTGTAGTGATCTTCTATCGGCCTTCATCCATGACCTATCCATCTTATATACACAAACAAAGGTATCAATTACAATATTAACGTTATACCTATCTAGGATCATGCTACATAAACTAGCTACTTCACACAAACATGTACATTTATGCACATCTGAAATCAAGCAATAGAATAAAGCAATTAGCTACTTCATGTACATGTAGCATGTCATCAAGCTATACGATAACAGGGGCATTTAACATAGTATAATTCTCTCTAGCTTTACATCATCATACAATTCATACGTAATACCAGCCATGTAATAATTCCACATTGCTCATTTGTAGTCCAGCACAGGAAAAATGGAAAAAATTTACAAAACAAACTTGTAATCATCATGGAACTCACCAAAAATTGATTTAAGTCAAAGCCAATTCAAACACCACAACTTGTTTCCACCACTTCCATATTTGCTTAATGCATGGTGCCACTGATTTTTCAGCTCTGCAAATCATAAGACAGTGTCAATTTGTTTCTACGTTAAGAGTTTCATTATGTATTCAACATCAGATCAATAGCAAAAGTGAAAAACCATAACCACAAGGTCCCTCATTTACACCTCCACATGGAAATGGCTACCATCAGATTTTGAGACTATAATCAGATCATGATTATGAAAATCCAATACTTGCAGTTCATACAAAATACACAAACTCATAGTTGACTTTTCAAAACTTCAATAGGGAATAGCCGAACATTATGAAAACTTTTTGCTGTCCAACCATTGGATGGTGAGCAATCCACATATTCAAGAAGGGCTCATGAAAAGCTTTAACAGAAAATAGTTGAGAGCAGAACAAATGGAAAAGTTCATTTAGATCTGAAAATGGCGGGTTAGAGTATGAACTAGAAAACTGAGATGACTAGAACTAAATAATTGTAAGTTTGATTTCTCCAACCAAGTATTATTGCAATGAAAAATCGTCCAACAATGTAACTCTTTACTCTACAATTAATAAAACCAATCAGGAGAACAAGAAACTAGCATAACTAAAGAGACAATATACAACATCTCCAATAGCATTACATGATTATATTACCTAACAAAAGACAATCTACCATATCTGAAGCTACATTCCAATGCATTTAATAAGACAAAGTCAACAGTGAAAAAAAAGAAATTAGTAATGTAAAGCATATTTCAATAATGATAGAACACAATAAATAGCAAGTGCCCACATGGAACCCAAACTATAATTGGGTCAATGCCCACATCCAATCACAACTCCTTTCATTAGTTACAGTTAAATGTTGTCAAGAAAGAGAGCAAATTCTATAACTTTAATTGGAGGAAGTGAAGGAGTGGTGAAGAAAAAGAGCAGAGCTTTACCGTCGAAATCCAACGATTGTCAATTCAGATTGGCAAATGCTTTCCAGTTAACCCAGGCCAGTACTGAAACAACAACATTGATCTATTTGTCATTGGACTTCAACAAAAACCCTAACACTTATAGCCTCGCATCCCCAATTTGAATAAAACCCAGAAAAAAAAAATTCAAGATTCAAAGGAAATTTCATTTTAAAGCCCGTAAATCCCCAATCCAACAAAAACCCTAAATAGATGAACATTGAATCTAAGGGCTTACCAGCATAGATAAAGAGCTACTGATTGAGACCTATGAAATTTGCAATGAGGTTTGGATGATTTCGCGATTTAGGTTTGAAATAAAGACTCAGATGTGGAATGAGGATTTCTTCGTCTGTCATAGAGAGATGGGCAATGGACGGAGTATGAGGTTTTTCGATCTGGGTTCTCAGTTATAATTAGGGTGAGGACTTTCGATTTGGCAAGAAATTTTTATTTTCATTAGTTCGAATGGTTTCAACTTTGAGAGTGTACGTTGCAGGGAAAAGTTTGCTCTCTAGATCTAGGTTTTTGTTTTCTTAAATTTGTCAGGGAGAGAATCTCTTTAAGTGTTCCAAACTAAATCCCATTATGTTGTGCAAAAAAAAAAAGGACAAATATATGCTGTTTAACAAAATCCAAAACCAATTTACTCCTTTAACGAGACGACAAATATATGTTGTTTGAATACAAACAAAAAAAGGAAGCTACGACACAAAATGAAATTAATTTATCTCTTTTGACGAGATGACAGATAGCTGTTCTTTGAAAACAAACTTAATTCTCAAAACCAATTATGTATGGTATGTTGCTATATTCAAACGACAGTTTTTACACTGTCCGTCATTAAAATATATCAGATGACAGAAACCAACCTATCTGTCATCTGAGCTCTATTGTCTGATGAGGTTATTGGCATAGTGCTCCTATTTTCTTGTTTTCCAGTTGTAAGGGATCTTCTGCCATTCACAACAAAACCAACTCTGATTTTGTACAAGGGTAATCTTTGGGAATATTGCACAATAGGCAAAACAAAGTGTTAATGTTCAAAGTTCAGTGGTAGCTAAACTATGATCAATACAGGTCTGGTGGGCGGACCGCTACTTGATATTCTCAGTGCTTCCGCTACCTGTTAAGTGAAATACAAAGGGGGCATCAGAGGGAGACCGCGTCGGGCTGTGTTCCCATAGGTGACTCTTATAGCGGGAGCTAGTATTGCTGGCGGTAGTATGAGCGTGGCTCATTATAGCTAATCATGCTAGGCAAATACTCATATAAGTAAAAGTCTCCCAAGTCCCCAATCAAGGAGGCCAATCATGGTTGGGGAGTTTCCTAGCGGTTTGAAGAGTTACTCCTGCTAGACTTACAAAGCATAATTAGCGTCAGTGCGTTGTCAACCATCGACTTATTGAGCAAACGCTTTATACCCTTTCGGGTGAGCCCCTGCTAGGCCCCCAAGGGAGTCCCCCACTCCCCGGCTAAGATAGACATCTATTTGGTTTGTGTATTGTTTGTTGAGGGGATCTATGTTGAACAGAGGGTGTTGGGTAGCGAGCCCAAACTTTAATACCCAAGTGGTAGGGATCAACGTGCCTGATCAGGGTTGTCGAAGACTATTGACATGTCCCCGTACTTGTCCCAGAGGACCATGGTTTTAATGTAACACCACGTGGCGGTCGTTGTCTATATGAGGCGTAGCCTGAGGAATCGGAGGTGGCGGGAATCCCTCTGCCGAGGGTAAGGGGATGGTAGAGTCGCGGGGATTGATGTTTGTGAGACATTTGCAAGCGGTATTGTGCTTAGCGGTGATTAACTCGCTTGCAAAGGGAAGGAGAAATTCTGCTAGTGATGTTTTGCTTAGCGGCGACTGTCGCCTCCCAGATGAAAGGGAGAAGTTCCGGTAGTGGCGTTGCGCGTAGCGGAGACTCGCTTGCTAGATATGAGGGAGAAGTTCCGCTAGTGGTGTTGCGCGTAGCGGAGACTCGCTTACAAGATAAGAGGGAAAAATTCCGCTAGCGGTGTTGCGTGTAGCGGAGACTCTGGACGATTGGCATACTCACCCCTTTTGATGGCTTCTGCCACGTGGCCGTCATGCGTCGGTCTAGCGTTTGGGATTGTAAATCCTCAATACGCCCGTCTCTTCATCATTAATGCGAGTAATTATCAACTCATTCTCCGAGGCGACTCCTCGGTTATTCAGGAAACTAAATGCGATCGTGGGACACGTGTGCGGCTGGAGAGTAACGTCGCTTTTTGGCGGACGGCCTAGATTTGATTGATGTTGACATTAAAAGGGGGGAAAACCAGAGGTTGTCGCCATTATCTCTACTTCAAACTTTCTCGTCGTCCTCAAGCTCTGCCCTCTGGCATTCGAGAAATGACCTCTGCCACTCTAGCGAGAGATCGGTGTTTTGGTGAAAGGGATCCCCGGAAGTGAAGGCGTAAAGTTCGAACGCTCCTGATTTCCCACACCAGTAAATTAGTGATTCTGAGCCTTTTCAGTGTTTTTTTTTTTTTTTTTGCTTTTGCTCTGCTACTTTCTGGGTTTTCGATTTTAGTGGTTTTTGTGTCTCTTGGTGTGTTCTGAGGGTGCAATATGCCTTTTGGGGGTCTCTTCTGACCTTTTTGACAGAGATGAGGTTTAGGGATTTGCTAGATGGTCGAATCTGGGTTAGTGTGGGTTGGTGTTCGTAGATGAAAATTGTCGTAGGGGTAGCTTAGATCTTATGCGAACTAACTGGTTTAAGTTTTAGGGTTTGTGATGGCTAGCGTCGTAAAGATCTCGTGCAGTGAGGATTCCGGGTCTAATGTGTAGTTCAACAAGGAGGATAGAATATTTATTGATTCGTTGCGTCCGTTTGTCCATGCAGGAACCTCACTGTCGGAACCACTAGACATCGAACCTTACAAACCATACCCTGGGACGTGGCCATGGCTCGAGGTGGGCGACCGGAGAGTTCTAGGACCAGGGAGGATGATGGCGGACGCGAGCGGCGTGAAGAGAGGCTAGCAAGCAATAGTGTAGCTAGTGGTTCCGCCGATGGGGAAGATGTCGGCGGAGAGGAAATGGAGTCCGCCTGGTTCCTATCTGACGGAACCACGGTTGATGAGGCGGGAGGGGCAATGACCGAGGCTGCCATCAGCCGCTTGAAGCAGGTGTTCCTCTTACTTGTAGTAGTAAAGTTTCGCCCGCCAGCCGCTAATGAGAAGGCATCCATTTTGCCGACGGGGTACGCTGTTGTTCATGAGGCCATATTCGACCAAGGTGTGACTTTTCCGCTACTCCCCAATCTCCAGATTTTGGTATGTGAGTTTGACCTCGCCTTTGGGTAGATTTATCCCAACATGTTGCGGTTGCTGATAGCGCTGAACTCGCTATGGCGCTTGTTCGGTTGCGAGGGTCCAACCGTGCGGAGGTGCTACATTTCTTTGAGTTGATGTACGTGAGGCGTCGAGGTTGTAGCGGTCAAGTGAATTTGAGTCGGCGGCAAGGGGGGCCCAAGTTAATCGAGAGCATGAAGGATTCCATGTCGCACTGGCGGGGGACCTTCTGCGTTGTTACCGACTGGTGGGAATACCAAGCGGGGCCGAATGTGGGGCCACCGACCTTTCGGATTAAGTCCGAGTTTCAGCCCATCAGAGGTTGTCGTCGACCTCCGCACTTCAGATTTTGGCCTTGCTTGTCGACTCTTATAATTCTAATCGCTTCTCACTTTTTTTTGATAGCGGGCTTGCATTACAACCTGACTCGCAAGGAGGAGTGCTGCCTGGCGAGGATTACAGGGTGTTGGTAGAACCGCAACCTGTTTGACCTTAGGCTTCTCGCTGGTTGGGAATTGTTGGTCACCCGAGAGTTGACTCGCTCCCTTGGTAGGTAACTTTCGGTGATTTGTGTTCTAATCCAATTTGCGGCAGGCTAACTTGTTATTTTTTGTGTAGAATCTCCGTCGGGAAATAGAAGGAGCCAAGACACCTTTGCCAAGGCAATGGACCGTGCAGAGATGAACAATTTCTTGGAGAGCATGTACGCTCATGGGCCAGCGCCCAGAAGACTACAGTCGACCAGCGCCAGTCCGAGGTACCTGTGGTGTTGCTGATGCCTCATCACTCCCATCTTGGTGCCGACTGTTTGCCAGCCATTCAGGCGGAGACTGCGGTCGCAGTATTACTAGCGGGAGGGCGGCTCTTGTATCCACTGTGCAGATGAGGGAGAGAGTGGCCGCCACCCGGCGTGGGTCCCAAAAGGAGAAAGCGGTGGCCACGAAGGCACCGGTTACAATTGGGGGGTTGGAGCCACAAGTGGCATCAAGGCCTGTCACCGCTGGTGCTACGCAAGTGTTGCAGAGGAAGCGGCGTCAGAATGATGAGGAGGAAGAGGCAGATGAGGCGAAGACCATAGGGGCCCATCAACAGAAAAATTCAAAGCAGGCGCCGCCAGAGACGACCGTTGCCGCTGGCAGGGAGGCTCGGAAGGGTGAGTTGGATTCGTTTGCCGCTTATGCCGAGTTTTTGATGGACCCTGAGCGGGAGTTTTTATATCACCTGTGTGAGAGGTTGGGGTTCGGTGGCCTAGAGGAGATTGTTCGCTCAACCGCCCTTGATCAATCGCCCTTTAGCCTTGCCTTTGGGCACTTGTCTGTTGGGTTGCATCAGTTGTTTCTGGCGGCATCGAGTCAGCCCCGTACTGAGCGACAGCTAAGGGAGGAGATTAGCGGTCTCCAGAGGGGCATGGTGGAGGCCAAAGAGAAACTGTCGGAGGCTGAGTGGTGCCTAACCAAGGTTGAGTGTGATCTTTCGGATGCCCGTGGCAAGCTGTCTGTCGCCATTGAGCGTGACCTCGAGCGGAATGACAATGTCTCCAAGCTGGAACAGGACATAGCTCTGTTGAAGAATCAACTGGCGACTAAGGTCAAGAAGATTGAGATCCTTCAGCGGGACTCTACAGCCAAGTCCTCCGAGGTGAAGAGGTTGGAGGGTGAGGTTGCTCGGTGGGAAGTGGATAGGAGCTGCGCACGGAGGTCGCCGCTGTGGAGGCTTTCAAGCAGTCCGCCGAGTATAAACATGCAATGACGGAGGTGGCAAAGTCTAGCGCTACCGCTAACCTGGAGCTGTTGAACTAGAAGGGTGCTATCGACAGGATGAAGGCGTCCCAGCTCGCCAAGCCATCAGGGCAGACAGCACCTCCTGCGAGTGGTATGACTCCCACTCAGGCTGAAGGTATTCATTCAAGAAGTGGGGAGAGTGGTGAACATCCGGCGGACGACTCTCAACAGACTCCACCTCCTACGCAGTCTGTGGTTTCGCACGCCGGCTTTCTGGCTACACATACTAGATTGGATGGTACCATCGTGACTCCTAGTCCGACCGCTCGTGGGTCCAATCAGACAAGCCACATGTCCAAGTAACAACCGCTGCAGGCATAAGAGGATGGCGCTCCAGCTTCCCAGAACCCATGAAGACTGGCCATTGCTTTATAGTGCCGCTGAGACCTCTTTTTTTCTTTTGGTGCTGCTAAGGCTGTTTTGTAATTTTGGAAACATCCTTGGGCAAGGAATCCCGATCCCCAATATTTTCAACTAGTTACTTGATTTCAAGATTTTTTCAGTGGTAGTCGTCGTTGATTGTGTTGGTTTCATGCCGCCATACTGTTAGAGCCTTGACCTGTCTTTTTGTTAGTCAATCGAAACATTAAAGGAATTAAAATTGTTCCAAGTGCACGAAGTAGCGAACGTGGTCCGCCGAATGTTGTTGGCGTTGCCAGTTAATTCTTGTGCATGGGCTTGGCAACAATGGTTTGAATAATTCCTCATTTCATTGGTAGCTAACGGATCAACGTTTACAAAAGTGGGGTTGTACCTATTGGGTACCTTCCCTTAGCTAAATATTGAACAAAAATTTAGCTAAGTCAAGATGCTCTTAGGTAATGGCATGACTATTGGTAGTAATATCGAATGTGTTCGATATTCCAAAGGTGGGTCGTTGTGACGCCATCCTTATCCATTAAGTAAAAGATGCCGAGGCTAATGACTTCCATAATTTTGTATGGACCTTCCCAAGTTGGGCGGAGTGCCGTTGGCGGTGGGATGACCTCCTTTATTACCCAGTCCCCCAGTTGGAGGTTTCGGGCCTTGACCCTGGTGTTGTAGAAACGCTATACCCGCTGTTTGTTTTACAAATTGTGTAAATGGGTCTTGTGTCGTTTCTCCTCTAGGAAGTCCTTGTCCATGCTGACGCCTTCGTTGTTGGTCTCAGGGCAGTAGCCTTCAACCCTAGTGGTGGGTTGAGTGAACTCGATAGGTAGGACAACTTCTGTTTCGAACATCGTGCAAAATGGTGTTTCACCAGTGGTAGAAGTTGGGGTAGTCCTGATGGCCCATAGGACTCAAGGCAGCTTCTCTGCCCATAAAATTTTGGCGTTGTCGAGTTTCTTTTTTAGCAGCTTTTTGATTATCTTGTTTGCTGCTTCGACCTGACCATTGGTTTGGGGGTGGGCGACAGATGCAAAACTCATCCGGGTGCCCAAGTTAGCAATGAAGGATATGAGTTCCTTGTTGTTGAACTGCGTGCTGTTGTCTGTGATGATTGTATGGGGGACACCATAGCAGCAGTAGATGTTCTTCCAGAGAAACTGAGTTACCTTGGCGGTAGTTATTGCTGTCAGTGGTTTCGCCTCTATCCACTTGCTATTATAGTCGATGGCGAAGATAATGTACTTGAACTATCCTTTTGCGGTTGGGAACTTTCCTATTAAATCCAGGCCCCAAGTTGAGTGAATCCATGGGCCAATGATGATTGAAAGGGGTTTCGCCGGGGCATGTGGGAGGTCAGCATATTGTTGACATATCGTCACCGAGCGTAGGCCAAAAGTAGCCCTGTCGCATTGTGCGATTGGCCAGGGATCTGGCGCCCGAGTGGTTTCCACATTCCCTGCCGTGTATCATTGCAAGTACGACCTTTCCTTCCTCTAGGGTTAGACACCGGAGGTTGGGGTGAGTGAAACCCTGGCGGTAAAGTTTGCAATTCTGGATGTTGTAGCAGGTTGCACTCCGCTGGAGTTGTCGTGCTTCGACTTTATCCGCTGGTAGTGTCCCATTGCGTTTATACTCGATGATTTCATCCATCCAACTGGGGTTGACTTCAATGTTAAAGTTTTCCGCTAGGGTTTTTGTGATGCTTGGTTTGTCAAGACGCTCCACCCTTGTGTCCGCCGGACTTTGGTATGGTTGAGCAGTTGCCAGTCTTGCCAGTGAATCAGCCTTGGCGTTTTTTTCCCTGGGGATTTGTGTAATGGTGTGGAATTTGAATTTTTTGAGAAGCGTCTTCATGTATCCGAAGTATGCCGCTAGCTATTGATCTTTGGCTTGGAAACTATCATTGACATGGTTAACGACTAGCTGGGAGTCGCTGAATATGTTGATGTTGTTAGCCCCCGAATAGATGACTCGTATGTACTCCACCATGTTGTTAGAGGCTTTGAAATTGAACTTCAATGCGTATTCCACGTTCAGTCCCCCCGGCCCTGTCAAGATGATGTCGGCGCCGCTGGCTTTTGCGCAAGCGGAGCCGTCAACGTGTAGGTTCCAATCTGAGTGCTGGGGGGCTGGGTCGTCAGCGGTTATTGTTTCTGCGCTGGGCTCAGCCTCTGTGCCTGTTTCAACCTAACGCTCCGTGAGCTCAGCAATGAAGTTCGCCACCGCCTGGACTTTCATGGCGGTCCTAGGCTTGTAGTTAATATCAAACTCGCTAAGCTCGATGGCCCACTTGCTGAGACATCCTGAGTGTTCAGGGTTCTGTATTACCTGTCTTAAGAGGTTGATTTGTTAGGACGTAGATTTTGTGAGCCTGAAAGTATTTGCGGAGGTGTCTGGCGGTGACAATGAGTGCGAGAGCGAGCTGCTCCAGTGGGGGATATCTCGTTTCTGGCCCGTTCATGCCTCTGCCGGCGTAGAATACGGGGAGCTCCTCTTGACAGTCCCGCCAGACAATGGCACAGCTTACCGCTGACTATGATACCGCTAGGTAAATATACAATGTCTCCCCTTGTACAGGAATAGAAAGGAGTGGGACCGCTGCCAAGTATTCTTTCAAGCTTTGGAATGCTGCCTCACAGTCTGGGTTCCAATCGATGACCTTCTTATGGGTTGTCTTAATAATTTTGAAGAATGGGAGACATCTATCAGTAAGTCTGGAGATAAACCGAGAAAGGGCAGTTAGTTTGCCCTGGAGGCTTTGAACGTGCTTCTTCCACTCTGGAGCCTTCATGTTGAGGATGGCCTATACCTTGTCATGATTGGCTTCTATGCCCCGTTGACTGACTATGTAACCAAGAAATTTACTGGCGGTGACGCCAAAGAAACATTTTTCTGGGTTGAGGCGCATTCCATAAGCCAAGAGAATGGAGAATATGATTCTGAGGTTTGCCACATGTCCGCTAGCCTTGATGCTTTTTACCAACATGTCGTCCACGTAGACCTCGATGATTCTTCCCAGATGTTCAGCAAACATAGCATTCATCAACCGCTGGTAAGTTGCCCCATCGTTCTTCAAACCGAATGGCATGACATTGTAGCAGTATAGCCCATCGTCGGTGGTGAATGAGGTGCACTCTTGGTCGCCGGGGTGCATCTTAATCTGGTTGTAGCCGGAGAATGCATCCATCATGCTGAGCAATTCATGTCCAGTTGTTGCATCGACCAATTGGTGTATGCGAGGTAGTGGGAAGCTGTCCTTGGGATAGGCCTTATTAAGGCCCTTGAAGTCGACACACATCGTCCACTTTCCGCTAGGCTTTTTTACCATGACCAAGTTGGATATCCACTGAGGGTAATTGACTTGGCAGATGAATCCAATGTTCTGGAGCATGGCAACCTCTTCTCCTATTGCACGGTACCTTTCTTGATCAAAGGCCATTCACTGCTGTTTGACAGGGTAGGAGGACGGTTTGATACTCAATTTGTACGTTATGATCTCAGGGGAGATGCCTGGCATGTCAGCGTAGGACCATGCAAAGACGGCTGCGTTGTCACGTAGAAATTGGGTAAGCTCATCCGCTACCGCTTGGTCAAGCTGAGCTCCAATGCAGACTGTCCGCTCAGGGTGTTCGCCTGAGATGCTGATGACCCTTAAGGAAGTTTCTGGGTTGACAGGCTCTTTTTTGACATATTTCTTCTCGTCCTCCCTAGGGTCCTCAAAGATATTTGGTGCTGGTGCATGGTTTCCCACTTTTAAGATCTCATGGCGGAGCGCCGAGAGTGCCACGGTTGTGGAATAACATTCCCGTGCCAGTTGTTGACTTCCCTTAATATAGCATGTCCCGTTGGGCATAGGGAACTTCATGAGAAGCATGTATCCGACTATGATGCACTTGAGCTTGTTGAGAGCCGGTCGACCAATAATGGCATTATATAAGCTGAAGCAGTCTACAATGATGAACTCCATGTGGATTTCTGCCATACGTGGGCTAGTGCCAATAACTAGTCGCATGTAGTTAGAACCTAATGGTTATGTGACGTCACCGGAGAAACCATGTAATGGCTCATGATCCTGTAGTAATTTCCTATTCCGTAGGAGTTTGCTGTAACAACCATTGAATATGACATTTACAGCTGATCCGCTGTCAACAAGGACTCTTCTTACTAACCATTTGCCGAGTATTGCGTCGATTAAGGTAATGGGTTCCCAACTAGCCTTTGGATGTTTAGCGGACCTCTCATAGCGGATGTTGCAAATTTCGTTGGGGTGGTTAGCACGTGCATAGTGCTTCTGTGCCCTATGAGACATGTTGGTGATTGGGACACTGGTGGTGGTTGGCCCACTTTGAATTGCTCCATCCTACCATCTTAGTATAAAGTTTCGATGACTGTTTTGAGTCCGTGGCAGTTGTTGGTATTGTGTCTGCTGTCCTCGTGGTATTTACACCATTTGCCAGTGTTTCTAGGCTTTCCCACCCCTGGGTACTTTCTTAGGGGTGGTGGCGGAATCTGATCTTTGCACTGGTTGAATATATCCTTGTATGATGCCATGAGGACTGTAAACACTGCATGCCGCTGGGAGAACTCTGTCTGTTTATTACGGTTATCCCCATGAGATGAGTGGTTGCCCCTATTGTAATGTTGGTCCCTCTGCCACTTGCTCTGGTAGTTGCCTTGTTGCCACTCTCTCTTCTTGTCAATTGGTGGCATAGCGGTGGTCTTGCTAATGGTTTCCCAATGGCTGGCGGAGGGCTGGGCTGACTTTACAGGTGTTGGTGGTAGTGGTGGTCTCTCTCCGTACGTGATGAATTCTACCTGCGTATGGATGACAGCCTCGCTCATGACATGGTCATAAGCGGCATTTGGATCATTGTAATTGAGGTGATAGAGGAATGGCCCTTTGAGGAGTCCCTGCTTTAAGGCTGCCAGTGCCATTGTCTTATCAAGATCACGGCACTGAGACGTTGCCGCCCTCCATTCGGCGACAAATGCCTTTAATGTTTCCTCTGTCCCCTGCTTGAGGTTGAACAGCTGAGTTGTGTTGTGATGTCCGGCAGCCAACAGGATGAACCAAGCAAGGAAAACAGGATGAACCGAGCAAGGAAAGCATTTGACAGTCCTTGAAATAAGTCGATGGATCCTGGTGGGCATTCAAAGAACCAGCTCATTGCCTCACTGTCCAATGTTTCACTGAACAAGTGGCAGAGGGTGGCGTCATCAAATCCCTTGTTGTTGGTGACCTTTTAGAAGGTGTCCATGTGGACAAATGGGTCAGACGTGCCACTGTAATGTGACATCTTTGGTGTCTTTGCGTGTGTTGGTCTGACGGCCTGCAGGATCCTGGCTATGAATGGCCCTGGTCTGAATGTGAAAAGCGGATTTGGTATTGGCGCTGGGGCGCCTGCCTCCGCCAGGTCTAGCCTCTGCTCCACCTGCTACATCATTTCCAGTATTAGGACAGTAGCATCACCAGCTGGCCTCGCTTGGAGGTTCTGCCAGATTGGCCCTTGCCTAGCGGCAGGTAGGTTACCTTCAGTCCTAGCTCTGACTGTTGAGCGGTTGGTATTGGTTGTGATTCTGCTTCTTGCTCCATCATTAGGCGGGGAGGAGGAGGTGGGCCCATTAATTTTGGTGGGTTCAGCGGCACTTACATCTGTATGATTGGTACATGTACAATTCTGCCAGTGTTGGGTTGACTGCGTCTAGTGCTCCGTGACTGTTCGCTCTGTGCTGTATTAGCTTTTGCCTCCAATGCCTTTTTCAATTCATCGAACCTCGACATTAGCGTGGCCACTAGTTTTTGGGCTTCCGCCTTCTCCCGGCGCTCTTGCTCGCGCTCCCTGTTTGCTTTGTGGAGATCCGTCAATGGCAGCTCGTGCATAGCGGCAAGGTCCTAGACGGGTGGGGGACTGCTGTCCGGCTGGGCCTCCGCTGCAGTTTGGGTCTGCTGGACTTGGAATGAGCCCTGGGACCCATGCTAGGGTTGTTTGGAGTGTTGACTAGTGCTCGGTTAACGTTGACCGATGGGTCAACGCTAGCCGCGGGGTTGGCGGGGTGGGTGTTGGAGAGGAGCAAGCGTTTTCCTCACTACCGTTAGCCATGGTGGTGGTGGGGTGACTTTTTGTTCAAAAGATTCCCACAGACGGTGCCAATGTTGATGTTCAAAGTTCAGCGGTAGCTAAACTATGATCAACGCAGGTCTGGTGGGCGAACCGCTACTTGATATTCTCCGTGCTTCTTCTACCTGTTAAGTGAAATTCAAAGGGGGCATCAGAGGGAGACCACGTCGGGCGGCCTTCTCTTCTCCGGTGCCTAAGTTAGTCAATGTATTTGCCTTGACATGGTAATAGTAGGCAAGTAATAGATGCGTAATTAATGAGGAGAGAGGAGAGAACCTTTTGTAGGTGAGGAGAGAGCTGATCTTCTCCATGTTTTCGATGTGGGACTGATATGCTTCAGTTCCCAGCTTCTGGAGCATCTGATGCTGTGTTACACGGCGCATGGCGGCATGTCAGTGGTGATCTGGGAGTAAGCCGAGGCCTAGGCGGTAGCCTGCTTGGCTATGTTCCCATAGGTGACTCTTATGGCGGGAGCTGGTATTGCTTGCGGTAGTATAAGCGTGGCCCATTATAGCTAATCATGCTAGGCAAATGCTCATGTAAGTACACAAAGCTTTAAGATGTGAAGGTAAATAGTATAACTGAGCAAAAGGGCAGGCAAAATAGGACACTCCTCTTCTAATAGCTTCCATATATATGTCACTCTCAGTATCTTTTACCCATTTCTCTTTATTCACTTCAGAACGCAAGAGCCCTCCGAGTGATTTTGCAGTTAAAGGCAAGCCTTTACACTTTTCAGCAATTTGTTTTCCAATACTTGCAAGATCTCGATGTCGAGAATCTAATAGGTCTGCATTTCCGAATGGATGATTTGCAAATAACAACCAGCAATTTTCCTCAGATATTTGCATGAGATGGTGACTTGGAAGAGTCCACATGACAAATGAAACACCTTGATTGCGTGCTGTGACAATTATCTTGCTTCCAGTAGCTCCTAATTCAAAGGGTTGCTTTAAAGTGTCCCACTGCATATAATTCTCGTTCCAGACTTCATCAAGAACAAAGAGAAACTTTTTCATCACCAGGTTCTCCTTTTTATTTTGAAGTCAAGTTTTTTGATGCCATAAGTTTGTGCAGTAATGTACTTATAAATGGTTTGTGTTATTCTAAGAACATCAAATTCATGTGAAACACAAACCCATGCTTGGAGGTCAAATTGTTGCTCGACCCTAACATCATTGTATACAAGCTAAGCAAAGGTGGTCTTTCCAGTCCCACCCATACCTCCAATTGGTATCACACTTATCATTTCGCTTTTCGTATTAGCTGCGAACAACAATTTGATGATGGTCTCCTTATCATGATCTCTGCCGTAGACACCAAAATCATCCATCAAAGAGGTAGTTTCACATGTTCTTCCATGCAGTCTGTCTTGAACACCTTCTTTCAGACCGAGCGCATCTTTCTCATTCACAATAACTTCTAGCCTCTCAAGAACATCAACCATCTTGGTTTCGAGTCCTTTGTCAAGTACATCGGATTCGAGCTTCTTGTCATCACCTTCCAGTTCACGGCGCAGACCTTCAGTGTTGATCACATCCAGCAGGTCACCTGCATCATAGAGAGCATTTTTAAGCTCGTCAAGCCACTCCCTCATTTCTGGTCTCCTGCTTTGCTTCTCCTCCGCATCGTGCACCACTAGCTTCACATATAGCAACTTCAACTTCAACTTTCTGAGTAGGCCATTGGTGGTTTTGTGTCCTCGGACTAAATCAACAACCCGACGAGTAGCCAATCTCCGAAACAAAACGCTGAGAAAATGAGAGAGTAGAGCTCCACCTACTAACTCGGCCATGATAAAATATCTTTTTTGGAGGATGAGAGGTGAGGTAGTATAGTAGCCGTTTGGCTCCAAAACCAGCTTGGGTAGTAAACAGTCTCTTTTGCGACTGTGAGTGCGTGAGCGTGCCAACACTGTGGGGTGTAATCATCTGGGGAGTTCCTTGACCTGACTTCTGAATCAAGCGTTATGAACGAGGAGAGCACCAACCTCATCACAAGGCTCTATTCTCTGCCTTCTAAAAAAAGACTTCTTGCCTTACGGGTAAGGACTTGTGTTGTGATATCTTACGTCATCGAGTCGATACACAATATTGTAGATTGAGCAGGGCAAATAATAAATTTATGTAATTCAATAATTGTTCTATTATTTGAATTATGATATTTGAGAAAAATTCGTATGTCGTGGTTTGAGAAACTTGGTTTCGAACGATTTTATTTTCAAAAACGAACGTTAATTAGTGGGTCGTGAAATTGAATTTTTTACGTTCAAAATTTGGGAAAACTTCCTTCATGAAAGTTATAGAGTTCATTGATACGATCTCGTGCATATGTGGAATGCATTATTCGGAGTTCATATGAATAAGTTATGAATATTTGAAAATTAAAAATTTTTCAATAAATAGCAAAAATCTGAATTGATTCATTAAGGATGAAAAAAATTCAATTTTTGCATTTTAGCCCTCAGCCCCGCCCCCCCCTCCCCCCCCCCGCGACCCGACCCGCCTTTTTCCTCCCCCTCCGGCCATCTCCGGCCCCGGACCTGGTCTCCCCAGTGCTTGTCGCTCCACGCCCAGCCGCTACCCCAGACCCAGATCGAAGACGCCCAGTCTAGCGAAGCTGACCTAGTCGGATCTCGGCCTTGCCAGCGTTGCAGGGGACGATCCTCCTCAGTTTTGGGTTGTCCTCCTCCTTCTGATCATCCCCATATCCTCCTTGCATGACGATTTTGCATGTAGAGTGAAAGATCAAGATTTGAAGTTTCTGACGGTTCTGATTCAATCTAAAATCTGATCAGACGCACGAGATTAATCCAACTTCAAACCGCGATCTAGGACGATCCAGACCAAATCTCGCTTACCTCAAGGTATGAAAGTTGATCACCCTTTTATTTTGAAGAAGTTTGTAGTTGACAACTTTTACATCGGAGGTCGTTGAGCGGAGGTGACCACAGTCTGACCGCCGTATGTGGCGGTGCGTCGGACCATATTTTGAGTTTATATTATCTGAACGATGATCTATGCATCCATACGAGCGTTTTGATATATAACACGGTTATGTTAGAAAAAGTTGATAAATAGTTACTTTAGGTTTTTACGCTCTTATTTAACGTTTTTACATTTTATCTTCGGTTTGCGATTTTTGAGAATCTGACCGTTTGTTTTGCTTCAAATTTTGATATGATGATCATATAACTGTCCTGATGACTTTGTGCAGTCACGGGCAAAGATCCGACCGTTGGATTTTAGTATAATTGTAAAACAGTAATTCGGGAGGAGATTCGTGAGAATCCGTCCGTCGGATTTTCATATAATTTTGCTAGGATGTTTCCAAGGGTGAACTGTGAGGATCCGATCGTTGGATCATCTTCATTTTAGAATCCGACCATTGGAACGTCATTTAAGTTTATTTCGTGTTTCGTTTGCTAAGTAAAGTCGGTACTTCATTAGGTACTTAACTGTTGGATTTGAAGAGCGATTGGATTATTGTGATTTTACCTTTTTAGAGGACGCAGCATGATAAGAGGTGAGTAAATCTCACATAGTAATATTACGAACCAAATGTCGTTAATTTCCTTATTTATATTATGATTAAAGTGAAAAAGGTTTTATGAAAATAAATATCTGTTTTGAAAGGTATTGTGTTTCGTGAAACATTTGGGTCTAGTGTGACTCCTTTAAATGTTTTGGTAGTTATACCGTGGATCCAAAGAGTTACGAGTTGGGGATCGTGGATCAAATATGATCGTGGGTAGAAAAATCGGAACTCCACTCATTTGGCTGGGTTAGTGGATACGATCAGTTAGAGCTCTAGTCTGTCTGCCATAGTATGACATGAAAGCAGCGAGTTGGATTACTCGTGATCATGAATACATTTTTGAAATGAGGTTGAATGTGTTGGTTGAGTTGAAATTGTTTTGGGAAAAAAGTTGTTGATTTACTGTTTATTTCTATTTACTCATACGGGCTTTCAAAAGCTTACCAGGTTTTGTGTTGTTGCAATCCCGGTACACTATTCAAATGGTGTAGCGGATAATCCTACAGATCAAGAGAACCAGGGTGGTGATCGAGCTGTTTAGAGTGACAGCTTTTATTTTATTCGCTTTTCTTTTATGAGGTTTGTTATGCTCATTTAGAGCTTTACAATTTATATTGTGTTTGAATTGTAATAATTAACTTGAGGATCTTGGAATTTATATTCGAGTGGCGAGTGTTTGTATTTGTTTTAAGAAAAACAAAATAATAATTCTGGATGTTATTCGAGTGAGTTATTTAATTCACGTTTCGGATTTGAATTTGTTATTCAAAATTCGGGACATGACAGTTTGCTATCAAAGCGTAAGGTACATATTTGGTGATGTGTCAATACTTTCCGAGTGATGGCCTGTCTACAGCAGGTCCCCATCGTGCGCTCTTCAGTATTGACAACATCATTGGGTATGTAATAGCGTTAGGAGTTGTCTAGGACGTTAGGTCATGTTTGGAGTTTTGAATTACCCTTGATGTGTTAGTAGCTCAGTTAATATGGACTTGTATTTGACTTATATTTTGTTTAAGTATTATACATGTATTAACCAGGAATGCTATGCTCATTAGGAAATGGATTTGGTGGGAGGCGAAGGTAGAGGCCAAGGCTGAGGCCGCGGTAGAGGCAAAGGCTGAGGCCGAGGTAGAGGTAGAGTTCCTCCTGTTGAGATGTACGAGGAAGAGGAGGAGGTGCCTCTAGTTGAACCGGCTGCTCCACCGGTGGATGATTTTACATTTGATAAAGTTGGTCAAGGAGATCACCAAGCTTGGAGCTGTCCCTTTTAAGGGTGGTACCGATCATTTAGAGGTTGATCAGTGGGTCAGGAATATGTAGAACTGTTTCAGGATGGTCATCTGCACTAGTGTTGAGAAGAAGGAGGTTGCCACCTTCATGCTGAAAGATGAGGCACGTGTTTGGGGGGATTTCATTGAGAGGAGTGAGGACGTGACTGCCATGTCCTGGGAGGAATTCGAGAGGCATTTCAAGGAAAAGTACTTTCCTAGGTCTGTTGTGGAACACTTGGAGAAGGAGTTTCTGGGGTTGACTCAGGGGAATATGACTGTTCGAGATTACGAGACAGAGTTCTCTCAGATGTATCGCTTCGTACGACTATGGGATGCAGAAAGGTTGGCTATGCACTTTCTGCGAGGGCTGAACGAGAACCTTCGAGTTACAGTAGCGTCGTTTGAGTTGGCAACTGTGGCACAAATGGCGGCAAAGGCAATGGTACTAAAAGAGGCGAACCCACCTCGTCAGATTGACTAGACAGCTGCTAGAGACTTTCGAGACAAAGGGAAGGCTATAGCAGGGAGCAGTGGTTCGACGAGACATCAGGGTGGGTCCTGGAAGAGACAACGGACCATCTTTCACCAGCAGGCTCCAACTAAGGCAACTTATCATCAGCAGGCTCCAGCTAGGGTAGTCTATCTTCACCAGGCTCCAACCAGGGCAGCACTAGCCATGCCAGTGGTTTGTTATAACTGTAGGGAGACAGGCCATGTCTCCAGAGGATGCACTAAACCAAAGCGTAGGGCATGCAACATATGTGGGTTGGAAGGGCATTTAGCTAAAAGTGTACCCAACCTCAGAATAGGGTACAGGGAAACCAACAGAGGCAACTCCAACCTGCACCTGTAAGAGTCTTCACTATTGGCTAGAGAGGCATTGGGTGGAAGGTACTCTATCTGTTTATAACTATCTAGCTAGAGTATTGTTTGATACAGGAGCCTCTCACTCCTTCATATCTAGTTCTGTGGTAGATGTTTTGGGATTGACTGCTACACCACTTACTAGATCTTTGTGTGTTACATCGCCTCTTGGCATCTCTCTTGAGCTTGGTGTGTTTTGTGATGATTGCCCTATTGGGAGTTGTGATAGAGAGTTTACTGCTTCTTTCATTGTGCTTCTGGATCACACATATGATGTGATTTTGGGTATGGATTGGTTGAGCCCGAACCATGTAGTGATTGATTGCTTTAGGATGATTGTGTCCTTCCATGTTCCTGGACAACCAGTGTTTCATTACCGTTGTCTGAAGTCTGACATCGCCATGAGGGAAGGGATTCTGGCTCATTTTGAATCAGGGAGTAGTGCTTTTGGGATTACAGGAATTCTTGTAGTTTTAGAGTATACTGATGTGTTCCAGGAGATACCAGGGTTACCTCCGAAAAGGGTAATGGATTTCTCCATTGATGTAATACCAGGTACATCCCCTGTATCGAAAGTACCTTATCGTATGGTTCCAGCTGAACTTTAGGAATTGAAGGTTCAGATTGAGGGATTACTTGCATAAGGGTTCATACAGGCGAGTGTTTCACCGTGGGGCGCACCAGTACTATTTGTGAAGAAAAAGGATAATTCACTTCAGGTATGTGTGGATTATTGGCAACTGAACAAGGTGACCATCAAAAATAGGTATCCCTTACCTCGGATTGATAACTTGTTTGATCAGCTTAGGGAGGCTACTGTGTTCTCAAAGATTGATTTGAGATTTGGATACCACCAGTTAAGGGTGCAGGATGAGGATATTCCAAAGACGGCGTTCAGGACTAGGTATGGACATTTTTGAGTTCCTTGTCATGCCTTTTGGTCTAACTAATGCACCTGCATCATTCATGGACTTGATGAACCGCACATTCAGTCCTTATTTGGATAAGTTTTTTGTAGTGTTCGTTGACGATATCTTGATTTATTCAATGTCATCTGATGAGCATAAGAAGCATTTGTGGATTGTGCTACAGACATTGAGAGAGAAGAAATTGTTTGCCAAGTTTGAGATTGAGATTTCTGGCAGAAGGAAGTCAAGTTTCTTGGTCATGTATTTTCGAAAGATGGAGTTTCTGTGGATCCTTTGAAGGTTGAAGCGGTGATGAGTTAGAGTTGCCCCACTATGGTTACAGAGATCTGTAGTGTCCTCGGATTGGCAGGGTATTATAGGCGATTCATTGAAGGATTCTCGAGTATTGCTTCAGCTTTGACCAAGCTGACGATGAAAGACTTTCAGTTTATCTGGACTGAAGAATGTGAGAAAGCTTTTCACGAGTTGAAGACTAGGTTGACCACTGCTCCAATGTTGATCATCCCTACTAGTGGTGGCGGCCTAGTTATCTACAATGATGCATCTCATCAGGGTTTAGGTTGTGTGTTGATGCAGAATGGTGGTGTTGTCACACATGGTTCTAGGTAGTTGAAGGTGCATGGTTCTAGGTAGTTGAATCACCCGACTCATAATCTAGAGCTAACGGCAGTAGTTTTTGTCTTCAAGATTTGGAGGCATTATCTTTATGGTGAGAAGTTTGAACTCTTTTATGATCATAAGAGTTGAACATGAGGCAGAGGAGATGGATGGAGCTTATTAAGGATTATGATTTCACTGTAGAGTATCATCCCGGAAAGGCCAATGTAGTAGCGGATGCCTTGAGCAGAAAACCCCGAATAATCATGGCATCTCTTATGGTTCAGGAGTGGCTCATGTTGGAGGCTGCATCCGAGTTTGACCTCATGCCAATAGGAACAGGACAGGGAATCTTCCTCGGTAGTGTTACCTTGCAGCCTACCTTGATTTCCAGGATTATTCAGGGTCAGACACTTGATGAGTTTGCTCAGGCGAAGATTGCTGAGATGGCTACTGATCTAAATGTGGAGGGCCCTTCTAAGTGGGCAATTGAGGCAGATGGAGGGTTGAGATTTCGAGGGAGATTGTATGTTTTGAGTGTTGATAACCTCAAGGAGGAGGTCATACGGGAAGCACATAGATCTCGATACACGATACATCCAGGCGGTGCCAAAATGTATATGGATCTACGAAGACAGTTTTGGTGGTATGGAATGAAGAGGGATGTGGCAGAACATGTGTCGAAATGTCTTATATGTCATCAAGTGAAGGCAGAGCACCAGAGGCCTGTAGGGATGCTGCAACCCTTATCGGTTCTTGTTTGGAAATGGGAGGATATCTCTATGGACTTTGTGACTAGATTGCCTAGGTCCAGGCAAAGTTATGACTCGATTTGGGTGATTGTTGACAGATTGACAAAGTCAGCACACTTTATACCCATGGCGAAGAATTACTCAGGCGATGCATTGTGTAAGTTGTATTTGAATGAGATAGTAAAACTTCATGGTGTGCCCTTAACGATTGTTTCTGACAGGGATGCTCGTTTCACTTTGGAATTTTGGTGCAGATTCCATAAAGCCTTTGGTACATCATTAGCTATGAGCACTGCCTTTCATCTACTGGCAGATGGGTAAACCGAGAGAGTGAATCAGGTGCTGGAGGACAAGCTTAGAGCTTATGTACTAGACTTCAAGGGGAATTGGGTGGATCACCTGCCATTGGTAAAGTTTGCCTACAACAACAACTATCACTCCAGTATCGGTATGGCTCCATATGAGGCTCTTTATGGACCATGTAGGACTCCTATCTGTTGGGCGGAAGCAGGGGATAAAGGGTTCTTCGGTCCTGAGATTGTATAGGAGACTACAGAGAAGGTCACTGTTATTCGGGACAGGATCCGAACAGCACATAGTAGGCAGAAGAGTTATGCCGATTTCAAGAGAAGACCAGTTGAGTTCGAAGTAGGTGGTCACGTGTTCTTGAAAGTCTCACCAATGAAAGGTGTGGTGAGATTTGGCAAGAAGGGGAAACTGGCGCCCAGATACGTGGGACCTTTCAAAATTCTGGAAAAGGTTTGTGATTTGGCATATCGACTTGCTCTACCTATTAGCATGTCTAGCATACACAATGTCTTCCATGTGTTTATGCTCAGGAAGTATATCTGAGATGAGTCTCATGTGATTGATCATGGTACGATAGAGGTTCGAGGGGATGTGACATTCGTGGCGGAACCTGTACGTATCTTGGATCGGTCAACAAAACAGCTTCGAATGAAGGAAGTGGAGTTGGTCAAGGTTTTGTGGAGTCATCATGATGAGGGTGATGCATCATGGGAGTTAGAGTCTAACATGAGGAAAAAGTACCTACAGCTTTTTGTCAACGAGAGTGCTTGAATTTCGGGACGAAATTCCTTTAAGGATGGCAGACTGTGAAGACCCAAATTTTCATATAATAAATTTATGTAATTCAATAATTGTTCTATTATTTGAATTATGATATTTGGGATAAATTCGTATGTCGTGGTTTGAGAAAATTGGTTTCGAATGAATTTATTTTCGAAAACGAACTTTATTTAGGAGGTCGTGAAAATCAACTTCTCGTGCATATGTGGAATGCATTATTTGGAGTTCGTATGAATAAGTTATAAATATTTGAAAATTGAAAGTTTTCTTAAAATAGCAAAAATCTGAATTGATTCATTAAGGACGAAAAAATTCAATTTTTGCATTTTAGCCCTCAGCCCCCACCCCCGACCCGACCCGCCTTTTTCCTCCCCCTCCGGTCAACTCCAGCCCCGGACCCGGGCTCCCCCGTGCTGGTCGCTCCACGCCCAGCCGCCGCTTTGCCAAGCCGCGGCCCCCAGACCTGGATCGAACACGCCCAGCCGAGCAAAGCCAACCCGGTCGGATCTCAACCTTGCCGGTGTTGCACGGGCCGATCCTCCTCAGTTTTGGGTTGTCCTACTCCTTCTGATCATCCTCATATCCTCATTGCAGGACGATTTTGCATGTAGAGTGAAAGATCAAGATTCGAAGTTTCCGACGGTTCTGATTCAATCTGAAATCTAATCAGACGCACGAGATTAATCCAACTTCAAACCTCGATCTAGGACGATCTAGACCAAATCTCACTTACCTCCAGGTATGAAAGTTGATCACCCTTTTATTTTGAAGACGTTTGTAGTTGACAACTTTTGCATCGGAGGTGGTTGACCAGTGTTCACCGCGACGTTGACCACCATCTGACCGCCGCGTGTGGTGGTTTGTCGAACCATATTTTGAGTTTATATTATCTGGCCGATGAACTATGCATCCATACGAGCGTTTGATACATAACATGGTTATGTTAGAAAAAGTTGATAAATAGTCAATTTAGGTTTTTACGCTCCTATTTAACGTTTTGACATTTTATCTTCGGTTAGCGATTTTTGAGAATCTGACCTTCGGTTTAGCTGCAAATTTTGATATGATGATCGTATGACTGTCCTGATGACGTTTTGTGGTCACGGGCGAAGATCTGACCATTGGATTTTCGTATAATTGTAAAACAGTGATTCGGGAGGCTATTCGTGAGAAGCCGTCAGTCAGATTTTCATATAATTTTGCTAGGATGTTTCCAAGGGCGATCCGTGAGGATCCGACCGTTGGATCATAGTATAAATTCAATCCAACCGTTGAATTGTCTTCATTTTAGAATCCGACCGTTGGATCGTCTTCATTTTAGAATCCGACTGTTGGATCGTCATTTAAGTTTATTTCGTGTTTCGTTTGCTAAGTAAATACGGTACTTCATTAGGTACTTAACTGTTGGATTTGAAGAGCGATTGGATTATTATGATTTTGCCTTTTTAGAAGACGCAGCGGGATAAGAGGTGAGTAAATCTCACATCGTTCATATTACGAACCAAATGTCGTTAATTTCCTTATTTATATTGTGATTAAAGTGAAAAAGGTTTTATGAAAATAAATATCTGTTTTGAAAGGTATTGTGTTTCGTGTAACATTTGGGTCTAGTGTGACTCCTTTAAATGTTTTGGTATTTATACCGTGGATCCAAAGAGTTACGAGTTGGGGATCGTGGATCAAATATGATCGTGGGTAGAAAAATTGAAACTCCATGCCTTTGGCCGGGTTAGTGGATACGATCAGTTAGAGCTCTAGTCTGTCTACCATAGTATGACATGAAAGCACCGAGTTGGATTACTCGTGATCATGAATACACTTTTGAAATGAGGTTGGATGTGTTGGTTGAGTTGAAATTGTTTTGGGTAAAAAGTTATTGATTTACTGTTTATTTCTATTTACTCATACGGGCTTTCAAAAGCTTACCGGGTTTTGTGTTGTTGCAATCCCGATGCACTATTCGAACGATGTAGCGGATAATCCTACTGGTCAGGAGAATCAGGGTGGTGATCGAGCTGTTTACAGTGACAACTTTTATTTTATTCGCTTTTCTTTTGTGAGGTTTGTTATGCTCATTTAGAGCTTTACAATTTATATTGTGTGTGAATTGTAATAATTAACTCGAGGATCTTGGAATTTTATATTCTAGTGGCGAGTGTTTGTATTTCTTTTAAAAAAAACAAAATAATAATTCTGGATGTTATTCGAGTGAGTTATTTAATTCACATTTCGGATTTGAATTTGTTATTCAAAATTAGGGAAAAATTACCAGGAAGTATGAGAAAACATAGGGTTTTGCTAAAGCGTGACTTTAGCTTTGCTGGGTTGCGAGGGCGTTACCCTTGCTTCACTAGGTTTCAACTAGGTTGAAGATAGGTTTGCTCCGGAGAGGCTTTTGATAATCCTTGAGATTGATTTGAGAGTTGTGTCTTGTTTTTCCTTGAAACCTGGTATTTATACCTTAGGGTTTTCAACTGTTCCTTGCCATAGAAGGATTACTAATTGAGATTCCTATTTGGTCTCTGCCACCTGACTCCCATAAGGGCTCGTTTTCCTCAGGATCTCAGAATGGGTGAAGTTGTAACCCAAACCCAAGTGGACTTAATTTTGGGTCGCAGGTATCGGCCCGCGAAGCTGAATCCTCTAACAGGATCTTGCTAATACTTTTGTGCTCAAACATTGCCCCCAGGCCTCGAGATCAGGCCCGCAAAAATGTAACTGATTGAAGAGGCCTTAAACAACATGTCTTCTCGCAAGAAACGAGGTCATAAATGCGGGATTGCGTCTATTCATTGCTAAACGTCCTTTCATCACATTGTTTCCCTCACAAAAATCCTCTATTCAAATCTTGTCGCCACTTCGGTCCTATTACATCAGAAACTCCTTAAGTTTCTTAAACCCAGAGAATATCCCTGTCCTCAACACCCCCTCCTTCAACAAAAACCCAGAAATGGCTCCACCGAAGAAGATTGTCATCAATCAGGATGAAGAAATCAACGAGTAGGCCACTCATGCCTAGGGAACTAGCATCGGAGCTCGTTGCTTCGCTAGCAGCACCATAAAAAGACCCTGCTGCACTGCCTACCTAAGTCTCAGGCCGGATTGGGCCCTTCTCCGCGAGATTCCATTCCAGAGGACGCAGTCGCCCGTTACGGCCTGCCCATTCGCCGACCTATTCCAGTCCTCCGACGAACCCTTGGAGATTTCAGCAGTTAGGGTTCTCATTAACTCAAAGCCAAAATAGGCTTTTGGCCCTCGATAAGAGCGGCGGAGCTCTCCTAGGATTGCAGAGTCCGGGCAAGGGATCTAGCGCGCTGGGATGCAGTGGGCATCACCCATACCATCGACTTATGCTTTCAACTTCCTAGTGGGGGTAATCGCTCACCCCTGGCCGCCATTCTTTGCTTCTAGAACACCGCCGCCAACACCGTCGATTTCAGGTTCGGTTAAATGAGTATAATGTTGGTGGACATTCTAACTATCACAGGGCTCCCTATTGATGTCGAACCCTACGTGCATGGCCAATTTGACGCTGTTCGATTTCTTGTGCAGATGGATCAAGCCGACTGCGGCCACCACAGTTGGTCTTATCTTCAATGGTAAAACCAATATAGTAGAGAACACAATGCAACTAGGAGCACTGCCTTTTTGGAATTCTGGCTCTGCAAATTCATCTTTTACACCTCTTCCAACAAGCCCACTGGACCCTGGTCCTCTATGGCCACGGCCCTTTACAACGGCCACCGCGTCGGTCTCTGACAACCCGTGCTGGGTGCGCTGTACCGTACCCTCTACCAGGCCAGCATGCATCCTTTTGAGGTCAAAATTTTTGGCCCTTTCTAGATATTAGACTTCTGGATACAAGTCTACTTCCCTCACTTCCGCCAGGAAGACATCCCTCGGCTTCCACCGGCTGATCCACTTCTGCATAGGTGGCTCTGTCGCGAAGCAAAGTACAATTCCCTACGATACTCAGAATGCTTTCCATATCTATACCTGCGAGACGAAATGCCAAACTTGGAACTGGTGGTCAGTAGAAGATTCCCACCTCCCCTTCAACAAGGGTTCCTTCCCGGGGATCCTGAGCAGAGTGATCGCGCGCGCTTGGCCTTCCGCAGTGTGACTTCTTGCTCCAATATAGGGCTCACGGTCGACAAACTCAACTACGAGATCTACGCTCCCAACCTCTTCGCTTGCCAACTCAGGTTAGTCCAATTAGTTCCTTTCCCTCTATATGATGCATGGAACCACAACACTTCTTGGCTAAGAATTGGCCCCGCGAGCGGTCCTCCTCCAGCCCAAAGTATGGTCTCCCTGATCAATCTTCCAACCTGGGCTGACAAACTTATTCCAATCGATGGGACCGCAGAAGATTATGACGACTGGTGGTCTCAAGTTTCAGTTAACTGCTAGGAACAACAAGACAACGAACTCTTCGTGGCAAAAATGCATAACTAAATAAGTACTTACCCCCTCATAAGCACTCCAATTTCTCTCACATCTGGAGGAGCTTGTGGTCAATGAAAGTATCCTTTTAGCCATACTTTGCAATTTTGGTACAAGGTTTCCATAAATATTCCACCACAAAACTAAAAAAAAAAAAACAAAAACAAAACAACAACAATTACGAATTAGCCAAACTCCAAAAGCAAAACAAACAAAACAATAACAATTGGCTATATAAAAAAATAAGTTGGTGTTTCTTAACCGGATTATAAGTGTCATCATTTGTGCGCATCCCACCTTAGCCAAAGCTCTTCCAACTCCACCCTCTTTCTTCAAATACTTGTGCAATTCTACATTTGTCACCAAACTTTTAGTTTGAATGTCATCGGGAAAGAATACCTCAACACAAGTGAAGAAGCCATCAATGGCCACATTATCATTCTCAATGCTTGGATTGGCATATGTGTAGTAAGGGTTCAAGAGGTAACCCGCTAAATGCAATGGACTATCAAGTCGATCACGAGCTTTTCCATCAATAATGTCAAGGATTGGACGATAGTGAGCTTCTTGATCTTTGAATGCTATTTTAATCTCCTCTTTAGCTCTAAGTAGTTCTCCATATACAAAGCCCATTAATGGCTTTCTATCCCCATCAACAAGGCGAAGCACCTTGACTAAACGGGCTAACACCTTGACTAAACGGGCAAACACCTTCAAGGAAAGACTCACCCCATTCCAAAAAGAAGCACTCAAAGCAATATTCACCGCCGCCTTCCCCTTTACACTCTTTGCATGCTTGCTTTCATTCCATTCATCACTAGTAATCATAGCTCTCAACTAATTCTTCTTCTCCATCAAGCTTTGCAAAGTGAGGAAAGCCGTTGCAAATCTAGTGACTCCCGGCCTTACTATATCTCTTTTCTTTGTAAACTTCCTCATCAATGCCAAAGTCTTATGATGTGCATAAATATAGATGGTGAAGCTCTTTGTCTTCTTAATCACTCCTTTGAATATAGGTTGGTTGCCAATTCCTTGAAGCATAAGATTCAAGGTCTGAGTTGCACATGAAGTCCAAAATAGGTTTGGCCTCTTCAACTTCATCAAATCTCCCACCACCATATTATTTGAAGCAGTGTCCGTCACCACTTGAACCACATTTTGTTGCCCAACATCTTCAATGCACTTGTCCACATTTAAAAACATACGTCCAAGTGTGTGCCCCATCCGATGCTTCCTTAGAAGAAAGAAAAGTTGTGCCTTCCGCATAATTGACACACAAATTCATGGTACTTCTTCTTTTCCGGTCGCTCCAAGCATCGGTCATAATAGAGCAACCATTTAAAGCCCACTCTTCTTCTTGCTTCTTTAATGAACTTTTAGTTCTCTCTACCTCTTCTTTTAATAATGGCTCCCTTAATTGGTATTAGGTTGGAGGTCGGTAACCCGGGCAAAATTGACCAACCGCTTCAACAAACCTCTTGAAGCTATCACTATCAACAGCATGAAAAGGAATCCGCATTCATACACCCATCTAGCCAAGTATTGATGCACACTATGTGTTCTTTGCTTGAAAAGTGCATCATTGATATTTTGTTGCCTCATCTTCCTACTTCCATCCAATGAAGAATCCGAATCGATGGGGGATGCAAAACGGTCTATAGGCCCAAGAGTGTGCGGCATTCTTCTTGTCCCTTAACTCACTTCATTAACTTCATCTCATTCAAGAATGACTTTTTCCCTCACTTCCGCTTCATGTCTACTCTTTTGTTTCTTCTTAGACTTTGACTCTTCAATAGCATTCTTGCATTTGGCTTTATCCTCATCCGAAGACTTTTTATAAGCAGCCACATTTCCCTTGATGTGGGCAATATGTTGCTTCATTCGATATATCCCACCACTCACTAATTTTCCACACAACTTACACTTCAACCTATCCAAGTTTGAAGCATCCGCCAACTCCACATATTCCCATCCAATATCACCCGAACGACGCTTCAATGATGAACCCTTCTCCAACATTGCATAAGATGCCGAGGAAGATGTAGTACCCGCCATTACCCTAAATAAGTAAAATGAATTAAATAAGTTACCAAAACAGAGCCTAAAATAAGTTTACCAAAACAGAGCCTAATTCAAAAGTTAAATGAATTACCAAAAACTCAAAAAGTCCATAACATTGCATAATTAAAAACTGAGCACAGGCGGTAACGATGCAATTCAATTAATCAATTGATTCAATTCCCATTCAGTCATTCACAGAGGCCAAAACAAGCTGCAATTCAATTAATTCAATTCCCAAAACAGAGGCCAAATATCATTATCTCAAAACAATATAGTAACTCAGACACTTAGTAAGCAAAGTCCAACACAGGTCCAAGACTCCAACAATCATGAATCAGAATTCAGAAACACCAAAATCCAAAACTTGAGAGTGAGATACACAAGTACAAAACAAAAACATTCAAATAGCTCGAAGAATCACCAAAATATAGAACAATTCAATTTTAAGTTTATAATATTCACAGAATCACAGTTTGATACTTTGATGGCTCAATGCCCAGCATTCTAGCAACTTAACAAGACTCATAATGTGTTGAAGAATCATCGAGCTAGCGAGCTTACAGAATCAATCAGCCAATCACCCAATCCAAAACCCAGAAATCTAGCTTCAAGAATCATCGAGTTTGAAGTTTAAACCCAGCAATCGAGCATGAAGAATCACCAAGCTTAGAGGTTGAACCTTGATGCATTGAACCCAGAAATCGAATGCATAAATCAAGCTTGAAGAATCACCAAGCATTGAGGTTGAAGAATCACCCGGCTTGAAGCCTTGAACATAGAAATCGAACCTAGAAAGCCCTAAAAAATGTGAACCCAGAAATTCTGAGATTGAAACCCAAAAATTTGAAAGAGAAAAACCCAGAAAGAGAGCTGGAGGTTACCGGTGAGAGTTAGAGAGCTATAGAATTGGCCGGAGAGAGACTAAGAGTCTAAGAAAGTGAGAATCGACAGATCGAAGGAGTGTCCGGAGCTCACTATCGGCGTTCTCGTTTTGATTTTGAACCCAAAAAAGGAAATGTCGCGTTTTGGTTTTGATTTAGGTTTAAGATTAAGAGATTAAAAAAGAGAAAGCGCCTAGGCACCGACCGCCAAAATCCCGTCCAGCTCCTCCCAGAGCCGCCTAGTTGGCGGACTTTACCCCCAGCGTCTAGCTCGCTCGACTAGGGAAAAATCAGAACCGTTATGAAGTGCCTCCCAATTTTTAGAACCCTGCAGGTAATACATATACCATTCTGCAGGTGGTGTCCGGTATTTCAGTATCATCCAATTCCTCACCAAGGTTGAGTTTGGGTTTATCAACTGGAATCTCTGTGTTGAATAACTTAGCGACCATGGCGACTAACGACTCTTCTGCAGGGAATATTGTCTCTTCCTGGCTTAGTGACCATGGCCACTACGCTCTGGAGTTTCTTAGGTCTCCGACGCAGGGTTTCTGCAGATTGATCCTTGCCCCCCAGTCTCTCAAAAACTGAAGGTTTTGCTTCAGGCTCATGGCGAAACAACCTGCAGGGGACACTTGGTCACTTAGTTGGTGAACTCTCCTTCCTAGCAGGTGGCGATGTTCTCTCTCTAGTAATCCTGCAAAAACGCTGGGTTTGGACACCTCTGGCGCTGAACTCGCTTGTTTCTGAAAGTTATAGGGAGCCACTAAAGGCTTAGCAGCTGACGCCTCCATTTCTCTTTGATATTGTTCAGGAGACTTAACAATTGCGAAGGTTTGATCAGGCCTTGATCCAAAGCCTCTAGTGTTCGCTTGGCCTCTCCAAACCTGCGGTGTAACTTTCTTTTCTTGGAAGGACTAATCTCCACTACTTTTCCTTTCTCCCTGGTGTAACATTTGCCTTCCTTAATGGTGGATGATGAAGCTGGAGGAATGTCTGGCTTGGTCAGGATGTCTTTCTGCTACCCTCCATTCTTCCCTTCTCGCTTCTTTTTATCTGTGGCAGCCCTCAATTTGGTGAACAAATTGGCATCTTTTAGAGTCGGCGGCAACTCTGTCCTGTCCTTCATTTTTGGGCTGGAAGGCTGGCAATTTGGCGAGGGAGAAGCCCATTTGATAGGCGGGAATTAGCCAAAACGGAATGTATGCTCAACCACTTCATGTGATACCTGAATACCACATTCCTCTTTGCAGCGCGAGCAGAGGACCACTAGTGAAGCCTCGCTAATAGGTTTTTATTTATTCCGGGTGGGGGATTCTTTCTCCTTCCCTTTTTCCTCTTGACCCGTAGTAGTTAAGTCAATAGTTGGCTTTCCTCTGGTTTTTCCTGTTCCAGCACGTCGACCATGTTTACTCCAGTATCTGGGAAAGGATTCAGATTGACTAATGTTGCCGCGGTTGTTGGAGACTCAACCTGCAAACTACCATTATTGAGCCATACCTAGATTTGGTCCTTCAGCTTCACACATTCAGTTGTGTTATGATTCCACAAGTTGTGAAACTTGCAGTACTTTTTCCCTTTCAGCTGTTCTAGTCTGGGGAAGGGTCCGAAGTCTGTCTTTACCATTTTTGCGGCTATCATCTCATCCAGAATCTCATGCACCTTATTGTCGTCATATGTATATGTCACGAACTCTGGTTTGGTGAAGGCTACAGACTTTAGCTTGACTGGTTCTTTTGTAATCTTCAACTGTTTCAGGGCTGAATTTCTCTTGCCAGTTAGCTCAAAGGCAAAGACATCATTCTCCTCCTCTTCTTCCTCTTCTGGGATAGCTTCTTCACCTCGATAGTAAGGAACATATGTGGCTGGCTGGTAACTGAATGCAGCCACTGTACGGTGCTTCCCGGGTCACTTATGTGCCTTTAAACACATTCTTCCTGGCGTCTGTCTCTCTGAGAAGATGTTCAAAACTACCAACCTCTATGATCAGCTCTCCCATAGACTTGATCATGCTGCCATGCTGCTTTTTTCGCTGACGTTGTTCTAAGCCCTTGATAGCCAATTTGACTAGTTCTTTTTCTGGTAAGAGCACATTCAATTTTGCCTTTTGAATCTGGAATTATTGAAGATAAGCCACAGTAGATTAGGCAGGTTGCTGAGCCATCTGGGTGAGGGAAGCCAGATCGACTTCTAGTTCTATGGCTTCGAAGGTTTCTCGAAACAGCTTCTCCATTGCTGGTCAATCTGGGACGGATCCTGGTGGGAGCCTGGAGAACCACTTAAAGGCTGCTCCAGACAACGAAGTGCAAAGATCTTGCACTTGAGGCTGTCATCATTCTGATATTGGCCGCATTGCACCTTAAACCTGGGTAGATGAGTTATCATATTCTCTGTATCATCTCCTGAAAAGGTAGAGAAGATAATATTCTTGTAGCCTCTAGGGAAAGGCGTGAGCATTATATGCGGTTGGAAAGGCCCCTCATAAACCTCATCGAGTTGGACCCTATGATTGGCCAGCTTGATCATCTCCTCCACTTCATTTCATCTCACATAATCCGGGCCCCGGGGAGGGGGTCTCAGTACAGCCTGGCGAGCCGCCTGTACCGTGTGTGCAGGTTGACCCGCGGGTACTATTCCTCCTCCTAGATAAACTACTCGAGGGACCGGCGACTCCTAAAGAGTCACATTTGGTGTGGCCTCAACCTTCTTCAAGGCTATTATTCTGATGGGATTTCCTGCCTGGTCGATCCCATAATAGTCCCCTGTTAGCTCTAGGTACACATTCTCTGTCCCATCACTGTCATATTGGGTAAACTCGACAGAGCCAGGAGAAACTTCTTCAATTGTTGCTGACACCTTGGTCTTTTGTGAGCCTGGTGGGGTAGTCTTGTCTTTACTCCCGATCACCAAGGCCTTTTCCTTAGTTTTAGTCAGTGTGTCAGCAGCAGCAGCAGCAGAGTGCGCTGTGGTACTACTACTAGCCTTATCTCTAGCATATGGCAACACGTACTTGCCGGACCCTGTAGACTGGCCGAGAGAACCAAGGATTGCATTGGGGTCCCCCAGTGCCTTATTCAGAACTTCTCTAGCCTGCTCCATCTTAGCTCTTTCATGGCAACTTGAGTCGCCAGATTGGATCCATAATTGCGAATAGCTGCAACTTCTTTCGCGATTTGTTTGCACTGGGCAGTTATTGCATTCATGACTTGCTTATTGTCTGCTTAGTTCTGCATGGCTGTTTTTTCCAGCTTTTGACCCAACATCTGGACCAACTTCTTTTGTTCGTCCGTGAGCTCCCTCCTCATATGCGCATGAAACATGTCATTGTTCTTCTGGATCATGGCCACTTTCTCTTCTAGACTCGCATCCTATGGGATAGGGGTGGGCACAAAGTCAACTGTTCTTACCTTGTCTTTAACCACTTTGGTGGTATCAGACACTCGTCTGGCCTCATTAGGCTGGGCGGTGGGAACTTTCTCGCCCTCAGTAGCGGGCTGTCGATTTCCTCCTTGCTCAGTTGACATCTCGGTCTCTGGCGAATTAAGAGAAAATCTTTGGATTACCTGTTCTTCAGAAAGACCACAACAGTCTGCACGCGAGTGCGGTCTGTAATTAGAGGTCTTGTGTTTTGGACAGTTAACGTAAACCTTTTGGTAAGAATTGCTATGCAGGTTCAACTGGGAGTGCCAAAATGTTTGGCTCCAAAACCAGCTTAGGTAGCAAACAATCTCTTTTGCTGCTGTGTGCACGGGCGTGCCAACACCGTGGGGTGTAATCTTCGGGAGGGGGGGGGTCCCTTGACCTGACTTATGAATCAAGCATTGTGGATGAGGAGAGCACCAATCTCATCACAAGGCTCTTTTCTCTGCCTTCTGGAAAAGGACTTCTTGCCTTACGGGTAAAGACTTGTGTTGTGATCTCTTGCGTCACCGAGTCGATACTCAATATTGTAGATTGAGCAGAGCTATCACCGGGAAGTAGGAGATAGCACGGGGTTTTGCCAAAGTGTGACTTTAGCTTCCCTGGGTTACGAGGGCGTTACCCTTGCTTGACTAGGTTTCAACTAGGTTGAAGGTAGGTTTGTTTCGGAGAGGCTTTTGATAATCGTTGAGATTGAGTTGATAGTTGTGTCTTATTTTTCCTTGAAATCTGGTATCTATACCTTAGGGGTTTTGACTGTTCCTTACCACAGAAGGATTATTAATTGAGATTCCTATTTGGTCTCTGCCACCTGACTCCTGTGAGGGCTCGTTTTCCTCATGGATCTCGGAATAGATAAAGCTGTAACCCAAACCTAAGTGAACTTAATTTTAGGCCGTAGGTATCTGCCCGCCAAGCTGAATCCTCTAACAGGATCTTGCCAAAAATACTTTTAGGCTCAAACAGTAGCTAGATCAATTAATTCAACAAGAGTTTTGTTTTGTAAGGTGTGATGCTTCTCAGAAATCACATTGCAATAATTTCTAGGGCAAAATACTGGTTACTACCCTGTGGTTTAGGTCCAAAATCAATTCAGTCCCTGGACTTCTAATTTCATCAAAAACACCCATGCACTTTCAATTTTGATCTAATAAGTCCAATTCATTAATATTCTGTTATGAGTTCAAGTTATAGTTAGATTATTTATTGAAAAACTATTTATTTTTAATAGTATGACTCACTCTTAAATTGACTAGAGGTGGCCTGCATACACCACATTATAAAATATATGTCATATATGAGTCACGTTAACAAGTTAAAATAACTTAATTATCAGAAAACTAACAAATTGGATCTATTATATCAAAATTGAAAGTGCATGGGTGTTTTTGATGAAATTAGAAGTTCATTGACTGAATTGATTTTAGACCCAAACTACAAGGTAGTAATCTGTATTTAGCCCTAATTTCTTTGGTCCTCACTAGCATTTTCTTGGATCCTAGTGTGAATGATAGACTTTCCTTGTATGAAAAGGACAATCAGTGCATCATGGATGTTTGCCAAATACTCTTATAAAAATAAATATCAACAATAAAATTCAAAGCTTTTATTGTCTAATTTGTCAATCAGGCCTAACAACTTTACAAGTGAATTGTGATTAGGCTTCAATTCACCACCGTTTCCAGCTCTTTAAGTTGAATATATGTCAAGTCTTTTCTTGGTTGAATGTATTATTTATTCAGTTGAATGTATCAAAACCACCCATCAAAGGTGATTTAATCAGAAATTGATTAACACAGTATAGGTAAAGTTCTATCAATTTTAATCCTAAATTTTCATCTGATAAAAAAAAAAATCTTTATATTGGAAGAGACTATAGAGTAAAGAGCATGTACGGTAGACAATTGTTTTCATCTGGATTTCAATAAAATAATGATTGTATGTACTTACCTAGAAGAACTCCACCCACAGCAGTAGTGGTTGTTAGAGTGCTTTTTTAAATAGGAATGACACCAATGCTCAACCTGGTGCATGCATCATCCATAAAGATCAGAAAACTCAGGATGAAGAAGGTTGCTACTTACAAATAGAAAAAAAAAAACACAGGACGGTAAAAGACGTACTGATTAACAAGAAATATGAAGGAAAACCATAAAGACCTCTGGAGAAGTTTGGCAGCGGCGTTTTGGCGGCCGAAAGCCTGCATCCCGGTCTTAACCTTGGGCTCTTTCTTTTATTTCTTTAATGAACGTTATTGGGTCTATCTTTTCTTCCTCTGGTGGATCATCTTGGGCCTATAACACAAGTGAGATCCACTTCAGTTTCCTATTTGAGTATGTGTTACTTGAATTCTGTATTTTATAATATATTTTTTTTCTTTTGGCCAATTGTTAATTGAATTCTGATTTTGCTGTTCTGTACTTTTATTTACTTGAAATTGTGATAAAGGAAGGAAAAGAAAATCCACATCCTACTAATAAAAGCGTTGACAACAAATGAAACTACTGTTATAGAACTAAGAGAATTCTGTACTAGTCCTACGTTTAACCTATGAAACATAGAGGTTTGCTAGGGACATGCAGGGGCACACATATATTAGGGCACGGGAAGTTTTTTTTTTCTTTTTTCTTTATTTTTTTTTGTTAGAAAGGAGGCCTAAAAGGTCTTAAATAAAAAGAAAAACAGAAAATTAGCCCTCAGCCTGTTCTGACTCTCTTAGCTCTTGGGAGATCGCAGAGATCATCAGTGAAGGCACTAGCAGCATGAGCGGGAGGGGTATCAAAGAATCACAATGCCATAGTCATGGCTGAGACTTCCCTTAACAAGAGCATCAGCTGTATAGTTGCATTCTCTGAAAATATGCCGAATCTTAACTTCTTTAAATCTATTGATTAGATTCCTACAACTGTTGATAATGTTGCCTAACGGATGAGATATAGGGGCTACCACAACTGTAACATCTAGAGGGTCACAAAATACAAAATACAAACCCAAGCCGATAGTCCATTGCCTTGAGGCTGCAATTGGGTAACCCACCACATCAGAACCAAGGCCCAATCTTCTCTCCCTTACCCTTGAATGTGATCGAAGACTACACTCTCGGTGGCGGATAAACCATCAAAATTCAGCACAGCATACATTTGCTTAGATCATTAATACATGGATACCAAATCCAGATCATTCACATATCTCATGAACTCACCACAAAAATTGGGCTCGAAGTATTCAAGCCCATCAACTGGGCTAGAACTTGGGCCCAAATCCAGCCTAAACACACCACCCACACTGATCTGGACACCCAAGATAAGGGCACCTAGACGCAGCACTTAGCCACTACCTTTGACGACGTACTTTGCAACTCCAGCCACTGTATCCAGCCCAAGGTCCAAAATATCGAGAGTTGAGGATATATCGATAATTCAAAAATAAGAAATTTCGATGGAAATATCGAGAAAATTTCGATATCGGTAAATATTTGAAAAAAAACAATGGAAATCTTGATAAAAGTATGGAAATTTTGAATGAAGCTATAAGAGATGTTTATTTGATCAATAATATTTTTTATTCTTATGAAAAGAATGTTGAACAAACTTCATTGCATATGAACTTGTTATAAAATGAGATAAAATTGATATACGCTGACAAAATAACAGTTATAGAAATTTAATTTTATACATCTCATTTTTTTAGTTATATGGATTGAAAGTTTGGAACACAATTTGAAAGAATGAAATTATACCTATAATCTTCAACACAACATAATTTATGTGTAAAAGTTAAATAGTTGAAAATAATTATTTTTATTACGTCTATTTCCCAAATCATCTTGATTGATTTTCAATTGAAATGGAAGACAGTTTTTTTCATTTTTTTCCTTAATGAAATTGAAGGAAGGTTTAAGATATAAATGTGGTTGACTTAATATGGTTTTATTTTCCTTTTAGACAATTTGGTGAGGAAACCCAAATTTCATTAACTAGTTTAAGAGATAAATATGATTCAAGCTATCGAAGTCACAAGGGCGGGGTTGCACTACTACAAAAACTGCATCACACAACAGTGTATAACCGTTATCCCAAGAGCAAAGTTCTGTCGTCTATCTCGGTGTTGTGTGATCACAACACTCAGACAATGGTGAATCACCGTTGTGTGTTGATCATAGGGTCGACGCAGAAGACAGAACTGTTGTCCCAAATCTGCGCATGCCAAAGCTAGAAATTGGATGTGCGGCATGCACTGCATCCAATTTGTTGTTTCAATCGCCACTCACACAACAGAATTAAGTTTCCAACTGATGTTGGTTGCGTAATCAGACAACAGAAATATTATGAACTCTTGTTGAATGATCTTTACCACTACAGATATTTGTATATAACTGTGGTGTGATAGTTGTAATCATATTTGCAACCAACCAATGGTTGTTGTATGTGAGAGATTTAAGGTTGAATTTTGCACTAATTGTACAACACAATGGTTCCATATCGTTGTGTGATTCAACAATATGACAACTACTTTCTATTTTTTATGTTGTGTGAGTTCATATCCGACAATAAAATCTTTTAGCAACCGTTGGGTGATTTATAAGTGGTTTGTTGTGTGATTCAGAACGACAAACACGTACTCATACAACGTAATTTACGAACTATTGTTTGTTCATTATCGATTATTTGCCTAAAATATTTGCACAAAAATAATGCTCCAATATATTTGTAAATTATCCATATATCCAAGTTTCTAGACCATAAAACCAACAAAGACAGCATCCTAGCTACACCATTTCAAACCATCTTGTGCACTATATTCTAATTTGCATCACCTCCAAGCTTGTTGTGAATCTTTGCAAGTGGCACACTACAACAGAAGAGCATGATATAGTACCTACATGTAATGGAAAAATAAATCAGTACTAGCAATTTTAATCAAGTATAAAACCAAGACATGATTTGTGCTTTACAAAACAAATCTGGATCAGTTGTAGTGAAAGAATAAAAGGCTATACTTCATCCTTGTGACCAGCCAATGCCTTTTCCAAAGCATTAACTTCAACAATTTTCTGGGCAGCAAAGGCGAGCCACGATTTGATTTCATTGTCCAGCTTAGTCTCATTAACAAGATCAACAGCAATGTGAAGAAGAGAGTAGGAGGTAGAGACGACAAGGTGGTCTACAAGGAACAAATAAATAATTAATGAAATGCACTTTCTTGTCATCTTTTACCAAAAACTACAGAAAAATTTGAACACCTTTGCCAACATGCCTTCAAGAGCCTGCAATGTACTTAGGGAAGCAGAGAGATCATTAGCCCAAATGTTCCTTCCATCAACCAATCCAGTAAAGAGGTACTTTCCTTTAACGAAAAAGTCTTTTCAACACCCTTTACTGGTTTGGATAGCAACAAGCAGGACACTGGACCAACAAGGACTGGGACTGTATCCACTCCAAGCTGCAAAAGATCAAAAAATTACAAACAGTTCTGAAAAGATGTATAATTGAAATGAAAATTGAGAAGTAGGATTGTCCTTCAGATATTCACCACACATGCCATATATTATGATTGGGATCTTCATTCAGAATCAAAACAGAAACAATGAAGATGTTAAGTAATGTTGACGGATATACTTACTAGAAATATCAAACCTCACAAATAAAATACAAAAACCCAGAATCAAAGAAGAGAGATCATGCAGATACATATCAATGCATCAAAGTCAAAATACAACGAGAAATATAATAAAGCAGCCTAACATGTACCAATGATATAGCACAGTGCTACAAAGAAATGATAACAGATCCACATTTTGATAGTAACAAATCAATTAAACTTGCTATGTAAACTAAAGTTTCTCACCAATTTTCAACCAAAGTAAGCAAACAAAACAGAAGTAAGCAAACTATAGTTTGTTAACTTAGGAAACCAGTTAACAACAAATACCTACTCTGAGTTGACAATAGATCTTAAGTTTGACTATAGTTTGATTAGATCTTAAACAAAAATATTAACTATAGTTTGATTACATCTTAAACTGAAACCAGTTAACAACAAATATCTGCATGGCTGCAACTGTTGACAATAAATCTTTGCATTGACCAAGTAAAGCATGCTCCTTAACACTTACATTTGCAAGTTCGTCCACCAAAAAGTTCATCTCTCCAACGTTAAAGACAAATGAGAAATTATAAATTATCTTACACAGTATCATACACCAATGAAATTGCACATGTCTAATGCAAATGAGAAAATGTATCCACGGAGGCATGAGGTTAGACTGGAAAAAAAGAAAGAACCATTTTCAAAAACAGGTTGATTGACATTGGGTCTGAATTGTTTGTCACCCATATATTAATGCAATATGAAATCTACCAGAGGGTTTCATTACAGTATGATTTACATGATAATCATGGTTCATTGAGAACATAATTAGTGCCATGGTCTCCAACACATCAACTACTAAAACATCTAGCTATGCTAACCAAATTAATTCAGAGATAGAACTTTGCCCACCATGTGCTCGATAAAATGAATGTGTCCCTGAGTATTAGTACTACTACTCCAAGCTTCTTTGAGTCTGCAGTATCCAATTATTGCTACCATCAGAAGAAAACAAAGCTTAAATTTCAGCAACAAACTTCAAAGTGCAAAAAAAATTTTAACCTGAAGAAAGCACCAAGCAAGATTGAGCAAGCTAACCAGCCAAAGGCACCCATAGGGTTGGATTAGAGCCCTGAGAAAGTGGAATTGGGAGCATAAGTTGCAAGATGGCTTTTCCTGGAGCTTCCATTTATGCATATCAGGTCAAAAATTAAGAGCCCTAATTTGGAAATTTGGGAAATTCGAAATCAAAACCCTAGGTTTTGGGAGAGGTGGAAATTGGAATGGTTTTAGGTGGGGGCTAGGCGATTGGGTGGAATTGGCCAGCGGGGGTGGTGGCCTGCTTCGACATGACAGTGAAGGTTGTGTTCTTCTTTCGCCACTCTTTCTCACTTACCCACGCCGACAAGGGCCTGCAACTCCGGCAACAGCTTGCGGGGCTTCTGTGGGGAGGCGGTGGCCTGCTTCAACATGAAGGCGAGGGATGACACAGAGAACCTGAGAGCGGAGAAGGCGGTGAGAGAAGGCTTAGCTAGCAATGACGTCTTGCCGGAGAGGAAGGTGGTCGAGGGCGACTCTGTTCATCCTGGGCAATTAGATTGAGATCGAAAATTTAGGGTTAAAGATACAAAAGGAGAAAGGGAAAACTGAAATCAGAAGAGAGAAGAGATGAGAATGGTGGTTGGCAGAGCAGTATATAACTCAAAGAAGAGATTTCAGTGCTGGGTGATTCAAAGAGATCGATTTCGAAGAATAGAGTGAAGATTTAGGGAGAGAGTGATGGAGGGGAAGAATAGGGAGGCTGTGGAGTCGAAGAATACAGAGACTGCCTATGTTCATCGAAAAATCTATAAGACAACGTATAGTTGAAGATCTGTTGTATGAATGTATAATAGATAAAAAAAATTGACAAACAAGGGATGGAAATTTTGCCGCCTACGCCTATGTATGTTTCATTTGAGTTAAACTTTGCCGCTTGCAATTTTGTTCCTTGTTCCGACAACAGAATTATAACAATCTGTTGTACAAATTTGTGCATCTTGCACTAGGTACACCTAGTAGGATTTGTCAAATTTCATACAACACTCAATCATACTACGGATAAAAAAAGACTGTTGTGTGTAGAGTTCAATTTTCATATTGATGAGCTTGTTCTGGATGGTAATTATGAGCTCAGAATAAAAAAAGACTGTTGTGTGTAGAGTTCAATTTTCATATTGATGAGCTTGTTCTGGATGGTAATTATGAGCTCAGAATGGAGGGAAATCAGCCTTCCACTTACACCACAGAAAATGCTTAATACTGTTGTGCAATATTTTTCTATAAAAAAAGTTTTCAGTTTGCTTACATTTACACAATAGAAATATATTTGTACAGTTGTACAATAGACTTTATGTTAACACACAACAGCAGATTTCCGTTCTGTTGTGTGATGCGTGTTGTGTGATGCAGTTTTTGTAGTAGTGTTGGTTGGATTGGCACAGGCTTGTTATGCAATCACTTTGGTAGAGGTTCGATTCCCAGAGTTTTAATTTTGGTTGGTTTCTCAAAATCTTTTCTGATAAATTGATATTATCGCGATATATTGGGTAGTTGTTCGATATTATGGCGATATATTGGCCACATGTGAGATATTATCGTGATTTCGTTGATGTTGACGAAATACCTAGAAATTTCGAGAAAATCTCACGATATTAAAGCGGTATGTAAACTAAATATCGGTGCATGAGAAAAACGAAATTTTTGGCGATATTTCGCTGATATTTTCGAATTTTCAATCATTGATCCAGCCTAACTAGTCGGAAAAAGACTAAAGTCGGCACCTACCAGGCATCACCGCCTTCACTGGCAGAAGCAGAATGGCTGCAAATTTGCTGCTCGACCTGGCTATCGACAGCAACAATAGAATGCTACCATTGAATAACAGCCATGCCCAATGGTGAAGCCATGTCTTCTTCACAGCCAACCCTAAAGAAAAGGAAGCCAAAAATACCAAAATTGGGATGACCGCCTTATAGATTGGCGATAAGCACCAGTAGAGGGAGGGTGGCTTGAGCCGCATAGGGTTTTTCCTAAATCATTAATATATCAATACATTAACTAGGCAAGTTTGATACAAATGTAGACTAGCTCCATGATGTGCTCATAATTTCTTATATTTCTATGTCTCTTAAAACTCAATTTATGTTCAAGTCTCCTTGTTTACTAGTCATTTATGTTATTTTAGTATTTTTGTAGATTTGCTTAGTAGAAAAAAGCTAAAATGAGCTAATTAGGATTGAAAGGCAATTTGCATCCCAAGTCACAGAATCTGCAAATGCAGAACATCAAACTTCGCCGAATTACTAGGACATTCTCAAATCGAATTAGACAATGTGCCTTATATTCGTGAAAATAGTTGCTGTGAGGCAAATGACGACAAAGCCGTCAGAAACCAACAAGGAACCAAATGAAGGTGTCAGTGATTGCACCAGAGATGCTGCTCTGTACACCTCTATTTTGTCAAAAGCATAAAAATGCGTCAGAGTGCGACAGCGAGATTCCACCTTTAGAAAACACCCAAAGTCATTAATCTAGTGATGGAGATGAAGAACTCTGATGAGGCATGCAAAGCTTGATTCCTAGGCTTTCAAAAGGCTAGAATGAGAACAAATCTAAGAATGAAGACAAAAGGACAGCAAAAAATGAGAAGACAAAACGTCGGACTTCACCTTTGGAGAGGCGGACAAAGTAGTCAGGAGGACAGACAGAGCTGCCAAAAAGACAGACGGTGCCGTTAGGAGGGTAGAGGGAGCCTCCAGCAAACAGAGCAAGCCACCGACTCTCAACGGTGGTCGCCCAGAGAGAAGGCTCTACCTTCTCTAGTTTTTCTGTAAGGGACAATTTGAAAGATGCCATTCGTAAAGGCTTTTAGCATATATTCAAATTGAAGGCAATTCCAAAATTTTGATTAACTAGCCTCAATGGGAAGAGTTTTATCTTCTGATGAACAAAATGCTTGTTTAAGGGAAGAAATTCAGAACATCGACGTACATTTACAACAATAAGAATGGACGGCTGCATTACATTAAATGCACCTTTTGGTTATAAAATAAAAAAGAAAAAAAAAAAATTGAATACAAATATCAAGGGCTAAAATCACCTAATAGGTGTTGGGTTACTTATACTATCGGTGTATAGAAGAATTTTCGTTGTTCGCAATACTCTCACAAAAATATCATTTAATTCTTTTAAGCATATTTCGAAGAAAGAGAACTTTTACATACTCATTGGCAAGCGTAGGCTATAATGTGGAAATGTGGAATATCTTTTTGGAATAATCCTCTACTGTTAGATGCTTATCACCTCCTCTATTATGAACATTTAGGAATAGGTTATGTCAGGGGGAGGCTATTTGAGCCTCTATACTTTTATTATGAGTTCTTCTATTGTAATGAGATAAAATTAGGCATATAGAAGGAAAAATAAGAAATTGGATGCACTTTTTTTTCTTGGCAGCGTGGCAGATGTTGTTGTATTTTCCTTCTTGTTGGGTTGTTGTTTCGGTGGCAAAGTGTGTGGGCTCACCTGATTTAGGCCTCCTGAGTTTTCTTTCCCTTGCTTTGTTAGGGCTAAAATTAGTCTTTGCTGTCCGCTATGTTTGTTTTAAAAGGTTCAATTGAGATTTTGTTCTTGTAATAATTTTTCTTTATTGTTCTTGTAATCATTTTTCTTTATTTTAAGTTTTTGTTATTTTGCTAAAAAAATAAAAGAAGGTACGGTGATTCAAATAAAAAGGCTTGGAGCCTCTAAAGAAAAAAAGGCTTGTATTACGAGTGAAAACTGTAGTGTCTATCCAAAGAAAAAAAAAAGTTAGTTATTTGTGTGTCTATTTCCACTTGTAGCTTATATATACATCATATACTTGCCGGCCATAATTAGCACTTATGTCACCAACATTACTTGTCAAAATACCTCAGCTGTGTGACTACCGAAAATACAGCAACATAGTCTATACCGACAAACCGGCCATAGGCCGAAATATGATTCCACTCGCCGACACACGCCACCTGAAGTTATCTCTACAGAAAGAGCCAGAAGTCAGCAAACTGAAGCATGTCAGTCCCACATCAAAAAGAAGAGTGAGGCAACTCACTAGTTTGGCTATAAAAGGTCAACTTCTCTATCTCTATTGATTACACATTTAATAGCTATTGACTGTCACATTTGTCAATACAAATACATCGTCTAACTTTAGCATCAGAGGAGCAAAGACAGCCAACCGCGGTCTTCCCTCTTAACGCTGTTATATTTCTCTTGACAGATTGGCGGAACTCCACAAATCAAACATATATCGGAAGATTGGACCCTCGTCCACGTTAACGGAAGCCGGCATCACATAGCGGTATTATGAGTATTAACATTGGCGCCGTTTGTGGGAATCGACTTTAAATCAAGTCATTCCCCGTAACCTACCATGGCTAGCGGAAGTGGCGATCGCGTTGAGGAACAAGCAAGCCGGCCCGTCAACCCTCAGCCCAACCCCGCCAACCTAGCAGCTATCGCCCTTGAATTATTTACCACACCGATAAACACTGACGATGAAAACCTTAACACCCCAGAGGTACCTCAACCATAATCTGTGGTGGAAAACCAGACTGGCCCAAGCCATCAAATGCAAGGTCAAGATCTGGTCGCCATGCTGGAAATAATCCTGGTGGACCTACACAAGGCAACCAGAGAGAGAAAGAGAACGAAAGGAAAAAGCGGAGGCTCAGAATCAGGTGGCGAAGTTATTATCAAAATTTGACGAGTTGAAGAAAGCACTAGGGGAAAATATGCGACCAACTCAAAGTGAGCATTCCCAGAGTGCAAGGCTCAGCCCGAGCACAGGAACAATAGCAGCACCGGTACCGATAATCTAGATGGGCGTCGCCCTTAACCCAGCTGAACTAGTCGGGTTGGGACCGGCACCGCCACCACTATTAGTATAAGAACAGGTAGCGGACTCGCAATGACAATACGATAATTCATTTAGTAATGGACAGCAGAGGGGCACGGGAAGTGCACTGGTACCCCGCCAACAATTGGCGACACCTACCCAACAATTAGCGGCACCTGCCCAACAAATGCCTAGGCCAACTGTCGATGCTACCACTTTGATACTAGAAACAATAAGGGAACTAGAAGAGAGGTTGCTCATAGCAGAAGTCGGTACACCACCCCCAACACCAAATCCACTTTTTGCAGCCAGGCCCATTTACCTCCAGGATTTTGCAAACTGTTAGACCCACATTTGACAAAACCCCCAAGATAGCCCCATTCGGCAGCGCAACAGACCCGTTTGTACAAATGGATACTTTCAAAAAGGTAACCAATAATAAAGGATTTGATGACTCCACTCTCTGCCACCTGTTCAGTGAAACATTGGACGGCGAGGCAATGAGTTGGTTCTTCGAGTGCCCGCCAAGCTCCATGGACTTATTCTCTGCTCTCTCAAAAGCATTTCTGTCACGATTCATCCTCATGACAGACAGATACCACAACTCCAGCCAATTAGTCAGCATCCACCGAGGCAGTGATGAATCATTAGCATCATTTGTCACGAGATGGAGGACCGCCACAGCAAGGACTCCTCAAAGCAAGTTTCTTGTACCATCTCAACTGTAATTGTACAAATGCCACATATGACTATGTCATGAGTAAGGCAGTCACACACGCCCAAGCCGAGTACAGCACATATAGCTCCATGCCACCACCACGACCACAAACTCCACTTAAAGCCATAAACCATGCCATGTCTCGAAAAGAAAATACCACCACCAGTCCAAATACCACCATACTGGCCAACGAGAAAAAAAGAGAGTGGCAACAAAGCAATTACCTAGATAAGCGGTAAAAAGATCAGCAATATCGTAGCAAAAGCCACAGAGCTTTCCACAATGACCGTCGCGACAATCGTGATAACTGCTACAATCCGCCACAAATGCACAAAGCTTCGAAGACTTTACAGTCTTAATGGCTTCATATGAAGAAATATATGATCAGTGCAAAGACCAAATCCCACCACCACCCCCAAGAAAATATCCCAGAGTAGGAAAGCCTAGAAACACAAGCAAATGGTGTAAACACCATGAAGATAGCGGTCATAACACCAATGACTGCAATGCCCTCAAAATTGCAATTGAGTCATTATACCGCGACGGAAAGCTAGAACGATACAAGGTGCAATTGCCACCACCAGTTGTCGCCTACATCGAACCAATAAGGAGAATAAACACTATTGAGGGCGGTGCTTTCATAGGCAACTTATCACACAGAGCAAGAAAGCGTTATGAGCGCGCTAACCACCCAAAAGAAGTGTTCAACATCCCTTATGACCGATCCACAAAAATGGCCAAAACTGGTTGGGAGCCAATCACCTTTTCAGAAGAAGAAGAGTGCGGTATCCACTCGTCGCATACCGACCCATTCTTGATAGACGCTGTCCTCGACAGATCCTCTGTCGGAAGAATATTGGTGGATAGCGGGTCAGCCGTCAATGTCATATTCAATAGTTGTTACACACAGCTACAACGCAATAATAAGCTTCTACAAGACCACGAACCGCTACTCGGGTTCTCCGGTGACGTAACCCAACCCTTGGGATCAGACTATATGATCCTATCCATCGGAATAGCCCCGTGCACAGTAGAGATACACACTGAATTCATTGTGGTAGATTGCTTCAGCTCATACAATGCCATTATCGGTCACCCAACACTCAATAAACTCAAATGCATCATTGTTGGGTACATGTTGCTCATGAAGTTCCCAACACCTAACGGCACTGGGTCAGTCAGAGGAAGTCAATCAGTTGCACGTGAATGTTACCCAACAACGGTATCAAAGTCGAGGGGCCACCATGAAATTTTAACGGTAGCTAGCACTCTGCAATTGACTGATAAGATTGATGATCCCAGGGACGACAAAGAGAAATACTACAAGAAGGAGCCTGTCAACCCTGAGACATCGCTCCACATCGTAAGCATCTCTGACGAGCACCTAAAAAGAACTGTGCACATTGGGTCCCAACTCTCCCCTGAGGTAGCAGCTGAACTCACTCAGTTTCTAAAAGAAACCGCCGTGGTATTCTCATGGTCGTACGCTGACATGCCCAAAGTATCTCTCGACATAATTCAACACAAACTCAGCATCAAGCAGAAACGACAGGTGTTTGATGAAGAGAGATATCGGTCCATCAGGGAAGAGGTGACCAAGTTACGAGAAATCGACTTCATTCGTCAAGTGCATTATCCACAATGGATCTCCAACATAGTAATGGTAAAGAAGCCCAATGGGAAATGGCGGATGTGTGTCGACTTCAAAGGTTTAAACAAGGCATGTCTTAAAGATAGCTTTCTTTTGCCTCATATTGACCAGTTTGTTGACGCAACTACAAGGCACGAGCTACTCAGCATGATGGATGCTTTTTTTGGCTACAACCAGATTAAAATGCACCCCGATGATCAAGAATGCACATCATTCACCACCGACAAAGGTTTATATTGTTACAATGTCATGCCCTTCGGCCTCAAGAATGCCGGAGCCACATACCAACTCCTGATGAACGCAATGTTCACAGAACACTTGGGCAAGATTATTGAAGTATATGTCGATGACATGCTTGTCAAGAGCATAAAAGCTAGCGGTCATGTCTCAAACCTCCGCATAGTATTCGCCATATTGCTCGCATACAGAATTTCATAAACCTAGAAAAGTGATTCTTTGGCGTCACCACCAGCAAGTTCCTTGGGTACATAGTCAGCGAAAGAGGAATAGAGGCTAACCCCGACAAAATACAGGCAATCATAAGAATGAAGTCTCCGAAGAAGAAAGTTGAAGTGTAAAGCTTGCAGGGAAAACTGACAGCCCTCTCTCGGTTCATCTCCAGGCTCACCGACAAGTGTCTGCCTTTCTTCAAGGCAATGAAGCGATCCCATTGCAAGGTGGTGGACTGGACACCCGATTGTGAGGCGGCATTTCAAAGCCTTAAGGAATACCTGGCCTCTATTCTACTACTCTCAACCCAAGTGCCGGGCGAAATACTATACATCTATCTTGTGATATCAAAATCCGCCATCAGCTGCGCAATAGTCCACAGAGAAGCATCAGAAGAGCTGCCAGTATTTTACTCAGACAGGGGCATGAATGGAGCAGAAACAAGGTACCCCCCACTAGAGCAACTAGCGTTGACACTCATCATTGCTGCTAGGCGGTTGTACCAATATTTTCAAGCACATACAATCCATGTCTTCACAAATCAACCGCTGAAACAAGTGCTACAAAGTCCAGAACATTCCGGACACCTCAACAAATGGGCAATAGTGCTTAGTGAGTTCGACATCGATTACAAACCCAGAACCGCCATTAGATGACAGGTGGTAGCTGATTTCATAGCAGAGCTTACTGAGCCTCAGTTGGAACACATCACTGATATATAATCGGAAGATAACACTCAACACCCAGAAACCTCTCATGCAAAGAAATCATCGCAATTGAGTCTTTATGTGGATGGTTCTTCATGCGCCAAGGCCTGCGGTGCCAGTATTATCCTCACAGGACCCGAGGGACTTAATGTGGAATATGCCCTCAAGTTCCAAGTCAAAAATAAACAATTGGCGGCACACCTAGGGTACGCCAAGACCCTGGTCCACAAGTTCAGCTTCTTCAACATCACACAGATACCCCACGAAAATAATGCGAAGGCCGATTCCTTGGCACGCCTGGCAACAGCTCAACCACACCAGATTCCAACTGACACTAGGGTGGACACCCTTGACAAACCCAACATCACTAAAACATTGGTGGAGATCTATACCATAGAGACAAGCCCTAATTAGATGGACGAGATACTCAACTACAAGTGTAGTGGCACACTACCGCCCAACAAGGTTGAGGCTAAGAGATTGGTATGAAGGGCAAAATGGTACAACATTCAAAATGGCAAACTCTACTGCCAAGGATTCACACATCCCAACATAAAGTGCATGACTCCAGAAGATAGAAAACAAGTCCTAACCAGAATACATGTAGGAGAGTGTGGCAACCATTCAGGAGCCAAGTCATTAGCCAACCGCACCATGCATCAGGGCTACTTTTGGTCGACACTAGGAGATGACGCCAAGGAAATATCACAATCCTGTCACAAGTGCCAACAATTCGCAGACCTGCTCCGTGCGCCAGCAGAGCCATTATCTATCGTTATCGCAGCTTAGATTCACTCCATGTGGGGGTTAGACATTGTCCGGAAACTCCCAATGGCCAAAGGTCAATTCAAATACATAATTGTGGCCATCGATTACGACAGTAAATGGGTCGAAGCAGAACCATTAACAGCAATCACAACTGCTAAAGTCCAACATTTCTTATGGAAGAATATCTACTGCCTTTATGGAGTCCCCGACACAATCATTACTGACAACGAAATGCAATTCAACAACGAAGAACTCATTAGCTTCACCGCTAAACTGGGCACCAAAATGCGTTTCGCTTCTGTGGCACACCCTCAAACCAACAGGCAAGTTGAAGCCGCCAACAAAGTCATAAAAAAGCTACGCAAAAAGAAGTTAGAAGACAAAAAGGGCTTATAGGCCAAGAAGCACCCAAAAGTCCTCTAGACCATCCAGACAATGCCAACATCTGCCAACGACGAAACTCCATTTTGCATGATGTTCGGCACAGAGGCTGTCCTCCCCATCGAAGTAGCCCAACCAACAGCCCGGGTCGACAGGCATGACGCCACAACAAACTTTGCCAGCGTCAACCTCGACAAAGATCTATTAGAAGAAAAAAGAGATAAGGCACATCTGCACAACTTGCAAAATAAGCAAAGAGTGTCCTGTTTCTACAACAACCGTGTGAAATCTAGAAATCTACAACTTGGAAATTGGGTCATGAAAGAAGTCATACCACCGCCAAAAGCACTCCGTCTAACCTGTGAGGGACCTTATCAAATTGTAGAGGTAGTAAGCCCCGACACATTTTACCTAAAGAACAAGGAAGGCATCACATCTACACATCCGTGGAACACTCAGCATCTCCGTTATTATTGTAAGTAGCGGCACAACATGCCCACGAGCATCTTCACTTAGCTAATTTTTGCAAAGTTTAGCTAAGAAAAGCTACCCTACGGGTACTTATTTTTGTAACCAACTGGGTCCGCCTGGTCGTCAATGAAACGAGGAATTATTCACACCATTGCCCACACATGCACAAAAAAATAAAACAACATAAACCAAAAATATATCAAGTCTGGTCAGAGACCAACACCTGCACTCCCCAGAGGAACAAAGGTGATATATATGCATGTAACGGGCCAATCTTAATACCTTTAATGTTTCATTGACGGTTGCAAAAATTTAAAGTCACAATCTCAAAGTCCCAAAGCGCAAACTAGCAAACAAAACACGCATAGCGATAGGAAAAGAAGAAAGGCATCACATTCAAAAAAAAAAAGAAGGGAAATTCCAAATCTAAGGCTGTTCACATTACTTAAAAACATGTGACGGACCGTCACATTACAAAGAAGTAAATATGGTACATGCGATTATCGCTGCTATGTTCTAGTCCTGCCCAACCTTAGAAGACTCTACAACGCGGTCACCAGCACGACGCTTGTTAACAGGTTGGCGAGCGTGCATTTATTTCTTCTGCTCCTTAGTTTTCGGAGTCAGAGTCTCTAGGTTACAGTCAGACCGCACTTCATCCTCACCGCTACCAGAAGATTCACCACTTGACGACTCGTCGTCCCCAATCCCCTCGGCATCCCCTGGCTCAACATGAGGCGGTGCTCGTTCAGCAATAATCTTGTCCATGTTCAGATACCCTTTGTCCATAAGCTCCTGAAAGTTGGCGGCGGCACCTTGGCGCCCGGCATCAGTAAGCAGAACGCATCAGACTTCTTAAACGCTTCCACCGCTTCTTAACGGTCCTTGTTTTTTTCATCCTCCGCCAACTTAGCCGCCTCCTCTTGCCTTGCAAACTGAAGATCCGCCAACTCTTTCTCTTTGGCAGTAAGCGCTTCCTACAGCTGAGCAATAGTATCTCGCCTTAAAGCCTTAAAGCCTTTCTCGCCTTAAAGCCTCCAACTCAGCATTTAGGGTACTGATAGTGGTTGTATCAGTGAGAGTCTTGTCCACCGCTAGTTTGAACTTCTCCCTCACATCAGCAAGAGCAATGTCAAGCTTCCCAATATCCCTGGCAGTGGATTTATTCTTTTCCCTCTCCGCCGACAAGTCACGTCGGGCCTGCAGAAACTCTTCCTTCAGCTTACCCTCCTCTGCAGAGCCTTGGTAAAGGAAAAGCTCATGAGCCCCCCTCAAAATTAGATTGAGGGAGGTCTCTAGTTTCGACGACGCCGCTGGCTGAGCAACTTGCACATCACTTCCAAAACCCAGCCTCTCACACACCTTGTGAAGGAAGGCCTACCGACTAACTTGCCCATTATGCATAAGCCAGACAACAGGATTATCAGAAACAAATCTACAGCTCCCGACATCTTTTTGGCCAACCGACACACTTTTCTCCCCAGCCTTGCTCCTCTTGGTAGGATCTGAAACTACGGTAGAAGAAGGAACTTTTCGCTTTTACAACACTGCGGAAGGCCCAGCTGACGGACCGCTAACATCCCCAGTAGATGCACCAACCACCTTGTGGCCGCCAGGCTTGGAAACGCCCTTATCCCCCACTGTTTTCTTTTTCCTCTCCCTCTCAGCATCCTCCGCCAACAAGTCTTGACTCACAACAGGAGCACTCTTGTCAGTCGACCCTTCCAGAACAAACCTTGTCTCCTCGGTTTCTTGCTCACCCTCATCCGCCACATTCTTCTCCTTGCCACCCGATTTTTTCTTCTTCAACTTGGCGCGATTGGAATGTAGTGGAGGCATCAAAATTTTGGCCTCCCCTACCGTCGTTATCTCCCTCGTTTACGGATCAACAGTCTATTTTTGCACCTTCACTGCCTCGTCGAGCATGAAGTTGACATAATTCTTGATCCCGCCAAGATCCGCCATCGCCTTCTTCAACATTTCATCGGTTCTCTTGTTCGTACGGATCACCACTATAACAAAAAAAGGGGGCTAAAAAAAAATCAAAAAACCGTTATGCAGCACAATAACAGCTCAACACATTTTGAAAGGCAAAGAATACACTTATCAGGCTCGCGAGTTAGACGCAAACGGATAAGCAAGGACCAATGCGAAAGAACTAGCAAATCTAAATAGCTCTTACGCTCCTAGCAATAGTGCACCTGACACACTCGCTCCTCCTCGATGTCGGTCAGCTTGGGTCTCCAGCCCTCTGTAAGTGAAACAAAGGAGGGTTCACATAACGGAGAAACGCAAGATAATACATGGCGGCAAGTAGGCAAATAAAAAAACATTAGCCTTCAACACAAAAACCAGGCGTTAAACACGTAGATAACAACCTTTTATCGCCTGAAATCTCGATGACACCCGGAAACGAGGAACTCTGGGCCTCTTTGGCCTCGTATCATACTCCCAACCCTCGGTGGCAACACACACAGCAGCCCGCCATGTTATGGAAGAATCCGGGGTATGCTCCAAAAGTTTTGGGGCACCAGGGCGACGAGTCAACTTAACGGTACCGCCACAACGTTTCCTCTAGTTGTACGTCAACTCATAGAAAAATAAGACTTCCACCATCGTTGGAAACTCATGGAGCAGGTATTGCAGGGTAGGAAGTAACGGCAGTTTCACGCTATGATGAAGTATAGATTCATGAATAGGAGTGTAACCCTTCGGCAAGTCAGTCGCTCATTAACCCTTTTCTAACGGCCGCAACTTCACAATGTCGGGTAGACGAAACCTATCCCGTAACTGGCGTAGTCTCCGCCACGACAAGATGGACAAAGGTTCCTCCACTCCGACACCATCGCTGAGAATCCACGAAAAGTTAGCGGGTCCGGAACTCTGACCTTCATACCCACCCTCGAGTCCATCATCGCTCTGCCCAGAAGCCCCGACACGCTCTTCACTACTATCGGACACCTCCTCCTCTCTAGTACGATGAAAAATCTCATGCTCCTCACTTTAACGCGCTACCATAGGTGGCGGTGAAATGGTCTGCAATGGGACAATATCCAACGATTCCTCCGAGCCCCCTCCTGCAGAAGTAGGATGACACAATTGACAGGACTCGCCCCGGATTTCTCCCTAAAATCCATAGTAGCCCTGTGGGGCCCATCTAAGAAGAAATTCTACCAAAAATTTGGCAGAACCTCCTCTAAAACGGACTACCCAAATTCCTGTAGAAAAACAAAACACTTCCAAACAATCCAACCTTATTCTTCTGGAGCCACCCTGCTCCCTAAATCACAACATCTCCAATTTCACAAAACAATTCTGATACTTAGGAATATTAATCTTATGGGTTATCAGAGCAATCTAACAAACAGAGTGTACAAGAGGATAAAATACAAGATAAATGATCGATACTTTTATAATGCGGAAGCTATGACAGCTATGCCTCAACCCCATATACGCTCGACCTCAAGCTAAACTGGCATGCAAACTGGGCATTTGAAACCGAAGGGCCTAGGGGAAAACATTTAGAAGCCGTTAGAGTGAGTGGACGAAAAATAAGTAATTTCGAATGAATAAGTAAAACGTAATGCTTTCCCAAGTTATTCTTTAAAATCTCGCATGCAGTAACAATCTTGAAAATACTTTTAATCATCATCTTTACTGCAATCTTAATCACGTAAAAATAGAACATCTTGCAATATCTTAAAATCTCATCCTCAATCCTTATAAAAAAAAACATCATTTTCCAGAGGCTCGTTTGATGACTAGAAAGGACTGCTATCTAGTCATCTCATGCCATCAGGGAGGGACTACTACCCAGATGATGCATCGGAAGGGACTGCCAACTGTATTAGGAGGTGGTAGGTAGAAGGGACTGCCAACTAACCACTGGTAGTTAGAAGAGACTGCCGACCAACTACCTCATGTCACCTGGAAGGGATTGCCAACCAGGTGATTCACCGGAAGAGACTGCCAATAGGGATGTAGTCTGGAAGGAACTGTCGACCAGACTATTACCTAGAAGGGACTGCTGACTAGGCAATGTACGCATGTGTCAAAGATAGCCTCCACCGGACCCGGACCTTCCCGCATTGCCGCCCCTCGCCCAGCTGCTCCCCGCCCTCACCTCGGCCAGCCGCTGCTCCAAGGCTTGGATCGAAGCCTCTTTCCGAAGCTTCAACCCTGCCCGGCCGAAAATCCAATTTTCTAGCGATGCACGGGCCGAGCAATCCCATTTTCGTAACGTGCTCTTCCTCCTGATCATCCTCATATGTGGCTTGCATCACGATTTTGAGTGTAGAGTGGTAGATCAAGAGTTGAAGGTTTCAACGTCCCTGATTCAATCTGTAAACTAATAAGAGGGCCGAGATTAATCCAACTTCAAAGCCCGATCTAGGACGATCTAGACCTTATCTCAGAAAAAGTCCGGTATTAAAGTTGTTCACAATTTCATTTTGAAAAAGTTTGTAGTTGACGACTTTTGCATCTGAGGTGGTTGACCGGCGTTGACCGCCGTCTGACAGCCGTGTGTGGCGGCGCGTCGGACCAAATTTTGAGTTTATATTATCTGAACTATGATCTATGCATCCATACGAGTGTTTTGATATATAACATGGTCATGTTATAACATAGTCAATTTAAGTTTTGACGTTACTATTTACGGTTTTACAGTTTACCTTCGGTTTACGATTTACGGAGATCAGACCATCGGTTTTACTTCAAATTTTAATATGATGTTCATATGACTGTCCCGATGACTTTTTCTGGTCACGAACGAAGATCCGACCGTTAGATCTTCGTATAATTGTAAAACAGTGATTTGGGAGGCGATTAGTGAAGATCCATCCATCGGATTTTCGTATAATTTTGATAGGATGTTTCCAAGGGCGATCCATGAGGATCTAACCATTGGATCATCATTTATATTTGATCCGACCGTTGGATCGTCTTTATTTTAGAATCCGACCGTTGGATCGTCTTTATTTTAAAATCCGACCGTTGGATCATCATTTAGGTTTATTTCATGCTTCGTTTGCTAAGTAAAGACCGTACTTGATTAGGTACTTGACGGCTTGAGTTGACGAACATTTGGATTATTGTGATTTATATTTAAGTGAAGACGCAGCGGGAGTTTCGAGGTGAGTAAAACTCACGTGGTTCATATTACGAACCGAGTACTTAAATTATTTATTTTTGTAATTATGTGGAAAATATTTGTGGATTAAATATTTGTTTTTAAAATCATATGGACTTGATCAACTACGGTCCATCGGTAAGTAAAATGAATTTTAACTATGCAAATGAATTTCACTATTTTCTTGTGTGAACTATAGATGGTATTAGTGGTCATTCCTATGTGGATGATTACGTGTGTATATATATATATATATATATATATATATATTTACGTGGAATATATATATTGATTGGTGTGTTATTGAGTGATGATATGATTGAGTTGGAATGATGATTTGGTTTATATTTCAAATGCTTAAATTTCATAATAATATTATGTATGTTGGATGAGTTGATTTCATTTTTATGGAAACATACTGTCGTATTTATTATGGATATAGGGTCAACGTAGTGACCGGTATAGGGGAATCGGATGCTCTAATCCTAGGTGGATGATGGGATACGATTGGTTGAGTATGTACAATTATCGGAAGTTATAAATATGTATATAAGTATACATATTGATGAAATACGATAAAGATAAATATGTCGGATGCCATAACCTAGGCCAAGTGACGGGCTACTATTCAGTTAAAGCTCTAGTATGTCAAATACCGTATTTTTATAAATACGATTTCGGGGTTTTGAGAAGAAAGATGTGAATTAGGATTTTGGTATTGCTTTGTGATTGGTGATGGAATTGAGATTGTTGGTTTCTTGTGGAGTGTTGACATGGGTGAAAATAATTATGATTTAATTAAACAACTGTTCTTTCTTTTTACTCATACAAGCTTTCAAAAGCTTACCGGATTTTGTGTTGTTGCAATCCGGGTACACTATTCAAATGGTGTAGCGGATATTCCTGCAGGTCAGGATAACCAAGGAGGTGACCATGCAGTTTAGGAGTTGCCGTATTTATTTGCTTTTCATTTGAGTGGTGAGTTTTGTTATGCACATTTAGAGTTTTACATTTTATTTGGTGAGTGAGATGTAATAATTAACCGAGACTAAATTATGTTTTTGAATTTAATTAGTGTGGTGAGGTTGTTAAGAAAAGAAATTTTGAGGATGATTATTTTGAGTTGTGGTAATTTTCATGTTTCGGATTTTGAATTTTATTTTAAAATTCGGGACGTGACATAAACAAATAACACTTCAAATACCGCAGAAAAATGAACTCTACTTCCCAAAGCAAGAAAAAAAAAGATATCGAAAAAGTGTATCATCCGATGTGGTAAGAATCATCTGAAATCAGTAATGTCAAACAACGTCGAACTTGTAAGTACTAGAATGTCATCATTCTTCCTGCTTGGCTCACAGTCAATACTCACAAATGATCACTGTCTTAACTGAAATAACAATAAAATAGTTGAAATCCGCTCTTCGAACAACAATCACTTAAAATGACTATAGCTACACTACAATTCCGATGACTTCCTTGTGCTGACAAACCTTGCACCACAATTTTTCTAAGTCTCTTCTCACTAAGAAATAATCCAACACGACTCAACCATATAACAATTTAGTGCTTCAACAGTCGGTTGGAACCTTGATAAAACTTAAGCCCAATCAATTAATTCAAACTCAACTCTTACTACATGTTCAAGTCCTCTTACCGTTAGACAAGTGGTGACTGGTTATCACTCGTACCAACAGCTTCCTATACATTTCCCATTTAAGGGTCACCATGTGGCAAAACTCACTTAATTCCTCCAAAGAAATCTAATACAGGTATTCAGTTCAAGCAATAACCAATTCCCTGAGATATCTAACACAATTCACAAGATCTTTTCTCGATAATCCTAAATATATATATAAGAATTCTGGTCAAACCTTAATTAGCAATATTTCCGGAGCCTACTGGAAATTTCCTTAAAGTTATTCCGCCAACCTCTAATATCATACACAATCCATCTGTCAGGCAAAACCTCCACCAAGGACATATCACAATTAATCTTCCAGGCTCCACAATTTATAACTCGAATCATACTCCGTATCACAAGTAATTCCACTTGCACTATTATGAATACCCAACGATATCACTACCGTTATTCTCTGATTTTTGGTACAGCCATTTCAGCCAAAAACGGAGAACCAAGTACACGCATCAATACAATCTCATATACCAAAAGTTGTTTCTAATCCTCCCAATTAAATACTGCCAAAGATCGTAGCTCGATTGTAAAGTTCTAAGCGTCCAACTAAATACTCAAGTTCAAACATAAAACTATTTCAAAAACTTAAATTCTGTCCATCTCCTTACTCAATACAATCCAAAACTTCAAAAGGATTAATTATAAGTCAATGTATCTAGAATCAATTTCTTCCAGTCCGAACAAATCTATATCCAAATATCATGGTCAGGTCAAAGGCCCAAAATAACCAGTCATGATTTCCAAGTAATCTCCAACAACTGTCAATGATATCCCAAATGTCGCTTACATAACATATCACACCATGTAACACAACTCCTGAAGCTTGGCTCAACGTCAGAAACAAAAATATTACTAGTTCCATTTTCATCAACAATTCAGATTCCAAAGCAATTTATAAAAATCAGAGACAGCCCAAAGCTATGCCCACTCATCTCTAACAATCAAACACAAAATCATACTCCAGTCTTGCACCTTAAACCTTGCCCCAACAAACTTGTTCACATCGAGGGAGAGATAACCACCACATTCCCTCGGATCACATTTCGTAGCATAACTCAAACCTTTAGAGTAATCTAACTTTACCATCACCAGGAAAAGGTGCAAGACACGTAATCAATCTGATACGCAGAGAAATCCCTATGAGGTCGGCGTATAAGAGGCATAGCACCTGAAGGAAAACTAACTAAGCATGTATCGTACACACTTGATGAGTACGACAGCACCGAAGAGTATATGATGGGGAACCGCTCAGTCGGGCCATCACACGTGAGACACTGAGTAACATCCAGCATATACGGTAACAAAATAGGAACAAGTCTACAGAATCTAATAATCTAATGCTCTGATACCAACTGACAGGACTCGCCCAGGATTTCTCCCTGAAATCCGAAATGGCCCTGCGGGGCCCATCTCAGAAGAAATTCTACCAAAAATTTGGCGGAACCTCCTCTAAAATGGACTATCCAAATTCCTGTAGAAAAACAAAACACTTCCAAAAAAGCCAACCTTATTCTTCTGGAGCCACCCTGCTCCCTAAATCACAACATCTCCAATTTCACAAAACAATTCTGATACTTAGGAATATTAATCTCATGGGTTATCAGAGTAATCTAATACACAGGGTGTACAAGAAGATAGAATACAAGATAAATGATCGATACTTTTATAATGCAGAAGCTATGACAGCTATGCCACAACCCCATGTATGCTTGACCTCAAGCTAAACTAGCCTACAAACTGGGCATTTGAAACTGAAGGGCCCAGGGGAAAACATTTAAAAACCGTTAGAGTAAGTGGACGAAAAGTAAGTAATTTTGAATGAATAAGTAAAACGTAATGCTTTCCCAAGTTATTCTCTAAAATCTCGCATGCAGTAACAATCTTGAAAATACTTTTAATCATCATCTTTACTGCAATCTTAATCACGTAAAAATATAACATCTTGCAATCTCTTAAAATCTCATCCTTAATCCTTATAAAAAAAAACATCATTTTCCAGAGGCTCGTTTGATGACTAGAAAGGATTGCTATCTAGTCATCTCATGCCATCAGGGGGGATTGCCACTCAAATGAAGCATCGGAAGGGACTGCCTACCGGATTAGGAGGCGGTGGGTAGAAGAGACTGCCAACTAACCATAGGTAGTTAGAAGGGACTGCCGACTAACTACCTCATGTCACCTAGAAGGGACTGCCAACCAGGTGACTCACCGGAAGGGACTGCCAACCTGGATATAGTCTGGAAGGGACTGTCGACCTGACTATTACCTAGAAGGGACTACCGATTAGGTAATGTACGCATGCGCTGAAGATAGCCTCCTCAATAAATTGGAAACAACCTCTTTCAATTACTTGCTTTCGGAAAGAAACTCGATATTACTTCAATAAATCATTAATAATTCACCGAAAGCATAATTTAAGAATATCTCGATAACTCAAAGCTCAATATCTCAATAAATCCTCGAAAGCATAAATCCAATACTCGATAAATCAATAAATGCTTTCAGAAAGAAATCTCAATCTAACTTCAAAGCTGATAAGTGTGGAGATCAAAACTCAAGAAATCTCGATAATTCGATCATGCTCAAATATTTGCTAAATCATTCGTACTCGTATATCACCATATAAATCGATATTCGAAATCAATCATTCTCATAATATTTTTTTAATCAATCACTTCCCGAAAATCATTTCTCAACTCAATAACTCATAACAAAATGGATTGAAAATCTATTGAAATCCCTCAGAAAGAAAATCCACTAACAACCTCGAAACTCATAGAGCATAATAAATCTCAAGAAATCAAGCTCATAAAAATCATAAAACTCAATAATTCAAATAATAAATTAAACTTCAATAGAAAAATAATAATATACTACATGCACAATTAATTTAAAATAAATGTCCACTCACAGTACTATTCAGGCGATCACGCATACGAGTTCCTTCGTCGAGCGATAGCTCGGTACGTCGCCCTGTACACAATTATTTTCCGTGAATAACTATTCAACAATCAAATACGATTCTCAAAATCAAATCCTCATAAATTATCTCTCCACTTCTTCTCTGATTCAACCCAAACTTTACCTCTAATATTGACGCACCTTACTGTTCAAACACCATCACTATTCACGCACCGCACTGTTCATGCGCGGTACTGTTTACGAGGTCAACTTCTCCGATGGTCACCAAATTTTGACAGCAGCTTCATCTCAACATCCTTAGCATTTTTTTTAACTACACCAAATTGAGAAAACAAGTAGAACTACATCAACAATTAATAAAACAGTAAACCCCAAATTATGGATAGTGCCGAATTTCAATCTCTAAAATCCTCCAATAGATCTTTGCAAAATTATACTTAAAAGAAAGCCCATGAGATAAGGAAGAGATTGATACCATTTTTGCTGCAGGAAATTGTCGGAATCGGCGCCGGAAGATCTTTCTTCCTTTTCCCTCTCTTTCTTTCTTTCTTTCTCTCTCTCTCTCACTCTCTTTTCTTTCTGGTTTCTGCCGTGAAAGGGGAATGTAAGGATTTGATTTAATTAAGATAGGGTAAGGTGAAAATACTAAAATACTCCTCACACGAAAATACCCATATCTTTTGCATACGAACTCCGATTTTAGTGTGTCGCATGTCTACGAACTCGGTTTAACATGCTCTACAACTTTCATGAAGAAAGTTTTCTCAAATTTTAACCCGAACAAAAAGTCAACTTTTAGGGCTTTTTAAAAGTGCCAAAACGAAGTTAAAATAAAAGTAATTGTCATTTACCATTCAAATGATTAGTAACCCGGTAAATTTCGGTTCGGGACGTTACAGCAATGAATCAACAAAATCCCTCTCTGACCCTCTCTGATGAATTAAGTGACAACGCGTCCGACTCTTCGCTACTGGAGATATCGATAACAGCCGACATGCCCCACAAACACTCTAAACCTAGAAGTTAGCATTCAAGTTAGATCTAAGCCTACACCCCACACCTTCAAACCACAAGCACTAACTCAAGAATAGTCATCCAAAAAAAAAAAACGAAAACAAACCCAAATACCTTCAGACCCTCAAACACAGCACAACGCAAAATCACACCAAAACACACGCGTCCAGAAACACAAATGTGTACCAAAACAAAGAGAAACAGCCATCAACGCAGATAAAAACATACCTTGAATCCGCAGAAAGCAACAAAGCAGACCACAACGTCGAAGCGGAGTCTCGCTCACCGACATCCCCCTTTTGGCAAAGGTCCTATCTCTATTTTCCTCTCTCTCTCTCTTCTACCCACCCCACTCGAACTCTCTCTAGTTCTCTCAGTCGACGAAGAAGACTCAAAATAGGAATAGGGCAGGAACTGACCGCAAATGCGAGTTAGTTCCCCTTTAAGTGACCATACCGTTAGATCACGACACGTACCACCCCCCCCCCTAACTGAGACGACGCCTGATTAAATCGATGCACTCATAAAAGCAAAATTTATGACCAAGCGACAATGGTTCCGCAGCGGCATTTCCGCGCACGCCACCCCTATCAACAATCCCAACGTGTCACCCTACCCTGTCAAAAAAGCAGAGAATCTGGCCAAACCACAGGTTTTCAAATTTTAGCAGCCATATAGCCCTACTCTCCGCTAAGTAAAATCTACAACGCAACACTAGTCGGCAACTGGCTAACTCTTTTATCCGCCACCAAATTGAAAGTACCGCCAACAAAGTGCACTCCCCGATATAAAGTGCATTCCTCGACATCAACTATTTTGTCTACGAAGAATAAATACATCGTCATTCACCAAACTGATAAACGCCAAGTCACAAAGCCCAACATCGCTAACTTGCCAAACAATAAAAAGGCATGGTACGCGAACCAAAGCAGGTTCGGCGAAACCCACCCAACCAGGGACATACCGCCGATATCATCAACACACCGACCTCAACAAGGCGGTGCAACAAAGTTTGTTTTCTCCTCCGGGAAAGAGTAAGGGAACAGTTAACACAGCCCACTGCAGCCATTGATCAGACCAATAACTTCCCTACACTAAGGCACCGAAAGAGTGGGATCGCCACCTCCACCTCACGCTACCAAGCAGCTCCCCTCAACAAACAATCATCCGACAAAATGGAGGTCTTTCTTCGCTGGGGAGTGGGGGACTGCCTGGAGGGCCTAGTAAGGGCCCACCCAAAAGGGCACAAGTGCTCGCTCAGACAAAATCCATGGTTGACGACGTACTTGCACTGATTATGCCCGACATATAACTAAAGGTGCCGCCTTAGTTGTGATAACTTCCCAACCAATAAATCCCTCCTTGACTGGGGACTCGGGGACTTGTATATACATCATATACTTGCTGGCCATAATCAGCACTTATGCCACCGACATTACTTGTCAAAATACCTCAGCTGTGTGACTACCGAAAACACAACAACACAATCTACACCGACAAACCGGCCACAGGCCGAAATATACTTCCATGCGCCGACACGCACCACCTGAAGTTGTCTCTACAGAAAGAGCCAAAACTCAGCAAACTGAAGCATGTCAGTCCCACATCGAAAAGAAGAGTGGGGTAACTCACTAGTTTGGCTATAAAAGGTCCACTTCTCTCTCTCTATTGATTACACATTTAACAGCTATTGACCGTCACATTTGTCAATACAAATACATCGTCTAACTTTAGCATCGAAGGAGCGAAGATAGCCAACCACGGTCTTCCCTCTTAACGCCGTTGTATTTCTCTTGACAGATTGGCGGAACTCCACAAATCATACATATATCGGAAGGTTGGACCCTCATCCACGTTAACGGAAGCCCGCATCACATAGCGGTATTCTGAGCATTAACATAGCTTTTTTATTTTATTTTAACTAACAAAGCAATTTACACGGAGTGACATGTTTGGTCAAATTCAAAAACAAAGAAATTTGTGTAGAGAATACAAATACCACTGCTTGGATTATTAATTGGTTCCTATCGTGCCTTGCAAGTCAGTGTAACGGTTGAGTTCTAAAGCATTTTAAATTACAGGTCTCACCTACATTGCCTATATAATAGAGCACTCTATAGCCAAAAGAGGGACTTGAAAGGAGGGGGCGCAGCAAAGAAGAAAAAAGTTTCGGAGCAAGAGCGCTCGCGACATCAGTCGAGATACCTTCCAACTCCACCACCTTTTCTTTTCAGTTGCAGCACCAGCAACTACACCTTAGACGGAACAGATACAACTAGAAGGCTGCCACAATTGTCACAACAATCTAAGAAGGCTAGCTCGTGGCTGTTGTAGACTAGCAGGAGATTAGAAGGGGCTAAGTTGAGGTGTTGAACACAAGCCACAAGGAAAACAAGGAAAGAAGCTCAATAAATCTCAAACCCAAAGGTTCCAAAGGCAAACCGGAGAGCATGGTAGTAAAATCCCCGTCCTGACTGGCCCAATGAGTGTTACGACATAAATTATGGGCCTCAACAAGATAGGGGCCTCCATCTCAAATTCTGGGCCCAACCTCGTAGCAGGTATCGTATTTGATGTCACTTAGAGCAAGTACACTCGTTGGGTCACCGACTATTCACTGTTTTTTAGTGTTTATTTCCACTCTCTGGGTCACGGGCACAGTTTCGAAATTGACCTTGATTACTAGGTTAGCTTGCAGGTCACGAAAGTGACCCAAGACACGAAATACACTGTACTCGTGACCTAAATGATAAAAATACACATAAAAAGTAGTGAATAGTATATGACCCACAGGTGGACTTGCTTTTAACGAGGTACCAATTTAGACTGTCCACTAAAAAATAATCAGCGATCAAAAAGACAAAAATACCCTTTTAATATCAAAATTGGGACATAGGTAATCAAGTGACTAACCGCGTCCAAATCGAATCCTTAGTTCTATCAATCAAATTCAGCCACTCCCAAATGGAATCTCTGATTCCACCAAACACAAAGAAAATCAAATTCATCCATTATAACCAAACCAAATTCATCCAAAATAACCAAACCAAAATTCAAGGCTCTATATCCTAACTAATATTTCCAACACAAAATCAAAATAAATAAGTAAAATAATATTGGTATCCATTTTCCTGTTAACTAAATTCTCCTGCAAACTTATTGGTCTTCGCTGTACAGCAAAACTGCGTCATCTACTCCCACTCCCAAATCCACATGAGCACAATCTAGTCCACCAGTTGTAGTTGCTGTATAAAGAAAATTTTTTTTACTTAGCCAAATGTGATAACATAATGCAAGAGAAAATGAATCCAAAACTAAAAGTTTCATGGTATATCACTATGAAGAACAACACCTTAAATCTATGCCACCAAAATTCCCAACACGCCATCATGTATGTATTACAACAGTACACATATCCTGGCACAACTTCCACAATATAGGATTGTAACATGTAAAATAACATTTAAAGCTCCTACCTTTGTGATAGGGGAGGGGATTTGTCTGTAGCAACATTGTCAGGTGCACGGCGCTGCTCAAGCAGCTGCTTTGATATATCAGCATTAGACAATACTGATATTGAACGAGAAGGTGATACAGGGGCAAATATATCCTGCTTAGAAACCCTCATGGAGATCTGCATTATAAGAATAAATTAATAAGTCAACTCAAACGCCAAAATAATACTGTACAAATAGGGTATGAAGCACAGAATAAAAAAGCAACCATTGCAAGGAATTATATGGTGTAAAAAACGAATGATTAATGTGAACAGAGAATTCTTTTTCTTCTTGTATCAGAAGAATTTTCAGTGTAGTGCGTTTTAGTAACATTGTTTGTTAAAACTTTGAAGAAGGGCTGTTCAGTTCTAAGATTAATCAGATCCTCCATTTCAAACATACTTATTGTGAGGGGCAACATTCTTTGCTTTGCTTACATTTGATTGAAATGACACATGTATTTGGTTTAATCACAGTTTGTATGAACTTAGAACTTAATGTAGAATATTTTATAAATATTTACTTTTTTTATAGATGTAGATTACGTTTTCTGTATAATTATAGGAGATGTTTTCCTATTAGGACTACTCTTGTATCTCTTTGTATACCTCCTAGTTTGGAGATGAATAATATCGAAGCATTCCAACAGAGCCGAGACCCGAATACCGAAAAATATCAAAACCCATTGAATTGCAAAACAATTCTCAAAAGTCAGCTCCACCACCTTGAAACTGCCGTATCCTTGTGCCAAAAGAGACAAAAGCTGCCGCATATTTTTATTTTGTCAACATACCTAAAAGCTGCCACACACCTTTCTCCAACATAGCTAACAAGAACTAGTGCCTAGCAGACGTAGACCCCATCTAAATTTTCTACCTCCTGCAGTTCTTTAATTTTATCACACCTTTGTGTGATTAATTCACACCAAACCGACAAGCCTCCTGCACCTTACTTGGTCACGTGCAGATTCTCAATGGACGACCCCCCAGCCCTTGCACTCCGCAACATGCCACCAATCATCAATCATTATCACACCACTGCTCAAGACAACTCTGCGTTTCCAACCGGTGTTGCCTTGAATGAATCCAATTACACCATATGGGCACCTCTTATGAAGATGCGGATTGGAGCACGAGGAAAAGTCGGCTACCTCACTGGAGCCAGAGCTGCACCCGATGAGAACTCTCCTGAATTTGAAGTTTGGGCCACAGATAATGAAAAAGTGAAGAGTTGGCTCATTGATTCCATGGAGCCATCACTCATGAATCGGTATATCCGACTCCCAACAGCCAAAGATGTTTGGGAAGCTGTTGAGAAGACCTTCTATGATGATTCTGATGAAACCAAGATTTTTGAATTAAACAAGAAGTGTTTTGGAGCAAAACAGAATGGCCGGACTCTTCCTACCTACTATAACGAATTGGTGGGAATGTTTCAGGAGATTGATCAGCGTATGGCCTCTCAAAGTAACACGGTGGCTGCAGTAGTTCCTTGAACTACTACCATGGCACGGATGCGAGTTCACATGTTTCTTAGTGGACTCGATTCAGAGTATGATCAAGTCCGTGGTGAGATTTTGCGCAAAGACCCGAAATTCGACCTGGAGCAAAGTTATGCATATGTTCGGAAGGTGCATTCTGAGAGGCAAGCAATGGGGCATGCCTCTGAATCTTCTGTCATGGTTGTCCAACGCAAACAGGGTCCTCCTCCAAGCTTCTCAACTCTGCCACAACGCCAGCCTCTGGGTAAAACAAATCCATATGAAAATACCAAGTGTCCACTCTGTGGAGCTTTGGGTCATAGCAAGCAACGGTGCTATGAAGTAATTGGCTACCCTGATTGGTGGGATCTCACCAAGAAACCGCGGAAGAATCTTGGAAAAGTTACCGTGGCTACTATAGGGGAAGAGCAACCATCTAATGCCTCTGCTAATGTAGCACAGTCAGGTATGAAGGGTAAGGTATCTATGAATAGTTCTTGGATAATTGATACAGGTGTATCTGACCATATGACTAATGATCCTAGCCTCTTGAAAAAGTTGAAATCCTCTTCTCAAAATATTGTTTCTACTGCTGATGGTACTCCAACTCCGGTAACCTAAGAAGGATCTGTTGTCCTGTCTGACACATTAACCCTTGATTCTGTGTTGGTTGTTCCTTCATTGGCATATAATCTCTTATCTGTTGGCCAAATTATTCTAGCACTAGCATGTATTGTGACATTTTATCCATCTTTCTGTGTGTTTCAGGACATTCTGACTCGGCGGATTCTTGGTTATGGTGTTAGAAGGGGGAAACTCTACTACTTGGATCTGACAAACAGTGGAGAGCAACAGTTGTTAGGACAAGTGAATCAGGTCAATGGAGTAGAGAATGCTAAAGAATTAGTGTGGCTGTGGCATCGTCGTTTGGATCATCTATCTTTTAGTTATCTGAAGAAATTACAACCTCATTTGTTTTCGGTTGTCAGTGATTCAAAGTTTCATTGTGATGTATGTCAACTGACTAAGAGTCATCGAATTTCATATGCACCTAGTTTTAATAAAAGTCCTATTCCGTTTATGAAAATTCATTCTGATGTCTGGGGTCCTGCCAAGATCCCTTCTCTCTCTGGAGCTCGATATTATGTAACTTTTATTGATGATTGTACTCATATGACTTGGGTGTCTATATTGAAGAGCAAGAGTGATGTGTGTTCCATGTTCAAAGACTTTCACAAGATGGTATCTACACAGTACCAACAGGCTATTCGAGTCTTCCAATCTGACAATAGCGGAGAGTATGTTAATGGCCCTATGCAGGAGTTTATGCAATCTCATGGCATTCGACATCAAACTTCAAATTCCTATACTCCTCAACAGAATGGATTGGCAGAAAGAAAGAATCGGCAGTTACTTAAAGTTATCCGTGCTTCTTTGTTTGGCATGCATCTACCTCGTGAATATTGGGGAGAAGCTGTGAAGTCTGCTGCATACCTCATTAATCGAACTCCTTCTCGGGTAATTGAATTTCAAAACACTCAGCAGCAACTTCAGAAACTTCTTTCACTTCCGTCGTTACCTAACCTGGAGCCTCGTGTGTTTGGATGCATAGTCTATGTTCATATTCCCAAGTCTCAACGCAGCAAGCTTGATCCCTGTGCCTGTAAGTGTATTTTTGTTGGTTATGTGGAATTCAAAAAAGGTTATCGCTGTTATGATCCTCTTACTGGTACTATGTATGTTTCTCTTGATGTTGCATTTCGCGAGTCTGAGCCTTATTATTTAAGAGGAATTTCCGAGTCTTCCCTTCAGGGGAGAGAGGTTGTGAAGGAAATCCTCAAGATTCATATGTGTTTGAAGACTTAGAAGTGTTAGAATCGAGATTTGGGGTTGGAAATTCATTTGAAAACGAAGCTACTGGGGTGGTACAAGACGAAGCAGAGTCTGAGAAAGATGGCTTAATTGGTGGTGGAGCCGTGGGACCTGAAGACAGACGGCAAGGCGAAGATAGCCTTATTAATAGCTTAATTGACTTACCTAGCTCCAGCCAAGACCGACATCATCACGTGGGGTCCTCCTCTTGCAAAGAAGATGGCCAACTGAGTAACTTACCCAGCCAACATCATGAAAGTAGACAAGTTTGCAGACCCGTGGGGCCCTCAGATGGGCATGATGACTTGAAAGTGAGGAACTCGGATGGTCATGCTGACTTTGGGCATGACAACTTGAACGTGGGGCCCTCGGATGGGCATGATGACTTGAACACGGAAGGGAGACAAGATGCTAGAACTGTGGGGTCCGCGGGTGAAAAATTTGTTGACTCTACAAGCACAAGCCAACAGCTTGATTCCAGCCAATCCGTTGGCTCTAGCAGACCACTTGACAAGCCACACAATGTTGACATCCAACGCTATGGTGTGTCAGAAATAACATCACAATCTAACAATGAACAGAGTATTCAGGGCCCTTCTCTATCAGAGTCTTTTCCCCCCTCTACATCATCAGCTGAAGAATCCGCTGTGAATGTTCCATCTCAGGTACATTTAATTTCAAATAAATCACCTGAGGTAGGTAATATTGAGTCTAGAAAATCACAGAGGGCTACCAAGGGTATTCCTAAAAAACAATATGAACCAGACATTAAAACCAAAACTAAGTATCCTATAGCTAATTACATGTCTAATCATAGGCTATCTGGGTCACATGCACTTGTTATTGATCAATTATCCACTGTATCTATTCCTAGTAGTGTACATGGTGCTTTGACGGATCCTAAATGGACTCAAGCAATGAATGAAGAACTAGAGGCTTTGCAGAAAAACTCGACCTGGGATATTGTGACTATGCCTGCTGGAAAGAAGACTGTTGGGTGCCGATGGGTGTTTACAGTAAAACTTAAAGCTGATGGGAGCATTGATAGGTTTAAAGCATGATTAGTTGCCAAAGGTTACACTCAGCGCTATGGAATTGATTATGAAGAGACGTTTGCCCCTGTAGCAAATATCAATACTGTTCGAATCTTGATTTCACTTGCAGCAGCTAAAGATTGGCCTCTACATCAGTTTGATGTGAAGAATGCGTTCCTCAACGGTAACTTGGAGGAAGAAGTGTATATGGACATGCCACCAGGAGTTAAAAATTTGCCTTACGATACTGGCAAGGTTTGTAAGTTGAAGAAGTCTCTTTATGGGTTGAAGCAGTCTCCAAGAGCTTGGTTTGGAAGATTCTCCAAATCCATGAGGGCGTTTGGATATAAACAAAGCAACTCAGATCATACTTTGTTCATCAAGCGTAGTCAGGGTAAGATTATCGCTCTGATTGTATATGTTGATGATATGATTGTCACAGGGGATGACTTAAAAGAGATGGAGGCTCTACAGAAGTATCTTTCTAAGGAGTTTGAGATGAAAGATCTTGGGCAATTAAAGTACTTTCTGGGGATTGAGGTTGCGAGGTCTAAGAAGGGGATTTCGCTGTCTCAACGTAAATATGTGCTTGACTTGTTAGCTGAAACCGGGATGCTTGACTGTAATCCTATTGAGACACCGATCGAGATGAACCACAACCTTGCCATCTATCCGGATCAAGTTCCAACTGATAAAGGAAGGTACCAACGTCTAGTAGGAAGGCTTATTTATCTCTCTCATACTAGGCCTGATATTGCTTATGCTGTGAGTGTGGTTAGCCAGTTTATGCATTGTCCCAGTGAAGAGCATATGGATGCAGTATATCGTATTTTGAGATACCTTAAGATGGCACCTGGAAGAGGTTTGTTGTTTGAAAAAAAGGGTGAGTTGGAAATTGTGGGGTACAAGGATGCAGACTGAGCTGGTGATAAGACAGACAGACGGTCCACATCTGGGTATTTTACATTCGTTGGAGGAAACCTAGTGACTTGGCGTAGCAAGAAACAGAAGGTTGTTGCTAGGTCAAGTGTTGAAGCTGAGTTTCGAGATATGGCACATGGAGTTTGTGAGATATTGTGGATTCGTAATGTGTTGAAAGATTTGGGTTTTAAGCTCAAGAAGCCTATGGATTTGCATTGTGATAACAAGTCTGCTATTGAAATCGCTCATAATCTTGTTCAATATGACCGAACTAAGCATGTGGAAGTAGATCGGCATTTCATTAAGGAAAACCTGGATAGGAAGATCATCTGTTTCCCCTTTGTGTATACAGAAGATCAATTAGCTGATGTTCTTACTAAAGGAGTATCAAGGAAAGTGTTTGACAACTCGATTGACAAGTTGGGCATGATTGACATCTATGCACCAACTTGAGGGGGAGTGTAGAATATTCTATAAATATTTACTTTCCTTGTAGATGTAGATTACGTTTTCTGTATAATTGTAGGAGATGCTTTCCTATTAGGACTACTCTTATATCTCTTTATATATCTCCTAGTTTGGAGATGAATAATATCGAAGCATTCCAAACACAATTTCTACTCTTAAAACTTAAAAACCATATGCTATGATGCATATGTAAACAGTGAACTGTCCAAATAACCAGCCTTTCACCACCAGTTCTACAGAAATACAAATTCAATCTCTCCAAAGTTGTCAAATCTATTATTTTTGGCAATAAATTTATCAAATCTATATTAAGGAAACAAAATTCACGATCACCAACCATTGCTACTGCACAACGCCTCTGTGGCAGGACAATTCACTCAGCCAGCACTCAACCAAGAAAAAAGGGAAACACAACCGGAACCTATAATGGACGCAAGGGTGCCCTCCAACTCGCCCTCGCCTTAATGCAGGGCTGAACCTGAGATTTCATAGATGTGAGGCGAAAAATCAAAATGTTGCCTTATATAATAAGGATGATTTTTTTTTTTAGCTAGGTAACTATACAAAATCTTTTCTATACTGTGTCTAACAAATAAGAAAAAAGCTACGATACAACAAATTAGGGATGCTCGGTTCCCAACAACGGAACAAATATTCTTCTCAAAAGGAAGAACAACTGAACTGATGCAGTATATTTATACACACTGGTTTAATTTGGGCTGGGCTTCAGTAGCCCAGTCCGTTCTTTGTTTTTGGAATGCTCAACAAAAACAAGAAAACGAAGCACTAAGTCGGTCTGGCTGTGGAGGGGGTGATCCAATTATCGAAATAGAGGATTCCATGCTCACCACGAAGTCTTTAGATACAGAATCAGCCACCATGTTCTTCTGTTATATGAAGTAGATTCCGAAAATAATAATAATAATAATAATAATAAAAAATTAGAGCAAAAGAAATTGCGCTGGTTTAATGATTATAGTACCAGAGATAAAAGAAAAGAAGCCTGATTCTTCAACTTGGTCATCCGTTGAATATGGGAGCCAGGTCTTGAAACTAAGCAGAGTGATGTTCAGAGGTAAGTGAGAGCAATGGCGAGACAAACCAGAGAGTGAAGCAACGGATGATTCAATATATTGGCGGGGCACACACACACACACACACACACACACACACACACACACACACACACACACACACACACACACACACACACACACACACACATACAGTCCGGCTACACTAAGGACATCCTTACCTAGCTTTAGATATAGATTTCCGGTTTTCATCCACTTTTTGATCCAATTTTCACATCTTAACCGTTCAATTTTTAGTTCTAATGTATAGATCACCTCTGCAAAATTTCAGCCAAATTGGTGATCGTTAAGGCGTCCAAAACTGCAATTTACTACAATGTACACGAACTGTTCCGGTTCAACAGATTCCGTTCGTTCGTGTAAATTGCAGTTTTGGATGCCTTAACGATCACCAATTTGGCTGAAATTTTGCAGAGGTGATCTATACATTAGGGCCTAAAAACTGAACGGTTAAGATGTGAAAATGTGATCGGAAAGTTGGTGAAAACACCAAATACGTGCCTAAATCTTAGGTAAGGATGTCCTTACCTGAGAAAAATCATATATATATATATATATATATATATATATATATATCCTGCCAGGAAAGAAAATGTTCTAAAAAAAAAAAGGACAAAAAAGGGGCCGAAAGTGATATGATTCGTTATTAGGTATCACTAAATAAATGAGCAGTTTATTTTGTATTGAATCAAAATTGGATGTAAAATGAGAGCTAAAGTCATCTCCAATAAGAGGGTCAAAATGGGCTCTCTAGCCCTTTTCTTAAAATTATAAACTCCAACAAGCAAAAGTCCAAAAAGCTAAAGATGGGTCCAAGTTCAAAGGGAGGTGAGGAGGGCTCAAAATAGCCCTAAAGGCGGCTCTTTGGCTCTGGTGAGACCCACAGCAAAATTAACCATACTCTAGCTTGAGCACGTCACAGTACTGCGAGTCTCTAAAATATAAACCGAGTGCTCAATCTACATTCTGGAGAACCGCAAAGCATTTTGTTTAAAAAGTTTTTTTGTAGAAACACAGCGAAAGCTTACAATTATTTTTGAGGTGTAAATCTTTAAGTTACTAAAATTTGTTTCATTCGTCCAGAACTTGATATGAATGCTCACTCGAAAGATATGAACTTTAAGAAATGAGAATTCAACTAAATTTGACACAAGGCTAACTTTCAACAAGTCCCGAAATGAGAAACAAATCGCTTATGAAAAGGCTGACTTTGCAAATGAAGGAGCAAGTGTAATCTGTGTTCCACTTGGTCCTCTACAAGGCCTGAGAACCTTTCGAGGCGAACATGATTTGTTTTCAAGAGACAGTTACTTGTTTGATAATTTATTTCCTATATTTTACAACACTTGTAACTATATGTTTTTATTTTTTACATGTGCTTTGCTAAGACAGGCTAGTCTTGCCCAAATTTAACAGACATATGCTATTATTGTTGTCAAATTCAATCAACGGAACATAAGGCCTCAATTGTCAATGTAATTCATTTGTGATCTACAAGTTTTTATCTTTTAACATTGCAAAAAGGAAACTCATGTATGCTTGCCTAAATGAAGCAACTCTAAATGAAAATAATCAAACACAAGCCAAGTAGCAGTAGAAAATTACAATCCCAAAAATACTTTAGTGGTTTCTAGTTTCTACACTATTGCAAAGTTTATTTGGAAAGCTATGCATGTTCATAGTTTTCCGTTCAGCGGCCATGCCAGGATGCAACGTCAAAAATGCTGCATCAAAGCAAGCTGCTGCTTCTCAACCAGTCCTACTTGATCGGATGTTGCATTTTGCATCAAAGCAAGCTGAGAATGTTGTCAAACAGTCTTCAGTTCCAGCAACCTAAAGTCCATCAATAACTAGCTTAGTTAATGAGTTAACTAAACTGTCTATCTATTTAGGAGTAAACCACTGATGAAATTGTACATGGTCTGTGCCAGGTTGGGAATGTACTCAATGAGATTGGCTGCCCAGGTATTCTCTGCAACCAGAAGAAACACAACTTAATATACTTGTTTGGTTTATCAGAAGCATATAGAAGCATAATGAATCAGCATATATCTGTATTAGTGAAATTAGCATAGTGACAAGATGATCCTTTCCCTTTTCAGTTTTCTTCTTTCTTCTCTAAAATATTTTAGAGGTATCAACTACAATTATAAAATGAAACACCCTCCAAGTAAGTTGATGTATTCGATCCCACGTCAGAGCATATGGTACTAATGGTAGTGTAGAAAAAGTGTATTATATAACATGAAAAATGGTAATCCTCGATGAATATGTGCCTAGACTGTCACACAAATAATATACACAAAGTACCGAAAATACTTTGCCATTGTTGAAATGCCAATGAAAGAGTTCAACACAATAGCTGGAAACACTTGAAAGAAGATTTTGCAAAAGCACGATCAAATACAATGAAATAAGTTAAACACAGTAGCTAGAACAAACCTTCTCGCTGGCCAGGAACTCTTGTTGTAGCTGAAACAAATCCTCAACATGACATTCCACAGTTGAGGACTATGGCCTGCATACAAAATTCGATTCCATCTCCTAACACCACTACACCAGAACTTGTTTCATGCTTCTCCTCTGCAATACTGAAGAATACTAGAGTTAGACCTCCAACATATTCACCACAAGAAATAGATTAACATTTGAATCTGAAGATGCTCTCAAGAACAACGAAAATACACTCGATAATCTCATTGTTTTTAAATACAGTGTCAAGGGCAAACCAATGATTTGTCTTTTGTAACTAGTTGTAGAGAAGCAGACTTTAATGGAGGTAACCAGCAACTTGATTGGGCAAACACCAGGTTTCTGTTTATATATAGATCACATTGAAGTGCAGAGAAAATTAATTGCAAATCAGGAAGATATGGAACCCAATGAAATAACCTGAGAGAACAATCACCTCATAATCGCATAGAGAAGCTGGTGTTGAACTCTAGATTTTGGCACTTAACAACTCGTTAAACTTACCCATATTGAACTATAAGAGGGAAATCCCATGGGCGATGGGGACTAAAGAATTGGAGGTTGAAGGTGAGAGGACTGGTGATGGGAAGAGAAACCAAATGAATCTGATAGCTGAATAGAATTGGAGGGAAGTTGGAAATTTAGGATTTCCATATGAGAGGGAAGTGAAACTACACAAGCGGGAAACTTTAAATTTTCTGAGCCGATGAAGGCGGGAGGTTGAGAACGTTTTTTTTTTTGGTAAAGAGAGAGATAGAAGAGGAGGAATCCTCTCCATCACTCCATGAGATTAAAGGAAAAAAGTATATAGAGGAGGGGGATCAAAAACTAAATAGCAAATTACCACTACCTACAATTTCAGCCCAAATTTTATTATTAACATGCCCTATTTTGAGGAAATCCATGCGGTAGAGCGAATTACTCATGTGCAAAGCCTATATCCGTGCGGCTTGTGCTTTGTTTGTTTTATGGTAAATCAAATTTACTAAATTACCCTTCGCTTAGCTAGGGATATGTTTGCCGTTTAGATCTAGTTTCTTCTTTGTTCAAAACGAAGTTTTGGTTCTCTTCCTTTCTGCATAGAATCAATTTTATCTTCATGGAGAACCAGCCCTTTAATTCGTCTTCAACCAACTGTGAAGGTAATTTGCAATTGCCTCTCTTCATTTTTTTGTTTTTGAGAATGGCCTCTCTTCGTTTTGAATTTGTTTAATTTTAAAATTTCATGTTTTTCTGTCTTGTTTAGATTTGGTTTTGAATTGTTAGCTTTTCAGAGTTTAAAGCGTTTATTCAGGGAGATCATTCTCGATTGTCCAAGAGTTCAAGATCATAATTCAAAAATGAAGTTACCTCTGCAATTAGATTCAAAATTGATTGGTTTTGCATGTTGACTTAAATCATTTCCTGCTAATAGAAAACTCTTTTAAATATGAAAATTTGAGATGCATAACCTAAACAACTTCTCATGATAAGATTTGTCTTGATCTAAACAAATTTAGAGTTGACATGGAAGTTGTAGAGTTGAGTCCACGGGCTATAAAATCTTGGCCTTGAATCATTTAGATTCAGAACCTAGTCCCACATAGGCATGTATGGTTTGCTATTAACCCTCATAGGCATATCTGATTTGCTATTAACCATCAGTAAGCATATCTAATTTGTTATTGCGCCTCAATAGCCATATCTGATATTTACTATCGAACTTTTAGTACCCATATCTGAATTGTTATTGAACCTCAGTAGCCATGTTTGAGTTGTTATTGACTATCAGTAATGATGTTTGATTTGTTATTGAATGTTAGTAACAATTGTGTGATTGTTGTTACTAGTGAATGTTAGTGTGTAGTAGTTATTTTTGAAGCATTTACTTTTAGTTTTTGTGATTGAATTTTAAGATTCTGGTGTATTGATTAGCTAACCCCTTTGTCATTTGTGAATATGGTCTTGTGGAGGTACTCACTTCATGATTCTTCTTCTTGTGTTATATATTCAAATCAAGGCTACTATTGAGGTTTCCAACACATGGATGAGGTTGTTCAATATGGTCTTTGGGGTCGACACAGTGGGACAACTGAAATTTGAAATTTCATTATTTTGAGTCAATTTGTGAGGAACTTGTAGTACTTTACTTACCTTTTTATAATAAATGAAACCTTGATATTGTCATTTCTATAGAAACTTAATTTTATTTACAATTAGAGTTTTGATTATACTTATTAAAATTCCTTATAGTGTTGTTATTGTTTTTCAGTAAATATACTGACGGTCAGTAACAATGTTCTTCTATCTATAAACGTCTTCTGAAACAACTTATAAATCCAGCATGAAAAACAACCGTTGGTTGAATTCATATTAGAAGACGGACATTTTAAAAACGTCGTGCCAAAAATGAAAAATCATTCAGACCACGGAAACGTGTGTGGCGTCGTATAACTAGTGTGATGTGTTTCATTTTCTATAGTAGTGAATAATAGGTGCAAATAACCTCAAAACAATGCATGCACGATTATCTTTTCACTTAACACCATAACATATTAATAAAATGTTGCAATCAAATATTTGATCAAAATAATATATGTATACTTCTCTTCTTAGTGAATATTTTAGATTATCTGGTAATAATTCATAAATCCATGTGCTAGGTCCATAATATCAAAGCACGAGTAAGCCGCAGCATACTGAGGAAACTACCAAAGTATGTATACTCAAGGTCGACACTTCCTTCCTATGAGTATAATAGTGCACTATCTGTAGGGACTAGAGCCCAGGCTAACTTCTCATATCATAAAACACTTTTACCAGTAATTCACATAAACACGGGGTAGTACTAATCACCCGGCTTCAATAGTATGGTAAGCTTTAAGTAGTAAATAAAATAACTGCATAAATAGCAACAAAGCATATAAACAAGCTTACATAAGTTAATATAACTGAAATTGTGTGGACAAATTAATATATACCTAGTTACACACATATATACATAAATAATTAAATTTGAAAGTAAATGTGCAATAAAATAAAGGTAATGCAAGTTAGAAGTAGTAAGAGAATATTAGTTAGTAGTCAGAGAGTTAGTGGTCCTCTTTTAATAATATTAGAAATCCTAGTCCGAAGTGTCCATTTGTCGATCAAAATGAAGAACCATCAACTTTTTGTTGTTATAACTTATTCAATTTATGTCCGAAATAGGCAAGTGAGGATACCATGTCATAGGCTTTTTCATAAGAAATTCAATGGAATAAGTCATGTAGTATAGATCAGAGTGATATAGTCCAGAAATGGTAAAAGATCAGAACAGCGCAGAAACCGATTTTCTTAATATTAACCTTTGATGTCTAAGTCTTTACGTACTGTGTATTTTACCATTAATTATCAAACTCTCCAGATCACAATAGAGGTCTTAAGATTCAAATTGATATAAAATTTGTAGAAAATGGATAAGAAATGAGGGAGATATAAATTTTTGAAGTTGTGATGGCTGTATGAGATTTTCAGCGAGTTTATTAAATGGAAACTTCGATTAGCCATAACTTATTCATTTCTTAACATTTTTTAGTGATTTAAAAGCCTAAACTGAAGGATTTTTCATGATGAAATTGAAAATATAATTAATTTTGACTAGATTAACTTTTATCAAACACGAAAATGTATGACTGCACCAAAACAAATTCTTTTCCATTTCATCATCGGTTACGCACTTTGATAAATCTTAAAGGCAAAAGAATATAGGAATGTAATCATGTACTTACTTAAGAAACACAGACATGGAGTGAATATTTTGGTCTCAGATCCAAGTTTGGACTTCTTTGAGAAAAAAAGGGAGCTTCTTAAAAGAAAAAGGATGAAGGATTTGTGTGGGAATCTTGAGTTTTCTCTACAACTAAGGAGGCTTCAAATCAGTTTTGCACTTGATTTTTAAGCTTGAAGGAAATATGATAGAGATCATGTGTTTATATAGGTTAGAAGTATACCCTAGAAACCAATACTCACCAAAATTATTTCACTAATTCTAAGACCAAAGTGAGTGGAAAGTCTAGATACTTAGGCCAAATGCATTCACAAGAAAAACAAATTTTAAGAAAGAACAAAAAGAAATCAGCTTAGCACTCACTAGATGTATTGGCATTTGAATTATATATATATGTATGTATATATATGTATGTATGTATGTATGTATGTACACACACATCCATATACATATAGATACACATTTACCCAAATTAATAAGTAAGGAACTTTAGTGCTTTCTTAAGGTAAAATTAGCAATAACTAGTACTAAAATGACATGCACTATACAAATAATATAGATGAGAGTCTTGAGCTCAATAATAAATATTGAGTGTACACAAGAAATAAGAACTAAGGTATTTTAGAAAGTTTACTAGAACTCTAATATTGAAAAATTACCTATATAACTTGTAATTATAGCATGTGATATCATCGGTTTCTAAACGAAAAAAAATGCTTAGAAGATGGATTATTTCTAAGTTTAAGGTATCTTAGAGTGCTCTACAATGATACTAAGTTTCAGGTTATTACAGTCTACCCACCGTAAAAGAAAATTCGTCCTCGAATTTTACGTACTTTGTTCTATGAACAATTGCGGATGTTTCTTTCTCATTTTTGATTCTAGCTCCCACGAAGCTTCGTTTTTGTCACGTCGATTCCATTGTATCTTTATTAGTGGGATTTCCTTAGTGCGGAGCTTCCGTACTTCTCGACCCAAGATACGAACAGGTGCCTCCTCATATGTGACATCTTCTGAGAGTTCTATGGTACTATAGTCGATGACATGGGAATTTTCTGGTTTGTATTCCCGTAGCATGGATACGTGGAAAACATTGTGCACGTTGGATAAGTTTTGGGGTAGATCAAGTCGGTAAGCTAAATTACCAACTTTCTCAAGTTTCGCATACAGCTTATGTTCCCTAACCACTTGTCAGGTAGTCTCTAAGCCTTGTGCATGATCTGCTTCATTTTTAGAATAAATCATAATATCATCAATGAAGACGATAATGAATTTATCCAAAAATGGACTGAAAACTCGATTCCTCAGATCCATGAATATGGCTGGTGCATTGGTTAATCCAAAGAACATTACCAACCATCATATTGCCTATACCGCGTGTTAAATGCGGTTTTATGGATATCATCCTTCTTGACTAGATGTTGATGGTACCCAGAGCGTAAGTCGATCTTCGCAAATATTCGAGCTCCTTGTAGCTAATCAAACAAATCATTTATCCGCAGCAATGGATACTTATTCTTGATAGTCACCTTATTCAACTATCGATAATCGATACACAGTCGGAGAGATCCATCTTTCTTCTTTATGAACAAAACAGGTGCTCCCCAGCTAGACTCACTAGGCTGGATAAATCCGAGATCGAGCAATCATTTGATTTGCGTCTACAACTCCTTTAATTCTTTTGGTGCCATTCTATAGGGAGTATCTAGCTTTAGATATGAGATCAATGTTGAATTCAACTTCTTGGTTTGGAGGTAAATGAGTGATTTCTTGGAAAATGTCTTTAAATGAGTTTACCACAGGGATTTGGTCTATTAAAGGTTTTGAACTCTTTAATTCGACGTTGGCAAGAAGTTTGGAAGGTATGAATTCTGTGGGCAAGTCACATTGAATTTTTCGAATGGGTTGGCCAGGAATTGAGAAGGTGATAGTTTTCTCACGACAACCTATAAGGACATGATATTTGCTTAGCCAATCAAATCCCAGGATTAGGTCAAATCACCCCAAATTTATAACTACGAGGTCCATAGGAAATTCTGTATCTAGAACATGTATAGGACATGATTTGCATACTTTAGTTAGGGTGGCAGATTTTTCTAACGGTGTTGAAACCGTTAAAATTTCGTCATGTTCAGTTGGTGTCAACCCCAAAGTTTTGACAAATGCAACAGGGGCGGGGCCTAAGAAATGAGCCCAAATCGAAGTACCAGCCCAAGTAGTAGGAGAGTAACAACCATCAAGCAGGGCCTAGCCCAAATCCTGGACAGCCCAGCCCCAAGCCTCCTGCTTGTGGCGCCACCACCAGTGACGGATTTCCACCGTCAACACACCACCAATCCAATATCCACAGTCAGCGTGCTCCCCCTGTAAAGACCCAAAATTTCATTAGATAAATTTTTGTAATTCAATAATTATTTAGATATTTGAATTATGAATATTGAGACTATTTCGTAAGTCATTGTGCGGGAAATTTGGTTTCGAATCGATTTTATTTTCGAAACTAACGTTATTTAGGGGGTCGTGAAAATTGACTTTTTATACGTACAAAATTTGGGAAAATGTCCTTCAGGAAAGTTGTAGATCTCGATGATACGAGTCCGTACATATATGGAACGTAAAAATAGGAGTTTATATGAGGAAGTTATTGACGATTGAAAATTGAGAATTTTCTATTAATATAAGAAAATTCCGGATTTTTTCATAAATCCGAAATTTTCCTTTTTTTCTATTTTCCTCCCCAGTTTTCTCTCCCTCCCGTCGTGATTTTTGGGCTCCCATTTGTCCAGCCATATCTTCCTCCTCAGTCGACCAATTGACTTGATTCCAAAAGTAATTTTGCTCGCCTTGAAGTCATTTAAAACTTCCTAGAAGACATCGAAGTCAAAAAAGAACTGTGGGAGGTGCTACAAGGCCGAGAAGCTGCACAGGTCGGGCTGAAATCACCCGAGCTGCTCCTCCCTTCGCCGGCAGATTTCTTCCTCCTCCGGCCATCAATCGACGAGCCGCTTGTTCGTATCTCTTCGCCTTGAAACAAGCTTTCCATACATATATGCCTTGCATCCTATCATTCACCACAGACAACGAATCGAAGCAAAGAAGATCATATCATTTTTTGGGCATTTCTTCAAATTCCAGCCAACTCCGGCCAAAGTAGGAGGAGAGACTAACTGGGCTTTGTTCGTCTTGCCATGCTCTACAAACTCACCAAGTTTCACATCTCCATTTAACCCGAGGAAGACGAATTTCAGATTTGATATATTTTGGGCTATTTCGGCCTCTTTCTTTTTGAGATAAATTTCGGCCCTTAGACTTGAAATTTGACTTTGTGCTAATTATGAAAGTTGAAATTGGAGTTGAGATGAAGAACTTTGATGTTGGGAGTTTTGGCAAATTTTGACTTTGGTATGGCGGCGGCGCCGCCACTGTGGTGGTCATTTCCGGTGACCTCCGGCCACCCTAAGAGCAGTTTCTACTCATTGTTAGATTGTACATGTCGATATGATCATTTTGATATATAGCATGTGAATTTTAGATATCGTATGAATTAGTTATGAATTTTACGATTTCAATTGATTTCGATCGTTTGATTTATGATCTGTGAAGATTGAACCGTCCGATAGACGTGTAGTTTTGATATAATGATCGTAGGACTGTTCCGATGACTTTATGTGGTCATGGGTGAAGATCCAACCGTTGGATCTTCATATAAGTGCGTTTTTGAATTGTACGCTAAGTTAATTATCGTATTTGATTAGGTGATTGATGGTTTTACTTTGGTGGCCGATTTCGGGATGAATTTGTTAAATTGAAGACGCAGCGGGAGTATCGAAGTGAGTAAAACTCACGTGGTTCATATTATGAACCGAGCGCTTTAAATTATTTATTTTTGTAATTGTGTGAAAAATATTTGTGGATTAAATATTTGTTTTTAAAATCACATGGGCTTGATCACTATGGTCCATAGGTAAGTAAAATGAATTTTTAATTATACAAATGAATTTCACGATTTTCTTGTGTGAAGTATAGATGGTATTAGTGGTCATCCCTGAGTAGATGATTACGTATATATATATTTACGTGGAATATACATATTGATTAGTAGATTGTCGAGTGGTGATATGATTGAGTTGAATTGATGATTTGAATTATATTTCAAATGCTTAATTTCATATTAATATTGTGTATCTTGGTTGTGTTGATTTCATTATGTGATAATACATGTTGTGCTCATTTATGGATTTCGGGTCAATGTGGTGACTGGTGTAGGGTAATCGGACGCTTTAATCCTGGGTGGATGATGGGATACGATTGGTTGAGTATGTGCAATTATCGGACGTTCTAAATATGTATATAAGTATACATATTGATGAAATACGATAATGATAAATATGTCGGATGCCATAACCTAGGCCAGGTGACGGGCTACGATTTAGTTAGAGTAGTCTGTCAAATACCGTATTTTTATAAATACGATGTTGGGGTTTTGTGAAGAAAGATGTGAATTAAGGTTTGAGTGTTGAGTTGTTGATTGAGAGTGTTGTTTTCTTGTGGATGTTGAAATTGTTGTGCGTTGACTTGGGTGAAAATGATTATGATTTAATTAAACAACCGTTCTTTCTTTTTACTCATACGAGCTTTCAAAACCTTACTGGATTTTGTGTTGTTGCAATCCCGATACACTATTCAAATGATGTAGCGGATATTCCTGCAGGTCAGGATAACCAGTGAGGTGACCGTGCTGTTTAGGTGTTGCAGCATTTATTTTGATTTCTTTTAAGTTGTGAGGTTTGTTATGCTCAATTAGAGCTTTACAATTTATTTTGTGAGTGAGTTGTAATAATTACCTCCGAGACTAAATTCAGGTTTTAAAATTAAATTGTGTGGTGAGATTGTTAAGAAAAAGAAATTTCAAGATTATTATTTTGAGTCGTAGTATTTTTCATGTTTCAGATTTTTGAATTTTATTCAAAAAAATTCGGGGCGTGACACCCCCTCTGGTCACTCCATAGTCGGCTCACCCCCAACCCCACCTCTTCAAAGCCAGCGCTCAACGACGTGCATGTCACGGCCCAAATTTTAGAATAAACATTCAAAATCCGAAACATGAATTACTACAACTTAAAATAACAATCCTGAAAATTTCTTTTTCTTAACAACCTCATCACACAATTTAATTTCAAAAACCGAATTTAGTCTCGGTTAATTATTACAATTCACTTACAAAATAAATTGTAAAGCTCTAAATGAGCATAACAAACCTCACAACTCAAATGAAATAAAAATAAATGCTGAAACACCTAAACAGCACGGTCACCTCAGCGGTTATCCTGACCTGCAGGAATATCCGCTACACCATTTGAATAGTGTATCGAGATTGCAACAACACAAAACCCGGTAAGCCTTTGAAAGCTCATATGAGTAAAAAGAAAGAACGATTGTTTAATTAAATCATATTTATTTTCACCCAAATCAACACTCAACAATTTTCACGTCCACAAGAAACCAACAATCTCAAATCAATAACCAAAGCACAAAACAACACAAAACCCTAATTCACAACTTTCTTCTCAAAACCCCGAAATCGTATTTATAAAAATACGGTATTTGACAGATTAGAGCTCTAACTGAATCGTAGCCCGTCACGTGGCCTAGGTTATGGCATCCGACATATTTATCTTTATCGTATTTCATCAATATGTATACTTATACATACATATTTAGAACGTTCGATAATTTTAGATACTCAACCAATTGTATCCCATCATCCACATAGGCTTAGTGCATCCTATTCTCCCATACCGGTCACTACGTTGACCCTAAATCCATAAATTGGCACCACGATGTATTTTCACACAATGAAATCAACTCATCCAAGATACACAATAGTATTATGAAATTTAAGCATTTGAAATAGAATCCAAATCATCATTCCAACTTAATCACATCATCACTCAATAACACACCAATCAATATATATATTCCACGTAAATATATATATATATATATATATATATATACACGTAATCATCCACTCAGGAATGACCACTAATACTATCTATAGTTCACACAAGAAAATCGTGAAATTCATTTGTATAATTAAAATTCATTTTACTTACCTATGGACTGCAGTTGATCAAGTCCATATGATTTTAAAAACAAATATTTAATCAATAAATATATTTCTCACAATTACAAAAATAAATAATTTTAAGTACTCGGTTCGTAATATGAATCATGTGAGTTTTACTCACCTCGAAACTCTTGCTGCGTCTTCACTTAAATACAAATCACATTAATCGAAATGCTCGTCAACTCAAGCCGTCAAGTACCTAATTAAGTATGGTCTTTACTTAGCAAACGAAGCATGAAATCAACTTAAATGATGATCCAACGGTCGGATTCTAAAATAAATACAATCTCCAACGGTCGGATTCTAAAATAAAGACGATCCAACGGTCGGATCGAATTTAAACGATGATTCAACGGTTAGATCCTCACAGATCGCCCTTGAAAACATCCTATCAAAATTATACGAAAATCCGATGTACGGATCTTCACTAATCGCCTCTTGAATCATTGTTTTACAATTATACAAAGATACAACGGTCGGATCTTCGCCCGTGTGTGTGGTCATCGGGATAGTCATATGAACATCATATTAAATTTGAAGTAAAACCGATGGTCTGTTCTCCGTAAATCGTCAACCGAATATAAACTGTAAAACCGTAAATAGTAACATAAAAACTTAAATTGACTATTTATCAAGCTTTTCTAACATGACCATGTTATACATCAAAACGTATGGATGCATAGATCATCGTCCAGATAATATAAACTCAAAATTTGGTCTGACGCACCGTCACACGCGGCGGTCAGATGGCGGTCAACCACCTCAAATGCAAAAGTTATCAACTACAAACTTCTTCAAAATGAAATTGTGAACAACTTTAATACCTGACTTTTTCCGAGATAAGGTCTAGATCGTCCTAGATCGAGCTTTGAAGTTGGATTAATCTCGGCTCTCACATCAGTTTCCAGATTGAATTTCAACCATTCAAAACTTCAATCCTTGATCTTTCGCTCCACACACAAAATCATGATGCAAGGCTTATATGGGGATGAACAGGAGGAAGAGCACATCACGAAAATGGAGAGGATCGGCCGAGATGATGCCGGAGAAAAGGAGATCCGTTCGGTGACTGAGGTTGCTTCGATCCGTGTCACACCCCCAAACTCGAGACCAATATTATACTGAAATATGGTACCCGAATTTGTGATGTGAGCCAAAATAAACAAAACTTCCTTTTTTAAATAAATTGAAAGAAAGTAATAGACTATATATAGATGTATCTGAATAGTACTATTATTAGAAAACGAAGTCATTATTTGTACAATACCAAAGTTTAGCAAAATACATTACACTTATTCTCTTGAAATAGTGGTAGGAAAATAAAACTTTCTTTTATTTACTAGGTTCATCCCTTTTTTCCCATGCATCTACTCATTACCTGAAAACATGAAGGTGTAGCATCATGAATAACACAGACCCAGTAAGTAAGCTTATATTCTTATATTAATGTGTCTAATAAGAAATCAAATATGAACAACCAAGTAAAAATGTACCGAGAACCATTTATATGTTCGTAGCAAGTCTTAAATATGTACTTATGTACACACAAGAGACACATACATATGTATTCAAATGTATTCATCTGCATGAATGTTTATGAGACTGATAGTAGAACACATAGTCACATTTCTTTATTGGATCAACAAATATAACATCAAAACCATATATGCTCAAATCTCTTTCCACTTAACACTGTAACATATTAGTAATATGTTGCAAACAAATATTTAATCAAAATAATATATGTATACTTCTCTTCTTAGTGAATATTTCAGATTAACTGGTAACAATTCATAAGTCCACATGCTAGAGTCCATAATAGCAAAGCACGGGTAAGCCGCAGCATACTAAGGACACTACCAAAGTATGTATACTCAAGGTCGGCACTTCCTTCCTATGAGTATAATAGTGCACTATCTGTAGGGACTAGAGCCTAGACTAACTTCTCACATCACAAAACACTTTTACCAGTAATTCACTTAAGCACGGGATAATACTAATCACCCGGCTTCACTTCTCCAAATATAATCACGTCAATAATATAGTAAGCTTTAAGTAGTGAATAAAACAACTACATAAATAGTAACAAAGCATATAACAACTACATAAATAGCAACAAAGCATATAACAACTACATAAATAGTAACAAAGCATTTAAACAAGCTTACATAGGTAAATATAACTGAAATTGTGTGGACAAATTAATATATACATAGTTACATACATATGTATATATATATATATATATATAAATAAATAAATAAAATTGAAAGTAAATGTACAATAAAATAAGGTACTGTAAATTAGAAGTAGTAAAAGAATATTAGTTAGTAGTCAAAGAGTTAGTAGTCCTTTGTTCATAGTATTAGAAATCTTAGTTGGAAGTGTCCATTTGCCAATCAAAATAAAGAACCGTCAACTTTCAATTGTCATAACTTGTTCAATTTGTGTCCGAAAATAATCAATGAGGTCATCATGTCATAGGATTTTTTACAAGGAATTCAATGGAATAAGTCATGTAGTCCAGATCAGAGTTATATAGTCCAGAAATGGTAAAATACCAGAACAGCGCAGAAACCGGTTTTCTTATTATTAACCTTTGATGTCTAAGTCTTTACGTACTGCATATTTTACCATTAATTCTCAAACTTTTCAGAATAAACGTAGAGGTCCTAAGGTTCAAATTGATATAAAGTTTGTAGAAAATGGATAAGAAATGAGGGAGATATGAATTTTTGAAGCTGTGTTGGCTGTATGAGATTTCCAGCGAGTTTAAAAGTTGAAAACTTTGATTAGCCATAACTTTGGTTAGCCATAACTTCTTCATTTCTTATCCTTTTTTAGTGATTCAAAAGCCTAAATTGAAGGATTTTTCATGAAGAAATTGAAAATATAATTAATTTTGTCAAGATTAGCTTTTATTAAACACGAAAATATATAACTGCAGCAAAACAGATTCTTTTCCATTCTTATCTTCGGTTATGCACTTTGATAAATCTTAAAGGCAAAAGAATATAGGAATGTAATCATGTACTTACTTAAGAAACTCAGAAGGTCTTGTGATCAAACTTTGGACTTCTTTCACAAAAGGAAACTTCTTAAGAGAAAAATGATTAAGGATTTGCGTGAGGATTTCAACTAAGGGAGTTTTTGATCAATTTTGCATTTGATCTTCAAGCTTGTAGGAAATATGATCAGATCATATGTTTATATAGGCTAGAATTAGGCACTAAAATAAGTAAGTGACTAATATAATAAGGTGAATGGCTAATCCACTAAGGTGAGTGACTAATTAGGATAAGTGAGAAAAATAAAATTAAAAAGATAATAAAAGAAAGAAAGCATAAATCAGCTTGCATATTATATATATATATATATATATATATATATATATATGTATGTATGGCATTTTGATTGTACATACATACATATATATATATATACATATAGATACACATTTACTCAAACAAATAATAAGTAAGGAACTTTAATGCTTTCCTAAGGTAAAATTAGCAATAACTACTACTAAAATGACATGCATCACAAAAAAATAATATACATAATAATCTTGAGCTCAAAACAAAGTAAGACTAATAATATAGTGTTCTATAGTTGACACTAATTTTTGGGTTATTACAATCCGGATCTAGGAGCAGCGGCGGGGCGGGGCGAGGGCGGGGAGCGGCTGGGCGCAGCGCTGCAAGTCTGGGGAGGGCCAGGTCCTGCAGCGGCATGGTCGGGAAGGCAGTCTTCTAGCCGGGTCGGCGAGCCAAAGGGGAGGGTTTCGCGCGATAGAGAGAAAACCCGGGGGGGGGGGGGGGGGGGGGGGCTGGCTTAAGTGCAAACATCTGATTTTTTTGTCCTTAATGAAAAAATCAGATTTTTCTTACTATTTATAGAAAAAATCCAATTTTCAAATATTCATAACGTATTCATACGAACTCCGAATATTACGTTCCACATATGCACGAACTCGTATCGATGAGCTCTACAACTTTCATGAAGGAAGTTTTACCAAATTTTGAATGTATAAAAAGTCGATTTTCAGGACCCCCTAAATAACATTCGTTTTCGAAAATAAAATCATTCGAAACCAACTTTCTCAAACCACGACATACCAATTAATCTCAAATATCATAGTTCAATTAATACAACAATATTGAATTACATAAATTCATTATATGAAAATTCGGGTCTTCACAGTCTACCCTCCTTAAAAGAATTTTGTCCCGAAATTCAAGCATGCTCGTCAACAAAAAGCTGAGGATACCTCTTCCTCATGTCAGACTCCAACTCCCATGACGCATCACCCTCATCTTGATGAATCCACAACACCTTCACAAGGTCAACCTCCTTCCTACGAAGCTTCTTTGTAGACCTATCCAAGATACGAACAGGTTCAACTATAAATGTCACATCTGTGTTTAATTGGATCGTACCATGATCAATCATGTGAGACTCATCTCGGACATACTTCCTGAGCATAGACACATAGAAGATATTGTGCACACCCGACATGCTAACAGGTAAAGCAAGTCGATATGCCAAGTTTCCAACCCTTTCCAGAATCTCGAAGGGTCCAACATACCTCGGTGCGAGTTTTCCCTTCTTGCCAAATATCACCACACCTTTCATAGGTGAGACCTTCAAGAACACATGATCGCCTGTCTCAAACTCTAAAGGTCTCATCCTCAAGTCAGCATAACTCTTCTGTCTACTCTGAGCTGTTCGGATTCTGTTCCAAATAGTAGTGACATTCTCTGTAGTCTCCTGTACAATCTCAGGACCAATGAACCCTTTATCCCCTGCTTCCGCCCAACAGATAGGAGTCCTACATAGCCTACCATGGAGAGCCTCATATGGAGCCATACCGATACTGGAGTGATAGCTGTTGTTGTAGGCAAACTCTACCAATGGCAGATGATCCGCCCAGATTCCCTTAAAGTCCAGAACACAAGCTCTAAGCATATCCTCCATCACCTGATTCACTCCCTCGGTCTGCCCATCTATATGTGGGTGAAATGCAGTGCTCATTGCAAGAGATGTGCCAAACGCCTTATGGAACCTACGCCAGAATTCTGAAGTGAAACGAGCATCACGATCAGAGACAATCGTCACAGGCACACCATGAAGCCTCACTATTTCATTCACATACAACTTACGCAATGCATCCCCTGAGTACGTTTTTGCCACGGGAAGAAAATGTGCTGACTTAGTCAACCGGTCAACAATCACCCAAATAAAATCATAACTTTGCCTGGACCTAGGCAATCCACTCACAAAGTCCATGGAGACGTCTTCTCATTTCCAAACAGGAATCGACAAGGGATTCAACATTCATGCGGGTCTCTGATGCTCTGCCTTCACTTGTTGACATGTAAGACACTTCGACACATGTTTTGCCACATCCCTCTTCATTCCATTCCACCAAAACTGCCTTCGTAGATCCATATACATTTTAGTACCTCCTGGATGTATAGTGTATCAAGACCTATGTGCTTCCCGTATGATCTCCTCTATGAGGTTATCAATACTCGGTATATACAATCTCCCTCGAAATCACAACCCTCTATCTGCCCCAATCATCCACTCAGAAGGACACTCCACATCCGGATCAACAGTCATCTCAGCAATCCTCGCCTGAGCCAACTCATCAAGTGTCTGACCTTGATTGATCCTGGAGATCAAGGTGGGCTGTAAGGTGATACTACGGAGAAAGATTCCATGTCCTGCTCCTGCGAGCATAAGGTCAAACTCTGATATAGCTTCTAACATGCGCCATTCTCGCACCATAATCGATGCCATGATAACTCGAGGTTTCCTACTTAAAGCATCTGCCACTACATTCACCTTTCCGGGATGGTACTCCAAGGTGAAATCATAGTCCTTGATGAGCTCCATCCATCTTCTCTGCCTCATATTCTATTCTTTCTGGGAGAATAGATACTTTAAACTCTTATGATCAGAAAAGAGTTCAAATTTCTCACCATAAAGATAGTGTCTCCAAATCTTCAAGGCAAACACCACTGCCGCTAGCACTAGATCATGAGTGGGGTAATTCCGCTCATGTACCTTCAACTATCTAGAACCATAAGAACAATGCCACCATTCTGCATCAACACACATCCAAAACCCTGATGAGATGCATCACTGTAAATGACCAATCCACCACCATTAGTAGGAATAGTCAACACCAGAGTTGTAGTCAATCTAGTCTTCAACTCATTGAAAGCCCTCTCGCACTCATCCGACCACACGAACTGAGTGTCCTTCGTTGTCAATTTGGTCAAAGACGAAGCACCAGAAAACCCTTCAATGAAACGCCTATAATACCCTGCCAATCCAAGGAAGCTACGGATTTCTGTAACCGTAGTAGGGCGACTCCAACTCATCACTGCTTCAACCTTCGAAGGATCCACAAAAACTCCATCCTTCGAGACCACATGACCAAGGAACTTGATTTCACTCTGCCAGAAATCGCACTTCTCGAACTTGGCAAATAATTTCTTCTCTCTCAACGTCTGTAGCACGATCCGCAGATGCTTCTCATGCTCATCTAACAACCTTGAATAAATCAAGATGTCGTCAACTAACACTACCACAAACTGATCCAAGTAGGGACCGAACGTTCGGTTCATCAAGTCCATAAATGTTGCAGGTGCATTTGTGAGACCAAAATGCATGACAAGGAACTCAAAATGTCCATACCTGGTCCTGAACGCCGTCTATGGAATATCTTCATCCTTCACTCTTAACTGGTGATATCCAGATCTCAAATCAATCTTTGAGAACACCGTAGCCTCCCTAAGCTGATCGAACAAGTCATCAATCCTAGGTAAAGGGTACCTGTTCTTGATGGTCACCTTGTTCAGCTGTCGATAATCTACACATAACTGAAGTGAATTATCCTTCTTCTTCATGAACAACACTAGTGCGCCCCAAAGAGATACACTAGCTTGAATGAACCCTTGCGTAAGTAATCCCTCAATCTGAACCTTCAACTCCTGAAGTTCAGCTGGTGCCATTCGATAGGGTGCTTTCGATATAGGTGAAGTACCTTGTATCACATTAATGGAGAAGTCCATTAACATTTTCGGAGGTAACCCAGAGATCTCCTAAAACACGTCAGCATACTCTGAAACTACAGGAATCTCTGTAATCTTTGAAGTACTACTCCCTGATTCAATATGAGCCAAAATCCCTGCCCTCATAGCGATGTCAGACTTCAGACAACGGTAATGAAACACCGGTTGTCCAGGAACATGGAAGGACACAATCATCCTAAAGCAATCAATCACAGCATGATTCGGGCTCAACCAATCCATACTCAAAATCACATCATATGTGTGATCCGGAATCACAATCAAAGATGCAGAGAACTCTCTGCCACTAATCCCAATAGGGCAATCATCACAAAACATGCTAAGCTCAAGAGACACACCGAGAGGTGATGTAACACATAATGATCTAGTAAGAGGCATAGTAATCAAACCCAACACGTCCACAGCCGAACTAGATATGAAGGAGTGTGAGGCTCCTATATCAAACAGTACTCTAGCAAGATAGTGATAAACAAATAAAGTACCTTCCACTCCCGTGCCTGCCTGACCAATGACAAAGACTCTAGCAGGTGCAGGCGGTAGCTGCCTCTACTGGTTTCCCTGCACTCTACCTTGATTTCGGGGACACTCCCTGGCCTGGTGCCCTGTCTGTCCACAGCTGTAGCATATCCTCCCTCGTGGTTTCGTGCAAGCACGAGAGATGTGGCCTGACTCGCCACAGTTAAAGCACTTCACTGGAGCTACTGGTGCTATATGCCTAATAGGCATAGCCTGAATGGGAGGAGCTACTACTGCCCTAGCTGGGGCCTGATGTTGGAACTGAGTTCTCTGTTTCTTCCAGAAACCGCCCATGAAGTCTCTAGACCTACCGCTTTCTGCTATGGCCTTTCCCTTACCCTGGAAGTCTCTCTCAGCAGACTCATTCTCTCTACAAATCAGGTTCTGCTGCTCAATGATATGTGCCTTAGCCAAGATCTCTCTCTTGGTCTTCAGCTCTAAGATGGCCACATCACACTCAATCGAAGAACTCAACCCTCGCTGAAACTTCTTAGCCAAGTCTTCGTCATCCATCTGCTTCACATACTTGTACAGCTTGAAGAACTCCGCATCGTACTCGATCACAGTCATCTTCCCCTGTACAAGTGTGAGGAATTCCCTTTCTGACCTTTCCTTCACAGCTGCTGGAAAGTACTTCTCTCTGAACAGCCTCTCGAAGCCATCCCATGTCAAGGTAGATACCTTGATACTCCTCTGTGTGACGTTCCACCACACTCTAGCCTCATCCTTTAGCATGAAAGCGCTAGCTTCCTCTTATCAATCTCACTGCAATCAAACAGATCAAAGTAGGTCTGCAGATCCTCAATCCATTGATCCGCAACTATATGATCAGTGCCTCCTCCAAACTTGGTTACTCCCAAGCAGATAATTTCCTTCGTTAGCACCAACAAGCGAGCAGAATCATCAACCGTGCCCACGGGTGGAATATGCTGATCATCATAAGGTCCCTCTACCTCCGCCTCATATGCATCATCGACCGGAGGGGCCCTACCCCTACCACGAGGTCTGCCTCTACCTCGACCTCTACCTTCATTCCCTTCAATCTCCATTACCTAATAAGCAGGGTATACTTGATTAATACACATATAACACTTAAACATGGCATAAGTCAAATGCAAATCCATATTAACCAACTAACTAAGCATACAAGACAACGCCTAAAAGTTCTTATGACGTGCTAACGTTCCTAGCCAACCTAACGCTCTCACATACACAAAGACATTGTGAATACCAAAGACCACACGATGGGGATCCGTTGCAGACGGGCCATCACTCGGAAAGTATTGACATATCACCAAATATGTATCTTACGCTTTGATACCAAACTGTCACGCTCCGAATTTTAGAATAAACATTCAAAATCCGAAACATGAGTTACTACAACTTAAAATAACCATTCTAAAAATTTCTTTTTCTTAACAACCTCACCACACAATTTAATTTCAAAAACCTAAGTTAGTCTCGGTTAATTATTACAACTCACTCACAAAATAAACTGTAGAGCTCTAAATGAGCATAACAAACCTCACAACTCAAATGAAATAAAAATAAATGCTGAAACACCTAAACAGCACGGTCACCTCCCTGGTTATCCTGACCTGTAGGAATATCCGCTACACCATTTGAATAGTGTATCGGGATTATACTAACACAAAGCCTGGTAAGCTTTTGAAAGCTCGTATGAGTAAAAAGAAAGAACGGTTGTTTAATTAAATCATATTTATTTTCACCCAAGTCAACACTCAACCATTTCCACGACCATAAGAAACCAACAATCTCAAATCAATCACCAAAGCACAAAACAACACAAAACTCTAATTCACATCTTTCTTCTCAAAACTCCGAAATAGTATTTATAAAAATACGGTATTTGACAGACTAGAGCTCTAACTGAATCGTAGCCCGTCACGTGGCCTAGGTTATGGCATCCGACATATTTATCTTTATCGTATATCATCAATATGTATACTTATATACATATTTAGAATGTTCGATAATTGTACACACTCAACCAATCGTATCTCATCATTCACCTAGGCTTAGAGCGTCCGATTCTCCTATACCGGTCACTACGTTGCCCCTAAATCCATAAATGAGCACAACGATGTATTTTCACACAATGAAATCAACTCATCCAAGATATACAATATTATTATGAAATTTAAGCATTTGAAATAGAATCCAAATCATCATTCCAACTCAATCACATCATCACTCTATAACACACCAATCAATATATATATTCCACGTAAATATGTATATATGTAATAATTCACTCAGGAATGACCACTAATACTATCTATAGTTCACACAAGAAAATCGTGAAATTCATTTGTATAATTAAAATTCATTTTACTTACCTATGAATCGTAGTTGATCAAGTCCATATGATTTTAAAAACAAAAATTTAATCAGTAAATATTTTTCACACAATTACAAAAATAAATAATTTAAAGTACTCGGTTTGTAATATGAATCACGTAAGTTTTACTCATCTCGAAACTCCCGCTGTGTCTTCACTTAAATACAAATCACAATAATCCAAATACTCGTCAACTCAAGTCGTCAAGTACCTAATCAAGTATGGTCTTTACTTAGCAAACGAAGCACGAAATAAACTTAAATGATGATCCAACGGTCGGATTCTAAAATAAAGACGGTCTAACGGTCGGATCGTATTTAAATGATGATCCAACGGTTAGATCCTCACGGATCGGCCTTGGAAACATCCTATCCAAATTATACGAAAATCCGATGGACGGATCTTCTCTAATCGCCTCCCGAATCACTGTTTTACAACTATATAAAGATCCAACAGTCGGATCTTCGCTCGTGTGTGTGGTCATCGGGACAGTTATATGAACATCATATTAAAATTTGAAGTAAAACCGATGGTTTGATCTCCGTAAATCGTAAACCAAAGATAAACTGTAAAACCGTAAATAGTAACATCAAAACTTAAATTGATTATTTATCAACTTTTTCTAACATGACCATGTTATATATCAAAACGCTCGTATGGATGCATAGATCATCGTTCAGATAATATAAACTCAAAATTTGGTCCAACACGACGCCACACTCGGCGGTCAACGCCGGTCAACCACCTCAGATGCAAAAGTTGTCAACTACAAACTTCTTCAAAATGAAATTGTGAACAACTTTAATACCTGATTTTTTTCGAGATAAGGTCTAAATATTCCTAGATCGAGCTTTGAAGTTTGATTAATCTCAACCATCTGATCAGTTTCCAGATTGAATCTCAGTCATTCAAAACTTCAATCCTTGATCTTTCGCTCCACACATAATATCGTGATGCAAGGCTTATATGGGGATAACTAGGAGGAAGAGCACGTAATGAAAATGGGGAGGATTAGCCGAGATGATGCCGGAAAAAAGGAGATTCAGTCGGGGCATCGTTTGGGGACTGAAGTTGCTTCGACACGGACCTAGGAGTAGCGGCGAGGCGAGGCGAGGGCGGGGAGCGGCTGGGCGCAGGGCGGCGAGTCTGGGGAGGGCCGGGTCGGGTCTGGGGAGGTCTTGCGACGGCGTGGTCGGGAAGGCAGTCTTCCAGCCAGGTCGAGTCGGCGGGTCGGCGAGCCAAGGGGGAGGGTTTCGCGCGACCAAGGGGGGCTTAAGTGCAAAAATCTGATTTTTTCGTCCTTAATGAAAAAATCATATATTTCTTACTATTTATAGAAAAAAAAATCCAATTTTTAATATTCATAACGTATTCATACGAACTCCGAATATTACGTTCCACATATGCATGAACTCGTATAGATGAGCTCTACAACTTTCATGAAGGTAGTTTTCCCAAATTTTGAACGTATAAAAAGTCGATTTTCAGGACCCTCTAAATAACGTTCGTTTTAGAAAATAAAATCATTCGAAACCAACTTTCTCAAACCACGACATACCAATTAATCATAAATATCATTATTCAATTAATATAGCAATTATTGAATTACATAAATTTATTATATAAAAATTCGGGTCTTCACACTGCACCGTACCAATCCCAACAATCAGCCAACCCAGAGCAGTTGAACGTTCCTCCTGTATGAGCCCCGCCAAACTAGCGCCAACTAGCCAGTTCCAAGACGCCAACCTGCAAGGACTGATCCAACACCTTCCTGCATCCTCGAACTCTCCTACCACCAATCACTTATCCAAACGCTCCAGAGCGAGGCTACATCGGTCTGAGAAGCTTTGATCACCTAGAAAAACTTATATTAATCAGACTAATCATTCGCTTATTTCGATCTCTGACTAATTATTGAAAAATTAAACATTATTTAAACTGGCCAGAACATGTTATATAGCCAGGGATATATACCTTCACCCCACGTACAAATATTCTTTCCTCTACGAACAGAACCATACCGTTCCTCCTGTGCCTGTCAAAGTCTTCAACTCATCTTTGCATATCCAAGTATCTTGCTTCCGAACACAGCATATTTTCTTGTTTGTTCCTTTTTCTTCGTTTGTTAGTAGAGTTAAGGAAAAACCAAGAACCATACAAATTACTTTTTTTCCCTCCAGTACCATATGTGTGTGTCTATCTATAGCCACACACACACACAATTCTAGTACTTTTTTTTTTCTTTCATTTTAAGGGGTCGCTTGTGGTACCTATTTTTTTTTTTCTATTACATATCGACATCTTGACCGTTCAGTTTTTTTTTTTTTTAAGAATTATTATTATACAAATTTTCAGTCAAATTAATATTCGTTAAAGTATTGTCACGCTCCGAATTTTGGAATAACAATTCAAAATCCGAACATGAAAATACTACAACCTCAAAATAATCATCCTGAAAATTTCTTTTCATGACACCCACACCACACGAAATAAAATCAAACCGAATTTAGTCTCGGTTAATTATTACAACCCAAATCCAAAATGAAATGTAAAGCTCTAAATGAGCATACACATCTCACAACTAAATGAAATAACAAAAACTGCTGTAACACCTAAGCAGCTCGGTCACCTCCCTGATTATCCTGACCTGCAGGAATATCCGCTACACCATTGAATAGTGTACCGGGATTGCAACAACACAAAACCCGGTAAGCTTATGAAAGCTTGTATGAGTAAAAGAAAAAACTGTTATTTAATTTAATCTCATTTATTCCCACACACAGCAACCCCCAATAATTTCCACATATGCAAGTACTAACAATCTCAATCACACACCGATTCAATATATCACAACAAACCAATCTCACAACTTTCTTCACAACTCACATCATCGTATTTATAAAAAATACGGTATTTGACAGACTAGAGCTCTAACTGAATCGTAGCCCGTCACCTGACCTAGGTTATGGCATCCGACATATTTATCAATTATTGTATTTCATCAATATGTATACCTATATACATATTTAGAACGTCCAATAATTCCACATACTCAACCAATCGTATCTCATCATCCACACTAGGATTAGAGCGTCCGATTACCCACACCGGTCATTACGTCGACCCTAACCCCATAAATGAACACAACATATAATATCACATACTGAAATCAACCCAACCAAGATACACCATATTATTATGGAATTACACAAATTGAAATAAAATCAATTCATCAATTCTACTCAATCATATCATCACACAACAATCCACTTATCAATATATATTTTCCACGTAAATATATATATATATACGTAATCATCCACTCAGGAATGACCACTAATACCATCTATAGTTCACACAAGAAAATTATGAAATTCATTTGTATAGTTAAAATTCATTTTACTTACCTATGGACCGTGGTGATTCAAGTCCATGAAATTTTAAAACAAATATTTAATCCGCAAATATTTTTCACACAATTACCAAAAATAAATAAATTAAAATGCTCGGTTCGTCATATGAACCACGTGAGTTTTACTCACCTCGAAACTCCCGCTGCGTCTTCAATATAATTATAATTTATAATTAACGCCGAATAGCCCACTCAAATACAATCCGTCAATCATCTAATCAAATGTGATTCGAATTTAGCCAACAATTTCAACACATAATTTAACTACTAATTAACGGTCAGATTCTAATTTACATTAAAATCCGACGAGCGGTTTCTCACGAATTGCTCCCCTAATTACCGTTTTTCACATATACGAAGATCCAACGGTCGGAACTTCCCCCATGACCACACAAAGCCTCTGGGACAGTCATATGATCATCATAACAAATTTACAAGTTCATCAGACGGTCATAATTTCACAGATCAAAAATCTAACAATCGAAATCGATCGAAATCACAAAATTCATAACTAATTCATATGATATCCGAAAAATGCGTATAATACTCCAAAATGATCGTATCGAAACATAGAATCATAAAATGGACAGAAACCAAATTTTAGACCTCCGGAGGTGGCCGGAAAAGGCCGCCGGAGTTAGGGACAGAGCCGCCACCGACCACCGCCAATGGTGTCGGGGCCGAGCTTGTCCCCTTCGTTTCTCATTTTGAGCAACTTTCATAACTAGCACAAGACCTAAAAATGACGGGAAGGGATCGAAATTACCGATTTACAGTCGGCGGCCGGAAAAAATGCAGAAACCGGCGAGCTTGAAAACCGACGTGAAAACTGCAACCTCAGGCCCCGATCCCTTCTGGAAACTTCTTCAGAACTTCCTTGCGAACTCAACAAGCCAAGAATCACAAGAAACGATCGTGTATAGCTCGAGATATCTTGATCGAAAGTTTCGGTGTTTCGATCCGTTCGGGTCGAGCTCCGACGAACGTGAAAACGTTCGACCCAGTTCCGGTCCTTCTTGATGCTTGTAGAGGAGGTTGAGGCGAGCTCAATGAGCCAAGAATCAAGTGAAATAGTGGAGTGTAGCTCGAGATATCGAGATCGAACCGAAAATGGTGGTTTTCGGTTTGGGCCGTGCCGCCGCCGCCACAGGCTGCGCCGCCTTGTGAAACTACCTTCGGGAGCTAGAGCAGCTCGAGACGAACGCCTGGGACTTGGTTTGAGGTCGAGAGGTGGTCTGTGGAGGGAGAACAATTAAGGAGAAGTTTTCTCTCTATTTCGGTCGAGTGAGGCGGATGCGAGAGCTGAGAGAGAGAAAAAAACTCAGTTTTTTTTCCAGAAACAGAAGGAAGAAGAGAAAGAGAGGAACCGGTAGAAAAAATTAGGGTTTCCCAGAATTTTTTTATATATACATGTTTCAGAAAACTTCGAAATTCGATAACTAATTTAGAAAAAATCCGATCTTGGTGTCCCGCACGTGTACGGACTCGTATCGAAGAGCTCTACAACTTTCATGAAGGAAGTTTCTCCAAATTTCGTACGTAGAAAAAGTCGATTTCTCAAACCGAGTATTTCGAGCTTTTCGTTAAAAATAATTGTTTCGAAACTTCGATAATTGTAAAAATGAATTATTATCGAACATAAATCGTGAAATCGCATAATAATCATTCGATACAATTACTCGAATTTAAAATGAAATTTGGGGGTATTACAAGTATGGTATGAGATCACATCAATAAACGAACTAAACTTCTCTAATATAAACCGTTCATGTTCATAATGATAAATCACGATTATAAATATCTTAACGATTATTAATTTTGGCTAAAGTTTGCAAAAGATATACTCATGTAGACCTAAAAATCTAACATTCGATTTGTTGATGTGTGATCTCAAAGTGAGTTTCACAAGTGATCTCTGAAAATGACCAATAAAGAGTTTCAAAAGTAGTTTTTCAATTAATGACAATAGTTGTTTGGATGCAGTGATATTTTCTTAAATAATGAAAAATACTTGTGGTAGCATTTTTGTAAATATTTATATTTCTTAGCTTTATGAGAAATAAAAATGTATGGTGACTTAATTGATAAAATAAATTTTAAAACGACACTTATAAGTAATTTGCTAGAAAAAAATTGATTGACTGAATCCAAATTTACTAAAAAATATATTGACAAGAAAAAATATATTAATTATTTATTTATTTATTTATTTATTTTGAAGTATGTCACACGTTGTCAATCTTCCGCCAACAGAAGATGAGGTCAGAACACAATCTGAAATAAGTCATGTCGATGTCACTTCTACAATCAATAATGCAGGTAAAACTAAGTCTTCTTGTTGTTTGGGTTACGATAATGAAGGCTCGCCATTGTGGAGCAGATTAGTACAGGCTGAACTATTATGTGCTTGTTTTTTTTTTTTTTTACCTTTATTGTCCCAAAAAATGTGCGGATGTTTGTTTAATACGAGACAGCTTTTTGCTGCAAATAGTTTGGGCACCCAATGATTTAAGATTTCGGCTTCTGCCGTTTGTCTTATAGATACCGGTAGAGGTAGCAAAACGGGCAGACCCGACTAATTTTAAACGGGTCTATTAGTAGTTTAAGTCATGTTTGTTATTGTGCTTGTACTCATACCGGCCTATATACTTAAATGTTAGGCACAGCTCACGGCCAATCGTATATAGTGCTATAACCTGTCCGGACATTCCCGAAATTAAGCACGATGTTAAAATTTTAACTTGAGTATTTATTTTTTAATTTAAAATTTATATTATCAAACTACATAGAATAATAAAATAAATAAGTCTTTGAAATACTTCTCCGAAATGAAATGATATCAATAAGAGTCTTTTATATATTGATATACACCACATAAATTTTTTGGCCAATTTTTTTCCCATATTTCCTTTCCTGCCCTTCCTTTTTCTCCCTCATCTCTCTCTCCAACAATTTTTTCTCCTTTTTGTTTATTTATTTATTTATTGTGGAATTAATTACTAAATTAATTCCGGCACGTTAATATGGTGATTACTTTCTTCTTCCTCACATCAATGAGGTTGGTATATTGATACAAGATTGAATAACTAAACTTTCTCACCTTTGTTGTTCTTCTAGTTCAAAACTTGATGCCTCTAAGATTTAAAAGATTCAATATATGTTAATATCTTCATGATCCATATAATCATAGTCAATATTAAAATCGGTAATTAAAGAATGAGTCGAGATGGTTGTTTTGCAAACCAAGTGATTGATGATGGTTTCTAAGATATATAAATTTGATGTATAACCTCTTTCAATATGTTAAAACTAGTTTGGTTGCTTCCTAGTTCTTCATGGACTACAATAATTTCATTTGTCGTTGACATCATTCACTAATGATCTTGAGTAGAGGTCGATGTATAATAAGGACGATCAGAAAATTTAACCCTATAAGAAAATCTTTAATTAATATTTTGATATATAAAGCCTTTATTTTTGTTGATTATTCTTTGTTTTTAGTTTTACTTATTTATTTATTTATTTATTAATGAGGAGGGGTATTGTAATGACCTGGATTTTTGTACAAATTTCTTGTATATTTATTGAACTTAATAAATGTCTCAGTTGGTACAAATTTTGGGTTCGATGCTTAGTTATTTTGGTTTATCGTGAATTAGATATATTTCGAACTATTATTTGCTCAAAATGTTTCGATTCAAGACATGAGTTTTTGTACGTTCTGATTTTGTGAAAACTTCATTCACGAAAGTTGTAGAGTGCAACGATATGAGTTCGTGGACATGCGGAATGCAAACAACGGAGTTCGTATGAAGAAGTTATGGCATTCGGAAAAAGTTTCAATTTTGAGATATATAGGAAAAATCCGAAAATAATTTCAGAAAATCAGAATTTCTGAAAATAGAAATCTGAGCTCTCTTCTCTCTCCTTCGATCGGAAATCACCAATTTCCGTCCACCGGCCATATCTCCCTCCACAGGCCACCAATCCATGTCAGACCACGTCTAATGTGCTCGCCTCGACCTTGCGCAACTGCCAGTGGCAATCTTGCGCCATGGCGCGGCTTGCAGCGGCGGCGGTAAGCAAAACCCGAACTAAGTACGATTTGAGTTCAACACAGATATCTCGAGTTACCGGCCACCAAAGCTCAAGATTCTTGGCTCATTAGACTCGCCTCAACTTGCTGAAAAAGCACCAAGAAGGATCGTGCCTAAGTGGAAGTTTTCTGTCACCGGTTTCTGGAAATTTTCCGGTTACCTCGACTGGTTCTAGGTAATTTCGATCCCTTCCCGTCATTTCCAGCTTATATGCTAGTTGGGAAAGTTGTTCAACTAGATGAAACGAAGAGGAGCAGCCTGGCCCGGACGCCATTGGAGGTGGTCGGTAGCGGCTCGGCCTCTAACTTCGACGGGTTTTTCTGGCCATCACTGGGGACTTCATTGACAGTTTCTGTCCATTTTTATGTTCTACATGTCGATACGATCATGTCAATATATAATATGTAATTTTTCGTGATCGTATCATTAAGTTATGAATTTTAGCGTTTTAGGGTTTTCGGTTCAATCGGTTTTCGATCTGTAAGAATCCAGCCGTCCGATTGACTTAAAATTTTGTAATATTGATCGTTTAAGTATTTCGGAGACCTCAGGTGGTCTCGGATGAAGTTTCGGCTCAATTGGCATTACTTTCGAGATTTTAGGGCAAATGGGAGTTCGAAATATAATCGTTTTCGATTCATGGACTCAGTTAAGATCATATTGTACTTAGATGATTGATAGTGTGTATTCAATCCGTTATCTTCTGTAGGTGAAGACGCAGCATGAGTTAGAGGTGAGTAAATCTCACGTGGTTCATTTACGTACCGAATTACTTTTCGTACGTTTTATTTCTAAATCATGAAACGTTTTATGCAAATAAAGATTTTTTTTTTCAAATGATATGAACTTGATCGACTACGGTTCATAGAACTGTGGTTCACTGGTAAGAAAATGGATTTTAAGTATATAAATGATTTTCTCGATGTTTTTGTGATTGTGAACTATAGTTGGTATTAGTGGCATTCATGAGTGGATAACCACGTATATATATATATATATATATATATATATATATATATATATATATATTTACGTGGAATATATATGTTGATGGTGTGATGTGGTGGTATGTGTATGATTTGTGAATTATTTGGATTATTATTCTGAGCATTTACTCTTTTCGGAAATGCAATGTATTATGTTATTGATTGATGTGATTGTATTAAAGAGTATCTTGGGTTGTGGGTAACATTTTGAGTCACGTGGACTTTTAAATGTTTGGTCTGAGGACCTTTTGTCACATTGGTGATCGAGGTAATTACAATATCGTAGGTTTGAGCCTCGGCCGAGGTGACAGGTTATGATTCAGTTAGAGCTTTAGTATGTCTGCCAATGTATTGCTTGGGGGATAACATTGAGTTATCGTGCTCTTGAGTACATTGTACTGCTTGGGGGATAACTTTGTGTTATCGTGCTCTTGAGTACATGTTTGTAAATGAATGTTTCGAGTTGATTCTTTCATTGATTGTCCATGAGGGACTTGAATCATTATTGATTTGTGGTGTGGATATGTATGGCTTGAATTAACCATGATTTGGGGAAATTGTTAAGCATGTGGGATTGTGTCTTTTTTTTTAGTTTACTCATACGAGATTCAAAAGTTTATCGGGTTGTTGTTTGCAATCCCAGTGTACTATTTCATGGTGTAACAGTTGTTCCTACAAGTCAGGACCACCAGGGTGGAGATCACGGTGTGTAGTTCACCAGTGTTAGGTTCATGACCTATTTTTGTATCGTACTGCTATATGTAGTATGCTTCTAGCGAGCGCTACTTTTGTATTTCTTCTTTCGAGCCTTGTACCACTTGTTGATATGACGTTTGGCTCGAGTGATGGAATCCTTCTTGTGAATATGCTTTCGGATTATTGTAATTGCTTAGATTAAATCGAAAAGTTTCTATGTAATTTTGGGAAGTTGGCTATGTTATCGAGTTTCGGATTCGAATATCTTTATTCGAAATTCGGGGCGTGATAGGTATAGATGGAAGTTTGATGACAAAAAATATGGAGGGTGTGCATTAAGTAACTAGGGGTGTGTATTTAAAATTTCTCTCTTAATAAGGTACCATTGAAAAAAAAATTAATTGTTCAACTCAAGAAAAAAGGAGCATATGGTGCTGAAAGGAGAGCGGAAAACCTCTCATATTTTGCAGAAGATGAAGATGTTCATCTTCTATATTTGATTTTTGATTTTCCTTATAAAATTAATTTCTTAAAGTTTATCTAATTTTTTATGAGAACAAAAAAAAAATATATATAATTGTTTCCATGTCATTTACCACATCATGCTTATAATAAATTAAGACCATTGAAAACAATTAACTCTAATAGTTAAAAAAAAGTGTAAAAATATTTGTAAAGTAAAGTGTCCCTTGATCAGGACTATATATATATATAGTTTGCAGTTTAGACAAACTACCCATTGATGTTAATCCCCAATGGGTGTTAAATTAACGGCTTTTGAATTGACAGAGATTTTATTGGTCAAGTGTGTTTTGGTTAAATTAAGGAAGTCTGATTAGCATTTTATATATTTGAAAAAGTAAAAAAGTAACTTAGAGGTCAAATGAGCAAGGGAGGTCTATATAGCAAATTTGGATAGACTCACTAAGACACACAAGCGCGCGCCCACATCCATACATACATATATTAGTCCGCCAAGGGATCTATTTTTTTAGTCATTTTAAGGGATCGTTTGTGAAACATATTTTTCTACTACATATCCGCATCTAGGCTATTTACTTCTTAGGACTTCATGAATAAATCACCTTTATAAATTTTAAGCCAAATTGATGATCGTTAAGGTACCTAACTAGATTAAATCAATAGACGAACCAAATCTGTCAGATATAAACCGTTCATGTTTATAATTGTAAATCATAGTTTTTAATGCCTTATCGGTTATCAATTTAGTTAAAAATTTACAAGATTGATATACTTATATAGACCTAACAATTAAACGGTGGATATGTTGATAAATGATCGAAAAGCTGGTTAAATAATCAATCCCTTAAATGATCAGAAAAAAGGATCTCTCCATAAAAGGAGCCGTGTGTGTGTGCATGTCCGTTTTTTTTTTTTTTGTTTTGTTTTGTTTTTTTTTTTTTTTTTGAGATTTGCCTAAATGCATGCCTAAATATGTGTTTCTTATTTTGGTAAAAATAAACTTAATTATTTGTTTTGTGACAATAAATATAGCTCCTCCGAGTGCCAACCACCCTGTGAATCTTTGCTCGAGTCTTTTGGGATGTATGCGGTCCGTTTTAGGTGGTCGAGCAAATGTAACTTCTCATGAGACAGTCACAGATCTTTGGACACGAACTGGCCGGAGTAGCACCTGATGGAGTGAATGCTACTTCTCCTGAGCCAGTCGCTGATCCTGAGACACGAACTGAAGTAGCATCTGATGATGGCGCGAATGAAACTCCTCCTGAGTCCTGACCCACCTGGTAAGCAATAGAACTCGACAAATTTTTGGGCCTACTCACCCCACTGACACTCAGAACTAGTGTATCGCTAGTACTTCATTAATTAGCGTTTTCCGGTACTCATTTGTTTCGTATTACGTACAACAGTACCCAGTGGTCGAGAACTTGTAGCTATGTATAAAGCTGCAGTGACAGGTAATTGGGAACAGGCTCAAAAATTGATACAAAAAAAAACCGGGGATTAAACATGCTATTATCATGCGAGGGTATAATGCACTTCACATTGCAACCGGAGCGCAACAACTTGACTTCGTGAGTAAATTAATGGCCGGGTCAGCGATAGATGATTGGAAGCTGCCAGACGGACAAGGCATTAACGCTTTTTGTATAGCTGCTTCCGCTGGATCTGTAGAAATCGCTGAACTTATGCTGTCGAAAGAATCAACTCTGCTAACTACCCGGGGAAACCGAGAAATGTTGCCGCTCTGCTTGGCTGCTAGGTTTGGACAGGAGGAGATGGCAAAGCATCTATATCAAGGAGAACGTCAAACAGATTATACAAAAAGAGACCTGATTCCCGTATTTTTCGCTTCAATACATTCTGGACTCTACGGTAAGTTCAAACTTCTCTCTCTCACGCTTATACGAAAACACAGAACTTTTTCCTCTTAATATCAAAGAAGGAACCAAAGAAAAACTTTTCCTCTTAAAAAACGGGGGCAAATATCTTTTGTGTGGTTTTTTCTCTCTCCTACTTTTTTCCAGAAGAGTTCTGCTGACTAATATTAATTTTCTGCACTTTCTTCCTTAATGCAATCATTTTTAGATTTAACAATTTTTTTCATGCAATAATACTACTTCGACTCTATATAACAACTATATTTACTTTAATAAGTAAGTAGTAATTCGTTTAGGAGTATGACAAAGCATAAAAACAAAAAAAAAAGAATTAAGGGTCCTTGACCCGAAGCATCAAGATTGACTAAAATTATCCCACTTACTACATCAACAAATTTTTATTCTCACTTACCCAATTTTAAATAAATGACAATTGTGCCCATGACTTAATTAGTTAATTACATGTGCCCTCTCTCTGTCTCTCACTGTCTCTCTCAACCTTTATTCTCCGATCTACTCTCTCTCTCTCTCTCTCTGTCACCGTCATTGTTAATTCCCTCATACCTCAATCTCTCTTCATTGCACACCCCGATCTTCGGTGCCGATCCAAATCTCAATTCTTCAACTAGATTTCCATTGAATCTAAACAACCAAGAACTGCAGAAAGTATCGCCTGGTACGTAGTCGGCGATGTCGAAGCCGGCAGAGACGACTAGTTCAAGGCCGGAGGGGCTGCAAGCATCTCCCGGTGGTCGCCAACGATGATTTTGGTCATGCACCAACTCTCTCCGACCATTGCCACCAAGAAATTCAAACAGTCCTTCCTCTCCGGCAACCCCGATGCCGCAATCAAAGTCGAGGCTTGTCGGAGAAGCTTGCGAAAAGCATTGCTTTTTTGAATCACGGCGTTAAAGACAATCTCATAGCGACAACGTCTCCCCATGTGGTGATTGGCTCAGAAGGAATAAAAAATTATAGAAAAGATTAAGATAATTAATTTTTATTTATTCTGAGCCAATCAACATATGGGGAGAGGGTTGGGAGAGGGTTTTTAAGACAGGGGATTTCTTCCCACAAGTCCCACACAGCAACTCATATCGACGGCGTCTCCCCCAAGGATTGCTCAAGTTAGGGCGATCATTATCCATAAACATATAATATATATTATATTCAAATTTTTCATGCTTGTTATATGACTTAAATCACGTGGAGTCTCACTGTTTATTGCTTGCCTCTTCTTTGATATGGTGGTGGTTACGATTCCATGGTTAATCTCATTTTTTAATCATAATAATGGAGGCATGCATGTATATTAGTTTGATCGGCAAATCATATGCAGTAGTTATTGGGTGAAAGTCTTATTGGGAGGCAATAGATGTCTATTGGGGGCAATATATGGCTGATAGTCGTCTATTAGGGGGCAATAGACTATTGGGGCAATAAACGTCTATTGGGGGTCAATAGATGTCTATTGGGTGTAAAAGAGATTTTTAGCAAATTCCGATGAGCGACAGCCGATGAACGAAATCCGGCGAAAGTGAACGGATTCCGGCTGCCGGTGATCGAACTCCGGTGGCAGGTGATCGGACTCCGGCAAAGTCTCCCATAGTTTCACTCTCTTCCATTTTCTCTCTCTCTCTCTCTCTCTCTAAGTAACAAAATGGTGAGGGTAAAATGGTATTAAAAAAAATAAAAAAACAAAAAAATATATATATTAATGGGGTATTAGGGAAGACCTCCTTAGAGTGTTTTGGGTAAGAGAGAATTAAAAAAAACTTAATGGGATAAGTGGGAAAAAAATCTCTAAACATGGGGTAAATGAACAAAAACCCAAGAATTAAAAATTTATAGCATGATAACATATTTTCTTATCAATATAATTCATCAGTGAGCAAAGTAACTCATAATGACAAACCTAAATAGGGAATGATAGATATAAACTAGGGCCGGCTCTTTCTACCATCTAGGACGAAATTAGCTGAAAACCGGCTGAACTGAGCCGAGTTAAATCAAAACTGACGTTGAACCGGATATTCAGCTCGATAGAGCAAAGTAACTCATAATGACAAACCTAAATAGGGAATGATAGATATAAACTAGGGCCGGCTCTTTCTACCATCTAGGACGAAATTAGCTGAAAACCGGCTGAACTGAGCCGAGTTAAATCAAAACTGACGTTGAACCGGATATTCAGCTCGATAGAATCAAATCGAGGGACTGAGTTTGGTCCGGTTTCATTTCTGACAAACTAAAAGTCCGGTTGTAGCCAAATTGACTGAAATACGAGTTTATTCAAAAAACATATTCATACATCAGTGCATTTGGCAAGGCTCGAATCCTTGACCATGCAAATGCAAGCTGATGTCTTACCTGCTGAGCCACAGGCTTATTCGTGATAAGTTATGTTGGGTTTTATATTTATAGGGGAACTGAAAACATTAAAAAGAAAAGAGAAGTATAATGTATTATATCCAATGTTTTAAAAGGCTAAGGCGTTTTCGGGAGAGCCTCAGCAAGACACTCACCTTGAGGCATAAGGTGTAAACCTTATGTATAAATGAGCTGTATTTATGTAATGATTAATCTTATATATAAAACATGAATTGTAATAAAAACAAAACATTATAAATTGTCATAAGTAAGTAATAAAACTATATGATCTATTCAATCATGCAGTTGCAAAGCAAAATGTGTAATAGAGAGGCGATGGCAATTGGTCAACTACCAGTGACTTATAAGTTAGAGACACTAAAAGAAATAATTAAAAAGAGAGGTTGGGATTCAGCAGTTGGTTTGGTTATTCAACCATGCAGTTACATGGCAAAATGTGTAGTGGAGAGGTAATGGCAACTGGTCAACTAGCAGCGAATTGCCCTACACACTAATGATTTATAAACATGATAGAACGTCAAAATTTCAAAGCTGACATGTATATACATTGACTTCACCCGTCAACATATATTTTGCTACTTACATTGCACTACACTTTGCTACACTTATAAACTGACCAGGAATTGTAATTAAGCGCAGTGAGTAGAAGAGAATATCCTGTGAAAACTCCAATTTCAATTGTCTTCTTGGGAAAACATCACCAATGGTCACCGAGTTATGACTTATTCGACACTTAACTCACTGTATTTTCAACAATATCACTTAACTCACTCAGTTTTACATCCGTCTTTTACTTAACTCACTGTCGTTAATTACGCCGTTAAAAGCTATTAAAATTGAGGGTATATTTGTCTAAACATTAAAAAAATGCATTTCTAACTTCTTTTTTTTAAAGACAATTTTTTTTGTCAAATTATATTTAAGTTAAAAAAAATCAGTTTTTATTAGAAATCTCAGAAATTTAAAAAATTGAAAAAAGTCTAATAAATGTAAATTGAGGGTATATTTGTCTGAACACTAAAAAAATGCATATCTAACCTTTATTTTATTTTTAAAAAGACAATTTTTTTTCAAATTTTATTTACGTTAAAAAAATCATTTTTTATTAGAAATGTCAGAAATTAAAAAAAAATTAAAAAAAAGTCTAATAAATATATTTTTTTAAAGTTAAAAATGAGTTTTAAGTGTTTTGACAAATATACCCTCAATTTTTTAAAAGCTTCTAACGGTAAAATTAACGGCAGTGAGTTAAGTGAAAGACGAATGTAAAACTGAGTGAGTTAAGTGATATTGTTGAAAATACAGTGAGTTAAGTGTCGAATAAGTCATAAGTCAGCGACTATTGGTGATATTTCCCCTTGTCTTCTTTGCATCTACTAGCTTCAACAGCATCTCTAGTCTTCAACAGGGAAATTTCATATAATCAGCAAACTTATCGCAACCTATCTACGATTAGATTAGCAGGACTTTAATATCGAATTGATTCTAGCCTAACAGCGAACAAAAATCCGACAAGAAAAAGAAAGTTGAATCGCAACATTGAATTGATAAAAAATTCATATCTTAAACTCTTCAAATCGAACAACTCTGAAAGTGAGAGAATTTTTTGCTCCAATTCTGCAACTAGCCTCCTTTGGAGCGAAATCCTTAAGAAAACCAATGGACTCTTGATCATTTTATCAAATTTGCTACTTGGGAATTGGGATTTGGGAGTGAAGGAGTCAGAGTTTTGATGGAGGAGGCTGAAGGAAGCTGAAAATGACTTCAACTCGAGACCTGAAGGAGTTTTAATTCTCAAAAACATCAAAATGACGTCGTTTTGGTGTTTGAAAAAAAAAAAAACAAATCTGAGCATACACTTTCAACTCCTTTGGAAACATTTTTTGCGCCTTTTAGTTCATTGATTACATCTGTCTCTTGCTACTTTTCTATTCTTCTTCGTTTTTTCTTTTTGGTCTTCTTCGTCTGTTCTTCATGTTCTTATTTGCTATTCTTTTTCTTCCTCCTCCTTCTACCTTTCTCATCTTCTTGACCTTGCTTAGAAATCTGGGCTTATGAAACCTCAAGATCTATAAATCTAAGACTCATAAATCTAAAGATCTATCATTGGGGTTTGCAGATTTACACCGGATTCATCTGTTTTAGTTCTTCAACACCTCCAAATTCGGATATCGGAATTCTAGTATACCGGCCAAAAACGGACGGCAAATCTCGGTAAACTGAACTTTCAATAACCGAAAAGCTCGGTTCGGAAACTTATAAACCACTACTCTTGTTAAAAAAAAAAACCCACTACCTAGGTAATTTCACCTATAGCAAAAAATAAGAAAACCAAAAATTACATATTATGAATAAAAAAATAAGAGATAAACTACTGTATAGCTTCTTCAGCAACATCCCTAGACCAAAGAGATGAACGCAAGTACCCCTGAAATTAGACAATTCATATTCAGCAATACTGTAGCCCTGTTAGGAATAGCTTAACTTAAATCATAGGTAGCTGTACTTTTTAGCTGATGAAAGTTACAGTTTATCAACTCCTCTAAGTAGCATCTTAGTGATGTCACTTCAGAAATAAGTTATTTTATCAAATTTTACTAAACACTTTTGTTACTTAGTTTATAAGTTAAGCAACTTTATAAATAACATGAGCTATGGCCATAGTTAGAAAAAACGGGACGTATATATGTCCGTGTATTATTCGGATATTTTATCAAATATTTCGTTGAAAAGTTCCGCAAAGTATTTTTAATCAATAAATAATTTATTTTTTAATTAAAAATATTAATTTATATGTATTTTTGTTTAGTAATATATGTAAAATATGAAAAAAAATGTAAAAATTGTGTATAGTACATGAATAATACTTTTGGTTCCAAAAGTATGGGAAATTTAACGAATCACTTTTAAAAATACGAAATACGGAAGTATTTTTAGAAAAAAAATGTAATTACGTTCGCGTATAATACAAAAAATTACTATGGCTATGGCTAACTAGGCCATATCCTAGATCTTCGCAACCTCATAGCTCATAGCAGTAGTTTACCAGCAATTTGAGCAGCCTATAAATACTTCCAAAAGCTTGGAATCACATTAGAAGCAGAGCTACCTGAAGTAGCTTGATGTAGAGAGCCAAAATCAACCTTGTAGCACTTTTAGTAGAAAATATGCCCTTCTTGTCAAAGTACCAGATATATCTATCAGGAACAACATTAGAACTAAGAGAAATGAAGTAAATTAGGCTAGCCTCCTCAATAATTAATTCCTTATTACAACAGCCATCAATAATTAAATCACTCACCGTCACAAGCGGAGAATCACCATATCATACAAGATGAAAAACAGCAGGCTGTGGAATCCAAGGATCATCCAAAATTCTGATGGATGTACCATCACCAACCTGCCATCTAATCCCTCCAAGCAAAATTGATCTAGCAGCAAATATTCCCCTCCAGCAAGCAGAAGCATGACTAGGTGCAGAGGCAGTCAAGAAGGAAGACTGAGGAAATATCTGGCTTTGAAAAGGCAACTTACAAGTGAATAAGGGTTGCACAAGAATCTCCACCCTTGCTTAGCAAGCTAAATTGTGAGCATGCAGGTCATGAAAACCCATCCCTCCTTTAGGTTGACAAAGGAGGTCCCATGACATCCAATGAATTTCTCGTTCATTGGATTTACTCCCCCACCAAAATCAAGCACACATTTGATATAAATCATCATAAAACTCCTTAGGGAGCAAGAAGCAACTCATAGCATAGGATGGTAAGGCCTGAGCCACCATCCTAATTAATAAGTCCTTTCTTGCTTTACTAAGCAGTTTCCCTTCCCACCCAGCTCTTTTATATAAGCCAAGGATTCAGTATGGTTTCTTCCCAAATAAGTGGGAAACCTCAAGTACTTCTCATGTTTAGCTTTAATAATCACCCCTAGAAAACTTGATAAAGCAAGTTGTCAGCTTCAGGAACCCTTTTACTGAAAATCAAGCTACTCTACATGAAATTAATTTGTTGACATGTAACCAGTTCATAATCATGCAGCACATACTGAATATGTCGACACTCACTCAAAGTAGCTTTCCCAAAAACTAGACTGTTACAAAGAGAAGATGATGAACAACAGGAGCATCCTGACAAATCTTAATCCTTTGCAGTTCACCATTCACCACTTTACGATCCAATAAAGCAAAAAAAAATTTAAGCACATAATAAAAATAAATATGGTGAAAGGGTATCCCTTTGCTTAAGTCTCCTGGTAGGCATTAGATAGCCTCTTGGTTACCCATTAAAGAAAACTCCAGTCTATGCGATCATAGGCTTTATTCATATCAAGCTTCAAGAAAAAAACACCCTTTGAACTTGAATAACAATTATGAATAAAGTGGGACACCTCATTTGCCACAAGAGTATTATATGTAATTAATCTTTCAAGAATAAAGGCACTCTGGAATGGAGAAATAATTTTGGACAATATTTTCTTGAGCTTGTTAGCAATAACTTTGGAACAAATTTTATAGACAACATTGCACAGAGCAATAGGACGCAAAGCAGCAACTAAAACCGGTTCTTTCACCTTAGGAATTAAACAAAAATTTTGTAAAATTTATCTCACCAAGAAATTGCCTTGTATGAAGGAAATTCTCAATTGCCGACACCACATCTCCTCCCACAACATCCCAATATTTCTGAAAAAAATAAGTGGGCATCTCGACAGACCTAGGAGCCTTAGTTGGATACATGTGAAACAAAGCAGCTCTTATTTCATCAGGCGCACAAGCCTGTATTCATCTCATGGGTCACCCTTGGTTGCACAAGTTTTACCACTGCCTGCGTATGATTTGTCTTATACATGTTAGAAAAATATACTGCAGAATGACAGCCTCCATCCCATTCATTGAGTCCTGCCAAACTCCATTATGGTCATATATACCAAGAAGCCTGGTTTTAGCCCTTTGTTTGGAAGCTTTCCTATGGAAAAATTTCATATTCCTGTCCCCCGGCCCTCAGATAACCAAGTCACTTTGGACCGTTGCTTCCAATAAGCATTCTCATCCACCGATAAACCATCTAACTTGGAATTAGGCACAACACACTCCTCTTGATTTTCAAAAGGCATAGGCAGATTAAACAAAACCTGCAGTTGATCACGTATTAATCTAATTTCCCAACATCTCATCCCAACAAAATTCCTTTGCCGTTGATTTAAAGAAAATCTAGTCTGCACAATCTTCTTGGTCACTTGGTTCATCAGTAAGCTAGGTACATTATATAGAAAGAATAATATAGGCAAAATGAATAAATGTATTGAATTGTATGGCTTATATACAGAGCACCTATGCACCTACCTGTACAGTTAAGGTTCTCCAACAAGTCAGGAGACCTATAAGAAAAGGCAACTGAGACAATTACAATTGAATGTAAATTGATACAGAACATCTCAACAGATCAATCCTATTATATACCACGATACACTATCAATCTAATTGAATGTCAAGATATACTTTTCAACACTCCCCTCAAGTTGGAGAGTGGATATCAAGAACTCCCAACTTGTTCATGAGTGATTTAAACTTCTCTTTCCACAAAGCTTTGATAAACACATCCGCCAATTGCTGTGAAGAAATCACATGTCGAGTGACAATTTCACCTTGTAAAATTTTATCCCAAATAAAATGACAATCTATTTCAATATGCAGTGTTCTTTCATGAAATACAGGATTCGCAGCAATATGTAATGCTGCTTGATTATCACAGTGTAAAGTAGCTGTTGGAAATTTTATGATTTAAAATTAAAATATATATTATTTATTTCTTTATTTATTTTAGGGGTTATTTTCATTTTGTATTTATTACTCTATTTATAGTTTAACGGTTTTATATTTTAAATATATTATTATTATTTGACCGTTACATGGTTAATGAGGCTATTGATGATATGGTAAGTGTGACCTATATAAGGGTACATGGCTAGAGTTGGAAGGCATATGGTGAGATATGAAATATGTACATGTGTGGGAGTTTAGATTGTCGGATAATGAGGGTATACATGACGGTATAATCCACCATAATTCAACCACTCTAGCCAAATACCTCTACCAAAGATATTCTTACAAACTATACATATACATACTTTACTTATACACCGTTTTGAGTGCACGGGTGATTAAGGTTCAATAGGGCTTCTTAGCTGCACGATGGAGCTCGAAGAGTTGTTGTATCTTGGGGGAAGTTCGTCATTCACCCCTGTGCAGTAGGGGACGAATCTTCTCTTAGGATAGTGCACTTGTACGCCTCGACTCGATAAGTTTTCCTATATAAAAACCTACATATTATATTATTTTCTTACTTTATTTCATTTTCTTATCTATATCTCAATTCTTATTTCCCAAGATATTTCTATATTATTTTATTTTAATTTTACAGGAATTCCGTCCCATATATTTTTTACAACAGTAGCAGGACTTGAAATTGGTATATGCAAATTAGTCAACACATACCGTAACCAAGTAAGCTCACAACATGTACCTGTCATTGCTCTGTATTCAGCTTTTGCACTTGATAATGAAACAGTCTTTTGCCTTTTAGTTCTCCACGAAATTAAAGAGCTTCCCAAGAACACACAATAACCAGTGGTGGAGCGACAGGTAAGAGGACAACCCGCCCAATCTGAGTCACAAAATGCCCTCAAGTTTAAAGAATCATTAGCATGAAGAAGTTAACCTTGACCAGGAGATGATTTTAAATAATGGAAAACTCGAAGGGCAGCAGTCATGTGATGTTGATGTGGTTCATGCATAAACCGACTGAGGATGTGTACTGAGTATGTGATATCAGGTCTAGTGATGGTCAAGTGAATCAATCGACCAACTAGGCGCCGATATGCAGCAGGATCTTTGAGTAGTTCTCCTTTGTTTGAAAGCTTGGATTCTTCCATACGAAACTCAACCGGCTTAGCATCCAAGTAGCCACCATCTTTGATAATTTCCAAGGCATATTTATGTTTAGATATATAAATCCCTTTCTTGGAATGAGCTATTTCAATACCAAGGAAAACTTTCAGATCACCAAGGTCCTTGATATGGAAACTAGTATGAAGGAACTGCTTCAGGGCATTAATGGACTCCATATTATTCTTGTGATCAAAATATAGTCCACATAGATCAAAAAAATAGTGAGAGATGTACCATGTTTGCGGACAAATAAAGAATTAGTCAGCTTTCGACTGAGAGAAACTAGCAGCAAGAATGGCCTCTGTGAACAGAGAAAACCATTGGCGAGAGGCCTATTTCAGTCCGTATAATGACTTGTGGAGGTGACACACAAAAGCAACGCAACCAAAACCTCTCATACGACAATAATCAGGAGGTTTATTGTAAAGAACTTCGAAGGGTGATTTCTTGTTGAGCAACAAAGTAGGAAGACGGTTAATTGTGTAAACAGCAGTGAGAATACATTCTCCCCACAAATCAATAGGTAGATGGGATTGAAAACGAAGAGCTTGAGCGGTTTCAAGAATGTGTCTATGTTTGCGTTCAACAACACCAATTTGTTGAGGTGTGGAAACGCAAAAGTGTTAAAAAATGACGCCTTGTTCAAGAAAAAAAATTTGTAGGGAAAGAAATTCAGCACCATTATTGGATCAGAATTGTTGAACTTTGGTGTTAAATTGAATGGCAACATAATGGAAAAATTGACATAACATTGTTTCCGTTTTACTTTTGTGATGTATTAAAAATATCCGTGTAAAACGGGAAAAATCATCCACAATGGTTAATAAATAATAAGCACCAGATAAAGAAGGGGTTTTAAAACGACCCCAAATGTCACAATGAATAAGGGAAAAACATTTAGAAGTTGCAATTGAACTAGGAAGGAAAGGTTGCTAACGGACAAATGTCACATTTATGACTAGAATCAAAATTGAAATCAAGCAAATTATTAGCTAAAAATTGTAAACGAGCTGAAGAAGGGTGACCCAACGATGATGCCACATATCAGAGGAGATAATCAAATTGCAAGCAAAATGGGAAGAATGAGAAGTTGAAGCCAACGCCACAAGGTAATAGAGATCACCATGTCGCTTACCCACACCAATCATTGTTCTCGTAGCCAAGTCCTATAAAATACACCAAGATGTGAAAAATGTCACTGAACAATGTAAGTCATCGGTTGTTTTGCCAATAGACAGAAGATCAACTTTAAAACATGGCACACATAAGACATTATTCAATTGAAAAGAATCGTTAAATCGAATTGAGCCAGTCATAGTAATGCCAGCCCTTTCTCCACTAGGTAACGAAACTGGTGCCAAAGAAGGATGCTTATTAATATTCATCAATAATGTAGGAGAAGAGGTTATATGATGAGTTGCTCTACTGTCAATTATCCGGAGATTGGGAGCAACTGGTAACAAACCTGAAGTGAATTCAGTGACTGAGGCTGTGGCGGCATTGGCCTTTGGAATGGAAGACTTGGGAGTCAACGCACAGAGGATCTGAATGTATTGATCTTTTGTTAAATTGGGCAGAGAGGCTTGGAGCTCCTGAAAAGTAGGGTTGGAATCCACTTGATTTGCAGAAGGATTACCATATGCGGAGTTTGAGGAATTTTTGTCATTTCCTTGACGTTGATGTCGTGCCTTTTCTTTACTCTTGGGATGACCAGGAGGATATCCAATTAACTTGTAGCATGTTGCCTTCCTGTGGTATAGATCACCACAATAGTCACACTGAAAAGGCTCTTTGTTACTTGAATTGTTGAATTGACTTCCATCAGCTTGATTGTTTTACCGACCCCTAGGATATTGGAATTGCCACGCACAGACATAGCAGCTATGTTTGATGGAATAGAAAGTGAAGATCCCAATTCATGTTGTTTTTCTTCTTGAGCAACACACGCATATTCCTGGCGAACAGATGGTAAAGGATTCATTAATAAAATCTGACCACACGTGCCTGGATAAGATTCATTAAGCCCATGAGAAACTGCATCAATCTTGTGTGGTCATTTTGAGCTCCACAAGTGCAGGTCACTGAGGAATTGAAGGATGCCAATTCATCCCATAATCCCTTCAATTTTGTATAATACGCAGCAACAGTCATCAAACCTTGCTCAATTCTGTAAATATCCCTCTGAATCTGAAATATACGAGGAGCATTCCCCAAAGAGAACCTTTCACGCAAATCTTCCCAAATGGCATGAGGAGTATTGCATGAAAGAACGGAGTCGGCCAACTCTTGTTCAATTGAGTTGAGGATCCAAGAGAGTACCGTGTCGTTACAGCGCTACCAGAGGGCATGCTCATCAGGATTCAAAGATGCATCAGGTTCCTTGATTCTGCTGGTAATAAAGCCTGTCTTGTTCTTGGCACTCAGAGAGATTCTCATGGTTCGACACCAAGAATGATAATTATCACCATTCAATCTTTTTGAGACACGAAGCAGACCAGGGTGGTCTGAATGATGAAGGAACAATGGATTGGCAGAACCATAAGAAGGAGTTCCACCAGAAAAGGAGGAAATGATTTCGTCGTTCTCAGTCATGGTGTTGAAAAAGGACGAAGAAGAAAAAAGAAAGAAGAGCTAGGATCTTAATCCTGCTCTGATACCATATAGAAAGAATAATTTAGGTAGAATGAATAAATGTATTGAATTGTATGGCTTATATACAGAGCACCTACGTACCTACTTGTACAGTTAAGGTTCTCCAACAGTCAGAAGACCTATAAGTGAGACAATTACAATTGAATGTAAATTGATACAGAACACCTCAACAGATCAATCCTATTATATACCCTCCTGAAAAGTAAGACTAGAACAGTATACCTCCAAAAGAATAGGAGTATGTTCACCATGAATGGGGGCCAGATGAACAACCCTAGCTGCAGCGAACACATCAGTCTAGGTGGCCGTGGCTACAGCCCTATCAAAGCAGCTACGCATTCAAACTACGATCTACGGCGTCTCTCAAGCTATCCTCTACTATGAAGTATTATAAACCATAATTTCCCTTGCGTCATGGCAGATTATGATCGCGCGAAGAAGCTGCAGATTTTAATTCCTCCTAAAACCTTTATTCCAGATTTAGCAAAAAAATCCGCTTGTGGCCAATAGAGTCCGAAGATAGAGTAATTAAGAATATCCAAAAACTAAAATAACCTAGAACTGATTTGAGGCTTTTCAAAAATAACCCAAAATCTCAATCTACCATAAGCTCAAAGATGGAACAAAATTTCATAGAACTTATATAGGGCTTAGGAGAACCATAGCTTTTCTTCAAATTTTCAATTTCTATGTTCAATTTTTTGTGTATCTCATTTACCCAGAAAACGTGAGAGAGGAGAGAAGAAAAATGAACTGTTCAGAGAAGAAAGAGGAACCAGAAGGAGAAATAGAACAGTGCCCAGGCAAAATGACAAGAAAAATTTGCATTCACTAAAGTACTGCTGCCAATGAACACGTGTCCGCGTGGTGTCTAACTCAGATGCTTAGTGCGTCTAACGCTGGTAGTCCCCATGAGTTTTTGATTCACCTAAATGGCTAAAAGAAATTCACTCTCTAATTTGCAATCTACATTCGGTTTTTTTTTTTTTTTTTTTTGATAATCCACTCATCTGCTTTTTGGTTAAAAGACAAAATTTAAGTTACTAAATGAAATTTGAAATGTGGATTCACTGAATTGTAAAATAAGAAATGTGAATTTTACTCGCCATCAAATGTCTTAGAACTCTAAAAAAGACCAAACAATAAAGGGAAGTATTAATTGTATGACTGTATATTCAATTGATTTTACATTTTTCTCGACCTGTGAAATGTATGCAGGTTTCGCCTCGACATTGCTAGAAAATGAAAATCATCATGATTTTGCCCTTGAATGTGATAGTGATGGAAAGACAGTCTTGCATTTGTTCGCTCAAAAGCCTTCAGCATTTACCGTGGGAGCTCCCGCAGGAAGTACAGCCCTTAAATTACTTGAAGCCGTCTTGCGCATACTAGAAGAAAAAACATTCAATATTCACCTGTACTAGTGAATTCAGACAGCTAATAAGACGCCCTTCACATGTGTTGTTCGATGCAGTGAAATCAGAAAATTCTGAGTTTGTAGTGAAGCTTATTGAGGTTTGTCCTAGTTTGATATGGGAAAAAAATGACAGAAATTGGACATAATACATGCAGCAGTTTCGCATCGTGATGAGACTATCTTCAATTTACTACAAGAGTTTGGTTTTTTCAAGGCTGTGATAGGGGAATTCAGAGATAGCAAAAATGGTGATACATTACTTCACCTAGCTGCAAGATTAGCTCCGACCAGTCAATTGGGCAAACTACCTGGAGCAGCTTTTCAAATGCAGCGGGAACTATTATGGTTCGATGTACCTAGCTGTTCCTTCTCGTAGATCGTGCACATTACACGAAAAACTATTTACTTTGATATGCGTAGCGGTTAGAGTGCATAAACATTTTTATTCATTAGTTTCCTTAATATCATGACCTTCTATGTCGTCCCTTGGTTTTACTTGTTCTATTTTGTTAATTACTTGATCAAAAAGCAACCCTTGGCATGCAGAAAGTGAAGAACACTGTACAGGCGGAAGTTACAGAGGTGAGAAATGGTCTCCCACAAACATCTCAAGAAGGAAGCGCCGCAGAAGTGAGCAGGATGCCTCCACCGGCTGGTGAGTCCCATCATGAAACCACTTCAGCTGATCAACAATGCAGTCAATCTCAACAAGGAAATGCAACAGAATCTCAAGAAGACAAAACGCCTCAGGTGTTATTCACTATTAAGCATAAATTACTATTGAAAGAATGACGAAAGTGGATGAATGGGACAGCGCAATCGTGTACAGTTGTATCAACTCTTATTGCTGAGGCTTTATTTGCTGCAGGGATCACTGTTACTCTTGGAGGAAATAAAGGAACTTCGGATCACAGCTTGAAAAAGTTGGTTTATCGGATTTTCATCATATCAGATGCAATGGCCTTTTTGTTTGCCTTAGCTGCAATACTAAGCTTCTTGTCTATCCTTACTTCACGTTATGCTGAAAGAGATTTTCTTGAATCCTTACCTTCAAAGTTGAGAGTGGGACTTGGATTACTCCTGTTCTATTATAACGATGACGGTGGCATTTGGCTCGGCTTTCATTATTGCCTACGGTGTTAAAGACTTCCTCCCCTATCTAGTCATTGGATGCACGGTTCTGATGGTGATTCTAAATCTTTTCATAGATCGTTCCCTTTTGACTTACATTCTCAAGTCCAGATTCTCTTCGAAATGATTGTTCAAGAAGTTGAGAAGAAATTGAAAATTGCACCAAGCACATGTTTAATTAAAAACTTTAATATTTGTAATAAATTTCTACAGAAAATATTCATGTTTGATCGAATGGACTTCGAATAAAGGGTGGTTCTAGTTGGACCTCCAAATTTGATATTTGAACCTCTCCTACTTATTAAATCTCCAATTCACTTTTTTGAATACTTTTTTTTTTTTTTGAGGTTTGGACGACAGTAGTAACCACACACACACTCTCATGCAGTGTATCCCAGCATAACCGGACTAATCACTGCACCGCAGCCGCACGAACCTTGGTGTTTAATCAACCTAGGTCCTTCTAATTCACCTTTTTGAATACTTAAAAAGCCAAGTACACCTCCGTAATTTTACCAAAACACCCTTGAATAATTAAATCTATATTTTCAACGATTTGTTGTTTTTTTTCCTTTTCTTAATCTCTATCAATTCAACCACTAAAAATTTTGTGAGGGGAGCTGCCTACATGTTTTGTGTACTTTCAATGACGGAACCAGAAAGTGATTCTTGGAGGGGACGAACAAGTAGACAGTTAAAAAGATTTTTCTTTTAAGTCGGATGATAGTTTTTTTTTTTTTTTTTTTGCAATATGACTGGTTGTAGAAAAGACTTTGCGGTTCTCAAATAAATTAGTAATAGCTACACCAAAATATTCAATAAATTTACTTGTTTAAGGAAAATCCAAATCAGATTGTTTTGAATTTACTTTTGTCTAAAATGATATAGCCATATATAGAAATTAATTATTTTAGGTAAATTATAAAGTTATATAAGTAATATAAGGAAATTCGAAAAAAAGTTTTAATGTTATATTATGTCCAAAAGAAAATTGAATGTTATATTAATGAGGGAGATAAGAAGAGTATTTTTTTTTCTTTTTTTTTTTTTCTCTCTTTATCCTTATTTATCTTTTCATATGAGTTGACAAAGTCTATTGATAATTGAAAAAAGATGAAGGTCCAACTAGAACCACTCTTGAATAAATTCATGTTTGTTGACAAAAGTATTTCCCCAAAAAAAGTTGGAGTCTTGTAATTTGGCTGCTGGAAACTCTAAATAATTTAAAGAAGTGTTTTCGATCGTTTGCACCCCTCTCATAGTCTAGAGGGAGAGATTTTGGATGTGTTCACTCCGTAATTAATTGGCTGACAGTTGAGGCTCTTTATAAAATAATTCTCCAAAAAATGTTGGAGAGATTTTGGATGTCAATTAGCTATTCATATTTTTCATTCATTAATGTGTACTTGATGCAATTAATCTTTAAATTCCTAGCTAACTTAATCTAATCTTAACCGATGTCCTGATCTGCCCTCCACTTGAACGGAAGTGTTACAAACGGATGAATCCTTGTCTCATAAGTCATCTTAGCCCAACTTGAATAGTATTTTTTTTTCCTGAAAGGGGGCTAGTGCGGCTGCTCTCAAGCATTGATTAATGAAATTGTAGAATATAAGAGAGGGGGGCAAGTAGAGCCTGAACTCCATATTATAATAAGCATAAAGAGAACATCCTGAAATAATATTAGAATTCTCTACAAAATCTATGTATTCTAACAAGGACCAATCAGCAAAAAGTGCACGAATGTATCTATGTATTCTCCACATTTACTTTGACATAGCGGTGACATATCAGAAAGATAACTGTATGATGAAGAAGCATTATTACAAATAGCACAGCTTTCCCACTATGTTTCCGCACAGAAATAAATCTGGCGACACTCCGTTTCATCATGCCACTAGGAAGTTGCGTCCATCTAATCAAGTAAATAGCTTGCCTCCTTGCTAAGCCAGACAAGGCACATTGAGTTTGTATACCGGAACAAAACCCACATCACTCTACCCAAAAGTGGTAGGGACTTATTGCTGGCATAAAGCCATATATTACTAAAAGTAGATAACAATAAAACAATACAAAAAAATAAACTGGGTCAAGGGCCAAAGCCCAGACCAACAAAATAGAAAGATAAGATAGGTCAAGGGTCAAAGCCCAGACCCAAAACCCATCAAGCCCAAGCCTGAGTAACTGGTTGTAGAGATCGCACACCCATGTCGGCGCTTCACCATCAGCAGCCACGCCATTGTTTTCTACCATCCGTCAGCTACTTGTTACGTCCCGTACCTCAATTTATCCGTTTACTGGTCATTCGGATGGTAAATGACAATTACTTCCACTTTTTACTTCGTTTCGGTACTTTTTGTTGACCAAATGTTGACCTTTTGTTTCGTCGTCATTTGAGAAAATTTTCTTCACAGAAGTTGTAGAGAATGTTAAATCGAGTTCGTGGACATATGACGCACTCAAATCGGACTGCGTATGCCAAAGTTGTAGTCAGAAAACTAAAGTCACTGTTTCGTGAGTTTTACTGTAAATAGCCAGTTACCGTCGGTAAGTTTTCATTTTCGAAAACATGCCTCAATTACCCTATTCCGATTCTCTCGCTGACCACGGTCGACAAAACCTGAAACCAAAAAGCCGACATGTTCTCAATCGTTCGGCCATCGCCGGACTCGCCACCGGTTGGAAAGGAACAAAATTTTCGATCGTCCTCCTCCTCATTCGCTTTTTGACCTCAGCTTTTACCAACAGGCGATGATGACAATGAATCGAGCTGGAAACCACCTTTGCAGCTCTTTCAGGCTGACCCGACGACCAAAATTTTCAATTCCAGCGACCTTTGGCGATGAACCTTGTTGAGTTTTTGAGCCCAAGAGACGCACTACAAGCCCTTCAAGCCTATTGATCCAATTTAAAGTGTGGAGATCGAATAGAAGCATGGAAGTTTTGGAACTCTTGAGGTAAATTCCGGCCAATTTACTTGTTTATGTGTTTGGTGCTAGTTATGAAAGTTGTTAGACTAGTTGAGAGGAAGATTTTGGCATAGGTGGTGATACCTGATTCGGGGGTTGGCTCAGGGCATGTGGGGCCACATCTGGTCATCTAGTTTGGCTAGTTGGGTTCCTTAAATGATGCATGCACTTATGTTTATGAATTAATGATTTATTCTTTTATCATTTCATTTATCGAGCATGTTATTTGGTTTCAGATATTATTTAGTTTTGGATTATTAATTTGAGTATATGATTTGATTTCGGAATTTGATTTCGGTTTATTTCGTGGATTGGCTTTCAATGATGATTTTCGGAGATTGATTATGATTTACTTCGGTTATGATTTCGGAAATGGATTTGTGTTACTATTTTATTTGATATTGAGCTTTCGATCTTTTATCTCCGATAGATGGTTATTATTTGGATTTACGATTTGTAATTGATCTGGCTATTTGTTATCGATTCGAGAATATTTTTGGCGTGTGGGACACGTCGTTGTTTTATGTGATCTCTCATGAGATTTTCTGAGTATGGTTGAGAATCATACTCGTGCCTTTATCTCGAGTTCTTGGGGAAGCCTTATGAATTTTACTGTTTTGGAATGTTTTCTTCACCATACATGGGTCACTTTATTAGTTCTCCTCCTCACATGGGTTATAGTCGAGCTTTATTAGTTCTCCTCCTCACTTACTCTGTGTTTGTGGGTGATAGTCGAGCCAAGAGCCTGGAGGCTCCTTGGTCGTATAGTGTTTTCTTCTTCCCCATACTCTACTGTTACTTAACTTGCGAGGCTAGTCTGATTTCTCTTAACTGGCGGGGCTATTATGTTTTCACGAGATTTAGAGCTTACAAAATTATGTTTTGTAAATGTTGTATGTCCAAGGTTTTGTAAATAATTCAAATTGTGGGAAAGTATTAAAACTTAGTTCATTAAATTATCTTATTTATTTATTTATTTTTATCCACTCACACTAACATATTTTCCAATACTTTCCCTTGGGTCATTCGGTTTCAAATGTCCAGTTTGCAAACCAGATTAATCGAGGTCGGGCGTACCTGGAGTCGAGGCATAATCAACAATATAGTGTCACGCCCCGAATTTTAGAATAATAATTCGAAAATCCGAAACATGAATTACTACAACTCAGCAATATCAACCGGAATTTTTTTCTTAAATAAACACACCACATGATTCTCAATTTCAAATCCCGAAATAAGTTTCGTATTAAATAATACAACACATTCTCTCCAAATAAATGTAAGGTCAGAGGAGTATATTACACCTCACAAAAAAAATCAAATTAGCACAAGCGCAGCTACTCTAAGCTGCTCGATCACCTTCCCGATTCTCCTGACCTGTAGGCTCACCCGCTACACGGTTTGAATAGTGTACCGGGATTGCAACAACATAAAACCTGGTAAGCTTTTTGAAAGCTCGTGTGAGTAAATAAGAAGGAACGGTTGTTTTATTAAATCACATTTCTTTTCACCGAGGTCAACACCCAACAATTTCAACATCTACAAATAACCACAATCTCAATAATCAATCATCAAATCCTCAAGAATAAATACGGGATCTAAACTTTCATCTTTCTTCTTAAAACCCTGAAGTCATATTTATACAAATATGGTGACTAACTCAATACAGAGAACTAACACAATGAGCATATCTAAATCAAAGGATATATAAGTCACACAGTGACAACTCAAATCAATTGAAACTCAACCAATCAGATGAATCACTCATCTCTCCTCTTAACAAGATGCATTTATCCCCACAATATATAATAATATTTCTCAACCTTCTACTAGTCTCACCCATCACTGCAGTCTACAATTAACCAAATAAAACATAAATCATGCCTAAAAATTGATGCCGGAAATAACCAATTTCATGCAAATCAAAAATCATAGTAATCCATGCATATAATTTAGTTCAGGAGATTACATTAAAATCAAACAATAAAATGAAAAAGAGAAATAAAAGGGAAATCAAACGGAAGAAATAAATAAGGAAAATAAATGGAGATATTAAACAACATAAACGGAAACGAAAAAGAATAGAAATTTAAACAAAAGAAGTCACCGGAAAGATTAATTACAACATTATCAACTCACTCTATTAAACTCATCCAAAAGTCAACACCTTTTACCAAAAGGACTCTTACAAGTCACATCGTGACAAAATCATAGGAAATGTTAACCCAACAGTCAATATGAAAATCCGGTCCAACCTGGACACAATGGCAGACAAACTAGAGTTCTAACTGATCGCAATCACTAACCCAACCAAAGGAGTAATTAAGAAATTTTACCTGAGGTCACAACCTGCAACCCCGGATCCTTAGGCCAACCTGACCCTTAGATCAAAACATTTTAAACAAGTCACACTGGACCCAAAATGTTACTCAAATCATAAAAGGAGAAATCTCAACCTGTGACTCCCAAATCTTCAAACACCTTTTCAAAACAATAGAAATACCATTTCTCACAACATATTGTTTCCCGAAAAGTCACGCCCCAAAACGATAAGAACTCACTCATACACATCGCGTATCACCACAAAATCACTAGTATATATTATCAGATAATAATTGCTCGAAATAATATTCCAATAGATTAAACATTATCTCATCATTCAATACCACACTGTCCAGATATATATATATATATATATATATATATATATAACACATAAATATAGTAAGTCACATTTTAATGCATAATAAAACTAACTCATCACAATTCCACACTCTTCAATGTCACACCATTTCGTATATAATCATGTAATTATATATATATGTAATCACCCACTCAGGAATGACCACTAATATCATCTATAGTTCATACAAGAAAATTGTGAAATTCACTTTACTTATCTATGGACCATAGTTGATCAAGTCCATGCGATCTTAAAAACAAATATTTATTTCATAAATATTTCTCACACAATTACGACAAAATAAATTAATTGAATAGTATTCGGTTAGTAATATGAACCACGTGAGTTTTACTCACCTCGAAACTCCAGCTGAGTCTTCAATTTTTACACAAATCACACCGAATCAGCTCACCCAAGTAAAAACCGTCAATCACCTAATCAAATGTGACTTGATTTTAGCCAATAATTCCAAAACATACCTAAACTACCATCCTACGGTCGGATTCTAAATTATACGAAAATCTGACGGACGGATTCTCATTAATCGCCTCCCTAATCACTGTTTTGCAATTATACGAAGATCCAACGGTCGGATCTTCACTCATGACCACACCAAGCCAATGGGACAGTCATATGATCAACATATAAAAACTACAAGTCCATCGGACGGTCCTAACTTCACAGATCACAAATCTAACGATCGGAATCAATTGAAATGTCAAAATTCATAACTAAATCATACGATATCCAAAAAATACGTATAATATATCAAAATGATCGTATTGGAATGTAGAATCTTAAAATGTACAGAAACTATATTTATAACCCCCGGAGGTGGCCGGAAAGGGCCACCGGAGTTAATGGCAGAGCCGCCGCCGACCGCCGCCGACCACCGTCGACCACCGCCAATGGTGTTGGGGCCAGGATGCTTTTCTTCATCTCAACATACTAATCATCTTTCATAACTAGCTCAAGATCATAAAATAACTGGAAAAGGTCGAAAATTACCAAAGTTTGCAGTGGTGGCTGGAAAATTTCCAGAAACCGGTGGTTGCTCCGTTCGACGTAAAAACTTCCACAACTCGACTCGATCCCTTCTTAAGACTTCTTCAGGAACTCAAGGAGAGTTCACCAAGCCAAGAATCGTAAGAAATGGTTGTCTGAAACTCGAGATATCAGGATTTGAAGGTGGTTTTCGATCTAAATCGAGGTGAGCTCCGACGAACGTGAAATCGATCTACCCAGGTCCAGTCCTTCTTGGTGCTAGATCAGCAAGTCGAGGCGAGTCCAATGAGATCGAACCCAAATTGGCCTCAAAAGGATACCGGGCTCGCGCAGCCGGCACAGGTCTTGCCTCGGCGCAAGGCTGCCACTGGCAGCTGCACAAGGTCGGGGCGAAGGTGGGGGAAGTGGTCTGGTGCCTTAAGATGGCCTGTGGAGTGAGAGAGAGCTCGGTGAAGCCATGCTCTGTTTTTCGGAGGGTACAGACACGAGAGAGAGTGAGAGAGAGAGTTTTGTTGCTGCTTCTGAAAATAGAAACCCTAAAATGGGAAATTTTCCAAAAATATATATACCCATAATAGAAATTTCTTGTAAATGCCATAACTAATTCACAAAAATTCTGATATTTGTGTTCTGCATATACACGCTCGTATCAACGAACTCTACAACTTTCATGAAGGAAGTTGTCCCAAATTCCAAACGTATAAAAAGTCGATTTTTCGTAACCCTAAATAACGTTCGTTTTTGAAATAAAATCGCCCGAACTAATTCCACCACCTCTCCAAACTTCGTAATCGTGCTTATGACCATGAAATCATTTTTAATAGGTCATCGGAAATTAATTTGAATTTTCAGGGTATTACACATAGCTTCCGCGTATTCATTTTATTTCTGTTTTCCATGTTTACCTTGTGGATTAGAATTACTTTAATAACCGATGGGATTAATATTATTGAGTCTAGACTTGTATTTGTGAAATTGGGGATGTTATGAATTGGGGAACAGAGTGACTCTAGAAGTTGAGGGTGGTGTTTGTTATTAGAAGTGTAATTGTTTTTCTACAGGTCTTGGGTAGTCCACTTTTAAGAGAAGTTCTTCCATATTTTTGATATAATTTCTTTTAAAATATGCCCCGCAGGGCCATTTTGGATTTCAGGGTGAAATCCGAGGCGGTTCCTATCACTACCCACCCCGTCCTCACTCAGGTCGGCACCAAAGCACCCAAACTTGATCGAGATCAACCAATCTAGTCTCAAAACCGTGGATCTCGGCACTTCCCAACACGAAAGTCACAAACCGGCGACCTCCGAACCCGCGTTAGCACCTCGATGCTTGGCCCTCCGTGATCCTCCCAAGGGTAAGGCAACACCAGCTCCGCCAACCTGTCGCCAACCTGCCATCTTCCCGCCGCTGCCCTTTGTAGTCAAACCATCTAGACTCCCTGGTGTGCAATGCCATCGCCCCGCAACCGCTACTCCGACTGGACCGCCCTCAACTGGACACAAGGTCCCTTCTGTCCCGTCCAATGACGACGTCGGGAGGGCACGCCACCAGACAAGGATATCTCACAATCTACGTTTTTTCTTTTAGCTAGGGTTGTTTCTCCTTATTTCGTAATTCTTTTAAAATATTAATCTTATTTACAATGTGTTTTGTTATGTGATGAGCAATTTTATTGCATTCCCTAGTTGGGAGCGAATTTAGATGGTACCAATAGTGTACATAACGATCATGACGTCCTCTCAACTATAACTTTTTCTTAGTCGAGCATTTGTAGGAGGAATAATTTGTGAGTGGCCTAATCGTCGTCTTGTGTCCGAAGTCCATCCTGCCCCTCTGGCACTGAATTAAGGTGGTTTAATTCAATGCCCCATTCTAAGCAAAAACGCGAACCTTCTCCTGCAATTTAACGCGACGTCAACTCTAGGTAAGTAAGTGACGAGTTGTATACGCGTATCATTAAGGAACACCACGTGTCACTTGTCCAGCTTGCAACTTGTCCCAGCGCGTCAAGCCCGATCATTTTTCCACGAAAGCGTGGGGAAGAGTGGAGGACCCAAGTCAATGTGCAAATTATGGCACCAATGATGAGAGATGAGGTGCTTTATATACGAGCCTAACAAAAGCACACGCACAGACCCAAAGCAAGCCAGGACAACAGTGAATAAAGAGAGATGGATTTTTCGCTCGCGCATGAAGAACATGAAACGCAGCTACCGAGCCACTCCCTTAACCGTGGCGGCATCTCTAACCTCGCTGCTAAAATGAAAGCGTGGGGAAGAGTGGAGGACCCAAGTCAATGTGCAAATTATGGCACCAATGATGAGAGATGAGGTGCTTTATATACGAGCCTAACAAAAGCACACGCACAGACCCAAAGCAAGCCAGGACAACAGTGAATAAAGAGAGATGGATTTTTCGCTCGCGCATGAAGAACATGAAACGCAGCTACCGAGCCACTCCCTTAACCGTGGCGGCATCTCTAACCTCGCTGCTATCAATGTTTATCTCTCTCTCTCTCTCTCTCTCGCATTGACGAGGATCTAATTAGCTATTCGTCGGAGTTTTCAAGATTATGCAAAATTGAGTTTTAGTATTTTCTGACTGGTTGGCTATTGTGTAAAACAGGTTAGAGAATTAGAAACGGGTCCTCTGTTGGTTGTGCTCAACAACTCTGGCTGTGCATTAGTTCTCACCAGGGAAGGGAGGGTTGACCTGGAACCCAAAACAAAGTATGATGTCTTAACTTGCCTGTCCACGCTTGAAAGTATCGAAGTCACCCGTCTTGGCCTCGACAGTCAACAGGTTTGTATTTTAAATGAAGACCAAACGGATAAGAATGAGAAGATGAAGCTTTAGTTGTTATTATAAATCTAACACGAAGGTATTCGAAATTAAAACCTCGATCATCACCATTTTGGATTCTCAAATTCGGAAGAAATGTCCTCGATTTTTGTATTAGTAAAATGCGTTCCACCATCTTTATAAATCTGAGAAAAAGTATTTGAAAATGAAAATACTTTTCATGTGCATTTTCTTGAGCTGAAGTTTTAATTTTATGATTTAAAATAGGTTCTTCTGGCCTCAAACTATCCTAAAATGCCTGATATTCGGGTCTGCTTTGCGGTGGATCCTATATGGAGCGATGTCTCTAAAAAAAGTTAAGCATCATGAAAAACTATGTGAACTTGATGCATGAAAGCTCTACAGTATATGATGTACATCTGCAATTCGTATTTCTAGAATTCAATTATGTACGTGAGAACTGTTTTTAATATAGTAAGTAGTAAGAACCTTGTTTACTTTTTTTCTTTGAGAATGAAGAACCTTGTTTACGTGACTCAAATTTTCTTGTTGAGGAATGCTAGTAATCTTCCCCTCCAACCTTTCCCTTTCTACCTTCTCTATTCATTGCATGTCATGTGGATCCATTTATGATTACAATATATGTATTTATTACCTTGAAAAAACAACTAATTTCATTCCATGTTTTACCCTTATTTATGTTTGACCTTATTAAATGCCCTCTAAATTAATATGACTAATAAAAAAATAAAAATAAAAAGCTCTTGATTCTTTTGTTTTTCTAACATTTTTTTCATTTCTTATATTTCCTAAATTTTTCTTTTATTTATATGTTCCATAATACTGAGACTTTTTTAACATCTTTTTTATATAAAACCCACAAGAGCCAAAAAAAAAAAAACAAAAAATAAGATGATAAAGCTCACTAACATGGGAGCTGTAATTTTTTTTTTTAACATGCATTCTCTTTGATATATGTATATAAGTACAGCAAATGTTTGGCTATTTTTTTTGTTTCAATTCTGTCTTTTTTCTTTTTGGGAAAAAATTTGAAGTATGTTCTTAAATATATATATGTACATATTTGCAATGTGTACGCATTTAAGTATGTAAGCCTACAAGAGAATATAAATTGCAAATAAAAAGGATTCACAAAAGAAAAAAAACAGTTGAAAAGCTAAAATTAATTACTTAATTAAATGCATGTGAAATTAAATAAGAGAAAAGTGGGGAAGTGAAAACTTATCCTTTAATTGTATTAATTATTTAAATTTTTTAGATAGTGGAATACACATGGCATGTAATGAATGAGAAAAGTAGAAAGGAAAATGTTAGAGAGGAATGTTGCTAGCATTCCTCTTTTGTTGTTTAATTGCCTTAGTTAGTGGTTTGCCATATAACAAGCAAATGAAACATGTACTAATGTCTTACTTAAAAATATTGTGTATATTTGAAAGGGACTGTTAAATTTTTCGTATTTTTGAAGCTAAAATATTATACATGTAAACTTTTTTTTGTATTTTATACATATTATTGAACAAAATAATATAGATTAATATTTTAAAATTTTAAAAAAAATTAATTAATTAATTAATTTGTGGAATTTTTTTAACAAACTATTTGATGAAATGTCTGGATAATATATATACACTTTTTTTCGTATAATACTCCTCGTATTTTACTAACTATATGTCAGTTGCCACAAAATTTGTCAAAGCTATACGTTTGGTGTCTCATGTAACCTTATTTGATAACTTGAACACTGGATATCGGAAAGGCTCATTCATCTATTTCTATCTTCCTTTTCTTATTAAAAAAAAAACATTTGTTGAAGTAATAAAACATGCGCATGTACGTATTCCGCTTTTTTTCTTTTTAACCTAACTATTCCATCATGAGATTTGAACTAGTGACCTTGACAATATTGGTTAACCAACATGCCACGTCTTTTTGAATCTTTTTAAGTGTACTCGTTTGAAGATGCACTTCTCCTTTGGAAAACTTAACAATAGTACATATATTACATATATACATACCATGCATTAGGGGTTAGTTCATCTTCTTAATTTGATATTAGTCATATTACTATGTAAGAATTCATTGATTTAATTTAAGCCATTTTCAAGTTTGTTATTCTAAATGTTCTCTCTGCTTGGTCTTCGCGTAGCAGTGGCAAGCACATAGTCTTTTGGCCTCTCGCAGCAGTGCAATATTCATCTTCCCCTTTCCCACTTCTGTTCCACAGTGGCTTCAGTTTTTTGACCTTGCTTCCATTCCGAAGTCTGTCCCTGTCATTTGTGTTGGCTAGCTATGAGAGGATATGGCTACTGATAATTATTTATTAGCTTTCTACGTGTTGTGTTCGCATGTATTTTCCCATATATACCATGAGATCCAGTATTACATGATATTAGATGGCCTTCAGTTTTACATATATACGTCAGTAGCAAGACCATTTACAATAGTCTTGGACATAAGCGGCATTACAATTCATTGCTCTCTCTTAAGCGTTTACCAAATCAACCGAATAAAAATAACGGGATCTGTGAGGTAAATGAGCCAAAATACTCGGCAACCTTTTGGTCAAGTGTGAACTCATACTTTATTTGGTGGTCTTCCTCACTACCAGAGTTTGAATTGTCGCTTGCGTACTTCATTAATTGGAATCCAATTTCTAAAAACAATACGTAGTCTTTTTTTCACATTTAAAAAAAAAAAATCGATAACTTGAGAGAATGAAATTGACAATATTTTTTGCAGACGACCCTTTTTCTATGAACATTTCAAACAACAAACATGTGCATTAAACTATTGGCAGTGATGTTAGCAATCAAACTTTTAATCATTGCTAATTCTGAAACATTAGGAATGAAATCTGTGTTGATATCTATTAAATATGAATATAGGAGACAATATCTTGTAAGCCATATAGCAAATAGCTAGCAGAAAACCAAGAGATATATATGAAACTATAGTCTGACGTACTGAAAATTCAGCAGAATTACTAATTTTCATCTACTGCTGTGCAAAGAATCACACTAAACCTGCATATAATGTGATCGATTTGACAAACTTATGAAACGAAGACAAATCAACTTCACATTGCTCTAAACTCTAAACCTTAAACTACCATACACAGCCTCTGATAGGAAAACTAGTAACAAACCATCACCAAATCCAATCGTATGTAAAGCTTAAATACTCCCTACAATCTTAAAAATTGCCTAGCCTGTTACACCCTGCAATCCATTCTACTTCAAAATATTTCACTACGAGCTCCACTAAGTGGAGGCCGGGTTGGCGGTACATGTTTGCTTTCCATTTTATCCAGCATAGAACTAACTTGCATAACTGGTGTGAAAAAGAACAATAAACAGATTGAAGAAAAATAAGTAGAACATTGCTTCGCTCCCTATATATAATATGCTTCTGTGACAAACATCAGAACATTGCTTTGCTCCTTTTATGAAATGTATCGTTCAGACCATTACTTGCTCGATCCTTTTATGATATGTATATCAAATCAGGATATTCTAGGTAAAATCAATCAAATAAGAAATATGTGTACATGAACTGTAATTGGCAAAAAATAAGAGAAAACTAAACAAGTACTGGATCATATAACATGTATAAGTGCGATAAAAAATACATCAATAACTGAGCTAAATCAACAATATTGGAAACTCAATGTACTTTTCTTGGACACAGCTGTTTGGAAAGAGAGTCAGAAACAGATGAATTAATTGCAAGTTGAACTGCAACAATTTTGAATTAAGTTGTTCATTTTGAAGAGGTACCATGGAATTAAGGCACTTGCAGCCTCCACAATAAGTGCTCAAAGTAGCTTGCATCCTTTATCATTTTAATCATAACCGTACGTTAGAAACTTATTAGAATCAAACTTGTAGTTGTTGCCGATTTTCAAAACAGTAGGAATGTAGGACTGATTTTTGTGTTGACCTCAATCGTATCTGAAAATATAAGACAATATCTCGTCAGCCATAACAAATAGTGAGAATAAACCAAGAAAAGAAGAGCAAGAGATTTTAAACTAGTCCGAAATTTGTTCAGGTCAATGCATTCTTTTAGTACATATCCAGCAGCATTATGAATTTCAAATTATTTGCTATGTTCTTTCTCAAAAAAAAAAAAAAAAAAAAGTATTTGCTATGCAAGAATCACAAGAAACCTGCATTATTGTGATTTATTCAACTCACTAAAACAAACTGGGGAAAACAAAGTATGAACTACTGCAAATGAGATAAACATACCTGAAACAAAGAAGACTCATAGAGAGTTGACAAAGCCAACAGTGTTTGACTATTGGCAATTGCAGTTTTCAGATCACCATAAGTGACAAGCATTCATTTCTAATAGATAATTTGTTCCTCTCCCTCCTTAAAGACTAAACAAGAAGAATGTTGAGAAGCCCGCGAATCTATGAACTCCTGTCATAAAGGAGATTATTGTAAGCAATTAAACCTACAAAAGGACATGCGGTTAAAAACACTAATTCACCAAGCAAGTAAACCTCTTGAATGATCGCTAAATTTCAGCCAATAACCAGGAATAGCAACAAATAAGTACCAATATCCTCTTCACGTTAAGCTTTGAAAGTATAGGTCGCATAACAAATTAGCTAGTACCTGAGAACTGGTTGCAATCGACCTCGCATATTATCTCAGGGTTGATCATCTTGGGCCAATCTTCCCCTTTCTCCATCTCTTTCTCCGTCTTTGCCATTGTTGTTATAGCAAAAGCAGGAGAGTGTGTGTAGGAAACTAGGAATACTGGAACAGCAAGAAACAAAAAGCTTAATGGACAAGTTTCACACCCCACTCATGGTAGTATCTAGTAAAAGAGAATGAAAAGACCGTAGAAAATTATCATTGCATCAAATAATCAAGCAAGCAGATCGAAGAATTTCAACCAGAGAGTTGAGGTCCAGTAGATATAACAGCAATTAGTGTTGCTGATAGAAAAAAAATTACAAGACTAATCAAATTAATAGTCCGACATTAGCTTATAAAACAAATGAAGGAAAACTTTATTATAAATTTTAAGAGAACAGAGAAAATAGTGCAACGTAAAATAAAGTTTGAAGTACGTACCTGAGAGCGGATTTGATAATCTTATGAAGGCACATAATATCTCTAATCAGAAATGTATATGGACGGGATATGAGAAATCTTGGGCCAATCTTCTCCCTTCTCTCTCTGACATGTTTGTTCCAGCAGAGGATATTTTGCAATTTCCAACCGAGAAAGAGAAATGGGTACCGCTTCTTCGGAAAAACACTTGAGCTTAGGGCAATTTGAAATGATCAACCGTTTAAGAGACTTGAGGTGTCCCAAAACATTGCCGTCTAAAGAGATTTGATAGTGTGAATAATGTATAATATCTTCTATTCATTCATAATGGTTTACAAAGTTTTATATAACAAGGATGCTAATTCTATCCATAATTATATGACTAACTATAGTAATATAAATCTCTTAATTAACTTGTGATGATACAGAAGATCCCAATAACGAAGACTCCAAATCATATGGGATTCATTTCCTCAGTACTCCCCCCCAAGTTGGAGTGTATGTTAATTACACCCAACTTGCTCTATAGTGCTGAAAATTGCTTCGAACCCAGCGGCTTGGTGAACAAGTCAGCTGGTTGTTCCTTTGTTTGAATATGCATGGTATTGACTAGCCCCCTCTGTACTTTTTCCCGCACAACATGGCAATCTATCTCAACATGCTTTGTGCGTTCATGGAAGACAAGATTTGATGTTATATGAATGGCAGCCTGATTATCACAGAACAATTTAATTGCATGTGCATGTTTAAAATTCAAATCTCTTAATAACCGTCGAAGCCGTGTAATCTAACAGCACGTTGTTGCCATAGACCTATACTCCGCTTCTGCACTAGAATGCGGCACAGTTCCTTGCTTCTTTGTTTTCCATGAGATGGGTGCGGTGCCTAAGAAAATACAGTAGCCAGTAGTTGATCCCCTTTTGTCCTTGCAACGTGCCCAGTCTGCATCACAATACGCCTTGATCTCCAATTTTCCGGTGGAAGGCGAAAGTATTCCTTGTCCTGGTGTCTGCTTAACATATCTCAACACCTTGTAAGCTGCGTTGAGATGAGGTTGTCTAGGGTTATCCATAAATTGACTTAGGATATGTACATAATATATGATGTCTGGTCTTGTGAGTGTGAGGTATATGAGCCTTCCAACTAATCTACGATACTGAGAGGCATCTTTTAACACGACTCCTTCACCTTGCATTAGCACCAAGTTCTGATCAATTAGGAACTGAGATGGTTTAGCGCCTAAGAAGCCTGCATCTTCAAGGACCTCTAATGCATACTTTCGTTGGCACAAAACAATGCCTTACTTGGACCTTACAACCTCTATTCCAAGGAAGTACCTTAACTGAACCATATCTTTGAGATTGAAATGACTTGCAAGGAAGTGCTTTGTCTCTATGATGTCTTGTAAGTTGTTTCCTGCCAGTATAACATCGTCAACATAGACTAGCAAGGTAGTGAATCTACCTTGAGTGTGTCGGACGAAGAGTCAGTAATCAGACCAAAATTGATTCAATCCGGCACCATTGAGAGCACTAGAAAGTTCCAAAAACCACTGCATCGATGCTTGCTTGAGGCCATACAATGATTTGTGTTACTTGCAAACTCTATTCTCCCCTTTCATCCGAAACTAGGCGGCAACTTCATGTACACATCTTCATAGAGGTCACCATTAAGAAAAGCATTGTTGACATCTAGTTGATGAAGATGCCAACCATCAAGAGCTGCATGACTTATTAACACTCGAACTGTTGTTAATTTGGCCACCAGAGCAAAAGTCTCCTGGTAGTCAATCCCGACAACTTGACTATAAGCCTTTACAACCAAACGAGCGGTATACCTCTCGACTGTGCCATCTAGGTTGTGTTTGATCTTGTAAACCCACTTGCAACCGATTGGTTTCTTGTCGGGGGGAGAGACACCAAACTCCATGTCTTGTTTTATTGAAGAGCTTGAATCTCTTTGTTCATAGCTTCTCTCTATTGTGGTTCAAGGATAGCCTGAGAAAAAGATCTAGGTTCCTTTTCGAGTGTAATGTTAACAGTGAAAGCTTTATGTGTAGGAGAGAGTCTATTATAGGATAAAACATGAGCAATAGAATGAAGGGTACCTGGAGGAGTAACCTCGCTCGTGGAAGATGATGGTGCAATATTGAAGGAAGGGCTGCCTTAATATGAAAGCCTTGCAATGTGGTCAAAAATCTAGTTGGCAGTGATGATCTTCATGGTTGTGGCAGTGAAGAATGAGGTATTGCATCTTGGGATGTGGATAAGTCTAGTGGTGATGCCTTAGGAGAAGAAGATGGTGGAAGATTTGAATCCAAGTGATTTGTGGGATTGATATCAACGAAAGTTGTGGGATTAGAATCAAGATCTGATTCGAAGGGATTTGAATCCGAGTGATTTGTGGGATTGATATCAGCGGAAGTTGTGGGATTAGAATCAAGATTTGATTCTGAGGGATTTGAGGAGAGTGGATCGTCATCAATGTGAGGTGAGGTAGATAAAGAAGGAAAGAGTTGAGGAGGTGTTTAAGAATTGACAGGAGGCGAAGATGTGGAGAGTTTGGATTGATACGGAAACTCGGTTTCAAAGAAGATGACATCTCGTGAGACTAACATTTTCTTATCTTTCAGGCTACATAATTTATATCCCTTTTGACTATGAGGATAACCAAGGAAGATACACTCAGTAGAGCATGGATCAAACTTGCTAGGCCAGAGTGGATGAGTAGACATAAAGCAACAACAACCAAAATCACGCAAACGAGAGTAGTTTGGTGATTTGTGAAATAATGTTTCAAAAGGTGTTTTATCTTGCAACAATGGTGTCGGTGTCCTATTTATTAGCTAGGTAGCAGTAAGTATGGCATCCCTCCAATATGGTTTAGGCAAGTTTGATTGAAAGAGAAGTGCACGAGCAACGTTCAGCAAGTGCCTGTGTTTGCACTCAGCGACGCCATTCTGTTGGGGCGTGTTGATGCAACTGCTTTGATGTAAAATACTCTTGGAAGAGTAAAATTGTGTGCACTTAAATTCTGGGCCATTGTCACTACTAAAATTTTTTTACTCTTTTGCCAAATTGGTTCTCAACTAAGTTGACAAAGTGAATGAGTAGGGCTCGTGTTTCTGACCTGTGATGCATGAGATAAACCCAAGTGCTTCTAGAGTGATCATCAACTATAGTTAAGAAATATTGTGCTCCAAAAAGAGATGGAACGTGGTAGCCACCCCATATGTCCACATGAATCAAATCAAAACAAGAATTACTAGAAGAAACACTCAATGGAAAAGGTCTTTTGGTTTGTTTAGCTAAAAGGCAAATGGAACAATGACTTGCATTGCAAGATTTATTTTACCAAAAGGGAAATAATAAAGACACGTTGCTAGATGGATGTCCGAGCGTTTGATGCCATATGTCATGTGTTTTGGTGTTCAGCACATTGCACATCCCTTTTTTGGCAAATTGAGACAGTAGAGTCCCTCACTTTCAGGTCTCGTCCCAATCATCCTCCCCAATCGAAGGTCCTGTATGAAACAAACTTGTTTAAGAAATATGGTGATATAAAAGGAATCAAATGCAAGTTTGCTGATGGAGATGAGATTTAGGTAAAAGAATGGGACACATAGAACATTGTGAAGGACAAAGTGTGGAAAAAATGACACTATACCAATGTGAGAAACATGTAATGTGGTACCATCGGGCAACTTCACTGTACAATTATGTACAGGTTGAAAAGATGTGAGGAAAGCCAAATTACAAACTATGTGGTCACTAGCCCCACTGTCTAGGATCCATGTTACATCTTTATTATTGTGAGAGGTCAAATGCTTTACCTGAGAGCTCCTCATAGTTAGGAATGTTACCAACAAGATTGGCTGAAGGCTGTTCGGCTGAATTCAACATCTCTAGTAGTTGGTGGCCATCATTCGTGTTGGTATCTGCTGATTTGATGTTGCTCAGGAGCCGACATGCAGAAGGATTGTAAGTCAGCCTTATAAGAGTTCCATCTATTAAACCCTTTTTGGTCTTAATGGTGAGGGTCATGCTCATTGATTGCACCCATGTTGTCTTCCATTAGTGGTTGTGAAACTACGACGACGCCTGGTTGATCTGAGTGATGGAGGAAAAGTGAATGATTGGAATTTTCCCATGGTTCTGAGGTCTCAGAAGAGCTCTGGTCTTTCTTGTGTTCAATGACCTTTTGTTCTTCGTCACTAGCCATGAGGTATTTTGTTTGTCTAGGTTTTTAAGTTCTCAAGAGCAATTGCTCTGATACCAGAAAGAGATTTGATAGTGTGAATAATGTATAATATCTTATATTCATTTAGAATGGTTTACAACGTTTTATATAACAAGGATGCTAATTTTATCCATAATTATAGGACTAACTATAGTAATACAAATCTCTTAATTAACTTGTGATGATACAGAAGATCCCAATAACGAAGACTCCATATCATATGGGATTCCTTTCCTCAATACCATCAATTGTAGTAAGATCCAGATGATTGGACAAGTGGAGATGAGTAAGAGTGGTGGGAAGCAACCCCACTAGAAATGAATCCACCATTCCTTCACATTCCATAAAAATGATTGACAACGCTGTAAGTGATTTGAGTCTTTGTACACCCCACTGCTTGCTGTTAGCCTATAGTATTTTGTTACATCCAAACTCAAGTGATTTTAAAGATGGCAGCAACCCCCTTCAGGAAATGATTCCAGTTCTGGATAACTATCTATATGCAGATACTCAAGAGATGGGAGAAGGGTGTGCATTCCATCTGGCAATGACTGAAATTTCAAATAGTTTTCTATACATATTGACGTCAATTGGGGCGCATCCACCCCTTCATCTTGAAAGCATACAAAGTTTGGGCAGTTACGTATGACCAACTCACTGAGGCGGAGGAACTTAGGGCATTGAGATTCTAGTGAAAATGAACCACCAAATGATATCAGACCGAACAAAGATTTTCTTCAAGCTTCGGCAGGTTGTCTAAATGTAATATCTCTTTGTTAGCTTGGGGCAGTTCTGCAAATGCAGCCTCCAATGATTAGGAAAAATTACACCTTCTTCTTGGTTATCTCCAACATAACACGACTCTTGCCACTGACATATCCTTGAACTTCAGATCTTCTAGAGATCTGAATGGCTTGATTCCACAAGCATTGCTACCGCAAAACTCAAGACCTATCGACACCACTTCATTTAACCCTTCAAGTTCTAGCTTTACGAGGGAAGGTAGCTACCCAAGTGGTGGCAAGGAACAGCATGTACTGAATCAAATTATAACAGATGCTAAACTTGAGAAAGAATGATCTCCTACCCAATTTGGAAATATTGTGCCACCATAAGATTCAATCTTGAGTTCTCTTAGGTTCGTGCGAAGTTGGAGCTTCTCCAGCAGTTCTCTATCTTTTTCTGAACTATCAGTATCACCTCCCAATTTCAACACTAGTCCATTCAGATACTTCTTGACCCTCAAGTTTGCCTCTATAGCATCTCCATCACAGAAAATATGGTCAAGTCCTGAGATACGAAGTGTTTGGTGCAAATTCTGAAGCTCCTTTAACTCCACAACACTATCCCCTTATCTTTAGGCAAAACAAAGTTACTTAACAATTGGAGACTTTTCAAGTTACAAATATCTTGTGGCAGCGATTGCTGATATCAAGATGTCTCAACTTGATTAGTCTTCCCAAGTTGGTTGGTAACTGAACAAGAGCACGACAATTCCCCAATAATAAGCTTTGCATTTTATACAATGTGCACAATGTATCAGGAGCTATAAGACAAGTCCAAGTGCCTCAGATGTTTCAAGTTGCCAATTGAACTAGGCAATTCCCTAACATAGTACTGTGATAAGTTGAGGAATCGCAAATATTGTAATGTTGGCAATAAACAATATAGAACCCTTCGCATTTCAAACCGATATTGATATTGAGGATTTAGTGGAAAAGATAGGAAGGTATGAAAAGACTTGGATTTATATAAAGCATCAAATTCAAAGCCATGATTACCGCTTTTCATGTAGGAAATTTGACAAGTTTTGCATAGAATGTTGAATGAGTCATCGTCAGTATTGTCCTCCAACCTTAAAAAAAAAAAAAATCCCTTGATACAAACTTTGCCGAGTCATTCATAAGGTCATAGACTGATAGATAACTCATTATGAGGACCCAATGAGCTTTGAAAAAATGATCTTGAGACCAGATAATTGATGTAGTCCTCTCCAACTTCTTCCACTGTTTTATTCTTTGTGGGTTGCAAGAGAACATCGGCTAGCCACAAAAGAACCAATTCAGATTTGGTGAAATTATAATCTTTCGGAAACATCGAACAACAGGCAAAACAACTCTTGAGATGTGAAGGTAAGTAGTGATAGCTCAACCAAAGAGCTGGCGAAATGTTACTCTCCCTCTCTGACAACTCCTATATCTCACAGTCTAGTATCTTTTGCCATTCCTCAATATTTAGTTGAGTGCGCAAGAGACCCCCAAGGGATTTGGCTGCCAAAGGAAGACCATTACACTTTTGAACTATTTTTCTTCCGATATTTGCAAGATCTGGATGTTCAATACGAAGTGCATCTGCATTTCTGAAATCATGTCGTGCAAATAACAGCCAACAATCTTCTTCAGATATGTGCCCTAAATAGTAAGTTGGAACAGTTCCGCTTGTAGATGCAACAGCTTCATTACGCGTTATGAAAAGAATCTTACTTTCACAGGCTCCAGATCCAAAAGGCAATCTAAAGAGATCCTATTGATTGTAGTTTTCATTCCAAACATCATCATGAACAATGAGAAATTTCTTGGTTGCCAAAGCCTCCTTAAGTTTAACTTGAAGCAAATCTAGTTCCGTGATAGCACAAGTTTGTAAAGTGATTGATGCATAAATTGCTTGTGTTATTCTAACAATACTAAAATCATCTGAAACACAAACCCAAGCTCAGAGATCAAACTCTTCCTTTACTCTGGCATCATTGTACACAAGTTGAGCAAGGGTGGTTTTTCCAATCCCACCCATGCCCACAATAGGAACAACGCCTACCTTATCTTCAGTGGCATTATCAGATAGCAACAATGCAATCATGGTCTCCTTGTCCTCGTCCCTTTCATAAACATCAGAATCATCTACCAGAGAAGTAGTTTCAAGCATCCTTGCTTGTTGTCAAACTTGAACACCTTGTTTCAAACCAAGCACATCTTTTGGTCTATAATAAATTCCAATCTGTCTAGAATCTCCACTATCCTTCATTCAAGAGTTCTTTCAAATTTATTGAACCAAGTGGAGTAAATGAAGTTCGGTACCTGGCAACATGCGCTGCTACTTCCAGATTGATCAACTTCAAGCTTGCGCTGTAGAGCATTAGTGTTGATCTCATCCAGCACATCTCTTGTAGCAGACACAACATCTTTGAGCTCGTCAAGCCATTTCCTCACCGTTGGGTCCCTGATTTTCTTTTCCTCGGCATCATCAAGCACTTTATTAACTGATAGCAGCTTAATCTCCAACTTCTTCAGAAGTCCTTGGGTGGTTTGTTGTCCACGGATGAAGTCTTTAACATGACCAGAAGCCATTTGATCAAACCAAACAGAGAGAAAAGAAGAGAGCAGAGCTCCAGCAACTAGCTCAGCTGCCATGATAGAAAAATATAGGAAATGTATGGCAAGATGATGGATGAGAAGAACGAAACAAAGTTCTGTAAGGGGTGATTCTTAGAGAATGAGGTCTAGTTCAATGGCTCTGAGAAATCACTTTGGTTACTGTTTATTGAAGAGCTAATAGTTTGTTTAGGAGGTCATTGAATGGTGATGAACTCGGTGAAATTTTGGTCGCTGCAGAAGGACCTATGCAGTTCAAGTAGAAACGGTATTGAAAATTCAGCTGAACTTTTTCTACTCTAGTTTTAAGCTGAACTGGGCTTGGGTCTTTTGGGTGCAAATTAGCCTGGGCCGGCCATATGATTAGGGCCTGAGAGTTAAACTAGTTGGGTGGTTTTGGGCCTTCCATTGTCTTAAAGTGCTAGTCTTAATTTAGATCATGATTCTAGTGGAGTTAGTAATTATCTTAATTTTTGACTTATAAGTGTCAGTTTTATGAGTTTCTTAATTTCAAGACTTTAAGTTGCTAACTATTTCCTCCTACCTAGATTCAACATTTGACAGCTTAAACTAAGCTTTAGAAAAGTATAAATTCCAATAATTGACTGGAAAGTCATAGGTAAATCAATTCGAAGTGTGGAGAGATGAGAAACCGGAAGTCTACCATTTTGTACAAATCAATGCTCTATTGTACTTCAGTTTTATCTATTTCCTCCCAAACTGAAAATGAGATTACCCATAATCTACAACTAACTTATTACTATATTCGCAATGTCAAACCCATTCAATTGTTTACCTTTATTATAACATGGGAGTAGAGTTTCACACTTTGCCCTCCTTTTGGATTATCCTTGAAACATTTGAATTCATAATATTCACTATTAAATTCTTAAACCTTGTGGTTCCTGTGATCTTGAAGAAAAAAAGAAAAACATATATGTAAGAATTTAAATTACATCTCTTCTCGGAGTAAAGCATGTTCTTGGAGAATGTGCTTGTCAATGTAGCAAAGTTTGTGATACCGGCGGATTTTATATTCTTAGACATGGAGGAAGCCCCCACATTGGTAATGAGCTTCCTATCATCTATGGCAGAGCTTTCATGGCCACCGCTGGTGTCAAGATTAAGTTCAAGAGTAAGGGGAGATAAGGCACCATGAGCATGAAGGTACTTGGAGACAAAATCAAGTTCCAAATCTTTCCTCCCCGTCAAATTTAGGATGACATGAATGAATGCTACCTTTTGGGTTACTATGGAGAGGTAAGAGTAAGGGGATATGAGAAAGTAAGAAAGAAGTTTAGGCACTTCTTTCGGTCTTACCATGTTCACAAGGCTTTGAGTCACTCCTCACCCCCATCAAGGAGAAGAAACAAATTGGAGGATTACTCAAAGAAGCACTTGTTAACATGGGAGCTTGCTTTGAAAATCCAAAGAAAGTCAACAAGGGAGATGGTTGTCTCAAGAACCCCCTTGAGTGAATTAAGAGTCAACAGATCGGCAAGATATCCTTAAAGCAAAGCCCTACTTAGAGGTAGCCATGCTCATGATGCAAGATGAAGGATAAAGAAAACTCTTGAAATAGATCCAAAGATGACAAGTTTGGATGGCAAGTCTTTGACCTTGTTTGTTACTGATTGAAGGTGTTTATAATGAAAAGCATGGCCTTCAAGGAGGAGTTTCTTTCAATCCTTCACTTTCATTTTTTATTTTCATTAGTTATTTGTTGTGTTAAAAGTTTAAGTTTGGTGAGTGGTTTTGAAAAAACAGTGCAAACGATCGATCTCTTGTTGGAGACGATTGATTGTTTTGAGTGATAGAGAGTAATGCAATTCTAAACAATCAATCTCAAGCCCTCCAAAAAAAAATTAATGAATTAATAAATAAAAATAAAAATAAAAAAATGATCGATCTCTTTATACAAACGATTGATAGCAAAAATTAAAAAAAAAAATTGTTTTAAAAATATTATGTTTTATTTTGTAACCCCAATGTTTTAGAGGGGACTTCATTGTAATTGTACCTTCATGGTGCTTTTAGCCATTCTTTTCGAAAAATTTTGTGGCTAAGCTTTCGTTCATTCACTTTCATATTCTTAATGCATGTTGGTACTTCTGTTTTAACAATCAATCTTAATTTTTGAATAATATTTGGTTTGAAGTTGATTTTTGATGGAGAATTTCTTGCTTAATGATGATGTTTAGCACTACTGGAGTTGGATTGCAAGGCCTTTGCCTTGTTGGTGGCTTAATTCATGGTCTTCAAGGGAGAGAAATTTATAACTTTACTCTTGTCAATTTGTTTTTCAATTTGTGATTGTTTAGTTGGTTTTTGTTTTATAAATAGCTTGTTTCTTTCTTTCATACTTGGACTTTTTATTGAAATTGCTTTCAAAAAAAATATTTTGTAACATTGGGGACAATGTTAAGTTCAAGTGTGGGGGGAAGTTACGTTAGTGTCTATTATTCAATTGAAAAAAAAAATTGTTTTCAGTTTATTCTTTTCTGTGCATTTGTGTTTATTTTAGGTTCCTCCAAAGACCAAAGATGAACTTGAGCTTAATATAAATGTGGGCTAGAAAGCATGTCTGGGTCCTGTGAGCTTTATTTTTCAAAATAAATAATTATGAATCAAGTGTTTGTTTTCATTTATATCCATATTTTCCATGTCAATATATTGAGCTTGAGAAGCATAGTGTTGTGGGAGCTATTACATGCCACATAGTGACATTTGAGCTTAATTGAAGTGCATGCATCCTTATAAGCACTAATTTCTCCATAAGTGAACATCTCATTTGTTTTGCATCTCTAGAACTTGCTTCATATCTTTTGAAACTCTTTGTCTCAATGTTACACCTTAAAAATGATTTAGGCAACTAGGAATCCACTATGGCCAAATGAATATGTCTCAAAATGATTGAATATCCTTATATTTCCATTTTGAGCATTTATATTAGCCCTTCAATTTTTCACACCATAAATGTCTACCCTAAATTCAAACACTAGTCTTATCCTTTAAGGTTTTTTCTAATGTTTATATCATGATACTAAAAGAAACAAGTTTAGGAGTACTCAGAAAAGAATAAATATAGTACGTGGTGTTCTTCGTTTTGCAATTTTACTTAATGAAAAAAAAATTAAAAAAATGTAGTATCAAGGGAAAAAAAGAGACACAAATGAAAATCTAAAAAGATGTTTTAGAGAAACGGAATTGAGAGAGAATTGCTGTGTATTCTCATTGATAATAGGGGCCTCTTTATATAGAGGATTACAATGCATAGAATCTGAATATATAAGGAAAGTAATTCTACATTGAATAGGATTCTAAATCTTTCTATAACCCTATTACCACTAGGTCAAGTAACCTAGAGTTTGGGCCAAACACAAATTAGAGATTTCCTTAAACACTGCCCCTTGTGTTGCCCAAACGTGGTGCTTCTCTCGTTGCCTCATTAAAACCCTTGCCAAGTAACAAAAATCCAATGGGACCATACATGTAGACATCTCCCCCTGATGACTACGATCATGGGGATTCGGATAACTTCCGCAAACGATGCTACCAACATGTTTCTCGAAAGTGGAATTTAGGCAATGACTTAATGAGCAAGCCTGCCGCACTGTCCTCAGATTGAACCTAGTTCACTTTGATCTTGAGGAGAGTTTGTTGTTGCTGATTATGCTTGGTGTTGTCGCTTTTGATGTAGCCTTACCTCATTTATCCAAAACAAGCAACATTATCCTAAACGCTTGTAGGCTCATCTGTGGTAGACTTCAAACCACAAATGTTCGAACATGCGTAATTATGGATCCAATCCATATACATTCATGAACCACTTCGTGAAGAGCAATAATCTCTGCATTGTTCGAAGATATAGCTACCAGGGTCTGTTCTGTAGACCTCTAAGATATCACGGTCTTTACCTATGGTGAACACTTAACCAGTTTGGGAATGACCTTTGTGTGGGTCAGAGAGATACTCAATATCAGCAAAACCTCCCAAAACACATGTTGTTTTGGGGTGGGGATAGGAAACGCAAGCCAGCGTTGGAGGCGTTTCTGGTGTGTGATGGGTCCGAATCCATCATCTCTCTGTAGGATAGAACAAGCCCATATCGATCGTACATCTCAAATATTGAAAGATATCTTTTACACCAATCCAGTGGCGTCGCGTTGGCGTAGAGCTATACCTAGCTAGCAAGTTCACAACATATGAGATGTCCGGTCTTATGCATTGAGCTAAGTACAATAATACGCGTATTGCACTTAAGTGGGACACTTTTGCCTCTAGCACATCTTCGCCATCATCCTTTGGACGAAGAGGATCATTTGAGGATCAAGACTACAGACGATCATGGGGGTGTTTGAAGGCTTGACCTTGTCAAAATGCCTAAGCATCCATCAACACGATGCTCAAGTTCCAAACCGAGACATAATCGTGTTCTCCCAAAATCTTTCATCTCAAACTCGGATTTCAAGTGTTCAGCAGTTTCCCTTAACTCTTTAAGAGCTTCCAATGAAGGTCATGTCCAACATGAACCGCGATAGAATCCGAAACTTGTTATGGAAACGCGCGGGCAAATCCCTTCCCAATCAAGTAGTCACTTTAGTAAACGTTTCAACCTTATTATAAACGCGCTCCGTGGTCTAGAGCCACTTGAGTTGGGTAGATAAAGCTCATCATGAACCTTCATGTATATTTTGTATCTAGATCCCCGTATAGATACATACTGACCGCATTTGTAAGCTGCATGATCAGTTATTTGGAAACTACCAAACTGACAAGGTAGTGGAGTGCAATGACATCCATTACGAGAGAATATGTCTCATTGTAGTTGATTCCAGGGCGTTTTGTGAGAAGCCTTGCGCCATAAGGCGAGATTACCATCTCTTTTTCTCAACACGCTTTCTAACGAAGACCCATTAGTCAACATGTTTTATGATAAGAGGTGTTGGCATCACTGGCTCAAAACTTCCTCTTCATTAGAGAATCCATCTTAACTTGGATCGCATCTTTCCATTTAGGCCAAATTTCTCTACGTTGATATTCATTCATCAACGGAGCGTGGTTCGATATCATCAAACTCAACAAACTCATGCGCAACGAAATGCGTGATTACATCATCAATAATTATGGAGTTTCTATCCCACGTCTCATGTACACTAGTGTAATTTTCATAGAGCTCTATATTCTCAGGAATATGTTCTGATATTGAGGCGTCCCCCAACAATAACCATAACCCGGAAGATTCTCATGAGACGGATTTTGAGTCTTGATGATCCAAGGATTGAGTTGTGCCAAAGTATCCTTCGAACTCACGGGCCTCCCACGCATCCTAGCTGGGGTCATGGCCTGTAATGCCAGAGTGCCACTCTCTTTGGCGTTGGCACCATGCCTTCCTCTGTGTAGGATAGCGCTATGTCCTCTTGTAGGGATGTACTTCCTTGTAGGCATATTTGCAACAGATGTGTGATCTCGTCACTTTTAGTAAGGATCGAGATGAGACATAGTGGGGACAGACCACGACAATTCCTGTCATTCCTGTTGAACATTCATGTTTTTATCTCCCCCTCACGACGGGAAGACTGTCTCAGCAGAGTGATAACCCATAAATCTAGCGATAAGGAGATCGCCTAGCAAGGGCATGAAGTGGCGGACAATTGTTGGAGTCTCAAATCCAACGTAGTTGCCCATACGTATGTGAGGACCCATCATAAAGCGCTATGGTGGTGCAATTAGGACATAAAGGCACACTCAAATATGCGTAAGTACGATACTTGTACCCAGTCACTAGTTGTAACGCAGAGGTAGGTTGAGTGGCGGTGGGTCGTAGACGAATTAACATAGCTGCATGCGATATTGCATCATCCCAAGTGGATATAAGGAAATTAGTACGCATTACCAGTGTCCGGACTACTATCGTAGTAGTTTCTACGAGACCAATTGGGTGTGTTTATGGTAAAATAATGTCCAACATTAGTCCCAATGCAATAACCATCGAAAGTCTTCAATGTAAATTCTCTAGCATCGTCAAGTCCAATTGACGGAATTAGGATGATTAGGGGAGTGAGCTCGTTGTCATATGATATGTGCTAAGAGTGCAGCATAAGCAGCATTTACAGGTGGACAATGGCACAACACGTAACCAGCGTGTTTGCGTATCAACCAATATCATGAGATATTTAAACGTCCGCAAGTTGGTTGAATCAGTCCATAGAATCCCCATGGATTCTATGTAAGAACATAATGAGTATTTTCATATCATTTTTATAGGATGGTCTCAATCCTAATTTCCCTAAGGAACGGGCTTTGTAAAACGAGCGAGAGGCTTTAGAAGCAACCAATGAGAATTTTGGTTGGGCTTGAGCGTTTGAAACGCTATTTGAAGCAAGTTGGTGGTTACAGCATCACTTAGGGTGCCATCACCATGATGACGCAATCCATGGCGTCATGGATAGGGACTGCGCCAGCCCTAAGCTGGTGGTGGATGGAGGTGGTGCCTTAGGCAGCTGCGTCGGTCACACTTAGTCCAGAAATCAACTTTTGATTCATGCTCCGTTTCGCTCGAAAGAAATGGTCGATGTCCATGTGAAGTCTTTAGTAGACGGATCATCATATCATGACTAGGATGATCTATCCTGTCGTGACAAAGCCAATATGTGTCTGAATCCAAGAGATCTTCTCTCATAACTTTATTGGATTTTATAGCTCGAATAGTGCATAGAGTCCACTAGATAGACACATAAACTTCTCTAAGATGCGCCTTTGTTCGCAATCATTAGAGGTATTGCAAAGGAACTCATTTTCGTTCTCTACATGCGTTGGTTATTCATAGGTGCGATTTGCCCTAAGAGTATAGAGAGTGACAGTAATCAAGGTGCCATTTGGCAAAGTGAACTTGGGCTATTCTATGTCCTTGAGTTAATACTTATGGCCCAGCCATTGTAGTCATAATGTAATATGCTCAGAATCAAAATAGAGTCATGAAAAGAACTCGAAATTTTATTCATAAGCCAACGGAGTTACATCATTGTGTCTTTGACCAAAGAAAATCTAATCCAAAATGCTAGCTAATGCAAAACAATGGTAGTCGTCTATCTTCTTTTGGTAATTCCAAAATAAATGTGACCAGGTGAGTAGGGAGATGTCAGTGGAGCAAAGCTCGCTTAAGTACCACTAATCTCAAAACCTTCCTAGACATCACATTTACTTTGGCTGAGCCTACTTTGAAGAATGGTTAAACTATTAGCATTTACTGCAAAAATATATGGCAATTGCCTACATCTTTTGGAAAAATAAAGACTTAAACAGAATTGGTGATCTATTGATCCCAGCCAGATTTGTAGTCTTTAACCCTTCACTCTAGATCATCTTTTTGATCTTCTTGTTCCACATAGTGAGCTTTTCTTGCTCCACAATGTGTTCCCAATGATCAGACACTCCACATCGAGATCATACATCTCTTTGCTCAGAATTTATTGATTGAGACACTTTGAAAGCATCATTTAGATGGCTCTTAGTGGTGGTGACGCCACCAACATGGCCAAAGGCGTTGCCTCCCTCTCTCTTTCCACATTGACCTCTTCGGTTTCGTGTTCGCCTATTTTGGCTGTGACCTTCCCAAGTAGAGCGATTATATGGACCAGAACTTCCAGAAGTATCCCTAATTAGGGTTTCGCTCTTGGCGCCTTCTCTTAGGGGCGCGACTATAATTGGATTCCTGAATAAGCTCTGTTTCTACGGATCTCAAATTATAGTTTTTCATAAGGATGTTGTCATGCTTTTCAGCGACATTCATAGCTCCAATAAGCTCATGAAACCTTGTGATCCGTCCTGCAGTAACATCGATTCGATAGTTCTTAGTAACCATCAATGCAGAGATGGGGAAGGTAGAGAGAATCTTCTCAATTAACATCGCATTTGTGATCTCTTTAACAAAGAATTCCATTAAGGATTTAATGTGAAGTGCTTTCGAGTTGTAGTTAAGAACTGACTTGAAATCACAGAAGTGGAGGCTATGCCATCTCACTTCTAGGTCAGGAAGCAGGGAGTCACGGAAGTTGCCAAATCTTTCTTCGAGTGAGACCCACAGCCTTCTGGGGTCTTCTTCATTCATATACTCGTACTGGAGCGAATCATCCATATGACGAGTCATTAGGATGATGGCTTTCGCCTTATTTACCTTAAAGGCTACTCTATTTGCTTCCAAGGCTTGAGCTTGCTCAACAGTTAGCACGTCCTGGCTAGGCTCGAGAATCGTATCCAGGATTCCATCGGCCTTGAGATGCTGGCGGACATCATGAACCCACCTGTGATATCCAGAGCCAGTTGTTCCTAATGGAGCAAAGTCCAATTTGTTCAGGTTACTCGTCCTGAAAGAGAACAAGAAATTAGGGTTAGTTTCAGAGCGTAAAAGGCTACCACGAAAACATATAAAATTTCTGAGCGTAGTCTCTTCCAAGAAATTAGGAATTTCTGAGCGTAATCGCTTCCAAGAAATTCAATTCCAAGTGATATTGGATTAGATCGAAACAATGACGTAAGTGGTCGATCATAAATTCTCTACAAATTCTAAGTTTGGATATCTCAACAAGCTCCAAGCTTGGAGTGAGCACGAACCCCCACAGCTCGGCTTAATTAGGTCTCCCCTATGATGAAGAAAGGGAGGTAGGAGAAGGGAGTTTGCAAGTCCCCGAGAAAAAGAAGAGAAATTGAATAAAAACTCAAAAACGGGAACTTTTAGTAAAAAATACCTCTTTTTGAAGTCGTCGAGATATTGGTCGAAATATTGGTTGCGGAGGTTGAAAAGTCATTTTGACAAAAATGAACCGGAGGTTGGAAATCCTTTGATCAGAATTGGCCGTTTCCTTCTTCTTTCTTCTTTTTCCTTCTTGGTCTTTCTGATGGTATGTGGGTTGTGGGGCCCTATCTTTTCTTTTGCTTCTTCTTCTTCTGCTGGGCACTGTGCCCTCCTTTCTTTTCTTCTTCTTCTGGGGCCCGTGCCCCTTCTTTTCTCCTCCTCTTTTCTCTTTCTTTTCTTCTGGCCAAGCACCTGGCCGGCTCTCTCACTTTTTCTTCAGTCTTTGACTAGGATCTTCTTCTTCCTCTGATGGCATTGACCGAGACATCCTTCTTCTAGTTCCTTGATCCTGGAGTCAAGGTGCCAATGATGACAAAATTTGACTCTAAAAAGGCTGTCTGGAAGGTGGCAAACCGGGCAGGAATATCTAGGGTTTGGCTATTAGGTTTCAGGGTTAGGCTATTTGTTTCAGGGTTAGAGCTTCGTGCTGATAACGTGTTTTAGAGAAACGGGATTGAGAGAGAATTGCTGTGTATTCTCATTGATAATAGGGGCATCTTTATATAGAGGATTACAATGCATAGAATCTGAACATACAAGGAAAGTAATTCTACATTGAATAGGATTCTAAATCCTTCTATAACCCTATTACCACTAGGTCAAGTAACCTAGAGTTTGGGTCAAACACAAATTAGAGATTTCCTTAAACAAAAGAATGTTATTGCTTGAATATTGTTTTTCCATTCCATTTCATTTGTCATTACATCCAATAAAAGTCATTTCTTCATCCCAGTGTTCTAAATATCAGTCTAGACGCTGGGAGGTGGAGCACCGACTCGATTCTTGGAAATCAGTGGAACTAAGCGGTGAGGATGTTATGCGGGTACTAGGAGGGGCTGGGCGGTCCTAGGCGGCTCTGGCGTGCCTAGGCGGTCTTCACAGCGACCCATTCCTTCTACCATCTTTATTTTTCTTTCCTCTTCCTCGGTCTCTAGCACCCACCGCTAAGGGCAGATTTAAGGGAGGGCAAGGGTGGGTAGCTGTGCACCTCAATTTTTTACAGGCTTCAAGGTTGGAAAGATCTGTCTTTAAAAATGATTGCGACGGCGATGAAGTGCAGGAAGAGGAAGAAGATGAGAACAGTTCTTCGTTTGTTTAAATACTTTATCATATTGAATGGATATGCTCGTCTTGGGAGCTTGCAATCTTAATAACTAACTATGAGATAATGCTAAGCTCACGTGATGATCAAATCATGATTATCCTTACTTAAAAAAAAAAAAAAAAAACGAAAAACAATTAGAAGAGCAAAAACTATGGGCGGATCTCCTTCTTCACTTCAACAATTATATATATATATATATATTTTTTTTTTCTTTTTTGGTTATAGTTCAAAAATTATATTTCATTGATTAATTATATATGCAATAATAATATAATTAATATCTTATTTATATATAATTATATATGTTATAAAAATTAAAAATTAGAAAACTGCCTAGGCCTTTGGGCGCTACTCCCTTGCCCACCACCCGACTACTGCCTAGCGATTTTTAGAACCATGGTTCATCCAAGATGTGATTTTATTAATCAGTTGATGTGGTCGAAATGAACACACAATTTAACCCTGTAAAATGTTATCGTTAGTATAGAATAAGTAGGGATCGTTCTAGCCGAGGATTGAGGGTACACCTGTAAGTGAAACAAATGAAGAAAATTATTATTTACAAAAATAAAATAAAGAATAGAAATATATACAAGTGAACACAAATAAAGGGGGTTTATGATTATAGAATCGGAATTAGAATTAAATAAAATAAAAAAAATGTAAAAACACATTTACAAGGGTGGAACACAAGGAACAAGGATCAAAACCACAATCATATGCAAGAAATTCGGTCGCAATTCTTATAGTTGATTATCTATGTCATGAGAAAGAAGTTAACCATGTGAAACATTAGTAAGCAAACGATTTCCCATATTTTACTTTCCTTAAATAATTAATCTAAGTGAAAGCACCTAAATTAATTCTATTGAATATGCAATCATAGTGTAGAAAGCTAGCTAATCAAGAACATATTTAATGCATGAAGAACAAAGAAAGGATGTTAACCAAAGTGCACAACCTAGTATGAAAAAGTTCATCTATTTACAATCCTCCTTAATTGATTTCGACTTTTGTCCAAAGCCTTTACTACTTATGAAATAGGTTCACAAAACTATTAGGTGAATTGTTTACCTAAATCTAGCTCCAATTACATGCATATATCCCAAGTTGGCCACCAAAGAACACATACATATAAAAGTTTTCTATAATTCAAAATCAATCAAGCAATCTCACATAAGCAACATAGAAATCAACACAAAGAAATTACAACTTTATTTCAAAACATAGAGACGGGCTTTAAACTTTGCCCTTAATGTTATTTGTTAACTATAATTCATAATTCTACAAATCCAAACAAAGAAAACCAAAAGAAGTTATAAGGAAAAAGATTGAATTACACCGTGAAGGGGGTGGATGATGAAGAGCTTGAGACGTTGATCTTGAATCTTGAAAGCAAGGCTTCACTATCACGGCATAAGGTGGAATGATGGCGGCTAGGATTACTCACGGCTTATTCTTCTTCTCCTCTTTGCTTGAAGATGCAAAACTAAGAACTAGAGAATGGAAAAGAAATGAAACTAAGAACTAGAGAATGGAGAGGAGATGGTGAGACAAAGAAGATGAAATGGATGAAGGAATTGTCATGGCATAATGAGGGGAGGTGTATTTATAGGCTGAAAATGGTAAATGGAGGGTGAAGATGAAAAGAAATGAAGGCTAGATTTGATAGACAAATGTGTAGACATCAATTGTTGACTTAGAAATAGTCAAAAAGTTTTCCCTCATGTGATAAATGGGAGATAAATTTTATCTCCACAGAATGTTTCGATTTTGACTATGATTTCTTCATAAAAAATGTTCCTCCATGAATGTAGATCATCCTGGTAAAATTTCAGAGCTTTTGAAGTAATAGTTTGGTCGGAAATGCTTCTTGAATACGTTCAGGTCCGATTACAGTTTTCGTCTTTTTGTTATAAATTTGGACCGATCTTTTGAAGGCCTTTCACTTGTATCTGGCTCTTGTACTCTTCATAATAAATGTTCCTTAGGATGTCTAGAATGGATCTGGAAATTTTCAGCTAATTTGAAGTTCACTTGGTCAGGCGACCGCTCCTCCTTACTTGTTTCGGTCTTTCCTAGCCGGAGTAGGAAATGTGTAAAATTGATCTTTTAGTGCATTTCCATTTTTCTCCATCATTTCTAGGTAATTATGGAAGTAATGCTCATTTCATCTTCATCTACTCCAATGTACCTAAAAATAGAAATTGAGTTAAAAATCGATTCGGTTAAGGAAATAACTAAGCAAAATATGAGGAATTAACTACTAAAATACCGCATTAAAATGCTCCTATCATCAGTGAAGATAAGATTAAAGAGCAAGCATATAGCGGCATTGCATAAGATTGTTTTTGAGTGTAGGATAGTTAAAAAAAAAAAAAAATTGTGTGAAAAATAGAGTGAATATTTTGTGAGTTCATAGTTAACATGGTTTGACATGCATTCTCAATTTTGGTACATTGAAATGAGAAATTAGAGATATGTTAACATTTCAAAACGTAAGCATTTGATCCATGATCCATGAAGTTTTAAGACCTAACTTGATTTCTATGCCCGATCTATATTGTGTTCTTTGACTCTTTGAGGAAATTGTTGGAAGGATTAGGTAGTTGTTGTAGTGTCGGATTTGAGTCAATTTGATTGAAAACAAGCTGTGGATGCCCGAAATTTCATTTAAATAAATATATGTAATTCAATATTTGTTCAATAATATGAATTATGAATTTTGGGCTTGTTTCGTATGTTATTGTGTGAGGAGAAGGGTTTCGAACGAATTTTATTTTCGAAACGAACGTTATTTAGGGTCTTGTGAAAATTGATTTTTTATACGTTCGAAGTTTAAAAAAAACTTCTTTCATGAAAGTTGTAGAGCTCGTCGATACGATCTCGTGCATATGTGGAATGCAATATTCGGAGTTCGTATGAATAAGTTATGAATATTTGAAAATTGAAATTTTTCTATAAATATCAAGAAAATATGATTTTCTTCATTAAGGATGAAAAAATTGTAATTTTGCGTTTTGGTCCCCCAACCCTCCGCTCTCTCTCTCTCTCTCGCGAAACCCTTCCCCCCGTCCGACCAGTTCCGACCCAACCCGACAGGAACGAGGCCTTCCCGGCCACACCGCCCTTGGACCCGACCCCTCCCGTGCTTACCGCCGCAAGCCCAGCCGCCCCGTACTGCTCCCTCGCCCAGCCGTTGCCCCCAGAAGCAGATCGAAACCCCTTCCCCCCCCCCCCCCCCCCGAGCAGTTAGCCGACCCAACCGGATCTCGTCGGTGCCGGCGTTGCACGGGCCAATCCTCCACCTTGTTGTGATCTCCTCCTCTTGCTGATCATCCTCATATCCTCCTTGCATGATGATTTGGAGTGTAGAGCGATAGATCGAGGTTTGAAGTTTTTGACAGTCCAGAACATATATAGGATCTGATCAAACGCACGAGATTAACCAAACTTCAAAGCTCGATCTAGGGCGATCTAGACCAAATCTCACTTAGCTCCAGGTATGAAAGTTGATCACCCTTTTATTTTGGAAGAAGTTTGTAGTTGACAACTTTTGCATCAGAGGTAGTTGACCGACGTTGACCACCATCTAACAGCTGTGTCTGGCAGTGGTCGGACCATATTTTGAGTTTATATTATCTGGACGATAATCTATGCATCCATACGAGTGCTTTGACATATCACAATGTTATTTTAGAAAAAGTTGATAAATAATGGATTTACGTTTTACGTTACTATTTACGGTTTTTACGTTTTATCTTTGGTTTACGATCCACGGAGATCAGACCATCGGTTTTGCTTCAATTTTTAATATGTTGATCGTATGACTATCTCGATGACTTTGTGAGGTCACAGATGAAGATCCGACCGTTGGATCTTCGTATAATTGTAAAACAGTGACTCGGGAGGGGATCCTTAAAAATCCGTCAGTTGGATTTTCGTATAATTTTGATAGGATGTTTTCAAGGACGATCCATGAGGATTTGACCGTTGGATTATTGTTTAAATTCGATCTGACCGTTGGATCGTCGTTTAAATTCGTTCCAATTGTTGGATCGTCTTTATTTTAGAATCCGACCGTTGGATCATCATTTAAGTTTATTTCGTGTTTCGTTTGCTAAGTAAAGACCATACTTGAAGGTTTGAGTTGACCAGCATTTGGATTATTGTAATTTTGATTGATAGAAGACGCAGCTGGACTAGAGATGAGTAAATCGCACCTGGTTCATTTAAGAACTAAATTTAGTAAATTATATTGATTTGATAATAATAGGCATTACTGTGTGAATGTCTGTGTATATATATTATTTATGTGATCATATATATATTTGTTGGTAGATTGTGTTGAGGAAACAATATGCATGATTGTGTTGCTAGTATTGTTTAAATGTTTACTTTTCGTGATTGATATGTTGAGAAAGGAGTTGAGTTTTATTGTTTGAGAAACAATAAATTGTTTTGATATGTGGAGATCCATAGGTCACGAGTGTGACCATGGCATACTATCAGTGAACCACGCTCTTGTACCGGACTGGTGGTTACTAATAGCATTATAATCGTGAACCACGCTCTCGCGCCGGGCTGGTGGTTGCGATCAGTTAGAGCTCTAGTCTGTCTGCCAAATGTGAGTGGCCTTATGAGGGTAACGTTGACGTTACTTGTGACTCATAAGTATGAGTTTTTAGAAGAGAGTCTCGAGAGTATTCATTGTTTTATATTTTAAGAAATTTTGGAGTTACCTTGTGTGTTCATATATATTAACTTAAATTGTGCAATCTTTAAATTTACTCGTACGGGCTTTCAAAAGCTTACTGGGTTTTGTGTTGTTGCAATCCCGGTACACTATTCAAACGGTGTAGCGGATAATCCCGCAGGTCAGGAGAACCAAGGCGGTGATCGAGCTGTTTAGTGTAGCAGTATTTGATTTATCGCATTTGCTTTGGTAAGGTTTGTTATGCTCATTGAGCTATACAATTTAAGTTCGTGAGAGTATAATGTAATAAGTGATTTGAAGATTTGGTTTTCGTATTATTGAGTGGGTGAGGTGTGGTTGTTTATGAAAAAAATTTAGGACGTTTATTTGTTTAAGTCTAGTTAGGGTTTAAGTCCTTAGAACGGTAGCATTGAACTTTAGGTTCTTGTTGGAGCAAGTATAGTTCCTTGAGTTACCTTAGATGTGTTCGTATCTTGGTTAATATGGACTAGTATTTGACTTAGACTATGTTTTAACTATTATACATGTATTGACCAAGTATACTTTTATTATTGTCCATAGGTGATGGATCTTGTGGGAGGCAAAGGTAGGGGTCGAGGGAGACCCAGAGGTAGGGGCAGAGGTAGGGGTAAGGGTAGGGGTAGGGGTAGGGGTAGGGCCCCTCATGTGGATCACTATGAGGATGAAGTGGAAGCACCAGAGTTTGAGCTGCCAGTTCCACCCATGGCGGATCCTGCTCGTTTGTTGAAATTGGCAAGGGAGATTTCTCATCTGGGAGCAGTTCCATTTAAGGGAGGCACAGACTACATGTTGGCAGATCAGTGGATCGAAAACATGAAGGGCTACTTCCAGATGGTGATTTGTGATGAGCAGGAAAAGAGAAAGATAACGTCGTTTATGCTTTTGGGAGGATGCACGGTTGTGGTGGAGTGGCACAGAGAGAATGATAAATGTGACTATCCTAACCTGGTATGAGTTCGTGGAACTCTTCAGGAAGAAATACTTCCTTGTTACGGTGAGACACCAGTTGGAGAGACAGTTCCATTCTTTAACTCAGGGGAAGTTGAGTGTGAGAGATTATGAGGCAGAGTTCGACCGGTTGTATCAGTATGTGAGACAACTAGATCCTGAGAGTTTGGCTATTCAGTTGGGGCTGAACCCTTCGATACTGTGTGACGTAGCCATTTTGGAACTGACGAAACTAGGACTCGTGGTGGCTAAAGCATTGACCATTGAGCAGGAAAACCAGATTCTCTTGGAGGAGCAGACAGTTGAGAGAGATTTTCAGGGGAAGGGAAAGGCAGTTGCTGAGAGCAGCCATACAGTGAGAAATCGAGGTAACTTCTGGAAGAGGCAAAAGACTAACTAGCAGGCACCAGCTAGGGCCATGGTTGCAGCACCTGCTAGGGCGGTACCTATTAGACAGGTGGCGCCTCTGAAATGTTTCAATTTCCATGAGTTGGGGCAAATTTCTCTGAACTGCCCGAAACCAAAGAATTTGGTGTGCTTTACTTGTGGCCAGGCAAGACATATCTCCCGAGTTTGTCTGCAGCAGCAGGATAGGGGTCAAAGGAATCAGCAGAGGCAACAGCCTCAAGGTCAATCTAGAGTCTTCGTCATTGGACAGGGAGGCACCAGGGTGGAAGGTACTGTATCTGTTTATAGCTATCTTGCTAGAGTACTGTTTGATACTGGAGCTTCCCACTCTTTCATATTTATTCTGTGGTAGATGTGTTGGGTTTGATTGCCATGCCTCTTACTAGATCTTTATGTGTTACATCACCTCTCGGTGTATCCCTTGAACTTGATATGTTTTGTAATGATTGCCCTATTGGGATATATGGTAGAGAATTCTCTGCATCCTTGATTGTGATTCCGGATCAGACATATGATGTGATTTTGGATATGGATTGGTTGAGCCCGAACCATGTAGTGATTGATTGCTTTAGAATGATTGTGTCATTCGGTGTTCCTACACAACGAGTGTTTCATTACCATTGTCTAAAGTTCGACATCGCCATGAGAACAGGGATTTTGGCTCATATTGAATCAGGGAGTAACACCTTAGTGATTATAGGGATTCTTGTAGTTTCGGAGTACATTGATGTGTTTCACGAGATACCAGGATTACCTCCAAAAAGGGTAATGGATTTCTCCATTGATGTTATACCAGGTACTGCTCCTGTATCGAAAGCATCCTATCGGATGGCTCCAGCTGAACTTCAGGAGTTGAAGGTTCAGATTGAGGGATTACTTGCACAAGGGTTCATACATGCTAGTGTATCTCCTTGGGGCGCACCAGTGTTGTTTGTGAAGAATAAGGATAATTCACTTCGGTTATGTGTGGATTATTGACAGCTGAACAAGGTGACCATCAAGAACAGGTACCCTTTACCTAAGATTGATGACTTGTTCGATCAGCTTAGGGAGGCTACTGTGTTCTCAAAGATTGATTTGAAATTTGGATATCACCAGTTAAGGGTGTAGGATGATGATATTCCATAGACGACGTTCAAGACCAGGTATGGACATTTTAAGTTCCTTGTCATGCCTTTTGGTCTCACGAATGCACCTGTAGCATTCATGGACTTGATGAACCACACGTTCAGTCCTTACTTGGATTAGTTTGTTGTGGTGTTCGTTGACAACATCTTGATTTATTCAAGGTCGTCTGATGAGCATGAGAAGCATTTACAGATCATGCTACAGACATTGAGAGAGAATAAATTGTTTGCCAAGTTTGAGAAGTGTGATTTTTGGTAGAAGGACGTCAAGTTCCTTTGTCATGTAGTTTCGAAGGATGGAGTTTCTGTGGATCCTTCGAAGGTTGAAGCGGTGATGAGTTGGTTCTAGCAGTATTGGTGTTTGCCTTGAAGATTTGGAGACACTATCTTTATGGTGAGAAATTTGAACTCTTTTATGAACATAAGAGTTTGAAGTACCTATTCTCCCATAAGGAATTGAACATGAAGCAGAAAATATGGATGGAGCTCATCAATGATTATGATTTCACCTTGGAGTATCATCTCGGAAATGCCAATGTAGTGGCAGATGCTTTGAGTAGGAAACCTCGAGTAATCATGGCATCGATTATTATGTGAGAGTGGCTCATGTTGGAAGCTGCATCAGAGTTTGACCTTATGCCCGCAGGAGTAGGACATGGAATCTTTCTCGGTAGTATCACCTTACAGCCCACCTTTATTTCCACGATCATTCAGGGTCAGACACTTGATGAGTTTACTCAGGCGAGGATTGCTGAGATGATTGCTGATATGAATGTAGAGGGCCCTTATGAGTGGATTATTGGGGCAGATGGAGGGTTGAGATTTCGAGGGAGATTGTATGTTCCGAGTGTTGATAACCTCAAGGAGGAGGTCATACGGGAAGCACATAGGTCTCGGTACACTATACATCTAGGGGGTACTAAAATGTATATGGATCTACGAAGACAGTTTTGGTGGTATGGAATGAAGAGGGACGTGGCAGAACATGTGTCGAAGTGTCTTACATGTCAGCGAGTGAAGGCAGAGCATCAGAGACCCGCAGGAATGTTGAAACCTTTGCCGATTCCTGTTTGGAAATAGGAAGATATCTCCATGGACTTTGTGACTAGATTGCCTAGGTCCAGGCAAAGTTATGACTCAATTTGGGTGATTGTTGACTGGTTGACTAAGTTAGCACACTTTCTTCCCATGGCAAAAACTTACTCAAGGGATGTGTTGTGTAAGTTTTACGTGAATGAAATAGTGAGGCTTCATGGTGTGCCTGTGACGATTGTCTCTGATCGTGATGCTCGTTTCACTTCGGAATTCTGGCGTAGGTTCCATAAGGCATTTGGCACATCTCTAGCAATGAGCACTGCATTTCATCCACAGACAGATGGGCAGACCGAGAGAGTGAATCAGATGATGGAGGATATGCTTAGAGCTTGTGTTCTGGACTTTAAGGGAAGTTGGGCTGATCATCTACCATTGGTAGAGTTTGCCTACAACAACAGTTATCACTCCAGCATCGGCATGGCACCATATAAGGCTCTTTATGGTAGGTCATGTATGACTCCTATATGTTGGGCAGAAGTAGGAGGGAAGGGACTCTTAGGTCATACACTTGTTCAGGAGACTACTGAGAAGGTCACTACTATTCGGGACAGAATCCAAACCGCTCAGAGTAGACAGAAAAGTTATGCTGACTTGAAGATGAGACATGTAGAGTTTGAGACAGGCGATCATGTGTTCTTGAAGGTCTCACCTATGAAAGGTGTGGTGAGATTTGGCAAAAAGGGAAAACTTGCACCGAGGTATGTTGGACCTTTTGAGATTCTGGAAAGGGTTGAAAACTTGGCATATCGACTTGCTTTACTTGTTAGCATGTCTTCCATGTGTCTATGCTCAGGAAGTATGTCCGAGATGAGTCCTACGTGATTGATCATGGTACGATCGAAGTAAACACGGATGTGACCTTCATAGTTGAACCTGTTTGTATCTTCGATAGGTCTATGAAGAGGCTTCGTAGGAAGGAGGTTGATCTTGTGAAGGTGTTGTAGAGTCATCATGACAAGGGTGATGCGTCATGGGAGTTGGAGTCTGACATGAGGAAGAGGTATCCTAAGCTATTTGTTGACGAGTGTGCTTGAATTTCAGGACGAAATTCCTTTAAAGAGGGTAGACTGTGGAGACCCGAAATTTCATTTAAATAAATATATGTAATTTAATATTTATTCAATAATATGAATTATGAATTTTGGGCTTGCGTCGTATGTTGTTGTATGAGGAGAAGGGTTTCGAATGAATTTTATTTTTGAAACAAACGTTATTTAGGGGGTCGTGAAAATTGACTTTTTATTCGAAATTTAGAAAAAACTTCCCTCATGAAAGTTGTAGAGTTCGTCGATACAATTTCGTGCATATATGGAATGCAATATTCGGAGTTCGTATGAATAAGTTATGAATATTTGAAAATTGGAATTTTTCTATAAATATCAAGAAAATCTGATTTTCTTCATTAGGGACGAAAAAATTGCAATTTTGCCTTTTGGTCCCCCAGCCCTCCGCTCTCTCTCTCTCTCGCGAAACCGTTCCCCCCTTCCGACCCGACCTGGTTAGAATGAGGCCTTCCTAACCACGCCGCCCTCGGACCTGGCCCCTCCTGTGCTCGCTGCCGCACGCCCAGCCGCCCCGTGCTGCTCCCTTGCCCAACCGCTGTCCCCAGACACCGATCGAAAGCCCCCTCCCCGAGTTGTGAGCCTACCCGACCTGATCTCGTCGGTGCCGGCGTTGCACGGCCCGATCCTCCACCTTGTTGTGATGTCCTCCTCTTGCTGATCATCTTCATATCCTCTTTGCATGACGATTTGGAGTGTAGAGCGATAGATCAAGATTCGAAGCACTTGACGGCCCAGAACAGATCTAGGATCTGATCGGACGCACGAGATTAATCCAACTTCAAAGCTCGATCTAGGATGATCTAGAACAAATATCGCTTAGCTCCAGGTATGAAAGTTGATCACTCTTTTATTGTGAAGAAGTTTGTAGTTGACAACTTTTGCATCGGAGGTGGTTGATCGGCGTTGACCGCCGCGTTGACCACCGTCTGACCTCTGAGTGTGACAGTGCGTCGGACCATATTTTGAGTTTATATTATCTGGACCATGATCTATGCATCTAGACGAGCGTTTTGATATATCACAATGTTATTTTAGAAAAAGTTGATAAATAGTGGATTTACTGTTTTTGTTTCAAATTTTAATATGTTGATCGTATGACTGTCCTGATGATTTTGTATGGTCACGGACGAAGATCCGATAGTTGGATCTTCGTATAATTGTAAAATAGTGATTCAGGAGGCGATCCGTGAAGATCCGTCCTTCAGATTTTTGTCTAATTTTGATAGGATGTTTTCAAGGGCTATCCGTGTCGTTGGATCATTGTTTAAATTTGATCTGACCGTTGGATCTTATTTATTTTAGAATCCGACCGTTGGATCATCATTTAAATTTATTTCGTGTTTCGTTTGCTACGTAAATACCGTACTTGACGGTTTGAGTTGATGAGCATTTGGATCATTGTGATTTTGATTGATAGAAGACGCAGCTGGACGAGAAGTGAGTAAATCTCACCTGGTTCATTTAAGAACCGAATTTAGTAAATTATATTGATTTGATAATAATAGGCATTGCTGTGTGAATGTCTATGTATATATATTATTTATGTGATCATATATATATTTGTTGATGGATTGTGTTGAGGAAACAATATGCATGATTGTGTTGCTAGTATTATTTAAATGTTTACTTTTCGTGATTGATATGTAGAGAAAGAAGTTGAGTTTTATTGTTTGAGAAACAATAAATTGTTTTGATATGTGGAGATCAATAGGTCACGAGTGTGACCATGGCATACTATCAGTGAACCACGCTCTCGCGCCGCTCTGGTGGTTGCGATTAGTTAGAGCTCTAGTATGTCTGCCAAATGTGAGTGGTCTTATGAGGGTAACGTTGAGGTTACTTGTGACTCATAAGTATGAGTTTTTAGAAGAGAGTCTGGAGAGTATTCATTGTTTTATATTTTAGGAAATTTTGGAGTTATCTTGTATGTTCATATATATTAACTTAAATTGTGCAATCTTTAAATTTACTTATACGGGCTTTCAAAAGCTTACCAGGTTTTGTGTTGTTGCAATTCCGGTACACTATTCAAACCGTGTAACGGATAATCCCGCAGGTCAGGAGAACCAGGGCGGTGATCGAGCTGTTTAGTGTAGCAGTATTTGATTTATAGCATTTGCTTTGGTGAGGTTTGTTATGCTCATTGAGCTAAACAATTTAAGTTTGTGAGAGTATGATGTAATAAGTGATTTGAAGATTTGGTTTCCGTATTATTGAGTGGGTGAGGTGTGGTTGTTTATGAAAAAAATTCAGGACGTTTATTTGTTTAAGTTGTTTGATTCATGTTTCGGGTTTGAATTTATTTATTCAAAATTCGGGGCGTGACATAAGCAAAGTTCAAGTTTGGAATGACTTGTTGGATCATAATTCATATACATATTTGTGCCTTAAAACATGGAAATTACTTGTTCTAAAGTCCAATTTAATGTTGACTAATCCAATTCCATGTTTTGTAATAAATCTTAACAAGAGGAGAAAAAAAGTAAAATTCCAGCAAATTTTCCGTGCACCACCACTTTCGACTGCACAAGAGCCGGCGCACCTCCACTTAGGGTGGTGCCATGCATTTTCCAGCCACATTCTTTGAGGAGCAAGGAGGATGAATATCATAGCATCTATTCCATTACATTCATTCACCATCATTCTATATTAACCAAATTCCAGGACCATTTGGTTCCAATTCAACCAAACACTCCTTATTAATTACCCAAAAGTTCATCACCACCAACACTTCAATATCCACTACTACAAAAATGTAATCACACAACACCCATTAGATAACGGAACAAATATCCTCTTTTGTCTGTTAATGTGAACTGCTTTGCACAACACTATTAATCATGTTCTGTTGTGTGAATATCAAAAAATTGATAACTTTTTTTTCAGAACTATATTGCACAACACAATTAAGCATGGTCTATTGTCTGAATCTTACAAAATTTTGCTGCAGATTTCCCTCCACTCTCAAGTCATAACTCGGTCCCGAAACAATGAAATTTGTGCTACAAGGTACAACGCTTTAGTTATTTTTGTTGTATGACAGACAGCTGAGCGCCAAATTTTCAAAAAACTTGCTTGAATGTCTAGGTTGCAATTTACACTAGGTGTACCCAATGCAAGATGCAAAAATTATACAACGGATTGTAACCATTCTATTGTCTGAATGAAAAACATAAGCGGGAAAATTTTCATTTTGGCTCAAGTAGGCGGCATGTTTCCCTCCTTGTTTTGGCATTATAATTTTATGTAATACACTCAATCGACAGTGTTTTACTTATCTGTTGTGGAAGGGACTTACAAATTTATTCAAGTTTTTATTGATGACACTTCCCTAGCCATATTCGTTCGAAAGAAAAAAAGAGAGAAAAAATAAAAAATAAACTCTCGCCTTCCCGAAGCCTCTCTCTCAGTTCTCCTTCGCCTGGGTTCACTCCACTTTTCTTCCTCATATACCCACCCAAATTCCCAAATCTCCACACCTCCTTCTCCTCACTTTCAAATGAGTGTCAATTGAAGAGATGCTGAAGACTACACCTTTACCAAAGCTCTTTAAGACTCTTCAGATCTGCGACTCCGGCGAATATGACTCAAAATCGAAGGCGAGATCGTTAGGAAGCCATGGGACTCACCATCGTCACAGGACTCAGCATCGTCAGGCTAGTGTTTTTTCTCAGAAGCCATGGAACACGATGCACTACGCGGTGGTGAGCACCACCGGCGCCACCGGCAAGCTCAGTGAGGTCGAGATGGAGTCTGGCGAGGTCTTGTACCCCGGCCTCAGTAAAGGTGAGAAAGCATGGCACCTCTTATCCATTCTATTGACAGTGCCCTAATTCTCCGATTTGTTCGACAGAGGAGGGGGAAGCACTTTTCACGGAGGCCATGGCGGCGATTTCGGCCATAACCTTTCACTTCTCCCCTCAAACCCTAAAAACTGATTGATGGGTTCAAATTGGGCAGACTTACTCTTTACTTCTCCAAACTGGTGGTGCGATGCAAACTCTAATAAAAGGTAAAGAGAAAAAGTATCTCAGTTGTTACTGAATTAATATGCTTATTAAGGTTAAAGTTTCCTTATCTCTGAATTTGAAACCTGGGGTTCAATTTGGATTCTATTTCGTTAATTTGTTCGTATCTTTTGTTTGTGTTGGAACTAGTTCATTCGACATGCTGTTTTACTTTTTAGGAAGCCAACAAGCGTAATAACAATTGGCTACCACCTCCTTGGGCTTATTCTTGCCTTGGTTGTCCTCGGATTTAATGGATTCATGAATCATGATAGTCTTAAGGTATATACTTTTCTTGTACCAAGGATATATGAAGTTGTTGGTGTTTATTTATACTTATCTATTGTTGTGCCTTAATGGCAGAAATCCTTTGTATCTGCTGGTCATCTTCATTGGCTTTTTACTCTTTAAAGCACTATGGGTGCAGCTAGACATCTCGGTCGAATCTGCAATGGCACTATGAGTGTCAAACTTTGTTCTAGTTGTTTATTGTTCTTGTCCTACCTAATCTATTTGGTTTGCTTACAAGATGGTTTCAAAGTAGAAGTTAGATATTCATATTTGGTCAATCATAAGCTATCTAAATATACAAAATTGCATGCTTCCTGCTAATGCTTCACATCAAGTAGGGGTTGGGGGATCTGTCATCGATGACAATAATAAGGTATAGTTGCTTATGTACTGTTTGCTGCCTTATATGTAAATTTCCTTATTAATATAAATATCCTTCCAATTGTGGCTTACCTTATAATTATTTCCAATTACTGACAGACTTGAGTTCAAGAGAATCATTTCACCCTTAAAGTACCAGACAAGGTGTGTTGCGGCATTTTGCTGATCAGCAAGGATTCTGCAAGTATTCTTGCAATTATTATTATTTTTTTATATGTGAAGTACATCATGTTTATGGGAACTGGGTTGCTTAGTAGAGATGTGTTAATGACTGACATGAAACTTCTGGTTTATTAAGTTTTGTTTGCCACTATGAGTGGAGAATAAGTGCTACAAAACATTTACTTGTCATAAAGGCCTATGTCACGCCATTTGAATGATGGTTTTACGCTTCTAATATATAGAATAAATGGCTATCGAGTCTTGGGGACATAACAGGAACATCCCGTTAGAGATTAATCTTTGTGTCGGTAGGTTTCAAATGACTTTGTGCTGGACGAGATGAGTTGTTGTAGCCTTCTCTTAGTTGGATTGTAATTTTTTGGTTTAGTCTTGGTATAAGTTTTTGTGCTAGTATAAATTGCTGACCATAGTTGCTTTATATCTGGTTCTCTTTGTGTTCTTGTTTCTCGTTCGGTTCTTGGGTTTCTTGAGGTTATTCAGATTCTTTTATATGTTGGGAGTTGTTATCTAGGTGAGTTGTGATTGGATATATATGGATTCCCTTATGTCAATTATGGTGTTCTAGTTCAGCTAAGGCACACTGTTTGGTTTTGTTGACAATCTTTTTCGGTTTGGTTGTTGCTGGAAGATTTTTCATTCATTTACTTAAGTTGAAAGATCAAAGTATAGATTGGTTTTTCAGTATATCAGCTTTGTCTGAGATACAAGCACTATGGTTCCCATCTTTCAAAACCATTATCATTCGGTACAGCAGAAATATCTTTGACTTGATAACAAATTTATGCCTCCCCGTCCTTTCTTTTCTGGTTTGTATACTTATGATGACATTTTAACTCGTAAGAAACTAATAGTTGCATGCAATTGCTCTTTTTTACGTATCGTCATTAGCCTTGCTTTTAGGGTTGAGCATGAAAGGCGTAGTGTTACTCTTCTTCACTTATATGCTATATAATGCATAGAAGATGGAATAAGCAAATTGAATGTAAATGTTGTATTGAGCAGCCAACATTATCACCGTCCATGCTTTAGTTTTACTATCTTGTAACATAATTGAGCACACAGTTGCCTCTATTATGTGCTCACTTTTACATATTTCCACTTATCCTGCCCCTCTAGTTTATGTTCTTGTTAAACTGAGTGTAACATTGTTCCTAGTATTTAGAGTGAAATTCATTCCACAGTCTGCTTCTGAAAGTAAGGTCTAAACTCGTCTCTTTAGAAGAAATTGACACTTAAAATTATAGGTATGTGTCATTGATAATTACAAAATTTATGCTTCTCCTTCGGGAACTAACTAAAGAAAAAGAAAACAAATTCATACTACATGGTAGGTTCAGGTAATTTTAGTCATTATTTTGTCTGTAGAAGGCACTTTCATGATACTGCAAGTATGTAATTGTGAAGTGAGTGTGTCAGTCTATGTATGAAAGGGAATGGCTTCTTAATTGAACCAGTGAGTTGCATGCCTCACATGACTGTTCTTTTTCAGTTGACTTGCTGGTATAATTGATGTATAACATATGGGAACTAATATATGGTATTCTTGATTAGGGTACTTATCACCAGGCACAGCATACAAATGTAAATATGGTATCCTTATTTCAGTGCTTCAACTTCACTGCACATTCAAATGTAAGTATTTCTTTCATTTATATTGATAGAACTATAAGTTTGGATTTGGAGGTATTGATTTTCATTATCAAGCTTGAAACTTTAGTGGTATATCCTCATGTGATGGTCTGGTGACAGAAATGACCTGTATAGTTTGTTGTCTGCAAGTATGAGAGCTGAAATAAGCGAAAGGCTGCCCTGCATTAATGAGAATGAGAGCTTGACCCATCAATTAAAGATCTTGCAGGAGATTTGGAAGGAGCCATCAAATTGGTTGAAGGAAAGCATTTTGTTAAGTTCCGCTGATACATATATTTCACATGCAGCAACTGCATATGTGCATGTTTTATATTGTATCAGCTTTTGGTTTTTTTAATTGTTAGTTAGAATGCAGCAGCCATCAAGCTAGCTAGAATGCTTTCTATTTTTGCTACATGGTATAGATGAATGTATGGATGATTGACAAATATGTATAGATCTATAGCAATATTTGGAGCAGAAATATGTTGAAGTAATTAATAGTATTAACTTTCTTTCTGCAGGTTGAGGCTAAAGTGTAAGCTCAAATAGATCATTTTGAAAAAGAAGTTCGAACTGGAGCATCCACCCGACACACTAGGTGCAGCTCCCTTAGCACTATACTATGTAAGTATGAGAGAACTTCAGTCGCAAATATTTCTCTCGCAAAGATTTGTTTGTATCAGCTTTTGTCATTTTTCAATGTTAGCTAGAATGCAGCAGCTGTCAAGCTAGCTAGAATGCATTCTTTTTTGGTTTTATGGTGTGGATACATGATTGTATAGATGATTAACAAAGGCTGGTAGCTCTTTTGGTACACTAGACGCTTGAATTAGAGTACTTCATTACGTAATATATATTAAGCATTATATTTGTGTAAATATTCCAGGTACAATATCCATAATGCATGAACAATAGTGAATTAAATTACGTGGTATGAATACGCATATGTCGTTAATCACACAACAAATAACTTGTATCACACAACGATCCCTATAACATTTTGTTGTCTCATTAGTGCTCACACAACAGAACAAATATGTATCAGTTGTTCAATGCTAAATCACCCAACGGTATAGAAACAATGTGTTGTATGACTCGTGAAGAATTCAACACTCAGCCTCACACATACAATAGTTACTTATGATACATGTTGTGTGAAGAAACAACCAACAACAGTCGCCATATTTTTTTGTTGTATGATAAGTTAACCAACAACGCGTACTTACTTATGTTGTCTGGGTGTTATTTTTCTATTGTGTGAGGAGTTAATCAACAACAGCGTGTACTTACTTCTGTTGTCTGATCATCATCGAAAATGTTCCGCATCCAATTTTTGGCATTAACATGCGCATAATTGGTGCAACGGTTATAAGTAGTGCGTTGTGTCTATGATATACACACAACTGTGTTTCATCGTTGTAGGAGTGTGTTCATCACACAACATCAAGATAGACGACAGACATGGTCCAAATCACACAACAGATTTTCACCGCTGTGTGATGCACTTCTTGTAGTAGTGATCTATCATGTTTTAGGCTTAATTACCATCCTTCACTCATCATTTCCTACTTCAACCTACACCATCACTCCCATACCATTTTTCATTGATTTTGGGATCTATTACCACTCTTATATTCCACCTCCATGTTTCTTACAAGGCTTCAGCTGCTCTCTTTTTGCTTCTCAACACCATTTCACACCTCTCTGCCCATCTATTTAAGCACCCATTCTCTCAAGGAAGAGAACATCACTCACACTTGGCCATTACATCTTCTTCTCTCTCTCTATTCCCCACACAATCCACTAGCATCTCCTCCATAGATCTCCATCACCACCACCTTCAATCCATAACCTCCATTAGCACCGCCACCAAATTCATCATTCCATCTACTCATTCCATTTCATATACATAAAGCTTCACCACTCCACCATTTCACCACTAGATCATCTCTATATCTCATATTTCATCATCAAGCTTTAAAGAAAAAGGAGAGCAGTCTACCATCACTTGAGGATTAAGCATCACCATCACCAAATTAGCATCATGTCAATGCTTTCATAAGTTCATCTACGCCATCCTCAAGTTGATCATCACTAGTCACTTCTCCAAACTTAAATAAGCTTAGTTGATTTGCACAATTTCTTCATCTCTAAACTTTATGCACTACACTAGATACCTAACCAGATTGAAATGCATGATGTCATACCCCAATTTTAAAACAAAATTAAAAATCAATATATGATCCCATAATTATACATGTGTGAATAACTAGTCATCAATACAAAATACCTGAAATTTTTTTTCCTTTTAAACCAAGTACATATTGATGCCCTGAAACAAATACCATAATACATACTCGCTCCACAGAGTCATATATTACACGCATTTATGAAATTAAATTGTCACAACAAAATAAATGTAAAAGGCTCCTCAGAGTTCATAACATAGCGGACGTCAATCATGGCAAAACCAATAAAATTTGCTTCCTACTCGTATTGCTGTCAACAAGTTACCTCAGCTTCAGCCATGATCACCCTGACTTACAGGATTAATCCCTACACCGTGTAATAGTGCACCGGGTTGTCAGACAACAAACCCGATAAGCTTATGAAAGCTGGTATGAGAAACTCAAAACAAAGGTAACGTAAGTCACACAAATTAACTCCAGATCTCACTGAACAATAAAAGAAAGAATACTCTCAAGATCTCTTTTAAAACCTGTACTTATGAGTCTAAAGTAATCTCAACAGTATCCCCATAAGATACCACTAAAATACTTGGCAGACAGATTAGAGTTCTAACTGATCGCAACCAATAACCCCTAAAGGCATGGTTCAACAATATCAGTAACCAACAACCCCTAAAGGCATGGTTCACTGATAGTATGCCATGGTTACATTCGTGACCTACTGATCTCCACAGATCAAAACATTTAAAGAAGTCACCCTAGGCTTCAAAAATGTTACTCGAATCTAAATTAAAGATTCTCAATAATTGAACTCTATCAATTACTCCTGGTACAAAAAACCACACATAATTAAGTAAACCCGGGCCCAAAAATATTCTACAAATCACGATACTTTCAAACAATATATTGTAGAAACAATATACCTCAACATATTTCTACAATATATTGTTTTCTCGAAAAGTAAACATTTGAAATAATAATATGAACACAATCATGCATATTGTTTCACCAAGACAAATAATCCAATAAATATATATTTTACATAAATATATATATATATACATAGACATTCACGCAATAATGCCTATTAATACCAACTATAGTTTGCAGTTAAATAAATAACTCCTAAAACTATAAAAGTAACTTCATTTGTAAATGAACAATGTGAGATTACTCACTTCTTATCCAGCTGCGTCTTCTTAACATCTCAGAAATAACGACTCATAAATCGTCCACCAAATCCGTCAAGTACCTAATCAAATACAGTCTTATCTTAGCAAACAATTCAAGAAACACACTTATATGATGATCCAACAGTCGGATCTAAATTATGCGATGATCCAACGGTTAGATCTTCCTGGATTGCTTTTATAAACATCTCCCAAAAATTATTTGATGATCTAATGGTTGAATCTTCATAGATCGCCATTTGGATCATTCTCTCAAAATTATACGACGATCCAACGGTCGGATCCTCACGGATGACCCTTTGAATCGTCTTTTCACATTATTACGAAGATCCAATGGTTGGATCTTCATCCGTGACCACACAAAGTCATCGAAACACTTCAACAATCATCATATCAAAATTTGAAGAAGATTTGACGGTCAGATCCTCACGGATCGCAAATAGAGGATAAAACGTAAAACCGTAAATCTAGCACGCTTCAACTTTTCACAATATGACTTCATGATATATCGACGAGTGGATCATCACCTTGATAAAAGAAACTCGCAATAGGGCCGGAAGTGCCACTACTCGCCGCTAGGTCCAAACTCAACCACCGGGAAATCAAGACCTACCAACATGTTCATATTAATGAGAGGAGCAACTTTCATACCTGGAGCTAAGTCTGGATCGGTCTAGATCGTCCTAGATCAAGCTTGTAAGATTGATCAATCTCTAGCGTTTGATCAAGCTCCAGATCTGTTGTGCACCATTGATCTTCAAACCTTGATCTTTCACTCCACACTCAAAATCATCATTCAAGGAGGGTATAGGGATGATCTAAAGGAGGAGAGGAATCCATAACCAAGAGGATAGGCCGAGATGATGCCGGAATCGACAAAATCTGACCGGGTCGGATTTTCTTGCTCTGATCTGCTTCTTGCGGTGGTTTTCGTCGACGTTGAGTACCAGAGGGAGGACGGAGAGGTGGCGGCGAAGAGGTTTGTGGCGGTGGCTTGGCCGGAGAACGCCTGGAATTGCCGAAAAATCCGGGTCGGATCTGCCGGAACCCGTCCGGTCGTGCGGGGGCTGATGAGAGAGAACGCAGAGAATTGGGGAAGGAAAAGGGAAAAATAGAAAATTTTGGGTTTTATGAAAAAAAATCCAAAAATTTCTTCTATTTATAGAAATTTTCCCAATATTCAAACGCTCATAACTTTCCCATATGAACTCCGATTTTTGTGTTCCACATATGTACGAACTCATATGGACGAGCTCTACAACTTTTGTGATAGCCGTTTTCTCAAATTTCTTATGTATAAAAAGTCAATTTTCACAACCCTCTAAATAACGTTCGTTTCGAAAATAAAATCGTTCGAAACTAAATTTCTTGTTTAACAACATACGAATCAAGCTCAATGCTCATAATTCAAATAAATGAAAATACAGGTCTTCACCCGTGACTTAAGTAGTTAAGTACTACACCCGAGAGGGGTCGCTTGATATCATCAAAAGAGGGATGCAAGGAGAGAAATTGGCTAATTAAAATGACATCATTCACTAGAGAAGCATCATTGTTTGCAAAAAAGGCTAGAAGTGAAAACCTTAAGTCCTAACTCCCATCCATTTCAATACATTTATTTAGCTTAGCCTATCTTATTTCAAGTATTCATTTAGTTTTTCCGAATCAAATCATCTCCAAAACAAAAAACAATTGACTACACCATCTTGCATATATTCACTATGAACTTTGGTTCACTTGTGAGCCTTTGTTTGTGATTTGTACATTTGCATGTTCCTCTAGCAGTACTCTTTAAGAGGCAGCCTTGCGCCGTGGCACGGCTTGTAGTGGCGGTGGAAAGCTGGTTTTCCATTTTCGGCTGTTTTGAGTGCGAAGCGAATATCTCGAGTTCTAGACCACCAAATTACGAGTTCTTTATCTCGTTGAACTTGTATGGAGGAGTAGAACACGCAGTAAAAAGGACAGCACCAGAAGTGGAGGTTTTCACGCTCGTCGGAGCGCATATCGGTTTCTGCAGTTTTTCCGGCCAAACCGGACTGTTTTTGATAAGTTTCGGCCACTTCCACTCATTTTCTCACTTCGTATTAGTTATGAAAGTTGCTTAAAATGATGAAACGAAGGGGATGAGCTTGGCCCCGACACAATTGGTGGTGGTCGGCAGTGGCTCTGCCCTAAACTCCGGCGGCCCTTTCCGGTCACCTCCGGGGGTATCATGTGCAGTTTGTGCTCATTTTTAGGTTCTACATGTCGATACGATCATTTTGATATATAGCATGTGAATTTTGGATATCGTATGAATTAGTTATGAATTTTACGATTTCGATTGATTTCGATTGCTCAATTTGTGATTTATGAAGTTTGGACCGTCCGATAGAATTCTAGTTTTCATATAATGATCGTAGGACTGTCCCGGTGACCTTGTGTGGTCACGGGTGAAGATCCGACCGTGGGATCTTCATATAAGTGTGTTTTTGGAAATTATACGCTAAGTTACTTATCGTTTTGATTAGGTATTTGACGGATTTGTTAGCGGACGATTGTGAATCGTATTTTGGGCTGTAAGAAGACGCAGCGGGAGTTTAGAGGTGAGTAAATCTCACTTGGTTCATTTACGAACCGAATTTCCTTAATTGCCCAATTTATTTGTTATGTGTGAGAAAATGGTTTTAAGAAATGTGTTTTAAAGTATATTAAAAATGAATTTCTTGATTTTGCATCGTGTGAACTATAGTTGGTATTAGTGATCATTCCTGTGTGGACGGTTACGTATATATATATTTACGTGATTATATATTGAATGGTGTGACATTGAGGTGTGGAATTGTGATAATATGTTGTTGATAATTGTTGATAGTATGATTTTATTATGTTGTTAATATTTGATAAATGTTGGTGATAAGCATGTTGATTTTGTGAGTTGAATAGAAGGTAGAGAAACGTAGGATTCCGAGGATCGAATGGTCCAAGGATCTTTGGTTAATGATAACCGGAGTGTATGTGTTCTGAGGACAGGGAGGTCCAAAGTTCGACCGTTAAATAATAACGGGGATATATTGTTCTGAGGACATGAAATGGTCCAAACTTCGCGGGTTACTGAGTAACCTGGAGGTGCCGTTACTTGACCCTGGGCCAAGGTGTCAGAGGTAACGAGGCAGTTTAGAGCTCTAACGTGGGTGCCAAAGTGGCGATAGTTGTGATTAGTTGCCAAAGTGGCGAGAGTTGTGATTTGGTGATTGTGGAAATGTGTTCCATGTTGTCTCATGTGTGTTGGATTGATGTTGCTTGTGGTTGTTGAGATTGTTGGATGTTTACTTGAGATAAATGAGTTGTGGTCTAATAAATCAACCGTTCATTCTTATTTACTCATACGAGCTTTCAGAAAGCTTACCGGGTTTTGTGTTGTTGCAATCCCGGTACACTATTCAAATGGTGTAGCGGATAATCCTGCAGGTCAGGATAATCAGGGTGGTGAGCGAGCTGCGTAGGACAGCAGGGTTGAGACCAGCACTTGGTCTATTTTGGTGTGTTTTTTGTAGACTCTTGTGAGCAGAACATTTTATTTATGTTAGTATTGTAATAATTGACTCGAGAGATAGTTTGCTACGAGGTTTTTGTTATGGTTTTATGAGATATTGGTTTTGAGAAAAAAATTTAGGACGTGATTTATTTAGTTGTATTCATGTTTCGGATTTGAATTTATTATTCGAAATTCGGGGCGTGACAATGTAAGCTCTAAATTAACATTTGTAATGAATTGCATTTGTTTCTTGTATCATCTCCTATATATATATATATAAATACATGTAGACTCTAGCCGACGACTTTTAATTCTAATGATATCAATAAAAAAAAATTTAATGAACTGTTAGGTTAATGGTGATTCGGGAGACACATGATCTCCTCCCACCTACGTGATTTTTCATTTTTTTTTCAATCTCCCACCTACTTGATTTGAAATGGAGTGAAATGTATAAAAAGGCAGACCTTGACTAACTTTTTACACCATGAAAAAAATTCAAAAGTAGCGCCACTTTTTTGAAAACAGTGACTTTTTGTCGGAGTGGGCTGTAACCTTCTCTATCTCATCAATTTTATTGACAAAGTCACGGAACTACATTCTGCCATGACAGAATTCCAACAAGAAATTGATAAATAAGTGCAGCCGGTTCAAAATTTTCGTTGGCTAGTTCTTGGTCCCTTTCGTTTACTGAATCGATCACAATTAATTATATAAACCTCACATGTCCGAATTGGCTGAGCAGTGCCTACAATAATACGACGACAGTGACTCAACACTATCACTATCAGATAGAATTTTTGAACGTGGAAAGGAATATTTGTTATTAGAGACAGGTATAATATGTCCAAACTACCTTCCATTAGCACAAAGATATAATTTATTATTTAACAATAACAAAATGCAGGACGGAACCCCAGCCAGATGCCCTGTGCTAGCTATTAAAGGAAGCATTCTTCATTTTCAGTCCCCGCCCAAAGAACAGAGATGAACGGCGCAGCGATTTAGTACCACAAACGCGAACCTTCTTACATTTGCCGTTGGTCGATTGCAGATCCAGGTATAGCTTTGACCTTGAAGACTTTGCTTTGCTTTTAATTCTATGCATGGGACTGGTCTTTTTTCTTTTACTAAATCTGTAAGAACCCGAGTTTCAATTTTTTTTTTTTGAAAAGTAAAATAAATTAAATATTAACCCGAGTTTCAAAGTTAGCCGTGGTTGGCGAGCTGCAGAAGTAATGGTGAAACACCCTCTGCTAAATAATTTGTTCTTCATGTTCCGCCGAGTGGGAGATTGGGTGGGGTGGGGGGAGAAGAACTGAAGCAAGTAAATTCTTCATTTTTTCCCATATATAATTATATATATTACTCACTCAACTTATATATATATAACTAGCTTCCTAAGTGACCATCTGTTATAGATTTTTAGTCATATGACTCATAAATATAAAAAGCTATATGATCCCTCTCTTCTTTTTATTAATTTGAAACATATATTTTTTTTATTTTGCCTATTTAAAAACACACTTAATCTGTTATTCTTATTTATTTGAAAATATTATAACTTTAAAACTAACGGTCAAATACTCTCCATTTCCATTTCATGCACACCAAAAAGAGAGGTGATATTTAGCCTAGTACCTTTAGTCTAGTAGCATTAGTCTTCCCGTGAAAGTCAAAAGACTTGTTGTTATAATTTGAGTTTGTTCGTGTAATAAAAAAAATAATAAAAAAGGTTACATTCACTCTTCCTTTTACTCTAAAATTAGTTAAATCACTATGAACATTTTCTTTATTGTTCTACTTTAAATCACAAACGAGAATGTAAATAGTTTTTTAAACTCAAAAGCAAGGGAGAATATCATTTCTCACAATAAAACTTAAACAATAAACTCAAAGCAAAGTTGTCAACCAGCTAAATGTATACCAAGGAGAACAAATCAAGAGTAAAGAATAAAAATCAATTACTTCCTTTCTGGTAGTTGTTGATAATAATTAAACACAGTTAATCAATCGGACATGATAGAATAAAACTACTTTCAATTCTGTGGACTTCATACCAAACATTTTAACTCCACTAATTTAATTTAGTTTCTAACTCATTTGTTCAATTACATTGTATTATGTAGGTAAAGCAATGGAGACAAAATGTCGCGCAAGAGATTCAAGATTACAAGACTCACTAGTTAAAACCGGCTTCTCAGAATCAGATGAACGAATTCAAATCTGTAAGATAGGTGATGCTTGGTCTCTCTCTCTCTCTCTCTCTCCCTACAAAAGATATATAACAACAATGTTAGTGATGGGGTTGACAATGATGTTGAAGGTGAACAACAACGGCAAAGCGTTGCATCACTTGCATGTTAATTTCTTTTTTTGGGTGCCTGCATACAAATTGTTCTAAGAGTATCATTTGAAACATGCTGTTTTCAAATCTTGGCAGGGAAAGCAAAAGAAATTCAGTTGAAAATCCGTGTGTCTCTGTATAATGCTGCTCAAAAAGGTGACTGGAAAGTGGCTGGACGAATCATAAAACAATACAAGTCTATTTTGCGTGCCAGTATCACAAGAGGAGGGCAGACTGTTCTTCATGTTGCGGCAGGAGCTCAACGTGTTGACTTTGTTAAGAAGTTGCTGAAATTGTTAGACGACGACGACTTGGCCATAAAGGATCTAAAAGGGAATACAGCCTTTTGTTATGCTGTTGCAGCTGGATCTCGGCCAGTGGCGGAGATGATGATACTAAAGAATCCGAGTCTACCAACAATTCCTGGTGGTCAAGGAAGGTCGACCCTTTATACTGCTGCTGCATTTGGGCGTGCAGACATAGCGTGGCTTCTGTACCCGAAACTCATAAAAGTTGTTGACAAATCGGAACGAGCTCGGATATTTTTTACTTCCATCAACCATAATTTGTATGGTAAGTATGTTTAGGGTTTGAAGAAGATAGACTTGCTTCTGTTTGCTCAAATGGGCACGATAGGCCCATATATGGTTTTGTAGATAACCTACGGGTTGTTTGTGTTTGTTAGGGTGGTAAGACAGTTTTTCATTTGCGAGATCATGCGTTGAAGCCCCATCAAAGATGGGGATCAAGTGGGATTAAAAAAATAAAAAAAATAAAAAGAACCCTCTTTGATTTGTGTATAAATACTATTATCTCAAGTTAACTAACTTTTCGTTCTTTTGTTTACAATGCAGAACTGGCGTTGAGAATTCTAAACGACCACCCGGCTCTTGCACTGGCTCGTGATGACAACAGTGAGACAGCCTTACATTTGTTGGCTCAAAAGCCTTCAGCATTTTCCACCAAAACTACCGCGATGAGGAGGGTCTTCGTTTACTCATGTAACTCTACTGCTCATTACATCTTAAAGCAACTACAATAGCATTACCTAAATTTTTATCTTATTCAAAAAATTTCCTATAGATGTTTTTTAGCTAAATATTTTAACAAACTCATACCAATAAGCTACTTAAAATTTAGCTAATTGTAAAATCTAGGCGATCCACTCTTAGGTTCCATCTTAAGAACTAGGAACTATCCTAAACCCTAAATTCTAGAATTACTTTAGAAAAACATCGATAGATAATTCCTAATAACAATAAGCTAATTGTAGATGTCATTCCATAAATTTCCTTATAGCAATAAACTTGGCTAGATTCCATATTTATGACTATAGAGAGGTTTCACTGTAAATCAGTTGAGTCTGATTTTGCTCACCACCCCCCCCCCCCCCACCCAATCCATGGTGTGTGCTACCCCATGCATGGATATCCATGTAAATAAGTCTTGCTCCTCTGCCGTGACCTTTTTTTTTTTTTTTTTTTTTTTTAATAATGAAAACTAAAAATGCACTTGCATTTTTATAAATATTGATATTTTCTATATTTTGGTGGCTTTCTGAGGGATAAAAACATATGGCGACTTAATTAATAATATAAGTTTCTTAAAAAGACACTTATGGATAATTTACTATTTTTTGGATGGAAAGATGTAATTATATAATTTATGATGCAAATGCATAGAATTTAAAGAGAGAAGAGAGAAAAACTTTGAGTATTAAATTATTGGGAAATTAGCTATTGTCATAAATGTATGGATACTTATTTTCTCTCTCCTCAATATCTCTAAAATGAGTGCTTCTATTCATACTTCTTAAATGACATTGTAGAGCATCTTTAGACCTCCCTCAATTTTTGAAGAATTTTTATTTCTATAATGCTGTCTAAAAAAATAGGAAGGCAAAAACAATTCCGAGTGTGTGTGTCTACACATTCCTCTTAACCGTTACTGTACTCTATATTCCTCACCTTCATCTTCACCATAACATAGTTTCAATTGTCCCACCGTTTATTCTCTCCTCCCATCTTTTATCTCAAAATCATAATTTCCACCCTCTTTTCTCACTGTTAATTACTCTCATAAACATTAATGTTTATTTATTTATTTATTTATTTTTTGTTGTAGTTGATTGATTCCAAGCAATCAATTGAACTATAACCATATAGTAGAATTTTATTGATTGTTTATCACGGTAGGATCTGACCTTCGATGGATAAAATACCAATGGTGTGCTTTATTGCTTAGAATTGGGCCCGTTTGCTGCAATTTAATTATGCAGAAGAAGAGATAAAGGAGATGAGCTAGTGGTTGAGTACGGTTTTGCCAGCTTTTTTTTATTTTTTATTTTCGAAGGGTATTATGGGAACAATAATTGCTCAAAAATTGAGAGAAGTTTAAATGACAATTTAAGAGATATGAATAGAAATGGTCCTCTAAAATATGGATAGATTTAGGGAAGAGGTTGAGGTAAAAGAAGACTCATCTTTCCTTAAACTAGAGAAAAAATAATTAAAAATATTTAACCTAGCTTTGCTAGGGTTTGGAAACATCACTGTTAGGCTGGAGTCTCGCTTTCTTCTCCCCTGCCATTGATGGGGCGTAATCCTACTCTTCTTCCTCTGTTCTCCTACCCTTGTTGGTGGTGAGGGTAATTCTGATGGTGGCTGTGATTAATTTGGCCTTGGATAGGAGTAGTGCTCCTCCGTCTGCTTGCGATCGTGATAGGAGTTGATGGCAATGCTAATTTTTGTCTAGAGATGGCCTAACTCAACCCAGGTTGAGGAATGTCGCCCGAATTCTCTACATATCTACGCTATTTTATTCCTTTTTAGATAGTGTAGGGTGTATTTACGGATGTGCTTCGGCATGTTAGACCAAGAATGTTGAATTGCTTATGTAATGGCTCTATTTAACAGATCTTACGAGTAGATCGTCATATGTAATTTCGTTGAACTTTATTAGTTAATATTAGTTGACTATTCCTCTTACAATAAAAAATAAAAAATAAAAATAAAAAAAAATAATAGAGAAATTGTGGAGATGTTCTTTTATTATGTATAAAAGCTTGACTTTGAAAAGTTAGTAGAGTGTTTACTAGGGTTTAGGGTTAAGAACTAATTAGAGAACTCTAAGGTTTTATAGAAAATTACACACAAGTGTCATTTTAAAACTTTAATTAGTCATAACGCCATCTAGTTTTTCTTGTACACACAAGACCACTTTCATCTTTCATCTTTAATTTATTTTATACTTGATGTTTTTGTCCTCTACGAATAAAGCAAATAGTCTCTCTCTCTCTCTCTCTCTTAGAGCTACTTGCCTCTGGGAGAGAGTGATTGAGCCCTCTCCACAGTTCAAATTGATCATCGGGCTACCGGAAGAGACTGATTGAGTCTCCTTAAGGTGCAAATTCATCTTCTAGTTTTCTGATCTAGTTCGGGCCGGAGGCGGTGTGCATTTGGCAATGGCTTCATCAACCACAATTATGCACTCTCTATCTTCCTCTGCGATCTGATCGTCAACCTTGTAAGTCCAGAAGATTTGGTATGCGAGCTCCGGTGTTGGCAAAATCACCTGGTCCTACGGCTCTAGTGTTTGGTCCAAAGACAATAATGACGACACATCTCCGCCTTAGGAGGCAACTCCAACCTCTTCAGGCAGTTTGATCTCATTGCTATCACCGAAATCTGAGATTTCACATCTAAGCTTCGATTTGAATCCGTTGTTTCCAGTCACAGAGCTATCTGATCGGGAGGATCGCTGCAATAAGAACATTTGCTTCTTTATATGGTGTTGTTGACGTTCCTTCCCACCACCACCTCCGTTCTGCCATCACCACCTTAATTACACCTCCGTTATCTTAATTGCCTTTTATAAGACTCCGGCAGCATCCACTATTTTTTTTAAGAGTTGATTTGTTTTGATATTTTTCCGGTTTTGTTAATGATGAATGTTCTTCCTCATATGAATTGGCTGTGTAATTTGATGATGTTTGCATTTCACATCATTGAATTTTGAAACGTGCAATCAAGAGGTCTTGTGCAATATATGAAATTGGATCAATTGGTTTTGAAAAGTCAAGTATTTTGACATTGTAAATTTTAGGTAGCTCTTTTCTTAGTTATTGGGAGTAGCTAGCCTTGCTAGTTTATGTGAATAACTTTCTCAATCTAGGACCCTAGAAGTTGCTTTTGTTTTCTACGCAGTTGTTTTTGGCGTTGGTGAAAGTAGCTTTTAGTGTAGTTAGAGTAGCCTTTGAGTCCGGTGAAAGAGTAGGTTTTGTTATATGTGAGAGTAGTTGTTTTTTTGTCTGTGAGAGTATCTTTTGGTGTCAATAAGAGAGCAACTTTGCTATTGGTGAGTAGTTTTTGTTATCGGTGATAGTAACATTTAGGTCAGTGAGAATAGTTTTTGGTATGATATCTGTTAAAGTAGCTTTTGTTGTCAGTGATGGTAGCTTTTGTTGTCGGTAATAGTAGCTTTTTGTGCTACTGAGAGTACTATTTTGAAATTGGTGAGAGTAGCTTTTATTGGAGCTAAGAGTAGTTTTTTTTGCGCTGGTGAGAGTAATTCCTTTGAATTGGTGATAATAACTTTCTCAAGTTGGTGAGAATAGCTTTTATTGGTGGTGAGGGAGTAGCTTTTTATGGTAGTAACAGTAGCCTTTGTGATCTCGCCGGAGACTTGTCAGAGTTGGTCGGAAGTCGTCGGAGACCCCGCCTCGGCGGAGAGTTGCCGGAGATCGGCCGGAGGTCCGCCGGAGAGGGGAGAGAGATATTGTTGTCTTTTTACTCTAGTGGCATTTGTGTTAATATATTAATTTTTGTACCCAACATATAGTACAATTTTTAATCTAGTGACCTTATGAGAAAAAAATAGTTTGTGATTGGCCCAAGTTTTTATTAGGGTTTAGGATTTAATTATTTTTTTAAATAATTTTATTTATTTATTTATTTTTTGCAATTTTACTCAAAATTAGAATTGTCACAATCAAAATAGTCAATATAAATATATCCACATAGCTTAGGTTGTAAATTTATGTTTGGTGCTGTACCTATATAATATCTAAAAACTAACTATATCATAATTGACCGTTTCAAAATATATTATACAATAGTTGTCAGAAAAGCTAAGAATGAGACAAGATTGATTAAAATTGGAAGTATAAAGTGCCCATGATAAAATTATAAGTGCAAAGATACATGTGATTTAGGATATAAAGGTTTAAAGAATAATAATAACAACAAGAACAAGAACAACAACAACAATTTTACACATGCACAACTTATGAGCGAAAGGCTAGTACATATTTATGCCAACAACAATTAAACGCTAATAATATTTACAAATTTTGTGTCACGCAAACATAAATCTCACTACTTATTGCATACACGCATGTACACATATACACTAATATGTATATTGGGGTATATTATTGGTACATATTAGTGTATATGTTTGGTATATATATCAACAAACTCATAATGCTTGATGATGTTATTTGTTCAGGTACAAAGAAGGGGAAGTTGGCAAATGCTCCTGGCCTTCAGTTATTAAAATGCCTCTTGGATCAAGTTTTACGGCAAAATGACAGCATGGTTACTGAGATCTTAAGAACGCCTTCACATGTATTGTTTATCGCAGCAAAGTCGGGAAATGCCAAATTTGTGGATGAGCTTATTGACTCTCATCCTGATTTGATATGGGAAACAGATGAGAGCAATCGGTCTGTATTTCACGTTGCAGTTATGAACCACCATGCAAGTATCTTCAATCTAGTACGCAAGTTGGGTGTATACAAGGATTTCGTACTCTCTTTCAAAGATGATCAAAGGAATAACATATTGCATTTAGCAGCAAAGCTAGCTCCCACACAACAGTTGAGTATTAAGTCTGGACTTGTTGCCACTCAAATGCGAGGAGACTTATTGTGGTTTGAGGTAAATATTCATATCCCTCTTGTATCTTATTTTTCCTTATGTTTTGGTTTGAGGCAATTCTTTGTTGAACTGTATTGATTGGCTATATATATCAGAAAATTGGGAACTCATTTATTCAAATATATACCAAATATAATGTATAAATCAGCAAAAGTCAAAATTAATAAAAGCTTAATAAACCTTAAAAAAAACAAATTAATAGATTGAGTACTACAACCTAGTATTTGATAATATCTCTTTAAAATAAAAAGGTCTTTTTAAATGTACCCAGCAAATTTCTATATAGACTCAGTAAGTTTTTTACACCCAACCAAATGATATAATTTCTAATAGTGATCTTCTCGAAGGTCTCCTGAATAATCTCAGGACCCAAGAACTCTTTATCACCAACTTCCGCTAAAATCTAAACACAAGCTCTCAACATATCTTCCATCACTTGATTCACTTTCTCAGTCTACCCATCAGTCTGTGAATGAAAAGCAGTACTCATAGCTAAAGATGTGTCAAATACCTTATGGAACCTATGCTAGTATTCCGAAGTGAAACGAGCATCATGATCAGAAACAATCGTAACAGGCACACCATGAAGTTTCACTATTCCATCGACGTACAACTTGCACAAGGTCAGTCTTTAACACATGAAAGAAAGTGTGTCGATTTTTTTATCAGATGGTTAACTATCACCCATATTGAATCATGACTTTGTCTGGACCTAGGTAATCCAATGACAAAGTCTGTTGAGATCTGCTCCCACTTCCACATTGGAATCAATAAAGGTTTCAACATCTCTACAGACCTCTGATGTTCTACCTTCACTTGCTGACAGTAAGGCACTTGGAAACATGCTCTGCCACGTCTCCCTTCATTCCATTCCACCCAAACTGAGTGTCTTTCCTTGTTTAACTTGGTTAGAGCCGAAGCAATACCAGAAAATCCTTCAATGAATTATCGGTAGTACCTTGCTAATCCAAGGAAACTACGGGTCTCTGTAGCAGTAGCGAGGGGACTCCAACTTATCACTGCTTCAACTTTTGATGGATCAATAGAAACTCCATCCTTAGAAACTACACGACCAAGGAACTTAACCTCATTCTGCCAAAATTCGCACTTCTCAAACTTGGCATACAATTCCTTCTTCTTCACGAACAAAACTGGTGTACCATAAGGAGAAGTACTAGGTCTAATGAATCCTCAAAAATGCCAATCTAGGAAGTCTAACAAGAAACCAGCTTCACTAAAACGGCTACGTAATGCATGAGGGTGGTTAGACACCATCAAAAATGGCTCAACAGACAAACTGATGAAGTGATCAAGCCAAACAAACCAAACCTACAGTTCATCTCTGAAACTAAGCCCAAAAGCCTTGTTCCAAGAATAGGTAGAGATGACGCAACCCTGCAGCCCCATTACTAAGTGAGGGGGTTGTTCACCCCTTCAAACCAGCATCGGTGACAAAAGTTGGAAGCAACCTTGACCACTCACCCCCAAAACTTTCTCTGAAGAATAAAAATAAAATTCAAGAACAAGAACCCAAACCCTACCCTCTGAAGAACTTCAACACCAGTCAATGAAACCCGATCTGAACCACGAAATCAATTATCCAAACTATAGCTCTGGTTACACTACACACCACCAAACATCACGAGTAGGGAATGAAACACAACCTACCTCAACCTAATTTCCAATATCTAACAATACATTATTACTGTCTTTCTCTATTTCGTTGCCCAGAAAATGTGGTCAAGAAAATTGGGGATTATAGGAAAGATTGAAGCTTTTGCTTTTCTTGAACCAAAGAGCAGAATCCCATGTTTTCTCTGCACGTAAATAAATGATTCAAATTTGAATTGTGATTTGTGTGCTTAGAATACGGATTATTCAGTTCTGGGTTGTCAGCGAACTAAGAGAATGAGAGAAGAGAATCGTTGATTTGATGAATGAGGATAAAAAAAGAAAAAAATTCAAGCTCCCATAGCCAAGCCTGCTCCCTGCCTAGGCTGCCTAACCTCCACCTAGCTCACCTAGGCAGGCGCCTAAGAGGCCAGTGCCTAATACCTTCGCCCAAGCCAAAATCGGAACGGTATGCCAGTTACTAGTGCCTAGGCGCCGCCCAGGCCAATTTTTAGAACCTTGAAAGAGCCACGCCACAAGTACAACCTATCTATAGGACGACTATCAGGGTTAAAGGAACACCTTTTTGTTTCATATTGAGTCAAAAGAGGTGCGGCCCACTTTGTGTCGGATCAGCTCGACAGGTCGAATTGGATCGACTCGACTGAATGAGCAGCTTGTGTTTTGATGTAGACAGAGGTTCTTGTGTTATGATTTAGTTAGGACTTTCTCTCCCTTTCGTTATCTTCCGCTCCCGGTTGGGTAAGGGCCAGGTGGATTACCTTTGGGGCTAAGTCGAAGATCTCAGTGGTCTTATGAGTGGTTGATAAACTACGATTGCAGTTTTCTTTAGGAAGTCCTATAGCTGTAAGGTTTAACAGACAAAGAAAAGGGTGGATACCTCAGGTAGAAGGTGACGACCTTAATGAATCGACTATGAAGTGGCTGTTAGCTACATCAACCCTTAAATTCCTTCATCATTTGTGGATTGGATTTCACTTGACTGTCTATAGCTCCATTGCGTGTGCTAAAAGGCATAGTTTCCACTATGTCTCCAGATAGCTAGTAAGCGGTTCTTTCGGGCAGCCGGACCCTACGGGCGAGCATCGATCTCCTACAACGCAATTTGCATTGTTCACCACCGCTCGAAAAGATAGACACAAGGTAGTGGGTTGACAAAATGCATTTGACAAAGTTAAGAAATATCTACTTAATTCTCCCCCGCGGTCGACCTCTTTTGATGTATCTATCAGTAATGGAAGCATCCATGAGTTGTGTCTTGGGTCAGCACTATGAAACGGGTAAGAAGGAAAGAGCCATATACTATCTCAACAAGAAGTTCATAGATTATGAGACAAGGTATATGGTTCTAGAAAAGATCTGTTGTGCTCTTACATGGGCCTCGCAACGCCTACGCCACTACATGTTGAACTAGGTCATTGTGCTCCTTCGTGCTGAACCTTGTAAATGAACAAATAGGTGGCCTTTCCGGAGATGTTAAACAAAAGTTTTCCCTCGCATCTCGATCACTTTTGCTTTTTTGTTTGAACATTACTACATGGCAAAGTTCGAGCCACTCTTATACTACTCCTCACCCACTGTCACTTAAAGGGCGAAGTCACTGAAGCGAGCCTAAAGGCCAAACAGTGATATTTGAACACTACTATGCATCCTTACTAGTAGTATAGTGTAAGGTAGGTTTGGGTATAGCAGGACTTGAACCTGCGACCATTACGTTAAGAGCCCAATGCTCTACCAACTGAGCTATACACCCCAAAAACAAACATATAGTAGTAAACAAGGATTGATGCGAGCCATTCCATTTAGGGCAAGACAGAATGGGCGGGCACGAGCGGTCTAATGTCCGAGCCGGACGACAACTACTTCACTTATTAGATTAGTATTAGACGCCTATCCGAATAGAAACAACGCTAATGTCCGAGCCATTCCGCTTGCTTCTTCATGAGGATTTTGTCGGCTAATCTAGATGAGGCTTGAAGGCGCTAGACTTGATAAGCCTGCAAAGTCGTTGTAGCTAGGGTATTTTTGTTGATGGTAGTAGTTTTATTCTATTATTTTATTCTCAATTTTATTATTGTACTTTTTTAAAATTTGAAAAATAAATAAAATGAGAGGAAATTAAAAAAAAAAAAAAAGACATAAGTGGGTAAGTTGGTGTGGGTCCCTTATATTATTTATTTTTTATTAATCTGCTTTCTATTTTTCCCTTTGACACATTTAAGTTTATATACTGGTTAATTAGCTCTTGAATTGTTTTGAATGATTGCAAATAACCGATGTTTTTGCTTTATATCCATATATACCTAGATAATTAAGCATTCACGCATGAGAATGTTGATTTGAAAGAGAGTAAATGACATGTGATAAATGTAATTTCTATTGTGGTGACGCAATGAAAATGTTAGGATTTTTTTTTTTAATAAATGATAATTTCATTGATAAAATTTATGCCAAGAATACTATTGCATACCCTCACATTGCTTTCAAACGACACAACAAAGATTTGTGGTGAAGACCACTATGGTATATAAGGATAAACCAGCTATATTTGAATTGAGTGCTCACTAATTTAAAGTAAGCATACAACTATGAAAGACAATACTTAGTATGTAGAAACAAAACCAAAAGAAATAAAACCACACATTTTCCTTGCTCTTTGAGCTAGGGCTAGGAGGCTTTTCTGAGTACAACATGCTTAAGAACTTATCAGCAGGTATCTTCTTTGACTTTTGGAGGATTTTTATTCTTGGATCCTAGATGCCTGCCTCTTTTATTTTTTAGTTGTTCCTCTTGTGTAGTCTTTGGCAACATCACTTTAGCTGGTACTAACGTACCTCCCAGTGTTACCACAAGTCCCAAATATTTAACTGTGAACTTAGCAGTGACTTCAGGTTTTGACCTTCTTTGAGGGAGTAGCTGCACTTGGCTTTCCTTACAATATATTCAACAGTAGCACTGTTAGTTTTTTGGGGAAGAAAATGTAGAGGCAGGGTGTCCTCGTTGAGTAGGTTGCTGCCCTGTTTCCATCCGTACAAAATACCGCTTTAGATCAATAGCTTCGACTTTCTTTCTGGTTGGAGGCCACGCAAGGATGAAAGGTTGCACATTCTATGGCGCTCTGCCTTCCTCCATTATTGAGATATCAACAACATCATTGCCAGCAATAGCCAAAGAGATTACGAAACTCTAGGTGACAGACTCAATGGTGGACATGGTGAGGATGAGAGATGAGAGGCTCAAGGTCACGAAACCAGTTGAGAAAAGGTGCTCAATACATGATAGCTTAGGCGGAGATCTAGGGTTTTCTAAGGTTAGGAGCATGACAGACAGTGCTTAGGGTCGGGACTTTTTTTTATATTGCACAAATATGGGAAAGTAAAACGCTGAAAATAAAAAAAAAAACTTGTGACACAATTTTTTTAACACATAAGAAATCTTGATATATTGTATAAAGTGATTAGTAAATAAAAAATAGAGAGTGCTAACAACACATAATACATAAGAGAAGAAAATATATAAGAAAATAGAAGAACTAATCAAGACTTGGTTACAAGTGGACGTAGTCTATATGTAAAATTATTCATTTTGAGATCTGCAACTTATTTTTTTTAGCCTTAATATATGAAATTTTGTATTTAATTTGATATAAATTAGAATGCACAATGTGTTTAAATGTTTACCAAAACTCATGTTTTGTTTTTATATCTATAGTTTTTTAATGGGATGAAAATCAATACTCGAATTATCTGTTGTATAGTGTATGATACTTGAAACAAATTTCATGTACAGGAAGTGCAAAAGGTTGTTCCACCTTGGTATGCTGAGAGGAGAAACTCAAATGGTAAAACACCTAGAGATATATTTATTGAAGAACATAAAAGGTGAATAGAAAATTAAACATTTGTAGATGCAGCAGATACTAGCATGGATCATCTGGTAAAAGAAGTTATCTCTCTCAACTTTATCTGCCTTTCATTTTGATCAGTTTAATTTTGATTGTAGTGGAGGTTTCAAGTTGTAATTTGCTTTTCTCTTAAAATAAAAAATAAAAAAACAGATACTACAAGCTTGTTTTCTATAAACTCTTGCACATTATTCACTTGAGGGAGAACTACATTTGGCTTTTGGTAGCAGGGTCTACCATAAGATTTTCAGGTCAGGAGAGAACTAGAAGTATAAGCTTGTATTTTTCATATGATGTGTATATTTTGTTTTGCTATAAAAAGTTTGTCCCAATGAGAATACTGGGAGCATGTCTGACTTTTTATAATAATAGCACCTTAGCTGTTTTGGGAAAAGAAATAAGAACCGGTGAATCAAAAACAATTAATTAAGATAATTTTTTTTCTCTCTCGAGAACCGTAAAGCTTGCGGCCGCAAAGGCATCTCCAATGCTCATCCGATGGCTCTCCGGTGTCTCCCTGAGGTTGTGGGGATGCTGCCGGATGGGCGACACATGGTCTAGCCCTATGGGATCTTTGCTTGTGGTTTTGATGGTGGTAGCTATACCTATTCAGATTGAGGTAGCTTAGGGCTGGAGGTTCATGACGAGGAGGCAGTTGGTTTTCAATCCTGATGGCGATGGCTAGGTTTCGCTCCAGGCGACGGCGATTGTGCGGCCCGTGTTAGGTTCGGGTGGATTCGAACTGTGGTGTAGATTGTGCCTCGCTTCTTCTTGCCAAATAAAACCATCATAACTCATTCCTCTCTTATTTATTTATTGATTTATTTATAACATCCACAACCTCCTTGGCCTTAACCTGCGAAAGCGGCCTCCTAAAGGAGTTAAGACCCCTACACCCTCAGTTCCCCTATGGACAAAAAACTAGGAGGGATACCCTTCATCATGCACTTCTTGTAGTAGTGATCTATCATGTTTTAGGCTTAATTACCATCCTTCACTCATCATTTCCTACTTCAACCTACACCATCACTCCCATACCATTTTTCATTGATTTTGGGATCTATTACCACTCTTATATTCCACCTCCATGTTTCTTACAAGGCTTCAGCTGCTCTCTTTTTGCTTCTCAACACCATTTCACACCTCTCTGCCCATCTATTTAAGCACCCATTCTCTCAAGGAAGAGAACATCACTCACACTTGGCCATTACATCTTCTTCTCTCTCTCTATTCCCCACACAATCCACTAGCATCTCCTCCATAGATCTCCATCACCACCACCTTCAATCCATAACCTCCATTAGCACCGCCACCAAATTCATCATTCCATCTACTCATTCCATTTCATATACATAAAGCTTCACCACTCCACCATTTCACCACTAGATCATCTCTATATCTCATATTTCATCATCAAGCTTTAAAGAAAAAGGAGAGCAGTCTACCATCACTTGAGGATTAAGCATCACCATCACCAAATTAGCATCATGTCAATGCTTTCATAAGTTCATCTACGCCATCCTCAAGTTGATCATCACTAGTCACTTCTCCAAACTTAAATAAGCTTAGTTGATTTGCACAATTTCTTCATCTCTAAACTTTATGCACTACACTAGATACCTAACCAGATTGAAATGCATGATGTCATACCCCAATTTTAAAACAAAATTAAAAATCAATATATGATCCCATAATTATACATGTGTGAATAACTAGTCATCAATACAAAATACCTGAAAATTTTTTTCCTTTTAAACCAAGTACATATTGATGCCCTGAAACAAATACCATAATACATACTCGCTCCACAGAGTCATATATTACACGCATTTATGAAATTAAATTGTCACAATAAAATAAATGTAAAAGGCTCCTCAGAGTTCATAACATAGCGGACGTCATAATCATGGCAAAACCAATAAAATTTGCTTCCTACTCGTATTGCTGTCAACAAGTTACCTCAGCTTCAGCCAAGATCACCCTGACTTACAGGATTAATCCCTAAACCGTGTAATAGTGCACCGGGTTGTCAGACAACAAATCCGATAAGCTTATGAAAGCTGGTATGAGAAACTCAAAACAAAGGTAACGTAAGTCACACAAATTAACTCCAGATCTCACTGAACAATAAAAGAAAGAATACTCTCAAGATCTCTTTTAAAACCTGTACTTATGAGTCTAAAGTAATCTCAACAGTATCCCCATAAGATACCACTAAAATACTTGGCAGACAGATTAGAGTTCTAACTGATCGCAACCAATAACCCCTAAAGGCATGGTTCACTGATAGTATGCCATGGTTACATTTGTGACCTACTGATCTCCACAGATCAAAACATTTAAAGAAGTCACCCTAGGCTTCAAAAATGTTACTCGAATCTAAATTAAAGATTCTCAATAATTGAACTCTATCAATTACTCCTGGTACAAAAAACCACACATAATTAAGTAACCCCGGGCCCAAAAATATTCTACAAATCACGATACTTTCAAACAATATATTGTAGAAACAATATACCTCAACATATTTCTACAATATATTGTTTTCTCGAAAAGTAAACATTTGAAATAATAATATGAACACAATCATGCATATTGTTTCACCAACACAAATAATCCAATAAATATATATTTTACGTAAATATATATATATATATATATATATATACATAGACATTCACGCAATAATGCCTATTAATACCAACTATAGTTTGCAGTTAAATAAATAACTCCTAAAACTATAAAAGTAACTTCATTTGTAAATGAACAATGTGAGATTACTCACTTCTTATCCAGCTGCGTCTTCTTAACATCTCAGAAATAACGACTCATAAATCGTCCACCAAATCCGTCAAGTACCTAATCAAATACAGTCTTATCTTAGCAAACAATTCAAGAAACACACTTATATGATGATCCAACAGTCGGATCTAAATTATGCGATGATCCAACGGTTAGATCTTCCTGGATTGCTTTTATAAACATCTCCCAAAAATTATTTGATGATCTAATGGTTGAATCTTCATAGATCGCCATTTGGATCATTCTCTCAAAATTATACGACGATCCAACGGTCGGATCCTCACGGATGACCCTTTGAATCGTCTTTTCACATTATTACGAAGATCCAATGGTTGGATCTTCATCCGTGACCACACAAAGTCATCGAAACACTTCAACAATCATCATATCAAAATTTGAAGAAGATTTGACGGTCAGATCCTCACGGATCGCAAATAGAGGATAAAACGTAAAACCGTAAATCTAGCACGCTTCAACTTTTCACAATATGACTTCATGATATATCGACGAGTGGATCATCACCTTGATAAAAGAAACTCGCAATAGGGCCGGAAGTGCCACTACTCGCCGCTAGGTCCAAACTCAACCACCGGGAAATCAAGACCTACCAACATGTTCATATTAATGAGAGGAGCAACTTTCATACCTGGAGCTAAGTCTGGATCGGTCTAGATCGTCCTAGATCAAGCTTGTAAGATTGATCAATCTCTAGCGTTTGATCAAGCTCCAGATCTGTTGTGCACCATTGATCTTCAAACCTTGATCTTTCACTCCACACTCAAAATCATCATTCAAGGAGGGTATAGGGATGATCTAAAGGAGGAGAGGAATCCATAACCAAGAGGATCGGCCGAGATGATGCCGGAATCGACAAAATCTGACCGGGTCGGATTTGCTTGCTCTGATCTGCTTCTTGCGGTGGTTTTCGTCGACGTTGAGTACCAGAGGGAGGACGGAGAGGTGGCGGCGAAGAGGTTTGTGGCGGTGGCTTGGCCGGAGAACGCCTGGAATTGCCGAAAAATCCGGGTCGGATCTGCCGGAACCCGTCCGGTCGTGCGGGGGCTGATGAGAGAGAACGCAGAGAATTGGGGAAGGAAAAGGGAAAAATAGAAAATTTTGGGTTTTATGAAAAAAAATCCAAAAATTTCTTCTATTTATAGAAATTTTCCCAATATTCAAACGCTCATAACTTTCCCATATGAACTCCGATTTTTGTGTTCCACATATGTACGAACTCATATGGACGAGCTCTACAACTTTTGTGATAGCCGTTTTCTCAAATTTCTTATGTATAAAAAGTCAATTTTCACAACCTTCTAAATAACGTTCGTTTCGAAAATAAAATCGTTCGAAACTAAATTTCTTGTTTAACAACATACGAATCATGCTCAATGCTCATAATTCAAATAAATGAAAATACAGGTCTTCACCCGTGACTTAAGTAGTTAAGTACTACACCCGAGAGGGGTCGCTTGATATCATCAAAAGAGGGATGCAAGGAGAGAAATTGGCTAATTAAAATGACATCATTCACTAGAGAAGCATCATTGTTTGCAAAAAAGGCTAGAAGTGAAAACCTTAAGTCCTAACTCCCATCCATTTCAATACATTTATTTAGCTTAGCCTATCTTATTTCAAGTATTCATTTAGTTTTTCCGAATCAAATCATCTCCAAAACAAAAAACAATTGACTACACCATCTTGCATATATTCACTATGAACTTTGGTTCACTTGTGAGCCTTTGTTTGTGATTTGTACATTTGCATATTCCTCTAGCAGTACTCTTTAAATTTTCCCTAGCTAGAGTGAGTTTTCCAATCCCTTAGGTACGATATCTCCTGCTCATAATCTCTACACTATAACTTGGCTATAACATGACTAGTCAATAATTTTTTTTCTTAGAAGATATGAAGTTGTTTATTTGTAATTTCGCTAAAAATGTAAGCTCTAAATTAACATTTGTAATGAATTGCATTTATTTCTTGTATCATCTCCTATATATATATATATATATAAATACATGTAGACTCTAGCCGACGACTTTTAATTCTAATGATATCAATAAAAAAAAATTTAATGAACTGTTAGGTTAATGGTGATTCGGGAGACACATGATCTCCTCCCACCTACGTGATTTTTTATTTTTTTTTCAATCTCCCACCTACTTGATTTGAAATGGAGTGAAATGTATAAAAAGGCAGACCTTGACTAACTTTTTACACCATGTAAAAAATTCAAAAGTAGCGCCACTTTTTTGAAAACAGTGACTTTTGCTCGGAGTGGGCTGTAACCTTCTCTATCTCATCAATTTTATTGACAAAGTCACGGAACTATATTCTGCCATGATAGAATTCCAACAAGAAATTGATAAATAAGTGCAGCCGGTTCAAAATTTTCGTTGGCTAGTTCTTGGTCCCTTTCGTTTACTGAATCGATCACAATTAATTATATAAACTTCACATGTCCGAATTGGCTGAGCAGTGCCTACAATAATACGACGACAGTGACTCAACACTATCACTATCAGATAGAATTTTTGAACGTGGAAAGGAATATTTGTTATTAGAGACAGGTATAATATGTCCAAACTACCTTCCATTAGCACAAAGATATAATTTATTATTTAACAATAACAAAATGCAGGACGGAACCCCAGCCAGATGCCCTGTGCTAGCTATTAAAGGAAGCATTCTTCATTTTCAGTCCCCGCCCAAAGAACAGAGATGAACGGCGCAGCGATTTAGTACCACAAACGCGAACCTTCTTACATTTGCCGTTGGTCGATTGCAGATCCAGGTATAGCTTTGACCTTGAAGACTTTGCTTTGCTTTTAATTCTATGCATGGGACTGGTCTTTTTTCTTTTACTAAATCTGTAAGAACCCGAGTTTCAAATTTTTTTTTTGAAAAGTAAAATAAATTAAATATTAACCCGAGTTTCAAAGTTAGCCGTGGTTGGCGAGCTGCAGAAGTAATGGTGAAACACCCTCTGCTAAATAATTTGTTCTTCATGTTCCGCCGAGTGGGAGATTGGGTGGGGTGGGGGGAGAAGAACTGAAGCAAGTAAATTCTTCATTTTTTCCCATATATAATTATATATATTACTCACTCAACTTATATATATATAACTAGCTTCCTAAGTGACCATCTGTTATAGATTTTTAGTCATATGACTCATAAATATAAAAAGCTATATGATCCCTCTCTTCTTTTTATTAATTTGAAACATATATTTTTTTTTATTTTGCCTATTTAAAAACACACTTAATCTGTTATTCTTATTTATTTGAAAATATTATAACTTTAAAACTAACGGTCAAATACTCTCCATTTCCATTTCATGCACACCAAAAAGAGAGGTGATATTTAGCCTAGTACCTTTAGTCTAGTAGCATTAGTCTTCCCGTGAAAGTCTCACAAAAGACTTGTTGTTATAATTTGAGTTTGTTCATGTAATAAAAAAAATAATAAAAAAGGTTACATTCACTCTTCCTTTTACTCTAAAATTAGTTAAATCACTATGAACATTTTCTTTATTGTTCTACTTTAAATCACAAACGAGAATGTAAATAGTAATTTAAACTCAAAAGCAAGGGAGAATATCATTTCTCACAATAAAACTTAAACAATAAACTCAAAGCAAAGTTGTCAACCAGCTAAATGTATACCAAGGAGAACAAATCAAGAGTAAAGAATAAAAATCAATTACTTCCTTTCTGGTAGTTGTTGATAATAATTAAACACAGTTAATCAATCGGACATGATAGAATAAAACTACTTTCAATTCTGTGGACTTCATACCAAACATTTTAACTTCACTAATTTAATTTAGTTTCTAACTCATTTGTTCAATTACATTGTATTATGTAGGTAAAGCAATGGAGACAAAATGTCGCGCAAGAGATTCAAGATTACAAGACTCACTAGTTAAAACCGGCTTCTCAGAATCAGATGAACGAATTCAAATCTGTAAGATAGGTGATGCTTGGTCTCTCTCTCTCTTTCTCTCTTTCTCTCTCTACAAAAGATATATAACAACAATGTTAGTGATGGGGTTGACAATGATGTTGACGGTGAACAACAACGGCAAAGCGTTGCATCACTTGCATGTTAATTTCTTTTTTTGGGTGCCTGCATACAAATTGTTCTAAGAGTATCATTTGAAACATGCTGTTTTCAAATCTTGGCAGGGAAAGCAAAAGAAATTCAGTTGAAAATCCGTGTGTCTCTGTATAATGCTGCTCAAAAAGGTGACTGGAAAGTGGCTGGACGAATCATAAAACAATACAAGTCTATTTTGCGTGCCAGTATCACAAGAGGAGGGCAGACTGTTCTTCATGTTGCGGCAGGAGCTCAACGTGTTGACTTTGTTAAGAAGTTGCTGAAATTGTTAGACGACGACGACTTGGCCATAAAGGATCTAAAAGGGAATACAGCCTTTTGTTATGCTGTTGCAGCTGGATCTCGGCCAGTGGCGGAGATGATGATACTAAAGAATCCGAGTCTACCAACAATTCCTGGTGGTCAAGGAAGGTCGACCCTTTATACTGCTGCTGCATTTGGGCGTGCAGACATAGCGTGGCTTCTGTACCCGAAACTCATAAAAGTTGTTGACAAATCGGAACGAGCTCGGATATTTTTTACTTCCATCAACCATAATTTGTATGGTAAGTATGTTTAGGGTTTGAAGAAGATAGACTTGCTTCTGTTTGCTCAAATGGGCACGATAGGCCCATATATGGTTTTGTAGATAACCTACGGGTTGTTTGTGTTTGTTAGGGTGGTAAGACAGTTTTTCATTTGCGAGATCATGCGTTGAAGCCCCATCAAAGATGGGGATCAAGTGGGATTAAAAAAATATAAAAAATAAAAAAAATAAAAAGAACCCTCTTTGATTTGTGTATAAATACTATTATCTCAAGTTAACTAACTTTTCGTTCTTTTGTTTACAATGCAGAACTGGCGTTGAGAATTCTAAACGACCACCCGGCTCTTGCACTGGCTCGTGATGACAACAGTGAGACAGCCTTACATTTGTTGGCTCAAAAGCCTTCAGCATTTTCCACCAAAACTACCGCGATGAGGAGGGTCTTCGTTTACTCATGTAACTACTGCTCATTACATCTTAAAGCAACTACAATAGCATTACCTAAATTTTTATCTTATTCAAAAAATTTCCTATAGATGTTTTTTAGCTAAATATTTTAACAAACTCATACCAATAAGCTACTTAAAATTTAGCTAATTGTAAAATCTAGGCGATCCACTCTTAGGTTCCATCTTAAGAACTAGGAACTATCCTAAACCCTAAATTCTAGAATTACTTTAGAAAAACATCGATAGATAATTCCTAATAACAATAAGCTAATTGTAGATGTCATTCCATAAATTTCCTTATAGCAATAAACTTGGCTAGATTCCATATTTATGACTATAGAGAGGTTTCACTGTAAATCAGTTGAGTCTGATTTTGCTCACCACCCCCCCCCACCCAATCCATGGTGTGTGCTACCCCATGCATGGATATCCATGTAAATAAGTCTTGCTCCTCTGCCGTGACCTTTTTTTTTTTTTTTTTTTTTTAATAATGAAAACTAAAAATGCACTTGCATTTTTATAAATATTGATATTTTCTATATTTTGGTGGCTTTCTGAGGGATAAAAACATATGTCGACTTAATTAATAATATAAGTTTCTTAAAAAGACACTTATGGATAATTTACTATTTTTTGGATGGAAAGATGTAATTATATAATTTATGATGCAAATGCATAGAATTTAAAGAGAGAAGAGAGAAAAACTTTGAGTATTAAATTATTGGGAAATTAGCTATTGTCATAAATGTATGGATACTTATTTTCTCTCTCCTCAATATCTCTAAAATGAGTGCTTCTATTCATACTTCTTAAATGACATTGTAGAGCATCTTTAGACCTCCCTCAATTTTTGAAGAATTTTTATTTCTATAATGCTGTCTAAAAAAATAGGAAGGCAAAAACAATTCCGAGTGTGAGTGTCTACACATTCCTCTTAACCGTTACTGTACTCTATATTCCTCACCTTCATATTCACCATAACATAGTTTCAATTGTCCCACCGTTTATTCTCTCCTCCCATCTTTTATCTCAAAATCATAATTTCCACCCTCTTTTCTCACTGTTAATTACTCTCATAAACATTAATGTTTATTTATTTATTTATTTATTTTTTGTTGTAGTTGATTGATTCCAAGCAATCAATTGAACTATAACCATATAGTAGAATTTTATTGATTGTTTATCACGGTAGGATCTGACCTTCGAAGGATAAAATACCAATGGTGTGCTTTATTGCTTAGAATTGGGCCCGTTTGCTGCAATTTAATTATGCAGAAGAAGAGATAAAGGAGATGAGCTAGTGGTTGAGTACGGTTTTGCCAGCTTTTTTTTATTTTTTATTTTCGAAGGGTATTATGGGAACAATAATTGCTCAAAAATTGAGAGAAGTTTAAATGACAATTTAAGAGATATGAATAGAAATGGTCCTCTAAAATATGGATAGATTTAGGGAAGAGGTTAGGTAAAAGAAGACTCATCTTTCCTTAAACTAGAGAAAAAATAATTAAAAATATTTAACCTTGCTTTGCTAGGGTTTGGAAACATCACTGTTAGGCTGGAGTCTCGCTTTCTTCTCCCCTGCCATTGATGGGGCGTAATCCTACTCTTCTTCCTCTGTTCTCCTACCCTTGTTGGTGGTGAGGGTAATTCTGATGGTGGCTATGATTAATTTGCCTTGGATAGGAGTGATGCTCCTCCGTCTGCTTGCGATCGTGATATGCGCGGGTTGGTTGATCTAGATCAGGAAGGGACCAGAGTCAGTAGATAGGGTACAAGATATGTAGTCTGATGGAATGGGTCTAGTGATGACGACATGTTCCTGGCGAGGAGGTGTCTCTTGGTTTTTCTGTCGGGATGGCAGGATGCTATTGGTCGTGCGTTGATGGCTGACATCTCGGCGGAGGTTGCTGATGAGTCGGTGGTGGTGAATTTTGAGATTGGTGGCTGGGACTAGTTTAGTGATGTGGTGGACATCGCTGATGATTGGACGGCATTTCGCCGGATTGAGTTTTAGCAGTGGCTAACGGTGGTGCGACGTTTAGCAGGTTTGGTTAGGACTATGGGTCGAGGCTGGTGGCGTTGGTTCTGCTGGTGGTTCAAGTTGTAGCATGGCTTGGCGGATATTAGCCAGTGATGTTCAACAGTACAGAATGTGGTGGAGATTTTGGGTTGGAGCAGATGTTTTGCAGGGCTAGGCTTTTGCCTAAGATCCTGGGCTAGTTTTTGGGCTTGGGTTCCAATTTTTGGGCTTGGTCTTCAAGCTAAGTATTTTATTTTTATTTTAATTTTATGTTTTTGGAATTTCTGGGATGAAGGAAAGTTGATGGCAGTGCTAATTTTTGTCTAGAGATGGCCTAACTCAACCCAGGTTGAGGAATGTCGCCCGAATTCTCTACATATCTACGCTATTTTATTCCTTTTTAGATAGTGTAGGGTGTATTTACGGATGTTGAATTGCTTATGTAATGGCTCTATTTAACAGATCTTACGAGTAGATCGTCATATGTAATTTCGTTGAACTTTATTAGTTAATATTAGTTGACTATTCCTCTTACAATAAAAAATAAAAAATAAAAATAAAAAAAATAATAGAGAAATTGTGGAGATGTTCTTTTATTATGTATAAAAGCTTGACTTTGAAAAGTTAGTAGAGTGTTTACTAGGGTTTAGGGTTAAGAACTAATTAGAGAACTCTAAGGTTTTATAGAAAATTACACACAAGTGTCATTTTAAAACTTTAATTAGTCATAACGCCATCTAGTTTTTCTTGTACACACAAGACCACTTTCATCTTTCATCTTTAATTTATTTTATACTTGATGTTTTTGTCCTCTACGAATAAAGCAAATAGTCTCTCTCTCTCTCTCTCTCTCTCTCTCTCTCTTAGAGCTACTTGCCTCTGGGAGAGAGTGATTGAGCCCTCTCCACAGTTCAAATTGATCATCGGGCTACCGGAAGAGACTGATTGAGTCTCCCTAAGGTGCAAATTCATCTTCTAGTTTTCTGATCTAGTTCGGGCCGGAGCCGGTGTGCATTTGGCAATGGCTTCATCAACCACAATTATGCACTCTCTATCTTCCTCTGCGATCTGATCGTCAACCTTGTAAGTCCAGAAGATTTGGTATGCGAGCTCCGGTGTTGGCAAAATCACCTGGTCCTACGGCTCTAGTGTTTGGTCCAAAGACAATAGTGACGACACATCTCCGCCTTAGGAGGCAACTCCAACCTCTTCAGGCAGTTTGATCTCATTGCTATCACCGAAATCTGAGATTTCACATCTAAGCTTCGATTTGAATCCGTTGTTTCCAGTCACAGAGCTATCTGATCGGGAGGATCGCTGCAATAAGAACATTTGCTTCTTTATATGGTGTTGTTGACGTTCCTTCCCACCACCACCTCCGTTCTGCCATCACCACCTTAATTACACCTCCGTTATCTTAATTGCCTTTTATAAGACTCCGGCAACATCCACTATTTTTTTTAAGAGTTGATTTGTTTTGATATTTTTCCGGTTTTGTTAATGATGAATGTTCTTCCTCATATGAATTGGCTGTGTAATTTGATGATGTTTGCATTTCACATCATTGAATTTTGAAACGTGCAATCAAGAGGTCTTGTGCAATATATGAAATTGGATCAATTGGTTTTGAAAAGTCAAGTATTTTGACATTGTAAATTTTAGGTAGCTCTTTTCTTAGTTATTGGGAGTAGCTAGCCTTGCTAGTTTATGTGAATAACTTTCTCAGTCTAGGACCCTAGAAGTTGCTTTTGTTTTCTACGCAGTTGTTTTTGGCGTTGGTGAAAGTAGCTTTTAGTGTAGTTAGAGTAGCCTTTGAGTCCGGTGAAAGAGTAGGTTTTGTTATATGTGAGAGTAGTTGTTTTTTTGTCTGTGAGAGTATCTTTTGGTGTCAATAAGAGAGCAACTTTGCTATTGGTGAGTAGTTTTTGTTATCGGTGATAGTAACATTTAGGTCAGTGAGATTAGTTTTTGGTATGATATCTGTTAAAGTAGCTTTTGTTGTCAGTGATGGTAGCTTTTGTTGTCGGTAATAGTAGCTTTTTGTGCTACTGAGAGTACTATTATGAAATTGGTGAGAGTAGCTTTTATTGGAGCTAAGAGTAGTTTTTTTGCGCTGGTGAGAGTAATTCCTTTGAATTGGTGATAATAACTTTCTCAAGTTGGTGAGAATAGCTTTTATTGGTGGTGAGGGAGTAGCTTTTTATGGTAGTAACAGTAGCCTTTGTGATCTCGCCGGAGACTCGTCAGAGTTGGTCGGAAGTCGTCGGAGACCCCGCCTCGGCGGAGAGTTGCCGGAGATCGGCCGGAGGTCCGCCGGAGAGGGGAGAGAGATATTGTTGTCTTTCTACTCTAGTGGCATTTGTGTTAATATATTAATTTTTGTACCCAACATATAGTACAATTTTTAATCTAGTGACCTTATGAGAAAAAAATAGTTTGTGATTGGCCCAAGTTTTTATTAGGGTTTAGGATTTAATTATTTTTTTAAATAATTTTATTTATTTATTTATTTTTTGCAATTTTACTCAAAATTAGAATTGTCACAATCAAAATAGTCAATATAAATATATCCACATAGCTTAGGTTGTAAATTTATGTTTGGTGCTGTACCTATATAATATCTAAAAACTAACTATATCATAATTGACCGTTTCAAAATATATTATACAATAGTTGTCAGAAAAGCTAAGAATGAGACAAGATTGATTAAAATTGGAAGTATAAAGTGCCCATGATAAAATTATAAGTGCAAAGATACATGTGATTTAGGATATAAAGGTTTAAAGAATAATAATAACAACAAGAACAAGAACAACAACAACAATTTTACACATGCACAACTTATGAGCGAAAGGCTAGTACATATTTATGCCAACAACAATTAAACGCTAATAATATTTACAAATTTTGTGTCACGCAAACATAAATCTCACTACTTATTGCATACACGCATGTACACATATACACTAATATGTATATTGGGGTATATTATTGGTACATATTAGTGTATATGTTTGGTATATATATCAACAAACTCATAATGCTTGATGATGTTATTTGTTCAGGTACAAAGAAGGGGAAGTTGGCAAATGCTCCTGGCCTTCAGTTATTAAAATGCCTCTTGGATCAAGTTTTACGGCAAAATGACAGCATGGTTACTGAGATCTTAAGAACGCCTTCACATGTATTGTTTATCGCAGCAAAGTCGGGAAATGCCAAATTTGTGGATGAGCTTATTGACTCTCATCCTGATTTGATATGGGAAACAGATGAGAGCAATCGGTCTGTATTTCACGTTGCAGTTATGAACCACCATGCAAGTATCTTCAATCTAGTACGCAAGTTGGGTGTATACAAGGATTTCGTACTCTCTTTCAAAGATGATCAAAGGAATAACATATTGCATTTAGCAGCAAAGCTAGCTCCCACACAACAGTTGAGTATTAAGTCTGGACTTGTTGCCACTCAAATGCGAGGAGACTTATTGTGGTTTGAGGTAAATATTCATATCCCTCTTGTATCTTATTTTTCCTTATGTTTTGGTTTGAGGCAATTCTTTGTTGAACTGTATTGATTGGCTATATATATCAGAAAATTGGGAACTCATTTATTCAAATATATACCAAATATAATGTATAAATCAGCAAAAGTCAAAATTAATAAAAGCTTAATAAACCTTAAAAAAAAACAAATTAATAGATTGAGTACTACAACCTAGTATTTGATAATATCTCTTTAAAATAAAAAGGTCTTTTTAAATGTACCCAGCAAATTTCTATATAGACTCAGTAAGTTTTTTACACCCAACCAAATGATATAATTTCTAATAGTGATCTTCTCGAAGGTCTCCTGAATAATCTCAGGACCCAAGAACTCTTTATCACCAACTTCCGCTAAAATCTAAACACAAGCTCTCAACATATCTTCCATCACTTGATTCACTTTCTCAGTCTACCCATCAGTCTGTGAATAAAAAGCAGTACTCATAGCTAAAGATGTGTCAAATACCTTATGGAACCTATGCTAGTATTCCGAAGTGAAACGAGCATCATGATCAGAAACAATCGTAACAGGCACACCATGAAGTTTCACTATTCCATCGACGTACAACTTGCACAAGGTCAGTCTTTAACACATGAAAGAAAGTGTGTCGATTTTTTTATCAGATGGTTAACTATCACCCATATTGAATCATGACTTTGTCTGGACCTAGGTAATCCAATGACAAAGTCTGTTGAGATCTGCTCCCACTTCCACATTGGAATCAATAAAGGTTTCAACATCTCTACAGACCTCTGATGTTCTACCTTCACTTGCTGACAGTAAGGCACTTGGAAACATGCTCTGCCACGTCTCCCTTCATTCCATTCCACCCAAACTGAGTGTCTTTCCTTGTTTAACTTGGTTAGAGCCGAAGCAATACCAGAAAATCCTTCAATGAATTATCGGTAGTACCTTGCTAATCCAAGGAAACTACGGGTCTCTGTAGCAGTAGCGAGGGGACTCCAACTTATCACTGCTTCAACTTTTGATGGATCAATAGAAACTCCATCCTTAGAAACTACACGACCAAGGAACTTAACCTCATTCTGCCAAAATTCGCACTTCTCAAACTTGGCATACAATTCCTTCTTCTTCACGAACAAAACTGGTGTACCATAAGGAGAAGTACTAGGTCTAATGAATCCTCAAAAATGCCAATCTAGGAAGTCTAACAAGAAACCAGCTTCACTAAAACGGCTACGTAATGCATGAGGGTGGTTAGACACCATCAAAAATGGCTCAACAGACAAACTGATGAAGTGATCAAGCCAAACAAACCAAACCTACAGTTCATCTCTGAAACTAAGCCCAAAAGCCTTGTTCCAAGAATAGGTAGAGATGACGCAACCCTGCAGCCCCATTACTAAGTGAGGGGGTTGTTCACCCCTTCAAACCAGCATCGGTGACAAAAGTTGGAAGCAACCTTGACCACTCACCCCCAAAACTTTCTCTGAAGAATAAAAATAAAATTCAAGAACAAGAACCCAAACCCTACCCTCTGAAGAACTTCAACACCAGTCAATGAAACCCGATCTGAACCACGAAATCAATTATCCAAACTATAGCTCTGGTTACACTACACACCACCAAACATCACGAGTAGGGAATGAAACACAACCTACCTCAACCTAATTTCCAATATCTAACAATACATTATTACTGTCTTTCTCTATTTCGTTGCCCAGAAAATGTGGTCAAGAAAATTGGGGATTATAGGAAAGATTGAAGCTTTTGCTTTTCTTGAACCAAAGAGCAGAATCCCATGTTTTCTCTGCACGTAAATAAATGATTCAAATTTGAATTGTGATTTGTGTGCTTAGAATACGGATTATTCAGTTCTGGGTTGTCAGCGAACTAAGAGAATGAGAGAAGAGAATCGTTGATTTGATGAATGAGGATAAAAAAAGAAAAAAATTCAAGCTCCCATAGCCAAGCCTGCTCCCTGCCTAGGCTGCCTAACCTCCACCTAGCTCACCTAGGCAGGCGCCTAAGAGGCCAGTGCCTAATACCTTCGCCCAAGCCAAAATCGGAACGGTATGCCAGTTACTAGTGCCTAGGCGCCGCCCAGGCCAATTTTTAGAACCTTGAAAGAGCCACGCCACAAGTACAACCTATCTATAGGACGACTATCAGGGTTAAAGGAACACCTTTTTGTTTCATATTGAGTCAAAAGAGGTGCGGCCCACTTTGTGTCGGATCAGCTCGACAGGTCGAATTGGATCGACTCGACTGAATGAGCAGCTTGTGTTTTGATGTAGACAGAGGTTCTTGTGTTATGATTTAGTTAGGACTTTCTCTCCCTTTCGTTATCTTCCGCTCCCGGTTGGGTAAGGGCCAGGTGGATTACCTTTGGGGCTAAGTCGAAGATCTCAGTGGTCTTATGAGTGGTTGATAAACTACGATTGCAGTTTTCTTTAGGAAGTCCTATAGCTGTAAGGTTTAACAGACAAAGAAAAGGGTGGATACCTCAGGTAGAAGGTGACGACCTTAATGAATCGACTATGAAGTGGCTGTTAGCTACATCAACCCTTAAATTCCTTCATCATTTGTGGATTGGATTTCACTTGACTGTCTATAGCTCCATTGCGTGTGCTAAAAGGCATAGTTTCCACTATGTCTCCAGATAGCTAGTAAGCGGTTCTTTCGGGCAGCCGGACCCTACGGGCGAGCATCGATCTCCTACAACGCAATTTGCATTGTTCACCACCGCTCGAAAAGATAGACACAAGGTAGTGGGTTGACAAAATGCATTTGACAAAGTTAAGAAATATCTACTTAATTCTCCCCCGCGGTCGACCTCTTTTGATGTATCTATCAGTAATGGAAGCATCCATGAGTTGTGTCTTGGGTCAGCACTATGAAACGGGTAAGAAGGAAAGAGCCATATACTATCTCAACAAGAAGTTCATAGATTATGAGACAAGGTATATGGTTCTAGAAAAGATCTGTTGTGCTCTTACATGGGCCTCGCAACGCCTACGCCACTACATGTTGAACTAGGTCATTGTGCTCCTTCGTGCTGAACCTTGTAAATGAACAAATAGGTGGCCTTTCCGGAGATGTTAAACAAAAGTTTTCCCTCGCATCTCGATCACTTTTGCTTTTTTGTTTGAACATTACTACATGGCAAAGTTCGAGCCACTCTTATACTACTCCTCACCCACTGTCACTTAAAGGGCGAAGTCACTGAAGCGAGCCTAAAGGCCAAACAGTGATATTTGAACACTACTATGCATCCTTACTAGTAGTATAGTGTAAGGTAGGTTTGGGTATAGCAGGACTTGAACCTGCGACCATTACGTTAAGAGCCCAATGCTCTACCAACTGAGCTATACACCCCAAAAACAAACATATAGTAGTAAACAAGGATTGATGCGAGCCATTCCATTTAGGGCAAGACAGAATGGGCGGGCACGAGCGGTCTAATGTCCGAGCCGGACGACAACTACTTCACTTATTAGATTAGTATTAGACGCCTATCCGAATAGAAACAACGCTAATGTCCGAGCCATTCCGCTTGCTTCTTCATGAGGATTTTGTCGGCTAATCTAGATGAGGCTTGAAGGCGCTAGACTTGATAAGCCTGCAAAGTCGTTGTAGCTAGGGTATTTTTGTTGATGGTAGTAGTTTTATTCTATTATTTTATTCTCAATTTTATTATTGTACTTTTTTAAAATTTGAAAAATAAATAAAATGAGAGGAAATTAAAAAAAAAAGGCATAAGTGGGTAAGTTGGTGTGGGTCCCTTATATTATTTATTTTTTATTAATCTGCTTTCTATTTTTCCCTTTGACACATTTAAGTTTATATACTGGTTAATTAGCTCTTGAATTGTTTTGAATGATTGCAAATAACCGATGTTTTTGCTTTATATCCATATATACCTAGATAATTAAGCATTCACGCATGAGAATGTTGATTTGAAAGAGAGTAAATGACATGTGATAAATGTAATTTCTATTGTGGTGACGCAATGAAAATGTTAGGATTTTTTTTTAATAAATGATAATTTCATTGATAAAATTTATGCCAAGAATACTATTGCATACCCTCACATTGCCTTCAAACGACACAACAAAGATTTGTGGTGAAGACCACTATGGTATATAAGGATAAACCAGCTATATTTGAATTGAGTGCTCACTTATTTAAAGTAAGCATATAACTATGAAAGACAATACTTAGTATGTAGAAACAAAACCAAAAGCAATAAAACCACACATTTTCCTTGCTCTTTAAGCTAGGGCTAGGAGGCTTTTCTGAGTACAACATGCTCAAGAACTTATCAGCAGGTATCTTCTTTGACTTTTGGAGGATTTTTATTCTTGGATCCTAGATGCCTGCCTCTTTTATTTTTTAGCTGTTCCTCTTGTGTAGTCTTTGGCAACATCACTTTAGCTGGTACTAACGTACCTCCCAGTGTTACCACAAGTCCCAAATATTTAACTGTGAACTTAGCAGTGACTTCAGGTTTTGACCTTCTTTGAGGGAGTAGCTGCACTTGGCTTTCCTTACAATATATTCAACAGTAGCACCGTTAGTTTTTTGGGGAAGAAAACGTAGAGGCAGGGTGTCCTCGTTGAGTAGGTTGCTGCCCTGTTTCCATCCGTACAAAATACCGCTTTAGATCAATAGCTTCGACTTTCTTTCTGGTTGGAGGCCACGCAAGGATGAAAGGTTGCACATTCTATGGCGCTCTGCCTTCCTCCATTATTGAGATATCAACAACATCATTGCCAGCAATAGCCAAAGAGATTACGAAACTCTAGGTGACAGACTCAATGGTGGACATGGTGAGGATGAGAGATGAGAGGCTCAAGGTCACGAAACCAGTTGAGAAAAGGTGCTCAATACATGATAGCTTAGGCGGAGATCTAGGGTTTTCTAAGGTTAGGAGCATGACAGACAGTGCTTAGGGTCGGGACTTTTTTTTATATTGCACAAATATGGGAAAGTAAAACGCTGAAAATAAAAAAAAAACTTGTGACACAATTTTTTTAACACATAAGAAATCTTGATATATTGTATAAAGTGATTAGTAAATAAAAAATAGAGAGTGCTAACAACACATAATACATAAGAGAAGAAAATATATAAGAAAATAGAAGAACTAATCAAGACTTGGTTACAAGTGGACGTAGTCTATATGTAAAATTATTCATTTTGAGATCTGCAACTTATTTTTTTTAGCCTTAATATATGAAATTTTGTATTTAATTTGATATAAATTAGAATGCACAATGTGTTTAAATGTTTACCAAAACTCATGTTTTGTTTTTATATCTATAGTTTTTTAATGGGATGAAAATCAATACTCGAATTATCTGTTGTATAGTGTATGATACTTGAAACAAATTTCATGTACAGGAAGTGCAAAAGGTTGTTCCACCTTGGTATGCTGAGAGGAGAAACTCAAATGGTAAAACACCTAGAGATATATTTATTGAAGAACATAAAAGGTGAATAGAAAATTAAACATTTGTAGATGCAGCAGATACTAGCATGGATCATCTGGTAAAAGAAGTTATCTCTCTCAACTTTATCTGCCTTTCATTTTGATCAGTTTAATTTTGATTGTAGTGGAGGTTTCAAGTTGTAATTTGCTTTTCTCTTAAAATAAAAAATAAAAAAACAGATACTACAAGCTTGTTTTCTATAAACTCTTGCACATTATTCACTTGAGGGAGAACTACATTTGGCTTTTGGTAGCAGGGTCTACCATAAGATTTTCAGGTCAGGAGAGAACTAGAAGTATAAGCTTGTATTTTTCATATGATGTGTATATTTTGTTTTGCTATAAAAAGTTTGTCCCAATGAGAATACTGGGAGCATGTCTGACTTTTTATAATAATAGCACCTTAGCTGTTTTGGGAAAAGAAATAAGAACCGGTGAATCAAAAACAATTAATTAAGATAATTTTTTTTCTCTCTCGAGAACCGTAAAGCTTGCGGTCGCAAAGGCATCTCCAATGCTCATCCGATGGCTCTCCGGTGTCTCCCTGAGGTCGTGGGGATGCTGCCGAATGGGCGACACATGGTCTAGCCCTATGGGATCTTTGCTTGTGGTTTTGATGGTGGTAGCTATACCTATTCAGATTGAGGTAGCTTAGGGCTGGAGGTTCATGACGAGGAGGCAGTTCGTTTTCAATCCTGATGGCGATGGCTAGGTTTCGCTCCAGACGACGGCAATTGTGTGGCCCGTGTTGGGTTCGGGTGGATTCGAACTGTGGTGTAGATTGTGCCTCGCTTCTTCTTGCCAAATAAAACCATCATAACTCATTCCTCTCTTATTTATTTATTTATTTATTTATAACATCCACAACCTCCTTTAACTTGCGAAAGCGGCCTCCTAAAGGAGTTGAGACCCCTACACCCTCAGTTCCCCTATGGACAAAAAACTAGGAGGGATACCCTTCATCATTCACGAGAAGGCTTAGGAGCCTCCCCAAACCAAGAGGAAGGGATACTAGTCAAGGCCTGAAAGGATACATAGTGTTGACCATTCATTTGAGTCCTAACTTGGACAAAAGCTTGAGCCCTTTCTAGGAGAGCCCGCACTCGAACCATATATTCATCCAGTCAAAAGGTGATGAGAACCTTGACCGTCTCCTAGGTCCATCGAGTCAATGGTATAACACATATTGAGGACTACAGGAACATGCAAATGGAGAGAGGAATTGGGAAGGTGAGTCAGGCCTGGACCTAAGATTTTTAGACTAAGACGAACTCTAGGAAGTGAACCCTCAAATTGTCGTGTGCATTCAAAAAAAAAAAATTTCAGAATTAAAGCTACAAACTCAAAATATAACAATAAAACAACAAACAACATGTAATATCCAAAAAAGTATTTACATTATAAATAATAAATCCGAAGATGTTCCAAAATAATATTTAAAAGATTAAACTAAAGGTATTCTAAATTAAAACTATAAGAAATAAACTAAAGATATTAACTTTTTGTTCAAGTAAATCCAGAATTTGTGTCTGGCCCAAACTATAGGTTACTTGACCTAGTGGTAATAGGATTACATTAGAAGAACCTAGAATTCCTATTCAATGTATGATTACTTTCCTTGTTGATTTAGATTCTGTGCATTGTAATCCTCTATATAAAGAAGCCCCTATTATCAATGAGAATACACAGCAAATTCTTCTCAATTCCCGTTTCTCTAAAACATGTTATCAACAAGAAGTTCTAACCCTGAAATCTGACCTAGTAGTAATAATATTACATTAGAAGAACCCAGAATTCCTATTCAATGTATGATTACTTTCCTTGTTGATTTAGATTCTGTGCATTATAATCCTCTATATAATGAAGCCCATATTATCAATGAGAATACACAGCAAATTCTTCTCAATTCCCGTTTCTCTAAAACATGTTATCAACAAGAAGTTCTAACCCTGAAATCTGACCTAGTAGTAATAGGATTACATTAGAAGAACCCAGAATTCCTATTCAATGTATGATTACTTTCCTTGTTGATTTAGATTCTGTGCATTATAATCCTCTATATAATGAAGCCCATATTATCAATGAGAATACACAGCAAATTCTTCTCAATTCCCGTTTCTCTAAAACATGTTATCAACAAGAAGTTCTAACCCTGAAATCCCAAAATCTCAAACCTTGAAAAAAAAAGGTGCGCGTTAGCCTCGATTCACTGCCGGTTAACCTCGTCCACAAAGCTTTTGCACATTATAGCTAGTTAGCCCCTGGCAGAAGAGAAAGAGAAAAAATAAACTATGGGGAGTGGCCCACGTTTTCAACCTTTTCAGTCAAAGTCTGCAAGGAAACAAAAAGAAAAAAAAGGAAGAAGCCCGCCTACAGAAGAAAAGTGGAAGAAAAGAAAGGAAAAAATAAAAAGGAAAAGAGAAGGAGCGGGCCTAGAAGAAGAAAAGAAAGAAAAAAAGGGAGGTCCACTTAGCAGGAGAAGAAACATCCCTCGGCCCAGCAGCAAGGAACCAGTCCTCGGCCTAGAGACGCAGCCCACTGACATTATCACTAGAGCCACGTCAACGCCGGTCAACAAATTTTCCGTCGACTTTTCGGCCAAATTTCAGTCAAGTTTTCGGCCATTTTCCGACCACTTTTCCAACACCTTTTTCCTGCCAAATTTTCCGGCAACCTATTTCGAGGTATTTTTTTACTAAAAGTTCCCGTTTTTGAGTTTTTATTCATTTTCTTTTCTTTTTCTCGGGGACTTGCAACCTCCCTTCTTCTACCCCCCTTTCTTCTTCATAGGGGAGACCAAACTAAGCTGAGCTTTGGGGTTTCGTGCTCACTCCAAGCTTGGAGCTTGTAGAGTTCTCCAAACTTGGAGTTTGTTGAGATAAAGCGATCGACCACAAACATCATTGTTTCGATCTAATCCAATCCCTCTTGGAATCTAATTTCTTAGAAGTGACTACGCTTAGAAATTCCTAATTTCTTGGAAGTGATTACACTCAGAAATTTCTATTGTTTTCATGGTAGCTTTTTTCTCTCCAAAACTAACCATTTTTACTTGTTCTCTTTCAGGATGAGTAACATGAATAAATTGGACTTTGCTCCATTGGGAACAACTGGCTCTGGATATCACAGGTGGGTTTGTGATGTCCGCCAGCATCTAATGTCGATGGAATCCTGGGTACAATTCTTGAGCCTAGGCAGGACGTGCTAACTGTTGAGAAAGTCAAGCTTTGGAAGAAAATAGAGCAGGCTTAGAGGCAAATAAGGCGAAAGCCATCATCCTAATGACTCGTCATATGGATGATTCGCTCCAATACGAGTATATGAATGAAGAAGACCCCAGAATGTTATGGGTCTCACTCGAAGAAAGATTTGGCAACGTCCATGACTCCCTGCTTCCCGAGATAGCATAGCCTCCGCTTCTGTGATTTTAAGTCAGTTATTGACTACAACTCGAAAGCAGTTCGTATTAAATCCTTAATGAAATTATGTGGAAAAGATATCACAGATGCAATGTTAATTGAGAGGACTCTTTCTACCTTCTCCGTCTCTGCATTGATGGTTGCTAAGAACTATCAAATTGATGTTACTGCAAGACAGATCACAAGGTTTCATGAGCTTATTGGAGCTATGAATGTCGCTAAAAAGCATGACAACATCCTTGTGAAGAACTATAATTCGAGATCCGTGGAAACAGAGCATATTTCGGAATCCAATTATAGTTCCGCCCCTAAGAGATAGAGCCAAGAGCGAAACCCTAATCTTAGGGATAATTCTGGATGTTCTGGTCCATACAATCGCTCTACCTGGGAAGGTAACCGCAAACACGGAACCGAAGAGGTCAACGCGAACACTAAGAGCCATCTAAATGTCAAAGCGCCTCAATTAATGCAGTCTCAGCAAAAAGATACATGTTCTCGATGTGGAGTATCCGGTCATGGGCACACATTTGTAGAACTCGTGAAAGAAATTGTCACTGCCTACAAAGCATATTGTGAAGCAAGAGAAGCTCACTATGTGGAACAAGAAGATCAAGAAAGATGATCTAGAGTGAACGGTTGAAGACTACAAATCTAGCTGGGGTTAATAGATCGCCAATTTTGTTTAAGTCTTTATTTTTCCAAGAGATGTAATAGGCAATTGCCATATATTTTTGCAGTAAATGCCAAAGGTTTAGTCTTTCTTCAAAGTAGGCTCACCCAAAGTAAGTGTGATGTCTAGGAAGGTTCTGAGATTAGTGGTACTTAAGCGAGCCTTGCTCCACCGACATCTCTCTACTCACCTGGTCACATTTATTTTGGAATTACCGAAAAAAGTTAGACGACTACCATTGTTTTACATTAGCTAGCATTTTGGATTAGATTTTCTTTGGTCAAAGAGACAATGATATAACTCTGTTGGCTTATGAATAAAATTTCGAGTTGTTTTCATTATGACTCCATTTTGATTATGAGCGTATGATTTTGTGACTACGATGGCTGGGCCATCAGTATTAACTAAAGGACATGGAATAGCCTAAGTTTCCATTGCCAAATGGCACCTTGATTACTATCACAGAAACTCTCTACGCTCCTAGGGAAAATCACACCTATGAATAGCCAATGGATTCCATGTGAAAACGCATGTAGAGAACGAAAATGAGTTCCTCTGCAATGCCTCTAATGATTGCGAAGAAAGACACATCTTAGAGAAGTTTATATGTCTCTCTAGTGGACTCACTATTCGAGCTATTAATCCAATAAAATTTATGAGAGAAGATCATCTTCGATTTAGACACATATTGGCTTTGTCATGACAGAATAGGTCATTCTAGTCATGATATGATAATCCGTCTACAAAAGACTTCACATGGACATTTATTCTTTCGAGTGAAACGAGCATGAATCAAAAGTTGATTCCTGGACTAAGTATGACAGCCGTCGTTGCCTAGGGCACCCGCCGACGTCCACCACCAGCCAAGGGCTGGCCCAGTCCTTATCCATGATGCCATGGATAGCGTACATCATGGTGATGACGCGCCAGTTGATGTTGCAATCACCAACTTTGCTTCAAATAACGTTTCAGATGCTTAGGCCCAACCAAAATTCTCATTGCTTGATCCTAAGGCCTCTCCTCATTTTACAAAGCCCATTCCTTAGGGAAATTAGGATTGAGAACCGTCCTATGCAAAGGATATGAAAATACTTATTCTGTTCTTACATAAAATTCATGGGGATTATGTGGACTAATTCAACTAACTTAAGGACGTTTAAATATCTCATGATGTTGGTTGACACGCAAACATGCTGGTCACGTGTTGTGTCATTGTGTATCTCTAAATGATACTTATGCTACATTCCTAACACATATCATATGACAATGGGCTCACTCCCCGGATCATCATATTCAGTCAATTGAATTTGATTATGCTAGAGAGTTTTCATCGAAGACTTTCGATGGTTATTGCAATGGGATTGATGTTGGACATCACATTCCCATGTACACACCAAAATGGTCTCGCAAAAACGACTATAATGGTAGTCCGGACATTGGTAATGCGCACTAATCTCCTTATATCCATTTGGGGTGATGCAAAATCGCATGCTGCTTTGCTAATTCGCCTACGACCTACCGCCACTCAATATATCTCTATGTTACAGCTAGTGACTGGGTACAAGTATTTTGTACTTACACACATTTGAGTGAGCTATTTATGTGCCAATTGCACCGCAATAGGGCATTATGATAGGTCCTTACAGATGAATGAGCAACTCAGTTGGATTTAGACTCCAATAATCATTCTCCACTTAATGCCCTTGCAAGGCGATCTCCTTACCGCTAGATTTACGGAAGTCACTTTGATGAGACAGTCTTCCGGTCATTAGGGGGAGGTAAGAACACGAATGTTCAACAGGAATGACATGAATTGTCATTATCTGTCCCCACTATGTCTCATCTCGATCCCTGTTAAAGTGACGAGATCACACACATTTACTGCAAATAGGCCTGAAAGGAAGGACGTCCTTAAGAGAGAACGTAGCGCCACCCTACACGGAGGTAGGCAGGGCGCCAGCGCCATAGAGAGTGGCACTCTGGCATTACAGACCATCGCCCTAGCTAGGATGCGTGAGAAGCCAGTGGATTTGAAGGATGGCACAAACCAATCCTTGAATCATCGACATTCAAAATCCGTCTCATGAGAATCTTCCAAATTATGGTTATCGTTGGGGGACTCCTCAGCGTCAAAACATATTCCTGAGAATATTGAACTCTCTGATAATTACACTAGTGTACATGAGACGTGGGATAGAAACTCCATCATAATTGATGATGTAGTTACGCATTTCGCCGCCCGATGATATCGAATCACGCTCCGTTGATAAATGAATGCCAATGTAGAGAAATTTGGCCTAAATGGAAAGATGCGATCCAGGTTAAGTTGGATTCTCTAACGAAGAGGAAGGTTTTTGAGCCAGTGATGCCAACACCTCCTAACATAAAACCTATTGACTAATGGGTCTTTGTTAGAAAGCGTGTTGAGAAAAAGAGATGGCAATCTCGCCTTATGGCACAAGTCTTCTCACAAAACGCCCTATAATCGACTACGATGAGACATATTCTCTCATAATAGATGTTATTGCACTCCACTACCCTGTCAGTTTGGTAGTTTCTGAATAACTGAACATGCAGCTTACAAATGTGGTCACTACGTATCTCTATGGGGATCTAGATATGGAATGTACGTGATGATTCATGGTGAATATCATTTACCCAAATCAAGTGGCTCTAGACCACGGAGCGCGTTCGCAATAAGATTGAAACACTTACTAAAGTGATTACTTGATTGGGAAGGGATATGCCCACGCGTTTTCATAACAAGTTTCGGATTCTATCGCGGATCATGTTGGACATGATCTTCATTGGAAGCCCTTAAAGAGTTAAGGGAAACCGCTGACACTTGAAATCCGAGTTTGAGATGAAGGATTTTGGGAGAACATGATTATGTCTCGGTTTGAAGCTTGAGCATCGTGTGGATAAATGCTTAGGCATTTTGACAAGGTCGAGCCTTCAAGCACCCGTATGATCGTCCTTAGTCTTGATTCTGAAAAAGATCTTCTTTGCCCGAAGGATGATGGCGAAGATGTGCTAGAGGCGGAAGATCCCTACATAAGTATAATATGCATATTATTATACTTAGCTCAATGCACAAGACTGGACATCTCATTTCCCATGAACTTGTTAGCTATGGTATAGCTCTGCGCCAACGCGACGCCATTGGATTGGTGTAAAAGATATCTTTCAGTACTTGAGATGTACGATTGATACGAGCTTGTTCTATCTCTACAGAGAGATGATGGATTTGGACCCATCACACACCAGGAACACTGCCAACACTGGCCTACATCCTATATCCCCATCCCAAAACAACATGTGTTTTGGAAGGTATTGCTGATGCTAGGTACCTCTCTGACCCGCACAAAGATCGTTCCTAAACTAGTTATATATTCACCATGGGAAACACCGCGATATCTTGGAGGTCTACAAAGCAGACCTTAGTTGTTACCTCTTCGAATCATGCAGAGATTATCGTGAATGTATATAATTATGATCCATAGTTATGCATGTTCGAAGTAATTGTGGTTTGAAGTCTACCACAGATGAGCCAACGAGTATTTATAAGGATAATGCTACTTGCATTGAACAAATGAAGCAAGGCTACATAAAAGGGGATAACACTAAACATATATCACCCAAATTCTTCTACAATAAGCAACAACAGAAGCTCCTCAAGATCAAAGTAAACCAGGTTCGATCTGAGGACAATGTGGCAGACTTGTTTACTAAGTCATTCCTCAAATCCATGTTCGAGAAACATGTGGCAAGAATTGGCTTGCGGAAATTATCTGAACTCCCATTATCGTAGTCATCAGGGGGAGGCGCAGACATCAGGGAGAGATGTCTACATGTTCATTTCGAAACGTGAAAGATGTCTTCTGCTCTTTTTTCCCTTCGAATGAGGTTATTTTTGTCCCACTGGGTTTTTGTTACTCGGCAAAGTTTTTAATGAGGCAACGACAGAAGTACCACGTTTGGAAGACACAAGGGGGAGTGTTCAAGTAAATTCAGAATATGTGTCTGGCCTAAACTCTAGGTTACTTGACCTAGTGGTAATATGGTTATATTAGAAGAATCTAGAATTCCTATTCAATGGATGATTACTTTTCCTTATATGATTTGGATTATATGCATTGTAATTCTCTATATATGGAGGCCCCTATTATCAATGAGAATATACAGCAAATTCCTCTTAATTCCCGTTTCTCTAAAACACTTTTCTATTTTTCTGAACAATTTTCGAGTACTAATTAATGGGATATGTTCTTTCTTTTTACGTGAATGAATATATATGTACTTTAACATTACATATTATATTATAGGGAGAATTTCACAAATGATCACTCAACTATGACTCATTTGACACTTTGGTCACTCAATTTTCAAATATATCACTTTGTTCACTCAATTACTACTCTGTCAATCACTTTAGTCACCCTAGATATATTTTATCTCAGTTTAATCACTTCTCCCAATCATTCTAATACAAATTTCTCAAATTTTCACAACTGGATGGACAAAAATATCATTAATATTGTGGCAAATAATTTTTGTAATGAAAAAAATTAACAAAGTAACTAAAGTGAATAACAGAGTTAAAGTTGAGTGACCAATGTATCGAATTGGTAAAAGTTGAGTAACCATTTGTGATATTCTCCCTTATATTATGTGTATATATAGACCTGTCAAACTTTTTTTGCCCCCCCCCCTCCCCCCCCAAACTTATGTGCTTTCCTTTAATTATGTCAATTTCAACTGTTAACTGTGACATGGCATTCTAACTCAGCAAAAGTGGGACCCACATGGAAGTCAAATATTGAAAATAACCCTGGCCAATTAGATATGGAGAAATCAAAAATGAACTCTTAATTTTGTGGTTGGGGAGACTCGAACCCACCCCAAAGCATATGCAAATCAAAGTCCCAACCATCATACCACTTGAACGATAATGATACACTTCAAACACAAGAATATATATCTGATAGCCAACCGGATATGGAAAATCCAAAATAAGCACCATATTTTGCTGTTGGGAAGACTCAAACCCACCCCACCAGATTGGCGAAATGAAATCTCCAACCACTGTACAACTTGCGCGATAATGACACATTCCAAACAAAATAATATATATCTTTATATCCAATCAGATATACAAAATCTTAAGGGCTAAATACATATTACTACCCTGTAGTTTGAGTCCAAAATCAATTCAGTCCCTGAACTTCTAATTTCATCAAAAACACCCATGCACTTTCAATTTGATCTAATGGGTCCAATTTGTTAGTTTTCCGATAATTGAGTTATTTAACTTGTTAATGTGGTTTATACATGACCTATGTTTTATGATGTGGTGTCTGTAGGCCACCTCTAGTCAATTTAAGAGTGAGTCATACTATTAAAAATAAATACTTTTTCAACAAATAATCTAACTATAACTTGAACTCATAACAAAATATTGACGAATTGGACCTATTAGATCAAAATTGAAAGTGCAGGAGTGTTTTTGATGAAATTAGAAGTCTAGGGACTGAATTGGTTTTGAACCTAAACCACAGGGTAGTAACTAGTATTTAGCCCAAATCTTAAATAAGCACCATATTCTGCTGTTGGGGAGACTCGAACCCACCTCACCACGTGTGCAAATGAAGAGCCCAACCACCAGACCACTTGCATCTTTTTGGTATGCCCAATGAAAGTAGTATATATATCTATATAATAGATCAGAGTACAGGATATGGAACAAAAAATCCAAAAAGAGATATATATATATATATATATATAATATTAGTTTATTTGGGGCATACCAAAAAGATGCAAGTGGTTTGGCGGTTGGGCTCTTTGTTTGCACACGTGGTGAGGTGGGTTCGAGTTTCCCCAACCGCAAAATATGATGCTTATTTAAGATTTTGGTATATCCAATTGGATATAAAGATATATATTATTTTGTTTAGAATGTGTCATTATCGCGCAAGTGGTACGGTGATTGGGGATTTCATTTTGCCAATTTGCTGGGATGGGTTCGAGTCTCCCTAACCGAAAAATATGGTGCTTATTTTGGATTTTTCCATATCCGGTTGGCTATCAGATATATATTATTGTGTTTGAAGTGTACCATTATCGTCCAAGTGGTATGGTGGTTGGGGCTTTGATTTTCATATGCTTTGGGGTGGGTTCTAGTCTTCCCAACAACAACATTAAGAGTTCATTTTTGATTTCTCCATATCTGATTGGCCAGGGTTATTTTCAGTATTTGACTTCCATGTGGGTCCCACTTTTACTGAGTTGGAATGTCACGTCAGCAGTTAACGGTTGAAATTGACGGAATCTCTACGGAGGGACCTATTGGACGAGAATATGATATCACAGGGGTGTTTTTGATGAAATTGAAAGTTGAGGGATTGAATCGATGTTGAACCGATACCACAGGGTACTAAACAGTATTTAGCGCTTTAATAAATGCAATTTCCATTGTGTATGCTTTAAATCCAAATCTATTCATTCTTAGAAGCATGTTTCTAGGCTTTGTGACCCTTTGAAATTATGTTGTGGGCAATTGTGATAAGTAGATTGATAAATTGATAACTTATTGGTCCTGTTGCATCTAGGATTTAAGTGTGGTGACCATTAACCAGCTTAATTGTAGCTAATTAAGCTTACTTGGGTCTCTATTATCTTGCTCTCTAGGCCTCTAATTTTGGATATTGTGGCCTTAACCGGATGCCCAAATTAGAGAGTTGATTGTGGCCTTAACCAGCATAGTCAATACACCGAAAGGATAATTGGTTTAGTAGCCTTAACCAGTACTAGATACAGGACTCGACACATATAGGAAATGCATGCACTTATGAAATTGGCATCGATGTTTACAAGATAGTTAGTGTGAATCACCCAACACTCCCTTGTTTCCATTAATTTGAAATCAGAATTTAATTTCTTGCTTGATAATTAGTTGTTTGCTTTTATTTTAGTTTGCATTTAATTTAGTTAATTCCCAATTCAAAACTCCTAAACAAAATTCTACCTTCCATTCTGTATAACTCATTTGGACTACAAGTTAGTGGCTTTGATTAGGCTTAGCGTGAGTTAAGCCGAGCATTGCCGAGGCTCGGTGCCTTATGAATATTATTTTACTTTATTTTATTTTTATTTTTCATTCTATGCATTTGAGTTGTCCTAGTGCCAATTATCTTAGTTAGGTCCAACACCTAATCCCCGAAGTACGATAAACTAAGGTCCAAATACTTCCTTTACTTGACACAATTCATACGCTTGCGAGAGTATATGATTGAAGTCACTTAGAAATGCTGGAAATTACCTCGAGATGTCAAAATCTTCAATTGCTTGATTCAGACTCCACACTCAAAATTGGACCGTGATGCTTGGAGGGATAGACGTAGGCCCCAAGAGCTTCAAAACACGACCGGTATCATCACCAAAGATGGCCGAAAAATGGAGTTCCATCCTGGTCAAGCTCCATGGGACCGAACTGTGTTCTTAGCTTTGATTTTCTTTACAAACTGAAAATCGATCCAAAATAAGTGCATGGATCAAGAAAGGAGGAAGAGGCGCTCGTTTTGCTAACTAGTGACGCTGCCTGAAAACTGGGTTTCTCTCTATCTTGGGTTAGCCCTAAACCAAGAAATAAGGACTCCCTTCTCCAAACAGCTGGGCACCCTTTATTTATAGAAAAGAATAGGAAAGTCCATTTTGCCCCCGAACTCCAATAAAAAACGTAAACTTCTGTAGACCGAATGTTTCTCATACGAACTCCAACGAAAAACGTAAACTTCTGTAGACCGAATCTTTCTCATACAGACTCCAACGAAAAATGTAAACTTCTTCCACGTACCATATATCCATGAACTTGTGTCTACGTGCTCTACAAATTTTCAAAAGTGAATTTCCTCAAAAATTGGACTGAACAAAAAGTCAACTTTCGATACCCTAAAATCAAAATGAAGGTAAAAGTAAAGATTTTAATCATTACCACCCTAATGACTAGTAAACTGGTAAATCGAGAGACGTGACGTATCATTAGTATACATTGAGTCAATCTTGGATTCTATGGCTTCTTACAATTTCCTTAAGTTAATGTCCAACATTGCCTCATCATAACTAGAAGGATGTTGCAGGTTTTCATTATCACTAAAGATATTTAACTCCTTAAGGCTTTCATAATGTAAACGATATCTCTTAGACATTATCGGATCCTACTAGATCTTTTTGGAGTTTATGTTATATTTAGTTCTAGAAGTTGTTCATTGGGAAATGAAGTGTTAGCTTATGGCTTGTTTGACACTTCCTTGAGTTCTACCATTTGTTCAATATTCCCATCAAGGAAAGTGGCATTCCTAATAACAAACACCTTTTGTTTTTCAGGTTGATAGAAATAATATCCTAAACTATCTTTAGGGTATCACACAAATAAACACTTGCAACTTGATCTATCTTCAACTTCTAGTCTTTTGATTATAAGCAAAACAACCCCAAATCTTAATATAATTGAGACTTGGTTTCTTCCCATGCCACATCACATATGGTGTAAAGGGGACGGATTTGGAAGGCACTTTATTCAACAAATAAATTGTTGTTTGAAGTGCATATCCCCATAAAGTTATAGATAAATCAGTACAGCTCACTGTGGAACAAATTATGTCTAACAAAGTTCGACTTCTCCTTTCAGAAACACCATTGAATTGTGGCATTCCAGGAGAGCTAATGAAGAAACAGTGCCTTCTTGTTTAATGTAATCAATAAAATCATTGCTTAAGTATTCGATTTTGCGTTGTTTTTTTCACGAGGTTTTGTACATAATCCAATGTTTGGCCTTCACGATCAGATCTTGGAGCTTTAATACTCTTGTCGGTTTGTTTCTCAACTTCATCTTAAATTCTTTGAATATTTCAAAGGCTTCAGATTTTGCTTCATAAGGTGTACATAACCAAATCGAGAGTAGTCATCGATAAATGTTATGAAGTATGAGAATCTACCTCTACTAATAGTGGACATAGGACTACATAAACCGGTATGTATTAGGCTTAAGAGTTCTTTAACTCTTGTTCTTTGTCCACCAAAATAGGACTCGATCATTTTGTCTTTTAGGCAAGACCCAAAAGCAAGCATAGTAAAAGATCCAAATAACTGGATAACTTGTAAATTCTAACTTGGCTAATATTACCAAGCTTAAGGTGCTATATCTTAATGGGGTTAACTAATAGCTAATTTATAAGCTATATATTGATTTTTTTTATTCACACTTAAGATTGTCAATTGTAGTAAGGGTAGATTAGGGTCTTTCCTGCAGAAGATTAAGGTTGTAACTACTCAAAACAATGTCACAAAAGTGACAACTGTTCCTAGCGAACAACAGTCAAAAATCTAATTAAAAACCTAATATAAACCACTCATAAAGTTATGAAAATGTGCAGAGATGTTAGACACATATGGTGTCCATGTGGCATCCCCTGGGAGGTGTCCCACAGCGCCGCGACCCCGAGTCAATGAGAAACCGGCATGTCACGTATAACATCCTGATAACTCATTAAACCGAAATCGCAAGGCCTTTTGGGTTTAGGTTGTTGGCTTACAAAATATTTTATTGAGCAAATCATTCTAGCAATCCAAACACTTGAGCGGACGTTAAAATGAACTATGGGCCTTGGGCACACAATAGACTTTTTATTTTCTTGGTACACCGTAGCTTCCTTAACTTCCCTTTTAATCGTCAAAGTATTTACTTAAATGGATCTCAATCAAGTTCGATTCAATAATCAATATAACTTCATTTCGGATACCAATTCCTTATGAACTGGAGCAATTTACACTTTCTTTATCGATGACCAATTCACTTCTTTTCTTACAACTGTAGTATCTAGAATGATAGCTATAGACATTGTCATTGCTTATAGTCTTGAACAAACTACTCTTACCCATTGCAAATCCAACGTTAATCTCTTTCATAGATTAAATCAACCAAGGATAGTTTCGTATCAAATCCATTCCATTCAACAACACATCAATATCACTATCAACTCAATATTTTGATTAACTACAGCATTATAAGATCACCAAACCCAGGCCCTAACCATTCTTCATTTTCAGACTAGCAGTCGATCTAACATAGCTGTACTTCACCACCACCAACCATTTGAACCTTTAGCAGAAAAACAATGTGTTCAGTATTCAACACCTAACCAATTTCACAACCAGGAATGAGTTCAAGGTCCTTACCCTTTTCTTGATATCCATCAAATTGACCCTGCAATTTCTCTATTCTCCAAAATTCCAAAAACGCAGATTCCAAAAACCTCACAGAAACAAATTTCAACAATAGGATTAGGGTTTTCAATCTATATCAAATTGGAGGCTTTATTCAAGAAAGGGCAACAAAGCTAGCTTGCCGGACAGAAATGGGTAAATTAGAAGCACTCAAGGTGGCGCTGGGTGTCTCACGCGCTGTTGTCGACACATATAGCGCGTGCAGTTTGCTCTGGTCAGAGTCAGAAGTCGGGATTAAGGTTAAGGGGTTAAGGCAATTCGTGCAGCCCTAAACTTCTTCAAGGTGATGGCTTCGTTCAATTGTGGCCGGAGGTGGTATCCCTAACCTTGCAGAATCCCAGATCACCGCCGAAGATGCGCAAGGCGTTCTTCAGCTTCCGGTTAGCGACGAGGCTTTGGATGATAATATATAGCTTGCCCTGAGCTCGTTGGTGGCGGCAGTGTGCTGAAATAATGGCCGGAAATTGGTGAGGCTTGAGGAACAGTGGAGTTGCAGTTAAGGGTTGTCGAGTGTGGAGGTTTTCGGCGGTGCATGTCGGTGATTCAGGCTAGGTTTTGGTCGGGTTTAGGTGTGGCGTTGATTGGTGGTAGCAGTGACAAGATGCAGTGGCCGGAGATGCTGTTTTCCAGAGATTTCAAAGGGAAGGAAGAAAGAAGCTAGTTCGGGAGAGAGAGAGAGAGTGACCCGGCTTGGTGAGAGGAAGAGAGAGTTTTGAGGTTTTAGGGTTTCTCCCCAATTATTCCTAATTAAACTTGTGTGCGAGAAATGTCGAATTTGCCCTTCCGATGAGTTAGGCAATTCTGCTAGTTGATTGCTTCTGGGTTTTAGGCTCATAACTTTACTTTTCTTCGTCTTTCATTGACAACACTCTTTTTAAATTCTCGTCTTTGCCTTAAGTCCAAAACTCGGTTTGCTTAAAGATCCAATTCATCGCTTTGTAAAATAACTCCGACAATCTTTTATCTCGTTAATACTTGACGATCTTTTTGGCCCAAAAGGAAGACTTTGGCCCAAACTTAAATGATAAGGCCCAAATCGTGATTTTGATATCAAAATAATTTCTAAAATCAATTTCTTCACTTAAATTACCTTGCGAAAAATCTTATTAGTGAAAATTTACCTTCAAAAATCTAATAAAATTTCTGGGGCCTCAAAGTCCAGCACACAATATTTAGGAAACTTTTGGATATATTTGCGATATTAACAAAAATGGAATAAAACAGGGGACGGAACGTGATGAAAACAGAACAGCAGTCGAATATCTAATTAAAATCCTAATCTAAACCATTCAGAAAATTATGAAAATTTATAGATATGTTCTGGACACACAGGAGTCTAGCACACCAAATTTAGAAATTTTTGGGATTTATATGCTATATTAAAAAAAATCGTAAAAACAGTGGACAAAATGTGACAAAAACAAATTCTTGACATGTCTAAGGAGTCCAACTATTGACACAAGCATCAAACAATCAAAGCGGTAGAATCTTGACATGCATACTGGCGTACACTCAAAGCAACAAGCAACCATTCATCAATGAAAAAGCAGTGAAGTAAAGTATCATCTTGAATTAAAAGAAAGGACTAAATTTAGTTTAGTCCCTCAAACTTTAGGCCAAATATCAGTTTGGTCCCTCTTTTATTTTTGGGCTAAATACTGGTTATTACCATGTGATTTAGGTCCAAAATCAATTCAGTCCCTGGATTTCTAATTTCATCAAAAACACCCATGCACTTTCAATTTTGATGTAATATGTCTAATTCGTTAATATTTAGTTATGAGTTCAAGTTATAGTTGAATTATTTGTTAAAAAACTATTTATTTTAAATAGTAGAACTCACTCTTAAATTGACTAAAGGTGGCCTGCAGACATCACATCATAAAATATATGTCATATATAAGCCACGTTAACAAATTAAATAACTCAATTGTCGGAAAACTAACAAATTAGACCTATTAGATCAAAATTGAAAGTGAATGAGTGCTTTTGATGAAATTAGAAGTTCATGGACTGAATTGATTTTGGATCCAAACTACATGGTAGTAATCTGTATTTAGCCCTTTATTATTATTCTTTTTAATCAAACTCTTCTCTGGTCTCCCGAATTGCATTAACCTCGTCCAAAATTTGAATTTGACTCGAAGATGATGTCATGCACTGAGCTGAAGCCTATAATTAAGGAGGTCCCACATTTCTAATTTTGAACCCACAAGGAGGGCAAAATGGACATTTGAAATTTAATCTAATTTCAAATTTTTTTCCACTTATTTTCTCTCCCTTCTACCTCGCACTCAGATCTGAAACCTCCTCTCTCTCTCTCTCTCTCTCTCTCTCTCTCTTTTTCCCAGCCACCATGAACACCGATCGACCACCATGAATCTCTGCTCATAAGCTCCCACTACCCACCACCTCAACAAAACTCCACATCCTCTCAAAACCGCCCCTCCCAATTGCACATCATCTCCATCTTCTTCTGCCAAAATCAAAATTGCAACAGAATCCAATCGAAATAAAAGCCCAGCTTCAAATCACTAATATCTAAAAGTAAAATCCAGCATCATAAACTAGAAACTCACACCAGAAAAAAGAAAAAAACCAGCAATTTCTCTATTTACGATTGTGATTGATATTTGATTCCGATTGCAGAAGAAAGTCAGGAAGCAGATCCAAGCCAAGAAGGAGGGGCTCCGTCAACTCGTCGGCCTTCGTTATCACGACCTCATTGACTCCGCCAACTCCATCGTCCACATGAAGTTCTCCCGCTCCATCTCCCACAACCTCTCCTCCGTCCACCACACCATCATCCACACTCTCTCTTTCTCCCCTTTCCCATTCCAAGTCCTCCGACTCCTCCTCACAGCATCAAGTTCGTTAAGGGCGAGTACCATTCCTCCTCACTGTGTCGAGTTCATTAAGGGCGTCAATGTCCTCGACAAGGTCGTCCTCCGTGATCCGCGTAGCAGTCTCGTCGAGTTACTCCACTAAACGCCGTCATATACTCCGCCCTCTGATGTTTCTCATTTTCTGTGATTTATCGAGATCTAATGCTTTCTATGATTTCGTTTTTGCTGAGATTTTTTGATTGCTTTTTTTTTTTCGATTGTCTAGTTTTGGTTGATTGTTTGTGTTAGATCTATTTAGCTTATGTGTAGAGATTCATAGTGGCTGGGAATGAGAGAGAGAGAGAGAGAGAGAGAGAGAGAGAGAGAGAGAGAGAGAAGAGATTTCAGATTTGAGGGCGAGGCAGAAGGGAGAGAAAATAAGGGGGAAAAAATTAGAAATTAGATTAAATTTGAAATGTCCATTTTGCCCTTCTTATTGGTTAAAAATCAGAAATGTGGGACCCCCTTATCGGCTCCAGCTCAGAGCATGACGTCGTCATCTTCGGAGTCAAATTCAAATTTTGGACAAAGTTGATACAATTTGGGAGATCAGGAATGAGTTTGATTAAAAAAAAATAAGGACTAAACAAATGTTTGACCTAAAGTTTGAGGGACTAAACCTAAAAGAAAATAAAATCAAAGGTTAAATCTTCTTGTAGTTCATGTCTAAGGGCTTCAAGAAGCCCCCCTAACTAATAAAAACTAGCTAAACATAGAAAAAATAAAACAAAAAAGGGGGAGGAAGAGAGAGCTTTTGCATATGGTTCCCCTTTTATATGCTTAGAGATCACCTTCATCTTTCTTGTTGTGTAGGAAATCCAAAACCTAAAAGTATTAGGGTTAACATGCTTAGGTGGACTTTTCCTATTGGCTCTTGACCTTGATGACTCATTCCAACCATTTACATCACGCCATTTGTCTATATTAAGTTGGAATATGATGCAGAAACTCTGCTTCGGGCTTCGTGGTATGCATTGGGCCTAAAAAAATAGATTCTCGTCCAACCTCATATTAACGCAGTCTGACCTTCTTGTACTAAATCGGTCATAATTTTCTCTAGAAAAGTGATATTAATGAATAGTAAAAAGCTCTAGAAACTAGACATCTGAGGTTTTCCATAAATATCTTAATCTGGTTTGTCGTATGCTAGTCTTAGTGCCCTGTCGAAGTTGACTATTTTGCACATGCATATTTGCCGATTTTACTGTTTGATCCCTCTTTTGGTACTTTTTCTCTCTCTCTCTCTCTCTCTCTCTAAAATACCTATAAAACAAATAAACAAAGTAAAAACTAGAAAATGTAATAAACTAACAAATTATAAACGAAGCATAATTATGCTCCTATCATTAACTATTTCTCAAGATCTCTTAGATCCCAAAGCATTTTCCTTCATACATTTAATACTAGCATCTAAAGCTAGATGAAAGAGACCAACAATAATATTGGCATGGCATATCAACATGACATATCATTCATTTATTAATAGATGGAAAACCACTTAGTTTATCAAAAACTACTCTATAACCATCCCTCAAGAGTATAAAGATGGAGATAAGGTTCTTTATACATATAGGAAGATAAAGACATTTCTTCAACTCCAATGTATCTCTTGATAATAGCTTAAAAATATAAGTCCCCACACCCTTGGTATCAACTCTTGTGCCATTTCCCACACATATGAAGATTTCTCCAACTTTATGCTTCCTTGGTCTCACTAGGTCCTGCAACAAAGTGCAAACATAGTGAGATGCACCTAAATCAAATATCCAAGTGGAAGCACTATTAAGTATAAATATTGATTCAATCATATTGATCATACTTTGCTTTTGAAGACTTGTTCTTCAAGGTTGCAAGATAAGCTTTGTAATTCCTCTTCCAATGCCCATCCTTGGCTGCTTCTTCTTCTTCTTTTGAACTGCTCCCTAAAGCTTTGGCACTTGTTTCATTTTTCCTTTGCCATTGCCTTTGGATTTGGTGGATGAAGATGAAGTGACAATGGCCACACTCCCATTTTCTTTCTTAATTTCTTCTCTGCTGTTACCAACATATTAAGGAGATCAGGAAGAGTATGATCCATTTGTTGCATATTATAATTCATTATATATAAACTGAGAAAATGAATCCTCCAGGGAGAAGAAGATCTTGAGCTAGCTCCATATCAAGTACAAATCAAAGTTCTTGAACTTCCTTGTTTAATGAGACCTATCATTTTGAGACCATGTTGATGCACATGTGTACCTCTCACATGTTTTGTCTTAACAAGTTTATTGATGACGTTGAAGAGCACATTTATATTTCCCTCACCAAACAATTCAATGAAATAGAGCAATATAGAAATGATGTTATCCATATTCTCATTTTGCAATAGACAAAGAGAAAACTCTCTCCTACCAACGAAAGATAATAGTGTAAAACTGTTACTCCCTTTGTCCATGCTTTCACCTTATATAGTAAGAAACAATTCCAATTACTAAAAGTGAAATATTACTTTCACAAAGCCAAAATGTTAGATGATCTAGACATGTTATTGGGCACTACAATTGTGTCTTGGAATTTCATTTAAGCCTTACTTAGCAAAGCCCAAGTCCACACTAAAAGAATCCTACAGTGGTTTAGGCGGACAATAAGTTAGATTTTATCCGTAAATTCTAATTATGTCCAAATAATAAATCTAATTAATTATTTAGTCTTAACCGACTCTTTTAATTTTCTTTGGATACTAATTAATAAGGCATGAATTTTGTAGAACCATTAATTTTGATACTCCATTGTTATTAGGATCATAAATGTTTATCAATCCTCAAGGACTTGGTTAAGACCTCAGTTATCATGACTACCCTAGTTAATATAGAATGACAAATAACCTATTCAATTTAAATTATAACACAATACGGTCATTCTCTAGTATGACTTTCTAAATCATACATAAGGGGTTTAGGGTATGAAATTTACAATGTCAATCCCTTAATGTGATTTGTATTCTTATGTGATTCTTAAAATGTGATTAGAAACTTCTATGTGATTGCATTCAATGCCTTGGAAAAGGATATTGAATCACATCTTTGAACATACATCATATTTACTTAAGGATGAAGATTCCTTATTGTATACTCACATGTCTTCATGATTGAATTAATTATACCAATGAATGCATGAATCATATCCATTATTGGACATAATATTATTACATCATCAAGAGTTAATCCACTCACTCATAAGACAACCATGATGTCTCAGGTCAAATGACTAACTTGTATTATTACAATTTAGAGTTCAAGTTTGACATGTAAGTAAAATTACATGCAAAAACTCTAATGATTGCGTTCAGTGCACTTGTTAAGATAAGAGAACCACATACGTGTATTAGTATCTGTGTCAAATGACAAGAGACATATCATCCTTCATATTGTATATGCTTGTCTTTCTGGATTATCAATGTCCAAAAGATAAGCCTATAACTAGGAATGTTTTAGGATAAAGGTGTAAAAAAAGTAAATGCCTCACACATCTTACTCCTTAGATTGCTTTCTCTTTAACTCATATTCCTTAAACCTTGTTTAATCAAATATTAAATATAAGCAATGGACAATAAAATTTCCCTTTTGATTAATAATAATGATATTAATAATTACATAAACTTGATTGTTTTAGGACATAACTCTTTCAGGTTGTAAATGAAAAGAGGATTGTTAGGTACTTTTCTTGGTTGTTTGTGCTGGTGGGGATGTTGCTCCATATATATATGTTATATTCTTCTTGCGCATGCGGTACAACTTCTTCCATGACTTTATCATATGTGGAATTGGGGTATTTGTAGTACAAGTCATAGAGGAATGGACCTTTTAGGAGTCCTTGCTTAATGGCTATGAGCACCGAGGGCTTGTCAAAATCCTTCCATCTTGATGTTGTAGTTCTCTAGCGTGTGACAAACATGCTTAATGATTCATTTGCTGCTCACTTAATTCTGATCAGCTTACTAGCATTGTGATATCTGTCCAGCATGGGGAAGAAGCGCGACAAGAAAGCACTTAAGAGCGCGTCAAGAACCTAAAGAATCTGCTCATTACCTCACCATCCAGCATCTCACTGAATAGGTGGCACAAGGTGGAGTCATCAAAGCCTTTATTGTTGGCGACCTTCTTGAAGGTGTCCATATGCACAAAAGGATTCGTCAGGCCAGAGTATTGAGTGATCTTAGGAGTTTTTGCATACATTGGCCTTATCATTTGCGAAATTCTGTGGGCAAAAGGGGTAAGGCGCATGTTAAAGAGCAGTATTGGCATATGCGTTGGCGCTGCAAGTTTAGTTCGTTGTATTCTTTCTTACAACTCTTATAGTTTGTTAAGAAACAGGATCGTAGCATCGATAGTCGGTCGAGGGGTTTGGTTGACGCTAAGGTGTTGTCACCATGCAAAGACACAGTTATGTGCATGAAGCAAATTAACGACCTCATTTGACCTCTTGGTGCCACGCCTAATCCTTCGAGCTCAAGGGGATTTCACAACACGCCAATGTGCACGACCAGGTTGTTAGGCCTCACCTCAGCTACCATTTTGCACCATTTAAAGGTCTGGTGTCTATTCTGCTACTGTGCTTTGCGATTTCATGCTTGTGATGGGTAGATCAGTTCCTAATGCCCTTTAGAGCTCTTCAAACTTTGCCAAAAGATCAGATACTTGTCGCTGTGCCACAACCTTCTCCTTCTGCTCTTGTTCATGTTCTTGATTACCGTAATGCAGATCTGCCGTCGCCAATTTAAATTTTGTCTCAAGTCCTGACCAAGTACACTCTGATGACTCGTGCCTATCACATCCTCTACTTTAGACTGAAGTAACACACCAACCGGCATCAGGGGCAGCTTGATCTTGTTTACACAGACATCGGTCCGAAGTCTCATAATTTAGTGAAGAATACATCGATCCGGAGTCTCAGTTGATTTAGTAAAGAATAGCGATTGCGTTACCTGTCAAATAAAATACATTACCATCAAGAAGTATACCGCGATATGCGGTCTTCACTCCTCTGATACCCAAGTCAGTCAATGTATTTATATTGACAGAATAACTTGAGATATGTAACGTGTAATTACAGAATGTATATATATTTCTAAACTAACAAAGCTGATCAGTATGTCAACAAGTTAATGAATTAGTCTTAGGAGTGCAGGCCTATTCGCATCCTAATACTAGGGGTGGGTGCGGGTTGGGTCGGACCTGTTTTGGGCCAAAACCGCATCAGACCCTTATTCTTCGGTGGGTTGAATATTAGGACCAGCAACTGAATGTTAATGGATTGAGCTGAAAATTCGGGTGACCCGAACTTTCAAGTCGGCCTGGTTCGGTTTCGGTTGATCGGCGTTGTCGCTCATTGTTGTTGGAGAGTTAGGATCATTGTTGCAGATCGAAGATTGAAGAGTCGAGCTTGGCGTTGGGCAGATCGAAGGTGTCGGCAGGCGGCATTGGTAGGCTGAGGATCGAGCTCGGCGTTGTGCAGATCAAAGGGGTTGGTAGGTGGAGCGGCGTGGCAATTATTGGTCGACGGCTGTGAGAGACAGAGAGAGTGTTGGTCGAGAAAGATGAGAGGCCGAGAGAGATGAGAGAGAGAGAGAGAGAACGACTAGCCTCGAATAGGTTAGGGTTTTCTTTATGATCAGGTAAGGTCAAGTTCACATGAAACCCAATCAGAAGCCAATCAGAACTTGACACGTATTAGAAATAATAAAAATTAATATTTTATATAAATTCGACAGGTTCGGTTTATCCCGTTGGTTCAAAGTAAGAACCAGGTTCAAGCCCGGTTCTATTCGGGCAGGTCTGGTTTGACGCATTTTCCTTAACTATTTCTTCCGGTTCGGTAACCAGAACCCATTTTACGGGCCGGTTCGACCGGTTTTCTTCTCCCGGTTCGATTTCTGCCCACCCCTACCTAATACAGGATTGTAGTATGACTTGAATCCTAATCGAAGATGTAGATCTTTGATGATGTTATGATTTATTCAATTAGCCAAACCATCCAAAATAAAATCATCACACGTAACACAACTTTTGTTGACGCAGTAAAACCCTCCGAAGAGGTAAACAACTACGGGCATTATACCGGTGAACAATCCACTATATGAATAAGGAAGTACATAAAGATCTTACACAGCTCATCTACTATAACCAATTAATCTAGTGGCTAGCGGTGTCTTCTCGTCTTTGCTACTTTCAGATCAGTGAACTTGTTCTCCTTTGTCAATCTTGAGATGACACAACTCTCACCTCCGTTGTCAACCACCTCAAGGCACAAATCATGCATAAACTACGAACACGCATGAAGCAGAAAACTAGAAAACGTTTTGACATAAAAAACATGGGATTTCATAATCCATTAAAAGCTAAACAAGGAACAGCTTATGAAGAATTCTTAACAACAATTTTGGCTCAATAATTTCTGAGGATGAAGGATCATAATGCTCTTTATAAACGCAACAGTGATATGTTCTCTATTAAGTTGTGCACCCTATCAATGTGAAAAACATGTATATATAAGAGATGAATGAACTAGGGTATGCTAGGTTTCTGCTGCTAAAAGGCTTTTGAAAAAAATGTTTATATCCATGGATGAAAAATTAGACATTTATAAAGAAACGCCCAAAAACTAGTTTAGGGAAGTTTGAATTCTTTAGATAAAGCCTTCTGAAAAATCGTAGATATGTATATTAGGATTGAAAAGATGTTCGCATCCTACAATAGGATTTAAAGACATGCTCAGTCCTAACCACTTAACTAGCATGCACATGTATGCAAGACATACCTAATTGATGAGAGTTGTGCATGAAGCTCGAAGCATTCCATTCTTTTAAGGATCCAAGAGTAGAAAGATATTACATCAAAACATGACTCTTGGTTGTTGCGCTTAGAAAATGTCAATCAAATAAATGTTGCACTAACAATCTTCCCCTTTGGCATCTCCTAGACAAAACAACATATACGTTTAACCATAAAAAATAGTTGATCCTACACTGCCTTGACCAAAGAAATATGAACTTCCAATGACAAGACCTGACCCAGAATTTCCTCCTGAAATTCCAGATGGCCATGCAGGGTCCACTTTTCGAGAAAATTCAATAAAACTTTCCCCAAAAATGAACAACCCTAACCTGCAAAGAATTCAAATTACACTTCTAGCATACCGTCCTTATACTTCTAGAGCCATCATGCTCCCCAAAAACCAACAACTCAATTTTCATAATAAACAATTCTCATAGGTTATCAGAGCAATTCTAAAACAAATGAAAAGAGGATAAGGATCGATAGATCCTACAATGCGGAAGTAGTGCTGGCTATGCCTCAACTCCATGTAGCCCGATCTCGATTAATATCGCCTGCAAACTGGACATTTGAAAACAAATGGCCCAGGGAAATGTAATTTAAAAGCACATTAGAGTGAGTGGACAAAAATAATTAACAATATAATTTAATTGAACGAACTCTAATACTTTCTCATAATTTGAAATATTTACAAAAATTTCGATGCATGCCACATTTATAAAATATATTTCTCGCCACATGAAAACTAGTAAAAACTGACCAGCCTCGTCGGTTAGAAGAAATCGGGCCAGTCTCGCTAGTCAAATAATAATATCATACGGGGAAAAACGATTATCACCATACGAGTATATCAGAGCCCCTCAAGCTCTACCCTCGACTCCCTCACATATAAATTATGTGAGGAGGAGAAGTAATAACCTCTACTGCTCACGTGAGGAGGAGAATAAATCACCTCGACTTCACTCATAAACACAAAGTAAGTGACAAGGAAACACAATAACCAACTCGATTAAGGTGAAGGAAAATAATCCAAAAACTCGTAAATCCATAAAACTTCCCCAATTCATCGTAAAAACAAAATATGTATATTCCAATGACATGGCCCCGCACGTCAAAATATTCTCAAATTCATAAACAAGTAGGCGAGAATAATAAGTGTAAATAATTTCCTCGAAAATCTCATCTCCGATAATATTCCAGAATCTCAAAATCGACGAATAAAATATAATATTGAATTACGGAAATCACCTCAGAAAATAATTCATCGAAAAAATCACATAAATCACATTTTCAAATAATAATCGTATATCGGAGATAAATATCAAAAGCTCAATATCCAAAAAATAGTATCACAAATCTATTTCTCAAATCATAATTGAGATATATCATAATTAATCTCCGAAATCAATTCATATTCTCAAAAACAAATCATAAATTCAAATTCGTGCATAATAAATTCATATCCGAAATTCATATGAAAAATCAATACTAAAATTATAATCCAAGACAAAATATTATGCTCGTTAAATAAAACGTTAATTAAATAAATCAAAATTTTCAAAATAAATGCATGCATCATTATTTAAAACAAAAGTCCACTCACAGTATACGGCTAAACTTGCCGTTTATTCGAAGTTTCCTCCATGTGATTCCTCCTCAGCATTTTAGTCACTGTTCACGCGACACACTGTTCACCGCGTCACTGTTCACGCGGCTGCCAACTCCTTCGATGGTCACCAAATTTTAGCAGGACCTTCATCTCAATCTCCTAAGCAATTCTCTTAACTACCATAAAGCCAGAAAACGACTAGAACTATATGAACAATTAAGAAAACAGTAAACCCAAATGTGAATAGTGACTCTGAATTTCAAACCTTTGATTCTTCCTTCATGCTTCAAATTTGATCAAAAAACTTTGAGAGATGGTTGTATGATCCAAGAGCTCCAAGACCTAGAAAGAATCATCGCCAAAGGTGGCTGGAAACTCAAGTTCCGACCAAAAATCCAAGAAAACAGCAGTACCGTCCTCTTCTTCTCCTTGCTGCACATTCCACAGTTCAAATGAAGCTATCAAACCAACCCATAAATGAAGGGAAGGAAGAGAGCTTTCCAATGCAGGATGAAGGAGTTATGGCCGGAAGAAAGTGAAGAGGTCGGAGAAGAAGAGAGAATCGGGGGGAGAGAGAGAGAGAGCTCGGTAAGTTTCTGAAATGGAAACTTACCATAGTAACTCGACTATTTATAGATAAATTATCACAAACAGTAACTTTGATATTTTGACCATAATTTTATCATATGAACTCTGATTTAAGCGTACCACATATGCACGCACTCGGTTTAACGTGCTCTACAACTTTCATCAAGAATGTTTTTTCAAATTTTGAGCCGAACAAAAAGTCATCTTTTAGGGCCCCCTAAAAGTTCGTAACGGAGCCGAAAATTAAAATAACTCTCGTTTACCATCCAAAAGACCTGTAAGTCTATAAATTTCAGTTCAGGTCGTAACAGTCTCCCCTCCTTATACAAATTTCGTCCTCGAAATTTCATATTGCCGAAGTAAAAATGCAAGATATACACTGATATGAAATTTAACATTTCCAATGAGATACCTTGTACACCAAACATAACAAAAAGAGGATGATAGTACACAGAATGATGTAGAAAACTGATCCAAGAATTGGCCACTTAAACTGATAGATCAACACTTAGAAGGAAATAATCCTTAAGATAAAATCTGGCTGATTCTTGTAATCTGATCGACTACCATAGTGTTCATGTCGTATTTTCCATCCCGGAAGATATATTTACTTCCAATTGTTACTGAAAGTCCTTATCAGCTGAAGGAGAAACTCATCTAAGCCTTAAGTTCAAACCAACGACATAATCCATAAGCAGGAAGAATTTCTTCCATGGTTTCCAATAGAATTATCGAAGCAAGATATCATTTAATGCTCTCAGAGACTTGAAACTTGTCCACTCATCTTTGAGTTAAGTTTTCTTTCACAACCTCAAGTTCACTATTTTAACAATCAATAGAGCTTTCAACAATTACACTAGCAATTAAAAAAAACATGCTTAATCAAGAAGTTATCAATGTCCAAATTCAATTCACTTGCCTTGCTTAGCAATGTAGCATTGCATACTTGCAAGTACATGAATTTCCGTATTAAGAAATTTGTGTCAACTAATAGCTTAGGTGACTCAAGGTATCGACACCACAAACCATTCGGTTGGAATAATAGCGTTCATAACCTTTTCATATAAGTCGCGCGGTGAGGAACCCCGCCGTTCACCAACAATATGGTGATAATTCACCAACCCATACTTAATATATTTGCTATTCGTACATGTCTTTATGGAGTGACCAAACTTCTATTTGAATATCACAAGATGGTCACAACTTACCAACGAGTCCAAAGCAAGTAAATTCCTTCGCTGCCACAAAATATCACCTTCCTTTCACCTTTTAGATTCTTGGTCAAATGTCATTTCACGAAAAGGTCCCACTACAACCAAGGGTATCAAAGGATAACCTCATTCAAATTTATATATTCTTAATTATATAACTTCTTAAGGCATCACCCTTCGGTACTATTCACATGTTCATGCTCAAATTCCTGTACAAGTACTACTATCATAATGTTTCGCTTTTTTCTTCATGTTCCATGATTGTAATATTTCAACAATCAATACCAAACTACAAAGTACTTAAATATAGTCAACTTTTCATTTCTTGACTCAAAATCGACATTTCCAAGCAATACTTGTCCTTTACCAAGCTGGGGATAAGGCTATTGAAAATCTGCTCTCTAAACAACACTTATTTAATCAGCTACAACAACAACAATTTTAATGACCATACTACGTGAACAAATATTGCATCACAATTTCTCAAATGTCATCATGCAATGAGTATGCCTACCACACAATTTAAACCATAGGAAACTGAGGATTCACACTCATGCTATCAATTTACACTTCCAATAAATCGTAGGTATATGCCTAAGCATAGAACTCGTGGAATATTGTGTTGTGCTACAGCTCACCCCTCAATTTTCTTTGGAAAGAGATTCAAACTAAACAGAAATAAAGATGTTAGAAAATTTTAGCATTGAACATTCCTTCTTTCTCAAATACTCACAACCTCAGATAACAAGGTCCCATAGAACTTTCCATCCATACAAAATAGGTTGCCCAATTTCCATTTAAATGAAAATAGTAGCTTATCAAATTTGATCAACTGTACTGTAACCTACTGCAGACCTGTAATTACCCAAACTGATATTTCTCTTAATCTAAGAGATTGAAAAGGATGAAACTACCTGGAACAGAAACTAGACACATTTCCTTTTCTTCACATAAAATTTCACACTCCCATTAGCTCCGAGTAGAAAATTATAGAACTGCAAATTCACTGTTCTATCCTACATATTTTGCTATATGTTGATTCTGATATTGGCGTACTTCATTGGCTATTGTATAAACTAAAGAGCACAAAATCAAAAGCTATTTCTCAGACATATATAAGACATGCATGTCTTACTTCCTGCAAAATTTTGGCTCCATAATCTTCCTAGTTAAGGAATTATGAATTTCCAAAGCCAATCTACAGTAATTTGTTTCTGCTCTGACTCTGCAATATTCCAATTAATATTCCATAAATTCTACCATTCCAAATGAAAAATCATTTTACAGGAGAACACTAGACATAAAGAAGTACAATCTCACAAAATTTCAAAGCTTAGGCTCTCCTGAATTGAGAAATATGAGTCTCTAAATTCGATTGATATTTCTAACACAAAACTACTAAACATGAAATTGGCAATGTAAGATTTTGTCACTCAATTGAATTTCCTCATTTGATCCATGTGCTTGCCAATAATTTCACCCCAAATTCACACTTCATGTTTACATCATCTCACTAGTAAGCATGCCATGGTGACTGTATATTAATTACACCAACTACTTCCTTACTTTCCAATCAAGGGTCACCATATCATACAAATGTTGATTAAGGCAAGAACCAAAATCTCAATATACTAACCTTTTACTACCTGTAATAGCATCAAGGTAGTAAAGACTCACTCAGTTTCTTCAAACCAAAATATCTAATATAAGTATTGAACTCGAGTTTGATAAGAAAAACGAAGGATACTTATCTAACATTTTGTATCAAACCAAAACGATACCTAGGTCTAAAAGTGGTCCTACCACATAGCGATCCAATATCTTGAAATACTCATTAAAATACGTCACTCAAAGACAGACTATAATACATTTCACCCCATAAAACTAGAATGTTAGTCAAGCCATGACTTAAAATATTTTCGGAGCCAATTGGAAAACTTATTTCCGTAAAATTATTCCACTAACTACTCTTATAAGATCACGACTCATCTGTCTAGCAAAATCTTTATCAAGAACTTATCATAATTCAACTTTCGAGGCTCCACCATTCAAAACTTGAATCATACTCTATATTACATAGTAATTTCACTATGGATATCCAATAATGTCTCAACCAACAATCCCTGAAATTACACACAACCACATCATCGAAAAGGAATAATCAAAGACACTAGCTCCAAATCACATACGAAGAGTTGACTCCAACTCTCCTAGTTAAAAATATTGACCAAGGTCATAATTTTATCATAAAACTTTAATCATCTCACTGGTTCCTCGAACTGCTACCACATATCAACATCAAAAGACAACTCTTTATCCGTCATCCTATACATTACAATTCAAAATTTGAAAAGACCAATTTATAGGTCAGTATACTTGGAATCAATTTCTTTCACCTCAAAGAAAATTATGCCTATACACGTTGGTCAGGTCAACAACACAAAAATAATGACAAGTTTGAAAATTTCATTCTACTTTCAACTCTCATTTACTGTCATCACTTCTACTTCTGACTTACTATCATTAATGACCAGAGTCACTTGACAACACGGCATCTAGCCATAAAAATTCAGAACATTTATTCAAATTTCTCCGTTGTCTACCAGAAGGAGATATGTACATGACTCGGACATAAAGTGTCCAGTTCAAGAAATTTCAATCTAGATTTCTCGACAAATAGTTTCCAACAATTGAGATTCTCAAAGAATCTCCAACAACTTCTAGTGATCTTCTGAATGGTACTTAACAACCAATCACCTCACAAGACACATTTCCCGAACTTTGGTTCAAAGTCGGAATCATCATATGATTACGAATTCAATTTCCACCAAAAATCCTGATTTCAAAACAATTATAGTATTCATAGATAGTCCAACACTATGGTCGCTCACCTCTACCAATCAAAGATAATTTCAAACTTTGGTCTCGCACCTTAAACCATGACCCAACAGCTGGTTGGCATCGAGGAACGGATAATCACAACATTTCCTCGAATCACATTTCGTAGCACAACTCAAACATATAGAGTACTCTTACTCTACCATCACTAGAAAAATGTGGAAGTCAGGTAAATGATCTGGTACGCAATGAAATCCTATGAGGTAGGCGTACATGAGGCATGGCATTTGAAGGAAAACCAACTTGACATATACCTTACACACTTGATGAGTACATGAGCACCAAAGAGTATATGATGGGGAACCGCTGCAGTCGGGCCATCACTCGAGAGGCACTGAGTAACGTCAAGTTTATAAGGTAACACAAGTTTACAGAATCTGACAACCTAAGGCTCTGATACCAACTGACAGGACCCGACCCAGAATTTCCCCCTGAAATTCCAGGTGGCCCTGCGGGGTCCACTTTTCCAGAAAATTCAACAGAACTTTCCCAAAAAATAAACTACCCTAACCTGCAAAGAATTCAAATTACACTTAGCATACCGTCCTTATACTTCTGGAGCCATCATGCTCCCCAAAAATTAACAACTCAATTTCCATAATAAACAATTCTCATAGGTTATCAGAGCAAATCTAAAAAAAAAATGAAAAAAGGATAAAGATCGATAGATCCTACAATGCGGAAGTAGTGCTAGCTATGCCTCAACTCCATGTACGCCCGATCTCGACTAATATCGCCTGCAAACTGGGCATTTGAAAACAAAGGCCCCAGGGGAAAGTAATTTAAAAACACATTAGTGTAAGTGGACAAAAATAATTAATAATATAATTTAATTAAACGAACTTTAATACTTTCTCATAATTTGAAATATTTACAAAAATTTTGATGCATGCCATATTTATAAAATATATTTCTTACCACATGAAAACTCGTAAAAACAGACCAGCCTTACCGGTTAGAAGAAATCGGGCCAGTCTCGCTAGTCAAATAATAATATCATACAAGGAAGAACGATTATCACCATACGAGTATATCAGAGCCCCTCAAGCTCTACTCTCGACTCCCTCACATATAAATTATGTGAGAAGAAGAAATAAAAACCTCTATTACTCACGTGAGGAGGAGAATAAATCACCTCGACTTCATTCACAAACACAAAGTAAGTGAGAAGGAAACATAATAACCAACTCGAGTGGTGAAGGAAAATAATCCAAAAACTCGAAAATCCATAAAGCTTCCCCAATTCCTTGCAATAAAAAAAAATGTATATTCCAATGACATGGCCCCGCACGTCAAAATATTCTCAAATTCACAAACAAGTATGCGAGAATAATAAGTGTAAATAATTTCCTCGAAAATATCATCTCCGATAATATTTCAGAATCTCAAAATTGACAAATAAAATATAATATTGAATTACGGAAATCATCTTAGAAAATAATTTGTCGAAAATCACATAAATCACATTTTCAAATAATAATCATATATCGGAGATAAATACTGAGAGCTCAATATCCAAAAAATAGTATCACAAATCCATTCGCAAATCATAATCGAGATAGATCATAATTTGTCTTCGAAATCAATTCATATTCTCAAAAACAAATCATAAATCCAAATTCAAGCATAATAAATTCATATCCGAAATTCATATGAAAAACCAATACTAAAATTATAATCCAAGAAAAAATATTATGCTCGCTAAATAAAACGTTAATTAAATAAATCAATAATTTCAAAATAAATGCATGCATCATTATTTAAAACAAAATTCGACTCACAGTATATGGCTAAACTTGCCGTTTATTCGAAGTTTTCTCTGTGTGGTTCCTCTTCACGTCCTATATAAATATAACGCTCGTAAATAAATAATTACATGATGGAAATCTAAATTTACGATAATTAAATTGAATTCCTAAACGTCTCCTTTTATCTTAACTCCTCAATATTCTCCTTGATATCCATCCAAACTTCATCAAATTCTCATATATCAACTCTTCTTGAATTATGTGATTTAATTAGCTAAAAAACAGAATCTAAGTCACTGTTCACCGCAGTCACTGTTCACCGCAATCACTGTTTACGCGGCTGCCATCTGCTCTGATGGTCACCAAATTTTAGTAGGACCTTCATCTCAATCTCCTAAGCAATTTTCTTAACTACCACAAAGCCAGAAAACGACTAGAACTATATGAACAATTAAGAAAACAGTAAACCCAAATGTGAATAGTGACTCCCAATTTCAAACCTTTGATTCTTCCTTCATGCTTCAAATTTGATCAAGAAACTTTGAGGGATGGTTGTATGATCCAAGAGATCCAAGACCCAGAAAGAATCATCGTCGGAGGTGGCTGGAAACTCAAGTTCCGACCCAAAATCCAAGAAAACAGCAGCACCGTCCTCTTCTTCTCCTTACTGCACCTTCCACAGTTCAAATGAAGCTATCAACCAACCAAAAATGAAGAGAGGGAAGAGAGCTTCCCAACGACATCTTATACATCAAAATCCGTCACCGGATGAAGGAGTTTTAGCTGGAAGAAGGTGAAGAGATCGCAGAGGAAGAGAGAATCAGGGAGAGAGAGAGAGAGAGCTCGGTAAGTTTTTGAAATGGAAACTTAGCACAGTAACTCAACTATTTATAGATAAATTACCACAAAAAGTAACTTTGATATTTTGGCCATAACTTTCTCATACGAACTCTTATTTAAGTGTACCACATATGCACCCACTCTGTTTAACGTCCTCTACAACTTTCATGAAGAATGTTTTCTCAAATTTTGAGCTGAACAAAAAGTCATCTTTTAGAGCCCCCTAAAAGTTCGTAATGGATGCGAAAATTAAAATAACCCTCGTTTGCCATCCAAAAGACCTGTAAGTCTATAAATTTTGGTTCGGGTCATAACATCCAAGTTGTAATCTACATACAAGAAACATAACTCCTGTGAAGAACATGTATAATTGATGTAGTGTAAGCATAAGCATATGAAACATTAAACTTCCAATCTCTCGCCCTTTTTGCTCGGAAAGGACAAAGGACCAAACCATATTGTGCATAAGATTTCGCTCCCCCTAAATTCAATACCCATGTATTGGTAGCATCGGAAACAAACATTAATCAGAAGGCCAGGAATAAAATATCAAAATGATCCTGCAATGGAATTGAACCTCTAAACACTTTTGAATATCAATATGTTATGACAAATCTTAAAAGATCAAGAAGAATAGTGTATATGTTTGAACCATGGTAACTTGCACTTTGTAGCAAACACAATTGAGAAGAACCAAGCAGAGATGATGCATGAGATAGACTATTACCACACATAGAGAAATCAAGCAGAGCTTTTCGAAGATAACATCAACATGAACACTTTTTCAAGAGCATCAACCAACAGTTTTAAAAGAGTGCAGCTCTCAGTAATTGAACACTATTGATTTCAAAACTAAAATGAGTTAGGCTACTAAAAATGCTATGCTGAGAAGTGAACCTAGATCATCAGAGGCTTTAGACACTATGCCAAAAACCCTAACACACTACACTTTTTGCACAAGGAAAAAAAAAGTGTTGTGTGATGAAGGAAAGTGCATCAGACAACATGTTTACTAAACTAACATTGTGTAAGGTGGTTAAAATTCTGAAGTTTTTATCTAGAAGATCATTGCACAATGGTTACAAGAATAACTGTTTTGTGAATCAAAAACAAAATTACGGTAGATTCCCCCCCTAGATGGATCCAAATTTGGCTCCAAATTGTACCTTAGATGCTACTAAATTCTACAACAGTTTAGTTATAACCTGTGTTGTAGGAGTCTACTTGCAAATCATCATACAATGGTTTTTAGTGTGCTGTTGTGAAATGGTTTGTCATGCTTGCAATTTCCTACAACATAAAGAACTATTTCTGTTGTGGGAATGAGAAATGCCTAGCCTAAGCGCCAAAATTGACATTTTGATTGTACAAGCGGGAAATTTCCATCTTTTGTTCCCTCCTCTATCTAGCAATTCAGACAGTAAATGTATCTATATGTTGTCTGAGTAAGTTAAGGCTTAATGCCTTAAGAGTCTTAGGCAACTCGAGGGCACACTCAAACAAAGTTTGCCTTGGCCGTTTTTTCATGCCTGAGAGAAAAAACAAGAGCTTTTCTTCATTTCAAGGCTTCAAGCCAAACCTGGAGCTTTTCTTCACCATCTTGTCACCATCTTTCAAGTCTAGATTAGGGTTCGATTTGGTGTTTTCGTTCTACTGAAAAGGGGGATTGGGTTCTCACCAATCTAGTTGGGTTCTACTTGATTAGGGTTTGAGTTTTGTTTGATTTGGGGGTTTTTTATTCTGCTGAAAAGGGGGATTGAGTTATCACCAATCGAGTTGGGTTCAAGTTGAAGGATGAGGAAATGGGATTTCACGGGCTTAGGGATTGGTGCTCAAATCCTTTCAATTGGTGAGTTAAACTTGGGATTTCATTGCTCTTCTTCATTGTCTTTATTTGTTTGGTGCTCAAATCCACTTTGAGTTTTAAATTTTTTGAAGAAGTTCATTGTCTTTGTTCGTTTGGTGCTCAACAACATTCGATAGGCTTAAGTTTATAACCACTTGTTGGTGTTAGCTTTTTTGAGAGCAATTAAGAAGAAGAAGAAGAAGAAGAACCGATAGTTGCGAAGGTGGAATGAAACCTTGATTTCATAGCTCCTCACAGTGCTCTTTATGGTTGCACTAGTTTCCAAAGCCCCAAAGCCAAGAAGAAGAACAAGATGGTGTTCTACTTCAAAGGCCAGTGATTCCACTGTCTTCATAGGCCTTAATAAGTTCTAGAATGAGGAGCTCATCAAATATGGCTTCCCCGAAGACATTTGGTAACCTCTAATTTTCCCTAAATCAATTCCAATTCTATCTCAAATCAAGGATTTATTGCTTACGTTTTTAGATTTGCTGCTGAAAAATTAACTTTAGGGAATAGATTAGGGTAAATTGTAGTCTTTGTATTAACATGGAGTGTAATTGTGGTTGGTTAATTTGATTTATGCTCTTTTTGACGGGTTGCATGATGCATTTGAATGAAAAGATCAATTGAGAATGTTATGCTATTATTATAAATGCTGAGTAGAAGTAAGATTTTCGTGCTATGGGGTTGGTGGTGTAATACCTCTTTAGATCTGGTTTTTCTTTTGGTGAGTATGTAGAAATATAACTTCTACTTTTTTTTCTTTCTGTTTTGCTGAAAAATTGCAGGTCATACATAGGATTGGACTTTTCATACTCTTTCCCATATGCTCATTTCAGGTATATAGTCCCTTGCTCATGCAAATGCCATCACTAATCAGAAGTTATATTTATTTCAACAGGAACATCTTTCAAGTATCCAGCTGCACAAATGGTATTGTTGTTATAGCTTTTTTTTTTTTTGTTTTTCCTTTTTTTCTTTTTGTATGAGGTCGGAAAGTTCCAGTCTAGAAAGAGGAGAGGGGGTGGGGGGGGGGGGGGGGGGGGGGGGGGGTTGGGATGTGTTCTGGAAGAATATCGACATGAGGAAGAAATTGACTTTTCTCCATTTTTTTTCCAAGGTCAAGTGATTTTATTTGGTTACTTTCTATTCTTCTTTTGGGAGGATTGAAAACTGAGTTGACACTTCAGTTTTGACTTTGAGTTCAATTAGTTTAGCTTCTGAGTTTCTGTCCTTGGGTACTTTTCAACATAATCTAGACGTGTTTGAGAAATTAGTTCTTATTTTCTATCTTGTTCTGCTCTTGAAACTTATAATTTATCTACAGCTCACTTTGTTCTCCTCTCCCCTTTGTTTTCCCTAATTTCTTCACAACTAACTGTTATTGGTTTGGGTACTGAACGTTTTGAATAACTTTGGTATTTTAACATCCTTCCCTTCTCAAAAGTCTCTCTCTTTCTTTGTTCTATTATTCACAGCTTTCACATGCGTCTATTTTCTTTGTTAGTAAGCAACACTAAGTGGGCAAGCAAAAATAATGTCACGCCCTGAATTTTAGAATAAAAATTCAAAATCCGAAACATGAATTAACACATCTCAAATAATCATCCTGAATATTTCTTTTTCCTTAACAACCTCACCACACAATTTAATTTCAAAACCCGAATTTAGTCTCGGGTAATTATTACAACTCACTTACAAATTAAATTGTAAAGCTTTAAATGAGCATAACAAATCTCACAACTTAAAAGAAATTAAATAAATGCTGCAACTCCTAAACAGCACGGTTACCTCCCTAGTTATCCTGACCTGCAGGAATATCCGTTACACCATTTGAATAATGTACCGGGATTGAAACAACACAAAACCCGGCAAGCTTTTGAAAATTCGTATGAGTAAAAAGAAAGAACGGTTGTTTAATTAAATCACATTTATTTTCACCCAAGTCAACACTCAACAATTTCCACATCCACAAAGAACCGATAATCTCAAATTAATCACCAAATCAACAAATCGACACAAAACCCTAACTCACATCTTTATTCTCAAAACCCCGAAATCGTATTTATAAAAATACGGTATTTGACAGACTAGAGCTCTAACTGAATCGTAGCCCGTCACCTGGCCCAGGTTATGGCATCCGACATATTTATCTTTATCGTATTTCATCAATATATATATGTATATACATATTTAGAACGTCTGATACTCGTACTTACTGAACCAATCGTATCTCATTATCCATCTAGGATTAGAGCGTCCGATTCCCCCATACCGATCACTACGTTGACCCTAAATCCATAAATGAGGACAACAATATATTTTCATACAATAAAATCAACTCATCCAAGAATACACAATATTATTATGAAATTTAAGCATTTGAAATATAATCCAAATCATCATTCCAAATCAATCATATCATCACTCAACAACACACCAACCAATATATATATTCCATGTAAATATATATATATATATATATATATATACGTAATCATCCACTCAGGAATGACCACTAATACCATCTATAGTTCACACAAGAAAATCGTGAAATTCATTTGTATAATTAAAATTCATTTTATTTAACTATGGACCGTAGTTGATCAAGTCCATGTTATTTTAAACACAAATATTTAATCCATAAATATTTCTCACACAATTACGACAAAATAAATAAATTAAAAGTACTTGGTTCGTAATATGAAACACGTGAGTTTTACTCACCTCGAAAGTCCCGCTGCGTCTTCAATTAAAATACAAATCCCACCGAAACAGCTCACCCAAGTACAACCCGTCAATCAACTAATCAAATGTGACTTAAATTTAGCCAATAATTCCAAAACGTACTTAAACTGCCATTCTACGGTCGGATTCTAAATTATAAGAAAATCCGACAGACGGATTATCACGAATCGCCTCCCTAATCACCGTTTTGCAATTATACGAAGATCCAACGGTCGGATCTTCGCCCATGACCACACAAAGCCACTGGGACAGTCATATGATCATCATATCAAAACTACAAGTCCATCAGACGGTCCTAAATTCACAGATCACAAATCTAACGATCGAAATCTAAAAATTCATAACTAAATCATGCGATATCCGAAAATTGTGTATAATATGCCAAAATGATCGTATTGAAACGTAGAGTCGTAAAATGTACAGAAACTATATTTTAGACCCCCGGAGGGGGCCGGAAAGGGCCGCCGGAGTTAGTGGCAGAGCCGTCGCCGACCACCACCAATGGTGTCGAGGCCGAGCTTCTCCCTTTCGTTTCATCATTTTGAGCAACTTTCATAACTAGCACAAGACTAGAAAATAACGGGAAGAGGTCGAAATGTACCAAAAACAGTCGGGGTGGTCGGAAATTTCCAGAAACCGGCGATGCTCCGATCCACGTAAAAACTCTCACAACTTGACTCGATCCCTTCTTGAGACTTCTTCAGGAACTCAAGATGAGTTCACCAAGCCAAGAATCACAAGAAATGGTCGTCTGAAACTCGAGATATCCGGATTTGAAGGTGGTTTTCGATCTAAATCGAGGTGAGCTCGGACGAACGTGAAATCATTATACCCAGTTCCGGTCCTTCTTGGTGCTTGTTCAATAACTTGATACGAGTCTAATGAGCCAAGAATCAAGAGGAATGATGATCTGTAGCTCAAGATATCGAGATCGAACCAAAATCGAGCTTTAACCTTTTGGGGCTTCCCGCCGCCGCTGCTGGCCATGTCGCGGCGCAAGGCTGCCTCTGGCAGCTGTGCAAGGTCAGGGCGAAGGGAGGAGAAGTAGTCTGAGGCCTTGAGGTGGATGGTGGTGTGAGAGAGAGAAGGCGGATGTACAGTTTCAGTGCTTCGACCGCGCGAGAGAGAGAGAAGGCGGATCAACAGTTTCCCAAAGGGGAAAGGCAGAAGAAAAAAAAAAGGAAAGTTTCCTATTCTGCTAGGGTTTTTTCTATATATACTCAAAATAGAAATATCTTCTAATTCCACACAATGATACGAACTAAAAAGGAAATTTACGGTTATTACAATATACCTCCCTTAAAGGAATTTCGTCCCTAAATTTAAGGATCCAATTCCCTAAAGAGCTATGGATACCTCACTCTCATGTTTGACTCTAAATATCATGACGCATCACTCTCATTATGATGACTCCACAACATCTTCACAAGGTCAACTGCCTTCCTACAAAGCCTCTCCATAGACCTATCCAAGATATGAATAGGTTCCACCACAAAGGTCACATCCGTGTTCACACTGATAGTACCATGATCAATCACGTGGGACTCATCTAGTACATACTTCTTAAGCATAGACACATGAAAGACATTGTAGACACCAGACATGCTAACAGGTAAAGCAAGACGATATGCTAATTCCAGAATCTCAAAGGGTCCCACATACCTTGGCGTGAGTTTTCCCTTCTTGCCAAATCTCACCACACCTTTCATAGGTGAAACTTTGAAGAACACATGATCGCCTGCCTCAAACTCTACTGGCCTCCTCTTCAAGTCAGCATAACTTTTCTGTCTACTCTAAACGATCAGGATCCTATCTCGAATAGTAGTGATTTTCTCAATAGTCTCCTGAACAAGTGCAGGACTCAAAAGTCCTTTCTCTCCAACTTCCGCCCAACAGATAGGAGTCCTACATGGCCTACCATAAAGAGCCTTATACAGTGCCATCCCGATACTCGAGTGATAGTTATTGTTGTAAGCGAACTCTACCAATGGTAGATGATCCGGCCAACTGAAGGAATGGATGAATTTCAAAACTTTTTAATTAGTGCGGAATTAGTTTAACAATTAAACTACTAACTAAACATAAAATCCATTCCTTTAACCTCTGAAGTAGTTTATATTCTACTCACCCTTGGAGCGTGATTTTAATCCGATCCAAGTAAATCACCAAAGTTCCTCTCCTTGATCTCTCCTTGATCTCTCCTTGTGTGTGTTTCCTCCATCTTGAAGCACCTTGAATTACGAACTCCTTCTTTATGCTTGTGATCTTCTCCTTGATGTAACAAGTAAAGCCACAAAAGTATATGGCCTGTAACGATCTTCACCAAGTGAATCAAGATATGAAGAAAGATGAAAGAAAAGAAGAAATTATGCAAGTGTTCTTCTTTCCTTTTGATTAATAATAACTAGAATAATAATTTCATCAAAATGATTTTTTTAGGACACAATTCTTTCAATCTCCCACTTCTGCTAAACCCAATCAGCCATGACACGTACACCCATCTTCTCAAGATGTCATTCTAGCTTTGCTTGTGATAAAGGCTTAGTGAATGGATCCGATATGTTATCAACAGATGCTACTTTAAGAATGTTAACGTCTCCACGATTAACAATCTCCCTTATGATATGAAAATGTCTTTCGATGTGTTTGGATTTTTGATGAGACCTTGGTTCCTTGGCTTGAGCAATTGCCCCATTGTTCTCACAGTAAAGTGGAATCGGTGACTCAATGGTAGGAACAACATCAAGTTCAGTGATGAACTTTTTCATCCAAACTACTTCCTTTGCAGCCTCTGCAGCTGCAATGTATTCTGCCTCAGTAGTAGAATCTGCAATAACGCTTTGTTTGCAGCTTCTCCAATTTACTGCACCTCTATTCAAGGTGAAGACAAATCCTGATGTGGATTTTCTGTCATTCACATCAGATTGAAAATCTGAGTTTGTGTATGCTTCCACTTGCAACTCTGATTGCAAATCACCACCTCCATAAATGAGGAATAAATCTTTAGTCATTCTCAAGTACTTGAGGATATTCTTAACAGCATTCCAGTGTTCTAAACCTGGATTGGATTGATATCGACTAGTTATGCTTACGCCATAACTAATATTAGGTCTAGTGCACAGCATCGCATACATGAGGCTCCCTATTGCAGACGCATATGAGATTTTGCTCATTTTTTGCACTTCCTCAATCGTTTGTAGGCACATTTTCTTAGAGAGGTGAATGCCATGTCTGACAGGCAGAAAACTCTTCTTAGATTGTTCAATGTGAAATCTATTTAGCACTTTGTCTATGTATAAGGATTAAGATAATCCAATTACTCTTTTTGATCTATCTCTGTAGATCTTTATTCCTAATACATAGGCAGCTTCTCCAAGATCCTTCATGAGGAAGGTCTTGGACAACCAAACTTTAATTGAAGATAACATTCCGACATCATTCCCAAAGAGTAGGATGTCATCTACATAAAATACAAGAAACACAACAGCACTCCCATTAACCTTTTTGTAAACACAAGGTTCATCCATGTTTTGTGTGAAACCAAAAGATTTGACTGCATCATCAAAACAGATGGTCCAACTCCTTGAAGCTTGCTTGAGTCCATAGATGGACCTATGAAGCTTACACACTTTATAAATGTCATCTTTAGATGTAACGCCTTCAGGTTGATCCATATAAAGCTCTTTGTCAAGGTTGCCATTCAGAAAGGCAGTTTTTACGTCCATTTGCCATATCTCATAATCATAGTGAGCAGCTATAGCAAATAATATCCAAATGGATTTAACCATGGCAACAATAGGGAACATACCTTCATAGTCAATGCCCTCTCTTTGCTTATAACCCTTTGCCACTAACCTGGCTTTGTAGGTTTCTATTTTACCATATGAACCTATCTTTTTCTTGAAGACTCATTTGTTTCCAATTGGTTTGATACCAGATGGAGGGTCAACAAGAGTCCAAACTTGATTGGTGTACATAGAGTCAATCTCGGATTCCATGGCTTCTTGCCATTTCTTTGAGTCAATGTCTAACATTGCTTCATTATAACTAGAAGGATTATGTAGGTTTTATTTGTCACCAAGGAGATTTAACTCCCCAAGGCTTTCATGACATAAACCATACCTCTTAGAAGGTATCCTGATCCTACTAGATCTTCTTGGAGTTTGTGTTATAGTTGGTTTAGGAAGTCGTTCATTGGGAGATGAAGTGTTTGTTTGTGGCTTGTTGGAAATTTCCTTGAGTTCTATCATTTGGTCCACATTTCCATCAAGGATATAGTCTCTTTCAAGGAAAGTAGAATTTCTGCTAACAAACACCTTTTGTTCTTCAGGTTGATAGAAATAATATCCCAAACTATTTTTAGGATATCCCACAAATAAACATTTGCTTGATCTAGCTTCAACCTTGCATGCTTCTCGTCTTTTCACATAAGCTGGACAAACCCAAACTTAATATGATTGAGACTTGGTTTCTTCCGATGCCACATCTCATATGGTGTAAGTGGGACAGATTTGGAAGGCACTCTGTTTAACAAATAAATTGTTGTTTGAAGTGCATATCCCCATAAGGATATAGGTAAATCAGTATAGCTCATCATGGAACGAACCATGTCCAATAAAGTTCGATTTCTCCTTTCAGATACACCATTGAGTTGTGGTGTTCCAGGAGGAGCTAATGAAGAAACAATGCCTTCTTGTTTGAGATAATCAATAAACTCATTGCTTAAGTATTCCCCTCCTCGATCGGATCTTAAGGCCCTAATACTCTTGTCGGTTTGTTTCTCAACTTCATTCTTAAATTCTTTGAACATTTCAAAGGCTTCAGATTTGTGCTTCATAAGGTATACATAACCAAATCGAGAGTAGTCATCGGTAAAGGTTATGAAGTATGAGAATCCACCTATACTAATAGTGGACATAGAACCGTAAACATCTGTATGTATTAGGCCTATGAGTTCATTAACTTGTTCTTTGTCCTCCAAAATGGGACTTGGTCATTTTTCCTTTTAGACAAGACTCACAAGTAGGCATAGGATCAGATCCTAACGACTCTAAATATCCATTTTTGGATAATTTGTGAATTCTATCTTGGCTAATATGACCAACCTTAGGTGCCACATCTTAATGGGGTTAACCGTTTCTCGAGATCTCTTAGACCCTAAAGCATTTTTCTTCATACAATTAATACTACCTTCTAAAGCTAGATGAAAGAGACCATCAATAATATTAGCATGACATATCATAATAGATACAAAACCACTTAGTTTATCAAAAACTACTCTATAACCATCCTTCAAAAGTATGGAGATGGAGATAAGGTTCTTTATACATATAGGAAGATAAAGACAATTATTTAACTCCAATGTATCTCCTGATGGTAACTTCAAAATATAAGTCCCCACGGCTTTGGTGTCAACTCTTGTGCCATTTTCTACACGTAGGGTGATTTCTCCAACTTTAAGCTTGCTAGCTCCCACTAGGTCCTGCAACGAAGTGTAAACATGGTGAGATGCACCTGAATCAATTATCCAAGTGGAAGTATTATTAACTATAAATATTGATTCAATCACATTGATCATACCTTATGTTGAAGACTTGTTCTTCAAGGATGCAAGATAAGCTTTGCAATTCCTCTTCCAGTGCCCATCTTTGTTGCAAAAGAAACAAATACCTTTTGGTTCCTTTTGTTCATTCTTCTTCTTCTTTTGGACTGCTCCCTTAGGCTTTGTCACTTATTTCTTCTTCCCTTTGCCCTTGCCTTTGGACTTGGTGGATGAAGAAATGACAATGGCCACAGTCCCACTCTCTTTCTTAATCTGCTTCTCAGCTGATACTAGCATATTGAGAAGATAAAAAAGGGTATGATCCATTTGTTGCATATTATAGTTCATTATGAACAGAGAAAATGAATCATCTAGGGAGGATAGAAGAAGATCTTGAGCTAGCTCCACATCAAGTGCAAATCCTAAGTCTTGAATTTGCTCAATAAGACCTATCATTTTGAGACCATGTTCATGCACAGGTGCACCCCTCACACGTTTTCCCTCTTGACAAGCTCATTGACTGCTGTGAAGCACACATTTCTATTTCTCTCACCAAACAATTCAGTGAGATGGAGTAATATAGAACTGGCGCTATCCATATTCTCATGTTGCTTCTGAAGTTGTGAGTTCATGGATGCAAGCATAACACATTTAACTTGAGTGTCATCATCCTTATGCTTTTGATAAGCAATACGTTGTTCATCGGTTGCATCTTGAGCCAAAGGAGTGTGAGGGGTGCATTTTGTAAGACATAAGCGATCTTATCGAATGTCAATACAATTTTCAAATTACAGAGCCAGTCATTGAATTTTGGGCCCTCAAGACGATTTTCATTGAGAATTTTGATGATAGGATGTCTTGACATATTGCAATCTACATAACATAAAATAAAATAAATGAGATTGATTTTAAACCAAGTGACTCGGGTCTTAAGAATCAAATGGCACCCTCTCACCATTTTAACAAATTCCAAATCCCTCAAGGAATTCGAGAGTATAAATTAAAACTCTTAGTGAGTATGGAACACTCATTTTCATTAAGCCAACTGCATCATAATAGAATTATAGGTCAACTTAATTTCTATGAGAGGATACTTTTATCCAATCACATCAAATGTGAATATCCATAACTTTGGCATCTAAAGTAAGTAAGTCTCACCATAATAGGATATTGATAAATTAATTTAGTTAAGCTATACCCATCATCTCATATAAGTATAGGGATCAAAAATTAAATCTCATCATAATAGAATATTGACCAAGATTTGTCCCTACCTTACAACATCAAATGTTGAATAACCTCTTTCAGTGCTCTTAGAAAGAAATACCTCTGTTCAGAATGATATTTACATGCAAGAACATATAGGAGATTACAATGTTGGAAGGCCACAAAGAAGTATTCATAATACCTTCTTTGTTTTTCAACTTAATATCACTTTGAGGGAATTTTAAGGTCTCATCTTTAATAATCTTATTAATAACAATCACATTGCATTTGCTTTGATCCTAATGCAATCACATATTCATTATACTTGATCTATAATAAAATATTCCCACTAATTGTTTTCAGAAAAACAATTTGATTTGATCAAAAACATTTTTCAAATGGAATCATGGGAAGTATAAAATTACTTGATCAAGTGCAATGAACATACAATTATAATAGGTCATATAGGATGATTATGGACTTATTATTTGATCCAACAAGAGCCAATATGTTGGATCAAGGTCATGTTTGGGTAGTTGATTTTAATTACGCATAACGATTACGAAAATTAAATAACTAAGCTAAGCTATTACACTTTGCACTTGAACTCCTTTCAAGGCTTGATGACTTCAAACTTCTTCTTTGGATCATCCTCATGTGCCTCCATCTTCGATTACAAGAGTGGATAAGAGGCATATAAGCTCCCATTTAAATTTAATCAAACTTGAATAAATTAAATAAGCTACTTAGTTACACAACGAAATGACCCGTTGTCCCCCTTGCTTGGCCCTTCCTCTAAGGGGTTGTTGTGTAACAAGTGCATAATGTCCACTGGAACGTCCATGTATTTTATCATCAACTTGATGAATTAATTTCAAGATATAGGGCTTTCCTATTATAACAGGTTGTTCAAAAGGATCCCCCGTTCTTCCATCAAATATATATTCTGCTTTTTCCTGGATACTCAGGTTCAAATACCCATGGATTTGCTGTTTGCTTACTGGCTTCATATAATTCAGAAAACACCAGTTTTCTTGAAGCCTCTTGTTCATATCTCTCATCAAAGGTGCTATTCGATAATGTCTATTAATTAAATTAATTACATAACCCAAATGAATTAACTACTTTAATTACATAACCACATTCATTCAAAATGAATAGTTGGCCAATCTCATGCTCAATTATATTAGGCCACAGTCCATAATCATTCTTTAACTAACCAAGATTAATAAGGTTAATTAAACAAGCATAATTAACTCAATCAAAATAAGTTAACCACTAAATTACTTTAATTTAATGCAAGTAAATTAGTTGAGTGATTTAGGGGATGATGTCTCATATCATGCATCACCAACTTTTGGTGAGTGGTTTAAGGAATGATGTCTCATATCACTTTTGATGGGTGATTTAGGGGAATGATGTCTTACATCATGGATCACCGATTTTTAGCGAGTAATTTAAGGGATGATGTCTTTAATCATGCATCACCAACTTTTGATGAGTGATTTAGAGAGACATGTCTTTTATCTCATTTCAACTTTTGGTGAGTAATTTAGAGAAACTAATAGTAAAGATGACTAACTCTACCAATATTTGGTGAGGGAAACAAGGAAATGATTTTATGTCATCATTAACTATTAGATAAATTTCAATTCATGAATTTATGGATCAAAAGTAAAAGCAAACACCATGAAAAATTAGCTAGTTCATAACTAGTTTAGACATGTTCCAAAACTGGAAATTTTATTTCCAGCTTTGTGTTCTTCCATTGAACACTTGTTTACTTCATCTTTGAAGCTGAAAATCATGCATACCCTAAAGCATATATAATCTAACATGTTTCTAAGATTAACACCTTAATTAAGAAACATATAGTCCCCTTAATACAATCCCATATGCATCAAAGTTTCATAAAACTTAAATCACTTCCTACATGTAATTTTTAGAAACTTTTTCTTGCTATCATAAAATTTACCTTACATCACATGCTTCATAACTTCTATGACAAAGCAAATTTTATGATCTAAATTTCATATTACTCTAGGCTTAAGAAAATCACATCAACCAACATACTTAGCCATGTTTATAACATACCAAAATTAAGCCAATGGCTCTGATACCAATTGAAGGAATGGATGGATTTTAAAACTTTTTAATTAGTGCGGAATTAGTTTAACAATTAAACTACTAACTAAACATTAAATTCATTCCTTTAACCCATGATCTTGGCTTATTATGATATGTATATAAATATAGCATGCATTGTAAGGAAGAACAAAGAAGTAGTTTATGTTCTACATCCCATATGCATCAAAGTTTCATAAAACTTAAATCACTTCCTACATGTAATTTCTAGAAACTTTTTCTTGCTATCATAAAATCTACTTTACATCACATGCTTCATAACTTTTATGACAAAGCAAATTTTAGGATCTAAATTACATATTACTCTAGGCTTAAGAAAATGACATCAACCAACATACTTAGCCATGTTTATAACATACCAAAATTAGCCAATGGCTCTGATACCAATTGAAGAAATGGACGGATTTCAAAACTTTTTAGTTAGTGTGGAATTAGTTTAACAATTAAACTACTAACTAACCGTAAAATCCATTCCTTTAACCTATGATCTTGGCTTATTATGATATGTATATAAACATAGCATACATTTTAATCCGATCCAAGTGAACCACCAAAGTTGCTCTCTTGATCTCTCCTTGTGTGTGTTTCCTCCATCTTGAAGCACCCTGAATTAAGAACTCCTTCTTGTGCTTGTGATCTTCTCCTTGATGTAACAAGTAAAGCCATAAAAGTATATGGCCTCTAAGGATCTTCACCAAGTGAATCAATAGATGAAGAAAGATGAAAGAAAAGAAGAAATTATGCAAGTGTTCTTCTTTCCTATAATTTTGTAATGGACCAAGGGAGAACTCTCTCTCTCTCTCTCTCTCTCTCTCAAATCTGAAAATAATAGTGTGGAGACACACTTATCATTTTTGTCCATGCTTTCACTTTATATAATAGGAAATAAATCCAATTAATAAAAGAAAAATATTAACTTTCATAAAGCCAATATATTGGCTGGTCCATACATTCTATTAGGCGCTAAAAATGTGTCTTGGGCTTTCATTTAAGTCTCACTTAGTGAAGTCCAAGTTCATACCAAAAACCCCGACAACCGTTTAGGCCCAATAGGTTCGGTTTTACCCGAAATTCTTAATTATGTTCAAATAATAAATCTAATTAATTATTTGGTCATAACAAACTCTTGTTTAATCTTCTTCATATACAATCTCAAGGATCTACTTATATGGTGTGCGATCTCTTATGTTCTAATTAGCAAGATAGTGAAGTTTATAGAAACCATTCTATTTTGTTTACGAATCAAAAACTTTATTTTTGATTCTCCCTTGTTATTAGGCTTGTAAATGTTTATTAATCCTCTGGGACTTCACAAGTCATGAGTGACGTCTTGCAACATATCATGACTACCCTAGTTAATATAGAATGACAAAGAACCTATTCAATTGGAATTACAATACAATATTGTCATTCTCTAACACTATGTTCTAAATCACATCATCGGGGTATGGAATTAATATGTCAATCCCCTAATGTGATTTTCATTCTTATGTGATTCTTAGAATGTGATTAGAAACTCCTTTTTAATCTCATTCAATGCTTTGGGCAAAGACTCATTCAATAATAATTTCATCAAAATGATTGTTTTATGACACAATTTCTTCACCAACTTCCCTTGAAATCCAGAACACAAGCTCTAAGCATATTCTCTATCACCTGATTCACTCTCTCTGTCTGCCCATCTGTCTGTGAGTGAAATGTAGTGCTCATAGCAAAAGATGTGCCAAAAGCCTTACGGAATCTATGCCAGAATTCTGATGTGAAACGAGCGTCCTGATCAGAGACAATCATAACAGGCACACCATGAAGCCTCACTATCTCATTCACATACAACTTACACAACGCATCCCCTGAGTAAGTTTTCGCCACAGGAAGGAAATGTGCTGACTTAGTCAACCGGTCAACAATCACATAAATCGAGTCATAACTTTACCTGGACCTAGGCAATCCAGTCACAAAGTCCATGGAGATATCTTCCCATTTCCATGCCGATATTGGTATGGGTTGCAGCATTCTTGTGGGCCTCTGATGCTTTGCCATCACTTGCTGACATGTAAGACACTTCGACACATGTTCTGCCACATCCCTCTTCATTCCATACCACCAGAACCACCTTCGTAGATCCATATACATTTTAGTACCCCCTGGATGTATAGTGTATCGAGACCTGTGTACTTCCCACATGACCTCCTCCCTGAGGTTACCAACACTCGGTACATGCAATCTCCCTCGAAATCTCAACTCTCCATCTGCCCCAATCATCCACTCGGAAGGACACTCCACATCCAGATCAGCAGTCATTTCAGCAATCCTCGCTTGAGCAAACTCATCCAGTGTCTGACCCTGAATGATCCTAGAGATCAAGGTGGGTTGTAAGGTGATACTACCGAGGAAGATTTCATGTTCTGCTCTTGTAGGCGTAAGGTCAAACTCTGATGCAGCTTCTAACATGCGCCACTCTCGCACCATAATTGCTGCCATGATTACTCAAGGTTTTCTACTCAAAGCATCAGCCACCACATTCGCCTTTCTGGGATGCTACTCCAAGGTGAAATCATAGTCCTTGATGAGCTCCATCCATCTTCTCTGCCTTATGTTCAATTCTTTTTGGGAGAATAGATACTTCAAACTCTTATGATCAGAAAAGAGTTCAAATTTCTCACCATAATGATAGTGTCTCCAAATCTTCAAGACAAACACCATTGCTGCTAGCTCTAGATCATGAGTGGGGTAATTCCGTTCATGTACCTTCAACTGTCTAGAACCATAAGCAACAACATACCATTCTGCATCAACACACACCCCAAACCCTGATGAGATGCATCTTTGTAAATGACTAATCCACCACCACTAGTAGGAATAGTCAACACCAGAGATGTAGTCAATCTAGTCTTCAGCTCATTTAAAGCTTTCTCACACTCATCCGACCACACGAACTGAGTGTCCTTCCTTGTCAATTTGGTTAGAGCCGAAGAAATACCAGAAAATCCTTCAATGAAACGCTTGTAATACCCTGCCAATCCAAGGAAGCTACGGATTTCTGTAACCGTAGTAGGGTGACTCCAACTCATCACTGCTTCAACCTTCGAAGAATCCACAGAAACTCTATCCTTCGAGACCACATGACCAAGGAACTTGACTTCACTCTGCCAGAAATCGCACTTCTCAAACTTAGCAAATAATTTCTTCTCTCTCAACGTCTGTAGCACAATCCGCAAATGTTTCTCATGCACAATCCACATAATCGAAGTGAATTATCCTTCTTCTTCACTAACAACACTGGTGTGCCCCAAGGAGATACACTAGCCTGAATGAACCCTTGCACAAGTAATCCCTCAATCTGAACCTTCAACTCCTGAAGTTCAGTTGATGCCATTCGATAGGGTGCCTTTGATACAGGTGAAGTACCTGGTATCACATCAATGGAGAAGCCTATTACCCTTTTCGGAAGTAACCCAGGGATCTCCTGAAACACGTCAGCATACTTTGAAACTACAGGAATCCCTGTAATCTTTGAAGTACTACTCCCTAATTCAATATGGGCCAAAATCCCTGCCCTCATGACGATGTCAGACTTCAGACAATGGTAATGAAACACTGGTTGTCCAGGAATGTGGAAGGACATAATCATCCTAAAGCAATCAATCACAGCATGGTTCGGGCTCAATCAATCCATACCCAAAATCACATCATATGTGTGATCCGGAATCACAATCAAAGATGCAGAGAACTCACTGCCACCAATCCTAATAGGGCAATCATCACAAAACATACTAAGCTCAAGAGACACACCGAGATGTAACATGTAATGATCTAGTAAAAGGCATAGCAATCAAATCCAACACATCCACAACCGAACTAGATATGAAGGAGTGTGAGGCTCTTGTATCAAACAGTACTCTAGCAAGATAGTGATAAACAGATAAAGTACCTTCCACCCCCATGCCTGCCTGACCAATGACAAAGACTTTAGCAGGTGTAGGCAATAGCTGCCTCTGCTGGTTTCCCTGCACTCTACCCTGATTCCGAGGACACTCCATGGCCTGGTGCCCTGTCTGTCCACAGTTATAGCATACTCTACCTCGTGGTTTTGTGCACGCATGAGAGATATGGCCCGGCACGCCACAGTTCAAGCACATCACTGGAGCTACTGGTGCTATCTGCCTAATAGGCATAACCTGAATAGGAGGAGCTACTGCTGCCCTAGCTGGGGCATGATGCTGGAACTGAGTTCTCTGTTTCTTCCAGAAACCGCCCATGAAGTCTCTGGACCTACTGCTTCCTGCCATGGCCTTTCCCTTGCCCTGGAACTCTCACTCAATAGACTCCTTCTCTCTACGAATCAGGTTTTGCTGCTTAATGATATGTACCTTAGCCAAGATCTCTCTCTTCGTCTTCAGCTCTAAGATGGCCATATCACGCTCAATCGAAGGACTCAACCCTCGCTAAAACTTCTTAGCCAAGTCTTCGTCATCCATCTGCTTCACGGTCATCTTCCCTTGTACAAGTGCGAGGAATTCTCGTTCCAACCTTTCCTTCACAGCTGCTGGAAAGTACTTCTCCCTGAACAGCCTCTCAAAGTCATCCCATGTCAAGGTAGATACCTCAATACTCCTCCGTGTGACGTTACACCACACTCTAGCTTCATCATTCAGTATGAAAGTAGCTACCTTCCTCTTATCAATCTCACTGCAATCAAACAGATGAAAATAGGTATGCGAATCCTCAATCCATTGATCCGCAACCATATGATCAGTGCCTCCTCCAAACTTGGTTGCTCCCAAGCAGATAATTTCCTTCGCTAGCACTAACAAGCGAGCATGATCATCAACCATGCCCATGGGCAGAATATGTTGATCATCATAAGGTGCCTCTACCTCCACCTCATATGCATCATAGACCGGAGGGGCCCTACCCCTACCTCTGCCCATACCCCTACCACGAGTTCTGCCTCTACCTCGACCTCTAGCTTCGTTCCCCTCAATCTCCATTACCTAATAAGTAGGACATACTTAGTTAATACACGCATAACACTTAAACTTGGTATAAGTCAAATGCAAGTCCATACTAACCAAGTAACTAAGCATACAAGACAACGCCTAAGGTTTTTATGACATGGTAACGTTCCTAGCCAACCTAATGCTCTCACATACCCAATGACATTGTCAATACCGAAGAGCACACTATGGGGATCCACTGCAGATAGGGCATCACTCGGAAAGTATTGACATATCTATGTACCTTACGCTCGGATACCAAACTGTCACGACCCGAATTTTAGAATAAAAATTCTAAATCCGAAACATGAATTACCATAACTCAAATAATCATCCTGAATATTTCTTTTTCCTTAACAACCTCATCACACAATTTAATTTCAAAACCCGAATTTAGTCTCGGGTAATTATTACAACTCACTCACAAATTAAATTGTAAAGCTCTAAATGAGCATAACAAACCTCACAACTTAAAAGAAATTAAATAAATGTTGCAACTCCTAAACAGCATGGTCACCTCCCTGGTTATCCTGACCTACAGGAATATCCGCTACACCATTTGAATAGTGTACCGGGATTGCAACAACACAAAATCTGGTAAGCTTTTGAAATCTCGTATGAGTAAAAAGAAAGAACGGTTGTTTAATTAAATCACATTTATTTTCACCTAAGTCAACACTCAACAATTTCCACATCCACAAAGAACTGTTAATCTCAAATTAATCACCAAATCAACAAAACCGTAACTCACATCTTTCTTCTCAAAACCCCGAAATTGTATTTATAAAAATACGGTATTTGACAGACTAGAGCTCTAACTGAATCGTAGCCCGTCACTTGGCCCAGGTTATGGCATCCGACATATTTATCTTTATCGTATTTCATCAATGTGTATACGTATATACATATTTAGAACGTTCGATACTCGTACTTACTCAACCAATCGTATCCCATCATTCATCTAAGATTAGAGCGTCCAATTCCCCCATACCGGTCACTGCGTTGACCCTAAATCCATAAATGAGCACAACAATATATTTTCACACAATAAAATCAACTCATCCAAGAGTACACAATATTATTATGAAATTTAAGCATTTGAAATATAATCCAAATCATCATTCCAACTCAATCATATCATCACTCAACAACACACCAACCAATATATATATTCTACGTAAATATATATATATATATATATATATATATACGTAATCATCCACTCAGGAATGACCACTAATACCATCTATAGTTCACACAAGAAAATCATGAAATTCATTTGTATAATTAAAATTCATTTTATTTACCTATGAATCGTAGTTGATCATGTCCATGTTATTTTAAAAACAAATATTTAGTCCATAAATATTTTTCACACAATTGCCACAAAATAAATAAATTAAAAGTACTTGGTTCGTAATATGAACCACGTGAGTTTTACTCACCTCGAAAGTCCCGCTGCGTCTTCAATTAAAATACAAATCCCACCGAAACAGCTCATCTAAATACAGCCCATCAATCACCTATTCAAATGTGACTTAAATTTAGCCAATAATTCCAAAACGTACTTAAACTACCATTCTACGGTCGGATTCTAAATTATAAGAAAATCATACGGACGGATTCTCACGAATCGCCTCCCTAATCACCATTTTGCAATTATACGAAGATCCAACAGTCGGATCTTCTTCCATGACCACACAAAGCCACTGGGACAGTCATATGATCATCATATCAAAAATAGAAGTCCATCAGACGGTCCTAAATTCATATTTCACAAATCTAATGATCGAAATCTAAAAATTCATAACTAAATCATACGATATCCGAATAATGCGTATAATATGTCAAAATGATCGTATTGAAACGTAGAATCGTAATATGTATAGAAACTATATTTTAGACCCCCGGAGGTAGCCAGAAATGGCCACTCAAGTTAGTGGCAGAGCCGCCGTCGATCACCACCAATGGTGTCAGGGCTGAGCTTCGCCCTTTTGTTTCATCATTTTGAGCAACTTTCATAACTAGCACAAGACAAAAAAATATCGGGAAGAGGTTGAAATGTACCAAAACCAGTCGGGGTGGCCGGAAATTTTCCAGAAACCAGCAATGCTCCGATCCCCTTAAAACTCCCACAACTCGACTCAATCCCTTCTTGAGACTTCTTCAAGAACTCAAGGTGAGTTCACCACGCCAAGAATCACAACAAATGGTCGTCTGAAACTCGAGATATCTTGATTTGAAGGTGGTTTTCTATCTAAATCGAGGTGAGCTCCGACGAACGTGAAATCGTTATGCCCAGGTCCGGTCCTTCTTGGTGCTTGTTCAGCAACTTGATACTAGTCTAATGAGGAAAGAATCAAGAGGAATCATGATCTGTAGCTCGAGATATCAAGATCGAAGCAAAATCGAGCTTTAACCATTTAGGTCTTCCCGCCGCCGCTGCCGGTCGTGTCGCGGCTCAAAGCTGCCTCTGGCAGCTGCGCAAGGTCGGGGCAAAGGGAGGAGAAGTGGTCTGAGGCCTTGAGGTGGACGGTAACGTGACAGAGAGAAGGCGGATGAACAGTTTTCGGTGCTTCGGCCGCGCGAGAGAGAGAGAGAGAAGACGAATGAACAGTTTCCCAAAGGGGAAAGCCAGAAGAAAAAAAAAAAGGAAAGTTTCCTATTCTGCTAGGGTTTTTTCTATATATACCCAAAATAGAAATATCTTCTAATTATCATAACTAATTCAAAAAAAATGCGATCAATGTGTTCCGCATATGCACGGACTCGTATCGACGAGCTCTACAACTTCATGAAGGAAGTTTTCCCAAATTCTGTACATATAAAAAGCCGATTTCTCAAATCGAACATTTCGAGCTTTTTGTTAAAACGTAAAGTTTCGGAACTTCGATAATTCAAAAAAATGAGATACTTCGAATCTAAAATTCGTGCAAAGTATATTAATAATTCCGCACAATCATATGAACTAAAAACGAAATTTGCGGTTATTACAAATAAATAGTCCAATAAACAATGATCCATTTCTAGCACACTAATGTCTTTGTCCCGGATGAAATGTTAAACAATAAATTGTCATCGATCCATGATTTTGTGGAACAATGACTAATACGAATTGTATCTTTGTGGATCCAATGTACTTTGAAGTTTAAAATATAGGTTGGAGTACTCTTAGCTCATTTGATTGTTTGCATCAAATTTTTTTTTCCATTTGATCACTACTGTTCATTAGGTAAAATGAATGTTTAAATGATCATACAACAGATTTCTCATTTATCAAACAATGGTTTTTTCAAAACATAAGTCTTCTAATTTACTCTCACACAACAGAAAGCACTTGAACCCCATTGTCTGACAAGGCTTAACAAACAATGGATCTAAACAAATTCTGTTGTCTGAAAGTAGTGCCTCAATTGCTGGGCAGCTGCACCTGACATCTGCCAAGCCATCTGCAGAGCCATCACACAACAGTTATAACACATACCCGTTGCCTGTGTGTTTCTCTGACAACTGGGTTCCACTATTGTCCGAATTTTCAACAGACAACGGCTTGCTCTACAAGGGTGGCACTCCAAATCACACAACAGTTTTTGTTCATCATCTGATAAGTTTTTTGGCATAGTGAGAGAGAGTATCACGAAGAGGCACAATATATATAAGTTCTTTTTTAAATATAAATGGAAACAAGATCTCCGAGGGTACTTGGAGCTTTGAGCAACTAATATGCCTTTTTGTTTTGTTGCCACCCTCTTGTTTTCTTGTCTTTTGTTTTTGTTTTTTATTGAACACAAAGATCATAAGTCAAACCATCCCCGTTTCAACTTGAAAGACACTAGGTTTACAAGGCAGGTGTCCTATCTATATTTGGAGATAGCCTGAATTGCCTAGACCACCACCATTTTGACCTAAAACACACTAGCTTTACAAGGCAGGTGTTGCATCTACTTTTGGTGGTAGACTGGATGTCTCCTTAAAGAACAAATTGTGTCATTTCAACAATGAAAACTCTATCTACATACCTGACTCAACACCTAGGTGTGTAAGTGCAAGAGACAAAGAAAAGATTCAGTTCCTGGAAGCATAATAGGAATGAAAAGAATAGGATTCAATTTTGGACATTTAAACATTCAAAAATGCAAGAACAGATTTCTGCAAGAGAAGGCCAAGTAATGTAACTAAATCTCAGTTCATGAATTTGCTCTTGAGTTGATAATGTACTACAATGCACATGTTAGGATTGCAATAGAGGATTGAAATAAACCTCGAATCCTAAATGCAAAAATTGCAACAAATATGTAGATAGTCAAGTAACTCGAAGCTAAATGAGGACAACAGTAATCAAATTTATACTACATGCAAACATACATTTGCTACAAGCACAAGTTAAAAACAGGGAACCAACTTAGATCATAAATTCTAATGAATCTCTTGAGATTATCAATACATATTTGATACAAGGGCATTGAACGTTGGCATTCATTTAACATGAACTCAAGTGCAAGAGACCTTCTTTTAGCACCATTTAGAACACCACATGATATGTTTATATAAACAACCTTGCCTGTCAACTCACCACATAAGATCGGATGAATCTGATTCACACATTTAGTAACACCATTTTGAAATTTTCCAAGGCATTGAGTTGTTGATGCCAAAGTTCCAAACCATTTTTTTTTTCAAACATCAGCAACCTAGCTATGCTTGGAAATTGAGCATCCAAACATTCATCCATTAAACCTGCAACTCAACACTCTCAAACAGAAATACTTGTGAGGCATGGCATGGTATGGTATAAAATCAAAGCAAACACTTCATTTTTCCCTCCTTTTTTATTTTTATTTTCTTTTGAATAAAGACTCTACAAAAACAAAACTACAAAGAGAAAAGAACAACCTTATAGAAAAATGCAAAAATAAACACTAAACATCCTTAGGATTGAAAAGCACATTCAGTCCTAACAACCTAGAACACACTACCAATAAGAAAATTAATGTTAATAGAACGACACTACTCCCCCTATACATGTACTTATGATGAAAAATAAAGCTATTGGCATTCAAGAATATATTTTTCACAAGCACATATTGGAAGAGTTCACTTACCTGTATGTGGAAGCTTAGAGAGATGAGGTTCCTTTCGTATCCAAACTTACTTCATCTTGCGCATAGGTGAGAATGGAATTAAAACAAGTCTTGCTATCTTGCTTACTTCTTTCAAAAGAAATTCTAGCTTTTCTTGAAGATATTCTTCCTTTTTGTTCATGAGTGGCATCTTGTCATTCCAAGAATTCTTTCTTAGTTGATTGCACCTTGGTCTTATATGTCCTCACTCTGCAAAATGATGACACACAGGCATAAAATTCTTCAACATTGGTCTAGGTTCTTCAAGCATAGGGAAAGTAGATTGTGACGAGGAATGATCAAAACCTTTTACAAACTTGGTGACATGCTCTTCGATCTTTGGATCAATTTTCAGCCAAGCCATGTTTCTCTCCAAACTTATTACCAATCATTCGAATACTTTCTAACTTTTCACCATTTGAAGAATCACATCCAGCCTTAGTTTTCATTTGTTCGAGCTCTTATAACAGACAAGCCTTTTCAGTTTTAATCTCCTCAACTTTGTCACATATTTCTTGGTACTGTTGTTGAAGGTATCGAAAGTCCTCCACAAGAGACTTTCTTACTACATCACCTGCCTCCAATTGGGATTGAAATCCTTCTTCGCTTCTACTGATATCAGTCTTCAAGTTCTCAACTTCATTACTCAACTCTAAATTTCTTTTCTTCAATTCTTTTTGAAGCATCAGATAACATGATATATTGTTGTATTACTTCCTCAAGATCAAATTCTTCAACTTTAGACTCATCACTAATAGTTGTTAATCCTACCAAGGTCACCACTTCAGAATCACTATCAAGCACAAAGTCATCATCACTGTCACTCTAAGTAACAGTCATTTTCTTATTTCATTTATTCCTTGACTTCTTCAAGATATTTGCACACTTAGATGCAATGTAAATAAACCTTTCACATGCAAAACACATTGGAGCATTATTGGTTCTTTTTTCAAGTGCTTTTTCAAACCTTAAAACCTTATTACCCGGCTTTTCTTTTATTCTTGTATTCTTGGAGTTTGAGTCAGACCTTGATTCATTTCTTTTGGATTTCCTATCCTTGAGAAATTTTCTGAATTTTCTTGTGACAAGATCAACATCCTCTTCATCTGTCGACTCATCTTCACTTTAAGAGCTATGCTTTTGCTCTTCATTTAATCAGGGAGTTCCATCTCATATGTGGTTAAGTTTCCAATTAGTTCTTGGGGATTTAGGTATTCAGGTCCTTCGACTCTTGAATGGCTATCTTCTTGGAATGATATTTCATAGGAAAAGACCTGAATATTTTCTTGACTATCCTGTGCTGAGGTATGGGATCCCCTAAGTTGAAACAATCATTCACAATAACATTGAGCCTACCATAGAAATCAGATAACTTATCATCATCACCTATCTTCATATTTCCAAATTGCTAGATAAGTTGCGGAAGCTTGGATTCTCAGACAGCTGTAGTGCCTTCATGAGTAACTTGGAGAAAATCCCATCTTGCTTTGCAGAGTAACAATGAGAAATAAGCTGAACTATATCAGAGGATACTATTGTGAAGATAGAGTTTAATGCTTTCTGATTATTTGCACTCTTGGTGTTCTCATGTGCAGTTCATTCGCTCATCGGCTTCTTAGCTTTGACTTCAACAGTAGAATCGCCCTCTCCAATCTCTTTTGTGTCTACTTTTTGGTCTTAGTTGGAAACTCCCAACCACTTTTGATAATAGCCCATACAGCTACATCCTTTGCCCACAAAAAAGCTTTCATCTTAACCTTCCATGCTGCATAGTTTGTTAACTAGCTGTACAATTACTTATACCTTCCATTATGTTTCCTTTGAGGATCTCACTAAGTCTGTCTAGTGATCCGTTTTGTTACCAATTGTAATTACAGAATGTATATGTATCTCAACTAATAGAATGAATCAGTATGTCAATAACTTTAGGAATCAATCTTAGGAGTGTAGGCATGTTCGCATCCTAATACAGGATTGTAGTATGGCTTGATTCATTCCTAATTGAAAATGCAGATCTTTGATGATGTTATGATTTATTCAATTCGCCAAACTATCCAAAATAAAATCATCACACATAACACAAGTTCTGTTGACGCAGTAAAACCTTTCAAAGAGGTAAACAACTGCGGGCACTATGGCGATGAACAATCCACTATATGAATAGGAAAGTACATAAAGATCTTACACAACGCATCTACTAAAACTAATGTAGTGGGCAACAGTGTCTTCTCATCTTTGCTACTTTCAGATCAGCGAACTTGTTCTCCTTTGTCAATCTTGAGATGGCATAACTCTCACCTCCGTTGTTAATCACCTCAAGGCACAAATCATGCATGAACTACCGACACACATAAAGAATAAAACCAAAGAACGTTTTGACAGAAAAATTTTGGGATTTGATAATCCTTTAAAAGCTAAACAAGGAACAGCTTATGAAGAATCTCAACAACAATTTTGGCTTAATACTTTCTGAGGATGAAAGATCAGAAAGCTCTTTATAAACACAGATTAGTATATTAGGATTGAAAAGATGTTCGCATCCTATAATAGGATTTAAAGACATGTTCAGTCCTAACCACTTGACAAACATGCACATGTATGCAAGACATACCTGATTGATGAGAGTTGTGCATGAAGCTTAAAGCATTCCATTCTTCTAAGGATCTAAAAGTAGAAAGATATTACATGAAAATATGACTCTTGGTTGTTGCGCTTAGGAAATGCCAATCAAATAAACATTGCACTAACATAATAAATGTGTAGTTAATAAGAAGCGAATAAGAGACCTTTTTAAGAAGGATGACTTTCACTTTGTTTCCAATGTGGGACTAATCGCAGCCCTAGAAACTCATAGCTAAGGTTCCCCAAGTTGAAATAGGATTTGATTTTTCTCTTCAAGCTTCCTTCTTGGACTAGGATTTGATTCCTTAATGTTCTATGGCATCATGTCTTCTAAAATGATCAAGCGCATTTAGAAACTGCTTCAATAACGCCACGCAAAAAGTCTCTCAAAATGCAATAAGCTACTGGATTCTGATTTCTCAGGAAGCCTACTTTGGGCATGAATTCTTGTTGCATCTTTGAAGTTTCTAACCAGCTCTAGGGCTTTTATTGTTCTATAACATTTTTTATTCAAGTATTGCCAGCCCATACTATAGGAGTCTTCTCGAAAGGTTGAAAGAAAAGTCCTCTAAAACTCAATCCAAGAAGCTGATTTTGAACTTCTATTTTTCAGCATTGTAGCAACTATTGTGCACAATGAATTCCATGAGCTTATGTATATGTACATCACGTTTGTTGCCTTTATTGCTCCGGTAAACCTCCATTTTTTCATGAATTGCTTCACAAAGTACCTAAGAAAATAACAAATAAAAAGAGAGTTTTTAAGAAAATAATTAAGTAAAATGTAAAGGATTGAACATTATAATCGTCGCATTTTATGCTCATATCAGTTGTCAAGATTTCCGGTAGGCTTTTAAGGTACTGCATTTTGTGAAGCTACTCCTTTACCGATAATTATTGGCTGAGGCAAAGGTCTCATCAAATCCCGATTGAGATTCACCAACATGTAGATAATTGAAGGAACCAATCCTAGCATAGTCCCGGTAGCTCTTGAGATGGTGGCTCCTGGGGAATCCCTGTCATTCCATGAGTGTTTACTCCTAAAATGATCGAATTGGGTGTCACATAGCGCACTCCAATTCCTCATTCTGTTCTTGCTACGTTTTCCTCTTCCACCTCCTTACAATGATTTTGGGCTGCTACTGTAGATTCATGACTCTTTGTTGCTTGTTCATGGTAAGAGTTGAGGTATGGGCGCATGAGCTCTATCATCGTTACATAATCTGGATGTGGAGTGTCTACAAGAATGGTGACACCGAGTGACTGGACCCGACCCAGAATTTCACCCTAAAATTTCTGGTGGCCCTGCTGGGTCCACTTTTTAAGAAAGTTCAACAGAATTTTCCCCAAAAATAGACAACCCTAACCTGAAAAGAATTAGAACCACACTTCTAAGCAACCATCATTATACTCCTGGAGCCATCCTGCTCCTCAAATACAAACAACTTCATTTTCACATTTAGCAAAAATTCATAGGTTATCAGAGTAATTCTAAAACAAATAAAAAGATGACAAATGATCGATAGATCCTACAATCCGGAAGTAGTGCTAGCTATGCTTCAACTCCACATACACCGGACCTCAACAATCTCACCTGCAAACTGAACATTTGAAAACAAAGGGCCCATAGGAAAGTAATTTAAAACACGTTAGAGTGAGTGGACAAAAATAAATGATAAATAATTAAGTAAATCAATCAATTATTATTTCGAGAGTAAGTACATGCATCAATATTTAAAACAAAAGTCCACTCACAGTACTGTTTAGGCAACCACGCATATGGATTTCTTTGTCGAGCATTAGCTCGGTATATCGCGCGCCTTGTATACAGTTATATTCCGTGAATAACAATTCTGTAAGTAAATAAGTACAAAAATCAATCCTCTTAAGTCAACATCTCCATTTTCTTCTCCGATTCAACTCAAATTTTACCACTAACACCATTTCATTAATTTACAAGTTCTTGGGCAGATTTGAGACAAATCCAACGGTCGAATTCTCATAAATCGATAATCGAAATTCTAGATTTTCAGAAATTCATAACCCATTCAAAACTTCTCCAATCTTCACCAAAATCACATATATAACTCTACATCAATTTTGTGATTTAATTAGCTGAAAAATAATAATTTAAGTAACTGTTCACCACAGACTATTCACGCGTGGTACTATTCACGCAGTGGCCAACTTCTCCGATGGTCACCAAATTTTAGCATCAGATTCATCTCAACCTCCCTGACATTTTTCTCAACCACACTAAATTCGGAAAACAACTAGAACTACCTCAACAATTAAAAAAAACTGTAAAATCCCGATTTTCAACCTTTAAATTCTCCAATATATATGCAAAATTATACTCAAAAGAAAGCTCATGAAGAGAGGAGAGATTGATTCCATTTTTGCCGCCGGAAATAGCCGGAATCGGCGTGGGAAAATTTTTCTTTCTTTCTTTCTCTCTCTCCCTTTCTCTTCTTGCTTCTGTCATGAAGGGAGAAGGGGAAGAAGAAGGATTTAATAAGACAGGTAAGGTGAAAAGACCAAAATGCCCCTCATATGAAAATATCCATAATTTTCACATACGAACTCTGATTTTTACGTGTCACATGTCTACGAACTTCGTTTAACGTACTCTACAACTTTCATGAAGAAAGTTTTCTCAAATTTTGACCTGAATAAAAAAGTTTCTTTTTAGGGCCCCCTAAAAGTGTTAAAACGAAATTAGAAGTAAAAGTAATTGTCGTTTACTGTCTAAATGATTAGTAAACCGGTAAATTGAGATACGGGATGTAACAATCTCCCGTCCTTATAAAAATTTCATCCTTAAAATTTCGTATTGTCGAGATAAAGGTGGAACACATATAATAGTATGAAATACACCATCTTTAAAAATTATAGGACGACGATCACAATAAAGTGAGGATGATAGTGCATTGGACAATTCAACATCTGTTCAAATTAACTTTAAGACTACCCCAACACTTAAAACTTAGAAGGAATAGCCCCTAGAATAAAGTCTGGTCATCACTGTAATTTGTCGATTCTCATGGTATTTCCTGTGGCATTCACTGTCATATGAGGCAAATGTACTCCGAATCATTACTAATAGCTCTTAACAACTGACTGAGAAAGTGGTCAAAGCATTACATTCAAACAATGACCTAATCCACAAACAGGAATAATTTCTTTCATGGCCTCCAAAAGACTTATCGAAGCAACAATACATCATTTAATACCCCCAGAATCTGAAAACTTATCAATTTTTCCTTGAATTGAGTTTTCTTTCACCACCTCAAGTCAACTACTTTAATAACTAATAGAGTCTCCGACAGTCTCAACTACACAAGCAATTAAAAATATCCTTATAACCCAAAATTCTCAACGCCACGGTCGACATACTTTGCCTTACTTAACAATGTAGTACTGCATACTCGCAATTACATGAACTTCAGCGTCAAGAAGTTCATGTCAACTATTAGTTCAGATGATGCAAGCTATCGACTTCACAAACCATTCAGGTGGAATATAAGTATTCATAATGTTCTCATAAAAGTCACATGGTGAAAATTCACCAAGTTCGCCAGCAATATTGTGACAATGCATCGACCTCACACTTAAAATATCTTTAAATAAAATAGGAGTTTAAGGAAAACTCAACCGCTATTAAAACACCACAACATGGTTACTAGTAACCACCAAGTCCAAACTGAATATTTTTCCTTAATTACTAAAAAAAACAACACTTCCTTTTGTCCATTGGTACTCAGATTTCTAATCAAATGTCATTTACGTAGAAGTCTCACAGTAGTTGAGTGTATCATAGAATAGCCTCGGTCAATCTCTATAACTGCTACTCATGTAGCTTCTTTGGTTTGCCAAAAGGTAACACCCTGTTTGAGCACAAAAGTACTTTTAGCTAGATCCTGAGAATGGCAGGCAGTGTGGGCCGATCTAGCGGCCCAGATAGGAAGTAAGCAGCAGGCCCAGCGATTGAATCCAGGTAGAATCCCAGCGGAGCCGCACAAAGGCCCAGTGGAGTCCACGATCGGGAATCCACATTGAAGTAATCATTATATTCTTCTCCCACATGGAGGTCAGAAAGTGCAATACAGCCTAGCTCGTGGGGAAAGAAAGCTGCTAGGCGTGCTATGGGATCTGATCACTTTTGCATAAAAACATGAATATAGCATCATGACTATATTAGTGTGCCATTAACGAGATGCGCTCGCGGGGTTGGTGCTCTCCTCGTTTACAATCGCTCGACAGAAGTCAGGTCAAGGGATACCCCCGACGACTACACCGGAACGGTGCTGGCACGCCCACACAAGAAAAGAGATTGTTGACTAGCTACAACAAAATTGGATCCAAACATTTTGGCACGCCCAGTGGGACCAACATGCGTTTAGCATTTCGTAGCAGTTGCAGCCATTGGGAAGTCAGGCACAAACCAGTATCAAAAGGGTTACGCCAACTGCTCAACACACAAGACCTCCAGGTACAGACCGCACTCACGTGTAAACTGTCGTGGTCTTTCCGAAGAAGTAGTAAGCCAAAGATTTTCTCTGAATTCACCATCAACCAAGATGGCAACCAAGCAAGGAGCAAGTCGACAAGCTGCTATTGGAGTTGAGAAAACTCCCGTCACCCAGCCTAATAAGGTTGGCCGCGAGCGGAGAATGTGACCTTAGAAGAGCAGCTTAGTATTCTTCAACAGAATTCGGCCGCATACCATGATAAGATGGAGAACGCCCTTGAGGATGACTGCCGCTTATGTGATGACCCGAGAGTGGGGGTCCCATAGCACCACGACCCCGAGCCAATGAGAAACCGATATGTAACGAATCACATGTCGATGACTCATCAACCTGAAACCGCAAGGCCTTTTGGGATTAGGTTGTTGGTTTACAAAACATTTTCTTGGACAAATCATTCTAGCAACCGAGCAACATATTTTCAAAAGCGAAATTTAAAGTGGGCTAAAGGATTTGAGCTTACAATAGGAGCCCAATTCGGAAAACAAATCACTAAGTAACAACCAGTATGAGAGACGCGCCCCAAGGTTACAAGTCTCTCGAAGTTTGTAAACAAGCAAGTAGGAAATAGTTAAAAAGTAAGAAAATAAGGGACTTCAAAATCCGGTAAGAGACTAAGACCTTAATTAATTTACAAAACAAGAGAAATACGCCAAGCCGGGCCATGTGCCTCCACTGTGCGCTCCCGACCACATGCTCGAAACCTGCGCATTGTTGTAGGGGTGAGCTTTCGTCTTCGCTTGCCCAATAGGGGCCTACCCAACCATGCTGGATTAATATTTACTACATAATATTGTGCACATTGCACATTTATAGAAGATACTTTAAAAAGAGAGGCAACCACAAACATTTATTTTCTTTCATAACACATATCCAGTATTTTTCATTTATTTATGGTTATCGACACCGCGGGATCCCTAGGAATCTACGCGTCTAGGTCCCATTCACTTTCAGGTCACAAGTACAAACATACACGGGGTACAGTATCTCAACATGCAAGTCTAGCCTCAGTTTTCGCAATCAACAATTATCAGTTATGGAAACATAGGTATCACGAGGCATCGACTAATGAACAACCAAAAATGTACTTGCAGGCAATATATTAGTATACTAGAGCACTCCACGTATATAGAAAAGGCTCTAACAAGGAAGGGACAGCTTACCCTACCTGGAAATGCCGACATATTCCACTCTGGTGCTTTCCGCTTAATCTTCCTTAACGATCGTGTTTCCTGAACCATTAGTTAGTTTGTAAGTAATTATCCAGGTAAATGTCATGATCAACTCTAAGTAATCGCGCACACTAATTCCTTTTTATTTCAATGAGGTCATTAATTACTTCTTTTAGCCTTTACCAACTTGGGAAACTGACTTCTTTCTTAAAAAGGAAAAATGTCCTTATCGCTCCGCTAAACAATCGCCGATCCGAGCGACCAAAGTCGAGTCGATCCTCACGTTTTACGAGGTCGGTCAACCCTGGTCAACTCTTAGAGTTGACTTTTTACCTTTGACTTCTGACTTTTGACCAAGCATTCCTTTATTTAGCATTATTTCTTATTTATTAAAATAAATAAGTAAATAATTATAAATAAAGTTTTACTTCTATTTTTATCTATTTACTCCTCATTTTTACCTTTTTACCTCACTTTTTCCTGAATTTATCTTTACTTTACCACTTTACCACGGTAAAACTCATTTAATCCAACTTTGACTCTTTTCTTCATTTTCTTTTTCTTCCAAGAATAAAGACTTTCTTTCTTCTTCCCTTTTCTTTTTCTTTGGTCTAAATTACACATCAAAACTACCAAAATCTTCAACACTAATTTCCAACACTTTGAAAATTAGACCTAATAAATTCCCACTAATTAAACCCTCCTTTAAATGGGATTTAATACCAATAATTTCCAATTTTTCCACTTTCCCCCTTTTTCCAATTAATCAAAAATAACTCTTTTCCTTTTTCTTCCTTTTCTTTTTCTTTTGGCCAAAATTACACAACAGCAATCACCAAAATTCTCCACACAATTTTACCAACACTTTGAAAACTTGGCTAATAAAATCCGACTAATTAAATCATCTTCAAATCTCTATTTTTCACAATTTTCCACCAACCAAATAACTCAACAAAAATCAAAATCAACCAAATAAATTCCAAAAATTCTAGGGTTTGTCTAAAATCAATTTCTTACCCTTTCTTCTTCAAAACTCATGGCATATTCCTCCTCCTTGGTTTTCTTCTCCTACAAATCCGTCCAACATCAATATCACAACCAAAAATTTCGAAATAAGCTTGCATGGGTAGATCCTTACCACAAATCCTTGCCAAACAGGTAGCCTAGCGTTTTGATTTCGGGAAAATTGGGTTCATGCACCAAAATCAAAAATCAAAATTAAAAACTCGGATTCAGGAAGATATTGGTATAGATCGGATGAATAGAGGCTAGATTAGGATGGATAATACCTTGATTTGAACTTGCAAAGAAGAAATCACAAAAACCCCCAAATTAGCTTCGGGTTCTAGGGTTTTTGGAGGATTGAATGGCCAAATTTCTTGATTTTGGTTGGAGGAATGGGAAGAGGGAATGAAGTGAAGAAAATCTGAAAATTTTGGTTGAGATCCGGCGGCGATGGCGGCGGTGATTTCCGGTGAGAGGGTAGAGAGAGAGAGTCTCGGGTAGAGGGAGAGAGAGCTAAAGGAAAATGAGGGTAGAGGATAGGGCTTGAGGGGAACGTTTTGCTTTTATACCTCTCCCTAATTTTAATTGTGAAAAGTCTAAGTTGCCCTCCTTTTGGGCTAAATGGACTTGGGCTGCTCCATTTTCTTTTTTTTTAATTTTCCTTAAGCCCACTCCGAAAATACATTTAAATACCCTTATTTCTGTAACACTTCACCAATTCCTCTTGGGAAAATTTTCTGGGCTTGTCCTAAGCCTCGACACTTTTAAAAATACTTTTCTAGATCCAAATTGGATTTTCTCTAATTTCTTAATCTTTTAATGGCCTCAAAATCTTAATCTAATCGCGAATACATTCGTACCTTACGAATACATAATTTCATACGTTATGCGACATATTAAAATAACAAGTAAAAGTACGGGGGTCTACAGAGCTCATAACTTTTCTTTTATTCATTTTTCGTCGGAAATTTCCTAGATCAATTCTTGACTTAGTCTTAGGCCCAAATGGAAGAACATTGGCCCAAACTTAAATTGTCGGCCCAATAGGTGGTCTCGACACCAAAACAATTTCCAAAATCGATTTCTTCACTTAAATCACCTTGCGAAAATCTATTGGTGAAAAATTACATTCTAAAAATTAAACAAAATTTTCGGGGGCTCACAGCTTAGGTTGATGCAACCTTTGCCCCGGCTAGCCGGGGAAACAAAAGTTTATGTTCCACCTCCTCCTAATCTGGGATATGTAAGGAGGGATGAGGTAGAAGGTATGATCAGGGCCGCGAACCAGAGGCCTAATCTGGAAGAGGCCTATCAGGGGCCTTTCCGACCATATATCTCACAGGCACTTTATCCTAAAAGATACAAGGCCATTACGTTCTCTACTTTCTCAGGGGAGGATGTCAAAAATGCAGCGGTCCATCTGGTTAGGTTCTGAGTATAGTGTCACCAGTACCAGAATGACGGCAACCTGAAGTGCAATATCTTCGCTACTTCCTTGTCGGGGTCGGCCTTCACCTGGTTCACTAAACTGCAACCAGGATCAGTCCCTAGTTGGCCAGCGATGGAAAAGCTGTTCAAGGAGACTTTCGAAACTATTGAATCAGAGGTAGATCTGGCCTCACTCACTTAGATGTCCCAACAGCCAACCAAGTTCGCGATCGCATACCTTCCGCTTCCATATCTAGAAAGGGAAGTTGAATGTGATTCTCCCTAAGAAAGAGTTAGTGAACTTGGCGATCAAAGGCTTAGAGCCTCGACAACGTTAGAAGCAGCATGAGAGCATGTTCAATTGCATGGGGAAACGTACATTCCGGGGAAGTCGGAAGCAGAGAAATGGATGCCATGAGGAATTCCTCCAAAGGAACGTACATTCCGGGGAAACGGAGGACTGTTGCAGCCATGAACCACTACTCAAGTGCCTATGTCCTTATTATAGGAGCGAGGAATCCGGCCTGGCAGAGGCTGAGGAGTCCGAAGGGAACGAGATAGCAGCGCTAGAGCTCACCAGGAAGAAGTCATCAATGCTGAAACAGTTGAAGCTAAGCAAGGAGCCGGTGAAACTCAAGCCAGTAGTGTTCACCAAGCCTGCGAGCTACAACTACGATGCGAATAAAGCTCATGAGATCTTGGATGAGATGATCGCTGCCAAGATGGTGAAGACTAACTTTGGACCATTCCCAAAACCGGAGTAGTTAAGGGGAAAGAAATACTGTAAGCTCCACAATTTATGGAATCACAACACAGCCGACTGTGTTAAGTTGAAAGATTAGATTCAGATCTGGTTGAATAATGGTAGCTCGGAGTCAACAAGGTTGACATAGTTTGGGGGACAAAGGATCAATGAAGGCTGAGCCCAGATCGTGCCAATGGGGGCTTAGGAAAGGTGACAGAGCAGTCCACGAAGCGTAGATCATGGTCTTCCCCACCTGTCGTGCTTTCTTCACGGTGTAAGGAGGAATGTGACGCCCAGGCGTTGCATGAGGAGGAAGAATAGACAGTTCAATTGGGTTCTTTACCACCGATGAAGTTACCAACATATTCTAGAAGCTTCCAACCAGGTAGCCCAAGAATGCTCGCTGGGTCAGGGACTTCTTCTCCAACGGAATCCAATCTGTTCGAGAAATTGAAGGTGGCGAGAGAAGGAGAGAGAGAAAGCAAACGATCAAACTCTGTGACCAGACCGTATATTCCTCCGGCGCACGTCCACTATCAAGGAAGGAAAATGGTATACCCAGAGAAAGAGCAAGACAGTAGAGATGAGCGCTTCAAAGACGAGGAAACTCTAGTTTGGAGAGGCTAAGCAAACCTTGGAGGCACTGGACCAGGGGTTTATCAAACCATCACAGGTGGTGAGATCCCTAGAAGAATACTAATGCCAGGTGAAGGCACTGGGCTCTAAAAAGCTAGTTCGCCCCCGAGATCCTCAGCAGTAATCAGAAAGGCCGCAGCAGGCTTTAAGACCTAGCGTTGGTAGGAGGGACAAACAGGAGAAACCCCAAGTTTTCGCGAGGTAAGAACCGCCGCCAGCTCGTAAAATCAGTGTGTGGCCAAGGATCTCCCGCGAGGGAAAGGATAAGCGGCCTTCGATCTTTGACAGGCTGGATGGCAAGGACGATAAGCCCGCGACTGCACAGTGGAGGCTTACGAAACATTGTGGTTACGAAACCCGAAGAAGCCTTATCAATAAAGAAGGGCCCGCTGGAAGAGGAATTTCCAAACGCAGTGGATCCGTGGGGGCAAGCCCAGGAAGAAGGATTGTTGGTGGCTTACATAGCGATTAAGTTCCCCAGCGACGGAATCAGAAGAGGCGGACATGCCAGACGTTACATGTAACATGGTGTATGTCATGTCGTCAAGATATGCCTTGCTGGTGGCAGCTTAGGAATGCCAGGCAGAAGCAAGCGAATCATCTGGCAAATAGTCGCTTGAGATCATCTCAGCAGCATCGTTACTCACTAAGAAACTTATACCGAGGAATGTAGAATTGGCAAAGGCTGCAGACAGTGATGAGAGAAGCCAGGACATGGGTTTCAGCAAGCCAACACCGACAATGGCTCAATACATGAGGCCATTATATATAACCGCTGATATGAACGGTACTAAGTTGGCAAGATCATGGTGGATACCAGAGTCGCAGTCAACATTTTGACCACTAGGACCATGCAGCTGCTGGGGATCAAGAAAGAGAAGATCCAATCCACATCCCTGATGTTGAAGAACTTTCCTGGGCCTGAGACCAAAACATTGGGTCTGATCTTCCTACAGATCAAGGTGGGTCCAGCAGAGGGGGTTTACGCCTTTTTCATCACAGAGAGTCAGGCATCATACAGGATAATTCTAGGCCGCGACTGGATCCACCGGAGTATTATGTCCCATCCAGCCTTTACAGGAGCTGATCATTTGGGATAGAGTCACGGACAAGGCGGCAATAGTCAGAGCGGATCCGTGACCTTTCTCAGTCTCCGCAGTCTACGTGGACGCTAGATACTATTTAGAACCTATTTCTCCACTGCAAGTTCATGGGATTGACAATAAGGGCTGCCCTACAGGGGTGACGGCCTCTGAACTGGCACAATGGGGGCTCGCAATCGCAAAGGGCGACCTCGAAAGGCCCGAACATTCGGTGCCAAATCTAAGCACTTATTGATGAATCACAACCTCTCGAAGGAAGAGGTGTAGGCCTGTCATTCTTTATATGATAGACTATCTTCATATTTGATCGAAAAAGAGGCCTACGCATAAGTGGCGATGTTGGAATACATTAACGAGGATCTCTCAGATCATGAGGAGTCCATTCGGCTGGCCCCAGCATCGTTGGACGACACTCCCCCAAAAGTCAGGGATCCTACAGAAAAGGTCAACTTGGGAACTGAAGCTGAGCCAATGGAAGTGGAAATCAACGCGAACTTAGAACCTGAAGAAAAACAGGGGCTCATCAACTTACTGCATGAGTATCAAGATTGTTTCGCGGAGTGATACGAAGATATGCTAGGTTTAGCCTAACTTGGTCTGCCATACAATACCACTCCCAAAGACATTTAGCCCATGCCGGTCATGGATATGTTGGTAGACGCAGTAGCTGGTCATGAGCATTTGTCCTTTGTAGACGGAACCGCTGGTTATCACCAGATTCCAGTGGCAGGAGAGGATAGACACAAAACTGCATTCAGATGCCCATGTTTCACAGGAGTTTTCGAATATATAGTTATGTCTTTTGGTTTGAAAAATGCAGGGGCCACATACCAACGAGCAATGAACCTAATCTTCCTGTAAACTGCGACACTATATGTTGTAGTTCACTACATGCATAATTGGTCAGACCGATCTGGTCAAGTACATGTTGTCGCGGGCCATTCTTAGGGGCCGGATTGGCAAGTGGGTATTGGCTCTTTCAGAGTTCTCTTTGTAGTATGTTCCCCAAAAAGCTGTGAAGGGCTAAGCCATCGCGGATTTTCTAGCACATCATCCATTGCTGCATGCTAGCGAGATCCGCGAACTAGAAGTCGTCGCGATTTCTCAGGAAGACCTGTATGGAACGGCCATCAGGGAGGTTCACGAGAATTCATTGGCAGCTGTTATGCTACAACCTTGGGTATTGTATTCATTGATCAAATCATTCACTCCATCATAGTCTGATAAATCTTTTTTTTTTTTTTAGAATTGATTAATCGGATAAGAATAAAGATAGAGCCCCATTCTACATGTCAATATCGACAACAATGAAATTTATAGTAAGAGGAAAATCCGTCGACTTTAGAAATCGTGAGGGTTCAAGTCCCTCTATCCCCAAAAAGACCTGGTTGCCTCCCTAATTATTTATCTTCTCATTTTATTTTGTTAGTAACTCAAAATTGGTTATGGTTCGCAGTGATTCTCACTCTACTATATTCACAAACCGATATATAAGTATACCTAAGTGAGTATATAGCTAAATTAAGGAGTATATAAGTATATGTTTTAATAATTTTTTTTTACTAAATACCTATAAAAATGTGTAAATAAAAAATATGTAAATAAACGGACTTATTCACCCTTCTACACGTTTCTACACGAAATATATGTATGATAATACACTTTTTTATTATTCATATTATTAGTTATTTTGTGCTATTGTCTTATAATTTAATAATTCTCATTTTAAAAATTTTATTCCGTTTTATTAATTATTAAATTAATTAATAAATTAAAAATGAAGACTCTACTCTACAGCTCTACTTAATCTAAGTTTGATTCAAAGGAAAGAAGGCATGTAGCCGAAATAATTCACTCAGAACGCCCTTTAAAGGATTACGTGGTACGATTGGATCGAATAAGCCCTTATGGGTTCGATGGTCCAAGAACAGATACCTTGGCCGGAGCAGGCATTGCCCTGGAAAACCCATCCGGGGATCATTTTTCATACTCTTTTCAGTTGGAGTATCAATGCACCAATAACCAAGCGGAATATGAGGCCTTAATTATTGACCTAGAAGTGCTCTTAGAGATGGGAGTCCGGGAAGTGCAAATACTTGGGGACTCTTTGCTGGTGATCAATCAGTTACGAAAGAAGTTCAAATGCTCTAGTTTCTCGCTGGCCCCATATTGGGATAGAGCTCAGGAATTGTTGGAACTATTTGATGACGTGGATCTAGAGCATATTCCGCACGAGCGAAATTTCACAGCGAACGAGTTGGCTCAGTTGGCAACAAGGATAACTTTGAAATATGGCATTCGCGAGCAAATTCTGAAGGTGGAGCACCGAACGCTTCCTTCTTGGATGGCCAGAAAGAGCTGCCAGAAGGCACTGCGATAGTAATCCTATAATCCATTGAAGTGGATTGGCGGATTTCTTTGATCAACTATCTCAAACATCCGGGTCAGCCCACTGACAAGAGGATCCGCTACCTCGTTCTCAACTACTTCCTCAGGAATGATGAACTCCATAGGTGAGGGGAAGATGGCATAGATTTCAAATGTGTATACAGCACCAAAGCAAAATAGCTCATGCAGGACGTGTATTCTGGTGTTTGCAGTGCTCACCAGGCAGGACCCAAAATTCTGAAGGATTGTATCGCTTTCGCGAAAGGTTGTTTGGATTGGCAGGCTCATGTGCCTATCCATCATATCCCCAATGTCCCAATGCAGCCCATTATAAAGTGTTAACCTGCAAGAGGATGGGCGCTGGACTTGATTGGAATGATCCATCCGCATTCATCGCTGCAGCACAAGTTTATCATCGTTGCTACCGACTTTTTTACAAAATGGGTCGAAACAGAACCTTTGAAAGAAGCATCGGGTGGTACATTGCACCAAATCCTGTTTAGGAACATCATCTGCAGATTTGGTATTCCAGAAGTCTTCGTTTCAAACCAGGGGGTAGCTTTAATGGGTAGTGAGGTTTGTAAACTGGCAAAAGAATGGGAAATACACTTTGTCCACTCTAGTCCTTATTATGCTCAGTCCAACGGTCAAGCGAAGGCAAGTAACAAAATCATCATCACTTTTTTGAAGAGAATGTTGGAAGCCAATCTGTGATAGTGGCACAAGATGCTTTATAAGACACTTTGGACCTACCGCACTTCAAAACGAAATCCCACCGCGACAACACCTTATGCTCTGATGTTCGACCATGATGATGTCCTACCCTTAGAAGTCAACGTCTAGTTCTTGCGAGTTCAAGAGCAGCATCATCTCATTGGGGAAGATTATGATCAAGCTATGTGGCAGGAACTCGAGGACCTTAGTGAAAAGCGCTTAGAGGCTTTTAATAGTCTAGTCATGGAAAAGCAGTGAGTAGCTCGGGCCTACGATAAGCGGACGCGGGGAAAAATTTTCAGCGAGGGAGAATTGGTGTGGAAAGCAGTTCTCCCACTTGGTGAAAAGTTAAATGGTCACCAAAAATAGACTCCAAGATGGGAAGGTCCGTCACAACCCTATCAATGGCAGTTACTTGAAGAAATACTTTCCCAGTGTCTGGGATTCAGAGGAATCATAGACAGCTTCTTCGCATGAAGCTTGGGGGGGCAGCAGTATTCTCATTACTTTCGCAAAGCCCATAGATAAGGGCCAATTCTTGAGGTCTATATTTGTTTTTCGCTCGGGGCCTACTCTTGGGGCTTCACCCCACTTAGTCAGATTAGGGGGGCAAAAGTTTGCATGGGTCGAGTAAGCGGCCGCAAGGAGTAGGCCGGTTATGAGGTTTGATTTGTTTCGCCTCGAGTCTATTTGTCTCGCTGTGGAAAGCTTGGAAAACTTGTAATTTCCCAAGATCGTTTTCTGGCGATCACTTCTCGTCACGGGAAGTTTAGCGCGCTGAGGAAAATAGTTAAATTGGCAATTGTGGGGCCTATTTTGAGGTCTCGTGAGTGTTTGAACAGCAGTCTTTACGAGTATCCAAAAGAAAGTCTACTATATTTATAGTGGCTTTGCGGCCAAAGCAATACAACTGTAAGCTTCCTTTGATTACAAAGCTAAAAGTGGCTAAAATTTCAAGAATGATTATCTCGTTGAAATCATCTTTTTCCTCCTTCACAAGGAGCGGCTATGGAAGCCAGCACTGGGTTGAGCTGTGTTATTATCTCCAAAGGGGGGCAGAGTGCAAAGGAACTGAAAGATCGGCATGAAACTCCCTACCCTCTTCAACTTTGGCAATCACTATCTTCTGGGCATGAAGTGTGGGAACGACCATCCTGCAGCCCACACCCATTCCTTCCCTGAGTCCATCCTCTCCTTCCAGGATTCTGTCAATGATCAGAAGGGAGAGCTTAAGAAGGAGGCGACTACCAAACCCCTTCCATTTGGAGGACCCGATTCGAACCATGTCCAAATGGAAAGGGGTTAAAGGAAGAGCAAAGGCCTCAGAGTGGCCTTCCTCCCTTCCTCAGCTTGCTCCATGTGAGGGATCCACCAAAAGATGATCTGGCATGTCCAGACCCCCCACACTAATGGAGCCCCTCGTGCTTTTCCACTCTTGACAGCCTGGGTAAAGATATAGGCTGGGAGGAGTTGGTAAGCACGAGGTTGCCTGAGATTAAGCCATGAGGCCTAATCCAAGCTTGAGATTTGGCCATAAGGCCTAAGATTTAGAGGTTGGGAATGATTTCGTGAGGCGAAGATTTGTGGAGGAGAAGGAAGAGAAGTAAGGATTAGAAGGCCATGGTTTCTGGGTTCAGAGTAAGGATTGGAATATCTGAGCACCCCTTGTTCAAAGTACCCCTATTTATAGGAGCAACTGCATCAATCTTGACCCTTGGATGAGCGGTTGAGGAGTCAAATCAGCATCTTTAATCCAGTTAATTACTTTAATCCCGGAATTGAAGGAAATATAATGGTGCGTGAGGGAACCGACGAGGAGGTAACTATTTAATTTTGAAGATTATCTTTACGCAACCGTTTTTCAACGGTTAGTTAATGCAACGTTAAAGCCCATTATGATGACAAGACAAAGAATTTGGAGATTGACAAGACAAAGAATTTGGAGATTTGGGCCAGCAAGTGGATCCAAATAGAACGTTGGTCCAATATTGGGGTTTGTACTGCAAGAAAATAGAGTTGCATCCACTATCATTGTTGGGCCTAGAAAATACATCTGGCTACACTATCATGACCCGTGTGAACAGTGAGGGGCATTTCTAGTGTTACTACTCTCGCAAAGCCCATTCATGAAGGCCTGTTTGTGAGGCCTTTCATCTTTTCCTCGCTGCGCCTAGCAACACTAGGGGAGCAACACTACACCAACGCTGAGATCCAGGTCAGCAGCACCCAAACATTTTGTTTCAGTGGCGTTTCTCAGCAGCCGCGAAAAAAAGGTCTGTTTTTTGGCGGGATAAAAAAAACATTGTCGTGGGAAATAGGGCCTTTGTAGTACATTAAGTGGCTTTGCGGCCAAATGTAGTACATTTATTACAAGGCCAAAAGTTTCTAAAATACAAGCATGAATATTTGGATATTTTTTCTGAATCTTTCTTCAAATGGAAGCGGCTAAGGAACCCAGCGCTGGGTTGAGCCGCGCCATTATCCCAGAAAAGGGCAGAGTGCAAAGGAACTGAATATCGGCATGAGTCTCTGCACCCTCTTCAGCCTTGGCAACCACCACTATAAGGACGTGAAGTATGGGAACAGCCATTTTGCAGCTTGAGTCCATCCCTTCCACGGCTCCATTTCTCTCTGGCCCTCCAAGTTTTAGTCAGGAAGAGAAAGATTTAGAGGAGGAGGCTACCAAAGCCCTTTCCATCTGGAGGACACAAGTCAAGTTGGGTCCATAAGGAAAAGAAACAGAGGAGGAAAGACGAACCACAGAGTGGCTTTCCTCTCATCCCCGTTTCACTCCTCGTGTGGGATTCTAACAAAGATGATCTTGCATACCTAGATCCCCCACGCCAGGAGCTCCCTCGTGCTTCTAAACCAATCTGAAGCCTGGTACATTCCATCCAAACTTTCGAAAGGCCGAAACAAGGGGTTACCTGAGACTAAGCCATCAGGCCTAATCTAGACTTGAGATTTCGCCATAAAGCCTAAACCTAGATGTTGAGAACGGTCTCGTGAGGCGAGAGTATGTGATGACGAAGAATGAGAAGTGAATATTGAAAAGCCATTGTTGAAGACTTGAAGCGTGCAAACCGCGCAGGCTTGAACCTCCACGGCAGATTGGCGAGCACGGGCCACATCAAAATCCCTCAACAACTTCTCTATAACGTCGAGCTGAACTGGGTTGACCGCACGCTCTCGACGGAGCAACACAATGGCCTCCTAGACCCTTGAGAGTTATTCAGGTCCCAGCCGCCGCTATCCCAAAGGACTTCGAAGCTCCGCCCTCGCTAGTTCAGCAGCGGTAGGAGGAGTTTCCTCAAGAGCTCGAGCAAGCCTTTCAAGTCGAGTGGGAGGAGGAGGATTTGCAGCATGATCATAGACCACCAGTGCAAGAAGGCTGATAGGGTCCTTATTCCTTTCATCTTCGCCTACAGCTCCAGCGACAACTTCCTTAACTTGGTTCAGCATCCCCACCGCTGGAGGTTTCGGAAATCCAGTACGAGTTTCACTGTTAGAGGGTTGGGTATAAGCAGCTCCGAGAACAGAGTCCTGATCAAAGGATCAACACCACTGATTGCCTCAACTGAATCTGGGATGTTCATCCTGCCGACGAGATCTTCAGCATCAAGGACCACCTACAACGTATGAACAGAGTCCTGGTCAATTTTAGAAAATCCCAAAGGTTTTAAGGGTGGGATTGGATTTAAAGGAAAACGAAAGTATTATCCAACGGTGGCTTACCTTTCGAGTTGTCGGTTGAAGATCTGGCACAGAGTCATCTGGAGGAAGAGTTCATGTCTCATTCACTCCTCAAGCCTTTAGTACAGCAGGAATCTCTATCTCCAACTACTCCTCATAAGTGGCAGAAGCCTCAGAGTGGCTTTCCACACTGTTACGGTCCGTAGGGTCATCATCAGAGATCTTTATTGGAGGGGTAGGACCTTGCGGTTGTTCTCCAGATGTGGGAGCAGGAAGAGGCGCCATGGGGCTAATCGAAGCTGGAACGAGCACGGGCGTAGAGTCCTCAACAGCAGCAGGAAGAGTTGTCGAGGGGTTAGTCGGCGCTGGAACAAGCGAGAGCTTCGGGTTCTCTGCAGCGGTAGGAAGAGGTGCTGCTGAACTAGTTGTTGGAATAGGCGCTGGCGTTGAGCCTGATGCAGCGGCTAAAGATCCAGCGTCGCTCACGTGAGAAGGGCCAATGGTCCTCTGACGAACCTGTCAAAGGAACAACACATAATAAAGACGCTACTCAAATCCTACAATTCAACAAAAATTAAATAGGGCCGAGGCTTACCAATCGCATTGACAGAGGTTCATCATCCTTAAAGCAGTTTTCAGCGAACTGGGCTCGGTCGTGTTTGTGAGCAAGAGCGACAACTGTCTGCACAAGAAAGGAATCACAACTTAGAAAGTGGGAAGGGAATGCCAAATATGCAAGGTCAGAATTGGTCTTGACCAGATTACCTCAGCGAGAACTTGATCATCAGAAGACTCTACCTCAGGATTCTCCTCGGCTACCGCCTTTTGCTTCCCGGCCTGAGTAGGGCCTGCCCTGCTCCGGGTGGTGCGCTGCAAAATATACTCAGGGATGAGAGCAGAGAATCGAAACAAGGAAAAAAATGGGTAAAAATATGAAAGCTTACTGTTGCTCCAGGCTGGCGGATCTGTATCCCCAAAAGTGATAAGCGAGGGGCTGGAGTAGGTTGTGGAAGTTGTGTTGCAGGATTGCGGAAGCGCACAAGAGCAGCGCAGTCCTCCGGGCCAGGACTACTCATGCGATCAAAGATCCGGGCAAAGAGTTGGTCATGAGATGGGTCCCAATAGTTCACTGATACCTCTTTCCACCAATCAGCATAATCATCGCCGATGTCGTTGAATGGGTATAGCACCCTAACCCAATCAGGGATCGCTATCAAGGTGAACCAACCCGGGAAAGGGGGGTCCCAGGCGGGCCTGATCCAATTGGTAGACTCAAGCAAAGCCCAAGGTACCATCTGGGCTAGTCCCAATTGGCGAGCAAAATGGTTAGGGGCATAGAGCTCGTAACGTATACAATCGTCGACAAGGCGGATGTTCCAACAGGAGATGGCACGACGAAAGTCCTCGAGCGCTCTCTCGCTGTAATCCCTTCCACTGAGCAGGAAGCCATCCTTAAAGGGAGAAAGATATCGCCTGGAAAGGACTATCGTTAGGTCCGGCATCTCCAGCATCAGTTACAAATGAGTAAAGCACACGGAGTAGGATGGAGCGAGGTACTATGTCACGGCATAACCAATTCCCCAGAAGGGAGTCGACCGGAGGATCCTCTGGAATATCGTAGCGGCGAAAGCAAGGAAAATAGGTCTGTAGCCAAAAGGTGAGAATCCAGAAAGGGCCGCTGATATCTATATCGAAGGGGCGTATTATGGCGGTGTAAAGGGAGCGATACAGCGCACCCAATACAGGTTGCCCAAGGCCAATGCAAATGTCATTATAAAGAGCAGTGGCCAGAGGGTTCCAAGTAACAGTAGTTTTGCTAGAAAAGATACAGAAGATGAACTTACAGAGCCAAAACTCAAGGAAGACAATTCCTCCGGTCTCATCGTGGTGTTTGCAGCAGTGTTCTCACCACGACAGGTATGATCTGCTGTAGTTCCCCCGATTGGCTAGATCCATTTGCAGCGAGAATGCGATTCAATCAAATTTACCGTGCTCATAGGGGGTCCAGTCAACGGACAGTCCCTTGATAGTGAGAATGTCTAGTAGAGTTATGCCTATTTTCCCAAAACGAAAATCGAAGGTATTGCTGGAGGTGTTCCAGAAGCAAAGAGAGGCGGCTATCGGCGTGGGGTTGGTGTGAGAAGGAAGACGGAAGCACATATCGATGGCTTAACCCACCATGTTCCAATGGTCCAAATCCCTTGCTCGGACCTCCTGGTACCAAGTTTCCTCCTCAGCAAAGACAGTGGGCCAGTGACCCACCTTCCGCCTTAGCCCCCAACTGCTAAAGTCACCGGGAACCTGCCGGAGAGCTGCTATAGGACGGCTGATGGGAAGCCCGTAGTAGGCCATGGCATCATCTGGCAGACGGTCGCGAGGCGTGGGCCCCAGGCTCTACGTCGGTCTCACGCAAGCATCGAACTCCCATATTGGTCTGCCAGGTATAGGCGGCGTCTTTGTTGATTTCATCTGGCTGATCGATGGGTTTGTTTTTCTTGGGTGCCATTTCTGGATTTTTTCGGGGACGGAAGTTAAAATTCGAAGGAGGGATAGACTGGAAAGGGTTTTGTTTATGGGGTTCTCCGGAAATGCAAAACAGGAAGAAAAGTGGTCAAGAAGAACAGATATTGTTGTTGATTGGATGGAAGCAGAGGCATCCAAATTTAAATAAGAGATTTTGTGAGGGAAACGATGCGGCCAAAAGACTTTTTCACAGCCAAAAGGTCGCCTCGTTTCATCATTCACCGCTCTTCATTAATGGCCTCGTTTCCACCAAAGAGACCTGGCGCTTCAAGCACCCTTCGATCAGTTACAAGTTGCCACGAGCCTGATCTTGATGTCTGGGGAGCAATGTTTGAGCCCAAAAGTACTTTTGGCTAGATCCTGAGAATGTCAGGCAGTGTGGGCCAATGTAGCGGCCCAGATAGGGAGCAAGCAGCAGGCCCAGTGAGGGAATCCGAGCAGAATCCCTACAGAGCCCCATAGAGGCCCAGTAGAGTCCACAATCAGGAATCCACGTTGAAGTAATCATTATATTCTTCACCCACATGGAGGTCAGGAAGTGCAATACAGCCTAGCTCACGAGGGAAGAAGGCTGTTAGGCGTGCTATGGGATCTGATCACTTTTGCAGAAAAACAGGAATATAGCATCATGACTATATTACTGCGCCATTAACGCGATGCGCTCGCGGGGAAAGACTAAACAATTCTATCCCAACTACCCGCGGCCAGCGAGGAGTCAGCTTTGCTCCTATTTTAGCAATATCCAGATTAATTAACAATTAATTTGGATATTCATTATGATTCCAAGATAATGCTCCTACATATCAGATACCCTTGGTCGAGAAAAGAATATTCTATACTTCTCTGAGGATTGGGAACTCACAGAATACCCTATATCCAAGGCTAGCATGAAAAAAGGAATGAGCGAATTCATCAACTAATCTCTACGATTACCCAAGCCTCTCTGGAGCAACCAAACTTCTCTCATACCAGGTGACCACACTCCAGTCCCAGTCTCCGTATGAGCAGACTATCAGTGCCACCAAATCCCCTGTCAACGTACTTCGGTCCTAGTCTCCTCGGGAGCCGACTGTAGTGCCACGACCACAATTGTTACAGAACTAGCCAAGCAAGGGTAACGCCCTCTCAAACCAGCCAAGCTAAAGTCATGCTTTAGCAAGATCTCAATACTTCCCGGTGATTTCGCTCTACTCAATCTGCAACATTAAGTATCGATTCTGTGTGATAAGAAGAAACGTTAGCAAAGTCCTCACCACGAGGCAGAAAGACTCCAGAGACGAGGTTGGTACTCTCCTCATTTACAATCGCTCAACATAAGTCAGGTCAAGGGGCACCCCCGATGACTGCACCCGAATGGTGCTAGCACGTCCACTTAGGAAAAGAGACTATTGACTAGCTACAACAAAACTGGAGCCAAACACACCCTTCGGCTACTACTCACCCCTTTATGCTCAGATTCTTGTACAAAGACTGCTATCATAATATTTCACTCCTTTCTTCGTGTTCCATGATTGTAATATTCCAATAATCAATATCAACTGCAACACTTCAATATAGTAAACTCTTCCCTTCTTGACTCAAAATCGACCCTCCCAAGCAAGAGTTGTCTTTCACTAAGCTGGGGATAAGGCTATTGAAAATCAGCTCTCTAAAAAACACTTATTTAATACGATTCTAGCTATAACAACAATTTCAATGACCATACTACGTGAACAGATATTGCAAGAGTATGTCTACCACACAATTTAAACCATAGGAAACTGAGGATTCACACCCCTACTGTCAATCTAGACTTCTTATAAATCAGAGGTGTATGTCCAGGCATGAAACTAGAGGAAAGTTGAGTTGTGTTGCAGTTCACCCCAAATTTTCTTTGACAAGAATTTCAAGATAAACAAAAATAATGAATTCATAAAATTTCAACATTGATCATTCCTTCTTCAAATACTAACAACCTGAGATAACAAAGTCTGAATAGAGTATAAAGTAGAAAGTACACTTATAGAGCTTTCCATCCATATAAAATAGGTTTGTACAATTTCCACTTTCATGAAATTGGCAGCTTGTCAAAATTGATCAACTGTTGTACAAACTACTGCAGACCTATCACTTAATCTACTATTTCTCCAAATCCAGAAGATGGAAAATGATGAAACCACCTGGAACAAAAATTAGACATATTTCCTTTTCTTCCCATAAAATTTCACACTCCTATTAGTTCCGAGTTGAAAATTATAGACCTGCAAATTCATTGTTCTATCCTACATATTCTGTTGTATGCTAATTCTGATATTGACGTACTTCGTCGGCTTTTGTATAAACTAAAGAGCATAAAATCAAAAACCGTTTCTCAAACATATATAAGACATGCATGTCTAACTTCCTACAACACTTAGGCTCCATACTCCTGCTGGTTAAAGAAATATGAATTTCCAAAGTCAACCTACAGTAATTTCTTTCTGCTCTGACTCTCCAGTATTCCAATCAATATTCCATAATTTGCACCATTCCAAATGAAAAATCCTTTTACAGGAGGACATAGAGAGGTACAATCCCACAAAATTTCAGAGCTTATTCTCTCCCGAGGTGAGAAATATAGGTTTTCAAAATCAATTAATATGTCTAACACAAAAGTGCTTAGCACGAGTTTTGCAACCTAAGATTTATTCCACTCAATTTAATTTCATGGTACTGTCCCTGTGCATACCACTACTTCTACACCAAATTCATACTTCATATTTACGTCATCTCACTAGTAAGCATGTCATGGTGACCGTATATCAATTACACCAACTACTTCCCTACTTTCCAATCAAGGGTCACCATATTATAAAAACATTGATCAAAGCGAGAACCAATATCTCAACAAATAAATCTACTGCTACCAATAATGACATCAAGGTAGTAAAACTTACTCAATTTTCCAAAGTTACTCCACTAACTAGAATGCTAGTCAAGCCGTGGTTTAAAATATTTTTAGAGCTAACTGGAAAACTTATTTCCTTAAAGTTACTCCACTAACTACTCTTATAAGATCACAGCTCATCTGTCTAGCAAAAGCTCCATCCAGAACCTACCACAATTCTACCTTTAAGGCTCCACTATTCAAAACTCGAATCATATTCCATATTATATAATAATCCCTCTTGAATTACTATGGATATCCAATGATGTCTCAACCGACAATCCCTAAAATTACATTCAACCACATCATCAAAACTAAATAACCGAACACTCACTTCCACAAAATTGCATACAAAGAATTGATTCCAACTATCTTAACTTACAACTTGGACCAATGTCAAAACTTTATTGCAAAACTTTAATCATCCTTCTGATTTCAAATGCTGCTTAACGATCACATTACAAACCTTCTTCTGAGACTTGGTTCAAAGTCAGGACCACTATTATTAACAATTTGATTTTCACCAAAAGTCTTGATTTCCAAAACAACTAGAGATGACCCAACTTTATGGTTGCTCATCTCTAATAATCATAGATAAATCACTACAGTCTTGCACCCTAAACCATATGCCTTATTGGCATCGAGGAAGAAATAATCACAATTTTTCTCGAATTACATTTCGTAGTACAACTCAATCATGTAGAGTACTCTTACTCTACCATCACCAGGGAAAGGTGCAAGACATATAAATAATCTGATACGTAGTGTAATCTCTATGAGGGTCGACTTACATGAAGCACAACATTTAAAGGAACAACCAACTCAATATGTACCTTACACACTTGATGGGGAACCGCTGCAGTTGAGCCATCACTCGAGAGGTACTGAGTAACATCAAGCATACAAGGTAACAAGTCTACAGAATCTGACAACCTAATGTTCTAATACCAACTGACAGGACCCGACCCAAAATTTCACCCTGAAATTCCAGGTGGCTCTGCGGGGTCCATTTTTTTAGAAAGTTCAACAGAATTTTTCCCAAAAATAGACAACTCTAACCTGAAAAGAATTAGAACCATACTTCTAAGCAACCATCCTTATACTCTTGGAGTCATCCTACTCCCCAAATACCAACAACTTCATTTTCACATTTAGCAAAAATTCATAGGTTATCAGAGCAATTCTAAAACAAACAAAAAAAAGGACAAAGGATCGATAGATCCTACAATGCGGAAGTAATGCTAGCTATGCCTCAACTCCATGTACACCCGACCTCAACTAATCTCGCCTGCAAATTGGGCATTTGAAAACAAAGGGCCCATGGAAACTAATTTAAAACAGGTTAGTGGACAAAAATAAATGATAAATAATTAAGTAAATCAATCAATCATTATTTCGGGAAAATAATTGCATGCATCAATATTTAAAACAAAAGTCCACTCACAGTACTATTTAGGCGACCACGCATACGGATTTCTTTGTCAAGCAGTAGCTCAGCATATCGCGCACCATGTATACAATTATATTCCATGAATAACAATTCGGCAAGTAAATACGATACCAAAATCAATCCTCTTAAGTCAACATCTCCATTTCCTTCTCCGACTCAACCCAAACTTTACCACTAACACCATTTCATTAATTTACAAGTTCTTAGGCAGATTTGAGAGAATTTCAATGGTCAGATTCTCGTAAATCGATAATCGAAATTCTAGATTTTCAAAAATTCATAATCCATTCAAAACTTCTCCAATCTTCACCAAAATCACATATATAAACTCTACATCAATTTTGTGATTTAACTAGCTAAAAAAGACATAATTTAAGTTACTGTTCACCACACAATATTCACACGCAGGACTATTCACGCGATGGCCAATTTCTCCAATAGTCACCAAATTTTAGCAACAGATTCATCTCACCCTCCCTAGCATTTTTCTCAACCACACTAAATTCGGAAAACAACTAGAACTACCTCAACAATTAAGAAAACTGTAAAATCTCGATTTTCAACCTCTAAATTCTCCAATATATATGTAATATTATACTCAAAAGAAAGTTCATGAAGACAGGGAGAGATTGATACCATTTTTGCTGCCGGAAATAGCTGGAAAATTTTTCTTTCTCTCTTTCTCTCTCTTTCTTTCTCCTCCCTTTCTCTTCTTGCTTCTGCCGTGAAGGGGGAAGGGGAAGAAGAAGGATTTAACAAGATAGGTAAGGTGAAAAGACCAAAATGCCCCTCACATGAAAAATACCAAAATACCCCTCACACGAAAATACCCATAACTTTCGCATACGAACTCCGATTTTTGCATGCCACATGTCTACGAACTCGGTTTAACGTACTCTGCAACTTTCATGAAGAAAGTTTTCTCAAATTTTGACCCAAACAAAAAAGTCACTTTTAAGGCCCCCTGAAAGTGTTAAAACGAAATTAAAAGTAAGAGTAATTGTCGTTTATTGTCCAAATATTAGTAAACCGGTAAATTGAGATACGGGACGTAACACCGAGAGAGTTATCCAGCTTAGTAAAGTCTAGGACTCGCACCACTCCATCTCTTGGCGGGATTGTATCATCTACACTATAACACCCTGATTTGCATCTTCTCAAATCAGTCACGTTATAGTGTCGTGAACCATTAGGGCATAAGCTAAAAATTGTTCAACCACACTCCTAAAGACACATAAGGTATTTGAATTAGATTTGACACTAAAATTACTTTTCAACGAAAGGTAGAATTGAGCTCGAAGCGCGAATATATATGAGGTGAAATTGAGAAGACTTTTGGTGTGATAACTTGTTACATCGAATACCAAAATAAATTTCATTTTTCATGGAGTTCCAAATCATTTGTCCGAGTAATGTCAATTGAGAGCAAACACGTAACAGATTTTAAGAACATTGAAAAGAGAAAAGCTAATCAAGTTCAGTAGAATATCAAAGGAATTTGGTATGCAATTTCTGAACCAATAACTTCATAGCAAACACATAAGCGGCAGAAATTAATTGAAGATGTTTTGATCAATTATTACAAATTTAAAAAAATGAGGAATTATGAAATTGGTAGTCGGATTTGAAATGCAAAACCAAAATTGGTTAAGTAGAATAGATAGGTAGTCGGATCTGTAAACTCAAAAACTCGAATATCCAATTAACAAACCTGATGACCGATCATAAAGCCAACTACACCCTTATCACGAATACTATCGTTTAAATTGGTAAGGCGTAGTGAGAGAGTCCATATACGCCTTAGAGGATGTTAGACACCCTTTAGTACATACGGCCCATCCAGAGGTTTAGGGGATCAAAATCCAAGGAAGACACTGTGCTCCGCTCACTTTCAGGTCACCCAAATTATCTCAAATAAGAATAATCATAGAAATCCGTTTTTCAAATGATTAAGTACTGTTTACTCTCTGTACTTATAGGGTTTTATCGTTTCAGTCACTGACCTTCGAATTTCACATAAAAAGTCACTAAACTCCCAGCTTCCTCCTAATTGGTCCCTGCCGTCAAAATTGTCTATTAAACTATAGGGTTACTTGACAAATTGACTATTACGCCCTCTCTCTCACACACATTTCTTTTTTTCATTTCACCTCTTGAAGGTCTGTGGATTGGAACCATCTTGATGAGGAGATGAACAGAAGGAGGCAAGAGAGCCAGAAGAAGAAAAGGTAAAAAAAATTAAAAAAAAAATAAAAAGAGAGAGGAAGAGAATTTTTTTTTTTTAAAAGTAATTGAGAGTATAATAGACTTTCTAGGGGGAAACGATTGCCACATCAGCAAGATAATAGAGCTTTTGACGGATGCTTGACGGGATAGACCAATTGGAAGGAAATTAGGAGTTCATAGACTTTTTAGATGAAATTAGAAGGTCAGGGACTGAAACGATGAAACCCTATAAGTATAGGGAGGAAGTAGTATTTAATCCTTAAACTATAAAATAGTATAGAAAACCACTAACTAGGGGGTCCCCCGTACCTGGAGTCCAAATCTAAGCAATATTGGGTAAATAATAATGCAACACCATCGCCCATTGATCTATTTTGAGTTATAGGAGGCCTAATCTGGAAAAAAGCGTCACTAAGTTTATGAAAGTGAAAGATGACAAAGCTGGATTATTTTGGAACCGACATTCTGTTGGTTTAGACATAGTAAACATTAACCAATCAAGCAAAATATTTCCAGAAATAAACTTTAACATGTACTGAATACATCCCAAAAAGAATCAAGTGAAAAGGATTATGTAGGAAGTTAATATAAAACTCAGGGAGTTTGATCAAGTAACACAATTCTCAAATACAAGCTAAGCAATAAGAGAGCATTTTGTATGAATATTGATACAACACCATAAACTATACAATCATTTCATTAACCATATTGAGAACAAAGATGAGAGAAAATAAAACACTCACCACAGAGCCAAATGAATGGGTGAGTTCCCTCATTAAACTCGACAGGACAAGATGGAAACAAGATGAATTTACCCAAGCCCATTCATATATCAAGCAGTGTCACTTCCAAGTTAGACATGCAAGGCAAAACAAGAGGACTTCATTGAGTAGGAAACTCAACAAAGTGTATAGAGTTCTAAGATTGGCAGGGAGAGGAGGAAATATAAACTGAACAGGATATTACCTCTTAATAGAATTAATTCCAAAGGAATTTGAGGAATCCTGAGAGGGCAAGAGGACAAAGAAAAGCTAAAACTCGAAATCTGCCAATTTCTAACCAACCTCTACTCAGATCGATATACATACTTCATTACAGATTTGATCAAGCTGAATTTTGCATATGTTATAGAAAAGATAATAATGAACAATTTGGATGAAGAACATGTTTCAATCAGAGGCTTTGATCTAGGTGTACTAACGCATGTAATTTGGCTGACGTAAACAGGACTAAGAGAAGCTTCAAGAAAAGAAGAAAGGGGAGACTTTTGTTTTCCTGTATGGTTAGGCTTGTTTCTTAAAGAATCAGGTTTGAGAATTGGGCTTAATGATAATATTAGTGGTGGATTCCAATGAAGTGGTTAATGATATTGGATAATATTAATAACCTAAGAAAATAACGTGTTAAGCAAAATAGATTGTAAAAGAGATCATTATTTAAAAAATAATATGAAAGTTGTAACAAATTTTTTAAATAGAAATTTTACAAGGGTTCTCAAAAGAGATATGTTAAAGATAGTGAAAGGAAAAAAATCAAAAACTTGTTAGTCGAAAAAGACACTTGAAATTTTCAGGCTTCACATGCATACTCTGGCATGGTGATGAGTAATGGGTAGATTTACCTCATATTCCTACAAATGGCGCCATACTAAATTTGGCTGTGAGGTATGAACTCCACTAGACTGATCCCTAGGGACGATCCCGGTTAGTGTATGTGCCAGCTCCTGGGCCTACTGGGTCCCAAGTACATCCAGGTGGTACTCGCTTGCGGTGTTTTACTTGATACGTAGTTGGTACAAGTACTTACATAGTTGCATATAAAAATTCATCTTTTAGGCCCCATTTGGAATTACTTCACTTTAAAAAAAAAAATCAGTTTTTGTGCAAAATTTTAGATTTTATTGTGTTTGGTAAATAAATAAAAAGCAGTTTTAATTAAAAGTTTGAGGTCACTGGCAGTAGATTTTAGTAGCAGTCCAAAGATTGCTTTTAGAAGCTGATGTGGATCAAAACACGCTCTGCAGTTGTTTTATGTACAGACAACACTTTTAAAAATAGTATTTACCAAACACAAAAGTATTTTAATTTACAGTTAATTATTCTCACAACACAGCACTAGTTTTTTTTTTAAAGTCACAGCAATCTCAAGCTAGCTCTTAGTATTTAACAAAAAATAGAAGAGACAAGTAGAGTTCTCTTTTGAGTTGGCGTAGGATTTCCATTTGGTGTATTTGGGCTTCAATATGAGACTCAATTGGCTTTGATTGGGCTCAATGCTTGCCCATTTGGTCCCATGTATGATGCAAATAGGATTAAAACTAGAGAATTCAGCCGAGGATTTTAAAGCCCATGAAGGAATAATCTGTTGGGCGTCTCCATGTTTAGTCTAGGCCTCATCAAAAAGCCCGCGGATCAAGTGGGCCGATGGAGGCCCGCCGGCCCGGAGGGCCAAAAGCCCGGCCCTGCCCGTCAAAAAACCTGCAAAAGCCCGCCTCGGTGGGCCGATGGAGGCCTGCTAAAAAGCCCGAAAAAACCCGGCCCGGCCCGTCAAAAGCTCGCTAGACCCGGCCCGTAAAAGCCCGCCTAGGCCCGGCCCGTAAAAGCCCGTAAACTATATTTTATATATTATATATATTTGTGTGTGTTTGTGAATATATATATATATATATATATATATATATATATTAATATATATGTGTATGTGTGTATGTTTATATATATATATACACACATATATATATAATAGATATGTGTGTGTGCTTATATATATATATATATATATATATATAGAGAGAGAGATATATATATATATATATAGATATGTGTGTGCACTGTGTGTTTATATATATATATATAGATATAGATGTGTGTATGTGTGTGTTTATATATATATATATATATATATATGTGTGTGGAAATTCTCATATTTTTATAGTAAATATGTGCATATATATTCTAAAAAACAAGTGACAACGGTTGATCAATTAGATCGGATTTGAAAATATGATGAAATTAGCTAATTTTTTTACCACACTCATAATTTGTTGTAATAATCACATCCAAAGGTCGGTTTTTTCATTTTATTTGAATTTATAGAGGTTGCTCTTTAGAGTGTATGATATATAAATATAGGTTTATAATAGTAACTAAGTTTGACTTAGTTGATCGAATTCGAAACGAGAACTAAATTGGCTGGATTTTTTATAGCCACTATAAAACATTACAATCTCTCCATCGAACGGTTGGTTTCTCCAAATTCATCTTCCACTTCATGGTTGCTTTAGAATGGACATCAATAGTTTTAAATGCAATGTACAAGTCATATAACTTTAGGTGACAAATTGATATAGGGCAACGTCTTTGTAATAAAATTGAAATTTTTATCTTATGTACACGTACATCCATCGATAGGATATTTACAGATATGATGTGAAAAAATAAGCATGTTTTGCGGTTATCAAGCCATCGGTCAATCAAGAAAACTGTCACGCCCCGAATTTCGAATAATAAATTCAAATCCGAAACATGAATACAACTAAACAAATCACGTCCTAATTTTTTTCTCAAAACCAATATCTCATAAAACCATAACAAAAACCTCGTAGCAAACTATCTCTCGAGTCAATTATTACAATACTAACATAAATAAAATGTTCTGCTCACAAGAGTCTACAGAAACACACCAAAATAGACCAAGTGCTGGTCTCAACCCTGCTGTCCTACGCAGCTCGCTCACCACCCTGATTATCCTGACCTGCAGGATTATCCGCTACACCATTTGAATAGTGTACCGGGATTGCAACAACACAAAACCCGGTAAGCTTTCTGAAAGCTCGTGTGAGTAAATAAGAATGAACGGTTGATTTATTAGACCACAACTCATTTATCTCAAGTAAACATCCAACAATCTCAACAACCACAAGCAACATCAATCCAACACACATGAAACAACATGGAACACATTTCCACAATCACCAAATCACAACTCTCGCCACTTTGGCACCTAATCACAACTATCGCCACTTTGGCACCCACGTTAGAGCTCTAACTGTCTCGTTACCTCTGACACCTTGGCCCAGGGTCAAGTAACGGCATCTCCAGGTTACTCAGTAACCCGCGAACTTTGGACCATTTCATGTCCTCAGAACAATATATCCCCGTTATTATTTAACGGTCGAACTTTGGACCTCTCTGTCCTCAGAACACATACACTCCGGTTATCATTAACCAAAGATCCTTAGACCATTCGATCCTCGGAATCCTACGTTTCTCTACCTTCTATTCAACTCACAAAATCAACATGTTTATCACCAACATTTATCAAATATTAACAACATAATTAAAATCATATTATCAACATTATCAACAACATATTAACACGATTCCACACCTCAAGGTCACACCATTCAATATATAATCACGTAAATATATATATACGTAACCATCCACACAGGAATGATCACTAATACCAACTATAGTTCACATGATACAAAATCAAGAAATTCATTTTTAATATACTTTAAAACACATTTCTTAAAAACCATTTTCTCACACATCACAATAAATTGAGCAATTAAGGAAATTCGGTTCGTAAATGAACCAAGTGAGATTCACTCACCTCTAAACTCCCGCTGCGTCTTCTTACAGCCCAAAATACGATTCACAATCGTCCGCTAACAAATCCGTCAAATACCTAATCAAAACGATAATTAACTTAGCGTATAATTTCCAAAAACACACTTATATGAAGATCCCACGGTCGGATCTTCACCCGTGACCACACAAGGTCACCGGGACAGTCCTACGATCATTATATCAAAACTAGAATTCTATCGGACGGTCCAAACTTCATAAATCACAAATTGAGCGATCGAAATCAATCGAAATCGTAAAATTCATAACTAATTCATACGATATCCAAAATTCGCATGCTATATATCAAAATGATCGTATCGATATGTAGAATCTAAAAATGAGCAGAAACTACTCATGACACCCCCGGAGGTGACCGGAAAGGGCCGCCGGAGTTTAGGGCAGAGCCACCCCCGACCACCACCAATTGTGTCGGGGCCAAGCTCATCCCCTTCGTTTCATCATTTTGAGCAACTTTCATAACTAACACGAAGTGAGAAAATGAGTGGAAGTGGCCGAAACTTACCAAAAACAGTCCGGTTTGGCCGGAAAAACTGCAGAAACCGATATGCTCTCCGACGAACGTGAAAACCTCCACTTCTGGTGCTGTCCTTTTTACTGCATGTTCTACTCCTCCATACGAGTTCAACGAGATAAAGAACTCGTAATTTGGTGGTCTAGAACTCGAGATATTCGCTTCGCACTCAAAACTGCCTAAAATGGAAAACCAGCTTTCCGCCGCTGCTACAAGCCGTGCCACGGCGCAAGGCTGCCTCTGGCAGCTGCACAAGGTCAAGGCGAAGCCGTGGGAGGTGGTTTGACGTCAAACGGTGGCCGGAGGAGCAAGAACTCAACCGGAGAAGTTTGGCTCTGTTTTTTTTCTTTGGTTCGGTGCCGCGCGAGAGAGAGAGAGAAAAATTAGGTTTTCAGATTTTTTCTGATTTTTCCAAGAAAAGTTAACCTATATATATACAAAATCGAAAACTTCTAAATGTCATAACTTCTTCCTACAAACTCCGATTCTTGTGTTCCGCATATGCACGAACTCGTATCGACGAACTCTACGACTTTCACGAAAGAAGTTTCCTCAAATTCCTTACGTAAAAATATGACAATTTTAATAACCCTAAATAACGTTAAATTTCGATACTAAAATCATTCGAAACCAAATTTCTCAAATAACGACATTCGAATCACACTCACAACTCATAATTCATATAATTTGAGAAGAATTTGAATTACGAAATATTTAACTGAAATTTCGGGTCTTTACAGTCTACCCTCCTTAAAGGAATTTCGTCCCGAAATTCAAGCAAACTCATCAACAAACAGTAGTGGGTACTTAGCCCTTATGTCAGACTCTAGCTCCCATGACGCATCACCCTCATCATGATGACTCCACAACACCTTAACCAACTCAACTTCCTTCCTACGAAGCCTCTTCGTGGACCTATCCAAGATACGAATAGGTTCAACAACGAAGGTCACATCCGGACTCACCTCGATCGTACTGTGATCAATCACATGAGACTCATCTCGAATGTACCTCCTAAGCATGGACACATGGAAAACATTGTGTACACCGGCCATGCTAATAGGTAAAGCAAGCCGATATGCCAATTCTCCGACCCTTTCCAAAATCTCAAAGGGTCCAATGTATCTCGGTGCCAATTTCCCCTTCCTGCCAAATCTCACCACACCTTTCATAGGTGAGACTTTCAAGAATACGTAATCACCCACCTCAAAGTCCAACGGTCTCCTTCTAAGGTCGGCATAACTCTTCTGTCTACTCTGTGCAGTACGGATCCTGTCTCGGATGGTAATAACCTTCTCTGTAGTCTCCCGAACAAGCACAGGACCCAAGAGCTGTTTCTCTCCAACATCCGCCCAACAGATAGGAGTCCTACATGGCCTACCATAAAGTGCCTCATATGGGGCCATGCCAATACTAGAGTGATAGCTGTTGTTGTAGGCAAACTCTACCAATGGCAGATGATCCGCCCAACTTCCCTTGAAGTCCAAAACACATGCCCTAAGCATATCCTCCATCACCTGGTTCACCCTCTCTGTCTGCCCATCAGTCTGTGGATGAAATGCAGTGCTCATAGCCAAAGATGTGCCGAAAGCCTTATGGAATCTACGCCAAAATTCCGAAGTGAAACGAGCATCCCGATCAGAGACGATCGATACAGGCACGCCATGAAGCCTCACAATCTCATTAAGATACAACTTACACAAAGCATCACCTGAGTAAGTCTTTGCCACAGGAAGAAAGTGTGCTGACTTTGTCAATCGATCAACAATCACCCAAATAGAATCATAACTTTGTCTGGACCTAGGCAATCCAGTCACAAAGTCCATGGAGATCTCTTCCCATTTCCATACTGGAATCGGCAAAGGTTTCAACATTCCCGCAGGCCTCTGATGCTCTGCCTTCACTTGCTGACATGTAAGGCACCTAGATACATACTCAGCCACATCCCTCTTCATCCCTATCCACCAAAACTGTCTTCGTAGGTCCATATACATCTTGGTACTCCCTGGGTGTACCGTATATCGAGATCGATGTGCTTCCCGCAGTACCTCCTCCTTGAGGTTATCACCGCCCGGGACATACAATTTCAATCGAAATCTCAATCCACCATCAGTTCCAACTGTCCACTCTGATGGACCTTCCTCGTTGGCATCAAGAATAATCTCCGAAATCACCATTTGAGCGAACTCATCATGTGTCTGACTCTGAATGATCCTGGAAATCAAGGTCGGCTGTAAAGTGATACTACCGAGAAAGATTCCCTGTCCTTCTCTTATGGGTATAAGGTCAAACTCAGATACAGTCTCTAACATACGCCACTCCTGAACCATAAGTGACGCTATGATCCCTCGGGGTTTCCTGCTCAAAGCATCCGCCACTACATTGGCCTTTCCGGGATGATACTCCAAGGTGAAATCATAATCTTTGATGAGCTCCATCCATCTTCTCTGCCTCATGTTCAACTCCTTCTGGGAGAATAGATACTTCAAACTCTTATGATCAGAAAAGAGTTCGAACTTCTCACCATAAAGATAATGCCTCCAAATCTTCAAGGCAAATACCACCGCAGCCAGCTCTAGATCATGAGTGGGGTAGTTCTGCTCATGCACCTTCAACTGTCTAGAACCATATGCTACTACACCCCCATTCTGCATCAACACACAACCCAAACCCTGATGAGATGCATCACTATAGATAACTAACCCACCGCCACTAGATGGGACAGTCAACACTGGAGCTGTAGTCAATCTAGTCTTCAGCTCACAAAAGGCCTTCTCACATTCATCTGTCCACACAAACTGAGTATCCTTCCTTGTTAACTTAGTCAAAGCCGAAGCTATACTAGAAAACCCCTCAATGAATCGCCTGTAGTATCCTGCCAAACCAAGGAAACTACGGATCTCTGTAACTGTCGTGGGGCGACTCCAACCCATCACCGCTTCAACCTTCGAAGGATCCACAGAAACTCCATCCTTCGAAACTACATGACCAAGGAACTTGATCTCCTTTTGCCAAAACTCGCACTTCTCAAACTTTGCATATAACTTTTCTCTTCTCAAAATTTGCAGCACAATCCTCAAATGCTTCACGTGCTCGTCAGACGACTTTGAATATATCAAGATGTCATCAACGAACACCACCACACACTTATCTAAGTAAAGACTGAATGTGCGGTTCATCAAGTCCATGAAAGCTGCAGGTGCATTAGTTAGACCAAAAGGCATGACAAGAAATTCATAATGCCCATACCTGGTCCTAAATGCCGTCTTAGAAATATCTTCATCCCTCACCCTTAACTGGTGATATCCAGATCTCAAATCAATTTTGGAGAACACCGTAGCCTCCCTAAGCTGATCGAACAAGTCATCAATCCTAGGCAAGGGGTACCTATTCTTGATGGTCACCTTGTTCAGCTGTCGATAATCCACACATAACCGAAGTGAATTATCCTTCTTCTTCACGAATAATACTGGTGCGCCCCAAGGAGATACACTTGCTTGTATGAACCCTTGTGCAAGTAATCCTTCAATTTGAACCTTCAACTCCTGAAGTTCAGCTGGAGCCATCCGATAAGGTGCTCTCGACACCGGTGCAGTACCTGGTATCACATCAATGGAGAAATCCATTACCCTTTTCGGAGGAAATCCTGGTATCTCCTGGAACACATCAGCATACTCTACCACTACCGGAATCCCTGCAATTTCTGAAGTGCTATTCACTGATTCTATGTGTGCCAAGATCCCTGCCCTCATGGCAACGTCAGATCTCAGGCATCGATAGTGAAACACTGGTTGCCCAGGGGCATGAAAAGACACAATCATTCTATAACAATCAATCACTGCATAGTTCGGACTCAACCAATCCAAACCTAAAATCACATCATACGTGTGATCCGGAATCACAATCAAAGATGCAGTGAACTTCCTACCACTAATTGCAATAGGGCAATCATCACAAAACATGCTAAGCTCAAGAGATACGCAAAGAGGCGATGTAACACATAAAGGTCTAGTAAGCGGTATAGCAGTCAAACCCAAAACATCTACCACAGAACTAGATATGAACGAGTGGGAAGCACCCGTATCAAACAGTACTCTAGCAAGATAGTTATAAACGGATAAGGTACCTTCCACCCCGGTGCCTCTCTGGCCGATGGCAAATACTCTGGCTGGTGCTGGAGGTAAGGTTCTCTGCTGGTTACCCTGTCCTACAATCTGAGGTTGAGTACAGTCCCTGGCAATATGTCCAGTCTGTCCGCATCGAAAACATGCTCTAGGCCTGAGTTTAGGGCAAGTCCTAGCAAGATGACCCAACTCATTACAGCTATAACACCTCATAGGGGCTGCTGGTGCTGCTTGCCTGATAGGTGGTGCCTGAATAGGGACAGGTGCTGCTGCTATCCTGGCTGGAGCCTGATGATGAAAATAAGGCCGCTGTCTCTTCCAGAGCCCACCTCTATAATCTCTGGACCCACTACTCCCTGCAACCGCCTTCCCTTTTCCCTGAGAATCTCTCTCAACTGTCTGCTTCTCCTTGTGGATCAGATTCTGCTGCTCAATGATCAGGGCTTTAGCTAAAATCTGCTCCTTTGTCTTCAGCTCCATAATAGCCACATCGCGCTCAATAGAGCCATTCAACCCCCGCTGAAACTTCTTAGCCAAGTCTTCAGCATCTAATGGTTTCACAAACCGATATAGCCTGGAGAACTCTGCCTCATATTCTCTCACATTCATCTTCCCTTGAGTAAGCGAGAGAAATTGCCTCTCCAGCTGTTCCTTCACCGATGCTGGGAAGTATTTCTCCCTAAAGATCCTCCCAAATCCATCCCAAGTCATGGTAGAAACATCAATAGTCCTCTGAGTGCAATTCCACCACACCCTAGCCTCATCTTTGAGCATGAAAGTGGCTAGCTTCCTCTTCTCGATCTCATCACAGACAATCAACTCAAAATAGGTCTGTAAATCCTCGATCCATTGATCAGCCACCATATAATCTGTGCCTCCCGCAAATTTAGTTGCTCCCAACCTATTAATGTCCCTCGCCAACACTAACAGACGAGCGGGATCATTAACCACAACCTCAGGTGGAACAGGTTGCTCCACAAACGGTGCCTCCACCTCTTCCTCATGCACTCCCACATGTGGAATCTCACCCCTACCTCGGCCTCTACCTCTACCTCTGGGTCTACCTCGACCCCTACCTCTGCCTCCCACAATATCCATTACCTAAGGAGCATAGCATACCTGGTTAATACATGTATACACTTAAATCAAAGCATAAGTAAATACAAGTCCATATTAACCAAGCTACTAACACAAAGAGGTTAATTCAACTCCTATTACGTCCTAACATTCTAGACAACTCCCAACACCCCCACATACCCAATGACATTGTTAATACCGAAGAGCACCCGATGGGGATCCGCTGCAGACGGGCCATCACTCGGAAGGTATTAACTTATCACTAAATATGTACCTTACGCTCTGATACCAAACTGTCACGCCCCGAATTTCGAATAATAAATTCAAATCCGAAACATGAATACAACTAAACAAATCACGTCCTAATTTTTTTCTCAAAACCAATATCTCATAAAACCATAACAAAAACCTCGTAGCAAACTATCTCTCGAGTCAATTATTACAATACTAACATAAATAAAATGTTCTGCTCACAAGAGTCTACAGAAACACACCAAAATAGACCAAGTGCTGGTCTCAACCCTGCTGTCCTACGCAGCTCGCTCACCACCCTGATTATCCTGACCTGCAGGATTATCCGCTACACCATTTGAATAGTGTACCGGGATTGCAACAACACAAAACCCGGTAAGCTTTCTGAAAGCTCGTGTGAGTAAATAAGAATGAACGGTTGATTTATTAGACCACAACTCATTTATCTCAAGTAAACATCCAACAATCTCAACAACCACAAGCAACATCAATCCAACACACATGAAACAACATGGAACACATTTCCACAATCACCAAATCACAACTCTCGCCACTTTGGCACCTAATCACAACTATCGCCACTTTGGCACCCACGTTAGAGCTCTAACTGTCTCGTTACCTCTGACACCTTGGCCCAGGGTCAAGTAACGGCATCTCCAGGTTACTCAGTAACCCGCGAACTTTGGACCATTTCATGTCCTCAGAACAATATATCCCCGTTATTATTTAACGGTCGAACTTTGGACCTCTCTGTCCTCAGAACACATACACTCCGGTTATCATTAACCAAAGATCCTTAGACCATTCGATCCTCGGAATCCTACGTTTCTCTACCTTCTATTCAACTCACAAAATCAACATGTTTATCACCAACATTTATCAAATATTAACAACATAATTAAAATCATATTATCAACATTATCAACAACATATTAACACGATTCCACACCTCAAGGTCACACCATTCAATATATAATCACGTAAATATATATATACGTAACCATCCACACAGGAATGATCACTAATACCAACTATAGTTCACATGATACAAAATCAAGAAATTCATTTTTAATATACTTTAAAACACATTTCTTAAAAACCATTTTCTCACACATCACAATAAATTGAGCAATTAAGGAAATTCGGTTCGTAAATGAACCAAGTGAGATTCACTCACCTCTAAACTCCCGCTGCGTCTTCTTACAGCCCAAAATACGATTCACAATCGTCCGCTAACAAATCCGTCAAATACCTAATCAAAACGATAATTAACTTAGCGTATAATTTCCAAAAACACACTTATATGAAGATCCCACGGTCGGATCTTCACCCGTGACCACACAAGGTCACCGGGACAGTCCTACGATCATTATATCAAAACTAGAATTCTATCGGACGGTCCAAACTTCATAAATCACAAATTGAGCGATCGAAATCAATCGAAATCGTAAAATTCATAACTAATTCATACGATATCCAAAATTCGCATGCTATATATCAAAATGATCGTATCGATATGTAGAATCTAAAAATGAGCAGAAACTACTCATGACACCCCCGGAGGTGACCGGAAAGGGCCGCCGGAGTTTAGGGCAGAGCCACCCCCGACCACCACCAATTGTGTCGGGGCCAAGCTCATCCCCTTCGTTTCATCATTTTGAGCAACTTTCATAACTAACACGAAGTGAGAAAATGAGTGGAAGTGGCCGAAACTTACCAAAAACAGTCCGGTTTGGCCGGAAAAACTGCAGAAACCGATATGCTCTCCGACGAACGTGAAAACCTCCACTTCTGGTGCTGTCCTTTTTACTGCATGTTCTAATCCTCCATACGAGTTCAACGAGATAAAGAACTCGTAATTTGGTGGTCTAGAACTCGAGATATTCGCTTCGCACTCAAAACTGCCTAAAATGGAAAACCAGCTTTCCGCCGCTGCTACAAGCCGTGCCACGGCGCAAGGCTGCCTCTGGCAGCTGCACAAGGTCAAGGCGAAGCCGTGGGAGGTGGTTTGACGTCAAACGGTGGCCGGAGGAGCAAGAACTCAACCGGAGAAGTTTGGCTCTGTTTTTTTTCTTTGGTTCGGTGCCGCGCGAGAGAGAGAGAGAAAAATTAGGTTTTCAGATTTTTTCTGATTTTTCCAAGAAAAGTTAACCTATATATATACAAAATCGAAAACTTCTAAATGTCATAACTTCTTCCTACAAACTCCGATTCTTGTGTTCCGCATATGCACGAACTCGTATCGACGAACTCTACGACTTTCACGAAAGAAGTTTCCTCAAATTCCTTACGTAAAAATATGACAATTTTAATAACCCTAAATAACGTTAAATTTCGATACTAAAATCATTCGAAACCAAATTTCTCAAATAACGACATTCGAATCACACTCACAACTCATAATTCATATAATTTGAGAAGAATTTGAATTACGAAATATTTAACTGAAATTTCGGGTCTTTACAAAAACATACAAGCGACTATGGTTGACCACTCCGATCGGGTTTGAAACTATGGTGAAATTGACTAAATTTTTAACCACACTCATAATTTATTATAATAATCATATCCAACTGTCGGTTTTCTCATTTTCTTTGAATTGATAGAGGTTGCTCTTTGGAGTGTGTGATATATAAATATAGGTTTATAAGAGTAACTAGGTTTGACCTAGTTGATCGAATTCGAAACGAGAACCAAATTGGCTTTATTTTTTACAACCACCATAAAATATTACAATCTCTCTATCAAACGGTTGGTTTTTTCAAATTCATTTTCCACTTCATGGTTGTTTTAGAATGAACCTCAACAATTTAAATGTAATATATAAGGCATACAACTTTAAGAGACAAGTTGGTATAGGTTAATGTATTTGTAATTAAAATTGAAAATTTTATCTTATATCCATGCACATCTATCAATGAAATATTTACAAACGTGATGTAAAAAAATAAGCAAGTTTTGCGGTCATCACGCCACCGGTCAATCAAGAAAGCATACAAGCGACTATGGTTGACCAATCTGATCGGGTTTGAAACTATGGTGAAATTGACTAAATTTTTAACCACACTCATAATTTATTATAATAATCACATCCAACGGTCGGTTTTCCCATTTTCTTTGAATTGCTAGAGGTTGCTCTTTGGAGTGTGTGATATATAAATATAGGTTTATAAGAGTAACTAGATTTGACCTAGTTGATCGAATTCGAAACGAAAACCAAATTAGATGGATTTTTTACAACCACCATAAAATATTACAGTCTCTCCATCAAACGGTTGGTTTTTTCAAATTCATTTTCCACTGCATGTTTGCTTTAGAATGAACCTCAACAATTTAAATGCAATGTACAAGTCATACAACTTTAAGAGGCAAATTGATATTGGTCAATGTATTTGTAACTAAAATTGAAATTTTTATCTTATGTCCACTCACATCCATCGATGAAATATTTACAAACGTAATGTAAAAAAATAAGCAATTTTTGCTGTTATCACGCCGAAAACATGCAAGTGACTACGGTTGACTAATCCGATTGAGTTTGAAACTACGGTGAAATTGACTACATTTTTAACCACACGTATAATTTATTGTAATAATCACATCCAACGGTCGGTTTTCTTATTTTCTTTGAATTGCTATATGTTGCTCTTTGGAGTGTATGATGTATCAATATAAATTTATAAAAAATTAGTGTCTTTAAAAATTTAATTATCAATAAATTAGTATCTATATATAAATATAGATTTTTTTGGTATAATATAGATCTATTATCTTTGGTTGTATTTGATCATTATCCAATGAATTTCCAAAGCTTGATTAAAAAAAAAAATTTGTGTCTTTAAATATTTATTTATAAATAAAGCCCGCAAGGCCCGGCCCGAAAAAGCCCGCAAGGCCCGCTTTATATGGACGGGCTTGGATTCTTCGATTTTTAATAAAGCCCGGCCCGGCCCGCCATTATTAAAAAATTTAGCAAGGCCCGGCCCGGCCCGGCCCAAGCCCGCAATGAATGGGCCGGGCCGCGCCCGGCCCGGCCCGTTGACGACCCCTAGTTTAGTCCATTCACAGCAACATTTAGGCTCCCGAAAAAAAATATATATATATATATATATATATATTCACTTTGTTGAGGTGTGATTCCGCCAGGAATCACCTCTACTAATTCACTTTGTTGGACTGGGCGATTTCTCCTCGAAACTGTAAAGTTCACCGAAATACTTACATTTTCTTTGTCACTACCTGACCTTTGCTGCGAGTCCAATCTTTCGCCTAAAGTACATTGGTCGTTGCAGCATGGTGTACATTGGTCGTCTCATCTTTTACCTGGTCTTTTACATCTTGTTTTTCTCTTTTCGATTGTTCACAAAATCCCAAATTTAAGTTCACTTATATCTCATGTTCAAAAACCACAAATATTTTCTTCTTCTTCTTCTTGGTTAATTGACGGTTAAGGTTTTCAAATTTAGCTAGGACTAGATGCACGTTATCAATCCCCAATTGAAACATGACTTGTTTCAGAAACTACACTTGCCTACACATGTCAACTCTTGCAGTTGCAAAGTTTATAAAATAAAACTTGATTTCGGTCCTGTTAACTTTTTGAAAATAATAAAAATAATAAATCAAATAAGAGATTAGGTGATATTGAATTTTCGAAGACAAACGATGTAAGAAATAAGTCCTAACCTCGATTCCAAAAGATAGACGTTTGCCACACTTTGAGAGACCACCGTCTGTCCCTCTATATTTATTTTATTAATAACATAAAAAGAAAACACAACCTAGAGAAATGGGAGAGGCAGCAGCAGCGGCGCCGCCCGGAGGGTGGGGTGAAGGGACATAAATCTTACCCCAAAAGCTAGAAAGAAAGACAAAGGAAAGTGAAAAAATTGAAGCATAAACTCAAATTTTCCCAACTTCCAGATACATAAACAGCTTGCAAAGAAAAACAATGCAAAAAAAAAAAAAACACCAAAAAAACAAAAAACAGAAACAAAAATAAAAATTGCACCAGCAGCCAAGAGAAGCCATTGGCAAATTTATTCCATCATCCAGCATCCTCTGCACTATAGACCAAAACTGCATCATCCAGTCCAACAAATGTATCATTCACTTTTCCTGCACAAAGGAAATTTCTCCATTAGCAAAATAATATAGGACGTTATAAGAGGAATGAATCCAAAATTCCAAGTTTCATAGTATGCACTACTGATAACAACACCTTAAATACAAGCCACCACAATTTCCAACCCACCACCCTGTAGCAGTATACATTTTCACGCCACAAGTTCAATATAAGAGTGGAACACAACATTTGAAGCTCTACCTTTGCAGCTGGGGAAGGAGTTCTTTTAAAAGCACCTTTGTTACGGGAAGGGCCAGGTGGAAGGGCTTCTCCTGAAGCAGCTACGTTGGGGGCAGGCCCGGGGGGGAGGGGTTCTCCTGAAGCAGCTCCGTCGGCGGTGGAGGCGGGGGCCGGGTGCAGTGGTTCTCCTGAAGTAGGTCCATTGGCGGCGGGGGCGGGGGCGGGGGGAAGGGGTTCTCCTGAAGAAGCTCCCTTGGGGGCAGGGCCAGGGGGACGGGGTTCTCTTGAAGCACCTCTGTCAGGGACAGGGACAGGGACAGGTGGAGAAAAGCCCTCCTGTTTGGAATCTACTTTGGGGACAGGGCCAGGGGGACGGGGTTCACTTGAAGCACCTCTGTCGGGAACAGGGAGAGGTGGAGAAAAGCCTTCCTGTTTGGAATCTATTTTGTTTTTTGTTGTTTTTTTTGGTTTTTCAGAAGATTCCTGCATGGAAGGTCGTCCACCCCTCTTATCCTTCTCAGGGCCAAAGGCACTCTGCTTAGAACCATTTTTTGATGCCATGAAATCTGTATTATAATAGTAAGTTTATTAGAAGTCAATTCCAAAACCAAAATTATAGAAAATATATATACAGTATGATCTACATTAGTTAAGACAAAACATATTCTTGAAATGAAATATATAAAGAAGTTATAGCTCCAATACAGTGCGGAAAATGAATGATCTACGCAGGGATGTAGCCATGTTATGGGCTGGTTGGGTTACAGCCCAACCCAAGATTCTTCCAATAATTTAGATAGTATAAGTATGCCCTCTCATTGGTGGATCAAACCTTGATCCAGTTGGCAAAGTGGCAAGAATTTTAACTCTCTTTTAAATGCAAACCTTGATTCGAGCCTCAGGAATATTCTCTTTGCTAATAACCAAGGTTTTAAATTTCATCGAAATTGCCGAAATTTCTGTTGAAATTTCCGTAAGTTTGAAGTACTTAAATGAAATTCATATGCTATATCATTTCCGTCAAGAGTTTTCCAAAATTTTCCTTACATTTCCACGAAATTCTTAATTTCCCCAATATCTATACACACAATATATATTTAAAAATTCATACCGAAATTTTGTCCGAAATTTCTCTAAAATTTCTGTGAAATTTTTATGTCACCTACAATGGATTTTTTACTTCATACTTTCATAGAGAAAAAATGAAATTTTGTTTTTTTTTTTTTTTTTTTTTTTTTTTTGCAATCAAGTTGAATACAACAAAAAATATTTTTATTTTTATCTGCGACAAAATTGAATGCTCTAAACCGCAACATGATTCCTTTTTTGCATTGTCTCAAATATTGTATGCTTCATACATCAAACATCATATTAGGTAAGTCTACAATATCCGATATATATGGATTGCATGTGAAAAGGGAACAACAACACGCACACATTCAATACCCATGTGATGAAGTATGAAAATCATTTCCAAAATTCATGTACTTGGGAGCAGTATTGTATGATAATAAATAAAAGCAGTTCAACCAGCTAGATCGAATCACATCGTAGTAGCTTTTATATTCCTTTTGTTGTACTTGTTCATTTTCATTCATGGAGTTTTTCATTCACAGGGTTTGGTTTTACGTGGCCCGCCTAGTCCCGTTGTAATTTTCTAATTATTAGAAAAAGTAATTCATACTTATATTATCAATATAGAACACATTGTCAATATACATAGATAAAAAGACTAGTTTAGAAACCTGCTACATTACTAGTTAATTATTCTTCCACATAAAATATCATAATTCTATTATAAATGTATAATTTTAGAGAGGTTACATTATAAATAGGTTTAGTATAGGTTAGTTTAGTCTATGTAAAAGTTTCATTTAAAAATATCATTTTATAAATGCAATTAATTTGATTTCTTTATTTTTAACCGAAATTTTCACCGAAATCAAAACTTTCTCCGAAATTTCCTTAAATTTAAAGTACCGAAACCGAAACTTAAAACCTTGCTAATAACCAGTATATTTCTCCCTTCTTCTCTTTAGTTTCTGTTTTTTTTTTTTTTTTTGTCTCCCCCTCCTCTTCCTTTTGTTACAACTTTTCTATTAATGTTTCCTATAAATATTTTTTTTCAAATTTCTTCTCTTAAAGGCAAATCTTGTCTATTTTTTCTTTGCTATTTCGACATTTTGTTCTCGTTTTTTTTTCTTTATTTACAACATTCTCCATTAATTTTTCTTTTAAAATTTAGTATCACAATCTATCGAATTATTGTGGAGTGTAGACAAAGAGAAAAAAAATTCTTGTAAGCAAACCTTAAATTAGCTCACTCCAAATGTAAATCCTGACTACGTCCCTGGATCCACGCAAACTGAAAATTCCTTTTCTCCTTGCATCAGAAAAATTTTCAGTGTAGGCGCATTTTAGTAATATTTGTTTGATATGAAGTATCCACGAGTGATTTACTTGGCACAGATAACACCACAGTTTGTATTTCAGTACATAAAGTAGATTAAAGCAGATTAAGTCAAATGTAAGAATAAGAATGCCGGAGGTAATCTTCAATAGTTCAATTTGACTACGAACCGAACCCCCCATAATAGACCATAATTTGTACCCAATCAATCAAAACAACAAAATTGAACAATAACTCAAATATAAACTGTACAGATGTCAAGGCCTCATATATTTCAGCCATTCATGAAAAGTGGCGATGAAAAATAAGCTACCATGCATCCGTAAACACTGAACTGTTAAGTTAACCAGCCATTCATGAATAATTCTACAGGAATCCAAGTTCAATCTCTCCAAAGTTGTCAAATCTAATTGAAGGCCAAAAATTCAATAAGCATTTATCTGCACTAACCAATTACTTAACATTTCAACAATTATTCAAACAGATACTTACAATTTTGGTGATTAGAACAGAGTAAGATGAAGAATAAAGACAAAGCCGGAAGCTTAGAGGAGACTGAAGAGGCTTCAAAATCAGTAGAGGGCAACTTTGTGAATGAGTGACCACTGCCACACTGTCTACAGACGCTTTCTGAAACAATGCCGCGAACAGCGTATCTTTCCCTTTGGGGCTGGTCTTGAGCCTACTCCGCCAACTGACCGGAACCTCCTTTGGATGAAAGGAGGCCTTTCTTGAGCGGGGTCAGCACTGGAACCAACGGGCACATGAATGAACCTATCAATCTCCACTACTATAAATGGAAGCCATTCTTTTTTATGTCAAAGGCTTTACTAAAATTTAGATTGACATATATGTCCTATGAATAAAATAAACCTTTATTCATAAAAAAAAACACACGTAAAATGTCATTACAGTAAAATACCAAAATCAAATGAAAGAAAAACAGAAAAGAATGGGTTAGAAACACAATTTCAACCCAAAAGTTGTTGCAGGTAATTTCTTAAATTTGTATTCTCTTTTGTGGCTGAAATTTAAGACCAAAATACATCAAGTTTTTTTTTTATTACTCCGAGCATCGCACAGATATGACGCTAGTACTAATTAAGAAAATAAGGATTAAGGTTAAATTTTCAATAATTCTAACTTAAGAGCTACCATAAAACTGATAATCTAATGGGGAGGAGATCACCTCACTCCATTTTCCCTATCCATAAGATCTTCCCCGTTTTCCCTATCCATATTCTGTCACATGCATGCTATTTTGACAACTGCCGTTTCACTAACAGGTTTTAACTCATGGTGCTCTTTCTGAAATAAACCAATCATGTTGCTGATCAAATAATATAAAGATTAGCATGGTAATTAAGAAATACTAAGAGTAGGAAGATTTTGAATTTTCTCGTAACTTTAATCTTAATAATGAGAGAAGAGGAAAATATGTATTTTTACCTCGTGGCCTGAGGAGGAAAATTTTATAAATAATTAATTTTCAAATTATTATAAAATAAATTTTAATAAAAAAATAAAGAAATAGGTCAAGTACTGTTTAAAATAGTGGCATTAGTCTCCCCTAATGAGTTCAGCTCCCTTTAATCTCCCCTTATGAGTTCAACTTACCTGTTTTGTTATAACATTTATAGATGTAACAAAAAAATAAGTAAATAGAAAATATCATTTCACTTGATTCTCCTTGCTGTTCATCAGGTAAGAGATCTCATAGTTAACTATGAAAATTTGATACTTAAATTAAGATCAGAGAATTCATCAACTATGAAAATCTCAGCTAATAAAAAAAAAACTATGAAAATGTCAGAAATGACGAGAAGCACATGTCTCCTTTATTGTACTAGAATTTGTCAACTATGAAAATTTTGATATTTAACGTCAGAGAATCGTCAACTAAGACAGATTTTATATTAAAAAGAAAAATATATAAAACTTGCATCATCGAGTAAGTCTAGATTTCTGATTAGAAAACTTATACAAAGCAAGAAATCCTTGTTCAAACTTCAATACTAGTTAAGCAAAAAGGGATCGAGGCCTTCTTGGATGAAAGGAAGCCTTTCTAGAGCGTAGTCAGCACTGGAACCAGTAGGCACATGAATGAACCCATCAATACTAGTTAAGCAAATAGGGTTAAGATTAAATTTTCAATAATTCAAACTTAAGTAATACCACAAAAATGATAATCTAATAGGAGGAGATCACATGTCCTCATTTTCCCAATACATAAGATCTTCCCAGTTTTCCCTATCCATAGTCTGTCGCATGCATGATATTTTGACAGCTGCTGTTTTACTAACATATCCTAATTCACGTTGATCTTTCTGAAATAAACCGATCATGTTGCTGGTCAAATAATATAATGATAAGCATGGTAATTAAGAAATACTAAGAGTAGGAAGATTTTGAATCTTTCGTAACTTTTATCTTAATAATGAGAGAAGAGGTTGAAAACATGTATTTTTATCTTGTGGTATGAAGAGGAAAATTTTAAAAATAATTAATTTTAAAAATTATTACAAAATAAATTTTAATAAAAATAAATAAATAGGTAAAGTACTGTTTAAAACAGTGGCATTAGTCCCCCCTTATGAGTTCAACTCACTTGTTATGTTATAACATTTATTTATTGATGTAATAAAAAAAAGTAAATAGAAAGTATCATTTCACTTTATTCTCCCTGCTGTTCAGCACGTGAGAGATAACTATGAAAATTTTGATACTTAAATTAAGATCAGAGACTTCATCCATTACGAAAATCTAATCTAATCGAAAAAAAAAATATTAAAATGTCAGAAATGACGAGGAGCACATGTCTCATCGACTCATTTATTATATTAGAATTTGTCAACTATGAAAATTTTGATACTTCAGATCAGAGAATCGTCAACTATGAAAATTTTGATATTAAAAAGAAAAATATATAAAACTCGCAACGTCGAGTGTGTCTAGATTCCTGATTAGAAAACATATACAAAGCAAGAAATCCGTGTTCGAACTTCAATACTAGTTAAGCAAAGTAGTTAAGCAAAGATTCATGGTAATTAAGAAATACTAAGAGTAGGAAGATTCTAAATTTTCTCGTAACTTTAATCTTAATAATGAGACAAGAGGTTAAAAATATGTATTTTTATCTTGTGGTCTGAGGAGGACAATCTCATAAATAATTAATTTTAAAAATTATTGTAAAATAAATTTTAATAAAAATAAATATATAGGTCAAGTACTGTTTAAAATAGTGGCATTAGTCCCCTAATTAGTTCAGCTCACTTTAGTCTCCCCTTACGAGTTCAGCTCGCATGTTTTGTTTCAACATTTATTGATGTAATAAAAAAAAATAAGCAAATGGAAAATATCATTTCACTTGATTCTCCTTACTGTTCAGCACGTTAGAGATAACTCAATAGTTAATTATGAAAATTTTGATACTTAAATTAAGATCAGAGAATTCGTCAACTATGAACATCTCAACAAATCAAAAAGAAACTATGAAAATGTCAGAAATACTGAGTGAAGAGCACATGTCTCGTTTATTGTACTACAATTTGTTTGTGAAAATGTTGATATTTAAGATCAGAAAATCGTCAACTATGAGAATTTTGATATTAAAAAGAAAAATGTATAAAAACTCGCATCGTTGAGTGTGTAGAGATTTCTGATTGGAAAACTTATACAAAGCAAGGAATCCTTGTTCAAACTTCAAAGCCAAAATGCCAAATAAGGTAAAAGAAAAAAATTTCAAGTTCACCAAAATATCATTAGCCAATCACTCCGCCGCTGCGAGTCAACACACTGATTAATTTCGATGATTTTAGTACTGGTGCCAAAAGAATATTAAGAAAACAAAACCTGATGCGCCAACTCCTCCTGGGTAGGAACTGAATTCCGGAGTAGCTAGATGCCAAAGCTCCTCCGACCTCCATTCTAGATCTGGGCCTTGCAGCAGATCTGTAAAAGTAGTGAGGCACCATCTCATCCAGCAGTGCCCAAGATTACAAGAAAGAAATGAACTCGACAAGGAACTTTTGAAACGAATCAGATGAAGAGCTTGAATCGAATTCAAAGAACATATGAACTAAAGATGAGACGGTTTTTAAGGATTAGTGATACCTAAACCTAAACCTAAACGAGAGCCATGAGATGGAGAATGGTGTTAAAACAAGGGAATGATGATGCAGCAAGGCACATGATAAGCCCGTAAAAATATCCGAAAACAGAGGGAAATGCGAGACCGAATGTGATAAGATTCGGGTTTCCTCTTTTCTGGCGTTTTGGTCGGCGAGTATTTTTTTTTTTTTTTTTTAGATGATGGCGGTGACTGAACTACTGCTTATTATTATACACCTAGTGCTGTTACTAAGTTATTAAAAAAATTTAGGCTTCAGACTGTTTGGGGACTACAAGTCTACAATAGTGGCAATTAGGCTCACTAAGTCATGGATCCGGGTATAGGATCCGGATGGTTTTTCTATAAAAACTTGGAACCTGAAACGGTTTTCGTTTTGGTATCCAATGGTTTATTTTCACTAACAACGTGGCCGTATTTCTCCCGTGATATAGTGATGTTAATGAAAAATGGGTCAAATAAAAAGAGTGGTGTTTGCTACTTTTTAATTTTACACTTTTGTCTATTTATATTTTATTAGTTTAATTTGATTAATATGTTATGTACGGGTATTATGGGTATTTTAAAATTTGAACTTGTTTGACACCAAAAGAGAGCCTCCATTTATAGTAGTGAAGATTAGGATCAATATTCGCGAGGAACTAATAAGCTTATTGGTCAGAGGTAGTCTGTGAGATTATTGATTGATTCTAAAAAAAAAAAGTTATTGTCAGTTTATTATTAGTTTACTTTCTCTCTAAACTTTATTCAATATATGGAGTTGTATTGTGTTTAACGGTGTCTATTTTTGATGGCCCCAAAAAGGTGGGTCAATATATAATATTGTTTTTGCTTATTGAATAAAATCATCTGACCTTATTCGATTCAAAAAAAAAATTAAATAAATAAAACTATTATTCTGTAGCCCCGAATTACTATGTGCTAGTGTCACGAGACTCATATATATATGGGTCCATTTTCTTCCAACTGTTTCTTCCAACCCACTACAACTCGGTTCTATTGATTTTGGACCCAAATTTGGGTCCCACTACTGATGTTCTAATGTCACTCAAATTTAATGAGGAACACTGAACGGTGGAAAAAAAATTAAATTAAGAGAACTAATTAAGAATAAGTACATGTCGTATGGATAAATGACATCAACTCAGATCACCACGTGTACCATGGTTTTGGCCATCCATTTTAATTTTTCTACACTAAATAGTTTTCTACTCAAGTGTAATCCACTATAACTTTGGTGAATTGTGGTTAACTTAATTAACCATGCCCGGAAGGAGCAGAAAAAAATTTTGAAAGAATTTTGGCTGCTTCAATCCAACATACTTGTGCACTTTCTGTGTACGTCATTATTCTCTGTACATTATTAATTTATTGTTGTTAACAGTGGTGGAACCTGAATGCCTTTTTTGAGGAGGCCAAAAAAGATGTATAGAAAAATTATTATAAGATTAAGTTACATGCATAAGCTACCTTTAACGATTTATTCTCAAAATTATATATAATAAAAGAAAATTTATTAGATTTTCTATTGAAGAAAGATATAACCTTTTCTCTCTTTTATTTTTTTAATGAAAAGAGGCCAGCTCATTATATATATTCAGCAAGCAGTAAAACAACGAAACACCCCTAAGGGGTCGACAAAAAGAATCGTTTCTGAGAGTACTCTTAGGCTCTTATTCTAAAACAAGAACAAGAACCCATTATACCTCCAGTACACCCACTTTTTAGACAGTTCACACACTTTTATTCCAAACAAAAATTAGTAATCAACGAAGCAAGATAAAAAAACCCTCAGAGATTATGATCTCGGGCGACCAAACAAAATTAAATAGCAATTGAAGTAGAGGATGACTTGTCACCCTCCACTCCATCTTCATTCATCAAAGCCACCGAATTTGAGAAGCCCAAATCAATCTCAGCCTAACAAGAGACACTTGCAGTCCATGGAATCCATCAACCAAGATCGAGCCCAAAAGCCCCTGTTAAACATTGAATGCCTAGCATCCCCCAATGCGCGAATTCCACAGAGCCTAAGTTGAAACCCAGCCTTACCACCATCAGCAAGTCCATCGGTGGCCACCATGGTTACCGTCGAACCATACACAACCAGCACAGGCAAGCGCCATTCACCCCTTCACCGCCAGAGGGAGCAAATATGTAACCCGCGAACCAGGCCCTGCCGTCGAGCAAGCCAGAGCCACCAACCCCACCCTTAGGAGCACCCACCGAGTGAGAAGCCAAATGACCATCAACTGAGGCAGAAGAGAGACCCAGCCATAGCCCTACCATTGCCTTTGCCGTCAACAAAAACCCTGGTCCTCTTGTCTCTGACAAGGTGGAAGGCGAGAAGCCCTGTGTGACCACGGCCAAGATGGCCATCATCTGAGGCTTCGATCCTCCAAGGAGACAAGCCCGAACCAAACCTGAAGGGCACCGTTGAATCCAATCGCAGTCGCCGCCAGGGAGGGGATAAGAAAGCACAGCACCGCCATCCTTCCTTATCCAAGGTACAGGACCACTACGTAGTCGAGAGTAAGTGAGTTTTCTGCACCGCCGCCAACAAGAGCTGCACTGGAGAGAGAAAGAGAAAGCATGGTAAAACATAGATATTTTTGTTGGTTCATTGTCCAAAGATAGAACTTTTTAATTAAGGGTATTATTATTAATAGTGTATTAAAAGTTAACAAATAAAATAATCAATGTTGATAGTATTTAGGTGATTAACAAAGAAAGATTACTAATTACATATTTCCAAGTCAGCATTACCAAGATTTAAAAGAAAAATGGAGGGGCCATGGCCCACATCGGCCCCAACTATGTTCCGCCACTGATTGTTAACCACAATGGCATGCGCTCTACTTTTTTAGGGTAAACTAAAATTTGTATGCATGTATTTAATCTCAATTATATTTGGATTAAATATTGTCTAGTCCTTAAATTTTACTGCAAAAAGCACTTCGATCCTTGTCATTCTAATTTCACATGTTTAAGTCTTATACTCTCAATTTGGACCAATAGGTCCACTCCATTACTCTCCATCCAAAAAGTCTGTTAAATAGCTAACGTGACAATCCTTCCACACTAAAATGTTGGAGGTAGAGTAACTGGGCAGCAGTGGCAGGTTGAGGGTGAGGAGGCCATAGGTGGAGAAGGTCAGGAGACAATGTGGTGGCTCAAGGTGGAGCTAAGTGGGGTGAGTGTGTGAGGATGAGGCTGAGTGGGCAAGTTTGTGCGACACTTCGATTGAGGTAAGCAGAAAAAAATTAGGTCGGGCCGCCATGGAAGGATGGGGGAGAGAGAGAGAGAGAGAGAGAGAGAGAGAGAGAGAGAGAGAGAGAGCTTAGATTCTAATTCCCTCAAAATCCCCCAAATTCAGATCATGGAGCTGAAATTTAGTCCCTCCAACGCCAATCCCCAAAGTGCGAGGAGGAAGAGAAAGCCGAGAAATTGTCCGCATTGTAGATATCTGGTTCGGGCGGATGTTTTGATTCCGACACCTCGGCACGAGGTTTGATTACTGTGAATGAACCAATCGGAGAGTTTCTCGACGGAAGAATATGGGAGGAGGTCGTTGGATCCAAGATACAAGCTCATAAACTTCTTAAGAGTATGCAAATAGTGGTCAAAATGGATGACGATATGGTCAAGATGTCTGAGGAGGTGAAGCAGCTTGTGGTGTCCCTCTGTGATCGTATACATCATCGAAATACAATACGTTTTGATTTTGTATCTGAGATGATTAACTCTCTTAACACTTATTCCAAAGGAAAAAGAAATACAATAGGTTTTGATTTTGTATCTGAGATGATTCATAAAGACCATTGAAGTTAAAACTTGAAAAAGATAAGTTTCTGTATGATGGTCAACAAACTAACCTGGAACTTCAGTATGCTATGTACTTTTTGATTGTCAACTGAAGAACATGCATTCGATAGAGAAGATGAACTTGATCGAGAAGTTTGAAGGACGAGTTAGGGTGGTGAAGCTTAAAAGGCTGTGAGAAATACCTTGGTAAATTGCACGTCTTTGGATACAACGACGACTAGCGGTGGAGAGACGGGAAGAAGATGAAATAAAAAGAATCAAAAGTAATAAATAATAATTAATTAATTAATTAATTAAAAAAAATGAGGATATAATAGACATTTTAGAGTGAAAGAATTGTCACGTCACCGATTTAACTAACCTTTTCAGCCCATTTGTTCTATGTCACGCTCCGAATTTTAGAATAACAATTCAAAATCCGAAACATGAATTACTACAACTCGACAATAATCATCATGAAATTTTTTCTTTAACAACCACACCACACGAATTGAATTTCAAATCCCGAATTTAGTCTCAGTTAATTATTACAACTCAAACTCACTAATAAAATTGTAAATCTCTAAATGAGCATAACAAAACTCACAACACAAATGAAATCAAATTAAAGCTGCAACTCCTAAACAGTCCGGCCTCCTCCCTGATTATCCTGACTTGCATGAATATCAGCTACACCATTTGAATAGTGTACTAGGATTGCAACAACACAAAACCCGGTAAGCTTTTTGAAAGCTCGTATGAGTAAAATAGAAAGAACGGTTGTTTAATTAAGTCATATTTATTTTCACCTAAGTCAACACCAAACAATTCCCACATCCACAAAGAAATCACAATCTCAAAAATCAATCACCAAATCAACAATTCAAAGCGGAATCTAAACTCACATCTTTCTTCTCAAAACTCCGAAATCGTATTTATAAAAATACGATGTCTGACAGACTAGAGCTCTAATCGAATCGTAGCCCGTCACCTGGCCTAGGTTATGACATCCGACATATTTATCATTATCGTAGTTCATCAATATATATATATATATATATATAGTTAGAACGTTCGATACTCGTACTCAATCTAGCCCCATTACCCGACAAGGGTTGTGGCATTCAACTTACTCAACCAATCGTAACCCATCATCTACCTAAGATTAGAGCGTCCGATTCCCCCATACCAGTCATTAAATCGACCCTAAATCCATAATCGAGCACAATAATGTGTTTCACACAATGAAATCAATCAATCCAAGATACACAATATTATTATGAAATTAAGCATTCGAAATATAACACGAAATCATCATTCCACCTCAATCATATCATCACTCAACAACACACCAACCAATATCTATATTCCAAGTAAATATATATATATATATATATACGTAATCATCCACTCAGGGATGACCACTGATACCATCTATAATTCACACAAGAAAATCGTGAAATTCATATGTATAATTAAAATTCATTTTACTTACCTATGGACCATAGTTGATCAAGTCCATGTGATTTTAAAAACAAATATTTTTTTCATAAATATTTTTCACACAATTATGAAAAAATAAATTAATGAAAAGTACTCGGTTCGTAATATGAACCACGTGAGTTTTACTCACCTCGATACTCCCGCTGCGTCTTCAAATTTAGCACAAATCACACCGAACCCGCTCACCCAAGTAAAAACCGTCAATCACCTAATCAAATGTACTTGAATTTAGCCAATAATTCCAAAACATACTTAAACAACCATCCAACGGTCGGATTCTAAATTATACGAAAATGCGACGGACGGATTCTCACGAATCGCCTCCCTAATCATGTTTTGCAATTATACGAAGATTCAATGGTCGGATCTTCGCCCATAACCACACAAAGCCACTGGAACAGTCATATGATCAACATATCAAAACTACAAGTCCATCGAACGGTCCTAACTTCACAGATCACAAATCTAACGATCGAAATCGCTCGAAATCTAAAAATTCATAACTAAATCATACGATATCCAAAAATACGTATAATATACCGAAATGATCGTATTGAAATGTAGAATCTAAAAATACATAGAAACTGTATTTTTGACCCCCGGAGGTGGCCTGAAAGGGCCGGCGGAGTTAATGGCAGAGCCACCGCAGACCACCACCAATGGTGTCGGGGCCGGGCTGCTCTTCTTCATCTTAACATGCTGATCATTTTTCATAACTAGCTCAAGATTAGACAGGAAGAGGTCGGAAATTACCAAAATAGTCACGGTGGTCGGAAAAATTCTAGAATCCGGCGAGCTTGAGTTTGACGTAAAAACTTCCGCTAATGGTTTCGATCAATTCTTGAGATTTGTTCAGCAACTCAAGGCGAGCTCCCCAGTTCAAGAATAACTCGAAACGAAGCTCTACAGCTCGAGATATCTGGATCGAAAGTTCCTTTCGATCCAAATCGAGGCTGGCTTCCAGCTGCCACCATGAGCAACGCCACCGTGCAGGGACGCTTCTAGGAGCTTCAGGAGGTTGAGGCGAGCTCGAGGATGAAGTTTGGTGAGGATTGGTGGCTAGTAGCTCGAGATATCATGGTTGGAACCAAATCGAGCTTAAACCGAACGGAGCTTGTCACCTCCGCTGCCGGCCTTGTCGCGGCGCAAGGCTGCCACTGGCAGTTGCGCAAGGTTGAGGCCGTTGCGTGGGATGTGGTTACGGGTCAAGGTGGCCTGTGGAGGAAGAGCTCGGCAGGTGAAGCCGTGCTCTGTTTTTACTGGGTTCGGTCGCGCGAGAGAGAGAATGAACAGTTTCCAAAAAAAGAAAGGAGGCCGGATGAAAATGGAAACATTCCAGAAATTTAGGGTTTTTTCTATATATACCCGAAATAGAAAAATCTTCTAAATGCCATAATTAATTTGTAAAAAAATCAGATTTTTGTGTTCCGCATATGCACGGACTCGTATCGACGAGCTCTACAACTTTCATGAAGAAAGTTTTCCCAAATTCTGTACGTATAAAAAGTCGATTTCTTGAATTAGATATTTCGAGCTTTTCGTTAAAACAAATTGTTTCGGAACATCGCTAATTTTAAAAATGAAATATTTCGAGTAATATTAGTGCAAATGCACATTATTCGTTCCACATAATTACACGAAATGAAAATGAAAATTGCGGTTATTACAATCTATATCTAGGATCTATATTTATTTTAGATAATCATTTAACTACAATATTGCTGTAGAGAAACTGAAATTGAGAGGAATTTGCTGTGTATATCACTGATAATAGGGACTTCTTTATATAGAGGATTACAATGCATAGAATCAAAATTGTACAAGGAAAGTAATCGTACATTGAATAGGAATCTAGATCCTTCTAATGTAACCCTATTACCACTAGATCAAGTAACCTAGAGTTTGGGCCAAACACAAAATAGAGATTTCCTTAAACACTCCCCCTTGTATTGTCCAAACACAGTGCTTCTCTCATTGTCTCCCTAAAAACCTTGCCGAGTAACAAAAACCCAGTGGGACAAAAATAACCTCGGTCGAAGGGGAAAAAGAGCACAACACACCCTTCACATTTCGAGACCATTACATGTAGACATCTCCCCTAATGTCTGCATCTCCCCCTGATGACCACGGTCATGGGAGTTCATATAACTTCCGCAAACAATGCTACCAACATGTTTCTCGAAAGTTGAATTTAGGCAATGAATTAGTGAGCGAGTTGCCACACTATCCTAAGATCGAATCTAGTTCATTTTGATGTTGAGGAGAGTCTGTTATTGCTGATTATCCTTGGTGTTGTCGCTTTTGGTGTAGCCTTGCTTTATTTGTTCAAAACAAGCAGCATTATCCTAAATGCTTATAGGCTCATCAGTGGTAGACTTCAAACCACAATTACTCTGAACATGCATAATTATGGGTCCAATCCATATACATTCACAAACCACATTGTGAAGAGCAATAATCTCAACATTGTTCGAAGATATAGCGACTAGAGTCTTTCTGTAGACCTTTAAGATATCACGGTCTTTACCCATGTTGAACACTTACCCAGTTTGGGAATGACCTTTATGTGGGTCGGAGAGATACCCAACATCAGTAAAACCTTCCAAAATGCCAACTTCGTTTTGGGATGGGGAGAGGGGATGCATGCTAGTGTTGGCTGCGTTCCTGGTGTGTGATGGGTCTGAATCCATCATCTCTCTGTAGGGATAAAATATGCCTATATCAATCGTACATCTCTAATGTCGAAAGATATCTTTTATATAAATCTAATGGCATCGCGTTGGCGCAGAGCTATACCTTAGCTAACAAGTTCGTAACATATGAGATGTCTGATCTTGTGCATGGAGCTAAGTACAATAATGCGCCTATTGTACTTATGTAGGGCACGTCCGCCTCTAGCACATCTTCGCTATCATCCTATGAACGAAAATAGTCCTTTTCAGGATCAAGACTACGGACGATCATGGGGGTGCTTAGAGGCTTGACCTTGTCAAAACGCCTAAGCATCTCTCAACATGATGCTCAAGTTCCAAACCGAGACATTATCGTGTTCTCCCAAAATCCTTCATCTTAAAATTAGATTTCAAGTGTTCAGCAGTTTTCCTTAAGTCTTCAGAGGCTTCCAATGAAGATCATGTCCAACATGAACCACGATAGAATCCGAAACTTGTTATGGAAACGTGCGAGCATATCCCTTCCCAAACAAGTAGTCACTTTAGTGAGCGTTTTAACCTTATTGCATACGCGCTCCGTGGTCTAGAGCCACTTGACTTGGGTAAATGAAGTTCACCATGAACCTTCATGTATATTCCGTATCTAGATCCCCATAGAGATATGCAGTGACCACAATTGTAAGCTGCATATTCAGTTATTTGGAAATTACCAAACTGACAAGGTAGTGAAGTACAATGATATCCATTACGAGAGAATATGTCTCATCGTAATCGATTCTAGAGTGTTTTGTGAGAAGCCTTGCACCATAAGACGAGATTAACATCTCCTTTTCTCATCACGCATTCTAACGAAGACCCATTAGTCAATAAGTTTTATGTTAAGAGGTGTTGACATCACTGGCACAAAAACCTTCCTCTTCGTTAGAGAATCAAACTTAACCTGGATCGTGTCGTTCCATTAAGGCCAAATTTCTCTACCTTGGTATTCATTCATCAACAAAGCGTGGTTCGATATCATCAGACTCAACAAACTCATGCACAACGAAATGCATGACTACATCATCAATTATGATGGAGTTTTTATCCCACATCTCATGTACACTAGTGTAATTTTCATAGAGCTCTATATTCTCAGGAATAGGTTCTGATGTTGACGCGTCCCCCAACAATAACTAAAATCCGGAAGATTCTCATGAGACTGATTTTGAGTATCGATGATCCAAGGATTAGGTTGTGCCAAAGCATCCTTCAAACCCACGGGCCTCCCACGCAACCTAGCTGGGGCCATGACCTGTAATGCTAGAGTACCACTCTTTATGGCGTTAGCGCCCTGCCTACCTCTGTGTAGGGTGGCACTACGTCCTCTCGTAGAGACATACTTCCTTGTAGGCATATTTGCAGCATATGTGTGATCTCGTCACTTTAGTAAGGATCGAGATTAGCTATAGTGGGGACAAACCACGACTATTCCTGTTGTTTCTGCTGAACAATCATGTTCTTATCTCCCCCTAACGACGGGAATACTGTCTCATCAAAGTGACATCCGCAAATCTAGCGGTAAGGAGATCGCCTTGCAAGCGCATTAAGTGGCGGACGATTGTTGGAATCTCAAATTCAACTGAGTTGCTCAATCATCTGTAAGGACCTATCATAGTGCGATGTGGCTGCGTAATTGGCACATAAATGACTCACTCAAATGTGCATAAGTACAAAATACTTGTATCCAGTCACTAGCTGTAACGTAGAGATTCATTGAGTGGCGGTAAGTCGTAGACGGATTAGGATAATTGCATGCGATATTGCATCACCCCAAGCAGATATAAAGAGATTGGTGCGCATTACCAATGTCCGGACTACCATCGTAGTCGTTTCCGCAAGACCATTTGGGTGTGTTCATAGGAATGTGATGTCCAACATCAGTCCCAATGCAATAACCATCGAAAGTCTTCGATGTAAACTCTCTAGCATTGTCAAATCTAACTAACTGAATAGGATGATACGAGAGTGAGCCCGTTTTCATATGATGTTTGCTAGAAGTGTAGTAGAAGCATCATTTACAGGTGGACAATGGCACCACACGTGACCAGCATGTCAACCAACATCATGAGATATTTAAACGTCTGCAAGTTGGTTGAATCAGTCCACAGAATCCCCATGGATTCAATGGAAGAACAGAATGGGTATTTTTATATCCTTTGCATAGGACGGTCTCACTCCTAATATCCTGAAGGAACAGGCTTTGTAAAATGAGCGAGATGCCTTAGAATCAACCAATGAGGATTTTGGTTGGGCCTGAGCGTCTGTAGCGCTATGAGAAGTAAAATGCGTGACTACATTGCCTATCATGGCATTGGAGCCATGGAAATTAGCATGTATGGCGTCATGGCTACTAGGAGGAACAACCATAGTGTCATGCTCATGGTTGGCGCCATGTATGGCGTAATCACATGGAACGTGGGTGGCGTTTCGACGACCCATGACAGTAGCAGCGCCAGAGGCTGCAGTTGTTGCGGTCTTGCTAAGTCCGGGAATCAATTTTTGATTCTTGCTTCGTTTCACTCAAAAGGATGGATGTCTGTGTGAAGTCTTCAATATACTGATCATCATATCATGACTAGGATGATCTATCCTATTGTGACAAAGCCAATATATGTCTAAATCCAAGAGATCTTCTCTCAAGACATTATTGGATTTAATATCTCGAATAGTGACATAGAGTCCACTAAAGAGACACATAAACTTCTTTAAAATGCGCCTTTGTTCACATTCGTTAGAGATATTGCAAAGGAACACAATTTCGTTCTCTACATGCGTTTTCGCATGGAATCTGTTGGGTATTCATAGGTGCGATTTGCCCTACGAGCGTAAAGAGTTTATGTGACAGTAATCAAGGTGCCATTTGGCAAGAAAACTTGGGCTATTCCATGTCCTTGAATTAATACTGATGACCCAACCATCGTAGTTACAAAGTCATATGCTTAAAATCAAAAAGGAGTCATAATGAAAAAAACTCGAAATTTTTATTCATAAGCCAACAGAGTTACATCATTGTCTCTTTGACCAAAGAAAATCTAATCTAAAATGCTAGCTGATGCAAAACAATGGTAATCGTCTAACTTGTTTTAGTAATTCCAAAATAAACGTGACCAGGTAAGTAGGGAGATGTCGGTGGAGCAAGGCTCGCTTAAGTACCACTAATCTCAGAACCTTCCTAGACATTACACTTAATTTGGGTAAGCCTACTTTGAAGAATGGCTAAACCATTGGCATTTACCGCAAAAATATATGGCAATTGCCTATTACATCTCTTAAAAAAATAAAGATTTAAACAGAATTGGCGATCTATTGATCCCAGCCAGATTTGTAGTCTTCAACCCTTTACTCTAGATCAACTTCTTTATCTTCTTGTTCCACATAGGAAGCTTCTCTTGCTTCGCAATATGCTTTGTAGGCAGTGACAATGTCTTCACGAGCTCTACAAATGTGTGCCCAATGATCAGACACTCCACATCGAGAACATAGATCTCTTTGCTCAAGCTCCATTGATTAAGAAGCTTTAAAAGCGTCATTTAGATGGCTCTTAGTGTTGGTGGCGCCACCAACATGGCCAGAGGCGTTGCCTCCCTCTCTCTTTCCACGTTGACCTCTTTGATTTCTTGTTTGCCTAATTTGACGATTACCTTCCCAAGTAGAGCGATTATATGGACCAGAACATTTATAAGTATCCCTAAGATTAGGGTTTCGCTCTTGGCGCCCTCTCTTAGGGGCGCGATTATAATTGGACTTCGGAATATACTCTGTTCCCACGAGTCTCAAATTAAAGTTCTTCACAAGGATGTTGTCATGCTTTTCAGCGACATTCAAGGCTCCAATGAGCTCATGAAACCTTGTGATCTATCTTGCAATAACATCGATTCAATAGTTCTTAGCAACCATCAATACAGAGACGGGGAAGGTAGAAAGAGTCTTCTCAATCAACATCTATCTGTGATCTCTTGACCACAGAATTCCATTAAGGATTTAATGTGAATTGGTTCCAAGTTGTAGCAATAACTGACTTGAAATCACATAAGTGGAGGCTATGCCATCTCAGTTCTAGATCAGGAAGTAGTGTCACGCCCCGAATTTTACAATAACAATTCAAAATCCGAGACATGAAAATACCACATCACAAAATTATCATCCTGAAAATTTTTCTTTTCTTAACATACTCACCACACGAAATAAAATCAAACCGAATATATTCTCGGTTAATTATTACAACTCAATCCAAAATATAATGTAAAGCTCTAAATGAGCATACACACACCTCACAACTAAATAATTAACAAAACTGCTATAACACCTAAACAGCTCGGTCACCTCCCTGGTTATCCTGACCTGCAGGAATATCCGCTACACCATTGAATAGTGTACCGGGATTGCAACAACACAAAACCCGGTAAGCTTATGAAAGCTTGTATGAGTAAAAGAATGAATTGTTACTTAATTTAATCTCATTTATTCTCACACACAGCAACACTCAATTATTTCCACATATACAAATAATAACAATCTCAATCAACACCAATTCAATATAACAAGACAACCCCACTCACTACTTTCCCCACAACTCTCTTCATCGTATTTATAAAAATACGGTACTTGACAGACTAGAGCTCTAACTGAATCGTAGCCCGTCACCTGGCCTAGGTTATGGCATCCGACATATTTATCAATTATTGTATTTCATCAATATGTATACCTATATACATATTTAGAACGTCCAATAATTCCACACACTCAACCAATCGTATCCCATCATCCACACTAGGATTAGAGCGTCCGATTACCCACACCAGTCATTTCGTCGACCCTAAACCCATAATTGAACACAACATATAACATCACATACTGAAATCAACCCAACCAAGATACATCATATTATTATGGAATTACACAATTGTAATATAATCAACTCAATCAATTCAACACAATCATATCATAAATCAAACAATCCACACATTAATATATATTTTCCACGTAAATATATATATACGTAATCATCCACTCAGGGATGACCACTAATACCATCTATAGTTCACACAAGAAAATTATGAAATTCATTTGTATAGTTAAAATTCATTTTACTTACCTATGGACCGTGGTGATTCAAGTCCATGAAATTTTAAAACAATATTTATTCCGCAAATATTTTTCACACAATTACCAAAAATAAATAAATTAAAATGCTCGGTTCGTAATATGAACCACGTGAGTTTTACTCACCTCGAAACTCCCGCTGCGTCTTCAATATAATTATAAATTATAATTTATAATTAACGCCGAATAGCCCACGAAATTAAAATCCGTCAATCACCTAATCAAATGTGATTCGAATTTAGCCAACAAATTCAACTCATAATTTAACCACTAATTAACGGTCAGATTCTAATTTACATTAAAATCCGACGAGCGGTTTCTCACGAATCGTTCCCCTAATTACCGTTTTTCACATATACGAAGATCCAACGGTCGGATCTTCGCCCATGACCACACAAAGTCTCTGGGAAAGTCATATGATCATCATAACAAATTTACAAGTTCATCCAACGGTCATAATTTCACAGATCAAAAATCTAACGACCGAAATCGATCGAAATCACAAAATTCATAACTAATTCATACGATATCCGAAAAATACGTATAATACGCCGAAATGATCGTATCGAAACATAGAATCATAAAATGGACAGAAACCAAATTTTAGACCTCCGGAGGTGGCCGGAAAAGGCCGCCGGAGTTAGGGACAGAGCCGCCACCGACCACCACCAATGGTGTCGGGGCCGAGCTTGTCCCCTTCGTTTCATCATTCTGAGCAACTTTCATAACTAGCACAAGACCTAAAAATGAACGGAAGGCGTCGAAATTACCGATTTACAATCGGCGGCCGGAAAAAATGCAGAAACCGGTGAGCTTGAAAACCGACGTGAAAACTGCAACCTCAGGCCCCGATCCCTTCTGGAAACTTGTTCAGAACTTCCTTGCGAACTCAACAAGCTTGGAATCACAAGAAACGATCGTGTATAGCTCGAGTATTTCGATCCGTTCGGGTCGAGCTCCGACGAACGTGAAAACGTTCGACCCAGTTCCGGTCCTTCTTGGTGCTTGTAGAGGAAGTTGAGGCGAGCTCAATGAGACAAGAATCAAGTGAAATGATGGAGTGTAGCTCGAGATATCGAGATCGAACCGAAAATGGACGTTTTCGGTTCGGGCTTCGCCGCCGCCGCCACAGGCTGCGCCGCCGTGTGAGACTGCCTCCGGGAGCTAGAGCAGCTCGAGACGAACGCCTGGGACTTGGTTTGAGGTCGAGAGGTGGTCTGTGGAGGGAGAACAATTAAGGAGAAGTTTTCCTCCTCTTTCGGCCGATTGTGTCTGTAAGAGAGAGAGAGAGAAACCTGTTTTCCAGAAACGGAAGAAGAAGAAGAAGAAGAAAGAAAAGGAAAAAAAAAGAAGCCGGTAGGGAAAAAAAAATTAGGGTTTCTAAAATTTTTCTATATATACATGTTTCGGAAAACTTCGAAATTCGATAACTAATTCAGAAAAAATCCGATCTTCGTGTTCCGTACGTGCACGGACTCGTATTGACGAGCTCTACAACTTTCATGAAGGAAGTTTCTCCAAATTTCGTACGTAGAAAAAGTCGATTTCTCAACCCGAGTATTTCGAGCTTTTCGTTAAAATAAACGTTTCGAAACTTCGATAATTGTAAAAATGAATGATTATCGAACATAAATCGTGAAATCGTATAATAATCATTCGATACAATCACTCGGATTTAAAATGGAAATTGCGGGTATTACAAGTAGGGAGTCACGTACGTTGCCAACTCTTTCTTCGAGTGAGACCCATAACCTTCTCGAGTCTTCTGCATTCATACACTCATACCGGAGCGAATCGTCCATATGACGAGTTATTAGGATGATGGCTTTCGCCTTATTTGCCTCTAAGGTTGCTCTATTTGCTTCCAAAGCTTGAGCTTGCTCAACAGTTAGCACTTTTTTGTTAGGCTCGAGAATCGTCTCCAGGATTCCATCGGCCTTGAGATGCTGGCGGACATCACGAACCCACCTATGATATCCAGAGCCAGTTGTTCTCAATGGAACAAAGTCCAATTTGTTCAGGTTACTCATCCTGAAAGAGAACGAGGAAAAAAGGTTAGTTTCGGAGTGGAAAAAGCTACCACGAAAACAATAGAAATTTCTGAGCGTAGTCGCTTCCAAGAAATCTGATTCCAAGAGGAATTGGATCAGATTGAAATAATGATGTGTTTGTGGTTGATCATAACATCTCAAAAAACTCTAAGTTTGGAGGACTCTACAAGCTCCAAGCTTGGAGTGGGCACGGACCCACACAGTACTGATTTTGGTCTCCCCTATGAAGAAGAAAGGGGGGTAGAAGAAAGGAGGTTGCAAGTCCCCGAGAAAAAGAAGAGAAAAAAAAATGGGAACCTTTAGTAAAACATACCTCCTAGGATTGCAGAGAGTATTCGATCCTCATTGTAGGACTGTAGACGAGCTTCAGTCTTAGGGGAACAGACTTGTAGGATTGCAGATGAGCTTTAGTCCTAGTGTAGGCGAACCGATTTGTAGGATTGTAGCGTGGTTTCGATCCTTGTTATAGGATTGCTGACTGCTATCAATCTTAGTTGCTGAAACTGACAGACAAAAGGCGCGCGGGGCTCCTGCTGGCAGGTTGCGAGCTGCGCGATGTGCTATTTACTAGCTTGCGACCTTGGGCTGCAGAGATGTGCTATTGATCATAAGCTAGGATTGCAGTGGGTGTTCGATCCTAAGCTAGGATTGCAACTGGTTTGCAATCCTGATCGTGGCAGAAAGCTGGAACGCGGGGCTGCAAAGGCAGTAGGCTTGCGATAGGGTTGCAGGGGCAGCGAAGTGCATATGAGCTCGAGAGGCAGCGAGCGCAGGGGCGCATAGTGCAGGGCGTGCCCGCAGCAGCTGCTGCAGATGCTTGGTGAGGCTAGCGTGGGCTAGGTGCGGTAGATGTGTAGGCAGTTGGGCAGAGGCTGCAGCGCAGGATTGTGGGTGCTAAGTAGGCTGGCGGTGTGCCTAGCTCGAGCTAGAGCTGGCGGCAGATTTTGGTGAGAAAAGTTTAGGGTTTTGATTTTTAGGGTTAGGGCTAGGGCTCGTGCTGATAACGTGTTGCAGAGAAACTGAAATTAAGAGGAATTTGTTGTGTATTTTCATTGAAAATAGAGGCCTCTTTATATAGAAGATTACAATGCATAAAATCCAAATTATACAAGGAAAGTAATCGTATATTGAATAGGAATCTAGATCCTTCTGATGTAACCCTATTATCACTAGGTCAAGTAACTTAGAGTTTGGGCCAAACACAAAATAGAAATTTTCTTAAACAAATATGAATTTATATATCATAAATGATTTTTTTATATAATATATTGTCATTAATTAAAATTTTAAAATATTTTTCTTACTTTTCAGATTTTTTTTTTTCACATTTTCAAGTTTTGTCGTTTAAAAATCATTTACTTTATTATTAAGATTAAATTTAATTAATCACATCTTTCTATCCGCCAGATTAGAAATTAACTGATTATATATTATTTTTTAACTTCAAAACAAATTAATCTGGACCATTGAATTTGAAATGAATCAATTTCTGCCATTGGATTGTTGACTGTTGCATCACCCCCAACGTCCTTTACATGATTAGGCTCCACATGTCGGCAGCCATTCAGCGCGTACGTATACACTGTGATCCTTTTTTGTGTTCTTTAGTTGTGTTCCATTATTGTGTTGCACAGTTGCACTGAGGGTTGATTTATTCCCGCCAGAATCCGCGGACCCGTTGGCCCACTGCTTCAAATCTTCCGTCCATGTAGATCTATTTTGGATCGAGTTTTTAGAACAGACTCAAAATGGGTCTGGTTTTTTAATGGGCTAGAGATCTGTTGTTTGGGACAGAAGACCCAAATGACTGACACCCAAGGTTGGAGACGCCCTAACCAATTGAATCGTCGCTTCCTACCCTAGATAAGAACTCTGAGGCATTAGCCGTAATCATTGTTGGGAGTTCACTGACTTATGCCCCTAGAGGAGGGTGTCTAATTCCTTTTTCTACATTTCTTGTCATTGGTGTAAATCAAACAAGAGGAGTTTAAGTCGTGTTCAGATAAATTTAGAACTCACAATTATTTAATTAAATTTTAGTATGAGAAATATAAATATTTATGAAAAAAAAAAATTCTACACATAAATGAATTTAAAACAAAAGTCAGCCGTCTATATGGGTCCTCCTTAAGCAAAGGTTCTTCTCATCGTCATGTACAAGATGACAATTTAATAAACAACAAATTGAAGAAAAGAAAAGTATAATCTAACCAGGGTTCTAAAAATCGGCCTAGGCGTTAGGCGCCTCTAAGCCGTTCGGATTTTAGCCTAGTTGATCGAGCTAGGCGTTAGGCTGAAAATCGGCTGCTTAATCAGCCTAGGAGGTTCCTAAACGGCTTGGGCGAGTTTGACTGGGTGCTCGGCGATTGGCGATTAGGAGCATTCTTCTTCTTCTTTTTCATCGTCAAAACTCAAAAGCATCAGAAACTAAAGACTACTGCAGTAGTCGTCGTCTCTCTCTCTCTCTCTGAAAAGGTAGCACGAGCTCTCTCCCTCTCAGCCTCTCTCCTTGACTGTCAAGGCGTGGACGCCTTCGCTCTCCTCGACGGTGACGCTGTGACGGACGACTGACTCGTCATCTGTATCTCCTCAATCAGATTCAAACTCTGATTAAATCATAAGTCCATCTCTCTCAATTTGAAAGAAATGAAGAGAGAGAGAGAGAGAGAGAGAGAGAGAGAGAGAGAGAGAGAGAGAGAGAGAGAGAGAGAGAGAGAGAGAGAGAGAGAGAGAGAGAGAGAGAGAGAGATGCAGTCATGTAGAAGATGAGAGAAAATAGAGATGCAGGAGATGAGAAAGAAGATAAATGAGGAAGATGGGTCCACATGAACTATTAAGCGATTTGTGGTTTTTTTTTTGTTCTTTTCTTTTTGGGAAAGAAGTGGTGTAGACATGTAGTGATTGGCAATAGGGGTCGTCAACGGGCCGGACTTTATTATAAATCAAAGGATCCAAGCTCGTCCATATAAAGCTGGCCTTGCAGGCTTTTTCGGGTCGGGCCTTGCGGGCTTTATTTATAAATAAATATTTAAAGACACAAATATTTTTTTTTTTTTAATCAAGCTTTGGAAATTCATTGGATAATGATCAAATACAACCAAAGATAATAGATCTATATTGTACCCAAAAAAATCTATATTTATATATAGATACTAATTTATTGATAATTAAATTTTTAAAGACACTAATTTTTTATAAATCTATATTTATACATCATACACTCCAAAGAGTAACATATAGCAATTCAAAGAAAATGAGAAAACCGACCATTGGATGTGATTATTATAATAAATTATACGTGTGGTTAAAAATTTAGTCAATTTCACCGTAGTTTCGAACCCGATAGAATTAGTCAACCGTAGTCACTTGCATGTTTTGTTGGTTGATTGATGGTGTGATGACCGCAAAACTTATTTATTTTTTTACATCACGTTTGTAAATATTTCATTGATGGATGTGCGTGGACATAAGATAAAAATTTCAATTTTAATTACAAATACATTGACCAGTACCAATTTGCCTCTTAAAGTTGTATGACTTGTACATTGCATTTAAATTGTTGAGGTTCACTCTAAAGCAAACATGAAGTGGAAAATGAATTTGAAAAAACCAACCGTTTGATGGAGAGACTGTAATATTTTATGGTGGTTATAAAAAATAAAGCCAATATGGTTCTCGGTTCGAATTCGATCAACTAGGTCAAACTTAGTTACTCTTATAAACCTATATTTATATATCACACACTCCAAAGAAAATGGGAAAACCGGCTGTTGGATGTGATTATTACAATAAATTATGAGTGTGGTTAAAAATTTAGTCAATTTCACCATAGTTTCAAACCCGATCGGATTGGTCAACCGTAGTAACTTGTATGCTTTCTTGATTGACCGGTGGCGTGATGAGCGCAAAACTTGCTTATTTTTTTACATCACGTTTATAAATATTTCATCGATGGATGTGCGTGGACATAAGATAAAAATTTCAATTTTAATTACAAATACATTTGTCTATACCAATTTGTCTCTTTAAAGTTGTATGACTTATATATTACATTTAAATTGTTGAGATTCATTCTAAAGCAACCATGAAGTAGAAAATGAATTTGGAAAAACCAACCGTTTGATAGAGAGATTGTAATATTTTATGGTAGTTGTAAAAAATCTAGCCAATTTGGTTCTCGTTTCGAATTCGATCAACTAGGTCAAACCTAGTTACTCTTATAAACCTATATTTATATTTACACACTTCAAAGAGCAACCTCTATCAATTCAAAGAAAATGGAAAAACTGACCATTGGATGTGATTATTACAATAAATTATGAGTGTGGTTAAAAATTTAGTCAATTTCACCATAGTTTCAAACCCGATCGGATTGGTCAACCGTAGTCGCTTGTATGCTTTCTTGATTGACCGATGGCGTGATGACCACAAAACTTACTTATTTTTTTACATCACGTTTGTAAATATTTCATCGATGGATGTGTGTGGACATAAGATAAAAATTTCAATTTTAATTACAAATACATTTGCCTATACCAATTTACCTCTTTAAAGTTGTAGATTCCCGTCCAAGCAGAATCGCCTTCACTTAAATTGCTATAAATCCTTCAAGAAAATTTGGAATCGCAAACCGTAAAATCTTTCAGAAACTAGCACTAGGCCAAAAATTTAATCAGACAACAGTTATCAGACGACATCAAACATTTTAACTGTACTCTGAAATAATCAGACGACAGCAAAAAAATATATGTCGTCTGAATTTCTGAATCCAACGATAGTTATTACTTGGCTGTTGTGCAATTACTTTGCAGACAATGGTTGATATTATGATGTTGTCTGAATGGATCAATTCAGACAACAGTTATTTTTTCGATGTTATCCAAAGTTTATTCAGACAATGGTTGATTTTTGATGTTGTCTGATTGTTTTCAATCACACAACTGTTATTTAGTTGTCTGTCGTGCAATAACCTTTAAGTCAATGCTTACAAAAAGATGTTGTCTGATTTGCTTGTTTCACACAACTGTTTTTATTCGTCTGTTGTCACATTATCTTCAGACAATGCACCCTAACTGATGTTGTCTGAATTTAGTTTTTTTTTTCTTTTCCCCTTTCCCAATACAAGCTGAGTTTTAGCTATCTAGGGTTAGATATGTACGACTTTCAACACTTGACAAAAATCTTTCACTCTCCATTTGACTAAAACACCCGATCGAGCTCCCTCCTCTCTGTCAAAATCACTTTCAATCTCATGCATCGGCCCTCAGGCCTCAGCCCTAAGACCTCATGTCTCTCTCATAGAACCTCTCTTTCTCTCTATCTTAAATGGATCGTACTCTCATCTCTCTCTCCCACCGCAGTGACAGCTAGTCGACCACCATCATAGTGACCGCCAGTCGACCACCACCGCAGTGACCTCCAGTCATCTCTCTCTCCCACCGCAGTGACAGCCAGTCGACCACCATCGCAGTGACCGCTAGACTGGGTTTTCAATTTCAGCGTTCAATTTGCAGCAAAGCATAGACGTCCTCAAGTTTGGTTCGATTTATGGTTCGATTTCGAATTCTTCAAGCTTGGTAAGTTGCTACCTTTCTGGGTATTCAGTTCTTGTGTATGATACTATGAATAATGAATGATTGGTAACTGATTTGAGTTGTATGAATATTTGCTGCCTTGCTGGTTTTGCCGTTTTGGATGATCGAGTTGTATGCATATTTGCTTACTGTCTTCCTGTTATTGTCTTACTGATTTGAGTGACTTCAAATTTGGGAATTTTCAATTGGGTTGTACCCTCGTGTTGGTCCTGTTTGGGTTCGATTTATTTTTGCCAGAAACTATTGGACTTTTGAAGTTTTGATATTTGGCATCTGTTTTGCCAGTTTTGAAGTTGTATCCGATAATGATAGATATATTGATAGCTATGTGATATGGACTGATGGACAACTGGACAAGTGCATTTAATTAAGATTTCTGTTCATTTTATGTGCTTGTCCGATTCTATCAGGAATTTGCCTCATGAATGACAGATTGACAGAATCACCAGAATGAGTAGAAGGGGGCTGGTCCCTGCGTGGCTTGTTGGCTTTGAATAAATATTAAGGTCTATAATTAGGCTGCAGTATATAAATAGTTTTCTAGTTGCTTTTTGAATGTAACCTGTAATTTGAATTCTAGCTTGTTGTTTTATCTTTGCCTTATATTAATAAGCCATGAGAGATTATATCACTTTCACAAGTCTGAACACACGGAAGCTTTCAACAACATGCCCTCTTTCTTTTTCTTTATAAAATTACTAGCTTGTTGTTCTCTCTTTGCCTTATATTAATAAGCCATGAGGGATTATATCACTTTCACAAGTCTGAGCACACGGAACCTTTCAACAACATGCCTTCTTTCTTTTTCTTTATAAAATTACTAGCTTGTTGTTTTCTCTTTGCCTTATATTAATAAGCCATGAGGGATTATATCACTTTCATAAGTCTGAACACACAAAACCTTTCAACAACATGCCTTCTTTCTTTTTCTTTTCCCAGCCTTTATGAAATGCTTGCATGTTCACATAAAAACAAGGGAGGGAGAGAGAATTAGGTTCGGACATAGGTGCTGAGAAAGAGAATGGGAAGTTTAGAAGTAAACTCATGGTTCAAAACTAGTGCTATGTATTGTTGGAACAATTTATGGTACTTGGTGAGATGTTACTCAAAGGGGCTTGTGTGTGTAGCAATTATACCCATATCTGTTGTTAGCTTATTGGTACACTATTGGGTGACTACATAATGTATTGTAATTCTACTCTTCAGGTCGATGATGACTGGCAGTACCTTCTAGAGAACAACAGCTTGCAGGTTGAGGAGACGGTAAAAAAATATTCTGATCAATATTATGCAGAAGTAATTTTCTAGAATTCTTTCTTTTTCCATTAACACTACACAGTTTGATCAAATTCTTTTGTTTCCATTATCAACAATATTATATGAGTGTTTGACACTTCCTATATTACAATGGTTTACTTTTTTTTTTTTTGGGTTAAAAAGAGTAATGATGGAGTTACTTGTAGTTTTGTTGTTGTTGTCGTCGTTGTTGGAAAGAGTAATGATGGAGTTACGGTTGATTCCATTCCAGACCTATCATAGAATGATTCAACTAGAAAACATGTAGGCTGAGAATGTTTTATTTCCATTAATAGTAATGGTTACTTATAATCAATGGCATGATTACTTATATATACATCTCTAACATGATTACTTATATATCTTGGTATTGAGTCCAAAATGGGATCTTAATGATCCTTATTCTTCTGTTGGTTCTTTGTTTCAAAAATGTTAAACTTGTAAACTAGTTTGAACAACAGTCTACTTTGTTGCACATCAAGTTTGTATGCCTTTGAACTTGGAGATAACTTTTGTATGTATTGTCATAGGTGAATTTGGTGATTGAAAAGGAATCTAGGCGGATCAACTAAGGAGCCTGATGGATGTAGATAAGCTTATTGCTATGGCAAACTAGTTTAGATAAGCACTTTTGGTGAGTATTGCTAAGCTCTCTCTTATTTTGTACTAGTGCAGCATATAGGTGTATAATTTTAGTTGTTGTGTTTGTTGATGTGGTTGCTGATTTCCTTGTCATTAATATGATGCAGTTTATAATATATATGTTCCTGACTACAGTTATGATGATTGCATTGGCTGCCTATATGTGCTGTGATTCTATGACTTGCATATATATTGTACACTTCTGGTTGTGATGAAATGTTAGATATATTAAGTTGTTTTGTTTTGTAGTTGCATCCATGGAATATATCTAAGTTGTCTGGTTTTTCATTGTAAGATGGATAAATCATGGATGCATGTTGATAGAAGATCGCGAGCTTTTGAGTTAGGGGTTGAAGAATTGATTCCGTTTGCATTGGAGAGTGGTTGTGATGTCAATAAACTTTGTTGTCCTTGTGTGAGATGTGGGCATGGTAAATCTTGGAAGGCTAGGGTAGTAAAGGATCATTTGGTTGAGTTTGGTATTGATAAAAGTTACACAAAATGGATATGGCATGGGGAACTCTCGTCAAATGAGATGAGCGAACCCGAAGGGAATTCTGAAACCATAGAAATGGTATAGAATGACACAAGTAGAGGGGCGTCCGATGATGAGGAGTTTTCAGTAGACTCCGATGAATTTTTAAGGTTTGTTGAGGATAGCGACAAACCTCTTTACCCTGGTTGTACTCGTTTTACCAAGTTAAATGGACTTGTTAAAACTTATAATCTGAAAACAAAGCATGGGTTGAGTGATGCTTGCTATTCCGACATGTTGATATTGATTGGAATGTTGCTTCCAGAAGGTAATGAAGTACCAGGTTCTTTCTATGAGGCCAAAAAGAGTTTGTGTGCGTTGGGAATGAATTATGAAAAGATACATGTATGTCCTAATGATTGTATCTTACATAGGGAGATGCATATTGATGCCACTAGCTGCCCAACTTGTGGTATCTCTAGGTGGAAGTTGGGAAAGAATAAAGTAGAAAAAGTCGGGGTTCCAGGGAAAGTGTTGTGGTATTTTCCACCTATACCTAGATTCAAGAAGATGTTTCAGTCAACAAAGACAGCTAAAAGCTTGACATGGCATGCTGATGAGCGATTGAAGGATGATAAAATGAGGCATCCGGCTGATTCTCCTACTTGGAAGTTAGTGGACGATAAGTGGCCTGCTTTTAGTTCAGAGCCTAGGAATCTAAGGCTAGCGCTATCCTCTGACGGTTTCAATCCCTACAGTTCCCTTTCTAGTAGATACTCTTGCTGGCCTGTTATACTAGTGACCTACAATCTTCCCCCATGGCTCTGCATGAAGAGGAAGTACATGATGCTCACCTTGTTAATCTCTGGACCTAAACAGTCTGGAAATGACATTGATATCTATCTCCAACCGTTGATTGATGATTTAAAGATTTTGTGGGATGGGGTTGAAGGGGTATACGATTGTTATAGAAAACAGTACTTTAAACTTAAGGCAGTGCTCTTTTGGACCATTAATGACTTCCCTGTATATCGGAACTTGTTAGGCAGCATTGTGAAAAGATACAATGCGTGTCCTGTTTGTTTAGAGCATACCAAACCTCATAGGCTGGGTCATGGTCAACATGCGGCATCGAAGATTCTTACCCCATTACCACCCTTATCGAAAACATGCAGCAACTTTCGATAACACTGAAGAACATGATCTTGCTCCTATTCCATTAAGTGGACATGAGGTGCTGAAAAAAGTAGAAGGTTTGAACCGGCCTTTTGGTAAAAAGCACCCTCATCCTCCATATAAGGGTGTTGAAGATGACAGTAAGGGAAGAAGAAATCTGTTTTCTTCGAACCTGAGTACTGGGAGTTTCTGCCCGTTCGACATATTCTTGATGTAATGCACATCGAGAAGAATGTTTGCGATGCACTAATCGGTACATTATTGAACATTCCTGGGAAAACAAAGGATGGGGTGGCTGCTCGTTTAGATATGGTGGCAATGGGTATAAGGGCTGGTCTGAAGCCTAAAACTGGGGAGAAAAAAGAAAAATTACCTTTAGCAAGTTGGAATCTGATGATAGAAGAAAAGAAAACAGTTTGCAATTCTTTTTTTGGCATGAAGCTAGTTGATCGCTTATGTTCTGATGTGAAGAGTTTAGTGTCCATGGATGATCTAAGGCTTGTTGGTATGAAATCACATGATTGCCATACCGTGTTGCATCACTTGCTCCCTATTGCAGTTCGTTCAGTATTAGAGAAACCAGTTAGATATGCTATCATTAAGTTCTGTCTCTTCTTCAAAGCCATATGCAGTAAAGTCATAGATGTAGAGAAGCTAAAAAAAATTCAAGCTGACCTTGTTGAAACAGTTTGTGAGCTCGAGAAATTCTTCCCACCTTCCTTCTTCGATATCATGATTCATCTTTCAGTCCATCTTGTTAGAGAAGTTAAGCTGTGTGGCCCAATTTTCTTTAGATTGATGTATCCGTTTGAAAGGTACATGAAAACATTGAAGGGATATGTTAGAAACCGTAAACATCCAGAAGGTTGCATTGCTGCGTCATACATCGCTGAAGAAGCAGTTGAGTTTTTGGTAGAACGTAATCTTAGTGAACCTACTGTTGGACTACCATTTAGCACCACTTTTGACAATATGGAGAAATGCAGACCTTTGTCAGGTGCCACAATTATTAGTCCAAATGAAAAGAAGTTGCAGCTAGCACATCTTTGTGTGTTGCAAAACACAGATGAAGCAAGGCCTTACTTTAAGTAAGTAATCTGTTCCCTTTTTTTTTTAATCTGTATTATTTCAGTACAAATAAATACATGTAGTTTTTTTTTTACTAAATGTTTTGCATTTTTTTTGTCTTTTGCAGTGAACATTTGGAATTGTTGAAGAAAAATGAGAAATGGTTGAAGGAGAAGCAGAATAAAACATTTGTGAAATGGATACAAGATAAGGTAAGGACAATGATCTGTTTATTCCAACACCTTTTGTAGTGTGAGTAGATATTATATATAAATAGCAGTTCAAACTGATTATAATGTGATTTCTTTGCATCAAGGTTGCTGCTGAAGTTATTGATGATAATAATAATGTTTCGGAACATTTAAGGTGGATTGTTGATGGTCCAAGTTTAGAAGTACCAACATTCAGTGGTTACAAGATAAATGGGGTTAACTTCAACACCAAAGATCGTGATGATGTTCAATCAGTTCAATGCAATGGTGTATCATTGTTTGCCAATGCAATGCTAGTCTCTAGTGCGAAGGATAAAAACCTAATTAACGATGATACGACTTTTTATGGAATCATTAAAGATATATGGGAGTTAGACTATCATAGCTTTAGGGTTCCTATATTCTACTGTGATTGGGTTGACATTGATAAAAGCATTAAGATAGATGACCTGGGATATACTTTAGTAAATTTGAATAGGTTAGGTCATTTTAATGATCCTTTTGTGTTAGGTACAGATGTGAAGCAAGTCTGCTATATAGATGACCCTCTTAACGCTAACTGGTCAGTAGTCCTACGATGTCCTGATAGAGATTACCATGGTGGTGATGATGAGGAGGTTGGAGTCATTGAACTTGAGAACGAGCCATTTGATGCCACAATGCTTTCCATTGACACTTCAAATTTAGATGGTGACCATGCCAGCAATTATATGCGGGATGGTGACGAAGGAATATGGGTTGACTGATGAAATGTGTCAACTCATAGTTTAGGATTTATTATTGTTATTATTGGCTATGTATTGTACTCATTTGAATTCAGATGTGAATCTTTGTTTTGTTGACGTGTTTCATTGCTTATCTATGATAATGTTCTCTTATCTATTATGCTTTCTGTTTTCAAATCTGATCCTTCTTTTTTTCTTTATTCTGGTCTTGACAATAAAGTTAGTATTACTTTACTATATATGATCTAGCCTGCCCTATTCATGTTTGACTAACGCTAATGTGTTTTTGGTTGTAGATTATGGCTCATTCAAAGACAAAGGCTGCCACAAGAGTAAGGCAGAATATTATCAATGCATTGAAAGTGACACGAGCGAGGTCTGCACCAGAACTAGCAACTTCTAATAAGTCAAATGCATCAGAAAATAAGTCATCACCAAAGAGAGCAACAGTGTCGCTAAGGGTCAAGAAGTCACTGATGAAGAATAACAAGAAAAAATCATCTAAGTCATCTAGCCCTGAAAAATGCGGCTTAAAGTTGCTGAAGTGTGGTTGTGTTACAATGCACATGATTGTGAGAAGGAAAATTCTTGGAGTAAAGTTGAAAGTCTTGTTTAATCAGAAGGGGTCACCTTATGGTGCTGCAGCTAAGGAAATGTAGTCATATATTGGGGTACTAGCACGTACTAAGGCACCAATATGGAGACCTTCTTGGAAGCAGGTGCCAAAGGATCGTAAAAATAAGATTTGGCAGTGTGTCGAGGTATTAAAAATACTGATCCTTCTTTTCTTGATTAATATAAAGACTCCATGTCCATAGACTGGTTTTATTTTGCATTTTATCATTTGTTTAGATGGCATTTGAGGTACCCCCGAAGGCAAGGAGAATGGTCCTATCTTCAGCTTCACAGAAGTGGAGAGAATTCAAGAGCAAGCTGACTACACAGTACATCATCCCACATAAGGATGAACCTGAACTGTTAAAGTATCCCCCAACTGATTATAACTTCATCGAGAAGTCTCATTGGGATATCTTTGTAGCTGATCGATTGTCTGAGGAATTTCAGGTATAGTTTTAGTGTATTTTCATGTTTTCAGAACTTGGATAAATTATTACTACTCATGTTTTATCTATAGTGACTTGAGATATGATTGTTACTTTGATGGTTTATAGGAAATACAGAAGGTGCAAAAGCGAAAGAGGTCTAAGAACAAGTACCCTCATCGTATGTCGCGTAAGGGATATGCAAATCTAGAGGCTGAATTGGTGACCGTATATAAAGTGATTTACTTATATATCTTGCATGCTGAGTTATTATTAAGGTTAAATGGTTACTTATATTTATGTTATTTTGTAGTTTGAAACCAATCCTGATTCGGAAATCGACCGTGCGACCCTGTGGATCAAGGCACGGCAGGATAAACATGGTAACTTCAAAGATGGTGAGGTAGAGAAGTGTGCTGCAGACATAGTAAGTAAAGTGTTATACTTGTTTTAGTTTATCAAAGCCATTTTCTTACAACCATATTACAAGATATACAACTTTAAATCAAAAACTGATTTAAATTAAAAATATTTTCTTGTTTTAGGAAAAGCTGAAGATGCAAGTTAGTGATGGTGAGGTGACAACTTGTGGCACTGATGATGTATTGACAAAGGCACTAGGTAACCCTGAGCACTATGGAAGAGTGCGTGGTGTGGGGGGTCATGTCAAGCCTGGCATATATTTTAACCTACCTAGGCACAAAAGGAAAACTGTCAAAGAGAGAATTAAGGAAGGCTGTAAGAAATTTATAGAGGAGGAGGCAGAGAAAATTGTGGCACGGGAGAGAGCATATTGGGCTGAAACGATAAGGAGGTTGGAAGCAAAAGTTGATGGGATAACCCTTCCCATTGAGTCCCCTCTGGCAGGCCATAAGGACCTTGGTTCGGGACAAGGTAGTTGCTCCAATTTGCTGGAGAAGTCTGCACTACAACAGATTGAGGAAGCAGTTGTTATCTCTGCAAAAAAGCGGTTAGAGTTAGTGGGTGACATTGCAGAGGAAGTGGAAGAAGATAAGGTTGTACAGGTTCCGGTGGAAGAACCAGCTGCTGTAGTAGTTCATGAGAAGGCTGTGAGGTCGGTTGAAGTTACACAACAGGTATATATACTCTAGTCTACGATGTAGATAAATTATTTAAACTATTTTGATGCATGTGTTTGATTTGTATATTAATGATTAGTGTTGATACGTTGAGTTGTCCTAGATAGTATATTAGTTTATATTGAAACGTGTTCTTTTATAAACAGGAACTGAAAGAGTTTGAGAGTCAATCGACAATGTTGTTGCCATTGCAACTATTGTTGAAGTGGACACTAATTGTGCAAACCAAACGCTTCATGGGGTTGCTTTGGGAGAAGGGAATGTGCGAGTGTCGATTCTGCGTCCACTTAATGCTGAAGCTAAGGTTTCTTTCCCAGTCAACGATGAGATAGTTACTGTCAAAGATGCTATTGGAACTTACATTGCTTGGCCGAGGGACCTCATACTTCAATCCCCTCCCCAAACTACGAAGGTAAACTAATTAAAACTAAAACTAAAACTGAAACTGAAGCATGAATGTTCTTCCATTGTGTATTTATTAATAACTTAAAATGTTATCATGTAGAAACAGCCAAATAAGTCCAGTAAGGGTTTAAAAAAGAGGAAAAGGAAAGTAGATAGTCCTAAAGAGGAGTATATTGACTTGAAGAAGCTTCCAAAAAATTACCCTGCACCTTTGAAGTGCTTGTGGATTTGGGCGACAGACAATATGGCAAATGGCAAGACAATCTCTTTCAAGTTGGAAGAAAAAGTGTTTGGCATCGATAGGAAGCAATATCTGTTTAAGTCAGACATTCATGCATTGTGTATGATGACTGAACTATCAGGTGGTGTAATCTGCATGTATATATGGTAAGTTGAAAAAATCAGTCATTCTTAATGAGTTTTTAGCTTTTAAATGTATTCAATATTTATACTCTTTATCTATTTTCAAATGTATTAAGGCTGTGTACTTTTACAGTTACTTGCATGAAGTCTTGAAGAGAGCAAAGATGTCACACATGGTTAGCTTTGTGGACCCTTCACAGATTGGAGCACTTGGAAGTGGAAATACAACAGAGAGATCGCGTTTTCTAGCAAATAGGTTCACAACTGCAGAGAAGGGCCAGATTTTTTTGTTGCCATATAATGCAGGGTGAGTGATTTATCTTGAACTTGTCTAATTAATTACTTGAAACATGTCCTTTAATAAGTAATATATATAATACAAAAACTGAAGCTGACTTGCTTTTTTGTTATAACATTATAAGTAACCATTGGATGTTGACTGTTGTCAATCCGGAGGAAGAAATTATCAATTTCATGGATCCATTAAGGCGTCGACTAGTTGGTGGAGAATGATAGATTGTTGTGGAAAAGTAAGTCTGCCTAAGTTTTTTATTTTGATAAATTGCTGGAATGATGAGTTTTATGTTGGCTCATTTGTCGTTGATTGATTAAACTTATTGTTGGTATCTATTTTATTGTTGAAGTGGGATCAAAATTTACAATGCTCAAAGGAATAGGTCTGGCCGGAAATCAATAGTGTGGCAAAACATGGGGGTATGCTAGTATTCATAATTGTAGGTTCAGACTTTGTACATGCTATGGTTAGTGCACTGCTGAGACTTTGTAATGACTATTTTTAGGGTATTCCAGCACAACAAATTGTGAAGGACTGTGGCATATTCATCATGCGGTACATGAAGGAAATAATTGAGGATAAGAACTTGAGTTTTGCTTCAAAGGTAAAGCCTTAAATTTTAGTTTGACATCTTTATAACTTCATGTTCTCATTAATTGCTGCATGATTTTGTGATGCTGAGATTCGACTATGCTATTATTGTTTCAGTGGCAGCGATGATCCGAATTGATTTACACCCAAAAGGATATTGATGCTGTGAGGTCGGAGTGGGCTAAGTTTATGATGAAGTATCATATTTCATAGTTATGAGGGTTGGTGAAGGCAAGACTATTTTTTGGTATTTTGATCACCCTCTTGCTAGCTGGTTTCAGTTTTTGCTTTAGTTATTAATGTGCATTGGACACGTTTTATAGACAAGACAATGTTTTGGCTTTATGTATTTATACACTTAGGCAATTTTAATTCCTATGTGAATGTTGGGATGAATATTGCTAATGGAATGAAATTGTTTTTGGAATCAAGGATGTGTTGTTCAATTGTACAGAATGTATGTCTTCTCTTCTATCTCAGACAATTCAATTCCTACAGCAAACCATTGTCTAACAAATGAACATAAAGAAAAAAGGAAGAAAAAACTGTTGTCTGAGTAATCTATCTACAATAGTTATTAAACATATTCAATTGTCCAACAAGTTATAACACCACAAAAAAGTAATATGTTCTGTTGTCTGATGCAAAGGAAGACCACAGAGAATTAATATGTTCTGTTGTCTGATAAAAAGGAAGACCACGGAGAATTAATATGTTCTGTTGTCTGATGAAAAGCAAGACCACAGAGAATTGAAAAGCTACAATTGTATGACTTGATAAACTAGTACAACATATTGGAAAACCATATGGTTGAAAAATGACTTTAACGACCCATATAGCAAGCAAGCTATAGTACAATAAAATCTCAGACAACAGTTTATTAGAAGATGCAATACTGTGAAGCAATAACACACAATGGCTTCAACAGATTTTCTATTGTCTGGTACAAAGTCAGTCAATAGTATTCAATTACTTTGCTGATCTACAAGTGTCCTTCAGACAACAGTTTTTCTAAAAAAAATGTTCTCCAACTTTTCTTTACACATCCCATCCTTCCATGATCTGCCAACTGAAATTGCCTTGCACAAGAGTGAAGGTACCAACTCTGTTGTCCTTTGTGGTATTCAGACAACAGATTGGGTAGTAACTACTATTGTACTAAAATTTATCAGACGACAGTTTTCTGGTATTGTCTGATTCATATATCAGACGACATTGAGATAGACAACAGCAAACCTTATAATCAGACGACAGTGAAAAACTGTCGTCTGATTGAATTTTTGGCATAGTGTAGACACATGAGGCTTTCTGTACATATATGGTACAACTCTTATTTCCATCTGAGCATTTCTAGTAATTTAGCGAAGTTAGATGTTCTGCACAACAGTTTATGTGTTGCAGATTCTCGTTTAAGCTGAACTTCCTTCACTTAAATTATCATAACTCCTTCTAGAAAAGTCGGAATCACAAACCGTAAAATTCCTCAGAAACTAGACACATGGGGCTTTCCGTCATATAGGGTACAACTCTTAATTCCATCCAAGCAATTCCCAGTAATTCAGCAAAATTAGGTGTTCTGCACAACAGTCTCTGCATTGCAGAAAAGTCGGAATCACAAACCGTAAAATTCCTCAGAAACTAGACACATGGGGCTTTCTGTGTATATAGGGTACATCTCCTAATTCCATCCGAGTAGTTCCCAATAATTCAGTGAATTTGGGTGTTCTGCACAAGAGTTTCTGTGTTATTTATATAATAATTTTTGTTTGCGGGATTTTATGGGCCGGGCCTAACGAGCTTTTACGGGCAAGGCCTAACGGGCTTTTACGAGCCAGGCCCAACGGGCTTTTGGCGGGTCGGGCCGGGTTTCAAACCCCTAAACCAAGCCGGCCGTCTACCCACCTGGTCGGGCCTATGACGGGTCGGGCCGGGTTTTTGGTCCTGCGGGCCTCCATCGGCCCACGAGGCCCACGGGCTAAATGATGACCCCTAATTGGCAACTATCATTATCAATTACTCTGATAAGGTTTGTAATAAGTTGTGCATTATCAATTAATCTGATAAGATTTAGGATAAGTCATGCATGCTACTAGGTGATAAATAATTCATTATTTAATAATTTTATGCCATAAAATAATTAAATATTAAAAAAATAAAAATCGCATAGTCCCCCTTCTAAGCTCCGGCCTCGCGTTTTTTAGAACCTTGAATCTAACAACTTAATTAGAAATGAGAATGATCAAACGATCGGATTATCAATAAAAGGAGACTGATAATCCAAACTACTAATTATGTCAATAATCACATGATCAAATCTTGTCAAACAAATTATACCAAAAGGTTCAAGTCACTGAGCGCTACCAAATGAGCCAAAAAGCACAGCCATAGGACATGAGCCCCCAGAAGCTGGAACAAGCAGCTAGGCGTGGCCCACACACCACCATCTCAACCCTAAATCATGGGTCGATATCTTGCCAAAATGGTTAAAGCAACAAGGAGATCGACTCCATAACTTCTAAGCATGATTATGAGTGAGGAAGTCGGAAATTACCTCAAAAGTTTGACATCCGAAACTTTGAATGAAGCATTCTTCCTCCACAGGTATAAACCATGTGTGAGACTTGGTAGTTATGGACCACAAGAAGGAGCGCTTCACAGTCCAAGTGTTGGAGCAGCCGATTATGGTCGGAGATCAGAGATCGATGCGAACCCTTACGGCACCGCGAACACAAATGTCTTCTATCATCCTTCAAAACTAATCGACACAAACCACTACCATGGATTTCAAGAGGATAAATAGGCGATTCAAACAACATCACCGGCTTGTGGTGGCCAGGTGGAGAACCCATCGGATCGCAAGTTCCAGTTGGGAAAAAAAAAAAAAAAAAAAAAGGTCAAGGTTATTCTTGCATCTATTGGGATTTTTTAAGTGACTCGGAAAGTTTCCCAAAGTTCCCCTTTTGCTAAACTTTCATTTATTATAATTTTCCTCGTTTGTGCATCTATTTTAGGTGTATTTAAAAATACTGCTCAGAATTTAACAATTTTTTGCTATTTTAGTTATACCGTGTCACATAGCTGAAATTCAAAATTTATAAGCGCTGATGATATATATCAAGAGTATTCTACAAATGCACAAGCCTACATTAATGCATCTTCTTTTTAAACCTAAGTACAACCTTTTCATTATTGTGATAGTGGCTGTATGTAAATTGTTATTGTCATTTCCGCTCTGTGTTTCAAAGTTCAATTTCCATAGTGAATTTGAAATTACATCTTTATCCTGGTGTTCCAAAAAAATAAAAATAAAAATAACAAAATTTAAGAGAAATTTTAAATACACATCCCAAACTATTTAATATATATCTCTATTATTTTATATTTTAAATCAGATTTTATAGGTAGATTAAATGACCAAAATAGACATCTATGTATTAGAAAAAATATAAAAACAATCATATCTTCCTTATATTATTTAATAATTATAAACACAATGAACTTCTATAAATGACATCCTCATTTAAAACAAGAATAGAGTAAGAAACTATCTAATTTAATTTCTCTTTAAATAAATTGTAATTAAATGGGGTGAGAGACCGTGTAATTTAGAATTTAAAAATCAATGGCATTAAGTATTTTCATATAATTTAGAATTTCAAAATCAATGGCATTAAGTGTTTTTAAAATATATCGCTTTACTCTCACTTTTTAGTTCATTTTTTTCCCTAAAAATTATGGTTAGTCAATTTATTATCTAATATAAAACATCACAAGTATAAAACTTTGTAATTGTTAATTTGTTTGACCATCCAATGACAATTAGGGATGGCAATGGAGTGGGTTGGGGATGGGGATCACAATACCATCCCCATACCCGGGGTCATTTTCTACCCCCATCCCCGTCTCAAATAAAAATTTATTGGGGATTCCCCATCCCCATCCCCATTGGGTATGAAACCTCCAAACCCGCCTCAAATCCCCAATAAGAATTTAATAAATAAAATAATTTTTTCTCATATTGCCTTTTTTTAAATTAAAATCTATAACTAATAAATTTAAAATACGAGTAAATTCATAAATCATAATTCAGTTAGTGCAAACGTCAAAACTCCATTAAAGTAAAAGTAGCTATTAAAATAAAGTAGTAAATGTATATATTTGTGATTTATATTATAAAAAATAAATTAAAAAATATATAAGTTAAATATATGTATATATTATTGGGGCGGGTTTGGGGATGGGGATCACAATACCGTCCCCTCCCCATCCCTAATTTTAGATAGCGGGGATTGGGTATCCCCATTCCCATTCCCCATTTGTCCCCGAATTCTCCCCCCATTAAGGGCAGATATCCAGTGGAGCTCTGCCCCGCTGGGGATTTTTACCATCCCTAATGACAACTTCGTAGTTTTGTCATTGTGGGAGAAACTATTAATACAGTTTTGGTTGAATGTTCGACTCAAAATTTTATACTTGATCAGTAGGGTGTTTCCATGTTTGGTGAATGAGAACTCAAATAACACAAAACCTACTTCTAAGCATCTATTTGAAGGGAACAATAATGACCCTTATGGATTTCCCAATAACTAATGCAAGTAATTAATATGGTCAATTATATATACCAATCAAATTAAATAGTAGCCTTAATGTAGTTAGATAATAGTGTATTTCATGGTTTTTTATTTTAAGGATAGGTAATTTGGTTTGTGTATTTAGTAAAATATTAGAATGAGAAATTAAATGGTAAGTGTATTTAAGGAGTGTGTATTAAGCAATTAGAGGTGTGTATTTAAAACTTCTCAAAATTTAAATAGTGTTATGACTATATCCATGTTATGGCTCTTTCTTGTTTTCTACTTAGAGAAATGGCAGATAGTCATAAGTCATAACACTATGATGTTGAAATCCTTTTTAAGTTTAGTTTGTTTTCAATCGCATTTTCTCTTTTTTTATTGCCTTTTTATTTTATTTTATTGGGTGACAGCGAAGAAACCAAAAACTTGCATTAAACCAAAGAGAGTACAACAAAACCAAGATATTAGGTTGGAAATACATATGCAAATAGACTTCATACTAAACATAAAAGAAGATTGGCCAGAAGCCAAACCTAGACAACAACAAGGAACATATACAATAGAAAGCAATGAGCAAGACCCAAATCAAGCGAGCCTAAACCATAAAAGCGAGCCACAACCGAGCCAAGTGAAAAGATGCCACTATAGAAGCGGTGCTATTGTGCACAAAGTCAAAAAACTTTTCTGAAACACCATTGGAGTAGAATCGTAGAGCTCAGGAGGTGTTGATTGCGATCTCAATAGGTTTTATGTTAGGAGGTGTTGTGAGAAGCCTTGAGCCATGAAACAAGTTTATAATATCTTTTTCTCATCACACTTTCTAATGAAGACCCATTAGTCAATAGGTTTTATGTTAAGAGGTGTTGGCATTACTAACCTGAAAACTTTCCTCTTTGATAGACAATCCAATTCAACTTGAATCACATCTTTCTATTTAGGCCAATTTTCTCTACGCTAACATTCATCATTCACCAATGGAGCGTGGTTCTATATGACCGGACTCAACAAACTCACACGCAACTAAATGCACATATACATCATCAAGGATGATGGAGTTTCTATCCCACGTCTCATGTACACTAGTGTAATTTTCAGATGTCTCTATATTTTCAGGAATAGGTTCTTACGTTGAAGCGTCCCCTAATGTTATGCTAACCATAATCCGAAGTATTCTCATAAGATGGATTTTGAGAGTGGATGATCAAAGGATTGAACTGCTCCAAAGTATCCTTCAAACTCACATGCCTCCCATGCTTCCAAGATGGGGCCATGGCCTGTGACGCCATAGTGCCACTGTTTATGGTTGGGTGCCATGTCTACCTCTCTGTAGCATGGCACTACGTCCTTTAATAGGGACGTCCATCCTTGCAGGCATGTTTGTAGCAGATATGTGTGATCTCATCACTTTAGTAGGGATCGAGATGAGACATAACAGGGACAGACCATGATAATTTCTGCCATTCCCGTTGAACGTTGACAATTCTCCCCTAATGATGAGAAGACGGTCTCATCAAAAAGACAATTCCACCAGACATGCCTGTAAAGAGATCGCCTGACAATGTTTCTAAGTGGTGGACAATTATTGGAACCTCATAAACCTCATATCCTAACATATATGCTCATTCGTTTTTGTAAACTCATCTTGGTGTGCTTTGGCAGCACAATAGGCACATAAATTGCATACTCAAATATGTGTAAGTACAAGATGTCAGACTTGTACCTAGTCACTAGTTATAACACAAAGACAGATTGAGTAGCTGTGGTTCTAGACGAATTAGCATAGCTGCATGCAATAATGCATAACCCCAAATAGAAATAAGGAGATTGGTGCGCATTGCAATGACTAGGCTACCATCACAGTTGTTTAATAAAGGCCTCCATGAGACCATTTGGGTGTGTAAGTGGGAATATGATGTCCACATCAATCCCCAATGACGAGCAATAATTATCGAAAGTCCTCGATGTAAACTCTCCAGCATTGTAAAGTGGAATTGATTGAAAGGGATGATTTGGGTAGTGATCCCATAGCATAATATTTGAGTTAGGAGTTTAACATAAGCAGCATTTCTAGTGGACAAAAGCATGACATGTGACTAGCGTGTCGACACGTCAACCAACACCATAAATTATTTGAAGGGTCCGTACGTTGGTTGAATCAGTCCACAGAATCCCCTCGAATTCTAGGTAAGAACGGAATGAGTATTTTCATATCCTTTGGTAAGATGGTCTCAATCTTAATTTCCCTAAGGAACAAGCTTTGTAAAACGAGCGAGGCGCCTTAGAAGCAACCAATGAGGATTTTAGTTGGTCTGTGCATCTGAAGCATATTAAAAGCAAAATTGGTGATGACAACACCACCCATGGCATTATCACCATGGTTGACGCAGGCCATGGCGTCAAGAGAAGGGACGACCCCGACCCTAGGCCGGTGATATTAGCAACAGCAGCGGTCACGCTTGGTCCAGGAATCAACTTTTAATTCTTGCTTAATTTCACTCGAAAAAATGAATGTTTATGTGACGTCTTTACTACACGGATTATCATGTCATGACAAGATGTCCTAGTCGGTCATGCCAAAGCCATTATATGTCATAATCCAAGAGGTCTTCTCTTATTAAGTTATTGGATTCAATAGGTTGGATAATAGTGACATAAAGTGTACTAGATTGACACATAAGCTTCTCTAAGATGTGCTTTCATTAGTAATCATTGCAGGTAATGCAAATGAACTCTTTTTTGTTCTCAATATGCGTTTTTGCATGGAATCTGTTGGCTCGAATAGTTCAATAGGGTTTTGAAGTTGAAGGAGATTCCAAATTGATCATAGAAGCAGTCAATAACTGCAATCAACCCCTTAGATACAGTTAAAAATTATCCAAGATATCCATGCTATTTCTGCTTGCTTTAGATCGGTGAGTTTCAATTTTTAGGAAAACAAATTTTGTAGCAGATGCTAGTGCTAGTTTAGGACACAATGTTGTAATAAATTCCACTTGGTCCAATAGGGCCCCATTAGAGGCCTCAAGAGCCTTACTGTTTGACATTGTAAATTGCGGATGCCCTAGAGGCTTCCAATTTAAATATAGTCTTTTCGTATCAAAAATAAAAACGAATAGCTCAATAGAGTTCAATTTGCCCTGGGAGCATAGAGAGCTTTTTTTACAGTAACTAAGATGTCATTTGACAAGGGTAACTGGGCCAGTCCTTGTCCTTGAACTAATCCTGATGACCCAGCCATCATAGTCACAGAGGAATATGCTCAAAGTTTAAAATGGAGTCATAATGAAAAGAACTTGATATTTTATTCATAAGCCAACGATGTACATCATTGTTTCTTTAACATCAAGAAAAATCTAATCTGAAACTAGTTAATGCAAAACAAAGATAGTCGTTTGACTTCTTTTGGTAACTCCAAAATAATTATGACTAGGAAAGTAGAGAGATGTCGGTGGAGCAAAGATAGCTTAAGTACCACTTGTCTCAGAAACTTTTCTAGACATCATACTCACTTTGGATGAGCCTAGTTGAAGAAAAACTAAACCAATGGCATCTACTAATAATATTATGGCAATTCCCTTATTACATTTCTTGGAAAAATAAAAAACTTATACAAAATCATCAGTCTCTTGATCTTGGCCTTTGAAGTCTTCCATCCTCAAATTGAGATTACCTTCTTGATCTTCTTGTTCCATATAGTTTGCTTCCCTTGCTTCACGATACCATCTGTATGCATTTGTGACTTTCTGGGATGCAGTGTAAGCATTTGCCCGATGTCTGGATGTTCCACATTAAAGACAAGCATCTCTATGGGTAGGCTCCCTTGATCGAGCAGCCTTTGGGATGTTGTTTGGATGGCCTTTCAAATTAGTGGCGCCACCACCATGACCAGAGGTATTGTCTCCCTCTCTCTTTACACGTTGTCTACCTCAATTCTGTGCCCACTTGTTTTGGCGGTTACCTTCCTCATTAGAGCAATTATAAGGACCAAAACGTCCAAAAGTGTCCATAGCTTTAGGGTTTTGCTCCTAGCTCCCTCTCTTAGGGGCATGAATATAATTGGACTCTGGAATAGACTTGGTTCCCACAAGTCTCGAATTATAGTTTTTCACAAGGATATTGTCATGCTTCTCAGCTACGATCATAACTCCAATTAGCTCATGAAACCTTGTGATATGTCCTGTAGTAACATCACTATGATAGTTCTTAGCAACAGTCAATGCAGAGATGGGGAAGCTAGAGAGAATCTTCTCAATCACCATCGTATATATGATCCTCTTTGTCATAGAATTCCATTAAAGATTTGATGCGAAGCGCTTTTGCGTTGTAATCAAGAACAGTCTTGAAATCACAAAAGCAGAGATTGTCCCATCTCACTTCTAGGTCAGGAAGCAGGGAGTCGAAGTGAAACCTACAGTCTTTTGGGGTCTTTTTTATTCAGATACTCGTATTTGAGCAAATCATGACAAGTAATAATGACGACTTTTGCTTTATTTGCTTCCATACCTGCTTTATTTGCTCCTAAAGCTTGAGCCTGAGTTACAGGTAGGCACGTCCTAGAAGGGTTCAAGGATCGTTGATAGAATCCCTTGAGCCTTGAGATGCTGGCGGACATCATGAACCTACTTGTGATATCCAGTGCCAGTTGTCCCCAAATGGAGCAAAGTTCAAATTGTTCAAGTTACTCATCCTGAAAAATAAAATAAGAAAAGGGATTCGTTTCGAAGCAAAAAAGCTATCATGAAAACAAAAGGAATTTCTGAGCGTAATTTCTCCAAAGAAATTCAATTTCGATAGATCTTGGATTAAATCGAAACAATGATATATGTGGTCAGTCGTAAATTCTTAACAACCTCTATTAATAAAGTTTGGAGATCTCAACAAACTCTAGGTTTGGAGGTAGCATAAACCCCCACAATTCGACTTAGTCTTCCCACAAAAAAAGAAGTGGGAGGTAAGAGAAGGGAGGTTAAAAGTCCCTAAGACAAAGAAGAGAAATTGAAAAAAAAAAACTCAAAAACGAGAACTTTTAGTAAAATTACCTTGAATTGGATTCGACATAAAAGTGGCCTGATTTTGGTCGAAAAACGTTGTTGGAGGTTGTTTGTGCGTGGGAGGAAGCTACTGCCAGGGGCTGGTGTTTCTATGCTGCAATGTGAGCAAGGCTAGCTGATGTCCTTGTGCCTACAAGTTGCGGAAGCGAGGCTAGCTGATGTCCTTGTGCCTACAAGTTGCAGAAGCGAGGCTAGCTGATGTCCTTATGCCTACAAGTTGCGGAAGCGAGGCTAAGCGTCGTTGATGTCGTGCGCGCAAGAAGACGTGCCGATGTGAGGAAACGAGGCTAGCAAATGGTGCTGATGTCAACAACAAGTAACTGATGTGAAAGGCACCGGAATGCATTGCGTGCGGATGCTAGCTAAGCTAGCTGTGCGTGTAAGACGAAGTGAGGCTATCAGTGACTAGGTGAAGCTGAAGGCAAAGCAAGGCTCACGACGAGGCTAACAGACTTTTTTTTTTCTTTTCTAGGGTTTTGGCTTCTGAAATCAGGGTCAGGGATTCATGCTGATAACGTATTTTAGAGAATCAACATATGAAGGAGAATGATATGTACTTTCATTGATAATAAGAGCCTCTTTATATAGAGGATTACAAGTAAAGAGTTTGAGTCTTATAAGAAAACTGAATCGTACAATGATTGAAATATCTCAGTACATATATGTGAAACTAACCTTATTACAACTCAAACAAATAACTAGATTTTGGACCAGACACACAAACTAGATGCCCTTAAACAAGAGTCAATTTATTGGATTTACATAAAAATAGATATGAATGTCAACTTCATCTACATCTAAAAAGTGACTCTAGGTGATTCCACTAAGTTTTTGAACTACAATGAGTTACTTTTTGAAACATAACTCTATTAAGTTTGTTTTCTTTTGTTGAAATTTCTCCACCATGAATTCTCCTCACCTAGATTCATCTTGAGCGAATCTCTTGTCACTTGAATTCTACTCCTCACTCAAATTCGCTTTGGGGAACTTTCTCCTCACCTATATTTGCGTTGAGGATTTTACCAGATCTCTACACACATAGATTTGCATTACTCATTTAGGGAATTACTTCTCATCTAGATTTGCCTTGAGAGGATTTATCCTCACCCATATTTGCTTTGAGAGGATTTCTGTTCACCTAAATTTGCATTTAGGGAATTACTTCGCTTTTCCTTGAGAGGATTTCTCCTCACTTAGGTTACTCTGAGGGGATGTCTCTTCACCCAAATCTGCCTTCAGAGGTTTCACTTCAAGGTATTTTTTCCAAACGGGTTAATTTGCCTCTTTATTAAGCATTATCCTGACTAGAAGCACTTGTTAAAATTTTACACCTCCACACCATATTCCATAATGTATGTTTATCTGTGAATAACTGAGTTTTTTTTTCTTCTATTGTTTTGTTTTTTTTTGCATCAAATTTTACAAGATATTTTTTCATTTTATCGAGATATATCCTAAATATCTTACATATCCATAATATTAGACGATATCGGGAAATTTTCGCAGAAACACATTCAAAAATAAGATATTTTCCCTTATAATATATCGGTCCCTCTAAAACAAAAAATATATCAAAAATATTACATATATCCGTTATCAAAAATGTAATACCCGCAATTTTCATTTTAAATTTGAGTAGTTGTGTTGAACAATTATTATACGATTTCTGTCCATTTTATGATTCTATGTTTCAATACGATCATTTCGGCGTATTATACGTATTTTTCAGATATCGTATGAATTAGTTATGAATTTTGAGATTTCGATCGTTAGATTTATGATCTGTGGAATTAGGACCGTCAGATGAACTTATAATTTTGTTATGATGATCATATGACTGTCCCAGAGGCTTTGTGTGGTCATGGGCGAAGATCCGACGGTTGGATCTTCGTATATGTGCAAAACGGTAATTAGGGGAGCGATTAGTAAGAATCCGCTCGTCGGATTTCTTTGTAAATTAGAATCCGGCCGTTAAATGGTAGTTCAATTATGTTTTGGAATTATTGACTAAATTCGAATCACATTTGATTAGGTGATTGATGGATTGTATTTGAGTGAGCTATTTCGGCGTTAATTATATTTGTATTGAAGACGCAGCGGGAATTTCGAGGTGAGTAAAACTCACGTGGTTCATATTACGAACCGAGAGTTTTAAATTTATTTATTTTTGGTAATTGTGTGAAAAATATTTGCGGATTAAATATTTGTTTTAAAATTTCATGGACTTGAATCACCACAGTCCATAAGTAAGTAAAATGAATTTTAATTATACAAATGAATTTCACGATTTTCTTATGTGAACTATAGATGGTATTAGTGGTCATTCCTGAGTGGATGATTACGTATATATATATATATATTTACGTGGAAAATATATAATGATGAGTGGATTGTTGAGTGATGATATGATTGAGTTGAATTGATGAATTGATTATATTTCAATTGTGTAATTTCATAATAATATGGTGTATCTTGGTGGGGTTGATTTCAGTATGTGATATTATATGTTGTGCTCATTTATGGGTTTAGGGTCGACGTAGTGACCGGTGTGGGGTAATCGGACGCTCTAATCCTGGGTGGATGATGGGATACGATTGGATGAGTATGTGAAATTATCGGACGTTCTAAATATGTATATAAATATTCATATTGATGAAATACGATAATGATAAGTATGTCGGATGCCATAACCTAGGCCAGGTGACGGACTACGATTCAGTTAGAGCTCTAATCTATCGAATATCGTATTTTTATAAATACGATGATGAAATATTGTGGAGAAAGATGTGGGTAAGGGTTGGTGTTGAGTAGTTGATTGATTGTGATTGTTGGTTTTTGTAGTTGTAGAATCGTTGCATGTTGACTTAGGTAGAAATAAATGTGATTAAATTAAGTAACCGTTCTTTCTTTTACTCATACGAGCTTTCATAAGCTTACTGGGTTTTGTGTTGTTGCAATCCCGGTACATTATTCAAATGGTGTAGCGGATATTCCTGCAGGTCAGGATAACCAGGGAGGTGACCGAGCTGCTTAGGTGTTACAGTAGTTATTGTTATTTCATTAGTTGTGAGGTGTGTATGCTCATTTAGAGCTTTACAGTTCATTTTGGATTGGGTTGTAATAATTAACCGAGACTAAATTCGGTTTTGATTTTGTTTCGTGTGGTGAGGTTGTTAAGAAAAGAAATTTTCAAGATGATTATTTTAGTTTGTGGTAATTTTCATGTTTCGGATTTTGAATGTTTATTCTAAAATTCGGGGCGTGACAAAAAATATTACAGATATTTCAACCCTTAAACACAACTATTTTACATCCATTGATTCTCTCGTCTATTCTAATTAACTAAAGAGCAGAGTAATCATTCCTATAGCATCATAATAAAGCTGCTAAAAGACCAGCTTGAATAACACAATACCAGAAAAACAACAATTACTCACAGATTAAAATATGTGGGTATTTCTCTGTCACGCCCCGAATTTTAGAATAACAATTCAAAATCCGAGACATGAAAATACCACATCACAAAATTATCATCCTGAAAATTTTTCTTTTCTTAACATACTCACCACACGAAATAAAATCAAACCGAATTTAGTCTCGGTTAATTATTACAACACAAATCCAAATGTAATGTAAAGCTCTAAATGAGCATACACACACATCACGACTAAATAAATAACATGACTGCTGTAACACCTAAGCAGCCCGGTCACCTCCCTGGTTATCCTGACCTGCAGGAATATCCGCTACACCATTGAATAGTGTACCGGGATCGCAACAACACAAAATCCGGTAAGCTTATGAAAGCTTGTATGAGTAAAAGAATGAACTGTTGCTTAATTTAATCTCAATTATTTCCACACACAGCAACACTCATTTATTTCCACATATGCAAATGATAACAATCTCAATCAAACACCAATTCTATATATCAAGACAAAACAACTCACAACTTTCCCCACAACTCTCATCATCGTATTTATAAAAATACGGTATTTGACAGACTAGAGCTCTAACTGAATCGTAGCCCGTCACCTGGCCTAGGTTATGGCATCCGACATATTTATCAATTATTGTATTTCATCAATATGTATACCTATATACATATTTAGAACGTCCAATAATTCCACATACTCAACCAATCGTATCCCATCATCCACACTAGGATTAGAGCGTCCGATTTCCCACACCAGTCATTACATCGACATTAAACCCATAAATGAACACAACATATAATTTCACATACTGAAATCAACCCAACCAAGATACATCACATTATTATGGAATTACACAATTGTAATATAATCAACTCAATCAATTCAACACAATCATATCATAAATCAAACAATCCACACATTAATATATATTTTCCACGTAAATATATATATACGTAATCATCCACTCAGGGATGACCACTAATACCATCTATAGTTCACACAAGAAAATTATGAAATTCATTTGTATAGTTAAAATTCATTTTACTTACCTATGGACCGTGGTGATTCAAGTCCATGAAATTTTAAAACAAATATTTAATCCGCAAATATTTTTCACACAATTACCAAAAATAAATAATTAAAATGCTCGGTTCGTAATATGAACCACGTGAGTTTTACTCACCTCGACACTCCCGCTGCGTCTTCAATATAATTATAAATTATAATTTATAATTAACGCCGAATAGCCCACGCAATTTAAAATCCGTCAATCACCTAATCAAATGTGATTCGAATTTAGCCAACAAATTCAACTCATAATTTAACCACTAATTAACGGTCAGATTCTAATTTACATTAAAATCCGACGAGCGGTTTCTCACGAATCGCTCCCCTAATTACCGTTTTTCACATATACGAAGATCCAACGGTCGGATCTTCGCCCATGACTACACAAAGCCTCTGGGACAGTCATATGATCATCATAACCAATTTACAAGTTCATCCAACGGTCATAATTTCACAGATCTAAAATCTAACGACCGAAATCGATCGAAATCACAAAATTCATAACTAATTCATACGATATCCAAAAAATACGTATAATACGCCGAAATGATCGTATCGAAACATAGAATCATAAAATGGACAGAAACCAAATTTTAGACCTCCGGAGGTGGCCGGAAAAGGCCGCCAGAATTAGGGACAGAGCCGCCACCGACCACCACCAATGGTGTCGGGGCCAAGCTTGTCCCCTTCATTTCATCATTCTGAGCAACTTTTACAACTAGCACAAGACCTAAAAATGAACGGAAGGCGTCGAAATTACCGATTTACAGTCGGCGGCCGGAAAAATGCAGAAACCGGTGAGCTTGAAAACCGACGTGAAAACTGCAACCTCAGGCCCCGATCCCTTCTGGAAACTTGTTCAGAACTTCCTTGCGAACTCAACAAGCTTGGAATCACAAGAAACGATCGTGTATAGCTGGAGATATCTTGATCGAAAGTTTTGGTATATCGATCCGTTCGGGTCGAGCTCCGACGAGCGTGAAAACGTTCGACCCAGTTCCGGTCCTTCTTGGTGCTTGTAGAGGAAGTTGAGGCGAGCTCAATGAAGCAAGAATCAAGTGAAATGATGGAGTGTAGCTCGAGATATCGAGATCGAACCGAAAATGGACGTTTTCGGTTCGGGCTTCGCCGCCGCCGCCACAGGCTGCGCCGCCGTGTGAGACTGCCTCCGGGAGCTAGAGCAGCTCGAGATGAACGCTTGGGACTTGGTTTGAGGTCGAGAGGTGGTCTGTGGAGGGAGAACAATTACGGAGAAGTTTTTCTCCTCTTCGGCCGATCGCGTCTGTAAGAGAGAGAGAGAGAAAAAAACTGTTTTCCAGAAACGGAAGAAGAAGAAGAAGAAGAAAGAAAAGGAAAAAAAAGAAACCGGTAGGGAAAAAAAAATTAGGGTTTCTAAAATTTTTCTATATATACATGTTTCGGAAAACTTCGAAATTCGATAACTAATTCAGAAAAAATCCGATCTTCGTGTTCCGCACGTGCACAGACTCGTATCGACGAGCTCTACAACTTTCATGAAGGAAGTTTCTCCAAATTTCGTACGTAGAAAAAGTCGATTTCTCAAACCGAGTATTTCGAGCTTTTCGTTAAAATAAACGTTTCGAAACTTCGATAATTGTAAAAATGAATGATTATCGAACATAAATCGTGAATCGCATAATAATCATTCGATACAATCACTCGAATTTAAAATGGAAATTGCGGGTATTACAATCTACCCCCCTTAAAGGAATTTCGTCCCGAAATTCAAGTTCCCAATTCCCCAAAAAGCTGTGGATACCTCGTCCTCATGTCAGATTCTAACTCCCATGATGCATCCCCCTCATCATGATGACTCCACAACACCTTCACGAGATCAACCTCTTTCCTACGAAGTTTCTTTGTAGACCTATCCAAGATACGAACAGGTTCAACCACAAACGTCACATCCGGGTTCACTTCAATCGTACCGTGGTCAATCACGTGAGACTCATCTCGAACATACTTCCTGAGTAGAGACACATGGAAAACGTTGTGCACACCCGACATGCTAACTGGTAAAGCAAGACGATATGCCAAGTTACCAACCCTTTCTAGAATCTCAAAGGGTCCAACATACCTCGGTGCGAGTTTTCCTTTCTTGCCAAATCTCACCACACCTTTCATTGGTGAGACTTTCAAAAACACAAGATCACCTGTCTCAAACTCCAACGGTCTCCTCTTCAAGTCAGCATAACTCTTCTGTCTACTCTGAGCGGTTCGGATTCTGTCCCGAATAGTAGTGACCTTCTCTGTAGTCTCCTGTACAATCTCAGGTCCGATGAGCCCTTTATCCCCTGCTTCCGCCCAACAGATAGGAGTCCTACATGGCCTACCATAAAGAGCCTCATATGGAGCCATACCGATACTAGAGTGATAGCTATTGTTGTAGGCAAACTCTACCAATGGCAGATGATCCGCCCAACTACCCTTAAAATCCAGAACACATGCTCTGAGCATGTCCTCCATCACCTGATTCACTCTCTCGGTCTGTCCATCTGTTTGTGGGTGAAATGCAGTGCTCATAGCAAGAGACGTACCAAATGCCTTGTGGAACCTACGCCAGAATTCTGATGTGAAACGAGCATCACGATCCGATACAATCGTCACAGGCACTCCATGAAGCCTCACTATCTCGTTCACATATATCTTACACAATGCATCACCTGAGTACGTTTTTGCCACCGGAAGGAAGTGTGCTGATTTAGTCAACCGGTCAACAATCACCCAAATCGAGTCATAACTTTGCCTGGATCTGGGCAATCCAGTCACAAAGTCCATAGAGATGTCTTCCCATTTCCACACAGGAATCGACAAGGGGTTCAGCATTCCTGCTGGTCTCTGATGCTCTGCCTTCACCTGTTGACAGGTAAGACACTTCGACACGTGTTCCGCCACATCCCTCTTCATACCATACCACCAAAACTGCCTTCTTAGATCCATATACATTTTAGTACCTCCTGGATGTATAGTATATCGAGACCTATGTGCTTCCCGCATGATCTCCTCCTTGAGGTTATCAACACTCGGTACATACAATCTCCCTCGAAATCTCAACCCTCCATCAGCCCCAATCATCCACTCAGAAGGACCCTCCACATCCGGGTCAACAGTCATCTCAGCAATCCTCGCCTGAGCAAACTCATCAAGTGTCTGACCCTGAATGATCCTGGAGATCAAGGTGGGCTGTAAGGTGATACTACCGAGAAAGATTCCCTGTCCTGCTCCTGCGGGCATAAGGTTGAACTCAGATGCAGCTTCTAACATGCGCCACTCCTGCATCATAATCGATGCCATGATTACCCGCGGTTTCCTACTCAAAGCATCCGCCACCACATTCGCCTTTCCGGGATGGTACTCCAAGGTGAAATCATAGTCCTTAATGAGCTTCATCCATCTCCTCTGCCTCATGTTCAATTCCTTCTGGGAGAATAGATACTTCAAACTCTTGTGATCAGAGAAGAGTTCAAATTTCTCACCATAAAGATAGTGCCTCCAAATCTTCAAGGCAAACACCACAGCTGCTAGCTCTAGATCATGAGTAGGGTAATTCCGCTCATGTACCTTCAACTGTCTAGAACCATAAGCAACAACACTACCATTCTGCATCAACACACACCCCAAACCCTGATGAGATGCATCGCTGTAAATGACTAATCCACCACCACTAGTAGGAATAGTCAACACCGGAGCTGTAGTCAATCTAGTCTTCAGCTCTATGAAAGCCTTCTCACACTTATCCGACCATATGAACTGAGTGTCTTTCCTGGTCAATTTGGTCAAAGCCGAAGCAATACCAGAAAACCCTTCAATGAAGCGCCTGTAATAACCGGCCAATCCAAGGAAGCTACGGATTTCTGTAACCGTAGTAGGGCGACTCCAACTCATCCCTGCTTCAACCTTCGAAGGATCAACAGAAACTTCATCCTTCGAGACCACATGACCAAGGAACTTGACTTCACTCTGCCAGAAGTCGCATTTCTCGAACTTGGCAAATAGTTTCTGCTCTCTCAATGTCTGCAGCACTATCCGCAGATGTCTCTCATGCTCCGCTGACGACCTTGAATAAATCAAGATGTCATCAACGAACACTACCACGAACTGATCCAAGTAAGGACTGAACGTACGGTTCATCAAGTCCATAAATGCTGCGGGGGCATTCGTGAGACCAAAAGGCATGACAAGAAACTCAAAATGTCCATACCTGGTCCTGAACGCCGTCTTTGGAATATCTTCCTCCTTCACCCTCAACTGGTGATATCCAGACCTCAAGTCAATCTTCGAGAATACAGTAGCTTCTCTAAGCTGATCGAACAAGTCATCAATCCTAGGTAAAGGGTACCTATTCTTGATGGTCACCTTGTTCAACTGTCGATAATCCACACATAGACGAAGTGAACTATCCTTCTTCTTCACAAACAACACTGGTGCGCCCCAAGGAGACACACTTGCCTGAATGAACCCTTGTGCAAGTAAGCCCTCAATCTGAATCTTCAACTCCTGAAGTTCAGCTGGAGCCATTCGATAAGGTGCTTTTGACACAGGCGAAGTACCTGGTATCACATCAATGGAGAAGTCCATTACCCTTTTCGGGGGTAACCCAGGGATCTCCTGAAACACATCTTCATACTCTGAAACTACAAGAATCCCTGTAATCTTTGAAGTACTACTCCCTGATTCAATATGGGCCAAAATCCCCATCCTCATGGTGATGTCAGACTTCAGACAACGGTAATGAAACACAGGTTGTCCCGGAACATGGAAGGACACAATCATCCTAAAGCAATCAATAACAGCATGGTTCGGGCTCAACCAATCCATACCCAAAATCACATCATACGTGTGATCCGGAATCACAATCAAAGATGCAGAGAACTCTCTGCCACCAATCCCAATAGGGCAATCATCACAAAGCATGCTAAGCTCAAGAGACACACCGAGAGGTGATGTAACACACAATGATCTAGTCAGAGGCATAGAAATCAAACCCAAAACATCCACAACCGAACTAGATATGAAAGAGTGTGAGGCTCCCGTATCAAACAGTACTCTAGCAAGAAAGTGATAAACAGATAAGGTACCTTCCACTCCCGTGCCTGCCTGACCGATGGCAAAGACCCTAGCATGAGCAGGTGGTAACTGCCTCTGCTGGTTACCCTGCACTCTACCCTGAATCCGAGGACACTCCCTAGCCTGATGCCCTGCCTGTCCACAACTGTAGCATAACCTACCCCGTGGCTTCATGCACGCACGAGAGATGTGACCCGGCTCGCCACAGTTAAAGCATTTCACAGGAGCTGCTGGTGCTATCTGCCTGATAGGCATAGCCTGAACAGGAAGAGCTACTGCTGCCCTAGCTGGAGCCTGATGCTGAAACTGAGTCCTCTGTCTCTTCCAGAACCCACCCCTGAAGTCTCTAGCTCTACTGCTCCCTGCTATGGCCTTCCCCTTGCCCTGGAAGTCTCTCTCAGCAGACTCCTTCTCTCTACGAATCAGGTTCTGCTGCTCAATGATCTGTGCCTTGGCCAAGATCTCTCTCTTGGTCTTCAGCTCTAAGATAGCTACATCACGCTCAATCGAAGGACTCAACCCTCTCTGAAACTTCTTGGCCAAGTCCTCATCCTCCATCTGCCTCACATACTTGTACAATCTGGAGAACTCCGCATCATACTCAATTACGGTCATCTTCCCCTGTACAAGTGCAAGGAACTCTCGCTCCAACCTCTCCTTCACTGCTGGTGGAAAGTACTTCTCCCTGAACAGCCTCTCAAAGCCGTCCCATGTCAAGGTAGACACCTCAATGCTCCTCTGAGTGACGTTCCACCACACCCTAGCCTCATCCTTCAGCATGAAAGCGGCTAGCTTCCTCTTATCGGTCTCAGTGCAATCAAGCAGATCGAAATAAGTCTGCAAATCCTCTATCCAACGATCCGCCACCATATAATCTGTGCCTCCTCCAAACTTGGTTGCTCCCAAGCGAGTAATTTCCCTTGCTAGCATCAGCAAGCGAGCAGGATTATCAACCACAGCTACAGGAGGAATAGGCTGATCCTCATATGGTGCATCTTCCTCCGACTCGAATACTTCTTCAACTGGAGGGGCCCTACCCCTTCCTCGGCCTCTACCCCTGCCACGAGGTCTACCTCTACCCCGACCTCTGGCCTCGTTTCCCTCAATCTCCATTACCTAATAAGCATGATATACTTGATTAATACACGCATAACACTTAAACAAAACATATGTCAAATGCAAGTCCATATTAACCAAGTACTGATCATACATAACGATGCTTAAATTTCCTAAAAGTACTAACGTTCCTAGCCAACCTAACGCACTCACATACCCAATGACATTGTCAATACCGAAGAGCACACGATGGGGATCCGCTGCAGACGGGCCATCACTCGGAAAGTATTGACATATCACCAAATATGTACCTTACGCTCTGATACCAAACTGTCACGCCCCGAATTTTAGAATAACAATTCAAAATCCGAGACATGAAAATACCACATCACAAAATTATCATCCTGAAAATTTTTCTTTTCTTAACATACTCACCACACGAAATAAAATCAAACCGAATTTAGTCTCGGTTAATTATTACAACACAAATCCAAATGTAATGTAAAGCTCTAAATGAGCATACACACACATCACGACTAAATAAATAACATGACTGCTGTAACACCTAAGCAGCCCGGTCACCTACCTGGTTATCCTGACCTGCAGGAATATCCGCTACACCATTGAATAGTGTACCGGGATCGCAACAACACAAAACCCGGTAAGCTTATGAAAGCTTGTATGAGTAAAAGAATGAACTGTTGCTTAATTTAATCTCAATTATTTCCACACACAGCAACACTCATTTATTTCCACATATGCAAATGATAACAATCTCAATCAAACACCAATTCTATATATCAAGACAACACAACTCACAACTTTCCCCACAACTCTCATCATCGTATTTATAAAAATATGGTATTTGACAGACTAGAGCTCTAACTGAATCGTAGCCCGTCACCTGGCCTAGGTTATGGCATCCGACATATTTATCAATTATTGTATTTCATCAATATGTATACCTATATACATATTTAGAACGTCCAATAATTCCACATACTCAACCAATCGTATCCCATCATCCACACTAGGATTAGAGCGTCCGATTTCCCACACCAGTCATTACATCGACATTAAACCCATAAATGAACACAACATATAATTTCACATACTGAAATCAACCCAACCAAGATACATCACATTATTATGGAATTACACAATTGTAATATAATCAACTCAATCAATTCAACACAATCATATCATAAATCAAACAATCCACACATTAATATATATTTTCCACGTAAATATATATATACGTAATCATCCACTCAGGGATGACCACTAATACCATCTATAGTTCACACAAGAAAATTATGAAATTCATTTGTATAGTTAAAATTCATTTTACTTACCTATGGACCGTGGTGATTCAAGTCCATGAAATTTTAAAACAAATATTTAATCCGCAAATATTTTTCACACAATTACCAAAAATAAATAATTAAAATGCTCGGTTCGTAATATGAACCACGTGAGTTTTACTCACCTCGACACTCCCGCTGCGTCTTCAATATAATTATAAATTATAATTTATAATTAACGCCGAATAGCCCACGCAATTTAAAATTCGTCAATCACCTAATCAAATGTGATTCGAATTTAGCCAACAAATTCAACTCATAATTTAACCACTAATTAACGGTCAGATTCTAATTTACATTAAAATCCGACGAGCGGTTTCTCACGAATCGCTCCCCTAATTACCGTTTTTCACATATACGAAGATCCAACGGTCGGATCTTCACCCATGACTACACAAAGCCTCTGGGACAGTCATATGATCATCATAACCAATTTACAAGTTCATCCAACGGTCATAATTTCACAGATCAAAAATCTAACGACCGAAATCGATCGAAATCACAAAATTCATAACTAATTCATACGATATCCAAAAAATGCGTATAATACGCCGAAATGATCGTATCGAAACATAGAATCATAAAATGGACAGAAACCAAATTTTAGACCTCCGGAGGTGGCCGGAAAAGGCCGCCGGAATTATGGACAGAGCCGCCACCGACCACCACCAATGGTGTCGGGGCTGAGCTTGTCCCCTTCATTTCATCATTCTGAGCAACTTTCATAACTAACACAAGACCTAAAAATGAACGGAAGGCGTCGAAATTACCGATTTACAGTCGGCGGCCGGAAAAATGCAGAAACCGGTGAGCTTGAAAACCGACGTGAAAACTGCAACCTCAGGCCCCGATCCCTTCTGGAAACTTGTTCAGAACTTCCTTGCGAACTCAACAAGCTTGGAATCACAAGAAACGATCGTGTATAGCTCGAGATATCTTGATCGAAAGTTTTGGTATTTCGATCCGTTCGGGTCGAGCTCCGACGAGCGTGAAAACGTTCGACCCAGTTCCGGTCCTTCTTGGTGCTTGTAGAGGAAGTTGAGGCGAGCTCAATGAAGCAAGAATCAAGTGAAATGATGGAGTGTAGCTCGAGATATCGAGATCGAACCGAAAATGGACGTTTTCGGTTCGGGCTTCGCCGCCGCCGCCACAGGCTGCGCCGCCGTGTGAGACTGCCTCCGGGAGCTAGAGCAGCTCGAGATGAACGCCTGGGACTTGGTTTGAGGTCGAGAGGTGGTCTGTGGAGGGAGAACAATTAAGGAGAAGTTTTTCTCCTCTTCGGCCGATCGCGTCTGTAAGAGAGAGAGAGAGAAAAAAACTGTTTTCCAGAAACGAAAGAAGAAGAAGAAGAAGAAAGAAAAGGAAAAAAAAGAAACCGGTAGGGAAAAAAAATTAGGGTTTCTAAAATTTTTCTATATATACATGTTTCGGAAAACTTCGAAATTCGATAACTAATTCAGAAAAAATCCGATCTTCGTGTTCCGTACGTGCACAGACTCGTATCGACGAGCTCTACAACTTTCATGAAGGAAGTTTCTCCAAATTTCGTACGTAGAAAAAGTCGATTTCTCAAACCGAATATTTCGAGCTTTTCGTTAAAATAAACGTTTCGAAACTTCGATAATTGTAAAAATGAATGATTATCGAACATAAATCGTGAATCGCATAATAATCATTCGATACAATCACTCGAATTTAAAATGAAAATTGCGGGTATTACATTCTCACACGGATTCAGTGTGTGATGGTTTTTACCCATGGTACACGCACAGATTGAGTTACCGTGTGGTTTGGAGGTGGGGTAATACTCATCTCACACAGATTATTTTGTCAGTGTGAATATTAGACGTGGGCCCCATTATCTTTCCATTAATATAAATTACCGTAATAGAGTGTAGTCCGTGTGAACAACACTATTTCACACAGATTTCTGTGGCAAATATGTAAACACTATTTCACACTGATTTCTGTTAGGCCTCGTCAACGTGCCGGGCCAGCCTAGCCCGGCCCATTCATAGCGGGCTTGGACCGAGCGGGGCCGGGTCTTGATATATTTTCAAATAATGGCTGGCCGGGCCGGGCCAAGCTTTATTGTAAATCAAATTATCTAAACCCATCTATATAAAGCGGGCCTTGCGGGCTTTTTCGGGCTGACCCGTGCGGGCTTGATTTATAATAAATATTTAAAGACACTAATTCTTTTATAAATCTATATTTATATATATCGCACTCCAAAAAGTAACCTCTATCAATTCAAAGAAAATGGGAAAATCAACCGTTTGATGTGATTATTATAATAAATTATGCGTGTGGTTAAAACTTTAGTCAATTTCACTATAGTTTCGAACCCGATCGGATTGGTCAACCATAGTCACTTGTATGTTTTCTTGGTTGATCGATTGCGTGACAACCGCAAAACGTGCTAATTTTTTTACATCACATTTTTAAAAATTTATCGATGGATATGCGTAGATATAAGATAAAAATTTCAAATTTAATTACAAATACGTTGGTCATACCAATTTGCCTCCTAAAATTGTATAACATATACATTGCATTTAAATTGTTGAGGTTTATTCTAAAACAAACATGAAGTAGAAAATGAATTTGGAGAAACCAACAGGCCGATGGAGAGATTGTAATGTTTTATCGTGGTTGAGAAAATTTCACCCAATTTAGTTCTCGTTTTGAATTCGATCAATTAGGTCAAACTTAGTTACTCTTATAAACCTATATTATATATCATACACTCTAAAGGGCAACCTCTATGAATTCAAATAAAATGGAAAAACCAACTGTTGGATGTGATTATTACAATAAATTATGCGTGTGGTTAAAAATTTAATCAATTTCAGCAAAGTTTCGAACCCGATCGGATTGGTCAACTGTAGTCACTTATATGTTTTCTTGGTTGACCGATGGCGTGACAACCGCGAAATGTGCTTATTTTTTTACATCATATTTGTAAATATTTCATCGATGGATGTGCGTGGACATAAGATAAAAATTTCAAATACATTAGTCTATACCAATTTGTCTCCTAAAGTTGTAGAACTTATACATTACATTTAAATTGTTGAGGTTCATTATAAAGCAAACATGAAGTGGAAAATGAATTTGGAGAAACCAACGGGTCAATGGAGAGATTGTAATGTTTTATGGTGGTTGTAAAAATTTCACCCAATTTGATTCTCGTTTCGAATTCGATCAACTAGGTCAAACTTAGTCACTCTTATAAACGTATATTTATATATCATACACTCTAAAGAGCAACCTCTATCAATTCAAATAAAATGGAATAACCAACCGTTGGATGTGATTATTACAATAGATTATGCGTGTGGTTAAAAATTTAATCAATTTCAGCAAAGTTTCGAACCTGATCGGATTGGTCAATTAGTCACTTGTATGTTTTCTTCAGTTGACCGATGGCGTGACAACCGCGAAACTTGTTTATTTTTTTTACATCATGTTTATAAATATTTGATTGATGGATGTGCATGGACATAAGATAAAAATTTCAATTTTAATTACAAATAAGTTTGTCTATACCAATTTGTCTCATAAAGTTGTATAACTTATACATTGTATTTAAATTGTTAAGGTTCATGCTAAAGCAAACATGAAGTGCAAAATGAATTTGGAGAAACCAACCGGTTGATGGAGAGATTGTAACGTGTTATGGTGGTTGTAAAAGTTTCACCCAATTTGATTCTCGTTGCGAATTCGATCAACTAGATCAAACTTAATTACTCTTATAAACTTATATTTATATATCATACACTCCAAATGACAACCTCTATCAATTCAAATAAAATGAAAAAACCGATTATTGGATGAGACTATTATAATAAAGGGCTAAATACTGTTTAGTACTTGGGTTTTTGACCATAAAACACTTCAGTCCCTGACCTTCTAATTTCACACGTTTAATCCCTGTACTTCAAAATTTCAGACCAATATGTCCTTGCCTTCCAAAAGTTGCAGTGAAATGTCTATTATGCCCTAAGTTTTTTTTTTTAAATAAATTTATTCCTTTCTTTTTTTTTAATTCTTTTTTCTTTATTTTATTTATTCTTTTTTTTTTCAAACAGAAAGATAGAAGGGAAAAAAAAGCAGAAAAAAAAAACAGAAAGAAAGGCAAAAAAAATTCCTTTTCCAAAAAAAAAAATTAATTAATTAAAAAAAGAACTGAAAATAATTAATTAATTATAAAAAAAGAATTGAGGGCATAATAGACATTTCGCCGTGACTTTTAGACGACAAGGACCTATTGGTCTGAAATTTTGAAATACATGGACTAAACGTGTGAAATTAAAAGGTCAGGGACTGAAGTGTTTTATAGTCAAAAGCTCAAGGACTAAACAGTATTTAACCCTATAATAAATTATGAGTGTAGTAAAAAATTTAGCTAATTTCATTATCTTTTCGAATCCGATCAAATCGGTCAACCGTAGTCATGACATGCAGAATATATATGCACATATTCTATATACAAGTATAAGAACTTTCAGTTTTACCATAAGCCAAATTACAACAAATTCACACTCACACAAAAGACACACACACACACACACATATATATACATATATATACATATATATATATATATATATATATAAACACATACACACATATATAAACATGTCCAAAAGTCCTGGATCTTCAATAATGATGATATGGCACACTAAAAATTCTAGTCCAAGCTGCACTGCATTCACTTAAATTGTCATAACTCCTTCTAGAAAAGTCGGAATCGCAAACCTTAAAATTCCTCAAAAACTAGACACATGGGGCTTTCAGTGCATATAGGGTACATCTTCTAATTCCATCCAATCAGTTCCCAGTAATTCAACAAAGTTCAGTTCTAGACATGAACTTGTAAAATATGTTGCAGATTCTCGTTCAAGCTGAACTGCCTTCATTTAAATTGTCATAACTCCTTCTAGAAAAGTCGGAATTGCAAACCATAAAATTTTTCAGAAACTAGACACATGGGGATTTCCGTGCATATAGAGTACAGCTCTTAATTCCATCCGAGCAGTTCCCAGTAATTCAGTGAAGTTAGGTGTTCTGCACAACAGTTTCTATGTTATTTATATATATATATGTATATATTTTTTGCCGGCTTTTACGGGCCGGGCCAAACAGGCTTTTACTGGCAGGGCCTTGCAGGCTTTTGGAGGGTCGGGCTTGGTTTTGAATCCCTAAACCAAGCCCGGCCCGCTACCCACTACCCACCTAGGCCGGCTTTAGCGGGCTGGGCCGGGTTTTGAGCCCACTGGCCAGCGGGCTTCCAAATGCCCATTTGATCCACGGGCTTTTTGATGAAGCCTAATCTGTGTAAATGCATTTTATACAGATTTCTGTGTCAAAAATCTATGACCTTATAGACACAAATTTCCGTGTGTAATAGTGACAACATTTTAAAAAAAAATATTTATGCTAATTAATTTGCAACCCGAACATAATAATACTTTCATTTCTGTATAATAAATATACTTCAAATATTTACAATCAAGTGAACAAATCCACAACTCAATCGAACATAAATAAACTTTACATTCATAGTAACATGTTCTTACATTCCTAGTATACATTGTTGTTGAAGGTGGAATATCAATAAGATTTCCCCCTTTAACAACATAATCCTTGTCCAAGAATAAGCATACATCAAAATGCTTTGAGGACTAACTCAAAGTAGACAAAAACATAACCATTAAACTAGATAATGGTAGGTGAAATTAACACTTTTAGTTCAGCTGCGAATCTGGAACAGTTTGAAGCATTTCATGTCAATACACATCATTGATGCATGAGGATGGAATCACAATAGAATGGTTAAGGCATTGCAACTTTGCAACCACACCCCACCTAGCTGGTGAAACTCCTCTTTAAGCTTCTACTACAAATGTAATACGATAATGAGAGGAATATTTTCTTAAAAGAAAGCAAGTGAAGAACAACTTTTAAAAGTAATTGAAACTCCAAGCTCACCAGGTTGTTCAAACTGCCAAGCTCGTCTGGAATATTACCATTTATGTTATTACTATAAAGTTCCCTGTCAAGCAAGAGTACTTTGAATCCACACATGAGTTTCACTTTCTAAAGAAACAAACCAACTCCAACACACATTACTAAACTTTGAACATAACCAGAAATACAACAAGATATTGCCTTATTTAGTTTCTGAGACTGACTCGCAAACTCTCTTAGTGAAGGCAGATACATCAGGTCAATCAAGTTGGCTAGTTTCTTTGGATTATCTGTCACGGCGTTCTTACTCCCCTGTGGCAACATTGTTCTCACTAACTTCTTGGTCTAGTTCTTTCGAAAACCCAAACACCATTGGCCCTGCACGGTAGAGACACATGGTAAAGCTTATTGCAGCAGCTAAAACTTTTACAATACTAATGTTCCTACCACTTCATGTATTGAAAAACTGTATAATAAAGGCACAACAAAGTATCACAGATAAATAGGACATCATTAAACAGGTGTTCAAACTATTGCAGGCACATGGTATGTCTTCTCAACTTGGGACAAGATACACCATGTTGTACTTGTACATTATCCCTGAGTTGATATGGGTACTAAAAGTCATTAAAATAATGGAGAGTTAGACCAGAAGTAATACCAAAGTCTGGAGGGTTATATTTGTAAGAATCACAGATAAAGCTCTTGCCAGGCCTCATCAAAAAGCCCGCGGATCAAGTGGGCCGATGGAGGCCCGCCGGCCCGGAGGGCCAAAAGCCCGACCCGGCCCGTCAAAAAACCCGCAAAAGCCCGCCTCGGTGGGCCGATGGAGGCCCGCTAAAAAGCCCGGAAAAACCCGGCCCGGCCCGTCAAAAGCCCGCTAGACCCGGCCCGTAAAAGCCCGCCTAGGCCCGGCCTATAAAAGCCCGTAAACTATTTTTTATATATTATATATATTTGTGTGTGTTTGTGAATATATATATATATATATAGATATATATATATATTAATATATATATATATATATATATATATATATATATGTGTGTATGTGTGTTTGTTTATATTTATATATACGCACACACATATATATATATATAATAGATATGTGTGTGTGCTTATATATATATATAGAGAGAGAGAGATATAAATATGTGTGTGCACTGTGTGTGTTTATATATATATATATATATATATATATAGATGTGTATATGTGTGTGTTTATATTTATATATATATATATATATGTGTGTGTGTGGAAATTCTCATATTTTTATAGAAAATATGTGCATATATATTCTAAAAAACAAGTGACAACGGTTGATCAATTAGATCGGATTTGAAAATATGATGAAATTAGCTAAATTTTTTACCACACTCATAATTTGTTGTAATAATCACATCCAACGGTCGGTTTTTTCATTTTATTTGAATTTATAGAGGTTACTCTTTGGAGTGTATGATATATAAATATAGGTTTATAATAGTAACTAAGTTTGACCTAATTGATCGAATTCGAAACGAGAACTAAATTGGCTGGATTTTTTACAGCCACTATAAAACATTACAATATCTCCATCGAATGGTTGGTTTCTCCAAATTCATCTTCCACTTCATGGTTGCTTTAGAATGGACATCAATAATTTTAAATGCAATGTACAAGTCATATAACTTTAGGTGACAAATTGATATATGCCAACGTCTTTGTAATAAAATTGAAATTTTTATCTTATGTACACGTACATCCATCGATAGGATATTTACAGATATGATGTGAAAAAATAAGCATCTTTTGCGGTTATCAAGCCATCGGTCAATCAAGAAAACATACAAGCGACTACGGTTGACCAATCCGATCGGGTTTGAAACTATGGTGAAATTGACTAAATTTTTAACCACACTCATAATTTATTGTAATAATAACATCCAACGGTCGGTTTTTCCATTTTCTTTGAATTGATAGATGTTTCTCTTTGGAGTGTGTGATATATAAATATAGGTTTATAAGAGTAACTAGGTTTGACCTAGTTGATCGAATTCGAAACGAAAACCAAATTAGCTGGATTTTTTACAACCACCATAAAATATTACAGTTTTTTCATCAAACGGTTGGTTTTTTCAAATTTATTGTCCACTTCATGTTTGCTTTAGAATGAACCTCAACAATTTAAATGCAATGTACAAGTCATACAACTTTAAGAGGCAAATTGGTATTGGTCAATGTATTTGTAATTAAAATTGAAATTTTTATCTTATGTCCACTCACATCCATCGATGAAATATTTACAAACGTGATGTAAAAAAATAAGTAATTTTTGCGGTTATCACGCCATCAGTCAACCAAGAAAACATGCAAATGACTACGGTTGACTAATCCGATTAAGTTTAAAACTACGGTGAAATTGACTAAATTTTTAACCACACGTATAATTTATTGTAATAATCACATCCAACGGTCGGTTTTCTCATTTTCTTTGAATTGCTATATGTTGCTCTTTGGAGTGTATGATGTATAAATATAAATTTATAAAAAATCAGTGTCTTTAAAAATTTAATTATCAATAAATTAGTACTTATATATAAATATAGATTTTTTTTGGTACAATATAGATCTATTATCTTTGGTTGTATTTTATCATTATCCAATGAATTTCGAAAGCTTGATTAAAAAAAAAAATATTTGTGTCTTTAAATATTTATTTATAAATAAAGCCCGCAAGGCCCGGCCCGAAAAAGCCCGCAAGGCCCGCTTTATATGGACGGGCTTGGATCCTTCGATTTTTAATAAAGCCCGGCCCGACCCGGCCCGCTATTATTAAAAAATTTAGCAAAGCCCGGTCCAGCCCGGCCCAAGCCCGCAATGAATGGGCCGGGCCGGGCCCGGCCCGTTGACGACCCCTAGCTCTTGCAAATAAGTTCTGTATTCGAGGCTGAACCAAATCTGAACATGAGAAAAGATTTAAGTGCCTAAATATACAACAACTAGATTTATTCCATATACCTTCATATAGAAAGATTGATGCAGCAACGGAATCAATTCACTAATGTTTATCAAGTAATTTTTTTTTCAAATTAAATATTTTTAATTGTGGCTCACACATGACAACATTCTGTGGAGGTAAGTGAGATTCATATGATCTGAAGCTCAAGTTTCTAGGAGTCTAAGGTTATGATAGCTTTAGATTTGATAAAACAGGGTAAGCTCACACAAGATCTCAATCCAAAGTTTTGCATCACCTGAAAGTACAAAATGCAGTCTTCAGGGTAAATATATGTTTCCGAAAAAAATATAGTAAACTGACCTATATCATAGGCAGCATCATATTGGCCCCTTCCAATCATTGCTAGCATCCACAGGAAATAATGGTTTAAAACAAACCTGGAAAATATATAGACAAATGTTAACCAGAAGATGGAGTAGAAACATTATGATCTTATCTGAAAGTGTACTTATAGCAAATGTGACTTGTGGCTGGATAAGATATGAACAACAAAGATGCTATAATCTTGATCGATTAAAGCATTCTTAAGGGATATATAATCTGCAACTAGCACGAGCTCTAATAGCACAAATTACCATTACCTATTCCAAAGATGCTCTAATATGCGAGGGGATATCGCATCCTCACTTGCAAGACACTTTTTATTTCATCGTCAACTGCCCCATCAGTAACCAGGAATATGATAGGAAGTGAACCCCGAGAGTTGGATAGCATCTCTATTGCCTGAAACGACAAACAGAAGAAAATGATTTAATCCCAATTGTTGTTTAGATATCTTACCAACAATGCAGAATATATAAACTGAGAAAAGTAGTTTGCCCCTCAAGAAGGGAAACTCAACGAATTACCATGTTTATTTGCTGTAATGTGACACAATACATGACCATGTTAGAAATGCATCAAAATAATCCAGATGCCAACATGGGCTAATTTCCCCTCAAAATTTCAATAGCAGCTAAGTACAAGTCTGACAATTAATAATTCCATTCTAAAACCCCAAACCGAACTTAAGGGGAATTTAATCGAACACCTGGTGTGCAATAAATACCTACATCCACAAAATTCAAGAGAAAAAGAAAGTGCATCGATCTCAAAATTCATATTAAAAAAAAAAAAAAAACGATTCTAGAGTGGAGAGTAACAATCATTCAGACTTCACTCTTAACACAGACTGTAGGTAAGCAACCAACAAAGATAGCAATATCAACATCACTGGCCTCACAAAAATTTCAAATAAGCAAATTCCAATTATGATAAAATAAGATTGAGGCGTGCCTTTGAATTTGTATATTGCTTTCGATCCTACGAGAGCTCAATTGTCGATTATAAGATCTCAACTCTTCAGGCGTAGATGAAGCTCTGACAGAGAGAGAGAGAGAGAGAGAGATAAAGCATAAATCAATTTAATCGAAAATGAATAAGGAAATTTCAAGGTGCGAAGATGCAATATCTGAGTACTGAATCAAATTCAGTAGAAGAAAGATGGGAAAACCTAAATCGAAGCATACCTCTGGACTTTCGAATTGCTTGTGCGCTGGTTTGCAGATGGCGAGAGAGACGCTTTCCGGTTGCAGATGCAGAATCGAACATGAATAAGGAGGATTTGGAGTGCGAATCTGACTTCCGCGGACTCCGAATTTGAGCTCCTTGTGCTTAAGTAACCTCTTGCGGTAATCGGTGATGGCGGTGGGCGTCGTACGACGTCATCGCGGCGGTGCTGGGCAGGTCGGGGGGGGGGGGGGGGAGGGGGGGGTGGGGTGGGGGTGTTTGATATGAGAGGGAGAGATTTAGGAGAGAGTTACCTTTCAAATTTGATCAATATTAGTAGAATTTACACGGAAATCCGTTTGAAATACACACACAATTGCAACTGATATCTGCCTGAGCTGTCATGTCAATTCTCATTCGATTGTTTACCCAGAATTTTGTCTTTAATAAACTTTTTCACATGGAATTCTCTCTCTAATAAATTTTTTTACACTGAATTCCGTAACTAATTGTTTTTTTACACGGATATCCGTGTTAACATTTCACACAGATATTCATGTGTTATTCATTTCACACAAAATTTTATTCCAAAAACTTATTGTAACAGAAATTCATCCCTCCGTAATTCACATAACATAAAAAATTAATGATTTCTAAATAAACTAATTTATAATACGTACATAAATCAGTGTGAATTAATATTTTCACAGATAACCGTGTGAAAATGTTTTAGTTTTTACACAGACATCTATTACTGTTGTTTATTCACACGGATTTCCGTGTTAACATTTAACACAAATATTCGTGTGTTACTCATTTCACACAGAAATCCGTCCATCCATAATTCACATAACAAAAAAAATTATCAATTTCTAAACAAACTAATTTATAATACGTATAGAAATCAGTGTGAATTGATATTCACATAGATAACCGTGTGAAAATGTTTTAGTTTTTACACAGACATTTGTTACTGTTGTTTATTCACATGGATTTCTGTTGATATTGTTATTGTATAAATTACTGTGGGCCTAATTATGATTATTTCATACGGTTATCTGTTAGTATTCTATTTTGCACGGATACCTGTGGCTTTTAAATACAGTAAATCCGTGTGTATTGTTATTTTACTAGTAGTGACACCAGAATGTGACAGCATATATAAACCAGCAATCATGTTCTGAATCACCATAAATAGAATCTTTAGGGTACTTGATAGTACTTGAATGCCGCTATGGGACTCCTCAGCTCTGAAATGGTTCATCATATCACTGGGCCAAAGACTGCAACTACTTTCAACAGCATCTCCAATGACACATCTGCATGCCTGTACATTTGCGGCATAATAAATTTCTGTAAGAAACAGAATCCACCACTAAAAGTCTAAAAGTACTATCATGGAATTTGACATGGACCTTTTATCATGAAGACCTTTAAGACCACCGGAATCAGTATACGTAACTCTTACACAGTAACCAAAATGAAGAATCTTACACCACAGCATGCAAATTGCCTAGGTTTAATTCAGAAATCAAGCACCAGAGTTAACATCATTAGCAGCTGAATTAATCTCCGCAAACAACAATTAAATGGCAGGACAGAAACAAAGGATGCCCACCCTTATAATGACACAAAATGCTAGGACGGGCTCCGAAGGTATAACATGGGCCTGAACATTCGTTAGCTGGACAGTTTATAAAGTTGTTACAAAAATGGCTTCCCTATCTACACTTCCTCGGTTCCTCCCAAAACCTAAATTTTACTCTCGGTGACCATTCCCCACGGCTAAACAAATATAAAGACAGAACTAATCAATAACTTGTGATATTTCTTTGAAAGGGGTATGAACTTGAGTCTCAAACCACAGTATTGGATTCCCATACCCATTAACATTTAGCCCATATATGCTTTCTCTAAGACTGAATTCGAACACCTATTAAGCATGACAACTTACTGTTACTTTACAGGGTAAGTAATCTGAGACAGAGTAGGATTCCCATTCCTTGTTCAATTATATCGTTGATGCGAGTCTCACAATATGCTAGGTAATCTATTTAGCTTGGCAACAAGCAATGAAACATTAGCAAAATACAGTAGCCTCTTATGGGAAAGGACTTTTGTTTAACTGAATAGTATAAATACTGGGTCTCTGTATAGCAAAATACAAGGTCACTGACCAGGGTCACCAACCCAAATTTTTGTTCTAGAATAGATCTTAACAGATAACTTTAGCCCCTTGCGCTGTTGGCTGGGGTTCTCGTCCTTTTACCCCGTTTCGAGTCTTGGCAAGGTAATTGTTAGGCTTTTTCTTTCTTTTATTTCTTTCTATTTTCCACTCATACCATTCTAGGGTTTAATGTATTCTTTTCCACTATTTTTTTTTTACTGGGAAGCAACGAAATTGGCTCTATTTTCACTCTAATAATATTGAGTCTTTCTAAATGCATCAAGCAAATATCTACGTAGACCCAACAAATCAATTTTACATGCAAAGACAGTTATACCCTCTTACAAAATGATAGTAATAGTCATGGTAAATAAAGATAATAACAAAAAGAAACCATAAAATTTGTAACTCTTTTTTTGTACCCAGCTGTTCACTGTGTTTATGTTGTTACATTGTTTCTTCCAGTAAAACTTTAAACACAAATTTCACTTTCCTTTATTGTTGCTTCAAGGGTTTAATACACATGATATTGACAGATTTGTGACAGCAACTATGATTTCGAAGAAGTCAAACAAGGTTTGTTCATTTTGTTTATCATAGAACCAGGAAAAAAAAATACTACAGTTTATTGCACTTTGATCGGTCAATAAACACCGAAAGTCATTAGAATATTCGGTAGTTTACCACTGAATGTAATAGGCATATTCAACAGCTAACCACCAAAAATTAACAAACTTTTCAGACAACAACTTGTTTGCCTTGTTCGGGCCATAAACACATAATGTTGGTAGAATTTTTGGTAGACAACCACCAAATGTTTCTACTTGTCAAATTCTTTTACTATTTTCAGTTCCTTTTATCTGAAATACTTATAGCTGTTTAAGTAAATCCAAATTGTGTATGGTCCAAACTCTAGGTAACTTGATATAGTGGTAATAGGGTTTCAGTTAAAGATAATCTCAGAGAATCTTAGAGATATCCATTCAATGTACAATTACTTTCCATGTACAACTCTGATCTATGTCTTGTAATTCTTTATATAAAGAGGCCCCTATTATCAATGAAAGTACGACTCAATTCTCTCCTAATTCAGTTTTCCTAAAACACGTTATCAGCACGAAACCCTAACCCTGGAACCCTAAATTCGTAGCCTTCAAATCCCAGAAACCTCTGCCCCGCACCTTCAAGCCCCAAATCCCAAGAGCCTAAAACTGGGGCGCCACCCCAAGAACAGGCCGGAAAAATACCGAACCGACCCTCAGAAGAAGCAAAACATCTCTTGCCTAGTTCGCATTCTTCCAGTCCGCCTCTAATAGCCATCTTTTGCCACTAGCAACGCCTTGATTCCAGATTACGGGAACCGAAATTTTCTTTCCCAAAACCAGCCGTTTAGTTCCCGAACCGGCCAGAAGTATAAGCTGCACCTTGAACCAGCAGAGAAAAGACCCAACCCAGAAGAAGAAAGAAATAAGCCCAGAAGCAGGCCCACTGCCAAGTCAGCAGATTCGGCCACGTCATTAGCTCTGCCATGTCAGTAGCTCGATGCCACATCACCTCCTGCGACTTTCCAGTCACATTTTCCGGCCACCTATTTCGAGGTAATTTTTACTAAAAGTTCCCATTTTTGAAGTTTTTTTTAATTGTTTTCTCTTCTTTTTCCTCGGGGACTTGCAACATCCCTTCTTCTACCCCTCCCTTTCTTCATAATAGGGGAGACCAAAAGCCGAACTATGGGGGTTTGTGCTCACTCCAAGCTTGGAGCTTGTAGAGTCCTCCAAACTTAGAGTTTGTTGAGATACTATGATCGATCACAAACACATTATTGTTTAGATCTAATCCAATACCTCCTGGAATTGGATTTTTTTGCAATCGACTACGCTCAGAAATTCCTAATTTCTTGGAAGCGACTACGCTAAAAAAATTTATTTGTTTTCATGATAGCCTTTTATGCTCCGAAACTAACCCTAATTTCTTGTTTTCTTTCAGGATAAGTAACCTGAACAAATTGGACTTTGCTCCATTAGTGTTACAACCTGAACCTAAATTTATGGACTTACGGGTCTTTTGGACGGCAAACGAGAGAAATTAATTTTCGACTCCGTTTTGATTGTTTAAGGGGCTCTAAAAGATGACGTTTTATTCGGGTCAAAATTTGAGAAAACTTTCTCCATGAAAGTCGTAGAGGATATTAAACCAAGCTCGTGCATATGTGGTACGCTTAAATCGGAGTTCGTATGAGAAAGTTATGGCCAAAATATCAACTTGTTTATAAATAGCCGAATTACTGTGGTAAGTTTCCATTTCGGAAACTTACCGAGCTCTCTTTCTCTCTCCCCGATTCTCTCTTCCTCTCCGACCTTTTCACATTCTTCTGGCCATAACTCCATCATCCGGTGACAGATTTTGACACATAATATGTCGTTCGAAAGCACTCTTCGTCCTCTTCATTTCTATGGTGGTCTGGTGATTTATTTTGCACTGTGGAAAGTACGGCAAGGAGAAGAAGAGGACGGCAGTACTGTTTCTTATGGTTTTCTTGGTTTTTCAGGAGTTTCTCCTCCCTCCGACATCCAATCGGCGTGCCACCGAACTTTTTGGAACCACATATTCCTCCTCCACATGCCTATAGCTGTGGGTTGTCGTGATTTGGCCGGAGAAGAGAGAATTTGGGCCGAGAACATTATTGTAGCAGTTCGGCATTTCCGGCGTTTCCTTCCGATTTCGGCCATCTCCGGCGATCATTCTTCGTCCATTGGAAGCGTCTTGGGACGTAGATGATGCTCCCCAAATATTTTACAGCGATTTGAAGCATGGCAGCCGCGTGAACAGTGGCGACCAGTGAACAGTGTGGCAGGTGAACAATGACTTAAATTCAGTTTTTAGCTAATTAAGGGCATCCTACTTAAATTAAAATTTTAGCTATATATAACTATTTTGAAAGTAAAATTCAACTCCAACAGACTAGCTATAGCTAAGTTAAATTCAGCTTTAGCTAAATTGGCTAGCTATATTTAGCTAGAGAATCATGTATAGCTAAAGCAAATGTTATAATTCTCTCTCATCCTTTGTCCATATGTCAGTTTATAATTCGATAAAATATAATATATTAATTCTAAGGAGTAAATACTGTTTAGTTCTTGAGTTTTTGACCATAAAACACTTCAGTCTCTGACCTTCTAATTTCACACGTTTAGTCTATGTACATCAAAATTGCAGACAAATAGGTTATTGCCTTCTAAAAATCACTGTGAAAAGTCTATTATGCCCTTAATTTTTTTAATTAATTAATTAATTTATTTTTTTTGGAAAATGAATTTTTTTTCCCTTTCTTTCTTTCTGTTTTTTCCCCTTTTCTTTCTTTCTGTTTGAAAAAAAAAATAAAGAAAAAAGAATAAAAAAATAGAGAAAGGAATAAATTTATTTAAAAAAAAAAGAACTGAGGACATAATAGGCATTTCACTGCAACTTTTAGATGGCAATGACCTATTTGTCTGAAATGTTGAAGTACAGGGAGTAAACGTGTGAAGTTAGAAGGTCAGGGATTGAAGTGTTTTATGGTTAAAAGCTGAAGGACTAAACAGTATTTAGTCCTAATTCTAAATAGCTACCACTGCTGGAGCAACATTAGTTATATTTCACAATTTTAGCTAAATTTAACTAAAAACGTTTTCCTCCTGTTGGAGATGCTCTAAATCACATAATTGATGAAGAGTTGATATATGTGAATTTGATGAAGTTTGGATGAATATCAAGCAGAATTGAGGGAGTTAAGATAAAATGAGACGTTTAGGAATTCGATTTAATTATCGTAAATTTAGATTTACGTCCTGTAATTATCTATTTACGAGCATTATATTTATACAAGACGTGAGGAGGAACCACACGGAGGAAACTTCGAATAAACAAGTTTAACCGTATACTGTGAGTGGACTTTTGTTTTAAATAATGATGCATGCATTTATTTTGAAATTATTGATTTATTTAATTATCGTTTTATTTAGCGAGCATAATATTTTGTTTTGGATTATAATTTTGGTATTGGTTTTTCCATATGAATTTCAGATATGAATTTATTATGCTTGAATTTGGATTTATGATTTGTTTTTGAGAATATGAATTGATTTCGGAGATTAATTATGATTTATCTCGATTATGATTTGAGAAATAGATTTGTGATACTATTTTTTGGATATTGAGTTTTCGATATTTATCTCCGATATATGATTATTATTTGAAAATGTGATTTATGTGATTTATTTTCGACGAATTATTTTCTCAGGTGATTTCCATAATTCATTATTATTTTTATTCGTCGATTTTGAGACTCTGAAATGTTATCGGAGATGAAATTTTCGAGGAAATTATTTACACTTATTATTCTCGCAGACTTGTTTATGAATTTGAGAATATTTTGACGTGCAGGGCCATGTCATTGAAATATACATATTTGTTTTTCGAGGAATTGAGGAAGCTTTATGGATTTACGAGTTTTTGGATTATTTTCTTCACCATACTTGAGTTGGTTATTGTGTCTCCTTTTCACTTACTTTGTGTTTGTGGGTGAAGTCGAGGTGATTTATTCTCCTCCTCACGTGAGTAGTAGAGGTTGTTATTTCTCCTCCTCACATAATTTATATGTGAGTGAGTCGAGGATAGAGCTTGAGGGGCTTTGATATACTCGTATGATGATAATCATTCTTCCCCGTATGATATTATTATTTGACTAGCAAGTCTGGCCCGATTTCTTCTAACCAGCGAGGCTGGTCTGTTTTCACGAGTTTTCATGTGGTGAGAAATATATTTTATAAATGTGGCATGCATCGAAATTATGTAAATATTTCAAATTTTGGGAAAGTATTAAAGTTTCGTTCAATTAAATTATATTGTTAATTATTTTTGTCCACTCACTCTAACGTGTTTTTAAATTACTTTCCCCTGAGCCTTTTAATTTCAAATGCCCAGTTTACAGGCGATATTAGTCAAGGTCAGGCGTACATGGAGATGAGGCACTTAGAATTGCTCTGATAACCTATGAGAATTGTTTATTGTGAAAATGGAGTTGTTGGTATTTGGGGAGCAGGATGGCTTCCCGAGTATAAGGACGGCATGCTTGGAAGTGTGGTTTAAATTCTTTGTAGATTAGAGTTGTCTATTTTTTGGGAACCTTCTGTTGAACTTTCTCGAAAAGTGGACCCCACAGGGCCACCTAGAATTTCAGGGTGAAATTCTAGGACGGGTCCTGTCAATTGGGAACAACCGTGTAATAACCGCAATTTCCATTTTAAATTCGAGTGATTGTATCGAATAATTATTATGCAATTTCACGATTTATGTTCGATAATCATTCATTTTTACAATTATCGAAGTTTCGAAACGTTTATTTTAACGAAAAGCTCGAAATACTCGGTTTGAGAAATCGACTTTTTCTACGTACGAAATTTGGAGAAACTTCCTTCATGAAAGTTGTAGAGATCGTGGATCGGGGCCAGAGGTTGCAGTTTTCACGTCGTTTTTTCAAGCTCAGCGGTTTCTGCATTTTTCCGGCCGCCGACTGTAAATCGGTAATTTCGATGCCTTCTCGTCATTTTTAGGTCTTGTGCTAGTTATGAAAGTTGCTCAGAATGATGAAACGAAGGGGACAAGCTCGGCCCCGACACCATTGGTGGTGGTCGGTGGCGGCTCTGTCCCTAACTCCGGCGGCCTTTTCCGGCCACCTCCAGAGGTCTAAAATTTGGTTTCTGTCCATTTTATGATTCTATGTTTCGATACGATCATTTCGGCGTATTATACGCATTTTTCAGATATCGTATGAATTAGTTATGAATTTTGTGATTTCGATCGATTTCGATCGTTAGATTTGTGATCTGTGAAATTATGACCGTCAGATGAACTTGTAAATTTGTTATGATGATCATATGACTGTCCCAGAGGCTTTGTGTGGTCATGGGCGAAGATCCGACCGTTGGATCTTCGTATATGTGAAAAACGGTAATTAGGGGAGCGATTCATGAGAAACCGCTCGTCGGATTTTAATGTAAATTAGAATCTGACCGTTAATTAGTGGTTAAATTATGAGTTGAATTTGTTGGCTAAATTCGAATCACATTTGATTAGGTGATTGACGGATTTTAATTGCGTGGGCTATTCGGCGTTAATTATAAATTATAATTTATAATTATATTGAAGACGCAGCGGGAGTTTCGAGGTGAGTAAAACTCACGTGGTTCATATTACGAACCGAGCATTTTAATTTATTTATTTTTAGTAATTGTGTGAAAAATATTTACGGATTAAATATTTGTTTTAAAATTTCATGGACTTGAATCACCACGGTCCATAGGTAAGTAAAATGAATTTTAATTATACAAATGAATTTCATAATTTTCTTGTGTGAACTATAGATGGTATTAGTGGTCATTCATGAGTGGATGATTACGTATATATATATTTACGTGAAAAATATATATTGATGAGTGGATTGTTTGATTGATGATATGATTGAGTTGATTATATTACAATTGTGTAATTCCATAATAATATGATGTATCTTGGTTGGGTTGATTTCAGTATGTGATGTTATATGTTGGGTTCATTTATGGGTTTAGGGTCAACGTAATGACCGGAGTGGGTAATCGGACGCTCTAATCCTAGTGTGGATGATGGGATACGATTGGTTGAGTATGTGAAATTATTGGACGTTCTAAATATGTATATAGGTATACATATTGATGAAATACAATAATCGAATAAATATGTCGGATGCCATAACCTAAGCCAGGTGACGGGCTACGATTCAGTTAGAGCTCTAGTCTGTCAAGTACCGTATTTTTATAAATACGATGATGAGAGTTGTGGGAAAAGTTGTGAGTGGGGTTGTCATGATATATTGAATTGGTGTTGATTGAGATTGTTTATTAATTGCATATGTGGAAATAATTGAGTGTTACTGTGTGTGGAAATAAATGAGATTAAATTAAGTAACAGTTCATTCTTTTGCTCATACAAGCTTTCATAAGCTTACCGGGTTTTGTGTTGTTGCAATCCCGGTACACTATTCAATGGTGTAGCGGATATTCCTGCAGGTCAGGATAACCAGGGAGGTGACCGAGCTGTTTAGGTGTTTCAGCAGTTTTGTTATTAATTAGTTGTGAGGTGTGTGTATGCTCATTTAGAGCTTTACATTACATTTTGGATTTGAGTTGTAATAATTAACCGAGCCTAAATTCGGTTTAATTTTATTTCGTGTGGTGAGTATGTTAAGAACGAAAAATTTTCAGGATGATGATTTTGAGTTTGTAGTATTTTCATGTTTCGGATTTTGAATTGTTATTCAAAAAATTCGGGGCGTGACAAACCGGCTCTAGATATCACAGATGGGTTCATGATGTCCGCCAGCATCTCAAGCCTGATGTAATCTTGGATACGATTCTCGAGCCTAGCTAGGATGTCCTAATTGTTGAGCAAGCTAAAGCTTTGGAAGCAAATAGAGCAGTCTTATAGGCAAATAAGATGAAAACCATCATTTTAATGACTCGTCATATGGATGATTCGATCCAGTATGAGTGTATGAATGGATAAGACCCCAGAAGGTTGTGGGTCTCACTCGAAGAAAGATTTGGCAACGTCCGTGACTGCTTGTGACTGGACCCGACCTAGAATTTCATCCTGAAATTCCAAGTGGCCTTGCGGGGTCTAATTTTCGAGAAAGTTCAACATAACTTTTCCCAAACATGGACAACCCTAACCTGCAATGTCACGCCCCGAATTTTAGAATAACAATTCAAAATCCGAAACATGAAAATACTACAACTCAAAATAATCATCCTGAAAATTTTTCTTTTCTTAATATACTCACCACACGAAATAAAATCAAACCGAATTTAGTCTCGGTTAATTATTACAACTCAAATCCAAAATGTAATGTAAAGCTCTAAATGAGCATACACACACCTCACAACTAAATAAATAACAAAACTGCTGTAACATCTAAGCAGCTCGGTCACCTCCCTGGTTATTCTGACCTGCAAGAATATCCGCTACACCATTGAATAGTGTACCGGGATTTGCAACAACACAAAACCCGGTAAGCTTATGAAAGCTCGTATGAGTAAAAGAAGGAACTGTTACTTAATTTAATCTCATTTATTCCCACACACAGCAACACTCAATAATTTCCACATATGCAAATAATAACAATCTCAATCAACACCAACTCAATATATCAAGACAACCCAACTCACAACTTTCTCCACAACTCTCATCATCGTATTTATAAAAATACGGTATTTGACAGACTAGAGCTCTAACTGAATCGTAGCCCGTCACCTGGCCTAGGTTATGGCATCCGACATATTTATCAATTATTGTATTTCATCAATACGTATACCTATATACATATTTAGAACGTCCAATAATTCCACATACTCAACCAATCGTATCCCATCATCCACACTAGGATTAAAGCGTCCGATTACCCACACCGGTCATTACGTCGACCCTAAACCCATAAATGAACACAACATATAATATCACATACTGAAATCAACCCAACCAAGATACATCATATTATTATGGAATTACACAATTGTAATATAATCAACTCATCAATTCAACGCAATCATATCATCATTCAACAATCCACTCATCAATATATATTTTCCACGTAAATATATATATACGTAATCATCCACTCAGGAATGACCACTAATACCATCTATAGTTCACACAAGAAAATTATGAAATTCATTCGTATAGTTAAAATTCATTTTACTTACCTATGGACCGTGGTGATTCAAGTCTATGAAATTTTAAAACAAATATTTAATCCGCAAATATTTTTCACACAATTACCAAAAATAAATAATTTAAAATGCACAGTTCGTAATATGAACCACATGAGTTTTACTCACCTCGATACTCCCGCTGCGTCTTCAATATAATTATAATTTATAATTAACGCCGAATAGCCCACTCTAATAAAATCCGTCAATCACCTAATCAAATGTGATTCGAATTTAGCCAACAATTTTAACACATAATTTAACCACTAATTAAATGCCAGAATCTAATTTACATTAAAATCCGACGAGCGGTTTCTCACGAATCGCTCCCCTAATTACCGTTTTTCACATATACGAAGATCCAACGGTCGGATCTTCGCCCATGACCACACAAAGCCTCTGGGACAGTCATATGATCATCATAACAAATTTACAAGTTCATCCGACGGTCATAATTTCACAGATCAAAAATCTAACGATCGAAATCGATCAAAATCACAAAATTCATAACTAATTCATACGATATCCGAAAAATACGTATAATATGCCGAAATGATCGTATCGAAACATAGAATCATAAAATGGACAGAAACCAAATCTTAGACCTCCGGAGGTGGCCAGAAAAGGCCGCCGGACTTAGGGACAGAGCCGCCACCGACCACCGCCAATGTTGTCGGGGCCGAGCTTGTCCCCTTCGTTTCATCATTCTGAGCAACTTTCATAACTAGCACAAGACCTAAAAATGACGGGAAGGGATCGAAATTACCGATTTACAGTCGGCGGCCGGAAAAAATGCAGAAACCGGCGAGCTTGAAAACCGACGTGAAAACTGCAACCTCAGGCCCCGATCCCTTCTGAAAACTTGTTCAGAACTTCCTTGCGAACTCAACAAGCCAAGAATCACAAGAAACGATCGTGTATAGCTCGAGATATCTTGATCGAAAGTTTCGGTATTTCGATCCGTTCGGGTCGAGCTCCGACGAACGTGAAAACGTTCGACCCAGTTCTGGTCCTTCTTGATGCTTGTAGAGGAAGTTGAGGCGAGCTCAATGAGACAAGAATCAAGTGAAATGGTGGAGTGTAGCTCGAGATATCGAGATCGAACCGAAAATGGTCGTTTTCGGTTCGGGCCGTGCCGCCGCCGCCACAGGCTGCGCCGCCTTGTGAAACTGCCTCCGGGAGCTAGAGCAGCTCGAGACGAACGCCTGGGACTTGGTTTGAGGTCGAGAGGTGGTCTGTGGATGGAGAACAATTAAGGAGAAGTTTTCTCTCCTTTTCGGTCGAGAGAGACCGTGAGAGAGCTGAGAGAGAAAGCTGCACAGTGAAATTTCCGGAAAAAGGAAGAAGAAGAGGAAGAGAGGAACCGGTAGAAAAAAATTAGGGTTTCCAAAATTTTTCTATATATACATGTTTCGGAAAACTTCTAAATTCGATAACTAATTCAGAAAAAATCCGATCTTCGTATTCCGCACGTGTACGGACTCGTATCGACGAGCTCTACAACTTTCATGAAGGAAGTTTCTCCAAATTTCGTACGTAGAAAAAGTCGATTTCTCAAACCGTGTATTTCAAGCTTTTCGTTAAAAATAATTGTTTCGAAACTTCGATAATTGTAAAAATGAATTATTATCGAACATAAATCGTGAAATCGCATAATAATCATTCGATACAATTACTCGAATTAAAAATGAAATTTGCGGGTATTACATGCAAAGAAGTCAAACCACACTTCTAAGCATGCCGTCCTTATACTCCTGGAGCCATCCTGCTCCCCAAAAACCAATTTTCTCCATTTTCACAATAAACAACTCTCAACTTAATCATAATAATATCGCAAGTTATCAAAGCAAATCTAAAATAACAATAGAGAAAATAAAGGATCTATAAACCTTATAATGCGGAAGTAGTGCTAGCTATACCTCAACTCCATGGACGCCCGACCTCGACTAATATCGCCTGCAAATTGGGCATTTGAAAATAAAAGGCCCAAGGGAAAGTAATTTAAAAGCCCGTTAGAGTGAGTGGACATAAATAATTGTTTCAAAAATATTTGAAGTAATAAGAAATTATACTTTCCCTCAAGTATTCCTTTTAAGATCTTCTGCATAAAATTTTTATACAATAATCATTCGAGCTAATTTATACACCAATTTTACAATTTATTTAAATAAAGGTCGGAACTCCAACAAAACGAGTCAGCCTCGCTGACCAATAAATAATCAGACTAGCCCCGCTAGCCAAAAATATCGAAATATAATTTGGGGAAGATAATTTGCCATATAGGTGAGCCCCTCAGGCTCAGGTGATAGCCCTCCAGGCTAAAGTACTCCCATACTCTTGTTATATATCCTTACGCCACTAAGTGTAGCGATCAAAATACTGGGCTTCAGTGTTACTATCACAAAGACAGTAATCAGTGCCACAAAGGCAGATAGGCTTCTGTGACCTTATCACGTCACCATATAGGCGGACTCAATGCTAGCATGATAAATAATCACCCCAAAGTATGGCACAAGAAATCCAAAAACCAGTAAATCCATAAATCCAAAAGACTTCCCCAATTTCTCACGGAGAAAATAAATATGTTCCAATGACGTAGCCCCACACGCCAAAATATTTTCAATTTCATAACCAATAGGCAAGGAATAATATATGAATAATATCTCGTCAAAAAGCTCATTATCGAAAAACGTCCAAAATCTTCGAAGTCAACAATATAATTTATCCAAAAATAATCACGAGATATAAATCATTCGAAATTTATAAATATCATAAAGTTAAATAAAATATAAATCATAATCCTCATTTCGAGCATAAAGCATCTTAATTCAAAAATTCAAACCATATACCAATTTATAATCAAAACCAATTAAACTGCTCAATAAATAAATTGATATTAAATAAAATCAAAATTTGCGGAAATTAATTTGCATGCTTCAATTAAAATCAAATGTCAACTCACAGTACTATTTTGACAACCATGCATAAGAGCTCCTTCACTAAGTAGTAATTCAATACGACGCCCAGTACAATTATAATTCGTAAACGAATAAATATCGGATGGAAATTCAATTTACGATAATTAGGAATTGAATTTCTAATTCTCTCCTCTACGTCCAAAGCCTTCAATTCTATTAGGATTTCTTCCAAATTTCCCCAATAATATATATTCATCGATTTACAATTTCTAAACAAATTTGAGAGAAATCCGACGGTCGGATTCTCACGAATCTCCTTCCAAATCACCGTTTTACAATTATACGAAGATCCAACGGTTGGATCTTTGCCCGTGATCACAAAAAGTCACCGGGAAAATCACACGATCATTATATCAAAACTACAAGTCCATTGGACTGTCCGATCTTCACATATCACAAATCGAACGATCGAAATCGATCAAAATCGTAAAAATTCATAACTTAATCATACGATATCCAAAAAATGTGTATAATATATCGACGTGTTCGTATGGATGTGTAGAACATAAAAATGGGCAGAAACTACACTTAAGGTCCCCAGAGGTGGCCAGAAAAGGCAGGATTAGTGGCAGAGCCGCCGCCGGCCACCGCCAATGGCGTCGGGGCTGGGATGCTCGTCTTCGTCTCAACAACCCTAACAATAAACCCTAGAGGCATGCTATCTGGAAATGATAGGAAGGGGCCGAAAACACCTGAAACAGTTGATTTTGGCCGGAATTTTTTCAGAAACCGGCGAAGCTCCGATCAATGTAAAAACCTTCACTTCAGACGCGATCCTTCTTGGAGGATGATCAGGGGGTAGAGTCGAGTTCAGCAAGGCAAGAACCTCGAGGATTGGTGGCCGAAAACTTGAGATATCGAGGTTGACTCGGTTTGAACGCAAATCGGGTCGAGCTCACAGCCACCGCTACTGGCCGAGAGGCGACGCAAGGACGGCTCGAATAGGAGCGGAATGATGATACGAGGCTGATGGGCGTGACTGCTTGTCCAAAGGTGGCTAGAAAAGCAAGAACCCGTCGTTGACTTAAAACGGGGCCGTGGACTTCTAGGCCTAGTCCCGCCGTTTTCCGGTCAAGAAGTGGTGTTCCACCACCACAGGTGAGTCGACGACAGTGAGAGGAAAGGAGTGGTGGTCGCGGCTCGTCCCCCGGTGGCCGGACGACTGAGTTGCAGTGATGAGGCAGGAGGGAGACAGAGATATTGCGGGGGGAGGAGAGAGAAAGGGAGAGAGTTACCGAAGTAGGTAGGTTCTGACCTACCCACAGTAAAAATTTCAATTTATACAATTTACTTTAAATAGTAACTTTCGTATTTCACTTATAACTTTCGCATACGAACTCCAATTTTTATGAACCAAGTATGCACGCGCTCAGTTTAACGTCCTCTACGACTTTCATGAAGAAAGTTTCTCAAATTTTGACCCAAACAAAAGTCAATATTTTAGGGCCTCCTAAACAGTCAAACTGAGTCGGAAATTAAAATAACTCTCATTTACCGTCCGAATGACCCATAAATCTATAAATTTAGGTTCGGGTTGTAATAGCTTGCTTCTTGACCTATAAATAAGATGGCATAGCCTCCGCTTCTGTGACTTCAAGTCAGTTCTTCACTATAACTCGAAAGCACTTCGCATTAAATCTTTAATGGAATGGTAAAGAAATCACAGATGCGATGTTGATTGAGAAGACTTTTTCTATCTTCCCCGTCTCTACATTGATGGTTGTTAAGAACTATCGAATCAATGTTGCTGCAGGATAGATCACAAGGTTTCATGAACTCATTGGAGCTATGAATATCACTGAAAAGCATGACAACATCCTTGTGAAGAACTATAATTCGAGATCCGTGGAAACAGATGATATTCTGGAATTCAATTATAGTTGGGCCCCTACGAGAGGGTGCCAAAAGCGAAACCCAAATCTTAGGGATACTTCTGGACGTTCTGGTCCATATAATCGCTCTACTAATTAAGGTAACCGTCAAAATAAGCGAACACGAAACCGAAGAGGTCAACGTGGAAAGAGAGAGAGAGAGAGGCAACGCCTCTGGCTATGTTAGTGGCGTTACTAACACTAAGAGCCATCTCAATGATGCTTTCAAAGCGCCTTAGTCAATGGAGTTTGAGCTAAGAGATATATGTTCTCGATGTGGAGTATCCAGTCATTAGACACACATTTGTAGAACTCGTGAAGAAATTGTCACCGCCTACAAAGCATATTTTGAAGCAAGAGAAGCTCACTATGTGGAACAAGAAGATCAAGAAGATGATCTTCAGTGAAGGGTTAAAGACTTCAAATCTGGCTGGGACCAATAGATCACCAATTCTATTTAAGTCTTTATTTTTCCAAGAGATGTAATAGGCAATTGCCATATACTTTGTAGTAAATGTCATTGGTTTAGTTTCTCTTCACATAGGCTCATCTAAAATGAGTATGATGCCTAGGAAGGTTTTGAGATAAGTGATACTTAGGCGAGTTTTGCTCCACCGACATCTCTCTACTCACTTGGTCATATTTATTTTGGAGTTACCGAAAGAAGTCAAATGACTACCTTTGTTTTGCATTAGCTAGCATTTGGATTAGATTCTTTGAATGGTTAAGAGACAATGATGTACATCGTTGGCTTATGAATAAAATTTCGAGTTCTTTTCATTATGACTCCATTTTTATTCTGAGCATATTACTTTGCTACTACGATAGCTGGGTCATCAATATTAGTTCAAGGACATAGAATAGCCCAAGTTCCCCTTGCCAAATGGCACCTTGATTACTGTCACAGAAACTCTCTACTTTCCTAAGCCAAATCGCACCCTATGAATAACCAACAGATTCCATGCAAAATCTCATGTAGAGAACAAAAATGAGTTCCTTTGCAATACCTCTAATGATTGCGAACAAAGGCGCATCTTAGAGAAGTTTATGTGTCTCTCTAGTGGACTCTATGTCACTATTTAAGCTATTAAATTCAATACAGTTATGAAAGAAGATCTCTTAGATTTAGACACATACTGGGTTTGTCATGACAGGATAGGTCATCCTAGTCATGATATAATGATCCGTCTACTACAAACTTCAAATGGACATTCATTCTTTCGAGCGAAACGAAGCATGAATCAAGGTTGATTCCTAGACTAAGTATGACCGCTGCCGCTGCTTAGGGCACTGCCGCCGTCCACCACTAGCCTGGGACTGCCACAGTCCCGATCTATAATGCCAACTGCAATGAGACATATTCTCTTGTAATGGATGTCATTGCACTCCACTACCTTGTCAGTTTGGTAGTTTCCGAATAACTGAACGTGCAGCTTACAAATGTGGTCACTGAGTATCTCTATATGGAATACATATGAAGGTTCATGGTGAACTTCATTTACCCAAGTCAAGTGGCTCTAGACCACGGAGCGCGTTTAAAATGAGATTGAAACACTCACTAAAGTGACTACTTGATTGGTAAGGGATATGCCCACGTATTTCCATAACAAGTTTCGGATTCTATCGCGGTTCATGTTAGACATGATCTTCATTGGAAGCCCTTAAAGAGTTAAGGGAAACCGTTGAACCCTTGAAATCCGATTATAAGATGAAAGATTTTGGGAGAACATGATTATATCTCGGTTTGGAACTTGAGCATCGTGTTGATAGATGTTTAGGCATTTTGACAAGGTTAAGCCTTCAAACACCCCCATGATCGTCTGTAGTCTTGATCTTGAAAATGATCATCTTCATCCAAAGGATGATGGTGAAGATGTGCTAGAGGCAGAAGTGCCCTACATAAGTACAATAGGTGCATTATTGTACTTAGCTCAATGCACAAGACCGGACATCTCATTTGTAATGAACTTGTTAGCTAGATATAGTTTTGCGCCAACGCGACGCCATTAGGGTGGTGTAAAAGTGATCTATCGATACTTGAGATGTACGATTGATAGGGGCTTGTTCTATCCCTACAAAAAGATGATGGATTTGGATCCACCACATACCAGGAACGCCACCAACATTGGCCTGCGTCCTTGATCCCCATCCCTAAACAACATTAGTGTTTTGGAAGGTTTTGCTGATACTAGGTATCTCTCTAACCCACACAAAGGTCATTCCCAAAATGGTTAAGTGTTCACCATGGGTAAAGACCGTGATATCTTGTAGGTCTACAGGAAAGACCCTAGTCGTTACTTCTTCGAACCATGCAGAGATTATTGCTCTTCACGAAGCGATTTGTGAATGTATATGGATTGAATCTATAATTACGCGTGTTCGAAGCAATTGTGGTTTGAAGTCTACCATATATGAGCCTACGAGCATTTATGAGGATAATGCTGCTTGCTTTGGACAAATGAAGCAAGACTACATCAAAAGCGACAACACCAAGTACAATTTGCAACAACAGACTCTCCTCAAGATCAAAGTAAACCAGGTTCGATCTGAGGACAGTGTGACAAACTTTCTCACTAAGTCATTGCCTAAATTCCACTTTCGAGAACCATGTTGGTAGCATTGTTTACGGAAGTTATCCGAACTCCCATGACCATAGTCATCAAGGGGAGATGCAGACATCATGGGGAGATGTCTACATGTATGGTCTCGAAACGTGAAGGGTGCATTGTGCTCTTTTTCCCCTTCAACCGAGGTTATTTTTGTCCCACTGAGTTTTTGTTACTCGGCAAGGTTTTTAACGAGGCAACGAGAGGAGCACCGCGTTTAAACGACACAAGGGAGTGTTTAGGTAAATCCAGGTTGTGTCTGGCCCAAACTCTAGACTACTTGACGTAGTAGTAATAGGGTTTTAATTAGAGATAATCTCGGAGAATCTTAGAGATATCCATTCAATGTACGATTACTTTCCATGTACAATTCTAATTCTATGTCTTGTAATCCTCTATATAAAGAGGCCCCTATTATCAATGAAAGTACGACTCAATTTTCTCCCAATTTAGTTTTCCTAAAATAATAACTTATTTTTATATTATTGTGACGTCTTCTTTTTCTTTTTTTTTCTTAACAGATTAAATATGAGTCTATTGAAAGTGGCAATGTTTGCACTGAATGCGTTTTTGAAACAACAAATCAATTTATAACTAGTGAGGTAAGTAGCTTGTAAACCGTTGAGATAATCAATTTTTACATTGGTTTCCATTCCAATTTGAATAGTAAATGCTTGTTTGTACATGTATTCAAAAGTTGGAATGAATTAATTAACTGGACTCATGTAGAAGGAAGGAAGTGTGGAATAGTAGCTGTAGTCAAGAGGTCTGATGCTCCAGGGAATTGTACTGATCGGTTATACTTATAAATCATGACTACACTCACTGTGGATTCGTTGCCAAATTTAGAGTGAAAGACAACAATCTTTTCATTTTTTCTTTTTATATAATATTTTTCAGTTCATCCATTTAAATTGCTTGATGATGTGAGAAAAAGAATTTTAGCTTTTTGCAGCTAATCTTATCATCTATTCTTTAAAAAATGTTAGGCACCTTGAACGCGCCTACACGCGCGGGTCTGGGGGGAAAAAAAAAACACCAGCGTCCAAGGGTTTCGCCCCTATGCCGCCATAGCGGCTTCTACCTCCGTCGAGCCAAGGGCGATCTGTCCTTGGTCTTTTCTGAATCCGACCCCGGCCTTGGACAATTCCTCTCTGCCACCGGCACAGACAACCAAACCAAAGACATTCGCTTCTATTGTCTCTGGGTCAGTCGAATCCACAGTTGCTCTTAGCCAATTGCCTGCTCCTGTTGTTCGTGGTGATACGACCTATGTCAAGATTAATGAAGCTTTGTATCAGGAACAACTGAAGACCTTCAAAACCAATTTGATTGGTAGATTACTTTTGCGCAAAGGATCTGCTCTATTGAAGCTTCATGATTTGAAGGCCTCTCTTACTTCTTTATGGAAGCCTTCATCACCCTGGAGATTGGTTCCTTTGGGGAAGGGATATTTTGATATTCATTTTGATACAGAATCAGATATGCGAAGAATTTGGGGTAGGGGTACTTGCACCTTGGCTAGTGGGTTGTTTCGTCTCTCCCAATGGCAGCCGGATTTCAAGCCAGATGACACTCTCCCTCAGACTCATTCGCAAATTTGGGTTAGGTTTTATGGATTGAGTCAAGACTACTGGCACCCGCAGCATCTAATGGAGATCGCTCGTGGAGTGGGCACACCTTTGCAATTGGACAGGGCTACTAAAGAAAGAGCATTTGGCTATTTTGCAAGAGTTCTTGTGGATGTTGATCTAGCTAGTAATCTGCCTTCTAGTCTGATGGTTGAAAGGGAGAACCATTGTTTTGCAATTGAAGTTATATATGAGAATATGTGTGATAATTGTGGAATGGTTGGACACACCTAAGCCTGTGGTTAGGCAAGAGTACCGTGTAAAACCCAAGCTCCAAGCTCAACATCCTCAAACTTCTCTGACTGACGATGAGCCTCATCCCAGTAAGGAAGCTGAGATTTAGAATTTTACAAACAAGGTCCTACTCAAGGTAGTGGATCAGGAGCTCGATCGAATTGCCGATCTGGTGATTAATGATCCAGTGACCACTCAGCAGAAACTATCTTCTACTGATATAGAACCTGTTGTTAAAAAAGTTTTTTCTAGCACCAATGATAAGATATGGGCACTTTATATTTGGACACCTCAGATGATAACGCACTATCTCGGATGCTTTGGGATCCTATGTTAATAATTCCATTAATAGCCAAATGCCACAAAAGAAAACCTGGCACCAAATAGTAGAGGAAGAACAATTGGAGGACCAGAGTGAGTCCAGCGCTACTCAGTCACAGCATGAACTTGTACACTCACCACAGAATATTAATTCCATTTTAGAGAAAGGGGAAGCTAGTGAGGCTTTGTATAATTTGACATTGGAAGCGGGAACTGCAGTTAATTCAAAAGTATTATCTAAATCCCAAAGGAAGCGGTTGCGGAAAAAAATCCGTGACGCCTTGTGTAACTCACCATCCCCTCAGGGGGGTGTGATTTTGTCATAGTCTCAATGAAGACAATTTTTTGGAATATTCGGGGTCTTGCAAATAACTCCACTAGACAAACTCTATTTAGTGTAGTTAAAAAGCATTCTCCGGATTTTCTTTGCTTAGCAGAACCGATGACTGTCATGGAAAACATAAAGCATTCTTTTTGGCGATCTATTGGTATGAACCTCATTGGTGTTAATGATCGAGGTCAGCTTCATCCTAATCTCTGGCTCTTTTGCTCAGCTAACGTTGTTTCTCCTTCGATTTTATCTTCTTCTAGTCAGCATCTCTTTATGCAGTTTAATGTTAATGGTGTTCTTCATGGACTGGTCTGTGTTTATGCGGCAACAACAGTGGCTGGAAGAAGATCTCTTTGGCTTTTTTTAGCACAAATTTGTTCTAATTTTTCTGGGCCGCTATTAATATTGGGTGACTTCAACGCTATTCTAGGGGCTCATGAAAAATCTGGTGGGAACTTACCTCGCCGTGCTTCATGTGATGAATTTCAAGCTATGGTAGACACTTGTGGTTTGATGCAAGTTGATATTAAGGGTTCACCTTTTACTTGGACAAATGGCAGAACATTGGGTGCTCATATTGAAATGCTCTTGGATAAGTGTTTTTGCTCTCTTCCTTGGTTGGACTCTTGGCCAGTTACTAGCTGCTCAACTTTAGTCAGACATTGTTCTGATCATAACCCACTTCTTGTGGTATTTGAGAAATTTTCTTCACAGGGTCCTTGTCCTTTTCGCTTCCAACCAGTTTGGGTTCAACATCCTCAGTTTTTATCATTGGTGAAGCCAGCGTGGTCTTCTTTTATTATTTCTGGTTGCCCTTAATTTATTCTTCAACAAAAACTGAAGCTTCTAATGCCTATTCTTAAGGAATGGAATCATACTATTTTTGGTAATGTAAATCTTGCTGTTGATTTAGCTCGTGCAAGTCTTGAGGAAATTCAGCTTGACATCTCTACTAATGGTTTTAGTGAGGAAAGCTGCAAGAAAGAGTTTGATGCTCATAACATTTTGACCAATGCTTTACTTATTCAGGATCAGTTTTGGTCTTCGAAGGCACGTGAAAAGTGGGTACAGGATGGGGATCGAAAGACCTATTATTATTAGAGAGTTGCAAAAAATCGCCGTGCTCGTTCTTTTATTTCTCATTTTCGCATTAGTTATGATTATCAAACAGATGTTAATATAATGCGAGAGCATGTTGTTGATCATTTCACCACGGCGTTTAGTGATGATGGGTTCTCGATTGACACTGGTCTTGTCTCCGAGCTTATCCATTCTCTAGTGTCTTCGGAAGAAAATGACAGTCTAACGACAGTACCTTCTCCAGAGGAAATTAAACTGGTTGTCTTTTTCTATGGATCCCGATAGTGCACCTGGTCCTGATGGCTTTAATGGGCATTTTTATCATGCATGTTGGGATTTTGTTGGTTCAGATGTAGTTAGAGCAGTTCGTTCTTTTTTTGAGACGGGGTACATTCTGCCTAATCTTAATTGCAGCTTTGTTGCTCTTCTTCCTAAAGTTTCAGAGGCTGAGGTAATTTCCCAATATCGTCCTATTGCTATGGCCAATTTCATTTTTAAAATTATCACAAGGGTACTTGCTGACAGGCTTTCTCCTATTGCTTCTCGAATCATTTTGCCAAATCAATTTGCTTTTCTTAAGGGTCGTCAAATTTCTGTATCCTCCTCACTTCAGAATGTATCAATCTTTTGGATACTCCTTGTGTTGATGGTAATATAGCTATTAAGTTCGATGTCGCTAAGGCTTTTGACACACTTAATTGGGGTTTTCTTTTGAGAGTGCTCACTGCCTTTGGTTTTCATGATACCTTTGTTCAGTGGGTGAGTTCCATTCTTGCTTCTGCCAAGCTATCTATTCTCTTTAATGGTTCACCGGTGGGTTTCTTCAGTTGTAGTAGAGGGGTTCGCTAAGGCGACCCACTTTCTCCCCTTTTATTTTGTTTAGCCAAGGAAGTTCTTAGCAGAGGTATCACAAAGCTTGTCTCCTCTGGTAGGCTAAACCCTATTTCTTCTCCTTGAGGCATGAAAGCTCCAAGTCATGTTCTTTTCGCTGATGACATCATGATTTTCTGCAAAGGTAACAAGGAGGGTCTTAAACATTTGTTAGACTTTGTTGATGATTATGGAGCAAATTCCAGGCAGATAGTAAATAGAGGCAAATCTCATGTTTTTCTTGGAAAATCTGCTCAGCTGCGACGCACCTTGATTTCTAAATGGTTGAATATAACTATTGGTGTGATGCCTTTCACTTATTTAGGCGTTCCCATTTTCTCTGCTCGCCTAAAGCGACTTCACTTTCAAGGGCTTGCTGATAAAGTTAAAAGTCGTTTCTCCCAATGGCGTGGAATCTCTCTTTCTATGGCTGGGCGTTTAACTCTGGTAAATTCAGTGATTCATAGCATGCTTTCTCATAGTTTCTTCATTTATGCTTGGCCTAAAACAGTGTTATTAGACTTGCGAAGATGGGTGAGAAATTTTATCTAGTCAGGTAATGTGCTTACTGGTGGGTTTTCTACTGTTGCTTGGAACAAGTGTTGTGCTCCCAAGAATGAGGGTGGGTTGGGCCTCAAAAATTTTCCAGTTCTGAATCAATCTTTTCTTCTTAAAAAGTTCTGGGATCTCTTAACATCCTCTTCTTTAGCTGCAAATTTTTTTCGTCATCGGTTTCTTGACAAGTTTGGGCAACCGTGTAATTATTATAAGCATTCCTCTATTTGGCCTGGGCTTCGGCGTTTATTTATTGATATCAGGAAAGGTTCTCGATGGGTTGTCGGCTCCGGTTCTAAAATTGATTTTTGGCATCATGATTGGTTACGCTGTCCCATTGTTGAGAGGTTACATATTCCGCCTGCAATAGCTAAGACACTTCAGTCTATGTTATCTTCATTCATTCATAATGGTACTTGGGTATGTCCTGTGGAGTTACAGGCTGTCTGTGCACCTATTTGGAAGGATGTTGTTGAGGTTACCCTCCCACGCAAGGCTGGTTTGGAAGATAGGTTGGTTAGGAAAGCGGCAAAGGATGGGAACTTAACAGTTGCTTTAGCTTATGATTTAAAGCGCACTCATTTTTCTAATGTTTCTTGGGCTTGGTTTGTTTGGCATTCAAGTTTTCGCCCTAGAAACTCTTTCATATTATGGAAATTTTTGCATGGACGTTTGCTTACTGATTATATCTTACAACGTCGGAGTTTCTATCTATCATCGATCTGTTCTCTTTTTCGTCTTGGTAATGAAACCTCGCATCATCTCTTTTTTGATTGCCCATTTGCTGCTTCTATTTGGGGGAATGTATTGGACTTGTTTCAGGTGGCTACTCCTTTCGCTGATATTAATTCTTCTTTTTCTTATCCAATTCGCATGGTTTTGGTTCCCAATTGAGTATTATATGGTGGGGTATGATTGGAGCTGGTTTTGATGCTATTTGGCATGCGAGAAACGCTATTCGTTTTCAGGATTTCATGCTGTCGGTGAGGACATTATGTCATTCCATTCGGCTTCAACTATTTGAGATTGACTCCCTAAGTAAGGGAACCATGAAGAATTCAGTTGCTGAACTTTGCATTCTGCGTAGGATAGGTGTTCTTGGAAGACCCCTTAAAGCTCCAAAAATTATAGAGGTTATGTGGCATACTCCTTCTATTTTACAAGTTAAGGTTAATACTGATGGTGCAGCTAGAGGGACTCTCGGTCCCGCAGTTTTTGGTGGCATCTTTCATGATCATTTGGGGCGTGTGCTTGGTTGTTTTGCGGGGGCTCTTGGGGTGGCCTATGCTTTGGAGTCTGAGCTTCAGGCAGTGATTCATGCTATTCATATTGCATCACAGAACGGTTGGTGTTCCCTATGGATTGAAAGTGACTCTGCTTTGGTAATTCATTTTTTGTCTTCTCTTCAGAGTGATGTACCATGGCGATACTCTACCAATTGGTTCAACTGTCGGGTTATGCTTGCATTTATGTCGGTGAAAGTTTCTCATATCTATCGTGAAGGCAATCAGGTAGCGGATTCTTTAGCTAATTTTGGGGCAAATCAGGTTGGTGTTCATTGGTGGGACTCTTGTCCTCCTTGTGCACTTGCGGCATATTCCCGAGATTTGGCAGGCCTTTCTAATTTCAGGTTTGCATAGTAGATGTTGGTTGCTTTTCTTGGGTTGTTCTTTTGGGGGTCCTTCCTAGTCCTCAGTTTTTTCTCTTCTTTACAAAGAGGACGATTTGCTATCTTTAATGTTGGAAATTTCAGTCCAGTTGTAATGTTTCTTGGTATTAGGAGAGGTTCTGGTTTATGTCCCCCTCTTCCATCTTGTATTTTGTTTTTTATTATTCTAATAAGATAAAATAGAGGGAAGGGGGGGGGGGGGGGGGTGGTTCCCGCGTGTAGTGGTCCCCTCTCTATTTTGGGGAGGCTAGACGCCTTGCGCAATGACCACTAACGATGGGCTAATATCGCCTAATCCTCTATTTTAATTATAAAAAAAAAATATATTAGGCACCTTTGAAGTCCTAGCTATAGTTTGTGCGCACATATGGTATCAATCAGTTTCCTAATGTAAACTCAACCGCTCATTCCCTATTGTTGTACGAAGGTAAAGCAGAAATCCATTTTTAAGTTCCCAATCAGTATTTATTACTTTTTCAAGTGCAAATGCAATGCTAAATAATGCAAACAAAGGCTCAAGTCATCCGGTACATTGAAGCATATGAGTTAATGAGTTAAAGCATCCAAACAAAAAGAACAAGCTTCTCATATCAAACTGATCAACTCTCTCATAAGAAAATTAAATTCGGAGCAAAACAAAAGTTAAACAAAACAATACCCATGAATCAAAAGAGAATATCAATAAATGAACCAAAAATTCAAACCCTAAACTAAGAAATTAAACTTTGAAAGAACTCGTGGAAGAAAATTTAAACCAAGAAGCAAGAGACACCTTCAAAGTCAGCCAGTGCAAGGAGTGTAAAGGAAATAGCGATGACCCATGAAGTCCAAGATGAAGATATTCTTGAGTTTGGGATTACGCTTCTTTTCCCTCGACTTGGCGCTGAGTCGGTCCTCTTTAATGATGCTCCAAATGAATTCCTTAGTTGGGGAACGAACTTGGCGCAACCCTTATTGATGCGTAACACATCATAAAAGTAACTCCAGCAAGGGAGATAATCAAGGTTATGCTGGATGTGAGATTTGCTGGGTGTGAGTTTTGCTGGGTTTAATTAAAAATAAGAGTATTATTGGAAAACTTACTAGATGCAATTAGAAATTCTATCATTTTGTTGGGTGTAAAAAATTATATATTTGCTGGGTACATTTAGGATGTAAAATAAAATGAAATACATTCCTAAAGGAAGGGGAAATAAGAGGGAAATTGGTTGCTTCCATATCCCCAAAAGAATCACATTCCCCAATTATTTCCTTGTATTTATTACTTACAACATATTATTTTATTACATTAATTACAAATTTTTTAACAACTTTTCTAATAACTTTCTTTATGTTACTAAACATCAGAATTAAAAATTCTTGGGAAATTTTATTTCCTATCCCATGGGAAAGACGAAGAAATTACTTTCTTTTCTTCAAACCAAACGAGACATTAATCCCTCAATCCCAAATTTAATTTATTACAAAACTGATTTAATTTATTACGTGGGATAGGGAATGAAATAGTGCAGATACCTCAATCCTAAATTTAATTTATTACAAAATCTACATTATTAATGGTCATGGAAGGAAACAAGTGATGTAACAGCGTGAGATTTACCCAGATTGTTCTTGTACCTCCTCCAGTCCTCCTCCCCTTTTAATTTTCGATCTGATCATATATGTAGTAGCTTTGCAATTATTTAAATTTATTTCAATTAGGGAGATTCAACTATAATGATAGTAATTCGAGGAGCTGATAAATCAATTACCCATCGACTGACGTTACCTGCAATACGGTTTCAAACTACATGAATGGCAAATTCAGCAATCCAGTACTCACTAAACCCAAGATCTGAACATAAAATCCCTAGAACTAGTCCTAAACTAAACCCCAAGTAAAATCTCCAAAGCACAGAGGACATCCAAGGGTGTGATAGTTTTCCTATGGCCGTGTTCTGTGTAAGTGACGGCGTCACGGATGACGTTCTCAAGACAGATCTTGAGGACTCCTCTGGTGTCTTTGTAGATGAATTGAAGATACGCTTTATGCCGCCTTTGCGAAATGGCAGGCTTAGTGATCCGCTGAGTGTTATCCCGAAGAACCTTCTTGTGACGCTGGGCTCTTCCCTTGCCAACCCTTTGCCTCCGGAAAATTGGGGGGAGTTTGATTTCTATGAAGACTAGATAGGCCTCAGTCCCTCACACATTGTGTGTGAATATTTAAATAGGGAGTGGGAAGTTTTTTTCCATAGGAATGTGTAGTTTTTCATGAAAGTGAGTAGTTTTTTTAAGTTTCTTATCTGTTTTTCTTTCATCATTTTTTTTCTATTTTCTATTTATTTTATAATTTAACTATATTATCTCTATCTATTTTAAGAAATGTAAATTTTTTTAATATTTCTGTTAAAGGAAATTCAGATTATGTGTCTGGCCCAAACTCTAAGTTACTTGACCTAATGGTAATAGGGTTATAGAAGGATTTAGAATCCTATTCAATGTAGAATTACTTTCCTTGTATGTTCAGATTCTATGCATTGTAATCCTTTATAAAAAGAGGCCCTATTATCAATGAGAACACACAGCGAATTTCTCTCAATTTCTGATTCCCTAAAACACGTTATCAGCACGAAGCCCTAACCCTGAAACCTAAATTCGTAGCCTTCAAATCTCAGAAACCACCGCCGCCTACCTTGAAGATCTCAACCCCAGGAGTCCAGAACCGGCAGCCCCACCCCCAGAACAGACCGGAAAACCACCAAACCAGCCCCCGGAAGTGATGCAACTCTCTCTGCCCGGTTCAGTGGCTTCCCTACCGCTTCCTGCAGCCATACTCCACCATCTGCAGCGTCTCGATCCCAGACATCCGGAACCGGAAATTTCACCACTGGAACCGACGTAAAAGTCCTTGAACCGCTCACCAGAAGCCACCCTGCTCTGAACCGCCGCCAGACCTTCATCCTTGCTTCAGTCAACCCAGAAGCAGACTAAGTCCAACCCAGTAGCAGGCAAAGCCCAACCTAGCAGCATCCCACTGCCAGCCCACTCCCGAAACCCACGTGCAGCAGCCAAGCCGCCAAGCCGTCACGCCATCTGCCCACGTGCAGCTGCAGAGAAAGAAAAAAAAAAGAAAGAAAAAGAAAGAAAGAGTGGGTCGGAAAGAAGAAAGAGAAAGAAAAAAAAAAGGGGACCTACGGCCCAGAAAGAAGAAGAAGAAAAAAAAAGGAGGAAGAGGACCTGCGGCCCGGAAAGAAGAAAAAGAGAAAAAAAAAAAAAAAGGAGGAAGTCCACGCCCACATTCGAGGTATTTTTTATTTAATTTCTTTTGCTTCCGTAATTTCAATTTCTTTTCTTTTTCTTGGGGACTTGCAACATCCCCTCTTCTACCCCCTTTCTTCTTCATAGGGGAGACCTAAAGCCGAACTGTGGGGGTTCGTGCTCACTCCAAGCTTGGAGCTTGTAGAGTCCTCCAAACTTAGAGTTTGTTGAGAAGAAAAACGATCGACCAAATTACATCATTGTTTTGATCTAATCCAGAATGCCTCTTGGAATTAGATTTTCTTGGGAGCGACTACGCTTAGAAATCCCTAATTTCTTGGAAGCGACTACGCTCAGAAATTCTTATTGTTTTTGTGGTAGCCTTTTATGCTCCGAAACTAACCCTAATCTTGTGTTGTTTTTCAGGATGAGTTATCTGAATAAGTTGAACTTTGTTCCACTAGAGACAACTGGCGCAGGATACCATAGGTGGGTCCGAGATGTGCGCCAACATCTTAAGGCTGATGGATTTCTGGAAACCATCCAAGAGCCTAGTTAGAACGTGCTTTCTGTAGAGCAACTTCATGCTTTCGAAGCAAATAAAGCCAAGGCCATAATTCTCATGACAAGGCACATGAATGATGCTCTCCAAAGTGAATACCTCAATGAGGAAGACCCCAGAAAACTATGGGTGGAACTTGAGCAGCGATTTGGCAACGTTCTTGACTCCCTGCTTCCTGATTTAGAAATGAGATGGCATAGCCTCCGCTTCTGTGATTCAAGTCTGTGCTTGATTATAACTCGGAAGCTCTTCGTATCAAGTCCTTGATGGAATTCTGTGGACAAACCATAACTGATATGATGTTGATCGAGAAGACTCTCTCTATCTTCCCCATCTCTGCCCTGATGATTTCGAAGAATTATTGGATTGATGTGAATGCTTGACGTATCACAAGGTTTCATGAGCTCATTGGCGCCATGAACGTAACTGAGAAGCACGATAATATCCTTGTGAAGATCTATAATGCTAGACCTGTGGGAACTAAGTATATTCCGGAGTCTAATTATAGTCGCGCCCCCAAGGGAGGACGCAAGGAGCGAAACCCTAAGAGTAGGGACAATTCTGGACGTTCTGGTCCATATTCTCGCCCTAAAGAGGAAGGAAATCGCCAAGATAGGCGTGCACGAAACCGTGGAGGTCAACGTGTGAAGAGAGAGAAAGGCGGAACCTCCGGCCATGGTGGTGACACCACCAAGAACAATGGTCGTCCAACTCGTGCATCAAATGCACCTCGATCAAGGGAGCCTGACCATAAAGATGTTTGTCTTCAATGTGGATCAAGTGGACATTGGGCAAAGAAGTGTAGTGCATCCCAGAACATTGCGAACGCATACAAAATATATCGTGAAGCAAGGGAGGTCAACTACATGGAACAAGAAGATCAAGATGGCGATCTCGATCTAAGGGTTGAAGACTACAAAGATCAAGACCCAGAAACTGGCAATTTTGATTAAGTCTTTTTATTTTCCAAGAGATGTAGGCAATTGCCATATTATTTGTAGTAGATGCCAATGGTTTAATCTTACTTCAAAGTAGGCGTACTCCTTGTAAATGTGATGTCTAGGAAGGTTTTGAGATAAGTGGTACTTAAACGAGCCTTGCTCCACCGACATCTCTCTACTCACCTGGTCACATTTACATTGAAATTACCGAAAGAAGTTAGATGATTGCCATTGTTTGCATTAACTAGTTTCTTTTTGGATTAGATCTTCTTTGATTAAACGATGATGTAATTCCGTTTGGCTTATCAATAAAAGTTGAGTTCTTTTCTTTATGACTCCTTTTTAATTATTAGCTTTTCTTTTAGGAATGGATGAACTACAATGTCTCGCGGATAGTGCGACTACGCACACCATTCTACGACACAGGCAATTATTCTTAGAGATGTTGCCTATATATTCCTCTGTGACTACGATGGCTGGGCCATCAGGTTTAGTTCAAGGACATGGAATGGCCCAATTCCTTTTGCCAAATGACACCTTAATTAAAGTCATTGAAGCTCTCTACGCTCCTAAGGCAAATCGAACCTTATTGAGCTTTAAAGATATAAGAGCCAACGGATTCCATGCGGAATCGCATAATGAGAACGGAATAGAATTCCTTTGCATTACCTCTAATGATTGCGGCAGAAAGCGCATCTTAGAGAAGATTATGTGTCAATCTAGTGGACTTTATGTCACTACAATTTGACCAATTGAATTCAATAATGTCATAAGAGAAGATCTCTTGGATTCAGACACATATTGGCTCTGGCATGACGGACTAGGACATCCTGGTCGTGATATGATGCTCCGTATATTAAAGACTTCACACGGACATCCATTCTTCAGAATGAGAAGAAGCAAGAATCAAACATTGATTCCCGGACTTACCAAGACTGCAAAAACTGTAGCCTCAGGCGCTGCTGCTGTCTTGGGCCGTCGCAAGGCCGCTCTTGTCCCTTGTGATAACCCCACAAATGGCGCCAACCATGAGCATGACGCCATGGTTATCCCTCCTAGTGGCAATGACGCCACATACACCAATTTACATGGCTCTAACGCCATCATGGGAGATGTAGTCACACATTTTGCTTCTAATAGCGTTACAGACGCTCCGGCCCAACCAAAATCTTCATTGGTTGCTTCTAAGGCCCCTCGCTCATTCTGCAAAGCCTATTCATTTGGAAAATTAGGACCGAGACCATCCTACGCAAAGGATCCCAAAATACTTATTCCGTTCTTACAGAGAATCCAAGGGGATATCTGTGGACCAATTCAACCATCATGCGGCCTTTTAAATACTTTATGGTATGGGTTGATGCTTCGACACTCTGGTCACATGTCGCGCTGTTGTCCACTCGCAATGCTGCTTATGCTGAACTCCTTGCCCAGATTATCCGTCTACAGGCTCACTACCCCGACCATCCAATTAAGTCAATTCGACTTGATAATGCTGGGGAGTTTACATCGAAAACATTCGATGACTATTGCATGTCATTGGGGATTGATGTTGAGCATCAAGTTCCCCATGTTCATATCCAAAATGGTCTCGCAGAAGTTGCTATCAAACCACTACAAATGATAGCTCGGACATTGGTAATGCGCACCAGTCTTCCTGTTTCTGCTTGGGGATATGCAATATTGCATGCAGCGACGCTCATTCGTCTACGACCTACTGCGACTCAATCTTATTCTGCGTTACAGCTAGTGACTGGGTACTAGCCTGATATCTCGCACTTATGCATTTTTGGGTGTGCTATTTATGTGCCTATTACGCCGCCACAGTGTACAAAGATGGGTCCACAACGACAGATGGGCATTTATGTTGGCTATGAATCTCCAACTATCGTCCGCTATCTTGAACCTTTGACAGGCGATCTCTTTACCGCTAGATTTGCGGATTTTCACTTTGATAAGACAGTCTTCCCGTCGTTAGGGGGAGATAAGAACACAGATGTTCAACAGGAACGACAGGAATTGTCGTGGTCTGTCCCCACTATGTCTCATCTCGATCCCCGTACCACACAGTCGAACTTGAAGTGCGAAGAATAATCGAGCTCCAGAACGTAGTAGACACTCTGCCTGATGCATTTTCTAATGTTGCCAAAGTGACGAGATCACACATACCTACTGCAAACATGCATGTAAGGATTGATGTCCCTAATAATGGACATATCGCCACTCCCGTGACATCAGGAGATGGCGCCATTGCCCAGCATGGCAATGATGTGGCATTTATGGCCGCAGGTCCAGCAAGGAAGTGCGGTGGACCAATTGATTCGAAGGATACTCGCCCTAGAAAAAGAGCGAATGAGACACAAACAAATCCTTTGATCATCGATACTCAAAATTCGTCCCATGAGAATGTTCAGGATTATGGTTATGTCCAAGAGACATCATTGGGGGACGCATCAATGTCAGAACCAATCCCTGAGAACGTAGAGATCTCTGTGAATTACACTAGTGTACATGGAACATGGGAAAGAAGCTCCCTCATCATTGATGATGTATTCGCGTATTCAGTAGCGCGTGAGATTATTGAGACCGATGGCATCGAACCACGCTCAGTTGATGAATGCCAACGTAGAGCTGATTGGCCAAAATGGAAAGATGCGATCCAGGCAGAACTTGATTCTCTAACGAAAAGAAATGTATTTGGCAAAATTGTACCAATACTACCCTCACACCAAACCAGTTGGTCATAAATGGGTATTCGTTAGAAAGCGTAATGAGAAAAACGAGATTCTAAGGTACAAAGCTCGCCTTGTGGCGCAAGACTTCTCACAACGCCCTGGAATCGACTACGAGGAGACCTATTCTCCCGTAATGGACGTCATTACGTTCCGCTACCTTATCAGTTTGGTAGTTTCCGAAAAACTGAACATGCAGCTTATGGACGTGGTTACAGCGTATCTATATGGGGATCTAGATACGGAAATATACATGAAAGTTCCAGATGGAATTCAGTTACCCAAATCAAGTGGCTCTAAACCACGGAGCGCGTTGGCCATAAAATTAAAACGCTTACTATATGGATTGAAACAATCCGGACGGATGTGGTATAACCGTCTGAGTGACTACTAGATTGGGAAGGGATATGTCAATAATGAACTATGCCCATGTGTGTTCATAAAAAGGACAAGTTCCGGATTTGCAATAGTAGCGGTCTATGTCGATGACATGAATATAATTGACACCCTTAAAGAGTTAAGGGAAACCGCTGAACACTTGAAATCCGAGTTTGAGATGAAGGATCTTGGGAAAACACGGTTTTGCCTCGGTTTGGAACTTGAGCACCGTGAAGATGGTATTCTGATTCATCAATCAGCTTATACCCAAAAAATGCTTAGGCGTTTCAATACTGATAAGATTAAGCCTTCAAGCACCCAAGTGGTCGTCCGTAGTCTTGATCCAAAGAAAGATCCATTCCGTCCAAAAGATAACGACGAAGAAGTGCTAGAGGCAGAAGTGCCATATCTAAATGCAATAGGCGCATTATTATACTTAGCACAATGCACGAGATCGGACATCTCATTCGCTGTGAACTTGTTAGCTAGATATAGCTCCGCACCAACACGACGCCATTGGACTGGTGTTAAAGATATCTTTCGATACCTAAGTGGTACGATCGATATGGGTTTATTCTATCCCTACAGAGAGATGATGGATTCGGACCCATTAAAATAACCGGAACACCACACATGGTGGACTGCGTTCCTTCTCCCCATCCCAAAACGATATAAGTGTTTTGGAAGGTTTTGCTGATGCTGGCTATCTCTCTGACCCACACAAACGTCGTTCCTAAACTGGTTATGTATTCACCATGGGAAACACCGTGATATCTTGGAGGTCTACAAAGTAGACCTTAGTCGCTACCTCTTCGAATCATGCAGAGATTATTGCTCTTCACGAAGCAGTTCGTGAATGTATATGGTTACGATCCATTGTTACGCATGTTAGAAGTAATTGTGGTTGGAAGTCTACCACAGATGAGCCAACAAGCATTTATGAGAATAATGCTGCTTGTATTGAACAAATGAAGCAAGGCTACGTCAAAGGCGACAACACTAAGCATATATCGCCCAAATTCTTCTACAATCAGCAACAATAGAAGCTCCTCAAGATCAAAGTAAACCAGGTTCGATCTGAGGATAATGTGGCAGATTTGTTTACTAAGTCATTGCCTAAATCCACGTTCGAGAAACATGTGGCAAGAATTGGCCTGCGGAAACTATCTGAACTCCCATGATCGTAATCATCAGGGGGAGGTGCAGACATCAGGGGGAGATGTATACATGTATGGTCTCGAAACGTGAAGGGTGTGTTGTACTCTCTTTCCCTTTCGACCGAGGTTATTTTTGTCCAATTGGGTTTTTGTTATTCGGCAAGGTTTTTAATGAGGCAACGAGAGAAGCACCATGTTTGGGCGACACAAGGGGGAGTGTTCAAGGAAATCCAGATTATGTGTCTGGCCCAAACTCTAGGTTACTTGACATAGTGGTAATAGGGTTATAGAAGGATTTAGAATTCTATTCAATGTAGAATTACTTTCCTTGTATGTTCAGATTCTATGCATTGTAATCCTCTATATAAATAGGCCCCTATTATCAATAAGAACACACAACAAATTTCTCTCAATTTCTGATTCCCTAAAACAATTTCAGGATTATTTTGATACATATTCTGTTTTGACTAACAAAATCTCTTCTCTTAATAATAGATAAGAAAATCGAGTTTTTTTTTTTTTAAAAAAAATCGAGTTCATTTTGATTTTGATATACTAGACTTTATTTGAATAGTATTACCAATCATTAGTACCACGTGAATGGTTGGATGGGCTGAATGTCTTCGATTACGTATAATTAGCGATTGTGCTACACGCTCGTTAATGTAAAGTCACTGTTAATGTGAGAGCATTCTATGGACCGCTGTCCACCTGCACCAAGCTTAATTTCGGTGCGTGAGCCACACGCACGGTCACTTAACCGCGGCTGGTTAGGTGGATCTGACTCGTTGAGTTGTGGCTGGTCCCTTCGTAATCTGATGGCTTTGTTTTACTTTTCGAGTTGAGCAGGTCCTTGACATCGAGGCCGGTGATAGCTGCAGATAATTGCGTGGCCGGCGGTGGTGTGGGTTGGTGATGGTCATTAGGTTTTAGCGAAGAAGATGCTGACTGTTTCCGCTGTTGATGGGTAATGAACGGTGGTGATGCCGAGTGGAGCTCGATGACCGGATGGGCAAACGAAAACCCAGATTGTGAATGAGAGAACATCGGAATAGTGATTTATGATCTGCAAGCATCAATTAAGATGGGGGTTATGATGGTGACCAACACGAGCTCAGCAATAAAAGCCGAGTCCGATGGTGGAGTTGAGCTTGGATTCGGGGGCGGCGGAGCCGATGCCGACTTTGTCGCTGAAAAGATCGGTGTTGTTGACGAAGCTGAAGTTGCAGGGGGCGTGGCTGGTGGTCTGGTAGAGGGTGGTGGTGAGGACGGAGCCGTTGGAGATTTTGTGGAGCTTGGCGGGGTCGTAGTAGTCGAGGGTGAGTTTCTGGCCAAGGACGACGGGCCGATATCAATCGCCCCACACCACGCGCCCAATTTGACCATGGTCTATCTGCGATTCTGCAACGCTGTCCATGGTAGAATTTCCGCTGTGAATGCATAGGATTCGTTTCCTTCCATCAAAGCACTTCACCCAAACAATTATGAAATTTTGAAATGTGAGGAATAGCTCGGCACGATAGCCAAATTAGTATGACGCTGACAGGGTTTAGCTATGTCAGACGCATGGCATTGCCCATAATTGTGTCTTGGCCTTTGTTGGACGGGATAATCAGCTCCACACCCCCATCAAATATCCACATCCCAACCAAAAAAGACAGAAATAAAATAAACTCTTGGAGTCAGATTATAATTATATTACCAGAAAGCAGGAAGACCATAATCCAAATGGCAAATTTCCAAAAAGAAGGAATCTATTTGATCACATGATCACTCGATTCATTCTTCCGCCATGTCCACTGACATGAGGGAATAAAGTGCTGCCCGCTGGTTTGGTTACCGAAGCACTTTCACTATTAATAATAAAGGAAGACTACTGGCATTGGCATTTCAAGAGTGATCAGATAAATACTTGAGACAGAAAAAGAACAAAAAAAAGCGCTCTCTTATCAGCATTTCACCGCAAGAGGAACATCAAAATTCTAATCTGACCCATTAAACCAATTTTATTTTATTTCTCTTCTCAGTTTAGATTTACTGTTAACTTTTTACTTAAAAAAAAATATTGAGACCTTTCAAAAAAAAAAATGATTGAGATTCCAACTTTATATATCAAATTATGTTGCAATGGCCATATCGTTTCCACTTTGGACTTACAATGCAAAATCATTTCCGCATGTATTCAAGTCATTATTTTCAAATATTATTCATTGAATTTCCATATTTACTTTTCAAAATCATTAGGATTTTTTTTTTATATAAAAGGTTTGGTGCGGCTACCTCAAGTCTCAATTAATGAATTTACTGAATACAAAGGGGAGGACATTGAGCCTAAACTCCCGATTATACTAAGCATCTAGAGGATGTTTGAAAAGTGAAAAAATAAAATAAATCAAAATATAACCTAGAAAACTCTATAGCAGAAATTTTTCTCAAATCTTCTCCGTGATTCAAGACCATTGTTGCAATATTAAAGTTCTAATAGGACAATTTGTATTTATCCTTGATCTTATGACATGGATGTACAAATTAAAGCGGTGGAGGATAATTAGGACAAAAAATTCCAGCTAAAACATTTTAATCAATTGTCCAGTATTATTTGGTCTAATAGCATAAATATCATATTTATAAGTGAGATGTTGTGAGTTCGATTCATAATAGACTAGTTGTTATATGTGAGTTGTTTATTTGATAATAAAACAAAAAACAAAAAATTTAATCAAGTAAGAGTAAAATGATTTGAAAATTTAACCATAAAGTTTAATTTTTTTTTTTTTTTTGCCAACCTCCTTTTGGATTGATCGCCACATTCCAAATGCTTCATAGGCCTAATCTGTTGGGGACATGGACAACCAACATGACATTGCAGGCCCTCATTAGCCACATTTATAATTCAACAATTCCACTAAGCGAACCTAACATTCGAACGCAGAACATGGGGGTTCCACATCTTAAACGTTTCTGTGGGGGGAACTCAATGCATCCACTGAACCACTTGACATGGTTGTCTATTCTCTTAATTAATAACGAGATGGGTCACACATTATGTGCGATATAGTAGGATATTCGATATTAAAAAATTGATGTCAATTTTATTAATAGTCTCGTTAAACTTGAAAAGTGAGTATGTTTTTATTTTTAGCATGTAATTTAATAATCTTTTATTAGTAAGTCTTCCTACGTGGTTTAGCAGACTTAGCTAGTAAGTCACCACATGTTCAGACTCGTTTATGGGCTTTCAGTCAGATATGGATTGACCCAATAGGAATGACGTGTCCCGCATTGGGTTTCACAAAACCTTAGCGCTGAGTTAAGGTTATTCCTCAGTTGTAAGGTGTCATTCTGCTGGATTTGGTCCAGACCCGTGGCTGATTGGGCTTGAGCCGGAGCTCATATATCTTGGAGACTATTCCGAAGATGATTCCTAGACTATCCGCAACTGACTTGGTTCCGGATTTAGTTTGAGCTTAGCTCATTCTCTTTAAGGGTAGTTTGGTTCTTTCAGAGCCTTGGGACGGTTGTCCTGGAGCCATTCTATTTTTGGGCTCCATAGAACTCACAGTCTCCTACTTATGAAGGAGAGACTAATGTCACTAGACGAAATGATACTTGATTTTTAGTTTTGAAACTTTTAAAATTTTTCATCGCATTGGAGTTTGCATTTAATTGAAATTTTAAATTTATAAAATTTAATTTCTTACTTACTGCAAATTAAGTTGTTGATTTTGTTTTGAATTTATTGTTTTTGGACTTTGTAACACAAAAAAACTATTTTGATTGTTTAGTGATTTTGAGCTCTAAAGCAATGTTATAGTTCTCATATTAGAGTTCGTTTTTGGTATATTAAAGTATCGATTCATCAAGTTGATTTGGTCGATATAAAGGTAAACTAGCTCGATACACAGGTAGACTAATTTGAGATTAAGTCAAGCTAGTCTACTTATACATGGAATCAATCTACCTCTATATCAAATTTGATCTATTTATTATAATTGTACATTAATGTACCAAAGAATTTTCTCTCATATTGAATGAAACAGGATAATCTATATTTAAAAGAGGAGTGGTTAAGGAGACAGACTTGAAATCTGTTGGGGAAACTTTTGTGAGTTACCAGTGAGAGAAAACAGTTACCAGTGAGAGAAAACGGTTACCGGTGAAGAAACAGTTAAGGGTCATCTCCCCCTGCAAGTGAGCGCCTGTGTTCCCGGTGATTGCTTGGGTTCCGTAAGTCCCACTTAATGTGGAGTTTGTTTACCTTATTACTTGGGGGATTGTATTCAGTGACTTTATTGTCGGTGGCGAATCTAATTGCTTATTGAATCAATGATGGAAGAGATAGAGACATCTTTTGCAAAGACTTTGACACTCACGGCAGAGGAGGCGGAAGGAGTGGTACTTGAAGAAGAAGATGACCCAATAAACAACGAGGTACTGGTGTTCAGTCTCCTTGCTAAACTCTATACAAAGAAGCCGTTCCATCGCAAATCGTTCAAGGAGTCTTTGATAGAGCGATCGAATCCGAAGGGGCAAATTGCAGTGAAAGAACTAGGAGGTGATTTGTTCATGTTTACCTTCGATCTGTTGGAAGACAAAGAGAGGGTGATCCAATACAGCCCTTGGAAATTTGATAAAGCGTTGGTTTTATTGGAGGAACCGGACGGTGATACAGTGCAATCAAAGATCCATCTGCACCATGCGGATTTCTGGGTTCAATGTCATAATGTGCCTCTGGGGAAGATGACGATGGCTACTGGGAATATGGTAGGCCAAGTGGTTGGTAAGGTGCTGGATGTAGTGCCAAATAAGAAGGGGGAGATGGTTGGCAAATTCATTCTAGTGAGAGTCAGAATGGATATTGAAAAACCTCTCTGCCGGGGAACAAAGCTTTTTCTCTCTAAGGGGGGCTTTGAACTGATCGAATTCCGTTACGAAAAACTCCCTAAGTTCTGCTATGGCTGTGGTCGAATTGGACATATCATTTTAGATTGTTCCTTCATCCCTGAAAGTCAGAAAAAATTACGGGAGCAACCATATGGAGAATTTCTCAGAGCCGAAAAATGAAAAACAATAAAGCTTTGTCTTATAAAAGAAGGGAGGCAGACTCAGATTCAGAAGATAACCTACCTATAGAAGTACAAGTAAAGGAAAAATAGACGTTGGGGAATGTCGGTGGAACGTCTGTGAACTCAGTTTCCAATTTAGTTGGTGATGTAGAAACGGGGGATAAGGAGCCCAAACAGCTTCCACAAATTGTTGAAAATAAACAGACTTTGTTACAACTCACTGATCTAAGTACAACTCCAAATACAAGGAGGGGAAAGTCAGGTAATAGATCTGGAGGTACAAGATCAAACTCTCCTTTGCAGGGTGAGATAGAATGAGAAGGGAGGAACAAGCTTGGAATGTCTAGTGTTGCAGACAAGGCCAGACAGGCAGAAATAACAGAGAAAGAGAAAAACCAGACTGATTTTTTTTATAGAACGTGCAGGAGGGGCTACGCCCACAATGGATGCTCTGCAAGCCAGGGGACTCCAACAACGTTTGTTTGGGGACTTTAAAATGGTGGTTCAGAGCTCTGATTCTCATGTGGAAGAGACTGGTAGAGTGGCACAGGCTATGAAGAAGGGTTGGAAAAGACAGGCTAGAAGCCATATGTCAATTATTAGCCCACAGGGTTCTGGTATTGAGTTGTGCAATATGCATAAGCGTTCATTGGAGGATGAGAACATTACTATTGGTGACAAAGTGCAAAAGACGGATGTGGATATGACTGATGTAAAATCCAAGAAATCAACCGTGGTGGGTCCGGTAAATTTGGTCCACCACGAGCAAAACTCCCGGACATTCCTAGCCCTTAAAGATCTTTTGAGGGTATATAAACAGGGCTTGGTCTTTCTTATGGAGACTAAATCTGACGAGGAGCAGATGACGCAGACGTGTCAGGATTTGGGTGGGTATGACTACTTCATTTTAGAACGAGATGGTTTGGGAGGTGGTTTAACTTTATTGTGGAAGGAGGACTGGAAAGTACATACTTTTTCTTCTTCTAAGGGTCATATTGATAGTTGGGTGGAGCCTCCAAACCTTCCCTCCTTCCGTTTTATGGGTTTTTATGGAAATCCAGGTAGTGCAGAAAGGATTCATTCTTGGGAATTGTTTAGGAGGCTAGCTGGGACATTCAAGGTGCCATGGATTTGTATGGGAGATTTCAATGAAATTCTATCTCCCAATGAAAAGACGGGAAGTGCTATTCGGCCGGCAGCACAAATGGAGGCTTTTCAAAGAGTACCAGACGATTGTGAGTTGTTTGGGGTGGACTTTCAGGGCTTTCCTTATACCCAGAGACGGGGTAAAGAAGGGAATATTGTTCTTTGGGAGTGGCTAGATCGAGGAGTGATGAATGTGGAATTCGCACAATTGTCACAGTGTCTGATCACAAGGCATTGTTGTTGGAAAGTTCACTCAATCACCCAGAAGTTGTTGTTCGTAGATCAAAGAGATTTCATTTTGAGACTATGTGGTTGAAGGAAGAAAAATTTGAGGAAGTGGTACAACAGGCATGGAATGAGGGAAGAGTGAATAACATTGGAGAACACATAAAAGGCTGTGCAACTAATTTGGCCTTATGGGATGGTCATGTGTTTAAAAATGTTTCAAAAGAGATAAAGAGACTCGAGCAAGAGTTGGCTACTTTAAATTTTATCCAACCTAGCAGGGCGGAGAAATGCCATCAACAAACAGTTTCTAAAGAGTTTGATGTTTAAGAACAAGCTAAATTAACAGATAGAGAGAGAGAGTAATGTTTTAGAGAGAATGGAGATTTCAAGTGTGTTTATTCATCTCATACAAGAAGGTATTTATAGGAATACATTGTAGTGTGAATGCTCAAAGAGAAAACCAAAATGATAACAATCTCAATGATGAAATCTGCCATGCTTGTTGCTTCTTGATAAAGCATGTCACATAAGTCTTCATACACCCAAGTACCTATGTTTATACACTCAAGTACTTATCTATACATTTATGTATTTTGTTACATGATATAGACATATATAGTATAATACATTTATACTACAACACTCCCCCTTAGATATTTCATGTCAATAGTATTGTGTTGGTGGTGCGCTTCGAAGTTGCCTCGTTAAAAACGTTGCCAAGTAATAAAACCCTGTGGGAAAAAACAACCTTGGTCGAAGGAGAAAAAGAGCACAATGCGCGTTGAGTGTGGAGTATGTTTCTGGATACTCCCCTTGATTTAGATTCCCTTTGAAGATCGTGGGAGTTCGGATATCCTTCTCAATCCGATGCTCCTTATATGTTTCTCGAAATGAGATTTTGGTAGTGACTTAGTAAATAAGTCAGCTATATTATCTTCTGATCGGATTTGATTTACTTCAATATTCAGAAGTGTTTGTTGTTGCTGACTATAGAAGAATTTCGGCGATATATACTTGGTATTGTCGCCTTTGATGAAACCTAATTTCATTTGCTCAATACAAGCTGCATTATCCTCGTAAATGCATGTAGGTTCATTTGTGGTAAATTTCAAACCACAAATTCCTCAAATGTGTCTATTTACAGACCTTAGCCATATGCACTCACGCACGGCTTCATGAGGACAATAAACTCTGCATGATTTGAGGAAGTAGCAATAAGGGTCTATTTTGTAGATCTTCAAGATATCGCGGTGCTTCCCAAGGTAAAGACATAACCTGTTTGGGAGCGACCTTTGTGAGGGTCAGAGAGATATCCTGCATCAGCAAAACCCGTCAAAACATCATTATCATTTTGATGGAGGGGAGGAGGAGAACGTCGGTCACTATGGATAGTGTTACCGTCGTTCATATTTCTTTTCTCTCTGTAGGGATAACACAAGCCCATATCAATCGTACCTTTCAGGTATCGAAAGATTGTCTTTATACCAATCCAATGGCGGCGTGTTGGCGCAGAATTATGCCGAGCTAACAAGTTTACTGCAAATGATATATCCGGTCTTGTGCATTGAGCTAAATACAATAATGCGCCTATCGCACTTAGATATGGTATTTCAGCCTCTAATAAATCTTCGTCCTCATCCCTTGGACGAAACGGATCTTTTCTGGGCTCAAGACTACGGTTGATCATGGGAGTACTCACAGACTTTGCTTTATCTTTATTAAAGCGCCTTAGTAACTTTTGAGTATACGCTGACTGATGGATCATAATCCCATCATTACGGTGCTCGAGTTCTATTCCAAGACAAAACCATGTTTTCCTGAGATTTTTCATTTCAAATTCAGATTTCAAATATGTAGCAGTTTATTCTAACTCATCTAGAGTTCCAATTAGGTTCATGTCATCGACATAAACTGCTACAATTGCAAATCTGGAACTTGTCTTTTTAATGAACACGCATGGGCATATTTCATTGTTAACATATCCCTTCCCAATCAAGTAGTCACTTAGACGGTTATACCATATCCGTCCGGATTGTTTAAATCCATATAGTGAGCGTCTTAATCTTATTGAAAACGAGCTCCGTGGTTTAGAGCCACTTGATTTGGGTAATTGAAGTCCATCTGGAACCTCCATATATATATTTGAATCTAGATCCCCATGGAGATATGTTGTAACCATATCCATATGTTGCATGTCAAGTTTTTCGGAAACTACCAAACTGACAAGGTAGCGGAACGTTATAACGTCCATTACGGGAGAATATATCTCCTCGTAGTCGATTCCAGGGCATTGTGAGAAACCTTGCGCCACAAGGCGGGCTTTGTATCTAACAACCTCATTTTTCTCATTACGCTTTCTAACAAAGACCCATTTATGGCCAACAGATTTCATATTTGGTAGTGTCAGTGTTATAGACCCAAATACCTGTCTCTTTGTTACTGAATCCAATTCAGTTTGGATCGCATCTTTCCATTTGGACCAATCCGCTCTTCATTGACATTTTTCAACGGAGCGAGGTTCGATATCATCGTATTCTATAATTCCTTTTGCAATATGATATGCAAATGCATCATCAATAGCCATAGAATTTCTGTCCATAATTACATGTATACTAGTGTAATTCATGGAGGTCTCTCTATTCTCTGAAATTGGTTCTGCCATTTGAGTATCCTCCAATGATGTCTCTTGGACATATCCATAATCCGGAATTTTTTCATGAGATGGATTATTTGTATCGATGATTAATGGATTATTTTGTGTCAAGCTCGTTTTCTTTCTTGGGCGAGAATCCATCGAACCTATGGGCCTCCCGAGCTTCCTAGCAGGAGCCTTGGGTCTAGCCACTGCATCACCCATAGAGGGGATGTCATGTCCTTTAGTTTTAGGGACATCAATCCTTGCAGGTATGTTTGCAGCAGGTATGTGTGATCTTGTCACTTTATCGATATCAGAAAACGCATCAGGCATTGATTCTGCTACGTTATGAAGATTGAGAATCCTCCGCACTTCTATTTCAGACTGTGTGGTTCGGGGATCAAGATGAGAGAAAGTGGAGACAGACCACGACAATTCCTGTCTTTTCTGTTGAACATTGGTGTTCTTGTCTCCCTTTAATGACGGGAAGACTGTCTCATCAAAGTGACAATCCTCAAATCTAGCGGTAAATAGATCACCTATCAAGGGTTCTATGTAGCGGATAATGGTTGGAGAATCATATCCAACATAAAGGCCTAAACGTCTTTGAAGACCCATTTTGGTGCGCTGTGGTGGCGCAATTGGCACATAGACTACACACCCAAATATGCGTAAGTGTGAAACATCAAACTCATACCCAGTCACCATCTGGGACACAAAAAAGGGTTGGGTGGCAGTGGGTCTCAGACGAATAAGCACAGCTGCATACAATATTGCATAGCCCCAAGCAGAATAGGGAGATTGGTGCGCATAACCAATGCACTAGCAACCATTTGAAGTCTTTTAATGGCAGGTTTTGCGAGTCCATTTTGGGTGTGTACATGAGGGACAGGGTGTTCCACCTCAATCCTAATGGACATGCAATAATCATCAAAAGTTTTTGATGTAAACTCTCCAGAATTGTCAAGACGAATTTACTTAATAATTTGTGCTAGGATTTTAGCTAATGCAGCATTTCTTGTGGATAAGAGCATGACATGTGACCAACGTGTCGATGCATCAATCAACACCATAAAATATCTAACTGGTCCGCAAGTTGGTTGGATAGGTCCACAAATATCACCTTGTATTCTTTGTAAGAATGGTATATTTTCTTTAGTGTCCTTTGCATAGGATGGTCTTGATCCTATCTTTGCTAAAGAGCAAGCTTTGCAAAACGAATGTTATGCTTTAGAAGTAACTATTTGGACCAATGTTTGGTTCGTACTGCTTTTTGTTCTGAAGAATGGATGTCCGTGTGAAGTTTTTAATATACGGAGCATCATATCATGACTTGGATATCCCAAAAGGTCGTACAAAGCCTGTATGTGTCAGGATCCCATAAATTTTCATTCATGACATGGTTGGATTCAATGACTCTAATAGTGGTTGCATACAATCCACTAGAGCGACACATAAGTTTCTCTAATACTCGTGTATTTCCGTAGTTTTTAGAGGTGATGCAAAAGAACTCTTGTCCATTCTCACAATGTGTTTCCACATGAAAATCATTAGCTCTTATGTCTTTAAAGCTTAATAGATTTCTTCCAGCCCTTGGAGTATATAGAACTTCGGCGACATTAATATTTGTGCCATTTAGTAACAAAAATTGAGCTGGTTCTCGACCATGAATCAATTGTGATGGTCCTGCCATCGTAGTTACTGAAGATCAACTAGGTGTCATCCATAAAAATAATTGCCTATGTCGCAATATAGTATGTGTGGTGCCACTATCAAGAAGGCATTCCAATCCTCCGGAAAATATTCTGAAAAAGAATAAAGTTCGGAATATTAACATATGGCCATGACATTGAATGATAATGCGATACTTTATTAATAGGAAAAATAACCAATGATTACATCAAAGTTTTTCATAAGTCTATTCCAAAAATCAAACTTTAGACAAGTTATTGTCACTCAATCCGTTTGGTAATTCCAATAACATATGATCAGGAAAGTAGAGAGATGTTGGTGGAGCAAGGCTCGCTTAAATACCCCGATCTTAATTACTTTCCTAGACATCATACTTCATTGGGTACGCCACATGGGAAGGAGTTAATACAATTGATATTTATTGACTAAGGCACATTCGCCATTCTTGGAAAATAGAAAGAGGATTATTCTAATCAAATTCTGTGGCATCCTCGTGCTCTTCATTTACAGCTTTGAAGTCCTCAATTGTGAGATTAACATCTTCACCATCTTCATCTTCAGCAAGGTTGGCTTCTTGCTCTCTTGCTTCCTTGTACTCCTTATAGCGTGCAGCTAATTGGGTACTTGCATGACATTACTTAAACTAATGCTCGATTGATCCACATCGATGACACATGTCATTGTAGTTACCTCCCTTCATTTGAGGTGCAGGTTGTGGATATTCTCTAGGAGGGTTGCTGCTACTACCACGGCGCATGGTGCGACCTCCACGGCTCATGGTGCTATTTTCACGGCCGGTGTTGCCATATCTCCCTCTTTCAAGTGTGGAGTTGCCATCACGTGTGCCCACTCTGAAGTTGCGGTTTCCTTCTTTATTGGGGCGGTTATATGGACCTGTTCGTCCTTCATGTCCCCTATTATTAGGGTACACATGTCCCCTATTGCTAGGGAGCCGCTCCTTGCGCCCTCTCTTGGGTGCATTATAATTTGCCTCACGAACGCTCTTGGTTCCAATAGGTCTTGAATTATACTTCTTTACGAGAATGTTGTCGTGCTTTTCAGCTACCGACAAAACATTAATAAGCTCATTGAACCTCGTAATTCGCCCAGCATTTACTTCAGTGCGATATTGCTTTGATAGCAAAATTGCTGCAACAGGGAAGGTGGAGAGAGTTTTCTCAATTAGCTCTTCATCTGTGAGGGGTTTTTGACAGATCCTCAACATGGCTTTGAGGCGAAGAGCTTCTGGATTGTACTCAGTAATAGACTTGAAGTCGGAGAAGCGTACATCGTTCCACTGAACCTTCAAGTCAGGGATGAGGGAATCTTGGATATTGTTAAAGCGCTCTGCTAGCGCCCCCCCATAGATCATTTACATCTTTGATGGACCTGTACTCTAATCTGAGTGCTCTGTCCATGTGTCGTCGCATCAAGATGATTGCTTGTGCATGCCTTTTGGTGTTCGTGGGAACACAAGACTCGCGTCTGGTGCATGGATAATTGACAATATCCCTTTCGATGTCAGATGGTTCTCAACTTCGGTTTTCCAGCTATGGTAATCCGAACCTGTTGAGTCAATGATTTGAAAATCGAGTCTAGGTTCATTCGACATCCTTGAAGATAAGAAGAAAATATTAGTTTCGGAGTTTAAACTTCCACGAAAAATAATAAGATTTCCGAGCTATGCTACCAAGAAATCAATTTCCAAGAATCATTGTGAACACTCGTAGTTCATTGATTAAGAACGCTCTTAGTTCGTTTGGCGTGAATTTTTATAATTTCGCTTTTGATTGTAAGTTCCCGAGAAAAAGGAAAAATGAGAGAAAATGAATAAAAACTCAAAAACGGGAACTTTTAGTAAAGAATACCTTGAAATTGTGTTGCCAGAAAATCTGGCCGGAAAAAGTTATCGGAGGTGATCGGAATGATAGCTGGGAAAAATGGTGAAAATCGTCGGAAAAGTGGTCGGAAAAGTCCTCGGAAACTTGCCCCACAGATCTTTCGGCAGTCGGCAGCTGCTCGGCAATTGTCTCGGCAGCTGCTGCGCAGCGTCTCGGCAGGTGCTCGACAGGTGCACTCGGTAGCTCCTCGGCAGGTCTCGACACGTGCTGTCGATAAGTCTCTGCAGCTCTCGGCAGGTGCTGTCAACAACTCTCGGCAGCTCTCAGCATGGCCTCTCAGCAACTACTGCGCAGCTCTCGGCAGGACTCGGCAGGGCTCGACAAGACTCGGCAGCAGTCCGGTTCGTGCTCAAAACATCCGGCGGCCGGTTCAGGCCTTTTCCTGCCGGTTCTGGCGATTCTGAGACTGATTCCGGGGCTTCTGGAATCAAGGGCTTTGATATGAGCTAGGGTTTGGGGGTTTTTTCTAGGTTTGGAAAAATGACTTCGATTGATGATGAACTCTACTCTTGTCAATTTTCGATTCTAATTCTAGAGCAACTTCGTGCTGATAACGTGTTTAAGAACACGCTAAATTAACAGAGAGAGAGAGAGAGAGTAATGTTTCAGAAAGAATGAAGCTTTCAAGTGTGTTTATTCATCTCATACAAGATGGTATTTATAGGAATACATTGTAGTGTGAATGCTCAAAGAGAAAATCAAAATGATAACAATCTCAATGATGAAATCTGCCATGCTTGTTGCCTCTTGATAAAGCATGTCACATAAGTCTTCATACACTCAAGCACCTATATTTATACACTCAAATACTTATCTATACATTTATGTATTTTGTTACATGATATAGACATATATAGTATAATACATTTATACTACAACACTTGAAAAATTATTAGAAAAGGAGGAGTTGATGTGGAAACAAAGATCTTGGATTTCTTGGCTACAAGAAGGGGATAAAAATACTCGTTTCTTTCATGAGCGAGCCAAAGCCAGGGGTAGGAAAAACTTCATACATGGAATTTATAATGAGCAAGGAGTCTGGTGCCCAAAACATGAAGAAATTGCAGGAATTTTTGGGAACTATTTTGAGCAGCTTTTCAAGAAGACAGGTGGTCGAAATATGATCTCGATCATTGAGACAACGCAGAAAAAGGTGACAGAAGATATGAATGCTCACTTAACAAGACCGTATACAAGGGTGGAGGTAGAATCAGTCTTACAACACATGCCCCCGACAAATGCCCCTGGTGGTGATGGAATGCCTGCAATCTTTTTCCAAAAGTACTGGAATGTGGTTGGGGATGATGTAGTTAGTAAGTGTTTGGAGGTTTTAAATGGAAGAGGTTCAGCTAAAGTTTTGAATCATACCCTCATTGCACTGATTCCCAAAGTAGAAAATCCCAAAAGAGTGATGCAGTTCAAGCCTATAGCGCTATGCAATGTGATTTACAAGGTCATATCCAAGACTATTGCCAACCGGCTAAAACAGGTGCTACCGTTTATAATCTCAGAAAGTCAAAGTGCCTTTGTTCCTAAGAGACACATTACTAATAACATACTGGTGGCTTTTGAGACAACTTTTGCCATGAAAAAACAAGCTACAGATGGGAAGAAGTTCATGGCTCTTAAACTTGATATGGCCAAAGCTTATGACAGAGTCGAATGGTGTTTTATTGAGCAAATGATGACAGGGCTGGGTTTTGCGCCAGAGTTCATTGCTTTGATAACTGATTGTATTTCCACTGTTACTTATTCGATTATTTGTCAAGGACAGGTTAGTGGAAATATTACCCCGGAGAGAGGTATTCGCCAAGGCGACCTCTCCTTATCTTTTTCTGCTTTGTGCAGAAGGTTTCTCTCACCTATTACAACAGGCAGAATTGTATGGGCATCTCACCGGGGTTACAGTGGCACAAACTGCTCCAGCAATCACTCTCCTTTTTTATGCAGATTGATAGTTTGTTATTCCTGGAAGCATCACACCAAGCATGTCAGCACTTAAAGGAGATCATATTTGTTTATGAACATGCATCGGGTCAAGTAATCAACTTTGACAAGTCTTCAGTGTCTTTTAATGCCAATGTGGAAGAGGTGGAGCAAACACATCTGGGCAATCTACTTCAAATGAAGGTGGTGGAATTTCATGACCGATATCTAGGCCTTCCAACCATGATTGGCAGAAACAAAAAGGCAGCATTCAAAAATGTCAAAGATCGGTTACGGAACAGATTAATTGGCTCAAGCAAGAAGGTGCTTATAAAATCTGTGGCTCAAGCAATCCCAATTTACAATATGAGCATTTTCAAGCTTCCTATGACTCTTTGTAATGAGATGGACTCTTTGACAAGTAATTATTGGTGGAGTGGCTCCAAATCATCAAAAGGAATGCATTGGTTAATGTGGAGCAAACTCTGTGTTCCCAAAAATCAGGGGGGTTTGGGACTTAGAAATATACACCTCTTCAATCAGGCTATGTTGGCAAAGCAAGCATGGAGATTTTCCCAGAACTCTAATATGCTGGTCTACAAAGTCCTACAGGCTAAATATTTTCCTTATACAGATTTTCTGGGACCAAATAAGGGCAGGGATACGTCCTTTACATGGAGGTCGTTGATATTTGGGGGGGGGGGGGGGGGGGGGGTGGGAACTGCTTCTTAAGGGGCTGCGTAGGAGAATCGGCAATGGGGAGGAAACAAGTATTTATAGAGACCCGTGGTTAGGGTTTAGGGTTTAGGCAGCTTTAGGCCCTACTCTCCGCCTTGCATGGAAGCCAATCACCCTGTATGCCTATTGATGACGGTGTCGAGATCTTGGAATGAGGAGTTTATTAAAGCCAATTTTCTTGAGGGTGATGTGGAGGCAATTCTCTCTATTCCTTTGGGAGGGAGGAATCATAGAGATAAGTGGATTTGGCATTACACTAGCAAGGGAGTTTATACAGTCGCTAGTGGCTATCAATTGGCTATAAATATGGAGTAGATGAATACATCAAATGGTGAGGCATCCGACTTGGCAAAGATGAAGCCTTACTGGAAGAGATTATGGAGTTTGAAGGTCCCTGAAAAAATTAAGGTATTTCTTTGGAGACCCTCGAAAAATATCATCCCCTGTTTCCATAATCTAACGAAAAGGCATATCCCAGTTTCTCCTATATGTCCTCGTTGCGGTTTGAAAGAAGAGACTGAAATACATGCATTGTGGGATTGTCATTATGCAAAACAGATTTGGCGATTTTGTCCTTTATCTTCTCTGATTTCTACTTGGAGTGAAAGAAGTTTTATTGATTTGATGGAACATGTCAGCTGGGTGTTAACGAAGGAAGAAATGGATCTATTTGGGTTTATTTCATGGAGTATATGGCATGATAGAAACTTGGCAGTGTATGAGAAAAAGAGTTTTAACGCTCAGCAATCCTATCATGCAGTGTGGACACGTTCTGAAGAGTTCAGAAGAGTAACGGTGTCCAATGGGAGGGGGGTGAAAGAGAAGCAGAAAACTTGGAGACCCCCATTAAGAGATGAGTTTAAACTCAATACTGATGGTGCTTTTGTTCCCGATAAAAGAGTGGGAGGCGCTGGTGTCGTTATTAGTAATGACAAAGGGGAAGTTGCGGTGGCTAGAACCATTCCTCTTAACGGTGTTACTACTCCAAGACATGTTGAGATCTTGGCGATTTATTGCCGGTTACAACTTGCATTGGAACTGGATTTTCTCCATATTGAATTAGAATCTGATGCAAAGGGGCTGGTGAATACGATTTTAGAAGGTGGAGAAAGTTTAGAACCCGATGGGCACCTTTTGGATGGGATCAGATTATTGTTGCGACGTTTCTCCTCTGTGGGATGTTCGTATACACCGAGAGACTGTAATAGGGTGGCACATGAGCTCTCCAAATATGCAGTGAAAAACATGCAGACTTGTCACTGGATGGGAAACTACCCAACCTGGTTACTTGAACTTGTACAGGCTAACTTGGTCACCTAGCTTTTGGCTTGCACTTGCTGTTAATTGCCATCCTGTTGTACCTTGATTCTATCCAATAAATGCTTATTTTATTCTCAAAAAAAAAAAATCTATATTTAAAAGATGTGTTGAGGACCTCGACCTCACTGATCCTCTCCATCATTGCTGTCCTTCTTCAAGGGAGGTGGTTGTTCGCTGGTCTCCATGACGATCTTATTTGTTGTCCAAACACGGTAGTTTGTTTCTCTCTTTTCTACAGTGAAACCCGTGATTAAAGGATCTCTTTTGATCGCTGTAGGATCTTGTTCTAAGGTGGGTATCGACAATCGGTTGACGACCCAACTTGGTGCTGCCTTTCAAGGATTCACGTACAACTCCAGTTATCCTGTGAGTATGGCTATACCTAATCTGGGAGACATCTTCTTCGCCCTTTTGGTTTTGACCAAATGTGGTGGTGGATTGAGTAAGAGTGGCCACACAGACTGCGGTTATTTTGCCGATTGGGCTATTGAAATGGTCTGGTGACCTTAGCAACGCCCTTGGCGGTGAGTGGTTGCAAATGGTATACTTGGACCAATCGGGCTGGAGGGTATGGGGTTTGCTTTTTGGACCCTCCTATGATACTCAATTGGAGTGGGTTTTCCCAGTTGCGTTGGGTTTTAACTTTTACTTACGGCTTCTGTTAATTCTCAACACTACAAAAAAAGACATTTGTGACACCTTATTTGCGACAGGAGGCGCAGCCGTCGCAAATGTCTTTAATTTTAGGCGGAATTAAGCGCCCAAAGTTGGCGCCAATATATTTACGTCCCCCATTCAGTCCCGTCGCACAAATTGTCGTAAATAGGCATAAAACAAGGAGGGTTTGTGACACCACTTAAAATACGTCGTATAAACAACCAAAAAAAAAAAATTGCATACGGCCTAAAGTCAATACCCATCACGTCTCCCCTATACCTAGACGACAAGACTCCCTCTCCCTCTCTCTCTCTCGCTTGCTCGCTCGCTCAAAGCTTGTTCTTAGCAGCAACAAATCACGACTGCAATCAAGCAAGATCATTCAATCGAATTCATTCTCTTCGTCTCTATCAGGTATGGTCATTCAATGTATCGCATTTTTTGTTTTCTATGAACTGGGTGAGTCTTCCTTTTGTGATTCCTCTACTGTAAATTGATTAGGGTTTAGTTATTGTAAATTCCCAATTGCAATTTGTATTGACCTTGTATGTGTGAACCAACCCATTTTGTGCTTCTGAAAATGAATGCGAGAAAGTTAGTCTTAATTTCATGAAGAAATTGGAAGAAAGTTTGAAAATTCATATTGCGTTTGTCAAGTGATTAAAGAAAATTGACTTGGGTGCATTAAAGAAAACCCAAGAACCGGAACTTTGATTTGTGGGTATGTTGTCAAGTATATTGTTTTAATTAGTTCATTCTTTTGACTGTAATATCCCTTTTGGCTGTTAAATTGTTAGTAATGCCTTCATGATAAATTCCACATGGTGTCTTTTCCCTATTGATATTGTTTTATTGAAGAGTGAAAAAGTTTATTTTCCCTATTGATACTGTTTTTATTAAAGAGTGAAAAAGATAATATTTGCTTATTGTCTTGTCTTTGGTATTGAATAGAGAGTTGGAAGATTTGCTTTGGTGGATTTTCCATGACTTGTTTTCTTGTTTAAAATTTTAGCATGTCTGTGATTTTCCATGAATGTATTTGAAAGGCTTAGCTGTTTTCCATGAATGTATTTGAAAGGCTTAGCTGTTCAATTTTTAAAAAGTTGTTTTTTGTAGAACCTCCTGAGGATGTCACATTTGAAATCCCATACATTGAAACCCCTGTTCTCACTCAATTTTAGAGTCCTGTTTCTGTGGATGAACTTAAAAGTGTTGTGTAGTCCATTGGTTACGAGCCGTCCCTAGACCAAGGCAACCAAGGCAGTGGCCTTGGGCCTCAATTTGGGGAAGGCCTCCATCTCAAAATACCTATATATATGTTAAAAAAATAGATAGTAAAAGAAAAAGAGTAAAACCCACAATTATGGCCAAAACTTTTCTCCACTGGAAAAAATAATACCCAACTTTCAAAAGTGATCAAAATGATACCTATATTTTTAAGAGTGATTAAAATGATACCTAAATTTTTTTAAAACAAATCAACTTGATACCCAACTTTCAAAAGTGATCAACATGATACCTAAAGTTTTAAAAACAAATCAATTTGATACCTCAGTTTATTTTTGTTAGGGCTAAATACTGGTTACTACTCTGTGGTTTATGTCCAAAATCAATTCAGTCCATAAACTTCTAATTTCATCAAAAACACTCATGTACTTTCAATTTTGATCTAATTCTGTTATGGGTTCAAGTTATAGTTGGATTATTTGTTGAAAAACTATTTATTTGATAGATTTCTAATAGTGGGACTCACTCCAAATGTAATACCCGCAATTTTCATTTTAAATTCGAGTGATTGTATCGAATAGTTGTTATACGATTTAAAGATTATTGTTCAATAATAATTCACTTTTACATTAATCGAAGTTTCGAAACGTTTATTTTAACGAAAAGCTCGAAAATACTCGGTTTGAGAAATCGACTTTTTCTACGTACGAAATTTGGAGAAACTTCCTTCATGAAAGTTGTAGACCTCGTCGATACGAGTCCGTACACGTGCAGAACTAGAAGATCGGATTTTTTTTGAATTAGTTATCGAATTTCGAAGTTTTCCGAAACATGTATATATAGAAAAATGTTGGAAACCCTAATTTTTTTTCCTACCGGTTCCTTTTTTTTCTTTTTTTCTTCTTCTTTCTTCTTCTTCTTCCTGTTTCTGAACAAGAACTGGGTTCTCTCTCTCTCACTCACAGCAGCTCTCGACCGAAACAGGGAGGAAAGTTCTCCTTAATTGTTCTCCCTCCACAGACCACCTCTCGACCTCAAACCAAGTCCCAGGCGTTCGTCTCGAGCAGCTCTAGCTCCCGGAGGCAGTCTCACAAGGCGGCGCAGCCTGTGGCGGCGGCGGCACAACCCGAACCGAAAACGGCTATTTTCGGTTCGATCTCAATATCTCGAGCTACACTCCACCATTTCACTTGATTCTTGTCTCATTGAGCTCGCCTCAACTTCCTCTACAAGCACCAAGAAGGACCGGAACTGGGTCGAACGTTTTCACGTTCGTCGGAGCTCGACCAGAACGGATCGAAATACCGAAACTTTCGATCAAGATATCTCGAGCTATACACGATCGTTTCTTGTGATTCCAAGCTTGTTGAGTTCGCAAGGAAGTTCTGAACAAGTTTCCAGAAGGGATCGGGGCCAGAGGTTGCAGTTTTCACGTCGGTTTTCAAGCTCACCGGTTTCTGCATTTTTTCCGGCCGCCGACTGTAAATCGGTAATTTCGATGCCTTCCCGTCATTTTTAGGTCTTGTGCTAGTTATGAAAGTTGCTCAGAATGATGAAACGAAGGGGACAAGCTCGGCCCCGACACCATTAGTGGTGGTCGGTGGCGGCTCTGTCCCTAACTCCGGCGGCCTTTTCCGGCCACCTCCGGAGGTCTAAAATTTGGTTTCTGTCCATTTTATGATTCTATGTTTCGATACGATCATTTCGGCGTATTATACACATTTTTTGGATATCGTATGAATTAGTTATGAATTTTGTGATTTCGATCGATTTCGGTCGTTAGATTTTTGATCTGTGAAATTATGACCGTCAGATGAACTAGTAAATTTGTTATGATGATCATATGACTGTCCCAAAGGCTTTTTGTGGTCATGGGCGAAGATCCGACCGTTGGATCTTCGTATATGTGAAAAACGGTAATTAGGGGAGCGATTCGTGAGAAACCGCTCGTCGGATTTTAATGTAAATTAGAATCTGACCGTTAATTAGTGGTTAAATTATGAGTTGAATTTGTTGGCTAAATTCGAATCACATTTGATTAGGTGATTGACGGATTTTAATTTCGTGGGCTATTCGGCGTTAATTATAAATTATAATTTATAATTATATTGAAGACGCAGCGGGAGTTTCGAGGTGAGTAAAACTCACGTGGTTCATATTACGAACCGAGCATTTTAATTTATTTATTTTTGGTAATTATGTGAAAAATATTTGCGGATTAAATATTTGTTTTAAAATTTCATGGACTTGAATCACCACGGTCCATAGGTAAGTAAAATGAATTTTAACTATACAAATGAATTTCATAATTTTCTTGTGTGAACTATAGATGGTATTAGTGGTCATTCCTGAGTGGATGATTACGTATATATATATTTACGTGGAAAATATATATTGATGAGTGGATTGTTGTGTGATGAATTGATGAGTTGATTATATTACAATTGTGTAATTCCATAATAATATGGTGTATTTTGGTTGAGTTGATTTCAGTATGTGATATTATATGTTGTGCTTATTTATGAGTTGAGGGTCGACGTAATGACAGGTGTGGGTAATCGGACGCTCTAATCCTAGTGTGGATGATGGGATACGATTGGTTGAGTATGTGAAATTATTGGAAGTTCTAAATATGTATATAGGTATACATATTGATGAAATACAATAATTGATAAATATGTCGGATGCCATAACCTAGGCCAGGTGACGGGCTACGATTCAGTTAGAGCTCTAGTCTGTCAAATACCGTATTTTCATAAATACGATGATGAGAGTTGTGAAAAAAGTTGTGAGTTGGTTGTTGTGATATATTGAATTGGTGTGTGATTGAGAATTGTGAGTTGTGAAGAAGTTGTGAGTTGGTTGTTGTGATATATTGAATTGGTGTGTGATTGAGATTGTTAGTATTTGCATATGTGGAAATTATTGAGTGTTGCTGTGTGTAGGAATAAATTAGATTAAATTAAGTAACAGTTCCTTCTTTTACTCATACGAGCTTTCATAAGCTTACCGGGTTTTGTGTTGTTGCAATCCCGGTACACTATTCAATGGTGTAGCGGATATTCCTGCAGGTCAGGATAACCAGGGAGGTGACCGAGCTGCTTAGGCGTTATAGCAGTCATGTTATTTATTTAGTCGTGATGTGTGTGTATGCTCATTTAGAGCTTTACATTACATTTTGGATTTGAGTTGTAATAATTAACCGAGCCTAAATTCGGTTTGATTTTATTTCGTGTGGTGAGTATGTTAAGAAAAGAAAAATTTTCAGGATGATTATTTTGTGATGTGGTATTTTCATGTCTCGGATTTTGAATTGTTATTCTAAAATTCGGGGCGTGACACCAAAATTGACTATGCAGATCATCTCAACACCACATCATAAAACATAGGCCATATATGAGCCACATCAACAAGTTCAATGACTCAATTGTCAAAAGACTAACAAAGTGGACGTATTAGATAAAAATTGAAAATGCAGGGGTGTTCTTGATGAAATTAGAAGTATAGGGACTGAATTGATTTTGGACCCAAACTACGTAATAGTCAGTATTTAGCCTTTTTTTTTAACTTCTTTGTTAAATCAAATGCAAAATCAAGCACAAAAATTGAAGTGATTTGTGGTCAGAGGGCCGTCAATCATCTATAACCCAATCTTCTTCTTCTATAGAATTAAAAAAAAATCTTCCATTTAATTTCAATTCTACCATCGATCATAGAAACAAATAAAGTTCGGATGTTTCCCAACTTAAAGAAGAAAAATGGGAAGACAGAGAGGGGTAGAGATAGAAGAAGAAGAAGAGAATTAAAAGAGTAAAATAAAAAATAATTGAAAAACAGTTTTTTGTGTAAAATATTATTATAACCCCATAAAATACTGCACTACACGTGATCAATTTTAACAAAAAGTTACAAAACATTAAACCGAGGTATCAAATTGATTTGTTTTTAAAACTTAGGTATCATTTTGATCACTTTTAAAAATTTAGGTATCATTTTGATCACTTTTGAAAGTTAGGTATTATTTTGTTCGGCGGAGAAAAGTTTTGACCTAGTGGTGGGTTTTACTCAAAGAAAAAAGACGCAGAACTGCAGTCTATAGAAGACGACGCCGAGGCCGATGAAATCAAACCTGTGACTCTGTGAAGCCTCAAAATTTCCTCTTTTTCTTCTGTATTTGTAAGTTAAACACCCCAAACTTTCCTCTTTCTCCATCACTCTAGGATTAGAAAGAAGATAACTAAAAGTTTTGCTATCACTTTCACCAATTTAGGCAAAAATGAAACGTTGGCTGTTGAAACATGAAATTTTGATTTCCCTATGATTCTTTCAAAGACAAACAGTAACATTTTATTCGTTTTATGTCTATTTAAGCCATTGACAGACTCTCATAAATGCATAAAAGCAATCTTTCTCTTCCTCTTACTCAATTCTCAATTTCATCATCTGTTACAATTGTAACAAACCATCAAGACCTGAAGTCCAAATTTTGTGATTACAAAATTAGGTTCTATTGTTCTTTATTGACATTGTTACCTTTTATTTTGTTTATATAATCTGCTATGTTTTAGTTTAAACTTTAGCTTCGCTGACATTTTTCTTTTCAATGGAAAAAATTATTAGGAAGGTCTCTAATTTTGCCTTAGGCCTCACTTTGTCATGGGACGACCCTGATTGGTTGCCTGCACATTAATATTTAAAAGCCTGCAATTTCTATCTTGCATTGCTATAACAGGGTCTCAAAGATCGTAGAGAATCACTAACATTTATTAGATGTAGATATGAGTTTGCTTTGCAATTTAAGAAATACGGATAAGCTGGACTGTAAAATATGGCTACATATATATAAGACCTGCACCTAATACTCTAATAGGGGGTTCATATATATATATATATAGTGTTGTTAGGATTTATTTTTCCTGTACTTTATATCTACTTCTTTAATTGAAGCTGAAGATAGTTGTTGGTATTAATTTGACCCTTGTTTTAATTATAAGGAATTGGTTGTATTTGCTGCATTTATATGCTTCTGAGGTCTCTTTAACAGTCCATAATGCTTTTCTCTGAGTGATATAATTCCTAATGGATTAATTCATACCATCATTATCCCCCACCTCCTTCCAGATTTGTTTGAACAAAGAGCTAAGGACACTTTTCTATCTAGTGAATGGGAGGCTACTAGAATTGAAGCATTGCACTGGATTTCCAACCTTCTGAACAGACATCATACTGAGGTAATCTGGAACTTGTTTGCATGGCTGGACTTAATCATTTTTAGGGAGGTACCAATTGCACTATATTTTTGACTCCCTAAAAAGAAGTTTGTATTTAATGAATCATGAATGTATGCTTCCTCTTTCTCTCTTTCATTTTAATTTTGGAGATCGCATGCCTAGTTATGCTTGTATATGTATAGTGTTATTTCAAGGTACTTGGTTCTATGAATGTTTATTTAACTTCTAACTCTAGTGACAAATGGACAGATCACCTTTCATTGCTTTATTAAACAGGGACTAACAGTGGACGAGCTATGAATGGCACTGATTAGAATATATATATATATATATATATATATATATATAGGATTTTTCTCAAGTAAGGATGTCCTTACCTAAGGTTTATGTACGGATTTGGTGTTTTCACCCACTTTCCAATCATATTTTCACATTTTAACCGTTCAGTTTTTAGAGCTTAATGTATAGATCTCTCATGCAAAATTTCAGCTAATTTGGTGATCGTTAAGGCATCCAAAACTGCAATTTACATGAACGTACCGAATAATCTGTCGAACCGGAACCGTTCGTATTTATAATGGTAAATTGCAGTTTTGATGCCTTAACGATCACCAAATTGGCTGAAAATTATATATATATATATATATATATATATAGAGAGAGAGAGAGAGAGAGAGAGAGAGAGAGAGAGAGAGAGAGAGAGAGAGAGAGAGAGAGAGAGAGAGAGAGAGTTTTTATTACTGCATAGAATTTAGATACAGAAGCAATATATAATATGATCAATGATAAGCAATATGCATCAGTGACCTATTTCACTATTTTTTTGACAAATTCATGTGGTAACTCAAATAGTAGGTATGAATATATATCATATTGATCATTATGATTAGTCTGTTTATGGATACTAGATTTATACAATTTTGTATCGTTTATTGCTTCTATGTGTATCCAACTATAGTATTAGGAGATTTCAGTTGCATTTTGAATACAAATGACAGAGTAAGAGGATCTCTATATTTAAATGATTCTTACTTATAATTTGAAAATTTTATTACTAATGCAGGGCTGAAGGAAGCACTATCAAAGGAAAGCACTTTCACTTGGACAAATAATCAGGATCCAGGTACTAAGATATGCAGCCGAATTAGATAGAGTAATTTATAATTCAGTTTTTTTTATTTCCTTTATGTTTCCTCAAGCATATGTCAATGTTCAATTCCCATTTTCAGTTCTGATCAGAGTCCTTTAGTTTTTTATACAAATCTGAAAATTAGATTATGATACTGCTCTTTTTAGGTATCAAACTCATTGGCTAAAACAAAATGCTTAGAGTGTTAAATAATGAACAAACAAGCATAAATTATTCAGCATTGAAGATAAGAATTTAAACACTCAATTTTTAACATAATGAAATCTAGGCTACTTTGTTTCCGTAACAATGCTTTTTCATAGTTCATAGTATATTAAATATTTATGATACACACACACACACACATATATATATATATATAAATAATATACATACATATATCTCGATTTATTTATTAGGGTAAATTACTATTTAGTCCTTGAAGTATGGCTTCATCCTCGTTTCAGTCCTTACCTTTCTGATTTAATCTCAAAAGTCCCTGAACTCACAATTTTCAGTCTAACCAGTCCATCTCCTCCATTTCCTCCGGTTGCTCAATGATGTGTCAGTCATTCCTTGCCAGCTCAGCGCCACATAAGACATGGATTGTGTAAAGTAACGAGAATGCCTCTGCTTCAGTTTTTTCCAAAATTTGACTACAAACCCTCAAAGCAAATCAAACCTGAGAGGGATTTCCTCAATTCAAACAAGACCAGCCAAATCAAACCCAACCCACACAAAAACACAAAAAAAAAAAAAGAGACGATCAAAATTTGAACGAAAAAAGAAGGAAAAAAAAACCAGAGGAGCTGTGAAAGCTTACGATGGGAGCGTCCTTGATGCTAAGGTGATGTAGAGGGTCAGAGATGCTGACGTGGAAGGGGGCCGAGCGGAGCTCCCATGACTCCAAGTTGAGTGACCAGCTGGTCGTGGCCGTTGCTGTGGTGGTGGCTGTGCTGCTTTTTCCGGCCGAGTAGACCCAACATGGGGGAGTCGAAGCTATATTGGTCACCAGAACACTCTAATCCAATTCCAATTCTCGGCCATTCCACCAAGAACTCGACGAAATCCAATGTCACCCTATTAGCAGCTTTTGGAAATTTAACCATAATCAACATCCACTTATAATTCATGACGCAAATTAAGAAAAGGAATAACCAAGGCAGCCACCACCAGCTATGGTGCAGCGGTGGTCAAATATACCCAACTCACCATTTCAATTTTCTCAAGAAATTAAGCTCTAGCAGACATCAATTCATGCCTCTAAACATTGAACTAAACCCAGAAATCGGAGAACCGCCGTCATGGACGGTGGTTCCAACAATACCCGAAGTAACCCAAAACCACAAATCATCAAAACTCAATCAAATTCAAGAACAAGTTTTACTGGCGTGTAGAGAATGAAGAGGAGAAGGGTTTCCTCACCTCAATCGTCACCGGTAATGGTCGGATCGAGTCGCCGAAAAAGGCGAAAATCCGCCAGAAACCCAAAACATTTCAAGCTTCGATTCTCTCTCCTCGCTCCATGCATGGATGGTCTGTGACCACAGGAGGAACCATGACGAGGAGGCGCGTCGAATGTGACCGGTATGCCGCCATGTCGTCGCCGGATGAGGGGTCTTGTAGTGACGGCCAGTGAAGGAGGTAGAGGTCGTGGGTGCCCAGAGAAATTTCTACACCCACTTCGTACTAACACCCACTCCCCATTTCTCACCTCAAAAACCTCCATGATCATCTCCAAACCTTCAAACTACCACAAAGCTCTCTCCCCTCTCTACACAACCAAATGGGTCATTTTGGAAAAAACTGAAGCAGGGGCATTCTCGTCACTTTACATAATTCGTGCCTTACGTGGCGCTGAGCTGGCAAAGAATGACTGACAAGTCATCGAGTAACAGGAGAAAATGGAGCAGATGGACTGGTTGGACTGAAAATTGTAAGTTCAGGGACTTTTAGGATTAAATCAGAAAGGCAAGGACTGAAACGAGGATGAAGCCATGCTTCAGGGACTAAACAGTAATTTGCTCTATTTATTATATATTTTATTTTTTAGTTTTCATATAGCAAGTAGGACGATAAAGATGGATAAGAGTTGGATCGATTACATCAAGAAGATTGGGAGAAATATGAGGCTGGGGTTGAAAGCTTTTTATGTTTTGCATTCGCCAGCAGCATTGATGGTACAAGGATTTACTGTCCTTGTACGAAATGTCGTAATCGATACTTTAAGTAAAGGGACGATGCATGGGAAGATATAATGGTAGATGAGTTTTGGAAAACTTACAAAATTTAGGAGAAACATGGTGAAACTAAACCTTCGGGTGAAAACCAAGGTAGTAAGGGTAATTTTGGTTCAGTCATCAATGATGATATGGTTGGCATGATACATGAGGCAATGGGTATTCCTAATTTGAATTCTGGTTTAGGTGATGATCATTCAACATAAAGTGAACATGTTGAGGGCCCAAATGAGGAAATTGTGAAATTTATTAAATTGCTTCAAGATGTAGAATGTCCTTTATATCCAAAATGTGAAACGTTCACCAAAATGTCATTTATTGTTCGATTGTTACACTTGAAAGTTCTCTATGGGTGGACAGACAAGTCGATGAATTTGTTGTTAGAGCTTCTGAAAGACTCTTATCATGATGGAGTAAGCTTACCAGCCTCTTTTTATGAGGCTCAAAAGCTAACTACTGACCTGGGCTTCACATACAAGACCTGGGATGCATGTCCTGAGGGTTGCATGTTATTTAGAATTGAGGATGAGATGCTTGAAAAATGTGACATTTGTGGAGCATCTCGATATAAAGAGTTTGAAGAGGATCCTAATAATCGAGATGAGGGTAAAAAGATTCCTGCAAGACAAGTGAGGTATTTTAATTTGAAGCCACGATTGCAGAGATTATTTATGTCTTCCAAAACCGCTTCACATATGAAATGGCATGCGGAAGAGCATACTAAAGATGATGCCCTAAGGCATCCGGCCGACAGTGTTGTGTGGAAAACACTGGATGAAAAGTATCCAGATTTTGCTAGTGATAGTCGCAATGTTAGACTTGGGTTAGCAGCTGATGGGTTCAATTCATTCAGAACCATGTCCATAGCACACAGTACATGGCCCGTTGTACTAATACCTTATAACTTGCCTCCATGGATGTGCATGAAACAACCTTTTTTTATTTTCTCAACGCTCATTGATGGACCAAAAGGACCCGGAAATAAGATTGATGTGTTTCTGCAACCTTTGATTGAAGAGTTAAAAGAATTGTGGCATGATGGTGTGCCTACTTATGATGCATCGACAAATCAGATGTTTAACTTGCGTACGATGTTGTCATGGACAATAAATGACTTTCCTGCCTATGCAAGTTTGTCGGGTTGGAGCACTAGAGGTGCAAAAGATTGTCCCTATTGCAATAAGGATACTTCGTCTAGTTGGTTGACACATGGAAAAAAGTATTGTTACATTCGCCATCGTCGGTTTTTACCTAGAAATCATAAATTTCGAAGAGATAAGAGTGTCTTTTGATGGCACTAAAGAATTTGGTCGAGCACCAACTCGATGTTTTGGGACTGATGTGAAAAGAGAATTGTGAAGACCCAAAATTTCATATAATAAATTTATGTAATTCAATAATTGTTATATTAATTGAATTATAATATTTGGGATTAATTGGAATGTCGTGGGTTGAGAAAGTTGGTTGCGAATGATTTTATTTTCCAAAACGAACGTTATTTAGGGGTTTGTGAAAATCGACATTTTATACGTTCAGAATTTGGGAAAACTTCCTTCATGAAAATTGTAGAGCCCGTCTATACGATCTCGTGCATATGTGGAACGCATTATTTGGAGTTCGTATGATTAAGTTATGAATTTTTGAAAATCGAAATTTTTCTATAAATGTTGGTTTTTTTTTTGGACATTTCAGAAAACAAAAAAAATACAAATTTTTTTCTCTCTCTCGGCTGAAGCCCGAAGGACTAAAGAAAGTGCAGCCGACCGAGTTTCGACCCGACCCGACCGGACGACAACCTTCCCGGCCTCGCCGCCGCCGGACCCGGCGCCCTTTGGCTTCACCGCCCCTCGCCCAGTCGATCCCCGCCCTCGTCTCGGCCAGCCGCCGCTCCTAGTTTTGGATCGGAGCCTCCTTCCGAAGCTCCAACCCGAACCGGCCGGAAAACCAATTTTCTGGCGGTGCACGGGCCGATCAATCCCATTTTCGTGACGTGCTCTTCCTCCTGATCATCCCCATATGTGGCTTGCATCACAATTTTAAGGGTAGAGTGGTAGATCAAGAGTTGAAGGTTTCGATGTCCCTAATTCAATTTGGAGCCTGATCAGAGAGCCGAGATTAATCCAACTTCAAAGTCCGATCTAAGACGATCTAGACCTCATCTCCGAAAAAATCAGGTATTAAAGTTGTCCACAATTTCATTTTGAAGAAGTTTGTAATTGACGACTTTTGCATCGGAGGTGGTTGACCGCCGTCTGACCGCCGCGTGTGGCGGCGCGTCGGACCAAATTTTGAGTTTATATTATCTGGACGATGATCTATGCATCCATACGAGCGTTTTGATATATAACTTGGTCATGTTAGAAAAAGTTGATAAATAGTCAATTTAAATTTTGATGTTACTATATACGGTTTTACAGTTTACCTTCGGTTCACGATTTACAGAGATCAGAACATTGGGTTTACTTCAAATTTTAATATGATGTTCATATGACTGTCCTGATGACTTTGTGTGGTCACGGACGAAGATCCGACCATTGGATCTTTGTATAATTGAAAAACAGTGATTCGGGAGGCGATTAGTGAAGATCCGTCCGTCGGATTTTCGTATAATTTTGATAGGATGTTTCCAAGGGCGATCCATGAGGATCTAACCGTTGGATCATTGTTTATATTCGATCCGACCGTTGGATCGTCTTTATTTTAGAATCCGACAGTTGGATTGTTGTTATTTTGAAATCCGACCGTTGGATCATCATTTAAGTCTATTTTGTGCTTCAATTGCTAAGTAAAGACCGTACTTTATTCGGTACTTGACGGCTTGAGTTGACGAGCATTTGGATTATTGTGAGTTATATTTTATTGAAGACGCAGCGGGAATTTCGAGGTGAGTAAAAACTCACGTGGTTCATCTTACGAACCAAGTACTTTAAATTATTTATTTCGTAATTGTGTGAAAAATATTTGTGAATTAAATATTTGTTTTTAAAATCACATTGACTTGATCACTATGGTCCATAGGTAAGTAAAATGAATTTTAATTATACAAATGAATTTCATTATTTTCTTGTGTGAGCAATAGATGGTATTAGTGGTCATTCCTGAGTGGATGATTACGTATATATATATACTTACATGGAATATATATATTGATTGGTGTGATTTTGAGTGATGATATGATTGAGTTGATATGATATTTCAAATGCTTAAATTTCATAATAATATTATGTATGTTGGATGAGTTGATTTCATTGTGTGGGAACATATGGTTGTAATTATTATGGATTTAGGGTCAACGTGATGACTGGTTTGGGTGAATCGGACGCTCTAATCCTAGGTGGATGATGGGATACGATTGGTTGAGTATGTACAATTATCGGACGTTCTAAATATATATATAAGTATACATATTGATGAAATACGATAATGATAAATATGTCATATGTCATAACCTAGGCCATGTGATGGGCTACGATTCAGTTAGAGCTCTAGTCTGTCAAATACCGTATTTTTATAAAAACGATGATGAGGTTTTGTGAAGAAAGATGTGTGTTAGGGTTTGGTGTTGAGTTGTTGATTGATTGTGATTGTTGGTTTTTGTGGTTGTAGAATTATTGCATGTTGACTTGGGTAGAAATAAATATGATTTAATTAAGCAACCGTTCTTTCTTTTACTCATACGAGCTTTCATAAGCTTACCGGGTTTTGTGTTGTTGCAATCCCGGTATACTATTCAAATGGTGTAGCCGATATTCCTGCAGGTCAGGATAACCAAGGAGATGACCGAGCTACTTAGGTGTTACAGTAGTGATTTTTATTTCTCTAAGTTATGAGGTGTGTATGCTCATTTGGAGCGTTACAGTTCAGTTTGGATTTGAGTTTGTAATAATTAACCGAGACTAAATTCGGTTTTGATTTTACTTCGTGTGGTGAGGTTGTTAAGAAAAGAAATTTTCAGAATGATTATTTTGAGTTGTGGTAATTTTCATGTTTCGGATTTCGAATTTTATTCTAAAATTTGGGGCGTGACAAGAATTGCATAACGTGCTTACAGAATATAAGAAGGAAGATCTTCGAAAGAGGAAAAGAGAAGAAACCAATAGTAGAAAAAATCAAAGTCAAAACAAAGATGAACCCATTTGGAAGAAAAAAAAGTTTTTTTTTTGAGTTACCGTATTGGAAGCATAATTTAATTCATCATAATCTTGATGTCATGCACATTGAGAAAAATGTTTGTGACAATGTGCTTTGGACAATTTTGGGTGTTTCGGGAAAAACCAAGGATAACTTGAAGGCTCGACTTGATTTAGAAGAATGGGGGATTAGGGAGGCCTTGCACCCTCAAGAACGGGGTTCTAATAAGGCATTTTTACGTCCTGCATGTTATTCTATGAATAGGGACAATAAAGATGTCTTCCTACAAACATTTAAGAGGATGAAACTTGCTGATGGCTATGCATCGAATATATCTCGACGTGTGCACTTGAAAGAGCATACAATGTGGGGTCTCAAAAGCCATGATAATCATATATTGATGCAGCAATTACTTCCTATAGCTGCACGAAGAGCATTACCTAAAAATGTTGTTGAAGCATTGATTGAATTGACTAATTTCTTTAGGCAATTATGCTCAAAAGTAAACAAGCCATCTGATTTGGAAGCAATTCAGGACAGAATAGCCCTTACTCTTTGCCACCTTGAGAAGAACTTTCCAATGTCATTCTTTGATATAATGGAACATCTGCCTATTCATTTAGCTGAGGAAGCATTGATTGTAGGACCTGTACAATTTCGATGGATGTATCCGATTGAGAGGTTGGTATATTTACCTTTATATTTTATGATATTGATTATATATATAGTTGTATGATACAAATAATTTTTGTAGGTTTTTTACTAACACTTAAAGAATATGTTCGTAATCATGCACACCCCGAAGCATCAATTGCTAAAGGGTACTTGATGGAAGAGTGCATGACATTTTGTGCGAGATATTTGGATCAAGTAGAAACGAAGTCCAAGAGACCAGAAAGAAATTATGATGGTGGTACTAATTTTGGTCGTCATTTAGGTAAAAAAGTTAAAATAAGCCTAGATGATATTACATGGGCGCAAGCACATAGTTATGTGCTGGCAAATAGTGAAGCAGTAGCGCCATTTCGAATGTAAGTTATTACTTGATTTCCATTTTAAATCTTTCTATATCTAATAAACTTCTAAGCAATTGATCTCTTTTCAACCAGGCAATATCTTGACTTACTTACACAGGAGATGCTTGATCAAGGAATTCATTATATCCAGAATTTTCTCAATAGAACATTTCACACATGGTTTAAAAAATATGTGAGTATATTATTTACGATAAAAATATAAGTTTGACCAAGTATTAGTTATAATTTTATTTTATATTAATGATTGTTATATAGGTTCAGACACAACGACGAACTTTTAATAGAGTATTTTCTGACGAAATCAACATTTTGGCTAATGGTCCTCATAAGAAGGCTCGAAGGGTCAAAGGATATTTTATCAATGGCTTTCGATTTCGTACAAAGAGTAGGGAAAAAAAAAAAAGGCCACCCAAAATTCTGGTATTATGATGGATGCTGACACTAAGAGTTATGCTAGTGCAAGAGATAGGAATCCTCGAGAAAGTGAGGAGAGATTCTATGGGGTATTAACAGATGTGCTTGAAATCCACTATACCAATGACATGAAATTTGTCTTATTCAAGGGTGATTGGGTCAACAATCGAATGGGATTGAAAAAAGATGAGTTTAAATTCACACTTGTGAATTTTAATCATCTTATGTACAAAAACAATGTAGTAAGGGATGAACCTTTTATTTTTATAGAACAAGCAAGACAAGTTTGTTATGTCCAGGACCCGTCATATCCTAATTGGCATATTGTTCTTCAAATGACTGTTAGAGATCTATTTCATATGTATTTGAAGGATTCTCCTCGTCATCCAATAGAAGTGCCTCAAGTTGAATTGTATGCACAACAATAGTTGGATGAAACTATATATCAAAATGATGCAGATGTTAGTTGAGTGAGAGAAGGAGTGGATGGAATAGAGGTGGATGCAATTGAACAAGGCATTGATGATGAAATGGAAGAATGCGATTGACCGATCTTTACTACGAACTTTTATTTGACATTATTTTTTTCTAGATAATATTGTGGTATAGTATTTTACATTATTGAATATGATTTGGCAGCGGACCTTTTCTTAGTGTTTCACGTTGTGATTTATTGTATTTGGCTACATATCATTTATTATTCTTATTTTTATTCTTGTCGATTTAATGGTATTAATTTCATTTTTCAGATATAAATTTGGTTAATTGCAATGTATTGTAATTGCTATTATTTAAAGTTTTATTGCAGACATCTTATGGCTAGAACAAGAGGTAAATCTATAGAGGAGTTGATTCCACCTACACCTGTGAAATCAAGAAAGACAAAACGTGGGTCTAGTTCTGGTCCATTTAAACGACCTCGGCCTAACATATCTACTCAAAATCAACTAGAAATGGCACATGTGAGACATAGAGTTGTTCAATCAGAGACACAATCATATCAGTATCATGAGTCAGGATCTAGACATGAGGAGACTAGTCATGAGGAGATTCTGCCAACCCAATCAAATGAGCCAGGTTTAGTTTTAATAAAATTAGTTTGTTTTCTATGTTTTTCTTGTCTAGTTACTTACTTTAAATAAATTGGAGTAGACCAAGCAATAAATTGGAGTAGACCAAGCTGAAATCCAAGGAGTTAAGAACGGTCGGGGTGCTGCTTGTGAAATGAAAGAGTGGGGAACTGGAAAAATAATACATATTGAATTTGGTGCTAATTGGATGCCTATTAATGAAGATGGAAAGAGGTTTAGTTCCCAACTTGGAGTCTTCACTCGAGATGGGCAGAAGGTTCCTCTAACATATAGTTCATGAAGTGGCATGCCTCCTAATGTATTAAATGACATTTGGAAAGATGTCAAGGTACAAAAAACTTCAAAGTGGTTTTGAACTTATATTTATACATTTATCTTTACTAATGGTTTGCATCTAAATGATTGTAGGACAACACCGATGTCCCAGATGAGTATAAACATAGTTGCTTGAAGGTGGTTGGTAACGGATGGAGGGATTGGAAGTGTCGAGTCAAGATACGATGGTATGATAAATATGAAACTGATGAGGAACGATTAGCAATCACGCCTAATCAGGTTGTTAGAGATCAGTGGATACTATTAGTAAAGTATTAGGGTCTTCCGGATGTAAAGGTAAAGCGACTAACTTGCAATTTTTAATTATTATATAAATTCAGCTAAAAAATTATTATATTTAACTGTAGGAGATCTGTGAGACAAATAAACTTAGCCGTGCACATAGAGGAGCCCCTCATAGAACTGGTCAAAAATCTTTTGCTAGAATACGGAAAGAGATATGTTTTATACCAATGAATTATATTTGTGTGTGTGATCTGATTTATTGGGTTTTTTTTTGTTGACGACGTGCAATTGAATATTGATGATTGAGTTTAGGTGGAGAATATAGGTGGAGCTTAATTAATCTTAAACATTTTTGTTGTTTTCTGATGGAAATATATATATCGAGGAAACTCAGAAAAGTGCCTTGGTAGGTTATGGACATTAAGAAAACTGAGATAGATACTATATATATAAAGTGCTAGAGAGTAAATTAAGGCCAGCTAGCTAAGGTTTATAATTATGAGTTGGTCATTTGCTCTTTTCAGCAACTTTCAGTTGGTAATTGGAGAATGCATAAATGCTTACCTTTGTTCAAAACCTTGAATTTTTGAAACGGAAAATGTAAATTATGGGAAAAGATGAAAGCAAGAATATTTTACCAACTCGGTCATTACTATATATATAGTAAGAGAAAAATCCTCAAATAGTACCTGAACTATGGTCCAATGCACATTTTGGTACCTAAACTTTCAAAACTACCCTAATGGTACCTGAATTATTGCTCCGTTTCTCCATATGGTACTTTCGTCAAATGTGTCGTTAACTTTGCCTATAAATTTTTTTTTTTTTAAAGATGAATGTCATTCAATAAGAATGAGCCACGTAGGCAAAATTAACGGTACATTTGACAGAAGTACCATATGGAGAAACGGAGCAATAGTTCAGGTACCATTAGGATAGTTTTGAAAGTTTAGGTACCAAAATGTGCATTGGACCATAATTCAAGTACCATTTGAGGATTTTCCCCTATATAGTAAACCGGGTTCACTATTGGTTGAGGCAAGAACTAGAAAACTTGATTTCACAGTTGCCTAGCTATATGCATATGCATGAATATGAACGTTTCATGATTAAATTTTGTATTATTCATGCTAGCTCCATAGCTAATCTCTCTGCAACCATACTTTTCCTCTCCAGAACAAATTTAGATTATTAGTAAAACCTCACAAGTTGACAACATTTTCTTCAATTTTATGTACTTCCATTTTCAGTTTTGTTTCTTGAATGACATCTAATAAAATACTATGTGCTAACAACATTTTATTGCTATTAAGATGATGGATAGAGGAGAGAAAACTGATCGCTTGACCATGTTTATGAAAACACGAGCAAAAAAGACAAAGAATAATGAAGGCCAACAAGTTGAGACTTTTGATGAGGAGGCTGCTGCTATTATAGTAAGTAACCAAGTACAATATAATTTATACATATATATTATGTATTTATACATTCATATTAATTTATTACCTTTTCTTTAACCAAATTAATTATTATTGACAGAGTCAATTCAATGATTATTTGGAGGAGAGGCCTGAAGATGAAGAAGATGATTCATTTCGAGAGGAGGTATTTACTAAAGTGATGGGCGAAGATACACATGGACGTGTCCGCATGTACGGGACAGGAGTAACTCCATCTCAAATATTTGGTCAAACTTCGACAACTTCTGAAATTAATGAAAAAAGAACATTGGAGGACATGGAAAGAAACTATGAGTCCAAGCTAAATGATCTTAAAAGTGGCTATGAATCTCAACTGGGAGAGATGAAATCAAAGTATGATGATATGAAATCAAAGTATGATGATGTATCGTCACGATTGGATCTTTTAATGGCTCACGTGGGCATCCAAGTGAACTCAAGTGGCACTAGAAGTGATCAGGTACAACATTTTTGTTTTCTTTTCTATGCTCAAGATTGTTTTTTATTTTTATTTTTTATTAAAAATATTCAATGATATCATCTTGTTTTTTGGTTATGTTTCAATCTTTATTCTTATCTTGTCATGTGTAGAGTTTGCTAGTTCTTATTTTTACTCAAATTTTAAATATATCCTTTATGACTGTAATAGATTCCAGATGGCCAATTAGATAAAGAAGGGCAACAACAAATGTCTTTGTCAACTTCAACTTAAAAGAACAAGGTGTGCAATAAAATACATATAATATAATTTGAATCATTAATTTCATGACTTTAATGAATTTTTTTTTCTTTTTTTTTTCACTCTTGTTCATTCAGGTCAGGGATGGTCTATTATTGGGTTATTCAGAAGGATGTGATCAAGATAATTCCATCAATTCATATGCTACTATGTACTTAGTAGATATTTAAAGATTTTCATTGTTATTGCATTTGACTATTTGAATATGTATGACTAGAAAAATGTGTTATGAATCAATGGTTGTTTATTTTTAATAATAATTCAATTGCATAAATATATACCATATGACCTGAAAGATGTCACAAATGATATTAGCGCGATTATAAATAGATCATCGTATGTGTACGATTTTAAATGCAACATTTGATGAATGTGTGAAATGAATTCAAATAAAATATGACTTTTACGTCAGAAACACCAAATGTTGTAAAAAGATGTCAGATGAAATATGACCTTTTACGATGCTAACTAAACGTCGTAAAAAAAAAAAAAGATAAAAATGACTTTTTACGACACTAGCTAAACGTCATAAAAAATGTCAGATAAAATATGACTTTTTGCGACACCAACCAAACGTCATACAAATAATTTTTTGTGACGGGAAAAAATGTCGCAACATAGTGTGGCAAAAAAGTTCTGAAATCCGACATCACTTTTTACGACAAACAACGAACGTCGCAAATCCGTCGCAATAACTTTATTGCGACGAAAGCCAAACATCGCAAAAGCCTCTGGAGTATTTGCTACGCCTATTTTGCCGACGCTTTGTTATCTGTCGCAACGCCGTCACCAAAGCGTTTTTGAGACGGTTTTTGTATTATTTGCGATGTTTTTGTACCGTCGCAAAAGAGTTCCTTTTTTGTAGTGCAATTTACAGATGTGGTGTTTTTATACCCAATTAAAGAGGATTTCTGAGTATAATAATTGAGTGCATTAGCAAAGAGGTGCACATTTAATTTTAATTTTTGTGTATGAAGACTAGGCATATTCATGTAGGCTTTTCTTGAATAAGTGAGCTTTATTGTATTAATGGATGGTACTGATTTTCCTTTATCTACTTAACCACTAATTTAGAATGTAAATATATAAACATTCATTGTATGTGAGTTCTAGCCATGAATTTAATGAAATCTCTCTTTTTATCAAAAGAATCTTCTCGCGAAAAATTTAGAATCAGTGTTGTTGTAAAAGACCTCCTATTCTTCCATTCAAATGGCATCTCAAGGTTCGTACTTAAACCCTAACTTTTGTTACAAGTTTTTGGTTTGTGGCTTAAATTAATAAGCCCATCAAATATCTTTTGGATTAAGCCCACATGATTAACCTAATTCTATTAGTTTTTGGAGTATGCCTCATGCACATATAAATATATGCTTTCTGTCACCAATTAAGGTGTGAGAGAGAAAAGAAGAGCCGCAATTTAGGGTTATTGAGAAGTAGCCACAGTTTTTGGGTTCTATAGAAAATTACCTTTTGGTTTGTTGCTTTTTTTCTTGTGAGCAACAATATATTGAGGTAGTCATTTTTCTATTTGGTCTTTCTCTTTCTGTGAGTGTATTCGGGTGTAATTGAGATTTTGGGTTTGAGTGCCAAACACCATGTAATCTCCTTTTGATATTAGTGGAATCTCCTCACCGTTTCCGCCCGTGGATGTAACCCTTTGATTTTGGGGTGAACCACGTAAATCTTTTGTAAAGACCCGAAATTTCAGTTAAATATTTCGTAATTCAATACTTCTCAAATTATATGAATTATGAGTTGTGAGTGTGATTCGAATGTCGTTATTTGAGAAATTTGGTTTCGAATGATTTTAGTATCGAAATTTAACGTTATTTAGGGTTATTAAAATTGTCATATTTTTACGTAAGGAATTTGAGGAAACTTCTTTCATGAAAGTCGTAGAGTTCGTCGATACGAGTTCGTGCATATGCGGAACACAAGAATCGGAGTTTGTAGGAAGAAGTTATGACATTTAGAAGTTTTCGATTTTGTATATATATAGGTTAACTTTTCTTGGAAAAATCAGAAAAAAATCTGAAAACCTAATTTTTCTCTCTCTCTCTCGCGCGGCACCGAACCAAAGAAAAAAAAACAGAGCCAAACTTCTCCGGTTGAGTTCTTGCTCCTCCGGCCACCGTTTGACGTCAAACCACCTCCCACGGCTTCGCCTTGACCTTGTGCAGCTGCCAGAGGCAGCCTTGCGCCGTGGCACGGCTTGTAGCAGCGGCGGAAAGCTGGTTTTCCATTTTCGGCAGTTTTGAGTGCGAAGCGAATATCTCGAGTTCTAGACCACCAAATTACGAGTTCTTTATCTCGTTGAACTCGTATGGAGGAGTAGAACATGCAGTAAAAAGGACAGCACCAGAAGTGGAGGTTTTCACGCTCGTCGGAGAGCATATCGGTTTCTGCAGTTTTTCCGGCCAAACCGGACTGTTTTTGGTAAGTTTCGGCCACTTCCACTCATTTTCTCACTTCGTGTTAGTTATGAAAGTTGCTCAAAATGATGAAACGAAGGGGATGAGCTTGGCCCCGACACAATTGGTGGTGGTCGGGGGTGGCTCTGCCCTAAACTCCGGCGGCCCTTTCCGGTCACCTCCGGGGGTGTCATGAGTAGTTTCTGCTCATTTTTAGATTCTACATGTCGATACGATCATTTTGATATATAGCATGCGAATTTTGGATATCGTATGAATTAGTTATGAATTTTACGATTTCGATTGATTTCGATCGCTCAATTTGTGATTTATGAAGTTTGGACCGTCCGATAGAATTCTAGTTTTGATATAATGATCGTAGGACTGTCCCGGTGACCTTGTGTGGTCACGGGTGAAGATCCGACCGTGGGATCTTCATATAAGTGTGTTTTTGGAAATTATACGCTAAGTTAATTATCGTTTTGATTAGATATTTGACGGATTTGTTAGCGGACGATTGTGAATCGTATTTTGGGCTGTAAGAAGACGCAGCGGGAGTTTAGAGGTGAGTAAATCTCACTTGGTTCATTTACGAACCGAATTTCCTTAATTGCTCAATTTATTGTTAAGTGTGAGAAAATGGTTTTTAAGAAATGTGTTTTAAAGTATATTAAAAATGAATTTCTTGATTTTGTATCATGTGAACTATAGTTGGTATTAGTGATCATTCCTGTGTGGATGGTTACGTATATATATATTTACGTGATTATATATTGAATGGTGTGACCTTGAGGGGTGGAATCGTGTTAATATGTTGTTGATAACGTTGATAATATGATTTTAATTATGTTGTTAATATTTGATAAATGTTGGTGATAAACATGTTGATTTTGTGAGTTGAATAGAAGGTAGAGAAACGTAGGATTCCGAGGATCGAATGGTCCAAGGATCTTTGGTTAATGATAACCGGAGTGTATGTGTTCTGAGGACAGAGAGGTCCAAAGTTCGACCGTTAAATAATAACGGGGATATATTGTTCTGAGGACATGAAATGGTCCAAAGTTCGCGGGTTACTGAGTAACCTGGAGATGCCGTTACTTGACCCTGGGCCAAGGTGTCAGAGGTAACGAGGCAGTTAGAGCTCTAACGTGGGTGCCAAAGTGGCGATAGTTGTGATTAGGTGCCAAAGTGGCGAGAGTTGTGATTTGGTGATTGTGGAAATGTGTTCCATGTTGTTTCATGTGTGTTGGATTGATGTTGCTTGTGGTTGTTGAGATTGTTGGATGTTTACTTGAGATAAATGAGTTGTGGTCTAATAAATCAACCGTTCATTCTTATTTACTCACACGAGCTTTCAGAAAGCTTACCGGGTTTTGTGTTGTTGCAATCCCGGTACACTATTCAAATGGTGTAGCGGATAATCCTGCAGGTCAGGATAATCAGAGTGGTGAGCGAGCTGTGTAGGACAGCAGGGTTGAGACCAGCACTTGGTCGATTTTGGTGTTTTTGTAGACTCTTGTGAGCAGAACATTTTATTTATGTTAGTATTGTAATAATTGACTCGAGAGATAGTTTGCTACGAGGTTTTTGTTATGGTTTTATGAGATATTGGTTTTGAGAAAAAAATTAGGACGTGATTTGTTTAGTTGTATTCATGTTTCGGATTTGAATTTATTATTCGAAATTCGGGGCGTGACAGTTTGGTATCAGAGCGTAAGGTACATATTTAGTGATAAGTTAATACCTTCCGAGTGATGGCCCGTCTGCAGCGGATCCCCATCGGGTGCTCTTCGGTATTAACAATGTCATTGGGTATGTGGGGTTGTTGGGAGTTGTCTAGAATGTTAGGACGTAATAGGAGTTGAATTAACCTCTTTGTGTTAGTAGCTTGGTTAATATGGACTTGTATTTACTTATGCTTTGATTTAAGTGTATACATGTATTAACCAGGTATGCTATGCTCCTTAAGTAATGGATATTGTGGGAGGCAGAGGTAGGGGTCGAGGTAGACCCAGAGGTAGAGGTAGAGGCCGAGGTAGGGGTGAGATTCCACATGTGGGAGTGCATGAGGGAGAGGTGGAGGCACCGTTTGTGGAGCAACCTGTTCCACCTGAGGTTGTGGTTAATGATCCCGCTCGTCTGTTAGTGTTGGCGAGGGACATTAATAGGTTGGGAGCAACTAAATTTGCGGGAGGCACAGATTATATGGTGGCTGATCAATGGATCGAGGATTTACAGACCTATTTTGAGTTGATTGTCTGTGATGAGATCGAGAAGAGGAAGCTAGCCACTTTCATGCTTAAAGATGAGGCTAGGGTGTGGTGGAATTGCACTCAGAGGACTATTGATGTTTCTACCATGACTTGGGATGGATTTGTGAGGATCTTTAGGGAGAAATACTTCCCAGCATCGGTGAAGGAACAGCTGGAGAGGCAATTTCTCTCGCTTACTCAAGGGAAGATGAATGTGAGAGAATATGAGGTGTTATAGCTGTAATGAGTTGGGTCATCTTGCTAGGACTTGCCCTAAACTCAGGCCTAGAGCATGTTTTCGATGCGGACAGACTGGACATATTGTCAGGGACTGTACTCAACCTCAGATTGTAGGACAGGGTAACCAGCAGAGAACCTTACCTTCAGCACCAGCCAGAGTATTTGCCATCGGCCAGAGAGGCACCGGGGTGGAAGGTACCTTATCCGTTTATAACTATCTTGCTAGAGTACTGTTTGATACGGGTGCTTCCCACTCGTTCATATCTAGTTCTGTGGTAGATGTTTTGGGTTTGACTGCTATACCGCTTACTAGACCTTTATGTGTTACATCGCCTCTTTGCGTATCTCTTGAGCTTAGCATGTTTTGTGATGATTGCCCTATTGCAATTAGTGGTAGGAAGTTCACTGCATCTTTGATTGTGATTCCGGATCATACGTATGATGTGATTTTAGGTTTGGATTGGTTGAGTCCGAACTATGCAGTGATTGATTGTTTTAGAATGATTGTGTCTTTTCATGCCCCTGGGCAACCAGTGTTTCATTATCGATGCCTGAGATCTGACGTTGCCATGAGGGTAGGGATCTTGGCACATATAGAATCAGTGAATAGCACTTCAGAAATTGCAGGGATTCCGGTAGTGGCAGAGTATGCTGATGTGTTCCAGGAGATACCAGGATTTCCTCCGAAAAGGGTAATGGATTTCTCCATTGATGTGATACCAGGTACTGCACCGGTGTCGAGAGCACCTTATCGGATGGCTCCAGCTGAACTTCAGGAGTTGAAGGTTCAAATTGAAGGATTACTTGCACAAGGGTTCATACAAGCAAGTGTATCTCCTTGGGGCGCACCAGTATTATTCGTGAAGAAGAAGGATAATTCACTTCGGTTATGTGTGGATTATCGACAGCTGAACAAGGTGACCATCAAGAATAGGTACCCCTTGCCTAGGATTGATGACTTGTTCGATCAGCTTAGGGAGGCTACGGTGTTCTCCAAAATTGATTTGAGATCTGGATATCACCAGTTGAGGGTGAGGGATGAAGATATTTCTAAGACGGCATTTAGGACCAGGTATGGGCATTATGAATTTCTTGTCATGCCTTTTGGTCTAACTAATGCACCTGCAGCTTTCATGGACTTGATGAACCGCACATTCAGTCTTTACTTAGATAAGTGTGTGGTGGTGTTCGTTGATGACATCTTGATATATTCAAGGTCGTCTGACGAGCACGTGAAGCATTTGAGGATTGTGCTGCAAATTCTGAGAAGAGAAAAGTTATATGCAAAGTTTGAGAAGTGCGAGTTTTGCCAAAAGGAGATCAAGTTCCTTGGTCATGTAGTTTCGAAGGATGGAGTTTCTGTGGATCCTTCGAAGGTTGAAGCGGTGATGGGTTGGAGTCGCCCCACGACAGTTACAGAGATCCGTAGTTTCCTTGGTTTGGCAGGATACTACAGGCGATTCATTGAGGGGTTTTCTAGTATAGCTTCGGCTTTGACTAAGTTAACAAGGAAGGATACTCAGTTTGTGTGGACAGATGAATGTGAGAAGGCCTTTAGTGAGCTGAAGACTACATTGACTACAGCTCCAGTGTTGACTGTCCCATCTAGTGGCGGTGGGTTAGTTATCTACAGTGATGCATCTCATCAGGGTTTGGGTTGTGTGTTGATGCAGAATGGGGGTGTAGTAGCATATGGTTCTAGACAGTTGAAGGTGCATGAGCGGAACTACCCCACTCATGATCTAGAGCTGGCTGCGGTGGTATTTGCCTTGAAGATTTGGAGGCATTATCTTTATGGTGAGAAGTTCGAACTCTTTTCTGATCATAAGAGTTTGAAGTATCTATTCTCCCAGAAGGAGTTGAACATGAGGCAGAGAAGATGGATGGAGCTCATCAAAGACTATGATTTCACCTTGGAGTATCATCCCGGAAAGGCCAACGTAGTGGCGGATGCTTTGAGCAGGAAACCCCGAGGGATCATAGCGTCACTTATGGTTCAGGAGTGGCGTATGTTGGAGACTGTATCTGAGTTTGACCTTATACCCACAAGAGAAGGACAGGGAATCTTTATCGGTAGTATCACTTTACAGCCGACCTTGATTTCTAGGATCATTCAGAGTCGGACACATGATGAGTTCGCTCAAATGGTGATTTCGGAGATTATCCTTGATGCCAACGAGGAAGGTCCAGCAGAGTGGACAGTTGGAACTGATGGTGGATTGAGATTTCGATTGAAATTGTATGTCCCGGGCGGTGATAACCTCAAGGAGGAGGTACTGCGGGAAGCACATCGATCTCGATATACGGTACACCCAGGGAGTACCAAGATGTATATGGACCTACGAAGACAGTTTTGGTGGATAGGGATGAAGAGGGATGTGGCTGAGTATGTATCCAGGTGCCTTACATGTCAGCAAGTGAAGGCAGAGCATCAGAGGCCTGCGGGAATGTTGAAACCTTTGCCGATTCCAGTATGGAAATGGGAAGAGATCTCCATGACTTTGTGACTGGATTGCCTAGGTCCAGACAAAGTTATGATTCTATTTGGGTGATTGTTGATCCATTGACAAAGTCAGCACACTTTCTTCCTGTGGCAAGGACTTACTCAGGTGATGCTTTGTGTAAGTTGTATCTTAATGAGATTGTGAGGCTTCATGGCGTGCCTGTATCAATCGTCTCTGATCGGGATGCTCGTTTCACTTCGGAATTTTGGCGTAGATTCCATAAGGCTTTCGGAACATCTTTGGCTATGAGCACTGCATTTCATCCACAGACTGATGGGCAGACAGAGAGGGTGAACCAGGTGATGGAGGATATGCTTAGGGCATGTGTTTTGGACTTCAAGGGAAGTTGGGCGGATCATCTGCCATTGGTAGAGTTTGCCTACAACAACAGCTATCACTCTAGTATTGGCATGGCCCCATATGAGGCACTTTATGGTAGGCCATGTAGGACTCCTATCTGTTGGGCGGATGTTGGAGAGAAACAGCTCTTGGGTCCTGCGCTTGTTCGGGAGACTACAGAGAAGGTTATTACCATCCGAGACAGGATCCGTACTGCACAGAGTAGACAGAAGAGTTATGCCGACCTTAGAAGGAGACCGTTGGACTTTGAGGTGGGTGATTACGTATTCTTGAAAGTCTCACCTATGAAAGGTGTGGTGAGATTTGGCAGGAAGGGGAAATTGGCACCGAGATACGTTGGACCCTTTGAGATTTTGGAAAGGGTCGGAGAATTGGCATATCGGCTTGCTTTACCTATTAGCATGGCCGGTGTACACAATGTTTTCCATGTGTCCATGCTTAGGAGGTACATTCGAGATGAGTCTCATGTGATTGATCACAGTACGATCGAGGTGAGTCCGGATGTGACTTTCGTTGTTGAGCCTGTTCGTATCTTGGATAGGTCCACGAAGAGGCTTCGTAGGAAGGAAGTTGAGTTGGTTAAGGTGTTGTGGAGTCATCATGTTGAGGGTGATGCGTCATGGGAGCTAGAGTCTGACATAAGGGCTAAGTACCCACTACTGTTTGTTGATGAGTTTGCTTGAATTTCGGGACGAAATTCCTTTAAGGAGGGTAGACTGTAAAGACCCGAAATTTCAGTTAAATATTTCGTAATTCAATACTTCTCAAATTATATGAATTATGAGTTGTGAGTGTGATTCGAATGTCGTTATTTGAGAAATTTGGTTTCGAATGATTTTAGTATCGAAATTTAACGTTATTTAGGGTTATTAAAATTGTCATATTTTTACGTAAGGAATTTGAGGAAACTTCTTTCATGAAAGTCGTAGAGTTCGTCGATACGAGTTCGTGCATATGCGGAACACAAGAATCGGAGTTTGTAGGAAGAAGTTATGACATTTAGAAGTTTTCGATTTTGTATATATATAGGTTAACTTTTCTTGGAAAAATCAGAAAAAAATCTGAAAACCTAATTTTTCTCTCTCTCTCTCGCGCGGCACCGAACCAAAGAAAAAAAAACAGAGCCAAACTTCTCCGGTTGAGTTCTTGCTCCTCCGGCCACCGTTTGACGTCAAACCACCTCCCACGGCTTCGCCTTGACCTTGTGCAGCTGCCAGAGGCAGCCTTGCGCCGTGGCACGGCTTGTAGCAGCGGCGGAAAGCTGGTTTTCCATTTTCGGCAGTTTTGAGTGCGAAGCGAATATCTCGAGTTCTAGACCACCAAATTACGAGTTCTTTATCTCGTTGAACTCGTATGGAGGAGTAGAACATGCAGTAAAAAGGACAGCACCAGAAGTGGAGGTTTTCACGCTCGTCGGAGAGCATATCGGTTTCTGCAGTTTTTCCGGCCAAACCGGACTGTTTTTGGTAAGTTTCGGCCACTTCCACTCATTTTCTCACTTCGTGTTAGTTATGAAAGTTGCTCAAAATGATGAAACGAAGGGGATGAGCTTGGCCCCGACACAATTGGTGGTGGTCGGGGGTGGCTCTGCCCTAAACTCCGGCGGCCCTTTCCGGTCACCTCCGGGGGTGTCATGAGTAGTTTCTGCTCATTTTTAGATTCTACATGTCGATACGATCATTTTGATATATAGCATGCGAATTTTGGATATCGTATGAATTAGTTATGAATTTTACGATTTCGATTGATTTCGATCGCTCAATTTGTGATTTATGAAGTTTGGACCGTCCGATAGAATTCTAGTTTTGATATAATGATCGTAGGACTGTCCCGGTGACCTTGTGTGGTCACGGGTGAAGATCCGACCGTGGGATCTTCATATAAGTGTGTTTTTGGAAATTATACGCTAAGTTAATTATCGTTTTGATTAGATATTTGACGGATTTGTTAGCGGACGATTGTGAATCGTATTTTGGGCTGTAAGAAGACGCAGCGGGAGTTTAGAGGTGAGTAAATCTCACTTGGTTCATTTACGAACCGAATTTCCTTAATTGCTCAATTTATTGTTAAGTGTGAGAAAATGGTTTTTAAGAAATGTGTTTTAAAGTATATTAAAAATGAATTTCTTGATTTTGTATCATGTGAACTATAGTTGGTATTAGTGATCATTCCTGTGTGGATGGTTACGTATATATATATTTACGTGATTATATATTGAATGGTGTGACCTTGAGGGGTGGAATCGTGTTAATATGTTGTTGATAACGTTGATAATATGATTTTAATTATGTTGTTAATATTTGATAAATGTTGGTGATAAACATGTTGATTTTGTGAGTTGAATAGAAGGTAGAGAAACGTAGGATTCCGAGGATCGAATGGTCCAAGGATCTTTGGTTAATGATAACCGGAGTGTATGTGTTCTGAGGACAGAGAGGTCCAAAGTTCGACCGTTAAATAATAACGGGGATATATTGTTCTGAGGACATGAAATGGTCCAAAGTTCGCGGGTTACTGAGTAACCTGGAGATGCCGTTACTTGACCCTGGGCCAAGGTGTCAGAGGTAACGAGGCAGTTAGAGCTCTAACGTGGGTGCCAAAGTGGCGATAGTTGTGATTAGGTGCCAAAGTGGCGAGAGTTGTGATTTGGTGATTGTGGAAATGTGTTCCATGTTGTTTCATGTGTGTTGGATTGATGTTGCTTGTGGTTGTTGAGATTGTTGGATGTTTACTTGAGATAAATGAGTTGTGGTCTAATAAATCAACCGTTCATTCTTATTTACTCACACGAGCTTTCAGAAAGCTTACCGGGTTTTGTGTTGTTGCAATCCCGGTACACTATTCAAATGGTGTAGCGGATAATCCTGCAGGTCAGGATAATCAGAGTGGTGAGCGAGCTGTGTAGGACAGCAGGGTTGAGACCAGCACTTGGTCGATTTTGGTGTTTTTGTAGACTCTTGTGAGCAGAACATTTTATTTATGTTAGTATTGTAATAATTGACTCGAGAGATAGTTTGCTACGAGGTTTTTGTTATGGTTTTATGAGATATTGGTTTTGAGAAAAAAATTAGGACGTGATTTGTTTAGTTGTATTCATGTTTCGGATTTGAATTTATTATTCGAAATTCGGGGCGTGACATCTTTTGTCTTCTGGATTTCTGCTATTAATTTATCTTTTCATATTTCTGATACTTCATACTTGTTTGACGCTTCCGCATAATAAGTGGTATCAGAGCTCAGGCTACGCTTGGGCTATTTGATTCAATGATGAAGTCTGCTTCTTCGATGAAATATGAGATTGATAAATTTAACGGGAGGAATGATTTCAACCTTTGCCGTTTGAAGATGCGAGCCCTATTAGTTCAACAAGGGTTATTAAAGGCGCTGAAAGGTGTGAATGCTTTGCCAACTACTTTGTTAGAAGAAGAAAAAGGAGACATGTTAGAACGAGCACATAATGCAATTTTGTTGTGTCTATCTGATGAGGTTCTGCGTGAAGTTGCTGATGAGACAACTGCACCTGGATTGTGGCTAAAGCTGGAGAAATTATATATGACCAAATCCCTGACCAATTGACTATATTTGAAGCAACGACTCTACACTCTTCGTATGTCTGAAGGTATGCCTGTTCAAAGCCATATTGATGATTTTAATAAGCTTATATCTGATTTGAGAAGTATGGATGTGAAAATTGATGATGAAGATCAGGCTTTGATTTTGCTATGCTCTTTGCCTCTTTCTTTTGATAATTTTGTTGACACCATGCTGTATGGAAGAGAGGCTATCTCTTTAGAAGATGTCAAAGCAGGTTTGAGTTCTAGAGAACTAAAGAAGAAAGTGTCAGAAAATTTGAATGATAATCAAGATCATGGTTTGGTAGTTCGAGGTAGAGAAGAAAGCAGTAATAGAGGAAGTTTAAGGTCTAAGTCTCGGATTAGAAAAGGTATATGCCACTATTGTCACAAAGAAGGTCATTGGAAACCTGTATGCCCTAAACTCAAAGATAGAGGTAAGTCTTATGAAAAATCTTCTGGTGATGATGCGAATTATGTGGATGATGAGTCTACTACTTTTGATTTTGCCTTATTTGCTGGTGATTCTTCTGTTAATGCTTGGTTGCTTGATTCGGGTTGCTCGCACCATATGTGCTTCAATCGAGATTGGTTTGACAATTATCAGTCTATTGATGGAAGGTCTGTCTTTATGGGGGATAATACTCCTAATAAAGTAATGGGGATTGGAACAGGTCGAATTAAGATGCATGATGGAATTATCAGGACTTTAACAAAGGTTAGGCATGTCCCAGATTTGAAAAATAATTTGATATCTTTGGGTATTCTTGACTCACAAGGCTATAAGTATTCGTCTCAAGGTGGAGTTTTAAGAGTTAGTAAGGGTGCTCTTGTTGTGATTCAAGGAAAGTTGATTTGCCATAACCTCTCGTACTTCAGGGTAGCACAATTATTGGTGCTTCATCAGTTGCCTCTTCATCAAGTCCATATTCAGATTTTGGTACAGGTATATTTATTGAGGGCCAATTTGATCAGTTCTGTGAAGATCAGATAGTGAGACACCGCACTATTTTGAAGACACCACGTATAAAAATTACATAACATATTTGTGGATCACTCATAGAGAAAGGGCTTTACATCCTTTCTAACTTGGATAAGTCTAAGGACTTTGGTGCTGAATTTGTTAGTTCCTGCTACTTGATTAATTGGTCTCCATCATCCGCATTTTGTATGAAGACTCCAATTAAGGTATGGTTTGGTACTCATGCTGATTATTCTGATATTAGTTGTCCTGTTGGTGCTCATGTGAGTGATGGTAAACTTGAGTGGAGGACAAAATTTAAATTCCATGGATTTGCATATAGGGTGAATAATTATGACTTGTGGTGTGTTCAATCTAAGTCACCCAAATTTGTAATCGGCCAAGTTATGAAGTTTGAAGAGTATGCCATGCTATTTGGAGGAGAGGCTATTGATGCAAGTTTGGGCCATGGTGTTAGTAAGCAGCTGGAGCTTGTTCAAGCTTCATAGAAAGTGTTAGACTGCACTTTTATTCAGTCTAGTCAGGAGATGCTTGTTTTTTTTGGTGATATTGAAGAGAAGCAACTTCAGTTCTACAAGGTTGCTTTGTATGAAGAAATTCAGTCTCTTCATCAGAGTCATCTAATTTTGATCAAGCTAGTTCCTGTTTGCAAGTTCAAGCTTGGCTTGGACTTGATTGCTATTCGCATTTAGTATCCCTTTGGAGTTTGATGGAGGAGACATTCAGAGGAGATTTTAGTTAATTTAAGCTAAGGTGGAGATTGTTGGTTTGTGACTTAAATTAATAAGCCCATCAAATATCTTTTGGATTAAGCCCACATGATTAACCTTATTCTATTAGTTTTTGGAGTATGCCTCATGCACATATAAATATATGCTTTCTGTCACCAATTAAGGTGTGAGAGAGAAAAGAAGAGCCGCAACTTAGGGTTATTGAGAAGTAGCCACAGTTTTTTGGTTCGTAGAAAATTACCTTTTGGTTTGTTGCTTTTGTTCGTGTGAGCAATAATATATTGAGGTAGTCGTTTTTCTATTTGGTCTTTCTCTTTCTGTGAGTGTATTCGGGTGTAATTGAGATTTTGAGTTTGAGTGCTAAACACCTTGTAATGTTCTTTTGATATTAGTGGAATCTCCTCACCGTTTCCGCCCGTGGATGTAACCCTTTGATTTTGGGGTGAACTATATAAATCTTTTGTCTTCTGAATTTCTGCTATTAATTTATCTTTTCATATTTCTGATACTTCATACATGTTTGACGCTTCCGCACAACACAAGTTGCTTCCTTATTGTAAGGAATGTATATTATACGGGTAACATTTATAACAAGTTAAAATTGGCGTACCATAGATGAGCACGTTGCAATTTTTTCCTATTGTCTACTAGGTTTCTTACAGAGCAGGTGGCTCTGCCCTTTCCACACACTAGTCTGGAGTTTTGAGGCGTGCTAATGAACACATTCCTAGACAGTAGCCTTTTACTTTTTAGCTTTTGTTGAAAGCACGTTACTAGTACACTTTTAGTAGCAAGAAAACTTATATTACTGAGATAAGAACAAAGCAGTTACTTGCTCATTTACATAGTGCGATCCCGGACTAATTAACAAGTTATAAATCAAACGGGCCAGTACATATTATATAGCCAGGGATTCCTTCACTCCACATACAAATTGGTCGGTCTTCTTCTACGATCAAACCACAGCGTTCCTCACTTTTCGCTGCTTGTCAAAGTCGTCAGTTAGTGTTGCATATCCAGGTTACCAGGTATCTTGCTTTCCAACACAGAGCATGTCTTTTTTTTCTCATCCTCGTTGTTTAGAAGAGTTAAAATTCGAGTAGACAGGCTAAAAAAAATATATAAAAAAATAACCACACAAATTTCTTTATTTTTTCGCCTCATTATTTTCTCTTTTTTCCTGCATGTATTATACACATATTTATCTGTATCACGCCCTACTACCTGTAAGCAAGAATTGCAACAAGCACTATCATTGTAAACCACTAAAATTTATCTTGTTGCTATAAGCGCGCAAACATGCAATATGGTACAGAAAATAATTTAACGACCGTACAGAAAAGCTCCGCGTAACAACCCAAATTCCATAGCCCTTCAGTCAAGGGCTAAGGGCATAGCCCATGCAGGGAGAGGTGGGTCAATTGATTTTTTTTTTTAATGGCTTATTTGTAAATGCTATGTATGTTGCTTTAACCCGTATCTACTTGTAAGTGCTATGATATTTATTCAATCATAAGCTAATGTGTGGATAAAAAAAAGAAAGAGAAATATAGCTCTTACTTTGGCTATTCTGGTTCACTAGCTAAATATAATTAGTCATTTTCTAACATATTTAGTTAAGGGTTATTATCATAAATAGTACTTGAACTTATCATTCATCTTATCGATGATACTTAAACTTTAATTTTTATCACAACCAATATCTGAACTTTTCGATTTCATTTTAAATCATACCTATCACTAACTTCCCTTAAAAAATGACTTCTGCCTAGTATGTGACCTATATTCAAGAGTAGTTTGACGAAAATACGCATTTAAATAATTTTGTTTACTAAATAATATTTTGATCAATTAATAAGTTAACAAAAATAGAAGTTCAATTAAAAATAGAAATTAAAATATATCTCTACCTTCTTTATGAAAATAAAATTTAAAAACAAGATCTCGTCAAAACTTAATGCGATCTCTACTCTCTCTATGAAAATAAAATTTAAAAACAAGATCTCATCATAACTTAATTTATTTTATAGATACAGATAAAACATATCAAATAAAACAATAAAACATTTTGTTTTTGGAGAAACTATAAAACATTTAAAACCAAAAACTTAACAAAACTTTAGTTATTCTTTTTTTTTTTTTGCCTGTCATTCATATTTTTAATTGGAGGTGAAAGTTTTTCTTTTTGATGGTCTCATTTTTATAGCCATAATATAAGTGACAATACAAAAAAAAATTACAAATTTATCTGTGAAAATGGGTCACATGCTAGACACATGGGGTGGACTACACTTTATCTTTAATTTTTTTTTCTTTAGTGTAAAAGATTTTAGTAAAATTTTAATACTATTTTGACAGTAAAAAAGTATTAACAAAGATTTATGAATGGATCAACAGTACAAGAGGGACAAACCCTTTTAATATAATGCATGAGCTATAACAAATTTATAAAAGTATATATACTTGGATTCATTCTACATGGGGTAGTATAAACCTTCACTTTTTAACAAGTTCACCCGTTGGGTCACTAAGTCACCTATTATTCACTGTATTTTAGTGTTTATTTCCATTCTCTAGGTCACGCGCACAGTTTCCAATAATACCTGGGTTACCAGGTTAGCTTGCGTGACACAGGGCGACCCAGGGCATGAAACACACTGTACCCGTGATCTAGAGAGTACGTGAAAATACACATAAAAAGCAGTGAATAATAGATGACCTAGTGACCCATTTGTGAACTTGCTTTTAGAATAATATGTTAGTTAAAGAGCATTGTCTTAAGAAATTCTACTCAGTGATAGAGGATAGTTGCGGGCTGCACGGGCTGTAGCCCAAGCAAAAAATTTGAATTCACCTATTAGCTTTATTCAATTAAAGCCAGTCTATTACCAACCCAGTCATGACTCATGAGGTGATTGGTAATCTAATGCATTTCACGTTCAGTTAATTAGTTTTGATTCGCTGAGTTATGTCTCGTGTTTCTAATTTTTCAATCAATAGTTATCTCTTTTATTATATGTTGGCTTTTAAAAAAAAAAAATTATATGTTGGTTTGTAATAGTAAATTTGATGGTAGTGACTAAAGTGTAAGACATCGTTTAATTAATGTGAATGACCTGAAAAATCTGTAAATCATAATGTCAAATTGATAATTAATGTTTGTGATTTTTTGTCAAAATTTTAACCAGACATGTTTTTTTCTGTTTTCTTTTTAAAGTATGGAAGATGAGATGGTCGAATCTGCAACAGGAGATGTGGTCAGTACACAACCTGAAACTAGTGCCACCACACAAGCTGTGAATTTGTATTTGGGGGGTGGAGCTTCTAATGATGGAGCAAATGCAACTTCGGATAACCGAGTCACATTAGCATCTGATGATGGCGCGAGCGATACTCTTCCTGACATACCTGGTAAGTAATAGGATTTGAATCAACTAGTTTTCCTACTTACCCCACTGACACTCTTCATTAATTAATTAGCCTTCACCGGCCGGTACTCATTTGTTTTGTATTGCGTACAACAGCACACATCAGTGAGAGAGATCTTGTATCTTTGTATAAAGCTGCAGTGGAAGGTAATTGGGAAGATGCTGAAAATATCATACATGACAATCCGGGTATTGAACATGCTGGTATCATGCCAGGATCGTATACTGCACTTCAAATTGCGACCGGAGCACAACATGTTAACTTCGTGAAGAAGTTAATGGAGACAACCACAGCTGATTTGAAACAGGTAAACGACAATAACAATAACGCTTTTTGTATTGCTGCTTCTGCTGGATCAGAAGAAATTGTTAACCATATGCTGGAAAGTGATCCAACCCTGCTAACTACACGGGGAAACAAAAATAAGTTGCCGATCCACTTTGCTGCTTGGTTTGGATGCGAAGAGATGGTGAAGAATCTATATTCAGAACATTATCGAGCAGAATATTCGGAAAGAGACTTGTATCGGGTATTTTATGCTTGCGTAGAATCTGGACTCTTCGGTAAGTTCCAAGCTTCTCTCACACACTATTACACGAAATTGCAGAGCTTTTTCCTCTTAACAACAAACACGAAACAAAAATATTTTTCACTCAAATTTATTTTGTACGCGTAGCATTTCATCTACTGTGTTTCGTTGTTCTAGTTAGATCTCTAATTTAATAATTTGACCTCTACTTACTAAACTTAAAAAGATAAGTATACCACATTTATTTTACCAAATCACCCTTGAAAAATTAAATAAGTCCAGTTGCTTCTATATTAGAAGGTCCAAATATTAAATTTAAAGGTCCAACTACATACACCCATTCTACAATTCTTTTTTACCACAATGCAATAATATTTAGTTATTTTTTTCATTAAGAACTATACTTTGATACAATTACTACTTTACGTGTTTAAATAATAAACTTAAACTTGAATCATGTTAAAAATATAGAACATAAAACATAAGCTTGTCATGCTTTCTATTCTTCATCAAGGGACATCATTCATAAGTGAATAAAGTTAAACGTAATGAAACACCCAAATAAAGCAGGAACAGAATTAAGATATGAAGCCCTTTCGTAATTTCATCTTTGGCCATGGAAAAACAATAATTACAGACCATGGAACAGAATTAAGAGATGAATATGGCTTTCTTCATGTGACATCCCAAAGACCCAAAAATAGAGACACCTGAAACTGTAGAATTCAGATTCAACAACACTATGCCCTAGATCTTAGCAGCTTTCATAGCTAATAGCAATATGTGCCCAGGAGGGTGAAGCACATGGGGCCTAGCCGAGCCCATATACCACCCATTTTGAGGGTCAACTTGATCCATCAAGGAAAGCATGGATAATGAGCTGAGGCCCAGGCCCATCTATTTGCTGCATCGCCTTCAATCCACTGTAAATCAGAAACCCTCGTCATCTATTTTCTTACAACAAATAACACCTGATAACCAACATTAGCAGGCATATAAGAATTTTGAGTGATCTAAATAATTAAAATTGGAAATCGATATATATGACATTACCCATATATTTAACGCATATTAGTATGTACCAAGTAAAAAAATTAACCCAATCGGCTGTCGTTTTCATATTAGTTAAAGAGGTCAAACCAATACTTGCTTATGCTTCCCTAAGGGGAGTTAAATCAGGGTGAGATAAATGTCTTGAATTTTTTACATGCATTGATACACCTCGTCCCCACGAGAGTGTGAGCGTTGACGGATCGGGCAAAGAAGTAGCAGACTCAAACGAGCATTTTAACTTGATGGGTGTTTATAGTTTAGGGTTGACCACATGGATGCAGACTCAAACGATGACAAAAACATGTAAATTTTTCACTATAGTCATATTTCCCCGCCTTGATCAGATCCAGTGGTTGAATTTGCGGAATTCTATTTCCTCCGCCTCGTTCATTTTGGATTGTGTACTTTTTCTTACAACAAATAAACATGATAAACAACACTTGTAAACATGTAAGAATTTTGTGTGATCCAAATACATAAAATTGAAAATCAACCATCTATTTATAGTGTATTAATAAGTATTTTATAAAAAAGTTAACCCGACTCACCATCATTTCGACATTAGATAAAGCAGGCAACCCTTTATATGCTTCTACTTTCCTAAGGGGAATTGAATCACGAGGAGATAAACTTCCCGAAATTTTTACATAAGGTTATATAGCTCATACACGCGAGATTGTGAGAGCTGATAGATCAAAAAAATAAGTTACGAATGAGCGGTTATCAGCATATTAGTTTTATGTGGTATTTAGAGTTTACGGTTGACATAGTAAATTGAGACATAAATAATGATGAAAATAGCTAAAATTTTGAGCATAACTATCACTTCTTATCATGATAACATCTAACGGTCGATTTTGATAAAATCTATTTCCTCCATATTGTTCCTCATGGAAGGTATACTAATTGATACAACTAATAAACAAGTTAGGCTACATTGGTAGACATATAAGGATTTTATGTGACCCAAATAATAGAAATTTAAAATCAATAAATTTGATATTACCCATCTATTAGCGTATTAATAGGTAGCGAGTAAAAAAAATTAACTCGATCTGCCGTTATCTTGACATTAAATAAAGTGGTTAACTCTTTATACTTCCCGAAGGGGAGCTGAACCACAAAGAGATAAGCTTCCACAAATTTTTACATTAGGTTATGTAGCTCATACACATGAGAGTGTCAGAGTTGACAGATTGAAAAAATAAGTTGTAAATGAATGGTTATGAGCATATTAGATTCATGTGGTATTTAGGGTTCAAGGTTGATATAGTAGATTGAGACCCAAACAATGACGAAAATAGTTGAAATTTTGAGCATAACCATTTCTTTTTATCATGATAATATCCAACGGTCGATTTTGATAAAGTTATTGCGTCCACATTGTTCCTCATGGAAGGTATACTATTTGATACAACTAATAAACAAGTTGGGCTACATTAAGATACATATAAGGATTTTGTGCAATCCGAATAATCGATAAAATTGATAAATTTGACATTCCCCATCTATTTATAGTGTATTAATAGGTACAATGTAAAAAAAAAAAAAAAACCGATCAGTGGTCATTTCGACATTAAATAAAAATTAACCCTTTATATCAAAACAGCGACCAACAAGACTAAATTTTTTCATTCACAAACCTTGTGGGAGAATGGTTCACTCACATACACTTGTCTGTTCAAACTCTATTTACTCATGTAAATTAATTCGTCAAATTTTGTTATTCTTATAAAATTCTAAATTAACATAATAGTTTTCATATGTATATTTCCTTTATCTAAAAAATTCATTTTCCACTATTGAAATCAAATATGCATACTTATTTTTTATGATTATCATTTTGTTTACACATTTTAATGTTTATCAGAAAAGAAATTTAAACACAAACCTCAACATTGCATTTCTTCTTCTGAAAGTCCAACAACAACAAAAAAGAAGAAACAGCTTTCGGCAACAAAAAAAAAAAAACATATGTTTTTGGATGTATTCGGCTCGAAGCTGCAGCCAGCCCACTGTCCAGCCTAACTAGTAATTGGTTAGTAGTATGTGACTATGTGGCTTCCCTGCTATGCAACATGTGCCTCAGCCCATTCTCATTAGCCTCAAGAATAGTTAATTAGCTAACAATTGAACTCCAACACCATGAGACTTGGGCTTTCCCTTGGCGTCTGCTCCGGCTGATTCCATACCCATGGAAAACTTCTCCTTCGTAAACTGATGCTCCATATCATGATTATCATCTTCTTCTAACATAACCAATCTCATCCGACTGAAAACGTCAAAGAGATCCGAAACAACGGAGGCGGGGGAGCTTGATTCGGAGCAATCCGATCCGGAATCGTGGCTTTTTCTGTCATCATCAACAATCATGGAGGCTTGGTACCAGGGACGTAGCCAGGAATTGAAAATGGGTTAGGCTAATTTTAGCTAGAGATGAATCTAAGATGTCAAGTTCAGATGGGTTAGAACAATAAGTTATTTTTTCCAGCATAAAAGCATATAAATTTAAAAAATGATTGAGTTTCTTTTTAATACCCATGTGATATACATTTGATCTATTAACAATAATTGAACCAATTGTAAATAAATGAATTTAGAGAAATACATCTCATTTGCTATACTCAATCCTATCATGAAAAAGAATACATAAAGCTAGAAATATTTTGATGTATAATTAATAAAAAAGAATAGACCTAGAAAAGAAAAAGAAAATGAAAAATAGTAAAAGAAGAAAGAAAGAAAAGGCCAATAAAAAAAAGACTATTCTATTGGTGATCAAACCAATGACCTCTTCTTTGTTGGCCCAATGCCTTAACCAACTGGTATACGAGGAAGTCATATGAGTGAACTACATTTCATGGTATATAAACATTTTTAGAAAAGTTTGGGTTGGGCTGCAGCCCAAGTAGCCTTGTGCATAGCTACGTCCCTGCTTGGTACTCGCTGATTCGTTCGATCTATTTCATCTGGAATCTATGAGAATCGAATTGATCCATTTGAATTTGAAATCGATGAGAATCAAGTTTTCGAGAAGGTGTGAAGATCCGGGTTATGGTCTATAAAAGATTACTATGTGGAGCTTCTTGTCTCTTTCACCAGAACTTTAACCAGCTTTGTCACTCCCCAAATTTTGAATAACAAATTCAAAATCCGAAACGTGAAACTCAACTAACCTGTTCATATTCTCAGATTTTTTTTCTTAATTTAAACCAAGCATTAAACCACACGTATTACAATTCTCAGAGTTTAAAAATAAACTGAATATCAATTCAATATGTGAATACACTCACCAACTCACTACAGAGCGGAAGACTACAACTATAAGCGTCTTTCTATGCCCATGTCACAGAAAGTCCACCTTGACTTCAATGATGATAAATCAATATTCTAACCTGTACAATAACCCATACACCGTGGAATAGTACACCGGGTTATAAAACAACCCGGTAAGCTTTTGCAAGCTCGTATGAGTAAATCCAAATAAGCATGAACACATGCTTAAACTATTTTAGTCTAACAAAAACAATATGAAATTATTACAACAAAAACGTCAAGTCTATATTAATCAATATCAAGCTTAACTAAATTAACTTGAACTAAAAACCCACATGCTCTGTCTTTCAATTCATTTCAACACATTTCCTACTATTTCAATTATACAATTAACCCATGCATGAATGACCACTAATACCAACTATAGTTCACACGCCTTAAAAAACAAGAAATTCATTTTTATTAATAAAATCTGCCTTTACTTACCCATGGACCGTAGGGATCAAATCCATTTTATTTTAAAATAAATATTTATTTCCATAAAATAATTTTCACAATTTATCAAATAAATATAAAATACAAGATTCAGTACGTAAATGAACCATGTGAGATTTACTCACCTCTAAATTCCCGCTGCGTCTTCTTAGCAGCTCAAACAATGATTTTACAAATCGTCCGCCAAAACAATCCATCGATCACCTAATCCATTATGATTTTAACTTAGCCAACATCTCATACACAAACTTAAACAATGATCCAAGGATTGGATTCTAAAATATACGACGATTTGACGGTTGGATTCTCACGAATCGCCTTTATAACCACTATTTAACAAATATACGAAGATCCAACGGTCGGATCTTTACCCGTGACCACACAACGTCATTGGGACAGTCATACGATCAATATATCAAAACTATAAGTCTATCGGACGGTTCGATCTTCACAGATCACAAATCGAACGAACGAAATCTTAAAATTCATAACTTAATCATACGATATCCAAAAATTACATATAATATACCGACAAGTTCGTATCGATATGTAGAACACAAAAATATGCAGAAACTGCCCTTAGGGTGACCGGAGCTGGCCGGGAAACGCCACTATAGTGGCAATGCCGCCACCCATCCAAAGTCAAAATTTGATAAAATTTCCAACACGAAAGTTCTTAATCTCAACTCCAATTTCAACTTTAATGAATGCATCAAGGTCAGATTATAAGCCAATTTTCCAGAAATTACCTCGAAAGCAGTTGGATCTCAAAAACCTTAGTTTTGAAATTGATCAAATTCGATCTCCATGGATGAAATCGATGAAAACCACCTGAAGAGAGATGATCTACGTCCCTTGAAGTGCAAAAACCCTTTTGGAACCACGACCAAAGGTGGCCGGATCTGGGAGAACGAAGGCCGGCGACTGGAGGTGATTTCAGCTCGGCGGCGCGACTTCCTAGACTTGCAGCAACCTCCACCGTGCTTCCTGTGCTAGATGGCTTCCACATACTTGTAGGAGGGAGTGTGGTGAACAAAACCCACAGAAGAAATCAACCAATGGTGGTCGGATAAGGAAACGCAAAGGTGGCGAAGGGAGCTGCAACGGCTGGGCTCGGGAGAGAAGAGGGTGACCGATTTCTGGTTTCAGAAAATTGTGTCCTCAATTGCAATTTCCCAAAAATGGAAATATATTTATACTAAAATAGAAATATCTTCAAAAATTCATAATAAATTCATGTAAACTCTGAATATTGCGTTCCATATATGCACGAGATCGTATCGACGGGCTCTACAACTTTCATGAAGGAAGTTTTCCTAAATTCCGAACATATAAAAGTCAATTTTTCATAAATCCTAAATAACGTTCGTTTTCGAAATAATTTCACAACATCTCTACGCTTCGTACTTGTGCTCATCACCACGAAATCATTTCCAAAAACTCATCGGAAATTAATTTGAATTTTTGGGGTATTACAAGTTTGCTACCTCTTGCGCATATTACGTTACCACCCTAAGGTTGTTACAGTAACGACAGTCTTTTTACTGATAACGTTGGTTATCTCCACAATTATATTATTGACCTTCCAATTCAAATCCTGTGGACATGAATCGGCCACGCACGCCTGGCCCACAGGGGCACACCCTACTTAGGGTGCATTCCAGCCGCACCCTATTGCAGCCCGAATGGAGAGGTCGCACAACCCTACTATTCCTATTCAACGAAACGAGAGACCAACATTTCATTTAGGGTGTCCCGTAACCCGTCACCCAAAACTAGGGCTGTCATTTAGTTTGGTAAACCAGTCGTAACCAAGATCGATAAAACCGAGATTGAGAATTACCGAAAAAATTGGCTTGGTTTTAGTAAATACTAAATCTAATGGTTATCTAAATATTAGCTCTATATATTATAGTTTTCAATACACATACATGTATATTAAAAAATAAATATAAAAATTTTCATAATCGTATGACCATAACTATATATACTACATTAATAGTACATGTATTTTAAGTAACCTAGTCAAAAATGGTTAAATAACATAGTTTTATTAACAGAAAATTTTGATTGGTTTAGTTGCTCAATTTTAAAACTAAAAACTTTGAATTTAAAATTAGTAATATCTATCGATTCGAACCGACCAAATAGTTAAATAAAATTAACTCAAAAAGGGAGACATTACAGGCGTCTCCGAGCTTCTCAGAGCGACCTAGGTTTTCGAAACTTAGGTTTCGACTGGCGGCAACGCACTGGCCTCGGGCAGGGCGGCGATCGTGGAGCGGTGACGTACGGCGGCGACGCGGGGGATACTCAGCATCGATCGTGTGGGTGGCGAGAAGCTTCTGTTCCGGAGGCTTCCTGATCATGTTTGGCTTCGTTCCTAAACCAAATCCGGCAGTCGCTGGTTGAGCGGCGGTGGCAGATTGACTCATCGATCTGACTTCCTTTGGGTGGTTGTGGATCAGAGCGGCGGTGACTGAGAGGCGAGGTGTTTTGAACTTTTGACTTTCAGGTCGGGGGCAGGTGCTGCATCTGTTTCTGGGCGGCGGCTCGAGTCTAGGTCGGGCGGATCTCTAAACCATCCATGGCGGAGGATCGTGGTCGACCTCCGGATCGGTGATGGGCCGCTGCCTCCGATGGCTTGCGGCGGGTCGATCTAGAGTGTGAAGGAAGCTTGGGGGCTCAGCGTCGACCGGAATGGAGTCTTCTGGGTTGGTGACGGCGACGACATTGGCTCAGGGGGCGACGGGGGTGCGCTGGACTGGTTTCAGGTCGCTTTCCAGTTCGGATCCCTAGCTTCAGTGTCAATCCTCCATATAAATTAGCATGCTGCTCGATCAAATGAAAATCACTTTTATACCAAATAGTTAGACTAGTGCTCTGCTTAATGCCGCAGTGGAGTAGACCAATGGGGAAGCTAAGATCTATAATAAGTGGGCTAACTAAAATATTTTAATAAAACTTTACTATTTTTTTTTTAATTTTTTAACTTTTTAATTTTTTGTTAAGTATAATATCTTGCTGTATTCTTTTATGAAATTAAACCATATCATATATTAAACTCATCTCATATAATCAAATAGTTAACTGATCCAAAAAATCAACATTATAATATTTAATAGAAATTCAATAATAAAAGTCTAAGACGAATGAACATATCTATTTAAATTGTATCATGCGCTTTTGTATAGAAAAAAAATTTAATTATTGAATCCATGTACTGCTATTTTAATCTTCTCTTATTTTCTAAAGTCATGAATCAAGAGTTTTTACTTTCTTGGTTAGTCAATTATGATCATACATTATATTTAAATACCTAACCATCACCAATTGACAAATGCAACAATAAAATCAAATATCTACCATAGAAAAAGCATAACAATTCAAAATGATTAGCAGAGATCAATTGATAACATACTATAAACAATGAATGATATATTGAATTAGTCAAGATCACACACACACAGACACACATTCAAGTAATAAAGAGAGTGTATATACATACCAAGAACTTGGATTGATAAAGTGAAATGATTGCTTAAAAAGCCAAGAACTTGGTTGAATTTCTCTTAAACCTACACCATTCAAAATTTCAAACAATGATAAATTATACAAATCCACCCTTATGAATCGAGTAGAATAAACTCAAAAGCAGTATATACTATGCAGCAACAAAGAAAGAGAAAACAAAAAAAAAAAAAACTGTTGCATGGAAGAAAATTAGGAAAACGTGGATTTAGGGTTTTTCCTCTCTTGTTGGTTTGTCTGATCTGTATTTTTTACCTACTCGACAGACTCTAGCTTCGTGACTTCGCCTCTCTCTCTCTCTCTCTCTCTCTCTCTCTCTCTCTCGTTGTTTTTAGATTGTGCAATTACTTGGTTAGTGATTTAATGAGAATGGTTTTATGTGGCAACGATAGATTTTTTTTTATTTAAAATAAGGCCAGTACGGTTGCTCTCAAGTTTTGACTATTAATGAAACCTCAAAATAAATGAGGGGACATGATACTTGAACCCTAAATTACAATATTCATAAGAAAAACATACAGAGATAATAACTAGAGTTTTCACAAAACATATGTATTCTAACATGCACCAGTTAGTAGAGAGTGCACATTTGACTACTCTGTTCACTTTACAAAGGTGAGACATACCGAAAAGATAATGCTCACGCGTAGCCATAATTTACTAATATTATCAGTTTTCCCAATATGTTGCAATCGGAAAGCGAATCCGATGACACTTAGTTTCATCCTGTTACTGGGAGGTTGCGACAATTTGACAAAGCAAGGAACTCCCTGCCTAACCAGAGCTGACAAGGCACACAAGGTGTGCAGTCCGAGACAGAGCCCAGTCGCCCTACCACTACTTGGTAGGAACTTATTGCCAGCATAAAGCCACATCCTACTAAAGTTAAAAACCAAAATAAATAAAGTAAAGAAACATCACCATCAGCCCAATATGGGCCCAAAATTAGAGTCTAAGTCCACAATCTATCACTAGTGCTGAGAGAACAGTCCAAAGGCCCAACCCAGCCTTTATTATCGTTGTTGTTGCCGCCGCCACAGGTCACCACCGCTGTTGTCGAACAATCACTGCCCGCGCACCACCACCAACAATGGCCACCCAACTCAATTTGGAGTTTTCCTCTCCAAATATCACCATACCATATCGAAATCGCAACCAGATTCAAACGTAGCAGCCATAGTAGATTGCAACGACTTGATTAATAACCTATAGATTAATTAAGTTTAGAAATTTGAGATGGGTTACTTTTTAATATTTAATTTTTTAAAAACTAAAATTAAGCTATAAATTCATGTCTTTCTAAAATTTGAGCCAGACTAGAGCCTACCGCGGCACATATATTGATCTGCCATTATTGGGAGCCTATAACCTTCCTAACTTACTGTTAGATTTGGCCATGTGTTGATTGACCAAACTACTGGATCTGCTCTTGGAAAATTTGGGAAATTGCTATAGGTCTACGTCGGTAAAATTATAATTTTATAATGCATCATATCTAATGCTTTTGTTTTCTAGATTTTTTATTACTCTTCTATGGTTTCATTTAATCCTCTTTGTGCATCAATGGGTTGTTCTTTTACTCGGCCACATATTGTTCTAGGAATTTCAAAGAGGTGAATTAATCAAACGAAGCATGAACTATGTGATCGTATATCCAATTAATTTCACTGTTCCCTTGAACTGTGAATTGTATGCAGGTATCGCCTTGACAATATTGCTAGAAGGTCATGATAATTTTGCTCTTGGATATGAGTGTCATGAAATGACAGCCTTGCATTTATTGGCTCAAAGGCCTTCAACTTTTGCAGTGGGAACTCCCGCTCGAAATACAGCCCATAAATTGCTTGAAGGCCTATTATCGGCAATCATCAGACTAGAAGAAAAAGATTCATTATCCAACAGTGAATTCTTCATGCGAATAAGATGGCCTTCACATGTATTGTTTGATGCAGTCAAATCAGGAAATTCTGAGTTAGTAGTTAAGCTCATTGAACATTTTCCTGGTTTGATATGGGAAACAGATGACAAAAACTGGTCCATAATACACGCAGCTGTATCATATCGTGATGCGACTGTCTTTAATTTACTACATAAGACTGGTTTTTTCAAGGATGTGATAGTTGACTACAAAGATTCCCAAAATGGTGATACATTACTTCACCTAGCTGCAAGATTAGCTCCGGCAAGTGAATTGAACAAACTACCTGGAGCAGCTTTTCAAATGCAGCGGGAACTATTATGGTTCAAGGTTCCTAGCTATTCCCTCTCGTCTCTTGTATAAGAAAAACAAATTACCAGTTTGATACACGTAGCCTTTAGAGTGCATAAACGTTTTTATTCATTAGTTTCCTCAATATCATGACCTTCTATATCCGTAGTTTGTTTTACTTTGTTCTAGTCAGTTAATTATTTGATCAAAGCAACAAATGGCATGCAGGAAGTGAAGAAGACTATGCATGCTGCAGATACAGTGTCGAGAAATGGTGTCGAGCAAATATCCCAAGAAGGTAGTGCAGCTAATTTGGGCTCTGCACCTGAAGCGGGTGGCGTTACACATTCTGAAGTCACTTCATCTCAACAAAGAAATATATCTGAAGTAGGCAATACAGCACCTGAACTGGGAGGTAATGATGCACCTCAAGAAGGCAACGCACATGAAGTCAATCTACCTCAACAAGGCAATACAATTCAACTGGGCGATGCACACCAAGAAGGAATTACAACTGCATTACAACTGGGCAATACGTCTTTTGCCACCATTTCACCACAGCTCAGCAATACACTTGAAGAAGGCGTAACGCCTCAGGAGTTATTCACTTCTCAGCATGAATCGCTGCTGAAGGAAGGAAGACACTGGATGAACGGGACAGCAAAATCGTTTACAATTGTATCAACACTTATTGCTGGGGCTTTATTTGCAGCGGGGATTACTGTTACTGTGGGCGGAAATTATCCTAATGAAGGAACTGCGGAACATATTTTGAAAAACACGGCTCACCGGATTTTCCTCATATCAAATGCAATGGCATTTTTATCTGCCTTGGCTGCAATATTAACCTTCTTGGCTATCCTCACTTCACGTTATGCTGAAAGGGATTTTCTTAAATCCTTGCCTTTCAAGTTGATAATGGGACTCGGATTACTCTTCTTTTCTATTATAGCGATGATGGTGACATTCGGCGCGGCTTTCATTATTGCTTATGGTCGTAAGGATTTTCTTCCTGCTTTAGTCATTGGATGTGCGGTTGCGCCGGTGCTTCTATATTTTTACTTGCAGCTGTCCCTTCTGAAGGATATATTCGATTCCACATTCTCTTCAAAATATTTGTTCAAGAACTAAAGAACAAGTTGAAGATTGCATTTAAGTCATGTTTAATTAAAAACGTCATGTTTGTAATAAATTTCTTCACATTACTTTGAAAGATCATGGTCGATGGAATTAATTTGATTGAGTGAATTCATGTTTAGTTCCCAAACAAGAGTTGAGAATTTTGTATCATGTCTTCTGGGAACTCTAGTTCCAGCCTATGATTACTCCGCTGACAGTTGAGGATTTTTAGCTATTCATAATTTTCAGCTGTTATTCATTAATGTCTAGTTGATGCAGTGTATATATATTTTGGGTCCTTGACGGGACAAAAATCCTTAAAATTTTCTCCACAAGTTGAAGGTATATGAACAACTTCCCATCCGTACACTAAAAATTCTTATGAAAACACATATTTATCCCTACTCACCCCCCAAAAAACACAGACTCTCTCTCTCTCTCTCTCTCTCTCTCTCTCTCCCCCCTCCCTCCCTCTCTCTCTCCCCCCCTTCCCCCTCTCTCTCCCTCTCTCTCTCTCTCTCTAATGGTGCTTCGTAATTTCTCTCATCCTTCCCTCCCTCACTTGAAAAATGTTTTGGCTCTCGCTTTATTCCTTCCTATGATTCTGCATCTAATCGATGGCCAATTTGTTGATTCTACATCAGGTAAGAATCCTTTTCACTGAAAGAGATGTTCTATTATTGTTTCCCAATGTTTCTAGCTGTTGTCCAACCTGTAAATTCACGATTACCTTATTTCTTCATTTAGTATGGTTTCAAACTTTCAATTGAAAATTATTTCTCTAAAGGGGCAGTACTTCCTTTGAGTGAAAAACATCACTCTAATAATCATTCTTTTATGTAACAGAGGGTCTGAGGCTACCAATCACTCAAACATGTAATATTTTTCGGTGCATGGTAGAAAAGAAAGATCTTCAAAAGGGAATAAGACAGCATTTTAGGAAATGATGCTTCAATCTTCCATAGATGAATCAAGCTATCTTCACTCATTTTCATCATTTATGATGTCAGGTCACAATAATATTTTGGAGTGTGTTTTGTGAAACAAATTGCAATTGGTAAAAGTTCAGAATGAACCTACATATGAATAGGTTATGTAATTTTTTAGCACTTGCTAATGTAAGGCACAAACCCCTTATATGCGATAATTAGCGGCTATTTGTCTGTGAATTTTGTTGGTATGTATAATTCCAACTGGATGTGATTGATTATGTTTCAAAAGAGATTAGAACGGTATAATATCCTTTTTTGTCTAGCTCAGGCCTTGCTTCAATCTAAAAGGGGAAACTCTCATCATGCTTACCTAGACTGCATCGGTGTACATTGATTTGTGATACTCCACGATGTTTCCTAAACATGCCTTTTTAGTCTTCATTTATCCTTGACAGTTATTCTGAAACACCTCATGGAGACTCAATCGACATTGATAACATTTTGGCTGCAATCAAAGATCTTGAGATTACCCCATATAGCATTAAGAGTTCCTAAATAAGTTAACTGAGAACATTTGGCTTCCGTCTATGTTCCTAGACGCTCTGGTGGAGAATGTGAAGCAAGGTATGACCTTTTGTAATGGTACACCTCTCTCATGGCATTGAACTTCTAATGGAGTTGTTTAAATTTATGTTTGCAAGTTGCAAATAAATAAATGAATAAATAAAACTAAAAATGTTGATAACCACTTTACTAAATGCAGCTTATTGCATGACAATTTTTTTTGCCTTATGTTTTTGTCTTTTGTTATTTGCTTTGATCCCTATATTTTGCTTTATTCCTCCAAGTATACCAAAATTATGTTTTGATTTGCATAAATGACTAAGTGATAACTATTCCTACAGATTGAACGGTCTTTCCAAATTTACCATAGTTATGGAAGCATGCTCGAGGGTGAGGTTGATGAACTGAAGGTATTGCTCATTTCTTTTACTTGGGATACTTTCTTCAATTTGCATGTGTGTGTGTGTGTGTATTGCTATATATACTTACTATGGTGCTCATTTAATTAAATTTCAATGAGTATGATTGAGAACTACTTTTTAAAGTTTTGGGGAGTCAAAAGCAAAAATAAGATGTGATCCATTCTATATTTAATGACCCTTGCAACGTTGTATACTGTAAAAACCAATTCAATCATCATGACGGTTATGTGAAACTAATAGATGAAAATCCCATTGTCATGGTTACCGCCCTACTTTATTCTTTGCAGTAACTTCTATCACCACATGCTTAGCATTTTCTTACAGTTCGGGTAATTCATTTAAGTTACTAACACATTACTGGCACTATAATACCCGCGATTTTCATTTTAAACTCGAGTAATTGTATTGAAAGATTATTGTGCGATTTCACGAATGTTGTTCGATAATATTTCACTTTTTGAATTATTGAAGGTTCAAAACGATTATTTTAACGAAAAGCTCGAAATGCTCGGTTTGAGAAATTGACTTTTTCTACGTGCAAACTTTGAAGAAACTTCCTTCATGAAAGTTGTAGAGCATGTCGATACGAGTCCGTACACGTGCGGAACACAAAGATCGGATTTTTTCTGAATTAGTTATTGAATTTAGAAGATTTTCCGAAACTTGTATATATAGAAAAAACCCTAGAAGTTTTTTCTTGGAAATTTCCTTTTTGGTCCGGCCTCCATTTCTGTTTTTGGAAAGCACTGTAGCTTTCTCTCTCTCGCGTCTTCTTCCTCTAGGCCGAAAGCAAGCAAAACAGAGCAAGGAGAAACCGTGCTCCCATTCTCTCCTCCGGCCACCTCTCGAGCTGCAACCACCTCCAGGAGTTTCGCCTCAACCTTGCGCAGCTGCCAGAGGCAGCCTTGCGCTGCGACACGGCCAGCTACGGCGGCACGGCCCGAACCGAAAAGGTTCGTTTTCGGTTCGATCTCGATATCTCGAGCTACAGATCACCATTTCACTTGATTCTTGGCTCATTGAGCTCGCCTCAACTTCCTCTACAAACACCAAGAATGACCGGAACTGGGTCGAAAGTTTTCACGTTCGTCGGAGCTCGACCCCGTTTAGATCGAAAAACCAACTATCGATCCAAATATCTCAAGTTATACACAATCGTTTGTTGTGATTCTTGGCTTGGTGAGTTCGCAATGAAATTCTGAACAAGTTTCCAGAAGAGATCGAAGCGAGTTGTTGCAGTTTTCACGTCGGTTTTCAAGCTCGCCGGTTTCTGGAAAATTCCCGACCGCCGACTGTAATTGGTTCTTTTCGATCCCTTCCCGTCATTTTTTGGTCTTGTGCTAGTTATGAAAGTTGCTCAGAATGATGAAACGAAGGGGAGAAGTTCAGCCCTGACACAATTGGTGGAGGTCGGCGGCGGCTCTATCCCTAACTCCGGCGGCCCTTTCCGGCCACCTCCGGATGTCTAAAATTTGGTTTCTGTCCATTTTATGTTTCTATGTTTCAATACGATCATTTCGACGTATTATACGCATTTTTTGGATATCGTATGAATTAGTTATGAATTTTATGATTTCGATCGATTTCGATCGTTAGATTTATGATCTGTGAAATTAGGACCGTCCGATGAACTTGTAAATTTGATATGATGATCATATGACTGTCCCAGTGGCTTTGTGTGATCATGGGAGAAGATCTGACCGTTGGATCTTCGTATATGTGCAAAACGGTAATTAGGGGAGCGATTCGTGAGAATCCGCTCGTCGGATTTTATTATAAATTAGAATCCGGCCGTTAAATGGTAGTCCAATTATGTTTTGGAATTATTGGCTAAATTCGAATCACATTTGATTAGGTGATTGACGGATTGTATTTGAGTGGGCTATTTCGGCGTTATTTATATTGTATTGAAGACGCAGCGGGAGTATTGAGGTGAGTAAAACTCACGTGGTTCATATTACGAACCGAGCGTTTTAAATTTATTTATTTTGGTAATTGTGTGAAAAATATTTACGGATTAAATATTTGTTTTAAAATTTCATGGACTTGATTCACCACGGTCCATAGGTAAGTAAAATGAATTTTAATTATACAAATGAATTTCACGATTTTCTTGTGTGAACTATAGATGGTATTAGTAGTCATTCCTGAGTGAATGATTACGTATATATATATTTACGTGGAAAATATATCTTGATGAGTGGATGGTTGAGTGATGATATGATTGAGTGGAATTGTTGAATTGATTATATTTCAATTGTGTAATTTCATAATAATATTGTGTATCTTGGTTGGGTTGATTTCAGTATGTGATATTACATGTTGTGCTCATTTATGGGTTAGGTCAACGTAGTGACCGGTGTGGGGTAATCGGACGCTTTAATCCTGGGTGGATGATGGGATACGATTGGTTGAGTATGTGAAATTATCGGACGTTCTAAATATGTATATAAGTATACATATTGATGAAATATGATAATGATAATTATGTCGGATTCCATAACCTAGGCCAGGTGACGGGCTACGATTCAGTTAGAGCTCTAGTCTGTCAAGTACCGTATTTTTTTTTATAAATACGATGTCGAGGTGTTGTGAAGGAAGATGTGAGTTGGGGTTTGTCTTGATATATTGAAATGGTGTTTGATTGAGATTGTTAGTACTTTGTGGATGTGGAAATTGTTGGGTGATGATTTGTGTGGGAATAATTATGATTGAATTGAACAATAGTTCTTTCCTTTTACTCATACGAGCTTTCATAAGCTTACCTGGTTTTGTGTTATTGCAATCCCGGTACACTATTCAAATGGTGTAGCGGATATTCCTGAAGGTCAGGATAACCAGGGAGGTGACCGTGCTGCTTAGGTGTTACAGCAGTTGTTGTTACTTCATTTAGTCGTGAGGTCTGTATGCTCATTTAGAGCTTTACAGTTCATATTGTATTAGTGTTGTAATAATTAACCGAGACTAAATTCGGTTTGATTTTATTTCGTGTGGTGAGGATGTTAAGAAAAGAAATTTTCAGGATGATTATTTTTGTTTGTGGTAATTTTCATGTTTCGGATTTTGAATTTTTATTCTAAAATTCGGGGTGTAACAGTTTGGTATCAGAGCGTAAGGTACATATTTGGTGATATGTCAATACTTACCGAGTGATGGCCCGTCTGCAACAGATCCCCATCGTGTGCTCTTCGGTATTGACAATGTCATTGGGTATGTGAGAGCGTTAGGTTGGCTAGGAATGTTAGCATGTCTTAAGAACTTTAGGCGTTGTCTTGTATGCTTAGTACTTGTTTAATATGGACTTGCATTTGACTTATGCATTGTTTAAGTGTTATGCTTATATTAATCAAGTATATCATGCTTATTAGGTAATGAAGATTATGGGAAACGAAGCCAGATGTCAAGGTAGAGGTAGACCTCGTGGCAGGGGTAGAGGCCGAGGAAGGGGTAGGGCCCCTCCCTGTCGAAGAAGCATCCGAGACGGAGGTAGAGGCACCTTATGAGGATCAGCCTATTCCTCCAGTGGCCATGGTTGATAATCCTGCCCGCTTGCTGATGTTAACAAGGGAAATTACTCGCTTAGGAGCAACCAAGTTTGGAGGAGGCACTGATTATATGGTGGCGGATCGATGGATAGAGGATTTGCAGACTTATTTTGACCTGCTTGATTGCACTGAGACCGACAAGAGGAAGCTAGCCGCTTTCATGCTGAAGGGTGAGGCTAGGGTGTGGTGGAATGTCACACAGAGGAGCATAGAGGTGTCTACTTTGACATGGGACGGCTTCGAGAGGTTGTTCAGGGAGAAGTACTTTCCACCAGCAGTGAATGAGAGGTTGGAACGAGAGTTCCTTGCACTGGTACATGGGAAGATGACCGTAATCGAGTATGATGCGGAGTTCTCCAGACTGTACAAGTATGTGAGGCAGATGGAGGATGATGACTTGGCCAAGAAGTTTCAGAGAGGGTTGAGTCCTTCGATTGAGCGTGATATGGCCATCTTGGAGCTGAAGACCAAGAGAGAGATTTTGGCTAAGGTACAGATCATTGAGCAGCAGAACCTGATTTGTAGAGAGAAGGAGTCTGTTGAGAGAGACTTCCAGGGCAAGGGAAAGGCCATAGCAGGAAGCAGTAGAGCTAGAGACTTCAGGGGTGGGTTCTGGAAGAGGCAGAGAACTCAGTTCTAGCATCAGGCTCCAGCTAGGGCAGCAGTAGCTCCTCCTGTTCAGGCTATGCCTATTAGGCAGATAGCACCAGCAGCTCCGGTGAAGTGCTTTAACTGTGGCGAGCCAGGCCACATCTCTCATACGTGCACGAAACCATGGGTAGGATATGCTACAGCTGTGGACAGGCAGGGCATCAGGCTAGGGAGTGTCCCCGAAATCCGGGTAGAGTGCAGGGTAACCAGCAGAGGCAGCTACCACCTGCACCTGCTAGAGTCTTTGCCATCGGTCAAGCAGGCACGGGAGTGGAAGGTACCTTATTTGTTTATCACTATCTTGCTAGATAACTGTTTGATACGGGAGCCTCACACTCTTTCATATCTAGTTCAGTTGTGGATGTATTGGGTTTGATTGCTATGCCTCTGACTAGATCATTATGTGTTATATCACCTCTCGGTGTGTCTCTTGAGCTTAGCATGTTTTGTGATGATTGTCCTATTGGGATTGGTGGCAGAGAGTTCTCTGCATCTTTGATTGTGATTCTGGATCACACGTATGATGTGATTTTGGGTATGGATTGGTTGAGCCCGAACCATGCTGTTATTGATTGCCTTAGGATGATTGTGTCCTTCCATGTTCCGGGACAACCGGTGTTTCATTACCGCTGTCTGAAGTCTGACATCGCCATGAGGACAGGGATTTTGGCCCATATTGAATCAGGGAGTAGTACTTCAAAGATTACAGGGATTCCTATAGTTTCAGAGTATGTAGACGTGTTTCAGGAGATCCCTGGGTTACCTCCGAAAAGGGTAATGGACTTCTCCATTGATGTGATATCAGGTACTTCACCTGTGTCGAAAGCACCCTATCGAATGTCTCCAGCTGAAGTTCAGGAGTTGAAGGTTCAGATTGAAGGCTTACTTGCACAAGGGTTCATTCAGGCAAGTGTGTCTCCTTGGGGTGCACCAGTGTTGTTCGTGAAGAAGAAGGATAATTCACTTCGGTTATGTGTGGATTATCGACAGTTGAACAAGGTGACCATCAAGAATCGGTACCCTTTACCTAGGATTGATGACTTGTTTGATCAGCTTAGAGAAGCTACTGTGTTCTCGAAGATTGATTTGAGGTCTGGATATCATCAGTTGAGGGTGAAGGAGGAAGATATCCCAAAGACGACGTTCAGGACCATGTATGGACATTTTGAGTTCCTTGTCATGCCTTTTGGTCTCACGAATGCACCTGCAGCGTTTATGGACTTGATGAACCTCACGTTCAGTCCCTACTTGGATCAGTTTATGGTAGTGTTCGTTGATGACATCTTGATTTATTCAAGGTCGTCAGGTGAGCATAAGAAGCATCTGCGGATCGTGCTACAGACGTTGAGAGAGCATAAACTATTTGCCAAGTTTGAGAAGTGCGATTTCTGGCAGAGTGAAGTCAAGTTCCTTGGTCATGTGGTCTCGAAGGATGGAGTTTCTGTGGATCCTTCTAAGGTTGAAGCAGTGATGAGTTGGAGTCGCCCTACTACGGTTACAGAAATCCATAGCTTCCTTGGATTGGCAGGGTATTACAGGCGTTTCATTGAAGGGTTTTCTGGTATTGCTTCGGCTTTGACCAAATTGACCAGGAAAGACACTCAGTTTGTATGGTCGGATGAGTGTGAGAAGGCTTTCAATGAGCTGAAGACTAGATTGACTACAGCTCCGGTGTTGACTATCCCTACTAGTGGTGGTGGATTAGTCATTTACAGCGATGCATCTCATCAGGGTTTGGGGTGTGTGTTGATGCAGAATGGTAGCGTTGTTGCTTATGGTTCTAGACAGTTGAAGGTACATGAGCGGAATTACCCCACTCATGATCTAGAGCTAGCAGCAGTGGTGTTTGCCTTGAAGATTTGGAGGCACTATCTTTATGGTGAGAAATTTGAACTCTTTTCTGATTACAAGAGTTTGAAGTATCTATTTTCCCAGAAGGAATTGAACATGAGGCTAAGAAGATGGATGGAACTCATTAAGAACTATGATTTCACCTTGGAGTATCATCCCGGGAAGGCGAATGTAGTGGCGGATGCTTTGAGTAGGAAACCTTGAGTAATCATGGCATCGATTATGGTGCGAGAGTGGCGCATGTTAGAAGCTGCATCTGAGTTAGGCCTTATGCCTGCAGGAGCAGGACATGGAATCTTTCTCGATAGTATCACCTTACAGCCCACCTTGATCTCCAGGATCATTCAGGGTCAGACACTTGATGAGTTTGCTCAGGCGAGGATTGTTGAGACGACTGTTGACCCGGATGTGGAGGGTCCTTCCAAGTGGATGGTTGGGGCTGATGGAGGGTTGAGAGTTCGAGGGAGATTGTATGTACCAAGTGTTGGTAACCTCAGAGAGGAGATCATGTGGGAAGCACATAGGTCTAGATACACTATACATCCAGGAGGTACTAAAATGTATATGGATATACGAAGGCAGTTTTGGTGGTATGGTATGAAGAGGGATGTCGCAGAACATGTGTCGAAGTGTCTTACCTGTCAATAGGTGAAGGCAGAGCATCAGACCAGCAGGAATGCTGAACCCCTTATCGATTCATATTTGGAAATGGGAAGATATCTCTATGGACTTTGTGACCGGATTGCCTAGGTCTAGGCAAAGTTATGACTCGATTTGGGTGATTGTTGACAGGTTGACTAAATCAGCACACTTCCTTCCGGTGGCAAAAACGTACTCAGGGGATGCATTGTGTAAGTTGTACGTGAACGAGATAGTGAGGCTTCATGGAGTACCTGTGACGATTGTCTCGGATCATGATGCTTGTTTCACTTCAGAATTCTGGCGTAGGTTCCATAGGGCATTTGGTACATCTCTTGCTATGAGCACTGTATTTCACCCACAGACAGATGGGCAAACTGAGAGAGTGAACCAGGTGATGGAGGATATGCTTAGAGCTTGTGTTCTGGATTTCAAGGATAGCTGGGCGGATCATCTGCCATTGGTAGAGTTTGCCTACAGCAACAGCTATCACTCTAGTATCGGTATGGCTCCATATGAGGCCCTTTATGGGAGGCCATGTAGGACTCCTATCTGTTGGGCGGAAGCAGGGGATAAAGGGCTCATCGGCCCTGAGATTGTACAGGAGACTACAGAGAAGGTCACTACTATTCGGAACAGAATCCGAACCGCTCAGAGTAGACAGAAGAGTTATGCAGACTTGAAGAGGAGACCTTTGGAGTTTGAGACAGGCGATCATGTGTTCTTGAAGGTCTCACCTATGAAAGGTGTGGTGAGATTTAGCAAGAAGGGGAAACTCACACCGAGGTATGTGGGACCCTTTGAGATTCTGGAAAGTGTTGGTAACTTGGCATATCATCTTGCTTTACCTGTTAGCATGTCGGGTGTGCACAATGTCTTCCATGTGTCTATGCTCAGGAAGTATGTCCGAGACGAGTCGCACGTGATTGATCACGGTGTGATCGAAGTGAACACAGATGTGACATTTGTAGTTGAACCTGTTCGTATCTTGGATAGGTCTACAAAGAAGCTTCGTAGGAAAGAGGTTGATCTCGTGAAGGTATTGTGGAGTCATCATGATGAGGGTGATGCATCATGGGAGTTAGAATCTGACATGAGAGTGAGGTATCCACAACTCTTTGGGGAATTAGGTACTTGAATTTCGGGACGAAATTCCTTTAAGGGTAGATTGTAATACCCGTGATTTTCTTTTAAATTCGAGTAATTGTATTGAATGATTATTGTGCGATTTCATGAATGTCGTTCGATAATATTTCACTTTTTGAATTATCGAAGGGTCGAAACGATTATTTTAACGAAAAGCTTGAAATGCTCGGTTTGAGAAATCGACTTTTTCTACATGCAAAATTTGAAGAAACTTCCTTCATGAAAGTTGTAGAACATGTCGATACGAGTCCGTACACGTGCGGAACACAAAGATCAGATTTTTTCTAAATTAGTTATTGAATTTAGAAGATTTTCCGAAACTTGTATATATAGAAAAAACCCTAGAAGTTTTTTCTTGGAAATTTCCTTTTTGGTCCGGCCTCCATTTCTGTTTTTGGAAAGCACTGTAGCTTTCTCTCTCTCGCGTCTTCTTCCTCTCGGCCGAAAGCAAGCAAAACAGAGCACGGAGAAACCGTGCTCCCATTCTCTCCTCCGGCCACCTCTCGAGCTGCAACCACCTCCAGACCTTGCGCAGCTGTCAGAGGCAGCCTTGCGCCGCGACACGGCCGGCAGCGGCGACGGCACTGCCCGAACCGAAAAGGTTCGTTTTCGGTTCGATCTCGATATCTTGAGCTACAGATCACCATTTCACTTGATTCTTGGCTCATTGATCTCGCCTCAACTTCCTCTACAAACACCAAGAATGACCGGAACTGGGTCGAACGTTTTCACGTTCGTCGGAGCTCGATCCCGTTTAGATCGAAAAACCAACTATCGATCCAAATATCTCGAGTTATACATGATCGTTTCTTGTGGTTCTTGGCTTGATGAGTTCACAATGATGTTCTGAACAAGTTTCCAGAAGAGATCAAAACGAGTTGTTGCAGTTTTCACGTCTGTTTTCAAGCTCGCCGGTTTCTGGAAAATTTCTGGCCGCCGACTGTAATTGGTACTTTTCGATCCCTTCCCATCATTTTTTGGTCTTGTGCTAGTTATGAAAGTTGCTCAGAATGATGAAACGAAGGGGAGAAGTTCAGCCCTGACACCATTGGTGGTGGTCGGCGGCTGATCTATCCCTAACTCCGGCGGCCCTTTCCGGCCACCACCGGAGGTCTAAAATTTGGTTTCTGTCCATTTTATAATTCTATGTTTCAATACGATCATTTCGGAGTATTATACGTATTTTTTGGATATCGTATGAATTAGTTATGAATTTTGTGATTTCGATCGATTTTGATCGTTAGATTTATGATCTGTGAAATTAGGACCGTCCGATGAATTTGTAAATTTGATATGATGATCATATGACTGTTCTGGTGGCTTTGTGTGGTCATGGGAGAAGATCTTACCGTTGGATTTTCGTATATGTGCAAAACGGTAATTAGGGGAGCGATTTGTGAGAATCCGCTCGTCGGATTTTATTATAAATTAGAATCCGGCCATTATATGGTAGTCCAATTATGTTTTGGAATTATTGGCTAAATTCGAATCACATTTGATTAGGTGATTGACGGATTGTATTTGAGTGGGCTATTTCGGCGTTATTTATATTGTATTGAAGACGCAGGGGGAGTATCTAGGTGAGTAAAACTCACGTGGTTCATATTACGAACCGAACGTTTTAAATTTATTGATTTTGGTAATTATGTGAAAAATATTTACGGATTAAATATTTGTTTTAAAATTTCATGGACTTGAATCACCACGGTCCATAGGTAAGTAAAATGAATTTTTATTATACAAATGAATTTCACGATTTTCTTGTGTGAACTATAGATGGTATTAGTAGTCATTCCTGAGTGAATGATTACGTATATATATATTTACGTGAAAAATATATCTTGATGAGTGGATGGTTGAGTGATGATATGATTGAGTGGAATTGTTGAGTTGATTATATTTCAATTGTGTAATTTCATAATAATATTGTGTATCTTGGTTGGGTTGATTTCAGTATGTGATATTACATGTTGTGCTCATTTATGGGTTAGATCAACGTAGTGACCGGTGTGGGGTAATCGGACGCTCTAATCCTGGGTGGATGATGGGATACGATTGGTTGAGTATGTGAAATTATCGGACGTTCTAAATATGTATATAAGTATACATATTGATGAAATATGATAATGATAATTATGTCGGATGCCATAACCTAGGCCAGGTGACGGGCTACGATTCAGTTAGAGCTCTAGTCTGTCAAGTACCGTATTTTTTTTTTATAAATACGATGTCGAGGTGTTGTGAAGGAAGATGTGAGTTGGGGTTTGTCTTGATATATTGAAATGGTGTTTGATTGAGATTGTTAGTACTTTGTGGATGTGGAAATTGTTGGGTGATGATTTGTGTGGGAATAATTATGATTGAATTGAACAATAGTTCTTTCCTTTTACTCATACGAGCTTTCATAAGCTTACAGGGTTTTGTGTTGTTGCAATCCCGGTACACTATTCAAATGGTGTAGCGGATATTCCTGAAGGTCAGGATAACCAGGGAGGTGACCGTGCTGCTTAGGTGTTACAGCAGTTGTTGTTACTTCATTTAGTCGTGAGGTCTGTATGCTCATTTAGAGCTTTCCAGTTCATGTTGTATTAGTGTTATAATAATTATCCGAGACTAAATTCGGTTTAATTTTCTTTCTTGTGGTGAGGATGTTAAGAAAAGAAATTTTCAGGATGATTATTTTTGTTTGTGGTTATTTTCATGTTTCGGATTTTGAATGTTTATTCTAAAATTCGGAGTGGGACAGGCACGTTTACTTACTTGGAAAGAAAAATAATCATGAATCGGAGACAACTTGAACGGGAGAAGAAAAAATCGGTATTGATTCCGTCGGAGTTGATTCCTAAACTCATCTCATCCCTTCGTAATCAAATTCCTAAGTATTCAGGAATCGATTCCCTAGAAGGGGGTGAGACCTACACCCATTCCAAATCCTTCATGTGTTAGTAAACGCTTGAATACTTTTATCTTGAATCATTCCGATTCATTTATGTATTAGTAAAAGTATGAATTGTTTTATCCCGTAATCATTCCCTCCCATTCCAAGTAAGTAAACGTGCCCTACATTGTGCATTCTTAATCTACAGTGGGGTTATGGATTGGGTGGCGGGAGACCATCAAGAGCAGATTAGAGATACAGCCCATACTAGAGATCTGACTCTCAATTTGCATTAGGATTTTTTGTAACGTCAAGAAAGTGTCATGCAGGGTTTGTTAATTGAATTGTATAAGATTAACCTTAAGTTACTTGATACTATTTTCTTCATCTTCCAAACTTATTCATTTGAAACAGTTCCTATTGTTATTAAGAGCAATGTTTAAGAACAAGAGAAATTGACACACAGAAAGAGAGTAATATTTCAGAGAGAATTGAGATTTCTAGTATGTTTATTCATCTCATACATTTGAAGTGTGAAAGCTTAAAGAGAAAACCAAAATGATAACCATCTTGATGATGATTTTCTGCCATACTTGTTACCCTTTGGCAAAGCATATTACATCAGTCTTCATACACTCAAGTACCTATGATTATATACTCAAGTACCTATCTAAATACTTTACGTATTTTGTTACATTATATAGACATACACAATATTTATACATTTATACTACAACACTCCCCATTAGATATTTCATGTTCAATAGTATTGTGTTGGTGGTGCGCATCGAAGTTGCCTCATTAAAAACCTTGCCAAGTAATAAAACCCTGTGGGAAAAAACAACCTTGGTCGAAAGGGAAAAAGAGCACAACGCGCGTTGAGTGTGAAGTATGTTTCTGGATACTCCCCCTGATTTAGACTCCTTTTGAAGATCGTGGGAGTTCAGATATCCTTCTCAATCCGATACTCCTTACATGTTTCTCGAAAGGGGATTTTGGCAGTGACTTAGTAAATAAGTCAGCTACATTATCTTTTGATCGGATTTGATTTACTTTAATATTTAGAAGTGTTTGTTGTTTCTGATTGTAGAAGAATTTCGGCGGTATATGCTTGGTATTGTCGCCTTTGATGAAACCTAATTTCATTTGCTCAATACAAGCTGCATTATCCTCGTAAATGCATGTAGGTTCATTTGTGGTAAATTTCAACCACAAGTTCCTCGAATGTGTCTATTTATAGACCTTAGCTATATGCACTCACGCACGACTTCATGTAGTGTAATAATCTCTGCATGATTTGAGGAAGTAGCAACAAGAGTCTGTTTTGTAGATCTCCAAGATATCGCGGTGCTTCCCATGGTAAAGACATAACCTGTTTGGGAGCGACCTTTGTGAGGGTCAGAGAGGTACCCTGCATCAGCAAAGCCCGTCAGAACATCATTATACCAATCCAATGGCGGCGTGTTGGCGCAGAACTATGTCGAGCTAACAAGTTTACTGTAAATGAGATATCCGGTGTTGTGCATTGAGCTAAATATAATAATGTGCCTATCGCACTTAGGTATGGTATTTCAGCTTCTAATAAATCTTCGTCCTCATCCTTTAGACGAAACGGATCTTTCATGGGCTCAAGACTACAGTTGATCATGGGAGTACTCACAGGCTTTGCTTTATCTTCATTAAAGCGCCTTAGTAACTTTTGAGTATATACTGACTGATGGATCATAATCCCATCATTACGGTGCTCGAGTTCTATTCCGAGACAAAACCGTGTTTTCCCGAGATCTTTCATCTCAAATTCAGATTTCAAATATATAGCAGTTTCTTTTAACTCATCTAGATTTCCAATTAGGTTCATGTTATCGACATAAACTGCTACAATTGCAAATCCGGATCTTGTCCTCTTAATGAACACGCAAGGGCATATTTCATTGTTAACATATCCCTTCCCAATCAAGTAGTCACTTAGACGGTTATACCACATCCGTCCGGATTGTTTCAATCCATATAGTGAGCGTCTTAATTTTATTGAAAACGCGCTCTGTGGTTTAGAGCCACTTGATTTGGATAATTGAAGTCCATCTGGAAACTTCACATATATATATATATATCTTTGAATCTAGATCCCCATAGAGATATGCTGTAACCACATCCACGAGCTGCATGTCAAGTTTTTCGGAAACTACCAAACTGACAAGGTAGTGGAATGTTATAACGTCCATTACTGGAGAATATGTCTCCTCGTAGTCGATTCCAGGGCGTTGTGAGAAACCTTGCGCCACAAGGCGGGCTTTGTATCTAACAACCTCATTTTTCTCATTACACTTTCTAACAAAGACCCATTTATGACCAACAGGTTTTATATTTGGTGGTGTCAGCGTTATAGGCCCACATACCTGTCTCTTTGTTAGTGAATCCAATTCAGTCTGGATTGCATTTTTCCATTTGGACCAATCTGCTCTTCGTTGACATTCTTCAACGGAGCGAGGTTCCATATCATCATATTTTATAATTTCTTTTGCAATATGATATGCAAATGCATCATCAATAGCCATAGAATTTCTGTCCATAATTACATGTATACTAGTGTAATTCATGGAGATCTCTCTATTCTCTGGAATTGGTTCTACCATTGGAGCGTCCTCCAATGATGTCTCTTGGACATAACCATAATCCGGAATTTTTTCATGAGATGGATTATTTGTATTGATGATTAATGGATTATTTTGTGTCAAGCTGGCTTTCTTTCTTGGGCGAGAATCCCTCGAACCTATAGGCCTCCCGCGCTTTCTGGCCTGAGCCATGGGTCTAGCCACTGCATCACCTATAGAGGGGATGTCATGTCCTTTAGTTTTAGGGACATCAATCATTGCAGGTACGTTTGCAGCAGGTATGTGTGATCTTGTCACTTTAGCGATATCATAAAATGTATCAGGCATTGATTCTGCTACGTTCTGAAGATCGAGAATCCTCGGCACTTCTATTTCAGACTGTGTGGTTTGGGGATCAAGATGAGACAAAGTGGGAACAGACCACGACAATTCCTATCTTTTTTGTTGAACATTAGTGTTCTTGTCTCCCCCTAATGACGGGAAGACTGTCTCATCAAAGTGACAATCCGCAAATCTAGCGGTAAATAGATCACCTGTCAAGGGTTTTATGTAGCGGATAATGCTTGAAGTATCATATCCAACATAAAGGCCTAAGCGTCTTTGAGGACCCATTTGGGTGCCCTGTGGCGGCGCAATTGGCACATAGACTGCACACCCAAATATGCGTAAGTGTGAGACATCAGGCTCATACCCAGTTACCATCGGGGACGCAGAAAAGGGTTGGGTGGCAGTGGGTCTCAAACGAATAAGCACAGCTGCATGTAATATTGCATAGCCCCAAGCAGAAATAGGGATATTGGTGCGCATAACCAATGCCCTGGCAACCATTTGAAGTCTTTTAATGGCAGCTTCTGTGAGTCCATTTTGGGTGTGTACATTAGAGACAGGGTGTTCGACCTCAATCCCAATGGACATGTAATAATCATCAAAGGTTCTTGATGTAAATTCTCCAGCATTGTCAAGACGAATTGACTTAATAGGATGATCAGGGTGGTGAGCCCTTAACTTAATAATTTGTGCTAGGAGTTTAGCAAATGCAGCATTTCTTGTGGATAAGAGCATGACATGTGACCAACGTGTCTATGGATCAACCAATACCATAAAATATATAAATGGTCCGCAAGTTGGTTGGATAGGTCCACAAATATCACCTTGTATTCTTTGTAAGAATGATATATTTTCTTTAGTGTCCTTTGCATAGGATGGTCTTGATCCTACCTTTACTAAAGAGCAAGCTTTGCAAAATGAATGATATGTTTTAGAAGTAACTCTTTGGACCAATGTTTGGTTCGTACTTCTTTTCGTTTTGAAGAATGGATGTCCGTGTGAAGTTTTTAATATACGGAGCATCATGTCACGACCTGGATGTCCCAAACGGTCGTGCAAAAGCTTGTATATGTCAGGATCCCATAAATTGTCATTCATGACATGGTTGGATTCAATGACTCTAATAGTGGTTGCATACAATCCACTAGAGCGACACATAAGTTTCTCTAAAACTCGTGTATTTCCGTAGTTTTTAGAGGTGATGCAAAGGAACTCTTGTCCATTCTCACAATGTGTTTCCATATGAAAATCATTGGCTCTTATGTCTTTAAAGCTTAATAGGGTCCTTTCGGCCCTTGGTGCATATAGAGCTTCGGCGGCATTAACATTTGTGCCATTTGGTAACAAAAATTGAGCTGGTCCTCGACCATGAATCAATTGTGATGGTCCTGCCATCGTAGTTACTGAGGATCGACTTGGTGTCATCCATAAAAATAAAAGCCTATGTCGCAATATAGTATGTGTGGTGCCACTATCAAGAAGGCATTCCAATTCTCCGGAAAACATACTGAAAGGGATAAAGTTCAGAATATTAACACATGTTCATGACATTGAATGCGATACTTTATTAATAGGGAAAATAGCCAATGATTACATCAAAGTTATTCATAAGTCTATTCCAAATATCAAACTTTAGACAAATTGTTATCACTCAATCCGTTTGGTAATTCCAATGAAATATGACCAGGAAAGTACAAAGATGTTGGTGCAGCGAGGCTCGCTTAAATACCCCGATCTCAATTGCTTTCCTATACATCATACTTCATTGGGTACGCCACATAAGAAGGAGTTTAATACAATTGTTATTTATTGACTAAGGCACATTTGCCATTCTTGGAAAATAGAAAGAGGATTATTCTAATCAAAGTCTGTGGCATCCTCGTGCTCTTCATCTACAGCTTTGAAGTCCTCAATGGTGAGATTGACATCTTTACTATTTTTATCTTCGGCAAGGTTAGCCTCTTGCTCTCTTGGTTCCCTGTACTCCTTGTAGCGTGCAGCTAATTGGGTACTTGCATGGCATTGTTTAAACCAATGCTCGATTGATCCACATCTATGACACATGTCATTATGGTTCCCTCCCTTCATTTGAGGTGCAGGTTGTGCAGGTTGTGGATATTCCCTAGGAGGGTTGCTGCTACTACCACGGCGCATGGTGCGACCTCCACGGCTCATGGTACTATTTTCACGGCCGGTGTTGTCATATCTCCCTCTTCCACGTGTGGAGTTGCCATCACGTGTGCCCGCTCTAAAGTTGCGGTTTCCTTCTTTATTGGGGCGGTTATATGGACCTGTTCATCCTTCATGTCCCCTATTATTAGGGTACACATGTCCCCTATTGCTGGGGTACCGCTCCTTGTGCCCTCTCTTGGGTGCATTATAATTTGCCTCATGAACGCTCTTGGTTCCAATGGGTCTTGAATTATAATTCTTTACGAGAATGTTGTCGTGCTTTTCGGCTACCGACAAAATATTTATGAGCTCATTGAACCTCGTAATTCGTCCAGAATTTACTTCAGTGCGATACTGCTTTAATAGCAAGATTGCTGCAACGGGGAAGGTGGAGAGAGTTTTCTCAATTAGCTCTTCTTCTGTGAGGGGTTTTTGACAGAACCTTAACATGGCTTGACACGAAGAGCTTCTGAATTGTACTAAGCAATAAACTTGAAGTCTGAGAAGCGTACATCGTTCCACTGAACCTTCAAGTCAGGGAGGAGAGAATCTTGGATATTGTTAAAGTGCTCTTGTAGCGCCTCCCATAAATCCTTTGCATCTTTGATGGACATGTACTCTAGTCTGAGTGCTTTATCCATATGACGTCGCATCAAGATGATTGCTTGTGCATGCCTCTTGGGTGTTTGAGGGAACACAAGGGCCAGGTCTGGTGCATGGATGATGGGCAATATCCCATTCGATGTGAGATGGTTCTCAACGTCGGTTTTCCAGCTATGGTAATCCGAACTTGTTGAGTCAAGGATTTGAAAATCGAGTCTAGTTTCATTCGACATCCTTGAAGATAAGAAGAAAATATTAGTTTTGGAGTTAAAACTTCCACGAAAAATAATATATTTCCGAGCTATGCTACCAAGAAATCAATTTCCAAGAATCATTGTGAACACTCTTAGTTCATTGATTACTAACGCTCTTAGTTCGTTTGGCGTGAATTTCTATAATTCTACTTTTGATTGTAAGTTCCCGAGAAAAAGGAAAAAGGAGAGAAAATAAATAAAAATTCAAAAACGGGAACTTTTAGTAAAGAATACCTTGAAATAGTGTTGCCGAAAATTTTGACCGGAAAAATTATCGGAGGTGATCGGAAGGATCGTTGGAAAAAGTCGAGAAAAATCGTCCGAAAAGTCGCCTGAAAAGTGTCGAAAAGTGCCGGAAAAGTTGTCGGAAAGTCGCTCCGCAAATCTGTCGACAGATGTGTCGGCAGCTGCTCGGCAGATGGCTCGGCAACTGCTGCGCAGGGGTCTCAACAGCTACTGCACAGCTTCTCGGCAGCTTCTCGGTAGCTACTGCACAGGGCCTCGGCAGCTGCTCGGCAGCACCGGCAGCGGTCCAGTTCGGTTTTTCTGCTTCCGGCGGCCGGTTCCGGCGATTCTGAGACCGGTTTCGGGCTTCTGGAATCAAGGGCTTTGATATGAGCTAAGGTTTGGGGATTTTTTGTAGGTTTGGAAAAATGACTTCGATCGATGATGAACTCTTCTTTCGTCAATTTTTGATTCTAATTCTAGAGCAACTTCGTGCTGATAACGTGTTTAAGAACAAGAAAAATTGACACACAGAAAGAGAGAGTAATATTTCAGAGAGAATTGAGATTTCTAGTATGTTTATTCATCTCATACAAAGGGATATTTATAGGAATACATTTGAAGTGTGAAAGCTCAAAGAGAAAACCAAAATGATAACCATCTTGATGATGATTTTCTGCCATGCTTGTTGCCCTTTGGCAAAGCATGTTACATAAGTCTTCATACACTCAAGTACCTATGATTATACACTCAAGTACCTATCTAAATACTTTACGTATTTTGTTATATGATATAGACATACACAGTATTTATACATTTATACTACAACAAGCAATGTTTTAAAAGGCTAAGCCATAGCCGAGGCGTTTTTGGGAGAGCCTCAGTAAGGCGTTCGTCTTGAGGCGTAAGGCGTAAGCCTTACGTATAAATGAGGTATATTTATGATATTTCTTTGTTCTCTCACTAATACTATAACTTACTTCAAAACTTATATCAATTTAAAGTTTTAAGCAGAACATCTAACTGTTTATATCATAAACAGAACAACTAACTAACTAAGTATTATATATATCAACTTATATCATCAACAGAACTTATATCAAGAAAAAGTGCTTAGCAATTAACAGAACAATTGCTCAACAAAATTGCATATTTGGCACCTAACAACCAAAAATACAATACATTTTTATCTAGAGCAGTTAGAACAATTGCCCTACACACATCAGAACAATTGCACAGGTACATTGCACACTTTGCTACTTACAGGAAAAGGACCCATGGCGATATTGATGTTTCCGGCAATCAGATTTCCACTGAGCAATACAAACATCATCCCCACCGCACCGAACCAATTCTGCCAAGAAAGAACCAGAGGCACAAAAAAAAAACAACTGAATAAACCAGATGAAAGGACATGTGAGATCCTAAATTAAAGTTGGCCGGGTAACCATATATTAAAAGAAAATTTTGATTACAATCCCTGGTTAATAGAATCCCCTTCATATGCCTACAATCGTACTTCTTATTGTCTCCATATGCACTAGAATTTCCAATATATTCAAGTAGAAGAATACAAACTAACATGAACATAAGCGTTTTCTCCATAATACAGTGGATGATATATATTATTGGAAGGGGAACAAGTAGAAGCTTACGACCTTATCACGAATTACAGTAAATAGAGAGGGACTGAGAGAGAGAAAGACACACTTAAACTCTTCAAATCGAACTACAACTCCTAAAGTAATAAAATTTCTTGCTCCAATTCTGCAAACAGCCTCCTTTAGAGGGAAATCCTTGAGAAAACCAATGGGTCTTGATCATTTTATCAAATTTACTGATTTGGAATTGGGATTTGGGAGTGAAGGAGTTGGAGTTTTGATGGAGGAGGCTAAAGGAAGCCGAAAGTGACTTCAGCTCGAGACCTGAAGGAGTTTTAACTCTCAAAACACCAAAACGACGTCGTTTTGGGTGCTTAAAAAAAAAAAAATCTGGGCGTCCGCTTTGAACGCCTTCGGAAACGTTTTTCGCGCCTTCAGTGCCTCAGCAGCAAAACACACTCATTTTCTCATGTGCCACGCGCCTTTTAAGGGCGCACTTTTTAATACATTGATTAAGAGTGAGTAAATCAAATTGTAATTTATCTACTCCATGATTTTCTTGATAAGTTGGACATATGTGATATGCTCTAACTTGAGGGAGAGTATTAGCGTGAGTCATACTTACTATATATAATTAGAAATATATTTGTACATTCTGTATCCTAAATTAGGTTTATCACTTAATAAAATATACAGATAATTATTCTCTCAATTACTTTTTCTCTCATATTATCTGACTCATTGTTTGGCTCTGTATATCAAATAAGAAATCATGAATAATACTCAGTGGAAGGAAAGAGAGAGAGAAACCAAGTACTGGATCATATAACTCTACTTGAGTGCTCCATGAGAAGTGTATTGATCTTCAAGAATGCATTATTTAAGTATTTATAATCAAACTTGTAACCGTTGCCAATTCTGAAAAACTATGAGAATTTTTGCGTTGATCTCCTTAAATCTGGAAGTAGCAGAATCAATGCCTGATGCGTTTTCTGATATCACTAAAGTGACAAGATCACACATACCTGCTGCAAATGTACCTGCAATGATTGATGTCCCTAAAACTAAAGGACATGACATCCCCTCTATGGATGATGCAGTGGTTAGACCCATGGCTCCTGCCAGAAAGTGCGGGAGGCCTATAGGTTCGATGGATTCTCGTCCAAGAAAGAAAGCGAGCTTGATACAAAATAATCCATTAATCATCGATACAAATAATCCATCTCATGAAAAAATTCCGGATTATGGTTATGTCCAAGAGACATCATTGGAGGACGCTCCAATAGTAGAACCAATTCCAGAGAATAGAGAGATCTCCATGAATTACACTAGTATACATGTAATTATGGACAGAAATTCTATGGCTATTGATGATGCGTTTGCATATCATATTGCAAAAGGAATTATAGAATACGATGATATCGAACCTCACTCTGTTGAAGAATGTCAACGAAGAGCAGATTGGTCCAAATGAAAAAATGCGATCCAGACTGAATTGGATTCACTAACAAAGAGATAGGTATTTGGGTCTATAACACTGACACCACCAAATATAAAACCTGTTGGCCATAAATGGGTTTTTATTAGAAAGCGTAATGAGAAAAATGAGGTTGTTAGATACAAAGCCCGCCTTGTGGCGCAAGGTTTCTCACAACGCCCTGGAATCGACTATGAGGAGACATATTCTCCCGTAATGGACGTTATAACGTTCCGCTACCTTGTCAGTTTGGTAGTTTCTGAAAAACTTGACATGCAGCTTATGGATGTGGTTACAGCATATCTCTATGAGGATCTAGATTCAGAGATATATATGAAGGTTCCAGATGGACTTCAATTACCCAAATCAAGTGGCTCTAAACCACGGAGCACGTTTTCAATAAAATTAAGACGCTCACTATATGGATTGAAACAATCTGGACGGATGTGGTATAATCGTCTAAGTGACTACTTGATTGGAAGGGATATGTTAACAATGAAATATGCCCTTGCGTGTTTATTAAGAGGACAAGATCCGGATTTGCAATTGTAGCAGTTTATGTCGATGACATGAACCTAATTGGAAACCTAGATGAGTTAAAAGAAAATGCTACATATTTGAAATCTGAATTTGAGATGAAAGATCTCGGGAAAACACGGTTTTGTCTCGGAATAGAACTCGAGCACCGTAATGATGGGATTATGATCCATCAGTCAGCATATACTCAAAAGTTACTAAGGCGCTTTAATGAAGATAAAGCAAAGCCTGTGAGTACTCCCATGATCAACCGTAGTCTTGAGCCCATGAAAGATCTGTTTCGTCCAAGGGATGAGGATGAAGATTTATTAGAAGCTGAAATACCATACCTAAGTACGATAGGCGCATTATTGTATTTAGCTCAATGCACAAGACCGGATATCTTATTTGCAGTAAACTTGTTAGCTCGACATAGTTCTGCGCCAACACGCCGCAGTTAAATTGGTATAAAGACAATCCTTCGATACCAAAAAGGTACGATCGATATGGGCTTGTTCTATCCCTAAAGAAAGAAAAGAAATGTGAACGCCGGCAACAATATCCATAGTGACCGACGTTCTCCTCCTCCACTCCATCAAAATGATAATGATGTTCTGACGGGTTTTGCTGATGCAGGGTATCTCTTTGACCCTCATAAAGGTCGCTCCCAAACAGGTTGTGTCTTTACCATGGGAAGCACCGCGATATCTTGGAGATCTACAAAACAGACTCTTATTGCTACTTCCTCAAATCATGCAGAGATTATTGCACTACATGAAGCCGTGCGTGAGTGCATATGGCTAAAGTCTATAAATAGACACATTCGAGGAACTTGTGGTTTGAAATTTACCACAAATGAACCTACATGCATTTACGAGGATAAGCAGCTTGTATTGAGCAAATGAAATTCGGTTTCATCAAATGCGACAATACCAACCATATATCGCCGAAATTCTTCTACAATCAATAACAACAAACACTTCTAAATATTGAAGTAAATCAAATCCGATCAAAAGATAATGTAGCTGACTTATTTACTAAGTCACTACCAAAATCCCCTTTCGAGAAACATTTAAGGAGCATCGGATTGAGGAGGATATCCGAACTCCCAACGATCTTCAAGGGGAGTCTAAATCAGGGGGAGTATCTAGAAACATACTTCACACTCAACGCGCGTTGTGCTCTTTTTCCCTTTCGACCAAGGTTGTTTTTCCCACAGGGTTTTATTACTTGGTAAGGTTTTTAACGAGGCAACTTCGAAGCGCACCACCAACACAATACTATTGAACATGAAATATCCAAGGGGGAGTGTTGTAGTATAAATGTATAAATACTATGTATGTCTATATTATGTAAACAAATATGTAAAGTATTTGGATAGATACTTGAGTGTATAATCATAGGTACTTGAGTGTATGAAGACTTATGTAACATGCTTTACCAAAGAGCAACAAGCATGGCAGAAAATCATCATAGGTACTTGAGTGTATGAAGACTTATGTAATATGCTTTACCAAAGAGCAACAAGCATGGCAGAAAATCATCATCAAGATGGTTATTATTTTGGTTTTCTCTTTGAACTTTCACACTTCAAATGTATTCCTATAAATATCCCTTTGTATGAGATGAATAAACTCACTTGAAATCTCCATTTTCTCTGAAATATTACTCTCTCTTTCTGTGTGTCAATTTCTCTTGTTCTTAAACATGCATCAAATAATAATGCGAGTAGAAGAGATCCAACCAGAGAGTATACCTCAGCAGATTGTTGAGGTTGAGTAGATACACCAGCAATTAGTGTTGCTGATAAACAAATCACAAGACTGATCAAACTCTTAGTCCGTCATTAGCTAATAAAATAAATGAATGAAAATTTTATTATAGAGAAATTTCTCGATCAAAGTCATTACTAGGGCAGCATAAAACAAAGTCTCCTTGGTTCTGAGTTATGAGAATAGAGAAATGGTACGCAAGGAAAATAAACTTTGAAGTAAATCTTATGAACGCATAACATCTCTAATCACAAATGTATATGGAAGGGATATGAGAAATCTTGGGCCAATCTTCTCCCTTCTCTCTCTGACATCTTTGTTCCAGCAGAATTTCCAATCGAGAAAGATAAGTGGGTAGCCCTTCTTGTGAAAAACACTTGAGCTTAGGGCAATTTAAATGATCAACCGTTTAAGAGATTTGAGTTGTCCCAAAGCCTTGCCATCAATTGTAGTAAGATTCAGATGATTGGACAAGTGGAGATGAGTAAGAGTGGTGGGAAGCAACCCCTCCTCTGGAAATAATGAATCCACCATGCCTTCACATTCCACAAAAATGATTGACAACGCTGTAAGTGATTTGAGTCTTTGTACACCCCACTGCTTGCTGTTAGCATATAGTGTTTTGTTACATCCAAACTCGAGTGATTTTAAAGATGGCGGCAACCTGTGTGCATTCCGTCTGGCAATGACCGAAATTTCACACAGTTTTCTATACATATTGACGTCAATTGGGGCGCATCCATCCCTTCATTTGGAAAGCATACAAAATTTGGGCAGTTACGTATGACCAACTCACGGAGGCAGAGGAACTTATGGCACTGAGATTCTAGTGAAAATGAACCACCAAATGACATCAGACCGAACAAAGATATTTCTTCAAGCTTCGGTAGGTTGTCTAAAGGTAATATCTCTGTTAGCTTGGGGCAGTTCTGCAAATGCAGCCTGCAAAGATTAGGAAAAATCCCACCTTCTTCTTGTTTACCTCCAACATAACACCACTCTTTCCACTCTGACATATCCTTGAACTTCAGTTCTTTGAGAGATCTAAATGGCTTGATTCCACAAGCATTGCTACCGCAAAACTCAAGACCTATTGACACCACTTCATTTAACCCTTAAATTTCTAGCTTTACGAGGGAAGGTAGATGCCCAAGTAGTGGCAAGGAACAACATGTACAGAATCTAATTATAACCGATGCTAAATTTGAGAAAGAATGATCTCCTACCCAATTTGGTAATATTGTGCCCCCAAAAGATTCAATCTTGAGTTCTCTTAGGTTCGTATGAGGTTGGAGCTTCTCCAGCACTTTTCTATCTTTTTCTGAACCGTCAGTATCAGCTCCCCATTTCAACACTAGTCCATTCAGATACTTCTTGACCCTCAAGTTCGCCTCAAAAGCATCTCCATCACGGAAAATGTGGTCAAGTCCTGAGATACAAAGTGTTTGGTGCAAATTCTGAAGCTCCTTTAACTCCACAACGCAATGCCCTGTATCTTTGGCCAACACAGTCACTTAACAATTGGAGACTTTTCAAGTTACCAATATCTTGTGGCATGTTTTTTATGGTTGTACTACCCCAGCGATTGCTGATATCAAGATGTCTCAACTTGATTAGTCTTCCCAAGTTGGTTGGTAACTGAACAAGAGCACGACAATTCCCTTATAATAAGCTTTGCATATTATACAATGTGCACAATGTATCAGGTAACCTTTCGATTGAACTATAAGACAAGTCCAAGTGCCTCAGATGTTTCAAGTTGCCAATTGAACTAGGAAATTCCCTAACATAGTACTGTGATAAGTTGAGGAATCGCAAGATTGTAATGTTGGCAATAAACAATATAGAACCCTTGGCATTTCAAACCGATATTGATATTGAGGATTTACTGGAAAAGATAGGAAGGTATGCAAAGACTTGGATTTATATAAAGCATCAAATTCAAAGCCATGATTACCTGTTTTCATGTAGGAAATCTGACGAGTTTTGCCTATAATGTTGAATGAGCCATCATTAACCTTGTCCTCCAACCTCAAAGAAAAATCCCCTGATACAAACTTTGCCAAGTCATTCATAAGGTCATGCATGGTGAAAGATGACTCACAATATATGAGGTCATGTTTGGTGGTAGATGACTCAATATGAGGACCCAACGATCGTTGAAAAAATGATCTCGAGACTAGATAATTGAAGTAGTCCTCTCCAACTTCTTCTACTGTCTTTTTCTGTGTGGGTTGCAAGAGAACCAATTCGGATTTGCTGAAATTATAATCTTTGGGAAACATCGAACAACACGCAAAACAACTCTTAAGATGTGAAGGTAAATAGTGATAGCTCAACCAAAGAGCTGGCAAGATATTACTCTCCCTCTCTGACAACTCCCATATCTCACTATCTAATATCTTTTGCCATTCCTCAATATCTAGTTTAGTGCGCAAGAGACCTCCAAGGGATTTGGCTGCCAAAGGAAGACCATTACACTTTTGAACTATTTTTCTTCCGATATCTGCAAGATCTGGATGTTCAGGAGTAAGTGCATCTGCATTTCTGAAAGCATGTCTTGCAAATAACAGCCAACAATCTTCATCAGATACATGGCCTAATGGTAAGTTGGAAGAGTTCCCATTGTAGATGCAACAGCTGAACTACGCGTTGTGACAAGAATCTTACTTCCATGGGCTCCAGAGCCAAAAGGCAGTCTTAAAAGATCCCAATGATTATAGTTTTCATTCCAAATATCATCATGAACAATGAGAAATTTCTTGGTTGCCAAAGCCTCCTTAAGTTTAACTTGAAGCAGATCTAGTTCTGTGATAGCACAAGTTTGTGAAGTGATTGATGCATAAATTGCTTGTGTTATTCTAAGAATATCAAAATCATCCGAAACACAAACCCAAGCTCGGAAATCAAACTCTTCCTTTACTCTGGCATCATTGTACACAAGTTGAGCAAGGGTGGTTTTTCCAATCCCACCCATGCCCACAATAGGAACAACGCCTACCTTATCTTTAGTGGCATCATCAGACAGCAACAATGCAATCATGGTTTCCTTGTCCTCGTCCCTTCCGTAGACATCAGAATCATCTACCAGAGAAGTAGTTTCACGCATCCTTGCTTGTTGTCTAACTTGAACACCTTGTTTCAAACCAAGCACATCCTTTTGGTCTATAATAAATTCCAATCTGTCTAGAATCTCCACTATCCTTCGTTCAAGAGTTCTTTCAAATTTAGTGAACCAAGTGGTGTAAATGCAGTTTGGTACCTGGCAACATGCGCTGCTACTTCCAGATTGATCAACTTCAAGCTTGCACTACAGAGCTTCAGTGTTGATCTCATCTAGCACATCTCCTGCAGCATACACAACATCTTTGAGCTCGTCAAGCCATTTCCTCACTGCTGGGTCTCTGATTTGCTTCTTCTCGGCATCATCAAGCACTTTATTAACTGATAGCAGCTTAATCTCCAACTTCTTCAGTAGTCCTTCGGTGGTTTTCTATCCACGAATAAAGTCTTTGACCTGATGAGAAGCCAATCGATCAAACCACGTAGAGAGAAACGAGGAGAGCAGAGCTCCAACCACTAGCTCTACCATGATAGATAGGAAACGTATGGAAAGATGTTGGACAAGAAGATGAAACAAAGAAGAAAGAATGTGGTTTTTTAAGGTGTGATCCTTAGAGAATGAGTTTGGTTTTGGAGGTCCAGTACAATGGCTCTGAGAAATCACTTGTTACTGATTACTGAAGAGCTAATAGTTTTGTTTGGAGGTCTAGTTCAATGGTGATGCCGTGATGGACTTATTGACATTTGGTCGCTGCATAAGGGCCTACACAATTCAAGAGGAAGCGGAATTGAAAATTCCACGATGTCGTAGTATAAATGTATTATAATATAATAGTTATATCATGTAATATGTATTTGAGTGTATAAATATAATAAAATTTAAAAAAACGTTAGGTGCTAGACGGGGGGTGGGGCCTAGACAGGGACTAGACAGTTTTTATTTTTTTTTAATTTTTTAATTATTATATGATATAAAATTAATAAATAATGAATTATTAATTACCTAATAGTATGCAGGACTTATCCTAAATCTTAACAGATTAATTAATAATGCTGCTAATGCATAACTTATTTTAAATGATTTTCTCAAAAAAAAAAAATTAATTGATAATGAGAGTTGCCATTTGCCAATCACTACACGTCTACTGTCATCAAAAGAATTACTACACATGCACACCATTTCTTTCTCAAAGAGAAGAGAACAAAAAAAAAAAAAAAAAAAACCACCACAAACCGCTTATCTTGCTCATCTATCACGTGGACTCATCTTCCTCAATCCTCATCTATCTCTTTCTCATCTCCTGCATCTCTATTTTCTCTCATCTTTATAATACCCGCAATTTTCATTTTAAATTCGAGTAATTGTGTTGAGTGATTTTTCATACGATTTAACGATTATTGTTCGATAATAATTCACTTTTACATTAATCGAAGTTTCGAAACAATTATTTTTAACGAAAAGCTCAAAATGCTCGGTTTGAGAAATCGACTTTTTCTACGTACAAAATTTGGAGAAACTTCCTTCATGAAAGTTGTAGAACTCGTCGATACGAGTCCGTACACGTGCGGAACACGAAGATCGGATTTTTTCTGAATTAGTTATCGAATTAAGAAGTTTTTCGAAACTCGTATATATAGAAAAAACCCTAATTTTTCCACCGGCCTCTCTTTCTTTCTTTTTTTGGAAACAGACTGTTCACTCTCTCTCAACTCTCGCGTCGCTCTCTCTCTCGGTCGAAAACAGACGTAAAAACAGGGCAAAAGTTCACCGAGCTCCCATCTCCTCCTCCGGCCACCACTTGAGCTGCAACCACTTCCAGGAGCTTCGTCACGACCTTGCCCAGCTGCCAGAGGCAGCCTTGCGCCGCGACACGGCCTGTAGCGGTGGCGGCACGGCCCGAACCGAAAAGGGTCGATTTCGGTTCGATCTCGATATCTCGAGCTACACACCACCATTTCACTTGATTCTTGGCTCATTGAGCTCGCCTCAACTTTCTCTACAAGCACCAAGAAGGACCGGAACTGGGTCGAACGTTTTCACGTTCGTTGGAGCTCGACTCGAACGGATCGAAACAACCAAGCTTTCGATCAAGATATCTCGAGCTATACACGATCGTTTCTTGTGATTCTTGGCTTGTTGAGTTCGCAAAGAAGTTCTGAACAAGTTTCCAGAAGGGATCGGGGCCTGAGGTTGCAGTTTTCACGTCGGTTTTCAAGCTCGCAGGTTTCTGGAATTTTTCCGGCCGCCGACTGTAATTGGTACTTTTCGATCCCTTCCCGTCATTTTTTGGTATTGTGCTAGTTATGAAAGTTGCTCAGAATGATGAAACGAAGGGGACAAGCTCGGCCCTGACACCATTGGCGGTGGTCGGTGGCGGCTCTGTCCCTAACTCCGGCAGCCCTTTCCGACCACCTCTGGAGGTCCAAAATTTGGTTTCTATCTATTTTATGATTCTATGTTTCGATACGATCATTTCGGCGTATTATACGCATTTTTCAGATATCGTATGAATTAGTTATGAATTTTGTGATTTCGATCGATTTCGATCGTTAGATTTTTGATCTGTGAAATTAGGACCGTCGGATGAACTTGTAAATTTGTTATGATGATCATATCACTGTCCCAGAGGCTTTGTGTGGTCATGGGCGAAGATTCGACCGTTGGATCTTCGTATATGTGCAAAACGGTAATTAGGGGAGCGATTCGTGAGAAACTCTCATCGGATTTTAATGTAAATTGGAATCCGGCCGTTAAATGGTAGTTAATTTATGTGTTGAAATTGTTGGCTAAATTCGAATCATATGTGGTTAGGTGATTGACGGATTTTATTTGAGTGGGCTATTTCGGCGTTAATTATAATTATAATTATATTGAAGACGCAGCGGGAATTTCGAGGTGAGTAAAACTCACATGGTTCATATTATGAACCGAGCGTTTAAATTTATTTATTTTTAGTAATTGTGTGAAAAATATTTGCGGATTAAATATTTGTTTTAAAATTTCATGGACTTGAATCACCACGGTCCATAGGTAAGTAAAATGAATTTTAATTATACAAATGAATTTCATGATTTTCTTGTGTGAACTATAGAAGGTATTAGTGGTCATTCCTGAGTGGATGATTACGTATATATATATTTACGTGGAAAATATATATTGTTGAGTGAAGATATGATTGACTGAAATGATGAATTGATTATATTTCAATTGTGTAATTCTATAATAATATGGTGTATCTTGGTTGGATTGATTTCAGTATGTGATTTTATATGTTGTGCTCATTTATGGGTTTAGGGTCGACGTAGTGACCGGTGTGGGGTAATCAGACGCTCTAATCCTGGGTGGATGATGGGATACGATTGGTTGAGTATGTGGAATTATTGGACGTTCTAAATATGTATATAGGTATACATATTGATGAAATACGATAATGATAAATATGTCGGATGCCATAACCTAGGCCAGGTGACGGGCTACGATTCAGTTAGAGCTCTAGTCTGTCAAGTACCGTATTTTTATAAATACGATGTTGGGTGTTGTGTAGAAAGATGTGTGTTGGGGTTTATCTTGATGTATTAAATTGGTGTTGATTGAGATTGTTAGTACTTGTGGATGTGGAAATTGTTTAGTGTTGTTGTGTGTGGGAATAATTATGAATTAAATTAAGCAATAGTTCTTTCCTTTTACTCATACGAGCTTTCATAAGCTTACCGGGTTTTGTGTTGTTGCAATCCCAGTACACTATTCAAATGGTGTAGCGGATATTCCTGCAGGTCAGGATAACCAGGGAGGTGACCGAGCTGCTTAGGTGTTACAGCAGTTTTTGTTATTTCATTTAGTTGTGAGGTGTGTATGCTCATTTAGAGCTTTACATTTCATTTTGGATTTGAGTTGTAATAATTAACCGAGACTAAATTCGGTTTGATTTTATTTCGTGTGGTGAGGGTGTTATGAAAAGAAATTTTCAGGATTATTATTTTGAGTTTGTAGTATTTTCATGTTTCGGATTTTGAATTGTTATTCTAAAATTCGGGGCGTGACAATCTTCTTCTACGGTCCACAAATATAACACGCCCAAACTCATCTATCACGTGGACTCATCTTCCTCAGTCCTCATCTATCTCTTTCTCATCTCCTGCATCTCAATTTTCTCTCATCTTCTTCTACAGTCCACAATGACACGTCCAAGGTGAATGTTGAATGCCTTCGAGGATCTGGTCAGAGACTCGACGAGAGACTGGGAGTCTGAGAATCGACTGATCGAAGGACGAAGGAGCGACGGAGCAGCATTCCTTCTTGATTTCAAACCCAGAAAATGAAACCCTATTTCGTGATTTCGTCCCATTTTGGTTTTCATTTAATTTTAGGTTTTCCTTAAAAATAAAATAAATAAAAAGACAGAAACCGCCTAGGCGCCAACTGCCTGGAGTCACCCAGAGCCGCCTAGGGGGGCGACTTTATTCCCAGCTCCCAGCTTACTCGACTAGGGGAGAATCAGAACGGTTTTGCTGTGCCTAGTGCCTAAGCGCCGACTAGGCGGCCCTAGGCGCCGATTTTTAGAACCTTGAAATATAGTACTTGAGTGTATAGATATATGTATGAAGACTTGTGTGGCATAAAACTTGTAGGGAGGCAACAAGCATGACAATTATCATCATTACAGCAACCATGTGGAGTTGCAACTATAATTATCATAGTCACAAAATTGGATTTCTCCTAGAGCATTCACACTATCTTGTATGCTTATATAAACCTTCATTTGAGAGAAAAATAAACATATTACTCTCCATTCTCTGCATCTAATTTCTCTCCCTCTCTCTGTTAATTTACGGTTATGCTTAAACACGTTATCAGCACTATATTGCTCTAGGATTTGAATGGCAAATCGACAAGAGAGAGGAAGTTCATTATTCAATCGACGTTATTTTACCAACTCTACAACAAATCCTCAAACCATACCACATATTAAAGCCCTTGAGCCCAGAAGCCTAGAATCGATCGCAGAACTGCCAAAACCGGCCGGAAAACGCCTGAACCGGCCATCGAAAAAGGCTGAACCGCTGTCGAGCCCTGCAGAGCACCTGCCGAGAGCTGCGGAGACGCTGTCGAGACCTGCCGAGCACATGCCGAGCAGCTGTCGAGACACCTGCTGAGCACCTGCCAACAGATCTGCAGGGCAGTTTTCCGGAAACTTTTCCAATAGTTTTCCAGCGACTTTTCCAGCTACTTTTTGGGCGATTTTTCTCGACTTTTTCCAGCGACTTCTCCGGTCACCTCCGACAACTTCTTCCGGCCAAATTTTCCGGCAACACTATTTCGAGGTATTTTTTACTAAGAGTTTCCGTTTTTTGAGTTTTTAATCCTTTTTTTTTTGGGACTTGCAATCAAAAAGTTGAATTATAGGAATTCACGCTAAATAAACTAAGAGCGTTCATAATATTCGGACTAAGAGCATCCGCATGGATCAATTTATGATCATATTAAACATCATTGTTTCGGTCTAATCTAAATATTCTTGGAAATTGATTTCTTGGTAGCATAGCTCGGAAATCTTATTATTTTAGTTTTCGTGGAAGTTTAAACTCCGAAACTAATATATCTTCTCTTCTTATCTTCAGGATGTCAAATGAACCTAGACTCGATTTTACTATGCTTGACTCAACATGCTCGGAATACCATAGATGGATGACCAACGTTGAGAACCATCTCACTTCAAGAGAGATATTGCCCATCCAGGCACCTAACCAGGGTCTTGTGTTCCAACGAACACCTACAAAGCATGCACAAGCACTTATCTTGATGCGACATCACATGAAAAAATCACTCAGATTAGAGTACACGTCGATCAAGGATGCAAGAGACCTATGGGTAGTGCTAGAAGAGCGCTCTGGCAATATCCAAGATTCCCTCCTCCCTGACTTGAATGATCAATGAAACAATATACGCTTCTTCGACTTCAAGTCTATAGTTGAATATAATTCAGAAGCTCTTCGCTTTAAAGCCATGTTGAGATTTTGTGAACAACCTCTCACAGAACAAGAGTTAATTGAGAAGACTCTATCCACCTTCCCCGTCGCAGCACTTTTGCTATCAAAGCAATATCGTACTGAAGTCAATGCTGGACGAATTACGAGGTTTAATTAACTCATCAATGTTATGTCTGTAGCTGAAAAACATGACAATATCCTCATGAAGAATTATAATTCAAGGCCCATTGGAACTAAGAGCGTTCGTGAGGCGAATTATAATGCACCCAAAAGAGGGTGCATGCAAGGAGTAGTACCCTAATAATAAGGGAAATGAAGGACTTATGGGTCCATATAACCGCCCCAATTAGAAAGGAAATTGCAACTTTAGAGCGGGCACACGTGATGGCAACGCCACACATGGGAGAGGTGGATATGACAACACCGGCCGTGGAGGTAGCACCATGGGCCGTGGAGGTCGCACCATGAGCCGTGGAGGTAGCACCATAAGCCGTGGTAGTAGCAGCAACCTCTTAGGGAATATCCACAACGTGCATGACCTGCACCTCAAATGAAGGGAGGTAACCACAATGACATATGTCATCGATATGGATCAATTGAGCATTGGTTCAAGCAATGCCATGCAAGTACCCAACTAGCTGTACGCTACAAGGAGTACATGGAATTGAGGGAGCAAGAAATCTACCTTGCCGAAGATAAAAATGGTGAAGATGTCAATCTCACCATTGAGGACTTCAAAGCTGGAAATGAAGTGCACGAGGATGCCGCAGGCTTTGATTAGAATAGTCTTTTTTATTTTCCAAGAACGGGAAATGTGCCTTAGTCAAATAAATAACAATTGTATTAACTATTTCTCATGTGGCACATCCAATGAAGTATGATGCCTAGGAAAGTAATTGAGATAGTGGTACTTAAGAGAGCCTCGCTCCACCAACATCTCTTTCTACTTCCCTGGTCATATTTTATTAGAGTTACCAAATGGATTGAGTGACTACAATTTGTCTAAGTTTGATTTTATTTTGGAATAACTTTGGAACCTTTGATGTAATCATTGGCTATTTTCCTTATTAATAAAGTGTCACATTATTATTCAATGTCATGGACATATGTTAAATTCCGAACTTTATTGTCTTTCATGTTTCCCGGCGAGTTGGAATGCCTTCTTGATAGTGGCACCACACATACTATATTACGACATAGGCAACTATTTTTATAGATGACGCCTAGTCGATCTTCAGTGACTACGATGGCAGAACCATCACAATTAATTCATGGTCAGGACCAGCTCAATTTATGTTGCCAAATGGCATAAATATTAATGTCACCGAAGTTTTATATGCTCCAAGGACTGGAAGAATTCTATTGAGTTTTAAAGATATAAGAGTCAATGGTTTTCATTTGGAAACACATTGTGAGAATGGACAAGAGTTCATTTGCATCACCTCTAATGATTACGGAAATACACGAGTATTAGAGAAACTTATGTGTCGCTTTAGTAGATTATATGCAACCACTATTAGAGTCATTGAATCCAACCATGTCATGAATGAAAATTTATGGGATTCTGACACATATAGGCTTGGCATGACTGTTTGGGCATCCAGGTCGTGATATGATGCTCCGTATATTAAAAACTTCACACGGACATCCATTCTTCAAAACGAAAAGAAGTACGAACCAAAGATTGGTCCAAGGAGTTGCTTCTAAAGTCTATCATTCGTTTTGCAAAGCTTGCATTTTAGTAAAGGCAGGATCGAGACCATCCTATGCAAAGGACACTAAAGAAAATATTTCATTCTTGCAAAGAATCCAAGGTGATATTTGTGGACCTATCCAACCAACTTGAGGACTATTTAGATATTTTATGGTGTTGGTTGATGCATTGATACGTTGATCACATAACATGCTCTTGTCCACCAGAAATGCTGTATTTGCTAAACTCCTAGCACAAATCATTAAGTTAAGGGCCCACCACCCTGATCATCTTATTAAGTCAATTCTTCTTGACAATGTTGGAGAGTTTACATAAAAAACTTTTGATGATTATTGTATGTCTATTGGGATCAAGGTTGAACACCCTGTCGCTTATGTACACACCCAAAATGGTCTCGTAGAAGTTGCCATTAAAAGACTTCAAATGGTTGCTAGAGCATTGGTTATGCGTACCAATCTCCCTATTTCTGCTTTGGGCTATGCATATTGCATGCAGTTGTGCTTATTCGTCTGAGGCCCACTGCCACTCAACCCTTTTCTACGTCCCAGATGGTGACTGGGTATGAGCCTGATGTCTCACACTTACGCATATTTGGGTGTGCAGTCTATGTGCCAATTACGCAGCCATAGCGCATCAAAATGGGTCCTCAAAGACAATTAGGTATTTATGTTGGATATGACTCTTCAACCATTATCCGCTACTTAGAACCCTTGACAGGTGATCTATTTACCGCTATATTATTGTCACTTTGATGAGACAGTCTTTCCGTCGTTAGGGGGAGATAGGAACACCAATGTTCAACAGAAATACAGGAATTGTCGTGGTCTGTCCCCACTTTGTCTCATCTTGATCCCCGAACTGCACAATCCTAAATTGAAGTACAGAGAATTCGAGATCTTTAGAATATGCCTGATGCATTTTTTGATATCACTAAAGTGACGAGATCACACATACCTGCTGCAAACGTGCCTCTAAGGATTGATGTCCCTAAAAATAGAGGACATGACTCCATCTCAAGAGTACATGAGCATGGCGCCAACGTCCCCTATATGGGTAACACAGTGGCTAGGCCCACGGCTTCTGCTAGAAAGTGTGGGAGGTCCATATGTTCGATGGATTCTTGCCCAAGAAAGAAAGCAAGTTTGGCACAAAATAATCCATTAATCATCGATGAAAATAATCCATCTCATGAGAATATTTCGGATTATGGTTATTTCCAAGCGACATCATTGGGGGACGCTCCAATGACAGACCCAATTCCAGAGAATAGAGAGATCTCCATGAATTACACTAATGTACATGAGACAATGGATAGAAATTCTATGGCTATTGATGATGCATTTGCATATCATGTTGCAAAAGAAATTATAGAATAAGATGATATCGAACCTCGCTCTGTTGAAGAATGTCAACAAAGAGAAGATTGGCCTAAATGGAAAGATGCGATCCAGATTGAATTGGATTCACTAACAAAGAGACAGGTATTTGGGTCTATAACGCTGACACCCCTAAAATATAATAAATGGGTCTTTGTTAAAAAGTGTAATGAGAAAAATGAGGTTGTTAGATACAAAGCTAGCCTTGTGACGCAAGGTTTCTCACAACGCCCGGGAATCGACTACGAAGAGACATATTCTCCCGTAATGGATGTTATAAAGTTCCGCTACCTTGTCAGTTTGGTAGTTTCTGAAAAACTTGACATGCAACATATGGATGTGTTTACAACATATCTCTATGGGGATCTAGATTCAAAGATATATATGAAGGTTCCAGATGGACTTCAATCACCCAAATCAAGTGGCTCTAAACCACCGAGCGCGTTTTCAATAAGATTAAGACGCTCACTATATGGATTGAAACAATCCGGACGGATATGGTATAACCGTCTAAGTGACTACTTGATTGGGAAGGGATATGTTAACAATGAAATATGCCCATGCGTGTTCATTAAAAGGACAAGTTCCAGATTTGCAATTATAGCAGTTTATGTCGATGACATGAACCTAATTGGAACTCTTGATGAGTTAAAGGAAACTGCTAAATACTTGAATCCGAATTTGAGATGAAAGATCTTGGGAAAACACGGTTTTGTCTCGGAATAGAACTTGAGCACCGTAGTAATGGGATTATGATCCACCAGTCAGCATATACTCAAAAATTACTAAGGCGCTTTAATGACGATAAAGCAATGCATGTGAGTACTCCCATGATCGGCTGTAGTCTTGAGCCCGAAAAAGATCCGTTTCCTCCAACGGATGAGGACGAAGATTTATTAGAGGCTGAAATGGCCTATCTAAGTGTAATAGGTGCGTTATTGTATTTAGCTCAATGCACAAGACCGGATATCTCATTCGTAGTGAAACTTATTAGCTTGACATAGTTCAGCACCAACACACCGTCATTGGGTTGGTATAAAGACAATCTTTCGATACTTGAGAGGTACGATTGATATGAGATTGTTTTATCCATATAGAGAGAAAAGAAAAACGGAAGTATGGGATTAGACCCCACAAGGCAAAACACCACCTTCCGTAATGTAACGCCAGCACCACCGTCCATGGTGACCGATGTTCTTATCCTCCCCTCCATCAAAATGATGATAATGCTTTGATGGGTTTTGCTGATGCAGGATATCTCTCTGACCCTCACAAAAGGTCGCTTCCAAACAGGTTATATTTTTACCATCGGAAGCACCGCGATACCTTGGAGGTCAACAAAACAGATCCTTGTTGCTACTTCCTCAAATCATGCAAAAATTATTGCTCTACATGAAGCTGTGCATGGATGCATATGGCTAAGGTCTGTAATTAGACATATTCAAGGAACTTGTGGTTTGAAGTCTACCACAAATGAACCTACATGCATTTACGAGGATAATGCAGCTTATATTGAGCAAATGAAATTAGGTTTCATCAAGGGCGACAATACTAAGCATATATCGCTTAAATTCTTCTACAGTCAACAACAACAAACACTTCTAAATATTGAAGTAAATCAAATAATAAAAAAATGGGGAAAGAAAGAAGGAATCCGTTAATAAATACTATATAAAAATACAGGAATATTCACCTGTTGTCCATCGACTACGCCTTTCGGGCTGATCTTAGCTAAAGTTGTGATAAATCCTGTCAGTAAAATTGGTCCTATCACTATACCAAAAAGTTAAACATACGACAGTTCATTAACTGTCGTCTGAATGAAAATGCTGTTGTTGTCTAGTAGCTTGTTGTCTGATTGACCACATTCAGACGACAGTTAAAAACCATTGTCTGTTCAAAATTGGCACAACATATATAGCTAAGTATGTGTCGTCTGAATATTTCTAAATTAAAATAATTAGGTTTAACTATTGTCTGTTACAAACTCACACGACAATTCGTTTATTAACTATTGAGAAACGTTATATAACACCAACAGTTTTACGAAAACTGTGTTGTATGTGATGAATCTCAGACAACAGCAATACAACTATATGATGTTTGAAATGAATATCACACGACACTGTTGGAATGACTTTGTTGTCTGAAATGAATCTCCAACGAGTGTTAGTATTGTTTTGTTGTGTTTTATGCAATTAAAACAATAGAAGATTTAGGAATCTATAGTCCCTGACATATATTTAACAACTGTTAGTAATTTGTTTGTGTTGTGGGATTTGCATAAGGTATAACAGTGTGCTACTGGGATATGTCATCTAATAGAAACTCAGACCACAGTTAGTAATTTGTTTGTGTTGTAGGATTTGCATAAGATATAACAGTCCGCTAATGGGATATGTCGTCTAATAGTACGGCAGACGACAGTTTTTATTATATTTAGTTGTGCTAAATGAATCTTAGTCAACATATCATTGTTATATCTGTTGACTAAATTAAGTATCAGATGACAGTCATTTTGTTGTACAAGTTGCATGAATGGAGATCACACAACGTTAAATATGTTATTTCTATTGTCTGAAATGAAGTTTAGACAACATGTATTATTTGCTGTTTTTAGATGTGTTGTATGAGTGGATCTCAGACAATGGTTTTGTGAACCCTTCAGTTGTGTGATACCATTTGAAACTACAGTTATCTCACCTATATATGTTGTCTAACTCAACTTTGCACAATTGTTACAAATATGAACATTCATATCCCGAACAAATCCAAAATAAAACATTGTCATATATCAATGCCATCTGTTCTTACATTGCCAATCCAAAATATTTCCAAAAGTACATATCCATATCCAGATATGATCAAATCTAGCAATCCTAACCAAAAGTAACCTCAATCTAGCAAGTAATAATATTGTCTATCTTGTAAAATCAAGGTTACTGAAATAGGTCACCAACCATTAACCAAAAGAAGGCACCAACCACAAGCTTACATATATGTTTTAACAACAAATTTTGCCCACTTGTTTTTGACTTCATCAATATGCTGGTATATGCTGCTTTTCCTCTTTTCTCCCACTGAAACAAATTGATCTGCACTTAGTGTTCATAAAACTATCCAAAAATTCATGATGACTATATATTTAAACAAGTCCAATGTTATAAGTTCTTATCCAGCAAATTAGTCCAAGTTGGTGACAGACTGACAATCTACAATACCAGATGACAATAGTCCGACAATAGTCCAACATAATCCATTAAAACAATAAGTAAATGCACAATTTTAGTCACCTTGCTGAAAAACTCCAAGTTCTTATCCTCCACGATGTCCTTCATGTATCTCATTATGAAAAAGCCACAGTCTTTGGTGCTATGCTGCTCTGGAATGCCCTGTAAACAATAAAGGGAACTTGTGAGACACATGAAAGAAATAGTAAGTGGAGGATAAGAATATTCCATAAACATACCGCACAGTTTTTCCACGTAGTTGGTTTTCGGCCTTGGTTTTTTACTTCAGCATTATGTATTTTGATCCTACTTTAATATTAACAGAAAATTTGGGTTAAATAACATGTTATAAAATTATTTACGGATTAAGAAATACCACAATTTACTTGTTCACAATGTCCTTCCACTCTCTTGTAGGCAATCTTCTCTTCAAATGATCCATGAAGTAGACAATGTCTTCATGAGGGTTTATCACAGTTAGCATCCAATGAGCCCTTCCAAAAAAAGAAAATAGCAGTATTAGATGACAACATATTGGAGCATATCAATGTCAAAAAGCATATTTACAATATATCAAGATCACATACCCAGAGTTATATGGCAAGAAAAAAATCTGACCACGCTTTGCATTTCTCATCCTATTAGCTATAGCACGGGAAGGCTCAATTGGATTGCCACAACCAATGGCACCAATATCTGTAGGACAAACAAATCCAACCATCTTTGACTTTTTCAACACACCATGAAGATAACTACAAATCAAAGAATGCAACATTAAACCATAATTCAATCTCACAATATACATAAATTTCAACTAAATCAAGCAGAATACCTAATATAGATGGATATGCAGCTACCCGATACTTCCTTCATGGTGGCAAAGTTATTAATATCCTTCTTATTAACAAAAGTTTTCGACACTTTGCCAAAAATCTTTTCATCAAAGGTGTAGATAATTGTCTTCCCATTTGTCAATGTTTCTTTGACCCACATGTATACCATTTTAAGGGATGCAAGAACATTTGGTGGCAATGACTGCATGTCCAGATCCTCCTCATCATCATCATCATCATTTCCTTCTGCCTTTTTTCTCGGTTGCTTCATTCCTCTACTCTTTGCTGGCATCTAGTTAGTAACAAAAAAAATTGTACAGAATGTTTAGGGATAATTCCTTCACAATAATAGACTTTAGTGTACATTTAAATGAAGTTAAAACCATTATTGATCGGATAACTATTTGTTACCTTCTTTGTCGGAAAAATTATTAGGTCTTTAGGCCAGGCTACATATGTCCCAATTGCATCACAAATAGTCAAGATCTCATCTTTGATTGGAAATGGAAGCAAAGCTTCATCCACTATTGTGCGCACAATCGATACACAAATATTTCCCTCACCTAAGGGGATACCATGGATAAGCTGGCTGTTGCACTCCCCATTCCCTTCTATAATTGTTGCAACTGCTACAGCATTATCAATAGAACCTGAAGCCAATTCATACTCTTTCCCAATTTGCTGTGCCTAAAAATGAATAAAGATGTCAATGTGAGACGCTATAAGATTTCCAATGATTGATATTAGATTTAAAAAAATAAAATGCATGGCAAAAAAATTCATAATGAACCTCAAACAATATAATCATTTAAATGTAGAACAAGTTTAGGATTACCTAACAACCACCCTTTTAGATATCCAAATCTACAACCATTGGTACATTCTACCCATCATTCTCAGTGGCACCCAAGTTAAGTCCATTAATTTGATTCACATCTTTCACATTATCCGGAAGATGCTCCAAATCCAATGACTTTTTGACATTGCTATTAACCAAGTTTTCTGCACACTTGGCACCTTTCTCTAGCAAATTTGAACAACTTCCTTGGGTAGAACCAACTTGTTTGTCAACCATGGAAACTTTGGGGTAGTCATTTGTCACAGCCTTCCCATCAAGCTTTGCTTCTATCCTCCTCAACACTCCTCCCAAATAGCCCGTTCTTCTGCCAATATCTTCTCCCTCTCTTGTTCCATTATCTTCTAAACACTCAGCCTCACGGTTTGTTCAACACTTTGCTTTCGGTGTTTTGGGAGGTGAAAGTATGCAGCTTGCCTTACATTTCCTCCTCTTATTTTTCCCGCATGTTCAGGATTCCCTAATGCCAAGGTCAACACGTCATTTGTGCCACAAGTGCTTATCTCTCCCTCAGCTTCTTTTTTTTTCAATTCTGCCTAAAACATATATGTGAGTGAGGTATAGACAAATAGCGATAGTGATGTTGTAACAATACATTTCAAAATGCTTATACACAAACCAATTGCAAATGTAAAATTGTTTTGGCCTTCTCCTCTGCTAAAGGATCTTTAAAACCACCCTTCTTATCTTGACGTGCTTTGATCCACATTGTTGCATGATCAAGTGAAGATTCATCCATTGTTGCAGACTACATAAATTGTATAAGTCAATATCCATACCAATCTCTTTTTATATATACAAATCAATAAGCATAAACTTAGAAAGTTAAAGTATGATACTGACCAGTTCTTCCTCTAATCCGGAGTATCCTTTACGAGACATCCGATGAGGATACTTATTTAAAGCTTGTTTTCTTTTCTGTTTCTCATGCAGTTCCTACATAATAATGTCCAGTTAATGCAAGCTCATATAACTTTAAAAAACTAAAAGCAAAACCAAGACATATATGTACATATAAGTTCTTAATTATCTTACCAAGAACTTCTCAGATAGTCTATCTTTAACACAAATCTCCCAGTCAAGTTGATTAACAAAAGGATAGTCTTCTGGACGAGACTCGATAACTTCTGGATTATCCCTATATGGGAGAATGTAGCGGGTCATCAAAAGGCACTTGAATTCTCTCCATTTTACTCCTGCTGATATTAACACCATTTTTTTATGCTCCGGATGCAACACAAATGCCAACTGCATACATGAAGATATATATATATATATATATATATATATATATAAGTACATGAAAATGTAAGCATATATGATTTTCAACATGACCTAAAACTAGAAGAATAAAAACATACCAATTCTCATACCTTTATGCCTTCCCATATTTTGTGTTTCTCTTCCGGTAATACATCCTTCCATGTCGGTATTGAGATTGGAATCTTCTTGCGAGCTATAACACCAATATAGGATTGCATTTCTTTCCCGGCTTTCCCAATGGGTTGTCCTTTCAAGTTAAACTTAATAGTCAACCCTTTTTCAATAATCTTTCGCCTCACAATGCGACACATTGTCACACACCCTCTCTTAAGCAACTTTAGTCCTGCCCTTTTTGCAGCTGTTGAACCATTTGATGTAGTTTTTCTCTTTTTCGAACCCTGGGTTCCCCTTAATGTTGATACATTGGATCGCTTAGTGCTAAAAGATCTGCTTATCCTTCTTAGCTGAATTTCCCTAATTCTTTTTGCCATTGCTAGTGCTTGAGAAGAAGATTTTCGCGCCGAAGTCGCCATTATCTGCAAACACAAAATCAAATACATTCAGATTTTCACTCATAATATTTCAAAGGTATGAGAATAATATATAATACTATTATTTCATATTCAAGTGCTACAATAAGGATGAATTCAAACATTATATATGCATTATAACTGAGCATTCAAAGATATTAGCAACATATATAACAATAGAAGTTCATAACATTCAACTTCTGTAATAACTGAGTAGAAAAATCGGAACACTACAAATGCCAACTGCAAAATTAAGTTCATACACAAGGATTTATAAAGGAGTCCTTAAACCCCATAACTTAATCATCCAAGTTATTATCTATCAACCCATATTCCTTCATTCCCTTCTCGCATGTAATGGGGCTGTTGATCACCGAGTGTATTTTCATACGTCTCGATCGTTGGCATCGTTGCTACAAAAGGCTGTTGCTCAACTTCCAGATTTTCAACCTCTTCTTCATCATGATCGTGTGCATAATCTCTGTGGGGACATGTTATAACTACTAACCAATCATCATCAAGGGGGTCATCTACATGCCATACTTGTTTCACGTCCTTACCTAAGACAAATGGATCAGCCACATGACCTATCCTATTCAACTTCACCAACGTAAACCCAAACGCATCTACTACTATCCCCTTGGCATTTTCTACCCAATTGCACTTGAACACAGGGATTCTAAACATCTAATAGTCCATCTCCCATAATGTTATAATCACTCCATAAAATTGCATATCTTCAAATCTTGGGTTCTTGTCCTTCGCATTAGATACTTGTAAAGCACGGGCATGCAAAAATACACCACTATTCTACACTTTTCGGACATTGTCACGTTCCCTAGTATTAAAATGAACCCCATTAACCATGTAACTAGAATATGTAGGTACATCTGCATTTGCTCCATCTGCGATCCACCTCAAAGTTTCAGAAATACCATTATTAGGATTGCCCAATTCTTCAAGAACATGTGAAAACATATAAATATATCACTGCACAACCACTTATTGCCTTAAAAAATAAAAACTAATGAAAATTATTGAAAATAAATCGATAGTTTTGTTACTTACCCTCTCCTTTATCCACTTAGCAAAAGTTTGATTTTGCTTATTGGTCAACAAGTTCTGATTTTTTTTGAAATTAGGATAGGTATGCTTCAAAATCTCCATGTGCTCACTGTAAATGATATGTGATTAGTACCAACATTACTTAACTGAACAAACATGTAAAAATGTAAACAATAAATTGAAACAAAAACTCACTTAAAGTATGGTCTTGATTCATCGGTATTCTGTAATACACAAAGATGTGCTAGCTGTAACTCCCTTCCATAGACAGACACAACAGTTACACCAGATAAAGGTTTGGTGCGGCTTTCATCAAAAATGCCTACTGATGGGATGCCGACTGTATTTTTACCAGAAGTACATGATCCGAGCAAAATTCTACTGCTTCTTCAGCAATATATGACTCGGCAATGCCACCCTCTGGATGGTTTCTATTTCTAACATAGTCTTTGAGGGTTTTCATGTACCTTTCAAAAGGGTACATCCACCTAAAGAAAACTGGTCCACAAAGCTCAACTTCTCTAACAAGATGAACTGTGAGATGAATCATAATATCAAAGAAAGATGGTGGAAAAATACTTCTCAAGCTCACAAACTGTCAAAACTAGATCTTCCTGCATTTTCTTTAGCTCTCTAACATCTATCACTTTGCTGCATATTGCCTTAAAGAAGAGACAAAACAGAATTATTGCAAACCCGATTGGTTGCTCCAAACTTGAACGTATAGCAATCGGCAATAGCTTTGCATCACCATATGACAATCATGTGATTTGAGACCAACCAGCCTTAAGTCATCTAAGGAAACAAGGTTCCTTATATTTGAGGAAATGCCGTAAGGACCATTCATGTTGAAAAAAGACATGCACATTGCTTTCTTCTCTTCTAGCAACAAATTCCAACTTGCCAAAGGCAACTTGTCTTTTTTTGGCCCTGCTGCTGGTCCCAAACCAGTCCTTATGCCCATTTCCAACAGATCCAACCTAGCAGCGACTCCATCTTTCGTTTTTCCTGGAATATTGAATAATGTACCAATAATACTATCACATACATTCTTCTCAATATGCATGACATCGAGATTATGTCGAACAGGAAGAAATTTCCAATACTCAAGTTCAAAGAGTATGGACTTCTTCTTCCAACAAGGTCTGGTTTGGTCTTCCAAACCCTTATACATTGTAGGAGGGTTCTTTTTATCGAATGGCCAGTTCATACCCTCAACCCTTTTTAATACCTCTTCTCCACTTAAGGGTTTAGAGGCAGTTTCAAACTCCGGTAGGTTATTGAACTCTTTCATCAGCTTTCGATAAGGATGATGGCACGGTAACCATCTCCGATGGCCGATATGGCTCATTTTCTATCCATGAGAGAGCCGATGAGGTTTGTGTTCTCACATCATATAGGACAACAATTGTACCCCTTAGTAACACTGCCCGATAAGTTCCCATAAGCGGGAAAGTCGTTAATTATCCAAAACAAAACAGCTTGCAGCTTAAAGTATTCTCCTCTAAATGCATCATATACTCCATCCATCCCATCCACAAAGCTTTTAGATCTTCAATTAAGGGCTGCAAGTATATATCAATGTCATTTCTGGGTTGCTTAGGTCCAGAAATCAATAATGTTAGCATCATGAACTTCCTTTTCATGCATAACCATGGAGGGAGGTTATACGTAACTAGTATAACTGGCCAGCAAGAATATCTATTACTTAAAGAGCTATGGGGATTGAAACCATCAGATGAAAGTGAAAGTCTGAGGTTCCTAGGGTCATTACCAAATTCTGGCCATTTTTGCTCCACTAACTTCCAAGTGGGGGCATCTACCGGATGACGCATGAACTCATCCTTCCTCCTTTCATTCTCATGCCAAGTTAGGTCTTTGGAAGTTTTTGTTGATTGAAACATGCGTTTGAACCGTGGGATTAGGGGAAAGTACCACAATACCTTCCCAGGTACCCCTTGCTTCTTGATAATATCTTTGCCTAGTTTCCATCTAGACTCCCCACATGTAGGACAACTAGTTGCATCAGCATGCTGTCCTCTATATAGAATGCAGTCATTAGGATATGCATGTATCTTTTTATAGTCCATTCCTAATGTAACTAAAGTCTTCTTGGCCTCATAATGTGAACCGAGTATCAAATTACCATCGGGAAGAAACATTCCAATCATGATCAACATGTCAGAATAGCACACATCAGACATTCCATGTTTTGCTTTAAGGTTGTAAGTTTGTACAAGTGCATTTAATTTTGTGTGCTTCGTACATCCCGGGTACTAAGCTTTATCCCCATCCTCAACTAACCTCATGAAGTCATTCGATTCTACAAAAAATTGCTCATTCTCACCATTATCAGAAAAGTCCTCATTCTCACCAGTCCCTGTTTCTCCCTCATCTCCCAACCCTATATTATTTGCTTCCACTCCATCTTCTAGCATATGTACGGTTGCTTCAGATAGCTCTTCATTAGCTTTCATCGTTGGCCTGGAAGGCTCTCCGTGCCATACCCAAACTTTGTAACTCTCATCTATCCCATTCCAATATATATGATCTTTAATCATCCCAACCGAAAACATCCCATCTGTCTCCCCACATTTAGCGCAAGGGCAGCAAATATTATTTACATCGCTAGCATTTTCTAAAGCAAGCTTAAGAAATTCTTCAACACCTAGCTCATACGTCTTTGATCTTCTATCCGCATGCATCCAAGACTTATCCATATTTTTTAAAAAAAAAAAAAAAGAAAGACAAACTTAAGTTCAAGCAACATGGAAAAACATTCCAGAATGTATCAACACAATATAGCTTGTTTAAAAGAACAAGGAAAACCCACAAAACAGATGAAGCCAATTCAATTCACATTTAAAAACATATAAGCATGTTTCCATATTCCATAAAAACACAGACACCTTGCATTTGTAGAATAAAACATACGCTCTTAATGTCCAAGTGTAGTAAACTATTCATATACTTAGGATAAATGGTCATTATTGCAGGGCATATATACATCACATAACTCATAACCACAGACAGCAAACTACAAGGCATGAAGCCTATTTAAAGTTCATGTTCAAAGAAGAAATTAAGACACATACCTTAAGGATTGCAAGCTTAATTTAGTCCAGCGACACCAACTAACCTTCTTCAACCCTCAAAGCTTTTGTTACGAACCTTATCAATCAAGAATAATAGAGGAACTATTAAAAAACAACTATACAATTATCACTTTTGCACTTGTACCATTATCAGCTATACCAATGACCTAATGCAATATCAACAAATAACTGCAATTTTATTTTCAATATATTATGAGCTAAAGTTTTTTTCCCCCTTCAAAAACTCAAGGGTTCTCTTGCATATGATACAGTATGTTGTTTTGTCCGCAATTGCCAGTAGCTGTTTTATATTTGGTTTTGTACTCTTGTTTTTTACTATTGCAAAATATATATATATATATATATATATATTATTTGTTACAATATTTGGTTTGTTAGAAACCAACTAATTCTTAGACATGTTAAAAGATATCCAATTCAGATTGATTTTGCAGCTACTAATATGATGAAACTTGTGATTCTTATCATACGAATCTGAGTAGGAAAAAGAAACTTGTAATTGCGTATGCAGCTGCTAATATCTCGATAACTTATGATTCTTATAATATGAATCAGAATAGGAAAATTTTCTGCAACCAAGAACAAAAACAAACAATAGGGCATTATTAGGGTTTTTATGGGTACTTCTTCCTTCCAGTTCAAAGGTACCCAGATCAATGGTTTGGTTGGTTGTATTGTGGGGAAATCAATTCAGCTAACTACCAGATCAATTATAGAAAATTTAATTAAAGTGAACCACCCTTGGCCAACCACACCAAAAGTGTGAAAAAAGGCACGAAAGGAATGGAACATCACAAATGGGAACAAACTTAAAATAGGAGGGTTACTAAAATCGTAAGGCCAGGAGCATTATTATGGTCAATTCTGCAGTAATCAGTCTATAAAGCAAAGGATCATTCCCATCACAAACTCTACCAGTAATCAGTCTAGTGTATTATTATGGTCAATTATGCAATTGTTAAGGTTAGTATATTAATAGATGTCGAACATGATATAATATAGATACCATTCACATTCTTTGGAGTAGAAGAGAGGTAAGAGATGCTTAGTTCCCCTAGAAAAAGCTCCTTATCCTCAACCACAACCATTCTTGCAGTAGCTACCAACACAGCCTCAGCAATAGAAGCTATAGCTCCTCCATGGAATACACCAAAAAAGTTCTGCAGATTCATCAAATAAATGTCATTCCCTTGCATCTGTTGCCAAGCCAAACATGGGCAAGAACTAAATAGCTCAAAAATCAGAGTAAATACCTTTCCTCCACTATAGAAAAGCTCTCTAAAATGATGAGATTGTCTATGAATATCACTGCAGATAGCTATTGGGCTTTTCACAGGTTGCAACACAAAAACCAAAATGATTAATTAAACCTTAAGACAATGTCAAAAGCATGATGTGATCAAAACCTATACGGTGCAGATGAAAGAAAAAACATGAATGAAGCCATCCAAAACAAATAAAAAAAAGGTCATGCATATTCCGTATGTCAACATCCACTCGATCTAGATATCGAAATGAAAAACTGCCTACAACATCCATTATTTAAAGCAAAAACATGTATTCAAGATAAGCGAAACATGAAGAGATCAAAATTCAACTAGCTACAAATATATCTAGCAAAATATATAAGATAACCTTAAAGCTTTAACTAAACACCAGAACACTCAAGGAAGCAAAAGAAAACTATATGTACACTTTCCAGTAATCCTTAATAGGAAACATGAATACTTTCCGGTAATCCTTTAGTTTGTGATTTAAGCAACTCAAAGCTTGTGAAGACCCAGATTTTCATACAATAAATTTATGTAATTCGATAATTGTTATATTAATTGAATTTTGATATTTGGGTTTATTTGGATTGTCGTGGGTTGAGAAAATTGATTCCGAATGATTTTATTTTCGAAAACGAACGTTATTTAGGGGGTCGTGAAAATCGACTTTTTATACGTTCAAATTTGGGAAAACTTCCTTCATGAAAGTTGTAGAGCTCGTCGATACGAGTCCGTGCATATATGGAACGTATTATTCGGAGTTCGTATGAATAAGTTATGAATATTTGAAAATCGAAATTTTTCTATAAATAGTGGAAAAATCTGAGTTTGTTGTGAAGGACGAAAAAATCCTATTTTTGCACATCAGCCCCCGTCTCTCTCTCGGCCTGGTCACTGTGCCTGCAGACCCGCCGGACCCGGCCCCCGTCCGCTTCGCCGCCTCACGCCCGGTCGATCCCCGCCGTCGCCACACCCAGCCGCCGCTCCTAGGCCTGGATCAAAGCCCAAACCCGACCCGACCGAAAAACCATTTTTCCGGCGGTGCACGGGCCGATCCTCCCCATTTTCGTGACGTGCTCTTCCTTCTGATCATCCCCATATATGGCTTGCATCACGATTTTGAGTGTAGAGTGGTAGATCAAGAGTTGAAGATTTTGACGTCCCTGATTCGATCTGGAGACTGATCAGAGGGCCGAGATTAATCCAACTTCAAAGCCCGATCTAGGACGATCCAGACCTCATCTCCGAAAAAGTCAGGTATTAAAGTTGTTCAAAATTTCATTTTGAAGAAGTTTGTAGTTGACGACTTTTGCATCGGAGGTGGTCGACCGACGTTGACCGCCGCGTTGACCACCGTCTGACAGCCGCGTGCGGCGGCGCGTCGGACCACATTTTGAGTTTTTATTATCTGGACGATGATCTATGCATCCATACGAGCGTTTTGAGATATAACTTGGTAAATTTAGAAAAAGTTGATAAATAGTCAATTTCTGTTTTGACGTTACTATTTATGGTTTTACAATTTACCTTCGGTTTGAGATTTACAAAGATCAGACCATCGGTTTTACTTCAAATTTTAATATGATGTTCATATGACTGTCCCGATGACCTTGTGTGGTCACGGGTAAATATCCGACCGTTGGATCTTCGTATAATTGTAAAATAGTGATTCGGGAGGCAATTAGTGAAGTTCCGTTCATCGGATTTTCGTATAATTTTGATAGGATGTTTCCAAGGGCAATCCGTAAGGATCTAACCGTTGGATTATCATTTAAATTCAATCTACCTGTCAGATTGTCTTTATTTTAGAATCCGACTGTTGGATTGTCGTTATTTTGAAATCCGACCGTTGGATCATCATTTAGGTTTATTTCATGCTTCGTTGCTAAGTAAAGACCGTACTTGATTAGGTACTTGACGGCTTGAGTTGACGAGCATTTGGATTATTGTGAGTTATAATTATATTGAAGACGCAGCAGGAGTTTCGAGGTGAGTAAAACTCACGTGGTTCATATTACGAACCGAGCATTTTAATTTATTTATTTTTGGTAATTGTGTGAAAAATATTTGCGGATTAAATAATTGTTTTAAAATTTCATGGACTTGAATCACCACGGTCCATAGGTAAGTAAAATGAATTTTAACTATACAAATGAATTTCATAATTTTCTTGTGTGAACTATAGATGGTATTAGTGGTCATTCCTGAGTGGATGATTACGTATATATATATTTACGTGGAAAATATATATTGATGAGTGGATTGTTGATTGATGATATGATTGAGTTGAATTGATGAGTTGATTTTATTACAATTGTGTAATTCCATAATAATATGATGTATCTTGGTTGAGATGATTTCGGTATGTGATATTATATGTTGTGTTCATTTATGGGTTTAGGGTCGACGTAATGACCGGTGTGGGTAATCGGACGCTCTAATCCTAGTGTGGATGATGGGATACGATTGTTTGAGTATGTGGAATTATTGGACGTTCTAAATATGTATATAGGTATACATATTGATGAAATACAATAATTGATAAATATGTCGGATGCCATAACCTAGGCCATGTGACGGGCTACGATTCAGTTAGAGCTCTAGTCTGTCAAGTACCGTATTTTTATAAATACGATGATGAGAGTTGAGGAGAAAGTTGTGAGTTGAGTTGTCTTGATATATTGAATTGGTGTTGATTGTGATTGTTATTATTTGCATATGTGGAAATTATTGAGTGATGCTGTGTGTGGGAATAAATGAGATTAAATTAAGTAACAGTTCCTTCTTTTACTCATACAAGCTTTCATAAGCTTACCGGGTTTTGTGTTGTTGCAATCCCGGTACACTATTCAATGGTGTAGCGGATATTCCTGCAGGTCAGGATAACCAGGGAGGTGACCGAGCTGCTTAGGTGTTATAGCAGTTTTGTTATTTATTTAGTTGTGAGGTGTGTATGCTCATTTAGAGCTTTACAATTACATTTGGTTTTGAGTTGTAATAATTAACCGAAACTAAATTCGGTTTGATTTTATTCGTGTGGTGAGGGTGTTATGAAAAGAAAAAAAATTTTCAGGATGATTAATTTGAGATTGTAGTATTTTCATGTTTCGGATTTTGAATTGTTATTCTAAAATTCGGGGCATGACAAAGCTCTTGTTAACAATACCAATGCATATGCTATAGTTAACTATTGTACTTGATAAAGTAAAGAACTGTGAAAAGATTCTGTTTGTCAGTAAAAAAAATTGATATTCCGAAACACAACATTTACCTTATGAAGTATGAACTGAATAGCTGGATCATGAAGTTTAGACTGGAGGCTGCATCACACCATGTATATTGAATCAAAACTAATGGTCCATGTAACTTACTGAGAACCAGAAATCATACAAGTCCAGAACAAGATCCAAGGTATATCTAGTAAAAATTTGAAGCAGTAATTATATGAGAGGAATAGGAGAAATATGAAACAAGAGGCCACAATAAAGCCATCGATACAGATGTTGCAGCAGTGCATCATCATACACATTTCTAGATGTATGTCTTTGCATTTTGGGACTTTACCCAAGAAATTTGACTTAAGCATACTATATAATAGAATTCACATTGCAGAGAAATGCAACAAGAAAGCAAAGAAAATTGAGTAATCACTTGACAAAAGATAGAGAGGGAGGGTAATTGGAGTAAACTAAGGTTGAGTGCCTAGTTTAAGCAGAACCGTTCCAGTAGTTGCTACCATGACAAAACAGAAGACGTTTGGCACACTGTTTGCAAGGGTGGAAGAGGGGAAGAATGAGAGAGAGGTAGAAAAGAAAACGGTAGTCTCTAGACTAGAGAGTCTGAAGTTTAATTAGGTTTTCTTTTTCCTTTTTTTTAGATAGAAAGTTAGGTTTGTGTGATTCATTTTCTCTTATTCTATGCAAATAAAATTCATTATCCTGAGCTCACATGTCTTCTGCAAGTTTGAAACTTTAACCCAACTGTGATTTCAACATGTTGATGCTCACTGCCTAATGTGTTTGACCTCATAGAAAAATAACTGACAACCTACTGTGACTTGTCTTAAATCAACTATTTAATTTTGATTTATTTAAACTCATGCTTTTAACTTTGCACAGAGCACCAAGGCTCTTGCTCTGGGAGAGACAAGCTAGGCAAAGCAAAATTTAAGGCCCTGATAAAAGCTAAAGAGCGAGAATTTCAAAAAGAAATCAAAAGGGTGACTAAAATTACACCTCCTCTAGCAATTCCCTTGCTGCCTTAACTTTGTCTCTTGGTCTGCTCCTATGAGACTTTGTTATCTATAGGGCAGCTTTCTTTCTTTTCACTAATACCGCACCTAATTTTAATTGCATTGCTTTGGATCCCCATACCCCTCCATTGCTTTTACTACCCACACTCCTCTCTCTCTCCACCCAATTCTTCTTTAAATATGTTACACAAACCCATGCTCACATTACTTTGCATCAGATTAAGTAATACCCAGGTTAGAAATCGACTAAAAGGAACTAGATTTAAGCAATTTTGAAAAAGGGTCCTAATCTTTGCTTCTAATTTTCCCCTGTAGAGAGCCCAGTTCATAACCTTTTTTTTCTTTTTACCAAACAAACACAAACCAATGAAAAAACTTACAAATTTAAACAAAAACAGATAGAAGAAGCATGGAAAACTTTACAATAAAACAAGTTGAACGGAGAAGGGGGCAGCTGACACAGCCTTGTTGAATGTTGAGGGGCTTAAGGATGCCACGAATGGGTAGGAGTAGAAGTCTTTACTGTCGCAGTGATCTGGAATAGGGCTGGTTGTAGATGATGAAGAAGAAGCTCCGGTCACCGAGGTTGCCGACGACGTCTTCAATCGTCCTCTACCAAACGATTGTGAGCTCTGGTCCAAGTACACGCAGAAGGTGAGTGAGAGCTGAGCCTTAACTCATCGAATCAAGGCTAAGAGCAAGAGATTTATGCTCGAATGGAATTAAAGGGAGAGGTTAATTGAGAGCGAAGACGGTCTGTGCGGGAATAGAAGAGGGAGTTCTCTACGGCGGGAATGGAAAGAGTTGTGCGAGACTGACCTAAAAAAAAAGCCAGGGCATGAGTGTGTGTTTTGGTTTCCGACGATTTAATTTTTTTTTTTCGGCTCGTCAGACAACAGATGTTGTTGTTGCTGTTGTCTGGAATATGGCAATTTCATTAAAAAGATGGAATTTGACCATGTGTTGGCTAAGAAGAGAACAAACGACTGATGTAACAAATCTGTCGTCTGACTAACTCAGACGACAGAAAAACCCATGTGTCGTGTGTCGTGTGATTAACTTATTCTTGTAGTGTATAGAAATTCCATCTCTTGTCTTATAATTTAATAATTTTTATTTTAAAAAATTTATTCTGTTTTATTAATTATTAAATTAATTAATAAATTAAATATCCGATCAGAGGATAATGTAGCGGACTTATTTACTAAGTCGTTACCAAAATCTCTTTTCGAGAAACATGTGAAGAGCATCGGATTGAAAAGGTCATCCGAACTCCCATGATTATATTTTCAGGGGGAGTCAGAATCAGGGAGAGTATCCAGAAACATGCTCCACACTCAACGCGCGTTGTGCTCTTTTTTTCCTTCGACTAAAGTTGTTTTTTCCTACAGGGTTTTTATTACTTGGCAAGGTTTTTAACAAGGCAACTTAGAAGCACACGGCCTAAGCAACACTATTGACATGAAATATCTAAGGGGAAGTGTTGTAGTATAAATATATTATAGTATAATGGTTATATCATGTAATAAGTACTTGTGCATGTAAACATAGTACTTGAGTGTATAGATATATGTATGAAGAATTGTGTGGCATATAGCTTGTAGGGAGGCAACAAGCATGACAATTATCATCATTGCAGCAACCATGTAGAGTTGTAGCTATGATGATCATAGTCACAAAATTGGATTTCTCCTAGAGCATTCACACTATCTTGTATTCCTATATAAAACTTCATTTGAGAAAAGAATAAACACATTACTCTGCATTCTTTGCATCTAATTTCTCTCCCTCTCTCTGTTAATTTACATTTATGCTTAAACACTAGCTACTTTAGTTTGAAGCTAATCTTCTCTAGTCTCTACAAGTAGCAGACAACTGAACCTAGCATTTTCCTTTAGAAATTCTACAGCTTTTTCATTTCCGGAAAGTGATGGTAGAAAGAAAGTGTGCAATACCAAGTTGCACTCATTAGTATTTCTATCGTTTCAAACTTATCAGCAAAGGACACTTGACAAATCGATCAACAAATCAGTCCTTTGGAGTAAGTGTAAGTTGGATACCAGAAAATATATGAACATCATGACTGAGCATGTAAAATATGTTTCTATTCAAAACTAGAAAAAGAAGAACGAACGTACAAAACTCATGTGTCTATCTCTGCAAACAGCAACCAACGAAACAAATGAGTGTTTGCTGATTTCAGAAACTATTCAAGGCCAGAAACACATCCAAGATATATGTGGAAAACCCAAAAACCACTTACTTGGAGGGGTTAAACTAGGGCAGCATTTTGAGTTTTTTGACGGCTCTTCTGGATGGACGTCACCCATTTTAGCGTACCGGTATGAACAATCATATATCAATATCACATTTCCCGCAAAGGGTCTTTGGAGTTTGGACCGATCTTTTTATTTCTGTGTCGTGTGATCTCAGGCCTTATTCAAAGGCAGTCCATGTTACAATCGAAAACAGATTTTCAGTTGATTTCTGTATCTGTTACTGTAACGTACAAGTTACTGTACACTGCTTCAAAGTGGTGGAAATTTATATGAAACTTAAACCTTGTATAAGTTATGAAAAGAGTCTATTCAGTATTGTATCAAAAAATGGAGTCTATTCGTATGAACCTCATGGCATGGAAAGAAAATTGCCTTTAATAACACTAGAAGTAATACCCGATGGGTGTTTATGGGGATAGTTACCATAAAAAATGTGGGTATTTAAGCATTTAAGCAAGTTGAGAGTCGGCGGCATTCATCCTTGCCCACTACGAGTATTTTTGTCCGGAGTTTGTCTCCAATCTGAGGCTCCGCACCTCCGCTTTCCTTTTCTATTGTTTCTCTTTCTTTTTATGTCTTCCTTTTGGGTTTGCTTTCAGATCTGATCATCTTCACTCCAGTTTCTTTTTGTCTAGCTTTCTACTTCTTTTTATTCTTATTAGTATAAGAAGTTGTATTTGTTGGCATTCCTTTATACAAAACTAAGTGTCTTAGTGTAGGACATTAGTATGAGAAGAATGGAAGTAAATGAAACTCAAGCTTGAAGAACAAGTCAAGAGCCTAACTGAATCGTACAACACTTCAAGTAAGCTCATTCATTGCATTTGCATGATTGAGTGTAGGATTGATAGCTGTGCTACAGCTATCCCACATCTATCAATCCCGAAGAAGTCTGTGATGTTTTGCCTTCTAAAAAGGCAAAAAGCAATCAAATGCTAATTGTTTATATCACACTTTATGTCTTTGATTTTTTTTTTTTGTTAAGCATATATCTTTTATTTTTAGGATAAAATATTTTTTATGTTCATTATTTCTTTGGAAAATTTGTTTTCTATGAGGTGTCAAATTCTTCAATGAAATTGATTATATCCTAAAAGATTTAGGGGGAATTGTTTTGAAGAGCCCGTTTCTAGGGTTTCTGAGCCTAGCACCGTTGTGGAGTATTCTCGAGCGTGTGAGAGAGAACGGCGGTAGCCTTTGTAGACTCTGTTGGATCTAGCAGCAGTCCTCTGGTTGCTTGGAAGGGTTTCAGGTCCGGCAAGGACAGGGGGGATAAGTAGCAGATTGAAGAAGAAGGCAGGTGGTGACGCTGGTAGTTCAGAGCAACATTGATCGGTGTGGTTGACGTGAGCGATAGATCGGGGTCAATTCCGGCTGGGTCTGGTTGCCGGTTTGGATTCTTGGGCGTAGCAGGGAGGCAGCGGACCCGGAGGATGATGATGCAGTGCTGGAGAGGTCGGCTGCCAAAAAACTTGGCGGAGGCGGTGATGGGGCGGAAGCAGAGTCGGGCTACTACTTACTTGCTCAGATGTGGGATTAGGCCTTTGGGCTTGGGCTCAAATTTGAGTTGTTGGGCCCTATGTTATGGGCCAGTATGGAGGGTGCTCTGCCACCCTTATTTGTCACTTAGTGATGGCGGTGGGCCTGCCTGAGATGTGGACCTTCTTGGGCTTCCAGGTCGACTTATGGTTCAGGACCAATTGTTTCAAATCAAGACTGCTACGAGAGTTGATAATTATCTAGAATAAGATTGGCATTCATTTTTAAGCGGCTTATAGATAAGGACCTGCTTCTATTTGTTTGCTAGGAAGTGACTCTCCATTGGTACCGCAATTGCGTGCCTGGCTAATGGAGATGTTAGTCAATGATTTTTCCCTAGAAGACAAGGAGTCGTTCTTTGTTTATAGGTTTGCTTCAATAGCGGGCTCAACTAGATCTGTAATGAGTTTGCAGTGCTTAGATAGGAAATTGTAATGAGTTGGCTCTGACTTTTTGGCTGGTTATCTAATGCAATTAATCTTTACTTCGAAAAAAAAGGGGAATTGTTTTGAGTCTGTTGATGCATATAAAATTTTTTGCAATATAGATTGATTTCGGTGCTACTTGGCTAAAAAGGAATTTTCGTCCTTCCTTTCCAATTCGACACTTGTGTTTAGACATGTACTACACTGAATCTTTGGGATTGGTATTGGAGGCAGACTATTAGCCCATAGAATTTGTTTTGGTTGCACAAGATCACAACTTTGTAGAATGTAATTAAGTTTGGGTGACGTAGATTAACATTTGGATTCTAACGAGGGTAGTAGGGAGGATGACGGTTATGCTAAGAAAAGAAGAAAGAAACTCTAGTAGAGCTCTCATATTTTCTCTATCTATCTCTCACTGTAGTTATTTGGATTTTATTATGAGTTAAGAGTTCGATTCTCACTGACATATATAAGGGTGAGTTGAATTATTTATTAATATATATATAACCGATCAGAAGCGGATGTCACCCCCCTTATATATATAAGGATTAAATTCTGTTTACTACCTTGTATTTTCAAGGGTTCATCAGTTCAGTCCCTGCACTTCTAATTTAATCAGAAAAGTCCTTGCACTATCCAATTTCATCAAATCGATCCAATTCGTCACTATTCCGTCAATTTTCGCTGTTAAATTGCTGACGTGGGACCTTCTCACAAAGGAAATTCCCAAACTACCCATCGCTAGGCAGCCTGCCAACGCGTCAGTGTTGTGAATGCAGATGGATAGTTTAGAAAATTTCCCCGAAATTGACGGAATGGTGACGGATTGGATCAATTTGATGAAATTGGAGAGTGCAAGGACTTTTTTGATTAAATTAGAAGTGCAGGGACTAAACTGATGAACCCTTGAAAGTATAGGGTAGTAAGCAGAATTTTGTCCTATATATAATCTTCAACCAATTCTGTGCTTGAACATAATTACCAGGAGTTAGCGCTATAGCTTGTTTCCAATACTCAGCGGCTTGATCGAACCAAGCCTCCGCAATTTCCGAATCCCCTTGCCACTAGGAGAGTAAGCCCTTCCCAAGTGTCAAAATGAATGCAACCTCAACCCGAGAGATCAACCTGCATGCACCTTTGATTTTAGGCTGTCGGCGGCGCAGAACACACTAATCCGCGACCAGCAACGAAATCCAGTAGCCAATTGCTGGCTCTGAATAACCAGCTGTTCAATTCAATTCTTCCATAACATAATGATTGAATCGGCCCAATGGGCAATAATATCATTCACCACAAGCCGGAATATCTTGAGTTGCTGGGGTTTTGGTGTATAGAGACAGACAGACAGACAGACTGTGAAAGGAAAAAAGGAGTGATATATCTAGATTAAAAAACTGGGAAAGGAGAGGAGAAGAGGGATTTGAGTGTAGGTTTGTTTTGACTTGCTTGGGAAATTTGAAGTTTAGTGGTCTTGTTGGAGGGCGGTGTGGAACGAGAATAGGTAATTGTTTATGACGATTAATTATTGTTTTTGTTTTCTGTGTTTCCTTCGAATGGTTGATTGCTGATGTTTCCTTCGAATGGTCTTTTTTTGTTCAGATTCATGGCTGCAAATTATTAGCTTTTAGAGATGAATTTTAGCCCTGGATAAAGGCTTGATAGAGGTTGACTTTATGTTTGATGAGAGCTCATAAAACCCTTTTTTTTTTGGGATTTTGTTGAAACAGAAAGAAAAAAAAAGGACAGGAAGAGGAAGAAGAAAAGGAAGAAGAAGAGGGAACTCGATTTGATCATCCCAGGTACTTTGCTTTCATTTGTTGTATCCGTGCAGTAGATAATTTGGTTCTTCTTTTTCTGTTTGTTTTTTTAAAGTAGTTGGATATTGGATTTGGTACATCCAAAGTTTGTGTTTGTTTTGCATAGCGTGTAATCAAATTTTCAAACTGTTTTCAATTTGGGTATGAATGTTTTGCTAAAGTTGTTATTAATCGGTATGTGAAGGAAGTTTATTATTATCAAAGATACTGATTGAAAAGTTTTAACTGGATTATTTATATATATATATATATATTTGAGTGCAGAGATGGCAAGTAAAAGTGGAAAAAGAGGAGGGAAAAGATTGTTACAAGAACATTCTACTGAAAATTATGGAAGTGGCGAGATGGTTCAGAAATCTAATCGGATTAACTCTAAGAGGTCGAGAAGAAATGGTTAGATTATATATCTTCTCAAAGATTGATTCATGTAAATAATGTTATCAAATATAATTATTTGGTTATGATTATAAATTAATTGATATTTTTCGATTTTCGCTTATAGTGTTTAATTCAGAAAGTGTTGAAGAATCTATGCAATGTCACAATGTCGATGCATTTGAACATCCTCAGAATCAACATGAAGGAAGTGATCAAAATACTGCTGCAGTTGTGATGGCACCTAGGCGTGTTTCGAGGAGAATGAGACAATTGTTAGAACAGTATTGTCCTCAGAATCATGAAACTGGAGACATAGTCGAAGAAGGAAGGCCTGAATCTAATTGTATGAGTTTTAAAACTCTAATCTATGTGTATAGTCTTCGTAATTATCATTGTTTGTTTGTAGGTATAAATTATTTAATAATATTTGATTTTTCATTGCAGCAACTCACTCAGAGATTGAACATTATGACGCTCGATTAAGAGTTGATGACTAGTGTACTATTTTAGCTTCAGATGAAGGTTCATTTGTGGTTGTTTGTGATATGTGATTAACGTTTGTTCTTTTTCTGCTTTAGTCAAATGTTCTTGATGTAGAATATGGTTTTATATGTGGTTCTTTTTGGCTTTGTTATTAAGTGTGCCTGTGTTACAATTTTTTTAACTTTAATTCAATTGATTGATTGTTTTTGAAACATTGAGGTTAAGCCTTTAAACTATTGTTTTGTTTTTGGTTATGTTTAATAGATTAATATAATAGTGTGTATCTATTGATTACGAAGAGTCTATATATGTTTAATTTTGAATATTGACATTGTTTGATTTTCAGCGTTTTCGACTTTTTATTATTTATTATTATTCTATTTTTGTGTGTTTTTTATGGTCTTTCAGTTATTTTAAGTTGTAGTAATTCATGTTTTGGATTTTGAATTTTTATTCTAAAATTCGGGGCGTGACAGTTTGGTATCAGAGCGTAAGGTACATATTTGGTGATATGTCAATACTTTCAGAGTAATGGCCCGTCTGTAGAGGATCCCTATCGTGTGCTCTTCGGTATTGACAATGTCATTGGGTATGTGAGAGCGTTAGGTTGGCTAGGAACGTTAGCATGTCATAAGAACTTTAGGCGTTGTCTTGTATGCTTAGTTACTTGGTTAATATGGACTTGCATTTGACTTATACCATGTTTAAGTGTTATGCGTGTATTAATCAAGTATACCTTGCTTATTAGGTAATGGAGATTGAGAGGAATGAAGCTAGAGGTCGAGGTAGAGGCAGACCTCGTGGTAGGGGTAGAGGCTGAGGTAGGGGTAGGGCCCCTCCGGTCGATGATGCATATGAGGGGAAGGTAGAGGCACCTTGTGAGGATCAGCATATTCCTCCCGTGGGTATGATTGAAGTTCATGCTCGCTTGTTAGTACTAGCGAAGGAACTTACCCGCTTGGGAGCAACCAAGTTTAGAGGTGGCACTGATCATATGGTTACGGATAGATGGATTGAGGACTTGCAGACCTATTTTGATCTGTTTGATTGCAGTGAGATTGATAAGAGGAAGCTAGCCACGTTCATGCTGAATGATGAGGCTAGAGTGTGGTGGAACGTCACACAGAGGAGTATCGAGGTAGCTACCTTGACATGGGATGGCTTCGAGAGGCTGTTCAGGGAAAAGTACTTTCTGGAAGCTGTGAAGGAAAGGTTGGAACGGGAATTCCTGGCACTTGTACAGGGGAAGATGACCGTGATCGAGTACGATGCAGAGTTCTCTAGGCTGTACAAGTATGTGAAGCAGATGGATGACGAAGACTTGGCCAAGAAATTTCAAAGAGGGTTGAGCCCTTCGATTGAGTGTGATGTGGCCATCTTAGAACTGAAGACCAAGAGAGAGATATTGGCTAAGGCACAGATCATTGAGCAGCAGAACCTGATTCATAGAGAGAAAGAGTCTGCTAAGAGGGACTCCCAGGGCAAGGGAAAGGCCATAGCAGGAAGCAGTAGGTCCAAAGACTTCTAGGGCGGTTTCTGGAAGAAACAGAGAACTCAGTTCCAGCATCAGGCCCCAGCTAGGGCACTAGTAGCTCCAGTGAAGTGCTTTAACTGTGGCGAGCTGAGCCACATCTCTCGTGCGTGCATGAAATCACGAGGTAGGATATGCTACAGTTGTGGACAGACAGGGCATCAGGCCAAGGAGTGTCCCCGAAATCAGGGTAGAGTGCAGGGTAACCAGTAGAGGCAGCTACCGCCTGCACCTGCTAGAGTCTTTGCCATCGGTCAGGCAGGCACGGGAGTGGAAGGTACTTTAACAGTTTATCACTATCTTACTAGAGTACTGTTTGATATAGGAGCCTCACACTCCTTCATATCTAGTTCGGTTGTGAATGTATTTGGTTTGATTGCTATGCCTCTGACTAGATCATTATGTGTTACATCACCTCCCAGTGTGTCTCTTGAGCTTAGCATGTTTTGTGATGATTGCCCTATTGGGATTGGTGGCAGAGAGTTCTCTGCATCTTTGATTGTGATTCCGGATCACACATGTGATTTTGGGTATGGATTGGTTGAGCCCGAACCATGCTGTGATTGATTGCTTTAGGATGATTGTGTCCTTCCATGTTCCGGGACAACCGGTGTTTCATTACAGTTGTCTGAAGTCTGACATCGCCATGAGGGCAGGGATTTTGACCCATATTGAATCAGAGAGTAGTACTTCAAAGATTACAAGGATTCCTGTAGTTTCAGAGTATGCTGACGTATTTCAGGAGATCCCTGGGTTACCTCCGAAAAGGATAATGGACTTCTCTATTGATGTGATACCAGGTACTTCACCTGTGTTAAAAGCACCCTATCTAATGGCTCCAGCTGAACTTCAGAGTTGAAGGTTCAGATTGAGGTCTTACTTGCACAAAGGATCATTCAGGCTAGTGTATCTCCTTGGGGCGCACCAGTGTAGTTTGTGAAGAAGAAGGATAATTCACTTCGGTTATGTGTGGATTATCGACAGCTGAACAAGGTGACCATCAAGAATAGGTACCCTTTACCTAGGATTGATGACTTGTTCGATCAGCTTAGGGAGGCTACTGTGTTCTCAAAGATTGATTTGAGATCTGGATATCACCAGTTAAGGGTGAAGGATGAAGATATTCCAACGACGGCATTCAAGACCAAGTATGGACATTTTGAGTTCCTTGTCATGCCTTTTGGTCTCACGAATGCGCCGGCAGCATTTATGGACTTGATTAACCGCACGTTCAGTCCCTACTTGGAACAGCTTGTGGTAGTGTTCGTTGACGACATCCTGATTTATTCAAGGTTGTCAGATGAGCATGAGAAGCATCTGCGGATCGTGCTACAGACGTTGAGAGAGAAGAAATTATTTGCCAAGGTTTGAGAATTGCGATTTTTGGCAGAGTGAAGTCAAGTTCCTTGGTCATGTGGTCTCAAAGGATGGAGTTTTTATGGATCCTTCGAAGGTTGAAGCAGTGATGAGTTGGAGTCGCCCTACTACGGTTACAGAAATTCGTAGCTTCCTTAGTTTGGCAGGGTATTACAGGCGTTTCATTAAAGGCTTTTCTGGTATTGCTTCGGCTTTGTCCAAATTGACAAGGAATGACACTCAGTTCGTGTGGTCGGATGAGTGTGAGAAGTCTTTCAATGAGCTGAAGACTAGATTGACTACAGCTCTGGTGTTGACTATTCCTACTAGTGGTGATGGATTAGTCATTTACAGCGATGCATCTCATCAGGGTTTGGGGTGTGTGCTGATGCAGAATGGTAGCGTTGTTGCTTATAGTTCTAGACAGTTGAAGGTATATGAGCAGAATTACCCCACTCATGATCTAGAGCTAGCAGCAGTGGTGTTTGCCTTGAAGATTTGGAGGCATTATCTTTATGGTGAGAAATTTGAACTCTTTTCTGATCATAAGAGTTTGAAGTATCTATTCTCCTATAAGGAATTGAACATGAGGTAGAGAAGATGGATGGAGCTCATTAAGGATTATGATTTCACCTTGGAGTACCATCTCGGAAAGGCGAACGTAGTGGCAGATGCTTTGAGTAGGAAACCTCGAGTGATCATGGCAGCTATTATGGTGTGAGAGTGGCGCATGTTAGAAGCTGCATCAGTGTTTGACCTTATGCCCGCAGGAGCAGGACATGGAATCTTTCTCGGTAGTATCACCTTACAGCCCACTTAATCTCGAGGATCACTCAGGGTCAGACACTTGATGAGTTTGCTCTGGCGAGGATTGCTAAGATGACTGCTGATACTGATGTGGAGGGTCCTTCCGAGTGGATGATGAGATTTCGAGGGAGATTGTATGTACTGAGTAATGATAACCTCAGAGAGGAGGTCATGTGGGAAGCACATAGGTCTCAATACACTATACATCCAGGGTGCTAAAATGTATATGGATCTACGAAGGTAGTTTTGGTGGTATGGAATGAAGAGGGATGTGGCAAAACATGTGTCGAAGTGTCTTACATGTCAACAGGTGAAGGCAGAACATCAGAAACCTACAGGAATATTGAATCCCTTGCCGATTCCTGTTTGGAAACGGGAAGATATCTTCATGGACTTTGTGACTGGATTGCCTAGGTCCAGGCAAAGTTATGACTCGATTTGGGTGATTGTTGACCGGTTGACTAAGTCAGCACATGGAGTGCCTGTGACGATTGTGTAAGTTGTGACTCGATTTGGGTGATTGTTGACTAGTGGCAAAAACTTACTCAGGGGATGCGTTGTGTAAGTTGTATGTGAAGGAAATAGTGAGGCTTCATGGAGTGCCTGTGACGATTGTCTCTAATCGTGATGCTCGTTTCACTTTAGAATTCTAGCGTAGGTTCCATAAGGCATTTGGTACATCTCCTACCATGAGCACTGCATTTCACCTACAGACAGATGGGCAGACTGAGAGAGTGAATCAAGTGATGGAGGATATGCTTAGAGCTTGTGTTCTGTATTTTAAGGGAAGTTGGGCGGATCATCTACCATTGGTAGAGTTTGCCTATAACAACAGCTATCACTCCAGTATCGGTATGGCTCCATATGAGGCTCTTTTTATGGTAGGCCATGTAGGGCTCCTATCTGTTGGCAGAAGCAGGAGATAAAGGGTTCATCGATCCTGAGATTGTACATGAGACTACAGAGAAGGTCACTTCTATTCGGTACAGAATCCGAACCGCTCAAAGTAGACAGAAGAGTTATGCTAACTTGAGGAGGAGACCTTTAGAGTTTGAGACAGGCGATCATGTGTTCTTGAAGGTCTTACCTATGAAAGGTGTGGTGAGATTTGGCAAGAAGGGAAAACTCGCACCGAGGTATGTTAGACCCTTTGAGATTCTGGAAAGGGTTGGAAACTTGGCATATCGACTTGCTTTACCTGTTAGCATGTCGGGTGTGCACAATGTCTTCCATGTGTCTATGCTCAGGAAGTATGTCAGAGATGAGTCTCACGTGATTGATCACGGTGCGATCGAAGTAAACACTGATATGACATTTGTAGTTGAACCTGTTCGTATCATGGATAGGTCTACGAAGAAGCTTCGTAGGAAGGAGGTTGATCTTGTGAAGGTGTTGTGGAGTCATCATGATGAGGGTGATGCGTCATGGGAATTGGAGTCTGACATGAGGAAGAGGTATCCTCAGCTTTTTGTGGACGAGCATGCTTGAATTTCGGGACGAAATTCTTTTAAGGAGGGTAGACTGTGAATACCCAAATTTTCATATAATAAATTTATGTAATTCAATAATTGTTATATTAATTGAATTATGATATTTGGGATTAATTGGTATGTCGTGGTTTGAGAAAGTTGATTTCGAATGATTTTATTTTCTAAAATGAACGTTATTTAGGGGGTCGTGAAAATTAACTTTTTATACGTTCGAAATTTAGGAAAACTTCCTTCATGAAAGTTGTAGAGCTCGTTGATACGAATTCGTGCATATGTGGAACGTAATATTCGGAGTTCGTATGAATACGTTATGAATTTTTGAAATTAGAATTTTTCTCTAAATAATTCGGAGTTCGTGCATATTTGACGTTACTATTTACGGTTTTACAGTTTACCTTCGGTTTGAGAGTTACTGAGATCAGACCATCGGTTTTACTTCAAATTTTAATATGATGTTCATATGACTGTCCCGATGACTTTTTGTGTTCACGGACGAAGATCTGACCGTTGGATCTTCGTATAATTGTAAAACAGTGATTCGGGAGGCGATTAGTAAAGATCCGTCCATCGGATTTTCGTATAATTTTGATAGGACAATCCAACGGTCGGATAGAATTTAAACGATGATCCAACGGTTAAATCCCCACGGATTGCCCTTGGAAACATTCTTTATTTTAGAATCCGACCGTTGGATTGTCGTTATTTTGTAATCCGACCGTTGGATCATCATTTAGGTTTATTTCGTGCTTCGTTGCTAAGTAAAGACCGTACTTGATTAGGTACTTGACGGCTTGAGTGGACGAGCATTTGGATTATTGTGAGTTATACTTATTGAAGACGCAGCGGGAATTTCGAGGTGAGTAATTCTCACGTGATTCATATTATGAACCGAGTACTTAAATTAATTATTTTTGGTAATTGTGTGGAAAATATTTATGGATTAAATATTTGTTTTTAAAATCAAATGGACTTGATCACTACGGTCCATAGGTAAGTAAAAATGAATTTTAATTATACAAATGAATTTCACGATTTTCTTGTGTGAACTATAGATGGTATTAGTGGTCATCCCTGAGCGGATGATTACGTATATATATATTTACGTGGAATATATATATTGATTGGAGTGATTTTTAGTGATGATATAATTGAGTTGGAACGATGATTTGGATTATATTCAAATGCTTTAATTTCATGATAATATTATGTATGTTGAATGAGTTGATTTCTTTATGTAAAAATACATGTTCTGCTCATTTATGAATTTAGGGTCAACGAAGTTACCGGTGTAGGGTACCGGACGCTCTAATCCTAGGTGGATGATGGAATACGATTGGTTGAGAATGTACAATTATCGGACGTTCTAAATATGTATATAAGTATACATATTGATGAAATACCATAAAGATAAATATGTCGGATGCCATAACCTAGGCCAGGTGACGGGCTACGATTCAGTTAGAGCTCTAGTCTGTCAAATACCGTATTTTTATAAATACGATGATCTAGTTTTGTGAAGAAAGACGTGAGTTAGGGTTTGGTGTTGAGTTGTTGATTGATTGTGATTGTTGGTTTTTGTGGTTGTAGAATTGTTGCATGTTGACTTAGGTAGAAATAATTATGATTTAATTAAGCAACCATTCTTTCGTTTACTCATACGAGCTTTTATAAGCTTACTGGGTTTTGTATTGTTGCAATCCCGGTACACTAGTCAAATGGTGTAGCGGATATTCCTGCAGGTCAGGATAACCAAAGAGGTGACCGAGCTGCTTAAGTGTTACAGCAATTATTTTTATTTCATTAAGTTGTGAGGTGTGTATGCTCATTTAGAGCTTTACAAATTATTGTGTTCTTGTGTTGTAATAATTAACCGAGACAAATTCGGTTTTGATTTTATTTCGTGTGGTAAGGTTGTTAAGAAAAGAAATTTTCAGGATGATTATTTTGAGTTGTGGTAATTTTCATGTTTCAGATTTTGAATTTTACTCTAGAATTCGGGGCGTGACATCAATATTTTTCAAATTATATGAATTATGAGTTGTGGGTGTGATTCGAATGTCGTTATTTGAGAAATTTGGTTTCGAATGATTTTAGTATCGAAATTTAACGTTATTTAGGGTTACTAAAATCGACTTGTTTATACGTAACGAATTTGAGGAAACTTCCTTCATCAAAGTCGTAGAACTCGTCAATACGAGTTCGTCCATATGTGGAACGCAATAACCGGAGTTCGTACGAAGAAGTTATAGCATTTAGAAAAGTTGCCAAATTGAGTATATATATAAATGGAAAGTTTCCAAATTTAGGGTTTCATTTTCAGTCGGTGGCACTGTTCACCTTCCTCTTTTCTTCTCTCTCACGCGCAACCGAGCTCCGACAATAGAGCAAACTTTGGCGGCTCTTTTCTCATAGCTCCGGCCATCGTTTGAAGCGAAACAAAGTCTAGATCGACTCTCCTCCTTCCTATGAGTCGACTGGTGGTCACCGTTTCCCCTATCGTGGCGGCTACACGGCGGTGGAGCTCAAAGTCGATCCGAGCCCTAAAACGAACCAGCGGCGATTTCTCCTGCGACCACCAAAACTTGAGTTCTTTATCTTGTTGAACTCGTATCAAGGAGTAGAACACGCAGCAAGAAGATCCAGACCGGAAGTGAAGCTTTTGATGTCGAACGTAGCAGCTATCGGAAAATTTCGGTTTTTCCGGCCGCACCGGCTTGTTTAGGTATTTCGATCACTTCCACTTGTTTTCTCACTTCGTGCTAGTTATGAAAGTTGCTCAAAATGATGAAACGAAGTGGATAAGCCCGGCCCCGAAACCACTGGAGGTGGTCAGCGGCGGCTCTGCCCTAAACTCCGGCGGTCCTTTCCGGCCACCTCCGGGGGTACCAAGAGCAGTTTCTACTCATTTTTAGATTCTACATGTCAATACGATCATTTTGATATATAGCATGTGAATTTTGGATATCGTATGATTTAGTTATGAATTTGACGATTTCGATTGATTTCGATCATTCGATTTGTGATATGTGAAGTTTGGACGGTCCGATAGACTTGTAGTTTTGATATAATGATCGTAGGACTATCCAGATGACCCTGTGTGGTCACTGGTGAAAAATCAAACCGTTGGATCTTAGTATAAGTGCATTTCTTGATTTGTGCATTAAGTTAAATATCGTTTTGATTAGGTGTTTGACGGATTTGTTAGCGAATGATTGTGAATCGTATTTTGGAATATAAGAAGATGCAGCGGGAGTTTAGAGGTGAGTAAATCTCACATGGTTCATTTACGAACCGAATTTCCTTATCTCACGATTTATTATTATGTTTGAAAATGGTTTTAAGAAAATGAAATTTTAAGTATATAAAAATGAATTTCTTGATTTTGCATATAGTTGGTATTAGTGATCATTCCTGTGTGGATGGTTACGTATATATATATATATATATATATATATATATATTTACGTGATTATATATTGGATGGTGTGACATTGAGGTGTGGAATTGTGATAATATGTTGTTGATAAATGTTGATAATATGATTTTATTATGTTGTTAATATTTGATAAATGTTGGTGATAACCATGTTAATTTTGTGAGTTGAATAGAAGGTAGTGAACGTAGGATTCCGAGGATTGAATGGTTCAAGGATCTTTAGTTAATGATAACCGGAGTGTATGTGTTCTGAGGACAGGGAGGTCCAAAGTTCGACCGTTAAATAATAACGGGGATATATTGTTCTGAGGACTTAAAATGGTCTAAAGTTCGCGGGTTACTGAGTAACCAGGAGGTGTCGTTACTTGACCCTAGGCCAAGGTGTCAGAGGTAACGAGACAGTTAGAGCTCTAACGTGGGGTCAAAGTGGCGATAGTTATGATTAGGTGCCAAGTGGCGAGAGTTGTGATTTGGTGATTGTGGAAATGTGTTCCATGTTGTTTCTTGTGTATCAGTTTGATGTTTCTTTGTGGATGTTGAGATTGTTGAATGTTTATTTGAGTTAAAAGATTTATGATTTGATAAATCAACCGTTCATTCTTATTTACTCATACGAGCTTTCAGAAAGCTTACCGGGTTTTGTGTTGTTGCAATCCCGGTACACTATTCAAACGGTGTAGCAGATAATCCTGCAGGTCAGGATAATCAGAGTGGAGAGAGAGTTGCGTAGGGCAGCAGGGTTGAGACCAGCACTTGGTCTATTTTGGTGTGTTTTGTAGACTCTTTTGAGCATAACATTTTATTTATGTTAGTATTGTAATAATTGACTCGAGAGATAGTTTGCTACGAGGTTTGTGTTATGGTTTATGAGATGTTGGTTTATAAAAAAATTCAGGACGTGATTTGTTTAGTTGTATTCATGTTTCGGATTTGAATTTATTATTCGAAATTCGGGGCGTGACAATCTCAGCTGAATTTCCGGATAAAAACATAAGTCCAGAACTTTTCAAAATTGTTAGCCAATTTATGATTCATGGACCGTGCGGACAATGAAATTTAAAATCTCCTTGCATGAGAGATGGAAAATGTTCAAAATTCTTTCCAAAACCATACACCACAAATACTATATTTGAATCAAATACACCTTCCATGTATAAATGTCGTGATGATGATACAAAATTCGTTGTCAAAAACGGTGTTCGTATTGGAAATAATTTTGTTGTGCCTTATAACTCAAATCTATTGTTAAGATATAATGCAGATATAAATGTTGAATCATGTTTTCAGTCTATGTTAATTAAATACTTATTTAAATATATTAATAAAGGTCCAGATCGAGCTAGAATTTTATTACGTGAAAATTCAAATGATTAAATTGCAACTTATCTTAATTGTCGGTATTTAACTCCACATGAATCAGTATGGAGACTATTTGAATATTCAATTCATTCTCGACATCCTGCTGTACAACACTTACCTATTCATATGCCTTCAGAATAAAATGTTATTTTTAATGAACATCAGTCAATTCAATCTATAATAAACCAAAAAAGTACAGAAGATATTATGCTCACTGGATGGTTTAAAGCGAATGCAATTTATCCAGAAACATCTAAATTAACTTATACAGAATTTCCGACTAAATTTATGTGGAATGATCGGAACAAATATTGGACTTTAAGAAAAAAATTTGAGAGTATTGGTTGAATAACATATGTATATTCTATAGCTGGCGAATTATATTATATGAGAATGTTATTAAATATTCAGAGAGGTAGTGGCATTTTGATTCAATAAAAATAGTTAATGGAATTAAATATTCTTCTTATCAAGAAGCTTGTCGAACTTTAGGTTTATTAAGTGATGACAAAGAATGGATTGATGCATTAAACAATTCTCTACATGCTGCAGCAGCTTTTCAAATACGTCAATTATTTGTACTATTATTTTATTCTGTGATGTTGCAAATCCTCAAAAGCTATTAGATTCATATTGGTCTAACATGTCAGATGATATTTTACATTGACTCAAAATTCAACTTGGAAATCCAAATTAACTTTACCTGAATCAGAACTAAAAAATAAATTATTATTTGAACTAGAACAAATGTTTAATAAATTATCCAATTCATTAAAAGATCATCAACTGCCAATGCCTGATAGTAACTTAATATGTGATTTAAATAACAGACTTTTAAGAGAAGAATTAGATTATGATTATGCAGAACTAAAACGTTAACATGGAGATTTAGTCACTCAATTAAATACAGGTCAACAAATTGTATATACTGAGGTTATTAAAGGAATTGAACAGAAAACCTGTAATGCCTTTTTTGTTCATGGTTATGGAGGAACTGGGGCAAAAATTTTTGTAATACCCGCAAATTTCATTTTAAATTCGAGTAATTGTATCGAATGATTATTATGCTATTTCACGATTTATGTTCGATAATAATTCATTTTTTCGATTATCGAAGTTTCGAAACCTTTATTTTAACGAAAAGATCGAAATGCTCGATTTGATTAATCGACTTTTTCTACGTACAAAATTTGGAGAAACTTCCTTCATGAAAGTTGTAGAGCTCGTCGTTACAAGTCCGTACACGTGCGGAATGCAAAGATCGGAATTTTTCTGATTTAGTTATCGAATTTAGAAGTTTTCCGAAACTCGTATATATAGAAATTTTTTTGGGAAACCCTAATTTTCCACCGGCCTCCTTTCTCTTTCTTTTTTTTGGAAACCTGACTGTTCAACATCTCTCTCAAACTCTCGAATCGTTCTCTCTCTCGACCGAAATAGAGAGCAAAGTTCTCCTTAATTGTTCTCCCTCCACAGACCACCTCTCGACCTCAAACCAAGTCTCAGGCGTTCGTCTCGAGCTGCTCTAGCTCCCAGAGGCAGCTTTACAAGGCGGCGCGGCCTGTAGGGCCGGCGGCACGGCCCGAACCGAAAACCACCATTTTCGGTTCGAGCTTGATATCTCGAGCTACACACCACCATTTCACTTGATTCTTGGCTCATTGAGCTCGCCTCAACTTCCTCTACAAGCATCAAGAAGGACCGGAACTGGGTCGAACGTTTTCACTTTCGTCGGAGCTCGACCCGAACGGATCGAAACACCGAAGTTTTCGAGCTTGATATCTCGAGCTATACACGATCGTTTCTTGTGATTCTTGGCTTGTTGAGTTCGCAAGGAAGTTCTGAACAAGTTTCCAGAAGGGATCGGGGCCTGAGGTTGTAGTTTTCACGTTGGTTTTCAAGCTCGCCGGTTTCTGGAATTTTTCCGACCGCCGACTGTAAATAGGTATTTTCTATCCCTTCCCGTCATTTTTAGGTCTTGTGCTAGTTATGAAAGTTGCTCAGAATGATGAAACGAAGGGGACAAACTCGGCCCCGACGCCATTGGCGGTGGTCGGTGGCGGCTCTGTCCCTAACTCCGACGGCCTTTTCCGGCCACCTCCGGAGGTCTAAAATTTGGTTTCTGTCCATTTTATGATTCTATGTTTCGATACGATCATTTCGACGAATTATACGCATTTTTCGGATATCGTATGAATTAGTTATGAATTTTGTGATTTCGATCGATTTCGATCGTTAGATTTTTGATCTGTGAAATTATTACCGTCGGATGAACTTGTAAATTTGTTATGATGATCATATGACTGTCCCAGAGGCTTTGTGTGGTCATGGGTGAAGATCCGACCGTTGGATCTTCGTATATGTGCAAAACGGTAATTAGAGGAGCGATTCGTGAGAAACCGCTCGTCGGATTTTAATGTAAATTAGAATCCGGCCGTTAACTGGTAGTTAAATTATGTGTTGAAATTGTTGGCTAAATTCTAATCACATGTGATTAGGTGATTGACGAATTTTATTTGAGTGGGCTATTTCGGCGTTAATTATAATTATAATTATATTGAAGACGCAGCGGGAATTTCGAGGTGAGTAAAACTCACGTTGGTTCATATTACGAACCGAATGTTTTAAATTTATTTATTTATGGTAATTGTGTGAAAAATATTTGCGGATTAAATATTTGTTTTAAAATTTCATGGACTTGAATCACCACGGTCCATAGGTAAGTAAAATGAATTTTAACTATACAAATGAATTTCATGATTTTCTTGTGTGAACTATAGATGGTATTAGTGGTCATTCCTGAGTGGATGATTACGTATATATATATTTACGTGGAAAATATATATTGATGAGTGGATTGTTGAGTGATGGTATGATTGAGTAGAATTGATGAATTGATTGTGTTTCAATTGTGTAATTTCATTAATAATATAGTGTATCTTGGTTGGGTTGATTTCAGTATGTGATATTATATGTTGTGCTCATTTATGGGTTTAGGGTCGACGTAATGACCGGTGTGGGGTAATCGGAAGCTCTAATCCTGGGTGGATGATGGGATACGATTGGTTGAGGATGTGGAATTATTGGACGTTCTAAATATGTATATAGGTATACATATTGATGAAATACAATAATTGATAAATATGTCGGATGCCATAACCTAGGCCAGGTGACGGGCTACGATTCAGTTAGAGCTCTAGTCTGTCAAGTACCGTATTTTTATAAATACGATGATGAGAGTTGTGATGGAAGTTGTGAGTTGGATTGTCTTGATATATTGAATTGGTGTTGATTGAGATTGTTAGTACTTGCATATGTGAAAATTGTTGGGTGTTGCTGTGTGTGGGGTTAAATGAGATTAAATTAAGTAAAAATTCTTTCTTTTACTCATACAAGCTTTCATAAGCTTACCGGGTTTTGTGTTGTTGCAATCCCGGTACACTATTCAATGGTGTAGCGGATATTCCTGCAGGTCAGGATAACCAGGGAGGTGACCGAGCTACTTAGGTGTTACAGCAGTTTTGTTATTTATTTAGTTGTGAGGTGTGTATGCTCATTTAGAGCTTTACATTACATTTTGGATTTGAGTTATAATAATTAACCGAGACTAAATTCGGTTTGATTTTAATTCGTGTGGTGAGGATGTTATGAAAAGAAATTTTCAGGATGATTATTTTTAGTTTGTAGTATTTTCAAGTTTCGGATTTTGAATTGTTATTCTAAAATTCGGGGCGTGACAGTTTGGTATCAGAGCGTAAGGTACATATTTGGTGATATGTCAATACTTACCGAGTGATGGCCCGTCTGCAGCGGATCCCCATCGTGTGCTCTTCGGTATTGACAATGTCATTGGGTATGTGAGTGCTTTAGGTTGGCTAGGAACGTTAGTACTTTTAAGAGATTTAGGCATCGTTATGTATGATCAGTACTTGGTTAATATGGACTTGCATTTGACTTATGCTTTGTTTAAGTGTTATGCGTGTATTAATCAAGTATGTCATACTTATTAGGTAATGGAGATTAAGAGAAACGAAGCCAGAGGTCGGGGTAGAGGTAGACCTCGTGGCAGGGGTAGAGGCCGAGGAAGGGGTAGGGCCCCTCCAGTCGAAGAAGTATTCGAGTTGGAGGAAGATGCACCTTATGAGGATCAGCCTATTCCTCCTGTGGCTGTGGTTGATAATCCTGCTCGCTTGCTGATGCTAGCAAGGGAAATTACTCACTTGGGAGCAACCAAGTTTGGAGGAGGCACTGATTATATGGTGGCGGATCGTTGGATAGAGGATTTGCAGACCTATTTCGATATGCTTGATTGCACTAAGACCGACAAGAGGAAGCGAGCCGCTTTCATGTTGAAGGATGAGGCTAGGGTGTGGTGGAACGTCACTCAGAGGAGCATTGAGGTGTCTACCTTGACATGGGATGGCTTTGAGAGGCTGTTCAGGGAGAAGTACTTTCCACCAGCAGTGAAGGAGAGGTTGGAGCGAGAGTTCCTTGCACTTATACAGGGGAAGATGACCGTAATTGAGTATGATGCAGAGTTCTCCAGACTGTACAAGTATGTGAGGCAGATGGAGGATGAGGACTTGGCCAAGAAGTTTCAGAGAGGGTTGAGTCCTTCGATTGAGCGTGATGTAGCCATCTTGGAGCTGAAGACCGAGAGAGAGATCTTGGCTAAGGCACAGATCATTGAGCAGCAGAACCTGATTCGTAGAGAGAAGGAGTCTGCTGAGAGAGACTTCCAAGGCAAGGGAAAGGCCATAGCAGGAAGCAGTAGAGCTAGAGACTTCAGGGGTGGGTTCTGGAAGAGATAGAGAACTCAGTTCCAGCATCAAGCTCCAGCCAGGGCAGCAGTAGCTCCTCCTGTTCAGGCTATGCCTATCAGGCAGATAGCACCAGCAGCTCCGGTGAAGTGTTTTAACTGTGGCGAGCCGGGCCACATCTCTCGTGCGTGCACGAAACCATGGGGTAGGATATGCTACAGCTGTGGACAGGCAGGGCATCAGGCTAGGGAGTGTCCTCGAAATCAGGGTAGAGTGCAGGGTAACCAGCAGAGGCAGCTACCACCTGCTCATGCTAGAGTCTTTGCCATCGGTCAGGCAGGCACGGGAGTGGAAGGTACCTTATCTGTTTATCACTTTCTTGCTAGAGTACTGTTTGATACAGGAGCCTCACACTCTTTCATATCTAGTTCGGTTGTGGATGTTTTGGGTTTGATTGCTATGCCTCTGACTAGATCATTGTGAGTTACATCACCTCTCGGTGTGTCTCTTGAGCTTAGCATGCTTTGTGATGATTGCCCTATTGGGATTGGTGGCAGAGAGTTCTCTGCGTCTTTGATTGTGATTCCGGATCACACGTATGACGTGATTTTGGGTATGGATTGGTTGAGCCCGAACCATGCTGTTATTGATTGCTTTAGGATGATTGTGTCCTCCCATATTTCGGGACAACCGGTGTTTCATTACCGTTGTCTGAAGTCTGACATCACCATGAGGATAGGGATTTTGGCCCATATTGAATCAGGGAGTAGTACTTCAAAGATTACAGGGATTCCTGTAGTTTCAGAGTATGAAGACGTGTTTCAGGAGATCCCTGGGTTACCTCCGAAGAGGGTAATGGACTTCTCCATTGATGTGATACCAGGTACTTCACCTGTGTCAAAAGCACCCTATCGAATGGCTCCAGCTGAACTTCAGGAGTTGAAGGTTCAGATTGAGGGCTTACTTGCACAAGGGTTCATTCAGGCAAGTGTGTCTCCTTGGGGCGCACCAGTGTTGTTTGTGAAGAAGAATGATAGTTCACTTCGTCTATGTGTGGATTATCGACAGTTGAACAAGGTGACCATCAAGAATAGGTACCCTTTACCTAGGATTGATGACTTGTTCGATCAGCTTAGGGAAGCTACTGTGTTCTCGAAGATTGACTTGAGGTCTGGATATCACCAGTTGAGGGTGAAGGAGGAAGATATTCCAAAGACGGCGTTCAGGACCAAGTATGGACATTTTGATTTTCTTGTCATGCCTTTTGGTCTCACGAATGCCCCCGCAGCATTTATGGACTTGATGAACCGTACGTTCAGTCCTTACTTGGATCAGTTTGTGGTAGTGTTCGTTGACGACATCTTGATTTATTCACGGTCTTCAGCTGAGCATGAGAGGCATCTGCGGATAGTGTTGCAGACATTGAGAGAGCAGAAACTATTTGCCAAGTTCGAGAAGTGTGACTTCTGGCAGAGTGAAGTCAAGTTCCTTGGTCATGTGGTCTCGAAGGATGGAGTTTCTGTGGATCCTTCGAAGGTTGAAGCAGTGATGAGTTGGAGTCGCCCTACTACGGTTACAGAAATTCGTAGCTTCCTTGGATTGGCCGGGTATTACAGGCGCTTCATTGAAGGGTTTTCTGGTATTGCTTCGGCTTTGACCAAATTGACCAGGAAAGACACTCATTTCGTATGGTCGGATGAGTGTGAGAAGGCTTTCATTGAGCTGAAGACTAGATTGACTACAGCTCCGGTGTTGACTATTCCTACTAGTGGTGGTGGATTAGTCATTTACAGCGATGCATTTCATCAGGGTTTGGGGTGTGTGTTGATGCAGAATGGTAGTGTCGTTGCTTATGGTTCTAGACAGTTGAAGGTACATGAGCGGAATTACCCTACTCATGATCTAGAGCTAGCAGCTGTGGTGTTTGCCTTGAAGATTTGGAGGCACTATCTTTATGGTGAGAAATTTGAACTCTTTTCTGATCACAAGAGTTTGAAGTATCTATTCTCCCAGAAGGAATTGAACATGAGGTAGAGAAGATGGATGGAGCTCATTAAGGACTTTAATTTCACCTTGGAGTATCATCCCGGAAAGGCGAATGTAGTGGCGGATGCCTTGAGTAGGAAACCGCGGGTAATCATGGCATCAATTATGGTGCAAGAGTGGCGCATGTTAGAAGCTGCATCTGCGTTCGACCTTATGCCAGCAGGAGCAGGACAGGGAATCTTTCTCGGTAGTATCACCTTACAGCCCACCTTGATCTCCAGGATTATTCAGGGTCAGACACTTGATGAGTTTGCTCAGACGAGGATTGCTGAGATCACTGTTGACCCGGATGTGGAGGGTCCTTCTGAGTGGATGATTGGGGCTGATGGAGGGTTGAGATTTCGAGGGAGATTGTATGTACCGAGTGTTGATAACCTCAGTGAGGAGATCATGCGGGAAGCACATAGGTCTCGATATACTATACATCCAGGAGGTACTAAAATGTATATGGATCTGCGAAGGCAGTTTTGGTGGTTTGGTATGAAGAGGGATGTGGCGGAACACGTGTCGAAGTGTCTTACCTGTCAACAGGTGAAGGCAGAGCATCAGAGACCAGCAGGAATGCTGAACCCCTTATCGATTCCTGTTTGGAAATGGGAAGACATCTCTATAGACTTTGTGACTGGATTGCCCAGGTCCAGGCAAAGTTATGACTCGATTTGAGTGATTGTTGACCGGTTGACTAAATCAGCACACTTCCTTCCGGTGGCAAAAACGTACTCAAGTGATGCATTGTGTAAGTTGTATGTGAACGAGATAGTGAGGCTTCATAGAGTGCCTGTGACGATTATATCTGATCGTGATGCTCGTTTCACTTCAGAATTCTGGCGTAGGTTCCATAAGGCATTTGGTACGTCTCTTGCTATGAGCACTGCGTTTCACCCACAAACAGATGGACAGACCGAGAGAGTGAATCAGGTGATGGAGGACATGCTCAGAGCTTGTGTTCTGGATTTTAAGGGTAGTTGGGCGGATCATCTGCCGTTGGTAGAGTTTGCCTACAACAACAGCTATCACTCTAGTATCGGTATGGCTCCATATGAGGCTCTTTATGGTAGGCCATGTAGGACTCCTATCTGTTGGGCGGAAGCAGGGGATAAAGGGCTCATCGGTCCTGAGATCGTACAGGAGACTACAGGGAAGGTCACTACTATTCGGGACAGAATCCGAACCGCTCAGAGTAGACAGAAGAGTTATGCTGACTTGAAGAGGAGACATTTGGAGTTTGAGACAGGCGATCATGTGTTCTTGAAAGTCTCACCTATGAAAGGTGTGGTGAGATTTGGCAAGAGGGGAAACTCGCACCGAGGTATGTTGGACCCTTTGAGATTCTGGAAAGGGTTGGTAACTTGGCATATCGTCTTGCTTTACCTGTTAGCATGTCGGGTGTGCACAATGTCTTCCATGTGTCTATGCTCAGGAAGTATGTTCGAGACGAGTCTCACGTGATTGATCACGGTACGATCGAAGTGAACACGGATGTGACGTTTGTAGTTGAACCTGTTCGTATCTTGGATAGGTCTACGAAGAAACTTCGTAGGAAAGAGGTAGATCTCGTGAAGGTGTTGTGGAGTCATCATGACGAGGGTGATGCATCATGGGAGTTAGAATCTGACATGAGGACGAGGTATCCACAGCTTTTTGGCGAATTGGGTACTTGAATTTCGGGACGAAATTCCTTTCAGGGGGATAGATTGTAATACCCGCAAATTTCATTTTAAATTCGAGTAATTGTATCGAATGATTATTATGCGATTTCACGATTTATGTTCGATAATAATTCATTTTTTCGATTATCGAAGTTTCGAAACGTTTATTTTAACGAAAAGCTCGAAATGCTCGATTTGAGTAATCGACTTTTTCTACGTACAAAATTTGGAGAAACTTCCTTCATGAAAGTTGTAGAGCTCATCGTTACGAGTCCGTACACATGCGGAACGCAAAGATCGGAATTTTTCTGATTTAGTTATCGAATTTAGAAGTTTTCCGAAACTCGTATATATAGAAATTTTTTTGGGAAACCCTAATTTTTCCACCGGCCTCCTTTCTCTTTCTTTTTTTTGGAAACCTGACTGTTCAGCATCTCTCTCAAACTCTCGAATCGTTCTCTCTCTTGGAAACCACCATTTTCGGTTCGAGCTTGATATCTCGAGCTACACATCACCATTTCACTTGATTCTTGGCTCATTGAGCTCGTCTCAACTTCCTCTACAAGCATCAAGAAGGACCGGAACTGGGTCGAACGTTTTCACGTTCGTCGGAGCTCGACCCGAACGGATCGAAACACCGAAGTTTTCGAGCTTGATATCTCGAGCTATACACGATCGTTTCTTGTGATTCTTGGCTTGTTGAGTTCGCAAGGAAGTTCTGAACAAGTTTCCAGAAGGGATCGGGGCCTGAGGTTGTAGTTTTCACGTCGGTTTTCAAGCTCGCCGGTTTCTGGAATTTTTCTGACCGCCGACTGTAAATAGGTATTTTCGATCCCTTCCCGTCATTTGTAGGTCTTGTGCTAGTTATGAAAGTTGCTCAGAATGATGAAACAAAGGGGACAAGCTCGGCCCCGACGTCATTGGCGGTGGTCGGTGGCGGCTCTGTCCCTAACTCCGGCGGCCTTTTCCGGCCACCTCCGGAGGTCTAAAATTTGGTTTCTGTCCATTTTATGATTCTATGTTTCGATACGATCATTTCGACATATTATACGCATTTTTCGGATATCGTATGAATTAGTTATGAATTTTGTGATTTCGATCGATTTCGATCGTTAGATTTTTGATCTGTGAAATTATGACCGTCGGATGAACTTGTAAATTTGTTATGATGATCATATGACTGTCCCAGATGTTTTGTGTGGTCATGGGGGAAGATCCGACCGTTGGATCTTCGTATATGTGCAAAACGGTAATTAGAGGAGCGATTCGTGAGAAACCGCTCGTCGGATTTTAATGTAAATTAGAATCCGGCCGTTAAATGGTAGTTAAATTATGTGTTGAAATTGTTGGCTAAATTCGAATCACATGTGATTAGGTGATTGACGGATTTTATTTGAGTGGGCTATTTCGGCGTTAATTATAATTATAATTATATTGAAGACGCAGCGGGAATTTCGAGGTGAATAAAACTCACGTTGGTTCATATTACGAACCGAATGTTTTAAATTTATTTATTTATGGTAATTGTGTGAAAAATATTTGCGGATTAAATATTTATTTTAAAATTTCATGGACTTGAATCACCACGGTCCATAGGTAAGTAAAATGAATTTTAACTATACAAATGAATTTCATGATTTTCTTGTGTGAACTATAGATGGTATTAGTGGTCATTCCTGAGTGGATGATTACGTATATATATATTTACGTGAAAAATATATATCGATGAGTGGATTGTTGAGTGATGGTATGATTGAGTAGAATTGATGAATTGATTGTGTTTCAATTGTGTAATTTCATTAATAATATGGTGTATCTTGGTTGGGTTGATTTCAGTATGTGATATTATATGTTGTGCTCATTTATGGGTTTAGGGTCGACGTAATGACCGGTGTGGGGTAATCGGACGCTCTAATCCTGGGTGGATGATGGGATACGATTGGTTGAGTATGTGGAATTATTGGACGTTCTAAATATGTATATAGGTATACATATTGATGAAATACAATAATTGATAAATATGTCGGATGCCATAACCTATGCCAGGTGACGGGCTACGATTCAATTAGAGCTCTAGTCTGTCAAGTACCTTATTTTTATAAATACGATGATGAGAGTTGTGATGGAAGTTGTGAGTTGGATTGTCTTGATATATTGAATTGGTGTTGATTGAGATTGTTAGTACTTGCATATGTGGAAATTATTGGGTGTTGCTGTGTGTGGGGATAAATGAGATTAAATTAAGTAACAGTTCTTTCTTTTACTCATACAAGCTTTCATAAGCTTACCGGGTTTTGTGTTGTTGCAATCCCGGTACACTATTCAATGGTGTAGCGGATATTCCTGCAGGTCAGGATAACCAGGGAGGTGACCGAGCTGCTTAGGTGTTACAGCAGTTTTGTTATTTATTTAGTTGTGAGGTGTGTATGCTCATTTAGAGCTTTACATTACATTTTGGATTTGAGTTGTAATAATTAACCGAGACTAAATTCGGTTTGATTTTAATTCGTGTGGTGAGGATGTTATGAAAAGAAATTTTCAGGATGATTATTTTGAGTTTGTAGTATTTTCATGTTTCGGATTTTGAATTGTTATTCTAAAATTCGGGGCGTGACACTTTTTTATGGCATATGATTACAAACAAATTAAGATCAGAAGAAAAAATTGTTTTGAATGTAGCATCATCTGGAGTTGGCTCATTATTATTACCAAATGGTCGAACTGCTCATTCTCGATTTAAAATACCTCTAATAATTAATAATCTATCAATATGTCCAATAAAAAAAGGGACTCAATTGGCAAAATTAATAGATAAAACAGAATTAATTATTTGGGACGAAACTCCAATGTGTCATAAACATTGTTTTGAGGCGTTAGATAAATCTCTAGGTGACATTTTATCAAATCCAAATAATAGTCAAGCTGATAAACCATTTTGCAGCAAAGCAATTTTATTAGGTGGCGATTTTAGACAAATTTTACCTGTAATTACAGGAGGAACTCGAGAACAAATTATTGAAGCTTCATTAAATAATCCGTATCTTTGGTCATCATTTAAAGTATTTCATTTAACAGAAAATATGAGATTAACAAAAAGCAATTTAACTGTTGATGATAGAAAAAATATTTCTATTTTTGCAAATTGGTTATTGAAAATTGGAGAAGGTTCTATATCTTCAAACAATTATGAAAATGATGAAGATACATCTTGGATTGCAATTCCAAGTGATTTAGTCATTCATACTTATACAGATCCAATAGAAGCAATTTTTCTTACAATTTATCCAAATTTTAACATTCAGTATAATAATTTTGATTATTTAAGAGAACGTGCAATTATTACATCGCGAAATAGTATTGTTCGAGATATCAACAATTTTGCTATAAATGTATTGCCAGGTGAAACATCACTTATTTAAGTTTTGATAGTATTCTAGTAAATTCTGGAAATAATGAAAATATTAATGTTTTATATCCTTCAGAATTTTTAAACAAACATGAATTTAATGGCTCGCCATCACATGAATTAATTTTAAAAGTTGGAATGCCCATTATGCTATTAAGAAATTTAAATCAAATGTCCGGTTTATGCAATGGTATAAGATTAGTAATAATGAAATTATTTAATCGATTGATTGAAGCAAAAATATTAACATGAGATAATATAGGTAAAAAAAATTTAATACCTAGAATTGTTCTTACTGCATCCGAAACTTAATGGCCATTTATTTTTAAAAGACGACAATTTTCAATAAGACCATGTTATGCTATGACTATTAATAAAAGTTAAGGTCAATCATTGAATTATGTCGGCATATATTTATCAGAACCTGTTTTCACTCACGGACAATTATATGTTGCGCTTTCAAGAATTACATCAAGAAATGGATTAAAAAATTTAATAAATAATAACAATGATGTTCCTAATAAATATACTAAAAATATAGTTTATAAAGATGTATAAATAAATAAAAAACAAAATTTCATTAAATTATATATAAATATGTAATATTTTTCAATTATAGTGTATAGTTGTGCATATATATATGTGTGACGATGAAAGTGTTGCTTCATATCAAAACTAGGGCTTTACTACAATATTACGTAGTTTATATGTCAAAGATTATATAACAACATTGATACCGATTTTACCTACTAAAAGCAAAGAAACTCGAATAAAAAAACAAAAAGAAACAAAAAAGAACAAAACAAGGAGGAAAAAAAGGAGAGGAAAAAAAAAAAGAGTTTGAAGGCGATGCTATATACTGTGAAACCTCTGAAAAATGTTCCTCTTGCTTTCTACTATACCCCTCAATATCTTTTAGCATCTAACCAAAATATATCTTCTATCCAAAAAAAAAAAAAAACCCAAAATATATCTTCAAGATAGCTCCAAACCATAATCATCAGTTTGATTATGATGCACAACATAGTGGTTTAAAACAACCACATATTAAAATAGAAATCTAATTGAAGTTATCCTAGATCAAAAGTTATCCTATGTTACCTAACAAAATAAATATCTACTTTATTATTCTTCAATTTTGTATATTATATGTGCTTCAGACAAACAGTCAACCGGAAAAGAAGGAGAAAAAAAAAAGGGGAAGAATCCTACTATCTATAACCCACTTTCAGACAACTTTCCTAATTTCACTCTCTTTCACAGTTGCAATCTTAGATAGAATAATCTTCATTCCAACATAGGCAGCCTTTTTCTCCAGAGCATCCACCTTTCCCAGCACCTGTAATATCATTTCATAAACAGTCATATGTAGTTTATCACTTTATCTCATACAATATGCTGCAAACACAAGGCCTCGAATAACAACTTGAGAAGGATAAAAAGTGCAGCTACTGTTAGTAGGAAACAAAATAAAGTGGTGGACAATGTGGTGGAAGATAAAACAAAAGGGGTAGTGGGAGGAAGGAAAAATGAACTGTCATTTTTTTAGAAACACAAAACGTGCATGATTGGTGCACATCAGCTACAGCTAATAACCTTTACAGTTTGAAAACTATTGTATGATGACGCAAAACGTATTCATTTGAAACAACCACATATTAAAATAGAAATCTAATTGAAGTTATCCTAGATCAAAGTTATCCTATGTTACCCAACAAAATAAATATCTACTTTATTATTCTTCAGTTTTGTATATTATATGTGCTTCAGACAAACAATCAACCGGAAAAGAAGGAGGAAAAAGGAAAAAGAATCCTACTATCTCTAACCTACTCTCTTTCACAGTTGCAATCTTACTTAGAATCTTCATTCCAAAGCTATACAGCTCAAAAAGTATTGAGTAGTTCGACATCAACGATGACTCTTTCCAGATCATCACTTCTACATCCTTCTATAATCCAATCATATATACACAGTTCGAAAGCTATTCAGCAGTGCGACATCAACGATGGGATTTCTCTTTCCAGATCATTGCTTCTACAGGTTCCTTCTCTAAAGATCTGGTTTTCTTCTTCTTCTTTTTCATATTCTAGATCAATCCAATTTTTGACATAATTTACACTTCTACCACAGGGTTTCATTATATATATATATATATATATATATATATTCTATATGGTTTCTTTAGGAAGTGTCCATAAACAACACGATCACTAATTCAAATCTACAGCCAACATCACTGTCCAGATAAAATCAGTTAGCATGAGCAATCGTTATATCTCAACTGTTTGTTTCAAATTATCCATTTAAATTCAACTAAAATCCTATTTCGAACAAGTACTTTCAATTGGAAAAAAAAAATTCTAAACCTTCTGTCATAATCGTCTTTGTTTTCGGATATCATAAAAGGATAGTTGAAAATCACTTTTTGATTTGCTTTGTTGATGACATAGATAGTGAAAAATCACTCTTTCATTTACTTTTTGATGAAAAAGGATAGTTGTAGATGACTTTGTATTCTTGATATTAATAAATTTTTTTTCTTGCACTATTTCACTTTTTTTTTTCTGGTCATACACCGTCTTCTTAATGTTCAAACTCAATTTAGTATCCCATGAATTTAACTTCAAATATTAATTTTTTTTTATATCACTGTCAGGAAACAATGGAATCAGCATCAGCATCAGCACATCAGAGAATCAAATCCACCTTCATACGTGACCTGTTAACTTTCCAAAGAACTTCCAAAATGAAAGCTCGAGTAAGCAAACTATGGAGGCCAAAAAAATACAAAAGTGACAAAAATGATGGGGTTCATTATGTATTGGTTGATGAAAAGGTGAAATTTTTATCAATGTTTCAATATTAATTTTATGATGTGAGAAACTTAACAAATATATCTTTCTTTATTAAATGCAGGGAGATTCAATCCACGCGCTTATTGATGAAAAGCACTATCCTCACGTCAATTTAAAAATGGAGGAAGGTCGTGTCTATGAGATTTTCTGGTTTCACACCAAAGAAAACACGACCACCTACAAAGTGCTTGACCGTCGAGCCCAGATTCAATTCAATCGGAGGACAGAATTTTTTGAAGTTGAAGACATTTTCCTACCTATTCCACGCCATGCATTCTTCCTCCTTGAATTTGACGAGCTCAAAGCAGCTATGGAGAACCAAAATTTTCTTATAGGCAAGTTTATAACATCTAAATAAATAATCTAATTCAGTGCATATCATATGCTTTATGATTTTAACTAATACTCTTATCTTATTTTTTGATGCAAGACCTATATGGCTGTTTGAAATCAGTTGTGCTAGAATTCCAAGTACCTATCAAAAATGAAGACAAAATGGAATCAAAGTGTGAAGTCATACTTGAAAACGTGAGGTATTATATTGCAAAATCCTTTCAACATTAATTTTTTTTCCTTTTCCATCTAACTAGCAATCAGAAACAAACTTTTTAAACTTTAAATACAGAAGAGAGGATATAAAGATCACACTCTGGGGTCATACTATAAGGCGGTTTGATGTAGAGGTGATTCAAAAGCATCCAGCACCTTTGTTGATCGTATTCACAAGTTTGAAGATCGGTCTATTTCAATGTAAAATATTTTCCTCCATCTGCTATTCGTGGAATCCACTATTCTTTAAACAATAAATTCTCTAACTATTTGAGTCTTTATGACTGTCAGAGCGGATTAGTCTATCAACCACGCAGCACACTTGCTTCATCATCGATCCATCCATTCCTCAGAGAGAAGAATATATGATGGAGTAAGTCTTTTTATTATAACAAAATCTTTTTATTCTTACTGTAGGCTTATGAAGTCCTTATGTCATACCCTATTTTCATAGAATAGTCTTTTGACTGTTCATGTTCTTGCATCATATACAATTCTATTTTAACATCATGTTAAATTCTGGTTTGTAATGTATGTCAAAACTGTAAACCAATTATACAACCATTTTGAAACCTATAGGGATATTCCAAAGATGATATATACATACACACACACATACATAGATACAAACTTTAATTCAGTCATTTATTTTGGAAAGCTCCTTTGCATTTCATATTTACAACTTGAACAACTAACAATTTTGCTTCTGTGTGGATATGCAACATTTGAATCATTTATTATTTTTCCAAATTTTCAGAATCATTAACAATACAAACTCAAAAAATTCTATAGATTTTCAGAACCAGGAGACAAAGTGAAGATAACTCCAAATTCATTCAGGTCCCTAACACTGGAAGAATTAAAGGACTGCAAAAAATGGAGTGTCTTTGACCTCTATACACTGAATCCAAAATCATATACAGTATGAAAAACTACCTTTTTCCACTCTTATCGGCATTCAGTTTTTTTTTCCCTTCTATAACAACATATATGCATGCATACAGACGGAGATGGTTAATTGTGCTGCTTGGATCTGTAGATTCTCGACGGCGACTAATTGGTGGTACAAGGGATGTCCTTCTTGCTATAGACAATTGATACAGAAACAAAACAGTGATCATTTCATCTGTACGGAGCATAAAGTTCAAGTCCCTCTTCCATGGTATAGTTTATCAAACCAGATATTTGAATAACCTTTCTATTCAATTTCATTTTGGAAAATGATGAAGATGCATCTTGGACTGAAATTCCAAGTGATTTACTTATTCATACTTATACATATCCAATAGAAGCAATTTTTCTTACAATTTATCCAAATTTTAGCATTCAGTATAATAATTTTGATTATTTAAGAGAACGTGCAATTGTTACACCGCGAAATAGTACAGTTCGAGATATCAACAATTATGCTATAAATGCATTGCCAGCTGAAACTATCACTTATTGAAGCTTTGACAGTAGTTTAATAAATTCTGGAAATAATGAAAATATTAATGTTTTATATCCTACAGAATTTTTAAATAAACTTGAATTTAATGGCTTGCCATCACATGAATTAATTTTAAAAGTTGGAATGCCTATTATGCTATTGAGAAATTTAAATCAAATGTCCGGTTTTTTCCAATCTGTCATTTTACGTGTAGTTATAGACTTTACATGACAAAGGATCTTGATGACGAAGCAACTGTCGTGCTGATCGGAAAACAAGCTAAGCAGATATTTGGTGCTACCTGTCAGAAGCTGGTAAGTAAGAGACTGTATCCAGATGCACAAACATTGCCAGAAGAAATTGAAAACAGTATTGGTCAAAAATTTCTGTTTCGACTCAAAGTCAAGCAGAATGGTGAGTTTGTTGTTAGAGGAGTTTACCAAGATCCGCAAGATTCACTACCATCTATAGAACTTGGACCAATGACCACAACAACAGATTATCCATCTTCGTTGAAACAGAAAATCATTGAAACAACCAAAAAATCATTGTCTGTTTTTAGGTCAGCAAAAAAGACGAAGAGGTAAAGTTTAGATAAACTTAATAATCCAAAAATTATTGTTCAATTACTGTCATTTAAATTGATAAATTACTTTCATTTATAGGGACGGTTAACATCAGACAGCCACATCATCATCGATCAATAACCAACAGATCTAAAAGGAAAAACCTCATCCAACAGTGACTATAAGTTTTTGTCTACATCTATACTCACTGAATCAATTGGAGTCTTTTGTGTAATTACTTTGCGATCATGAACTCCAATTGATTTACCAGATATAACTAGAAGTAACATGGTCACATTTTCAGCCAGCTTTGTAAAATATGTACTTCACGAATCAACAGGAGTCTTTTGTGTAATAGTTTTTAGAGAACTCCAGTTGATTTAGCATGGTCGCTTTTTGAATAGTAAAAACATTGTCCATGTTAAATGTTGTGTATCAGCTTCTACTCAACAATATATAAATCATATTTTGCATCAATAACCTAGAATGTTTCATTCTTTTAATGATCACGGCAACTTTTGTCTCAACTAATTCTTTCATTATATTTAATGCATAACTTTAGAGCCTAATTAACTTTAGACCCTAACTATCAGATATTGTTTTCCTAATTCAAGTTCTCTCATTACTGTGCGTATTTCTAACATTTGTGGTAATGAATAGGTACCCTTTGATCATATTGTACAATTTTGGTCTCAAAACAATTCAAATTGTCATAATCATTCTGTATTCGAATTACGTACTTTTAATGCATGCATAACGATAGATCCCGCAACAAAGCGCGGGCAAGTTTTCTAGTTATACTATATATAAAAGTTGGGTTTGAGGTTACTGTTACTAAGCCGTTTTGGTATCGGCTTGAGCCACGTCGTCATTTTGAAATGATGATTTTGTCCCCATGTTAGATTTTCTACAACTCTGCCATTCTTCTATTTTTGCCTTTTCTCCCGTCCTCGAAACTTTTCCTCTCTCTTCCTCTTAAAAGGCTAAACCGTATTTTATAGCTCTCTCTCTCTCTCTCTATCTCCCTCTCTCTCTCTCTCCCACTCTCCTCACTCTGAACTATACGAATCTTTCAAATTTCAATTGGTTTATGGAGAAAGCCCAGAAGGTACAACTTGAAGGCACCAATCAAAGAATACAGGTTCGGCCCCTTCTTTCTTTGTCTGTAACTCTTCAAAGTTTTCATTGTTCATTCTTCTTTCATAAACCTTTTTAGCTGAAACACGAATTTGTGGTAAACTTGAAAAGGGATCTCTTTTAGTCGGTGTATGTATGTGAAGAACTTTTGAATCTCCCGTCATAGCCACGTACAATAATTGGAGATAATTATAGATTGACATCATCTAAAGCACCGGGGCATCTCAGAGAATTCCAATCCTCCTTCAAAAGGTTAGAGTTTTCCTCCAATTATCCATGTATTATTAATGTTTAAGTGGGTATAACATGATTATGAAATTTAAAAATAAAATTTTAGTTAAAGGGATAAAAGATAAAGATAAATCTCGATGGGATATGGTTTATTCATGATTAACTGCTACCATAGATCGATTGTCTATTTTATTTGATTTCATAAGGAAGACGAAGGACTGTTGGGTAGCCTCTTATCAAGTTAATATCTTTGCATATAAGCATCACTATTGCTGAGGCCGAGTGGCCTCCTACCTCCTATAGATATATTTGTGTTTGGCTTTGAACTTCTCTGTGTTCTATTATGTGAGATGTTTAATTTGTTTTATTAGTGTTGATGTTTCTTATAATAATATAGTTGTTTTAACGAGTACTACTTTTCAGGGTATGTGTATCTTTCCAAGTATTATTAGCCTATGATGAAGATGTTGTTGAGCTTGACTTACTGAATGAGCTAGGGGATATACAAAGATTAGCCTTTTCTACTTGTCAGAGGATGGATCAAGAGAGTCCTCAATGATCATGAAATTGTTCCACAAATATTGCCATTGGCTTTCTATGGGAAGACAAGTAGAACATTAAGTGATATGACTCTGAAAACTTCTGACTTTGTTACTGTGAGTGTGAAGTGAGAGAGCCAGTAATCTAGGAGTGAAGGAGAATACTTAACCTGTGAATTTTTGCTATTTGGATCCTTTTTGTAATGAAACTGTGAACTTCATTTGATTTTTGTTAGTTGTTAGTTTCATTAAAAAAAAAAGGAAAAAACTAAACTGTTATACGACTTGAATGCAATTATGCCATCCGCAGCAAAGTGCGGGATCTGTAACTAGTTATAAACATACTAAAGTTGAGTTGGTACTATAGACTGTTCATAACTGTTCACAAAGTGAAGTAACGGTTTTACCCCCAATTTTTAACTAAAATCGCAATCTAATTTTTTTTTTTTCAGTTCAATTTTGTCATATCTTCTAAGATTTTTTTCAGTTTTTTTTTGTGGCAGACAATTCTGTTTTGTATTTGTAAATTCTACAAATTATGAAAAAAGTTTATTTGTTGCTAATCTTTTATTAACAATAAAATAAATTATACTATAAGTAGCGCCGATATTTTTTAAATTGCGAGTATTAATCTATTATATATAAATCTTGGAAAAAAAAAACCCCACAACATCGCGTTGGTCAATGTACTAGTTAAACCTAAATTATACATACATTAAGAGATTTCTCTTATAAATTTCTCTGTACCCTTCTATCATAGCTAGAATCAGTCTCGGAAGACATTTGCAACCTCATTAAATGTTCCTCTCAGTTTGGAGATAATAGCCTCAGTCTTAAACCCAAAAAGAATGGAATAACCAATATTGACTGCCATCTAATCCCAGTAAACTGCCTTGGAAGTTAGCCATTTTACCATAGCAAACTTTACCTTAGAAACACACTAAACAGACCTAGAAAACAGATATTTAGTAGCAGATGCAACAAAAGAAAGACCAATTTCAAATATTAAAACTATTTTCTCAAATACACAGTGCCAAGAAAACTTGATTTGAGAAAACAATTTTTGATACTGACACTAATATTTTCAAGGTCTATCTTTGCATCATAACAATAATTATTGATAAAGCATTTTAAAGGGATTTGATGAAAAACATTAACTATAAACAAGTGGGAAGGAAAAATACTAAGCTTAAGATAATAAACAGAAAACTATTAATTGTTATGTTTATCACAGTATGCAGGAGCCACACAGTTTCTTCTATCTTGTCTTTCCTTGCAAGCAAATCCTACTTATACAGAAATGAATCTCTGAAAAAGTGAAGAAGAACTGTATTAATCCACGAACAGGAGTCATGATAGTAATAAATTATAGTTGTACGATAGAGCAAGAGATACCTGGTACAATCTCACTTTCTTTAACAAAGCCTCAGAGCATATAAATGAAAAGTATCACATCTCCTGATGCAGTCTGTAACAGGAAATATTTAGGGTCTAGGAATTGTTAAACTAATTGAAAAGGCAGAAAAAATTAAGAGAAGCAAAATATGACCTGTGTAAAACAAAAGAAGAAGTCAACCTCCTAAGGACTTGATACCAGAATACTTGTTGTTTCGATATGCTGATTCTACTCCTACCAGGAGTGCCAGCCCCCATAAACCATAACATAGCTAAACTGCAGTTACAGAAGTACAGAACACATAAATACAAAAGGACAAAACTATTATAATATTATGATAAAGGAAACAATGCTGTTTAATCTAAAGTAACCTGCAATTATGGAAAAGACCACCATTTACAGAACAAAGTGAAACTGAAAACAAAAACAAATACATAAAGCAGAAATTTAGTTGAAACCAAAAACAAAAGTGAAGTTGGCATGAAAATCATAACTGGGTACCAAAGTAAAGGCAAAAGGAAACCCCATAAAGCAAATACATCAGATACTATCAATCAGAGAGATCAAAAAAACTATCTTCATTCATCTATAAGAAAAACCCCAATTTTGGAAATAGTAAATATTTAGGAAAAAGAAAGTACCTCGAGTTATCTACCTTCTTTACTTGTTAATCAACTTTATAATTATCAACAGATATTATACTTACCTTCTTACATGATATTATACTTACCTTCTCAAGCCTGTAAAATTCCGTTTTGGCAAAATTCCATTCTACCAATTGAATAGGGAAAGTATAATATCATGTAAGAAGATAAGACACTACGTATATAAGCCCCATCAATAAGCTCAAAAATATTCTTTTCCTCCTAGCTTGGTTGTGTATAACAAATTCGAGTTTCTACCCAAACAACAGAACACTGCTCTAATTTATTAACCATAGAATGCAACTCACACTGAATTGTAAACAAATATCTACAAAACAAACCAATCTATAGATAAAGTAGAAGCAATGAGAGCAATGTGTGAGCTGAAAAAGTACCTTGATTGGCAGATTCAAGCCTCTCCTTTTCTTCAGACCTATATTCAAACCCCTTACAGACTTTCTTCTCCTTCATTTCTGGTAGAGGTAACAAAATATTGAAGACTCTAGCAGCCAAACTACTCGAAGTAAAGGACCAATCTAATATACAAAGATGAGCTCCCAAGTATTGTGCCAGTTCTTCTAATAAACAAAGAAGACCCTGTGTACCCACTTCCCACAATACCAATCCCACAGTAGCCACCTTCACTAACCATACTTGCAAAAAAAGATTCTTAATTCTAAGCATAGCCCAAACCAGAGAAGAACAAAGGGAATTATCTTTTTAGCAGAGCATATCTAACTTGACCTCATCGAAACTTAGGGACTTTCAATTAGATTCATTTGTTTTTACTACTAGAATAATGTCATTAGACATCGCCACTATTAAATCGGTTAGGATTGCACCTGATGTTAAAAACCATGCTAACATTAGTTTGTGAAAAAACCAATTTCTATTGTTATTATGAACATCAGTCACCAACTTAAACGAAGAGAAAAGTTTCGTTCGAAAAATTTTAAAAAACGCGGAGGGACTAAATTTAAAAGTTTGAGAACCGCGGGGACCAATTATTTCATTCCCTTCAGCTAATAACTATCGACTCTCACAATTAGACTTCAATAGCTCATTCGTCTTGTCGACCTTATCGTTCTCCAAGCTAACCTGTGTCTCCCCGACCTCCTTCTCCAACCTGACGTGCTCCAAGTCCCCGACTTCATTCTCCGACCTAAGCCGACTAGAGCCACCTGCAACCTGACCCCGAGTCCCCTACCTCGCTTTCTGACCCCGAGTTCCCCTGCCTTGCTCTCTGAGCCCGAGTCCCCGATCTCATTCTCCAGACCTCGAGCTTGAGATCCGATCTGACCTCGAGCTTATTAGCCGACCTGAGCTTGTCATTCTCTCGATCTGACCAATTCGCCGCTGAATCTGCAAGCACCTTTCTTGGGTAAGGTTAGAATTTCTTCACCACATTTCTATCAAATCCGGCCACTTCACCAGTAGATCTACCAACCAGAATGTTTCTATTAACTTCCTATGTAAACCCAACAAAATATCGAGGGAAGAAGAAAGGAAAAGGTGAGATCTGATTACATCTCTATAAAGCCTTCGTAGCTTATACCTAATTTTATTCAAGTTTTGTTGGATTATTTTAGGTTCGTTTTAGCTGCTTCATATTGTTTTCCATTTCTGGGTTTTTTATTTCGTGTTATTATAACAGTTTGCTTACATCTACCAAAAAATAAAGGTGTGTTGTTCTTACGAAGATCTTTGATGTGCTTTTAGTGGTGAATGACAGTGATTATCTATCATGAAGACTATCATTTCTTGCTTTCATTATATAGATTTAAATTTGGTATTGAAAGTTATAATCATTGAAAGGTATCGGTATTGAATACGCTTTGTTGGATTATGCCACGCCCCTGATTTTTAACACAATTTAAAAATCAATATATAATCTCATAATTATATATACGTGATCATCCAGCCATCAATACAAAATACCTGGAAAACATTTTCCGTTTATACAACATTCGTATTAATACCCTAAACCAACTATGTTAATATTGACCCGTCCACAGAGTCATATATTACATAAGCTTATGAATTAAATTATCAACAACAAAATAAAACTTAATTGCTCCTCATAGCTTACTACAACGGAAGTCCAAATAACGGTAAAGTCACAAAACTGGCTTCCTACCGTTAAGCTGCAAGTATATATATGCTACTCTAACTTCAGCCACGATTATCCTGACCTGTAGGATTAACCCACACCGTTTGAATAGTGCACCAGGTTGTCACACAACAAACCCAGTAAGCTTGTGAAAACCCGTATGAGTAACTCAAAACAGTTAACACAACTCACACCAGAAAATAAGGAAACTGACTCACACTTAATTCCTTAAAAAAAACACGCAACACAGAAAAAACTTAAGCGTAACTGTAATACCCGCAATTTCCATTTTAAATCCGAGTGATTGTATCGAATGATTATTATACGATTTCACGATTTATGTTCGATAATCATTCATTTTTACAATTATCGAAGTTTCGAAACGTTTATTTTAACGAAAAGCTCGAAATACTCGGGTTGAGAAATCGACTTTTTCTACGTACGAAATTTGGAGAAACTTCCTTCATGAAAGTTGTAGAGCTCGTCGATACGAGTCCGTGCACGTACGGAACACGAAGATCGGATTTTTTCTGAATTAGTTATAGAATTTCGAAGTTTTCCGAAACATGTATATATAGAAAAATTTTAGAAACCCTAATTTTTTTTCCCTACCGGCTTCTTTTTTTTTCCTTTTCTTTCTTCTTCTTCTTCTTCTTCCGTTTCTGGAAAACAGGTTTCTCTCTCTCTCTCTTACAGACACAATCGGCCGAAAGAGGAGGAAAACTTCTCCTTAATTGTTCTCCCTCCACAGACCACCTCTCGACCTCAAACCAAGTCCCAGGCGTTCGTCTCGAGCTGCTCTAGCTCCCGGAGGTAGTCTCACACGGCGGCGCAGCCTGTGGCGGCGGCGGCGAAGCCCGAACCGAAAACGTCCATTTTCGGTTCGATCTCGATATCTCGAGCTACACTCCATCATTTCACTTGATTCTTGTCTCATTGAGCTCGCCTCAACTTCCTCTACAAGCACCAAGAAGGACCGGAACTGGGTCGAATGTTTTCACGTTCGTCGGAGCTCGACCCGAACGGATCGAAATACCGAAACTTTCGATCAAGATATCTCGAGCTATACACGATCGTTTCTTGTGATTCCAAGCTTGTTGAGTTCGCAAGGAAGTTCTGAACAAGTTTCCAGAAGGGATCGGGGCCTGAGGTTGCAGTTTTCACGTCGGTTTTCAAGCTCACCGGTTTCTGTATTTTTTCCGGCCGCCGACTGTAAATCGGTAATTTCGATGCCTTCCGATCATTTTTAGGTCTTGTGCTAGTTATGAAAGTTGCTCAGAATGATGAAACGAAGGGGACAAGCTCGGCCCCGACACCATTGGTGGTGGTCGGTGGCGGCGCTGTCCCTAACTCCGGCGGCCTTTTCCGACCACCTCCGGAGGTCTAAAATTTGGTTTCTGTCCATTTTATGATTCTATGTTTCGATACGATCATTTCGGCGTATTATACGCATTTTTCGGATATCGTATGAATTAGTTATGAATTTTGTGATTTCGATCGATTTCGGTCGTTAGATTTTTGATCTGTGAAATTATGACCGTTGGATGAACTTGTAAATTTGTTATGATGATCATATGACTGTCCCAGAGGCTTTGTGTGGTCATGGGTAAAGATCCGACCGTTGGATCTTCGTATATGTGAAAAACGGTAATTAGGGGAGCGATTCGTGAGAAACCGCTCGTCGGATTTTAATGTAAATTAGAATCTGACCGTTAATTAGTGGTTAAACTATGAGTTGAATTTGTTGGCTAAATTCGAATCACATTTGATTAGGCGATTGACGGATTTTAATTTCGTGGGCTATTCGGCGTTAATTATAAATTATAATTTATAATTATATTGAAGACGCAGCGGGAGTTTCGAGGTGAGTAAAACTCACGTGGTTCATATTACGAACCGAGCATTTTAATTTATTTATTTTTGGTAATTGTGTGAAAAATATTTGCAGAATAAATATTGTTTTAAAATTTCATGGACTTGAATCACCACGGTCCATAGGTAAGTAAAATGAATTTTAACTATACAAATGAATTTCATAATTTTCTTGTGTGAACTATAGATGGTATTAGTGGTCATCCCTGAGTGGATGATTACGTATATATATATTTACGTGGAAAATATATATTAATGTGTGGATTGTTTGATTTATGATATGATTGTGTTGAATTGATTGAGTTGATTATATTACAATTGTGTAATTCCATAATAATATGATGTATCTTGGTTGGGTTGATTTCAGTATGTGATGTTATATGTTGTGTTCAATTATGGGTTTAGGGTCGACGAAATGACTGGTGTGGGTAATCGGACGCTCTAATCCTAGTGTGGATGATGGGATACGATTGGTTGAGTATGTGGAATTATTGGACGTTCTAAATATGTATATAGGTATACATATTGATGAAATACAATAATTGATAAATATGTCGGATGCCATAACCTAGGCCAGGTGACGGGCTACGATTCAGTTAGAGCTCTAGTCTGTCAAGTACCGTATTTTTATAAATACGATGAAGAGAGTTGTGGGGAAAGTAGTGAGTGGGGTTGTCTTGTTATATTGAATTGGTGTTGATTGAGATTGTTATTATTTGTATATGTGGAAATAATTGAGTGTTGCTGTGTGTGAGAATAAATGAGATTAAATTAAGTAACAATTCATTCTTTTACTCATACAAGCTTTCATAAGCTTACCGGGTTTTGTGTTGTTGCAATCCCGGTACACTATTCAATGGTGTAGCGGATATTCCTGCAGGTCAGGATAACCAGGGAGGTGACCGAGCTGCTTAGGTGTTATAGCAGTTTTGTTAATTATTTAGTTGTGAGGTGTGTGTATGCTCATTTAGAGCTTTACATTATATTTTGGATTGAGTTTTAATAATTAACCGAGAATATATTCGGTTTGATTTTATTTCGTGTGGTGAGTATGTTAAGAAAAGAAAAATTTTCAGGATGATAATTTTGTGATGTGGTATTTTCATGTCTCGGATTTTGAATTGTTATTGTAAAATTCGGGGCGTGACAGTAACATAGAAAGCAACTCACTCCTTGATTTCTATTGATCGTACCATAACCGTACCATAGAAAACATCTCACACCTTGAATTCTATAAATCGTTAATAAGGAAAGAACTTGCACCTTGTCCCCCTAAAAACCGTTAATAAGGAAGCAACTCACCCCTTGTTCCCTAAAAACACGTAATCTTATGAGTTATCAATAACTAGTTCCCGTTACCCAATGAATTGCCTAAATGGCAGATAGACTAGAGTTCTAACTGAATACGTAACCACACGTTTGCCCAAGACGTGATTACCTGATATTCTGCCCAAGGTCATAGACCTTCGTTCCTCGGGCCTCTCTGTCCCTTGGAGCAAAACGTTAAGCAGTCACACAGGACTCAAAACATTACACAGATCTCAACGCTTTCAAAACAATTGAAATCAACATTTCCATAATCATTGTTTTCAGAAAAGCCATAACACAGAACAATAAATAACATCAATCTATGCATATTGTTTTCATCAACTACAATCCACCAAAATATATATTTCATGTAAATATATATATATATATATATATATATATATATTTGTAGTCATCCACTCAAGAATGCCTACTATAGCTCACAATCCAAAACTCAGAAAATCATAGTTATATTTCAACTCCAGAAATAATCGGATCCGTTCATAAATGAACCTTGTGAGATTACTCACCTCGAAACTCCCACTGCGTCTTCAATACAGAACAAAGCAGCCAAACCATCCAAAATAGCCGTCCAAAGAATACTTCGTCTCGTACCTAAGGAATTTCAGTGCTGATTCAGTTAACGAATCACAATTTAATAAAGTTTGAATCCCCAAATCGAACCAAAATCTCAAGGTAACGCCAAAATTGAGGCGAAACCACTTCCGAAACCTCCCAAAGTCTCCGGAACACTTCCACAATCGCTGTGTCCAAACCACAAGTCAATCCAATATGAAACGGTAAAAATCATACTAATATGAAACAGTAAAAATCATAACAAATCCATATGAACTCCAAAATTTGCATATTATATATCAAAACGCTCGTATCAACGAGTAGAACATATATGATACTAGAAACAGTTCCCTAGATGGCCAAAAAGCCGTCGGAACGCCACCACAGGCGGTGGTACACTGCCGCCGACCAAAACCCATTATTTCCCAAAACTTCCAACATCAAAAAGTTTCATCTAAGCATGCTTATGAATTTTCATAACTAGCTTGAAGTCAGAAAACAAGCATAAAGGATCGAAAACTACCTCACAAGTTTGAATTTTTGCTCAATCCTAGTTGATCCGATTTCCACGTAAATCAATCCAAACGAACACCATAGATCGATCCAAAAGGCTCCCACGAAGCCAAAGAAGGAAACTTGAAGCCCCGCCGACGTCGGAGATAGGAGAACCGATAGGGTCAGATTCCTCCAAAAGTCACTGCCTTGCTGCACCTCCTCCGTCTTGAATAGTCGTTAGAGACTGCCACAAAGATGACTGCAAGGCATAGGCGAGTCGATTTGTGCAGGCTTCACAGTTAGAGGTCGTCGCAAAATGAAGTTCCGACCGGGTCGGAATACCGAGTTCGGGTCGGGTCAGTCGAAAAACCCAGATACCGAAGGTATCAGTCGAGAGAGAAAGAGGAATAGGAAAATGGTTTCTGGAAAAGGAAATGGAAAAATGAAATCATTTTTCTGATTTTCCATATTTATACCAAAATGAAAACTTCTTCCTATAACCATAATTTTCTCATACGAACTCCAATTTATGCGTTCCACATGTCTAAGAACTCGTATCGACGTGCTCTACAACTTTCCTGAAGAAAGTTTTCAGAGAATCCCAACATATAAAAAGTCAAACTTCACTTGACCCCCTAAATTGTGAAATTCGAATAATTATACGTACGAAAACCATTCCACTTCACATACAACCTACGAATAAAGTACAATAACAATTATTTGTACAACTGGTCCATTATTAATTACTAAAATTATATAATGAAAATCCAGGTCATCATAGATCCAGGTCCATTATAAATTTTGTTGTTGGGAGATCTCTTCGGATAGGAGTTAAGATCAGGAAAAGGTTAGAAAACGAAATTCTGACACTACAGTTCTTAATTACAAGATATTTGTTGATGAATATTTGTCAAGTTCATAGTAAATTATTAAACTTGTGCTAGATCCATGAAAAATGGTGATAATGGTTGGATATAGTATTCCAATTATACATGCTTGCTTCCCATACGAAATTTTAAAGGCTTGTCCTTTATACAAAATTGTAGTTTAATTATAGTTCTTGGACTTAAAATCTTAACTACTTATATTGCTTGCTTGATTTAGGGTTATGTTGGGGGATTAATTTGTATGATAGACAGAAGATAGGGGTTTTTGGGTTATATGTAGCTATATGTAGTTTTGAATATTGAATTTTTGATGTTTCACATAAGAGATAATACCTAGTATGTTCTCCTTCTCTTTTTCTTAAATATTGGATTATTATATGTTCTTTCTAGTATTTGTTCATTGGTCTCTTTTATTTGTCATTTTCATGTTTAGTTTTTAAGCTCTCTATTTCTTCAATGCGGGCTGTCAATACAATTTCATTAAGTACATATATTACTTTCTATTTTGATATTCATGGAAATATACAGAAGTCTAATTTAGCACCATTCATCAGACCTTAACATATTCAACATCACAGTAGCCCATCCTTTTGGCTTAGCAGCCCAATAGACTAGTTAGATATTTTCCCAAGTCTCCTAGATGCGTGTTGAGTACAGCTGTAATGAAATGGTCCCTAGTAGTAGCTACCTTATATCCTGTATTTCCCTCCAGTATCGGATATGAATGAAAATATGAAGCTTTTCTGAATTTCCTTTCCTTTTCTTGTTGTTGTCTCTTTATCATATAGGTTGAAAAGCAGCTGAGCTGTAGTTGGATTCTCATGCGGGCTGGTAGTCTCAGAGTACCTACAACTATTGAATGGCTGAATGATGTTTTGGCCCCTGGTGGGAGAGTTGGCATTGACCCTGTGAGCAATACTTTTTCTCTTAAAATGGGTGCTTCACTTATCTTTTTTACATGTTTGCATCATTTAGTTGTACTATTTTTATTGGCTTCTTGAATTGGTTACTTTTGGATATGGATTTCAATTGACTCTTCAATTCTAATAAGTTACAAATCGGTAGTTAGTCTTGCTTATAATGATCGTCATTGTGTGTTCTGAGTTTACTAGCTATGGTTTATTGTACTTTTCCTCTTCTTCTAGTCAAATGGAAGGAAAAGCATCAATCTGGGTATTTGATTGTTGATTCTATTTTTTTCCTTCTGATTTCTCATGCATTGGTTTGTTGCTTTTGTTATAATGGTTTGATGTTGTTCTTTGGTTTTCATTGTAGTGGTTTGATGCTGTTCTGAATCTACCTGGGAGGAGTACTGCTGTCATCTTTGAGTTTTGGATAATAGGATTTTGAATAGAGACAAGTGGAGAGGATATTTAGTTTTTGGGGGAAGTTGAGGATTTTGGTGTTGTTTATTTTGATGTTTACGCTATCTCATCACATGCACACACCTTGATGGAAGTAAACATAAAGGATAATTACTAATTTGAATGTTGGCTTCTGCTCTATTCATTGTTCTTTTAGTGGTCAGCAACAATCAGTTAGGAACATTTGGTTTTCTTATGAACCTTGATGTTGGATATGAACAGAAAGAAAGAAGAAGAAAAGCTATGTCTGGGAAATAGATACATTTCAGTTTCAAGCACTGCCTTTCCATGACTTGATAATGAATTATATATAGAGGCTATTATAGAAAGATCCACCAAGTCCTAAAACCTAGATTCCATATGCGGTACCTTTTCTTTTAGTTCTTGCTATTAGTTTTTTCCAAGTGCTGTGCAAGTTAACTAAGACTAAAGTGATTCACATAATTTGAACAGTTACTGTTATTAGCATTTATTCCAACTAATCCAGTCCTAAGCAAATACATTTGCTCAGAAAATCAAAGTTGAACCCTATATTGTAGGTTTTAACGTCAGACGTTGAACTAATAGCTGAAAAATTCGGTTTTTTTTAAATTAAAGCAAAGTTGAACCCTATACTGTAGGTTTTAATGGAAACTCAACCCCTTTTGGGGTGCACATCGGACAAAAGCAATTTGATCACAATCATAAAAGCAAAGTTGATCTACATCTACCATTTACTCCAAAATTGCTGCACCTAAAAAGTAGCAATGCCCTGGGTTTTAATTTCTTATGAGTTTAGGGGTAGTTCCTTTTTTGTGTTCTATAGAGACCTGTAATTCTTATTTGTTAGCCTTTGTCTTTTGTTAGTTCTGTTTCTGTTGCATCTTGTTTTATCTGTTTTGGAAATTGCAGTGCAGCTATTTTATGTTTTTGTTTCTATACAAAACCTTTCCATTGTTGCAGCCATAAGCGTCAGAGGTATTCTCGAGCAAGAAATAGTAAAGGTTTCAATTATGATCCTCCATTAGCCCTTAAACAGGGCTTACTGAAGGTAACATGAAATTATGTTTTCTCTATTTTTGCTTTCTGTTTTAGGAAAGGATTGAGATCGATCAATTTTAGTTCGCACCACTTCTCACTTAGTTCTTAATTTTAGTATTGTCATGTATATTTTGCTTTGTGTTAGGGCCAGCTGGAAAGTTGGGTTAGTTAAAATATCTATGGTTTCTGAAAACCTCTTTTTTGGTTTATAGCAATCGCAAGCTTTACCTCATGAAAACCAAAAAATATACTCATGAGCATTGTTTTCCTTTGTTGGTTTCAATGAGACTGGATTATAGTGTTCATAATAGACTTCATGAGAATGTAATTTTTTGGTTAAATTCAACCAAACTGAAATAAAGTAGTAAATATCGAGCTATCATGATAATGTAAATTTCATAGGAGAAAGCAAGTTACCCAAATAAAGTCTGTTTTTCCTGCAAGGGGTCAAACTGATATATACCACCCTCTTTGGCCTGGATTTATGTATACTCGATTTATACATTTAAAAACTTTCATTTAAATTTTCAGTTCTATACACCAGAAGTTTAGTTGAGAAAGAAGCATGCTCTCCTTCCTTTTTGGTCGTAAAAACTCACGTTCAAATGATTTGCTATAATTGCAAAAGAAGTCGTTCATTATTTTTTTTCAATGCAAATCCATTATTTTTGGTGACAGACTTAGAATTGGTTGGAAGTCATGTGGCTTGGCTTGAGGAGCTTGTTATCCGAAGAGTGAATAACGTAAAGCCCTAAATCTGATTTGCATATTGTTGTTTGAAGTGAGTGTTGAGTTATTGAATGTGTTTATTTAGTAGGAGCTTGTTATTCGAACAGTGAATAAAGTAAAGACCTAAATCTGATTTGCATATATATTGTTTTTTGAAGTGAGTGTTGAGTTATTGAATGTGTTTATTTAGTAGGAGCTTGTTATTCGAACAGTGAATAAAGTAAAGACCTAAGTTGGTTGATTTGCATATATATATATATATATATATATATATATATTGTTGTTTGAAGTGAGCGTTGAGTTTGATTTAGTAGGATAAGTTTGATTTTGCCACTGTAGGATGTGCAAATTGAAGTCAGTTTTGATTAAAGAATGATGTGATTTAATTTATATGCTGACAGAAAAAGAAAAGAAAGATGGATTTTGTCAAACAACTGTTTGACAAAGCTGAGCTAAACCCGTTTGTGCCCAAGCATTGTAAGTTGTTGTATAAGCATGCCAAGACTATTATGAGCCAAACGAATGAGTCGATAAGCACAGTGTTGGATGATAGTGTCTTTGGGGTACAAAAAGAGCTCTTCATATTGATAGTGTTTCATTATGACTTACATTGTTATATGTATTTGTAGGGGGCGGTAAAGGATCGGAAATGGTATACCCAACAACAACTTGACGACTACTTATAGACTCTGCTGTAGGCTCTGACCAGTTTCCTGATTTTAAGTTAGGCTAGCTATTAATTAACTTTTTTGTAGCAATTATGGACAAACATGAATACTAATTGCTAGGCTAGCCTTGTAGTAGGTGAATTGGGGTTTTACTTTGCCCATTTTGTAAACTGTTAAAGATGATGATTTCAAATATAATACCCCAATATTCAAATAACTCTTGTCAACTGTCAAAATTGCAATTTATGATAGTAGCTACATATTTTATGGACATCATCCTCTTTATAGAATGTGATGTCTACATATAAAGTTGAAATAAGTTTTAACCATAAAAACTGATGTCCAGTAATACTGATACATCAGTTCTAAAATGAAAATCGATGTTACTAAAATATAGAGATATCGATTTTTTTTGTCAAAAACGATATATTACTAAGTACCAGACATCAGTTTCAAAATTAAAATTGATGTTACTAAAATATACAGACATCGATTTTTTGTCAAAAACGATATATTACTTAGTACTAGACATCAGTTCCAAAATTAAAATCAATGTTACTAAAATTTATAGACATTGATTTTTTATCAATAACGATATATTACTGAGTACCAGATATCGGCTTTTGAATAAAAACGATGTGCAATAGATTATTAACATCCTTTTTTCCTTACACACTGATGTTAATGTAAGTAAATATATCTGTTCCTACAATACTAGACTTTGTATATTAAATCTAAAATCATGGTATATGTGGCAAATTACGCTTCAAAATCATGACGAATAAGTAATGTCTATGGGAACCGATGTCTACAACAGTATCAGTGAGAAGACCCAGATTTTAATACAATAAATTTATGTAATTCAATAATTGTTATATTAATTGAATTGTGATATTTGGATTTTCGTGGGTTGAGAAAATTGGTTCCGAATGATTTTATTTTCGAAAACGAACGTTATTTAGGGGGTCGTGAAAATCGAATTTTTATACGTTCAAAATTTAGGAAAACTTCCTTCATGAAAGTTGTAGAGCTCGTCGATACGAGTACGTGCATATATGGAACGTATTATTCGGAGTTCGTATGAATAAGTTATGAATATTTGAAAATTGAAATTTTTCTATAAATAGTGGAAAAATCTGAGTTTGTTGTGAAGGACGAAAAAATTCTATTTTTGCACATCAGCCCCCGTCTCTCTCTCGGCCTGGTCACTGTGCTTGCAGACCCGCCGACCCGACCCGACTGGAAGTCGGCCTTCCCGGCCGCGCCGCCGCCGGACCCGGCCCCCTTCCGCTTCACGGCCTCACGCCAGGTCAATCCCCGCCGTCGCCACACCCAGCCGCCGTCCGAAGCCTAAACCCGACCCGGCCGGAAAACCATTTTTCCGACGGTGCACGGGCCGATCCTCCCCATTTTCGTGACGTGCTCTTCCTTCTGATCATCCCCGTATATGGCTTGCATCACGATTTTGAGTGTAGAGTGGTAGATCAAGAGTTACAGATTTCGACGTCCCTCATTCGATCAGGAAACTGATCAGAGGGCCGAGATTAATCCAACTTCAAAGCCCGATCTAGGACGATCCAGACCTCATCTCCGAAAAAGTCAGGTATTAAAATTGTTCAAAATTTCATTTTGAAGAAGTTTGTAGTTGACGACTTTTACATCGGAGGTGGTTGACCGTCGTTGACCGCCGCGTTGACCACCGTCTGACCGCCGCGTGTGGCGGCGCGTCGGACCACATTTTGAGTTTTTATTATCTTGACGATGATCTATGCATCCATACGAGCGTTTTGAGATATAACTTGGTCATGTTAGAAAAAGTTGATAAATAGTCAATTTCTGTTTTGACGTTACTATTTACGGTTTTACAATTTACCTTCGGTTTGAGATTTACAAAGATCAGACCATCGGTTTTACTTCAAATTTTAATATGATGTTCATATGACTGTCGCGATGACCTTATGTGGTCACGGGGGAAGATCCGACCGTTGGATCTTCGTATAATTGTAAAATAGTGATTCGGGAGGCAATTAGTGAAGATCCGTTCATCGGATTTTCGTATAATTTTGATAGGATGTTTCCAAGGGCAATCCGTGAGGATCTAACCGTTGGATTATCATTTAAATTCAATCCGCCCGTCAGATTGTCTTTATTTTGAAATCCGACCGTTGGATCATCATTTAGGTTTATTTCATGCTTCGTTGCTAAGTAAAGACCGTACTTGATTAGGTACTTGACGGCTTGAGTTGACGAGCATTTGGATTATTGTGAGTTATAATTATATTGAAGACGCAACGGGAGTTTCGAGGTGAGTAAAACTCACGTGGTTCATATTACGAACCGAGTATTTTAATTTATTTATTTTTGGTAATTGAGTGAAAAATATTTGCGGATTAAATATTTATTTTAAAATTTCATAGACTTGAATCACCACTGTCCATAGGTAAGTAAAATGAATTTTAACTATACAAATGAATTTCATAATTTTCTTGTGTGAACTATAGATGGTATTAGTGGTCATTCCTGAGTGGATGATTACGTGTATATATATTTACGTGGAAAATATATATTGATGAGTGGATTGTTGTGTGATGATATGATTGAGTTGAATTGATGAGTTGATTTTATTACAATTGTGTAATTCCATAATAATATGATGTATTTTGGTTGGGTTGATTTCAGCATGTGATATTATATGTTGTGTTCATTTATGGGTTTAGGGTCGACGTAATGACCGGTGTGGGTAATCGGACGCTCTAATCCTAGGGTGGATGATGGGATACGATTGGTTGAGTATGTGGAATTATTGGACGTTCTAAATATGTATATAGGTATACATATTGATGAAATACAATAATTGATAAATATGTCGGATGCCATAACCTAGGCCAGGTGACGGGCTACGATTCAGTTAGAGCTCTAGTCTGTCAAGTACAGTATTTTTATAAATACGATGATGAGAGTTGTGGAGAAAGTTGTGAGTTGGGTTGTCTTGATATATTGAGTTGGTGTTGATTGAGATTATTATTATTTGCATATGTGGAAATTATTGAGTGTTGCTGTGTGTGGGAATAAATGAGATTAAATTAAGTAACAGTTCCTTCTTTTACTCATACGAGCTTTCATAAGCTTACCGGGTTTTGTGTTGTTGCAATTCCGGTACACTATTCAATGGTGTAGCGTATATTCCTGCAGGTCAGGATAACCAGGGAGGTGACCGAGCTGCTTAGGTGTTACAGCAGTTTTGTTATTTATTTAGTTGTGAGGTGTGTATGCTAATTTAGAGCTTTACATTACATTTGGTTTTGAGTTGTAATAATTAACCGAGACTAAATTTGGTTTGATTTTATTTCGTGTGGTGAGTATGTTAAGAAAAGAAATTTTCAGGTTGATTATTTTGAGTTGTAGTATTTTCATGTCCCGGATTTGGAATTGTTATTCTAAAATTCGGGGCGTGACAGTTTGGTATCAGAGCGTACGGTACATATTTGGTGATATGTCAATGCTTACCGAGTGATGGCCCGTCTGCAGCGGATCCCCATCGTGTGCTCTTCGGTATTGACAATGTCATTGGGTATGTGAGTGCGTTAGGTTGGCTAGGAAAGTTAGTACTTTTAGGAAATTTAAGCATCGTTATGTATGATCAGTACTTGGTTAATATGGACTTGCATTTGACTTATGCTTTGTTTAAGTGTTATGCGTGTATTAATCAAGTATATCATGCTTATTAGGTAATGGAGATTGAGGGAAACGAAGCCAGAGGTCGGGGTAGAGGTAGACCTCGTGGCAGGGGTAGAGGCCGAGGAAGGGGTAGGGCCCCTCCAGTCGAAGAAGTATTCGAGTCGGAGGAAGATGCACCTTATGAGGATCAGCCTATTCCTCCTGTGGCTGTGGTTGATAATCCTGCTCGCTTGCTGATGCTAGCAAGGGAAATTACTCGCTTGGGAGCAACCAAGTTTGGAGGAGGCACTGATTATATGGTGGCGGATCGTTGGATAGAGGATTTGCAGACCTATTTCGATCTGCTTGATTGCACTGAGACCGACAAGAGGAAGCTAGCCACTTTCATGCTGAAGGATGAGGCTAGGGTATGGTGGAACGTCACTCAGAGGAGCATTGAGGTGTCTACCTTGACATGGGACGGCTTTGAGAGGCTGTTCAGGGAGAAGTACTTTCCACCAGCAGTGAAGGAGAGGTTGGAGCGAGAGTTCCTTGCACTTGTACCGGGGAAGATGACCGTGATTGAGTATGATGCGGAGTTCTCCAGACTGTACAAGTATGTGAGGCAGATGGAGGATGAGGACTTGGCCAAGAAGTTTCAGAGAGGGTTGAGTCCTTCGATTGAGCGTGATGTAGCCATCTTGGAGCTGAAGACCAAGAGAGAGATCTTGGCTAAGGCACAGATCATTGAGCAGCAGAACCTAATTCGTAGAGAGAAGGAGTCTGCTGAGAGAGACTTCCAGGGCAAGGGAAAGGCCATAGCAGGGAGCAGTAGAGCTAGAGACTTCAGGGGTGGGTTCTGGAAGAGACAGAGAACTCAGTTTCAGCATCAGGCTCCAGCTAGGGCAGCAGTAGCTCCTCCTGTTCAGGCTATACCTATCAGGCAGATAGCACCAGCAGCTCCGGTGAAGTGCTTTAACTGTGGCCAGCCGGGCCACATCTCTCATGCATGCACGAAGCCACGGGGTAGGTTATGCTACAGCTGTGGACAGGCAGGGCATCAAGCTAGAGAGTGTCCTCGAAATCAGGGTAGACTGCAGGGTAACCAGCAGAGGCAGCTACCACCTGCTCATGCTAGAGTCTTTGCCATCGGTCAGGCAAGCACGGGAGTGGAAGGTACCTTATCTGTTTATCACTTTCTTGCTAGAGTACTGTTTGATACGGGAGCCTTACACTCTTTCATATCTAGTTCGGTTGTGGATGTTTTGGGTTTGATTGCTATGCCTCTGACTAGATCATTGTGTATTACATCACCTCTCGGTGTGTCTCTTGAGCTTAGCATGCTTTGTGATGATTGCCCTATTGGGATTGGTGGCAGAGAGTTCTCTGCGTCTTTGATTGTGATTCCGGATCACACGTATGACGTGATTTTGGGTACGGATTGGTTGAGCCCGAACCATGCTGTTATTAATTGCTTTAGGATGATTGTGTCCTTCCATGTTCCGGGACAACCGGTGTTTCATTACCGTTGTCTGAAGTCTGACCTCACCATGAGGATAGGGATTTTGGCCCATATTGAATCAGGGAGTAGTACTTCAAAGATTACAGGGATTCCTGTAGTTTCAGAGTATGAAGATGTGTTTCAGGAGATCCCTGGGTTACCCCCGAAAAGGGTAATGGACTTCTCCATTGATGTGATACCAGGTACTTCACCTGTGTCAAAAGCACCTTATCGAATGGCTCCAGCTGAACTTCAGGAGTTGAAGGTTCAGATTGAGGGCTTACTTGCACAAGGGTTCATTCAGGCAAGTGTGTCTCCTTGGGGCGCACCAGTGTTGTTTGTGAAGAAGAAGGATAGTTCACTTCGTCTATGTGTGGATTATCGACAGTTGAACAAGGTGACCATCAAGAATAGGTACCCTTTACCTAGGATTGATGACTTGTTCGATCAGCTTAGAGAAGCTACTGTGTTCTCGAAGATTGACTTGAGGTCTGGATATCATCAGTTGAGGGTGAAGGAGGAAGATATTCCAAAGACTGCGTTCAGGACCAGGTATGGACATTTTGAGTTTCTTGTCATGCCTTTTGGTCTCACGAATGCCCCCGCAGCATTTATGGACTTGATGAACCGTACGTTCAGTCCTTACTTGGATCAGTTTGTGGTAGTGTTCGTTGACGACATCTTGATTTATTCAAGGTCGTCAGCTGAGCATGAGAGGCATCTGCGGATAGTGCTGCAGACATTGAGAGAGCAGAAACTATTTGCCAAGTTCGAGAAGTGCGACTTCTGGCAGAGTGAAGTCAAGTTCCTTGGTCATGTGGTCTCGAAGGATGGAGTTTCTGTGGATCCTTCGAAGGTTGAAGTAGTGATGAGTTGGAGTCGCCCTACTACGGTTACAGAAATCCGTAGCTTCCTTGGATTGGCCGGTTATTACAGGCGCTTCATTGAAGGGTTTTCTGGTATTGCTTCGGCTTTGACCAAATTGACCAGGAAAGACACTCAGTTCGTATGGTCGGATAAGTGTGAGAAGGCTTTCATAGAGCTGAAGACTAGATTGACTACAGCTCCGGTGTTGACTATTCCTACTAGTGGTGGTGGATTAGTCATTTATAGCGATGCATCTCATCAGGGTTTGGGGTGTGTGTTGATGCAGAATGGTAGTGTTGTTGCTTATGGTTCTAGACAGTTGAAGGTACATGAGCGGAATTACCCTACTCATGATCTAGAGCTAGCAGCTGTGGTGTTTGCCTTGAAGATTTGGAGGCACTATCTTTATGGTGAGAAATTTGAACTCTTTTCTGATCACAAGAGTTTGAAGTATCTATTCTCCCAGAAGGAATTGAACATGAGGCAGAGGAGATGGATGGAGCTCATTAAGGACTATGATTTCACCTTGGAGTATCATCCCGGAAAGGCGAATGTGGTGGCGGATGCTTTGAGTAGAAAACTGCGGGTAATCATGGCATCGATTATGGTGCGGGAGTGGCGCATGTTAGAAGCTGCATCTGAGTTCGACCTTATGCCCGCAGGAGCAGGACAGGGAATCTTTCTCGGTAGTATCACCTTACAGCCCACCTTGATCTCCAGGATCATTCAGGGTCAGACACTTGATGAGTTTGCTCAGGCGAGGATTTCTGAGATGACTGCTGACCCGGATGTGGAGGGTCCTTCTGAGTGGATGATTGGGGCTGATGGAGGGTTGAGATTTCGAGGGAGATTGTATGTACCGAGTGTTGATAACCTCAGGGAGGAGATCATGCGGGAAGCACATAGGTCTCGATATACTATACATCCAGGAGGTACTAAAATGTATATGGATCTACGAATGCAGTTTTGGTGGTATGGTATGAAGAGGGATGTGGCGGAACACGTGTCGAAGTGTCTTACCTGTCAACAGGTGAAGGCAGAGCATCAGAGACTAGCAGGAATGCTGAACCCCTTATCGATTCCTGTGTGAAAATGGGAAGACATCTCTATGGATTTTGTGACTGGATTGCCCAGATCCAGGCAAATTTATGACTCGATTTGGGTGATTGTTGACCGGTTGACTAAATCAGCACACTTCCTTCCGGTGGCAAAAACGTACTCAGGTGATGCATTGTGTAAGTTATATGTGAACGAGATAGTGAGGCTTCATGGAGTGCCTGTGACGATTGTATCGGATCGTGATGCTCGTTTCACATCAGAATTCTGGCGTAGGTTCCACAAGGCATTTGGTACGTCTCTTGCTATGAGCACTGCATTTCACCCACAAACAGATGGACAGACCGAGAGAGTGAATCAGGTGATGGAGGACATGCTCAGAGCTTGTGTTCTGGATTTTAAGGGTAGTTGGGCGGATCATCTGCCATTGGTAGAGTTTGTCTACAACAACAGCTATCACTCTAGTATCGGTAAGGCTCCATATGAGGCTCTTTATGGTAGGCCATGTAGGACTCCTATCTGTTGGGCGGAAGTAGGGGATAAAGGGCTCATCGGACCTGAGATTGTACAGGAGACTACAGAGAAGGTCACTACTATTCGGGACAGAATCCGAACCGCTCATAGTAGACAGAAGAGTTATCCTGACTTGAAGAGGAGATCGTTGGAGTTTGAGACAGGTGATCTTGTGTTCTTGAAAGTCTCACCAATGAAAGGTGTGGTGAGATTTGGCAAGAAGGGAAAACTCGCACCGAGGTATGTTGGACCCTTTGAGATTCTAGAAAGGGTTGGTAACTTGGCATATCGTCTTGCTTTACCTGTTAGCATGTCGGGTGTGCACAACGTTTTCCATGTGTCTCTGCTCAGGAAGTATGTTCGAGATGAGTCTCACGTGATTGACCACGGTACGATCGAAGTGAACCCGGATGTGACGTTTGTAGTTGAACCTGTTCGTATCTTGGATAGGTTTACAAAGAAACTTCGTAGGAAAGAGGTTGATCTCGTGAAGGTATTGTGGAGTCATCATGATGAGGGTGATGCATCATGGGAGTTAGAATCTAACATGAGGACGAGGTATCCACAGCTTTTTGGGGAATTGGGTACTTGAATTTCGGGACGAAATTCCTTTAAGGGGGGTAGATTGTAATACCCGCAATTTCCATTTTAAATTCGAGTGATTGTATCGAATGATTATTATGCGATTTCACGATTTATGTTCGATAATCATTCATTTTTACAATTATCGAAGTTTCGAAACGTTTATTTTAACGAAAAGCTCGAAATACTCGGGTTGAGAAATCAACTTTTTCTACGTACGAAATTTGGAGAAACTTCCTTCATGAAAGTTGTAGAGCTCGTCGATACGAGTCCGTGAACGTGTGGAACACGAAGATCGGATTTTTTCTGAATTAGATATCGAATTTCGAAGTTTCCCGAAACATGTATATATAGAAAAATTTTGGAAACCCTAATTTTTTTTCCCTACCGGTTCCTTTTTTTTCTTTTTCTTCCTCCTTCTTCTTCTTCTTCTACTTTCTGAAAAAACTGGGTTTTTTCTCTCTCTCACCGACGCTCTCGACCGAAAAAGGGGAGAAACTTGTCCTTAATTGTTCTCCCTCCACAGACCACCTCTCGACCTCAAACCAAGTCCCAGGCGTTCGTCTCGAGCTGCCCTAGCTCCCGGAGGCAGTTTCATAAGGCGGCGCGACCCGTGGCGGCGGCGGCACAACCAGAACAGAAAACGGCCATTTTCGGTTCGATCTCGATATCTCGAGCTACACTCCATCATTTCACTTGATTCTTGTCTCATTGAGCTCGCCTTAACTTCCTCTACAAGCACCAAGAAGGACCGGAACTGGGTCGAACATTTTCACGTTCGTCGGAGCTCGACCCGAACGGATCGAAATACCAAAACTTTCGATCAAGATATCTCGAGCTATACACGATCGTTTCTTGTGATTCCAAGCTTGTTGAGTTCGCAAGGAAGTTCTGAACAAGTTTCCAGAAGGGATCGGGGCCTGAGGTTGCAGTTTTCACGTCGGTTTTCAAGCTCACCGGTTTCTGCATTTTTTCCGGCCGCCGACTGTAAATCGGTAATTTCGATGTCTTCCCGTCATTTTTAGGTCTTGTGCTAATTATGAAAGTTGCTCAGAATGATGAAACGAAGGGGACAAGCTCGGCCCCGACACCATTGGTGGTGGTCGGTGGCGGCTCTGTCCCTAACTCCGGCGGCCTTTTCCGGCCACCTTCGGAGGTCTAAAATTTGGTTTCTGTCCATTTTATGATTCTATGTTTCGATACGATCATTTCGGCGTATTATACGCATTTTTCGGATATCGTATGAATTAGTTATGAATTTTGTGATTTCGATCCATTTCGGTCGTTAGATTTTTGATCTGTGAAATTATGACCGTTGGATGAACTTGTAAATTTGTTATGATGATCATATGACTGTGTGGTCATGGGCGAAGATCCGACCGTTGGATCTTCGTATATGTGAAAAACGGTAATTAGGGGAGCGATTCGTGAGAAACCGCTCGTCGGATTTTAATGTAAATTAGAATCTGACCGTTAATTAGTGGTTAAATTATGAGTTGAATTTGTTGGCTAAATTCGAATCACATTTGATTAGGTGATTGACGGATTTTAATTTCGTGGGCTATTCGGCGTTAATTATAAATTATAATTTATAATTATATTGAAGACGCAGCGGAAGTTTCGAGGTGAGTAAAACTCACGTGGTTCATATTACGAACCGAGCATTTTAATTTATTTATTTTTGGTAATTGTGTGAAAAACATTTGCGGATTAAATATTTGTTTTAAAATTTCATGGACTTGAATCACCACGGTCCATAGGTAAGTAAAATGAATTTTAACTATACAAATGAATTTCATAATTTTCTTGTGTGAACTATAGATGGTATATAAGTGGTCATTCCTGAGTGGATGATTACGTATATATATATTTACGTGGAAAATATATATTGATGAGTGGATTGTTGTGTGATGATATGATTGAGTAGAATTGATGAGTTGATTTTATTACAGTTGTGTAATTCCATAATAATATGACGTATCTTGGTTGGATTGATTTCAGTATGTGGAATTATATGTTGTGTTCATTTATGGGTTTAGGGTCGACGTAATGACTGGTGCGGGTAATCGGACGCTCTAATCCTAGTGTGGATGATGGGATACGATTGGTTGAGTATGTGGAATTATTGGACGTTCTAAATATGTATATAGGTATACATATTGATGAAATACAATAAATAATAAATATGTCGGATGCCATAACCTAGGCCAGGTGACGGGCTACGATTCAGTTAGAGCTCTAGTCTGTCAAGTACCGTATTTTTATAAATACGATGATGAGAGTTGTGGGAAAAGTTGTGAATGGGGTTGTCATGATATATTGAATTGGTGTTGATTGAGATTGTTTATTAATTACATATGTGGAAATAATTGAGTGTTACTGTGTGTGAAAATAAATGAGATTAAATTAAGTAACAGTTCATTCTTTTGCTCATACAAGCTTTCATAAGCTTACCGGGTTTTGTGTTGTTGCAATCCCGGTACACTATTCAATGGTGTAGCGGATATTCCTGCAGGTCAGGATAACCAGGGAGGTGACCGAGCTGCTTAGGTGGTACAGCAGTTTTGTTATTTATTTAGTTGTGAGGTGTGTGTATGCTCATTTAGAGCTTTACATTACATTTTGGATTTGAGTTGTAATAATTAACCGAGACACTATTCGGTTTGATTGTATTTCGTGTGGTGGGTATGTTAAGAAAAGAAATTTTCAGGTTGACTATTTTTGAGGTTGTAGTATTTTCATGTTTCGGATTTTGAATTGTTATTCTAAAATTCGGGGCGTGACAGGCCAAGAGGGAGAGAATGCGAGAGAGAGAAAGGTTGCGGCTTCCGAAAATAGAAATCCTATTTTCAGAAATTTTCCCAAAATATATATACCAAAATGGAAATTTCTTGTAAATACCATATTTAATTCATAAAAAATCCGATCTTTGGGTTCCACATATGCACGGACTGGTATTGTCGAGTTCTACAACTTTCATGAATGAAGTTTTTTCAAATTCTGTATGTATAAAAAGTCGATTTCTCAAATCGAACATTTCGAGCTTTTTGTTAAAACGTAAGGTTTCGGAATCTCGATAATTCTTAAAATGAGATACTTCGAGTCTAAAATTCGTGCAAAGTACATTAATAATTCTACAAGATCACATGAATTAAAAACGAAATTTGCGATTATTACACTTCAGCTTGAGAAAATAGATTACGTGAAACCCAAAATTTAGCTCATCACCAAAGCCCACTCTTTCAACACCAATCAAATTTGACGAACTATAAATCCAAAAAACACCCAACAAAGAAACCCGAAATCGAAGAAACACAGACGCAATCATGACATGCAACATCAGAACTGAAATTACCCGCAAATTAACAATGTTGCCAAAAATCCTCAAATGCAAATAAAAGACCAACTGCGCAAACTTCAACACTATCTACCCCTCGGTAAAGTGAACTATCATCGACACGATAGCACTGAGAAACACCCCAGGTGTTGTAGCAAGAAAAACACACACTGAGCAACAACCCAGCTATCCAAGAAAACGAATTCCCTTCTCTCTCTTTCTCTCTCTATCTCTCTCTCTCTCTCTCTCTCTCTCTCTCCCTCCCTCTCTCCACCTCTGTGCGAAGCGAAGAAGAAAGACGCGAGATTTGAGATGGCAGACAGGTGTCGGGCAAGAGAGAGGAAGCATGGACAAAATCGTCTTTTAAGCCATAACCGGCTCGGCTAGAGCCGTCACTGTTCATAAGCCGATGAACAGTTAACTGAAAATCAGAAGATATGAAATATTAGGGTAGAGTAACACTCATGTAGTATCTACGTGCAGTATCATGAAATGCAATTTTTTATACATGTATATTCTATATAAAAAAAAAAAAACTTAATGATACCTAAACTACTCTAATGGCGCAGTACATCCGTCAAATCTTCCGTCTTAATTTTTCACCAACACTGAACCGCAAGGAAGATGTTACGTTTATTAGATCCTAGTCCAACACCGTCATGCATGAAGAAAACGTTGAACGCCCATTTTCAAACATGGAGTTGCATTAACGTGTAAACCAACACCAAGCCTGATAGGTCCATTTGCGTAGCACTATAGCTCGTTTCCGGTTCTGCTTACCTACAAACGAATTCCCCTCCTTCCCATCCAGTTCGAGACACGTTCAGCCATATACCTTCCACGTCAGACGGAGATATTCTTGGACATGTTTGATTGGAGTTCGCAGCGTGTTGTAGGCTGCGTAGTTCGCTTTGGTCGCAGACGATCATAACTTCGTTGAGTATAATTGAGTTTGGACAGCGACATTTGATTAGGATTTTGGGCATGTCACGAACGTGTGTAGTGGGACTGGACTGTGGCTTTTGGTCCAGGGACAAAACTAGCTCTCTGATAATTTCTCCCTCTTGTCTTCTTCACATATTTTTTTTTTTGGGTTTTTGGTTTTGATTATTTTTTTTTGTGTGGCTTAATTTCATTCTTCAATGGTAAATTGAGGTTGACTAAACAAACATATGGTCTAATAAGTACCAAACTATAGGATACTAAAAGTGTGAACATAAATATGCTCGTTTTGACCCAAAAAAGGCAAAAAGAAAAAATAGGTAAAAAGTTGATTTACAAGTGATTAATATTTCACATGTCACGATAAAGTAAACCCAAAAATACACCATAGTGCTACCTTATGTGGTACAACCACTCCCACGATATCCTTAAGCTACTTGTTAATTTACAGTAATTGACCTATAGTTACAGCGAAAGAAAAAGAAATATACAAGAAATCATTTATCTAATTTTAATGCTTTATAAGAAATATAGGTTATATGTGGCCACATTCTCAAATTCAAAATGTAAATTTGAATCGATACATGTCTTGAAGTGTAAATTAGAGTTATCACAAGGTTATGTACCAAAAAAGTTGAATGGTATTGAATACAACATCACTTCTTTTTTTTGGATCAGATAAACAACTCAAATGTCATAACATCACATTGTAAGAACTTTTTTTCCCCCTATTCTATTTATTAATTACTATTTACTACACTAACTCTTCCAGACGGTCAGACAAAAAAAAAATCCAGAATGTAAAAAGGTGATTGCAAGCTTTTTTTTTAATATTTTTATATTTTTTTAGAATTGGAATAACCATATATTAAGTTCAAAGGATAAATCTGTATTAAGTAGAGGCAACCTATTAAGTAGTGCACGATTGTGACTCTAGCGCCTCTAAAGTAGTAGTAAAAGAAGATCTCCGCTATGTCTACGTACATGATATATCTAATAAGTGAGTATATTTTTATGTACCATTGTGAGTACTCCCACTATATTCTTATCTGTCTGTAGATGACAACGGAAGGGTATGCAATAACATACTTTGACTTTAGATGAATATATTGACATCCGCTCTATGGGTTTGGATTTGATTCAAAAAGGTATGATGAATGTCAGGACATAACTAATTTCTTAAAACAAACTTTTTGTTCAAGGAAATCCAGATTATGTGTCTGGCCCAAATTCTAGGTTACTTGACCTAGTGGTAATAGGGTTATAGAAGGATTTAGAATCCTATTCAATGTAGAATTACTTTCCTTGTATGTTCAAATTCTATGCATTGTAATTCTCTATATAAAGAGACCCCTATTATCAATGAGAATACACAGCAATTCTCTCTCAATTCTGTTTCTCTAAAACACGTTATCAGCATGAAGCTTAACCCTGAAACCCTAAAATTGTAGCCTTCAAACCCTAGCAACCACATGCACTCTAAACCGCCAAGATTAAATGATGTCTGCCTTCAGTCCAGCCAGTCGAGTCCAGTAGAAAGAAAAAGAAAGGAGCAACCTAGTTGGAGCAGCCCACAAAGGAAGAAGAAGAATGTGTCTCTCTCAAAAAAAAAAAAAAATAGAGGGAGCCATGCCCACGACAAAAGGAGAAGAGGAAGAAAAATAAAAAATAAAAAGAAGTAGGCCCCGCCGTCTAGAAGAAGAAAAGAAGAAAAAAGGGGAAGCAGGCCCCACGGCCCAAAAGAAGAAAAGAAGAAAAAAAGAGTAAGCAAGCCCTGCGGCCCAGAGCAAAAAAAAAAAAAAGGGTAAAGAGAGGAGAAGGGCAGCCCACTGCCAGAAAATTCCAGCCAACCACAGCCAAGCTCCGGCCACCTCCGGAGACCAAATTTTCCGGCCACCTATTTCGAGGTAATTTGTACTAAAAGTTCTTGTTTTTAAAGTTTTTATTCAATTTCTTCTTCTTTTCTCGGGGACTTCCAACATCTTTTCTTTTACCCCCCTTTCTTCTTCATAGGGGAGACCTAAAAGTCAAACTGTGGGAGTTCGTGCTCACTCCAAGTTTGGAGCTTGTAGAGTCCTCCAAACTTAGAGTTTGTTGAGAAGTTATGATCGACCACAAACACATCATTGTTTCGATCTAATTCAACCCCTCTTGGAATCGAATTTCTTAGAAGCAACTAAGCTCAGAAATCCCTAATTTCTTGGAAGCGACTACGCTCAGAAATTTCATATGTTTTCGTGTTAGCTTTTACACTCCAAAACTAACCATAATTTCTTGTTCTCTTTCAGGATGAGTAACCTGAACAAATTGTACTTTGCTCCATTGGGAACAACTAGCTCTGGATATCACAGGTGGGTTCGTGATGTCCGCCAGCATCTCAAGGCCAATGGAATCTGGATACGATTCTTGAGCCTAGCCAAGCAGTGCTAACTGTTGAGCAAGCTCAAGCTTTGGAAGCAAATAGAGCAGCCTTAGAGGCAAATAAGGCGAAAGCCATCATCCTAATGACTCGTCATATGGATGATTCGCTCCAGTACGAGTATATGAATGAAGAAGACCCCAAAAGGCTGTGGGTCTCACTCGAAGAAAGATTTGACAACGTCCGTGACTCCCTGCTTCCTGACCTAGAAGTGAGATGGCATAGCCTCCGCTTCTGTGATTTCAAGTCAATTCTTGACAACAACTCAAAAGCACTTCGCATTAAATCCTTAATGGAATTTTGTGGTAAAGAGATCACAGATGCGATGTTGATTGAGAAGCCTCTCTCTACCTTCCATGTCTCTGCTTTGATGGTTGCTAAGGACTATCGAATTGATGTTACTGCAAGACGGATCATAAGGTTTCATGAGCTTATTGGAGCTATAAATGTCGCTGAAAAGCATGACAACATCCTTGCGAAGAACTATAATTTGAGACCTGTGGGAACAAAGCATATTCCGGAGTCCAATTATAGTGGCGCCCCTAAGGGAGGGCGCCAAGAGCGAAACCCTAAATTTAAGGACAATCCTGGACTTTCTGGTCATTATTATCCCTCTAATGAGGAAGGTAACCGCCAAAATAGCGAACATGGAACCGAAAAGGTCAACGTGGAAAGAGAGATAGAGGCAACGCCTCTGGCCATGTTAGTGGCGCCACCAACACTAAGAGCCATCCTAATGACGCTTTCAAAGCGCCTCAATCAATGGAGTCTGAGCAAAGAGATGTATGTTCTCGATGTGGAGTATCCGGTCACTGGGCACACATTTGTAGAGCTCGTGAAGAACTTGTCACCGCCTACAAAACATATTGTGAAGCAAGAGAAGCTCACAATGTGGAACAAGAAGATCAATATAATGATCTAGAATGAAGGGTTAAAGACTACAAATCTGGCTGGGATCAATAGATCGCCAATTCTGTTTAAGTCTTTATTTTTCCAAGAGATATAATAGGCAATTGCCATATTATTTTTGTAGTAAATGCTTATGGTTTAGTCTTTCTTCAAAGTAGGCTCACCTAAAGTAACTGTGATTCTGAGATTAGTGGTAATTAAGTGAGCCTTGCTCCACCAACATCTCTCTACTCACCTGGTCACATTTATTTTGGAATTACCGGAAGAAGTTAGACGACTACCATTGTTTTGCATTAGCTAGCATGTTGGATTAGATTTTCTTTGGTTAAAGAGACAATGATGTAACTCTGTTGGCTTATGAATACAATTTCGAGTTATTTTCATTATGGCTTCATTTTGATTCAGAGCATATGACTTTGTGACTACAATGACTGAGCCATCAGTATTAATTCCAGGACATGGAATAGCCCAAGTTCCCATTGCCAAATGGAACCTTGATTACTGTCACAGAAACTCTCTACGCTCCTAGGGCAAATCGCACCTATGAATAGCAAACGGATTCCATGCGAAAACGTATGCAGAGAACGGAGATGAGTTCCTTTGCAATACCTCTAATGAGTGCGAACAAATGCGCATCTTAGAGAAGTTTGTGTGTCTCTCTAGTGGACTCTATGTCACTATTCGAGCTATTAAATCCAATAAAGTTATGAGAGAAAATCTCTTGGATTTAGACACATATTGGCTTTGCCACGACAGGATAGGCCATCCTGGTCATGATATGATGATCCGTCTACTAAAAACTTTACACGGACATCCATTCTTCAGAGTAAGCAGAAGCAAGAATCAAAAATTGATTCCTGGACTTAGCAAGACCGCAACAATTGCAGCATCTGGCGCTGTAGTCGTCTTGGGGCGCCATAGGGCCGCCCAAGTCCCATGTGACAACGCCATAAATGACGCTACCCATGGTCGAGACGCCATGGATGCCACTTTCCATGGTTCCGACGCCATGATGGGTGATGTAGTCACACATTTTGCTTCTAATAGCGCTACAGACGCTCAGGTCCTACCAACATCCTCATTGGTTGCTTCTAAGGCCCTTTGCTCGATTTACAAAGCCTGTTCCTTAGCGAACTTAGGATTGAAACCGTTTTATGCAAAGGATATGAAAATACTCATTATGTTCCTACATAGAGTCCTTGGGGATTCTGTGGATTAGTTCAACCAACTTGCGGACGTTTAAATATCTCATGATGTTGGTTGACAAGTAAACACACTAGTCACGTGTTATGCCATTGTCCACTTGAAAATGCTGCTTATACTACACTCCTAGCAAACATCATATGACAACGGGCTCACTCCCCGAATCATCTTATTCAGTCAATTGGATTTGACTATGCTAGTAAGTTTACATCGAAGCCTTTCGATGGTTATTGCATTGGGACTAATGTTAGACATTATATTCCCATAAACACACCCAATTAGTCTCGCGGAAATGACTACGATGGTAGTCCGGACATTGGTAATGCGCATTAATTTCCTTATATCCGCTTGGGATGATGCAATATCGCATGCAGCTATGTTAATTCATCTACGACCCACCGCCACTCAACCTACCTCTGCGTTACAGCTAGTGACTGGGTACAAGTATCGTACTTACGCATATTTGAGTGTGCCTTTATGTGCCAATTGCGCCGCCACATCACTTTATGATGGGTCCTCACAGACGAATGGGCAACTATGTTGGATTTGAGACTCCAACAATCGTCCGCCACTTCATGTCCTTGCTAGGCGATCTCCTTACCGCTAGATTTGCGGGTTGTCACTCTGCTGAGACAGTCTTCCCGTCGTTAGGGGGAGATAAGAATATGAATATTCAACAGGAACGACAGTAATTGTCGTGGTTTGTCCCCACTATGTCTCATCTCGATCCCTGTTAAAGTGACGAGATCACACAAATATGTTGCAAACATGCCTGCAAGGAAGGACGTCCCTACGAGAGGACGTAGCGCCACCCTACACAGAGGTAGGCATGGTGCCAACGCCAAAGAGAGTGGCACTCTGGCGTTACAGGCCATGACTCCAGCTAGGATGCGTGGGAGGCCAGTGGGTTCGAAGGATACTTTGGCACATTCAGGTCCTTTGATCATCAACGCTCAAAATCCGTCTCATGAGTATCTTCTGGATTATGGTTATCGTTGGGGGACACCTCAATGTCAGAACCTATTCCTGAGAATATAGAGCTCTATGAAACTTACACTAGTGTACATGAGATGTGGGATAGAAACTCCATCATAATTGATGATGTAGTTGCACATTTCATTGCGCATGAGTTTATTGAGTCCGATGATATCGAACCACGCTCCGTTAATGAATGAATGCCAACGTAGAGAGATTTGGCCAAAATGGAAAGATGCGATCCAAGTTAAGTTAGATTCTCTAACGAAGAGGAAGGTTTTTGAGCCAGTGATGCCAACACCTCCTATCATAAAACCTGTTGACTAATGAGTCTTTGTTAGAAAGCGTGTTGAGAAAAAGAGATGGTAATCTCGCCTTATAGCGCAAGGCTTCTCACAAAAACCCCCTGGAATCGACTACGATGAGACATATTCTCTCGTAATGGATGTCATTACACTCCACTACCATGTCAGTTTGGTAGTTTCCAAATAACTGATCATGCAGCTTACAAATGTGGTCACTACATATCTATACGGGGATCTAGATACAGAATATACATAAAGGTTCATGGTGAACTTCATCTACCTAAGTCAAGTGGCTCTAGACCACGGAGCGCGTTTACAATAAGGTTGAAACGTTCACTAAAGTGACTACTTGATTGGGAAGGGATATGCCCACGCGTTTCCATAACAAGTTTCAGATTCTATCGCGGTTCATGTTGGACATGACCTTCATTGGAAGCTCTTAAAGAGTTAAGGGAAACCGCTGAATACTTGAAATCCGAGTTTGAGATGAAAGATTTTGGGAGAACACGATTATGTCTCGGTTTGGAACTTGAGCATCGTGTCGATGGATGCTTAGGCATTTTGACAAGGTCAAGCCTTCAAGCACCCCCATAATCGTCTGTAGTCTTGAAAAGGATCCTCTTCGTCCGTAGGATGATGGCGAAGATGTGGTAGAGGCAAAATTGCCCCAGTTAAGTGCAATACGCGTATTATTGTACTTAGCTCAATGCACAAGACCGGACATCTCATATGTTGTGAACTTGTTAGTTAGGTATAGCTCTACGCCAACGCGACGCCATTGGATTGGTGTAAAAGATATCTTTCGATACTTGAGATGTACAATCGATATGGGCTTGTTCTATCCCTACAGAGAGATGATGGATTCGGACCCATCACACACCAGAAACGCCTCCAACGCTGGCCTGCGTTTCCTATCCCCACCCAAAAACAACATGTGTTTTGGAAGGTTTTGTTGATATTGGGTATCTTGATAAAAGCACAAAGTGCGATGATTTTAATGAGTATACCCCCCATTTTAGCTTTATTTCTCCCTTAGATTTGTGTCTTGAGTCATTAAAATTGATTTTAGAGTCTTGTAGAGTGTTTGGCATGAAATAAGTGAAAAACGCAAAATTTATGAACAATCCTAGCTTGGTCAGGATTCCTTACCGTCATGAATTTATGAACAAGAAATAAGAAACAGAAAATTAAAGAGAAGATGAAAAAAGCTATGCAATCCCATCCGTCCAAATGATGAAGGGTACGATCAACAAAAGCCAACCACTGCTCCCCTATAAATAGGCAACATCCAGAACAGAATTGGCATCACTTCCTTGCCTATCACTTCCTGGCCAAAAACTCTTCCGAGACTCTGCCCAATTCACTCCTCAATCCTCCATCACCTACAAGACCGTGACCACCATCCATCCAGCAATCTACGAAGCTCTTAGGCGTTGAATCAAAGACGCACCACCACCATAGCAGAGACGAGTTCACCACCTTGTTGCCAAGCCGCTGAGGAAAGCTTTAAAGTGTAACTATGACTCTACTTTCAATTTTTGTTTCGGTTTTGTGTGTTTGGATTTGCGAGTTGTGTAATTGGAGACATGAAATGTTCAGAATATTTTTATTAATATTTTTGAGATTTTCAGTTTATTATTGAGTTAATTTCGAGAATTCTTTGATGATGCATGTTACAATCTTGTGCCATTTTACGTGTTTAGGTAATTTTCAAAATTAGGTTAATAAGTTCCCATGCTAGAATCACGCTGAGTGTTCTTGTTTGTTTGCTTAATTTGTCAAGAATAATTATTATTTGTTAAGACGCTGAGTTAAACAAGTAATAATTAGTTCTAAAGTGGTAAAAACCATGTTTCAATGGTTAAACAATTCTAGAAATTATGTGTTAAATTCTATGTGTAATGGTTAATTTGCATGTGTGAGTCGATTCGGGGGTTAGATAATACTACTGATTAAGAGAATTACACTGAGTGTTCTAAAAGATTAGTAGTATTGGGCATGGTAAGGACTCTTCTGATCCAAGCCCACATTAGAACGAATTTGATAAATGGATTGATCCGCTGAGGCTTTTCATTTGGGCTCTTATCTAGGCATTTAAGATGGGCACGTTTTTGTAGCATGTTGAAATGAATTTTCTGTTTCTACACTTAGTAATTTCCGAGTGGTATTGGTCTAGGTTAGGGAAGTCGATCATTGTATATAGTTTTATTTATTTTGTTTTTATTTTATTTTAAGTAGATTAGTAACCAAATCCCATACCTCCCATTTTATTCTTTTATTTGTTAATTGACCTTTTTGTGTAGGTGTACCCTACAATCCCCAGACTGAACGATCCCTGCTTATCCTATACTAACAACTGTGAGGCTATTTCAGCCTCATCATATCTCTCTGACCCATACAAAGGTCATTCCCAAACTGGTTAAGTGTTCACCATAGGTAAAGACGTGATATCTTGGAGGTCTACAGAACAGACCATAGTCGCTATATCTTCGAATAATGCAGAGATTATTGCTCTTCATGAAGTGGTTCGTGAATGAATATGGATTGGATCCATAATTACGCATGTTTGAACAGTTGTGGTTTGAAGTCTACCACAGATGAGCCTACAAGCATTTAGGATAATGCTGCTTGTTTTGAACAAATGAGGCAAGGCTACATCAAAAGCGACAACACCAAGCATAATCAGTAACAACAAACTCTCCTCAAGATCAAAGTGAACTATGTTCAATCTGAGGACAGTGCAGCAGGCTTGCTCACTAAGTCATTGCCTAAATTCCACTTTCGAGAAACATGCTGGTAGCATCGTTTGCGGAAGTTATCCGAATCCCCATGATCGTAGTCATCAGGTGGAGATGCAGACATCAGGGGGAGATGTCTACATGTATGGTCTCGAAACGTGAAGGGTGTGTTGTGCTCTTTTTCCCCTTCGACCGAGGTTATTTTTGTCCTCCTGGGTTTTTGTTACTCGGCAAGGTTTTTTAATGAGGCAACGAGAGAAGCACTACGTTTGGACGACACAAGGGGGAGTGTTCAAGGAAATCCAGATTATGTGTCTGGCCCAAATTCTAGGTTACTTGACCTAGTGGTAATAGGGTTATACAAGGATTTAGAATCCTATTCAATGTAGAATTACTTTCCTTGTATGTTCAGATTCTATGCATTGTAATCCTCTATGTAAAGAGACCCCTATTATCAATAAGAATACACAGCAATTCTCTCTCAATTCTATTTGTCTAAAACACTTTTAAATTAATCCGAAGTAGTGAAAAAATATCTTCTTAAGTCTATTCTGAAGGCAGGGCAAGTCTGGACTTGTGTCGTTTGTCGGCTTGGAGGGGAGTGGGGAGTTGTGGTATTTAGGGAATTAATATAAAACACAAATTCAAAAGTCCGTTTTTCGCTTGGCTTTAAGAGGATGAAGAAACGTTGAAGCAACCCCGCAAATCATTCTCTCTCTCTCTGGATCTTGCTCCATTCTCCTAACTACTTGGAGAACATTGAACCTTCCCCAAACGCACCCCAACTCTAATGAACCTTCTCTGCTCACTTTGAAGGTAACCCATAACAGAAAAAATTATATTTATTCCTATTTATATCCTCTTTACCATGCTGGTGCAGCTGTTTGATTTGTCAAGTTTGCTGATTTTGTTTCATCTTTTCACATAAACTGTTTATTAAGTTCAGGGTTGTTAGTTTATAATGACTTCTACTTCTGTTAATTGTTTTGCTTATGCTTATTTAGTCCGAAGGACATAGTTCTCTTTGCTTGTTCTTGGTTCAATTTCCAAAGACATGTTAGGATTTATGGAATTAAAAAATTGGGTGTTAGTTATTTTCAACTGGGGTCTGAGAAATAAGATTATACTAGCACTTTATGATTTATGTTACTTGAACACACTGTACAACATAGGATTTATCAGTTGTGATTTGTGTTTTCTCAATTATTAATGTATTAGAGGTTAAAGTTAACTACTTGCTGAGTCTTTTGATTGTTGTTTATCATTGCAGAATACAATTTTTCTGGGCATGGAAATACTCTCATACAGTTCTGCTTCATGTTGTGATGTTGCAAATTTAAGGTGGAACTTGGTTGTAAAAAGCTCGAGTTTAAATGGATCCAAGCTCCCAGCTTTTAGAAAAAGTAGAGTTCTTTGTGCTAATTTTGATTCCACGAGTGGGGTTGTGAGCTGTTATCATATAAATCAGTCTTTCTCAAAGAAACTAAATCATCGGGGAGGTTTTAGGGCGTTAAACTCCCATGAGAAGTTTAAACAAGTTGGTCCAATTCTATCAAGTGGAAGCTCTGAGGGCTACGTAATTGGTGTGGAAGAGGATGCAAATATTTCAGAAACCGGGGAATCAGTAACTAAAGTTTTGATTCCTGGTGTACCGGATGAATCCAATGGTGAAATAAGTGCTCCTATAAGTAGTTGCTTTTGGGAATGGAAGCCCAAATTCAATGTGCATTATGAGAAAGCAGGATCTGAAAACTTGGGCTCCCCACCAGTGCTGTTTCTTCCTGGTTTTGGGGTTGGTTCATTTCACTATGAGAAGCAAATGAAGGATTTGGGACGAGATTTTAGAGTGTGGGCAATTGATTTCCTTGGCCAGGGCATGTCCTTGCCATTGGAAGACCCTGCCCCTCGTACTAGGGAAGAAGGTATGTTCAACAGGAACAATCTTGCGTGGGGCTTTGGAGATGAATCTGAACCATGGGCAAGTGAGCTTGTTTACTCCATTGATTTATGGCAGGATCAAGTTCGTTATTTCATAGAAGAGGTATGCGAAAGCTCTATAGTTTTTATTTGTTCCATTATCTGATGGGGACTTACAGAGAATCATGTTCTATATGATCTTTTAGTAGATGCTCATATTGTAGCTCATGCCGCCTCTACCTTCCTTTACACACTGAACTTCGGGTTTGCTAAAAGTGTCCTCTTTTTCACGATGCATTATTATAGTTCCAGATTGAGCATTATACATGAATATGAATGATCATTGCAGGAGTATATAACATAACTGGCTGTTCATTTTGGGCTTGATTGATAATTCTAGTGACACCATTTTTATCTGGAAATGTAGTCGTCCTAAGTTGTTACTGTCCCTTATTATGCTAGTTGTGCCGTTATCCATATGTATTGAATTTGTTCTGTTCACTATATATGTATATTTATTAGGTTAGTGATATCGACCTTCAGTTGGATTTATAAATCGAATATATATATATATATATATATATATATATATATATGGGAAACTGATAACCATTTATGACGCCTAAAAGTTGAAGTTGTTTGCATGAATTCCAACAAGTGTTGAACACTACGAGTGATCACATAATAAGTGGTCACATAATCACATTTGACTTTTCATGCAGGTAATTGGTGAACCTGTCTATATTGCTGGAAACTCACTGGGAGGGTTCGTTGCTTTATATTTTGCTGCATGTAACCCTCATTTAGTGAAAGGTGTTACATTGCTCAATGCAACTCCTTTCTGGGGATTTCTACCTAATCCCATAAGATCTCCAAGACTAGCAAAAATATTTCCATGGGCAGGAACATTTCCTCTACCTGCCAATGTCAGAAAGCTCGTAGAATTTGTGTAAGTTTCTTATAGCCTGCATAAATATTATTGGAGTAAATTGTAGTATTAGTTCCTGAATTTACAAACAAGTAGGCAAACTAGCTAAAATTGAAAGTGAACTGATTTAAGAGAGGCTTCTTTATGTGGGAACTGATTTAATGTGAGAACTGAACTCTGAGAATATCTTTTGTGTGGACTATATTATAAACAAACTATTGTTGATACTTGAACTAAAACATTTCGAGCTTGTTTGATTTCAGTTGGCAAAAGATAAGTGATCCTAGGAGTATAGCACAGATACTGGAACAAGTTTATGCAGATCATTCAACAAACGTTGACAAAGTATTTTCCCGCATAGTAGAGACAGCAGAGCATCCGGCTGCTGCTGCATCATTTGCTTCAATTATGTTTGCTCCTCAGGGACAACTATCATTTAAGGAGGCTTTATCCAGGTAGGCAATACAGAAGGTTATACTGATGAAGACATTTTTTTTTATCTGCTTTACTTTTTTCTGGTCTATGTTTATTAAGGGTTCCAGGGCATTTTTATGCGTAGATGTCAAACGAGCAACATACCAGTTTGTCTTATGTATGGGAAAGAAGACCCATGGGTGCAACCTATTTGGGGTTTTCAGGTGAAGAAGCAGATGCCTGAAGCTCTATTTTATGAGATCAGTCCAGCTGGTCACTGCCCTCATGATGAAGTTCCTGAGGTATACAATCCTTCAGTAATTAGCATGAAGTTTTTCAGTCTTCCATTCTATAGCTAGTAATGCAAGAATTGTTACCATAACTAATAGTCTGTTATATTTCTATCCTCCAAGCAACCAAGTCTGATACCATGTTTGACAAACATAGATCTTGGAGGATTAAGCTATTAGGAATTGGACCAACTTCATAGATTATGCTACCATATTAGTTTTTGGTTTTAAATTTCCCTAGACACTTATTTTCATAATCTATTAATTTTCTTTGGCATCGTTTGCTTTACTATTCTGTTTCGTAGAAAACTAATCATCATTTATACAGGTTGTGAATTACTTACTGCGTGGGTGGATCAAAAACCTAGAGTCTGAGGGTTTTGTCGCATTACCTTTGCTTGATTCCCAAGAAAGTGTGCAGATTAATGTTGCAAGGGACTTAGAATTCATCAGAGATGGATCAAAAAAGTCGGTGAAGGTGCGCTTTTTTGGATCCAAGTTCTCACTTTGGGACAGGATAAGCTCTTACATCAGTTCTCACTTTGGGAAATTAGAGCTCAAGTCATGAAACCCGGAAACATTTCTTCATAGATAATGTAGATATTTAAATGTAAATTGTAACATATTCTTTGATTAGTATGACATCTTCCACGGTTATAGCTTTGTGACTGTACTACTGTCAACCCCAAATTTCGCTACACCCAGCAAATGCTCAGGTTTTTAAGCATTCACAATTTTTTTTCCTTACGCAGAAATGATGATAATTTTATTAATAGTAGTCGAAAGCGTACAAGAGATCACGCAATACAAAATATTGGGTACGGCCGCATACAAAAAGGAACCATGTTGATGCATAACAAAAGCATTTCCCGATTCACTGGTTTCATACATCTGTGGCACATAGGTTCATCACAGGAGTTCTGGGAGTCTTTCGGCCCTTTGTATAACCAGGCATGAAGATTGGCATATTTCAAATTCCTAGACAATCTACGGGATAGGCTTTATGATAACACTGTACTGCTCAGACGCAGAGAAGGGTTAGAAGCTAGACCGTTGTACTCTTTGTTCAAATCATAATGTCTCCCGGAGTTAGTTTCTAGTCACAGTGATCATACACAAAATGCAGTGCAATTGTGCAACTGTAATCACAATAAGTCTCTTTCCCTTCATTATAGGACCATTCAAATAGCAACTAGTCAATTATCTCTTTTCAAATTGCATTCAAATCCCATTACAGAACATACCAAACAACAATCACTCATACATAAGAGGAATAGAAGCGTCTCGGAAATGAAAAATAACCTTACTGAAAATAGACAAGTTAATGCTCTGATCACATTCCCATTAATCATAGCATTTGAAAAGACTTTTGCACCTGCAGTGGGAACAAGCTTCAATCTACGACATTAGGACCTGTGAGTATCACATCACAGCCCTCATCTCTAACGATGTGAAGCTTCACATGTCCCTTCACAAACTCAAAAACAATGGTGTGCTCTTTCTTAATCTGGTTCCACTTGCTACAAGCGCGCCAGCCTTTGTTCATAAGTAAACAACCATCTTCCATGCCAGTCACTTTAACAGGCCATGATCTGTTGCTTGGATCCCGAAGCTCTATAGCCCGCTTGCTTATGAGCCCCTTAGCCCTGGCTATTATTATAGGAATGTTCTACAATTTGGAACATATTTGATATCAGGGGACAAAACATAAGAAATACAATGACATTGTAGATGACAAAAGAACAAAGATAAAATAAAAGAAAACTCAGCTGACAAGTGAAGACCTTTCAAAAACAATTTCTGATTCACAAGTGATGGAACTTTAATTTTCACTCAAATGATTGAAAATTCTTGTACTGAGGCATTCCATTCGAAAGAAAAGAACTATTATTTTTTCAATCATAACAGGGAAAAGGGTTTTAGAAACATAATTAGCTTATTCATTGGGTATGACCACTTATTACTTACCAGCTGATACAGACTGCGCTTCTCCATAATTCTCTTAAAGCAAAGATACTCTGATTTGAACTCAATGATTCTGATTCTTGTCTCCCCAGGCATGACATAATCCCCTATACAATCTCAAATTGAAACACGATTTCAGAAGAATGTAAATTACTTGGCAGATAAGGAAAAAACTTGGTTGTCTGGTCTTGTATACAAGTAAAGCAAACTATAACTTACTCCTTTGACCATCAAGATCGCCAGTACTTCTGTCTTGGCAGCTTCCACGTCCATTTCACATGCACTTTTATCATAGGTTGTCACATTGAACCAAGAATTGCCATCATAATTGAAAAGCATAAAGTGTCCTTCCTCCAAAAAATTATCCTTCACAAATTTATTCCAGCCTTTATGGAAGAAAATATCATTATTTTCCTCTTCCTGTTTAAGAACAAGAGAAATTGACACACAGAAAGAGAGAGTAATATTTCAGAGGGAATGGAGATTTCAAGTGTGTTTATTCATCTCATACAAAGGGGTATTTATAGGAATACATTTGAAGTGTGAAAGCTCAAAGAGAAAACCAAAATGATAACCATCTTGATGATGATTTTCTGCCATGCTTGTTGCCCTTTGGTAAAGCATGTTACATAAGTCTTCATACACTCAAGTACCTATGATTATACACTCAAGTACCTATCTAAATACTTTACGTATTTGTTACATGATATAGACATACATAGTATTTATACATTTATATTACAACACTCCCCCTTGGATATTTCATGTTCAATAGTATTGTGTTGGTGGTGCGCTTCGAAGTTGCCTCGTTAAAAACCTTGCCAAGTAATAAAACTCTGTGGGAAAAACAACCTTGGTCGAAAGGGAAAAAGAGCACAACGCGCGTTGAGTGTGAAGTATGTTTCTGGATACTCCCCCTGATTTAGACTCCCCTTGAAGATCGTTGGGAGTTCGGATATCCTCCTCAATCCGATGCTCCTTACATGTTTCTCGAAATGGGATTTTGGTAGTGACTTAGTAAATAAGTCACCTACATTATCTTCTGATCGGATTTGATTTACTTCAATATTTAGAAGTGTTTGTTGTTGCTGATTGTAGAAGAATTTCGGCGATATATGTTTGCTATTGTCGCCTTTGATGAAACCTAATTTCATTTGCTCAATACAAGCTGCATTATCCTCGTAAATGCATGTAGGTTCATTTGTGATAAATTTCAAACCACAAGTTCCTCGAATGTGTCTATTTATAGACCTTAGCCATATGCACTCACGCACAGCTTCATGTAGTGCAATAATCTCTGCATGATTTGAGGAAGTAGCAACAAGAGTCTGTTTTGTAGATCTCTAAGATATCGCGGTGCTTCCCATGGTAAAGACATAACCTGTTTGGGAGCGACCTTTGTGAGGGTCAGAGAGATACCCTGCATCAGCAAAGCTCATCAGAACATCATTATCATTTTGATGGAGGGGAGGAGGAGAACGTCGGTCACTATGGATAGTGTTGCCGGTGTTCACATTTCTTTTCTCTCTGTAGGGATAGAACAAGCCCATATCGATCATACCTTTTAGGTATCGAATGATTGTCTTTATACCAATCCAATGGTGGCGTGTTGGCGCAGAACTATGTCGAGCTAACAAGTTTACTGCAAATGAGATATCTGGTCTTGTGCATTGAGCTAAATACAATAATGCGCCTATCGCACTTAGATATGGTATTTCAGCTTCTAATAAATCTTCATCCTCATCCCTTGGACGAAACGGATCTTTCATGGGCTCAAGACTACGATTGATCATGGGAGTACTCACAGGCTTGGCTTTATCTTCATTAAAGCGCCTTAGTAACTTTTGAGTATATGCTGACTGATGGATCATAATCCCATCATTACGGTGCTCGAGTTCTATTCCGAGACAAAACCGTGTTTTCCCGAGATCTTTCATCTCAAATTCAGATTTCAAATATGTAACAGTTTCTTTTAACTCATCTAGAGTTCCAATTAAGTTCATGTCATCGACATAAACTGCTACAATTGCAAATTCGGATTTTGTCCTCTTAATGAACACGCAAGGGCATATTTCATTGTTAACATATCCCTTCCCAATCAAGTAGTCACTTAGACGGTTATACCACATCCGTCCGGATTGTTTCAATCCATATAGTGAGCGTCTTAATTTTATTGAAAACGCGCTCCGTGGTTTAGAGCTACTTGATTTGGGTAATTGAAGTCCATCTGGAACCTTCATATATATCTCTGAATCTAGATCCTTATAGAGACATGCTGTAACCACATCCATGAGCTGCATGTCAAGTTTTTAGGAAGCTACCAAACTGACAAGGTAGCGGAATGTTATAACGTCTATTACAGGAGAATATGTCTCCTCGTAGTCGATTCCAGGGCGTTGTGAGAAACCTTGCGCCACAAGGCGGGCTTTGTATCTAACAACCTCATTTTTCTCATTACACTTTCTAACAAAGACCCATTTATGGCCAACAGGTTTTATATTTGGTGGTGTCAGTCTTATAGACCCAAATACCTGTCTCTTTGTTAGTGAATCCAATTCAGTCTGGAACGCATCTTTCCATTTGGACTAATCTGCTCTTCGTTGACATTCTTCAACGGAGCGAGATTCGATATCATCCTATTCTATAATTCATTTTGCAATATGATATGCAAACGCATCATCAATAGCCATAAAATTTTTGTCCATAATTACATGTATACTAGTGTAATTCATGGAGATCTCTCTATTCTCTGGAATTGGTTCTACCATTAGAGCGTCCTCCAATGATGTCTCTTGGACATAACCATAATCCAGAATTTTTTCATAAGATGGATTATTTATATCGATGATTAATGGATTATTTTATGTCAAGCTCGCTTTCTTTCTTGGGCGAGAATCCCTTTATGGCAGGAGCCATGGGTCTATCCACTGCATTACCCATAGATGGGATGTCATGTCCTTTAGTTTTAAGGACATCAATCCTTGCAGGTACGTTTGCAGCAGGTATATGTGATCTTGTCACTTTAGCGATATCAGAAAAAGCATCAGGGATTGATTCTACTACGTTCTGAAGATCGAGAATCCTCCGCACTTCTATTTCAGACTGTGTGGTTCGGGGATCAAGATGAGACAAAGTGGGGACAGACCACGACAATTCCTGTCTTTTCTGTTGAACATTAGTGTTCTTGTCTCCCTCTAATGATGGGAAGACTGTCTCATCAAAGTGACAATCCGCAAATCTAGTGGTAAATAGATCACCTGTCAAGGGTTCTATGTAGCGGATAATGCTTGGAGAATCATATCCAACATAAAGGCCTAAGCGTCTTTCAGGACCCATTTTGGTGCGCTGTGGCGGTGCAATTGGCACATAGACTGCACACCCAAATATGCGTAAGTGTGAGACATCAGGCTCATACCCAGTTATCATCTGGGACGCAGAAAAGGGTTGGGTGGCAGTGGGTCTTAGACGAATAAGCACAGCTGCATGTAATATTGCATAGCCCCAAGCAGAAATAGGGAGATTGGTGTGCATAACCAATGTCCTGGCAACCATTTGAAGTCCTTTAATGGCAGCTTCTGCGGGTCCATTTTGGGTGTGTACATGAGGAACAGGGTGTTCGACCTCAATCCCAATGGACATGCAATAATCATCAAAGGTTCTTGATGTAAATTATCCAGCATTGTCAAGACGAATTGACTTAATAGGATGATCAGGGGTGAGCCCTTAACTTAATGATTTGTGCTAGGAGTTTAGCAAATGCAGTAATTCTTGTGGATAAGAGCATGACATGTGCCAACGTGTCGATGCATCAACCAACACCATAAAATATCTAAATGGTCCGCAAGTTAGTTGGATAGGTCCACAAATATCACCTTGTATTCTTTGTAAGAATGATATATTTTCTTTAGTGTCCTTTGCATAAGATGGTCTTGATCCTACCTTTGCTAAAGAGCAAGCTTTGCAAAACGAATGATATGCTTTAGAAGTAACTCTTTGGATTAATGTTTGGCTCGTACTTCCTTTTGTTTTGAAGAATGGATGTCTGTGTGAAGTTTTTAATATACAGAGTATCCTGTCACGACCTGGATGTCCCAAACAGTCGTGCTAAAGCTTGTATGTGTCAGGATCCCATAAATTGTCAATCATGACATGGTTGGATTCAATGACTCTAATAGTGGTTGCATACAATCCACTAGAGAGACACATAAGTTTTTCTAAAACTCGTGTATTTCCGTAGTTTTTAGAGGTGATGTAAAGGAACTCTTGTCCATTCTCACAATGTGTTTCCACATGAAAATCATTGGCTCTTACGTCTTTAAAGCTTAATAGGGTCCTTCCGGCCCTTGGAGCATATAGAGCTTCGGCGACATTAACATTTGTGTCATTTGGTAACAAAAATTGAGCTGGTCCTCGACCATGAATCAATTGTGATGGTCCTGCCATCGTAGTTACTAAGGATCAACTAGGTGTCATCCATAAAAATAATTGCCTATGTCGCAATATAGTATGTGTGGTGCCACTATCAGGAAGTCATTCCAATTCTCTGGAAAACATACTGAAAGGGATAAAGTTTGGAATATTAACACATGTCCATGACATTGAATGCGATACTTTATTAATAGGGAAAATAGCCAATGATTACATCAAAGTTATTCATAAGTCTATTCCAAATATCAAATTTTAGACAAATTGTTATCACTCAATCCGTTTGGTAATTCCAATGAAATATGACTAGGAAAGTAGAGAGATGTTGGTGGAGCGAGGCTCGCTTAAATACCCCGATCTCAATTGCTTTCCTAGACATCATACTTCATTGGGTACGCCACATAAGAAAGAGTTTAATAGAATTGTTATTTATTGACTAAGGCATATTTGCCATTCTTAGAAAATAGAAAGAGGATTATTCTAATCAAAGTTTGTGGTATCCTCGTGATCTTCATTTACAGCTTTGAAGTCCTCAGCGGTGAGATTGACATCTTCACTATTTTCATCTTCGGCAAGGTTAGCCTCTTGCTCTCTTGCTTCCCTGTACTCCTTATAGCGTGCAGCTAATTGGGTACTTGCATGGCTTTGTTTAAACCAATGCTCGATTGATCCACATCTATGTCACATGTCATTGTGGTTCCCTCCCTTCATTTGAGGTGCAGGTTGTGCACGTTATGTAAGTTGTGGATATTCCCTAGGAGGGTTGCTGCTACTACCACGGCGCATGGTGCGACCTCCACGGCTCATGCTGCTATTTCCACGGCCGGTGTTGCCATATCTCCCTCTTCCACATGTGGAGTTGCCATCACGTGTGCCCGCTCTAAAGTTGCGGTTTCCTTTTTTATTGGGGCGGTTATATGGACCTGTTCGTCCTTCATGTCCCCTATTATTAGAGTACACATGTCCCCTATTGCTAGGGTACCCCTCCTTGTGTCCTCTCTTGGGTGCATTATAATTTGCCTCATGAACGCTCTTGGTTCCAATGAGTCTTGAATTATAATTCTTTACGAGAATGTTGTTGTGCTTTTCGGCTACCGACAAAACATTTATGAGCTCATTGAACCTTGTAATTCATCCAGCATTTACTTCAGTGCGATACTGCTTTGATAGTAAGATTGCTGCAACGGGGAAGGTGGAGAGAGTTTTCTCGATTAGCTCTTCTTCTGTGAGGGGTTTTTGACAGAACCTCAACATGGATTTGAGACGAAGAGCTTCTGAATTGTACTCAGCAATAGACTTGAAGTCGAAGAAGTGTACATCGTTCTACTGAACCTTCAAGTCAGGGAGGAGAGAATCTTGGATATTGTTAAAGCGCTCTTGTAGCGCATCTCATAAATCCTTTGCATCTTTAATGGACATGTACTCTAGTCTGAGTGCTTTGTCCATATCACATCGCATCAAGATGGTTGCTTGTGCATGCCTCTTGGGTGTTCAAGGGAACACAAGGGCCAGGTTTGGTGCATGGATGATGGGCAATATCCCCTTCGATGTGAGATGGTTCTCAACGTCTGTTTTCCAGCTGTGGTAATCCAAACCTGTTGAATCAAGGATTTGAAAATCGAGTCTAGGTTCATTCGACATCCTTGAAGATAAGAAGAAAATATTAGTTTCGGAGTTTAAACTTCCACGAAAAATAATAAGATTTCCGAGCTATGCTACCAAGAAATTAATTTCCAAGAATCATTGTGAACACTCTTAGTTCATTGATTACGAACGCTCTTAGTTCGTTTGGCGTGAATTTCTATAATTCCGCTTTTGATTGTAAGTTCCAGAGAAAAAAGAAAAAGGAGAGAAAATAAATAAAAACTCAAAATGGGAACTTTTAGTAAAGAATACCTTGAAATAGTGTTGCCGGAAATTTTGACCGGCAAAATTATCGGAGGAGATCGGAAGGATCGTTGGAAAAAATAGAGAAAAATCGTCCGAAAAGTCGCCGGAAAGTCACCGGAAAAGTTGTCGGAAAGTCGCCCCGCAAATCTGTAGACAGATGTGTCGGCATCTGCTCGGCAGATGGCTCGGCAGCTGCTACGCAGCATCTCGGCAGTTGCTCGACAGCTGCTGCGCAGGGTCTTGGCAGCTGCTCGGCAACACCTCGGCCGCACTCGGCAGCACCCGGCAGCGGTCCGGTTCGGGTTTTCTGCTTCCGGCGGTCGGTTCAGGCAGTTTTCGGCCGGTTCCGACGATTATGAGACCGGTTCCGGGCTTCTGGAATCAAGGGTTTTGATATGAGCTAGGGTTTGGGGATTTTTTGTAGGTTTGGAAAAATGACTTCGATCGATGATGAACTCTTCTTTCGTCAATTTTCGATTCTAATTCTAGAGCAACTTCGTGCTGATAACGTGTTTACGAACAAGAGAAATTGACACACAGAAAGAGAGAGTAATATTTCAGAGGGAATGGAGATTTCAAGTGTATTTATTCATCTCATACAAATGGGTATTTATAGGAATACATTTGAAGTGTGAAAGCTCAAAGAGAAAACCAAAATGATAACCATCTTGATGATGATTTTCTGCCATGCTTGTTGCCCTTTGGTAAAACATGTTACATAAGTCTTCATACACTCAAGTACCTATGATTATACACTCAAGTACCTATCTAAATACTTTACGTATTTGTTACATGATATAGACATACATAGTATTTATACATTTATACTACAATACTTCCAATATTACATCTCAGCACTTTCCACTAGGGCCTCTAAGTTTGCAAAGTGCCGATCCATTGAAGTGGTCGACAAAAGCTGTTGGCATTTTCTACAAGAATGTAATTGCTTCTCAGAAAACATTAATTAATGTTCTTAGAACCAATCAATAGTTCTTACATCAACAAGAATTTCATTTGTTTTACAACTTTACAACACAGACAATTTGGTGATTTGTTTTACAAGCTTTATAGATAACTGTACCACTGATCCATTTACTCATTGAGCAAAGGAGGCCAGATCATGTTAGAAATGCCTCTTTTCCCTGAGCTTCATGTCACTACTATTCCATAATCAGTCACAATGTTGATAAATAACACCACTTTAACTAAGACAGTTGCTATGTACTATATAGAAAGATATGGACTCATGATTCAGTATCACACATTAAATATAATAGAAGATGAAAATCATACAATTGACATGGATTACACTAGAAAGATATGGATTTGTGAATTTCAAATACATTCAATTAATTTGAGGAGAACTGTATACTCATGAATGTTGGGAATATCTTGAGAACCTAAAATGGAGGGCAAGATGTTACCAGTTTCTCAGAGAAATCACCCACAAGGACCTGGAAAAAGGCGAGCACTGGTACTGAAAGAGCCATTTGAAGATGATACCTGCAGCTATTTTGGATTTAGATTATAGGGTCAAGATTTTAGTCACAGATAAGTATTTTTGGAAGCAGTTGCTCCATATATATACAAATGCCAGTTCAAAGCTTTTAGCTTTGCATACATACAGCTACAAAATAGATATGATGAAACTTAAAGATGAGTAGAGGTAAAAATAGCTTTTAAGGAAGTGGCTTCATATATATGCTTGGATCAAATGAACCTCAAGGGTTATATAGTTATATACCTTGCTCTTATGCTCTAATACTATTTTTCCAAATTGATTTGAGTTTTGATATTAGGCTCAACTCTTTCACTAGTTACAACCCTTGAGGCTCAACTTTTGCTAGAAAAAAAGGTATAAACTTGGTACAAAACAGAAGCAGGTTGGAGTAACAAAATGCAAGCCCCTACTATAAACCAAAGAAAGAAGAGAAAAGACTGACCTTGAAGCTTTGAAGAAGGAAAGGAAATGCAGAACTCTCTCCAAGTGTAAACTCTGAGAGTAAAAATTTGAATTCCTTCAATTAGATTGTTCTAGTTCCAAGGAAATATGAAGATGAAGAACAAGAAGATTAAGAATGAGAAAGTAAAGTAGGGTTTGAACCTGAGGCAGCTGCAGAAGTAAGGACTGCCTTGAATCCCCAAGATAAATATGTCAACCGACAAAAAGAAAATAGGAAAAATATAGCCTGAAAAAGAATAAAGCTGAATGAACTAATCAGAAGGACATGTTACACAGTAAGCATTGACTCCAAACATAAATGCTTTGAGTAATCTCCAAAAGGACATACACACAGAGAAGAAAGCCAGCTGAGCAATAATTCTATCTCGTTTGTATTTAATATCAAACCAGCAGGTCTGACTCCTGAGCTCAGTTTCTGTTTTTGTGGCCTGTAAACTATTATATGCAGTTGTCCTTCCTATATTGCCTGCCTCTTCTTGTGCAAAGTGGCTCTGCCTTGTTGATTCGTTTTGATTTTGTGTAGACTAGATTTTTCCAGTGAGATTTAATTTTCTGATGGTCGTTGCTTGTTGTTTCTGCTAGGTTGGTTTTCTTTTGAGCCTTGGGCTTCATGAACTGCATTATCTTCACCATATGGAACTAGTGGTCATCATTTAACCCATGGGCCTCGTGGGCCGATGGGTAGAGGGCCGATGGGTAGAGGGCCGGGCTTGGTTTAGGGGTTTAAAACCCAGCCCGTCAAAAGCCTGCTAGGCTCGGCCCGTAAAAGCCCACCAATGAATATATAGTATGGATCCTAAAATATATATATATATATATATATATATATATATCCAACATTCAAGAAACTCAATTCCTACTGTTATTTCAAAAACTAGGGAATCCAATTAGTATCCACTGTATCCTGCCGTTGGATTTAGAAAGTGGAGACCAGCTGTCTCACACCAGCCGTCCAGCCCACTAGGTCTCACACTCTCACATACTCACAGTCTCACACTCTGACTCACACAGCTAAACAGCCTAAAGCCCTAAACTCTTCTCTCTCACTCTCTCAGCCGCTGCCTCCATTGAGAATTTCAGAGGCCATTCCCCGATTTCCCTCCAGCTCCATCCCTCCTCGATCTCTCTCACTCTCTCAGTCGCTGCCTCCATTGAGAATTTGATAGGCCATTCCCCGATTTCCCTCCAGCTTCATCCCTCCTCGATCTCTCTCACTCTCTCAGGCGGTTACCGCGGCAATCCCAACGACGTCATCGATCACCTTAAATCCGGCGGCTACCGCAATCTCTTTTCTCAGATCGAGGTTCGAATCTTAGACACATCTCTGTTTCTTCAATTTTTTGTTTGTCTTAAAATAACTTTGATTAACATGAGGGGGCTTTCTTCCAAATCAGATACTATATTAGAAAATAGGTAAATGCATTGATGAATGTGATGCAAGTGATGTTGAGCATGGAACGAGTGTGTTGTTTAATTTTGAATTGGAATTAGAATAGGAATTAGAATTATGATTGGGTTTGTCTACCAGGGGCTTAGCTTAGCTTGTTGATTTGTAATATTTATTGGGTGTAGCAGCAGAAGAAGAAGAGATCAAAGAGGATAATATTGAAGAAGAACCAAAAGCGGCTGCAGGTGAAGTGGATGATGATGCCTTTGTAGTACTGGAAACAACATATTTTCATGAGAATAGCTTGAAGACAGATCAGGAGGTATGTATATACCTATGAGATTATGTTTCATTTTAATTGCTCGATCTCTTTGATAAAATTAATTGTTTGCACTAGTTATGTGCTTTGCAAATGGAGATGAGTCGCATGAAAGAAGAAAACAAGGTTTTGAGGAAGGTCGTGGAGTAAACCATGAAGGATTATTATGATGTTCAAATGAAATTCACAGCTGTTCATCAAAATAGCCAAACCAAGGTACTCAACCAATTATTTTTTATCTCAGATCATGATTTTTTTTTCGATACATGATCATGAATTGATTACTATGGTGGCTTTCTTGTATTTAATCCGAATATATATAATGTGGCAGCATCAGAGATTGATATGAGCCTCTCAATTAGAGGACTAAAACCTCATCATCACTCTTATTAGTCAATAGCGAAGAGAAATTAGTTTAGAAAAGTCTGAGCAAGTACTTGTATCTGGGCCAGCCGATGGCTTAATTGCTTTTGATTAATCATGAAAACTTTGAGGGGAAGATGGCCAATACCAAAGCTGAGAGAATGTGTTATTTTATCTTTAATTTTTAGAATGGGTTGTAAAATAGTTGAGAGAATATGACATAGTTGAAGATATGTGTATCATAATTGCTGTAATGTGCAGGTTTGAGTGCAAGCTATTCGGAGGCTTCCCCTTTTCTGCAACTCAAGGATTGTAGACATTCTTGTGCAACTCCTGCAAGCTGGTAATTTTTTGTTTGTTCTCAGGAGTACATCATGTCTTCATGTTTTGATTAGTTCATTTTCAGTTTCTGTTTTAAATGGAGCGATTGGAAAATCTGACGAGTTTGACTGATATTTCTTTGTTTGTTCATCTTTCAGAACTCGTACATATATCTGCAATCTGATGAACAAGGATTGAAAGAATGACTTTTGAATCAAGTTGAAACGATGGCTTTTGAATCAAGGTTATGGCTTTTTTGTTCCATTTTTTTTCTTTCGAAGTTGGTGTTTTGATTTATTGTTCCATGTTTTTTCTTTTGATTTCTGACGAGTTTGATTTTATTTCTTTGTTTCATGCATGTTTTGAGTTCTTTTTTTACAATGAATAACCCAGCTTTCTTAGTAACAATCTAGTTGTTGTATACTATTCTTTTTTCTTGTTTTGATTGTGATCTCTAATATTGCAGGACGAGAAAGAGCAAACCAAGGAATGGACAGTGGTATCTCTGTGAATAAGTTGTGCCTCATAGCAGTTTTAGCTTGCTCATTCAAAACTCTCAAGTAATATCTGAACCTTGTTTTATTTGCTATTAGAGATTGGTTAAAATGTATGGGTATTGATCAGCTTGATGTTGATAGAAAATTGTTAAGAGTTAAGAACTGAACTGCAAGCTCTTTATGAAACATATAAGAAGAATATTGTGTCGGATGTACAACCTAGGCAATCTGAAAATTTAACTTCTTCAACCTGGAATTTATCTCCGGGTTCAATAGCATTGCCTATTGTTGGTAATTCCTCAATGAAAAGTTTGAAAAGGGTAAAGGTATCATCTTCATACACTTCCTCTGCGACTTCTAATGATTTACAAATGTACTATGATTTACCAACTATTGAGGTTGATGATGATAATCAATTTAGTGTCTTGGCTTGGTGGAAATCAAATGAATCATTATACCCTATTATTGGTCGCATGGCTAAAGATTTGTTAACAATTCCAGCTTCTATTGTAGCTTCGGAGTCATGTTTTAGTGTAGGAGGTAGAGTTGTATCTGAAAGAAGGGCTAGATTGAGTCCAAATACAATAGAGGCGTTGATTTGCTTGAAAGATTGGAGTTTAGCAAAATCAAGGATGCAAGAGGCGCAGCGTGAAAAGGAGCTAGTTGAAGAAAGGAGACTCATTAGAGAAGCACGACCAGATTGGATGGGAAATAGTGAAGATGAAGCTGGAAATGAATTTGATAATGATTCTGGAAATGAGTCTGATGAACAGGTACATTGTTTTTGGTTCATTGCTCCTATTTTTTGTGCTTCAGTTTACCAAAACATGTTTGCTGGTTCTTTAAATCTCTATTTAAATGTGTAGGTACCAAGATCAGTTCATTTAGTTGAATCCAATGATTTATCAACAAATCTGTAGCCTTAATTTTAAGGTCAGTAATGAAGCAGAATCTCTTACTTGTGGGCTGTGGAGAAGCTCTCATTGCATTTAGAGAAGCATTGAAGTCCAAGTTCGCTGCATATAAGTTGTATTAATTATTTGCTCTTATTCTAAGTCGTAATTAGGAATGATGCAGTCCATGTACTTTGTATTCTTCGTCTTTTTATTTCAATACATTAAAATCGGGCGTGGGGATGAGCCTCCCAACTAGGTTGGGTTCCAAATCCCTTAAAAAAAAAATTATCAAATCTTTAAAAATTCTTTTGTAGTTTTGTTAATAAAGCTAGGCCCGACCCGTAAGTACGTGGACTATCCGGCCCGCCCCGAAAAAGCCCGCAAGGTCCGTCGATATAGACCGGGCTTGAATCTTGTAATTTATAATAAAGCCCGGCCCGACCCGGCCGCTATTTATCAAAAAGGTAATTAGGCCCGGCCAAACCCGGCCCAAACCCGCTATGAATGGGCCGGCCCGGCCCGTTGACGACCCCTATATGGAACCATAAGCAAAAGAGTTGTCAACTTCACCATAGACAAAGACCTGCCATATCGATTGCTATAACCTCAACTAGTCAATTGTTTTTTTTTTTTTTTTTTTTTTCAATTTTGATCAAATCTCATTACAGAAATCACCACACCGATCAGTAACATTTGAGAGAAACAGACGTGTCTTCTTAATTAAGCAATACAGGATCATCTTTTACTCAAAGCAGACATTTAAGTTAATGCTCCAATCACATTCCAATTAATCATAGCAGTTGAAAAGAGTTTTTGCACCTGCAGTGAGACTAGGTTCAATCTTTGGCTTTTGGACCAGTGAGTACCACAGCAAGCCAGGACCTGAAAAAATGCTGGCAGTGGTACTGTATAAGCCATTTGAGGATGTTACCTTCATATGCTTTAAAGTTTTAGCTTTTGGGTGAATAATGGCAAAACATACATATAATGTAAGACAAGGGGTATATTTAATTACTGAATGCAAATGGATAATTAGATACCTTGCTCTTATAGGCTCACCGCTTTCGCAGTGACAAATATAATTATGGAGGCAGTTGCTTCTTATGCTTATTCAGAATTTTTATCATTTGATTAATAGAAGTAAAAAGTAGACGCAATGGAACTCCAGGATATCTTTTTGAGTGCAAATACATACTTCTTATGGTGTTTTTACATGTGAACAGTTGACACTCTTTTAGTCGCAGATTATTTTTGTTTTTGTTATTGCTAGAAATAAAGGTATAAACTAGGAAAAAGAAAATGGAAACCCTATAAGGGAGACCAAAATTGGTACAAAAACTTAAGAAAGAAAAGGAAAACCTAACCTTAGGAAGAACAGGAAATGCAGAAGTCAGTTCAATGTGAAATCTGAATGCACTCATCTGAGAGATAGCAATTGCTTCTTGTGCAAACTTCCTCTTCCTTTTGATTTTCTGCAGACTCAAGCTGTGAGCTTTAATGCACTCATCTGAGAGTGATAGCAATTGCTTCTTGTTTCTGCGTTATCAGGCTTTCTGGGCTTTGCTGTTAAACTTTGCACCAAAATAATCGACACGTTTGGGCCCAAAACCACATTTTTGTCCTGAGTTTAACTCGGTAATGAGAATGAAATAAAGAGAATTACTCTTAGTTCCCCTCCAATCATTTGTTTACCAACACCAAGGGGAATCAAATTTTCGTTGGATCCATGAGAAATTTTGAAATGACTTGGATCATTTTCATATTGGTGTGAAAAATTATTCTATAATCTCGAATAACTATTTATAAACAAAACTGATCTAATATTACTGGTCCACGTAACAATAGCTTGCTGTCGATTAATCATTTACTCTTATTTTTTACCCTGTAATAGAATTCACTAATATATCTCAATTTTATGGTTTACATCACCACATGACAATATCACATAATACTTTTAGAATTCAGACTATAGAAATAATCAAACCTGTAATCTAGTCTAATTAAGAGTCAATTGTGTACTTTGTATCACTTAAGCTAACCCGAGAGCTATTATAAATTTATTTTCCTTATACCAAAGTTATATTTTCAGCTTCTGATCAAGAAAAATGAAAGAGTTAAATCTTTCATAAGGAAAAAAAGAAAAGAAAAGCAGCTATGGCTTAAATTTCAACCTCATCTTTAGCTGTCAATTTTGAAAACAGAAAAGCCAACCCAACGGTACTCTCACACCTTCAGTCGTGTATATATATTTCGAAAAGTTCAAAACTTGCAGAGGGGTCCGATCGGAAATGATGACACGACTCTCCACAACATTCCCTTCCGTAAAGATCCCAAACCCTCACCCCTCCTCGAAACTATTACCCTGTTCAACATCACTATCCAATATCAAATCCGAAGCAACATCGAATTCTCCCTCAAAATCAAAATCAAAATCGAGGTCTTGGTCTGTGTATCTCATCCTTTCCACCAATGCACCCATCAAGACATACGTTGGTGTCACCACCGATTTCTCTCGCCGGTATGAATGAATTGCTATCTGGGTCTTTCAGTTTTGTTGTTTTCATTAGCTATTTGATAAATTTAGGACAAATTTGTATATGGGTTCCTTCGAATTTATCCGTTTCATTAGCTGTTTGATAAGTTTAGGAACGAATTGCTATCTGGGTGTTTTAAAGTTCTCATTTTTCATGAGCTACTTGATAGATTTACAGAAATTATTACCTGGGTCTTGTTCGTTTTGGGTTTTCAGGTGTTTATATGGGCCATGTTCTTTAGCAATTTGTCTTACTTTTTCGCTCTCAGAATTGGGTTGGTGCTCAATGATGCTTCTCTTGATTATTAGCTAATGAGAAGAATGAGAAGGTAGTCAATTAAAGCAGTGAATGGCATTCCATTGGTTATGTATTATGCCAGCTGCCAGTTTTGAAATGAATAGATAGTAGATATCTCCAACTTCGTTTTAGAAATTATCTAGTTGCTTTCCAGTTTGATAAAACGATTGTTATTGACCTGTTCTTGCGGATAAGTCACTGTATGCACTACATTGTGTGATTACCAGCATTAATTTGTTGCGGTTGGAGCAGAGATGTGGTTATGATATTGATCTTGACATTTGTTATCATGTTGGGTAGATTTGCCTCTGTAGTTGTCGTATGATCTATTGTAGCGTGCAATTTTGTCCTGTTATGATTGTGTTTATCATCAGCATTTTTAGACCTTTTTCACATATTTACTTAAGGTGCACCTGTTGATTGTGTTTATCTTCTAATTGTATTGAAAAATACATGCTTATCCTGTTATGACTGCGTTTTCATTATAGACTCGAGTGATTTCTGGCAATCATTTTCAGTTGTTTGGCCAGGTTTTTTATGATAAGTTTCTAAATTCTTTTGCAGTCTGAAACAACACAATGGTGAACTAAAAGGTGGGGCAAAGGCATCCCATGCTGGAAGACCGTGGATTTGTGCGTGCCTAATACATGGTTTCAAGGACCAAAATGAAGGTATTTGGTTTGAAACTTTGGTAAAAGAGCTTGTGCTTCTCACATGAATATTCCTATGATTTGCTTAAATATACGAGTTTAAGGCCTATTACAAAGCAATGATCCTGAGTTATTCCAGTGTATATGATATTGTGGCTACCAATGAAGCCATCATTTTTTCTTAGAGTTCAGACCTTTTTGGACATTTGATTGTTTATTACCCCAGCTGTCAAATTATTTTGGCCAACAAAGGTACTCATATTTTGGTGTATCAGTATGAAGTATATTATCTTTAACATGGTCTGGAACTGGGGTGCTTGGTCAGTTTTGCATTATCCTCTTTATTTTGACATCAGTAAAGAAGCTCTAGTTAGTCGTTACCTTGAGGTGATATGTGAGTGTTTCTCGGAATCCATATTTTGTAAGAAATTTTTTTATCGATTCTGAGCTGGTTTTTAGTGGATAACTTGTAAGAATCTTTCAAAGTACTTGAGTAAGAGGATGAGCGTTGATGTTGTTGGCTGCCTTTCTACCTGGGATAAGTTCTGGTATGAATTTTTCTTGGTAAAAGTTCTGGTGAATGTTAATGACCATCCAAGTTGGACCACTTATAACCCATGCAAGCTTTCTATTTCATATTGAATACCACTCTTTCAAAAATGTTGATCATTTACCATTTGATTATCAGAAGGATGGTGAAGAAATGCCATAGAGGAGAAAATTTTTATATGACTATCTTCTTAACGAAACTATTTAAAATCTAGTGAAAGTATCTTCCATAGACAAAGGGATCTGAACTACAGTGATCAACTTATGAGTCTGACCCACTTTTTTATTGCAGACAACTACAGTCATTAGAGTGCCTTATGATTGGTGTGCTATTAGGATTTTATTGTTTTGGTTCTTTGGATGACAAAGAGACAAAATCTTTTTCATGCAATTGCTATATGTCCCTTTTATCTTTCTATATTGGGCATGTGATGGAATGGCTTAAAGCTGAGCTCCACATTTTCAATAGAGGCAGACCAAGTTAATTCATCCTAAACTTTTCGAGGAATCCTTCATCAGTGGTTCTCAATGACTGATTTTTCTCAATCTTTTCAACCTTAGTTCCATAAGAGCAAGTCGGAAGGATTGAGAAATAGAACCATCTGATTTTCTATCCGCCCACCTTGATTCATCTCCATCATGGATATAGTTTTGCCTTTATAAAATGAAACCCATACATTAATGAACTTTACTCGTTCAATACCCTTGTCTAATGTCTACTCATACCGGTTGTTCCGGTTCCTGGACCAAGATCCTTGCTCTGATACACATTTATGCAGAAGTAAAGATCAAAAGCTTGATTTTATACTCTGCTATTTGATCTCTGATGCCTTGTCATTTCTCAGTTCATGCTATTAACACTTTTGTTTAATAACAATAATATTCTTCTTTGTTGTGTAGCATGTGCATTTGAATCAAAATGGAAAACTTTATCAAGGAGTTTGCCTCGCAAAAGAAAGGACGATAACAAGGTAGAGCAAGTAAATGATTTGTCGCTTCCTCTACTACAGCATAGGCAAGCAGCTCTAAATAGAGTTAAAGGTATATTTGATTGTACTCACTTAGAAATTGACTGGAAACTGAACCCTTTATAAAGTATGGTAAATAAACCCCCGTGTCGAACACGTTCCCTTATCTTTATGAAAATTAATATGCTTAACTAATACAAAATCACATAGCACTGAGAACAATCAATTGAACTTTATTCTAGGGAGTATTACTAATCTAAAGTTGTTGTATACTTATATGAAGCACTGTATCACATACAATTTGGTCGAATACTTAAACCAGATTGTGATGATGGGGAAATTCTTGTCTAGAAGAGGTCTACTTGAATGTATTATTATTCTTTTATTAAATGAATCAAGAGAAAGTATTTAATTATTTGTTCAACGTTCTTGAAGTTTATTCTTACATTTTAGTTAATTGTAGAGCATTTTGTAATGTGTTTAAATTGTTAACCCCTAAACGTCTCCTGTATCTTTTATCATATTCATGTTATGGACACACAGAACAGAACTTTGTCAGTTCAGCACCCCCTTTCATGAATGGAACTTCTATCAGTTCAGCCAAGGCCTGGTTTGCAGTTCTATGCTTGGGCCCAGGCTGGTTTGGTTTGCGGTTCTATGCTTGGTTGGTTGCTGATAACAATGTGTTCTTACACCTTAAGTTTGGTTTGGTTTTTAAGTGGCATTCAATTTGGTCGATTTGTCAATGCCTCCCAACACATTGTTTCCCTGGAAACATTGAGCTGCTACCTCCAATTTGGTCGATGTGTTAGGCACTGCATGTCACGTGCAAACTCTTTCAAACGACCTTTGTCATGTTTGCACGCACGTAGCTTCCATGTTTGTCAAGTTCAATAAGATTAAGATTTTTGCAAAAGTTGCACCAGCGATGCCAAATTGAGATTAAGGTGAAATTTTTTTTTTATCAAGAAGAAACTTCATTAATAATGAACTTGATACAATAAGTTTTGGCAACATTTCATACACAGAATTTGCCACTGGACTTTACATTGTAACTCCAAAATGACTAACTGACGGAGCCCAAATTTGGCCCCGACTCAGCTACAGACTTAGAACTTGCACTACATTTAAAAGGCAAAGACAATATGCGCAGGAGCAGTGAATCCTTGACCCACGACTTTGTCAACACTAACTCGCCACCCAGATTCCTCCTGACCTGCCTTTGATTGACCAAGTCTACACTCGTTGTGACTTCGAACCCAACCAAAATGAAATATTGGACCGTCAAACCTAAGACTAAATTAAACCTAAGATCGTTGCCATCTTAATGTCAACACCGTCAATCCACAAATGCTACAAATTGCCGTCACCTCTGACCCGAAATCAGACAGGAACAATCCCACTAGAATGCCAAGGATGATTGACTATGCCAGCATGCCACTGCCAGACATTTTCGCCACCGCTGCTGACCCAACTCTAGAACAGGATCGACCTCTAGACCGCCGAATAGAAGATTGTATATGCCAAAAATTACATTGCACCCGACCCAACAGCTAATACTTAAAACAAACCTTGATAGTGACTTGTTGCTGGAAAACAAAACAAAAGAAACCAAACCCTAAAAACTAGTAATAACTGCCCAACACCAAGGGCCCAACAAACATTAAACCCAACCCAACCCCCTTTCGTCCCAGCAAGGGACATCTATGATGCGGGCCGCCACACCCACCGCCCAACAACCTATCCCTGTTATCACTGTCGCACTTCCAGATTCGCCGCCAACTTGACAACTTGCAGGTGCTATCTGACCCTCCAACCCTCCATCCTCCCCACCATTACGGCAAGCTAGGCCACCCCTCCTCATATCCAAGCAAAACGGCCCAAACCTGATCGAAGCAACTTGATCGGGTCAGGCACCAGAGGAACCCAGCGACGCCACCCAGATTAGGGTGAAACATAGGATAGCAATTTAATTTTTAGGCATAATAAAATTTTTATAAAATCCATTTCCATCCACAAAACAAAGCTCAGTCTCTGTCTGACCTAGACTTGGGCCAGGGCAAGAAACATACTCAAAGCTCAACTCAACTGACTTGGGGCTTTGGCTAACTCTTGTTGGGTCCCACGCGTTTGTGTAGGAGAAAGGAGATTCAAACTCTCATTATAAGGCTTTACCAACAAACCAACTAGGTTTTGGTTTCTAAGTTACTTCATTTATATTTATTCTAAAACTAAACTAATTATTTTAACATTTATTTTTTTAATTTTTTGAATAAATTGCTGGTGCGACTGTCCTCAAGTCTAGATTAATGAAACTGTCAAATACAAAGGAGGGGATATTGAGTCTAAACCCCTAGTTACAATAAGCATCTAGAGTATGTCCCGAAATGATATCAGAAATATCTACATAGGACATGTATTCTAACAAGCACCAATTAGCAAAGAGTGCTCTACTGGTCACTCCATTTGCTTTGACATAACGGTGACATAGCGGAAAGATAACTCAATATGTAACTTGATTACAATATAGCATAGTTATCAAATGCACAGCTTTCCTACTATGTTGCCGTCGGAAAATAGATTTGCCGACACTTAGCTTCATCCGGCCACTAGGCTGTAGCGACCATTTGACAAAGCAAAGAACTCGTTGCCTACCTACAGCAGACAAGACACTTTGATTACATGCACAGGCACAAAGACTGACTAGCCCTACACAACTAATGTAGGGACTTATTGCTTACATAAAGCACAATAAAACTAACCAATATAAATAAACAAAAAACATAAAATAAAATAAAATAAAACACAAGGCACGGCCCAAATATTAAGCCCTTTCCCAAACTTCAGCCCACAACGAGCACACAGACAGTGCCCAAGCCGAAAAGGTATGAACAGAGAGTGGGTCGTACCCAGCCCTCCCTGCCCAAGCCAAAAGCTGCCTCGCCACACCTCTACCCCCGTCTCCCCACCACTAGTATCAGACCAACAACTCGACACTGTCGCCATCCTACCAAAGGCGAGGACGCCAACCATCGTTGTCCCTATCCCACACCAGACCGCACTTAGAAGCTTTGCCTCAAGATCTAAACCAAATATTCGATCACTGTCGTCAGCTAACCAAACAGCATTCGACCTATTCCATCGAACTCGGCCTGCCGACCGCCACCGTATACCGCTCCGCTCCAGCAAAACTAACTGCATCCTCCAGAATAGAGAAAACTCTACCTTCTCCCCCTTCTTTATTACTTTTCAATTGTTTGATCGTTGTGCTTTTGTTTAAGTCGTAAACTTTTAAAGCTTTTTTCCCATTCAATTGTATTATGACATGGAGTTCTCTCTCATTAATGATTTTAATTTGGTTGACTCCAGCATAATGTTTGGGCAAATTCTAAGGTTAAACTTTCAACACGTGTTCAAACTATGGATCCAATTGATGGGAAATGGTCTTCAAATCGATTTTTTTCAACATTAATTTAGAGGAACTATTAGTTGTTCCTTTGTTGATAAACTTGTGCCTAACTAAAATGGTTTATAGAAAGAGCGAAATATGTAAACTTTCAGAATTTTTGTCTCCATTGTGTTCTATATTGTTTTCATTAATGGGTCGATTGATGAAGGAAGATGTCATTTCAAGCCTCACTATGTGTGAAGATAAACAAGATGATTACACGCATTTTTATGCATGTTATAGTATCTAAAACACTAAAATTAAGCTAATCCTCATGTCAATTATTATATAATTAATCCACTTTTATTTATTTTGTAGAATATAAGCAAAGTTGCAAAAATCGAGAGAAAATGACACGAAATTGAAACAAATAATGAAGAAACAAAGAAAAGAAGAATTTCGGTTAATTAATTATTCTTCTCATTAACTAATCATTGGATAATGATTAATTAATAGAAATTTTATCATCAGAGTATCATCTCATCATGTGCAGAAGCATGCAACAATTAAACAATTATTTGTTTAATCAAGTTGAGCCACTCAGTAGATGACAAGTGGCAGCAATACAATTATACATTGTGGTTAATTATGTGAGAATGGGCTTCTATCCCTACCCGGCGTGCGTGGGGGAAAAGAAAAGAAAGAAACGCTGCAGCCCATTCTCACATAATTAACCAAAATGTATAATTGTATTGCTGCCACTTGTCATCTTCTGAGTGGCTCAACTTGATTAAACAAATAATTGTTTAATTGTTGCATGCTTCTGCACGTGATGAGATGATACTCTGATGATAAAATTTCTATTAATTAATCATTATCCAATGATTAGTTAATGAGAAGAATAATTAATTAACCGAAAATTCTTCTTTTCTTCATTTCTTCATTATTTGTTTTAATTTCGTCCCATTTTCTCTCGATTTCCGTAACTCCGCTTATATTTTACAAAATAAATAAAAGTGGATTAATTACATAATAATTGACATAAGGATTAAAATAATTCTAGTGTTTTAGATACTATAACATGCATAAAATTACGTGTAATCACACCCCCACACTTGAACTTTGCTTGTTCCCAAGCAAACTAAATGTAAATCAAGCAAACTAAATGTAAATATAATCCAAATATCAATAACTCACAAACATAAAGATAGTGTAGTATTAGTTTTTCCAACCATAACCCTCGGAGAACTAATTATGTAGATGACCATGAAGTAGATGTAAACACAATATAAGATTTTTGAATTTATAAGGCAATTAAGATGCACATGTGAGAAATGCGTAAGTGTATGCATGTGATATCAATTTGTCAAATCAATCCACCATATTCAAATAGACATATAGAAGACCCAACATAATCCGCTAAACTCACATAGGTTCACTAAGTATTACCGCTCAAGTGTTTAGGGCTATAAGTGTTTCACTCAAAAGCAATTTCATAACACGCGCCGCCATATGCTTGCTCTTCGATCTCATCTCCACTAGATATTCACAACATTCAAGATCAAGAGGTCTTTTATTTGGTTGTAATGGGGCTTAGGGCAAGTGACTAATAGACATGAAGGATAGGGAAAGACAAAGTCCATAGAAATCGGTGAAGCAATTCTCTCTTGTAGAGATATATGACTTTTGCTTTCGACTGCTAAGTCATTCACTCTAAACCCAATATGCAACTCACTAACTAAACTATGTACAACACTTTACTTTCTTTCTATTTTTGGATTTTCTTCTATTTGACTTACTCTTTCTTTCTTTTTTTCACCTTTTTTTTTTCTTTTCAAACTGTTTTTTTTTTTCGAAACTTTCCTTTGTAAACAAAATCACTCACCCCCACACTTATTCTTTTGTAACATCGCACTTTTGACTTTTTTTTTTTCTTTTTTTTTTTCTTTTGAAGCATTCAAGCATAAGGTCATTCTCTCGAATCGCTTCACCAATTACCATGGAAAGGTAGGATAAAAGTGTATAGGCTAGTAGGAATTTGTGGTGCACGTGAACAAAAAGGCTATATATACATAGGCTCAAAGTGGCAATCTAGTGGTAAATATCTTTGGGGGCATGCTTCTTTGGCCATGGTGGTATTAACCTAATTGCCTCAATCATTTCTATCCCGTCACAAGCTAAAAGTAGCCTCGAGAGGTCTCAAGCAAGTTCTAGATAAGCAATGTCATGAAATTATACACACATAAAAGAATAAATGAATGAACGATGCATCTACTATAGATATAGGCACAAAAGATCGCAAATAAGGGCATGCAAGTCAATCAAATCATCTATATGCTTCTCTAATTATGATGAACCAACCTAACCATAGGCTATGTGTATGCATATAGTCAAGCATAGATCACATATGCACTCAATTACAAAACAAATTCAAAGTCCTAGATCATGCTCAATCTATCCACAATCACAACAAGTTAAGTTCATGGCTCATCATTGGGGTTGGAAAAAGACATTAACCACTAAAATATAATTACAAAAAGCTAATTAAAAGAAGATTTTTTTTAAGAGGCCACCCGAGTCCTCACCCCCACACTTAAAACCAACATTGTCCTCAATATTGTAAAGTGAGCTCAAAATCCAAGTTGGAGTTAGGCATGAGAGTGAAGTCCGAGCGAAGGCACAAAAATTAACTATGAAAATGAAAATCTAAATGCGGAGAAAAGTTACAGAAACCCCCTTTGTAGACCTCCATTGCTCACGACATTCGGAGAAGACAAATATGAGACACTAACCTCAAGGCACAATTCCTTGACTTCCTTAACATATGCTCCAAGCTAGCTCTAGGTGCTCATGAAAGATTGACTCCATTGAGAAATATATAGTGTCTAAAGAGCAATGCATCACAAATAGGCCACCAAAGAATAAGGAAAAGAGTCCTCCATTAAGCACATGGCCTTGACCACCTCATAACAGCCCATATATTATTCTCCATTGAAGAATTGAAGTGCAAGAAGTTCAACCAACCAGAGTGAACAAAAACTAGTGAGTGCATAAAACTTCCAGCAATGACCTTTCTGTATTCAAATGCCCATATCTTAAACTCAGAAAGAGAGAAATAAGTGAGACCACCTGGAATAGAAAACAGACTCAGAGAAATTTCTATCTATATAAAGTAAGCCACCTATCTCCAATTGAGATGAAAAATATAGCTGGTCAAAGTTGCCAGCTTGTAATGAAGTCTTCTGCTGCCATCAGTCACCAAAACTGCAATAATTCGGGTTCAAGAGGTGCAAAGAGGGTGAGACTAATGAAGTATGAAACTAGCTTACAAGTACACTTGATGGTAAAATTTCAATGAAATATAAGTTTTGAGTCAAAAATCGTTGGCCTCCAAACTCACTAATATGTTCTGCAGTTTTTGCTGTGCCCTGTTTCTGACCTCTGTCACTTGAAACACTATAACTGAAGCTAGGAAGGTTCAACTGAAGAACTGTTGTACCAGCATATAGAGGACATATGAATATACACCTCTGAGAAATTTTAGCTCCAAATTGCTTTATATGTAGTGGGTGTAGCTTCTCAAAGTCACTCTACAGTAGCTATCTCTGTTTTGAACTCCTTGCATTGACCACTAAATAACTTGAGTTCCAGTGACTGAAATTGGCTAAATTTGGGTAGTACATAACAGGAAAATATCTCCAGAAAATATAAACTCAAAGTAGCATGTAGATTTGAAACTTTAGTCACCCAAAATGAACTGAAATTTCTGGACAGAAACTGTAGACTACCACATTCTTTCTCCTTCACATTTCCAACTCTGGACACCTCCCATCCTCCCAAAAGATGGCTAAATAGCCTTATTGATGTAAGATGAACAAGTAAATTTCGAAATCACCTAGGGTTCCCTCCCTAGAAGTGCTTGTTTTTAAAGACTCCAAGCCGGTCTATAGAACATAATCTTGTCAAGGTGGATACTTCTTAAGTGCGACCACCCTATTGTTAGGGGCTAAGGGATTCCTTGACGTGTCATAAAGGCAAGACCAAGAATTACACAAGAATACTCCAATTGGTGGCCAAAAGTGTAGATTCTTAATCTTCCCATTCTTTTCAATTTTTCTTCTAGGAATCAATATCCTTGCCTTCTCCTTCTCAAGTGGTGTAGAATTGATGCTCATAAGAAAAATAGGTGGTAGAAGCTCTTGAAAGTGATGGGAAAGGGTGAGTGCAAGTGCTCCATTTCCTTTCCAATCCATCACCTCATTGTAGAAACATTGACCACTTAATGGTGGATTAAGATGTAGAAATACCTTAATCTCAATCTTCCCATTAAGAACATAAGTGCTTAATGTCCTACTCTTCACCTTGGGAAGCTCATGATAGATCTCCATGGATGTGGGAGGGGAGAAAGTCCTTGACTCTTCAATTTCTTCATCACAAAGTATTGAAGGACTCTCTTCCTCCATGGGAATATCGACCTCAAGGAATAAAGGATTATGGTATATGACTTGAAGCTCTGCATCCTCCTCAATGAACAAGGGATTATGGTGTATGACTTGAAATTCCGCATCGTCCTCACTAGATAAGACATCATCATCTTCTTCGGAATCATGTTCAAGTACATCCTCAATGAATAATGGATTGTGGTGCATCACTTCAAACTCCGCATCCTCCTCACTACATGATCTATCCTCTTCTTCGGAATCATCTTCAAATATCTCCCCTCGATTAGGAAGCTTAGATTTCCAATATTGCACCCATTCCACCGAAGTGTAGTCTCTTACTCCACTTAATTGAAACTTTCACAAGCAAGCTCACTTTCTTGTATATCAACATCACTATAATCATCTTCAACTTGAATAAAAGAGTCTTGTTCAAGATGTTTGATATGTACTTCTTCTCTTGAAATACACTCCACTTGATCAAAGAAAGGCTCTTGCAAATATAAAGTGGTGGGAGGATGCTCTTGAAGTATGCTAGCCTTGAATTGCTCCATTATGGGATCTACACTCTCACTTATAGCTTTGAATTGAGCAAATAATTCCTCAATGGATTAATTTGTAGGTTCATAAGCTTGAATTTGAGGAGGTTGGTCATATCCCATTGGGTCTTTCCATCCATAACTCCATCGATCCATAGCTCAATGTGATAAGAAAATAAGTACCTATGGATTCCCAAGAATGAGATAAGTAACCAAAAGTTAAAATGAAAATAGAAAAATAAGTACACAAAACATAACTAAATTATTTAAACAACCAATATTTTTTTTAAATAACAAAGAAATAAAAATTGCCAAAGTGACCTAAAGAACCGATTTACCAAGGGATTAAGACTATTAAACCCTAATCCCCGGCAACGGGACCATTGACTTGATACACACTTACGCAAGCGTACGTATCATTGTCAAGGTAGAGAAATATTAAGCCCAAAGTTTATCGTACCATGGGGATTAGTGGCTAACCCACAATCTTTGGGTAGTCGGAACTAAAGTCACTAAGCCAAGAAAAGAAAAATAAAAATACTAATCTAAGGCATCAAGCCTTAGCAATGCTCGGCTTTGGTTTTCACCAAAGCCTAATCAAAACTAAGAGCCTAGTGATGACTATTTACAATGAGATAGAAATTGTCATTCAAAATTGTGATTATAATTTTCTAATAATCAAATTGCAAAAATTTAAATGAAAGTTTTAGCTAACAACTAAATTAAATTAAGAAAAGAAAAGTATGAAATGGAAATTAGGTCACTAGGGTATCTTCCTAGCCAAATTCAATGCACAAATATATTCCGACAATAGTCAAATAATTCATATTTGCATCAAGAACCGTATCCAAGGCTTCTCAAGGCCTTAAAGGGTATTCCTTAAAGGGTATTCCTACTCCAGATCAAGGGCTGTAGAAACTCAATTGGGACAATCTAGAGCCTTGTTAGGACCTACAGTGCACCAAAAGGCGAAGAATCCTAGAATCAAGGTTCTCAAGCTAGCAAATATGGCAATCAAAATTGGTATTGTAACTAATCATGTTCTAAACAAGTGTCCTAGCCATAAATTAGAGAAGTGATTAGGTCCCTTAATTCATTCTACACATGTTTATCTACATATTCAAGAGTTAATCAAGCTCCTAATCATGTATCTAAGCCAAATATTATAGAATATAACATATGCCAAACACAAAATTGAAAACTATTAAATCAAAACATATTTATTACATTAAATCCATGCTAGGGCTCAAACCCTAGTTTCCTAAATTAATTACTCACTGCCCATCAACTAATCAACAACAATGTTCATCAATTACAATAAATTAAAGAGAGTAAGGTAAAGAGAAGGGAGAAGCTACAAGGACAAGTCACAATTGCTATAGAGCTAAAATGACAGGCCTTGATTTATGGCTTCTCACTTTTACCCAAGTTTAAATCTTGATGCTCCTTGACAAATTGATGAAGCTTTGTTGGTGTGGGTGTGAGAAAAGAAAAACAAAATGGAAGAGGAAGAGATTGGGAGAGAACAACCCTTTTCCTTTAGGTTGTGCGGCGCTGTAGCTCTGTTAGAGTGGATAGATGAGGTATGAGAGTATATATATTGGGACGAAATCCCCTGTCTCAAATCCTCTATCCCTACCCTATCCCCAGATGATGATTGGTCAACAACGATTAAAAAAACATTATCTTAAATTTTGTTTCATTTTTTAATCTTAATGAACCAATTAAAATTAAGGGACATAATAGAGATTGGGCAAATGAGGATAGGTGATTTCAACCCATATATATCTGTGGTCTCCACGAATCCAAGGAAAGAGAAGATAGGATGAGGTCTGCTATTCACCAAGAAATGGGCACGTGCTACCGAGCTGGCATGCGTGGGGGAAAAGAAAAGAAAGAAACGCTGCAGCCCATTCTGTCATAATTAACCAAAATGTATAATTGTATTGCTACCACTTGTCTTCTTCTGAGTGGCTCAACTTGATTAAACAAATAATTGTTTAATTGTTGCATGCTTCTGCACGTGCACGTGATGAGATAATACTCTGATGATAAAATTTCTATTAATTAATCATTATCCAATGATTAGTTAATGAGAAGAATAATTAATTCACCGAAATTCTTCTTTTCTTCATTTCTTCATTATTTGTTTCATTTTCGTACAATTTTCTCTCGATTTCAGCAACTCCGCTTATATTCTATGAAATAAATAAAAATAGATTAATTACATAATAATTGACGTAAGGATTAACTTAATTTTAATGTTTTAGATACTATAACATGCATAAAATTACGTGTAATCACAAGAGAGGTTGGAACTCTATTCTTCTTGAAACTCCATCACTCCAGGTTTGGCTGCTAGGAGTTGGTAGAACAAGAACATGTATAGGGAAGAAACAAAATGGGCAGAATTGAAAGTTCAATGTCAAAATTTTGAGAGTGAGGTCTAAATACCAAATTTGGAGCTTTGAAGATAACGCTATTGTATGTTAATATTTCTCATACATCAACTATTTTTACCACTTTGAGGACTCATTTTACCACTTTAAGAACTCATTTTACCACTTGATGACTCATGTGGTAACTAAGAAAATTTACCACTTTAAGGACTCATGTTACATGTTTGAGGACTAATTTTATTATTTTGATGACTTATTTTACCATTTTAAGGAAATTGTTTGTATGTCATATGTTAACACATTGTAGAATTTCTCTTTTAGGGAACCACCTTAGATGTTATTTATTTAGTTAAAATTTGGAGAAATTACTGGTCACTCCCTGTACTTTTAGGGTGTCAATAGTTCAGTCCATGCTATCATAATTTTAACAAGTTACTCTCCAGACATTCAAATCAAACATAATGTGGTCCAAAATAACTACTTTACCCTTCGTTTCCTTTTTTTTTTTTTTTTTCCTCTCCTCTCTCTCTCTCTCACCCCCCCCCCCCCCCCCCCCCCCCCCCCCCCCCCTCCCCTTCCCCCTTCTCACCTTGATCTGTTCTTCATCTTAACCATTTACCTGGACATAAACAAATAGAGAGGTGATTGATGGATCAGAAGCCGAAGACGAAGATCATGTGCACCCCGGGTCATCGAAACAGGAGCGGCTGATCTGGCCTTCTTGGTCGTCGGCGTCTGTCTCGTCAGTGTTGATGATACCGGCTTCTCAAGATCTCGGGGTCACTGGTCCTAGTGGTCGGAATGGCTGGTGCTGCAGATGAAATATCTCTCTCTCTCTCTCTCTTAAGTTGTGGTAGTGGGTTGATTGCCCAACATGACCAATCAGGTTGGTATGTTCTTGTTTTCCTCACCGGTGATATTCAAATATTGAATTAAGGCCAGATTGATTGATGGGTGTGCCTGATTTTGTCAATCTAAGAGGATTAATTGGCAGGATTCATTTTGAGGTGCATGATGTTCTTCACCTATTGTTGCAAAAACCTCTGGATTTGGGCCTTTGCATTGGTGCCGTTAAGTTTTTTTCTGGGCTAGTTTTTCTCCTCCGCCGAACAGCCCTAACTGCAATCCTCCATTCCTCGATTTCCTCCTTGAGTCCTTGGAGCACTCCGGCACTCCCGACTGCTCCAGCAACTCGTCTCGGTGTCTTTGCCTCCACCCTCCAGGTACCACCCTTGATCTCTCTCTCTCTCCCTCCCCGGGTCTCCGTTTTCTTCTGCTTCTCGGCGAGTGGTGACAAATCTGTCGGGCGGGTCGGCTCCTCAGTCCTCTCCTCCTCCAGTCTTTAGTTGATTTCCATTTGAATATTTGATGATTTGTCAATTACTCGATTTGATCTTATGACTTGTAACTAGTCGAGTTGTTGGACTGTTGGTTCTTACTTCTTAGAATGGTATAGACCCATTAGACTGTAGCCTTGAATTGTTGAAATGGGTTGATTTCAAGTTTTCAAATTTAAGCTGTTTCCATTTTCCAGTTGCTCTTAAATCTTGAATACTTGTCTTCTGGATGGCATAAACTATATAATTACAATCAAAATGATATCATTGAGATTCATATAATTGAGTTAACAGAAGACTCAATTACTATAATTGATTGTATAGTATGGGTACTGGGTGTATTGAAGAATAGAAATTGTTCTTGGTTTTCTGGATATGAGTTTGTAGGGCTGGGATCGGGTCTAGCCCGTGTCAAATTTGATGGGCCCGGTTGTTTTTTTTTTCTTTGCAGGTCGCGCCCAATTAATGAAAATTTATTTTTGGGACCGAGTTGGGCCCGGACAGATTTTAACGGGTTTTCGGGCCCAAAAACCTAATTGTGGGGAGAAAAAAAAATTAAAAGCTTAATGACAAAATCATTAAAATGAAACCAAATGAACAACAAAACATGTTCCAGACTTCCAGTTTTGCACATTCCAACAGTTCAAAGTCCAATTGAATAAGATAACAAATTCCAGATTCAAACAATCAAATCTTCCAAGTTCCAAATGGGCAAATAAACAATTCATAATCAAACAGTCCCAACTCCCAAATAAATTTAAAATCAAGTTCCAAACATTGTAGAATGATAAACATAACCAGCAGCAATGGATTAAAACTGCTAATGGACAGATCCACTGAATTCCAAGCTGCAGCTCTTTCATTAAGTACAACTGCGTTCCAATTTCCAACAGCTTCATTTCAGTATTTTCCAGTTGAGTTCGATGAGATTGGACAGAAGGCATGTTGCCTACAAGTCAAAAACATAACCAGCAACAATTCAAAAACAGGACCAGCAGCAATTCAAAAACAGGACCAGCAACAATTCAAAAATGAAAAATGTGACCAGCCATTCAAAAACATGACCAACAATTTAAAAACAATCAACACTAACCAGGTTCTACGACAACACCCACAACATTTTTCTTGCCTTTTTTCTGGAAGCTTTTGCAACCTTCTCTCTACTTTGTTTGTCTGCAAATTCTGTGAAAAAAAATGTATAGAGTTAATGATAAAATACAAACATTGAAAATACTGAAAACAAATAAAAGAAATATAAGGAAAAAATATACAAACATCAGTACCTATCTCAGCTTGCTCATAGAATTCCATTTCTTCGATTGATGGATAATATTCAATCGAAGGTGCATCTTCCTCCTTGATCCAATTTTGCAAGCATATCAATGCTTCAACAGACTTTGGAGTCCATGTACTCCAGTAGGGATCAATAACCCTCTTTCCTGTGCTAAAACAGCTTTCTGATGCCACTGTCGATACTTGAATTGCAAGAACATCCCTTGCAAGAGCTTGCAGGTTTGGATATTTCCCACTATTGAGCTTCCACCACAACAATATATTGAATTCAGCATTCCTTGGAGGCAACTCAATAGGATCTAAGAGGTATCTATCCACCTCTCTCTCAACAACCACTTCAAAACTGTCTTGAAGCTCCCGATCATCAAGCATTGTAGCCATCTTTCTTGTCATTGATCTTGATGTCGAGGAGCTGCTTGGAACAACTTCTTTGCTGTAATTTTTCTAGGTAGGGGGGCTTGCACACAAATCTATCAAGCTCACCAAAAGCTCTTTCAGCTGCCTGCTCTTCTCCTTCATAGAGCTTGTATCAAAATCTAGATACCTCACTAACACATGTTCAAAGTTTCTAAGTTTGTATCGAGGGTCTAGAACTAACGCCACTAGAAGGAGCTGATTTAAATCTTCAAGAGAACCAAAGTACTTCTTGAACTTAGACTTCATTTTCACAGCCATACTAACCAAAATCTTCTCTGCTTCGCTGTCCGCAGCCATTTCAGGCCTTACAGAAAGAGAATCTATCTTTTCCTCTATAGTCACAATCAGATGAAATGCCATATGAGAAGTAGGTTTTGTCGACGCGCTGATCTTGAGGGTTGCATCATAGAATACCTTCAGAAACTGCACAAAAAACTGCTGCCCTCTCTTAATCAGCGTCAGTATGTGGCCCAATCCTCTTCCTACGCTTCTTGTTCTTTACCTCTTTACAAACTTGTGTAACTTCTTCATTGTCTTTAGCAATATCATCATCCTCATCGAAATAACAATAGAATTTTTGCTCCTCTTCTTCTGCCATCCTCTCAAAACAATTCCTTAAACCTAGAGCTGTATCTAACATCAAATAAGTGCTGTTCCATCTAGTTGGAACATCAAGGACATATATTTTTCTGCTTTCTGGTACTTCTTTTTCTACACACTGCTTAAAACCATCCAACCTCGATGGAGAACTTCACACATACTTCACAGCATTTCTAACTACAGCCACTGATCTATCTAAACTAGTCAAACCTGATCTCACAATCAGGTTTAAAACATGGACAAGGCATCTGACATGCAAATGCCTGCCTCCCAAAGTAGGAGGAATAGCCCAATTGCATATCTTCTTCCTTAAATATTCTATCGCTACCTTATTAGCCGATGCGTTGTCCACACTCACAATTAAAACCTTATCAATCTTCCACTTAACCAAACATGCTTCTAAAAGTTTTCCTATGCTTGTGCCTTGGTGGTTGGGAATGACACAAAAGTTTAGAATTCTTTTGTGCATTCTCCAGCCACTGTCAATAAAATGTGCCGTCATAACCATGTAATTCACATTTTGAATCGATGTCCATGTATCAGTTGTGAGTGAGACTTTGTCATTGGCTAATTCTAACCTCAATTTTTCTTTTTGCGCTTCATACATTTCAAAAAACCTATTAACAATTACTTTCCTACAAGGAATTTTCCACTGTGGCACATCCACATAACAGAAATGCTTAAATCCACCTTTCTCAACTTGAGAAAATGGAAGCTCATCCATGACAATCATCTTACAACAAGCTGTTAAACAATTATCAGGACACCATTTCCTCATAGTTAAAGAAGCATTTTTTGTTTGATCACTAGTTAAAACATGCTGGTATAATTCCATCCTAGGAGCATACTTCTTGCATACTTTCTCAATGTGACGACTAAGTGTACTAGTGCCATTAAAACTAGAATCACCGGAAAGGTCAGTAAAGCAATGAACACACTTATCTCTTACTTCATGGCCAACTTTTACCTGCTTTCCATCAACAGTATTGTAAATCGGCTTCTCAAATTTTTCGAAGTGTTCCTAGACCCAACTCCTTGAACATGGCTTCAATGGCTTCATTTTTTCCTTCTCTACCCTCTTTATCTTGATATTCGATGAAGTTGGAGGCTGTTCTTCTTCTTTTCCTTCTTTTTCAGAAGCTGGAACAATTTCTTTCTCCATTGTCGAATCATCAGTGGCCATATTAAGAGTAAAATCCCTATCAAAACAGAAAGTATCGTTATCAGAACCAAGATCCCAACCATTAATTGAAATAAATAATGGATCTCTTCTACAATTCACAACTCAAAATCAATCAAAACATTCAAATCTATTAACTGGAGATTGATGGGTCGGAGACCAACATCCCAACCAATAATTGAAATAAAGAATCAATCGCTTCTACAATTCACAACTCAAAATGACAAAATCAATCAAAATATTCAAATCTATTAACTGGAAAAGATTGATTCTTTATTTCAATTAATGGTTGGGATGTTGATCTCGGACCCATCGATCTCCAGTTAATACATTCAAATCTATTAACTGGAAGCATCATTATTAGTTTATCACACAGAAAGTATTGTAAATCGGCATAGCAGACCTTCCTCGCCCTTT